>CM049427.1:140800475-143300475 GCA_026929855.1 Poa annua
TTAACACCAACTTAATACATCCAACATGTTGTTAACTAACACACAAAACACAGAGATCAGATAAATGTCTTTTCAATCTCCCCCTTTTTGGTGTTAGATGACAACACATGGATTTGCAATAAAAGTAATTACACTAACATATTTAGATAACTGAAAGAGCTTCCCCTAGATGTGTGCATCAAAAAAACATTTGCTTTGGAATGCATGTGCACACATATAGAGACAAGTTCCAACAACAATTATAGCAAGCATGATAAGTAAACAGTACATTTCACAAATAAGACATAGTATAGTATGGGTTGAGTTTTAGAGATAAACCATACCTTGTGTATAAAACTGAAGATATTAACCCATATAATCAAGGCACAATAGTAGTCTCAACCACATAATATAAGAAATCTAAATGTCTTACACACACATAGTTCATGACATAGAGAAGGCAAATAAGTTCCAAATAACATAAAAGGACACAAGCACAATAAAATGATACAGGCACATGCTTGTGTCCAACCCATGCAAATCCCGGAGAGAACCTAATAGAACTACTTCTCCCCCTTTGGCACCGAGACACCAAAAAGGGAAAAGAGCATAACTAACGAGCCCATGAAGATCACTCGGTGTCTTCATCCCCCTCGTCGTCGTAGTCCTCATCGGAGAGGTTCATGGGACCCTTGCCGGTGTTGTGAGACGAGGTACGAAAGGAGGTCACATCCGCATAATCAGCCCAAGGAAAGACATCTTGGTTCCATTGATCAATAGGGACCGTGTCAGACGAGAATGAGGAAATGATGGGAATGCCAGCTTCATCTTCTTCCGGAGGAGGAGTAACATTTCCATTGCTCATTTTGCGCATCTCCTTGATCATCAAGTTTTGGTTGCTCAAAATGTGTTTCTCTCTCACGTAAGACCCAGGATTTTCCTTGTGAATAGCAACATCCATGCACAGCAGTTTCCGCTTCCACCAAGAGAGCTTGCTAAACTCCACGTTTACCTTGGTTTTCCCTTGAAGATGAGAGGGGGGGATCAGCATTCTTACTTCTCCTCTTAGGCATAGGAGCTTCGTCTTCGTCACTAGGTTGGGGAGGAGGTGCACGAGAGGAAGACGCTTGCTTTGTGTGCTTGGAGAGAGTATGAAGAGTACCCTTGGCATGCTTGGTGAAACTAGTGCGATCAAGTGTGGGCACCTTGGAGAGAATGAGCTTCATCACATAGGGAGCATAGAGTGGGTTCTTGTGCTCGAAAATGGCCCAATGCATCTCGCATTTGATGAAATCCATCACATCCACTTCTTGGCCTCGGCAATCCGGACCGGCTTGAAGGACCTTGAATGCACGGTAGAGTAGGTTGACAAGGCCTCCACGAATAGCATCCACATTCGGCTTGAGGAGCAAGATTGATCCGAACCATGAGGAGGAAGATGTTGAAAGTGGGAAGGAGGTCTTGATTAGAGCTAACCGAAGAAGCAACGGTGTAAAGAGGGCGCAAGCGGCGCTTGTTGTAGGCAGTCCCTTCCACATGCATCCTCATCCCAACTGGAGTAGTTGCCCCCTTGAAGTCATAGCCCATAGCTGCCGCAAACTCCACAAAGTTGGAGGTGCACTTGCGCGGTCCAGTCATCCAAGTCATCGTGACATCCTCATCGTGGTCAAACACCACCGTGACAAAGAACTGTTGCACCAGCTGAATATCATAATCCTGCTGAGTGTAAGAGATGAGCTTCTCCAGACCGAGCTTCCTAGCAATCCAAACAGCCTCCTGAAAGTATGGTTTCTTGTTCAACGCCTCAAGATCCAGAATCTTCTGTTCACAGACCGCGTGCTTCTCAATCCGGGCATAAATCTCATGCATAATCAGCTGCTGCTCCCTTCTTGGGAAATTGGGGTCGGTGGTGTTGGGAGGCAAGTCATAAAACTGTTGTGATCTCATCCGACGGAAATCTAGCTTCCCCATGCCCAGAACTGTGGTCAAGGAGTCAAAATGTGCTTGCTTGGCCTCTTCTTCATTATCAAAACCACCAAGTTCAGCATGTCTAGTGGCTTCCTCATCCATAGTGCTCTGCTGTCTCATGCGGCCACTGCTGCTGTCAAAAAGAAGCTTGTCCCGGGTTTGAGCTCTTTCTTTCCTTGAAGCAAAGTGTGGATTCCGGGTGACCACCTTTTTCCTCTGACCTGTGAAACATAGATTACAGGGATAGCATGGAGATAAGCTTGCATGTCCAAGATAGCCAAAAGGATAAAATTAAAAGTGTCAAAATTCCTCTCAGATATGAGCTAGACCGGAGTTTCCGGCCACAGGGACGGATATTCCGGCCTACACCGGAGTTTCCGGTGCGTGAGGGCCGGAGTTTCCGCCCTGTGGCAGAAAACTGCAATCTAGTTCAAATCTAAGGAAAATTTGATCACAGCTAATTTTCTAGAGATTAAAATGCCAACACGAAAGTTCTACACCATGCAGCACAGGCAAAACTTCTCTCAAAACAAGATCTAGAGTGAAAGCCTAGAGAGAGAGAGAGAAGAGAACCTCTGCCCGACATGGTGGAGGTCAAATGCGAGGGAGATGGATCCCCATCACTTATATGGAGGAGGGGCCGGTGGCACGGCGGATTCCAACGCCGGGGAGCGGCCGGAGAGGTCCTTGGAGGCGGCGGCGGCGACTGGGAGAGGTTTGGGGGTCGGGGGTGTGTGGGGAGTTGTGGATCAACTCCTCACCCCAATCCCCTTTTTAGATCCCATCGAACTGCCCAGACCGGAGTTTCCGGCCTTAGCAACCGGAGTCTCCGGCCCAAGCCAGAGATTCTGGTGCTAAGAGCGGAACTTCAGTCAGACCGGAGTCTCCGGCCTGGAAGACCGGAGTTTCCGGCCCCACCGATTCCAAATCCCATATTTATGTGTTTGGACACGCAAAATGCAAGAGGAGCAGGTTTTTAGATGAGATAGGCCTGGGATAAGACACAAAGTCACTGGAGATGGTACCATACACTCAAGTTTGGTAAAAGGCAACAAAAACGACATTAAGAAGCAACGCTTGAGTGCATTTTCTACGAGCAAGAATACATCAAAGAAATCGAAATAACACCACAAGAAGATCAAATCTTCACAAGGAAGATGTTGGTGGCATAGGCCACCATGTATGAGTTTATGTGGTGTGATACCGCGAAGATATATCTTGGGTTCACCGCCATTACTCAACATTTAAGCTCACAATTCATAACAATGAACAAAAAGGAGACAAAAAAATCTTACTATTGGCATAATGGGGGGAGGGATAGTCCAATAGATTAGGACCGCACTCCCCCTATGTCCAAGCCTACACCTAGATCAAATAAAGAGTTAAGATAGAGGTGTGTATGCAAGGAAGTCAACCAACGGTCCTATAATCCACGATATTTAGCTCATGCCTCAAAAAAGTGAACCTTGCTTCGTCAAGTGGCTTTGTGAACATATCGGTAAGTTGAATCTTCGTAGGAATAAGACCAAGCTCAATGTCACCCCGGTAGATGTGATCTCGAATAAAATGATAACGAATCTCGGTATTCTTCGTTCTTGAGTGCTCCACCGGGTTGTGACCAATCTTGATAGCACTTTCATTGTCACACAAAAGAGGCACTTTGTGTAACGCCCCGGGATTTATCCCCTTTTGTTTTGTGAGTTTTTCTTTTTGCATCGACATGGCATCGCATTGCATCGCATTAATTTAATTTGTTGCATTTAATTACATTTCCACAATTAAATTCAAATGCTTTTCAAATTAATTAAAAATGTGTTATTTCAAATCTTTTAAAAATGTTAAAAAAATAGTTTATTAAATTGTCTATTTAAAACTAAAACTATTTTCTATAGTTTTCGTATTCAAATTCCTCTTCGTTTTGGTTTTAAATATATAAATCAGAAATAATTAAACGGGAGAGAAATAAAGCCCAAGCCCATCCAACCAAACCCTAGGGTTTCCCCCTGGAAAAATTCTTTCCCACCCCCTGCAATTTGCAGCCACCCTCCTCTATTTTTCTGGGATTTTGCAAAAGTCCTCCCACCTCTCTTTTCTTCTTTTTTCCCCTTCCTTTCTTTTCTTTTCTTTTCTTTTCTTCTTTTCTTTTCTCCTTTCTTCCTTTTTTTCCCTTCTCCTTCTCTCCTTCCCGCACGAGCCCGCACGGGAAAAACTGCCCGCACCCAGCCCGAGCTCTCCCGAGCAGCACCACCCGCCCGACGCCGCGCCGCCTGCTCCCCGCCCCCAGCGCTGCGCCGCCCCAGCCACCTGCACCTCCGGCCGACCCCGCCGCGCCCTCTGCCCCGGCCGCCTCGCCCCGCCGCCGCGCCCCCCGCCTCCGGTTTCCTCCTCACGGCCGGCCCGCCATCGCAACCGCCAGCTCCGGCGGTCGCCGCGTCGTCCGCTGCCAGCACGCGCCTCCACGCATCCTCCCTCGCCTCCCCGAGCCACGCCGTCCCTGTCGCCTCCACCGCCGGCCGGATCCGCGCCACCTCTTGCGCCGCCGCCCTCCGGCCTGCGCCGCCCCCGCCCTCTTCTCTCTTGCGCCGCCGCCCTCCGACCCGAGCTCCTCCGCCGTCGCGCCTCCACCGAGCTCCGTCGCGCGCCCCCGGCGCCGCGCGCGCCCGCACGCGCCACCGCTGCATCCGCCGCCGCCCCGCCTCCGGCTGCCCCGGCCGCTCGCCTCCCGCGCCACGCCCGAGCTTCTCCGCCACGCCGCTCGCCGCCGCCGTGCGCTCCGCCCCGCGCGCCGCAGCGCGCCGCCGCCCCGCACGCGCTCGTCCACGCCGCAGCGCGCCGTCCCCGCTGCCTCCTCATCCGCTCCACGCCTTCGCTCCGCTTCACCACTTTTCCCCGTCCGGTGACGCCCCCGCATCATCCGCCCGCAAGGTGTTCGACACAATGCCCGCAAGAACTTCGGCGTCACTTTTGTGTCTGAGTTGTCCACCCTTCGTGGTGTTGCTACGTGCACCGCGCGCCGCATTGCCGTGACCGCCGTGCCCGTGCGCTTTCTTTCCGGTGTCCGTTGCTGTGGTCCTACGTGCCCGCGCCCGTCAACGGTGATGACTAAGTACGACTACTTCCCCGACCACTTCCACGACACCGACAAACGACGATGCCCATGTTCCGTGACGGCTACTTCCCCGACGTCGACTACTTCCTCTACGGACCGAAGACTTCGGTTCCGAACCTATCTCTCCCGATCCGACGTTCGGACCCAAACCCTAATCCTATACCTATTTTATTAAACGTCATCTATCTTGTGCATATCGCATCATAATTGCATGTGTTGCATCTCTTGGGTTTGGTGGTGTAGCAAATCACCTCAATAATTCAATATGGAATGTGTGGGGTAATAAATATATAATTCCCTATTCCATTTAATTTAATTAGATCACCCATGCCATGTGTTGCCATGCTAACCAACATTTAATATTGCTGGTAAATAAATAACTTGCACCTAAATATTAATTGTCGGAATCCCGGTTCCGCTTAATTTGGATTAAGTGCATCTCGCAATGCATCTTGCCATGTCAGGCATCATTCTCCCATGATCATGCTGGATCTTTTGCCGTAGTTGTAAAATGCATCTTTTACGCTTTCCAGTGTTTGTTGCTTCTTCGTGGATACGACGTTGAGATGTGTGAGCAACGACAAGATCTGCTTCCATGCGGGATTCCAGGCAAGCAAAGTTTGCTTGTTTACCTATACATTGTCTTTCATTCTTGTCGTTGATCTCTGCTACCCTAGTATTCGATTCTTATCGCGATCCCATCACATGTTTATCCTGCAGCCCATACAGCTTTATCCCCACGTCCCATCACATGTTGTTTGTTTATCTGTTGGCCTTGCGAGTCGTAGCGCATGCTTAGAGTTGACTGTGCGAGTCGTCTGTTGTTCTTAAGTTTCATCTGCTTGGTATGATAGATTGTTCTACTTTAATAAAATGCTATCTTGTGTTGGGGTATTATAATTAAAAGATAAGGCACCAGGCGGAAGGCCTTGCGAGGTGCTTTGTTCTGCTCAGTGTCGACCTAGGAACTGAGATTTTGTCCTCGGATCCAATTTTGAGCGCACTAACCACTTGTGGGAAGCCCTATGGAGCCCCCCTCGACTTTGAACGGATCTTCAGCTTGTCCATGTGCCGCAAGTAGTTCGGGTTTTCCAGTTGCTCATATGCATGTGCATGATGATGATGATGAGAGGTTACATGATACGGGGGGTCATATAGGTGCGGTACGACACGAAGCGGACAATTTCTACTGTGGTTTGAGCCGCATGGTGGCGTAGTCGCAAACTAATGAGTCCGCAATTGAGATTCGGCCGGACTCCTGACGCGGGTAACAACTCATATGGGTGGCACTTGGACTTGCTGTAGTGAAGGAACGAGTCGAGTTGAGAGGCCCTGATGCTTGCTTGGGTTGATCATACGAGTATGGGTATAGTAGTGCACCCCTGCAGGGTATAATCTTATCGATGAGCCGTGTCCACGGTTATGGACGACTTTGGTGATGATGCTGGCTAACAAGATCTAGACAACTTACACCTAATTATTATTTAATTAATTTGACTAGTAATATAGAATTGCTTTCACAATAAATGGTAACAAAAAAAACTGAATAATGTGTGAGTTTCCCGAATTGCTTCCTCATACTTGGTTGAGGGGGTTAATTCGAGAATGGGTTATGTTTGGTGTTAGTTGTAGATGTTTACTTTATGCGCTCTCTTACCCCTCTCTAAATAGACGGAAGTTGTAGCGTGTCTCTTTAGGTTGCTAGTGTTGCTGCCGCTAAGTCCACCTACCCCATATTTTGGGAGATTGTGTAGAAAGTAGGCAAGTCGGTTTTGCTTGCCAGGGAGTGCCCTGACCCTTTTTTGGGTTATGCTTTATGTGCAGTTAACAGGTTTGAAGTCTGACGACGTTAGCTTGGGAATCCCTCCGGCTTGGCTGGGCAGGGATATGGCGCCATCGCTTATCTTCAGGACTCTTAGTCCAATTTGCATCTTATCCGTAGTCGGATACTATTTCGCTTCCGCTGTCATTTGAATCTTTGTATTGTATCATTTGTATCTTGACTCGTTCGAGTCGTTGTTGTATTATATATCTTCTGTTGTATTTGTGGATGTATCAGAACTGTTGTAATGTTATCACAATTCCACCCACATAATGCGCATGTTTCGGCGTGCACACTATGTCTGGTGGGCGACCTAAAATCGTTATTATGCGGATTCCGGCGGGATCGCTTAAATCTACATAGTACCGATTTTAAGGCGTCACACTTTGTCACAAAGGAAACCGTATTTCTTTAAAGTTTTGCCTCATACAAAGTAATTGAGTGCAAGCACTAGCGGCCGCCACATACTCGGCTTCGGTGGTGGATAAGGATATGCAATTTTGCTTCTTGGAGGACCAACTCACCAAGGATTTTCCAAGGAATTGGCATGCACCGGAAGTAGACTTCCTATCATCCTTGCAACCGGCCCAATCCGAATCCGTGTAACCGGCAAGAGAGAAGTTAGACCCCCTAGGATACCACAAACCAAATCTTGGGGTATAAACCAAATATCGGAAGATTCGATTCACCGCTATCAAGTGACTTTCTTTAGGAGCCGCTTGATACCTTGCACACACTCCTACACTCAACACAATATCGGGTCTAGATGCACAAAGATAAAGCAAAGAACCAATCATAGAGTGATAGAGTTTTTGATCGACATCTTTAGCCTTTGGACTAAGTTCAAGATGACATTTGGTGTCCATAGGAAACCTCTTCTCTTTAGCATCTTGCATCTTGAACCTCTTGAGCATATCTTGGATATATTTTGGCTTGAGAGATGAAAGTCCCTCCACTTAATTGCTTTATTTCAAAACCAAGAAAAAAATTCAACTCTCCCATCATGGACATCTCGAACCTATCCGTCATAAGCTTTGAAAATTCATCATTGAAAGCTTTGTTAGATGAGCCAAAAATAATATCATCAACATAAAGTTGGCATATGAAAAGTTCCCCTTTTACCCTCTTTGTGAAGAGAGTGGGATCGATTTGCCCCACTTCAAAGCCACGGATAGCCCTGCTAGTGTAGTTTTTTTCTATATCATTTATTTTTCCTTGTGATAATTTTTAATTCGTGTAATGATCAGAGGAGTATTTCGGCCATTTAATTTTATAACTTAAATAATAAAAATGCGTTTCTAATAAGTTTAATTGTTTTAGATTCGTATTATTGTCCTCTGTCCAGAAAGATCAACAAGTGTTTTATTTGAAGACTTTTCATGAAACAATAAGAGTTGTAGTTGTAGAACTCAAATTTTGCTATATTGTTTTACAACATTTAATTGAGAAATTAAAATTAGAAATTCCTGCAAATTGCATTTCATGCATGTAATAACAGAAAGAATAAAATGTTAATAAGTGTGTCTTACTCAAAGCACATCATGCATGCATACATGTTTATGTTTTGGTGTTCAAGGTGTTGTATTGTGTGAATATTTATTTCTTTTATGTATTGCTTGTGCTAGATTGTGAAGAAGAGGAAGGACTTGCTTGTGATTGTTATTCTTGTTGTGCTTGCTCCTCCTGTTACCAAGGCAAGTGACATTCATGAACTACCCAATATTTTTCCTATATGCATTAGTAGAATATTTTGAGTAGGATGCATGATAGGAAATTTTTTGAATTATTTTATTATGCTAAGTTAGCTTTATGCTTTGCAAAATTCCTAGTAGTGTGTAGCCATCCTTTACCATGCAGCCAATTTAAAAGTTTTCTTAGATGCTTAGCAATGCTATAATTTTTTTTACATGCCATGCTATGGAAATAAAGAGATGGTGGTTGTCACCCAAAAGCATGGTGGTTGTCACCCAAAAGTGAGCATGGTGGTTGTCACCCAAAAGTGCACTTGTGGACGTCCACCCAGGAACAAAGAGATTACTAAGTCACTCCAAGTTTAGATGCTTCCCGTGCAGCCTTTTGACAATGGGCTCTGTCTAGAACAATTAAGTTGTCAGAGTTCAACCTGTCAGCTTGACAAGCAGATGTAGAGTTGGTAGGTGGAACGGGTCTTGCTAGTATGGTTGAATTCTTCTTCTGAAAGTTCTTGTCTCAATTCTCTCCTTTCCTTAATGCACTCCGCGTGTATAGGATGTTTGGGTTAACTGAGTCTAAAGGTGAAAGTGCACAACCTCTGCAGAGTCGACAATCTGAGGACTTAGCCATGTCCCCGGTGATGGACTACTTCGAGCAACTGGACAAGGATGGGCGGAAGAATCTCAACACCGTTTTCATGAAGTAAAATTTGACTAAGGAAGGAAATGTTGGTGCACTTGGGCTTCATCCCTTGGTGCCAAGTCTTGAAAATAAAAGTGTTTTACAAAAAGATAGGAGAAAACTTGCTTTCTGCAAAAACAGCCTACAACTCCACCAAGCCAAATATGCATATAGAATTAGACTTGTCGTAATATATCCACCATAGTCACTTGCCAATACTTCATTGTATTGACCTCCTTCGGGGATGCATATTCCAATGTGCAGGTAGTTCTGATGAAGAGTAAGTTTGGACTCGAGTCTACACCCAACATGTCTGCCTATGGCGCATGCTTGAAGATGAGGCTCATTGCTATTTGCTTTTGTTGTGAACTCTGAATATTTTAGCTAGCCTTCATGGCTATGCACTTTGTAATAAAGCTAAACTTAGCTATTTTTGGATCTTGTTGTAGTAAATTGATACTTATGCAATGATACTTTATATTTTGTACTGTGGTGCTGGCAGTGATCCAGGGACTAGCACTTAACACAAGTGTTCCATCTTTAATAAAAGATGGGGCGCTACAAAATGGTATAAGAGCAAAGTGTTGCATGTAGGTTCGAGCCCTTAGGATTGGTTAAGCTCTTTTTGATCATAAATATTACCATCTTTGAAGTATGTTGGATCCTATCGTCATAGTGGGATGAAGCGGCCCGGGACTAACCTTACATGTCCGCGTACATGAGACCTGTTCCACAATTATAAGTAGCTGGCCGGGTGTCTGTCTCTCTCAATATAGTGAATATCCAATTTACAAAGAATTGATAATCGTGTTGATCACCTTGTAGAATAGAACTCTTATTTTCTCTAAGTACTTATTTACACCATGTCTAGTATTTCTTACCTTATGTATTTTGTTTTAACAATTTTTACACTTATAACTTAAGGATGTCGTTCTTCATGTATCAAACCGCGGAGGACTTCAAGAACATGCGTTTTGGAAGATATCTTCTCGAGTTGGTGGAACTACTGGCGCTTCCAACACCCATCATCAAGGCAAGTCCGCTGAAGCATTTCAACAAGGATGGCTTATGGGGAGTTCGCATCATGCAATTCGGGCGCCAGACTGAATCCAAGACAGAAGACATCCAGTACAAGTCGATTAGTGACTCCTTGGAGAAAGGACTTAATCTCGTCACGCAAGAGCTAATAGGAGGTCTTTGTGGGCAATTCCAGGAGGAGTTAAAGGACCACTACTTTTCTATCCTAGGTCAACGTGATGAAGATGGGATACCCTACCTTGTAAATGAGGAAGACAAAAACAAACCAGATCCCTTGCACCCTTATCTTCAAGACTTAGAATTTCATCTCTAGCAACTAGAAGAGGATAGGCGCGATGAGCTGCTGAATAATGATGACATAATGGCCCAAGTCAAGGAGACTCAAAAGAAGATTGACGCCCAAGAAGAAGTGGCCAACGCTCAGGAAGAGAAATTCCGAGCTCAAGAGAAGAAGTTCCAAAATAAAGAGAAGAGAATTAGAGACAAGAACAAGGAGATCAAAAACTAGAAGTATGAAATTTTGAGCAACGACGTCGGGTTCGAAGCTGATCGAGATCTGATCGAGACTCTACTCCGTGAGAAGAGAATACTACAAGAGAAGATTGAATCTCTTTAGAAGGAAGCGATCGAGACTCTGCGTCGTGAGAAGACGATGCTACAGGAGTGGAATGAAGCCTTAGAGAAGGAGGTGAACGACTACAAGGAGATCCTCATGAAGGAAGGCATCATCATCGAGGAGGTTGAAGAAAATGAAGGAGACATCATGGACGAAGTTTAGAGTTAGAAGTTGGACCACCATGTTTTATCCTCGTTAGTTCGTCGTTTTTAAAACATTGATCTCCAACTTGTGGTATGACAATGTTAGAATGTTTTGGTTTGCAGACTCTTGTCGTTTTTATTTAATCAACCTAGAATGCTTTTTTTCGAATTCACTAAGGAAGAAAAGTTTTAAGTTGTTTATTGTTTGTTGTTTCCTTGGCTTGGTTGTTTTGTGCATGGGTAGGATTTTCCTTCCTTTAGTTCTATCTATCTTTTACTCATCCATGCTGAAAAACCCCACAGATGCCTCCTCGTCGCGATCCCGACAACAATGATGCCATGCAACAACTGATGGCCACCCAAGCTCAGCTGATGACTATGATGACTCAGTTCATTGCAGCAACCAACAACAACAACAACAACCCGCCACCTCCACCACCACCACCTCCAGTGGACAGACTTGCTAGATTCCGAAGGCTTTGGCCTAATAGGTTCTCCTCTGCTACTGAACCTAGAGTGGCCGATGACTGGCTTCGCTCAGTCAACAAGGACTTAGTGAATTGTGAGTGTTCTGAGGCAGAGAATGTGAGATTCACTGCACACCTGTTGGAAGGACCCGCTGCACTGTGGTGGGAGACTTATCAAGGGACTCATCCTCTAGATTGCATGACTTGGGATGCTTTTAAGGAGGGTTTTTGCAATGCTCACATTTCCTCTGGCATAATGAATCTGAAGAAAGAAGAATTTCGCAGCTTGAGGCAGAAAGGTAGAACTCTGAATGAGTATATGGATGACTTATGTATGCTATCAAGATATGCACATGAAGACATTGACACTGATGCTAAGAGGAAGGAAAAATTCCTCACTGGACTTAAGGGAAAACTGAAGATACCATTGTTTGTGGCATATGCTCCTAACTATCAAGATTTGTTGGATCAAGCAATCACTTTGGACAACAAGATAAGAAAGGAAGAGAATAGGAAGAGGAAGTACAGTGCAAGTAAGGTTCATTTTGAGGGAACCCACAAGAGACACAACACCTCTGAAGGCAGTGGGCATAAACCATGGAATAACTCCAACAACGGTAGTGGCCAAAAACATCATGGTCATAACCATAATGGAGGATACAAAGGAAACAATGGAGGATACAAAGGAAACAATGGAGGTTATAAAGGAAACATTGGATGATACAAAGGAAATAATGCAAGGGAAACCATCACCATGGCCATAATCATGGTAATGGTCATCACCGTCCTAACTATGAAGGGAAGAAAGACTTGGCTGATGTGACTTGCTTCAAGTGCAAGAAGACGGGGCATTATGCAACTCACTGCCCAGAGAGAAAGGCCGATGAAAATTCCAAGCCCAATCCTTTTCAGAACAGACAAGTGAACCACATCAAAGTGGAAGAAGTTCATTGTCGGCCCAGTGGGAACTGGGGTATGGAGAGCCCATTCCCCCCAGGCCTCGCACGCGGGCCAGTCGGACGAACCGACTAAGGACCAGGCGTCACCGCCTGGCAGGACCCTCGAGAGGCAACTCCCCTCGAGGGCCTGAAGAGGAAACGAAGGCCTCAAGGGATCCCTCGCCTCAGGGGACCCTCCCGAGGCACCAGCTCGCCTCGAGGGAGTCCCGTAGGAATCTCCCCTCAGGCCTCCGCGCGCCTGAAGGGAAACGTTGCGGCCAAGGAAGTACGGCGAGACGCACATGGCCTCTGCCACGCCCACGTGGTGACACAAGCACCCCCGTTGCCGTTTTGGTGATAAAGGGGACAATAAAGCAGCTCCGCCTGCTGCGCAGCTGCCAGGACCTTCTTCTCTCGCGATAAAGCGGGTGGACGGCGCAACCCTCCAACAGAGAACGTCATCGTGGGCTCCACCTCAGAGACTGCCCCCTCTGCGGGCAGTACAGCGCGGTCGGCCGCCGGTCGGCCACCGTGCCCACCTTTATCAACAATGGACCGAGTCCATGGACGAACGGAGAGCGGTGGAATCGTGCTCCACCCTGCCCCTGGCATGTGGGAGCCACCTTGAAGGCCAAGCCGAAGGAGAAGGCCAGAGACGCCTATAAAAGGGACAGGATATCCATCGTAGCACGGGTCGGCCCTTTACGTGCTACAAGCCTTTGTAAACCCTAGCAACACCAGTTAGGATAGCCTCTGGCCGGAGGAGGAAGAAGACCATCGCTTCCCTCCCCAGGCAAGAACTACCTCAAGGGGGCCTCCGGCAAGCTCCACTGTACTGTAACCTTCCACATCTAATACAGACAAGCAGGAGTTGCGGTTTTATCTCCCCACGAGGGCCGTGAACCTGGGTAAAGGCCGGTGTTTTCCTCTTTTGTGTGTGTCTTCTTCGGGTCCGGCGAGCAACGTCGCGGGGTCACTTGAGGGTTTAGACCTCCGCGTTCAATCCCCTTTCCGAACTACACTTCAGGAAGTGACTACCCCCGATTCTTGGGAGTCATAACCCGACATTTGGCGCGCCAGGTAGGGGATTGAGGCGCGTCAACAACCTTCAAGTTCGTCTCCGCGCCATGGTGAACACCCGCGCTACCCGCGTCGTCCGCGCCACCCGACGTGCACCTTGAGGAGCACGTGCGTCGCCCGGCACCGCGACCACCCGCGCGCAGCGGGGCCGACCCCGCCGTGGAGAGCGCGTCCCTTCTGGCCCTCATGCAGAAGCGCTGGAGCACAACTCCGAGCACCAGGAGGACGCGCAGTCGTCGCACGCGACGTAGCACCCGAGGGGCTCCGGCCCTGGAAGGACGGACCCGGCGCCTCACACCGCCCTGCTCATGGCGCAGGAGCTCCTCCGCTATCAGCCCACCGCAGAGGCCCACGAGTAGTGGCTCCAACGCCTCAACCACCTCGTCGGCATCGCCACGACGCGCCCCGCTCCGTTGCAGTCCAACATGCACCCCTCTCTCGCGGGCACGGTCGCAACAAATGCGCCTCCGCCACCTCCGGGGCCTGCACCGGCTGCGGCGCAGAGGGTGCTTCGCACGCGACCTCGCCGCACAATTGCTTGATCATGCAGCGCACCGCGCCCGACGCTCGTGTGGGGATGGAGCTCCAGCGAGATCGTCAAAACAGACTCGTGGATGAGCTCGGCTAGGCGGGCCAGCAGAAACGCGGCGCGTTGCAACACGGGGTCGCTACGTACACCTCAGGCTGCATGGAGTTCACTCGCTCTCTGCGACGCGTGGTCTGGCCGCAGAAGTTAAGGCCGGCTCTCCCCAAGGGCTACGATGGCTCCAGCAACCCCATTGAATTCCTGCAGCTCTACACCACCTCCATCCAAGCTGCAGGGGGAGACGACAAGGTCATGGCCAACTGGTTCTCCCACGCGCTTCACGACTCTGCGCTGTCGTGGCTCCTGAACCTCCCTGAGGGCTCCGTGAACTCGTGGGAGGAGCTCTGCAAGCAGTTCGTCTCTAACTTCAAGGGGACTTACGAGCGCGCCCTCACGCACAACGATCTGCGCGTTGTGGTGCAGAGGAAGGATGAAACGCTCCGCAAGTACATCCAACGCTTCAGCCAAGTGCGCAACAAGATCCCGAACATCCCTGACACTCAAGTCATCGCCGCCTTCCGCGAGGGCGTCACGAACATCAGGATGCTAGAGAAGCTGGGTATTCACGACAAGCTCAACTCTGTGGTGAAGCTTTTCAACCTGGCGGACAAGTGCGCCAAGGCTGAAGAGGGACTCCTCTTCATCAAAATGTCCTCGAGAGGGGACGACCATGGTGAGGGGTCCCGGAGCCAGAAAAAGAAGGAGGAGCCCAAGCGCAAGGCCACCGCAGTTCTCGCGGCAGAGCCTGACACGAAGGGCACCCGCAGGGACTCCCCCGAGCCTGGAGAGAGGAAAGATGACCACCGCCCTTTCTGCGTCTACCACAACAGGCGCGGGCACTCTACAGAGTCCTGCTTCGACCTCAAAAGGTTAAGCAAGGAGCGCGAGCAAGCAGAGGGCAGTGGCAGCCGCGGTCGAGGCCGTGGCTACCGCGGAAGCGGACGCAAGGGCGGCTACTAGAAACCATCTGGAAACCAGGCCAACGCCGCGGAAAAGAACAGCAACCTCCCAGACGAGGAAGATGCCGGCTACCAAGCCCTGAGGGGCGCCAATGCCTGCATCCTTGGGGGGCGCAAGCGCCAAAATCGAATAATCAGTTCAAGCAGTTCGCCCGCGAGCTCAACGCCGCCCTCCCAAGCACGGAAACCTCCAGGCCCCTCAAGTGGTTGGAATACACCGTCGCCTTCGACGCTCAGGACCACCCCAAGTCCACCAAGACTGTTGGAACCCTCCCGCTGGTCTGCAGCCCCACCATCGACAACGTGGCTATCCCAAGACTCTCATCGATGGAGGGGCCGGCCTGAACGTCATCTCCATAGATACGTTCGAAGCGCTTCAAGTGCCCTACGAGCGGCTCACGCCCTCGAGGCCCTTCACGGGGGTCACCAGCGTCTCGATCGAGCCTCTATGCCAGGTCAGTCTTGCTGTCACCTTCGGGAGTAAGGAGAATTACCGCACCGAGCACATCGATTCGATGTCGCACACTTCGGGCTGCCATACAATGCCATCCTCGGCTACCCCGCGCTCGCGAAGTTCATGGCCGTCACGCACCCTGCCTACAACGTGGTCAAGATCCCCGGCAGCGCCGGCACGATCACCATCCGGGGGCATGTCCTGGACGCTACGCGCGCCGTTGAGACGGCCTACAAGACTGCCGCCATGGCATTTCCTGCAGACGAGGACCTAGAGCCTCTCGAGAGGCCCAAGAAGAAGAAGCAGTTGTTCTCCCAGGAGGAAGCTGCTACAAAGAAAGTCTCTTTGAGATCCAGCAGCTCGGGGGCTGAAGGCTCGGGGGCTAGCGTCACCATTGGCGCCGCGCTACCTCCCAAATAGGAAAGCGCGCTCGTCGCCTTCCTCCAGGCAAACTCTGACATGTTCGCATGGACACCGTCAGATATGTCTGGTGTACCGAGGGAGGTGATCGAGCACCACTTGGCCGTGTGCCCAAACGCGCGCCCCGTTAAGCAAAAAGCAAGAAAACAAGCCCCTGAGAAGCAAGCAGTCATCCTCAAGGAGGTCGAGAAGCTCAAGGCGGCAAAAGTCGTTCGCGAAGTCGCACACCCCACTTGACTCTCCAATGGTGTGGTAGTCCCAAAGCCCCCCGGAGGAGGCCGTCTCTGCATCGACTACACTGACGTAAACAAGGCCTGCCCCAAAGACCCTTATCCCATGCCGAGAATTGACCAGATTGTGGACTCCACGGCAGGCTGCGACCTCCTCTGTTTCCTCGGTGCCTTCTCTGGCTATCACCAGATAAAAATGGCTAAGGAGGACGAGGAGAAGACAGCTTTCCTCACCCCATGCGGTGTGTATTGCTACGTCTGCATGCCTTTCGGCCTGAAAAATGCCAGAGCCACTTTCCAGAGGTTGATGAGGATAGCACTTGGCGGGCAAATGGGGCGAAACGCCGAAGCATATGTCGATGACATTGTTGTGAAATCACGAGAAGCAAATACTCTCCTCGGAGACCTTGAAGAAACCTTCGCCAGCCTGCGCAAGGTGAACATCAAGCTCAACCCCGCCAAGTGCATCTTTGGAGTACCTTCAGGCAAATTGCTTGGGTTCCTCGTGTCCAATCGGGGCATAGAGGCAAACCCAGACAAAATCAAGGCCATAGAAGACATGCAACCTCCGCGAAGGCTAAAGGACATGCAACGCCTAGCAGGCTGCATGGCCAGCTTGGGTCGATTCATCTCCAAGTTCGGCGAAAGAGCCCTTCCGTTCTTGAAGATCATGAAAAGAACATGCACTTTCAAGTGGACCCCTGAAGCTGAAAAAGCATTTGAGGACTCGAAGAAGTATCTGGCCAGTCCACAAGTAATGGTAGCCCCAAGGCATGGCGAGCACCTGAAGCTGTACTTGTCAGCTACTCCGCAAACAGCCAGTGCTGTCCTTGTGGTGGAAAGAGAAGAGCCGGTACTTCACAAGAAGAGTGCGACCACTCCAAAGAAAAAGCCCCCAGATAAGGAGCTCGTAGAAAAGGCCGCCCCAAGTCCACCGCCGCAAGGAATTCATGCCGAGGAGCCCCTTGAAGCCAACCCCCTCGAGGCACAAGGCAAGCCCCTTGAAGCCAACCCCCTCGGAGCACAGGGCGAGCCCCTTGAGGCCAACCCGCTCGAGGCACAGGGCAAGCCTCATGAAGCCAACCCCCTCGAGGGTCAAGCTGGGCCACCTCAGGCAAAAGACGCAGGGGCTACAGGAACTACCATCGTCGAGCATCCAGTCTACTTCGTCAGCACAGTACTGCGTGATGCTCGCGAGCGGTATACTATGCAGCCGAAGCTTCTCCTCGCACTCCTCATCGCCTCAAGAAAACTGCGACACTACCTCTAGGGGCACCCCATCACAGTGGTCACTTCTTTTCCCCTGGAGCAAATACTGCGCAACCCAAACGCAACAGATCGTGTCGCAGGGTGGAACATTGAGCTGCAGCCATTCAATTTGCGCTTCGATACCACAAGGGTGATCAAAGGAAGAGCGTTGTCTGACTTCGTCACCGAATGGACTGACCCAACCCCTGAAGAGCCTTTGGGAGAAGAGCAAGGGCCCTCTGGAGCCGCAATGCACAGCCTCTGGACCATGAAGTTCGACGGAGCTTTCGCTTGCCGCCGCGGTGACAAGTTGTATTACGCAGGCGTAGTCCTGATCTCCCCCAAAGGTGACAAGTTGTATTACGCAGTCCAGCAGTGCTTCGGAATCGACAAGATATCCAACAACATTGCCGAGTATGAAGATTTGCTTGCCGGCCTACGCGCCGCAATCGCCCTAGGCGTCAAGCATCTACTCATTAAGGGCGACTCCCAGCTGCTCGTTAACTTCTCAAACAAAAGCTACAAGCCTAAGGATGACCACATGGCCGCATACCTTGAAGAGGTCCGTAGGCTTGAGAAGAACTTCAGGGGAATGGAGCTCATGCACATCCCAAGAAAGGAAAACCAAGAGGCCGATGACATCGCCAAGCGCGCATCAAAGAGGCAAGCTCAGCCGCCAGGTGTCTTTGAAGAAAGGCTCATCAAGGCATCCATAAAGCAGCCCCAAGAGGCCATCACCGCAAGCACAGACGAAGCACTCCCGCCACCACCTACAAGCGGGGCTCCTGACTGCGGGCCCCCTACATGGGAGTGTCTGTTGCTCACTGCGGTGCACCAAGAAACAGGATGTACCGACGAGATCAAAGATTACCTCGGCAAAGGAGCCCTTCCCGAGGAAGATGTTGAAACGGAGCGAATTGCCCGCCAAGCAAAATCGTACCAAATCCTCGAAGGAATTCTCTACCGCAAGCGCCCAAACGGCATCGCGCTCAAATGCGTCCCTCCTGAAGAAGGCAAAATGCTGATCACAGACATTCACAGCGGGTAATGCGGCCACCATTCGTGCGCTCGCACCCTCGCAGGCAAAGTCTTCAGGAGCGGTTTCTACTGGCCTCAAGCACTTCAGGATGCAATGGGCATCATCCAAGCATGTGAATCCTGCCAATTCCACGCCAAGCAAATCCACCAACCAGCGCTGGGGCTTCAAACAATTCCGCTCTCGTGGCCGTTTGCGGTCTAGGGGCTGGACATCCTGGGACATTTCCCAACGGCGCAAGGTGGATATCGCTACCTCTTCGGGGCCATCGACAAGTTCACAAAATGGCCTAAAGTGGAGGTAACGCGCACAATCACAGCAGGCGCGGCGGTGAAATTCATCAGAGGCCTGGTCTGCCGTTTCGGAGTGCCTAACCGCATCATCACCGACAATGGCTCCCAATTCACTAGTGGCATCTTCAGAGCCTACTGTGAAATAATGGGCATCAAGCTCTACTTCGCCTCAGTCACCCATCCGAAAAGCAACAGATAGGCCGAGCGCGCAAACGCAGAGGTCCTCAAAGGCCTAAAGACCAGGAACTTCGATGACCTTAAGGGCCACGGCAAGGGCTGGATCAACGAGCTCCCCTCGGTGCTATGGTCCATCCGTACCACGCCACCCAAGCACACCAGGGAAATCCCGTTCGCCCTCGTCTATGGAGCCGAAGCAGTCCTCCCCACTGAGATAAAGCATGGATCCCCACGGGTACTTGCCTTTAACGAGGACCAGCAAGAGGACCTCCACAACGATGACCTGCTGCTCCTTGAAGGGCTTCGACGCTGCGACGCCCTCCGGGCAGCCAAATCCAGCAGGACCTGAGGCGCTACCACAGCCGCAACGTGCGCTCGCGCACCCTGGAGGCAGGCGATCTCGTCCTCAGGCGAATCCTCTCCAGGGAAGGCCTCCACAAGCTGTCCCCGATGTGGGAAGGCCCCTACAGGGTCACCCACATCGCCAGGCCTGACGCGGCTCGTCTCAATACTCAAGACGGCGTCCCCGTCAAGAATCCATGGAACATCATGCACCTACGCAAGTTCTACCCGTGATCATAGTCACGTCAAGGCATTTAGCGAAAGAGGCAGCCCACGGCTCAACCTCCATGCACCTTTTGTCTCCAAAGGTTAAAAGCTCAAGGCTTAAACCTCACAAATCTTTGTATCCACAAGGAAAAAAATTAAGAAAGTGATCATCGTCACACCCGTGATCATTGTCATGTCGAGACTCCTAGCAGACGAGGCAGCCTACGACTCAACCTCCAAGCGTCATAGTCTCTAGAGGTTAAAATGCTCACGGCTTAAACCTCCAAAAATGTGCTTTGACTCCTAAAGGAACAAACGCAAACGTGGTCATTGCCACGCCCGTGATCATTGTCACGTCGAGACTCCTAGCAGACGAGGCAGCCTACGGCTCAACCTCCAAGCGTCATAGTCTCTGGAGGTTAAAATGCTCACGGCTTAAACCTCCAAAAACGTGCTTTGTCTCCTAAAGGAACAAACGCAAACGTGGTCATTGCCACGCCCGTGATCATTGTCACGTCGAGACTCCTAGCAGACGAGGCAGCCTACGGCTCAACCTCCAAGCGTCATAGTCTCTAGAGGTTAAAATGCTCATGGCTTAAACCTCCCCTAAACTTTTGTCTCCTATAGGAACAAAACGTAAACGTGATCATTGTCACGCCCGTGATCATTGTCACGTTGAGACCGCGAGCGGAAGAGGCAGCCTATAGCTAAAACCTCCAAGCATCCATGTCTCTAGGGGTTAAAAGCCAACGGCTTAAACCTCCAAGCCCCAGAGGCTTCACTCGAGGGAAAACCCTCCGAGCTCTCAATTTAAACGAGCCACCTCAGGCCGTGGAGAGTCTCCGCCACTAATAGGTGGTCCCCATGCCTCGACATGGTCGAAACATTAGCTTGGCTCAATCTCGTTCCTAAGTGAACTTAGCGCCGTGGCGCCGATTTAAAATGTATTTAGTGAGTTTATTATCGTATTACTCTGTGGAGTGTGCGCTTATATCTCTCCATAGGCATATCTCGCGAGCGGGGGCTGAGTACGGTGCCAGTGCCTCAAACGACACACCAGCAACACTGCAAAATCCAAGAGTCCGAGCTCTGGCTGGAGGGCAAGACCCCACAAACACGCCATCTTTGCAGAGGACCTTGGTACTTACTCTCCTCGCAAGGAACGCCTGAGGGGACCTATAAGCGTGCACGAGCCCCTTGAGCCGTGTTCCTGCGTTTGGGTTCGCCCCTCTAACATCTGCAGGAAAAAAATCCCCCACAAGCCTGAAGAGGAACCTAGGAGCAACCACTCAAGTGGGCAACCTCGTGTAACATCCCAGAATATTAAAATAATTATTAATGCAAAATGTGGGCCAACAAAAACTTTTCTTATAAAAATGTGTGTATGTTTAATTCTTGAGTGTTGCTTGTTGCATTGTTTGCAAGATTGTTGAATTCTAGCTCTAATTAAAAATTTGAGGAAAAGAAAACAAATAAAACAAATCACAAAAACAAAACACCATGTGACACATGTCACATTATTTTTCCAAATTAAGAAGCATAATTATATTTTCACACCAAAATCAATGGAGTAATATTATAAACACTCCTAGTTAATTTTTACAAACTATTCCCTTTCAAAAACTCAAATTCAAAACCTCAAATTCAAATTAGAAATTCATGATTGAAATATTTCAAAATATTTCAAAAAGACTTTGTAACACTCACCAATAATATACTTAGCCTAGATCCTAAGTTTGGACCCAAAAGAATTAAGAGAAATATGGAAAATTAAATAGCCAAAATGCTACTGTTTTGGTTCAGAAATTTCAGCAAACACCTGGCATGCACCACTCTGTCCTTCCTAATCCGAGCCAACTCTTGGATCAATTCGAGCATGGCGTTGATCATTGGTCGAATTGATGCCTCCATTGCACTCCCCTATTCTCCAAGATCACGCTGCACGCCGGAGGGAGCCAAACGGTGGCCGGAGTCGCCGTGGAGACGCCGGCGACAACAACGGCCAGGTGCACGTCGCCATGTCGCGCCGGTCGTCCGAGGTGGCAGCACCGCATCGCTCAGCTCCGTGTCCCCCTTCGCTCTCCCTCGCCTCCTGGTCCCCTCTCGCACCTGCAGCACGCACCAGCACAACCCCGAGCACGCCGCGCCCGCGCCATGTCGCGCACGCCGTGCGCCGCCCAAGCGCGCTCACGGCAGGGCCAAGTGCCCGAGCGCACCCGAGCACGCCGCGTAGCCCCTCCTTGCCCACCTTGTTCCCTAGCCAGCCCGCAGCGTAGCCGCACCCCTCCACCGGCCTACGGCGTCCTAGCACGGCCACGGGAGCCTCTGCACCGTGTCCACCGTGCGCCGCCCGGCCACTATATAAGCCGCCCCGTGCCCTGCATTTTCCACACCGCCACACTGCCTCTCCCCCTCACTTCACCACCCTCTCGAGCACCGCCAGGAGGGCGGAGCAGTTGCCGCGAAGCTCCGGCCGCCCTGGTCTCCTCGAGCTCACCGCACCCGAGGTAGACGACGACCGCGGCCAGGCCGTGCTGCCTCTCCCCTTCGCTCCCCTCTGCCCTCAGCCCCTTCCCCATGCACCCCGCACTAACCCGCCTCTTTTTCCCTCTGGGTCGTGCACAGGAGCGCCGCCAATCGCTCGCCGGAGTTCGAGCCCCGCCGCGGAAGAAGGAGCCCGATGCCGTCGCCGCCAGGAGCTTCCCCGAGCCTCGCCTTCACGCCCTCGAGCTTCCCCGAGTCGCCGAAGTCGTTCTGCACCGTCCGCACGCCCTCCCAAGCCCCTAGGTGAGCGCACCGTCCACCTCGCCGTCGCCGGAGCCGCAGCGCCGCTCGGGTTTGGTCGCCGGCGACGCGAGCGTCGTGAGCCGTTAGATCGTGATCCTACGGTAGCATACCGGTTCACGTAATTATTAAAAATCTGACATGAGGGTCCCACGCGTCAGGTTTAAATGAAACCCGCGCGCGCACCAGCAGTCCCTGACTGGTGGGCCCCCTCTGTCAGGGTTTTCAACATTATCCACTCCTGGCTTTTATTTCGAATTTAGATTTAATTAAAAAGTCAGTACTGAACTCAATTTTAGAAAATTCATAACTTTATATTTACAACTCCAAATGGAGCAAATCCAACTGTTCTGGAAAGCTTATGAAAATATCTTTCCAACCCAATTGGTTTCACTCCATTTGGATATATAATAAAAATACACTATTCAAAATACCATAAATGGTTTAAATTCTAAACTAGTTTGTTTCTGATACTCTGATAATCCAAATTAGTTGAAACCAATTTTATTAGGTCACATTTAACTATGGTTAGCCATCCCTAAAAGGGTTTAATTTTTAGATGAATATAATTTAAATAATAGCCAAACCATTATTAATTGGCTTCTGGATTCAAAACAATGTGTAGGGAGTTTGGTAACTCCAAATGACCCAAACCCAATTTAGAGTTAGCCACGGCTATCTCGCCCATTTAGAGTTAGCTCCGACTCTGATAGATCAAATCAAGGAGGCCCAGAAAGGTCATGAGAGCATAGAAGGAATCAAGAAGAAGATTTCTCTCGGTAAAGCGCCTGGTTTTACCGAGGATGCAGAAGGAGTGTTGAGATTCAATGGTCGTATCTGTGTCCCCAATACCTCGGAACTCAAGGAGTTAATCCTAAAGGAAGCCCACGAGACCCCTTACTCAATCCACCCCGGCGGAACCAAGATGTACCAAGACCTTCGTGAAAGATTTTGGTGGCACGGAATGAAGCGAGAAATTGGTGTTTTTGTAGCCAAGTGTGATATTTGTCAGCGAGTCAAGGCTGAACATCAGCGACCCGCTGGATTGCTTCAACCCTTAAAGATTCCCGAGTGGAAGTGGGATGAGATTGGAATGGATTTTATCACCGGACTTCCAAGGTCCAACCGAGGCCATGCCTCAATATGGGTCATCGTTGACAGGCTGACCAAAGTTGCCCATTTTCTTCCCGTCAACACCACCTATCGGGGAAATCAGTTAGCAGACCTGTATATTTCCAGAATAGTAAGCCTGCATGGTGTGCCTAAAAGGATCGTATCAGATAGAGGCACACAATTCACCTCAAGGTTCTGGAAAGCCCTACACGAAGCCCTCGGAACCAAGTTAGCATTTAGCACAGCTTATCACCCCCAGACAGATGGCCAAACTGAACGAGTGAACCAGATATTAGAGGACATGCTTCGCGCATGTGTCCTAGCCGATGGATCCAAATGGGAAGATTGCCTTCCATTTGCAGAGTTCTCCTACAACAACAGTTACCAGTCTAGTCTGCAAATGGCCCCTTTTGAAGCCCTTTACGGCAAGAAGTGTCGTACACCCCTGAATTGGTCCGACACCGGAGAAGGCAAACTGTTTGGACCAGATACCCTCCGTGAGGCTGAAGAGCAAGTCCAGCTTATCCGAGAGCGACTCAAGACCGCCCAATCCCGTCAGAAGTGTTACGCTGATCCCAAGCGTCGTGAGGTCACCTTCAATATCGGAGATTATGTCTATCTCCGAGTGACACCCCTTAAAGGAATGCAGCGTTTCCATGTCAAAGGAAAATTAGCGCCAAGATATATTGGACCCTTCAAGATCCTTGCCCGTCGAGGAGAGGTGTCTTATCAACTGGAGTTGCCTCAAGAGTTAGCAGATTACCATGATGTTTTCCACATTTCCTTGCTCCGGAAATGTCTTGAAGTTCCTGACCAGCCTGATGTTTTCAAAAACATCGATCACCAGTCCGTCGACCTGAATCAAGATCTGACTTATCGTGAGGCGCCCCTCAAGATTCTCGACGAAGATGTTCGTCTCACCCGCAGGCGAGCAATCAAGTTGTACAAAGTCCAGTGGACTAACCACTCTGAAGATGAAGCAACTTGGGAACGTGAAGACTATCTTAGAAGCGAGTTTCCCAACCTCTTTAGTACCCAGGCCTAGCAAATCTCGGGACGAGATTTATTTTAAGGAGGGAAGTCTGTAACATCCCAGAATATTAAAATAATTATTAATGCAAAATGTGGGCCAACAAAAACTTTTCTTATAAAAATGTGTGTATGTTTAATTCTTGAGTGTTGCTTGTTGCATTGTTTGCAAGATTGTTGAATTCTAGCTCTAATTAAAAATTTGAGGAAAAGAAAACAAATAAAACAAATCACAAAAACAAAACACCATGTGACACATGTCACATTATTTTTCCAAATTAAGAAGCATAATTATATTTTCACACCAAAATCAATGGAGTAATATTATAAACACTCCTAGTTAATTTTTACAAACTATTCCCTTTCAAAAACTCAAATTCAAAACCTCAAATTCAAATTAGAAATTCATGATTGAAATATTTCAAAATATTTCAAAAAGACTTTGTAACACTCACCAATAATATACTTAGCCTAGATCCTAAGTTTGGACCCAAAAGAATTAAGAGAAATATGGAAAATTAAATAGCCAAAATGCTACTGTTTTGGTTCAGAAATTTCAGCAAACACCTGGCATGCACCACTCTGTTCTTCCTAATCCGAGCCAACTCTTGGATCAATTCGAGCATGGCGTTGATCATTGGTCGAATTGATGCCTCCATTGCACTCCCCTCTTCTCCACGATCACGCTGCACGCCGGAGGGAGCCAAACGGTGGCCGGAGTCGCCGTGGAGACGCCGGCGACAGCAACGGCCAGGTGCACGTCGCCATGTCGCGCCGGTCGTCCGAGGTGGCAGCACCGCAGCGCTCAGCTCCGTGCCCCCCTTCGCTCTCCCTCGCCTCCTGGTCCCCTCTCGCACCTGCAGCACGCACCAGCACCAGCCCGAGCACGCCGCGCCCGCGCCATGTCGCGCACGCCGTGCGCCGCCCAAGCGCGCTCACGGCAGGGCCAAGTGCCCGAGCGCACCCGAGCACGCCGCGTAGCCCCTCCTTGCCCACCTTGTTCCCCAGCCAGCCCGCAACGTAGCCGCACCCCTCCACCGGCCTACGGCGGCCTAGCACGGCCACGGGAGCCTCTGCACCGTGTCCACCGTGCGCCGCCCGGCCACTATATAAGCCGCCCCGTGCCCTGCATTTTCCACACCGCCACACTGCCTCTCCTCCTCACTTCACCACCCTCTTGAGCACCGCCAGGAGGGCGGAGCAGTTGCCGCGAAGCTCCGGCCGCCCGTGGTCTCCTCGAGCTCACCGCACCCGAGGTAGACGACGACCGCGGCCAAGCCGTGCTGCCTCTCCCCTTCGCTCCCCTCTGCCCTCAGCCCCTTCCCCATGCACCCCGCACTCACCCGCCTCTTTTTCCCTCTGGGTCGTGCACAGGAGCGCCGCCAATCGCTCGCCGGAGTTCGAGCCCCGCCGCGGAAGAAGGAGCCCGACGCCGTCGCCGCCAGGAGCTTCCCCGAGCCTCGCCTTCACGCCCTCGAGCTTCCCCGAGTCGCCGAAGTCGTTCTGCACCGTCCGCACGCCCTCCCGAGCCCCTAGGTGAGCGCACCGTCTACCTCGCCGTCGCCGGAGCCGCAGCGCCGCTCGGGTTTGGTCGCCGGCGACGCGAGCGTCGTGAGCCGTTAGATCGTGATCCTACGGTAGCATACCGGTTCGCGTAATTATTAAAAATCTGACATGAGGGTCCCACGCGTCAGGTTTAAATGAAACCCGCGCGCGCACCAGCAGTCGCTGACTGGTGGGCCCCCTCTGTCAGGGTTTTCAACATTATCCACTCCTGGCTTTTATTTCGAATTTAGATTTTATTAAAAAGTCAGTACTGAACTCAATTTTAGAAAATTCATAACTTTATATTTACAACTCCAAATGGAGCAAATCCAACTGTTCTGGAAAGCTTATGAAAATATCTTTCCAACCCAATTGGTTTCACTCCATTTGGATATATAATAAAAATATACTATTCAAAATACCATAAATGGTTTAAATTCTAAACTAGTTTGTTTCTGATACTCTGATAATCCAAATTAGTTGAAACCAATTTTATTAGGTCACATTTAACTATGGTTAGCCATCCCTAAAAGGGTTTAATTTTTAGATGAATATAATTTAAATAATAGCCAAAACATTATTAATTGGCTTCTGGATTCAAAACAATGTGTAGGGAGTTTGGTAACTCCAAATGACCCAAACCCAATTGTGTCATCTTCCACACATCATTAGATTTCTGTAGAAGTTTAGTTTGTATTTTTGTGACAAACAGAACTCAAGCTATGAAATTAAACATGTGCAACAAGTTTCTGCCCTAATTAAAATACATTTGAATAAGTGACATATTCAATTAAATTGAAACCACCTAGTGTTGTTTGATGTTTGAAATGCTTGATTGGAACCTCTAAGAGTGTATTCCTATGATGATTGATTGAATAGGCTAGTGATTGTTTGCATTTGATTAATTGTGTATTAGACGAGAACGTTGCCGGATACATCGAGGAGGAGGGATTTGTGGAACCTGAAGACCAAGACCAAGACCACTTTGTTGAGCAAGGCAAGCTACTCTCTGAGCTTGCACATAACTTATGCATCTAGATTTACAAATCATTTTTAAAAGCAAAGGTTTACCAAACCCTTTTTCAAAAGTATATAGAGATTATTTTGCCACCTTATGTAGAAGTATATGCTAAAACTATAGGATGGAAAAACCAAGATTTGTTTATTCAAAACTCCTTTGAAAACTTGTGTGGATATAAAGCACTATGATATGGTGTTGAAGTAAAGAAATGGAGAAAGGTGGTTTTTGAGAAAAGCACATTGTGTCTTAGTACTTACGTCGATCAGCCGATACTCTGTGCGACCACATTTACCCACATATGGGAAAGGTCCTAGTCATATAGTTTGCTCTTATTAGTATGGGACACTGCATCAACAGAGATGACTCTGTTATGCATGAGGGAATGGTTTGACGACCTACCCCTGACCTGGGTCCTCTCTCAACATCTATGAGTAGGTAAGGAGAAGGATAGAAGGATGTCCCCTATACACCGCCAGATAAAACATGTGAGTCCTCACACTTAGATCCCGACGGGCTGGGTTAAGTGTCGATGGGAAGTATCATATGGGCAGGATCCTATACTAGCATGAGCAAAGGAAAGACTAGGGTCGGTGACTCAACTTCGCATACCACGGGTATGGCGAAGCGTGGCTGACACGATGAGTTATCGGATGAGTGTGGGAAAAGCGTGCTACCTCTGCAGAGGGTAATTAAACTATTCGAATAGCCGAGTCCTCGGATATGGACAGTTGAGAGGCCCTACTTTGACCATGTGCAAGTTTTGGGAAAAGATTTGAGTTTTAAAAGAAAAAGGAATTGGAAAATGTCCCATACGCCTATACCAACGGATCGGTATGAGGTAGTTGGAGAATGATTACCATAATGGTTATGGTCGGAAAAGGAAGAGTTTTTGAAGAAAACTAATAACATTGAGATATTAAGAGTAGTTATAATTTCCTTATCTTCTTCAACAAAGATATAGAGATGTCTTAAATAAATAAAAATGTGAAACTAAAACTGAGACTAGTGCACTCATGTTGGAGTAGTTTGCGAGTACATTCAAATGTACTCATACTAGCTTTGTCTCTGGCTATTGTCGTAGCCAGACTTCGAGGAGTCCTACGCCCAGGAAGAGTATGGCGACATCTATGCCAACTAAGGATCTTCATAAGTCGACTGCCTGTCGGGTCATCGCTAGGATTTGATGTCTACTACGCCTTATTTCCGCTGATTGTTTTGGTTTGGCCCTTGAAGGCACCTATGTAAGACTTGGTCTGAATGACCATTTATGTAAGACTTTAATTCGGTATTGTAATGGATGTAAACTTTGGTATTCAATTCGGATTATGTGCAACGACAGACTGATCATGGGATCGTTGTGTTAAGCATAATCGGGTATTTCGGACAGTTAGTCCGGGGTCCCCACACCTCGCTAGGTGAAAAGCCTCCCCAGGAGCGACCCCTCAAGTGGGCAACCGCGCCAGGCAAAAAGCCTTCACAGGGCAAAAACCTCAAGAAGCTAAGTCTCGCACCCACGCTTTAAGAAATTTTTTCTCTCCCTAGCGCACGTTTGCCCTTCAAGCGACTTCGCTTTCCCTTAAGCTTCATGGACTACTCGCGCGTCTAAGGGGGGCACCTGAGCATCGCGACTCAGGGCTCTTACCTCTCCTAGGCCTAAACTCCCCCCGGCCTTGCGGAGTCATTGCTCCTGCATACCGAAGTGGCGGAGTCATGGCACGAAGAGATGGGACCTACCGACGCAGAGAACAAATAGACATGAAGTTGAGTCCAAAGAGACCTCACGAGGGGCAAACAACCTCGAATTACAGGCGATAAAGAGTATATTACAGGCCAAAGGTCTTAAGAAGTCTAAACACACAACTGTTTCGGATACAGACGCTCGCAGGCGCAATAAGGAAAGGCTCAGCTGGAAGCAGCGCCACGTGGGGCCTCCTCTGTGGCACCCTCTTCAGCCTCGGCAGAGCAGGCCTCCTCCTCGCTATATTCAGCCGCGGCCTCCACGCGCCTGAAGCGGTTGTAGAAGGCGTTGACTTGCTCACGAAGGGAGCTGGAGACCCGCTGCGCGTCCTCGCCTTGAGCAGCTGCTGTGACAGAGGAGAGGTCGAAGCCTGGCGTGAGGAGCTTGAGGTTGGTGAAGATGCGATCAACAACCACCCCAGGAGCTGCCGGCTCTCGTCTTCGATCATCTCGCGAAGCTCGGTGACGGGAGCCTCGAGCGCCTCGAAGAGCTGGTCAAAGTAGACCAAGTACAAGGCAGCATCACCACGGCCTCGAACGTCGGATTGCGGCGCGTCTACGCCGAGCTGCGCGGCGAGCTCGTTGCCTCGGGCGACCAACGCCTCAAACATGCGCTCACGCTGCTTCGAGAGCGCGCGAGCCGCAGTGGCAGAGTCCGAGGCCTCCGCCGCCCGCTGCATCGCCGGGGCCACTTGCTCCTCCACGTCCTTGGCCAAGGAGTTGAGGTTTTGGACTGCCTCGGTGCGAGCCTCCTCCGCTCGGCGACGGCCGTCCTTGGCGCGCTTGAGGCGAGCCTCCAGCTGGGAGTTGGTTCTCTCGAGCTCGGCGATCCACCGAGCATCCACGGCATGCTTGGCCTTGAAGCGGTCCTCCTGCGCTTAGGCCAGGTCGCGGTACTTCTGAGAAGTGGACTTGAGGAATTGCTTCTCGCGCTCCACGAGGGCATCATCGGCCTCTTTCTTCTTCTCGGCGAAACGTCGCTCGAAGCGCTCGTAAGCTATCTTCTAGGCAGCGACGTTTTCGTCGTACTTCGCGGGCGACCAGGTCCTTATCCGCCTGAAGGCGCTGCTCCTCGCACTGTTCCAGCTCTTTCCACTTGAGGGCCAGCTGCCGCTCCCGCTCAGAAAAACCCTTGCGGTCCTCCTCCAGAGCAGCCTTCGCGGCCTGGTGGGCGGAGAGCAGTTGGGCCTCCAGCTGGCCCAACTCGCGGCGCTTCTGCGCCAGCGAGCCCTCCATTGCCTCACGCTCGGCCTTGGCCTGTCGCAGGAGCTCCTCTGCGGCGTCACGTTCCTCTTGGAGGGGCGCAAGGAGCTCCGCGGCGTCGCGAATGGCCCCCTCGCGGACCTCCTTGGCAAAGCGGACGGCCTCCTCGCGCGCCGCTTGCAGCGCCGCATCCTCCAGCGGGCGCGCCTCGACCGCCGCGTGGTAGGATGACCATGACTTCGCCAGCTCCTCCTGCCGCTGAGCGAGCCATATGTCCCCGAGGGCGAGGTGGGCCTCCAACCCCTCCAAGGATTCCCTCATGAGGCCGAAGTCGACCTCGCGGCGCCCCGCGCTCCAGTCCCTGCCGCGGAGGACCAAGTTCTGGCTCGTGGAGGGCCCGGCCCCAACGACAGGACTCGCAGGCCCGGACTCGGGGAAAGCTTGGGGGCTAGCATGAGCTTCGCTTGCGCCCGCGCCAGTACCCTCTTCCGGCCCTGCAGCTGCGGGATGTTCCTCATTTAGAGCTCGACGAGGAGGCGAGAAAGCTTCTCCCCAAGCAGCGCCGCCTGTGCCTGCTGCTGCCTCGTGTGCTTCCGCAGGCAGCACGGGTGGAGTGCCGGAGGTGGTGGGGTAGGCACGCGCGGCGGCGTTGGTTCGCGCGGTGGAGTGACCTCGCGAGGAGGAGTTGGAGCGCGAGGCGGCCCGGGAATTATCTCCTCCGAGCCTTCTACCACCAGAGGCTCGGGGGGCAGTGCGGGAACCTCTAGGCGTACCATGCCCTCCTCTACCTGAGGCCCTGCTGCTCCCGCCTGGGGTGCAGCTGCCTCCGCTTGAGGTGCCCCCTCAAGGGGAATCGTCGAGGCCGCCTCCGCAGGCCTCGCGGCCTCCTCAGCCGCGGCCCCCGCCATGGCGCCCTTCACCTCAGATGCCTTGCGAAGCCGGCGGCGCTTCGCAGGTACAAGGTCACTGGCGAGAGGCCAAGAAGAGACTTCAGGAAAAAGTAAAGCGAAAGAGAAAGCTAAAGGAGGAATGATCCAATATAATGGGCACTAACCCTAAAAGGGGGGCACCAGCGTCGACCCACGCCAGGCCTGGCGAGCGCGATGAGGGGAAGGGCTTGGAAGCAGGCCTCGCCGGTGGTGCCTCCGCTTTCCTCTTGTAGGGGACGTCAGACAGTCTCGCCCCTAGTGGTCCACGACGGCTTTGGTGTGAGGCCCGCGCCTTCCCTGAGAGGCCTCCGCAGCTGAGGCCTCTTCCTCCTCAACCTCCTCCTCCACGAGGCGCGAGGGCGCCACCACGAAGGCGTCTTCATCGCCTGACGAGATGTCGCAAATCCCGTCAGTAAATGGCCCAGCCCTTGAAGAAGAAACCTCCCCAGCCGCGGCCTCCTCCTCACCTGGATCGGCTCCTGAAGCCGAGGGGGAACCGGCCCCCTCCGCTTCCCGTGCGACCGGCATTGGCGCCTCAAGGTCCGCCTGGCCCGTCGAGGTGAACGGAGGCATCCCCTCCAAGAGGGCCATGCGCTCCGTCAGATTGTATTGGTGAAGAGGCCGGAGCGCCGCGGGGATCTCATCAACGGGAAGCACTGATGGGTTGACGAAGAGTGTAGAGAGGATGTTGTCGATGGTGTCCCTGTCGTTGTCCTCGACGTGAAGCCGCATCTTGTCCTTCGGCCCCGAGTACATCCACATGGGGACCGAATGCGCCCGGAGAGGCGCAATGCGGCGCGTCACGAAGTCCGCGACGATCGTCTGCCCCGTGAGGCCCTCCTCGCGGAGGAAGCTCAGGTGCCCCATCAAGCTCACGTTCCTGGCGCCGTCGAAGGTGGCCTTGCCCCAATGGGAGTTCTTCACCGGGGGCTCGTTGGGGACCTCGAGGAAGGCGCAAGAACGCTCCACCCCAACAAAGAACTACTTCTGGCGGAAGTCGTCCACCTTCTTCGTCACCGAGGTGATGGACTTGCCCTCGCTCCAGGACATGGTGATGTAGACGCTCCCCATGCCGTCCACGATGCGGAACGAGACACACCCCGAGCGCTCGTTCTTCGCCGTGTTCCAGAGCGCGTAGAAGCACCGGAACAGCCCCACCGGGGGCTCCAGGCCCATGTATGCCTCGCAAAGGTAGGCGAAGACGGCGAGGATGAGGACGGAGTTGGGGTGCAGGTGCACCAGCTGCACCTGGTAGAACGCCAGCACCGCCTCCAAGAACGGCGAGAAGGGCGGCACCAGTCCCGCAGCCAGGCAATGCTGGAAGATCGGGAAGAACCCGCGCGCGGGCTTCAGGGCAGTGGCGCCGTGCTCGTACCTCCTGTCCGCCAGTAGACATCGGACCTTGGCGAGCGCCTTCTCGTTGAAGCGCACGCCCAGCAGCGCTGCGCCCACGACGGTTTCAGATGCCTCGGCCTGGGAGGAAGATCCCGCAGCGGCCTTGCCCTTGCTCTTGAGAGGGCTCATCGTCGCGGAAGCTTGGAAGAGTTGGAGAGCGGAGATTCGCAGGAGAGAGCAGAGGCGGAGAGCTCTGTAGAGCGGAAATTTCTGTGAGAAGATTTGGAAACGGTAACGGCTCCCTGCCGCCTCGCTCGGGCTTTATTTCACCGCGAGGAGCAGTTAACGAGACATGGTGGGACCCCCACGACCTACGGCCCCGGATCGTGCGAGACCGTTATTCGTCCAAGTGCTGCTTGGCTCGGGCTGGCTGGGAACTAAGGGCCCACGACGCTTCGCCTAAGCCCATGGGCTTAGTCGTGCCCATCATGGGCCTAGGGGCTACTGTCGGCCCAGTGGGAACTGGGGTATGGAGAGCCCATTCCCCCCCAGGCCTCGCACGTGGGCCAGTCGGACGAATCGACTAAGGACCAGGCGTCACCACCTGGCAGGACCCTCGAGAGGCAACTCCCCTCGAGGGCCTGAAGAGGAAACGAAGACCTCAAGGGATCCCTCGCCTCAGGGGACCCTCCCGAGGCACCAGCTCGCCTCGAGGGAGTCCCGCGGGAATCTCCCCTCAGGCCTCCCCGCGCCTGAAGGGAAACGTTCCGGCCAAGGAAGTACGGCGAGACGCACATGGCCTCTGCCACGCCCACGTGGTGACACAAGCACCCCCCGTTGCCGTTTTGGTGATAAAGGGGACAATAAAGCAGCTCCGCCTGCTACGCAGCTGCTAGGACCTTCTTCTCTGGCGATAAAGCGGGTGGACGTCGCAACCCTCCAACAGAGAACGTCATCGTGGGATCCACCTCAGAGACTGCCCCCTCTGCGGGCAGTACATCGCGGTCGGCCGCCAGTCGGCCACCGTGCCCACCTTTATCAACAATGGACTGAGTCCATGGACGAACGGAGAGCGGTGGACTCGTGCTCCACCCTGCCCCTGGCATGTGGGAGCCACCTTGAAGGCCAAGCCGAAGGAGAAGGCCAGAGGCGCCTATAAAAGGGACAGGATATCCATCGTAGCACAGGTCGGCCCTTTACGTGCTACAAGCCCTTTTAAACCCTAGCAACACCTGTTAGGATAGCCTCTGGACGGAGGAGGAAGAAGACCATCGCTTCCCTCCCCAGGCAAGAACTGCCTCAAGGGGGCCTTCGGCAAGCTCCACTGTACTGTAACCTTCCACATCTAATACAGACAAGCAGGAGTAGCGGTTTTACCTCCCCACGAGGGTCGTGAACCTGGGTAAAGGCCGGTGTTTTCCTCTTTCATGTGTGTCTTCTTCGGGTCCGGCGAGCAACGTCGCGGGGCCACTTGAGGGTTTAGACCTCCGCGTTCAATCCCCTTTCCGAACTACACTTCAGGAAGTGACTACCCCCGATTCTTGGGAGTCATAACCCGACATTCATGATGAACCTGATGCTGTGATTGGTACGTTCTTTTTCAATTCTTTTCCAGCATTAGTCTTATTTGATACTGGAGCATCGCATTCATTCATATCAAGAGCTTTCGTAAACAAACATGGGATAGCTGAGGAAAGTCTAGGATAACCAATTAGAGTAAGTTCACCTGGAGGAGAGATGATAGTAAATTCTGGGTGTAGACAGTTAGACATAAAGATTGGTAAGTACAATTTTCCAACGGACTTAGTCATTCTAGAAACCCAAGGCTTGGATGTTATCATCGGAATGGATTGGATGACTCGTTTTGAAGGAATCATAGACTATGCAAACAGAGCAATCACCCTCACCACCCTAGAAAAAAAGAAGATTAAGTTTAGATCAACTTTTGAACTTAAGAAAGTTAGGCTAAATTCTCTTAAGGGGCTTAGCCTTGGTGACATGCTTATTGTCAAGGAATACCCAGATGTTTTGCCGGAAGAACTACCGGGAATGCCACCCGATAGAGATGTCGAGTTCCTCATCGAACTGAAGCTGGGTACCAGACCAATAGCTAAAAGACCATATCCTATGGCCGTAGATGAACTAAAAGAGCTCAAGAAGCAACTGGAGGAACACATACATAAATGATTTATTCGTCCAAGTTCATCGCCATGGGGAGCACCAGTCTTATTTGTTAAAAAGAAAGATCAAACCCAGAGGCTAGTCACGGATTACAGGGATATAAATGAGCAAACTATCAAAAACAAGTACCCATTACCCAAGATTAATGAACTATTTGATCAACTGGAAGGTGCTTGTGTTTTCTCAAAGATCGATCTTCGATCAGGGTACCTCCAAATGAAAGTTAGAGAAATGGATATACCCAAGACTGCATTTGTTACGAGATACGGCTCTTACGAGTACACTGTAATGCCCTTTGGATTAACAAATGCTCCAGCCTATTTCATAAATATGATGAACAAAGTGTTCATGGATTTTCCAGATAAGTTTGTGGTCGTTTTCATCGATGATATTTTAATTTACTCCAAGAGCCACAAAGAACATGAAGAGCATTTGCGTCTGGAATTGCAGAGACTACGTCAACATAAGTTGTATGCCAAATACAGCAAATGCGAGTTTTGGTTAGAACAAGTCGGATTTCTAGGCCATGTGGTGTCCAAGGAGGGTATAGCGGTGGACCCTGAAAAAGTTTCAGCCGTAACTAATTGGTAGCCGCCAAAGAATGTGGGGGAATTACGGAGTTTTCTTGGTCTAGCAGGATACTACCGAAGATTCATTGAAAACTTTTCCAAAATTGCCAAGGCTTTGACGGAATTATTGAAGAAGGAGAAGAAGTTTAAGTGGACTGAGGCATGTGAAGCCAGTTTTCAGGAGTTGAAGAAACGTCTAGTTTCAGCACCAGTTCTATGCTTACCTGATATAGAGAAGGAATTCCAAGTGTAATGTGATGCTTCACGCCAAGGTCTGGGAAGTGTATTAATGCAGGAAGGAAGAGTGACATCTTGTGCCTCTAGACAGCTCAAGAAACATGAAGCAAATTATCCTACTCATGATCTCGAATTAGCCTCAGTGGTACATGCCCTGAAGACTTGGAGACCCTATCTGATGGGAAAAAAGATGTGAAGTATTCACTGACCACAAGAGTTTGAAGTATATTTTCACTCAGAAGGAATTGAACATGAGGCAGAGGAGATGGTTGAAACTTATCAAAGATTATGATCTAAGTCTCCAATACCATCCGGGGAAGGCTAATGTTGTAGCAGATGCCCTGAGTCGTAAGGTGTATGTGAATGGCCTCACGGCAGGAGAAATACCCGAGGATTTATGCAAGGCATTCAAGGACCTCAGGTTGGAAGTAGTGACAGAAGGTTTTGTAGCCTCACTAGTAGTACAACCAACTCTGATGGACAAGATAAACGAAGCTCAAAAGGGAGACAAGGAAATAGAAGAAATCAAAGTCAATCTGAGAGCAGGAAAAGCTAAGGGATTCCATGAGGATGAGCAAGGAATTTTGTGGTTTGAAAAACGTGTGTGTATGGCCAATGACCCTGATCTTAGGAAGTTAATTCTGCAAGAAGCCCATGAGACCCCTTATTCCATCCATCCGGGAAATACCAAGATGTATATGGATGTGAAGGAGAGATTTTGGTGGAACAATCTAAAGAGAGAAATAACAGAATATATCGCTAAGTGCGATGTATGTAGTCGAGTAAAGGCTATACATCAGAAACCAGCAAGACTTTTACAACCTTTGAAAGTGCCAGACTGGAAGTGGGATTCTATTGGAATGGATTTCATCACCAGTTTACCAAGGACCAGATCGGGTTATGATTCTATTTGGGTTATTGTTTGCCGTCTAACGAAAATAGCTCACTTTATACCCGTGAAGACCACTTATACAAGTTTAAAGTTAGCTGATATTTACATGAAGAGAATTGTGTGCCTTCATGGTGTTCCTAAGGGTATCGTGTCTGATAGAGGGACCCAGTTCACTTCTCAGTTCTGGAAGGAGTTGCATGAATCACTGGGAACCAGATTGGAATTCAGTACGGCTTTTCACCCGCAAACAGATGGTCAGACTGAAAGAGTAAATCAGATTTCAGAAGATATGTTAAGAGCTTGTGCGCTGGATTATGGATCTAGCTGGGATGATAATCTACCTTACGCTGAGTTATCCTACAATAACAGTTACCAAGCCAACATTGAGATGGCACCGTTTGAAGCCTTATATGGAAAGAAATGCACAACCACATTGTTGTGGAGTGGTGTAGGAGAACGAAGTTTCTTTGGACCTGATATAATCCAGGATGTTGAAGAGAAGGTCAGACTGGTTAAGGATAGATTGAAGATAGCACAGTCACGCCAGAAAAGCTACGCAGATTCTAAACGTAGATAAGTGTAGCGTACCTGCACTTTAAATAAGGCAGATACCTGTGTATAGTGCAAATCCCTAGATCGATTCATTTGCACACACAGTTTACGATGAATATCACAACATTGTATCAATATTACACGAATAATCCAGACTTGATAAAATAAATAGTTCGATACATCTTTGCATAGCGCAAGGCTAGCTCAAAACACTAAAGCAGCGGAAATAAATCTTCGATGAGCCTCCATCTTCATGATACGCCACAGGCGAAAACATGTTGGTGCAGACTCGAAACCCAAAACGTATTCCTTACTCTTCGTCAGATATTTCTGCAACAAATAATGATTTGCAACAGAGTGGGTCAGATTCCATTAAAATGGAGTCTGGCAAGTGACACTATGGTGGACACTCAATGGAAATAACTCTAAAGCCTGTATGCATATTTGGCTGGTGGAGTTCAAGGCTATTTTGCATAAAGCCAGTTTTGCCTAACTCTTTGTAAAACAAACTTTTTAACATCATAATTGGCAACACTGGCAAGTTCCAGTGAACCAAAAGATATCACGTCCTTAGGTGTACTCTCAGGTGAAAACCCCCACATTCAATGGTCCTAAGTATAGTAGAGACTATCTTAGGTGAAAACCCCCATGAACATGGTCCCGAGTAGTCCACTGTTGTTTATCAAAATTTTATTAAGAAATTAGAATGTTGGGATTCCTCCATGTTCCTTGATCCGCTGTAGTCTTCACTTGAAATATTTCTCCTTGAGTTCTTCACAATCTTCTCCATTTAGTTCTCACATCCCTTTGTTCCTGGGTGGCCTTCCACAAGTGTGCTCTCAGGTGAAAACCCCCACGTTCACGATCCTAAGTATAGTAGAAACTATCTTAGGTGAAAACCCTCATGGACATGGTCCTGAGTAGCCACTCAACATAAACCAAACAACCAATCCACCCAGATGATTCATTAACTTAGTGATGTGCACTCTCAGGTGAAAACCCCCACATACTATGATCCTAAGTATAGTAAAACTATCTCAGGTGAAAACCCTCATAGACATGGTCCTGAGTAGCCACTTAACATTTTATAAAAACCTTACATCAATTCCATAGCATCAAAATCTACTAAGTCATTTCATAGGTACCTAGACACAATGGGATAGGGAATTCTAAAGTCTTGCATAGCAAATCTACTAAGCTCTACACATGCATAGAAAATAACTAAGTTACGCATAGAAAATACTTAGGAACTTTATGAGGTGTGCCACTTGCCTTGGCAACAAGAAGAATAGCAACAGCAGCTGCAACAGTTGTCGTTTCCCTCCGAAATTTCTAACACATCAAACAAAACACACATAAACATACAAACCAAAATAACAATACAAAATATGCTATGCATGATGTGCAAAAATACTTAGAGAAAATACTAAGTCTATTCTTTAGGGTGATCGACAATTATCAACAGCTCTTGGTAGATTGGATATTCACTATAGTGAGAGAGACAGACACCCGGCGAGCCACTTAAGTTGTGGAACAGGTCTCATGTACGTGGACATGTAAGGTTAGTTTCCAGGCCGCTTCATCCCACTATGCCGCTAGGATCCAACAAACTTCAAGCTGGTAATAACATGATCAAAAATTGTTTTAAGTCAAGATTAGAAAAGATAGAAGAAAATGATGTAGGTTATCTTCCAGGCTTCATCTCCAGACTTGTAGTATTCTCCTTAGTGATGTCTTGATCAGCATGTCTTAGAGAGAAGGAAAGAAAAGAGAAAGAAAGATTTAGAGAATAGAGGGGGTTGGTCTTCTTGGACTTCCTCTTGATTTTTCTTCTAAGTACTTCTACTTCTTGGAGATTCTTCTGGAGTCTTGTTTTGGCTAAGTCCTTCATTGTTCTTCTAGCTCCATGTTGAAAATCCTAAGTGTCTAAGTGCATAGCACTTAACCAAAATACTAAGTTTGAAAATAATCCTAACTTAGAGAAAATGGGGAGGAGTTTTCCTTATGGAAATATAACTATAAAATATGCTATGCATGAAATGAAATTTTAAATCACAAGCAACATAACACTAATTTTTGTGAATTTTATAACATATGCATAAAGTTCTAATTGCAATTTAATTAGTTTCTAATTTGCAAAACTTAATAAAAAGGAAACATATGGGTTAAAGTTTCATGTTTTTATATTTTATAACCCAATTTTCTTTATAGATGATGTTAATAGCCAGAGGTGGTTTAATTATATTTAATGCAATTTGATTTAATCAAAAATAATATTTCTATTAATAGTTATGTTGAAATATTCAAACTATTCAAATTAAATATATAACTATGAATTCATTGAAAAATTACTCAAAAATATTTTATAGCAGTGGCATTAATTTACAAATATTCTAAAGTTTCTAAAACAATTTTATTTGCAATTTTTGGAATTATAGATTTAAAGTTATTACAAAAATACTCAAATCCACCATTTGAATTTTGAATATTTTAAACTTAGTCAAATTTGAATTTTGGCAGATCTAACTTATTCTACATGTCAAGGGCTTTCCAAATATATAAAAATAATTGAATTTGGATTTGTGAGTAAAAAGTTATAACAATTCTAAGGGATAGGGGTGTTTCTGCAAAAGTGCCAAATTAAATTTAAAAGGAAAATCATTTTCCGACGTGGCAGCTGACTGGACTGCTGACTGTACGCTGACGTGGATAAGTGATTTGCTCTGGGCCGTTGGATCTAGATCTAAGGGCTCAGATCTGAGGATACCTCTTCGATTAAAATTTCTAATCTAGTCCGTTGACGGAAGATCGGACGGTGTACGGCGAGTTGACCAAAAGTGGCGGCGGTTGGTCGCCGGAGTTTTCTCCAGTGCGGCGGGCCATGGACGGAACGCACGGGCTCGGCGCTACGGGTGGTCTTGGGCTGCAGCGATGATACCTGGCGATAGCAGAGGACGAGGCGAGGGTCGAGAGGTGCAGTCGCGGTTGCCGGGGAACTTCGGCTCGTCGGTATTTCGTCGTCGGAGACAATGGCGCGGCCGCGAGCTTTGGTTGTAGATGGCGTCGTCGATTTACTGCAGGAGGGAGCGAACCAAGCCGTCACACAGATGCGCACGACGATGGGGAAGCGAGGGGGAGGGATGAAAGGGCTTCGGAGGCTCGGGGCTCACCGGAAACAGCAGAGGACGGCGGCGGCAATGGCGGAGCTCCGAGGACGAACACGAGCAGCCTGGGGGCTCCCGGGCTAGGGTTTTTTGGGGAAAAGGGAGAGGATGGCGTGGGGTATAAATAGGCCAGAGCAAAGGAAACAACTCGCAGAGATTGCGCCGGATTTGGGAACGAGATTGGAGGCGGATTTCTCGGCCGGAGGTTGAAGACGGGCTGACGTCAGCATGACGTCAGCAATTTTTCTTTTTCTGTTTTTCTGATTTTTCTTTTAATTCATATCTTTTGATTTAAGACTCCAAATGAAGTCAAATAAATTTCTAAAAATTTGTAAAATTCATATCTATGCTTTAAACCAATAGTGGGCATGTTTTGAAACTTTTTGAAAAATAATTATTTTGAAATATCCCTAAAATACAATTTTACCTATTTTAGGTTGACTTTAAAATAAAGGATTTAATAATTTATTTGGAGTTAAATAAAATTTATGGAATACCCCATACTCAAATATGTTTGAAATTAGATTATTTAAAATTATTTTGCTGAAATCATTCCCCTTTATTTTGGCATAAAAAAAGAATAATAGAATATAAATATTTTCATAGCAATATGAAATATAATGGATTTTAATTTAAACCCTTTTTAGATTTAATAAAATGATGAATGATGAGATACATGTATGTATGCATGCAATGCTTAAGATTTCTTTTCCAAAGAAAAATTACTTAAATGCTTTCAAAAGTTTTAAATTTTAGTGATTTTTAAACATTCCAAAATATTGGGATGTTACAATAAGTCACCTACGAGGTGGGTGATAGAACCTCTCTTAGAGTGTCACCACTTCGGGGTGTAAAAAGATTTGGAATCAAGGTAAGTTAGCTCCTAGATTCATTGGACCATTCAAAATCCTTTGTCGCAAAGGTGAAGTGGCATATGAGTTAGAACTGCCAGAAGTTCTGTCCGCTGTCCATAATGTGTTCCATGTCAGTCAGTTGAAGAAATGTCATCCCGAGATGATGGGAGTTCCTTTGAAGGATACTGTACCCCTCGAGGAAGTACAATTGTAGAGTGACCTGACCTACGAAGAGAAGCCCATCAAGATATTACAGACAGCAGAAAGAGTCACCCGTACCAAAACCATCAAGTTCTTCAAGGTTCAGTGGAATCATCACACCGAGGAAGAAGCCACTTGGGAACGAGAAGACGACCTCCGAGAAGACCATCCTCACCTATTTGCTGACCTTTCCGAAGCTCGAGGACGAGCTTCCTCTTAAGGGTGTTAGTCTGTAACATCCCAAATTTCTCAAAAATTTAAAACTTTGCATTCATGCATCATGCATCATGTAGATATTGCATCTAAATCACAAAAAGAATAATTTAAAGTTAATTATAATTTGAATATATTTTGTATTCCATAAAAGAGGTGAATTTGAACTCCATATATTATTCCATTTTTATTTGGTTATTTATTTATCTAGATACTTCTAAAAAGTTCTAATTTTAATAAACTTTCGAAACATATTTTTATGAATTTTTCTGAAATGTTTTGAATAAGTTTAAAAATCATTTTTGGAAATCAGTTTTGAAAACAGAAATTAATTTGATAAAAGAAAAGAAGAAAAACGGGCCGGCCCATTTCCTATCTACCGCGCGCGCGATCCTTTCGGCCCAGCAAGCCAGCTCACACAATCCTTCTCTCTCTCTCCCTCGCTGACCGGTGGGGTCCACCCGTCAGGAGGATCTTCAACCTTCATCCGTGATTTTTGTCGGGAGATCGATCCGAATCGGATCAAATCACTAGAGCAAAACAGGCCACTGGTCCCGGGCCGGGAGGGCTTTTTGTCCCGGTCACGCGCCCGGGACAGCGTGTTCGGGACAAATAGCCTCCCCTATTTGTCCCGGGCACGCCACGGCCCGGGACCAGTAGGGGGGTCACGTGGCCAAACCAGACAGCCTCTGGCAGCCACTCATTTGTCCCGGTTCGTAATACGAACCGGGACAGTATATATGTTTTTTTTGTTTCTTTTATTTTGTTTCCTGTTTTCTATTTTTGTTTATGTTTTCTATTTATGTTACTGATTCTTTTGTGTTTGTGTTTTTTCATTTATGTTTCATTTCAAACAAGATCGAGTTGCATATTATACGTTACTATGTAATATATATCATGAATACACGATCTTTTCCTCGGGATATAGTCATGAATACTACTAGTACACGAGTTCTCCCAAACAAATATTTACAACCGGAAGATCATGTCTAAATATTTACAAACAGAGATCATTACATGACAGAGAAGCATTAGACCCTATTTTTTCCTCGGGATGGTCTTTTTTGGCGGCCGGATTATACTGCATTCTGCGCCTGGCTTTATGACATAGTCAAGCGGAAAGCCCGCAATTTCCTCCGCGATTGGTAGTAGGCGGTCTTTTGCATCAAGCCTGTTCGGGATCGTCTCAAACTAAAAAGGAGAGATCAACACCAATATATCAACCATTATGAAAATAATTCAATTTGAAAAGTGAACAAGTTTGAATGAATTGTTAACGTACCCTATGCCAGTCTACACCCTCATTGAAGTGAATTCGGATGAACTCGCAGACATAGAATCCACACAAATTGGTGCCTTGTTGCTGCTTCGCGCACTTTATGATAGAATATGATAAGAAATCAATAAAAAATAATCAAAAATATTGAAAAATGGTATTGTGAGACTGAAATTAAGAATATGCGTATGTGGAACCTAGCTAGTACGTCTTACCTCTCGCCATTTAAAAGTGAGGTTCTTAGCTATACCGACATCCTTGTGGAAACCGGTGAACTTGTCCCAAACCCTGAAGTTTACGGTATGAAAATTTAGTAAAGAAGTTAACTAATTACTATATATTATTAGAAAAGACGAGGTCGATTGTGATAATGAACAAAATTACCTCTGGAGCATCTGTTTCGTGTCGTCGAACTATTCTTCAGGTTTCGATAATGGGTCCAAGACATCAACGATTGCCTTTTCAACATCAATCTCAAATAATACCCAGTGAAATCTGCCATATGTTTATATTTGTTAATAACTAAATCATCAATTACATATACTTAATTAACATCAAGTATGTATAAGAAAGTAAACAACTCACTCGAAGTTGAAAGGGAAAATTATGGTGCTTTTGTAATGTTGCGCCATCAAATAAGTAAGCAAAAGCTCCTCCGTTTCATCTGGGTAATGTAACAAACCATGATGATGAACTCGATTAGGGTCAATGAATCCAATCTTGTGATTGAGTCCCAGCTTTCGAGATTGTATAATTTTCAGCCTGCATAATAGAGTACAAAAGTAATATAGTGATAAGGATAATTACAAGCAATGAAAAATAAGTAGAGCTAGAGAATTACTGACATATATACATAATTTAATTACTTACATGCAAAAGGCACTGATGATAGATTTGTCGAGCGCGTCAAAATTGAATAACTGCCATAATTCACAATACTCAATTTGAACCTCATCACCTGGGCCAAAAAAATCCTTCGGAATTTTCCCATAGAGCCAGTCTCCGTCTTGACTTTTCGTGGTACGCAAGTACCATGCATTTAGTTGGTGCAACCTTGCTGGTAGAGTGCGCACCATTGCAGGGTCGACAAGATCTTCTCCTCTCACATATGTCCGCACCACCTCATGTATGGTGACACTCTCGCCAGATTGCAATGCCTTAAGCTCTGCCAGAGTTATACCCATATCTCTAGCTTGCTGCGAAAGTACATCATCGACCGGGTTCCGGTTGTAAGGCGCCAATATGAGTGGAGGGGCCGATTGTCCCGCCTGCATTCCGAGCTGTGGAACATCTCTCTTCTGGGTGGCAGCAGATTTTTGTTCTTCCCGCACTCTCCTAGATGTGCGCACCAGAACGCGTGTGTAGTCATCGTCCATATTTAGTTCATATTGCGACGGATGCGTAAGAAATTCTATGGCCCACCGTATCGCATCCGAAGAATAAACCGGAACAGGCAAAGACATCTTTTTTGCCTTCTTTCTCTGGGAAGCCTGGATCTCGTCGACCCATGTATCGACATCTTTGCGAGAGTTCACAAAGCGAGACTTCCCCGTTTCTCTTTTCGGAGTACTAGTCGACGCAGCGGTGCACTTCCGCTTCTTTTGCGGAGGCGATGGAGTCCGTTGACGCGGCGGAGTACGCTCACGCGGCGGAGTACGCTCACGCGACGGCGGAGATGGACTAGCGCCTTGGTTGTCGTTGTGGGGGGTGTCTGGACTAGCGCATTGGTTGTCGTTGTTGTAGTTAGGTGGACTGGCTTGTGGACTGGGAGGGCGATTTTGCTGCATGTGTGGGAACACGATGTATTCTTTTTTCCATAAGCAGGTACTCTTGAGGGCAAATCTCAACTCAACCTCGTCTTCACCCGTAGGGAAGTCCAGCTTAATTCCCTCATATGTCTTGATAACCTCATCAACCCCGACAACAGCATAGCCATCTGGAATAGGGCGACAATGGTAAGTTCCATTTGGTCTAGGCGGTAGGGCAAAGCCGTGCGCCACCTTCACGGTTATGTTCAAGCATGGCACATGTAGGTCGCAAAGTTCCCGCTGCACGATATTATCCACGGGGTGACGAGGACCCGGCATATCATTGTGGCGATCGAGCTCCGTCGAAGCCACGCTGCTTCTCCGCATTGATTTTGGATAAGGAGAAGGATCTTCGGGCGTCTCAGATTCGCAGGGCATCCGTCGAGTCTGCGCTGCCTTCAGCTCTGCTATCTCCTTCTCATGATGTAGTAATTTATTTTCCATCCACTGGGCCCGGTCGGCAATCTCTTTCTTCTTTCTCGATCGGCTTCTGTAAGTGCCAACATCTTTGGGAAACCCAAGTATCCACGGTAGAGAGCCGACGGTTCCTCTTGTTCGTCCACTGTGTTCAGGATTCTTAAGGGCTCGCGATAGCTCGTCCTTCTCTCTGTTAGGGTGGAACCTGCCTTCCGTGACCTCCTTCCATACCTCTCTGAGAGCTTCAATAGGGTCAGGTCCGTGCTCCTTGGTAAAAAGACAGTCACCTGTTTCAGGGTCTAACTTTCCACCATGCCCATAGAACCAAGCCTTAAGCCGGTCTGGCCAGTCAAATGTCTCGATCTGTATACCTTTAGCCAAAAACTCTTCCTCCATTTTCAGAAACTTAGGCAGGGCCGTCAGGTAGCCACCTGACCCCATGTTATGGTGATATATCTTTTTGTCTGCATTTTTCTTATTTCTCTCTGACATTATCTTAGCGGCTTCCGATTGCTTGTACGCCTTAAATTCGGGCCACTCATCTTTTATCTTTTCATAGACTCCGACAAATTCTGGAGTTTTACCTTCTTTTATGAACTTGTTTAGCCTTTTCTTCCAGCTGCGGAACAATTCACCCATCTCAATATAAGTCCAGGCCTTGCATCGATTCTCTATAACCGGCTCCTCTACATCTTCCTCTTCCGGTAAAGTGAAATTCTGCATGAGCTCGTCCCAAAGGAGTTGTTTGTCTGCATTCGAGACATAAATAACCCCCTCTTTTGGCACCTTTGGCTTATACCATTCTTGAGCCCTGATGGATAGTCTGTCCCGAACGATGACTCCGCACTGAGCTACAAATTTCCTTGCGTGGTTAGCGGGAGCAATCGGTTTGCCTTTTTCATTAATTGCGTCGATGTGGTACTTCTGTTTCCCTTGGAGCTTTTTGGTCCCGGTTCGTGGCCCGCCTCGTTTCACAGCTGCTTTTTTGCTTGGTCCCGGTTCATGGCCCGCCGACAGCTAAACACAAGAAAAAGTGATAGTTAATATATGTATACACACAAATCTATTCAACGGAGACAAAAACCTGAGGGCATATATCTACCTCGGCGGCCGACTTTCCAACAGTAGAGTCGGTGAACTGTCGGTGAGCTGAACTGTCGATGACGTCTATTCCGTCTGAATGCCCCTCCAGTCCATCACCGGACTCGTTCAGAAATTGCCCGGTGAAATCGTCTAAGTGTTCCTCTTCTTGTTCATGGTTTCTGCCGGGGTCCAATTCATCACCTTCGCGAATGATGCCGAACATGTCCTCTTCTTGTTGAAGGTTTCTACGGGTGTCCATAGTTTCTGCAAGAGATTTCAATCCATTTAAATAATTTTAATAACACAACATCTAAATAACTTTACCGATATGTCATACAACTAAATAACTTTAATAACTTCATATATTTTATAACAAATGGATTATCCAAATGAACATTTCATTAGATTAAAATGATCTTCATTTATTTTCAAAACACAAAATGATTTTCATGAATATATATTCTATATAAGAAAAGAATTAAATGTAAAATCTATTCTAAAGATATGTTATGAAGTTTTCAAATAATTTATGATAATATAAAAACTTTTGGTGCACAAAATATTTTGAATTAAAAATGATTTCATTGCATTTTCTCTTTTCATTTCCAATAGTTATAATATGTTATTTAAATAACCTATTAAAGCAAAAATTATTTTATTAACCCAAAATGAATTACTTAAATAACTAATCTCAAAGTTGACCTAAATGGGCAATTTTGCATTTTATGAATATTTCAAAATATTAATTTTCAAAATTATTCAAAACATGGCCACAACTGGTTTAACACAAAGATAATAATTTTACAAACTTTTAGAAATTTGTTTGACTTCATTTGGACATTTAAATCAAAAGATATGAATAAAATGGAAAAATCAGAAAAAGAAATTCACTTGTGACGTCAGCTATGTCATCACTGCATCTTGAACTGTCGTTCGAGAAATCCGGCTGAAATCCTCTCCCAAATTCGTTCAAAATCAGCGCGTTTCTTACGGGATTTGTTCCCATACTCGAGCCCCCGACACCGCGGTCCGTTTGCCAGGCCGCTGTTGCCGCTCGCCGGAGTCGCTCGGCCGCGGAGCCGAAGATGGCGATATGAGGCTAGGGTTCGTGGCACGCGCGCGCAGAGAGAGAAAGGGAGCACGAGCTAGGGTTCAGGGCACGCGCGAGGCTCACCTAGTCGAAGAAGGAGGCGAGGAAGGTGGCGGCGAGGCCCAGCCGGAGTCGAAGAAGGAGGCGGCGGCGGCTAGGGTGGTTCACGGGAAATTTGGGCAGCGCTTCGCGAGGAGTGGGGAATGGCTCCGGGTTGAGCCACCACCCGTGGCTAAGTGTTGCTTATATAGCAACACTCATCTGTCCCGGGCCGTGGCTCCACCCGGGATAAATAGCACCCCATCTGTCCCGGGCTGAGCCACCACCCGGGATAGATAGCACCCCATCTGTCCCGGGCTGTGCCACCACCCGGGATAGATGGGGTTTTTCTTTTTCTTTTTCTTTTTCTTTTTCCTTTCTTTTTCTGTTTTCTGTTTTAAATAACTTTGGAATTTGAAACAACTTTCAATATGAAAAGTGTTTGAATTTAACTAACTAATACAAAAACATTTTCTCTTTTCTATAACCATTATTTTAATAAGTTTAAAACTATTTTGAATGTGAATTTGTATAACTTTTGCAAACTTTGTAATTTGAAAAAACTTTCAATATGAAAAGTGTTTGAATTTGACTAACTAATACAAAAACATTTTCTCTTTTCTATAACCATTATTTTAATTAGTTTAAAACCCTAGCCCGGGTTTTCTGCGATTTGTTTCCCGGGAGCACCCCTACTAATACCCCGCATCGCCGCCCCCCTTTTTCCCCAGAAAACCCTAGCCCCTGTGCCTCCAGGCCGCCCAACTCGAGCTCGGCATCTCGCCAATGTCGCCGCCGCAAATCTCCTCGTCCCGGTGAGTTCAGCGTATCCGTGCATCTCCCAACCCCCCTCTGCTACTTCTCTTTCTCGTGTGCATCTAACGGACTCGCTGCCGTCTCGGCTTGTGCACCAGATCAACGAAGCCATCCGCGACCCGACGCCGCCGTCCGCTGTTCTACTCCGGCGAGCAACCATGGGGGGTAGCAGACCACCGCGACAGCCCCTGCCTCGCCATCGAGTTCACCTCGTCGTCTCGCATCGATCGGTAAGCAAACCCCTCTCTGTTCTCCTTCTGCTAGCCGTAGAGCTCGACGCCGGCGATGGCTCTGCTGCAGCCGGAGCAGATTCTGACACACCGGCGCCGCCCTTCGCTACGATTAGGAGGAATAGATCCGGTCCGTCGATTTTGTTTAGATCGGACGGTCCGCGTCCGCGATCCGCGCGAAGCGGTACGAGCCAATCAGCGAGCGCCGCGTGGCAGATCTATTTATCTTTTTGGCAGGAATTTTATAAATAAAACAGAAAATATGCAAAACTTAGAAAATTCGTAACTTTTGTTTTGTAAGTCCAAATTTGATAAATTTTAGATACACGGATAGCCCTGCTAGTGCAGTTTATTTCTACATCATTTATTTTTCCATGTGATAACTTTTAATTCGTGTAATGATCAGAGGAGTATTTCGGCTATTTAAATTCATAACTTAAATAATAAAAATGTTTTTCTAATAAATTTAATTGTTTTAGATTTGTATTATTGTCCTCTGTCCAGAAAGATCAACATGTGTTTTATTTGAAGACTTTTCACAAAATAATAAAAGTTGTAGTTGTAGAACTCAAATTTTTCTATATTCTTTTTCAGCATTTAATTGATAAATTAAAATAAGAAATTCCTTGAAATTGCATTTCATGCATGTAATAACAGAAATAATAAAATGTTAATAAGTGTGTCTTACTCATTGCACGTCATGCATGCATACATGTTTATGTTTTGGTGTTCAAGGTGTTGTATTGTGTGAATATTTATTTATTTTATGTATTGCTTGTGCTAGATTGTGAAGAAGAGGAAGGACTTGCTTGTGATTGTTATTCTTGTTGTGCTTGCTCCTCCTGTTACCAAGGCAAGTGACATTCATGAACTACCCAATATTTTTCCTATATGCATTAGTAGAATATTTTGAGAAGGATGCATGATAGGAAATTTTTTGTATTATTTTATTATGCTAAGTTAGCTTTATGCTTTGCAAAATTCCTAGTAGTGTGTAGCCATCCTATACCATGCAGCCAATTTAAAAGTTTTATTAGATGCTTAACAATACTATAAAATTGTTTACATGCCATGCTATGGAAATATTTCTAAGTGTTAAACTTAAAATGCACACCTGGGTGGATTGGTTGGTATGGTTTATGTTGAGTGGCTATTTGGGACTATGCTTGTGGTTGTCGTCGCCTAGGATGAATGTCTATTCTACTTAGGGCCATGAGCATGGTGGTTGTCACCCAAAAGTGCACTTGTGGACGAACACCCAGGAACAAAGAGATTACTAAGTCCCTCCAAGTTTAGATGCTTCCCGTGTAGCCTTTTGACAATGGGGTCTGTCTAGAACAATTAAGTTGTTAGAGTTCAACCTGTCAGCTTGACAAGCAGATGTAGAGTTGGTAGGTGGAACGGGTCTTGCTAGTATGGTTGAATTCTTCTTCTGAAAGTTCTTGTCTCAATTCTCTCCTTTCCTTAATGCACTCCGCGTGTATAGGATGTTTGGGTTAATTGAGTCGAAAGGTGAAAGTGCATAACCTCTGTAGAGTCGACAATCTGAGGACTTAGCCGTGTCCCCGGTGATGGACTACTTCGAGCAACTGGACAAGGATGGGCGGAAGAATCTCAACACCGTTTTCATGAAGTAAAATTTGACTAAGGAAGGAAATGTTGGTGCACTTGGGCTTCATCCCTTGGTGCCAAGTCTTGAAAATAAAAATGTTTTACAGAAAGATAGGAGAAAACTTGCTTTCTGCAAAAACAGCCTACAACTTCACCAAGTCAAATATGCATATAGAATTAGACTTGTCGTAATATATCCACCATAGTAACTTGCCAATACTTCATTGTATTGACCTCCTTCGGGGGCTGCATATTCCAATGTGCAGCTACTTCTGATGAAGAATAAGTTTGGACTCGAGTCTACACCCAACATGTCTGCCTGTGGCGCATGCTTGAAGATGAGTCTCATTGCTATTTGCTTTTGTTGTGAACTCTGAATATTTTAGCTAGCCTTCATGGCTATGCACTATGTAATAATGATAAACTTAGCTATTTTTGGATCTTGTTGTAGTAAATGGATACTTATGCAATGATACTTTATATTTTGTACTGTGGTGCTGATAGTGATCCAGGGACTAGCACTTAACAGAGGTGTTCCATCTTTAATAAAAGATGTGGCGCTACAACATAGCAGTGAGTCTCCATTATCTTCATGTTGCGACAGGCGAAAACATGTTGGTTGTAGACTCGAAACTTTTAGACGAAACCTCACTCGTCATCTGATCAATCTGCAGTAATAAAAATATTGCAACAATGTGGGTCAGATTCCATAAAAAATGGAGTCTGGCAAGTGACACTATGGTGGACACTTAGTGGAATAACTCTAATAACCTATATGCTTATTTGGCTGGTGGAGTACAAAGCTATTTTGCATAAAACAAATTTTCCTAACTCTTTGGAAAACACTTTTCTTCTATTCGAGACATTCGTGGCATGAAAACCACTGTCTCATTCTACCCTTGTTCACCCATCAAGTTTTAATTATTGAAGTTGGAATGGTAGAATCCTCCGTTGACGTCCGTGATCAGCTGCTCAAATTGTTCGTACTCAGATTGTCGACTCTGCAGAGGTTGTGCACATTCACCATTGTACCCATTCATCCCAAACTATCCTTTACACACTTATAGTGATAAGGAAAAGGAGAAGAATGAGTCGAGATCTTTCAGAAGCATTTTCCCTCCCACTCTAGCTTGACGCGTTCCACCTAACACCCTCTACATCTGCTTGACAAGCCGGGGCGAGTCCACGCAACTTAATTGATCAAGCCAGAGCCCATTGGCAATGGCTGCACTGGAAGCAATCTTCACTCGGAGTGCTTCAGATTCCTCTTTTCCCTGGGCGGCCATCCACAAGTGCACGTACTCCAGGAACCATAGACATGGGCCTGAGTAGCCACTCAAGTCGACTTCATACAACCAATCCACCCAGGAGGTTCATTAACTTAGTGGATGTGTACTCTTAGGTGAAAATCACCATGCTCACGGCCCTGAGTATAGTAGAAACTATCTTAGGCGAAGACAACCATGAGCACAACCCTGAGTAGTCACTTAACATTTTGTAAACTTTTCATCGATTGCATAACATCAATAATCCTACTAAGTATTGCATAGGAACCTAGACACAGGAGTAAGGAATTTCTACACAGGTCTAGCATAGCAATACTATCCTACGCATACTTATATAAAAATACACTAAGTAATGCATATATAAAATAGTAGGAAGTTTATGAATGTGCCACTTGCTTTTGGATGATGTCTTTGCTCACAAACTCTTTTCAACGTAAGTCGAGGCTCTCCTTCAGTCTAAACAATATAGACAAACAACAATACAGCAATCAACATTCAACACATCACAACACAATGCATACAAACACATACATAATGAACAAACAAGTTTCATAACTTTTTTAAGGAAGATATGTCATGCATGATGTGTAAAATATTTCTAAGGACTAAAGATGTATGTTATGCAATGAAAATATTTTAAGTTAATGCAAGGCAAATAGGTTGGTCAAAAGTTACTAAGGACTAAGGTCATAGGTTGGACAAAATAGTTTGCTATAAATCATCTTGAATAAACACTCTAGTGGCTTAGTCATGATGTGCAAAAATACTTAGAGAAAATACTAACTCTATTCTTCAAGGTGATCAACAAATATTAACAACTCTTTGTAAATTGGATATTCACTATAGTGAGAGAGAAAGACACCCAGCCAGCCACTTAAGTTTTGGAATAGGTCTCATGTACGTGGACATGTAAGGTTAGTCTCCAGGCAGCTTCATCTCACTACGCCGCTAGGATCCAAGAAACTTCAATATGGTAATAACATGATCAAAAATTGTTTATGTCTAAAGTGGAAGACAAGATTAGGAAAGAGGGAAAAGAGAGAAAGAAAGGTGTAGAATCTTCTCCTTGCTTCCTTTTCTTCTTGATGTGATGATTTCATTGCAATTTTGTAGACTTGATGGCTCTGAAGACTTGATGGTGTTGATGGCCTCCAAGTTGGTCCTGAATATAACTTAGTCATCATAAGGGCCAAGAGAAGAAGGGAGAAAACAGATAGAGGAAGCAAGTCTTAGAAAATATTTTTGGTTGGTCTTCATGAACTCCTTCTCGCTTTTGTTCTAAGTGCTTCTACTCCTTGAAGATACTTTTGTAGTCTTGTTTTCTTGGCTAAGTCCTTCACTGGTCTTCTAGCTCCATGTTGAAAATCCTAAATGTCTAAGTGCATAGCACTTTACCAAAATACTAAGGTGAAATAATCCTAATTTAGAGAAGATAATGAAGAAGTTTTCCTATGGGAAGTATAACTACAAAATAAAATATGCTATGCCTGAAATGAAAATTTAATCACAAGAAAGCATCATAACAACTTTTGTGATTTTCATAAATATGCATAAAGTTATAATTGCAATTTAATTAATTTCTATTAAAGACAAATAAATAAAGGGTAAATACAAGATCAAATTTTTCTGTGATTAAATTCTTATAATTTTTTTTATAAATGATGTTAATAGAAAGAGGGGATTTAAATAAATTTATAGCAACTGGATTTACTCAAAAATGATTTTTCTATCAAGAGTTATGTCAAAATTATTCAAACTATTCAAATTAAACATATAACTGTTAAACAATCAAAATAATACTCAAAAATATTTTATAACAGAGGCATCATATTACAAATATTCCAAAGTTTCTAAAAAACATTTATTTGCAATTTTTGTATTTATAGATTTTAAGTTATGAAAAAAATACTCAAATCCACCATTTGAAATTTGAACATTTTAAACTAAGTCAAATTTGGAATCTAACAGATCTAAAATATTCTACAAGCCAAGGGCTTTCCAATGATATAAAATTTGTCAATTTTGGTGTTGTGGTTAAAAAGTTATGGGGGTTTGAGTTATAGGGACTTTTCTACAAAGCTGCCAATTTAATCTAATTAAGAAAATCAATGTCCACGCTGGCGCTGACTGGATGCGGCCGTTGACTGTGCGTTGAGCTGGATAAGTGGTTGGATATGGATCGTAGGATTTAGATCTGACGGATCTAATCTAACCATACTGTTTCGGCTAAAGAGATCTAATCGTGGCCGTAGATTGAAGATCGGAGGGCTCACGTCAAGACTACCTCGGACGGGCGGCGCTAGGTCATCAAAGACGGTGCCGACGGCGGCGACGCGGTGTTCTACGCGCCCTACGGTGTCCCGGGAAGAATGGAACTCACCAGGGGTTGCAGGAGGTCGCGGCGGAGGTGGTGGCGAGGTGGCGGTGCTCGTCGTGCTCCGGTGATCCTCCAAACCCTCGCCGGAGTTGCGCACGGCGGCGGCTCATTTCGGTCGTGCACGGGCGCGATGATTTGCTGTGGAATGAAGCGAACGAAGACATCACAAAGAAGTGCACAGATGAAACAAGGAGAAGGAAAAAGAAACGAGGTCTCAGGGTCGACGGAGTTCACCGGAAACAAAAAAATTCGCCGGCGGCCATGGCGGAAAGTCACGGATGAAATCGAGCAGCTCGGTGGCTCCCGTGCTGCGTTTTCTAGGGCAAATCGAAGAGGAGTGCGTGGGCTATTTGAAGGCATAAGCTAGGAAAGGAATCACGGCTTTGATTGCCTGGATTAAAGAGGAGAAATCGCCGGCCAAAGTTGCCATGGACGGGCGTGCGATTTGGGGAGGGAGACAATGATGACAGGTGGGGCCTACCTGGTAGTGAGAGGGGGAAGAGATGCGGGCCGCTGGCGGGCTGACGCACTGCACGTGCGGTGGATAGTCAGTGGGCTTCAGCCCAATGGCTCGGGAGGATAGTCCGTTTCAAAAAAATGTTCAATTGATTTTCTGTTTTTCTATTTTCTTTATATCTTTGGAATTAAAATCTATAGAAGTTTTAAAGTTATAAACTATAGATTTGTAATTTCCAAAACTATGTGTTTGAACTCAGGTAAAGAATGAAAACCATTTGACAAATAGATCATGTTTTAAATAGTTTAAAAGTATACTTGTAAACATTATTCTAATTTATGAATAGCTATGGCTAAGTGGTTGAAATCAAATACTTAAAAAGAAACCTTTTATTACATGAAAATGGTTTGGAGTTGGTAATTCATTTGTCAAATTATATATTGAGGTTTAAGAAAATACAATGGATATTATAATGTTTAAGTTGAAACAACTTTTGAAAATAATGATAAATTGAGATATTTGAAATATTAAACTTTTTCAATATGTTCGAAGTCTTTAATAGTTGGTTTTCTTATACATTTTAATATTTTAATTTAATAAAAACAAAAGTTTTAAATTTTAGTGATTTTTAAACATTCCAAAATATTGGGATGTTACACCTTCGTCCTATCTCCTTCCTGCGCATTTGCACTCCCCTCTTTTCCATGGCACCCAAGAAATCCTCGGCGTCCTCTACCTCCGCTGCTGCTGCCACAACTGGCAAGAAGAGGAAAGATTCATCTGCTGCCACCGTGCCCGCCGCTCTCAAGAAGGAGTATGGCGGCTGGACTTCGTCAATCGTGACGGAGAACAGGCTGGTAGTCCTTCGCAAGGACGGGCTACTTCCTCCCGCTGAGGAGCTCGCCGTTCACGCTCCAGGCAAGGAGAGCCTCCCCGCGCCACTTCTTGGAGACCGGGTATGTTTCGCTGAATTCCTCCCCCGCGGTTTCGGCTTCCCGTTGCACGACTTCGTACGCGGTCTTTTGTTCTCCTATGGGATACATATCCATGATCTGGTCCCCAATGGCGTCTTACACATTGCCTGTTTTATGGTGATGTCCGAGTGCTTTTTGAAGATATCCCTCAGCTGAGCGACTGTAAGAGTACTTCACTTTGAAGGCCGTTGACTCTGCTCAAGGGTGGAGGACCAAGTGGTTCTACGTCCCAGCGAGTCAGGTGGTCAGTCCAGCCTTTTCGACTGGAGCCGCCCCTGAGAAGACGAAGGTCTGGGCGCAAGCTCTTTCGCCAGCCGAAGAGCAAGAGGTTGCCCCTCTATGGAGGAAGGTCGAAAGGTTGGTGAGCACCGTTTCAGGTGTTCAGCTGATCCACAGCTTCCTCAAATGCCGTGTGTGCCCCTCAAGAAGCATGCTCACCCGATGTGGGAGGATGCGGGCGCACATGACACCACCAGGATGAGTGCCGTGGAGATGTCAGCTAACGAGCTTGATGCACTGTTGAAGTCCGTAACCAACTTCAAAGCTGAAGATGTTATCAACTATACCTTCCCCACAGCTCCCTTTAGCTTGGAGAACCCTCTTCCTGAAGTAAGTATTTTCTCTTGTCTATGTACATTTGCCTTTGTCGGGTGGGCTCTGGTATTTTTCTTATCTGTTCTTCTTTTGTTTTATCTTTTGTGGGCGCATTCGACTGTGTCATCACTCCCCCCCTTCTTGAAGTTGTTCCTGTCGAGGAGACGACTGTGCTGAAGGAAAGCGAGAAGTCTATGGAAAAGGTGTAGGGCAGTCGGGGGTTGAGCCTATCGTTGAACCCGTCCTCAAGCGTCATCGCCTGCAACATGTGGGTGAGGACAAGGAGATGGAGGATTCTGGCGCCTCTTCTCCCGTGAGGGATGTGCCACCTCTGGCTCAGAGGTCCCCGCCGCCCTCCACTCGCCATTCTGGCTTCGGAGGTCCTCGCTTTGACGATGACTTGTCTTCGGACGAAGACGAGCAGAGGTAAGTCATGTCGACTGTATATGTTCTTCACCTGTTGTTTGCTACTCTTCTGATTTTTCCCTTTCTTCTGTCATTTTGGTTTTAGCGATGACCGGGTGCCTAGTCCGCCCGTTGCTCCAACGAAGACTGCAACTTCTTCTCCTGCTGCAGAGACGACAGTCATCCCCTCCCCGCCTGTTTTTCTTGCGCCGGAGGTCGCACCGCCGACTACCGCTGCGTCGACTGCTGCGCCTTCCTCTACTTCCATGGCATCCTGGCTAGAGCATGTAAGTCTTTTTCTTTTGTCGTGGTGTGCCCTTATCATACTTTGAACTTTTTGCGTGATATACGTGTTTGTCTTTTCAGCCGGCCTGAGTGGCCTTGCTGCTTTTGCTCAGGCCTTTGCACAGTCGGAGGAGGAGCGAGGTGTTCTTCGCTCTCGACTAGACGAGCTAAGCCGTAAGTACTTGCCTTCCGTTGTGCGTAATTTTTCTTTTTTTAATTGTTTTTTATTTTGCGACTTAGTTGTTTTGTTTTGTGTAGAGGATAGGGATGCTCTTGCGTCCCGGCTGGCTGATGCGGAGAAGGACCTCTCCCAGCAGTCGACTACTAAGAAGGAGCTTGATGAGGCTCTTGCTGCCCTTGTTGCCTCTGAGGGAGAGTGCGCCAAGCGACTGCTTGGTTTTGTGCATTCTCTTGAAGGTAAAGACAGTATTTCTCTCGTGTGAGAGTTTGACTCTTCTTTTTCAGATGTTAGCGTGAATGCTGATTTTTGTTTTGCAGGTCCTTCCTCTAGCTCCGGTGGTGTGGCGAGTGATACTTTGTCACTCGACCAAGCCATCGATCAAGTTGGGGGTGTCCATACAGCATGCCAAGAGTTCTCTGGAGACTTCAACCCATAATCTTGGAGCTGTTTTCAAGGAAGTGCCGCCTTTGGTCGAAGCTCCTGCGACCATCGTGGGGTATGCTGCGCAGCTGGGCCCGGAGTCGAATTCTTTGAAGGCTTTTGCGCAGGAGTTGATGGTACGCGGCTCTGACTCCACCCTCAAGCTTCTTCTAGGTCACGGCGTGGCTACCGACTATGAATCCCTCTTGTCTGACTTCCCTAAGAAGTCAGATTGAAAGCCTTCGAATTTGAAGAAGTTAGGGCCGCACGTGTGCCTCCTTGCTGATGCTTGCATTGCGACGATCGAGCGTCACTCGGCAGCCATTGCCGCTGCTCGTAGGGATGGGTCCGAGTCCGCTGCTCAGCCATAGGCGGCGCTTTCTCTAGTCTTTTTGTTTATTTTGTAATATGTAATGTACATTCTGTCACTATGATCATCTTTTGGGAATAAAGCTTTTGTTTGTCTTGGCTGTGTGTTTGTGTTCCCTCTGCCTTCTACTTCTCTCGTATGAGATATTGTGGTTGTGTCTAAGTCAGGCGTTTCTACCACTAATAAGGATGTTCATGCGGGAGAGGTGTTGCCCGCTCGACTGCACAGTTGAAGAATGATGCTAGGGTTCTGGATTATGCCAAGAAGAGGGTTGCTCGTCTGGAGCTGGAATTAAAAGCATCCCATGCTGACATAAAAATTCTCCAGGGGAGGCCTGCCCTTTCCACTCAGAGGGAAGTATATATTCTTGGGGAGATGGATGACTCGAATAGGCAGCTTGAAGGTATAAAACATGTTGACTAGTTTTTTGCGTATGTGTGAGTTGCCCTTGATGCCCGATCACTTTGTTCTGTCTGTAGTTTTTGTAGATGATTCCAAAGCCGAGGCTGCTCGTGTGGCGGAGCGACTAGAAGGCGCGACTCTGGACGCTATCACCGGTCCTCAGAATTTCTGGCTTGATACGTGCCATGCAACTATACTTGCCAATCTGAAGGATCGCGTGTGACGTGGTGCTATTCTGCTCGAGCATTGCAGGGTAGCACTTGTGCGAGTGAATCATTACTTGTTCCCTGAAGGTCCACAGCCCTAAAGGATTCACGCGCTGGTCGATTTGTTCTGTGCTTCTGAGCCAATTCGAGAGGCTGTGACCCGACGAGTTATCCTTGGAGTCAATGCTGCGTTCGCGTATATGCGGAGTCAAGACTCCGACGTGCCTCTTCTTCTTCATCTCGATCAGAGCTTCGACTAAAAAGCGAATATTTGGAGCGAACTCTCTCTGCTGCTGAAAGATTGATAAGCAATTGATCGACTCCAACCTACCGTTGAAGGATGAGGACGCCTAGCTTTTTTCTTTTATAGGCCTTCATGTTGCATGGGTGTAAATGATGTATAGTATATGGATCTAGCCCCCTAGTGTATCGAGTGGGGTTTTGCATGTATGTATGCTTATGACTTTATGATAGAAATCTTTGTTTTATGATCCATCCTCCGCACTTATTGGATGTCTGTATGTGTTTCGTGATTGAGCCGCAGCCCCCGAGTGTATCGAGTGGCTGCTTTTTTGTTCTTTATACGAACGAGGTTTAGCCTTCACAGCTCCCATAGCGTTCGGGCTATTTGCTTGTATTTTGGATAATGCGCATCCCCTGAGTGTATCGAGTGGGGTTTTTGCTTTTCGTTGTAACGATAAATTATGCAAGAAGGGTAGGGATAAAACATTCTCTTTATAAATGTTGACCAGCAAGCCGCCTCATTCAAAACCTTCGAGTCCCCTTAGGTACCCTGGTAAGGAAAAGAGCGCGTCTGAAACCTGCTGGTCTTTTTAATACATAAGACTTAGCTACATCGACAAGATGTTTTTGCTAAATATTGGCGACCTTAGATGGTCACGCTCTTCGAGTTGTATGTTTCTTCTTGTTGTTGCATCATTTTTAACTTGTACCTCCACATTGAGGGTCTCTTTAGCTGTTGCAGTCGAAGTATCAGGGTTTCTCCATGGAAGGAGTCTATTCGTGATAGTATGATATGCCTTTCGGAAGAAGCTTCGAGTGGTGGTGAAGTCTTTGTGTCCTGCTCCTATGGCTTGTGCTTGCTGTTTGAGCTATTGATACGTCTCCATCGTATCTATAATTTCTTATGTTCCATGCTATATTATACCATGTTATTACATGTTTTATATGCATTTTATATAGTTTTATGCATTTTCTGGGACTAACCTATTAACAAGATGCCAAAGTGCCAGTTTCCTGTTTTCTGCTGTTTTTGGTTCAGAAAAGTACTAAAGGAAATATTCTCGGAATTGAAATTTTTTTATCGTAGAATTATTTTTGAATTATGAACGTTCTAGAAAGTTGAACACGAGACGAAGTGGGCGACCGAGGCGCCGTCACCTGGTCCTTGCGTGGTGAGGAGCCATCGGGCCTCCACCGCCTCCGCCCTTTCGCCTATAAGTACCCCCCCCCCCCCCCCCCCCCCGAGACCAGTTGACTGCTCTTGGGCAAAACCTTACTAGTCTTCAATCAGGTTTCGAGTCCTTGGGCTCGAGCCTGGAACATACTGGACAGACTCGCCTCAGGACAGGCAATAGACTTACTGATATCGTTCTGCAGTTTCAAATTGCTACCCAGCGCGTCCGCCGGGATTTTCTTCGTATCTGTTGACACGGAAACTTCAAGGATTTAACACTTCTGGAGTGGTCCTCGACCTGATTCGACTGATCGATGGGTCTTACCTTTGCATTTTTCGTATGCAACATCTGAGATATCATAGACTGATATTTACTCGGGAATTTTTTATGATTTTATGCTTTTGAGATAGGCTTTGGTATTGTCTATCGACTTACTTGCCTTTATGCTTTTGTTTTCTGATTCTATCGGGTGCACGACAGTGCTCCCGATGGGAGTAGCCCCCGAGATTGTGCTTTATTGCTAGTAATAGAGGATAATCTCTATTTTTGTTTTCATGACAGCCGAAGGCTTTTACCGTCTCCCAATGGGAGTTTCCAATCGACCATTTTCTGTGTGTGTGATGTGATGTTGCCTTCATTCTCAAGCCTTTTGAATTATGGATTCTTACTTTGTCCAGTCGGAGATAACATCGTCTTCTGTTGTCGTACGTTTTGGCTCGCCTGCCAGCAAATGATGTCATGCGTGACACCCTTGGCGTGTGAATAACATTTTGACGGGACGTGACATGTGAAGGAGATATGCCCTAGAGGCAATTAATAAAGTGTATTTCGTTATCATATCTCGAATGTTCATAATATGTTTTTGTGTCATGCTATAACCGTATTAAGCGGAAACATTAATACTTGTGTGATGCGTAAACAACCAGGACCCTAGTAGTCTCTACTAAGACTAGTTTCATTGTGTGATTGATGATCGAGGTTTCCCGATCATGTGACATGGCGTCTGTTGGCAATGAAGTCATAATCGTTGGTAGAACGATGTGATGGACATACCCATATTTGTAGGACGTAGTCATTACGCCTTCGACCGTGAGATCAACTCTTATTGTTATCTCCGGAAGATACTTTGATTGCATCAAACGTCATACTTATACAGTGTGACAATAAAGGTGTCCCTCTCGTGTATCGGAACGGGGTAATTGAGATGAGGGGTCAAGAGCAGGATTTGTCAGTCCGTATAGCCGGATAGATACTCTAGGGCCTACTTGGTGAGATTATGTCAAATGAGCTTGCAAGCGTGTGACTAGGTCACGGGGACATAAGATCATATACGAGTAGACGATACTGTTGTCGGTAACGAGATCATGCTAGGTATGGAGATATCTATGGAACGATGCTCGGACACGCTAAGTATCGCCATGACACTACTTGACGTTCAGGTTTGATAGATGAGGGTCATTCCGTATATCACAAGGATTGATTTACGGGGTCCAGGCCTACGAGTTAGTCATTTATCGGAGAGGGGTCTCGATCATGTATTTATATATGGAACCGCTAGGGTACCCCACTTAAGGGGTTTCGACAAAGACATCCGGAAAGGAAAGAGATCACCGGGAACGTCCCGGGAATGGTCCGATGGAGATCGGGCAGCGATGAAATAGTTTTCAGAGAAAGAATAAATAATATATAATAATTTTGTTATTAATTAGTGTAATTAATGATTAAATATGATTTTATATATTTATTTTTGTATTTTTAAAGGCTAATTTGTCTAAATGGGCCTTCTAGTGGAAAGATGGCCCAAGAGGCGGGGAGAGTCTCCCTCAGGGTTCGGTAGGGGGAGGGGCCGGCTTAGGTGGGCCAAATGGGGCCCACCAAGGGCGGCCATGCTGGTTCGGCCGAACCAGGCATGTGGGGATAGTCCCACATTGCCTTGCTCGTAAGGTTGGCCCCCCCCGGGAGCCTTTATACAGAGGTGCACCCCTGGCCTTTTAATTAACCAATTAATTTCTCTTTCTCTCCTCGATTACGTGATTCCCTTTGTCGGAGTTGCGTCGAGAACTGAGGAGGTCTCTCCACCATAGCCCGCTGCCACGCTGCCGGTGTTCCGGCCCAAGACTTCCGCTGCTCGCCCTGGTCTAGAGCTTCGGGAGTCGTCGTCTCCAACGTACGTGTGTAACGCCCTGCGACGTGTTGCGCTAGCGGTGCCGGGAGGTCTACTTCCACTAAACGACCTTGAGGTCGGCTTCATCGTCTTCATCGTCAACGGTCATGCGGGAACGTAATCCCCGCTTTCGGTCTACAAGGGTATGTATTCTGATATTTGTTGTACTTCTATATCTGTATAGTGTAGATCTTGGCTTGTTTAAGGATATCGTTGATATGAATTTTTTTTGTTTTCTTCCTGTGATCCCCTTCAACATGGTGGGCCCATCCCTTTGACCGTGGCGGACGCCGGTTCAGTTCTGATTTGCCCTGACGTGGCGAGATTTTCGCAGGCGTGATGATGGTCTCCTTGGTTTGCGCGCGTAGTGGGCAGCGTGGCCTGCACCGGTTTCCCTCCGATGGCGCCACGTGTCACGGTAGTTTTGCTCGGACGGCTGTAATGAACTTCTTTCTTTACGGTAAATACGGGTTTCTCTGCTTCGAATTAATTTACCTTGCCATTTGCCTTTGCCTTTCCTTGCTTCGTCTTCTTCCTTACGCGCGCGCTCGCTCTGCTCCTTCTTTTTGCACCCCGTCCTTCTACTCTTGCGTGTGTTCAAACTCCCATTGCTTATGCACTTCATCCCTCGCTATGGAACCCAAAAAAGCTCTATGTCATCTGCCTCCGCTACTGCTGCCGCGATCGGCAAAAAGAGGAAGGAGCCAGCTGCTGACACCGTCCCCACCGCTCTCAAGAAGGATTCCGGCGGCTGGTCTTCGTTGATCATGACGGACAAGAAGCTGACGCTTCTCCGTAAGGACGGTCTGCTTCCTCCAACCGAGGAACTTGTCGTCCGTGCTCCGGGCAAGGAGAACCTCCCTGCGCCACTACTCGGCGAGTGGGTATGTTTTGCCGAGTTTCTGCCCTGCGGTTTTGTTTTCCCGCTACACAATTTTGTGTGCGGCTTTTGTTTGCCTATGGGATACAGATCCATGATCTGGTCCCCAATGGTATCTTGCACATTGTCTGTTTTATGGTGATGTGCGAGTGCTTCTTGGGGATATCCCCCAGCTGGGCACTTTGGAAGTCTATATTCCTAGTGCGTCCCATGGCCCGCAACGGCCGTGTGAACCCGGTCGGTGGCTTCGGCTTCCAGGTCAAGAGCGGCTGCAAATACTTCAGTTTGAAGGCAGTCGACTCTGCTCAAGGGTGGAGGACCAAGTGGTTCTACGTCCTTGTGAGTCAGGTTGTCCTCCCCGCCTTTTCGTCTGGAGCCACCGCTGAGAAGACGAAGGCGTGGGGGCATGTTCTCTCGCCAGCCGAAGAGCAAGAGGCCGCCCCCTTTTGAAGAAGGTCGAAAGGCTGCTGCGTATCGTCTCGCGTATTCAGTTGATCTCCACCTTCCTGAAGCGCCGTGTGTGCCCCCTCCAGCAGCGTGCTCACCCGATGTGGGAGTACGAGGGCGCACATGATGCCACGCGTATGAGCGATATGGAGTTGTCGGCTAACGAGCTCGACGCCCTTGTGAAGTCGATAATCAACTTCTAAGCTGATGATGTTATCGACTACACATTCTCCACCGCTCCTTTTAGGTTGGAGGATCCCCTTCCCGAAGTAAGTATTTCTTTGTCTGTGTACATAAGCTTTTTCGAGTGGCACCTGTTACTTATGCTCACCCGTTCTTCTTTTGCTTTGCCTTTTGTAGGGGCATTCGACTGTCTCCTCGCTCCCTCCTCTTCCTGAAGCTGGTCCTGTCGAGGAAACAATTGTGCTGAAGGAAGGAGAAAAGTCTACAGACTCCTTGCCTGATGCCAATTCATCCTCTTTGGAAAAATCTGAAGTGGATGGAAAAAGTGTAGGGCAGCCAAAGGTTGAGCCTGCCGCTGAACCCGTCCTCAAGCGTCATCGTCTGCAACATGCGGGTGAGGATGAGGCTATGGGAGACTCTGGCGCATATTCACCTGTGAGGGATGTGCCACCTCTGGCCCAGCGATCACCGCCGCCCTCTACTCGCCACTCTTGCTTCGGAGGTCCTCGCTTTGACGATGACTTGTCTTCAGATGAGGTCGAGCAGAGGTAACTTCTTTCGGCTGTATAAAAATGTGCTTCGTCTGTTGTTTTGCTTATGTTGCTCCTTTGATTATCGTCTTTCTTCTATCTCATCCATTTTAGCGATGACTGGGTTCCCAGTCCCCCGGCTGCTCCAGCGACGACTACGACTTCTTGTCCTGCTACGGGAACGGCAGTCATCGCTTCTTTGACTGCTTTTCTTGCACCAAAGGTCCCAGCGCCGACTACTGCCGCTTCCATTGCCGCGCCCTCCTCTTCAGCAGCGCCATCCTGGCTAGATCATGCTAGTCCTTTTTCTTGTGTCGTAGTGTAACCTTTTCTTATCCTGAGGCTTTGTGTGTGATATGCGTCTTGTGTTTGCAGCCTACCGTGAGCGGCCTTGCTGCTTTTGGCCAGGCTTTTGCGCAGTCGAGGAGGAGCGAGGTGCTCTCCGCTCTCTACTGGACGAGCTAAGCCGTTTCCCCCTGTATGCGCTTTTCTTTCTGACACTTCTTGTTCTGCGACTGATGTTTTCTGTTTTGTTCAGGAGACAAGGATGCTCTTGCATCCCGACTGGCTGATGCGGAGAAGTCCCTCTCCCACTAGCAGGTGATTGCCAAAAAGGGGCTTGATGAGGCTCGCGCTGCCGTCCTTGCTTCTGAGGAAGAACGTGCCAAGCGACTGCTTGGTTTCGTGCATTCTCTTGAAGGTAAAGACAATTTGCGTCTCGTGTGTGAGTTTGCCTTTTCCTTTTTTAGCTTCCAGCGTAAACGCTGATTTTTGTTTTGCAGGACCTTCTAGTTCAGGTGGTGCGGCGAGTGATACTTTATCGCTTGACCAAGCCATTGACCATGTTGGGGTGGCCATACAGCATGCCAAGAGTTCTCTGGAAACTTCTACCTAGACTCTTGGTGTCGTTTTCAAGGAGGTGTTGCCGTTTGCAGAAGCTCCTTCGACTATCGTGGAGTTTTCTGCACAGCTGGGCACGAAGTCCAAGACTTTGAAGGCTTCTGCACAGGAGCTGACGATAAACGGCTCGGAATCCACCCTCAAGCTTCTTCTAGGTCATGGTGTGGCTGCCGACTATGAATCCATCCTGTCTGACTTCCCTAAGAAGCCAGACGGGAAACCTTCGAACCTGAAGAAGCTAGGGTCGCGTTTATCCACCCTTGGTAAGACTAGTATCGCGACTATAAAGCGCCGCTCGGCAATCGTTGCCGCTGCTCGTAGGGACGGATCTGAGTCTGCTGCCCAGCCTTAGGCATTGTTTTCTTCTACTTTATTATTTTGTAATATATGATGTGTACTTTGCTGTGTTCTCGTGTGTCCTTTGTTTACGATATATTCTGCTTTCCTCGTCTGAGGTTTATGATTGTGTCTCAGACGGGCGATTTTGCTTCCAAGAATACTCTTCGATTGGATGATGATGCCCGTTCATCTGGCCAGTTGAAGAACGATGCCAGGGTTCTGGATTATGCGAAGAAGAAGGTGATGCAACTTGAGCAGGAGCCAAGAACAACTCGTGCGGAAATAAAGGCCCTTAAAGAAAGGCCTTCCCTTTCCACCCAAAGAGAAGTGTACATTCTCGGGGAGATGGAGCACTCGAACAAGAAGCTCGAAGGTAAGCAACCTATCAACTACTCTTTTAATTATGCATGATCTTCCCCTATCGTGTATTATCTCCTTTTTCTGCTCTGTCCTTTAGTTTTTGTGGATGACTCCGTGGCCGAGGCTACGTGTGTGAAGGATCGTCTTGACATCGCGACTGTGGACGCCATCATTGGTGCTCAACATTTTTGGCTTGATAAGTATCATGCCAAAAAACTTGCTACTTTGAAGGATCGCGTGTGGTGTGGTGCCATTCTACTCAAGCGTTGTCGGGCAGCTCTTATGCGGGTGAACCACTATCTGTTCCCTGAAGGTCCACAACCTCAAAGGAATCATTCGCTAGTCGACTTGTTTCGTGCTGCTGAGCCAATCCGGGAGGTTGTGACTCGACGGGTTATCCTTGGGGCTAACGCAATGTTTGCGTATATGCGGAGCCAAGTTTCTGGGCGTGCCTCCTTGAAGGAGATATGCCCTAGAGGCAATTAATAAAGTGATTTATTTATCATATCTCGTTTGTTCATAATACGTTTTTATGTCATACTATAGCTGTATTAAGCGGAAACATTAATACATGTGTGATACGTAAACAACCAGGTCCCTAGTAGCCTCTACTAAGACTAGTTCATTGTGCGATTGATGATCGAGGTTTCCCGATCATGTGACATGGCGTCAGTTGGCATGAAGTCATATCGTTGGTAGAACGATGTGATGGACTGATGACCCACAAGTATAGGGGATCGCAACAGTCTTCGAGAAAGTAAAACCCAAATTTATTGATTTGACACAACGGGAGCCAAAGAATATTTCTAAGCTTTAACAGATGATTTGTCAGATCAGCTGCACCTTTGAATAGACTTGCTCGAGGAAGATTATCAGTAGCAACAGTTTTATAGCAGAAACAGTAGTGAAATAAGAGTAGCAGGAGAATTAAGACATCTATTGTGATTGATGTAGACATCAGGATTAAAATACTGTAGGAAAAGGGACGGACGTACGCGCGTTGCATGGACGAGATAATTCATGTTATAACATAGCATCGGCATTTGCAGATAAATAATATAAAGCGTCCAAGTATTAACTAATCATAAGCATGAATTCCAATTTAGTTGTGCGTGCTCGCAATGAGAAACTTGCACATCATCTTTTGTCCTGCCAGCCCGTTTGCAGCGGGGCCTCAAGGGAAACTACGGGCAATTAAGGTACTCCTTTAAATAAAGTACCGGAGCAAAGCATTAACACTCCGTGAATACATGTGATTCTCACGTCATAGTCATTTCCTCCGATTATCCCAATTGCTGTCACTTTGGCCATCTGTTCTGGACAATAATATGTGTATACAACTCATAGACATGATCCAAAACAATGAATATTATCATGATACAATAACAAGTTAAGTTCTGAAATCATGGCACTCGGGCCCTAGTGTCAAGCATTATGTAACATCCCAACATTTTATAATGTTTTGAAAATCACTAAAATTTTAAACTTTTGCTTTTGATTAAAAAAAACACATTATATGCATAAGAAAACCAACTATAAAAGATTTCAAATATATTTAAAGGATTTAATATTTCAAATATCTCAGTTTATCATCATTTTTATAAGTTTTACAGGATAAACATTTTATTATCCATTGTATTTCTTAAAACTCTAATATATGAATTGCCAAATGATTTTCACTCTTTTAATTAATTTCAAAATATAGTTTAGAAATTATAAGCCTATAGTTTATAACTTTAAAAACTTCATAAAATAAAATTAATGAATTACCCAAATAAACATTTCATTTGCTTAAATGAATTTCATTTATCTTCAAAGCATGAAATGATTAATATATTCCAAATATGAAATAAATTAAAACTAAAATCTTTTCCAAAATTTTTATGAAGTTTCAATTGAATTATCTTAATATAAAATGTAATGGTGCACAAATTATTTTAATTAAAATGAATTCATTATTTTCCCTTTTTACTTTCATATAGTATGTGCTATGTTATTTAGTAATTATACTAAAGCCTAAAATAAATCTAGTATTTGGAAATGAGTTTAAATGACTTAAATTCAAACATATTGGAATGTGGGTATTTTACAAATTTTATTTAGCCAAAAGAAAATTTAATTAAAATATAATTACAAATTTGACTTTAAGTGTCAATTTGTATTAAATCAATATTTCAAAATATTATTTTTCAAAAATGTTCAAAACATGCCCACAACTGGTTTAACACAAAGATATTGTTTCTACAAATTTTTAGGAATTGATTTGACTTCATTTGGAGTTATAAATCAAAAGTTATTAAGAAAATAGAAAATAGGAAAAGGAAAAAGAAAAATCCCTGACAGTGGGACCCACCTGTCAGGGGAGGGTCGTCTTCAACCTCTGACCGGATTTTTCTTCGGAATCAACTCCGATTTCCTTCCAAAATCCGAGCGATTCTTGCGGAATTGGTTCCCTCCTCTGCCCCCATATAAACCCCCGCGAACCCCTCTCTCGAATCCCCAACAAACCCTAGCCCGAGAGCCCCCAGGCTGCTCGCGTTTGTCCTCGGAGCTCCGCCATTGCCGCCGCCGTATTTCTTCAACTCCGGCGGGTACAAGACTTCCCGAGCACTCCCCTCTCTCCCTTGCTCTTTATTTTTACCGTGTGCATCTTTCTGACTTGGTCGGGTCCCCTCTCGCGCACCAGAACGCCGTTCCCGTCATCGACAGGAGCTCGCCGCCGCCAGTCTCTACTCCGACGAGCCACTGGCAACAGACGAGGGCGCCTCAAAGACCGCTGCCTCGCCATCTAGACCGCCACGGCCTCCTCTTCATTTTGGTATGATCTGCTCCCTCCAGTACCCCCTAGATGTCGTAGAGCGTTTGTTGCCGACACGCCGCCGCCGCGTGCATCGTCTCCGGCGAGGTCTCCGGTGACCTAACACCGCTCGGTTTTGGGCGATCTAATCTGGACCGTTAGATCTAAATCGTACGACCCGTGTTTATTTCTTTAACCGAACCAGTACGGGCAAATCAGGAGTTTCCACGTCAGATCCGCGTCAGCGCCGAGTCAGCAGCCAGTTAGCGCTGACGTGGAAATTGATTTCTTTTAATTAGTTTAAATGGCACTTTTGCAGAAAAGCCCCTGCATATTCAAATCTTCATAACTTTTTAACCACTCATCCAAATTTGATAAATTTTATATTTTTGGAAAGCCCTTGACATGTAGATTATTTTAGATCTGTCAAAATTGAAATTTGACTTAGTGTAAAATATTCAAATTTCAAATGGATGATTTGAGTATATTTGTAATAACTTTAAATCTATAAATCCAAAAATTGCAAATGAAATTGTTTTAGAAACTTTGGAATATACATAAAAGGATGCCTCTGTTATAAATTAATTTGGAATATTATCTTAAATGATTTCATAGTTGTGTGTTCAACTTGAATAATTTGACTATTTTTTACATGACTTTTAAATAGAAACATTATTTTGATGAAATTCAATTGCAATAAATTTAATTAAATGCTCTTTGTCTATTAACACTATTTATAAAATTTTGTTATAAAAATGTAACCATTGAAAAGTTTAATCTTATATTTATTCCTTTTATTATATTTTGCAAAATTAGAAACTAATTGAATTGTAATTATAACTTTATGCATATTTTATAAATATCACAACAATTAGTGTTATGTTTCTTGTGATTTAATTCATTCATAGCATATCTTATTTGGTAGTTATATTTCCCATAAGAAAACTCCTCCCCCATTTTCTCTAAATTAGGATTATTTTCAACTTAGCATTTTGGTAAATTGATACACTTCGACACTTTTTCAACATGGAACTAGAAGACCAATGAAGGACTTAGCCAAAACAAGACTCCAGAAGAATTTCCAAGAAGTAAAAGCACTTAGAAGAAAAATCAAGAGGAAGTTCATGAAGACCAACCAGAAATATTTTCTTAGTCTTGCTCCCTCTTTCTTTCATTTCTCCTTTCTTCTCTTAAGACCTTTTGAAGACTAAGCAAAATCCAAGACCAGCCTAGGTGATACAAAAATCATCAAGTCTGAAGATTATTCAAGTCTACCAAGAATTCAATTAAGACATCACCAAGGAGAATATTACAAGTCTGGAGATGAAGCCTGGAAGACCAACTACATCCTCCTTTCTATCTTTCCCTCTTTCCTAATCTTGCCCTTTAAGACTTAAACAAATTTTGATCATGAGGTTATCATCTTTAAAGTCATTTTGACACCCATTTTTCTCTTTGCATTAACTTAAAATATTTTCTTAGCATGACATACATCTCTAGTCCTTAGGAATATTTTGCACCTCATGCATACAAATATTTTCTTAGATGTTTTGTGAAACCTGTTTGTTCACTATGTATGTACATGTATGTTTGATGATTGTTGTTTGCTTATATTGTTTAGATTGAACGGAGAGCAAACGTTCGTTGTTGAAAAGAGTTTGTGAGTAAAGACTTCATCCAAAGGCAAGTAGCACACATCATAAACTTCCTACTATTTTCTATATGCATTACTTAGTGTATTTTTATATAAGCATGTGTAGGATAGTATATTGCTATGCTAAACCTGTGTAGAAATTCCTTATTCCTGTGTCTAGGCTCCTATGCAATACTTAGTAGAATTATTGATGCTATGCAAATGTTGTTTTGTGAAAATCTAAATTCTACTAAGTTAAGAAAGAAACACCTGGGTGGTAAGTGGTTGTATGGTTTATTTTGAGTGGCTACCCAGGAACAGAGGAATCTGAAGAACTCCGAGTGACGATTGCTTCCAGTGCAGCCATTGCCATATGGGCTCTGGCTTGATCAATTATGTTGTGTGGACTCTCTCCGGCTTGACAAGCAGATGTAGGGGGATGTTAGGTGGAACGGGTCAAGCCAGGTGGGAGGGAAAATGTTTCTGAAAGATCTCGTCTCATTCTTCTCCTTTCCCTTATCACAAATGGTGTGTAAAGGATAGTTTGGGTTGAATGGGTACAATGGTGAACATGAACAACCTCTGCAGAGTGTAAAACTGAGTACTTAGCCGTGTCCCCGGTACGGACAATTTGAGCAGCTGATCACGGACGTCAATGGAGGATTCCACCATTCCAACTTCAGAAATAAAACTTGATAGGTGAACAAGGGAAGATGAGATTTATGGTTTCCATGACATACTTGTCTTGATTTGAAGAAAATGTTTTCCAAAGAGATAGGAAAAATTGGCTTTATGCAAAATAGCCTTGAACTCCACCAGCCAAATATGCATATAAGCTATAGAGTTATTCCATTAAGTGTCCACCATAGTGTTACGTGCCAGACTCCATTTTTTATGGAATCTGACCCACGTTGTTCCAATATTTTTCTTATTGCAGATTGATCAAATGACGAGTGAGGTTTCGTTTAAAGGTTTCGAGTCTACAACCAACATGTTTTCGCCTGTGGCAACATGAAGTTGTTGGAGACCCACTACTATTGTATTTCTGCTCTGTACTATTTCAAAGCTAGCTTTATGCTATGCAACTTGTAATGAATATTTTGTATGTCTGGATCATCGATGTAATAAAATTGATACTTTGTTGTGATATTACATCGTAAACTGTGTGTGCACACGAATCGATCCAGGGATTTGCACTATACACAGGTATCTGCCTTATTTAAAGTGCAGGTACGCTACATATTAAGCATAACAAGTTGCAACAATGACGTAAAACACCGACAACAGATACTAGGCACTTTGCCTTAACAATCTTACATCTATTACATGAGTGATCTTATCCAATCCCTACCATCCCCTCAACCCTACAGCGGTGAATTACTCACTCATGGATGGGGGAAACATGGATGGTTGATGGAGAGGCGGTGGAGATGACGATGGCGATGATCCCCTTCGATTCCTGTAGTGTACCTGCACCTAAAATATGGCAGATACCTGTGTATAGTGCAAATCCCTGGACCGAATCGTTTGCACACACAGTTACGATGTAATATCACAACAAAGTATCAATTTATTACAACGCTGATCCAGACTTAGAAAATATTCATTACAAATTTGCATAGCATAAAGCTAGCAGTAAACAGAGTAAACAACGGAAAATTTATTCTTCGTGGAGTCCCCAAACATCATCATGTGCCACAGGCGAGCATGTTGGTTGAAGACTCGAACCCTTAGTAAAACTTTCACTCATCATCAGGACAGCCTGCAATAAGATATATATTGCAACAACGTGGGTCAGAACCATTAAAATGGAACTGGCAAGTGACACTATGGTGGACACTTAGAGGAATAACTCTATTACCTATATGCTTATTTGGCTGGTGGAGCTCAAGGCTATTTCGCATAAAGCAAGTTTTTCCCTAACTTTTTGGAAAACACTTTTCTTCTATTCGAGACATCCGTGGCATGAAATCCACTGTCTCATTCTACCCTTGTTCACCCATCAAGTTTTTAATTTATAAGTTGGAATGGTGGAATCCTCCGTTGACATCCTCGTTCAGCTGCTCAATTGTCCGTTTCCGGGGACACGGCTAAGTACTTAGATTTTAACTCTGCAGAGGTTGTGCACGTTCACCATTGTACCCATTCAACCCAAATTACCATTTACACACCATTTGTGATAAGGAAAGGAAAGAATGAGACAGGATCTTTCAGAAGCATCTTCCCTCCCACTCTGGCCTGACGCGCTCCACCTACAAATCCTCTACAACCACCTGTCAGGCCGGGGAGGGTCCACGCAGCTCAGTGGATCAAGCCAGAGCCCATATTGGCAATGGCTGCACGAGAAGCAATCTTCACTTCGAGTTCTTCAGATTCCTTTGCTCCTGGGTGGCCTTCCACAAGTGAATATTCCACAGGTAAATCCCCTGGGAACAACACTCAACTCATACAGCCAAGCAACCAATTTCCACCCAGGTGTTTGATTTAAACTTAGTAGACTTTATCTTTTTCATCAAAATAGTTTTTGCATAGCATCACTATTCTACTAAGTAATTTCATAGGAACCTAGACACAGGAATAAAGAGGTCTAACATGGCTTGCATAGCAATACTATCCTACACATGCTTATAGAAAATAATCTACTCATGCATAGAAAAATAATAGGACTTTTATGGGGGTGTGCCACTTGCCTTTGAATGTTGTCGTTGTTTACAAACTCTTTTCAACAACGAACGTTTGCTCTCCGTTTAATCTAAACAATATAAGCAAACAACAATACAACAATCAACAAACAACAATCATCAAACATACATGCTCATATCTAGTGAACAAACAAGTTTTGTAAAAATTCTAAGGAAAACATGTCATGCATGATATGCAATTTATTTCTAAGGACTAGAAATGCATGTCATGCCATGAAAATCTTTTAACTTAATGCAAGGAATTGTGTTGGTCAAAAATGACTAAGGACTAAAGTCATAAGTTGAATAAAATATTTTGTTTTATATCATCTTGAATAAGCCCTCAAATGGCTTAGTCTTGATGTGTAGAAATATTTAGAGAAAATACTAAGTCATTTCTTCAAGATGATCAACAATTATTATCAACTCTTTGTAAATTGGACATTCACTATAGTGAGAGAGACAGACACCCAGCCAGCCACTTAAGTTGTGGGACAGGTCTCATGTACGTGGACATGTAAGGTTTGTCTCCAGGCCGCTTCATCTCACTATGCTGCTAGGATCCAACAACTTCAAGATGATAACATCATGATCAAAATTTGTTTAAGTCAAATGTGAAAGACAAGATTAGAAAGGAGGGAAAGGATGGAAAGAAAGATGTAGTTGTCCTACAGGCTTCATCTCCAGACTTGTAACTTTCTTCTGGATGATGTCTTGATTGACATCTTGGTAGTCTTGATGAATCTTCAGACTTGATGATTCTTGTATCCTCGAGGCTGGTCTTGGATTTACTTAGTCTTCATGAAGTCTCAGAGAAAAGAAAGAGAGAGAGAGAGCAAGACTTGAAAAATCTTTGCTGGTTGGTCTTCCTGAACTTCTTCTTGATTTTCTTCTAAGTGTTTCTACTCCTTGAAGATACTTATGAAGTCTTGTTTTGGCTAACTCCTTCATTGGTCTTCTAGCTCCATGATGAAAATCCTAAGTGTCTATGTTATAAAACTTTTACCAGAATACTAAGTTTGAAAATATTTCTAACTTAGAGAAAATGGGGGAGGGGTTTTCTTATGGAAAATGTAACTACAAAATAAAATATGCTATGCATGAAATGCAATTTAATTGATTTCTATTTTTTGAAAATAAAAGGAATAATTTTAAAATTAAAGTTTTCCATGATTAAATTTTTATAACAAAATTTTATAAGTAGTGTTAATAGACAGTGGGCATGTAATTAGTTTTTTAGCAATTTGATTCAATCAAAAATAATATTTCTATTAATAGTTATGTTGAAAATACTCAAACTATTCAAATTAAATATATAACTATGAATTCATTCAAATATTACTCAAAAATATTTTATAGCAGTGGCATCAATTTACAAATATTCTAAAGTTTCTAAAACAATTTTATTTGTAATTTTTGGATTTATAGATTTAAAGTTATTACAAATATACTCAAATCTTCTATTTGAAATTTGAATATTTTAAACTTAGTGAAAATTGAATTTTGGCAGATCTAAAATATTCTACATGTCAAGGGCTTTCCAAAAATATAAAGTTTGTTAAATTTGGATAAGAGGTTAAAAAGTTATGAAAGATCTAAGTGGCAGGGGCTTTGCTGCAAAACTGCCATTTAATCTAATTAAAAGAAATCAATTTCCACGTCAGCGCTGACTGTGCAGCTGACGCGGATCTGACGTGGCCTCCTGTGATTTGCTGATACCGGTTCAGAAATAGAATTAAAAGGAAGCCGTGCGATCTAGATCCAACGGCCGTGATTATTCCGATCCAACCCAGCGGCGCTGTTCGCCGGAACCCTAGCCGGAGACGGAGCGCGCGGCGGCGACATGATCGGCACGACTCGTCCTACACGATCTAAGGCGAGCGAGGACATATGGGACATACCAGAACAAACAGCAGGTGGAGGCGGTCTCGGTGGCGTGCTCGGGGACCTCGATGTGCCCTCGTTCTTCGGCAATCCTTCGCCGGAGTTGGAGATGGCGACGGGCGGCGTCGGTCGTGGATGAACACGAAGACCTGGTGCACAAAACAATGTCCGAGCTAGTCACGAGGTTGCGCACTAGGGAGAGAGGAAGAATGGAACGTGAGGGAGTGCTCGGGGTGGTCTCTGTTCACCGGAATCGGAGAAGTACGGCGGCGGCGGTGGCGGAGCTCCTGGGTGGTGTGCGAGCAGCCCGGCGGCTCTTTGTCCGTCGTTTTAGGGGCAAAAGAAGGAGATGGACTCGGGGTATAATAGGGCGTGTTCGGGAGCGTTAATCGGCGTCTTAATCGCGCGAGTGAAGGAGATGAATTGCCGGCCGTTTCTACGAGGTCGTGGGCGTGGTCCCCGGCCGTTGAAGACGAAGCTGACGTGTGGGCCCCACACGTCAGCGAGAGAGGGAGAGAGGAGCGGGTTGAGCGCGCGCGCTGCTGGGCTTGGCCCAGCTAGCTCTTTTTTTTTTGTTCTTTTCCTTTTTCTGTTTCCTGGATTTTTAAATAACTTCTAAATTCTGAATCAAAATAACCTCAAATTAGTTTCTATAATTTTGTAAAAATCATACCTTGGCTTTAGAATATTTGTGAGTATGTTTTGAAAACTTTTTAAAATTAATAATTTTGAAATATTTGATTAAACACAATTTTTTCACTTTATGTTAAATTTAAAAACTAGGGTTTAATAAATTTTAATTTTGGCTAAAATAAATTCTATGAAATACCCATATTCAAAATGTTTGAATTTAAGTTATTTAAACTTATTTTGCTGAAATCTTTCATCTTTATTTTTGGCATAATATTAAAGAACTAAATATAAATAATTTTAAGGAAATGGGAAATATAAGGTATTCATTTTTAGTTTAAAATATTTGTGCACCATTATATTTTATATTAAGATAAATCAATTGAAACTTCATAACAACTTTGGAAAGGCTTTTAGTTTTAATTCATTTCTTATTTAGAATATATTAATCATTTCATGCTTTGAAAATAATGAAATTCATTTAAGCAAATGAAATGCTTATTTGGATAATTCATTAATTTTAATTTATGAAGTTTTAAAGTTATAAACTATAGGCTTATAATTTCCAAACTATGTTTTGAACTCAGGTAAATGAATAATAATCTTTTGGCAATTAGACAATGTTTTTAATAGTTTAAAATAACACTTGTAATTATTATTTTAATTTATTTATAGCTAAGGCTAAGTGGTTGAAATCAAATACTTATAAGTAAACTCTTTACTTAAAATAAAATGGTTTGTGCTTTATAAAACATTTGTCAAATTACATATTAAGGTTTATGAAATACAGTGGATAATAAAATGTTTACCTAGAAACAACTTTTGAAAGAAAAGCTAAACTGAGTTTGAAATAAAACTCTTTAATATGTTTGAAGTTTATTACAGTTGGTTTTCTTATGCATTTACTGTTTTATTTTAATCCAAAACAAAAGTTTTAAATTTTAGTGATTTTTGAACATTATAAAATGTTGGGATGTTACAATTCCCCGTCCAGGCAGGGTGCCGGAACAGAGACTTCTGGTCCCCGAACTAGGGTTTGCGATGGCGGCGGCGCACGGGTGTGTTTTCTGGAAAAGTGGCTACCCCCCTGACGTTTTTAGGTCAGAAGGGTTAAGTAGCCGCGAGAGGGTCGCGAGGGGGTGACCGAGTCGGTCACACCACCTCCTGGCACAGCCAGGAGCCTGCCGCGCCAACAAGTGGTGTGGCGCCCTCGTGCCTCCTCTCTGGTTGGTCTTCGTGGTTCCTGGTCCCTCTCGGATGGAAAATAACTTCTGTTTGGATTTTGGGGTTTTTCTCCGAAGTTGATATTTTTGCACAAAAATAAGACATCAGGGTAATTCTGCTGAAAACAGCGTTAGTTTGTGTTAGTTGCATCCAAAATACACAAATTAGAGATAAAACAATAGCAAAAGTGTTCGGGAAAGTAGATACATTTTGGACGTATCAACTCTCCCCAAGCTTAGGTTATTGCTTATTCTCAAGCAATTGAGTTAACACCTGAGTGCGATAAAAGAACTTTCACGAACTCATTTGCTCATGTGATGTAAATATTCTCATTATGAGGACAAATGCTTAGACTATTCATAACCAGGCATATATAAACGGTTTCACCCAATAGTTATGTAAACCATGAAAATATGCCAATTATACCGATGATAAATAACATGAAACATATCAATTCACAAGATTGCAAAGATCATAAGGAAGTATGATAAAGTGGTATCTCGCTAGCCGGAATGTAACAGCAAAACATAAATTCCCTGGCACCTCTGAGTTTTAAGGGAAGACTAGAGATAAAGATATTAAAGATAAAATCATCTAGATTACATCGCGGTTAACATATTAAGGGACAAGTACATTACACTAAGAATGACAATTATGCTCTCGAGAAGGTGCTCAAAGAAGGATGGAGACTCAACAGTAAAGTAAAAGATATGCCCTTCATTGAGGGAAGTAGTGATTCAACATGTGCTAGAGCTGCTTATCATTTTGAAAACAGAGGTAAAATTGTTTTTGAGTGGTGGCTGTTAGGTCAACGAATGGTAATGGGTACTCTACCCCCCTTATCAACCAGACTTTCTTAAGAACGGCTCCCATGAAGTACGTTATTTCTACCCAAGGGCAGATCATCCCACATTTCTCTTTTGTTTACACATGAAGTTAAAACTATTGTCATTGCTTGACTGATTAGATCAGGGCAAAAATGTGAAGAGAATGCAACAATTAAAGTTGTAATTAATTTGGGGCTGGGAACCCCATTTGCCAACTCTTTTTGCAAATTAATTGATAAGCATATGTATATGCCACTAGTCTGGTTGGCGAAAGTCTGTCCAAAGACAAACTACAAGGTTGATAGCCGTAACCCCAGATACTTCCTCATGAGCTCAAAACAGTGGCACAAATTGAGAAGTGTTTAAAGGTTTTAAAGGTAGCACATGCAAATTTACTTCAATGGTTTGAAATTGCCATGCATAGGTATTTATGGTGGACTCTTTGGAATAACTTGGTTTTTAGGGATTTGGAAGCACAAGCATTTTCTCAGCTTAGTACAAGTGGAGGCTAGCAAAGATGGGAAGAGACAATTCAAGAGAGCAATAAGCGTCATAATCATACTTGCGATGAAATAGAATTAACGGAGGCATAATAAAGATTCAAGAACTCTGAGTCAAAATATGTCATCAAGGCTTGATTGAATTTTTGTTTTCAGTCATAACATGTGTAATCATGTGCCAAGTCGATTCAAATGAATTATTCAGAGGAGGATACCACAGTGTCATATTCTATTATGAGCAAAGCAATGCAAGCAAATATCCAAAGAATCATGACATCCATCATAAATAAATTGGAAACGATCATAAGAGAACACGAACTACTAAGCATCCACCAATCGGCATAAACCTTATGCAAACCATCTAAGCATGCTCACGTGAATCCTTGTGAGAAGTGTGTGTCCGGCTTTCATATATCCGCATCCAAGCATCTAGCTAAGATTATCACCTATCTGAAGGTAGATGGTAGGGAAGTTCCACTTGAAGAAATTATTGGTAGTAAGAGACATCTCACTTTGCTTGGGGCTAGGCTATGCCGAGATGGGTTTCCGTATAGGACCACATAACAAATCCGTGCTGAAATCTTGAGGCTTGTAGATAAGTTCGATAGGCACGTTACCAATGAGCCGATTCATCGAACTCAAGACATACGTGAGAGGTACGGTCGTTCCTTTCTCTGGGTATACTCCAGCGATGATGACGACGATTTCATGCCGTCGTCAAAGGAAAGGGGGGTTGAAGCACTGCGTAAGGGCAAGGAGAAGAAGGCAGAAAAATCCAGCAAGGGTGCGGGAAAGAAGCCTGAATCATCATCAAAGGGCAAGGGTGCTAAATCTGCGGATGGTGCAGGCTGCATTGATGGGAGATAGGTAGAATCTTAATTTGAGTTATGTTGTATCTTTCTTTGAGTATCGATTAATTAGTAGTTGAACCTTCATTTCCTATTGTTGTGTGGTGTGATCGTTATGTAATCGAGATTTGTTGTATCTTATCTTATGTACCAATGTATACCGGTTACGGACATATCAAATATTGCTACATAGGTAGAAATAAGTATAGTACATAACGATACATAATGTGAACTACATAATGGTACATAGGTAGAAATATGTCTAGTACACCATATAGATAGAAATAGATCGTACATAAAAGTAGCATACATATGTCTCATACATAGGTCTTACGGTACATAGAAAATAGCGAACATATGTCTCTGATACATAAGTAGAGTCTCAGTCATCGCCTCTGCCACGACGTGGCGGATGTGGCTGAGGAGTGCTCCATCCTAACCGATGGGGTGGGCGGGTGACTCGTGGAGAAAGCAAAGACCCGTCATCTACCTGCTGTGTATCCTTTGTCGGGGGTGGAGGAGGAGTGTTGTTGTACATGTTGAGCCACTGGGTGTCCGCATCCGCATCGGGAAACACGTCCTGCTGACTCGCCCAACCCGACGCACCCGAGTAATGCTTTACTGAACCGGCACCGTAGTAGAAAACAAACTTTACTATGTTCAACATAATTGCTCACCTAAAAAATATTAAAACGCATCAAATATTAATATCACATCGTACCTAAAATTCTACCGAAACTACTACATAATTAAAATACACGGAATAAATTTTACCAGATTACGTAAACACGAACCCTAAGCCTAATCCAAGATTAAACACAAACCCTAACCCTAATGCATGAAACTATGGCGACGGTAACTACACACTACTACAATATCAACTACCAGTACTACCATACTAACTACAAATCCATCCCGACTAACTACACCCAATCTGCAAACTAAATCCTAATGTACATATAACACAAACCCTAACCCTAACGTAGGAAAAATGTCTTACCCTTGAAGCGTGACAGCAGCACAACCGCACCAGCCGGAGCAGCGCACCACCGCAGCACCTCGTGCCTCCACCGGAGCACCAACAGAGCACCACCACGAGCACGAACACCTCCAAATCCGCACCTCCAAACGCCTTCAAATCGCCTCCACAGCCTGCCCCATCGTAGATGAGCCACCCCACAGCATTAGGAACACCCTAGAAATAATTTTTTGTGGCTAAATGGAACAAATCGCGGGGAAAACGGTGCTCTTTTTTCGGGTAAGGAAGAACAGGAGAGAGAGGAGAGAGCCGGCGCCGCGAGGAAGAAGAAGGCGCGCTGGGTCTTCAAGGGTCCTCGTCGGCCCAGAGGAGGCCGACCAGCCCTTCGGCCGAGACGTGGCCGAATCCGAGCCACTCGATGCCGATCAGGCAGTCGGTCGGGCCCGTGACTTATCTGCGCCCTCGTCGGCCTGCTCTGGGCCGACCAGACCCGCTCGGCCTGCTGTGGGCCGACGCGGCCTTTTCGGCCTGCTCCGGGCCGAGGCCGTATTATGTTTGAAAAATCCTGTTTCTGCGCAATATTTTCTGAATTTGCAATAAAAAAGTATTATTTAAAAAAAATCAGCCGTGAATGAGTATATGTACAAAAATGAGAAACAAAGAGAGTTCATTACCAGCCTCTTACCCAACTCGAAATTGTCATCATCATAATTGACTTATCACTTGTGTGCTTGAAAGATATGAGATAATAACCAATCTCCATGAAGTAATTGAAGATAATGACCTCTGAAACAAACTATACAAAAGCAAAGAGAAACAACAAATATTTTTGGTTTTTCGGATTTGGAAATGAAAAATAGAACAGCCAGAAAAGATGATTTTTTTAGTGCCTTCACATGCCCAGATCAGAGAACTTAAAACTAACGAACGTTGCGTACACATCACAGGAATATGCACACCAAATTTCAGGTCATTCCGACATTTCTGTAAAAAGTTATGAATTTTACGGTGGACATCAGCAATCTGTCCCTAGGCCAAACAACACACAACAAAACAATTTTTTTTATGTTTTTGCATATTGAACAGAAATAAATACTAAGCATATTAATACTAGATACAAAAATAAACCAGCAAGAGAAATAACAAAAATCGTTTTGGTATTTTTAGGTTTATAGAAAGCAAACAAAGCATGACCAAATGAACAAAAGAAAGAAAACTAAAACGAAACATTTATATACAAAGTACCGAATGATATGATATATAGATGAGTGTGCATCGGTATACCTCCCCCTAAGCTTAGTATTTTGTCCCAAGTGGAGCTCAATACGACGGCGAATAATCGCCCCAACTCGGTGGGTTATGCCCGGTGTAGTCGTACTCCACATCGGCTGTAGTGGAGGAAGGTCCCGCATATTCCGGATCCGGGTACACGAAGCTGGGTGTCTCCGGGGCTGAATTAAACCACCCTCATGATCCTCGTCGTGGCCCCTACTATCTGGGCCGGGCTTCTCCCCAAGTGTATCCAACTCAGCCTCTAAGACTGACAAGTTCCCCTGCCAACAAGGTTAAGAAGAGGCGCAGGCAAGATAATAATTCTCTCAATGGTAGTTACTTTGAGGTGTTTCCTCCTAGAATAAGTTATGGTATAAAGGATATAATGCAAGCTACCCCTTCGAGCAATAAAGTCATGTCTCTTCATTGAATCAATATCAAGTTTTTCCATAGGTAATAGCAAATCATTAGGATGGGGGGTATAAACAGTGCAAAGCTAATAATCGTGAAGCAACTAGTCCTCCACAAATTCCTCCCTTCTCGCGGTGAGCCGTGAAACGGTGAGCAATAAGAGCACCCAAGTTATAAGTCCTATCACGACGCAATGCAGCAGCAAGAAAAGCTTAATCAGGCAAGCCTAATTTTCCAGCAGTTCTCCTAGCTAGAACACACTTAGCAATGAAGTATGCAAAATAACGAATGGAAGGGAGGTGAATACTCCTGATTTTACCGTCCTCCTTAGAGAAACTTCTCCCATAGCAGATTTCTTCATACACATCCATCAATAGCCTCGGGTTACCCTTCGGCTTCTCCACTGATCCTCTGTTTGGAACCCTCATCACTGAACAGAAAACTTTAAAAGTCAAGTCTACAAATTTGTTGTAAATTGTGTAATGCACGATGGGGTTGGATGAGTTAAACTTGCAATGAAAATTCTGCACCACCGACATAGAAAAAATAGCATATTGATAAGGTAAATCTTCAAGAAAACGATCCAATCCTGCATTGGATAAGAGAGAGTGGAAATCTTGTGTAATCCCTGCAAACTCCATGAATTGCGAGCACGTGTAGACGGCAGGGTACACTCCTTCCTCTCTATGAACTTTATACTTCCCTTCAAACACTATCTCATGAGAATTTAGTGCATATGAATTCCCTTCCATGTTCTGAAATTTCCAACAAACATCATAAAAATCGATTTTTAGCCAACTAAATGATGGGAAAACACTATAGTGACTTGCTAGAGGTTTAAGCATGCATCAAAACTAGTTTCATCAACTTAGAACAAGCATTCAAACTCACTAAACAAGATATCTACATCAGCAAAATACTTCATATATACACCATTAAACAAAATTACACTTGGATATGCGGAGGAGTCACATACCGGAGAGGAGATGCACCAAATTTCAGCACCAAAAATTGGATGAATGTGGAGATCGAAATCACAGGAGATCAGCAGCAAGAACGCGAGAATGAGTTATCCAAAAGTGATTTTCAGGGAAGAGGAAGGCAGGGGGAGGAGAGAGAGAAAGTGGGGGGGGGGGGCGGTGGGCCCCACACCACCAGCTGGCACGGCAAAAGGCCTGCCGCACCACCAGGTGATGTGGTGGGCCAGGGGGTCCCCCTGGTGGCTCTATGGCACTTCCAGGACCCTCCTCGAAAAATATGATTTTTCATATAAATTTTTAATTTTCCGAGAAACTTTATTTTTTCATTTTCTGGTATTTTGCATTATTAAATTCAATACTGAAAAATTATTTTCTAATAAAAAATTCAACTAAACATTGCAAAGTAAATAACATTACAATAGGTATAACAAGGATGAGAGAAATAGAATTTTTAGCCTCTTTATGCATTTAAAATGCACTTGTTAACCAGGTTGATCAAGTCTTGCCACCAAATGAATTTTATATGACATGAAAGATTTTAAACCATATTAGACACTCATGTTACCTTACAATGAATTGGTATGGATCCAGTCATGAGAGTTTTGAATTCTTCTTTATATGGGAAATCAATACTTCCCACTCTAATAGGCCTCAAATTGTTAATTGTATTCACTCCAGGCATTCTATCAACTTTCTTGGGAAAGTAACTTTTCCTTTGTTGTAATCAATAACCGCTCCTGCAGTATTTAGAAAAGGTCTTCCTAGTATAATAGACATATTATCATCTTTAGGCATTTTAAGAACAACAAAGTCAGTCATAATTAAACAAGTGGTAGTTATTTGGGCAGGAACATCCTCACAAATTCCAACAGGAACAGAAGTAGATTTATCAGCCATTTGCAAAGACATATCAGTAGGTATCAATTTATCAAGGTGAAGTCTCTTGTAAAGAGAGAAAGGCATAACACTAACTCCAGCTTCCAAATCACATAGAGAAGTTTTAACATAATTATTTTTGATAGAGCAAAGAATAGTTGGTATACCTGGATCACCAAGCTTCTTTGGAACCTTACCATTAAAAGAGTAATTAGCAAGCATAGTAGATATTATCTCATTAGGAATTTTCCTTTTAATAGTCACAATATCTTTCATATATTTAGAATAAGGAGGCAACTTAATAGCATCAGTCAAAAGAATTTGCAAGAACAATGGTTTCATCCAATCACAAAATCTATTATAATGACCTTCCTCTTTAGATTTAAGTTTCTTAGCAGGAAAAGGCATTGGTTTTTGGACCCAAGGTTCACTTTTATTACCATGTTTCTTAGCAATAAAATCTTTTTTTGTGTACTTTTTATTTTTAACATGTTTCTTGGGTTCTTCTTCTATTTCTTCCTGATCCAAATTAACTTTTTTATCTTTATCATTTTTATTATCATTATCATTGTTGTTTTCATTACCACTTTCAGTTTTAGCATCAGAAACAGATATACTATTAGGATCATTAACATGTTCAGAGGATTTATGTTTCTTTTTCCTAGAAGGTATACTAGGTTCATTCACTAGTTGAGAATCTTGTTCAATTCTTTTATCACGTCCTTTTTTTTTGAGGCGCAAAACAGTAGGGAAAAATCCCTACTGTTTAATTTTCTATTTTCTCATTGACAACTGTACAATTTACAAGGAAAAGTTCATAAAGTGTCCACCCATTGGGTCATCCCTTCCTTTAAGGAAGGTTTAGCTCTATGCAAAATCAAACTAAAAGAACAGATAAAGTCCTGGAAACAAGCCTCAAGACAAATGGGCTGAGAGTCAAAAATACATCTGTTTCTATGGGTCCAAATACTCCAGCAACCAATAATGAGAATTTCCTTATAGCATATTAGCTTATAAGTTTTCTTGGCTTGAATCAACATGGAGAAGAGGTCCAGATCCGTATCCCATTCAAGAAATAGTTTCCACCAAAAATTCCTGCTGAAGTCACATTCAAAAAATAAATGGATAAACTCTTCAGACATTCCTTGAGAGCATAGAACACAGTTATAGTCCTCAATCTAAAACTGCTTTCTGGCTAGGAGGTCTCTTGTGTTCAATCTGTCTTGCAATAGTAACCAAAAAAATATCTTATGTTTTGGGAGAACACAAGATTTCTAGATCCACTGGAAGGGGATGGTGCAGGATTATTTGACATTAAGGTCTCATAAACCCTCTTACTGGAGTAACTTTTATTGCTGGATGACATAACCCACCTATCAACAGTAGAAATATCCATGTGTCCTGTCAGCAAACTGTTGAACTGGGCAAATTGATGAACAGCAGGGACTGAAAGTGGGGTATGAAACAAATCCAATGACTCTTCATCAGAAAATACAGCAAGTGCCTGTTTAAAGGAAATGGATTGTGACTTCGCAAAGGAGCAAAGGTGTGGCAGTTTGTGCCTAAGAAGCTCATCAGACCACTTATCCATCCAAAGTCTTACAGTTCCACCATCACCTGGGACACATGCAGCCAACTCCAGGAAGCTATCAATTAACTTTAGACAATCCTTCCACCAAAAAGAACCAACAGGTCCAGTGTTTTGTGGTATTCTATCATTCCCATAATGAGCTTGCCATATAAGCTTAACCCATGGCAAATCATCCTTATTCATGAACTTAAAAATGTACTTCATGAGTAAGGCAATATTTTGGGTTCTGAGGTTTAAGACGCCCAATCCACCCAATCTCTTTGGCTTGCATACATTATCCCATTTGACCAAGCATTTACCTTTTTTATGAATATCTTTGCCCCTCCAGAAGAAACCCCTGGTAGATCCCTCAATATAGTCCAGAAAACCCAAAGGCAGTTTCAATGTGCACATAGCAAAATTGGGAATAGCAGAAATGATGGATTTAATCACCACCAGTCGACCATCATAAGATAGTGTATCAGCAATGCCAACTAGCCTTCTGTCAATCCTATGAATAATTCCAATAAGGTCTTCCATCTTTGGTCTAGTAGTCCCTAGAGGCAAACCAAGGTACGTAAAAGGTAATTCCAATTTTATCACGTCCTTCAGTATACAAAGGATCATAAGTTGACTTACCACCTCTAGTTGTTACTTCACAGACAAGTTTTTCTTTAGCAATAGAGTTGTTTACTAGCAATTCTTTTTGCACTTTAGTGAGTTGATCTATTTGAGTTTGAACCATATGAAAGTGTTTAATTGGCACTTTAACATCATTAGCAGTTATATCAACAATATCATGTAAATCACTAATAGCATGAGAATTTTTCATTAGGTGATTCTCTGTTCTTGTATTAAAATTATTTTGCTTAACAATAAAATCATCAAATTCATCAAATCATTGAGCATGAGGTTTAGAGTAAGGGATATCTTTGGACAGAGTGTACTTCAATAACGGTTGGAGGAGGAAAAGGCTTACATAATTCTGCAATAGGAGGTAAATACTTCACATCTTCAGATTTAATACCACTTTCTTGAAGAGATCTTTTGGCTTCCCTCATCGTTTCTTCATTTAATTCAACCATACCTCTCTTCTTCGGTGTTGGTTGAGGTGTTGGAGTAGGTTTAGGAATATCCTAATCATCATTATTCTTGCATAAAGTAGCCAATAATTCTTCAGCTTCCTCGGGAGTCCTTTTCCTGAAAACACAACTAGCAAAACTATCCAGGTATGTCCTAGATTCAGCAGTAAGTCCGCTAGAAACCATATCAAGTAGATCGTTTTCCTCCAAATCATTGTTCGGCTGCCCCCTCAAGATGCAACAAAAGCGTGGCCAAGCTTTGGGCAATTTCTCACCCTTCTTCATTAAAATTATAGATTTTTAGCGATGGAACCAAAGACAAATTATTATACCAAGTTTTAGCTTCTCCTTTTAATGAGAAAGGAAATATTTTAGCAACAAAGTAAGTGCGCATTTTAATGTCTTCAGCAAATATTCCACTTAAATCAGACAATTCATTAATATGTTCTACATCACTTTCATTTTCAGTTCCACAGAAAGGTTCTCTTTCAACAATAGCTATATGAGCCAAATCAAGAGAGAAATCATATTTAACATCACGTTTTTAACAAGTTTTTCAAAAGCATTACCATCTTTCATAGGATTAATTTCTTGAACAAGGGCATCATCAAGATTCACATACATATCATCACACTCATCATCAATATCACATGTAAATTCAGGTGAATTAACAGGTGTTTCAGCATTTTCATCAGGAATTTCAGCATTTTCAATTTGTTTAGATTTAGCAATAGTAGCATCTAAAAAGGCACCTAATGAACCAGTTTCATCAAGAACAGTAGAAGCATCATTATAAATAACTTCAGATTTAGCAATAGTAATAGAACGTGCAGGTTGTGGTGGTGTAACAAGCTTACTCAACACATATGGAGAGTCAAGCGTAGCAGCAGAGTTTAGAGTTGTACCTTTCCTTGTAGTGGATGACATGATGGGAAACTTCTTATCAGCTTTTCTTCCCATGATGAATAAATTCCAGCGAACAATATCACACTTAGGTGGGCTTGCAAATAAAGCTATGCTCCCCGGCAACGGCGCCAGAAAATAGTCTTGATGACCCACAAGTATAGGGGATCGCAACAGTCTTCGAGGTAAGTAAAACCAAAATTTATTGATTCGACACAAGGGGAGCCAAAGAATATTTGTAAGCTTTAACAAATGATATGTCAGATCAGCTGCACCTGTGAACAGACTTGCTCGAGAAGATTATCAGTAGCAACAGTTTTATAGCAGAAATAATAGTGAAATAACAATAGCAGGAGAAATAAGACAGCGATTGTGATTACGGTAGACATCAGGATTAAAATATTATAGGCATAGGGACGGATGTACGGGCGCTGCATAGACGAGATAATTCATGTAATAACATAGCATAGGCATTTGAAGATAAATAATATAAAGCATCCAGGCATTAACTAATCATAAGCATGTATTCCAATTTAGTTGTGCGTGCTCGCAATGAGAAACTTGCACATCATCTTTTGTCCTACCAGCCCGTTTGCAGCGGAGTCTCTAGGGAAACTACTGGCAGTTAAGGTACTCCTTTTCATAAAGTACCGGAGCAAAGCACTAACACTCCGTGAATACATGTGATCCTCACATCATACCCATTCCCTCTGGTTATACCAATTGTTGTCACTTTGGGGACATCGGTTCCAGAAAATAACATGTGTATACAACTCATAGAAATGATCCAAAACAAAATTATCATCATAATTCAATAACATATTCAGATATGAAATCATGGCACTCGGGCCCTAATGTCAAGAATTACGCATAACAAGTTGCAACAATGACGTAAAACACCGATAACGGATACTAGGCACCATGCCCTAACAATCTTACAGCTATTACATGAGTGATCTCATCCAATCCCTGCCATCCCCTAAAGCCTACAACGGTGAATTACTCACGCATGGACGGGGGAAACATGGATGGTTGATGGAGAGGTGGTGGAGATGACGATGGCGATGATCCCTTTCGATTCCCCGTCCCGGCAGGGTGCCGGAACAGAGACTTCTGGTCCCTGAACAAGGGTTCGCGATGGCGGCGGCGTACGGGTGTGTTCTTTGGAAAAGTGGCTATCCCCCCCGGACGTTTTTAGGTCAGAAGGGTTAAGTAGCCGCGGGGGGGTCGCGAGCGGGGTACCGAGCCGGTCACACCACCTTCTGGCGCGGCCAGGAGCCTGCCGCGCCACCAGGTGGTGTGGCGCCCTCGTGCCTCCTCTCTGGTTGGTCTTCGTGGTTCCTGGTCCCTCTCGGATGGAAAATAACTTATGTTTGGATTTTGGGGTTTTTCTCCGAAGTTGATATTTCTGCACAAAAGTAAGACACCATGGTAATTCTGCTGAAAACAACGTTAGTCTGTGTTAGTTGCATCTAAAACACACAAATTAGAGGTAAAACAATAGCAAAAGTGTTCGGGAAAGTAGATACGTTTTGGACGTATCATGGACATACCATATTTTGTAGGACGTAGTCATTACGCCTTCGACCGTGAGATCAACTCTTATTGTTATTCCTGAAAGATACTTTGATTGCATCAAACGTCATATCTTATATAGTGTGACAATACAGGTGTCCCTCTCGGGTATCGAAAGGGAATAGTTGAGACGAGGGGTCAAGACCGGGATTTGCCAGTCCGCATAGCAGGATAAATAATCTAGGGCCCACTCGGTGAGATTATGTCAAATGAGGTTGCAAGTATTTGACTAGATCACCCGGACATAAGATCACAGACGAGTAGAAGATAGTGTTGTCGGTAACGAGATCATGCTAGGTATGGAGATATCTATGAACGAGTCTCGGACACTCTAAGTATTGCTATGGCAAAAGGTTTAAGACTCGACGTCTAGGTTTGATAGACAAAAGTCATTCGTTATATCACATGGGTTAATTCACGGTGTCCAGGCCTACGAGTTAATCATTTATCGGAAAGGGATCTCGATCATGTCCGTTATTATATCGAACCGCTATGGTAACACACTTAAGGGGTTTCGACAACAACCGGAAAGGAAAGAGAACACAAGGAACGTCTCGGGAATGGTCCGAATGAGATCGGGCAGCGACGAAATAGTTTTCGTAGTCAGAATAAATTATATAATATGTGTTTAATATTAATTAGTGTAATTAATAGTTAAATACAATTTATTTATTTATTTTTGACTTTTTAAAGGCTGATTTCCCTAAATGGCCCATAGGGGGGAAAGTCCCCCTCCAGGGTTCGGTTGGGGGAGAGGCCGGCCTAGGTGGGCCACAAGGGACCCACCTAGGGCCGGCGGTTCCTTTGGCCGGCGCATGGGGTTGTGGGAATAGTCCCACACCGCCCAGCTGGCAAGGTTGGCTCCCCCGGGAGCCTTTATATAGAGGTGCAGCCCTGGCCTTTTAATTCATCCAATTAATTCTCAGTTTCTCCTTGATTACTTGATTCCCTTTGTCGGAGTTGCGCCGAGGAGAGAGAGTTTTGTCCACCATACGCCCGCTGCCGCGCTGCTGGTATTCCGTCCCAAGTCTTCCGCTGCTCGTCCTGGACTGGAGCTTCAGGAGTCGTCGTCTCCACCGTACGTGTGTAACCACTGCAAGGTGCTGCGCTAGCGGTCGTGGCAGGTCTACTTCCTCTACACGATCTTGAGGTCGGATTCGTCGTCTTCATCGTCAACGTTTGTGCGGGAACAATATCGCCGCTTTCGGTCTACAGGGGTATGTATTCCGATCTCCGTCGTATTACTATATCTGCATAGTATAGATTTTGGCTAGTTTAAGGATATCGTTGCTAGGAAAATTATTGTTTTCTGTCTGCGATCCCCTTTAGTGGTATTAGAGCCGATATATGCGTAGATATAGCTGTACATTTTAGAACCCGCGTTCTTCACGGGGGCATCATTCTATTATTTGCTACCTCTCAAGTGCACTTGTGATTCTGGCAGTATTGAGTTGATGAAGCGGCCCAGACCGACTTTACACATACGCTTACGCGAGACTGGTTACACTACTGACATACGGCTGGTACCGTATCTGTGGATGGAGGGTGTCTGTCTCTCTCTCTTTAGCTGGCTTTCCATTATCAATGGAGGGCCCGAAAGGGATGCTTAAACATGCAATTATTGGATCGTTGTTGTCGAGGGATGCTCCCATCAATACCCATGGTTACTAGCCTAGGGTAAGAGTTATGAGGTAGAGAATGCGTTGTGTTGGTAGATTCGTCGGCTCACAAGCGGTATTTACCTAGGTTCGGGGCCCTCGAGTGAGGAAACACCCTTACGTCCTGCTTGTCTGTTATTGATTGTGAATATTCAGCGAGTACAAGGGTCTATCAAGATGTTGATCTTGCTAGGGCTTGGTTATTCTGATTGGGTGTGTCCTTGAGCGGCCACCCTCCTGACATTTATATACTGGTACAGGTCTTGGGTAGTAACCGATTAGGATTACAGATATGGAAAGTATAACCGACTATGTCTCTCTATGGTGGAAGTCTGCGAGTTGGGCTTCGCTTGTTGGGCTTGTTCAGTCTATTGACAATTGGGATTTAGTCATTACGTGCACCAGGTACCCACATGGGTACCCGTTTGGTATAACCTCGTCATTAGCCCCCCAGTGCTTGGCTAATTCGGAGAATCAGTCATGGACTCAGTTCATAGTGCACGTCTCATGTTTATGCTTTTGATAAGCTATTTTTGTGGTTTGTCTTTCGACTATGATTTGTGCCAAAGGATTTTGACTGAGTAGGCCTGGGTTTATTCGATTAGTCGAGACCAGTTAACTGCACTTGGGCAAAGCCTTACTAGCCTTCAATCAGTATCTTGGAACATACTGGACAAACTCGCCTCAGGCCAGTCGATGGACTTACTAATATCGTTCTGCTGTTTGAATTTGCTACCCGGCGCGTCCGCCAGGATTTCCATCGTATCTGGTTATACGGAAATAACAAGAATTTAACTACTGCTGGAGTGATCCTAGGCCCTTTCGACTGATCGATGGGTCTTACCTTTGCATTTCCTGCATGCAGCATCTGAGATGTCATAGACTGATCTTTACCCGGGAATCTTTATGTTTTGATGCTTTTGATTATATCGGGTGCACGAAAGTGCTCCCGATGGGAGTAGCTCCCAAAATTGTGCATTATTGCTTGTAATAGAGGATAATCTCAATATCTGTATTTTTAGTCGAAGATTTTTACTCTCTCCTGATGGGAGTTTCCACTCGACCATCTTATTTATGCATATGATTTGTTCTCTCTTTTAGTCGCAAAGGCTTTTTCTTTTGTCAGTCGTAAGTGACGCTCCTTTGTTTTATGCGTTTGGTTCGTCTGCCAGGCGAATGATGTCATATGTGACATCTTTGGCATGTGAATAATATGTTGACAGGACATGTCATGGTGGGCCCATCCCTTTGACCGTGGTGGACGCCGGTTCAGTTCTGATTTGAGTTGACGTGGCGGGATTTTCGCGGGCGTGATGATGATTTCCTCGGTTTGCGCGCGTAGTGGGCAGCGTGGCCTGCGACATATGCTCTCTGATTTCTCCACGTGTTGTGGTATCCTTGATTGTGCGGCTGCGATGAGCTTCTGTTTTTACCGTAAATACGGGTTTCTTGTAACATCCCAAATGTAATGCTTTCCTAAATGTGTTGTTTGTTTGTGCAATAAAAAAACATCATGGCATCATTCCATTTGTTTTGCATTTAATTAGAAGGTTGCATTCAAATTCAATTCCACATTTAAATTCAAATGCAAATTCAAATAAAATCAAATGTGATGTCACAAATATTTTTGCAAACTTTCAAAATCAGTAAATTAAATTGTCTACTTTGAAACTATAAAAAAATTTGAAAAGGTTTTATCATGTTTTTTTCTATTTGGTTTTAAAAATACAAAACAGAAAAGAAGGAAAACAAAATAAAAAGAAAAGAAGAAAAAAAACAGGAGTAACCTCACCTTTATGGCCGAGTTGGGCCAAAACCTGGCCCAACTCCGGCCTAACCCAGCCCACAACCTGCTTTCCCTTGTCTTCTTCCTCCGTACGAGGGAGTTGCATTCCACGGTGGCCAAAGCTGTCTCACTGGCGAGCAGTCCCCACTGCCCTCCGCGCCTTTCCCTACTCCATATTAAGCCGCCCCGCGCTGCAAACCCTAAACCCTAGCTCTCCCTTTCCCCGCCGACACAGGCTCTTCTCGCATCCGCCGTCGCCATGAAGCCCGGAGGCGCGAACTCGCCGTCCGCTGGATTCTGTCGCCCCTCCTTCGTCTAGACCGTGCTAGGAGCTGCGCTTCGTCCTCATCTTCCTTCTCGACGCGAGCAGCAGACCCAAGACCTCCCCGACGCCCCACAGCAAGGTCTTCTTCCCCGACGATGGCACGGCTCCGCCTCTCCTTCCCGAGACCGTCCGTTCGTCTCCGGCCTCACCCGAGCCCCCTACTTTCGCCAGCGACTTCCCCGGGGTGAGCCTCGTCCTCTCGCCGCCTTTTCCCCCTCCGTTCCCTCTCTGAACAACGCAATTTAGCCTGCACCGGAGACCACGCCACGACCGTGACACGCCGCACTCGAGCGAGCATGGACACGACGCTACGCTCCCCCTTCCGTGCTTCCGAGAACCAACATGAAACCGCCACACGATCTCGCGCACACGCCTCGCACGTACGCCAGCCAGCGCCGGCCGTTGCGGTCGCCGCCGTCGAGAACGCTCCGTCGTGCACTACCTGTTACGGGTTCAGTTTCGTCAGATAAAAAAGCCCCCTTGTTACTGATAAAACTAAACTAACCTAAAACTAACAAGACCACTAACCTAACCTACTGGCTAGCAGCGCGTCGCTAATCCTTGCTGGCCCGCGCTCCCGAGTTCGAACCCCGGCTGTGGAATAAAAGCCAACCTTTTTTCATTTATTTTCGGCTCACTGACAGAGCGGCCCCACCTGTCAGCGATAGTGGGCGCTCGCGCATAGTTCCACGCCTAGTCAGTGCCACGCTGGCGCTGGGTCCCTCACGACAGCCTTACTGGCTGGGTTCCTCTGCGGTGAGAAAAGACCAGAGAGGAATACCTGCGTTGTAGTTCTTGCATAGAGCCCCCTAGCTCTCTGTTTTTCGCACAGGAGTCCCTTCCAGATACTTTTCTATCACAGACAGGTCCCTGAACTTTAAAGCAACCACCCTAACTTTTAAATGCTAATAACTTATAATCCATAACTCCAAATAAAATAATCTTTTAAATGCATCATTTATTTTATATGTTTTAATATCAGAAAAATGCAATGAACATTAATATAACATTGTTATGCCATTTTGCATCATTTATTTTAAATGCACAGTGTAATTTAATAATTGCACCTAAATAATAAATATGGAATATGTTGGGCAAATATTTAATTATTGCCTATTCCATTTAAATTGATTAGATCACCCATGCCATGCTATATATGTTAAGCAACATTTAATTTGTTGGTTACACAAATAACTTGCAACATAATCTTTTGCCGGGATTTCATCCCCGCTTTAATGTGACCTAATCATCGCATACCATGTTGCCACATCATTGTTTGCACATTTTCATGTATTGATTATGTTTCCTATTGTATGTGTTTTGCTCTTCTCTGAATAGACGACGACGTGCCTGCTGACGGTACCAACGATACTGAGGTTCCAGCTTTCCTGCCTGGCCACGAGCTGCCAGGCAAGCGTCTGCTAACATGTTACAGGCTGTTTGGTTTTCATCCTTACCTTTTGATCTATGCTAGCCTAGTTTATGATTCTTGAATTGCGATCCCATCACATGTTATCCTGCAGCCATATACAGCTTTATCCCCACATCCCATCACATGCTGTATGTTTATCTGTTAGCCTTGCGAGTCGTAGTACATGCTTAAGGTTGGTTCTGCGAGTCTGTCTGTTCTATGTCACATGTACTTAGCTGGATAGAATGTCACATTTAATAAAATGTTATCTTCTGTCTGGACTTATAATTAAATGATAAGGCACCTGCGGGAGGCCTTGCGAGGTACTTTGTTCTGCTAAGTGTCGACATCGGAACTCAGTTCCTGTCCTCGGATCCAATTTTAGCGCACTAACCGCTTGTGGGAGGCCCTATGGATCCCCCTGCGGCTTCAATCTAATCTGCTTCTTATCCAGGGCGCCGCAAGTAGTTTGAGTTTTCCATTTGATGCATGCATATGGTTACATAACGATCTCATGATGATGGAGTAGTCGATTCTCATATAGGGTGGCTAGTTCTTAGAGTGTTGCAAAGTTCCGGGTATGGGGCTGTGCAACCGTGCGCACAATCATGCGGTTCCCTGGATGGGTTGTAGAGAAGAGATTTTCCGTGTTGAGAGACCCTACCTTCTGGCTTGCTTTTTGGGGTTGATCGAACGAGTACGGGTACAGTAGTGCACCCATACAGGGTTTAATCTTATCGATGATCCGTGTCCACGGTTATGGACAACTTGGTGATGATGCTGGCTAATAAGATCATAGACAACTTACACCTAATCATGTTAATTAACTTCAGTAGTAATATAGTGTTACTTTCACAATAAAAGGTAACTAAAACTGTTCAATGTGTGAGTTTTCCCGAATTGCTTCCTCATACGTGGTTGAGGGGGTTAATCCGAGAATGGGTTATGATTGGAGTTAGTTGTAGTTGGTTATTTATGCGCTCTCTTATCCTCTCTAATTTAGATGGAAGTTTTACCGTGTCTCTATTAGGTTGCTAGTGCTGCTGCCGCTAAGTCCACCTAACCCCATACTTTGGGAGTCTTTCAGTTTTGTAACTTGTTAGCTCTAGCATGTTTGATATGCTCCGGTGTATTGACCCGTTCATGGGCTGTGGTTTTCTCTACAGTTGAGGATTCTCCGTACGACCAGGTGGGTGGCTACTACGTGGAGTTCGACGACGAGATCTACAACGATTAGATAGAGTTCCCCTGGGCTTCTTCCCGGTGGACTGCGTGGATGGGCCTTCTCTTTTCGTTTCCGCCTTGTGTCTATTTGCTTCTTGTCTGTACTCAGACCGGCATGTTTCCGCTGAATAATGTAATATTGGGACATGTGTCCTCTGCTTTGTGATATTCGCTATATTTTCTCAATGAGAGCTTTGGATACTTATTTCCTTTCTTTGTGTCTTAGGTTTATCATGTGATTTCCATTATGTTTCCAAACCGATTCGTATATCGTGTGTGTATGTTTGAAGTATACGAGTTGGTAGGATTTTGGATTTTCTTCGTGCGCAATCACGAGACGTACGTGATGTTGGGATCGCTAGTGAGTTGTCGGCCGATGATCCATTCCAAGCTAGGCCTGCTTTTTCCTGGGATTGGTAACCCCAGTATGCTCCTAGTTGTGTGGCCCAACCGTACGTCTTCTTTGTGACGTCTGAATCCAGGGTCTGACAGTTGGTATAAGAGCCTAAACGCCCTCAGGTTCCCTTCTACTGGTCGTTATTTGAGACTAGAAAAATATTTTGTAGTTATCAGAAAAATCTTAAACGTGAGAGAAGGAATTATGTTCTTTTATTCCTTTCCCCACCCATCCTCCCTGTTCTTCTGGTAAGGAAGTGTTACGATGTTTTTCCCTTCTTATCTAAAATTTCAAATTAGGACATCACATGTTCTGGGTTTCCGTAGTACCATAGTTACAGGTGTTTGAATGTTGTATATTCGTTTTGGCAGTTATCAACCTCTTCGGCTATGTTCAGTTTCATTCTGGAATCAATCAGTTGTTGTTCTTCCTTTCAATTGAATCATCTCCTTGTCATTGTACATTCTATTTTAAGCCATCAATCATTTTGGTTTCCGACGGCTAACTTCTACTTCAAACTGCTATGTAGATGGCGCACTATCAGGTGGTACGTATGACACAGTGCGAGCGGACTACTGGTTTCTCGAGCCTTCTCAGAGGCATGGTTGACTATCTCGGGTTCCGCTGGCTTCCAGAGTACCATGTGTTTGAGATCCCGTTGGATTTCGGACAGACCTTCTACAGACCTATAGTTCGGATCATGGGAGATGATGGTGGTACTGTGCACAAGTACGAGGCTGCAGCTTCCAGTGTGGAGATGGCAGTATACTTGGCAGCTTATGAGGCAGCTGTGACTCTGCGTAGGGACTACTACTGTTTCAACTACCCTCCGTTCTGCTACGTTCCAGACTTCTTCTACACAAACTCTCAGTACGAGACCGACGCTCTCGACAGGACCGCTCAGTTTGGCCAGTCTTCGGACTCAGTTGCTAGAGCTCTAGGCTTGGAGCTAGCAGCAGTCCGTGAGCAGCTTCAGCGGACACTCTCTCACCTCGGTCAGTATGACAGGGGGAACCTCACACAGGACGCGTACCTGACGTTCCAGCTTCCACCACTGAGTCGCCTGTCTGATGTGGGCGGACACACTCCCGAGCGTGGTCCTCTGCTCACTACTTTTCCAGACCACGTTGGACCACTGTTGTATGGGAGACAGACGCCAGATGCCTACTTCTGCGAGATATTTCTTGTTGTGCCAGAGTACCACGCGTACTTTGACCGCCGTTACACCCATCGCCACAATAGAGAGGGGTACATATATTCGCCTTCCGGGGGAAGTGCGAGCTAGTCTTCACGATGTATATCTTCCTTTGTAATAGTAGTTGTCCTTGTTGTACTGAAACCGTGTTGGTTGTACGGATGGTTAACTATGTACTAGTAGCTATCTTTGTTGTACTGAAACCTCGGTGGTTGTACTGATAGCTAACTAAGTGTCATGTTGTGATCCTTTTCTATGAGAAGATTTTATCCTTGTTATCCTACAGTTTGTAACTGTTTTCTGAGCAAGAATTCTACTTTGCAAGTTTTTCTTCCCCGGCATTACGTATCTTGTTGATGTTCTAATATCCAATGTCTCCAGGATGACGAACACCAGGAACAACCGCAATGCGGAAGGCAATGATCCGCCACCGATCACTACGTTGCTTGGGCAGATGACCCAATTTCTGGCTCAAATGGCTGAGCATCAAGCTGACCAGAACAACCAAGGGCATCGCAATGCACGTGTGACCGTCAAGGACTTCCTCAGTCTGGGCCCAAGGAACTTTGCTTCCCCCACTGATCCTCTGGAAGCTGATGCTTGGCTTCGCGAGATGGAAAGGACCCTTGATATCGCCCACGTGGCTGAGCAAGACAAGATGCCTTACGTGTCCTACCAACTTAGGGGCAAGTCTGCCTCATGGTGGGAGAACTACCAAGCTATGAGAGCTCCCGGGATGGTTACCACTTGGGGGGGGATTTCAAGACAACCTTCCCATGCCACCACATCCCAGAAGGTCTCATGGACAGGATGCGCGAGCAGTTTAACTCGCTGACGCAAGGAAGATGGACGTGATGGAGTACAACGGCGAGTTCAATCGCCTTGCTCGTTACGCTGGAGATGAGGTGAACACTGAGGTCAAGAAGATGGCCAAGTTCCGCAAGGGTTTCAACCCCGCGCTCAAGTACAAGCTGAACCTCGTCAAGGCTGATAACTTCGAGGACATCGTCAACATCGCGCTCAATGAGGAGCATGGGCGCAAGATCTTCGAGGAGTCGCGCAAGCACTCTCGTGAGAGCAACTTTTCTTCCTCCTCAAACGCCGCCGCTCCTGCTCAGAAGCGCCGCATCTGGGTGCCCAACAGTGTACTCGCACGAGCTACCTACATGCCAGGAGCTCACGGACTCGCGCCTCGCCCACCGAACCCGGCTCTAGCTATGAGGGGTTTCGGAGGACCGCCAAGGCCACCGAGCGTCGCCCCGACGTGATCTGCTACAAGTGCGGGCAAATGGGCCACTACTCCAACAAGTGCCCTGATATCCGCCTTCCCCCACCACCACCTCGCCCTACTCCAACTCAGGCTATGGTTCGTGCACCTGCTCCAGCTAGGCCTGTCTTCCCCAACAATAGGCCTGGAGCAAGGAGTGGAAGGGTGAACCACCTCAACGCCCAGGAAGCAGAAGAAGCTCCAGAAGTTGTGATGGGTACACTCCTAGTTAACTCTTTTCCTGCTAAGGTGTTATTTGATACTAGAGCATATCATTCATGTGTGTCAAGAACCTTTGCTGAAACAACAAAGCTGCCTCAAGATCCCTTATCTATTCCACTCGTGATCCATTCTCCGGGAACTCAGATGCAGACTTCCAGGGTGAGCCATGGAAACCAAATCGAAATTGGAGGTCACTTGTCCCCTGCTTCTCTAATCCTACTGGGTAACTCGGACATTGATGTCATTCTAGGCATGGATTGGTTGAAAGTCAATAAGGCTAAGATAGGCTATTCCACAAAGACTGTAACTCTTTCTCATCCTTCTGGGCAGATAGTCTATTCTCCAAACCAAACCTCCTCAGCTCAGCTTTTCACTCTCAATGTTCATCCTCTTCTTGCTATAGAAGATATACCGGTGGTCCGAGATTTTCCTGACGTCTTTCCTAAAGAATTGCCAGGTATGCCACCTGACAGAGCCGTGGAGTTCGTTATTGAACTAGAACCAGGCACTGCTCCTATCTCCAATCGTCCTTACAAGATGGGCCCCAAAGAACTGGCTGAACTTCAGAGACAGCTAGAAGAGTTGGAAAGTAAAGGTCACATCCAACCTAGTACTTCTCCTTGCGGTTGTCCTACTCTGTTTGTCAAAAAGAGGGACACGACTGAGCGACTGGTTGTCATTGATCAGGAACAAGTAAAACCATCAAGAAGAAGTATCCCCTTCCACGCATCAATGACCTGTTTGATCAACTCGCTGGTGCTAAGGTTTTCTCCAAGTTGGACTTGAGGTCAGGTTATCACCAGATCAAGACCCGCAAAGAAGACATTCCAAAGACAGCTTTCACCACTCGTTATGGTCTATATGAGTACACTGTCATGTCCTTCGGTCTCACAAATGCTCCGGCGACTTTCTCACGTCTCATGAACTTCGTTTTCATGGAATATCTCGACAAGTTCGTGGTAGTCTATATCTATGACAATCTTATCTATTCCAAAACCGAGGAAGAACACGGAAAACATCTACGTCTTATCTTGTTAAAACTCCGAGAACATCGTCTCTACGCCAAGTTCTCCAAGTGTGAATTCTGGCTTCCTAAAGTATTCTACCTTGGTCATGTCATCTCTTCTGAAGGCATTTCTGTTGATCCAGAAAAAGTAAAGGCCATTGTTGAATGGTTGCCTCCTACAAAGGTGAAACAAGTCAAGAGCTTCCTTGGCATGGCTAGCTATTGCCGTCGATTTGTTGAGAACTTCTCCAAAATCGCTAAGACTCTCACCGATCTTACTAGGAAGGACAGAGAGTTACTTTGGACTCCAAAGTGTGATGAGAGCTTCAATCTCTTGAAAGCTAAACTCACTTCTACTCATGTTCTAGTTGGCCCAGACACTTCCAAACCTTTCCAAATTTTCTGTGATGCTTCCCTTCAAGGACTAGGCGCAGTCCTCATGCAAGAACGCAAAGTTGTGGCTTATGCTTCTCGTCAGTTGCAGCCTGATGAGCTCAACTATCCTACACGTGATCTTGAACTTGCAACAATCATGTATGCCCTCAAGGTTTGGAGACCTTATTTGTTGGGACACATCAGTGAGATCTTCACCAACCACAAGAGTACTCAACCAGATTTGAACCTCAGGCAAACAAGGTGGCTTGAGAAACTCTCAGATTTTGATCTCACCATCTCTTACACTCCAGACAAAGCTAATGTGATTGTTGATGCTCTTAGTCGCAAGTCCTATTGCAACAACCTCATGTTTGAGTACATCCAACCTCCTCTACACGAAGAATTCAAGAAGCTCAATCTCCAAGTGGTTCCTTCTGTTTATCTTGCAAACTTGATTGCCACTCCTACACTTGAGGATAAAATCCGCGCCGCACAGTTGCGCGATTCTGGTGTTAAGAATATCAAAGCCAATATCGGCAAACATAAGTACAAGAGTTTCTCTCTCGATGACAAGGGTACCTTGCTCTTTGAAGGACGCATTGTAGTGCCCAAGCTTGACAGCTTAAGATAGCTCATTCTCAAGGAGGCTCATGATAGTCCGCTTTCTATCCACCCTGGCAGCACAAAGATGTACCAGGATCTCAAGTCAATCTATTGGTGGACCAGGATTGTAACGCCCCGGGATTTTTCCCAATTAGAAAATTGTTTGTTTTTCTTTTTTTGCATCAACATGACATCATAATTTATCTTTTGAATTTGTAAATCTAAATTTAAATTATTGCATTTAAATTTAACTCCATTTAAATGCTTTGCCACTTTTAAATCTAATTGCAAATCAAATTAATTTTAATGTGGTAATTAAATTCTTTTTAAATATTCAAACTAATATATTAAATTGTGTATTTTGAAAATAATAATTATTTGAAAAAAGTTATATATCTTTTCTTCTTTTATTTTATTTTAAAAACATAAAACCTAATTGAATTAAATAGAAGAAATAAAAATGGCAGAGAAGAAAAAATAACCTCCTGGGCCGAAAACCCCCACTCCTGGCCCAACTCTCTCTCTCTTCCCAAAGCCCAAGCCCACATCCTTGTTGTCTTCTTCCCCTCGTACGGAGAAGCTTTATACGGTGGAGGGCATGGCAGCCCCCACCACCTTCTCCACCTCCTCCCTACTTAGCCCCCTCCTCCCCCAGCTCCGAAACCCTAGCCTCTACTTCTCCTCCCTCCGCGCCGCCGCCCCCTCTCTTCCCTCTTCTGACTTGGATTTCTTTCTCCCCAAAAACCCACCGGAGTTACCCGTACCGTCGACCCCGCGCCTCCGCCTTTCGCCGAAGAGCTCCCCAAGGTGAGCTGCCTCCATTCCGCTTCTTCCCCCTTCCTTTGCGGTCTCGGTCGCTATATTTAGGTGATGCCGCCACCGGACACGGCCGTGGCGCGCCGCCCCCTCCGAGCACCATCACGAGCGCCTCGGGCTTTCTTCTTTGCGTCACGGAACAAAAACGGAACCGCCACATGTTACTGCACACACGGCACACACGCACGCGAGCGGCGCCGCCGCAAATAGGTCGCCGGTGTCCAATGTTGCTCCGCCTCCACGCACGGCTCGATGTTTCTTCAGTTCGTCAGAAACTGGTGCGTTTCAGTTTCGTCAGGAAACTTAACACTTGATCTAACACTTAAACAGACAAACGCCTCTCCTATCACTAGCACGCACCAGTCCCTATGGCTAGCGCAGCCGAGAGAACCAGCAAGGCGCCCCGCGGGTTCGATCCCCAGCTCTCCGATTTAAAACCTCCCGTTTTATTTCTATTTCGCATGCACCCTGACAGGCGGGCCCCACGGCTCAGTGACCACGGGAACCCGCACCACACACACCCGCGCCAGCGTGGCGCCTGACCCACACGGCAGCCACTCGGGTTGTCCTGGCCCCGGTGAGAAAAGGCTAGATCCAGATTTGGATCTGGATCTTTGCGCCTAGCCTCCTGGATCTCTGGTTTTTGCACAGGAATCCCCCAAAAACACTTTTTCTATCACGAACAGGTCCTGTAATTTACAGAAACAACCCTAAAACTTGTTTTCTAATAACTTTAATTCTATAACTCCAAATAAAATAATATATGTTTTTATATCAGAAAAATGCAATGAATATTAATATGCCATTTGTATGCCATTTTACATCTATCATTTTAGTTGCTTAGTGTAATTTGTTAATTGCAACTAAATAATTAAATGTGGAATGTGTGGGGTAATAAATATATAATGCTCTATTCCATTTAATTTAATTAGATCACCCATGCCATGTGTTGCCATGTTAACAATCATTTAATATTGCTGAGTAAATAAATAACTTGCACCTAAATATTAATTGTCGGGTTGCTTTCCCGCTTAATTTGGATTAATTGCATTTGTTTCGCATCTTGCCATGTCATGCATCATTCTCATATGATCATGCTGAATCTTTTGCCGTAGTTGTAAAATGCATCTTTTACGCTTTCCAGTGTTTGTTGCTTCTTCACGGATAAGACGTTGAGATATGTGAGCAACGACAAGATCTGCTTCCATGCGGGATTCCAGGCAAGCAAAGTTTGCTTGTTTACCTATACATTGTCTTTCATTCCTGTCGTTGATCTCTCCTACCCTAGTATATGTTTCTGGAATTGCGATCCCATCACATGTTTATCTTGCAGCCTATACAGCTTTATCCCCACAACCTATAACCCCTTGCATGTTTATCTGTTAGCCTTGCGAGTCGTAGCGCATGCTTAGATTTGTTTGTGCGAGTCGTCTGTTGGCTTTTATTTCATATGCTTAGCTGATATATTATTCTACCTTAATAAAATGTTGTCTTATATTGGGGTATTATAATTAAAAGATAAGGCACCGGCGGAAGGCCTTGTGAGGTGCTTTGTTCTGCTTAGTGTCGACATAGGAACTGAGATTTTGTACTCGGATCCAATTTTGAGCGCACTAACCACTTGTGGGAGGCCCTATGGAGCCCCCCTCGACTTTGACTGGAACTTCGACTTGTCCGAGAGCTGCACCTAGTTTGGGTTTTCCATTTGTCTCATATGCATCGATACTAGTATAGTATTTTACTTTTGACGGTGTGCCTTGTTACATGCATATAGGGCGCGACCTGTTGGTGAGGAGGGGTGTGTCCTACAGGAGTCCGCACCCTTTTGGCCGGGACCAGCATAGCTCCCGTGGCTCCTGGACTTGTTGCGGTGAAGGAAAAGAGTTGGGTTGAAAGGCCCTAATGTTTTTGACTGGGTTGATCATGCGAGTATGGGTCCAGTAGTGCACCCCTGCCGGGTATAATCTTATCGATGAGCCGTGTCCACGGTTATGGACGACTTGGTGATGATGCTGGCTAACAAGATCTAGACAACTTACACCTTATCATTGTTAATTAATTTGACTAGTAATATAGAATTAATTTCACAATAAATGGTAGCTAAAATTGTTAATGTGTGAGTTTCCCGAATTGCTTCCTCATACTTGGTTGAGGGGGTTAATCCGGGAATGGGTTATGATTGGTGTTAGTTGTAGATGTTTATCTTATGCGCTCTCTTATCCCTCTCTGATTAGACGGAAGTTGTAGCGTGTGTCTCTAGGTTGCTAGTGCTGCTGCCGCTAAGTCCACCTCCCATGTATTTTGGGAGATGGTGTAGAAAGTAGGCAAGTCGGTTTTGCTTGCCAGGGAGTGCCCTGACCCTCTTTTGGGTTGTGCTTTATGTGCAGTCAAAAGGTTTGAAGTCTGACGACGTTATCTTTGGAATCCCTCCGGCTTGGCTGGCCAGGGATATGCCGCCATTGCTTATCTTCAGTACTCTTAGTCCAATTTGTATCTTATCCGTACTCGGATACTATTTTGCTTCCGCTGTCGTTTGAATATTTGTATTGTATTATTTGTATCTTGACTCGTTCGAGTCGTTGTTGTAATTATATCTTCTGTTGTATTTGTGGATGTATCGGAACTGTTGTAATGATATCACAATTCCACCCACATAATGCGCATGTTTGGCGTGCATATTATGTCTGGTGGGCGACCTAAAATTGTTATTATGCGGATTTTGGCGGGATCGCTTAAATCTAGATAGTACCGATTTTAGGGCGTCACAAAGTGGTATCAGAGCCTTGGTTTCGATCTCCTTGTTGTTTCGATGCGAATGGTTACCAAAGCAGCGGGTCCGCAAAAGCCTATAGGATAACCTCACTAACGGTCGCTGTTTCTAGAGTGTCGACACTATTTGACTTAAATTATTTTTGAAAAATATCTCAATAGGTTTCTATTTACTCCTTACCTCAATTCTATTTCTCCTCTTATCTTATTTGTTTTGGGAGTCTCTTCTCTTATCCAAACTTTCAAAGTCTTAGGATCCTACGTGTGGGTGGACGATTTTATTGCCTTTTGTCCTATTAGGTTCGATCTTCAGAGTCGTCTTCAACGTGACCAACTCCTCTTGTTAGTGGTGTCGAGATTTTCAAGGTGGAGCAACAATAACTTGGTAGTGGTGTCGAGAAGTTTATCACGGAGCCGGAAGACTCGGTAGTTACCCCTCTCTTTTCTGGTCTCGGCATGGATTGCGGGACGCGATCCCTTGTTAGTGGTGTCGCTTGTAACGCCCCGGGATTTTTCCCAATTAGAAAATTGTTTGTTTTTCTTTTTTTGCATCAACATGACATCATCATGCATCTTTTGCATTTGTCAATCTAAATTTAAACTATTGCATTGAAATTTAACTCCATTTAAATGCTTTGCCACTTTTAAATCTAATGCAGATCAAATTAATTTTAATGTGGTAATTAAATTCTTTTCAAATATTCAAACTAATATATTAAATTGTGTATTTTGAAAATAATAATTATTTGACAAAAGTTATATATCTTTTCTTCTTCTATTTTATTTTAAAAACATAAAACCTAATTCAATAAAAGAGAAGAAATAAAAATGGCAGAGAAGACAAAAATTACCTCCTGGGCCGAAAACCCCCACTCCTGGCCCAACTCTCTCTCTTCCCAAAGCCCAAGCCCACCTCCTTGTTGTCTTCTTCCCCTCGTACGGAGAACCTTTACACGGGTGGAGGGCATGGCAGCCCCCACCACGTGCTCCACCTCCTCCCTACTCAGCCCCCTCCTCCCCCAGCTCCGAAACCCTAGCCTCTACTTCTCCTCCCTCCGCGTCGCCGCCCCCTCTCTTCCCTTTTCTGACTCGGATTTCTTCCTCCCCAAAAACCCACCGGAGTTACCCGTACCGTCGACCCCGCACCTCCGCCTTTCGCCGACGAGCTCCCCAGGGTGAGACGCCTCCCCTCCGCTTCTTCCCCCTTCCTTTGCGGTCTCGTTCGCTATATTTAGGTGATGCCGCCGCCGGACACGGCCATGGCGCGCCGCCCCCCTCCGAGCACCATCTCAAGCGCCTCGGGCTTTCTCCTTTGCGTCACGGAACAAAAACGGAACCGCCACATGTTACCGCACACACAGCACACACACGCACGCGAGCGGCGCCGCCCCAAATAGGTCGCCGGCGTCCAATGTTGCTCCACCTCCACACACGGCTCGATGTTTCTTCAGTTTGTCAGAAACTGGTGCGTTTCAGTTTCGTCAGGAAACTTAACACTCGATCTAACACTTAAACAGACAAACCCCTCTCCTATCACTAGCACGCACCAGTCCCTATGGCTAGCGCAGCCGAGAGAACCAGCAAGGAACCCCGCGGGTTCGATCCCCAGCTCTCCGATTTAAACCCCCCCCCTTTTATTTCTATTTCGCACACACCCTGACAGGCGGGCCCCACGGGTCAGTGACCATGGGAGCCCGCACCACACACACCCGCGCCAGCGTGGCGCCTGGCCCGCCCAGCAGCCACTCGGGTTGTCCTGGCCCCGGTGAGAAAAGGCCATATCCAGATCTGGATCTAGATCTTTGCGCCTAGCCCCCTGGATCTCTGGTTTTTGCACAGGAACCCCCCAAAAACACTTTTTCTCTATAACTCCAAATAAAATAATCTTTATATGTTTTTATATCAGAAAAATGCAATGAATATTAATATGCCATTTTTATGCCATTTTACATCTATCATTTTAGTTTCTTAGTGTTAAAGAGTTGATGGCTCCCCCACCCCACCCTCCTCTCCGTGGCGGCTCCCATGGCGATTCTCTCTAAACCTAGATCCAGCCGAGATCTAGCCAGGAGACCAAGGTTTGTTGATCATGGATCAAGGTATGACACGGGTGGATCCATTCTCTGATCCATTCTCCATCTCTCACCGACTGGATTTCTCCCCTGGACACTCCTTTCGTGCAAAAGTTCGTAGCCTTTTCTCCACGGCCGTGAACCCTGTCTCTTCTTCTGATGGATTTTCTTTGGTGGTCTCTTTTGCCCGAGCTTCTTTTGTTCTCTCCCCACTGAATGTTGGGCTTGCACTGTCTGCATGTCTGGGTGCATCACATGAGGAATTAAGGATTTGCCACCTACGAGATCGTACGTTCATGTTTGATGTTTCATCCAAAGCTGTGGGTTTTATGATTGTGAATATGAAAGTTCATTCATCAAGGGATTTCAAATGCTTCTTTAACCTCTAGGGATTTGGAGGACCTAATTGGCAGCGTGAAGAAAAATTATGGTACTCTGAATTGGCCAACGAATGGACTGTTGTTTCTCACAGGAAAAGTTCTACGATTCAATCAGCAAGAAAATTGATCTACCGCCCTGTTGTAAAGCCCATGCAAGGTAATCCAGTGTTATCTTCAGTTAATCCCTTTCTTTCGGGTGCAAATTTGATTCCTTTGGGATCTCTTTGTCGTAATCATGGGGCTAGTAATCAATTAGTTGATCCTATTTCCACGATCAGCGGGAATTTCGTTTCAAACAATGCCTGCCAATCTGGCCCATTTCGTCCAGAGGTACCTAGGCCTGGCCCATCTGATATCCAGGCAGCAGTGGACCCTGTTCGCATTGAGCCCGGTCCGAAGAATTTAGGGATTGACGATTCGTCTCCTAATAGGATCCTGTTTTGCGGTAAATGTCTGTTATCTGGCCATGATAGGAAAGTTTGCCTAAACCTAATTCGGTGCAAATCCTGCTTTGAATCTGGGCATGTTGCCTTACAATGCACTGTTAGGAAAAATAAGAGATTCTACTGGAGGCCAATTAGGAAAGCTCCTGTTCCTGACGATATATTAACCACCGTGGCCACTTCGTCTCCCACGACCAGCTCGAGAACTCCTGTGTCAGAGACCCCCTCTCCCAGAACACCGCAATCGATCTTGAGCTTGCACCCAGCCATGGCCAACTATGATTGCGACATCCTCCCGCACGTTCCCCCTGGCATGACGGCGATCCCACCTGGCCCGCTCCGCACCCAGCGTGGCTATGTGGTCATTGGGGGACAATACCCCAACAACTGTGACGATTGGGCGATTGCGACCATCATACCAGAGCTTGGAGGTCAGCACTTTGAGCATGCATCTGCCGTGATTATCCAGAGGCTGCAGGACATCGGGTTGGTGGTCCGCACGATCTCGCGCTGCGCAATGGGAGCTGCACTTGTGCGCTTCGCATCGGTCACTGACCGTGACGCAGCGATAGACCTCAACCCCCACTTCATCGGAGACTCTATTCTCCGCTTTGTTGCCCAAGACCAAGGTATCAATCGCAGAGCTACGTTTCTTACTCACGATGTTTGGATCATGCTTCTGAATCTGCCTCTAGAATTTTGGGATATTGAGTGCATTGTTAGAGCTCTGGTTCCGTATGGTCGGTTCATTGTCTGGAATAAGGATCTTTCAAACAGAGCACGTATCCTAGTTAAAATTAGAGCATACAATGTGGATACCCTGCCGATGAGTTTAGTTCTGATCAAGAACATAACTGATGATGGTAATGCTGACTCCTGGACCTGTCCGCTAGTGGTTCTATCTCGCAAGTTGCTTGGGGTGGTGGCAGGGGATGAAGACCCCCTTCCACCTGACGGTGCCAATCCCCACCCACAGCCTATGGAACATCAGGGGTTCTGGCATGATGCTATGCACCAGGATGAGGAGCCAGTCCCTGACAATGCAGAAGTAAATCAAGCAGACCAAGGGATTGGTGCAGCACAGGATGAGGTTGCTCCAGCGGCAGTTGACAATGAAATGCCCAATACCCCTCCTTTACAGCCTGAAGAGATTGTCCAGCAGCCTAATGATCCCATGAGTCAGCTTAAGAACTTGATTGCTACACTAGTGCTTAATGCAGATGAACTGATCCCCAAACTCACTGACACTACTATCTCGGGTGCTAGATGTACTATATCAGAGTCCAGTGGGACTGCAGGGGTTATCAGGAATTGCACACTTCAGATTAGCACTCTTAGTAGACAACATGTTACTTCCAGTTCCTCTGAGGAAGCCTTGGTTATGCAGAATGAGGATCAAGGCTTGGATATGCAGAATGATGATCAAGGGACTAGCAACTATGATGATTACATTGATGATCACCATCACTCTGACAACCAAGAGCAATTGGATGTGCACCTCCAGGAGCAAGCAGAGCCTGATAACACTGTGCAACTTTTTCCAGAAAATGATAGCCCCCATGCACATAGCTCTGTCCTTACTGCTGTTCCTGAAACCAATCCTGCAGTTGTTTCACACAAAGCTAAAAGGCAGAAGAGGAATGATAAGCTTCAGGGAGCAGATGTAAGACGCAGCAACAGGATTGCCATCCTCAATGGAGGTTTTAAGAACAAGAAGAGTGCAGATGAAGCAGCAGTTCAAAGACTGTAGGAAATCTGGAGGAAAAGTTCAGAGCGACTGTAGTTGATGGTGCTCTTGAGCCCCCACCTCATCTGCCTTCTGAGATGCTAAGGATAATTGGTACAACACATTGTAAGATGCCACCTGGTGCGGTGTCTGATGCTGCTCTGAACCAGGAAAGTTCTGATGATAATTAGTCTGCTAGCATCTTTGGCTATGAACAGGGCTTATAGCTGTTCAGTTATCTATGTCTATGTTTATGTTTGCTATGTCAGAGGAACCATTACTGTCTCTTGTAATAAGTACTACGTCTGTGCCCTTGATACCTTTAGCCTTTTGTACTTAAGTCCTGCTCATCACTCTTTTTATGTTTGCTCTAAAGCAGTTCTGCTTACTGTGATGAACTGTTGGCCTTTGTCAGTATGGTTTGAGGATGATATGGTCCAGGTCTACTCAGTGGGTTGTGTTTGCTATTTGGTCAGTGTTTGCTATATGAGACATATCTGTTATGTGATCAGTATTTGCGATATGAGTTCGATTAGTTATGTGGCTGATGTTGGTTATGTCTGCACTTTGGGCTCTGATTGCTGGGGTTCATGGTTTGGGATTTTACATGCAAGCACCTACCCAGCTTCACCTGATAACACTTTCCACTCTATATCTGTCGTGATATATGAGCTCACTTGTCCAAAGTTGACAAAAACAGCTGTTAGCTTTTATGCCCTTGCGTGCATTTACATCACCAAGAAAGCAGTACCTGCTTACTTAAACCTGACACCTCAATCGGTTTCCAATGAATAGACAATGGAATATTTGTAATTGGAATACGAGAGGTGTTAATTCACAGGCAAGATGTGATGATTTAGCAAATAAAATAACTGAAAGTAATTGCAGTATTGTTTGTTTACAGGAAACTAAGAGAGAAGTTTTTGATACAGCTTATATAAGGAAATTTTGCCCGAGACGTCTCAACCAATTTGCATATCAACCTTCGATTGGAAATTCAGGGGGCTTAATTACTATCTGGAATGGTAACCAGTATACTGGCAATGTGATTAGTCAAAGTTTCTTCCAGCTAACTATGGAATTCACATGCAACCAATCTGCGAGGGTATTTTATATAACTAATGTTTATGCCGCCTGTAACAATGAGGGCAGACAGGAATTTGCTGACTGGTTTCTGAACCTTGATTCAACACCTTATAATCTGTGGATGATAATGGGTGATTTTAATATGATTAGAAGCACAGAATATAGAAATAAACCAGGTGGGAATATTAATAACATGATGTTATTCAATTCTATTATCCAGATGCATGATCTAGAAGAAATCCCATTAAAGGACAGAAGATACACATGGAGTAATATGCAAGCTGAACCTTTACTGGAAAAACTAGACTGGATTTTCACCTCTCATAATTGGACCACCACTTTCCCCAATACTTTGGCCTATCCTTTGGCCAAGTTAGGGTCTGATCATACTCCTATGTATATCCAAATTGAAACTAGTATTCCTAAAGCCCAGATATTCAGATTTGAGGACTATTGGCTACAGTTTGAGGAATTCAAAACCATTGTGGAAACCCACTGGCAGCACACTGGTGTTTATAAGAATCCTGCTCAAGACTTGACTGCAAGGTTTAAATCTTTAAGGCATGGTATCAAGAAGTGGAGTAAAACACTATCCAACCTTAATGCAATCATTGATAATTGTAGCTACATTCTGGCTATGATTGATGGAATTGAAGAGCAAAGGATGCTGTCGGTTCCTGAGAAGAATTTCAGATCTGCTCTGAGAAAACACCTAGCCAAGCTTCTGGAAGCAAAGAGAATCTACTGGAGGAAAAGAGCTTGTATTAGATGGGCCAAACTGGGTGATGAAAATACCAAGTTCTTTCACACAATTGCAACCAGGAATTATAGGCATAACTACATATCTAGTCTTGTTAAGGATGAGGGTGAAACTGTTACAGATCATTCTCAGAAAGCTGCTATTCTCTGGAAAGCTTTTCATGATAGGCTGGGTAAATCTGAACAGGCAGTTATGGAATTTAATCTTGAGGAGCTGATGGTTAGACATGACTTAAGTGCATTAGAAAATGGTTTCTCTGTGGAAGAAATTGATGAGGTTATTAAGCATATGCCAAATGATAAATCTCTGGGACCTGATGGTTTCAATGGCATGTTCATAAAGAAGTTTTGGCACATAATTAAGGATCAGTTCTACTTACTATGTGATAAGTTCTGCAAGCATGAGTTAGATCTGACAAGCATCAATACGGCTTATATTGCACTTATACCAAAGATACCTAGTCCTGTAAAACCTAATGATTTTAGGCCCATTTCTCTGGTCAGTATGGGACTTAAGATTATAACTAAAATCCTTGCTAATAGAGTACAGCGTGTTATCATCTCTATTCTATACAGCAACCAGTATGGTTTTATCAAGAGCAAAACAATACAGGATTGTATCGCCTGGGCTTTTGAATATCTTCATATTTGCCACAAGTCCAAGAAAGAGATAGTGATCATCAAATTGGATTTTGAATAGGCATTTGATATGGTTGAAAATCCTTCTATTCTTGCAATGCTGGAACATCTTGGATTTGGGGAGAATTTCCGAACTTGGGTCAGAAGTATTCTCTACACGGCCAGTACTTCCATTATCCTTAATGGAGTACCTGGAAGATCTATTAAATGCAAACGTGGAGTTAGGCAAGGGGATCCCCTTTCGCCGCTCCTTTTTGTTGCCACTGCTGAACTTCTGCAAGTAGTGATCAATAAAGCCTGGCAAGATGATATGCTACAGTTACCTGTTGATAAATCATATGGGCAAGATTTTCCAATTCTACAGTATGCAGATGATACGTTACTAATCATGCCAGCAGATAGTGTTCAGATTGTCACACTAAAAGATATCTTAAACAAGTTCTCTAGATCAACTGGGTTGAAGATTAACTTTCATAAATCCTCATTGGTACCTATTAATACAAGCCAGGAGAAATGCCAGGAACTTGCGACTCTTTTTGGCTGTAAAATTGAATCACTCCCATTTACTTACTTGGGACTGCCCATGGGTACTACAAGACCAAGAGTAGAGGACATTATGCCAATGATATCCAAACTGGATAAAAGGTTAGCTGGAATATCTAACCTGCTATCTCATTGCTCTCGGTTGGTGGTCATCAAGGCTGTGATATCTGCTATGCCAAACTTTCTTATGTGTGCATTGAAAGTGCACTATACTCAGTTAGATCATGCAGATAAATCTATTAGGACTTTCCTTTGGCATGGAAAAGATATTGAAAAGAAAGGTAAATGCTTAATTAAGTGGGAAAAAGTTTGTATGCCTAAGGCTGCTGGGGGACTTGGTGTTATCAATCTCAGGGAGCAGAATAAAGCATTACTAATGAAGAACATCTTCAAATTTTTTAATTGCCATGACATACCATGGGTTCAGCTAATTTGGAATGCACACTACTGCAATCAATTTGTTCCATCAGTTCAACAACAGAAAGGATCCTTTTGGTGGAGAAATTGTTTATCACTTTTGACTGATTTCAAAAATCTTACCACCTGCAAAATTGGTACTGGACAGAGTATTCTCCTCTGGCATGATAAATGGGCAGGCTCTGTCCCATGTGAACAGTTCCCACACCTTCATTCCTTTGCTCACAAATCTATGATTACGGTGAAAATGGCTACTGAATCTGGTTTACATGAGTTGCACACCCTCTTCCAGTGGCCATTATCACAGATTGCATCCCAACAGTATGGCCAGCTTGTTAGCCTTTTGGAGGGGCACATAAACAACCAGGAGAAGGATGAGTGGAATTTTCCATGGAATGGCAGTAAATACTCTACTAAACGAGTCTACACTGCCCTTATTAACAAGCCTGATGCACCTGACCCATTTAAATGGATTTGGAAGTCCCCATGTCTCCCAAAGCATAAGTTCTTCTTCTGGTTGATGATACAAGACAGAATTAATACTAGAGACCTATTGGACAGGAAGAACTTTTATGTGCAAACAAAATCATGTGTCCTTTGTGACAATGATATAAGAGAGGTCTTACATCACCTTTTCTTTGACTGCCCTTTCAGCAAGGAATTCTGGAATAAGTTGAACATCACATGGCCTGTCAATCCTGATATTATTAGCCTCTTGATTGAAGCTAAGAACAGATGCAATATTACTTTCTTCAAGATTGTCATGATGGTTGGATGTTGGAGTATTTGGAATCACAGGAACAAAATTATTTTTGAAGGTGATCCCAGAAGTTTAGATTCATGCTTTGATTTCTTTGTTCTCTCAATAAATGTCATTAGACATAGAATAAAGCCTAGTCTCAAAGAGGGCATGCAAGCGTGGCTTGACTTATTGTAATTCATTAAACTTGGACTCTCTGTAAATATGTGAATGTGGTGGTAATAGAAAATGGAAAATGACGCAGTGGGGGGCTTCCCCACTGTCTTTATGCGTCGAAAAAAAAGTGTAATTTGTTAATTGCAACTAAATAATTAAATGTGGAATGTGTTGGGTAATAAATATATAATGCCCCATTCCATTTAATTTAATTAGATCACCCATGACATGTGTTGCCATGTTAACCAACATTTAATATTGCTGAGTAAATAAATAACTTGCACCTAAATATTAATTGTCGGGGTTGCTTTCCCGCTTAATTTGGATTAATTGCATTTGTTTTGCATCTTGCCATGTCATGCATCATTCTCATATGATCATGCAGGATCTTTTGCCGTAGTTGTAAAATGCATCTTTTACGCTTTCCAGTGTTTGTTGCTTCTTCACGGATAAGACGTTGAGATGTGTGAGCAACGACAAGATCTGCTTCCATGCGGGATTCCAGGCAAGCAGAGTTTGCTTGTTTACCTATACATTGTCTTTCATTCCTGCCGTTGATCTCTGCTACCCTAGTATACGTTTCTGGAATTGCGATCCCATCACATGTTTATCTTGAAGCCTATACAGCTTTATCCCCACAACCTATAACCCCTTGCATGTTTATCTGTTAGCCTTGCGAGTCGTAGCGCATGCTTAGATTTTTTTGTGCGAGTCATCTGTTGGCCTTTATTTCATATGCTTAGCTGATAGATTATTCTACCTTAATAAAATGTTGTCTTATATTGGGGTATTATAACTAAAAGATAAGGCACCGGCGGAAGGCCTTGCGAGGTGCTTTGTTCTGCTTAGTGTGGACCTAGGAACTGAGATTTTGTCCTCGGATCCAATTTTGAGCGCACTAACCACTTGTGGGAGGCCCTATGGAGCCCCCCTCGACTTTGACTGGAACTTCGACTTGTCCGTGAGCTGCACCTAGTTCGGGTTACCATTTGTCTCATATGCATCGATACTAGTGTAGTATTTTACTTTTGGCGGTGTGCCTTGTTACATGCATATTGGGCTCGGCCTGTTGGTGCGGAGGGGTGTGTCCTGCGGAAGTCCGCACCCTTTTGGCCGGAACCACCATAGCTCCCGTGGCTCCTTGACTTGTTGCGAAGCGTGAAATTGCTCGCTATGTGTCTCAGTGTGATGTTTGTTGTCGTGGCAAGGCAGTTCATGAGAGACCACCTGAACTTCTTCAACCACTGCAAATTCCTGAGTGGAAATGGGACAATATCGAAATGGACTTCGTTACCGGGTTTCCAAGAAGGGTAACGATGCAATCTTTGTTTTCATTGATCGTCTCTCCAAAGTGGCTCACTTCTTCCTAGTGAAAGAGACAGTCTCAGCTAGTCAGTGGCAGAACTCTATATGACAAGACTGGTTCCTTTACATGGTGTTCCTCTGGCAATAAGCCCGGATCGTGGAAGTATCTTCACTTCTCGATTTTCGGATAGCTTTCAGAATGCCTTCCGTACCAAACTTCTGTTTAGCACCGCTTACCACCCATAGACAAGTGGACAGGTTGAAAGGGTGAATCAAATTCTGGAGGATATGCTCAGAGCTTGTGTTATCTCCTTTGGCACGAAATGGGAGGATTGCCTTCCGTATGCTGAATTCTCCTACAACAACAGCTTCCAAGCAAGTCTAGGCATGGCTCCCTTTGAAGCTCTCTATGGGCGCAAATGCAGAACTTCGCTGAATTGGTCTCAAGCTGGTGAACGTCAATTCTTTGGCCCTGACATTATCCAGGAGGCTGAAGAAAAGGTTCGCATCATTCGTGACAATCTGAAGATTGCCCAGTGTCGTCAGAAAAGCTATTATGATAGCAAGCACATGGACATGGTCTATGCACCTGGTGATCAAGCTTATCTTCTTGTCACTCCTCTGAGAGGCATGCAACGCTTTCGCATCAGGCAAGCTCGCTCCGCTTTATGTTGGGCATTTCAATGTTCTGTCAAGGCGTGGTGAATTGGCCTACCGTCTGGAACTTCCTCCAAACCTCTCCAAAGTGCACGATGTCTTCCACGTGTCACAACTTAAGAAGTGCTTCCAACATCCAGGACGTGCAGTTTATCATGGATCAATTGAACTTCGAGAAGATCTCTCTTATGTGTAACAACCTATTCGCATTCTCGATGAAGCTGAACGTCGCACCCGTAACAACAGTGTCAAGTTCTACAAGGTCCAATGGTCTCATCACTCTGACAAGGATGCTACATGGGAACACGAAGACTACCTCCGTGCCGAGTATCCCGACCTCTTCGTTGCTCCATGAAGAATCTCGAGGCGTGATTCCTTTGAGGGGGGGGGGGGGGGGGGGGGAGTGTTGTAACATCCCAAATGTAATGCTTTCCAAAATGTGGTGTTTCTTTGTGCAATAAAGAAACATCATGGAATCACATTTAATTACATGGTTCCATTCAAATTCAAATTCCACATTTAAATTCAAATAAAATCAAATGTGATGTCACAAATATTTTCGCAAACTTTCAAACTCAGTAAATTAAATTGTCTACTTTGAAACTATAAAAGTTTGTCAAAATGTTTTATCATGTTATTTTTCTATTTTGTTTTAAAAATACAAAACATAAATAATAAAAACAAAAGAAAAAGTAAAGAAGAAAAAAAAATCCAGGAGAAACCTCACCTTTCTGGCCGAGCTGGGCCAAAAAATGGCTCAACTCCGGCCCAGCCCAGCCCACAGCCTGCTTTCCCTTGTCTTCTTCCTCCGTACGAGGGAGTTTGTTTCCACGGTGGCCATGGCTGGCTCACTGCCGAGCAGTCCCCACCGTCCTCCACGCCTTTCCCCTCTCCCTATTTAGCCACCCCGCGCCGCAAACCCTAAACCCTATCTCTCCCTTTCCCCGCCGCCGCAGGCTCTTCTAGCATCCGTCGTCGCCATGAAGCCCGGAGGCACGAGCTCGCCGTCCGCTGGAATCGTCACCCCTCCTTCGTCTAGACCGTGCCAGGAGCTGCGCGTCGTCCTCACCTTCCTGCTCGACGCGAGCAGCGGCCCAAGACCTCCCCGACGCTCCGCAGCAAGGTCTTCTTCCCCGACGACGGCACGGCTCCGCCTCTCCTTCCCAAGACCTTCCGCTCGTCTCCAGCCTCCCCCGAGCCCCCTACTCTCGCCAGCGACTTCTCCGGGGTGAGCCTCGTCTTCTCGCCGCCTTTTCCCCCTCTGTTTCCTCTCCGAACAACGTAATTTAGCCGGCGCCGGAGACCACGCCACGGCCGTGACACGCCTGACTCGAGCGAGCACGGACACGACGCTACGCTCCCCCTTCCTTGCTTTCGAGAACCAAACTGAAACCGCCACACGATCTCGCGCACATGCCTCACACGGACGCCAGCCAGCGCCGTCCGTTGCGGTCGCCGCCATGGAGAACGCTCCGCCGTGCACTGCCTGTTACAGGTTCAGTTTCGTCAGATAAAAAAGCCCCCTTGTTACTGATAAAAACTAAACTAACCTAAACCTAACAAGATCACTAACCTAACCTACTGGCTAGCAGCGCGTTGCTAATCCTTGCTCGCCCGCTGTAGCGTACCTGCACTTTAAATAAGGCAGATACCTGTGTATAGTGCAAATCCCGGGATCGATTCATTTGCACACACAGTTTACGATGTAATATCACAACAAAGTGTCAATTGTATTACATCGATGATCCAGAATTACAAAATATTTGATACAAGTTGCATAGCATAAAGCTAGCATTGACAAAGTACACAGCGGAAATAGAATAGCAGTGAGTCTCTATAACTTTCATGCTGCCACAGGCGAAAACATGTTGGTTGCAGACTCGAAACCTTTAAACGAAACCTCACTCGTCATCTGATCAAATCTGCAATAAGAAAAATATTGCAACAACGTGGGTCAGATTCCATTAAAAATGGAGTCTGGCAAGTGACACTATGGTGGACACTTAAGGCAGTAACTCTAAAGCCTATATGAATATTTGGCTGGTGGAGCTCAAGGCTAATTTGCATAAAGCCAATTTTTCCTACTCTTTTGAAAACACTTTTCTTGAAATCGACGAGTATGGCATGAAAACCATAAATCTCAGCTTCCCTTGTTCACCCATCAAGTTTTATTTCTGAAGTTGGAATGGTGGAATCCTCCGTTGACGTCCTTGATCAGCTGCTCAAAATTGTCCGTAACCGGGGACACGGCTAAGTACTTAGTTTTACACTCTGCAGAGGTTGTGCACTTTCACCATTGTACCCATTCAACCCAAGGTATCCTTTACACACCATTTGTGATAAGGAAAGGAGAGAATGAGACGAGATCTTTCAGAAGCATTTTCCGTCCCCATACTGGCTTGACCCGTTCCACCTAACATCCCCCTACATCTGCTTGTCAAGCCGGGGAGAGTCCACGCGACATAATTGATCAAGCCAGAGCCCATATGGCAATGGCTGCACTGGAAGCACTCGTCACTTGGAGTTCCTTCAGATTCCTCTGTTCCTGGGTGGCCGTTCTCAAGTGTACATACTCTTTAGGAACCATAGAAATGGACCGAGTAGGCACTCAACATAAACCATCCGACCAATTACCACCCAGGTGTTTCATTAAATTAGTGGATGTGCACTCTCAGGTAAAAATCACCTTGCTCACAGCCCTAAGTAGAATAGAAATTCATCCTAGGCGAAGACAGCCATGAGCACAGTCCTGAGTAGTCACTTAACATTTTGTAAAAACCTTTCGTCAATTGCATAACATCAATATTTCTGCTAAGTATGATATAGGAACCTAGACACAGGTATAAGGGATTCTACACAGGTTTAGCATAGCAACACATGCATATAAAAATACACTAAGTAATGCATATAAAAATAGGAAGTTTATGAGGTGTGCCACTTGCCTTTGAATGTTGTCGTTGTTCACAACTCTTTTCAACAACGAACGTTTGCTCTCCGTTTAATCTAAACAATATAAGCAAGCAACAATACAACAATCAACAGCAAGCACAAATGCAAACAAACACATACTAGATGAATAAATAAGTTTTATAAAACTTTCTAAGGAAAATATGTTTATGCATGATGTGCAAAATATTCCTAAGGGCTAGAAATACTTTGTTTTATATCTTCTTGAAACAAGCACTCTAATGGCTTAGCCATGATGTGCAAAATACTTAGAGAAAAATACTAAGTCATTTGTTCAAGATGATCACAATTATTATCAACTCTTTGTAAGTTGGACATTCACTATAGTGAGAGAGACAGACACCCGGCCAGCCACTTAAATTGTGGAACAGGTCTCATGTACGTGGACATGTAAGGTTTGTTTCCAGGCCGCTTCATCCCACTATGCTGCTAGGATCCAACAACTTCAAGATGATAACATCATGATCAAAATTTGTTTAAGTCTAAAAGACAAGATTAGGAAAGAGGGAAAAGATAGACAGAAAGATGTAGTTGTCCTCCAGGCTTCATCTCCAGACTTGTAATATTCTCCTTGATGATGTCTTGATTGATTTCTGGGTAGTCCTGATGAATCTCCAGACTTGATGATTCTTGTATCCTCGAGGCTGGTCTTGGATTTACTTAGTCTTCATGAAGTCTCAGATGAGGAGAAAAGACAGAGAGAAAGACTTAGAGAATATAAAGGGGGTTGACCTTCTTGAACTTCTTCTCACTTTTCTTCTAAGTGCTTGACATCTTGGGGATGCTTCCAGAGTCTGTTTTCTTCTAAGTCCTTCATGAACTTCTTCTTGATTTTCTTCTGAGTGTTTCCTCCTTGAAGATACTTCTGAAGTCTTGTTTTTGGCTAAGTCCTTCAATGGTCTTCTAGCTCCATTTTGAAAATTACTAAGTGTCTAAGTGCATAGCACTTTTTCCAAAATAACAAGTTTGAAAATAATCCTAACTTAGAGAAATTGGGGGGGAGTTTTCCTTATGGAAATAGTACTATAAAATATGCTATGCATGAAATGCAAATTTTAAATCACAAGTAACATAAGAATAACTTTTGTGATTTCTTTATAAATATGCATGAATTTATAAATGCAATTTAATTAATTTCTAATTTTGGAAAATATACTAAAAGGAATAATTATAAGATTAAAGTTTCCCATGACTAAATTTTTATAACAAAATTTTATAATTAATGTTAATAGACAGAGAGCATTTAATTAGATCTATTGCAATTGGATTTAATCAAAAATAATGTTTCTATTAAAAGTTATTTCAAAATTAGTCAAACTATTCAAATTATACACACTACTATGAAATCATTCAAAAATTACTCAAAAATATTTAATAGCAGTGGCATTAATTTACACATATTCTAAAGTTTCTAAAACATATTTATTTGCAATTTTTGGATTTATAGATTTAAAGTTATTACAAATATACTCAAATTCACCATTTGAAATTTGAATATTTTATACTAAGTCAAATTTGAATTTTGTCTGATCCAAATTATTCTACACATCCAGAGCTTTCCAAATATATAAAAATTATTAAATTTGGAGTTGTGGTTAAAAAGTTATGGATGTTTTAATTACAGGGACTAATCTGCAATTTTTCCAATTAAAATAAAATAGAAAATTTAAATACACGCTGGCGCTGACGTGGACGCTGGCGTGGCTGTCTACGTGGCGCTGACGTGTATTAGTCACAGATCTGGGCCGTCAGATCTGGATCTGACGGTCCAGATCAGATCGTACCGTTTCATCTGAGGCATCTAATCTACGCCGTTGGATTTCAATCGGATGGTTCACCTCGCTCTGACCGGAAGGGGGCGGCGCCGGTGGCCGGAATAGTCGAGGACGGCGGCGCTCCGCTCGGGTGTGGACGCCGGTGACGCTCCGGTGCTCCCCCAGACGAACGGCGGTGTCGACGACGTGCAGCTCGTCGCGGCGATGCAGATGGTGGCGACGGCGTCGTGTCGCGCTTCCTGGCGCGGCCGGCAGCGGCGGACGGAGTGCGGCGGCGCTCCGGGCGATCCGGTCGAGCACGGGGCGCTCGACTCGCTGCACGAAACCACCGAACACGAGGCTTAGGAGGTGCGCACGACGATGGGGAAGCGAGGGGGGGAATGAGAGGGCTTCGGAGGCTCGGGGCTCACCGGAAACTGCAGAGGACGGCGGCGGAGGAGGCGAACTCCGGCGAGCTTTCCAGCGGCCTGGTGGCGTGATTTAGTTAGGGTTTCGAGGGGGAAAAGACGCGGGGGGGTCCGGGGATTATATAGGGGGCTTCGGAGATCGTATCCCGCACGAATCGGAGAGGAAATCGTCTCCGATTCAATTTCCATATCCTGCGCTTCGTTCGGTTAGAGGAAGAAGAAGATCTGCTGACGTCAGCATGACGTCAGCCAGTATTTTCTTTTCTGATTTTATTTCTTTAATTCATATCTTTTGATTTAAATGTCCAAATGATGTCAAATTAATTTCTAAAAATTTGTAAAAATAATATCTTGCTGTTAAACCAGTTGTGGTTATGTTTTGAATATTTTTGAAAATTAGTATTTTGAAATATTGCTTAATTACAAATTTGACACTTAAAGTCAAATTTGAATTTCTTTCTCATTTAAATTTTCCTTTGGCTAAAATAATTTTGTAAAAATACCCACATTCCAATAGGTTTGGGTTTAAGTTATTTAAACTCATTTTCAATTTCTAAATTCATTTTTGGCTTTGGTATAATTATTAGTGATATAACACAACTATATGAAAATGGAAAAGAGAAGATATAATGTATTCATTTTAATTAAAAATAATTTGTGCAACATTATATTTTATAATATGATAATGCATTTGAAACTTCATAACAACTTTGGACAAGACCTTTGTTTTAATTTTATTCTTACTTAGAATCTATTACTCATTACATGCTTTGAAAAATAGATGAAATTTATTTAAGCAAATGAAATGTTTATTTGGTTAATTCATTAATTTAAATTCTATGATGTTTTAAAGTTATACCCTATAGGCTTATAATTTCCAAACTATATTTTGAACTTAGTTAAAGGAATGAAAACCATTTGGTAGTTATATAACCTTTTGAATAATCTTGTAATTAAGTGGTTTAATTCAAATACTTATAAAGAACTAATTTATTTAAAATAAAATGAATTGTAGTTTGTAAAATATTTATCAAATTGTATTTTAAGGTTTTTGAAATACAGTGAATAATAAAATGTTTAAACTGTGACATTTGAAATATTAAACTCTTTCAATAAGTTTGGAGTCTTTTATAGTTGGTTTCTTTATGCATTTAATATTTTATTTTAATAAAAAGAAAAGTTTTAAATTTTAGTGATTTTTGAACATTCCAAAATGTTGGGATGTTACACCCGCGCTCCCGAGTTTGAACCTTTTTCATTTATTTTCGGCTCACTGACAGAGCGGCCCCACCTGTGAGCGACAGTGGGCGCCCGCGCACAGTTCCACGCCCAGTCAGCGCCACGCTGGCGCTGGGTCCCTCACGACAGCCTCACTGGCTGGGTTCCTGTGCGGTGAGAAAAGACCAGAGCAGAATATGTGCGATGTAGGTCTTGCACAGAGCCTCTGGCTCTCTGTTTTTCGCACAGGAGTCCCTCCCAGATACTTTTCTTACATAGACAGGTCCCTGAACTTTACAGAAACCACCCTAACTTTTAAATGCTAATAACTTTTAATCCATAACTCCAAAAAAATAATCGTTATATGTTTTAATATCATAAAAATGCAATGAACATTAATATAACATTCTTATGCCATTTTGCATCATTTATTTTAAATGCATAGTGTAATTTAATAATTGCACCAAAATAATTAATATGGAATGTGTTGGGCAAATATTTAATTATTGCATATTCCATTTAAATTGATTAGATCACCCATGCCATGCTATATAACGTAAGCAACATTTAATTTGTTGGTTGCACAAATAACTTGCAACATAATCTTTTGCCGGGATTTCATCCCCGCTTTAATGTGACCTAATCATCGCATACCATATTGCCACATCAATTGTTTTCGCATTTCCATGTATTGATTATGTTTCCTATTGTCCGTGTTTTGCTCTTCTCTAGGTAGACGACGACGTGCCTGCTGACGGTACCTCCGATACGGAGGTTCCAGCTTTCGTGCCAGGCCACGAGCTGCAAGGCAAGCTTATGCTAACATGTTACAGGCTCTTTGGTTTTCATCCTTGCCATTTGATCTATGCTAGCCTAGTTTACGATTCTTGAATTGCGATCCAATCACATGTTATCCTGCAGCCATATACAGCTTTATCCCCACATCCCATCACCTGTTGTATGTTTATCTGTTAGCCTTGCGAGTCGTAGTGCATACTTAAGGTTGGTTCTGCGAGTTTGTTTGTTCTATGTCACATATACTTAGCTTGATAGAATGTCTACTTTAATAAAATGTTATCTTCTGTTGGAAATTAATTTAAAAAATAAGGCACCAGCAGGAGGCCTTGCGAGGTGCTTTGTTCTACTAAATGTCGACATAGTAACTCAGTTCTTGTCCTCGGATCCAATTTTGAGCGCACTAACCGCTTGTGGGAGGCCCTATGGAGCCCCGCGGCCTCAATCTAATCCGCTTCTTATCCAGGGCGCCGCAAGTAGTTTGAGTTTTCCATTTGATGCATGAATATGGTTACATAACGATCTCATGATGATGGAGTAGTCGATTCTCATATAGGGTGGCACGTTCTTAGAGTGTTGCGAAGTTCCGGGTATGGGGCTGAGAAACCGTGCGCACAATCATGCGGTTCCCTGGATGGGTTGTAGCGAAGAGATTTGCCGTGTAGAGAGACCGTACCTTCTGGCTTGCTTTTTGGGGTTGATCGAACGAGTACGGGTACAGTAGTACACCCCTACAGGGTTTAATCTTATCGATGAGCCGTGTTCATGGTTACAGACGACTTGGTGATGATGCTGGCTAATAAGATCATAGACAACTTACACCTAATCATTGTTAATTAACTTGACTAGTAATATAGTGTTACTTTCACAATAAATGGTAACTAAAACTATTCAATGTGTGAGTTTTCCCGAATTGCTTCCTCATACTTGGTTGAGGGGGTTAATCCGAGAATGGGTTATGATTGGGGTTAGTTGTAGTTGGTTACTTATGCGCTCTCTTATCCCTCTCTAATTTAGATGGAAGTTGTAGCGTGTCTCTATTAGGTTGCTAGTGTTGCAGCCGCTAAGTCCACCTAACCCCATACTTTGGGAGTCTTTCAGTTTTGTAACTTGTTAGCTCTAGCTTTTTCAATACGCTCCAGTGTATTGACCCATTCGTGGGCTGTGGTTTTCTCTGCAATTGAGGATTCTCCGTACGACCTTGTGGATGGGCCTTCTCTTTTCGTTTCGGCCTTGTGCCTATTTGCTTCTTTTCTGTACTCAGACCGGCATGTTTCCGCTGAATGATGAAATGTTGGGACATGTGTCCTCTGCTTGGTGATATTCACTATATTTTCTCAGTGAGAGCTTTGGATACTTATTTCCTTTCTTTGTGTCATAGGTTTATCCTGTGATTTCCATTCTGTTTCCAAATCGATTCGTATACCGTGTATGTATGTTTGAAGTATACGAGTTGGTAGGATTTTGGATTTCTTTCGTGCGCAATCGCGAGACGTACGTGACGTTGGGATCGCTAGTGAGCTGTCGGCCGTTGATCCATTCCGAGCCAGTCCTGCTTTTTCCTGGGATTGGTAACCCCAGTATGCTCCTAGTTGTGTGGCCCAACCGGTACGTCTTCTTTGTGACGTCTGAATCCAGGGTCTGACATTTCTCCGCTGATATTTGTTTTACCTTGCCATTTGCCTATGTTTTCCTCTGCTTCATCTTCTTCCTTGCGCCCGCCGTTGCTTTGTTCTTGCACCTTTGTCCTATCTCCTTCCTGCGCATTTGCACTCCCCTCTTCGCCATGGCACCCAAGAAATCCTCGGTGTCCTCTACCTCCGTTGCTGCTGCCGCAACTGGCAAGAAGGGGAAAGATACATCTACTGCCACCGTGCCCGCCGCTCTCAAGAAGGAGTCTGGCGGCTGGACTTCGTCAATTGTGACGGAGAACAGGCTGGCAGCCCTTTGCAAGGACGTGCTACTTCCTCGCGCTGAGGAGCTCGGCGTTCGGGTTCCAGGCAAGGAGAACCTCCCCGCGCCACTTCTTGGAGAGCGGATATGTTTCACCGAATTCCTGCCCCGCGGTTTCGGATTCCCGTTGCACGACTTCGTGCGCGGTCTTTTGTTTGCCTATGGGATACATATCCATGATTTGGTCCCCATTGGCGTCTTGCACATTGCTTGTTTTATGGTGATGTGCGAGTGCTTTTTGGGGATATCCCTCAGCTCGGCACTATCGAAGTCCATCTTCCTAGTGCGTCCCATGGCCCGCAATGGCCGTGTGAATCCAGTTGGTGGCTTGATGACCGACAAGTATAGGGGGTGTATCGCAGTACTTTCGATAAATAAGAGTGTCAAACCCAACGAGGAGCAGAAGATGTTGACAAGTGGTTTTGATGAGGATTTCACTGTAAACACGAGCAGACAAGTTTTTAGCAGAGTTTGATATAACAGAGAAATAGAGTGCGGGTAAATAGAGCATGGCAATTATAATTGCAACGAGTGGCCCAATCCTTTTTTGACCAAGGACAAGCCGGTTTGTTTACTTATGATGACCAAACGTTCTTGAGGACACACGGGATTTCTGTCTTGTGCTTTCGCTTCATATTGATGAATAATCTTTAGTGTTTGGATAAGTGTCGTGTGGGTGAACCTATGCTAATGCACCGCCCTTCCTAGGACTAACACATACTTATGATTTTACCCCTTGCAAGCATCCGCAAATACAAGAAAGTAATTAAGATAAATCCAGCCATAGCCTTAAACTCTGAGATCATGTGATCCCTCGCGCATCGGAATACCAACGGGGGTTTAAGTTTCTGTCACTCTGGCAACCCCACAAATGATAACTAAATACACGATGCATTCCCCTAGGCCCAAAAAGGTGAAGTGTCATGTAGTCGACGTTCACATGACACCACTAGAATAATGGCACCACAACTTAAATATCAAAGCATCAAATATTAATCAACATAGTTCACTACTAACATCTAGACTTCTCCCATGTCCTCAAGAACACAACGACCTACTCACAACACACCATAATGAACATGATTAGAGGTGATATAATGATGAATAACAATCTGAACATAAACCCTAGTTCAAAGTTTTCACTCAATAGCATCGATAACAAGAGTAATCAACATCGGGAGAGTTTACCCTATCAAATACACAAAGTTTAGCCCTAGATTTTACAGCAATAATGGAGTGGATGGATGGAGATGACGGCGTCGGCGGTGGAGATGGTGGTGTTGGCGATGGTGATGGAGTGCAGCTCGATGACGGTGACGATGGTGACGATTTCCCCCCTTCGGGAGGGAATTTCCCCGGCGGCAACGCAGCCTGCCGGAGAGCTTTTCTCTCTCTGTCTTCTCCGCCTCGTGGTGATGGCGGAGCTGGTTTCTGTCCTTCTCATAAATCTTAGGTTTTCGGGGGAAGATGTACGCGAAGGGGTACGCCGAGTGGTGGGCCAGGGCGCCCACATCGCCTGCTCGCGAGGCGGGCTAGAGAGTCGCGCCGGGAGGTGGTGTGGGCCCCACCCCAAGCTCCCCTTTTGGCTCCCTCGATGAAATAATTCAGAAATAATTCCCAGTTTGCCACTTTGTTCTTTTGGTTTTCGCAAATATTGTATCTTGACGGTGCTTTTTCTAGCAAAATTCAGCCTTCGGGATTCCATCCTCCAAGGATCATCAATCATGCAAAATAGATGAAATAACATAAGTATCATCTCCAAATACGATATATATCAATGAATAGCAGTAAATTATGATATAAAATAGTGATGCAAAATGGACGTATCAACACCCCCCAAGCTTAGACCTTGCTTGTCCTCAAGCGAAAGCTAAACTCGGTAAACATGACCACAGGTTTATGGAGTGAAGTGTCGATATAAATATACAGACAAGAATAATCACATGTAAAAATGCACAAGTCATCTTAGATATTAACTCCGTTCATGTATAAATCATCTTCTAACTAGTAGAGGTAAACCACAGTAAAGTACATAGAGAAAACCATAGTTGGTGTTGGCAAACTTAGTCTTTGGTAAGAGAACAATGAGCAATTGAGCGTAGTTTGTAAAACAACCTTCTTTATAGGTTGATAGCTCCAAAAATCAAATTCATTATATACCAACAATATACTGAGCAAGAAAGAATGAAAGACATGATTAACAATACTATGGTATGAATGGTTGAATCACAATCAACTCAAATGCTTGCTTAAGATAGAAGGAGATAGGTTTACTGACTCAACATAAAGTAAATGATAGGCCTTTCGTAGAGGGAAGCAGAGATACAAGCATGTGCTTGAGCTTTTGGTTTTACAAGTTTTTTAAATCATATAGAGAGCATAAAAGTAAGTTTTTGAGCGGTGTTTGTTGTTGTCAAGGATTCGTAACAGAGTTCTTGTCATCTTCCATACTAAGCAAGTTAAGGGGGGTTCCGATTTTTTTAAAACAAGCCTTTATCATATTCATCTTCTTTTTCTCTTTACTTTCACAGCCATGACACTCCTCCCCACCTTTCTAACATAACCATGGCTAGCCGAATTCACGGGTGCCCACCAATCAATCTCAAACTATGGAGGAGTGCCTATATTTTTGAAAAACTCAACCTTTGACATTATAGTAGTCTGACCACCCCTTTGCAACATTAATGACGAGCAGATGTAGCAAGCAAGTCATGGGTTACTCAATTAGTACGGAAGATGACAAACCCAACTATTATTTCCTCAAGATCTAGTTAACATTGACACAAATAAGGGATAATAATTTTGAATACAGATAGCACAAGAAGTATTTACTTGGAGTGGCGCAAAATACCACATAATTGGTAGGAATGGTGGACACAGATGGCAGGGGTTTTTGTTCTAGGTTTGTACGTATGAGAAGCATTCTCTCTCGATAAAGGTCTTTGGCTAGCAAGGTTGGGTAGCAAGCATAAGAGTTGAAGGATGCAAACAAACATACATGTAGTAAAAGACAATCATGCAATTCTTACTTGAAAGCACACACAATTTTAAGTTGCGAATACTAAGCTTTTCATGGACAAGTGAGAAAGATCAATGAATGCTATATTCTACATGTAATTCTTTTTCCTCTTAAGTCTCAAAGTATTGTACCTACGGACCAATGCTAAGTTGTAACATCCCAAATTTCACAAAAAAAAAAATTAAACTTCCAAATTCATATCATTGCATGCATTGTCATTGCATTTTGCATTTGCATCATTATTAATAAATGTTGAAAGAATACAAAAATAATTAATTATAAAAATGTTATAAAATACTTTAAAAGGTTTAGTTTGGTAAGGATAAATTTTACAAAATTTTACAAATTGTTTTGAATCATTTTGAAGTAAAAAATCAAAAGGTGTGTAATTTCAGAAAAGAAAAAAAAAAGAAAAGAAAGAACAAAAAAAAAGAGAGAAGGGGAGCTCACCGAGCCGGCCTGCCGTTGCTCAATTCATCCCTCTACTTCCCGCGTGCGCACACGGCCCAAGCCCAACTCTCCTGCCTCCTGACGCTGACAGGTGGGCCCCACTTATGACGACCGTATCGTCCTCAACCTGTGTTCTTCGGATTTTTTTTCACGACAGAGTTCGATCCGAACTCAAATCACCGAGTCGTGTTCCGCGCAAATTTCTCCGTTCGTCGTCTATAAGTACCCCAGCCGCGCCGCCGTTCCTCCGCGTCCAAGAACCCTAGCAAATCCGCCTCCAGGTTGCCCGAGATCGATCTCGACTCTGTCGACATTGCCTCCGCCGTGGTCCCTGTTTTCCGGTGAGAAACGAGCACCCGAGAACCTCTCCTTGATCTTAAACTCCCTGCCATATCGCTGCGCACTTCCCTGACAATTTTTTCCCTAAATTTCCTGCACAGAGACGAGCAGTTTGTCCGCGACCGAGGTGCGCCGCCGTCGCCCTTAACTCCGGCGAGCAACTGGGAGGAGGAGGGGACACTCCAAGGTCTCCGAGCACGCCACCGAGACCGCCTCTACCTCGTCTTCATCCGAGGATTTAACAGGGGCTCCCAACATTCGAATTTCTAAGTTAAAAGTTGATGGGTGAACAAGGGAAGATGAGATTATGGTTTTCATGCCATACTTGTCTTGAATTAAAGAAAGTGATTTTAAAAGAGTAGGAAAAATTGGCTCTATGCAAATTAGCCTTGAACTCCACCAGCCAAATATGCATATAGGCTATAGAGTTATTCCATTAAGTGTCCACCATAGTGTCACTTGCCAGACTCCATTTTATATGGAATCTGACCCACTCTGTTGCAAATTATTATTTATTGCAGAAGTTTCTATGAAGAGTAAGGAATACGTTTTTGGTTTCGAGTCTGCACCAACATGTTTTCGCCTGTGACGTGTCATGAAGATGGAGGCTCATTGAAGTTTATTTTCGCTGCTTTAATGTTTGAGCTAGCTTTATGCTATGCAAAGATGTATCGAACTATTTATTTTACCAAGTCTGGGTTACTCGTGTAATAATACAATGTTGTGATATTCATCGTAAACTGTGTGTGCAAATGAATCGATCCAGGGGTTTGCACTATACACAGGTACCTGCCATTTTTTTAAGTGCAGGTACATTACATAAGTTTGCCAAAGCCAAAAGATTTACTATATGTTCTGAAAGTGATCACCAATACTAAATGGGAAGATCAATCATACATGATAAAAGTTGCAACCTAAAATAAAGTGTGCAGAAAATAAATGATAACACTTCTCATTAATATTCCATAACCGCAACTCACACCAAGGGATACATAGATAACCAACTAAAAGAGAGATACTTCCACACTTCAAACCATCATATAATATACTTCCCTACTCATGATATGACACTACTAAAAAGTAAAAGATGAAAGATATTGGTGATACCGCGACACTCCCCCCAAGCTTGGAACAAGCTAAGGGAGATGCTAATACCGATGATGAATTACTCCTTCGGTGGAGATGGTGATAAATTCCCAATAAGCTTCTCAACCAACTCCTTCAGTTCGTCAATCTTGTAAGCAAGAGCACGAATCATCTCTGTGCTGTGCTCAGTACGGTTCATGAATACATCAGCCTTCGAATCCCAACTCTTGGAGTTGTTTCCCCACTCTGCATCGGACTTGGAGCTCCTTTTCCCTGCATTGTTAGAACGATCCATATTCCAAAGGTTCGGCCTCATACCCTCAGGCATCTTTTCAATTTGATCCAGGTGGATTAGGTTGTGGAAGGCGTAGTTGGTGCTTGATGAAGATGTTCTTGGAGCCAGAAGATGACGTGGAACTCTCCCTCCGGTGCTAATCCGTACGCTCATCCTGCGGTTGGAAGGGATCTCCACCACTCCAATGCCGGCGACAGTTGCACGAGGGTGACGACGCATGTCTTCTTCTTCCTTCACTTCATCTTCGCTCTTGATGTCCTCCTCTAGCTTGGGATCTTGAAGTCCATCCTCGAAAGTCTTCTTTCCCTTGTCGTTGGCGGAGACCATGATGACTCAAAAAACTGGGACAATATTCTGGCAGAAAACAGCTCGAAAAAACACACGTCGAAAACACGATATACGGACCGCGGGGGCCTCGGGTGACTTTATAGCAAATATTTATGAAATAAAAGGTAAGAAACAACACGAAACCGACTAGGAGAGGAACTCTGAGGCGTCCACATCGCCTGATGGCGCGGCCAGTAAGGGCGCCGCGCCACGAGGTTGTGTGGTTGCCTCGGACTTTGTGTCCTGTTCGTTTTCGTCTCATAGTTTTTCCATATTTTCCAAAAATAAATCACAGTTAACAAAAAATTATATTTGCAGACTTTTTCTTACCGAAACTGTACCTTTTCCAAATTAGGTTCTGCAAACTCAGAAATATTTTCTTTAAGGTAATTCTCCGGAGAAATTGCTTGAATAACATCAGCATCTTCATTATAAGAATCTCCAGAAATATAATGCTTGATTCTTTCTCCATTTACCACTTGTGTAGAGTCATCCTTGAGCGAAGCAATTTTTATCGCACCCGAACGAAACACTTCCACAATAACGTATGGTCCTTCCCAGTTAGAGAGTAATTTTCCTGGAAAGAATCTAAAACGAGAACTATACAATAGAACTTTCTCACCAACATGAAATTCTTTCTTAAGTATTCTCTTATCATGCCATCTTTTAACTTTTTCTTTAAAGAATTTAGCATTTTCATAAGCTTCACTTCTCCATTCATCTAAAGAACTCAAATTAAGCAATCTTTTCTCACCAGCAAGTTTAAAATCTCTATTTAGTTCTCTCACTGCCCAATAAGCTTTGTGTTATGATTATAAGGGCAACTGACATGCTTTTCCGTAAACCATTTTATAAGGAGACATACCCATGGGATTTTTATAAGCAGTTCTTTAAGCCCACAATGCATCATTAAATTTACTAGCCCAACTCTTCCTCGTTCTATTAACAGTCTTTTGCAAGATAGATTTAATTTCTCTATTTGATAATTCTACTTGCCCACTAGTTTGAGGATGATAAGCTGAAGCAATTCTATTATTAACACCATATTTTAGCAAGAACCTTTCTGAAACCACCATGAATAAAATGAGAACCTCCATCAGTCATAAGATATCTAGGAACACCAAACCTAGGGAAAATAATTTCTTGAAGCATTTTTTATGATGTTTCACCATCATCACTTTTAGTAGGAATAGCTTCTACCCATTTAGTAACATAATCAACAACAACTAGTATATGTGTATTACCTTCTAAAGAAGGGAAAGGCCCCATAAAGTCAAATCCCCAACAATCAAATGATTCAATAACAAGAGAATAATTCATAGGCATTTCATTACGTCTAGAGATATTACCAACTCTTTGACATTCATCACAAGATAAAATAAACTTTCTTGCATCTTTAAAGAGAGTAGGCCAATAAAAACCTGATTGTAAAACCTTTTGTGCGGTTCTATCTCCAGCGTGATGTCCTCCATAAGCGCTACTATGGCACTTTCTCAATATCTCTTTTTGTTCATACTCCGGAACACATCTTCGCATAATACCATCAACTCCTTCTTTATATAAGTGTGGGTCATCCCAGAAATAATGCCTCAAGACATAAAATATTTTTTTCTTTGTTGAGCTGAAAAGGTTGGAGGCAAATACTTCGAAACAATAAAGTTAGCATAATCTGCATACCAAGGACTATCTCGTCAACTTACCCTTATTGCAGCCAATTGTTCATTTGGAAAACTATCATTAACAGGTATATTTTCCAATCTAGACAAATTCTCAGCAACAGGATTATCAGCACCTTTCCTATCTACAATATGCAAATCGATTTCTTGCAGCAGTAATACCCATCTGATAAGCCTAGGCTTTGCATCTTTATTTTTCATAAGGTATCTAATTGCAGCATGATCAGTATGAATAATAACTTTAGAATCAACAATGTATTGTCTAACTTTATCACAAGCAAATACAACAGCTAGAAATTCTTTTTCAGTCGTAGCATAATTCTTTTGAGGTAAATCAAGAGTCTTACTAGCATAATGAATAACATTTAACTTCTTATCTATTCTTTGTCCAAGAACAGCACCAACAGCAAAATCACTAGCGTCACAAATAATTTCAAATGGTAAATTCCAATCAGGTGGTTGAACAATAGGAGCAGTTATTAAAGCTTTCTTAAGTATTTCAAAAGCTTCCTTACAATCATCATAAAAATCAAACAGTATATCTTTTTTGCAAGAGATTAGTAAGAGGCTTTGATACCTTGGCAAAGTCTTTGATAAACCTTCAATAGAAACCAGCATGACCAAGAATACTACAAATAACTTTAACATTACGGGGGCAAGGCATTTTCTCAATTGCATCCACTTTAGCTCTATTAAGTTCAATACCTCTTTCAGAAATTTTATGTCCAAGAACAATCCCTTCATTAACCATAAAATGGTATTTCTCCGAATTAAGAACAAGATTAGTTTCTTCACATCTCTGCAAAACCTTATCATGTTTGTGCAAGCAGTTATCAAAAGAAGTACCATAGACGGAGAAATTGTCCATGAACACCTTCACAATTTCCTCACAAAAATCATGAAAGATAGCAGACATACATCTTTGAAAAGTAGAAGGAGCATTACATAAACCATAAGGCATACGCCTATAAGCATAAGTACCATAGGGACAAGTAAATGTGGTTTTCTCTTGATCTGAGTTTTAACAGCAATTTTAGAGAAACCAGAATAAGCATCAAGAAAACAAAATGAGTTTTATTAGCTAATATTTCCAACATTTGATCAATAAAGGCTAATGGATAATGATCTTTCTTAGTAAATTTATTAAACTTTCTAAAATCAATGCACATTCTATAACCAACAACAACTCTTTGAGGAATAAGTTCATCATGATCATTAGGAACAACAGTAATTCCACCCTTCTTAGGGACACAATGCACATGACTAACCCATCTACTATCAGCAATAGGATATGTTATACCAGCATCAAGAAGTTTTAATACCTCATTTTTACCACTTCCTTCATCTTAGGTATTAAACGGCGTTGATGTTCAACAACTGACTTCGCATCGGGCTCCATATTAATAGAATGTTGACATATAGTAGGAGAAATCCCTTTCAAATCATCCAAAGTATAACCCATAGCTCCCCGGTGTTTCTTCAATATTTCCAATAATCTCTCTTCTTCTTTACCTGAAAGGTTAGCACTAATACTAACAAGATATATTTTCTTATCATCAAGATGAGCATGTTTAAGATTATCAGGCATAGGTTTTAAATCAAAGACAAGATCCTCTTTAGGTGGAAGTGTTTTACCCAAGTGTTCCACTTTTAAATTATGTTTAAGAATAGGTTGACGAAGAAATATGTCCTCACGTTCATTTCTTTCTTCCATAAAAGTTTCATCTTCATGATCTTCCATAAATTGCTGAATATAATTAGTAGGAGCAAGAGAGACAAAAGCAAGTTGTTCTACTCTAAAATCTTCATTAGGCAATTCGGGTTCATAAGGTGTTTTAGCAAATTTCGAAAATTTGAATTCATATTAATCACCAGCAAATTTTGTAAGGATTTTCTCTTTCCTACAATCTATAACAGAACAATCAGTATTCAGAAAAGGTCTATAAAAAATAATAGGACAAGTCTTACTAGCAGTAGAACCAAGTACAAGAAAATCAGCGGGATATTTAGTCTTACCACATAGAACTTCAATATCTCTAACAATACCAACGGGAGATATAATTTCTCTATTAGCAAGTTGATAACCACATCAATACCTTCAAGTTGGCTGGGGCCAATTTCATGCATAATCTCTTTGTAAAGCTCATAAGGAATATCACTTGAACTTGCACCAATATCACATAAACCATAATAACAATGATCACCAATTTTAACAGATAACACATGAACACTAGCCTTTCTTGGCTTTAAAGGATGAGAGACAACATTAGAAGCATCATCACAAAATATAATATACTCTTTTCCCACATTTTCAGAAACAAGTTCTTTAATTATAGCCACAGAAGGTTCAACATTAATTTGTTCATCATGCTATTTAGATTTCTTATCACTTTTATTAACCACACTAGCCATAAGAGAATGTTCTTTCACTTTAACAGGAAAAGGAATTTTATCAACATAAGGCTCAGGAATGATATGATCAACAATATTAACTTCAATACTTTTAGCTAAAGGAACAACAGGTTTATCTTTATAAGGTTCATGATATTTTTCAAACCCCTTCTTGGGCAAACCGAAATAATCAGCAAAGGTTTTATAATAATTTGCAACAACTTGAGAATCAAGACCATAAGCATTATTCATAATTCGAAATACATCAGTGTCCATTAGAGTCTTAATGAATTCAAAGTCATATTTTATACCTGACTCCCTACCTTTGTCGTTCTCCCATGCTTCAGTATTTTCATTAATACGATCAAGAAGATCCCATTAAAACTCCTTCTTATTACGAGTCAATGATCCAGCACATGAAGTATCCAAGAATGTTTTATCTTCAAACGAGAGTCTGGCATAGAAGTTATCAACAATAATATAACCAGGAAACTCATGAATGGGACATTTGAGCATGAATGCCTTCAGTCTCCCCCACGCTTGGGAAATACTCTCTCCATCACGAGACCAGAAGTTATATATACAATAACGATCTTGATGAATTTAACTTGGAGGATAAAATTTAGAATAAAAGAGAAGTACAATTTCCTCCCATCCAAGAGAATCTATGTTCTTCAGCAGTTTATACCAATGCGCAGCTCTACCACAAAGTGATATGGAGAATAATTTCTTCCTGACTTCGTCCATCGTAATACCTGCACACTTGAACAACTCGCATAATTCATGTAAATACAACAAATGATCAGCGGGGTGGACAATTGCATCCCGAAAATAGCGGTTATTCATAACACGTTCAACAATTTTCATAGGTATTTTAAATGGCATAATATCATCCAGAGGCGCTTCATGTTCTACCTCAGCAGCGGTAGAACACTTCCCAAACAGGAAAGCAATATTTCTCTCCTCCATTATAAAGCAAATCAGGAGATAGAAATAAAAACAACACTATAGTTGAAGTTTTCCTTACCAATTCCTCTTTCCAATAGCGCTTCACTCCCCGGAAACGGCGCCAGAAAATAGTCCTGATGACCCACAAGTATAGGGGGTGTATCGCAGTACTTTCGATAAATAAGAGTTTCGAACCCAACGAGGAGCAAAAGCTGTTGACAAGTGGTTTTGATGAGGATTTCACTGTAAACCCTAATAGACAAGTTTTTAGCAGAGTTTGATATAACGGAGAAATAGAGTGCGAGTAAATAGAGCGCGGCAATTATAATTGCAGCGAGTGGCCCAATCCTTTTTAGAGTAAGGACAAGCCGGTTTGTTTACTTATGATGACCAAACGTTCTTGAGGACACACGGGATTTCTGTCTAGTGCTTTCGCTTCATATTGATGAATAATCCTTAGTGTTTGGATAAGTGTCGTGTGGGTGAACCTATGCTAATTGACCGCCCTTACTAGGACTAATACATACTTATGATTATACCCCTTGCAAGCATCCGCAAATACAAGAAAGTAATTAAGATAAATCTAACCATAGCCTTCAACTCTGAGATCCTGCGATCCCTCGCGCATCGGAATACCAATGGGGTTTAGGTTTATGTCACTCCGGCAACCCCACAAATGATAAGCGAATACGCGATGCATTCCCCAAGGCCCAAAAAGGTGAAGTGTCATGTAGTCGACATTCACATGACACCAGTAGAAGAATGGCACCACAACTAAAATATCAAAACATCAAATATTAATCAACAAAGTTCACTACTAACATCTAGACTCCCCCCATGTCCTCAAGAACACAACGAACTACTCACAACACACCATAATTAACATGATTAGAGGTGATCAACACCGGGAGTTCAACGGTTTCACTCAATAGTAACGATAACAAGAGTAATCAACACCGGGAGAGTTTCCCCTATCAAATACACAGAATTTAGCCCTAGATGTTACAACAGGATCAGAGTGGATGGATGGAGATGACAGTGTCGGCAGTGGATATGGTGGTGTTGGCGATGGTGATGGACGAGGGATGTCCCCATCAATACCCATGGTTACTAGCCTAGGGTAAGAGTTATGAGTTAGAGAACATGTGGTGTTGGTAGATTCGTTGGCTGACAAGCGGGAATTACCCAGGTTCGGGGCCCTCGAGTGAGGTAACACCCTTACTCCTTCTTGTCTGTTATTGATTGTGTATATGCGGCGAGTACAGTGGTCTAGCAAGATGTCGATCTTGCTAGGGTTTGGTGATTCTGGTGGGCGTGTCCCTAGTCAGTCTCCCTCCTGTCCTTTATATATGGGTATAGGTCTCGGGTCGTAACCGACTAGGACTATATTTATGGAAAGTACTACCGACTATCCTATCTATGGTAGAAGCCTTTGTCTTGGACTCCGCTTGGTGGGCTTCCTCAGCCTATTGACAATTGGGCTTTAGTCATTACGTGCACCAGGTACCCACATGAGGGGGTACCCGTTTGATATAACCTTGTCATTAGCCCCCGAGTGCTTGGCTAATTCAGAGAATAAGTCATGGACTCACTACATAGTGCACGTCTCATGTTTTATGCTTTTGATATGATATTTTTGTCTTTTTGACTTATGAACTTTGACAATGGATTTCGACTGAGTAGGCCTGGGTTTATTCGATAAGTCGAAACCAGTTAACTGCACTTGGGCAAAACCTTACTAGTCTTCTATCAGGCTTCGAGTCCTTGGTCTCGAACCCGGAACATACTGGACAGACACACCTCAGGCCAATCGATGGTCTTACTGATACTGTTCGGTAGTTTCGATTTGCTACCTAGCGCGTCCGCCAGGATTTTGATCGTATCTGTTGATACGGAAACGTCCAGGATTAAAACACTGCTGGAGTGATCCTCGGCCCTTTCGAATGATCGATGGGTCTTACCTTTGTATTTCTCGTATACAGCATCTGAGGTACTCTATCGACTGATTTTCACTCGGAAATTATTATGTTTTAAATGCTTTTGATTTTATCGGGTGCACAACAGTGCTCCCGATGGGAGTAGCCCCCGAGATTGTCCTTTATTGCTTGCAATAGAGGATAATCTCAATTTGCATTTTGCCAGTCAAATGTTTCTTGTCTCCTCCCGATGAGAGTTTCCACTCGACTATTCTTTACGTTTATTCTTGCGATTGTGCTTTTGATTTGTAAGGAGCTTTCCTTATTTATCAGTCATGGTATGACGCCTTTTGCGTTTGTTCGTCTGAATGATGTCATGTGTGACATCCTTGGCATGCGAATAGTACTCTGAGGGGACGTTACACAGTGGGCCCCTCTCTTTGACCGTTGTGGACGCCGGTTCAGTTCCGATTTGACCTGACGCGGCGAGATTTTCACAGACGTGATGATGATCTCCTCGTTTTGCGCGCGTAGTGGGCGGCGTGTTCTGTGATGATTGCCCTCCGATCATGCCACGCGTCGTCGTATTTTTGTTTGGACGACCATGATGAATCCCTGATTTTTACCATAAGTACGGGTTTCTCCGTTATGATTTATTTTACTCTGCCATTTGCCTCTTGCTTTCCTCTTCTTCATCTTCCTCCTCGCGCCCGCCGCCGCTCTGCTTTTGCGGTTCCTTCCTTTTTCGCGCCCTCTTCTCCTTCTTTGATCCTGCATTCCTATAGTCTGTCTTGGCTCCTAAGAAGAGCTCTGCATATTCAGTTGCTGCTGCCGCTACTGGCAAGAAGAGGAAGGAGGCGACTGCCGCCACCGTCCCCGCCACTCTGAAGAAAGAGTCCGGCGCCTGGATCTCGTCTACCGTGACGGAAAGACGGCTGGCGGCTCTTCGCAAGGAGGGGCTTCTTCCTCCATCCCCGGAGGTCACCGTTCGGGCTCCCGACAAGGACAACTTCCCCGTGCTTCTTCTCGGAGAACGGGTATGTTTTGCCGAGTTCCCTCCCCGCGGCTTCGGCTTTCCATTGCACGACTTCGTGCGCGGCCTCCTTTTTGCTTACGGGATACATATCCATGGTCTGGTCCCCAACGGCGTTTTGCACATTGCCTATTTTATGGTAATGTGCGAATGCTTCTTGGGGATATCCCCTAGCTGGGCACTATGGAAGTCGATCTTCCTAGTGCGCCCCATGGGCCGCAACGGCCGTGTCAACCCCGTCAGATGTGTCGGGTTCCATGTCAAGGCCGGCTGCAAGTACTTCACTTTGAAGGCAGTCGAGTCTGCTCAGGGGAGGAGGACCAAATGGTTCTATGTTCAACTGGGCCAAGACATCCGCCCCGCCTTCTCGACTGGCGTCGCTGAGAAGACGAAGGCCTGGGAGCACTTTCTTTCTCTAGCCGAAGAACTCGAGGCTGGCCCGCTGCTGGAGAGAGTCGCTGGATTGCTGAACACCGGCGTCTCTGGTGTTCAGTTGATCTACACTTTCCTGAAGAGTCGAGTGTGTCCTCTTCAGCAGCGCGCGCACCCGATGTGTGCGTATGAGGGGGTACTCGACGCCACCAGGATCAGTGTTGTGAAGCTATCGGCGAATGAGCTCGACACACTCGTGAAGTCGGTGACCAGCTACAAAGCTGAGGACACCATCAACTATGCCTTCACGATAGCTCCCTTCAGCTCAGAGAATCCCCTTCCCGAGGTAAGTTACTTGCGCTCTTGTTTTCGACTGATTTTGCTATCGTCTTCTCCCTTAATTTTGAGTTTGCTTTTGCTTTGCCTTGTGTAGGGGCATTCAACAAAGTATTCGCTCCCTCCCCTTCCTGAAGTTGGGCCTGTCGAGGAGACGGTTGTGCTGAAGGAGCGAGAGAAGTCGACAGACTCTCTGCCTGGGGCAGAATCCTCTTCTTCAGAGAAATCAAAAGTCGATGGAAAAGGTGTAGGGAAACTCAACACCGAGGCAGCCGATGAGCCCGCTCCTAAGCGTCTCCGCCAGGTGCACTCAGGTGAAGGTGAGGAGGCAGCGGACTCTGGCGCTTCTTCACTTGCGCGGGATGTGCCACCCTTGGCCTAGCGCTCGCCTCCGCCTTCTACCTGCCACTCCGGCTTCGGCGGGCCTCGGTTCGACTTCGATATCACTTCCGGTGAAGATGAGCGAAGGTAATTTCTTAACGTCCTTTTATTTGCATTTGGATCTTCTAGCGATGATCGGGCCGCTAGCCCTCAGGTCGCCCATGCCGCGAATGCCACCTCCTCTCCAGTTGCGGAGGCGGTAGTCGCTCCTTCGCCGTCTTCCGTTCCTGCGTCGGTGGTCGCAGCATCTACCGCGGCAGCTGCTACTGCTGCGCCCTCGACTCCTTTACTGCCCACCTGGCTGAATCTTGTAAGCCTTCTTTTCTTTGCCAATATGGTATCCTTTTCTTTGACATGTTGGTGTGATGTGTGCGTTATGCTTGTAGCCGTCCGCAAGTGGCTTTGCTTCTTTTGGCAAGGCTTTTGCGCATTCGGAGGATGAGCGAGTCGCTCTTCCCTCTCAGCTGGATCAGCTCAGCCCTAAGCTTCTTACTATGCTTCGCACATGCTGCGCTTCTTCCTTTATGTGACTGGTCTGCTTTCTTTCCTTTGTTTCAGGGAGAAAGAAATTTTAGAACCCGACTGGCTGATGTGGAGAAGACCCTCTCCCAGCAGTCGACTGCCCAGGAAGAGCTAGACGCTCTTTGTGCTTCTGAAGGGGAGCGGGCTAGGCGACTACCCGGCTATACGCACTCTCTTGCCGGTGAGGAATAATGATTTTTGTGTGTGGATTTGTTATTTGCCTTTTTCAGATTTTTGATATGCGCCTTGTTTTCTTCTTCAGGCTCTTCTTCCAGCTCTGTTGGTGCGGAAAGTGATGCCTTGTCACTTGACCAAGCCATTGACCAGGTTAGGGTGACCGTGAAGAAGGCCAAGAAGTCTCTGGAGACATCCCTCCAGGCTCTTGGCGCTATTTTTAAGGAAGTGCTGCCGGCAGCCGAGGTCCCGTCGACCATTGCGGGATTCGCTGCGCGACTGGGCCCCAAGTCGAAGACTTTGAAGTCTTACGCCCAAGAGCTGATGGTACGCGGCTCAGACTCCACCTTCAAGCTTCTTCTTAGTCGTGGCGCGCACGCTCACTATGAGTCCATCATGTCTGACTTTCAAAAGAAGTCAGATGGGAGACCTTCGAGTTTGGCGAAGTACAACGCCCGCGCCTCTAGCCTTGCTAAGTCTAGCATCGCGACTATGGAGCGCCGCTCGGCAGCCGTTGATGTTGCCCGCAAGACTGGGTCTGAATCTGCTGCCCAATCCTAGGCAGCTCAGTTTTAGATCTTTTGCTCTGTGCTGTAATTCGTGATGTACATTGTGCCAGCTAATGTTGATATTTGGAAGATATATCTTTTTCTGATCCTTGCATGTTTGCCTTGTGTCTCCTTTTGCTTTGATTTGTATCTTGCCTGAAGTGCTTATGATTGTGCCTAAGTCGAACTGCTCGACTACTCCTGGGGATATTCGAGTGGGAGGGGAGTGGCACTCGACTGCGTAGCTGGGGAACGAAGCTCGTGTGCTTGACTATGCCAAGAAGAAAGTTGTTCAACTGGAGCAACAACTCAAGTCGGCCAAAACTGACATGGAAATTCTGCGAGGAAGGCCTTCTCTTTCCACCTAGAGGGAAAAATATGTTCTCTATGAGATGGAAGATTCGAACAAGCAACTTGAAGGTATTTGCTTTGGCTTTGCCTCTTTGTGTGTGTGTGAACTGCATCTTATGTCTTATCGCCTTGCTCTATCTGTAGTTTTTGTAGATGACTCTCGTGCTGAGGCCACTCGTGTGGCCGAACGTCTGGCAGCCGCTACTCAGACGGCATTCACCGCCCCCCAACACTTTTGGCTTGATGCGTACCATCCTAACTTCCTTGCCACTCTGGAGGATCGAGTGTGGCGTGGTGTTATTCTGTTGGAGCGCTGTCAGGTGGCACTTGCGCGGGCGAAACATTATATGTTTCTAGAAGGTCCCCAGCCTCGAGGAATCCATGCCTTAGTCGACCTGTTTCACTCTCATTAGCCTATTCGAGAGGCTGAGACCCGACAGGTTGTGCTTGGAGCCAACGCTGCGTTCTCCTACATGAAGCGCCAAGATTCTTTGCATCCCTCTTCTTTGTCATCCCGGTCGGAGATTCGACTGTCTAGCGAAGATATGGAGCAAACTCCTGATGCCGCTGAGAAAATGATAAGCCGAGTGCGGAAGCAACTGATCCACTCCAATCTTCCGCTGAAGGATGAAGATGCTTAGCTTATGGATTGGAAGGGTTTACACTGTAAATATAACACAAATATCTAGCCCCCGAGTATAGCAAGTGGGGTTTTGTTGTTATGCCATAGGAATCCTTTGTCTGTCTGTATTGGATGCTCTCAAGTGTATTTGATTTTGTTTGTGTTTTTGTCTTTTGACGCAGACGCAGCCCCCGGGCACGTCGAGTGTCTGCTTTATGCGCAGCCCCCGAGCATCTCCGAGAGAGTAATCCTGTGGCCAGTTCCTCAAAGATGTCTTAGGCTTGCTCCCAAAGACATTTTCGAGAAACTGGTTCTCAGGAGAACTCCCTGTACTTGCCTTTATCCCTCTTGTAAATCCAGTGTGTCTCAAGAGAGTAGCCCTAGGCCCAACTACTCGAATATGTCTTAGTCTTGCTACCGAAGACATCTTCGAGAAGCTGGTGCTTAGGAGAACTCCAACAGCTGCCTGGGTGAGAATGAAGGGATGGGTGTCTATTTATAGTGCTTGCCCCTGCCTCTTGCCTTTACCAGGGTAGTTCAAACAACACTCCAAAGGTCACCTTTTGCTCAGCCCCAATAGCCAACTTACTGTAACTCGAAGGGTCAAGTGGCTCTTGACGCCAGTCAAAGGGTCAATCTGACAGCCATTGGGGCCGACTTATCCAGACCTTTATCCTACCCGGGGTAGCCCCGCGACATATATGCAGCCCCAGGTGCCTGCTTTTTGATTTTTGATATATGTGCAGCCCCCGAGCATATCGAGTAGCTGCTTTTTGCTTTTTGATATATGTTTAGCACCCGAGCATATAGAGTGGCTGCTTTTTGCTTTTTGATATATGTGCAGCCCCCGAGCATATCGAGTGGCCGCTTTTTACTTTTTGATATATGTGTAGCCCCGGAGCCTATCAAGTGGCTGTCCTTTCGTTGTGACAAAAAAATATGCAGGGAAGGTATGGATAATCTCTTTTCTTTATAAATGTTGACTATCAAGCCACCTCATTAAAAACCTTCCAGTCCCCTTAGGTACCCTGGCAAGGAAAAGAGCGCGTCTGGAACCTGCTAGCCTTTTGATACATGATGTTTTTGCTACATCGACTAGATGTTTTTGCTAAGTGCTTGAACGGATAGACGTCGCCTAGAGGGGGGGGGGTGAATAGGCGATTTAAAAACTTTTCCGAGGAGCCGGAATATCCGGTCCAAGAGTGACCCGGAAATTCCGGTATGCTTGATAAAGTCGGAATAAAACTAGAGGTTTACTTTAACAAGCATACAACCTAGATATATATACTAGGCTCACGTATGTGCACCAACAACTTATGCTAAGCAATACAAGTAACAAGGTGATAGCAAGTTAGATGACTTCAAGCACGAAGGCTATCACAATGTAAAGTGCATAAGGAAAGAGCTCGGGTATAGAAATAACCGAGGCACGCGCAGACGAGGATGTATTCCCGAGTTCCACCAAAAGGGTGAACGTCTCGTTTGGAGAGGTGTGCGCAACCACAACAGGTTAGCCGCAACGCCACAAAGGCTCACCTTCTTGTCCTGATGAACTCAACCACAAAAGGTTGCGAGTTGACCTTTCACTATTGATCCCCTTTTAGGGCGGACATCGAATCCCGTACAACTCTTGAGGCACACACGCACAACTTAATTGAGGCTCCCAAGTCTTGAGGCACACACCCACAACTTAATTGGGGGCTCTCAAGTGACCACAAAAGGTATTGGCCACAAAACGCCGGCCAAAAAAGGCGTCTAGGGTCCAAAGACCCAAGAGTAACAAGCTCACAAGTATCACCAGCACGAATCCTCGTGGAGGGCTCAAACCGATGCAAATGCAACGGCAAGAGGACACGAAGTGCTCAAGCCCTTCACTCTCAAATTCCAACAAAACAACAAATGCTTATGGGGGAATAAGAGAGGAAGAACAAAGGAAACCACAAAGGAGTTGTAGCGTACCTGCACTTAAAATAAGGCAGATACCTATGTATAGTGCAAATCCCTGGATCGATTCGTTTGCACACACAGTTTACGATGTAATATCACAACAAAGTATCAATTTTATTACATCGATGATCCAGACTTGCAAAATATTCAATACAAGTTGCATAGCATAAAGCTAGCTTTGAAAGAGTAAACTGCGGAAATACAATAGCAGTGAGTCTCCATCACATTCGTGTTGCCACAGGCGAAAACATGTTGGTTGCAGACTCGAAACTCTTAAACGAAACCTCAATCGTCATCTGAACAATCTGCAATAAGAAAAATATTGCAACAACGTGGGTCAGATTCCATTAAAAATGGAGTCTGGCAAGTGACACTATGGTGGACACTTAGTGGAATAACTCTAATAACCTATATGCATATTTGGCTGGTGGAGTTCAAGGCTATTTTGCATAAAGCCAATTTTTCCTAACTCTTTGGAAAACTCTTTTCTTCTATTCGAGACATTTGTGGCATGACAACCACTGTCTCATTCTACTCTTGTTCGCCCATCAAGTTTTTATTTTATAAGTTGGAATGGTGGAATCATCCGTAGACGTATGTGATCAGCTGCTCAAATTGTCCGTACCGGGGACACGGATAAGTACTTAGTTTTACACTCTACAGAGGTTGTGCACGTTCACCATTGTACCCATTCAACCCAAACTATCCTTTACACACTTAAAGTGATAAGGAAAAGGAGAAGAATGAGACGAGATCTTTCAGAAGAATTTTCCCTACCACCTGGTATACCCGTTCCACCTAACACCCTCTACATCTGCTTGTCAAGCCGGAGAGAGTCCACGCAACATAGTTGATCAAGCCAGAGCCCATTGGCAATGGCTGCACTGGAAGCAATCGTCACTCGGAGTTCTTCAGATTCCTCTGTTCCTGGGTGGCCGTTCACAAGTGCGCGTACTCCAGGAACCATAAACATGGGCCTGAGTAGCCACTCAACATAAACCATACAACAACTTACCACCCAGGTGTTTCATTCTTAACTTAGTAGAACTTAGATCCTAGACACAGTAGTAAGGGATTTCTACACAGGTTTAGCATAGCAATACTATCCTACACTTGCTTATATAAAAATACACTAAGTAATGCATATAGAAAATAGTATGAAGTTTATGAGGTGTGCCACTTGCCTTTGGATGATGTCTTTGCTCACAAACTCTTTTCAACGTAACTCAGGTCTCTCCGTTCAGTCTAACAATATAGACAAGCAACAATACAACAATCAACATAAAACACAACTACACATTGCATACAAACACATACCTAATGAACAAACAAGTTTTATAAAACTTCTAAGGAAAATATGTTTATGCATGATGTGCAAAATATTTCTAAGGAATAGGGATGTATGTTATGCCATGAAAATCTTCTAAGTTAATGCAAGGTAATTATGTTAGTAAAAAATGACTAAGGACTAAGGTCATAAGTTTGATAAAATACTTTGCTATAAATCATCTTGAATAGGCACTCCAATGGCTTAGTCATGATGTGCATAAGTTCTTAGAGAAAAATAATACTCTATTTTTCAAGGTGATTAACGATTATTAACAACTTTTTGTAAATTGGATATTCACTTTTGTGAGAGAGACAGACACCCGGCCAACCACTTAAGTTATGGAACATGTCTCATGTATGTGGACATGTAAGGTTAGTCTCCAAGCTGCTTCATCTCACTATGCCGCTAGGATCCAATAACTTCAAAGATGGTAATATCATGATCAAAAATTGTTTATGTCTGAAGTGAAAGACAAGATTAGGAAAGAGGGAAAAGATAGAAAGAAGAATGTAGAATCTTCACCTTGCTTCCTTTTCTCCTTGCTGTGATTACTTCATTGCAACTTTGTAGACTTGATGGCTTTGAAGACTTGATGCTGTTGATAGCCTCCAGGTTAGTCTTGAATATAACTTAGTCATCATAAGGTCTAAGAGAAGGAGGAAGAAAAGAAAGAGAGAGGAAGCAAGACTTAGAAAATTGCTGGTTGGTCTTCATGAACTTCTTCTTGATTTTTCTTTGAAGTGCTTCCACCCCTTGAAGATACTTCTGAAGTCTTGTTTTGGCTAAGTCCTTCATTGGCCTTCTAGCTCCCTATTGAAAATCCTAAGTGTCTAAGTGCATAGCACTTTACCAAAGTACTAAGTTGAAAATAATTCTAACTTAGAGAAGATGAGGGAGGAGTTTTCCTATGAGGAGTATAACTATATAATAAAATAAGTTATGCATGAAATGCACTTTTTAATCATAAGAAACATCATACTAATTTTTTTGTGATATTTATAAAGTATGCATGAGGCTATACATGCAATTTAATTAATTCCTATTTTTGGAAAATATAATAATAGAAATTACATATAAGATTAAACTTTATGTGATTAAATATTTATAACAAAATTTTATAAATGGTGCTAATAAACAGAGGGGATTTAAATAAACTTATAGCAATTGAATTTACTCAAAAATAATGTTTCTATTAAAAGTTATATCAAAATTACTCAAGTTATTCAATTTAAACATATAACTATTAAGTAATCAAAATAATACTCAAAAATATTTTATAATGGACGCATCATATTACAAATATTCCAAAGTTTCTAAAACAATTTTATTTGCAATTTTTGAATTAATAGATTCAAAGTTATTACAAATATACTCAAATAATCTATTTGAAATTTGAATATTTTAAACTAACTCAAATTTGAATTCTAACATATCTAAAATATTCTACATGTCAAGAGCTTTTCAAAAAAATAAAGTTTGCTAAATTTGGCCAAACCAGTTAAAAGTTATAATAGATTTAAGATGTGGGGTGTTTTCTGTTAAACTGCCATTTTAATTTTATTTGGAAAATTGTTTTCCACGCTGGCGCTGACGTTTCGCTGACGCGGCGCTGATTGTGCATGCCACATCAGTTCTGACTGGATCTGATCTGGATCGTCAGATCTGGATCTGACGGCCAGTAATGAAACATACATGTTCGATTCAAGATCTAATCTCAACCGTTGAACTCAGATCGGAGGGCTCACCTCGATTTGGTCAGCAGCTAGCGGCGCTGACTCGCCAGAGGAGAGGAAGGTGGCGGCGCCGGCGTCAGTCTTCGACGGAAACGGCGCTCCGATGGAGTTTGAGCTCGGGGAAGACGTCTCCCGACCGCGGCTTGACACGGCGAAGCGATTGGTCGTGACGGAAGCGAGCTCCGCTTCCTGGAACGGCCGCTACGCTCGGGCGAAGCGAAGCCGCGCCGGCGTGCTTCGGTCGAGCACGAGGCACTCCGCTCGGCTACGATTTGGAGAGGAGGGGGTGACTGCCGGGCGCGCACGAGCGAGGGGAGGAAGAGAAGGTGGGTCTCGGGCTCGGGTTCTTCTTGACCTCGCCGGGAAACGGGGAAAATGGCGGCGGAGGCGAGGAACTCCGGCGAGCTTAAAAGAACGGCCTGGCGGCGCGATTCGATTCGGGTTTGAGGAGGAATGGGAGGCGAGGACGTGGGGTTTATGAAGGGGCAGAGGGGAGGAAACAACTCGCGTTAATTTCGCCGGATTTTAGGAAATGGATCGGGTTTGATTTCGGCCGTGATTTTTGCCGGAGGAGGAAGATGATGCTGACGTCATCGCTGACGTCAGCAGTTTTTCTTTTTCTGATTTCTAATTTATTCATATCTTTTGATTTACATGTCCAAATGAAGTCAAATAAATTTCTAAAAAATTCAATATCTTTTTGTTAACCCAATTGTGGGCTTGTTTTGAACACTTTTGAAAATTAATATTTTGAAATATTCATAAAATGCAAATTTGCCCATTTAGGTCAATTTTGAAATTAGTAATTTAATAATTTCATTTGGGTTTAAATAAAATTTATGAAATTACCACAATCATATATGGTTGATATTAAGTTATTTAAAACTCATTTTTAGTAACCATTCATTTTTTTTGTATAATAGTAAGATAATAGAATATAAATATTTCTAGAGTAATAGGAATTATAATGGATTCAAATTATAATTCAATTTTATTTTGTGCACCATTATATTTTATATTAAGATAAATGATTTCAAAAGTCCATAACATATCTCTGGAAGATGTTCCAGATTTAATTCATTGCTTATTTTGAATATATTTATGAAATCATTTTATGTATTGCAAATTGGTAAAAATAATTTAAGTTATTGAATTGCCTATTTGAATAAATCATTAGTTATAAAATCTATGAAGTTTTACAAATATAAACTATGGACTTATAATTTCCAAAACTATATTTTGAACTTAGGTAAAACAATGAAAACCATTTTGCAATTATACCATTTTTAAATAGTTTTGAATTTATGAATAGATATGGCTAAGTGGTTGAAATCAAATACTTAAAAAGAAACTTTGTATTACATGAAAATGGTTTTGAAAGTTTGTAAATCATTTGTCAAATAATACATTGAGCTTTAAGAAATATAATGCAAAATAAAATGTTTAATTTGAAACAACTTTTGGAAATAATGATAACTGAGATATTTGAAATATTAAACTCTTTCAATATGTTTGAAGTCTTTCATAGTTGGTTTTCTTATGCATTTTAATATTTTGTTTTAATCAAACAAAAGTTTTAAATTTTAGTGATTTTCAAACATTATAAATGTTGGGATGTTACAGACTACCACCCTTAAAAGGAATCTCGTCCCCGAGATTCGGAGAGGCTCGAAAGAAAGATGGTTTGGGATCTCTGGGTTTAAGTAGCTGGGTTTGAATTATCTGGGTTGCTACCACCCGTAAAAGAAAAGTTTTGTTGATAGTCAAACATTCTAACTTATACAAGAAGGATCAAGAAAATTAATTACAAACAACATCTAACAAACTTCAAGCAACAAGATTCAACACAAACAAACAATCTAGTATTGTCACACAACCTAAGTTGGTATGAACAACACACTAACACGATATCGTCGTTCTATTTAAGTGGTGGTCAAATCTACCTCCTTAGGGAGTGCTTCAAGTTCTTGTTCAAAGTTTATGGATATCTTCGAAGTGTTGGTCGAATCCTGGTTCTTCAGTGGTCTTCCATGCATGTAGAACTTCATGTTGAATCGTAGCTTTTCCATATGAAGCAGCAGAATCAGACTTAGACTATAAGAACATGGTCATCTAGAGTAAGATAAGGTATTTTCAGAAGGTTGATTGTAGATGAGAGTACGAGGAAGATAAAATGAAAAAGTTTTGTTTTTAGAAGACAAAATAAAAATAGATTTTTGATCCTATGGTCAAATCTTATTTCTATCCAAACTTAGGGTTTCGAACCTACATGCAACACAGTGCTCTAATACCATCTGTAGCGTACCTGCACTTAAAATAAGGCAGATACCTGTGTATAGTGCAAATCTCTGGATCGATTCGTTTGCACACACAGTTTACGATGTAATATCACAACAAAGTATCAATTTTATTACATCGATGGTCCAGACTTACAAAATATTCAATACAAGTTGCATAGCATAAAGCTAGCTTTGGAAGAGTAAACTGCGGAAATACAATAGCAGTGAGTCTCCATCACATTCATGTTGCCACAGGCAAAAACATGTTGGTTGCAGACTCGAAACTCTTAAACGAAACCTCACTCGTCATCTGAACAATCTGCAATAAGAAAAATATTGCAACAACGTGGGTCAGATTCCATTAAAAATGGAGTCTGGCAAGTGACACTATGGTGGACACTTAGTGGAATAACTCTAATAACCTATATGCATATTTGGCTGGTGGAGTTCAAGTCTATTTTGCATAAAGCCAATTTTTCCTAACTCTTTTGAAAACTCTTTTCTTCTATTCGAGACATTTGTGGCATGAAAACCACTGTCTCATTCTACTCTTGTTCGCCCATCAAGTTTTTATTTTATAAGTTGGAATGGTGGAATCATCCGTTGACGTCTGTGATCAGCTGCTCAAATTGTCCGTACCGGGGACACGGCTAAGTACTTAGTTTTACACTCTGCAGAGGTTGTGCATGTTCACCATTGTACCCATTCAACCCAAACTATCCTTTACACACTTAAATTGATAAGGAAAAGGAGAAGAATGAGACGAGATCTTTCAGAAGCATTTTCCCTCCCACCTGGCTATACCCGTTCCACCTAACACCCTCTACATCTGCTTGTCAAGCCGGAGAGAGTCCACGCAACATAGTTGATCAAGCCAGAGCCCATTGGCAATGGCTGCACTGGAAGCAATTGTAGCACCCCATCTTTTAAATAAAGATGGAGCACCTGTGTTATGTGCTAGTCCCTGGATCACTGCCAGCACCACAGTACAAAATATATAGTATCATTGCATAAGTATCAAATTACTACAACGAGATCCAAAAATAGCTAAGTATAGCTTTATTACAAAGTGCATAGTCATGAAGACTAGCTAAAATATTCAGAGTTCACAACGAAAATAAAAGCAATGAGCCTCCTCTTCTAGCATACGCCACAAGTAGACATGTTGGGTGTAGAATCGAGTCCAAACTTACTCCTCATCAGAATTACCTGCACATTTGAATATGCAGCCCCCGTAGGAGGTCAATACAATGAAGTATTGGCAAGTGACTATGGTGGATAATTTATGACAAGTCTAATTCTATATGCATTTTTGGCTTGGTGGAGTTGTAGGCTATTTTGCAGAAAGCCAGTTTTCTCCTATCTTTTGTAAAACACTTTTATTTCTCAAAGACTTGGCACCAAGGGATGAAGCCCAAGTGCACCAACAATTCTTTCCTTAGTCAAATTTTACTTTATGAAAACTATGATGAGATTCTTCCTTCCATCCTTGTCCAGTTGCTCGAAGTAGTCCATCACCGGGGACACGGCTGAGTAATCAGATTGTCGACTCTGCAGAGGTTGTGCACTTTCACCTTGAGACTCAATTAACCTAAACATCCTATACACGCGGAGTGCATTAAGGAAAGGAGAGAACTGAGACAAGAACTTTTAAAAGAAGAATGCAACCATACTAGCAAGACCCGTTCCACCTACCAACTCTACATCTGCTTGTCAAGCTGACAGGTTGCACTCTCACAACTTAGTAATTCTAGACAGAGCCCATTGTCAAAAGGCTGCACGGGAAGCTTCTAAACTTGGAGGGACTTAGAAATCTCTTTGTTCCTGGGTGGCCGTCCACAAGTGCGCTTCTGGGTGACAACCACCATGCTCATGGCCCTAAGTAGAATAGAAATTCATCCTAGGCAAAGACAACCACAAGCATGGTCCCAAAAGCCACTCAACATAAACCAAACAACCAATTCCACCCAGGTGTGCATTTAAAGTTTTAACACTTAGCAATATTTCTATAACATGATAAGTAAACACTTTTTATAGCATAGCTAAGCATCTAATAAAAACTTTTGATGGTTGCATGGGAAGGGATGGCTACACACTACTAGGCTATTTTCAAAGTGTAAACTAACTTAGCATTATAAGATAGTTCAAAATTTCCCTATCATGCATACTACTCAAAATCTACTAATAATGCATATAGAAAACATTGGGTAGATTATGAATGTCACTTGCCTTGGTAACAAGAGGAACAAGCACATCAAGAATAACAATCATAAGGGCCTTCCTCCTCTTCACAATCTAGAGACAAACAATAAAGCTAAATAAACACACAAACACAACACTTAACATATCAAGACAAAAATATGTATGCATGCTTGATATGCAATGAACTTAACAAGGCAAAATAATTACCATTTTATTTCCTCTGTTATTAATGCATGAAATGCAATGATCAATATTTTAATATTTTATTTAATCAAATATTGAGAATAACCTAGTAGTTTTAAGTTCTAAAACCAATTTCCTTAATTCTATTATGAGAAGTTTCAAATAAAACTCATGTTGCACTCTCTGGACAGAGGGCATTAATAAAATTCTAAAACAATTGGATTTATTTGGAAAGAATTTTTATTAATTAAGTTATAGATTTAATATCCGAAAGCTAAACAATTAAATTCCGCAATTTAATATACACTAAAAGGACAACTAATGAAACCATACTAAACTACACGAGCAGAGCTTCACGTGGATATAAAATTCATCAAATTTGGATGAACAGATCGAAAGTTATGAATTTTGTAAGTTTGTCTTGTTTTCTGTTTTTAAAACAAATTTTCAGCCGAAATAGAAAATTAAAGAGGCCACGCGGCGCCCTCCGATTGGATGGTACCGGTTCGCCGCGGATCGCGAACGTGAACCGTTGGATCTAAAGTAAAACGGGCGTTCCAGATCAATCCGATCTAGATCCATTGGATCTAGATCCGACGGCCTGGACAAAAGGGCACGGACGGGCGGCGCGGTTCGCCGGCGAACTTCTGCCCGCGGCGGCGCCATGGCCGGCGTCGCACGCACTCGGGATCTACGGCTAAGGGGAGGGGAAAATCATACCACGACGGAGAGGAGATCGAGGCGGAGGCGATGGCGCGGCTGGGGCTCCTCGTGCTTCTTCTTCTTCTCCCAAAATTCCGTCGGAGACGAGGACCGCGGCGGTGCTCTTCGGTCGCGGACGGAGAGGACGTTTGGCTGCGAAAACAAATGCACGGCCGTGTCAAAAACTTGCGCAAATATGAAGGAAAGCGAGGGGAGGGAAGGAGAGGGTCCGGGGTGGCCGGGGTGCACCGTACGGCGAGCTTCACGGCGGCGGAAACGGCGAGATGCCGAGCTCGAAACGGAGCAGCCTAGGGGCGGTGGAGCTAGGTTTTTGGGCGGAAAAGAACGGCGAGATCACGGGGTATAAGTATGGGGCGAAGGCACGGATCACAACTGCTTCCACGCTCCGATTCGATCTCGAGTTGGAGATAGACTCGGCGCCGGAAAATTCGTCGGGAGGTTGAAGGAGGCACGACTCCTACGTGCAGGCCCCGCGCGTCAGAGAGAGAGAGGGGGGCGAGGCGCAGCTGGGCTGCTCGTGGGCCGATTGGGAGCTGCCCGCGCGGTAGATAGAGCTCGGCCGGCCCGTTAGGAAATCTTTTTAATTAAACTCTTTTTTCTGTTTTAAAACTTTTCAAAACAATTTGATTTTTAAATCTTATGAAAACATTTTAGAAAAATTCATAAAAATATGTTTTGAAAAGCTAATTTAATTTAGACCTTTTCGATATCATTTTGCTAAATAAATAAAATAATCAAATACAGATTTTTATAAGGAGCTCAATTAGACCTCTTTATGGCAAACAACTTTAATTAACTAAAATTTAAATTATTTATGTGATTTCAATGTCATGCCTATATGATGCATGATGCATGAATGGAAAGTTTTAAATTTTTGAGAAATTTGGGATGTTACAGACTAACCCCCTTAAGAAGAAGCTCGCTCTCGAGCTTCGGAAAGGTCAGCAAATAGGTGTGGGTGGTCTTGTTGGAGGTCATCTTCTCGTTCCCAGGTGGCTTCGTCCTCGGTGTGATGATTCCACTGGACTTTGCAAAACTTGATGGTTTTGGTACGGGTGACTCTTTCTGCTGTCTGTAATATCTTGATGGGATTCTCTTCGTAGGTCAGATCACTTTCCAATTGTACCTCCTCGAGAGGTACGGTATCCTTTAAAGGAACTCCCATCATCTCGGGATGACATTTCTTCAACTGACTGACATGGAACACATTATGAACAGCAGACAGAACTTCAGGTAGTTCTAACTCATATGCCACTTCACCTTTGCGAGAAAGAATTTTGAATGGTCCAATGAATCAAGGGGCTAACTTTCCTTTGATCCCAAACCTTTTCACACCCCGTAGTGGTGACACTCTTAAATAGGTTCTGTCACCCACTTCGTAGGTGACTTCTCTACGCTTGGAATCTGCATAGCTTTTCTGGCGTGACTGTGCTATTTTCAATCTGTCCTTAATCAGCCTGACTTTCTCTTCAGCATCCTGTATTATATCAGGCCCAAAGAAACTCCGTTCTCCTACACCACTCCACAACAGTGGGGTTGTGCATTTCTTTCCATATAAGGCTTCAAACGGTGCCATCTCAATGATGGCTTGGTAACTGTTGTTGTAGGAGAACTCAGCGTATGGCAAATTATCATCCCAACTAGATCCATAGTCGAGCGCACAAGCTCTTAACATATCCTCTAAAATCTGATTCACTCTTTCAGTCTGACCATCTGTTTGCGGGTGGAAAGCCGTATTGAATTCCAATCTGGTTCCCAAAGATTCGTGCAACTGCTTCCAAAAATGAGAAGTGAACTGGGTCCCCCTATCAGAGACGATACTCTTAGGAACGCCATGAAGGCACACAATTCTCTTCATGTAAATATCGGCTAGCTTTGCACTAGTATAAGTGGTCTTCACGGGTATGAAGTGAGCTATTTTGGTTAGGCGACAAACAATAACCCAAATAGAATCATAACCCGATCTGGTCCTTGGTAATCCGGTGATGAAGTCCATCCCAATAGAATCCCACTTCCAATCCGGTACTTTCAAAGGTTGTCAAAGCCCTGCTGGTTTCTGATGTTTATCCTTTACTCGACTACATACATCACACTTAGCGATGTATTCTGCTATTTCTCTTTTCAGATTATTCCACCGAAATCTCTCTTTCACATCCATATACATCTTGGTATTTCCCGGATGAATAGAATAAGGTGTCTCATGAGCTTTTTGCAGAATTAACTTCCTAATATCAGGATCATTGGCCACACATACACGTTTTTCAAACCACAAAATCCCTTGCTCATCCTCATGAAATCCTTTAGCTTTTCCAGCTCTTAGATTGACTTTGATCTCCTCTATTTCCTTGTCTCCTTTCTGAGCTTCATGTATCTTGTCCATCAAAGTGGGTTGTACAACTAATGAGGTTACAAACCCTTCAGGTACTACTTCCAATCTGAGGTCCTTGAATGCCTTGCATAAATCCTCGGGTAATTCTCCTGCCGTAAGGCCATTCACATACACTTTACGACTCAGAGCATCTGCTACCACATTAGCTTTTCCCGGATGGTATTGGAGACTTAGATCATAATCTTTAATAAGTTCCAACCATCTTCTTTGTCTCATGTTCAATTCCTTATGTGTAAATACGTACTTCAAACTTTTGTGGTCCGTGAATACCTCACATCTTTTTCCCATCAAGTAGGGTCTCCAAGTTTTCAGGGCATGCACTACTGATGCTAACTCGAGATCATGAGTTGGATAATTTGCTTCATGTTTCTTGAGTTGTCTAGAGGCATAAGATGCCACTCTGCCTTCCTGCATCAACACACTTCCCAAGCCTTGGCGTGAAGCATCACAATATACTTGGAATTCCTTCTCCAAATCAGGTAAGCATAGAACTGGGGCTGAAACCAGACGTTTCTTCAACTCCTGAAAACTGGCTTCGCATGCCTCCGTCCACTCAAATTTCTTCTCCTTCTTTAATAATTCCGTCAAGGCCTTGGCAATCTTGGAGAAGTTTTCAATGAATCGTCGGTAGTATCCTGCTAGGCACAGAAAACTTCGTAATTCACCAACATTCTTCGGAGGTTCCCAATTAGTTACAGCTGAAACTTTTTCAGGATCCACCGCTATACCTTCATTGGACACCACATGGCCTAAAAATCCGACTTGTTCTAACCAAAACTCACACTTGCTGTACTTGGCATACAACTTATGTTCTCGTAGTCTCTGCAATACTAGACGCAAGTGCTCTTCATGTTCTTTGTGGCTCTTGGAGTAGATTAGAATATCATCTATGAGCACTACCACAAACTTATCCAGGAAATCCATGAACACTTTATTCATCATATTCATGAAATAGGCTGGTGCATTGGTTAATCCAAAAGGCATCACGGTGTACTCGTATGAGCCATATCTCGTAACAAATGCAGTCTTGGGTATATCCATTTCTCTAACTTTCATTTGGAGGTACCCTGATTGAAGATCGATCTTTGAGAAAACGCAAGCACCTTCCAGTTGATCAAATAGCTCATTTATCTTGGGTAATGGGTACTTCTTTTTGATAGTTTGCTCATTTATATCTCTATAATCCGTGACTAGCCTCTGGGTTTGATCCTTCTTTTTAACAAATAAGACTGGTGCTCCCCATGGCGATGAACTTGGACGAATGAATCCTTTCTGGATATGTTCCTTTAATTGCTTCTTGAGCTCTTTCAATTCATCGACGGCCATAGGATAAGGTCTTTTAGCTATTGGCCCTGTTCCCGGCTTCAGTTCGATGAGAAACTCTACATCTCTATCGGGTGGCATTCCCGGTAGTTCCTCCGGAAAAACATCTGGGTATTCCTTGACAATAAGCACATCACCAAGGCTAACCCCCTTAAGAGAATGACTGCACAGTCTATGATTCCTTCAAAACACGTCATCCAATCCATTCCGATAATAACATCCAATCCTTGGGTTTCTAGGATGACTAAGTCTGTTGGAAAGGTGTGTTTTCCGATTCGCAAGTCTAACTGCCTACACCCGGCATTTACTATCATCTCTCCTCCAGGTGAACTTACCCTAATAGGTTTTCCTAGACTTTCCTCAGCTAACCCATGTTTGTTTACAAAAGCTCTTGATATGAATGAATGAGATGCTCCAGTATCAAATAAAACTAATGCTGGAAAGGAATTGAGCAAGAACGTACCAATCACAGCATCAGGTTCATCATGAACTTCTTCCACATTGATGTGGTTCACTTGTCCCTTCTGGAAAGGATTGGGCTTGGAATTTTCATCAGCTTTCCTCTCTGGGCATTCAGTTGCATAATGTCCTGTCTTCTTGCACTTGAAGCAAGTCACATTAGACAAGTCTTTCTTCCCTTCATAGTTAGGACGGTGATTACCATTCCCATGATTATGGCCATGGTGATGGTTTCCCTTGGACCCACCATTATTTCCATTGTATCCTCCATTATTCCCTTTGTATCCTCCACTGTTTCCTTTGTATCCTCCATTGTGGTTATGACCATGATGTTTTTGGCCACTACCAGTGTTGGAGTAATTCCAGGGTTTATGGCTACTGACTTCAGAGGTGTGTTGTTTCTTATATGTCCCTTCAGAATGAACCTTACTTGCACTGAACCACCTCTTCCTATTCTCTTCCTTTCTTATGTTGTTGTCCAGGGTGATAGCTTGATCCAGCAGAGCTTGATAGTTTGGAGTATATGCCACAGACAAAGGTATCTTCAGTTCTCCCTTAAGTCCATTGAGGAACTTTTCCTTCCTCTTTGCATCAGTGTCAATGTCCTCCGGCGCATGCCTTGATAGCATACAGAAGTCATCCATATACTCCTTCAGAGTTCTACCTCCTTGCCTCAAGCTGCGAAATTCCTCTTTCTTCAGGTTCATTATACCTGAGGAGATATGAGCATTCCGGAAACCTTCCTTGAACGCATCCCAAGTCATGCCATCCAAAGGATGAGTCACTTGATAAGTCTCCCACCACAATGCTGCAGGTCCTTCCAACAGGTGTGCAGTGAACCTCACTTTTTCTGCCTCAGAACACTCACAAGTTACTAAGTCCTTGTTGACTGAACGGAGCCAATCATCCGCCACTATTGGTTCAGTAGCAGAGGAGAACTTATTAGGCCTAAGCCTTAGGAATCTAGCAAGTCTGTCCACTGGGGGTGGTGGTGGAGGTGGCGGGTTGTTGTTGTTGTGGTTGTTGTTGTTGTTGGTTGCTGCAATGAATTGAGTCATCATATTCATCAACTGAGCTTGAGCGGCCATCAGTTGTTGCATGGCATCATCGTTGTTGGTATCACGACGAGGAGGCATCTGTAGGGTTTTCAGCATAGATGAGTGAAAGATAGACATAACTAAGAGAAGAAAAACTCCTACCCATGCACAAAGCAACCAAGTCAACACAATCAACACTCAAAAGACAACTTAAAAGAAAAAGTCTACTTAGCAAATCAAAACAAGTATTCTAAGGTGATTTAATAAAACAACAGAGTCTGCAAACCAATCATTCTATCATTGTCACACCACAAGTTGGAGATCAATGTTTTTTTAAAGAACGACGAACTAAACGAGGGAGAACATGGTGGTCCAACTACTAAGTCTAAACTTTGTCCATGACGTCCCCTTCATCTTCTTCGACTTCCTCGATGGTGATGCCTTCCTTCGTAAGGATCTCCTTGTAGTCATTCACCTCCTTCTCCAAGGCCTCGTTCTTCTCCTGTAACATTGTCGTCTCACGGTGCAGGGTCTTGATCGCTTCCTTCTCCAGGACTTCAATCTTCTCTTGTAGCATTGTCTTCTCACGGCGTAGAGTCTCGATCAAATCTCGATCAACTTCGAACTCGACGTCGTTGCTCAGAATTTCATCCTTCAAGGTCTTGATCTCCTTGTTCTTGTCTCTAATTCTCTTTTCTTGATTTTGGAACTTCTACTCTTGAGCTCGGAACTTCTCCTCTTGAGCGTTGGCCACCTCTTCTTGGGCTTCGGTCTTCTTTTGAGTCTCCTTGACTTGTGCCATTATTTCATCATTCTTCAACAGCTCGTTGCGCCTATCCTCTTCGAGTTGCCAGAGGTGAAGTTCTAAGTCTTGGAGATATGGGTACAAAGGTTCTGGTTTGTTTTTGTCTTCCTCGCTAACAAGGTAGGGTATCCCATGTTCGTCACGTTGGCCAAGGTTAGAAAAGTAGTGGTCTTTTAACTCCTCCTGGAATTGCCAGCAAAGACGTCCTATTAGCTCCTGCGTGACGAGATTCAGCCCTTTCTCCAAGGAGTCACTAATCGACTTGTACTGGATGTCTTCGGTCTTGGGTTCAGTCTGGCGCCCTTGTTGGTAAAGGCGAATTCCCCATAAGTCTTCTTTGTTGAAGTGCTTCAGCTGGCTTGCCTTGATGATGGGTGTTGGAAGTGCCAACAGTTCTACCAACTCTAGAAGATATCTTCCAAAGCGCATGTCCTTGAAGTCCTCCGCGGTTTGATACATGAAGAACGACATCCTTACGTGATAAAGGTAGAGTTTGTTAAAACAAGACACAAGGTAAGAAATACTAGTTGTGGTGTACTTAAGTACTTAGAGAACAAGAAGTTATTTTCTAAAAGGTGATCAATACTATTATCAACTCTTTGTAAGTCGGATATTCACTATAGTGAGAGAGACAGACACCCGGCCAGCCACTTATAATTGTGGAACAGGTCTCATGTACGCGGACATGTAAGGTTAGTCCTGGGCCGCTTCATCCCACTATGCCGCTAGGATCCAACATACTTCAAAGATGGTAATATTATGATCAAAAGAGGCTTAACCAATCCTAAGGGCTCGAACCTACAGACAACACTTTAGCTCTGATACCATTTTGTAGCACCCGATCTTTTAAATAAAGATGGAGCACCTGTGTTATGTGCTAGTCCCTGGATCACTGCCAGCACCACAGTACAAAATATATATTATCATTGCATAAGTATCAAATTACTACAACGAGATCCAAAAATAGCTAAGTATAGCTTTATTACAAAGTGCATAGTCATGAAGACTAGCTAAAATATTCAGAGTTCACAACGAAAATAAAAGCAATGAGCCTCCTCTTCTAGCATACGCCACAAGCAGACATGTTGGGTGTAGAATCGAGTCCAAACTTACTCCTCATCAGAATTACGTGCACATTTGAATATGCAGCCCCCGTAGGAGGTCAATACAATGAAGTATTGGCAAGTGACTATGGTGGATAATTTATGACAAGTCTAATTCTATATGCATTTTTGGCTTGGTGGAGTTGTAGGCTATTTTGCAGAAAGCAAGTTTTCTCCTATCTTTTGTAAAACACTTTTATTTCAGAAAGACTTGGCACCAAGGGATGAAGCCCAAGTGCACCAACAATTCTTTCCTTAGTCAAATTTTACTTTATGAAAACTATGATGAGATTCTTCCGTCCATCCTTGTCCAGTTGCTCGAAGTAGTCCATCACCGGGGACACGGCTGAGTACTCAGATTGTCGACTCTGCAGAGGTTGTGCACTTTCACCTTGAGACTCAATTAACCCAAACATCCTATACACGCGGAGTGCATTAAGGAAAGGAGAGAATTGAGACAAGAACTTTCAGAAGAAGAATGCAACCATACTAGCAAGACCCGTTCCACCTACCAACTCTACATCTGCTTGTCAAGCTGACAGGTTGCACTCTCACAACTTAGTAATTCTAGACAGAGCCCATTGTCAAAAGGCTGCACGGGAAGCTTCTAAACTTGGAGGGACTTAGAAATCTCTTTGTTCCTGGGTGGCCGTCCACAAGTGCGCTTCTGGGTGACAACCACCATGCTCATGGCCCTAAGTAGAATAGAAATTCATCGTAGGCAAAGACAACCACAAGCATGGTCCCAAAAGCCACTCAACATAAACCAAACAACCAATTCCACCCAGGTGTGCATTTAAAGTTTTAACACTTAGCAATATTTCTATAACATGATAAGTAAACACTTTTTATAGCATAGCTAAGCATCTAATAAAAACTTTTGATGGCTGCATGGGAAGGGATGGCTACACACTACTAGGCTATTTTCATAGTGTAAACTAACTTAGCATTATAAGATAGTTCAAAATTTCCCTATCATGCATACTACTCAAAATCTACTAATAATGCATATAGAAAACATTGGGTAGATTATGAATGTCACTTGCCTTGGTAACAAGAGGAACAAGCACAGCAAGAATAACAATCATAAGGGCCTTCCTCCTCTTCACAATCTAGAGACAAACAATAAAACTAAATAAACACACAAACACAACACTTAACATATCAAGACAAAAATATGTATGCATGCTTGATATGCAATGAACTTAACAAGGCAAAATAATTACCATTTTATTTCCTCTGTTATTAATGCATGAAATGCAATGATCAATATTTTAATATTTTATTTAATCAAATATTGAGAATAACCTAGTAGTTTTAAGTTCTAAAACCAATTTCCTTAATTCTATTATGAGAAGTTTCAAATAAAACTCATGTTGCACTCTCTGGACAGAGGGCATTAATAAAATTCTAAAACAATTGGATTTATTTGGAAAGAATTTTTATTAATTAAGTTATAGATTTAATATCCGAAAGCTAAACAATTAAATTCCGCAATTTAATATACACTAAAAGGACAACTAATGAAACCATACTAAACTACACGAGCAGAGCTTCACGTGGATATAAAATTCATCAAATTTGGATGAACAGATCGAAAGTTATGAATTTTGTAAGTTTGTATTGTTTTCTGTTTTTAAAACAAATTTTCAGCCGAAATAGAAAATTAAAGAGGCCACGCGGCGCCCTCCGATTGGATGGTACCGGTTCGCCGCGGATCGCGAACGTGAACCGTTGGATCTAAAGTAAAACGGGCGTTCCAGATCAATCCGATCTAGATCCATTGAATCTAGATCCGACGGCCTGGACAAATGGGCACGGACGGGCGGCGCGGTTCGCCGGCGAACTTCTGCCCGCGGCGGCGCCATGGCCGGCGTCGCACGCACTCGGGATCTACGGCTAAGGGGAGGGGAAAATCATACCACGACGGAGAGGAGATCGAGGCGGAGGCGATGGCGCGGCTGGGGCTCCTCGTGCTTCTTCTTCTTCTCCCAAAATTCCGTCGGAGACGAGGACCGCGGCGGTGCTCTTCGGTCGCGGACGGAGAGGACGTTTGGCTGCGAAAACAAATGCACGGCCGTGTCAAAAACTTGCGCAAATACGAAGGAAAGCGAGGGGAGGGAAGGAGAGGGTCCGGGGTGGCCGGGGTGCACCGTACGGTGAGCTTCACGGCGGCGGAAACGGCGAGATGCCGAGCTCGAAACGGAGCAGCCTAGGGGCGGTGGAGCTAGGTTTTTGGGCGGAAAAGAACGGCGAGATCACGGGGTATAAGTAGGGGGCGAAGGCACGGATCACAACTACTTCCACGCTCCGATTCGATCTCGAGTTGGAGATAGACTCGGCGCCGGAAAATTCGTCGGGAGGTTGAAGGAGGCACGACTCCTGCGTGCGGGCCCCGCGCGTCAGAGAGAGAGAGGGGGGCGAGGCGCGGCTAGGCTGCTCGTGGGACGATTGGGAGCTGCGTGCGCGGTAGATAGAGCCCGGCCGGCCCGTTAGGAAATCTTTTTAATTAAACTCCTTTTTCTGTTTTAAAACTTTTCAAAACAATTTGATTTTTAAATCTTATCAAAACATTTCAGAAAAATTCATAAAAATATGTTTTGAAAAGCTAATTTAATTTAGAACTTTTCGATATCATTTTGCTAAATAAATAAAATAATCAAATACAGATTTTTATAAGGAGCTCAATTAGACCTCTTTATGGCAAACAACTTTAATTAACTAAAATTTAAATTATTTATGTGATTTCAATGTCATGCCTATATGATGCATGATGCATGATGCATGAATGCAAAGTTTTAAATTTTTGAGAAATTTGGGATGTTAGAGCAATCATCACTCGGAGTTCTTCAGATTCCTCTGTTACTGGGTGGCCGTTCACAAGTGCACGTACTCCAGGAACCATAAACATGGGCTTGAGTAGCTACTCAACATAAACCATACAACAACTTACCACCCAGGTGTTTCATTCTTAACTTAGTAGAACTTAGATCCTAGACACAGTAGTAAGGGATTTCTACACAGGTTTAGCATAGCAATACTATCCTACACATGCTTATATAAAAATACACTAAGTAATGCATATAGAAAATAGTATGAAGTTTATGAGGTGTGCCACTTGCCTTTGGATGATGTCTTTGCTCACAAACTCTTTTCAACGTAACTCAGGTCTCTCCGTTCAATCTAACAATATAGACAAGCAACAATACAACAATCAACATAAAACACAACTACACAATGCATACAAACACATACCTAATGAACAAACAAGTTTTATAAAACTTCTAAGGAAAATATGTTTATGCATGATGTGCAAAATATTTCTAAGGAATAGGGATGTATGTTATGCCATGAAAATCTTCTAAGTTAATGCAAGGTAATTATGTTAGTAAAAAATGACTAAGGACTAAGGTCATAAGTTTGATAAAATACTTTGCTATAAATCATCTTGAATAGGCACTCCAATGGCTTAGTCATGATGTGCATAAATTCTTAGAGAAAAATACTACTCTATTTTTCAAGGTGATCAACGATTATTAACAACTTTTTGTAAATTGGATATTCACTGTTGTGAGAGAGACACACACCCGACCAGCCACTTAAGTTGTGGAACAGGTCTCATGTACGTGGACATGTAAGGTTAGTCTCCAAGCTGCTTCATCTCACTATGCTGCTAGGATCCAATAACTTCAAAGATGGTAATATCATGATCAAAAATTGTTTATGTCTAAAGTGAAAGACAAGATTAGGAAAGAGGGAAAAGATAGAAAGAAGAATGTAGAATCTTCACCTTGCTTCCTTTTCTTCTTGCTGTGATTACTTCATTGCAACTTTGTAGACTTGATGGCTTTGAAGACTTGATGGTGTTGATAGCCTCCAGGTTAGTCTTGAATATAACTTAGTCATCATAAGGTCTAAGAGAAGAAGGAAGAAAAGAAAGAGAGAGGAAGCAAGACTTAGAAAATATTGCTGGTTGGTCTTCATGAACTTCTTCTTGATTTTTCTTGTAAGTGCTTCCACTCCTTGAAGATACTTCTGAAGTATTGTTTTGGCTAAGTCCTTCATTGGCCTTCTAGCTCCATATTGAAAATCCTAAGTGTCTAAGTGCATAGCACTTTACCAAAGTACTAAGTTGAAAATAATTCTAAGTTAGAGAAGATGAGGGAGGAGTTTTCCTATGAGGAGTATAACTATATAATAAAATAAGTTATGCATGAAATGCACTTTTTAATCATAAGAAACATCATACTAATTTTTTTGTGATATTTATAAAGTATGCATGAGGCTATACATGCAATTTAATTAATTTCAATTTTTGGAAAATATAATAAAAGGAATTACCTAAAAGATTAAAGTTTGATGTGATTAAATTTTTATAACAAATTTTTATAAATGGTGCTAATAGACAGAGGGGATTTAAATAAACTTATAGCAATTGAATTTACTCAAAAATAATGTTTCTATTAAAAGGTATATCAAAATTACTCAAGTTATTCAATTTAAACATATAACTATTAAATCATCAAAATAATACTCAAAAATATTTTATAACAGAGGCATCATATTACAAATATTCCAAAGTTTCCAAAACAATTTTATTTGCAAGTTTTGAATTTATAGATTCAAAGTTATTACAAATATACTCAAATCATCCATTTGAAATTTGAATATTTTAAACTAACTCAAATTTGAATTCTAACTGATCTAAAATATTCTACATGCCAAGAGCTTTTCAAAATTATAAAGTTTGCTAAATTTGGCCAAACCAGTTAAAAGTTATAATAGATTTAAGATGTGGGGTGTTTTTTGTAAAACTGCCATTTTAATTTTATTCGGAAAATTGTTTTCCACGCTGGCGCTGACGTGTCGCTGACTGTGCACGCCACGTCAGTGCTGACTGGATCTGATATGGGTCGTCAGATCGAAATCTGACGGCCAACAATGAAACATACAAGTTCGATTCATGATCTAATCTCAACCGTTGAACGCAGATCGGACGGCTCACCTCGATTTGGTTAGCAGCTGGCGGCGCTGACTCGCCGGAGGAGAGGAAGGTGGCGGCGTCGGCGTCGGTCTTCGACGGAAACGGTGCTCCGGTGAAGCTTGAGCTCGGGGAAGACGTCTCCCGGCCGCGGCTTGACACGGCGAAGCGATTGGTCGTGACGGCCGCGAGCTCTGCTTCCTGGAACGGCCGCTACGCTCGGGCGAAGCGAAGCCGCGCCGGCGTGCTTCGGTCGAGCACGAGGCACTCCGCTCGGCTATGATTTGGAGAGGAGGGGGTGACTATCGGGAGCGCACGAGCGAGGGGAGAAAGAGGAGGTGGGTCTCGGGCTCGGGTTGTTCTTCACCTCGCCGGGAAACGGACAAAATGGCGGCGGAGGCGAGGAACTCCGGCGAGCTTAAAAGAACAGCCTAGCGGCGCGATTCGATAAGGGTTTGAGGGGGAATGGGAGGCGAGGACATGGGGTTTATGTAGGGGCAGAGGGGAGGAAACAACTCACGTTAATTTCGCCGGTTTTTTGGAAATGCATCGGGTTCGATTTCGGCCGTGATTTTCGCCAGAGGAGGAAGACGATGCTGACGTCATCGCTGACGTCAGCGGTTTTCTTTTTCCGATTTTCTAATTTATTCATATCTTTTGATTTACATGTCCAAATGAAGTCAAATAAATTTCTAAATATTTGCAAAAACAATATTTGTGTTAAACCAATTGTGGGCATGTTTTAAAAACTTTTGAAAATTAATTTTTTGAAAAATTCATAAAATGCAAATTTGCCCATTTAGGTCAATTTTGAAATTAGTAATTTAATAATTTCAGTTGGGTTTAAATAAAATTTATGAAATTACCACAATCATATATGGTTGATATTAAGTTATTAAAACTCATTTTTAGTAACAATTCATTTTTTTGGTATAATAGTAAAATAATAGAATATAAATATTTTTAAAGTAATAGGAATTATATGGATTCAAATTTTAATTCAATTTTATTTTGTGCACCATTATTTTCTATATTAAGATAAATCATTTGAAAACTCCATAACATATCTCTGGAAGATGTTCTAGATTTAATTCATTGCTTATTTTGAATATATTTATGAAATCATTTTATGTATTGCAAATTGGTAATAATAATTTAAGTTATTGAAATGCCTATTTGAATAAATCATTAGTTATAAAATCTATGAAGTTTTACGAATATAAACTATGGACTTATAATTTCCAAAACTATATTTTGAACTTAGGTAAAAGAATGAAAACCATTTTGCAATTATACCATTTAAATAGTTTTGAATTTATGAATTTATGAATAGATATGGCTAAGTGGTTGAAATAAAATACTTAAGAAGAAACTTTGTATTACATGAAAATGGTTTGAAAGTTTGTGAATCATTTGTCAAATAATACATTGAGCTTTAAGAAATATAATGGATAAAAAAATGTTTAATTTGAAACAACTTTTGGAAATAATGATAACTGAGATATTTGAAATATTAAACTCTTTCAATATGTTTGAAGTATTTCATAGTTGGTTTTCTAATGCATTTTAATATTTTAGTTTAATCAAACAAAAGTTTTAAATTTTATTGATTTTCAAACATTATAAAATGTTGGGATGTTACAGGAGTCAAATCCTTCACTCCCAAATCCCACCAAAAGCAACTAATGCTTATGGGGGGAGAAGAGAGGAAGAACAAAGAGAAGAACCACAAAGGAACTCCAAGATCTGGATCCACTAGATTCCCCTCACTTAGAGGAGAGATGGATTGGTAGAATTGTAGATCTAGATCTCCTCTCAACTTTCCCTAAAGAATATGCAAGAATTTATGGAGGGATTGAGAGGGAAGAGAGTTTTCCAAGGTCAACAATGGAGTAGGAGAGAGGGGAAAGTCGTGCTGCCTTGGATTTGTTTGAGAAAGAAGAAGGGGAGGGGTATTTATACCTCTCCAGGAAATATAGCCGTTGGCTATTGTGACACTTGGAAATTCCGGTATAAGTGAGACTCGGAAATTCCGGTTACCCGAAAATTCCGAGTCCATGAAATTTCCGAGCAGAAATTCCGGCTGGAGTCAGAACCAAAACCAAACTTTTCCTTGGCCATTTCTGGAGGGCTTTTCTGTGTGCACTTGGAAATTACGGTATATGTAAATTTCCGAGCACAATTTCCGGTTCGAGCTAGAACCAAAATGTAACATCCCAACATTTTGGAATGTTCAAAAATCACTAAAATTTAAAACTTTTCTTTTATTAAAATAAAATATTAAATGTATAAGGAAACCAACTATGAAAGACTTCAAAGATGAGTTAATATTTCAAATGTCACAGTTTTAACATTTTATTATCCACTGTGTTTCAAAAACCTTAAAATATAATTTGACAAATATTTTACAAACTACAATCCATTTTATTTTAAATAAATTAGTTTCTTTATAAGTATTTAAATTAAACCACTTAGCCATATCTATTCATAAATATAAGATTATTCAAAATGGTATATAATTGCTAAATGGTTTTCATTCCTTTAACTAAGTTCAAAATATAGTTTGGAAATTATAAGCCTATAGTGTATAACTTTAAAACATCATAGAATTTAAATTACTGAATTAGCCAAATAAACATTTCATTTGCTCAAAGGAATTTCAGCTATTTTCAAAGCATGAAATGATTAATATATTCTAAATAAGAATAGAATTAAAACAAAAATCCTTTCCAAAGTTGTTATGAAGTTTTCAAATGAATTATCATAATATAAAATATAATGTTGCACAAATTATTTTCAATTAAAAATGAATACCCTATATTTCACATTTCCTAAACATTTTTATATTTAGTTCTTTAATATTATGCCAAAATAAAGATAAATGATTTCAGCAAAACAAGTTTAAATAACTTAAATTCAAACATATTGAAATGTGGGTATTTTACAAATTTTATTTAGCCAAAAGAAAATCTAAATAAGATAGAAATTCAAATTTGACTTTAAGTGTCAAATTTGTAATTAATCAATATTTCAAAATATTATTTTTCAAAAATATTCAAAACATGCCCACAATTGGTTTAACAGAAAGGTAATAATTTTACAAATTTTTAGAAATTTGTTTGACCTCATTTGGACAAATAAATCAAAAGATATGAATAAATTGGAATAAAACAAAAAGGAAATAAAGGGATGACGTCAGCGATGACGTCATCGTCTCTAACCTCCGTCCGGGATTTTCTCTCGAGATGTTGATCTCCGATTCGTTTCCAAATCCGAGCGATCCGTGCGCGGTTTGTTGCTCCCGGGTGCGTCTATAAGTAGCCCACCCCCTCCTCGCTCTTTCCCCTCTCGTCCCTCTTCAAATCACGCCGCCGGGCCGCCGGAAAAGCTCGCCGGAGCTCCATTGCTACCGCCGCCATTTTTCCTTGTTCCCCGGCGAGGTGAGCCTTCCCCGATGCCCGTGATCCTCTCCTCTTACATGCCGTCCTCGTGCGCATCTCCTCAGTCACGCGTTCGGTGTTTCCTGCAGTGTTTCGAGCGCATCGTGCACGACCGGACCTCACCGGAGCCGCCGCCGCACTCGTCCTCGCCTCTCCGCTGTCCGAGGACGCCCGAGACAGCCTCACCGTCACCATCAAACTCGCCAGGCCGTGCCGCGTCCGCCCATCACCTCCACGAGCCCAGGAAGGCACGGCAACGACGGGAGCATCCACGCCCGAGCGCAGCGCCGCCGTCGGCCTCGTCTCCGGCGAAATCCCGCCGCCGGTTTTTGGTCAACACACGGTGAGCGTCCGATCCAATCTCAACGGCTTAGATTAGATGTCGCGGACGAACCGGTAAGATCGGATCTGGACCGTCAGATCCAGATCTGACGATCCAGATTCAATCACTTAATCCAGTCAGCGCCGCGTGGCAGCCACGTCAGCGCCACGTCACTGCCCAGTCAGCTGCCACGTGGAAAACGATTTTATTAATTAAATTTAATTGGCAGTTTTACAGAAACACCCCTGTCACTTAGATCTATCACAACTTTTTAACCACAACTCCAAATTTAATAATTTTTATATATTTGGAAAGCTCTGGACATGTAGATTATTTTAGATCGGCCAAAATTCAAATTTGACTTAGTATAAAATATTCAAATTTCAAATGGTGAATTGAGTATATTTGTAATAACTTTAAATCTATAAATTCAAAAATTGCAAATAAATATGTTTTAGAAACTTTAGAATATTTGTAAATTAATGCCACTGATATAAAATATTCTTGAGTAATTTTTGAATGGTTTCATAGTTGTGTGTTCAATTTGAATAAGTTTGACTATTTTGTTTAAATAACTTTTAATAGAAACATTATTTTTGATTTAAATCCAATTGCAATAGATTTAATTAAATGCTCTCTGTCTATTAACACTAAGTATAAAATTTTGTTATAAAAATTTAGTCATAGGAAACTTTAATCTTATAATTATTCCTTTTATTATAATTTCCAAAACTAGAAATTAATTAAATTGCATTTATAAATTCATGCATATTTATAAAGAAATCACAAAAGTTATTTTTATGTTTCTTGTGATTTAAAATTTATTTCATTCATAGCATATTTTATTCTCATAGAAAAACCCCTCTTCATTAGTTTTCTCTAAGTTAGAAATAATTTCACTTAGCATGTTTGTGAAGTGCTACACTTAGACACTTAGTAAAATTCAACATGGAGCTGGAAGACCAAGGAAGGACTTAGCCAAACAAGACTTCAGAAGTATCTTCAAGGAGAAGAAACACTTAGAAGAAAATCAAGAAGAAGTTAATGAAGACCAACCAGAAATATTTTCCAAGTCTTGCTCTCTCTTTCTCTTTCTTTTCTCTGAGACTTCATGAAGGACTTAGAGGAAAACAGGCTCTGGAAGCATTCTCAAGATGTCAAGCACTTAGAAGAAAGGTGAGAAGAAGTTCAAGAAGGCCAACCCCATTTTATTCTCTAAGTCTCTCTCTCTGTCTTTCCCTCTCCTCTGAGATTTCAGGAAGACTAAGTAAATCCAAGACCAGCCTCGAGGATACAAGAATCATCAAGTCTGAAGATTCATAAGGACTACCCAGAACTCAATCAAGACATCATCCAGAAGAAAGTTACAAGTCTGGAGATGAAGCCTGGAGGACAACTACATCTTTCTTTCTATCTTTTCCCTCTTTCCTAATCTTGTCTTTTAGACTTAAACAAATTTTGATCATGATGTTATCATCTTGAAGTTGTTGGATCCTAGCAGCATAGTGGGATGAAGCGGCCTGGAAACAAACCTTACATGTCCACGTACATGAGACCTGTTCCACAATTTAAGTGGCTGGCAGGGTGTCTGTCTCTCTCACTATAGTGAATGTCCAATTTACAAAGAGTTGATAATAACTGTTGATCATCTTGAACAAATGACTTAGTATTTTTCTCTAAGTATTTTACACATCAAGACTAAGCCATTAGAGTGCTTATTCAAGATGATATAAAACAAAATATTTTATTCCACTTATGACCTTAGCCCTTAGTCCTTTTGGACCAACCTATTTGCCTTACATTAACTTAAAAGATTTTCATGGCATGAAAAAGTATTTCTAGCCCTTAGGAATATTTTGCACATCATGCATAAACATATTTTCCTTAGAAAGTTTTATAAAACTTATTTATTCATCTAGTATGTGTTTGTATGCATTGTGGAGTTGTGCTTGCTGTTGATTGTTGTATTGTTGCTTGTCTATACTGTTAGATTGAACGGAGAGCCCCGAGTATCGTTGAAAAGAGTTGTGAACAACGACAACATTCAAAGGCAAGTGGCACACCTCATAAACTTCCTATTTTTATATGCATTACTTAGTGTATTTTTATATGCATGTGTTGCTATGCTAAACCTGTGTAGAATCCCTTATACCTGTGTCTAGGTACCTATGCAATACTTAGTAGAATTGTTGATGCTATGCAAATGTTGTTTTGTGAAAATCTAAATTCTACTAAGTTAAGAATGAAACACCTGGGTGGTAATTGGTTGTATGGTTTATGTTGAGTGGCTACTCAGGTCCATGTCTATGGTTCCTAGGGTATGTACACTTGTGAATGGCCACCCAGGAACAGAGGAAACTGAAGAACTCCGAGTGACGATTGCTTCCAGTGCAGCCATTGCCATATGGGCTCTGGCTTGATCAATTATGTTGCGTGGACTCTCTCCGTCTTGACAAGCAGATGTAGGGGGATGTTAGGTGGAACGGGTCAAGCCAGGTGGGAGGGAAAATGCTTCTGAAAGATCTCGTCTCATTGTCTCCTTTCCTTATCACAAATGGTGTTAAAAGGATACCTTGGGTTGAATGGGTACAATGGTGAAAGTGCACAACCTCTGCAGAGTGTAAAACTAAGTACTTAGCCGGGTCCCCGGTTACGGACAATTTTGAGCAGCTGATCAAGGACGTCAACGGAGGATTCCACCATTCCAATTTCTAAGTTAAAAGTTGATGGGTGAACAAGGGAAGATGAGATTTATGGTTTTCATGCCATACTCGTCGATTTCAAGAAAAGTGTTTTCAAAAGAGTAGGAAAAATTGGCTTTATGCAAATTAGCCTTGAACTCCACCAGCCAAATATGCATATAGGCTTTAGAGTTATTCCATAAGTGTCCACCATAGTGTCACTTGCCAGACTCCATTTTTAATGGAATCTGACCCACGTTGTTGCAATATTTTTCTTATTGCAGATTTGATCAGATGACGAGTGAGGTTTCGTTTAAAGGTTTCGAGTCTACAACCAACATGTTTTCGCCTGTGGCAGCATGAAAGTTATAGAGACTCACCGCTATTGTATTTTCCGCTGTGTACTTTGTCAATGCTAGCTTTACGCTATGCAACTTGTAACAAATATTTTGTAATTCTGGATCATCAATGTAATATAATTGATGCTTTGTTGTGATATCACATCGTAAACTGTGTGTGCAAATGAATCGATCCAGGGATTTGCACTATACACAGGTATCTGCCTTATTTAAAGTGCAGGTACGCTACAGATGGTATCAGAGCACTGTGTTGCCTGTAGGTTCGAAACCCCTAGGATTGGACTGAGACCCAAAGGTTAAATAGTTAACTAAACTAGGTTTCCAAAACATGAGTAAATTTTGAACTTTCCTTTAATAATGTTTTACATTATTTATCTTGTCTTGCATCTTCCCCTTTCTTTTAAATTCTAATACTCTTACCTGTTAAAAATTTTAGATGGGAGAGTACACTGAGACTGCGTATGCTGGAGTTTTGTCGGGTTTCATCTTTGGGAGGCAGCTGTCTAGATTGACAAGTGTATTGAAGCTACCACCACCCTATTTCCGAGGAAGAAAGGAGGAGACCAACATACCCCATGGGATACGTTGGGAAATATGCACCATCATGACCCCGGATCCTACGATGCCAGACTTCGAGCCCGTGGACTATGTCACCTACTACCCAGAGTGGATTGAGGGAGTGAACATAGCTATGGTGGACTTAATGGCTCGTTTGTGTTACAAGTATCGATTCAAGCTAGCACCAGGATCGCCCTTCCGTGCCTTTGGGAAGAGGAATGCACATGGTCTCTCGATGGCTCACACGGGAAATCGCCTGGACCTACCCCTCGTTAACAAGACGTTTGAAGACTTGGATTATCTCATCAACTGTCTGACCAGGAGAGTCCAACAGGCTTATGACGTCGCGGATCATGCACAAGCCGTCATACACGCAAAAACCCAAGAACTCCAGACTTCTGAAAATCTTATTGGTCAGTTGGAGGAACTCATCCATGACCTACATTTGGAGAACCTTGGCAAGGATGAGCAGATTGCCATGCCTGAGGCACAACTCATTCCACCGCCACCACCGCCAGTAGCTGAAGAAGGAGGTGACCAAGGCACTGGTGATGTGACTGTATCTGCAGCTACGAAGGAGGAAGGACCAGAGGAAGAAGACCCCGAAGAGGTGCTGTTTGAAGAGTCAACTGAGGGAGAAGCCACGCCTGTGGTAAATAACCACGCAATAAAACCCAAGCGTAATATTTAGGAAGGATAAGTGTAGCAATCAAAACCATGTTAGAGGGACCACTAGTTATCTTATTTAGCTTATCGTATCAATTTAGAGTATTGACCTATCAAATTGTGATATGGCAGTACTGTTGCGTTTGTATTTCCCCGACCTTTCGTTCGATAAACGATTAGTTCGATTTCTCAAAAGAAGTTTGAAATTTTACGTATGTGTTGCTTGTGTTTGAACTTGGTTGCTTGATGTTTGTTAGATGATGTTTGTAATGGGTTACCTTGATTTTTGGTTGTGCAATTAGAATGTTTAATTATCAACAAAACTTTTCTTTTAAGGGTGGTAGCCACCTAGATAATTCATACCCAGTCGCTTAAACCCAGTGATCTCAAAATTTCTTTCTTTCCATCCTCCTAATCAGAAAAACCATTCACTGTCAAGTTTCAAGTTTCATGTCAGAAATTTCATTTCCCAAAACATCTCGAGTTATCAGAATCAATCAAACAATTGCTTTGTCTTTCTAGCTTCTCCGAATCTCGGGGACGAGATTCCTTTTAAGGGTGGTAGTCTGTAACATCCCAACATTTTGGAATGTTCAAAAATCACTAAAATTTAAAACTTTTCTTTTATTAAAATAAAATATTAAATGTATAAGGAAACCAACTATGAAAGACTTCAAAGATGAGTTAATATTTCAAATGTCACAGTTTTAACATTTTATTATCCACTGTGTTTCAAAAACCTTAAAATATAATTTGACAAATATTTTACAAACTACAATCCATTTTATTTTAAATAAATTAGTTTCTTTATAAGTATTTAAATTAAACCACTTAGCCATATCTATTCATAAATATAAGATTATTCAAAATGGTATATAATTGCTAAATGGTTTTCATTCCTTTAACTAAGTTCAAAATATAGTTTGGAAATTATAAGCCTATAGTGTATAACTTTAAAACTTCATAGAATTTAAATTACTGAATTAACCAAATAAACATTTCATTTGCTCAAAGGAATTTCAGCTATTTTCAAAGCATGAAATGATTAATATATTCTAAATAAGAATAGAATTAAAACAAAAATCCTTTCCAAAGTTGTTATGAAGTTTTCAAATGAATTATCATAATATAAAATATAATGTTGCACAAATTATTTTCAATTAAAAATGAATACCCTATATTTCACATTTCCTAAACATTTTTATATTTAGTTCTTTAATATTATGCCAAAATAAAGATAAATGATTTCAGCAAAACAAGTTTAAATAACTTAAATTCAAACATATTGAAATGTGGGTATTTTACAAATTTTATTTAGCCAAAAGAAAATCTAAATAAGATAGAAATTCAAATTTGACTTTAAGTGTCAAATTTGTAATTAATCAATATTTCAAAATATTATTTTTCAAAAATATTCAAAACATGCCCACAATTGGTTTAACAGAAAGGTAATAATTTTACAAATTTTAAGAAATTTGTTTGACCTCATTTGGACAAATAAATCAAAAGATATGAATAAATTGGAATAAAACAAAAAGAAAATAAAGGGATGACGTCAGCGATGACGTCATCGTCTCTAACCTCCGTCCGGGATTTTCTCCCGAGATGTCGATCTCCGATTCATTTCCAAATCCGAGCGATCCGTGCGCGGTTTGTTGCTCCCGGGTGCGTCTATAAGTAGCCCACCCCCTCCTCTCTCTTTCCCCTCTCGTCCCTCTTCAAATCACGCCGCCAGGCCGCCGGAAAAGCTCGCCGGAGCTCCATTGCTACCGCCGCCATTTTTCCTTGTTCCCCGGCGAGGTGAGCCTTCCCCGATGCCCGTGATCCTCGCCTCTTCCATGCCGTCCTCGTGCGCATATCCTCAGTCACGCGTTCGGTGTTTCCTGCTGTGTTTCGAGCGCATCGTGCACGACCGGACCTCACCGGAGCCGCCGCCGCACTCGTCCTCGCCTCTCCGCTGTCCGAGGACGCCCGAGACAGCCTCACCGTCACCATCCACCTCGCCAGGCCGCGCCGCGTCCGCCCATCACCTCCACGAGCCCAGGAAGGCACGGCAACGACGGGAGCATCCACGCCCGAGCGCAGCGCCGCCGTCGGCCTCGTCTCCGACGAAATCCCGCCGCCGGTTTTTGGTCAACACACGGTGAGCGTCCGATCCAATCTCAACGGCTTAGATTAGATGTCGCGGACGAACCGGTAAGATCGGATCTGGACCGTCAGATCCAGATCTGACGATCCGGATTCAATCACTTAATCCAGTCAGCGCCGCGGGGCAGCCACGTCGGCGCCACGTCACTGCCAGCTGCCACGTGGAAAACGATTTTATTAATTAAATTTAATTGGCAGTTTTACAGAAACACCCCTGTCACTTAGATCTATCACAACTTTTTAACCACAACTCCAAATTTAATAATTTTTATATATTTGGAAAGCTCTGGACATGTAGATTATTTTAGATCGTCCAAAATTCAAATTTGACTTAGTATAAAATATTCAAATTTCAAATGGTGAATTGAGTATATTTGTAATAACTTTAAATCTATAAATTCAAAAATTGCAAATAAATATGTTTTAGAAACTTTAGAATATTTGTAAAATTAATGCCACTGCTATAAAATATTCTTGAGTAATTTTTGAATGATTTCATAGTTGTGTGTTCAATTTGAATAAGTTTGACTATTTTGTTTAAATAACTTTTAATAGAAACATTATTTTTGATTTAAATCCAATTGCAATAGATTTAATTAAATGCTCTCTATCTATTAACACTAAGTATAAAATTTTGTTATAAAAATTTAGTCATAGGAAACTTTAATCTTATAATTATTCCTTTTATTATAATTTCCAAAACTAGAAATTAATTAAATTGCATTTATAAATTCATGCATATTTATAAAGAAATCACAAAAGTTATTTTTATGTTTCTTGTGATTTAAAATTTATTTCATTCATAGCATATTTTATTCTCATAGAAAAACCCCTCTTCATTAGTTTTCTCTAAGTTAGAAATAATTTCACTTAGCATGTTTGTGAAGTGCTACACTTAGACACTTAGTAAAATTCAACATGGAGCTGGAAGACCAAGGAAGGACTTAGCCAAACAAGACTTCAGAAGTATCTTCAAGGAGAAGAAACATGTCAGACCCTGAATTCAAGTTACACAAACAAAACGTATCGGTTGGGCCACACAACCAAGAACATACATGGGGATTACCAATCCCAGGAAGAATCAGGCCATGCTCGGAATGGATCATCGGCCGACAGTTCTTGGCGACCCCAACGTCACATACGTTTCCAGATTGTGCACGCAAGAACCCAAAAAGTCTTCCAACTCGTATACTTCAACCATACACACATGGTATACGAGTCGGATTTTTAACAAGTCGAAACCACAGAATAAACCTAAGATACAAAGAAAGGAAATAATACCCAAAAGCTCTCACTGAGCAAAATATATCAAATGGCACCAATCAGAGGACACATGTCCCAACATTACATCAAGCAGCGGAAACAAACCGGTCTGAGTACAGACAAGAAGCAAAGGGCTCAAGGCCGAAACGAAAAAGAAGGCCCATCCACGCAGTCCACCAGGAAGTAGCCCAGGGGGACTCTAACTACTCGTCGTAGCTCTCGTCGTCGAACTCCACGTAGTATCCACCCAACTGGTCGAGCGAAGGATCCTCAACTGCAGAAAAACCACAGCCCGCGAACGGGTCAATACACCGAAGCGTATCGAACAAGCTTAAGCTAACAGGTTACACAATGTAAGATTCCCAAAATATGGGGGTAAGTGTACTTAGCGGCAGCAGCACTAGCAGACTAAAGAGACACGCTAAAACTTCCGTCTAATTAGATAGGGATAAGAGAGCGTTTAAATATCCACCTACAACTGACACCAGTCATAACCCATTCTCGAATTAACCCCCTCAACCAAGTATGAGGAAGCAATCCGGGAAAACTCACACTTAACAATTTTTGTTACCATTTAGGGTGTAAGTAATGCTATATTACTAGTCACATTAATTAACAATGATTAGGTGTAAGTTGTCTAGATCTTGTTAGCCAGCATCATCACCAAAGTCGTCCATAACCGTGGACACGGCTCATCGATAAGATTGTACCCTGCAGGGGTGCACTACAGTACCCATACTCGCATGATCAACCCGTGAGGGCCTCTCAACACGACTCATTCCTTCACTACAGCAAGTCCAAGTGCCACCCATATGAGTTGTTACCCGCGTCAGGAGTCCGGCCGAATCTCAATTGCGGACTCATTAGTTTGTGTCCACGCGCCATGCGGCTCAAACCACAGTAGGAACTGTCCGCTTCGCGCGCACCACCCCCTATATGACCCCCCGTATCAAGTAACCTCTCATCGATCATCATCATCATCATGCACATGCATATGAGCAAATGGAAAACCCGAACTACTTGCGGCACATGGACGAGCTGCGGATCCGTTCAAAGTCGAGGGGGGCTCCATTGGGCCACCCACAAGTGGTTAGTGCGCTCAAAATTGGATCCGAGGACAAAATCTCAGTTCCTAGGTCGACACTGAGCAGAACAAAGCACCTCGCAAGGCCTTCCGCCTGGTGCCTTATCTTTTAATTATAGAACTCCAAAATAAGACAACAGTTTATGATAGTAGAACAATATCATACTAAGCATATGAGATAAAGACAAAGGAACGACTCGCTCAACCAATCCTAAGCATGCACTACGACTCGCAAAGGCCAACAGATAAACATGCAAGGGGTCATGGGTTGTGGGGATATAGGTGTATAGGCTGCAGGATAAACATGTGATGGGATCGCAATTCAAGAACCGATAACTAAGATAGCATAGATCAAAAGGCAGGAATGAAAACCCGACAATCGTGTAACCGGTTAGCAAAAGCTTGCCTGGCAGCTCGTAGCCTGGCACGATAGCTGGAACCTCAGTGTCGTAGGTACTCGCAGCAGACACGTCGTCGTCTACCCAAAGAGAGCCAAACACAAACAATAGGAAACAATAATCAATACAGAGAAATGCGCAAACAAATGATGATGCGACATGGTATGAGATGATTAGGTCATATTAAAGCGGGGATGAAATCCCAGCAAAATATTAGGGTGCAAGTTATTTGTGTAGCCATTAATTTAAATTATACTTAATATAGCAGAAGTGGTGATCCAATTAATTTAAAATGGAAAAGACATTAATTACTTAATTGCCCAACACATTCCACATTTAGGAATTAATTGCAACTGATTTATTTTTAACTCAAATTAAATATTTATTAGCATGGCAAGGTATGGTATAAAAGGTATGAACATATTAAATGGGATTAGGGTATTATATAATTATTACCCCTCATACTCCGTATTTAATTAATTAATTGCATTTGTTAAATTAAACTAAGAATTTAAAATAAATAATTCAAAATGACATAAGAATGTGATATTAATGTTGATTGCATTTTTCTGATATAAAAACATATAAAGTTTATTTAATTTGGAGTTATAAAACTAAAGTTATAAATGTTTTAAGTTTCTGGACCAAACTGCAAAAGTAAGGACTTGTTCGTGATGAAAAAGTTTCTGGGAGGGGCTAAAAAACTAAAAAACCAGTAAGTGCAGGGGGCTCGGTGTAATAATCCAGCTTCTCTGTCTCTGGGACTTTTGTCACCGAGGGGCAAACACACCCCCTGACTGACCAGAGGGACCCAGGCCACGCGGGCGCGTGCGGGGGTGTGTTGGTGCCCGCGGTGGCTGACTAGTGGGCCCGCGGGTCAGCGTGATTACAAAAGAGAAAAAGGGGGCTTAAATCATCCGCCCCGGGGATTCCAACCCGCAACGCGCTGCGGATCGATCGGCTCGCTTAGCTAGTTGGTTAGCGAATAGGTTAGTGATAGGGTTAGGTTCGGGTTGCTTTTAATCAGTGGCAGCGGGATGTACTGCTCTCTGACGAAACTGACGGACAGCACACATACAGCGCGCGGCGGCGGCAAGAAACTCGCCGGCGGCGACATTCCCAGCGGCACTAGGCGCGTTTGTGAGGCGGGGTGCGTGCGGCGAAGTGTGTTCTTCTGGTTCCCATGCTCGACAGTGAAGGGGGGTGCCTCGACGCCTCTCGTTCTTGCTCGACATGGTTCGGGGACGCACGGTCCGCGACGGAAACACTCCGGCGCCGGCCAAACTACGGCGAACGGAGGCGAGCAAGAAGGGGGAAAGAAGGGGAAACGGTGGCGCAGCTCACCAGGAGGCGGATGGCGAACGGAGGGGAGTCGAGGTGGTCGGAGACGAGCAGATGGTGCTCGGGGAGGCGAGGCGGAGCTCGGGGGCCGCGCGGTCGTCGTGGAAGAAGAAGAAGGAGTGGTGCCTCCCGTCCGTCCTGCGCGCGTCGAGGGTGAAGAGGAGGTTGGGGAGGAGCTGCTGGCGAGCGGGGGAAGGAGATGGCGGCCGGAGTCAGACGTAGGCGAGCTCGGGCCCGACGGCCATGGCGACGGCGATGCGGAAGCTAGGGAGCAAGCGGCGGCGGGGGAGGAGGAAGATTAGGGCTAGGGTTAGGGTTTCGGCCAGATAAATAGGAGAGAGGAGAGGAGGTGGCAGTGGGGAGAGCTGTGGGGCGAGCTTGGCAGAGACTCCACGCCATGGGCATCTCTGCTCCTCCACGCTGGAAAGGCGTACGGAGGGAAGAGGAAGAAGGAGTTGGGTCGGGCTGGCGTGCTGGGCCAGGGAGTAGCCCAGTTCGGCCAGGAGCTCCCTCCCCACTAATTTTTGTTTTTCTGGTTTTGTTTTTCCTTTTTTAAAACTTTCCTGTTTTTGTATTTTTAAAACAAAACAGAAAGGAACCTCAACAAAACTTTTGAGCAATTTTTGATAGTTTCAAATTAGACATATTAATATCTAGTTTGGTTATTTATAAATAATTTTAAACTTCAAATGAATTTATTTGAATTCAAAATAAGAATTTAAATTTTGGAAACATTTGGGAGACATATTTAATTAAATGCAACCAATTATGGAATGATGACATGATTCAACAATTTTATTGCACACCAAAAGGAAAGTTACAGTAGGGATGTTACAACACTCCCCCCCTCAAAGGAATCACGCCCCGAGATTCTTCATGGAGCAACAAAGAGGTTGGGGTACTCGGCACGGAGATGGTCTTCACGTTCCCATGTAGCTTCCTTGTCAGAATGATGAGACCATTGAACCTTGTAGAACTTGACAGTGTTGTTACAGGTGCGACGTTCAGCTTCGTCAAGAATGCGAATCGGTTGTTCCACATAAGAGAGATCTTCTCGAAGTTCAATTGATCCATGATCAACTGCACGACCTGGATCTTTGAAGCACTTCTTGAGTTGTGACACATGGAAGACATCGTGCACTTTGGAGAGGTTTGGAGGAAGTTCCAGACGGTAAGCCAATTCACCACGCCTTGAAAGAACGTTGAAAGGCCCAACATAGCGCGGAGCGAGTTTGCCTTTGATGCCAAAGCGTTGCGTGCCTCTCAGAGGAGTGACACGAAGGTAAGCTTGATCACCAGGTGCATAGACCATGTCCCTGTGCTTGCTATCATAATAGCTTTTCTGTCGAGACTGGGCAATCTTCAGATTGTCACGAATGATGCGAACCTTTTCTTCAGCCTCCTGGATAATATCCGGCCCAAAGAATGGACGTTCACCAGCTTGAGACCAATTGAGAGGAGTTCTACATTTGCGGCCATAGAGAGCTTCAAATGGAGCCATGCCTAGACTTGCTTGGAAGCTGTTGTTGTAGGAGAACTCAGCATACGGAAGGCAATCCTCCCATTTCATGCCAAAGGAGATAACACAAGCTCTGAGCATATCTTCCAGAATCTGGTTTACTCTTTCAACCTGTCCACTTGTCTGCGGATGGTAAGCTGTGCTGAACAGAAGTTTGGTACCCAAGGCTTTCTGAAAGCTATCCCAAAATCGAGAAGTGAAGATACTTCCACGATCTGAGCTTATTGCCAAAGGAACACCATGTAAAGGAACCAGTCTTGTCATATAGAGTTCTGCCAACTGACTAGCTGATACTGTCTCTTTGACTGGAAAGAAGTGAGCCACTTTGGAGAGACGATCAATGACAACAAAGATTGCATCGTTGCCTTTCTTGGACTTTGGAAACCCAGTAACGAAGTCCATCTCGATCTTGTCCCATTTCCATTCAGGAATTTGTAGTGGTTGAAGAAGTCCAGGTGGTCTCTGATGAACTGCCTTGACACGACAGCAAACATCACAATGAGACACATAGCGAGCAATTTCACGCTTCATCCTGGTCCACCAATAGATTGACTTGAGATCCTGGTACATCTTTGTGCTGCCAGGGTGAATAGAAAGCGGAGTATCATGAGCCTCCTTGAGAATGAGTTCTCTTAAGCTGTCAAGTTTGGGCACTACAATGCGTTCTTCAAACAGCAAGGTACCCTTGTCATCGAGAGAGAAACTCTTGTACTTGTCCTTGCCAATGTTGTCTTTGATATTCTTGACACCAGAATCACGCAACTGTGCGGCACGGATCTTATCCTCAAGTGTAGGAGTGGCAATCAAGTTTGCAAGATAACCAGAGGGAACCACTTGAAGATTGAGTTTCTTGAATTCTTCATGAATAGGAGGTTGGATTTCCTCAATCATGAGGTTGTTGCAATATGACTTGCGACTGAGAGCATCAGCCATTACATTAGCTTTGCCTGGAGTGTAAGAGATGGTAAGATCGTAATCTGAGAGTTTCTCAAGCCACCTTGTTTGCCTGAGGTTCAAGTCTGGTTGAGTGAAGAGATATTTGAGACTCTTGTGATCAGTGAAGATCTCACAGCTGTGCCCCAACAAATAAGGTCTCCAAGCCTTGAGGGCATACTTGATTGCTGCAAGTTCAAGATCATGTGTAGGATAGTTGAGCTCATGAGGCTGCAACTGGCGAGATGCATAAGCCACAACTTTGCGTTCTTGCATGAGGACTGCGCCTAGTCCTTGAAGAGATGCATCGCAGAATATTTGGAAAGGTTTGGAAGTGTCTGGGCCAACTAGAACAGGAGTAGAAGTGAGTTTAGCTTTCAAGAGATTGAAACTCTCATCACACTTTGGAGTCCAAAGAAACTTTCTATCCTTCCTTGTAAGATCGGTGAGAGGCTTAGCGATTTTGGAGAAGTTCTCAACAAATCGACGGCAATAGCTAGCCATGCCAAGGAAACTCCTGACTTGTTTCACCGATGTAGGAGGCAACCATTCAACAATGGCCTTCACTTTTTCTGGATCCACATAAATGCCTTCAGAAGAGATAACATGACCAAGGTAGGATACTTTAGGAAGCCAGAATTCACACTTGGAGAATTTGGCGTAGAGACGGTGTTCTCGGAGTTTCAACAAGATAAGACGTAGATGTTCTCCGTGTTCTTCCTCGGTTTTGGAATAGATAAGAATGTCATCGAGATAGACTACCACGAACTTATCGAGGTATTCCATGAAAACGAAGTTCATGAGACGTGAGAAAGTCCCCGGAGCATTTGTGAGACCGAAAGACATGACAGTGTATTCGTAGAGACCATAACGAGTGGTGAAAGCTGTCTTTGGAATGTCTTCTTTGCGGATCTTGATCTGGTGATAACCTGACCTCAAGTCCAACTTGGAGAAAACCTTAGCACCAGCCAGTTGATCAAACAGATCGTTGATGCGAGGGAGAGGATACTTGTTCTTGATGGTTTTCTTGTTCAGAGGACGGTAGTCAACAACCAGTCGCTCTGTCGTGTCCCTCTTTTTGACAAATAGAGTAGGACAACCCCAAGGAGAAGTAGTAGGTTGAATATGACCTTTCCTTTCCAACTCCTCTAGCTGTCTCTTAAGCTCAGCCAGTTCTTTGGGGCCCATCCTGTAAGGACGTTTGGAGATAGGAGCAGTGCCCGGTTCTAGTTCAATAACGAACTCGACGGTCTGTCAGGTGGCATACCTGGTAATTCTTCAGGAAAGACGTCAGGAAAGTCTCGGACCACCGGAATAGCTTCTATGGAAGGAAGAGGATCAACATTGAGAGCGAAAAGCCGAGCCGAAGATGTTTGGTTTGGAGAATAGACTATCTGTTCAGAAGGATGAGAAAGAGTTACAGTCTTTGTGGAACAGTCTATCTTAGCTTGATTGGCCTTCAACCAATCCATGCCCAGAATGACATCAATATCAGAATTGCCGAGAATTATTAGAGATGCCAAGAAGATATGGCCTCCAATTTGGATTTCATTGTCGAGGCTTATCTTGGAAGAGTACATCTGAACACCGGGGGAAGTGACGCTAAGACCATTGGACATAGACTCGAAAGAGAGATCATGCATTTGTGCAAAAGCTTGTGATGCAAAAGAATGCGATGCGCCTGTGTCAAATAAGACCTTAGCAGGAATATGATTAACAGGGAGTATACCGAGGACACCTTCTGGAGCTTCCTCTGCTTCATCAGCCCTGATGTGGTTCACCCGCGCAGCACGTGCCGGAGGCCTGGTGTTGGGGACGAAAGGCCTAGTCGGGGCAGGTGCGCGGACCATCGCTTGAGTTGGAGCAGGGCGAGGTGGTGGAGGAAGTGTACGGGTCTCCGGGCAGTTGTTGGAGTAGTGGCCCGGTTTCCCGCACTGGTAGCAAGTCACGTTGGGACGAGCGCCCGTTGGCCTTGGCGGTCCTCCGAAACCCCTCATATCTTGAGCCGGGTTCGGTGGGCGAGGCGCGAGTCCTGGAGGTTCTGGCATGTAGGTAGCTCGTGCGAAGGCGCTGTTAGGCACCCAGAGCCGACGCTTCTGAGAAGGAGTGGCGGCGATTGACGATGAAGAAGAGTTGGTCTCACGAGAGTGCTTGCGCGACTCCTCGAAGACCTTGCGCCCATGCTCCTCATTGAGCGCGATGTTGACGAGGTCCTCGAAGTTGTCGGCCTTGACGAGGTTCAGCTTGTACTTGAGCGCGGGGTTGAAACCCTTGCGGAACTTGGCCATCTTCTTGGCCTCAGTGTTCACCTCATCTCCAGCGTAACGAGCAAGGCGATTGAACTCGCCATTGTACTCCATCACGTCCATCTTGCCTTGCGTCAGCGAGTTAAACTGCTCGCGCATCCTGTCCATGAGACCCTCTGGGATGTGGTGGCGCAGGAAGGCTGCCCTGAAATCCCCCCAAGTGGTAACCACCCCGGGAGCTCTCATAGCCTGGAAGTTTTCCCACCATGAGGCAGACTTGCCCCTAAGCAGGTAGGACACGTAAGGCACCTTGTCATGCTCAGCCATGTGGGCGATAGCAAGGGTCCTTTCCATCTCGCGAAGCCAATCATCAGCTTCCAGCGGCTCAGTGGGGGAAGCGAAGTTCCTTGGGCCCAGACCGAGGAAGTCCTTGATGGTCACACGTGCATTGCCTTCATTGCGATGCCCGTTGTTGTTCTGGTAGACTTGGTTCTCGGCCATTTGAGCCAGAACTTGGGTCATCTGACCAAGCAACTCAGTGATTGGAGGCGGTGGTGGTGCGTCTTCCGCATTGCGGTTGTTCCTGGTGTTCGTCATCCTGGAGACATTGGATATTAGAACAGCGACAAGATACACAAAGCCAGGGAAAAACTTGAAAAGTCGAATTCTTGCTCAGAAAAACAGTTGCAAACTGTAGGATAACAAGGATAAGCTTCTCATAACAAAGGTTCATAACCATACACTTAGTTAGCCATCAGTACAACCACCAAGGTTTCAGTACTACAAGGACAGCTACTAGTACAAAGTTAACCATCCGTACAACCAACACGGTTTCGGTACAAAGGATAGCTACTACAACAAGGAAAAGATACAACTCGAAGACTAGCTCTCGCTTCCCTCAGAAGACGAAACTAGGCTGCTGCGATGGGTGTAGCGACGATCGCAGTACAAGCGATGGTCTCGCACAATGCGTCGCAACTGAACGGAGTAGGCATCTGGCGTCTGTGTCCCGTACAGTAGGGGTCCAACGTGGTCCGGATCAGTAGTGATCAGAGGACCCCGCTTTGGAGTGTATCCACCCACAGCAGACAGACGACTCGGAAAAGCGAGCTGGAACCTCGGGAAAGCGTCTGGTGGGACGTTCCCCCTGTCATACTGCCCCAGGTGAGAGAGTGCCCGGTGCAGCTGCTGACGGACTGCTGCTAGCTCCAAGTGTAGAGTCCCAGCAACTAAGTCTGAAGACTGGCCAAACTGAGCGGTCATGTCCAGAACCACGAGCTCGTACTGAGAGTCCGTGTAGGGGTAGTATGGAACATAGCAGAATGGATGGTTGTTGAAGCAGTAGTATTCCCTGCGCAGAGCCAGAGCTGCATCGTAAGCTGCCAAGTGTACTGCCATGTCCACAGTGGAAGCCTCAGCAACGTGCTTGTGCACAGTATCACCGTCATCTCCGCTGATCCAAACAGTAGCTCTGTAGAAGGTCTGTCCGTAATCCCTGGGGATCTCGGACACCTGGTACTCGGGGAGGTAGGTGAAACCGACATAGTCAACCATGTTTCTGAGAAACTTCGGGTAACCGGTAGTCTGCTCACAGTGGGTCTTACGCACCACCTGATAGTGCGCCATCTACATAGCAGTTTGAAGTAGAAGTTAGCCTCCGGAAACAAAAGGATTGATTGCACAGAACAAATTGTACAATGACAAGGAGATGAAAACCAGAGAAAGGTAGAACAACAACTGATTGATTCGAGATTGAAACTGAACATAGCCGAAGAAGTTGATAACCACCCAACGACAAACCACCTGCAACTATGGTACTACGGAAAACCCAGAACACGTGATGTCCTATATTTTAAAATTAAGGTGAGAAGGGAATTATCGTAACACTTCCTTACCAGAAGAACAGGGAGGGTGGGTGGGGAAAGAAGTAAAAGAACAGAATTCCTACTCTCACGTTTAAGATTTCCTGATAACTACAAAATAAGACAACAGTTTATGATAGTAGAACAATATCATACTAAGCATATGAGATAAAGACAAAGGAACGACTCGCTCAACCAATCCTAAGCATGCACTACGACTCGCAAAGGCCAACAGATAAACATGCAAGGGGTCATGGGTTGTGGGGATATAGGTGTATAGGCTGCAGGATAAACATGTGATGGGATCGCAATTCAAGAACCGATAACTAAGATAGCATAGATCAAAAGGCAGGAATGAAAACCCGACAATCGTGTAACCGGTTAGCAAAAGCTTGCCTGGCAGCTCGTAGCCTGGCACGGTAGCTGGAACCTCAGTGTCGTAGGTACTCGCAGCAGACACGTCGTCGTCTACCCAAAGAGAGCCAAACACAAACAATAGGAAACAATAATCAATACAGAGAAATGCGCAAACAAATGATGATGCGACATGGTATGAGATGATTAGGTCATATTAAAGCGGGGATGAAATCCCAGCAAAATATTAGGGTGCAAGTTATTTGTGTAGCCATTAATTTAAATTATACTTAATATAGCAGAAGTGGTGATCCAATTAATTTAAAATGGAAAAGACATTAATTACTTAATTGCCCAACACATTCCACATTTAGGAATTAATTGCAATTGATTTATTTTTAACTCAAATTAAATATTTATTAGCATGGCAAGGTATGGTATAAAAGGTATGAGCATATTAAATGGGATTAGGGTATTATATAATTATTACCCCTCATACTCCGTATTTAATTAATTAATTGCATTTGTTAAATTAAACTAAGAATTTAAAATAAATAATTCAAAATGACATAAGAATGTGATATTAATGTTGATTGCATTTTTCTGATATAAAAACATATAAAGTTTATTTAATTTGGAGTTATAAAACTAAAGTTATAAATGTTTTAAGTTTCTGGACCAAACTGCAAAAGTAAGGACTTGTTCGTGATGAAAAAGTTTCTGGGAGGGGCTAAAAAACTAAACCAGTAAGTGCAGGGGGCTCGGTGTAATAATCCAGCTTCTCTGTCTCTGGGACTTTTGTCACCGAGGGGCAAACACACCCCCTGACTGACCAGAGGGACCCAGGCCACGCGGGCGCGTGCGGGGGTGTGTTGGTGCCCGCGGTGGCTGACTAGTGGGCCCGCGGGTCAGCGTGATTACAAAAGAGAAAAAGGGGGCTTAAATCATCCGCCCCGGGGATTCGAACCCGCAACGCGCTGCGGATCGATCGGCTCGCTTAGCCAGTTGGTTAGCGAATAGGTTAGTGATAGGGTTAGGTTCGGGTTGCTTTTAATCAGTGGCAACGGGATGTACTGCTCTCTGACGAAACTGACGGACAGCACACATACAACGCGCGGCGGCGGCTAGAAACTCGCCGGCGGTGACATTCCCAGCGGCACTAGGCGCGCTTGTGAGGCGGGGTGCGTGCGGCGAAGTGTGTTCTTCTAGTTCCCATGCTCGACAGTGAAGGGGGGTGCCTCGACGCCTCTCGTTCTTGCTCGACATGGTTCGGGGACGCACGGTCCGCGACGGAAACACTCCGGCGCCGGCCAAACTACGGCGAACGGAGGCGAGAAAGAAGGGGGAAAGAAGGGGAAACGGTGGCGCAGCTCACCAGGAGGCGGATGGCGAACGGAGGGGAGTCGAGGTGGTCGGAGACGAGCAGACGGTGCTCGGGGAGGCGAGGCGGAGCTCGGGGGCCGCGCGGTCGTCGTGGAAGAAGAAGAAGGAGTGGTGCCTCCCGTCCGTCCTGCGCGCGTCGAGGGTGAAGAGGAGGTCGGGGAGGCGCTGCTGGCGTGCGGGGGAAGGAGATGGCGGCCGGAGTCAGACGTAGGCGAGCTCGGGCCCGACGGCCATGGCGACGGCGATGCGGAAGCTAGGGAGCAAGCGGCGGCGGGGGAGGAGGAAGATTAGGGCTAGGGTTAGGGTTTCGGCCAGATAAATAGGAGAGAGGAGAGGAGGTGGCAGTGGGGAGAGCTGTGGGGCGAGCTTGGCTGAGACTCCACGCCATGGGCATCTCTGCTCCTCCACGCTGGAAAGGCGTACGGAGGGAAGAGGAAGAAGGAGTTGGGTCGGGCTGGCGTGCTGGGCCAGGGAGTGGCCCAGTTCGGCCAGGAGCTCCCTCCCCACTAATTTTTGTTTTTCTGGTTTTGTTTTTCCTTTTTTAAAACTTTCCTGTTTTTGTATTTTTAAAACAAAACAGAAAGGAACCTCAACAAAACTTTTGAGCAATTTTTGATAGTTTCAAATTAGACATATTAATATCTAGTTTGGTTATTTATAAATAATTTTAAACTTCAAATGAATTTATTTGAATTCAAAATAAGAATTTAAATTTTGGAAACATTTGGGAGACATATTTAATTAAATGCAACCAATTATGGAATGATGACATGATTCTAAAATTTTATTGCACACCAAAAGGAAAGTTACAGTAGGGATGTTACAAAACACTTAGAAGAAAATCAAGAAGAAGTTCATGAAGACCAACCAGAAATATTTTCCAATCTTGCTCTCTCTCTCTCTTTCTTTTCTCTGAGACTTCATGAAGGACTTAGAGGAAAACAGGCTCTGGAAGCATTCTCAAGATGTCAAGTACTTAGAAGAAAGGTGAGAAGAAGTTCAAGAAGGCCAACCCCCTTTTATTATCTAAGTCTCTCTCTCTGTCTTTCCCTCTCCTCTGAGATTTCAGGAAGACTAAGTAAATCCAAGACCAGCCTCGAGGATACAAGAATCATCAAGTCTGAAGATTCATCAGGACTACCCATAACTCAATCAAGACATCATCCAGAAGAAAGTTACAAGTCTGGAGATGAAGCCTGGAGGACAACTACATCTTTCTTTCTATCTTTTCCCTCTTTCCTAATCTTGTCTTTTAGACTTAAACAAATTTTGATCATGATGTTATCATCTTGAAGTTGTTAGATCCTAGCAGCATAGTGGGATGAAGCGGCCTGGAAACAAACCTTACATGTCCACGTACATGAGACATGTTCCACAATTTAAGTGGCTGGCCGGGTGTCTGTCTCTCTCACTATAGTGAATGTCCAATTTACAAAGAGTTGATAATAACTGTTGATCATCTTGAACAAATGACTTAGTATTTTTCTCTAAGTATTTTACACATCAAGACTAAGCCATTAGAGTGCTTATTCAAGATGATATAAAACAAAATATTTTATTCAACTTATGACCTTAGCCCTTAGTCCTTTTGGACCAACCTATTTGCCTTACATTAACTTAAAAGATTTTCATGGCATGAAAAAGTATTTCTAGCCCTTAGGAATATTTTGCACATCATGCATAAACATATTTTCCTTAGAAAGTTTTATAAAACTTATTTATTCATCTAGTATGTGTTTGTATGCATTGTGGAGTTGTGCTTGCTGTTGATTGTTGTATTGTTGCTTGTCTATACTGTTAGATTGAACGGAGAGCCCCGAGTATCGTTGAAAAGAGTTGTGAACAACGACAACATTCAAAGGCAAGTGGCACACCTCATAAACTTCCTATTTTTATATGCATTACTTAGTGTATTTTTATATGCATGTGTTGCTATGCTAAACCTGTGTAGAATCCCTTATACCTGTGTCTAGGTACCTATGCAATACTTAGTAGAATTGTTGATGCTATGCAAATGTTGTTTTGTGAAAATCTAAATTATACTAAGTTAAGAATGAAACACCTGGGTGGTAATTGGTTGTATGGTTTATGTTGAGTGGCTACTCAGGTCCATGTCTATGGTTCCTAGGGTATGTACACTTGTGAATGGCCACCCAGGAACAGAGGAATCTGAAGAACTCCGAGTGACGATTGCTTCCAGTGCAGCCATTGCCATATGGGCTCTGGCTTGATCAATTATGTTGCGTGGACTCTCTCCGGCTTGACAAGCAGATGTAGGGGGATGTTAGGTGGAACGGGTCAAGCCAGGTAGGAGGGAAAATGCTTCTGAAAGATCTCGTCTCATTCTCTCCTTTCCTTATCACAAATGGTGTGTAAAGGATACCTTGGGTTGAATGGGTACAATGGTGAAAGTGCACAACCTCTACAGAGTGTAAAACTAAGTACTTAGCCGGGTCCCCGGTTACGGACAATTTTGAGCAGCTGATCAAGGACGTCAACGGAGGATTCCACCATTCCAATTTCTAAGTTAAAAGTTGATGGGTGAACAAGGGAAGATGAGATTTATGGTTTTCATGCCATACTCGTTGATTCCAAGAAAAGTGTTTTCAAAAGAGTAGGAGAAATTGGCTTTATGCAAATTAGCCTTGAATTCCACCAGCCAAATATGCATATAGGCTTTAGAGTTATTCCATAAGTGTCCACCATAGTGTCACTTGCCAGACTACATTTTTAATGGAATCTGACCCACGTTGTTGCAATATTTTTCTTATTGCAGATTTGATCAGATGACGAGTGAGGTTTCGTTTAAAGGTTTCGAGTCTACAACCAACATGTTTTCGCCTGTGGCAGCATGAAAGTTATAGAGACTCACCGCTATTGTATTTTCCGCTGTGTACTTTGTCAATGCTAGCTTTACGCTATGCAACTTGTAACAAATATTTTGTAATTCTGGATCATCGATGTAATTTAATTGATGCTTTGATGTGATATTACATCGTAAACTGTGTGTGCAAATGAATCGATCCAGAGATTTGCACTATACACAGGTATCTGCCTTATTTAAAGTGCAGGTACGCTACACAAAAGTACTTCTTTCCTTAGCCAAAACTGGAGGGCTTTCTGTGTGCACTCGGAAATTCCGGTAGACGGAAATTTCCGAGCACAATTTCCGGCTCGCGTCAGAAACCTTTTTCTCCTTTTCTTAGTCGTTTTCTTGGATGAGCTGGGGAACCGGAAATTCCGGTAGAGCGGATTATCCGGCCCCAATAATCCGAATCAGCAAAACACCGAAACGAAAACTGCTATAACTTTTGCAAATGAATTCCAAATGAGGTGAGACCAATTTTGTTGGAAAGATGGCGACCAATTTCTGTGGAAATATTGCATCCCATAAATAGAGTAAAATCTCCACAGATGGCAAGGTGTGGGACTTTCCTCACGGTAGAACCGGCAATATTTCCGCCACCGAAAACGCAACAAGTTGTCCAAAGTAAAACTGTTTTCGATGAACTAGAGCTTGACATGCGATGAACCAAGCTCTAATTCCTCACCAACATAAAAGCCAAATAAAAACCAAGAAATAAGATATGCCAAGTATGCAAAGGTTTGAGCTCTCCACAACGATGCGATCAAGTTACTAACTTGAGAACCCCTCTTGATAGTACGCCTATCTATCCTATAGCCCTATCAAGATCATACCTTTGCCTTGAGCATTCCACTTGGGTTGGATGAAGACTATCTTGATCTCTTCAAGTGGTTCATCTTTTCATGATTGCGCGTCCAAGCACGTGCTTGATAAAGACTTCTCCAAATACCCCCCATACTCACAATGGGAGAGTCTCGCTTAGCTCCGTCTTCATGTATCCATTGCAAGCATCAAGCATATGATCTCTTAAAGAAGCTTCTCTTGGTCTTGCACATCTCACCTTGATGACGATCACCACATGACGTCATCCTCCATGAGCTATATGAAATCTTCATTTGATGCAAACCCATGGGAAGATACCTAACCTCATATAATGATACCACACACACATATATAATGGGTTAGTTCACAAAGCTATGCAGACAAGTGTTTACCATTCCAAGAGATACATGATCGCTCTTGGTAAATCTTGTAGCTTTGTGTGTTGATCAACATCTTGATCAACCTTGTATCTCACTAATATGATGTCTTGAATCCTTCAAGACATGCTTGCAATAAGCTTCACTCAACACATAAGCTTCAAGAGTCCAACACATGAACTCCACAATTACTTGGACAAGATCTATAAGGATATCTCAGTGCAAACATTAGTCCATAGAGATTGTCATATAATTACCAAAACCACACATGAAGGAAAATGCTCTTTCAGTGCTGACGACCCTAATTGGCTTTTCTCTCCGGGTTGTGTGCTCCCTCTTTGTGCTGGACCACCTGTAGCTTGTACCTCCTTTCGTATGATCTCTTTAGCTTTTGCAGTCGAAACACCCGGGGTTTCCCGTGGGACGTGTCCTTCCCTGGTAGTGTGATGCGCATAGCAGTAAAAGCTTCGAGTGGCATCGTCCCCGTCATGTCTTGCTTTCTCATTTTGCGAATGTCACTTATGATGACACAGTTTGGCACTCCTCGGCTGAAGATAGTAGTAATGTGGCTTGAGTTTGTCGATCTGCTTATGCCTGACCTCCTCTGATTAGCCATGATTTGGTTTGTTTTGCTTGAAGGATCCTCTTAGTCTTGTTTTTGCTCGAAGATTTTTGCTTCTCGAGTGGCTTGTGGGTGCCACCTTCTGATTGATTTGTGGTTTATGTGCTTGAAGGAAACGTCTGGCGGTACCTGCGCCTTTGCTAATCCAATGTTTGCTAGCATGTTGGCTTGTTTGTTGTGCATTCGCGTTATATGTTGTAGCTCGCAGCTATGAAATCTTCTTTGCCACATACCGAAGTAATCTTGATATCTAGCCAACTTGTCTATGTTCATTCTGCTTGCGCTCGCCGCGATTTGTGTTATTACGCACGGGCTCCCTCAGATGACGATGTTTTGTGCTCCCGAAGCTCTTGCCAGTCGCATGCCTTGGAACATGCCTTCGTAGTCGACTTCGACCTTTGATGGTGACGGGAAGTTTATCTACAGTACATATCGTACTCGCTCCTTGTTAGGGTTTATGAGTATCATACTTGCGCCTGTACCTCTGCCCTTTCTAGACCCGTTGAAATGTATTGTCCATCGTTTGGTTTGTGTGCTTTCTTCTTTTGTGGGTTCAACCGTCCATATGGCGTTTACCTCATGCTCTGCGGTTATTGTTGTTCGTCTCTTACTCTCCGGTTATGTTGCTACTTCCTTCTCGACTCGCGCCTTGTCTGAGGTTTCCTCGGCTCCGTATGACTCCGAGATACTACAGAAGTCTCTGTCGCAGTCGTCTGACTTTTGGAAGCTTCCATTGAATATGATAACCCCTTTTGGAACTGGCATTTTGAGCTTCATGTATGCATAATGTGGTACTGCCAGGAACCTTGCGAATGCCGGCCTCCGCAATATGGCGTGGTATTGTGATTTCCAGTCGACGATGTTGAAGTCGATGATTTCGCTTCTGAAGTGGGTTGCGTCCCCGAATGTGACGTCGAGTTCGATTTTCCCTTCTGGACGTATGGCTTTGCCTGGTACAATACCATGGAAGGTGTTTATAGATTTCGATAGATTCTCGACTGGCATGTTCATTCTTTGGAGTGTGTCTGTGAATATTATGTTGACGCCACTTCCTCCGTCCATGATTTTTTTGGTCATAGTGTATCCTCTGATCTGTCCTTCGAGTACTAGAGCAGCGTGTCCCGGTCGATAGATGGCTGGCGGGTGATCCTTCTGATCAAAAGCGATTGTTATGTTTGACCCCTGCAAAATTCTGGTACTGGGGGTGGATCTAATAGTGCCATATCGATGTTTCCTGTGTGTCGCTTTTGTCTTCTGTTGGAGGTGCGTACCTTCTGGATCATGCACATTTGCCCTTTTGGGTGCGGATATTGAGTGTCCACATTGTGCGGTATGTGATGTATGGCGCCTGCCATCTGGTTATTCGCATCGTGTTGTGGTGGTGGCGGTAATGCTGCCACTATTTGTGGAGGTGCTATGTATGCCGCTGGGATAGCTTGTGGTTGTTCTCTCTTCGTCTGATTTATGTAATCCATCGCCATTTGCCCAAATTCACGGTAGCTTCCCATTGTGTGATGTGATGTTAACCGTCCAGTCGCCGGGTCTTTGAACATATGGTTTCTGCACTCATCCTCCATCTTTTCTTGAAATGATTTCTCGACTCTTGACTCTTAGCGCTTCAGACAGTCTTGTCTTCTATAGCTTCCGCGCTGGTCTCGACCCCGGTCATCGCGTCTGTCGACTAGCCTATCTCGTCTGTAGTTATCACTTCGTGTGTCCCGGCGATCGTCTTGCCGGGTACTTCGCCGGTCATTTTGCTTTCTATCATCTTGATTCCGGTCGTCATGCGAGAATCCAGCTGCTACAAATTTGACCTTGTCCTTGCCGCGGTGATCGTAGTCGCGCCTTCTTCGTTTGTCATCTCTATCCCGCCGATCTCGGCTGTCTCGGTGGTCACGACTGTCTCGTCTTTCGCGATGTCGTTGTGGTGAGTGTGGGGTTTTTTTCTGGACTGCATCTTCGCCATCTGCCCACTCGGTCGCTAGTTAGTTTCATGAGATCTGCCATGTTTTTTGGTTTTTGCCGTCCGAGTGCTTCCCTGAAATATTTTCTATAGACTCCATTCGTGAAGGCGTCCATTGCTCTGTCTTCTGATATTGCGCCCACGAAGTTCCTAGTGGAGGCCCACCTTCATATGTAAGACCTAAGCTTCTCGTCTGTCTTTTGACGGCATGCTCTTAATTCCTCAAAAAAAATCGACCTTTCGTTGAGAGGATTGAAATATTTTATGAAGTCTTCCTTGAAGTGATCCCAAGAATCTTAGGCTCCTTCGGGTAAAGACTTGAGCCAGTCGCGGGCCGTGCCTTCCAGCATCAATTGTATGTGCCGTCATTGTTGTTCCTCGTTGGCATATGACTGCCAGTTTGTAATCTTCCAGCCATCCCGAGGGTTCCTGTTTTGCGTTGAATTTTGGCATGGTTGGTAAACCAAACTTCTTTGGGAATTTTGTTTCTTGGATCCGTCGAGTGAAACATTGTGCTCCGCATGCTCATGCGTTGCGATTGTCGGGTGATTCGCGACTGCCTGATCTCCTTGACCTGCTTCTTGATCGGCTCCTTTATTTGCGACGGCTTGAGCTTTTCCTGCCGTTGCTATGCTGAGGACTACGACTGGAATGTTCTCTCGAGCGGCTCCTGCTACGTCTCCTCCTTCTTTCGTCTAACAATTCTTTTGCTGCAATTTCCAGGGCCTTCATTTGCTGTAGGTATCTTGCTTCAGCAGGGTCACCTGCCGGTGGTTTTTCTGCTTGAAGGTATACTCCTATGGATATGAGAGCTCCTTCTGCTGTTTTGGGTTGGATTATGCCGTCAGAGTCGACAGTTAGGAACGAGTTGTTCAGATTTCGAGTGACGTCTGCCCTTTAGTGTTTAATTATTCTGTAGAATCTGGATATGCGTCGTGCCTTGGTTGCCCGTGTAGAACTCATGGATAGTTGTCGTCTATGCACGCTTGATATGCTTTCTTGTCTTCTTCTCTCTTCGAGTGTTGCTCTGTATTGCTTCAAGCGATGTGATTCCTGCCAGTTGAAGTAGTTGTATGTTGCCAACTCATCTGGAGTTGCGTCTGTTGGCATCATTATACCTTCTTCAATGACCTTTGTCACCTTTGCAGCCATCTCTGCCGTCATGTCCAAGGTGGTAGGACCATCTGGTAACGTGACCGTCCGTGGATACTCGGTGAGTTTTCGATTGGCTGCGATTTCTGATGTTTCCGTGGCTGTTGCCACGTAAACCTGCTGGGGTATGTGGTAAGGATATGTGTAGTCTGAGTGCTCTTCATATGCTTCTTTGATATCTCTATCCCGCTCTACGTTTTTGCTATTTCGCCATCTTCTGTTCGCTGCGCGTGTGCATCGTAGTCGATGGCAGCATGATGTGGAGATTGGATCTCTGTGCCAGTGAAGTCGGCTAGACGTATGCTGTCTTCTGCAGGCTCATCATACTCGGGGAGGTGAAAGCTTTCTTCTGGAGTGTCAATTTGCATTTGATCTTCGACCGGGTTGATTTGGAGTGTTGACTGCACTTCTTCTTCCATCTCGTTTTGCATTATGAATTCGTTGAACTCTTTTGAGGACATGGATCCTGCTATGGACGAGGTCGGATCGATCTGTGATGTCGGCGCTCCAGTGCTTCCAGCCGAAGCCGTCGATATGATCATATCATCGACTGAAGTAGTCGACAATCTTTCCTCTTCAGGGAACTCATCCGCCATGAATTTGTTGAATTCTGCGGATGTCATTGAATCTGTTGGAGATTCTGGTGGTGGGATAAGATCGATTTGCGACGGGGTATCTTCCTTGTCTACTGTAGATACGACCTCAGTCGATCTCTTCTGAAGTGGCTGAGTTGAGATCTGTTCGACTAAATCCTGCACACCAAGCTGATCAACAAACAAGTTATGTTTCCCAATAGTTAGATCAAAACCTGAATCGAGATTGGAGTAGATCTCCTGAGCTTCGGGTGAGTATGGCCTGATCCTTGCTGGTGACGCTGCTTTTGGCGAGTGGCTGCCTGTGACCTGGATACGATCTGCTGTAGATGATGTCCACCCCTTTGAATAAGTCGGCGGATCGCCGTTTGAAATTTGGACCGAAAAATCCGTAGATCCAACACCACATCTTCCCACAGGCGGCGCCAATTGACGAGGGATGTCCCCATCAATACCCATGGTTACTAGCCTAGGGTAAGAGTTATGAGGTAGAGAACGCGTGGTGTTGGTAGATTCGTCGGCTGACAAGCGGGAATTACCCAGGTTCGGGGCCCTCGAGTGAGGTAAAACCCTTACTCCTGCTTGTCTGTTATTGATTATGTATATGGCGCGAGTACAGGGGTCTAGCAAGATGTCGATCTTGCTAGGGTTTGGTGATTCTGGTTGGGCGTGTCCCTGGTCGGTCTCCCTCCTATCCTTTATATAGCGGTACATGTCCCGGGTCGTAGCCGACTAGGACTACATTTATGGAAAGTACTACCGACTATGCTATCTATGGTTGAATCCTTTGTCTTGGACTTCGCTTGTTTGGCTTCCTCAGCCTATTGACAATTGGGATTTAGTCATTACGTGCACCAGGTACCCACATGAGGGGGTACCCGTTTGATATAACCTTGTTAGTGGTGGAGTGCAGCTCGATGACGGTGACGACATCGATGATTTCCCCCCTCCAGGAGGGAATTTCCCCGGCGGCAACGCAGCCTGCCGGAGAGCTTTTGTCTCTCTGTCTTCTCCGCCTAGTGGTGGCGGCGGAGATGGTTTATGTCCTTCTCATAAATCTTAGGTTTTTGGGGGGAAGATGTACGCGAAGGGGTACGCCGAGTGGTGGGCCAGGGCGCCCACATCCTGCTCGTGCGGCGGGCTAGGGAGCCGCGCCGGGAGGTGGTGTGGCCCCCCTGGGCCCCACCCCAGGCTCCCCTGTTGGCTCCCTTGATGAAATAATTCAGAAATATTTCCTAGTTGTCCAGTTTGTTCTTTTGGTCTTCGCAAATATTGTATCTTGACGGTGTTTTTTCCTGCAGAATTCAGCCTCCGGGATTCCATCCTCCAATGATCATCAATCATGCAAAATAGATGAAATAACATAAGTATCATCTCCAAATACGATATATATCAATGAATAGCAGTAAATTGTGATATAAAATAGTGAAGCAAAATGGACGTATCAAGCCGTCGGCTTCCAGGTCAAGAGCGACTGTAAGTACTTCACTTTGAAGGCAGTCGACTCTGCTCAAGTGTGGAGGACCAAGTGGTTCTACGTCCCTGTGAGTCAGGTGGTCAGTCCAGCCTTTTCGACTGGAGCGGCCCGTGAGAAGACGAAGGCCTTGGCCCATGCTCTTTCGTCAGCCGAAGAGCAAGAGGCTGCCCCTCTTTTGAGGAAGGTCGAAAGGTTTGTGAGCACCGTTTCAGGTGTTCAGCTGATCTACACCTTCCTCAAATGTCGTGTGTGCCCCTCAAGAAGCGTGCTCACCCAATGTGGGAGTATGCGGGCGCACATGACACCACCAGGATGAGTGCCGTGGAGATCTCAGCTAACGAGCTTGACGCACTGGTGAAGTCGCTAACCAGCTTCAAAACTGAAGATGTTATCGACTACGCCTTCCCCACGGCTCCCTTTAGCTTGGAGAACCCTCTTCCTGAAGTAAGTATTTTCTCTTGTCTATGTACATTTGCCTTTGTCGAGTGGGCTCTGCTGTTTTTGCTTATCTGTTCTTCTTTTGTTTTGTCTTTTGTAGGGGCATTCGACTGTGTCATCACTCCCCCCCCCCTTCCTGAAGCTGGTCCTGTCGAGGAGACGACTGTGGTGAAATAAAGCGAGAAGTCTACAAACTCTTTGCCCGAGGCCGAATCCTCCTCTTCGGAGAAATCTGAAGTGGATGGAAAATATGTAGGGCAGTCGGGGGTTGAGCCTATCGTTGAACCCGTCCTCAAGCGTCATCGTCTGCAACATGCGGGTGAGGACGAGGAGATGGCGGATTCTGGCGCCTCTTCTCCCGTGAGGGATGTGCCACCTATGGCTCAGTGGTCCCCACCACCATCCACTCGCCATTATGGCTTCGGAGGTCCTCGCTTTGACGATGACTTGTCTTCCGACGAAGACGAGCAGAGGTAAGTCATCTCGACTGTATACGTTCTTCACCTGTTGTTTGCTACTCTTCTGATTTTTCCCTTTCTTCTATCTTTTTCGTTTTAGCGATGACCGGGTGCCTAGTCCGCCCGTTGCTCCAACGAAGACTGCAACTTCTTCTCCAACTGTAGAAGATGGCAGTCATCCCCTCCCCGCCTGCTGTTCTTGCGGCGGAGGTCGCAGAGCCTACTACCGCTGCGTCGACTGCTGCGCCTTCATCTACTTCCATGCCATCCTGGCTAGAGCATGTAAGTCTTTTTCTTTTGTCATGGTGTGCCCTTATCATACTTTGAACTTTTTTGCGTGATATACGTGTTTGTCTTCGCAGCCGGCCGTGAGTGGCCTTGCTGCTTTTCGTCAGGCCTTTGCGCAGTCGGAAGAGGAGCGAGGTGTCCTTCGCTCTCGACTAGACGAGCTAAGCCGTAAGTACTTGCCTTCCGTTGTGCATACTTTTGCTTTGTTGACATTTTTTTGTTGTGCGACTGAGTTGTTTTATTTTGTGCAGAGGATAGGGATGCTCTTGCATCCCGGCTGGCTGATGCGGAGAAGGCCCTCTCCCAGCAGTCGACTGCTAAGAAGGAGCTTGATGAGGCTCTTGCTGCCCTTCTTGCCTCTGAGGGAGAACGCGCCAAGCGACTGCTTGGTTTTGTGCATTCTCTTGACGGTAAAGACAGTATTTCTCTCGTCTGAGAGTTTTTGTTTTGCAGGTCCTTCCTCTAGCTCCGGTGGTGCGGCGAGTGATATTTTGTAACTCGACCAAGCCATCGATCAAGTTGGGGTGGCCATACAGCATGCCAAGAGTTCTCTGGAGACTTCAACCCAGAATCTTGGAGTTGTTACAAGGAAGTGCTGCCTTTAGCCGAAGCTCCTTCGACCATCGCGAGTTATGCTGCGTAGCTGGGCCCGAAGTCGAATACTTTGAAGGCTTTTGCGAAGGAGCTGATGGTACGCGGCTCGGACTCCACCTCAAGCTTCTTCTAGGTCACGGCGTGGTTGCCGACTATGAATCCCTCATGTCTCACTTCCCTAAGAAGTCAGATGGGAAGCCTTCGAATTTGAAGAAGTTAGGGCCGCACGTGTCCCTCTTTGCTGATGCTAGCATTGCGACGATGGAGCGTTGCTCGGCAGCCATTGCCGCTGCTCGTAGGGATGGGTCCGAGTCCACTGCTCAGCCATAGGCGGCACTTTCTCTAGTCTTTATGTTTATTTTGTAATATGTAATGTACATTCTGTCACTATGATCTTATTTTGGGAATATAGCTTTTGTGGGTCTTGGCTATGTGTTTGTGTTCCCTTTGCCTTCTACTTCTCTTGTCTGAGATATTGTGGTTGTGTCTCAGTCGGGCGTTACTATCGCTAAGAAGGATGATCATGCGGGAGAGGATGCCCGCTCGACTGCACAGTTAAAGAATGATGCCAGGGTTCTGGATTATGCCAAGAAGAGGGTTGCTCCTCCGGCGCATGAATTAAAAGCAACCCATGCTGACATAAAAATTCTCCAGGGGAGGCCTGCCCTTTCCACTCAGAGGGAAGTATATATTCTTGGGGAGATGGATGACGCGAACAGGCAGCTTGAAGGTATAAAACATGTCGACTAGTTTTTTGCGTATGTGTGCGTTGCCCTTGATGCCTGATCACTTTGTTTTGTCTGTACTTTTTGTAGATGATTCCAAAGCCGACGCTGCTCGTGTGGCGGAGCGTCTGGAAGGCGCGACACTGGACGCTGACACCGGTCCTCAGCATTTCTGGCTTGATACGTACCATGTCACTATACTTGCCACTCTGAAGGATCGCGTGTGGTGTGGTGCTATTCTGCTCGAGCGTTGCAGGGCAGCACTTATGCGAGTGAATCATTACTTGTTCCCTGAAGGTCCACAACCTCAAAGGATTCACGCGCTAGTTGATTTGTTTCGTGCTTCTGAGCCAATTCGAGAGGCTGTGACCCGACGAGTTATCCTTGGAGCCAATCCTGCGTTCGCGTATAAGCGGAGTCAAGACTCTGGCGTGCCTCTTCTTCTTAATCTCGATCAGAGCTTCGAAAAAAAAGCGAAGATTTGGAGCGAACTCTTGCTCCTGCTGAAAGATTGATAGGTCGAGTGCATAAGCAATTGACCGACTCCAACCTGCCGTTGAAGGATGAGGACGCCTAGGTTTTTTCTTTTATAGGCCTTCATCTAGCATGGGTGTAAATGATGTATAGTATATGGATCTAGCCCCCGAGTGTATCGAGTGGGGTTTTGCATGTATATATGCTTCTGACTTTATGAAAGAAATCTTTGTTTTATGATCCATCCTCCACACTTATTGGATGTCTGCTATGTGTTTCGTGATTGAGCCGTAGCCCCGAGTGTATCGAGTGGCTGCTTTTTTGTTCTTTATATGAACGAGTTATAGCCTTCACAGGTCCCATAGAATTCGGGCTATTTGCTTATATTTTGGACAATGCGCAGCCCCCGAGTGTATCGAGTTGGGTTTTTGCGTTTCGTTGTAACGATAAATTATGCAAGAAGGGTAGGGATAAAACTTTCTCTTTATAAATGTTGACCAGCAAGCCGCCTCATTAAAAATCTTTGAGTCCCCTTAGGTACCCTGGTAAGGAAAAGAACGCGTCTGAAACCTACTGGTCTTTTTGATAAATAAGGCTTTGCTACATCGACATGATGTTTTTGCGAAATATTGGCGACCTTAGATGGTCACGCTCTTCGAGTTGTATGTTTCTTCTTGCCGCTGCATAATTTTTGACTTGTACCTCCACGCCGAGGCTCTCTTTAGCTGTTGCAGTCGAAGTATAAGGGTTTCTCCATGGAAGGAGTCTATTCGTGATAGTACGATATGCCTTTCGGAATAAGCTTCGAGTGGTGGTGAAGTCTTTGTGTCCTGCTCCTCTGGCTTGTGCTTGCTGTTTGACCTGTTGATACGTCTCCATCGTATCTATAATTTCTTATGTTCCATGCTATATTATACCATGTTATTACATGTTTTATATGCATTTTATATAGTTTGTGCATTTTCTTGGACTAACCTATTAACAAGATGCCAAAGTTCCAGTTTCCATTTTTCTGTTATTTTTGGTTTGTGAAAAGTACTTAATGAAATATTCTCGGAATTGGAAAAATTTTATCCTGGAATTATTTTTGAATTATGAACGTTCCAGAAGTGGAACACGACACGAAGTGGGCGATCGAGGCACCGTCACCTGGTCCTCGCGCGGTTGTCTTCTAGGCCATGCGAGCACGTGGTAAGGAGCCCTCGGGCCTCCACCGCCTTCGCCCTTACGCTTAAGTACACCCCAAAAACCTAATAATCGCACGGTGTCTATTATATCCTCCATGGGTCCCGAGCGCCGCCGCCATCGCCGACAAGTTTCGGGGGTCAGAAGTTCCTGCTACGGCACCCTGCCGGGACGAGGATTGACCCCCGGAGCCATCTCCATCCTCTCCACCGCCTCCACTTCGACTCTGTGATGGTTTGTGAGGAGTTCCCCCATGGACTACGGGTTCTTGGATGTAGCCAGTTGGTACTCTCTCTCACATGTACTTCAATACAATGTTCTCATGAGCTGCCTTACATGATTGAGATCCATACGATGTAATCCGTGTTGTGTTTGTTGGGATCCGATGAATTGTTACATTATGATTTGTCTATCTAAATAAGTTTGTGAAGTTATTGTTGCTGCAATCTTGTCATGTTTAATGCTTGTCACTAGGGCACGAGTGGCATGATCTTAGATTTGAGCTCTATATTTATTGCTTAGATTGTATCTACAAATTGTATGCACATGTCATAGTCCGGAACCGATGGTCCCAAAGTGACAACAATTGGGATAACCGGAGGGAATGGCTGTGATGTGAGGATCACATGTTTTCACCAAGTGTTAATGCTTTCCTCCGGTGCTGTATTAAAATGAGCACCTTAATTGCCAGTAGTTTCCCTAGACGCCCCGCTACAAACGGGTTGGCAGGACAAAAGATGTTATGCAAGTTTCTCATTGCGAGCATGCACAACTATATATGGAAAACATTCCTACATAATTAATAATCCAGATATTCTTACTTAATGTTATTTCAATACTGTCAATTGCCCAACTGTAATTTGTTCACCCGACACTTGTTCTTGAGAGTTACCACTAGTGTAGATAGCTGGGAACCCCGGTCCTTCTGCCATCATCATTGCTCTAAAGTCAACTCCATGCAGAAAACTATTTTCTATTGCCCTTCTCTTTGTTCTTACTGTTACTATTGCTCTCATATTACTGCTGCTTTCACGTCACCCCTTATTATTAGTGCTTTTACAGGTGCAGCTGAATTGACAACTCCATTGTTAAGACTTATAAGTATTCTTTGTCTCCCCTTGTGTCGAATCAATAAATTTGGGTTTTACTTCCCTCGAAGACTGTTAAGATCCCCTATACTTGTGGGTTATCAAGACTACTTTTTGGCGCCGTTGCCGGGGAGGCATAGCTCTACTCATAAGTTCACCTAGGGAATACACTCTACCTCTCTCTTTTTTTTTATTATATCTTATTTTCTTGTCTAGTTTATTTGTGCTTAGTTTATTTCTGTTTAGTTGTATTTTGTTTAGTTTACTTTTTCCTAGTTTATTTTTGTTTAGTTTATTTTTGTCTTGTTTTATTTTTATATACCCGAAAAACCATAAATTTTTGAAAAACCGAAAAATAAAAAACTTTTGTTATGGAACAACATGCTAGATATGCTATGGGACTTAATGAATTATAGATGAACTATAGAGAATCATATAAGGAAAAACTCATGAGAGGCGTGTTAGAAAAGTTGAATACACTTGCTAAAATTTTGCTTAAACGCCATGATATAAATTGTTGGTCTGAACAGGGTACTAAACATCTTAAATTCCAAAGTGGATTTAGTTTAGAAGTTTTCATTGTGAACTATCATTGGAATAACTATATTGATTTTGGATATGAAGACGTAGGACAATTTTGTTATATTTATGGGAGCTTCTGAAATAGAATCCTTCATGTCTAAAAATTATGAAACCTGTGTTGCTTGTAATACACTTAAAGATTATGTCTCCTCTATCCTTGATTATTGCATAGAATATTTCAGCAATAATCCTTATATCATTGATTATAAAGAGAGACTCATTAATGCACAAGAATGTATCCACACTTTGCAGGAACCTATGGAAGAAGAAATTACTGAACTTGAAAGCTCATTAGATGAAAGAGTGAAGAACAAAAGGAGGAAGAATAAAGTAGCAACCCATGCCTACCTTCTAATGATAGTAACTCTTTATCTCTTACACTATTTGCTTGTCCCCCATGCTTACCAAAGGAGGATGAATGTTATGTTCCTGTGGATTCTCTTGAAATATTCCCTATGAGTAAAACTTGTGAAAACAATTATGCTACTTTTATATATGATATCCATGCTATTTTGATAAATCTTATGAAAATCCTTTATTTGTGCCTAATCTCGAAAGGGATGGTAATGAGAAAGTTTGCTTAGAAAATGTTTATGATAAAGCTCTAGATGACGGTCCTATGTTACTTGATAATATTGATTGTACTACTATTGAAAATGGGATATGAGAGGTCTTGACTTTATTTGAGAGTCCCATATCTCTTGAGAATGGTCAATCAACTTGTTATAAAATTGTTACAAGTGGGTTTGAAAGTTTTTATCCCACTATTATGGAGCTTGATAAAAATTATGTGTTTCTAGATCATGAAAAGCATGCCTCATGTGATGGTTATGTTTTTGAGTTTATTCATGATGCTACCGAAAATTATTATGAGAGAGGAAAATATGGTTGTAGAATTTTTCATGGTACTAAAACACCTCTCTATATGCTAAAAGTTTTGAAGTTGTTCTTCTTTTATCTTCCTATGATTGTCATTTTGTTCTTTGTGAATTTATTTGTGTACAAGATTCCTATGCATAGGAAGTGGGTTAGACTTAAATGTGTTTTGTATTTGCTTCTTGATGCTCCTTTTGCCTCATTTTCTATTTTCATGAGAGCATCATTAAAACTATCAAGCCTAGCTAAAATGCATTAATGAAAAGCCCTTGTGGGAGACAACCCATGTTTTATTTCTGTTATTTTTCTTATTTGAGTCAAGGAGCATGCTTACATCTGTAACCCTTTGTATATTTATTGTGTTGCATAGTTGTGCCAAGTAAAGTCTCTAGTAGGAAGTTGATACTAGATTTGGATTTCTGCGCAGGAATAGATTTCTGCTGATCACCGTTAACTTCGTAACTCTTTACAGAAAAAATTAAGTATGTACGCAACTTGAATTAGTTTTAAGTTCTTTGATCTGAGCAAGTTAAATGCCTCAAAAAAATTCATATTTACTGGCTGTTCTGTTTTGACAGATTTTGTCTCTGTTTTTTGCATTGTCTCTTGTGGACTTTAAGTAAGGTTCTCTATCATGGAGGGTGGTAGCTAATGTTTTATTGAGTTCTTGAATTGTGTCACAACAGTACCAAAGTGGATTAATGTTTTTGAATACTAACTCGTCTAATGAAGTTTATGAGAAGTTTGTTGTAAAGCAAGTTTTGAAGGATCAAGAGAGAAGGATGATATGATGTTGTCAAGAAGATGAAAGAGCCTAAGCTTGGGGATGTCCCGTGGGTCACCCAAGAATATTTCAAGAATACTCAAGCGTCAAAGCTTGGGGATGCCCAAGGCATCCCCTTGTCCATCAACAACTTATCAGGTCATCTCAAGTGAAACTATATTTTAATTCCGTCACATCTTATGTGCTTTACTTGGAGCGTATGTTTGTTTTTATTTCTGGTTTTGTTATTTTTGTTCTCTGAATAAAATGGATCCAAGCATTCTTGTTTGGGAGAGAGACACGCTCCGCTTTTTCTTATGAATACTCCTCTTCTTCACTTATATTTGTTGAGTATTCTTCTCTAACTACTGCAATACTTTCAGCTCTTGTTTTTCATACACCTTTTGTTCAGAGTTGTTAGTTCTAATATATTATACTCTCATATCTTATTGTTTAATACTTGGAGAGTTTGTGGGTGTTTGGTTGGAAACAGAAAATGCTAAATGTGGTAGATGGTATAATGAAAAGATATACATGTTCTTGTAGATCATTGTCTTGAATTTTTTGTGATGCTTGGCAATTGTTTTGAGATCTCAAGTAGATCATGTTTAACCTTTTGCATCATGTAGTTAAAACCTATTAGTGGAGAACTACCATAAAACTTCTTGAAATTTGATTTGCATGTATGTTATCTCTAAGGTTTAGATATTTTCTAGTTAAAGTGTTTGAGCAACAAGGGAGATAATGAAGAGTTTTATAATGCTTGCAATATGTTTTGTATATACGTCTTGTTGTCATAGTTTATATTTGTGTTTGCTTCAAAAACCCTTGCTAGTCCAAGCCTTGTACTGAGAGGAATAATTCTCGTGCATCCAAATCCTTGAGCCAAAACACATGCCATTTGTGTCCACCATACCGACCTACTACATGGTATTTCCTGCCATTCCAAGCAAATACTCTGTGTGCTTCCTTTTATTCAAAACTTATTATCCCTTATTTGTGTCAATGCTAATTAGCTCATGAGGAAGTATGTGGTGTTACGGATATCAACCTTGTCATTTGCTTTTAGACAAATTTTCACCAACCGGACTATTGGCATATACACCGCTTATCCATTAATTTTGCAAAAAGAGCTGGCAAATGGGGTGTCCAGTCCCAATTAATTACAACTTTAACCGCTGCATTCTCTTCACATTTTTGCCCTGATCTGATCAGCCAAGCAATGATACTAGTTCTAAACTATATGTGTAAACAAAAGAGAAAGAGGGATGATCTGCCTTGCTAGTAGAAATAACGTCCTTCAAAGGAGCCGCTCTTGAAGTCAGGTTGACAAGGGGGGTAGAGTGCCCATTACCATTCTTGTACAACGACAAACACCGCTCAAAACTTACTTTTAGGCTATAAATTTCGAAAACCTGTAAAACTAAGAAGCTCTATCACATGCTTGTATCTCTGCTTCCCTCTGCGAAGGGCCAATCTTTTACTTTATGTTGAGTCAGTTTACCCACTTATCTGTCTATCCCCGAAGCAAACACTTGTTTCAAATGTGTACAACAATTCTTATATGCTTACTTATTGCACTTGTTATATTCCTTTGTGTTGACAACTATCTATATGATATACATGTTAAAAGTTGAAAGCCAATGCTGAAACTTATATCTTCCTTTCTGTTGCTACAATACTCTTTTACTTAGATAATAGTGCTTTATGAGTTAACTCTTATGCAAGTCTTATTGATGCTTGTTTGAAAGTACTATTCATGAAGAGTTTTTACTTATATGATGTAGTTTTTTACTCCTTGTCTATTTGTTCGAAAATGTCGGCCCAGTGGGGACTGGGGTATGAAGAGCCCACTCCCCCCATTCCTCGCACGCGGACTAATCAGACAAAACGACTAAGGACCAAGCCTCGCCACCTGGCGGGACCCTCGAGAGGCAATTCCCCTCGAGGGCCTGAAGAGGAAGCGAGGGCCTCACGCGGACCCTCGCCTCAAGAGACCCTCCCGAGGCGCCATCGCGCCTGGAGGGACAACATGAATCCCTCCACAGGCCTCCCAGGCCTGTGGGGAAACGTCACGGCCAAGGAAGTACGGCTGGACGCACATGGCCTCTGCCACTCCCACATGGTGACGCAGGCACCCCCGTTGCCGTTTTGGTGATAAAGGAGTCAATAAAGTTGCGCCGCCTGCTCCAGGACTGCCAAGACCTTCTACTCTGATGATAAAGCAGATGGACGGCGCAACCCTCCGAAGAGAACGTCATCGCGGGCTCCACCACAGAGACTGCCGTCCCTACGGGCAGTACAGCGCGGTCTGCCGCCTGTCGGCCACGGCGCCCAACTTTATCGATTGTGCGCCGCGTCCATGGACGATCGGGCGATGGTGGACTCCTGCTCCTCAATGCCTCTGTCATGTGGGAGCCACCTCGAAGGCCGAGCAGGAGAAGAGCGCCTGGGGCGCTTATAAAAGGGGCAAGACCTCCATCATAGCAAGGGTCAGCATATTTCTTGCTATAACGCCTGTAAAACCCTAACACCGCTGAGTAGGATTGCCTCTGGCTGGAGGAGGAAGAAGACCATCGCTTCCCTCCCCAGGCAAGAACCGCCTCAAGGGGGCCCTCGGCAAGCACTGCTGAACTGTGACCTTCATAGTTCAATACAGACAAGCAGGAGTAGCGGTCTTACCTCCTCACGAGGGCCGTGAACCTGGGTACGGGTAGGGTCTATCTCTATCGTGGGTGTTTCGTCTCCAGGTCCGGCGAGCAACGTCACCGTGCCCCTCAAGGGTCTTGACCTCCGCGTTCAATCCCCTTACGAACTACACTTCAAGAAATGACTACCCCCGATTCTAGGAAGTCATAACCCGACATTTGGCGCGCCAGGTAGGGGATTGAGGCGCGTCAACGACCTTCGAGCCGCCTCCGCCCCATGGTAAACACCCGCGCTAACCGCGCTGCCCGCGTCAACCGACGCACGCCTGAAGGAGCGCGCGCCCCACCAGACGCCACGGCCACTCGCGCACGACGGGGCCGACCCCGCCGCGAAGAGCGTGCCCACTCGTGCCCTCATGCGGAGGAGCCCGAGCACAACTCCGAGCACCAGGAGTATGCGCAGTCGTCACACCCGACGCAGCGCCCGAGCGGCTCCGATCCTGGCAGGACGGACCCCGCGCCTCACACCGCGGTGCTCATGGCGCAGGAACTGCTCCGCTACCAGCCCACCGCTGAGGCCCACGAGCAGTGGCTGGAACACCTCAATCACCTCGTCGGCATCACCACGACGCGTCCCCCCGTCGCAATCCATCATGCACACCTCTCTCGCGGGCATGGTCACGACAGACGCGCCTCCGCCAGGACCTGCACCGGCTACGACGCAGTGGGCTGCCTCGCACGCGTCCTCGCCGCACGATTGCTTGATCGTGCAGCGCACCGCGCGCGACGCTTGCGTGGGGATGGAGCTCCAGCGCAACCGCCAGAACAGGCTCGTGGAAGAGATCGGCCAGGCGGGCCAGCAGAACCGCAGCGCGCTGTAGCACGGAGTCGCCACGTACGCCACCGGCTGCATGGCGTTCACCCGCTCCCTGCGTCGCGTGGTCTGGCCCCCGAAGTTTAGGCCGGCTCTACCCAAGGGCTACGAAGGTTCTAGGAACCCCATCGAGTTCCTGCAGCTCTACACCACCTCGATCCAAGCTGCAGGTGGAGACGACAAGGTCATGGCCAACTGGTTCTCCCACGCGCTTCGCGACTCTGCGCTGTCGTGGCTCCTGAACCTCCCCGAAGAACGCTGGCAGACTTCGTCGCCGAATGGACTGACCCAACCCCTGAAGAGCCTTTGGGAGAAGAACAAGAGCCCCACGGAGATAAAATGCCCAGCCACTAGACCATGAAGTTTGACGGAGCTTTCGCTTGTCGCCACGGTGGGGCTGGCGTGGTCCTTATCTCACCAAAAGGCGACAAGCTATATTACGCGGTCTAGCTCTGCTTCGGAATCGACAAGATCTCCAACAATATCGCTGAGTACGAAGGCCTGCTTGCTGGCCTACGCGCCGCAATCGCCATAGGCATCAAGCATCTACTCATTAAGGGCGATTCCCAGCTGCTCGTCAACTTCTCCAACAAAAGCTATACGCCTAAGGACGACCACATGGCCGCATACCTTGAAGAGGTTCGCAGGCTTGAGAAGCACTTCAGGGGAATGGAGCTCATGCACACCGAAGAAAGGAGAACCAAGAGGCTGATGACATCGCCAAGCGCGCATCAAAAAGGCAAGCTCAGCCGCCAGGCGTCTTTGAAGAAAGACTCGTCAAGGCATCCATAAAACAGCCTCAAGTGGCCATGCCCGCAAGCACAGACGAAGCGCTCCCGCCACCTCCTGCAAACGGGGCTCCAGATTGCGGGCCCCTACAGGGGAGCGTCTGTTGCGCACAGGGGTGCATCAAGAAGCAGGATGGATTGACGAGATCAAAGGCTACCCCGACAAAGCGATCCTGCCCGAGGAAGATGTTGAAGCGGAGCGAATCGCCCGCCAAGAAAATCTTACAAATTCCTCGAAGGGAATCTCTACCGCAAGCGCTCAAACGGCACCGCACTCAAATGTGTTCCTCCTGAAGAAGGCTAAATGCTGATCAAGGACATCCACAGTGGGGAATGCGGCCACCATTCGTGCGCTCGCACCCTAGCAGGCATAGTCTTTAGGAGCGGCTTCTACTGGCCTCAAGAACTTCAGGATGCAGTGGACATCGTCCAAGCATGTGAAGCCTGCCAATTCCACGCCAAGCAAATCCACCAACCTGCGTTGGAGCTACAGACCATTCCGCTCCCCTTGCCGTTCGCGGTCTGGGGGCTGGACATCCTGGGACATTTCCCAATAGCGTAAGGAGGATATCGCTACCTCTTCGTGCCCATCGACAAGTTCACTAAGTGGCCTGAAGTGGAGGCGACGCGCACAATCACAGTAGGCGCTGCGATGAAATTCATTAGAGGCATGGTCTGCCGCTTCGGAGTGCCTAACCGCATCATCACCGAGAATGGCTCGCAATTCACCAGTGGCATCTTTAGAGCTTACTGCGGAAGAATGGGCATCAAGCTATGCTGCGCCTCAGTCGCGCATCCGCAGAGCAACGGACAGGCTGAGCAAGCAAACACAGAAGTCCTTAAGGGCCTAAAGACCAGGACCTTCGACATCCTTAAAGGCCACGTCAAGGGCTGGATAAACGAGCTCCCTTCGGTGCTCTGGTCCATCCGCACAACGCCACCCAAGCCTACCGGGGAAACACCGTTCGCCCTCGTATATGGAGCCGAAGCAGTCCTCCCCTTAGAGATAAAGCATGGATCCCCGCGGGTCCTTGCCTTTAACGAGGACCAGCAAGAGGACCTCCACAACGACGACCTGCTGCTCCTTGAGGGACTACGACGCCGCGCCGCCCTTCAGGTGGCCAAATACCAGCAGGACCTGAGACGCTACCATAGCCGCAACGTGCGCTCGCGTACCCTGGAGGCAGGCGATCTCGTCCTCAGGCGAATCCTCTCCAGGGAAGTCCTCCACAAGCTGTCCCTGATGTGGGAAGGTTCCTACGGGGTCACCCACATCGCCAGCCTAGCGCGGCTCGCCTCGAAACTCAAGACGGCATCCTCGTCAAGAATCCATGGAACATCATGCACCTACGCAAGTTCTACCCGTGATCATCGTCACGCCCGTGATCATTGTCACGTCAAGACATCTGGCGGAAGAGGCAGCTTACGACTCAACCTCCAAGCATTTTTTGTCTCCAGAGGTTAAAACCTCACGGCTTAAACCTCACAGAATTTTTTATCTCCGGAAGGAATAAACGCAGAACGTGATCATCGTCACGCCCATGATCATTGTCACGTCAAGACATCTGGAGGAAGAGGCAGCTTACGGCTCAACCTCCAAGCACTTTTTGTCTCTAGAGGTTAAAAGCTCACGTCTTAAACCTCCAAGCTCAAAAGGCTTCTCTCGAGGGTCAACCCTCCGAGATCTCCATGTAACGAGCCACCTCAGGCCGTTGAGAGTCTCTACCACTAATGGGTGGTCCCCATGCCTCGACATGGTCAAAACATTAACTTGGCAACCCCAAGCATAATGAGACAATTTCTTTCCCAAGTGAATTTAGCGCCACGGCGCCTCTATGTAATATATGGTGGTGAGTATTATTTATGCATTAATTTGTTGAAATGTGCGCTTATATATATCCACATGCGTACCTCACGAGCGGGGGCTGAGTACGGTGTCAGTGCCTCAAATGACACACCAGCATCACTGCAAAATCCAAGGATCCGAGCTCTAGCTGGAGGGCAAGATCCCACAAACACGCCATCTCTACAGAGGACCTTGGTACTTACTCTCCTCGTGAGGAACGCCTGAGGGGACCTATAAGCGCGCACGAGTCCCCTGTACCGTGTTCTAGCATTTGGGTTCGCCCCTCTAACATCTACATGGAAGAAATGCCCCCAGAAGCTTGAGAAGGCATCCGGGAACGATCCCTCAAGAGGACCTCCTCGCCAGGCAAAAATCCTCTACAGAGCGAAAAACCTCGAGAAGCTAAGTCTCGCACCCACGCCTTGAGAGCGTTTTCTCCTCTAAACGCACGTTTGCCCCTCAAGCGACTTCGCTTTCCCTTACGCTTCATGGACTACTCGTACGTCTAAGGGGGGCACTTGAGCATCGCGACTCAGGGCTCTTACCTCTCCTAGGCCGAAACTCCCCCCGGCCTTGCGGAGTCATTGCTCCTGGATACCGAAGTGGCGGAGTCATGGCACGAAGAGATGGGTCCTACCGACGCAGAGAACAAATAGACATGAAGATGAGTCCAAAGTGACCTCCCGAGGGGCAAGCAAGCTAAAAGCAAATGGAAAATAAGAGTATATTACAAGCCAAAAGATCACAAATGTCTAAACACAAGGTTGTTTCAGATACAAGCCCACGCAGGCGCAATGTCGTGTGGCTCAGGCGGAGGTGTCATCGTCTTGGGCCTCCTCCACGGCGCCCTCCTCGGTCTCGGCAGAGGCGGTCTCTTCCTCGCTGTATTCCGCCGCAGCCTCCGCACGCCTGAAGCGGTTGCAGAAAGCGTCAACTTGCTCGCGGAGGGAATTGGAGACCCTGTGCGCATCCTCGCCTCGGGCGGCCTTTGTCACAGTGGAGAGGTCGAAGCCTGGTGTGAGGATCATGAGGTTGGTGAAGATACGATCGACGACCACCCCCAGGAGCTGCCGGCTCTCGTTCTCGATCATCTCGCGAAGCTCGGCGGCAGGGCCCTCGAGGGTCGTGAAGAGTTGGTCAAAATAGACCAGGTACATGGCAGCATCGCCACGGCCTCGGATCTCGGTGTGCGGCGCGTCCGAGCCTAGTTGCGCAGCAAGCCCATTGCCCCGAGCGACCAGCGCCTCAAACATGCGCTCGCGCTCCTTCGTAAGCGCGCGGGTCGCCTGGGCAGAGTCCGTCGCCTCCGCCGCCCGCTCCATCGCGGGAGCCACCTGCTCCTCCACATCCTTGGCCAAGGAGTTGAGGTCATGAACTGCCTCGGTGCGGGCCTCCTCCGCTCGGCGATGACCATCCTTGGCGCGCTTGAGGCGGGCCTCCAGCTTGGAGTTGGCCTTCTCGAGCTCAGCGATCCGCTGAGCATCTGCGGCATGCCTGGCCTTGAAGCTGTCCTCCTGCTTCTGAGCCAAGTCACGGTACTCCTGAGACTTGGTCAGCCGGAACCGCTTCTCGCGCTCCACAAGGGCATCCTCCGCCTCCTTCTTCTTCTCGGCGAAACGCTGCTCGAAGCGTTCATAAGCAAGCTTCTGGGCAGCGACGTTTTCGTCGGACTTCAAGAGCGCCTGGGCTAGGTACCCTTCGCGTGCCTCGAGCTCCTCATGCTGGGTGACCTGGTCCTTCTCCACCTGAAGGCGTTGCTCGTCGCGCTGCCGCAGTTCCTTCTCCTTGAGGGCCAGCCGTTGATTACTATCAGCAAGGCCCTTGCGGTCCCCCTCAAGGGTAGCCTGCGCAGCCTGGTAGGCAGCGAGCAGTTGAGCCTCCAGTTGGCCCAGCTCGCGGCGCTTCTGCGCCAGGGCGCCCTCCATGGCCTCACGCTCGGCCGTGGCTTCGCACAGGAGCTCAGCGGCGGCATCACGTTCCTCTTGGAGGGGCGCGAGAATTTCTGCGACGTCGCGAATGGCCACCTCGCGGACCTCCTTGGCGAAGCGGGTGACCTCCTCGCGTGCGGCCTGCAGTGCCAAGTCCTCCAGCCGGCGCGCCTCAACGGCCGCATTGAAGGATGCCAACGACCTCGCGAGCTCTTCCCGCTGCTGGGTGAGCTGTATGTCCCCGAGGGCTAGGTGCGCCTCCAAGCCCTCCAGGGACTCCGTCAAGAGGCCGAAGGCGACCTCGCGGCGCCCCGCGCTCCATTCCCAGCCTCGAAGGACCAGCCCCTGGCTTGAGGAGGGCCCAGCCCGGGTATCGAGCCCCGAGAGCATGACCTCGGGGAGAGCTCGGGGGCTAGCCTGGGCTCCACCCCCGTCCGCGCCATCGTCCTCTTCGCGCCCGCGGCAGCAGGGCGCTCGTCACCTCCAGCTGGACGAGGAGGCGAGGAAGAACCTCCCCTTGCGGAGACGCCCACGCCCGTTGGCGCCTCGCTCGCTTTCGTTGCAGGCTGCACGGGAGCCGTGGGCGCGCACGGTGGCGTCAACACGCGCGGCGGCGTTGGCTCGCGCGGCGGAGTTGCCTCGCGCGGAGGCGTGACCGCACGAGGGGGAGTAGGAGCGCGAGGTGGAGTAGAAGCTCTCTCCTCTGTGTTTTCCACCACCACTGTCTCGGGGGGCGGTGTAGGCGCCTCTGGGAGAGGCGCGTCCTCCTCCGCATGAGGCTCTGCCGCCTCCGCCTGAGGCGCGGCTGCCTCCCCTTGAGGCCCTCAGTGGGACCTGTGGAGGCCGTATCCACAGGCCTCGTGGCCTCGTCAGCCACGGCCTCAGCCGAGGCTCTCTTCACGTCTGTAGCCTTGGGAAGCCTACGATGCATCGCAGGCACAAGATCATTTGCAAAAACCCCAAGAAAAGACCTTCAAGAGAGGGCAAAACGAAGAGAAAACAAGAATCAAAACGACAAAGCGTCATGAGCACTCACCCCGACGGAGCAGCGCCGGCGTCGACCCACGCCAGGCCTGTGAGCGCCAGGAGGGCAAGGTCTTGGCGCCTGACCCCTCCGGAGGCGCCACCGCTTTCCTCCTGGAGGGGACGTCAGATGGCCTCGCCCTAGAGCAGTCCACGGCGGCCTTGGTGTGGGGCCCGCGCCTTCACGGGGAGGCCTCTGCGCCAGAGGCCTCCCCTTCCTCAGCCTCCTCCTCCACGGGGCGCGAGGGAGCCACCACGAAGGCATCGTCATCACCTGACGAGATGTCGCAGACCTCATCAGTGAATGGCCCGACCCTCGAAGAAGACACCTCCCCTGCCGTGGCCTCCTGCTCACCTAGACCAGCTCCTGAGGCCGAGGGAGAGTCCGCCCCCTCTGCTCCCCGCGTGGCTGGCATTGGCACCTCCATCCCTGCCAAGCCTTTCGGGGTGAACGGAGGCATCCCCTCCAGGATGGCCATGCGCTCCATCATGTTGTACCGATGGAGAGGCCGGAGCGTCACGGGGAGCTGATCCACGGCATGGACCACCGGGCTGACGAAGAGCGCGGACATGACATTGACGACGGTGTCCTTGTCGTTGTCCTCATTATGAAGACGCATCTTGTCATTCGGCCCCGAGTACATCCACATGGGCACCGAATGTGCCTGGAGGGGAGCGAGGGGAGCGATGCGGCGTGTCACGAAGTCTGCCACGATGATCTGCCCTGTGAGGCCCTCCTCGCGAAGGAAACTCAGGCGCCCCTTCAAGCTCGCATTCCTCGCGCCGTCGAAGGTCGCCTTGCCCCAATGGGAGTTCATCAGCGGTGGCTCATCGGGGACCTCGAGGAAGGCGCAGGGATGCTCCACCCCGACGAAGAACCACTTCTGGCGGAAGTCGTCCACCTTCTTCGTCACCGAGGTGACGGCCTTGTTTTCGCTCCATGACATGGGGATGTAGACACTCCACATGCCATGGACGATGCGGAATGAGACGCACCCGGAGCGCTCATTCTTCGCCGTGCTCCGGAGCGTGTAGAAGCACCGGAACAACCCCACCGTGGGCTCCAAGTCCAGGTTCGCCTCGCAGAAGTATGCGAAGACGGCGAGGATGAAGATGGAGTTGGGGTGTAGATGCAGCAACTGCACCTGATAGAACGCCAGGACCGCCTCCAGAAACAGCGAGAAGGGCGGCACCAGCCCGGCGGTGAGGCAGTGCTGGAATATCGAGAAGTACTCCGCGGGCGCTTCCCGTGGCCACGGGCTTCATGGCGGTGGCGCCGTGCTCGTTCGTCCGGTCCACAACCAGGTAGCGGACCTTGGCGAGTGCCTTCTCGTTAACACGCACTTCCAACAGCGCCGCGCCCTGCACGACCTCGGAGGTCTCCGCCTGGGAAGAAGACCCTGCAGCGGCCTTGCCCTTGCTCTTGAGGGGACTCATAGTCACGGGCTCGGTGTGCCGAGGAAGTCGGAAGGAGGACAAATCACAGGAGAGAGCATAGGCGAAAAGCTCGAGACGGCGAAGGCTTCTGCGAGAAGAATTGGAAACAGTAACGGCTCCCTGCGGCGGCGCTCGGGCTTTATGTCATCTCGAGCAACAGTTACCGGGGCGTGGTGGGACCCCCCACGACGCACGCCCCAGACCGTGCGCAACCGTTACTCATCTGAGTGCCGCGTGGATCGGGCCGGCCGGGCACTAGGGGCCCACGACGCTTCGCCTGAGCCCATGGGATCAATCGCGCACATCGCGGGCCCGGGGGCAATTGTCGGCCCAGTGGGGACTGGGGTATGAAGAGCCCACTCGCCCTAGGACTCGCACACGGACTAATCAGACAAAACGACTAAGGACCAAGCCTCGCCACCTGGCGGGACCCTCGAGAGGCAATTCCCCTCGAGGGCCTGAAGAGGAAGCGAGGTCCTCACGCGGACCCTCGCCTCAGGAGACCCTCCCGAGGCTCCAGCGCGCCTGGAGGGAAGTCAACAGGAATCCCTCCACGGGCCTCCCAGGCCTGTGGGGAAACGTCGTGGCCAAGGAAGTACTGCTGGACGCACATGGCCTCTGCCACTCCCACATGGTGACGCAGGCACCCCCGTTGCCGTTTTGGTGATAAAGGAGTCAATAAAGTTGCGCGTCCCTCCAAAGAGAACGTCATCGCGGGCTCCACCATAGAGACTGCCGTCCCTACGGGCAGTACAGCGCGGTCTGCCGCCTGTCGGCCACGGCGCCCAACTTTATCGATGGTGCGCCGCGTCCATGGACGATCGGGCGGTGGTGGACTCCTGCTCCTCAATGCCTCTGTCGTGTGGGAGCCACCTCGAAGGCCGAGCAGGAGAAGAGCGCCTGGGCGCCTATAAAAGGGGCAAGACCTCCATCATAGCAAGGGTCAGCATATTGCTGGCTATAACGCTTGTAAAACCCTAACACCGCTGAGTAGGATAGCCTCTGGCTGGAGGAGGAAGAAGACCATCGCTTCCCTCCCCAGGCAAGAACCGCCTCAAGGGGGCCCTCGGCAAGCTCTGTTGTACTGTGACCTTCATAGTTCAATACAAACAAGCAAGAGTAGCGGTCTTACCTCCTCACGAGGGCCGTGAACCTGGGTACGGGCAGGTGTCTATCTCTGTCGTGGGTGTTTCGTCTCCAGGTCCGGCGAGCAACGTTGCCGTATGTAACATCCCAAATTTCTCAAAAATTTAAAAATTGCATTCATGTATCATGCATCATAAAAGTATGCCATTGAAATCACATAAAGAGTAAATTGAATTTTAATTATAAGTTTAAATAAAGTTGTGGTCAAGAAAGAGGTTTCTCCCCTTCTGTGGGAAGCTCTGGGGGTTTAATAACTATATGGAATGGGAACCTTTTTGATGGCACTGAGATTTCATCCTCTAAATTCCATGTGACTGTTCAACTGATCTGTAAGATAACTGGCCATGTTTGGTACCTTACAAATGTCTATGGACCGACTCTGCCTGCTGAGAGATCTCTATTCCTTAATTGGCTCATGGATATTGACACACAACCAATGCATTTGTGGATGATACTTGGTGATTTTAATCTAATTAGGGGGCCTGATAATAGGAACCGACCTGGAGGAGACATCAATAAAATGCTTGCATTTAACAGATTTATTAGTCAACATGATCTTATTGATATTCCAATTAAAGGTAGATCATTTACCTAGAGTAATATGCAAGCAGATCCTCTACTTGAAAAGTTAGATTGGGTCTTTACATCTGCTAGCTGGACTGCCTTATTCCCTAACACACTTGCTACCCCACTAGCTAAATTATCATCTGATCATGTCCCTATAAAGATACAGATTGGTATTCATGTACCAAAAGCTCAGATTTTTCGGTTTGAGGAATTCTGGCTGGGGATGAAGGGTTTTGCACAGGTTATATCCCACAATTGGCAGCATCGGGGTTCTTTTAAAAATATTGCTCAGGATATTACTGCGAGACTGAAATCATTGAGATATGGATTGAAGAGATGGAGTCAGAATTTGTCTCAGTTATGTAAGACGATTCAGTCATGCAACTTTGTGCTGGCCTTATTGGATGGTCTTGAGGACCAAAGATTACTCTCTATTATTGAATCAAATTTTAGAAGAGTACTTAAATCTCATTTGTCCAATCTTCTGGAGGCCAAGAGGATTTATTGGCGCAGTAGAGCTAAAATTAGATGGGCTAAATTGGGAGGTGAAAACACAAGGTTTTTTCATACCTATGCTACCAAAAGCTTCAGATGTAATTATATTGCTATATTGAGCACAGAGGATGGTCGTATGGTTTGTGATCATGAAGATAAAGCAGCAATTATTTGGCAGTCTTTCAAACAGCGGATTGGTTGTACTGATAACCCAATTATGCTTTTTGATCTTGATAACATTGTTGGTCCCAACTATAAAATTGATTTTGCTAGCCTTGAAGTACCATTCACAAAGGAAGAAATTGATGACATTGTAAAATGTATGCCAACAGATAAATCACCAGGTCCTGATGGGTTTAATGGAGCCTTCCTAAAAAGTTGTTGGGATCAAGTTAAGGAACAGTTCTATCAGCTGTGCTTTAGTTTCTATGCGGGTGATTTGGATATCTCTAGTATCAATTCAGCCTTCATAACCCTCATTCCTAAGAAAACTGACCCAGAAGTTGTAAATGATTATAGACCTATCTCCCTGGTCAGTATTACTTTGAAGTTATTGACCAAGCTGCTTGCCAATAGGATGCAGAGGGTTATTATCCAAGCATTGCACAAGAATCAGTATGGATTCATCAAGAATAGAACCATTCAGGACTGTCTTGCTTGGGCTTTTGAATACATTCACCTCTGTCACAAGTCTAAGAGAGAGATCATTATCTTGAAGTTGGATTTTGAAAAAGCATTTGACAAGGTGGAATATTCGGCTATTCTGCTCATGCTTAAACATTTAGGGTTTGGAGACCTTTGGCTGAGATGGATATCTAAAATACTGCATTCTGCTTCCACCTCAGTTCTCTTAAATGGTATACCTGGGAAGAAAATTTGGTGTAAAAGAGGAGTGAGACAAGGTGATCCTTTGTCACCACTGCTGTTTGTGACTGCAGCTGAGCTTCTCCAATTTGTCATTAACGCTGCTTGGCAATCAGGAGAGATTGACTTGCCTCTGTCTTGTTCATTTGGCTTAGATTATCCCATAATTCAATATGCAGATGATACTCTGCTTATTATGCCAGCATGTGTTGAACAACTGAGAAAGTTGAAGTTGATCCTGGATAAATTTTCATTATCTACTGGATTGAAGATCAATTTCAATAAATCCTCTATGGTACCCATCAATGTTGATCATGATAAAAGTATTGAGCTGGCTATGGTCCTGGGGTGTAAAATTGAAGCCTTACCTTTTACTTACCTTGGTCTACCTCTGGGGACTACTAGACCAAAGATGGAAGACCTTATTGGTATTATCCATAGAATTGATAGAAGGCTGGTTGGCATTGCTGATACACTATCTTATGATGGTCGACTGGTGGTGATTAAATCCATCATTTCTGCTATTCCCAATTTTGCTATGTGCACATTGAAACTACCCTTGGGTTTTCTGGACTATATTGAGGGATCTACAAGGGGTTTCTTCTGGAGGAGCAAAGATATTCACAAAAAAGGTAAATGTCTGGTCAAATGGGAAAATGTATGCAAGCCAAAGAAATTGGGAGGATTGGGCATCCTAGACCTCAGAACCCAAAATATTGCCCTACTCATGAAGTACATCTTTAAGTTCATGAATAAGGAAGATTTGCCATGGGTTAAGCTTATATGGAAAGCTCATTATGAGAATGATAGATTACCACAAAACAATAGGCATGTTGGTTCTTTTTGGTGGAAGGATTGCCTAAAGTTATTTGATAGCTTCCTGGAATTGGCAGCTTGTGTCCCTGGTGAGGGTGGAACTGTAAGACTCTGGATGGATAAGTGGTCTGATGAGCTTCTTAGGTACAAACTACCTCACCTTTACTCCTTTGCAAAGTCACAATCCATTTCCATTAAACAGGCTCTTGCTGTTATATCTGATGAGGAGACACTGGATTTGTTTCACACTCCTCTGTCAGTACCTGCTGTTCATCAATTTGCCCAGTTCAATAATTTGCTGACAGGACACATGGATGTCTCTACTGCTGATAAGTGGATTATGTCATCCAGCAAACAAAGTTATTCGAGTAAGAGGGTTTATGATACCTTAATGACAAGCAATCCTGCACCATCCCCCTTCCAGTGGATCTAGAAATCCAGAGTTCTGCCAAAACATCAGATATTTTTTTGGTTGCTTTTGCAAGACAGACTGAACACAAGAGACCTCCTAGCCAGAAAACAGTTTCACATTGAGAACTATAACTGTGTTCTATGTTCACAGGGTATGTCTGAAGAGTATATTCACCTATTCTTTGAATGTGATTTCAGCAGAAACTTTTGGTGGAAGCTTTATCTTGAATGGGATACGGATCTGGACCTCTTCTCCATGTTGATTCAAGCCAAGAAAACTCATAAGCTAATATGCTATAAGGAAATCCTTATTATTGGTTGCTGGAGCATTTGGACCCATAGAAACAGATGTATTTTTGATTCTCAGCCAATTTGTCTTGATACATGCTACCAGGACTTTTTCTGTTCTTTTAGATTGATTCTTCATAGAGCTAAACCTTCCTTAAAGGAAGGGATGACTCAATGGTTGGATACTTTATGAACTTTTCCATGTATTTTGTACAGCTGTTAATGAGAAAACAGAAAATTAAACAGTAGGGTTTTTTCCCTAGTGTTTTGCGCCTCAAAAAAAAAAGAAAGAGGTTTATTTGAGCTCATTATAAAAATATGTATTTTATTATTTTATTTATTTAGTAAAATGATATCAAAAAGTTATAAATTAAATTAGCTTTTCAAAACATATTTTTATGAATTTTTCTGAAATGTTTTGATAAGTTTTAAAAAATCAAATTGTTTGAAAAATGATTTAAACAGAAGAAAAAAATGTGTCGGGCTAGTTGGGCCGAACCCCCCTCTGCTATCCGCCGCGCGCGCACGAGGTAACGGCCCAGCAACCAGCCCACCTCACTCCCTCTCTCACTGCCAGACGGGGCCCACTCGTCATCTTCATCGTCGTGAAGAACACGAACTCTACCGAACCCTATATCGATTCGGATCAAAATCCGTTGGTAATTCGCGATTAAATCGCTCCCCTCCTTCCCCATATAAAGCCCCTCTCCGCCGCCGTCTCCCGTGCCCAAAAACCCTAACCGATACTCGCCTAAATCGCGGAAACGATCTCCGACATCGCCGCCGCCGCGTTTCGCTCCGTTCCGGTGAGTCCGGCACCCGAGCACCACCCCCACACCCCCTCTGCGACTCCCCGTCTCCGTACGCATCTAACGGAATTGCTCCGGCGTCCTCTTTTGCACCAGGGCGACTGATCCTTCGATGACCCGACGCCGCCGTCCGCCGCGCATCTCCGACGAGCACGCAGGGGAGGAGAAGGCCACCTCGACCGCACCTACCTCGCCATCGATTTCGCCACGACGATCCGCTTCAAGTGGTATGAGTTTCCCCCTCCCCTTAGCCGTAGAACGCGAAGTCGAGCGACGCCGGCCATGGCGCCGCTGCGGGCATGAGTTCGCCGGCGAACCGCGCCGCCCGTCCGCCCCCTTTTGATCCCGGCCGTCGGATCTACATCCAATGGATCTAGATCGGGTGGATCTGGAGCGTTCGTTTTAAATTAGATCGGACGGTTCGCGTTCGCGCTCCGCGCCGAACCGGTATCGGCCAATCAGAGAGCGCCGCGTGGCATCTTTATTTTCTATTTTCGCTGAGAAATTGTTTTAAAAACAGAAAACAACACAAACTTACAAAATTCATAACTTTTGTTCTGTTCATCCAAATTTGATGAATTTTATATCCACGTGAACCTCTGCTCGTGTAGTTTAGTATGGTTTCATTAGTTTATCATTTTGCTGTATATTAAATTGCGGAATTTAATTGTTTAGCTTTCGGATATTAAATCTATAACTTAATTAATAAAATCTCTTTCCAAATAAATCCAATTGTTTTAGAGATTTATTAATGCCCTTTGTCCAGAGAGTGTAACATGAGTTTTATTTGAAACTTCTCATAATAGACTTAAAGAAATTGGTTTTAGAACTTAAAACTACTAATATGCTCAATATTTTAAATGATTAAATAAAATATTAAAATATTGATCATTGCATTTTATCCATTAATAACAGAGAAATTAAAATGGTAATTATATGGTATTATTAAGTTCATTGCATATTAAGCATGCATACATATTTTTGTCTTGATATTTTAATTGTTATGCTTGTGTGTTTATTTAGTGTTATTGTTTGTCTCTAGATTGTGAAGAGGAGGAAGGTCCTTGTGATTGTTATTCTTGCTGTGCTTGTTCCTCTTGTTACCAAGGCAAGTGACATTCATAATCTATCCTATGTTTTCTATATGCATTATTAGTAGATTTTGAGTAGTATGCATGATAGGGAAATTTTGAACTATCTTATAATGCTAAGTTAGTTTACACATTGAAAATATCCTAGTAGTGTGTAGCCATCCCTCCCCATGCAGCCACCAAAAGTTTTATTAGATGCTTAACTTTGAATGCACTTCTGGGTGGAATTGGTTGCTTGGTTTATGTTGAGTGGCTTTTGGGGCCATGCTTGTGGTTGTATTTGCCTAGGACGAATTTCTATTCTACTTAGGGCCATGAGTATGGTGGTTGTCACCCAGAAGCGCACTTGTGGACGGCCACCCAGGAACAAAGATATTTCTAAGTCCCTCCAAGTTTAGAAGCTTCCCGTGCAGCCTTCTGACAATGGGCTCTGTCTAGAACTACTAAGTTGTGAGAGTGCAACCTGTCAGCTTGACAAGCAGATGTAGAGTTGATAGGTGGAACGGGTCTTGCTAGTATGGTTGTATTCTTCTTCTGAAAGTTGTTGTCTCAATTCTCTCCTTTCCTTAATGCACTCCGCGTGTATAGGATGTCTGGGTTAATTGAGTCTTAAGGTGAAAGTGCACAACCTCTGCAGAGTCGACAAACTGAGTACTCAGCCGTGTCCCCGGTGATGGACTACTTCGAGCAACTGGACAAGGATGGACGGAAGAATCTCAACATGGTTTTCATAAAGTAAAATTTGACTAAGGAAAGAATTATTGGTGCACTTGGGCTTCATCCCTTGGTGCCAAGTACTTGAGATACAAAAGTGTTTTACAAAAGATAGTAGAAAACTGGCTTTCTGCAAAATAGCCTACAAACTCCACCAAGCCAAATATGCTTATAGAATTAGACTTGTCATAATTTATCCACCATAGTCACTTGCCAATACTTCATTGTATTGACCTCCTACGGGGGCTGCATATTCAAATGTGCAGGTAATTCTGATGAGGAGTAAGTTTGGACTCGATTCTACACCCAACATGTCTGCCTGTGGCGTATGCTAGAAGAGGAGGCCCATTGCTTTTATTTCGTTGTGAACTCTGAATATTTTAGCTAGTCTTCATGACTATGCACTTTGTAATAAAGCTATACTTGGCTATTTTTGGATCTCGATGTAGTATTTTGATACTTATGCAATGATACTATATATTTTGTACTGTGGTACTGGCAGTGATCCAGGGACTAGCACATAACACAGGTGTTCCATCTTTATTTAAAAGATGGGGCGCTACAAAATGGTATCAGAGCAAAAGTGTTGCCTGTAGGTTCGAGCCCTTAGGATTGGTTAAGCCTCTTTTTGATCATAATATTACCATCTTTGAAGTATGTTGGATCCTAGCGGCATAGTGGGATGAAGCGGCCTAGGACTAACCTTACATGTCCGCGTACATGAGACCTGTTCCACAATTATAAGTGGCTGGCCGGGTGTCTGTCTCTCTCACTATAGTGAATATCCGACTTACAAAGAGTTGATAATAGTGTTGATCACCTGTTAGAAAAGAACTTCTTTTCTTTAAGTACTTAAGTACACCACAATTAGTATATCTTACCCTTGTCTTGTGTTAATAAACTCTACCTTCATCACTTAAGGATGTCGTTCTTCATGTATCAAACCGCGGAGGACTTCAAGGACATGCGTTTTGGAAGATATATTCTAGAGTTGGTAGAACTGTTGGCACTTCCAATAACCATCATCAAGGCTAGCCAGCTGAAGCACTTCAACAAAGAAGACTTATGGGGAATTCGCCTTTATCAACAAGGGCGCCAGACTGAACCCAAGACCGAAGACATCCAGTACAAGTCGATTAGTGACTCCTTGGAGAAAGGGCTGAATCTCGTCACGCAGGAGCTAATAGGACGTCTTTGCTTGCAATTCCAAGAAGGGTTAAAAGACCACTACTTTGCTCACCTCGGCCAACGTGACGAATATGGGATTCCTTACATTGTTAGCGAGGAAGACAAAACCAAACCAGAACCTTTGTACCCATATCTCCAAGACTTAGAACTTCACCTCTGGCAACTAGAAGAGGATAGGCGCAATGAGCTGTTGAAGAATGATGAAATAATGGCACAAGTCAAGGAGACCCAAAAGAAGATCGAAGCCCAAGAAGAGGTGGCCAACGCTCAAGAGGAGAAGTTCCGAGCTCAAGAGAAGAAGTTCCAAAATCAAGAAAAGAGAATTAGAGACAAGAACAAGGAGATCAAGACCTTGAAGGATGAAATTCTGAGCAACGACGTCGAGTTCGAATCTGATCGAGATTTGATCGAGACTCTACGCCGTGAGAAGAGAATGCTACAAGAGAAGATTGAAGTCCTGGAGAAGGAAGCAATCGAGACTCTGCACCGGGAGACGACAAAGTTACAGGAGAAGAACGAGACCTTAGAGAAGGAGGTGAATGACTACAAGGAGATCCTTACGAAGGAAGGCATCACCATCAAGGAAATCGAAGAAGATGAAGAGGACGTTATGGACGAAGTTTAGACTTAGTAGTTGGACCACCATATTCTCCCTCGTTTAGTTCGTCGTTCTTTTAAAAACTTTGATCTCCAACTTGTGGTGTGACAATGATAGAATGTTTGGTTTGCAGACTATGTGGTTTATTAAATCAACTTAGATTATTTGTTTCATGTTGCTAAGTAGATTTTTTCTTTTCAAGTTGTCTTATGAGTGTTGATTGTGTTGACTTGGTTGCTTTGTGCATGGGTAGGATTTTTTTTTCTTCTCTTAGTTCTGTCTATCTTTTACTCATCTATGCTGAAAAACCCTACGGATGCCTCCTCGTCGTGATACCAACAACGACGACGTCATGCAACAACTGATGGCCGCTCAAGCTCAGTTGATGAATATGATGACTCAGTTCATTCCAGCAACCAACAATAACAACAACAACCACAACAACAACAACCCGCCACCTCCACCACCACCCCCAGTGGACAGACTTGCTATATTCCTAAGGCTTAGGCCTAAAAAGTTCTCCTCTGCTACTGAACCAATAGTGGCGGATGATTGGCTCCGTTCAGTCAACAAGGACTTAGTAACTTGTGAATGTTCTGAGGCAGAAAAAGTGAGGTTCACTGCACACCTGTTGGAAGGACCCGCAGCATTGTGGTGGGAGAATTATCAAGTGACTCATCCTTTGGATGGCATAACTTGGGATGCGTTCAAGGAAGGTTTCCGGAATGCTCACATCTCATCAGGTATAATGAACTTGAAGAAAGAGGAATTTCACAGCTTGAGGCAAGGAGGTAGAACTCTGAAGGAGTATATGGATGACTTCTGTATGCTATCAAGGTATGCGCCAGAAGACATTGACACTGATGCAAAGAGGAAGGAAAAGTTCCTCAATGGACTTAAGGGAGAACTGAAAATACCTTTGTCTGTGGCATATACTCCAAACTATCAAGCTCTGCTGGATCAAGCTATCACCCTGGACAACAACATAAGAAAGGAAGAGAATAGGAAGAGGAAGTTCAGTGCAAGTAAGGTTCATTCTGAAGGGACATATAAGAAACAACACACCTCTGAAGTCAGTAGCCATAAACCCTGGAATCACTCCAACACTGGTAGTGGCCAAAAACATCATGGTCATAACCACAATGGAGGGAACAAAGGAAGCAATGGAGGATACAATGGAAATAATGGTGGATCCAGGGGAAACCATCATCATGGCCATAATCATGTGAATGGTAATCACCGTCCTAACTATGAAAGGAAGAAAGACTTGTCTAATGTGACCTGCTTCAAGTGCAAGAAGACAGGACATTATGCAACTGAATGCCCAGAGAAGAAAGCTGATGAAAATTCCAAGCCCAATCCTTTCCAGAAGGGACAAGTGAACCACATCAATGTGGAAGAAGTTCATGATGAACCTGATGCTGTGATTGGTACGTTCTTGCTCAACTCCTTTCCAGCATTAGTTTTATTTGACACTGGAGCATCTCATTCATTCATATCAAGAGCTTTTGTTAACAAACATGGGTTAACTGAGGAAAGTCTAGGAAAACCTATTAGGGTAAGTTCACCTGGAGGAGAGATGATAGTAAACTCCGGGTGTAGGCAGTTAGACTTGCAAATCGGAAAACACACCTTCCCAACAGACTTAGTCATCCTAGAAACCCAAGGATTGGATGTTATCATCGGAATGGATTGGATGACTCGTTTTGAAGGAATCATAGATTGTGCAAATAGAGCAATCACCCTCACCACCCCAGAGAAAAGGAAGATTAAGTTCAGATCAACTTTCGAACTTAAGAAGGTTAGGCTGAATTCTCTTAAGGGGGTTAGCCTTGGTGATGTGCTTATCGTCAAGGAATACCCAGATGTTTTTCCGGAGGAACTACCGGGAATGCCACCCGATAGAGATGTAGAGTTTCTCATCGAACTGAAGCCGGGAACAGGGCCAATAGCTAAAAGACCTTATCCTATGGCCGTCGATGAATTGAAAGAGCTCAAGAAGCAATTAGAGGAACATATCAAGAAAGGATTCATTCGTCCAAGTTCATCGCCATGGGGAGCACCAGTCTTATTTGTTAAAAAGAAGGATCAAACCCAGAGGCTAGTCACGGATTACAGAGATATAAACGAGCAAACTATCAAAAATAAGTATCCGTTACCCAAGATAAATGAACTATTTGATCAACTGGAAGGTGCTTGTGTTTTCTCAAAGATCGATCTTCGATCGGGGTACCTCCAAATGAAAGTTAGAGAAATGGATATACCCAAAACTGCATCTGTTACGAGATATGGCTCTTATGAGTACACAGTAATGCCTTTTGGATTAACCAATGCACCAGCTTATTTCATGAATATGATGAATAAAGTGTTCATGGATTTTCTGGATAAGTTTGTGGTAGTGTTCATAGATGATATTCTAATCTACTCCAAGAGTCACAAAGAACATGAAGAGCACTTGCTTCTAGTATTGCAGAGACTACGTGAACATAATTTGTATGCCAAGTACAGCAAGTGTGAGTTTTGGTTAGAACAAGTCGGATTTTTAGGCCATGTGGTGTCCAAGGAAGGTATAGCAGTGGATCCTGAAAAAGGTTTCAGCTGTAACTAATTGGGAACCGCCGAAGAATGTTGGTGAATTACGAAGTTTTCTGGGCCTAGCAGGATACTACCGACGATTCATTGAAAACTTCTCCAAGATTGCCAAGGCCTTGACGGAATTATTAAAGAAGGAGAAGAAATTTGAGTGGACATAGGCATGCGAAGCCAGTTTTCAGGAGTTGAAGAAACGTCTGGTTTCAGCCCCAGTTCTATGCTTACCTGATTTGGAGAAGGAATTCCAAGTGTACTGTGATGCTTCACGCCAAGGCTTGGGGAGTGTGTTGATGCAGGAAGGCAGAGTGGCATCTTATGCCTCTAGAAAACTCAAGAAACATGAAGCAAATTATCCAACTCATGATCTCGAATTAGCATCAGTAGTGCATGCCCTGAAAACTTGGAGACCCTACCTAATGGGAAAAAGATGTGAGGTATTCACGGACCACAAAAGTTTGAAGTACATATTTACACAGAAGGAATTGAATATGAGACAAAGAAGATGGTTGGAACTTATTAAAGATTATGATCTAAGTCTTCAATACCATCCGGGAAAAGCTAATGTGGTAGCAGATGCTCTGAGTCGTAAAGTGTATGTGAATGGCCTTACAGCAGGAGAATTACCCGAGGATTTATGCAAGGCATTCAAGAACCTCAGATTGGAAGTAGTACCTGAAAGGTTTGTAACCTCATTAGTTGTACAGCCCACCTTGATGGACAAGATACGTGAAGCTCAGAAAGGAGACAAGGAAATAGAAGATATCAAAGTCAATTTAAGAGCTGGAAAAGCTAAAGGATTTCATGAGGATGAGGAGGGGATTTTATGGTTTGAAAAACGTGTATGTGTGGCCAATGACCTTGACCTTAGGAAGTTAATTCTGCAAGAAGCTCATGAAACACCTTATTCAATTCATCCGGGAAATACCAAGATGTATATGGATGTGAAAGAGAAATTTTGGTGGAATAATCTGAAGAGAGAAATAGCAGAATACATCGCTAAGTGTGATGTATGTAGTTGAGTAAAGGCAGAACATCAGAAACCAGCAGGACTATTACAACCTTTGAAAGTACCGGATTGGAAGTGGGATTCCATTGGGATGGACTTCATCACTGGATTACCAAGGACCAGATCGGGTTATGATTCTATTTGGGTTATCGTTTGTCGTCTAACCAAAATAGCTCACTTCATACCCGTGAAGACCACTTATACTAGTGCAAAGCTAGCCGATATTTACATGAAGAGAATTGTGTGCCTTCACGGCGTTCCTAAGAGTATCGTGTCTGATAGGGGGACCCAGTTCACTTCTCATTTCTGGAAGCAGTTGTACGAATCTTTGGGAACCAGATTGGAATTCAGTACGGCTTTCCACCCGCAAACAGATGGTCAGACTGAAAGAGTGAATCAGATTTTAGAAGATATGTTAAGAGCTTGTGCGCTCGACTATGGATCTAGTTAGGATGATAATTTGCCATACGCTGAGTTCTCCTACAACAATAGTTAACAAGTCAGCATTGAGATGGCACCGTTTGAAGCCTTATATGGAAAGAAATGCACAACCCCACTGTTGTGGAGTGGTGTAGGAGAACGGAGTTTCTTTGGGCCTGATATAATACAGGATGCTGAAGAGAAAGTCAGGCTGATTAAGGACAGATTGAAAATAGCACAGTCACGCCAGAAAAGCTATGCAGATTCCAAGCGTAGAGAAGTCACCTATGAAGTGGGAGATAGAACCTATTTAAGGGTGTCACCACTTCGGGGTGTGAAAAGGTTTGGAATCAAAGGAAAGTTAGCACCTCAATTTATTGGACCATTCAAAATTCTGTCTCGCAAAGGTGAAGTGGCATATGAGTTAGAGCTACCTGAAGTGTTGTCTGCTGTTCATAAGGTGTTCCATGTTAGTCAGTTGAAGAAATGTCATCCCGAGATGATGGGAGTTCCCTTAAAGGATACTGTACCCCTCGAGGAGGTACAATTGGAGAGTGACCTGACATACGAAGAGAAGCCCATCAAGATATTACAGACAGCAGAAAGAGTCACCCGTACCAAAACCATCAAGTTTTGCAAGGTCCAGTAGAATCATCACACCGAGGACGAAGCCACCTGGGAACGAGAGGATGACCTCCGAGAAGACCACCCACACCTATTTGCTGTCCTTCCGAAGCTCGAGGGCGAGCTTCTTCTTAAGGGGGGTAGTCTGTAACATCCCAAATTTCTCAAAAATTTAAAACTTGCATTCATGTATCATGCATCATAAAAGTATGGCATTGAAATCACATAAAGAGTAAATTGAATTTTAATTATAAGTTTAAATAAAGTTGTGGTCAATAAAGAGGTTTATTTGAGCTCATTATAAAAATATGTATTTTATTATTTTATTTATTTAGTAAAATGATATCAAAAAGTTATAAATTAAATTAGCTTTTCAAAACATATTTTTATGAATTTTTCTGAAATGTTTTGATAAGTTTTAAAAAATCAAATTGTTTGAAAAAGGATTTAAACAGAAGAAAAAAATGTGTCGGGCTAGTTGGGCCGAACCCCCCTCTGCTATCCGCCGCGCGCGCATGAGGTAACGGCCCAGCAACCAGCCCACCTCACTCCCTCTCTCACTGCCAGACGGGGCCCACTCGTCATATTCATCGTCGTGAAGAACACGAACTCTACCGAACAGTATATCGATTAGGATCAAAATCCGTTGGTAATTCGCGATTAAATCGCTCCCCTCCTTCCCCATATAAAGCCCCTCTCCGCCGCCGTCTCCCGCGCCCAAAAACCCTAACCGATACTCGCCTAAATCGCGGAAACGATCTCCGACATCGCCGCCGCCGCGTTTCGCTCCGTTCCGGTGAGTCCGGCACCCGAGCACCACCCCCACACCCCCTCTGCGACTCCCCGTCTCCGTACGCATCTAACGGACTTGCTCCGGCGTCCTCTTTTGCACCAGGGCGACTGATCCTTCGACAACCCGACGCCGCCGTCCGCCGCGCATCTCCGACGAGCACGTAGGGGAGGAGAAGGCCACCTCGACCGCACCTACCTCGCCATCGATTTCGCCACGACGATCCGCTTCAAGTGGTATGAGTTTCCCCCTCCCCTTAGTCGTAGAACGCGAAGTCGAGCGACGCCGGCCATGGCGCCGCCGCGGGCACGAGTTCGCCGGCGAACCGTGCCGCCCTTCCGCCCCCTTTTGATCCCGGCCGTCAGATCTAGATCCAATGGATCTAGATCGGGTGGATCTGGAGCGTTCGTTTTAAATTAGATCGGACGGTTCGCGTTTATTAAAATATTAAAATATTGATCATTGCATTTTATGCATTAATAACAGAGAAATTAAAATGGTAATTATATGGTCTTATTAAGTTCATTGCATATTAAGCATGCATACATATTTTTGTCTTGATATTTTAAGTGTTATGCTTGTGTGTTTATTTAGTGTTATTGTTTGTCTCTAGATTGTGAAGAGGAGGAAGGTCCTTGTGATTGTTATTCTTGCTGTGCTTGTTCCTCTTGTTACCAAGGCAAGTGACATTCATAATCTATCCTATGTTTTCTATATGCATTATTAGTAGATTTTGAGTAGTATGCATGATAGGGAAATTTTGAACTATCTTATAATGCTAAGTTAGTTTACACATTGAAAATATCCTAGTAGTGTGTAGCCATCCCTCCCCATGCAGCCACCAAAAGTTTTATTAGATGCTTAGCTATGCTATAAAAGTGTTTACTTATCATGTTATTGAATTATTGCTAAGTGTTAAAACTTTGAATGCACTTCTGGGTGGAATTGGTTGCTTGGTTTATGTTGAGTGGCTTTTGGGGCCATGCTTGTGGTTGTCTTTGCCTAGGATGAATTTCTATTCTAATTAGGGCCATGAGTATGGTGGTTGTCACCCAGAAGCGCACTTGTGGACGGCCACCCAGGAACAAAGAGATTTCTAAGTCCCTCCAAGTTTAGAAGCTTCCCGTGCAGCCTTCTGACAATGGGCTCTGTCTAGAACTACTAAGTTGTGAGAGTGCAACCTGTCAGCTTGACAAGCAGATGTAGAGTTGATAGGTGGAACGGGTCTTGCTAGTATGGTTGTATTCTTCTTCTGAAAGTTCTTGTCTCAATTCTCTCCTTTCCTTAATGCACTCCGCGTGTATAGGATGTCTGGGTTAATTGAGTCTTAAGGTGAAAGTGCACAACCTCTGCAGAGTCGACAAACTGAGTACTCAGCCGTGTCCCTGGTGATGGACTACTTCGAGCAACTGGACAAGGATGGACGGAAGAATCTCAACATGGTTTTCATAAAGTAAAATTTGACTAAGGAAAGAATTATTGGTGCACTTGGGCTTCATCCCTTGGTGCCAAGTACTTGAGATACAAAAGTGTTTTACAAAAGATAGTAGAAAACTGGCTTTCTGCAAAATAGCCTACAAACTCCACCAAGCCAAATATGCATATAGAATTAGACTTGTCATAATTTATCCACCATAGTCACTTGCCAATACTTCATTGTATTGACCTCCTACGGGGGCTGCATATTCAAATGTGCAGGTAATTCAGATGAGGAGTAAGTTTGGACTCGATTCTACACCCAGCATGTCTGCATGTGGCGTATGCTAGAAGAGGAGGCCCATTGCTTTTATTTCGTTGTGAACTCTGAATATTTTAGCTAGTCTTCATGACTATGCACTTTGTAATAAAGCTATACTTGGCTATTTTTGGATCTCGATGTAGTATTTTGATACTTATGCAATGATACTATATATTTTGTACTATGGTGCTGGCAGTGATCCAGGGACTAGCACATAACACAGGTGTTCCATCTTTATTTAAAAGATGGGGCGCTACACCGTACCCCTCGAGGGTCTTGACCTCCGCGTTCAATCCCCTTCACGAACTACACTTCAGGAAGTGACTACCCCGGATTCTAGGGAGTCATAACCCGACAGCAAATTATAGATCATTGCCGTGAGTCATTTCAGTCATAACACGAGCCTTACACTATTATATGATCAAGATTATGTAAAAGCATGCCACTTCAGAAATTATTCCTTTTATCGTTCTTGTCTCTCCAACTAAGCTTGGCTTTTGGGCTGCGTGAGGACGTGGTGAGGAGGCCCCGGGCCTCCACTGCCTTCGCCCTTTCTGAAGGGAATATGCCCTAGAGGCACTTAATAAACATAGTTTATTGGCAATATCCCAATCGTTCATTATATGTTTTACGCCATGCTATAACTGTATTAAGAGAAAACATTAATACAGGTGTGGTAGATAAACAACCAGGTCCCTAGTAGCCTCTACTAAGACTAGTTTTGTTGCGCGATTGATGATCGAGGTTTTCCGATCATAGGGCATGGCGCCGGTCGGCAATGGAAGTCATATCGTTAGGTGTAACGATGTGATGGACATACCCAGTATTTGTTGGACATAGTCATTACGACTTAAGACCGTGAGATCAACTCTTATTGTTATCCCTGGAAGATACTTTGATCGCACCAAACGTCATATCTTACCTAGTGTGACAATAACGGTGATACTTTTGGGTATCGGAAAGGGGTAGTTGAGACGAGGGGTCAACAACGGGATTTGTCAGTCCGCATAGCCGGATAGATACTCTAGGGCCCACTCGGTGAGAATATGTCAAATGAGTTTGCAAACATGTGACTAGGTCACCAGCTGACATAATATCATGGACGAGTAGAAGATAGCGATGTCGGTAACGAGATCATGCTAGGTATGGAGATATCTGAGAATGATGCTCGGACACGCTAAGTATTGCCATGACAAAGGGTTTAAGACTATACGTCCAGGTTTGATAGATGAAAGTCATTCGTTATATCACAGGGATTAATTAATGGGGTCCAGGCCTACGAGTTAGTCGTCGATCATAGAGGAGTCTTGATCGTACCTGTTATTATATCGAACCGCTAGGGTAACACACTTAAGGGGTTTCGATAAGAAAACCGGAAAGGAAAGAGATCACCAGGAACGTCCCGGGAGGGGTCCGATGGAGATCCGGCAGCGACGAAAGAGTTTTTGGAGCTAGGATAAATTATATATATTATGTTTGATATTAATTAGTGTAATTAATATGCAAATATGATTTTATATAAATATTTTCGAATTTATTTAGGCTGATTTCCCTAAATGGGCCTTCTGGTCGAAAGGAGGCCCATTGGGGGAAAAACCCTCAAGGGAATTTTGTGGGGGAGGCTTGGCCGGCCTAGGTGGGCCAAATGGGGCCCACCTAGGGTCGGCGCACCATCCCTAGCCGCACCATGGCTGTGGGATAGTCCCACATTGCCTGGCTAGGGAGGTTGGCTCCCCCCGGGAGCCTATATAAGAAGGGGTACCCCTGGCCTTTTAATTCACCAATTAATTCCCAATTTCTCTCTCGATCTCGTGGTTCCCTTGTCGGAGCCGCGCCGAGTAGAGGAGGGGGATCTCTTCCACCATAGCCCGCTGCCGCGCTGCTGGTGTTCCGGTCCAAGTCTTCCGCTGCTCGTCCTGGACTGGAGCTTCGGAGGCCGTCATCTCCACCGTATGTGTGTGACGCCCTGCGAGGTGCTGCACTAGCGGTACTCGGAGGCCTACTTCCTCCACCCGACCTCGGGTTCATCTTCGTCGTCTTCGTCGCACCGAGTTCTCCGCGACCTAGAGGTCGGCTACGTCGTCTTCGTCGTCAACGCTTGTGCGGGAGCGTAATCCCCGCTATTCGGTCTACGAGGGTATGTATTCCGATCTCCACCGTACTTCTATATCTGCATAGTGTAGATCTTGTCTAGTTTAAGGATATCGTTGCTAGGAAAATTTGTGTTTTCTGCACACGATCCCCTTCAGTGGTATCAGAGCCGATCTATCGTAGATATAGCTGTACGCTGTTAGAACCCGTGTTCTACACCGGGGCACCGTTCCTGTTATTTTCTACCCTCTAGCGTGCACTTGTGATTCCAGCGGCATCGAGTTGATGAAGCGGCCCGGACCGACTTTACGCGTACGCTTACGCGAGACTGGTTCCACTACTGACATACGGCTTGTACCGTATCTGTGGCTGGCGGGTGCCTGTTTCTCTCTCTTTAGTTGGCTTTGCATTTTCAATGGAGGGCCCGAAAGGGATGCTTAAACATGCAATTATTGGATCGTTGTTGTGGTCATAAGGTTCGTAGGTATGAAGCGGTTCTATTTACGAAAGCCCCGAGCCACGTAAAATATGCAAAAGATAAAGTAGAAGCGTCTAACTTTATTTTGCAGGGGCTATGTGATATGGTCAAGGTTGGTTTATTAAATTGTTTATAAACTGCGGGCGCAAAGAAGACCATGGCTCAATGGACTATATCACATTGCATTACATTTGATGTTTTGTGTGCATCTTATATTGTGTGACTGTGTGTATAGTATACATTAGTTACACGGCGGTAGCTATATAAGATGATCCCTTCAAAATACCACTAGTGTTCTCCCTCCAACGCGCACCACCAAGAAAGATCTACATTATGAGGCAGGCCGTGATGATCGGGTGTCAGACATCTCGTCGTTCGCATACAGTGGGTGTAAGCCATGTTGCACAAGCGTCAGCGTGGAGGTTTTTGGTGGCGAGCCTAGCATATTCAGAAATATGGCCTCGGAACAGGGAGACCGAAAGGTCGAGCACGAGTCACAAAATTGGTGTGGCGGACTTTTGTCTACTCTTGCAGTTGTGCCGCCGGCTCTGATGATGAGGGGTGGTAAAATGGATGGGGGTCGTGTAATCGCTTAAAAGACCAGGAGGGATGTTCGTTTGAGTGGGAGTTCGGATAGTTATTTTCTAAAATACTAGAACTCAGAATATAATGAACAGAGTCTGTTTTGCAAACCTTTGTAGATATTAACCATTGTGATAGCATCTTTTCAAATTAGGCGCATTCCTGCGATTGAGAAACTTAAAAGGTTGGGTCCAAACTTCATAGTTTTATGCTTTAGCTGGAGGATACTCCTTGTTTAAACCGTTAGCTCTTTGTGTTACAATACCCACTAGGAGATAAACCCGGAGATTCCGCTGACAAAAGATAATTTGGATTATCATATTTTGTGCGGATGATATCATCATAGTCCAGTGCATGCTATGATCTCTGCCATAGAGAATCAACGGTGGGTACGAGTTTTTAGATCGCGAACATATGATATGGTCGCTAAACTCGGGGTACCCCAAACGTTGGGTTGATGAAGTTTATCAGTACGTTGACTAATTGTCTTCTCAACCAAGATGGAAGAGAATACACACATTGAGGGAGCACGTGGCGGTCATACTTAATGACATATGTTCATACTTGATGAACATTGAAACGCCTCGCTCAGCTCAATCACTGGATGACAGACATCGTTGCCAAGTGCAAATCCTCTGTCATAGACTATGTCATGCAAGGGGAATCGTTCACCTTCATGGTTCTTGATTACGGTGGAAGTATGAAGAAGATGAAACAGATCGCCGAAAGTCATCAATGATGATGGTGTATATATGATATACCTGTTATGAATGTTTTAGCTAAGAAAGTGCTCGCAGTAGTGACTAAGTCTTGAACTAGTCATGTTTTGTGAAAAACCAGGTTTACTGCTTGAGTAGCTTGAAAGGATGAGGCGACATTGCGTGTTGATCATGGCAGTCAAGTTGTTGTGACGGCCATAGACACTCTCCATCTAGATCTACCATTTGAATATATTCTTTATGATCGGGTGTTGGTATGATCGTTACAAGTTTGTCTCCTCTAGCGAGACACTTGTTCATACATGATAGTGACAAATGGGTGTCCTATATTTATGAATTAATGATCATATGCCGATTTGAATTTAGATGGTAGAAGCTCCCACATTCATAATATTAATGCCAAAGGATACAAACTTAATAAAGACACCACATATGTGTGGCACTACCGTTTAGTCATGGTAATGTTATATGCATTAGCTCCACACTGGATGGACCTACAAGTCCTAAGATTTGATCTTTTGACACTTGCAAAATAACTGTGACACCATTTTCGGAACGCGGGCATATAACTTATTGATAGTCATACATAGAGATGTATGTGGTTCAATGACGTAATTGACGGGTAGTGGAGACCTTTATTTCGTGAACTTCACTGAATGTTTTGAGTATAGCTTGTTGAGAATCGTGCATATGGGTGTATGTGAATCAATGATGTACTTTAACGTGTAGTGGAAGTCTTTTATTTCATAGACTTCATGAATATTCCGAGTAGATATATGGATATCCACTCCAGGGAATGTTAGTCTGAAATTTTGATTCGATCAATCGAAGTTCAGAATGAAGTAGGAAATAAACTTAACAAGAAAATCAAATTCCCGCGATGCAAATCGAGGAAATAAAGATTTGAATTATAATGTTGGCACATCATTGGAATACTTGTGAGAAGAGTTCCACAAATTACGTCGCATGGAACACCATAGTGTCATGGTGTGCTAGGACGTCGTAGTTGCACCCTATCGGATAGTGTGTGGTAAATAAATCTCTTACCGAATTATTGTGATCATTAGAGTCATATGGTAGAAACGTAAACACTCACGTTAGCAAATAGGGAAACCATTTGAATCCATGGAGACAATACCATACGAGTGATGGCATGGCTTTTGAGTCTGGATTGTCGTTTCAGCAATTTAGTGTTTCGATGTAATCGAACCTAAAATGGATTAATCTTTGTAGTATACCCTACCTAAAGAGATAGTTGGGTACGTGTCTCACGACATAGGCAAAATCTTTGCCGGGATATACCTTGCGAAAGAAATAGTTTCTTGTCCGAGGGTATAAGTGAGAAAGAAAGTAGAGCAAGACGAAGTTGGTGAACTTCTTCTCCAGACATCAGAGTGGCGCAAACGAAAGTGTGTTCGGTGTCAGGCTCCACAGCTTGAAAAAGCTGATGATTCAAGATCATGATGTTCTGAGCTCATACTAAGAGCGTAGGCATACGAGGTTGTGTTCCACACTGTGTGTTACGACAATCTTGCTATGAAGGTCATATTAATGGAATATGATAGACCTACGAACTACGAAGAAGAGATGGTGAACCTAAGTCCGAGAAATTGCTGGGAGTCATTTATGATCCGAAATAAAATCCATATACGATTACCAGGCAATGACTTGGGAGATCTTCTTGATGGCATCTAGGATGTTGATAGTATATGGAGTTTTATGAGAGAGTAGATATTGAGCAGATTCGATTTGTCGTGAAACAGTTCCGACAGACCACGTGAGACTTTGTCTCAAGTGGCGAAGCCTAAATCTATTCTGGGTCGTTTAGCAATTACTATAATTTCGAATGAGAAATTGATAGATGGATGAGAAAACCATGGTTCTTAATAGTGTAATTAAGAATGGTTTGTAATCCTGAGGATGCTAAACATGTGTGCAAACTTTGGTTGTCCATTCATGGGCAGAAGCAAGCATATCGGAGCTGGAATCTTCACTTTGATAATGTGATCAAAGGATTTTGGAGTTGTCCAAAATAGTTGAAGAAACCTACATTTGCAGAGAAGTGAGTGGGAGCAAAGTAGCTTTCATTGATCTTGTATGCGGAAGGCATATTTGAGTGGGAGCTAAGTAGCTTTTCCTTGATCTTATATGCGGAAGGCATATTTGAGTGGGAGCTAGGTGTCATTCGTGATTTGGTATGTAACAACATATTGAATGACACAGATCCTCTAGTAGAGTGTAAAGGATTATTTAAGTGATTAAATTTTCTATGAAATGAAGTTAGGAGTATTAGGCATCCGATTTATAATTGTATAGATCGTAAGGGGCTTAATAACATTATGTCGGAATATTTCCTTAGTCAAGATTCTGAAGTGTTTGAGAGTAGGACAAGCAAAGAAACAGGTTCTTGCTTGTATGACTAGGTAAAATATTAATTTTATCTTGGCATTTTCAGTTATAGCAAATGATGTTCGACATTATCTATGTATCAGTCATAGATGCTATCAGACTGAATGTAGCGCCCCATCTTTAAATAAAGATGGAACACCCGTGTTATGTGCTAGTCCCTGGATCACTGCTAGCACCACAGTACAAAATATATAGTATCATTGCATAAGTATCAAAATACTACATCGAGATCCAAAAATAGCCAAGTATAGCTTTATTACAAAGTGCATAGTCATAAAGACTAGCTAAAATATTCAGAGTTCACAACGAAAATAAAAGCGATGGGCCTTCTCTTCTAGCATACGCCACGAGCAGACATGTTGGGTGTAGAATCGAGTCCAAACTTACTCCTCATCAGAATTACCTGCACATTTGAATATGCAGCCCCCGAAGGAGGTCAATACAATGAAGTATTGGCAAGTAACATTGGTGGATAAAAATTATGGCAAGTCTAATTCTATGCATATTTGGCTTAGTGGAATTTCTAGGCTATTTTGAAGAAAGCCAGTTTTCTCCTATCTTTTGTAAAACACTTTTGTATCTCAAAGACTTGGCACCAAGGGATGAAGCCCAAGTGCACCAATAATTCTTTCCTTAGTCAAATTTTACTTTACGAAAACCATGTTGAGATTCTTCCGTCCATCCTTGTCCAGTTGCTCGAAGTTGTCCATCACCGGGGACACGGCTGAGTACTCAGTTTGTCGACTCTGCAGAGGTTGTGCACTTTCACCTTAAGACTCAATTTGTCCGAGAAATCCTATACACGCGGAGTGTATTATGGAAAGGAGAGAATTGAGACAAGAACTTTCAGGAGAAGAATGCAACCATACTAGCAAGACCCGTTCCACCTATCAACTCTACATCTGCTTGTCAAGCTGACAGGTTGCACTCTCACAACTTAGTCGTTCTAGACAGAGCCCATTGTCAAAAGGCTGCACGGGAAGCTTCTAAACTTGGAGGGACTTAGTAATCTCTTTGTTCCTGGGTGGCCGTCCACAAGTGCACTTCTGGGTGAAAACCACCATACTCATGGCCCTAAGTAGAATAGAAATTCATCCTAGGCGAAGACAACCACAAGCATAGTCCCAAAAGCCACTCAACATAAACCAAACAACCAATTCCACCCAGAAGTGTATTCAATGTTTTAACACTTAGCAATAATTCCATAACATGATAAGTAAACTTCTTTATAGCATAGCTAAGCATCTAATGAAACTTTTGGTGGCTGCAAGGGAAGGGATGGCTACATACTACTAGGATATTTTCAAAGTGTAGACTAACTTAGCATTCTAAGATAGTATCAAAATTTCCCTATCATGCATACTACTCAAAATCTACTAATAATGCATATAGAAAACATAGGATAGATGATGAATGTCACTTGCCTTGGTAACAAAGGGAACAAGCACAACAAGAATAACAATCACAAGGACCTTCCTCCTCTTCACAATCTAGAGACAAATAATAACACTCAATAAGCACACAAGCATAACACTTAGAATATCAATACAAAAATATGTATGCATGCTTAATATGCAATGAACTTCACAAGACCAATTAATTACTATATTAAGTTCTCTGTTATTCATGCATAAAGATGCAATGATCAATATTTTAGTATTTTAATTAATCATTTAATTAATGAGCATATTAGTAGTTTTAAATTATAAACCAATTTCTTTAAGTCTATTAGAAGAAGTTTCAAATAAAACTCATGTTGCACTCTCTGGACAGAGGACATTAATATCTCTCTAAAACAATTGGATTTATTTGGAGAGAAAATTTATTAATTAAGTTATTGATTTAATATCCGAAAGTTAAACAATTTAATTTCGCAATTTAATATGCACTAAAAGGATAAACTAATTAAACCATATTAAACTACACGAGCAGAGCTTCACGTGGATATAAAATTCATCAAATTTGGATGAACAGATCAAAAGTTATGATTTTTGCAAGTTTGTGTTATTTTCTGTTTTTAAAACAAATTCTCTGGCGAAAATAGAAAATAAAATCGCCACGCGGCGCTCGCTGATTGGCCGGTACCGTTTCGCGCGGATCGCGCTCGTGGACCGTACGATCTACTTTACATCTAACGCACCAGATCTGTTGGACGAAGCGGTATAAGTGATCTAATCTCGCCCGTCCGATCTCGAACGGACAGCTCGGATCTAAAGGGTGTGCGCGGCCGGCCGGAGCACGCCGGAGATCTCGTGCCCGCGGCGGCGCCCTCGTCGGCAAACACGTTTCCGGCTATCTACGTGGTGCGAGCACGAACGAGACATACCGCAACGAAGGGGAGGTCGCGGCGGAGCTGTTGGCGCGGCTGGGGTCCTCGACGTGCCTCCCTCCTCCTCCTAGAGCTCACCGGAGATGGAATCGGCGGCGGCTTGCTTCGGTTGCGCACGTACTCGACGATCTGGTGCAATAGGATAACAAGGAAAGTGTCAGGGACGTGCGCGTGATCACTGTGAGTCGAAAGGAAGTCGCGGGAGGGTTTGAGGGGTTCGGTACTCACCGGAGATCGAGAAAATTGGCGGCGGTAATGGTGGACGGCGGCGAGCTTTTTCCGAGCGGCCTGGTGGCTATTCCCTAGGGTTTTGGTGTTCGGGGGAGGCGGTAGAAGGGGGGGGTTTATATGGGGGCGTAGGGAACGATTCCTCGCGATTATCTCAACTGATTTTGATCCGAAAATCGCTAGGGTTCGGTAGATGTTCGTGTTCGTGTCCTACACGATGAAGAGGATGATGACAAGTGGGGCCCGGTCGTCAGCGAGAGAGGAGAAGTGCGGGCTACACTTGGGCTGCTCCTGGGCCGAAGCAGCGCGCGCGCGCGGTAGAGAAGAGGTGGGCTTCGGCCCAGGTGGCCTCTCTCCTTTTTTTTTTAAAACAAATCATTTTCTGATTTCAGTGTTTAATTCAAAATTGATTTTTAAAACTTATCAAAACATTTCAGAAAAATTCATAAAAATATGTTTTGTAAAGCTAAATAAATTTATAACTTTTTGATATCATTTTTCTGAATAAATAAAATAATAAAATACTGATTTGTAAAAGGAGCTCAAATAAACCACTTTAATGAAAACAATTCTATTTAACATTATAAATAAAATTCAAATTACTCCTTATGTGATTTCAATGCCATACTTTTATGATGCATGATGCATGAATGCAAAGTTTTGAATTTTTGAGAAATTTGGGATGTTACAGACTAACCCCCTTAAGAAGAAGCTCGCCCTCGAGCTTCGGAAAGGTCAGCAAATAGGTGTGGGTGGTCTTCTCGGAGATCATCCTCTCGTTCCCAGGTGGCTTCGTCTTCGGTGTGATGATTCCACTGGACCTTGCAAAACTTCATGGTTTTGGTACGGGTGACTCTTTCTGCTGTCTGTAATATCTGGATGGGCTTCTCTTCGTATGTCAGATCACTCTCCAATTGTACCTCCTCGAGGGGTACTGTATCTTTTAAGGGAACTCCCATCATCTCGGGATGACATTTTTTCAACTGACTGACATGGAACACATTATGAACAGCAGACAGTACTTCAGGTAGTTCTAACTCATAGGCCACTTCACCTTTGCGAGAAAGAATTTTGAATGGTCCAATGAATCGAGGTGCTAACTTTCCTTTGATTCCAAATCTTTTCACAGCCCGAAGTGGTGACACCCTTAGATAGGTTCTATCTCCCACTTCATAGGTGATTTCTCTACGCTTGGAATCTGCGTAGCTTTTCTGGCGTGACTGTGCTATTTTCAATCTGTCCTTAATCAGTCTGACTTTTTCTTCAGCATCCTGTATTATATCAGGCCCAAAGAAACTCCGTTCTCCTACACCACTCCACAACAGTGGGGTTGTGCATTTCTTTCCATATAAGGCTTCAAATGGTGCCATCTCAATACTGGCTTGGTAACTATTGTTGTAGGAGAACTCAGCGTATGGCAAATTATCATCCCAACTAGATCCATAGTCGAGCGCACAAGCTCTTAACATATCTTCTAAAATCTGATTCACTCTTTCAGTCTGACCATCTGTTTGCGGGTGGAAAGCCGTACTGAATTCCAATCTGGTTCCCAAAGATTCGTGCAACTGCTTCCAAAAATGAGAAGTGAACTGGGTCCCTCTATCAGACACGATACTCATAGGAACGCCGTGAAGGCACACAATTCTCTTCATGTAAATATCAGCTAGCTTAGCGCTAGTATAAGTGGTCTTCACGGGTATGAAGTGAGCTATTTTGGTTAGACGACAAACAATAACCCAAATAGAATCATAACCCGATCTGGTCCTTGGTAATCCAGTGATGAAGTCCATCCCAATGGAATCCCACTTCCAATCCGGTACTTTCAAAGGTTGTAAGAGTCCTGCTGGTTTCTGATGTTCTGCCTTTACTCGACTACATACATCACACTTAGCGATGTATTCTGCTATCTCCTTCTTCAGGTTATTCCACCAAAATCTCTCTTTCACATCCATATACATCTTGGTATTTCCCGGATGAATTGAGTAAGGTGTTTCATGAGCTTCCTGCAGAATTAACTTCCTAATATCAGGGTCATTGGCCACACATACACGTTTTTCAAACCACAAAATTCCCTGCTCATCCTCATGAAATCCTTTAGCTTTTCCAGCTCTTAAATTGACCTTGATCTCTTCTATTTCCTTGTCTCCTTTCTGAGCTTCACGTATCTTGTCCATCAAAGTGGGTTGTACAATTAATGAGGTTACAAACCCTTCAGGTACTACTTCCAACTTGAGGTCCTTGAATGCCTTGCATAAATCCTCGGGTAATTCTCCTGCTGTAAGGCCATTCACATACACCTTACGACTCAGAGCATCTGCTACCACATTAGCTTTGCCAGGATGGTATTGAAGGCTTAGATCATAATCTTTAATAAGTTCTAGCCATCTTCTTTGCCTCATATTCAATTCCTTCTGTGTGAATATGTACTTCAAACTTTTGTGGTCCGTGAATACCTCACACTTTTTTCCCATTAGATAGGGTCTCCAAGTTTTCAGAGCATGCACTACTGATGCTAACTCGAGATCATGAGTTGGATAATTTGCTTCATGTTTCTTGAGTTGTCTAGAGGCATAAGATGCCACTCTGCCTTCCTGCATCAATACACTTCCTAAACCTTGACGTGAAGCATCACAGTATACTTGGAATTCCTTCTCCAAATCAGGTAAGCATAGGACTGGGGCTGAAACCAGACGTTTCTTCAACTCCTGAAAACTGGCTTCGCATGCCTCTGTCCACTCAAATTTCTTCTCCTTCTTTAATAATTCTGTCAAGGCCTTGGCAATCTTGGAGAAGTTTTCAATGAATCGTCGGTAGTATCCTGCTAAACCCAGAAAACTTCGTAATTCACCGACATTCTTCGGCGGTTCCCAATTAGTTACAGCTGAAACTTTTTCAGGATCCACTGCTATACCTTCCTTGGACACCACATGGCCTAAAAATCCGACTTGTTCTAACCAAAACTCACACTTGCTGTACTTGGCATACAACTTATGTTCACGCAGTCTCTGCAATACCAGACGCAAGTGCTCTTCATGTTCTTTGTGACTCTTAGAGTAGATTAGAATATCATCTATGAACACTACCACAAACTAATCCAGAAAATCCATGAACACTTTATTCATCATATTCATGAAATAGGCTGGTGCATTGGTTAATCCAAAGGGCATTACTGTGTACTCATAAGAGCCATATCTCGTAACAAATGCAGTTTTGGGTATATCCATTTCTCTAACTTTCATTTGGAGGTACCCCGATCGAAGATCGATCTTTGAGAAAACAGAAGCACCTTCCAGTTGATCAAATAGTTCATTTATCTTAGGTAACGGGTACTTGTTTTTGATAGTTTGCTCGTTTATATCTCTGTAATCCGTGACTAGCCTCTGGGTTTGATCCTTCTTCTTAACAAATAAGACTGGTGCTCCCCATGGCGATGAACTTGGACGAATGAATCCTTTCTGGATATGTTCTTCTAATTGCTTCTTGAGCTCTTTCAATTCATCGACGGCCATAGGATAAGGTCTTTTAGCTATTGGCCCTGTTCCCGGCTTCAATTCGATGAGAAACTCTACATCCCTATCGGGTGGCATTCCCGGTAGTTCCTACGGAAAAACATCTGGGTATTACTTGACAATAAGCACATCACCAAGGCTAACCCCCTTAAGAGAATTCAGCCTAACCTTCTTAAGTTCGAAAGTTGATCTGAACTTAATCTTCCTTTTCTCTGGGGTGGTGAGGGTGATTGCTCTATTTGCACAATCTATGATTCATTCGAAACGAGTCATCCAATCCATTCCGATGATAACATCCAATCCTTGGGTTTCTAGGATGACTAAGTCTGTTGGGAAGTTGTGTTTTCCGATTTGCAAGTCTAACTGCCTACACCCGGAGTTTACTATCATCTCTCCTCCAGGTGAACTTACCCTAATAGGTTTTCCTAGACTTTCCTCAGCTAACCCATGTTTGTTAACAAAAGCTCTTGATATGAATGAATGAGATGCTCCAGTGTCAAATAAAACTAATGCTGGAAAGGAGTTGAGCAAGAACGTACCAATCACAGCATCAGGTTCATCATGAACTTCTTCCACATTGATGTGGTTCACTTGTCCCTTCTGGAAAGGATTGGGCTTGGAATTTTCATCAGCTTTCTTCTCTGGGCAATCAGTTGCATAATGTCCTGTCTTCTTGCACTTGAAGCAGGTCACATTAGACAAGTCTTTCTTCCCTTCATAGTTAGGACGGTGATTCCCATTTCCATGATTATGGCCATGATGATGGTTTCCCCTGGATCCACCATTATTTCCATTGTATCCTCCATTGCTACCTTTGTTCCCTCCATTGTGGTTATGGCCATGATGTTTTTGTCCACTACCAGTGTTGGAGTGATTCCAGGGTTTATGACTACTGACTTCCGAGGTGTGTTTCTTATATGTCCCTTCAGAATGAACCTTACTTGCACTGAACTTCCTCTTCCTGTTCTCTTCCTTTCTTATGTTGTTGTCCAAGGTGATAGCTTGATCCAGCAGAGCTTGATAGTTTGGAGTATAAGCCACAGACAACGGTATCTTCAGTTCTCCCTTAAGTCCATTGAGGAACTTTTCCTTCCTTTTTGCATCAGTATCAATGTCCTCTGGTGCATACCTTGATAGCATACAGAAGTCATCCATATACTCCTTCAGGGTTCTACCACCTTGCCTCAAGCTGCGAAATTCATCTTTCTTCAGGTTCATTATACCTGAGGAGATGTGAGCATTCTGGAAGCCTTCCTTGAACGCATCCCAAGTCATGCCATCCAAAGGATGAGTCACTTGATAATTCTCCCACCACAATGCTGCGGGTCCTTCCAACAGGTGTGCAGTGAACCTCACTTTTTCTAAGTCCTTTTTGACTGAACGGAGCCAATCATCCGCCACTATTGGTTCAGTAGCAGAGGAGAACTTATTAGGCCTAAGCCTTAGGAATCTAGCAAGTCTGTCCACTGGGGGTGGTGGTGGAGGTGGCGGGTTGTTGTTGTGGTTGTTGTTGTTGTTGTTGGTTGCTGCAATGAACTGAGTCATCATATTCATTAACTGAGCTTGTGCGGCCATCAGTTGTTGCATGACGTCGTCGTTGTTGGTATCACGACGAGGAGGCATCTGTAGGGTTTTTCAGCATAGATGAGTGAAAGATAGACAGAACTAAGAGAAGAAAAATCCTACCCATGCACAAAGCAACCAAGTCACACAACAACACTCATAAAACAACTTACTAAGAAAAGTCTACTTAGCAACAAAACAAGTATTCTAAGTTGATTTAATAAAATAACAAAGTCTGCAAACCAACATTCTAACATTGTCACACCACAAGTTGGAGATCAATGTTTTTAAAAAGAACGACGAACTAACGAGGAAAAAAAATGGTGGTCCAACTACTAAGTCTAAACTTCGTCCATGACATCTCCTTCATCTTCTTCGATTTCCTCGATGATGATGCCTTCCTTTGTAAGAATCTCCTTGTAGTCGTTCACCTCCTTCTCCAAGGCCTCATTCTTCTCCTGTAATATTGTCTTCTCACAGTGCAGAGTCTCGATTGCTTCCTTCTCCAGGACTTCAATCTTCTCTTGTAGCATTCTCTTTTCACGGCGTAGAGTCTCGATCAAATCTCGATCAGCTTCGAACTCGACGTCGTTGCTCTGGATTTCATCCTTCAAGGTCCTGATCTCCTTGTTCTTGTCTCTAACCCTCTTTTCTTGGCTTAGAAACTTCTTCTCTTGAGCTCGGAACTTCTCCTCTTGAGCGTTGGCCACCTCTTCTTGGGCTTCAATCTTCTTTTGAGTCTCCTTGACTTGTGCCATTATTTCATCATTCTTCAACAGCTCATTGCGTCTATCTTCTTCTAGTTGCCAGAGGTGAAGTTCTAAGTCTTGGAGATATGGGTACAAGGGTTCTGGTTTGTTTTTGTCTTCCTCGCTAATACGGTAAGGAATCCCATGTTCGTCACGTTGGCCAAGGTGAGCAAAGTAGTGGTCTTTTAACTCTTCTTGGTATTGCAAGCAAAGACGTCCTATTAGCTCCTGCGTGACGAGATTCAGCCCTTTCTCCAAGGAGTCACTAATTGACTTGTACTGGATGTCTTCGGTCTTGGGTTCAGTCTGGCGCCCTTGTTGGTAAAGGCGAATTCCCCATAAATCTTCTCTTTTGAAGTGCTTCAGCTGGCTTGCCTTGATGATGGGTGTTGGAAGTGCCAACAGTTCTACCAACTCTAGAAGATATCTTCCAAAGCACATGTCCTTGAAGTCCTCCGCGGTTTGATAAGTGAAGAATGACATCCTTAAGTGATAAAGGTAGAGTTTGTTAAAACAAGGCAAGGGTAGGATAAACTAATTGTGGTGTACTTAAGTACTTAGAGAAAAGAAGTTCTTTTCTAACAGGTGATCAATACTATTATCAACTCTTTTGTAAGTCGGATATTCACTATAGTGAGAGAGACAGACACCCGGCCAACCACTTATACTTGTGGAACAGGTCTCATGTACGCGGACATGTAAGGTTAGTCCCGGGCCGCTTCATCCCACTATGCCGCTAGGATCCAACATACTTCAAAGATGGTAATATTATGATCAAAAGAGGCTTAACCAATCCTAAGGGCTCGAACCTACAGGCAACACTTTAGCTCTGATACCATTTTGTAGCGCCCCATCTTTAAATAAAGATGGAACACCCGTGTTATGTGCTAGTCCCTGGATCACTGCTAGCACCACAGTACAAATATATAGTATCATTGCATAAGTATCAAAATACAACATCGAGATCCAAAAATAGCCAAGTATAGCTTTATTACAAAGTGCATAGTCATGAAGACTAGCTAAAATATTCAGAGTTCACAACGAAAATAAAAGCGATGGGCCTTCTCTTCTAGCATACGCCACGAGCAGACATGTTGGGTGTAGAATCGAGTCCAAACTTACTCCTCATCAGAATTACCTGCACATTTGAATATGCAGCCCCCGAAGGAGGTCAATACAATGAAGTATTGGCAAGTAACATTGGTGGATAAAAATTATGGCAAGTCTAATTCTATATGCATATTTGGCTTAGTGGAGTTTGTAGACTATTTTGCAGAAAGCCAGTTTTCTCCTATCTTTTGTAAAACACTTTTGTATCTCAAAGACTTGGCACCAAGGGATGAAGCCCAAGTGCACCAATAATTCTTTCCTTAGTCAAATTTTACTTTACGAAAACCATGTTGAGATTCTTCCGTCCATCCTTGTCCAGTTGCTCGAAGTTGTCCATCACCGGGGACACGGCTGAGTACTCAGTTTGTCGACTCTGCAGAGGTTGTGCACTTTCACCTTAAGACTCAATTTGTCCGAGAAATCCTATACACGCGGAGTGTATTAGGGAAAGGAGAGAATTGAGACAAGAACTTTCAGGAGAAGAATGCAACCATACTAGCAAGACCCGTTCCACCTATCAACTCTACATCTGCTTGTCAAGCTGACAGGTTGCACTCTCACAACTTAGTCGTTCTAGACAGAGCCCATTGTCAAAAGGCTGCACGGGAAGCTTCTAAACTTGGAGGGACTTAGTAATCTCTTTGTTCCTGGGTGGCCGTCCACAAGTGCACTTCTGGGTGAAAACCACCATACTCATGGCCCTAAGTAGAATAGAAATTCATCCTAGGCGAAGACAACCACAAGCATAGTCCCAAAAGCCACTCAACATAAACCAAACAACCAATTCCACCCAGAAGTGTATTCAATGTTTTAACACTTAGCAATAATTCCATAACATGATAAGTAAACTTCTTTATAGCATAGCTAAGCATCTAATGAAACTTTTGGTGGCTGCAAGGGAAGGGATGGCTACATACTACTAGGATATTTTCAAAGTGTAGACTAACTTAGCATTCTAAGATAGTATCAAAATTTCCCTATCATGCATACTACTCAAAATCTACTAATAATGCATATAGAAAACATAGGATAGATGATGAATGTCACTTGCCTTGGTAACAAAGGGAACAAGCACAACAAGAATAACAATCACAAGGACCTTCCTCCTCTTCACAATCTAGAGACAAATAATAACACTCAATAAGCACACAAGCATAACACTTAGAATATCAATACAAAAATATGTATGCATGCTTAATATGCAATGAACTTCACAAGACCAATTAATTACTATATTAAGTTCTCTGTTATTCATGCATAAAGATGCAATGATCAATATTTTAGTATTTTAATTAATCATTTAATTAATGAGCATATTAGTAGTTTTAAATTATAAACCAATTTCTTTAAGTCTATTAGAAGAAGTTTCAAATAAAACTCATGTTGCACTCTCTGGACAGAGGACATTAATATCTCTCTAAAACAATTGGATTTATTTGGAGAGAAAATTTATTAATTAAGTTATTGATTTAATATCCGAAAGTTAAACAATTTAATTTCGCAATTTAATATGCACTAAAAGGATAAACTAATTAAACCATATTAAACTACACGAGCATAGCTTCACGTGGATATAAAATTCATCAAATTTGGATGAACAGATCAAAAGTTATGATTTTTGCAAGTTTGTGTTATTTTCTGTTTTTAAAACAAATTCTCTGCCGAAAATAGAAAATAAAATCGCCACGCGGCGCTCGCTGATTGGCCGGTACCGTTTCGCGCGGATCGCGCTCGTGGACCGTACGATCTACTTTACATCTAACGCACCAGATCTGTTGGACGAAGCGGTATAAGTGATCTAATCTCGCCCGTCCGATCTCGAACGGACAGCTCGGATCTAAAGGGTGTGCGCGGCCGGCCGGAGCACGCCGGAGATCTCGTGCCCGCGGCGGCGCCCTCGTCGGCAAACACGTTTCCGGCTATCTACGTGGTGCGAGCACGAACGAGACATACCGCAACGAAGGGGAGGTCGCGTCGGAGCTGTTGGCGCGGCTGGGGTCCTCGACGTGCCTCCCTCCTCCTCCTAGAGCTCACCGGAGATGGAATTGGCGGCGGCTTGCTTCGGTTGCGCACGTACTCGACGATCTGGTGCAATAGGATAACAAGGAAAGTGTCAGGGACGTGCGCGTGATCACTGTGAGTCGAAAGGAAGTCGCGGGAGGGTTTGAGGGGTTCGGTACTCACCGGAGATCGAGAAAATTGGCGGCGGTAATGGTGGACGGCGGCGAGCTTTTTCCGAGCGGCCTGGGGGCTATTCCCTAGGGTTTTGGTGTTCGGGGGAGGCGGTAGAAGGGGGGGGGGGTTTATCTGGGGGCGTAGGGAACGATTCCTCGCGATTATCTCAACTGATTTTGATCTGGGGTTCGGTAGATGTTCGTGTTCGTGTCCTACACGATGAAGAGGATGATGACAAGTGGGGACCGGTCGTCAGCGAGAGAGGAGAAGTGCGGGCTACACTTGGGCTGCTCCTGGGCCGAAGCAGCGCGCGAGCGCGGTAGAGAAGAGGTGGGCTTCGGCCCAGGTGGCCTCTCTCCTTTTTTTTTTTTAAACAAATCATTTTCTGATTTCAGTGTTTAATTCAAAATTGATTTTTAAAACTTATCAAAACATTTCAGAAAAATTCATAAAAATATGTTTTGTAAAGCTAAATAAATTTATAACTTTTTGATATCATTTTTCTGAATAAATAAAATAATAAAATATTGATTTGTAAAAGAAGCTCAAATAAACCTCTTTAATGAAAACAATTCTATTTAACATTATAAATAAAATTCAAATTACTCCTTATGTGATTTCAATGCCATACTTTTATGATGCATGATGCATGAATGCAAAGTTTTGAATTTTTGAGAAATTTGGGATGTTACACTGAAAGCTCGACTTAGTGTGACCCGAATTCTTGGTTAAAGAACAGGTTCTAGAGTGATCCTTGTGTGGATCAATGAACAAACGTTAAGTTTATTCTTCAGTGTCTATGAGAACTGAAGATAGGTTTTCTAGTAACGGGTAAGAGTGGAATGGCAACTTGCCGTAAAGCGGTTACAATGATGCAAGTTATTACACTGACCCATACGACTAGAAATCTCATATAGGAGATGTCCTTTATTTTGAAGAAAGACATGGTTAGTTTGCGAAGTCGCATATGAATGCACTGTCGCATAATCTACATAGGTATAGAAATATATCGCGACTTTAGAAGTAGCAAGTGTGATTGGACTGAGCAGTTTTCCGAGCGTAGGTGGTCCCTTAATAGATCTTTCAGACTTTTAAGGCGCATGCTACGCGAATGCTCGAGTCTCACTCCATCCACTGGGATATATTTCACCGTCATCGTAAGATACTGGATGATGTCAAACTAGGTGACATAGAAGTGTTGCAAAACACATATAGGTCTCAATGTGTGAGATCTGTTGACTGTATTCCTCTTCCACGAGGCGGGCAGGCACCAAGATGCTATGGGTGTTGAGCTTTTACTAGGTTGTAAACTAGATTAAGTGTTACTCTAGTGCAAGTGGGAGACTGGAGGGAATATGCCCTAGAGGCACTTAATAAACATAGTTTATTGGCAATATCCCAATCGTTCATTATATGTTTTACACCGTGCTATAACTGTATTAAGCGAAAACATTAATACAGGTGTGGTAGATAAACAACCAGGTCCCTAGTAGCCTCTACTAAGACTAGTTTCGTTGCGCGATTGATGATCGAGGTTTTCCGATCATAGGGCATGGCGCCGGTCGGCAATGGAAGTCATATCGTTAGGTGTAACGATGTGATGGACATACCCAGTATTTGTAGGACATAGTCATTACGCCTTAAGACCGTGAGATCAACTCTTATTGTTATCCCTGGAAGATACTTTGATCGCATCAAACGTCATATCTTACCTAGTGTGACAATAACGGTGATACTTTTGGGTATCGGAAAGGGGTAGTTGAGACGAGGGGTCAACAGCGGGATTTGTCCGTCCGCATAGCCGGATAGATACTCTAGGTCCCACTCGGTGAGATTATGCCAAATGAGTTTGCAAACATGTGACTAGGTCACCAGCTGACATAATATCATAGATGAATAGAAGATAGCGATGTCGGTAACGAGATCATGCTAGGTATGGAGATATCTTACAATGATGCTCGGACACGCTAAGTATCTCCATGACAAAGGGTTTAAGACGATACGTCCAGTTTTGATAGATGAAAGTCATTCTTTATATCACAGGGATTAATTCATGGGGTCCAGGCCTACGAGTTAGTCTTCGATCATAGAGGAGTCTTGATCGTACCTGTTATTATATCGAACCGCTAGGGTAACACACTTAAGGGGTTTCGACAAGACAACCGGAAAGGAAAGAGATCACCGGGAACGTCCCGGGAGGGGTCCGATGGAGATCGGGCAGCGACGAAAGAGTTTTCGGAGCTAGGATAAATTATATATATTATGTTTGATATTAATTCGTGTAATTAATACGCAAATATGATTTTATATATTTATTTTCAAATTTATTTAGGCTGATTTCCCTAAATGGGCCTTCTGGTCGAAAGAAGGCCCATGGGGGAAAAAACCCTCAAGGGAATTTTGTGGGGGAGGCTTGGCCGGCCTAGGTGGGCCAAATGGGGCCCACCTAGGGCCGGCGCACCATCCCTAGCCGCACCATGGCTGTGGGATAGTCCCACATTGCCTGGCTAGGGAGGTTGGCTCCCCCCGAGAGCCTATATAAGAAGGGGCACCCCTGGCCTTTTAATTCACCAATTAATTCCCAATTTCTCTCTCGATCTCGTGGTTCCTTTGTCGGAGCCGCGCCGAGTAGAGGAGGGGGATCTCTTCCACCATAGCCCGCTGCCGCGCTGCTGGTGTTCCGGTCCAAGTCTTCCGCTGCTCGTCCTGGACTGGAGCTTCGGAGGCCGTTGTCTCCACCGTATGTGTGTGACGCCCTGCGAGGTGCTGCGCTAGCGGTACTCGGAGGCCTACTTCCTCCACCCGACCTCGGGGTCATCTTCGTCGTCTTCTTCGCGCCGAGTTCTCCGCGACCTAGAGGTCGGCTACGTCGTCTTCGTCGTCAACGCTTGTGCGGGAGCGTAATCCCGGCTATTCGGTCTACGAGGGTATGTATTCCGATCTCCGCCGTACTTCTATATCTGCATAGTGTAGATCTTGGCTAGTTTAAGGATATCGTTGCTAGGAAATTTTTTGTTTTCTGCACACGATCCCCTTCACTTTCGCCTATAAGTACCCCCCCAAAAACCTAAAAATCGCACGGTGCCTATTATTTCCTCCACGATCCCGAGCGCCGCCGCCATCGCCGACAAGTTTCGGGGGTCTGAAGTTCCTGTTCCGGCACCCTGCCAGGACTAGGACTGACCCCCGGAGCCATCTCCATCGACTCCAGCGCCTCCACTTCGACTCCATGATGGTTCGTGAGTAGTTCCCCATGGACTACGGGTTCTTGGCTGTAGCTAGTTGGTACTCTCTCTCCCATGTACTTCAATACAATGTTCTCATGAGCTGCCTTACATTATTGAGATCCATACGATGTAATCCATGTTGTGGTTGTTGGGATCCGATGAATTGTTACATTATGACCAGTCTATCTATATAAGTTTGTGAAGTTATTCTTGCTGCAATCTTGTCATGTTTAATGCATGTCACAAGTGCACGAGTGGCATGATCTTAGATTTGAGCTCTATATCTATTGCTTAGATTGTATCTACAAATTGTATGCACATGTCATTGTCCGGAACCGATGGCCCCGAAGTGATAGCAATTGGTATTACCAGAGGGAATGGCTGTGATGTGAGGATCACATGTTTTCACCAAGTGTTAATGCTATGCTCCGGCGCTTTATTAAAAGGAGCACCTTAATTTCTAGTAGTTTCCCTAGAGGCCCCGCTGCAAACGGGCTGGTAGGACAAAAGATGTTATACAAGTTTCTCATTGTGAGCACGCACAACTATATATGGAAAACATGACTACATAATTAATAATCTAGACATTCTTACTTAATATTATTTCAATACTGTCAATTGCCCAACTGTAGTTTGTTCACCCGACACTTCTTCTTGAGAGTTACCACTAGTGTAGATAGCTAGGAACCCCGGTCCTTCTGTCATCATCATTGCTCTAAAGTCAACTCCACGTAAACAAATATTTTCGGGTGCCATTGTCTCTGTGTTACAGTGGGTTATGAGTTGTTTATGATGATGCAGTTTGGGATTCCTTGACTGAAGACAGTATTGATATACTTTGCGTTTACCATCATGTTTTTGCTTGTCATCGCTCTGTCGGTTTTGGTTGTAACTGCTCTGAGGGGAGGATCAGCTTTGTCTGGTTCTTTGCTGAGGACCGTTATTGCTCGAGTGGTCTGTGGGTGCCATCTTTTGATTTATCTATAGCTCACCCGCCTGAAGAAAAAACCTGGCGGTATTTGCGCCTTTGCCGCCCCAATGTTGGCCAACCTGTTCGCCTGTTTGTTGCGAGTGCGTGCTATATGCTGAGTTCGCAACTACGGAATCTTCTTAGCAATGTGTCGAAGTAGTCTTGATATCTGGCCAGCTTGTCCATATTTATCCTACTTGCTCCTGTCGTGTTTTGCGTGATTACGCATGAGCTTCCTCGAATGATGATGTCTTATGCTTCGGATGATTTGGCCAGTCGCATGCCTTGGAACAGACCTTCGTAATCGACCTCAACTTTTGATGGAGACGGGAAGTCTATCTGTAATACATAGTTTAATCGCTCCCTGTTGGGTGTTATGAGTATCATACCTACGCCCACACCTCTGCCCCCTTTTGACCCAGCAAAGTGTATTGTCTAGGAGTTGGTGTGTGCTTCTCCTCTTTTGCAGAATCGACTGTCCATATGGCATTTACTTCATGCGCGGTGGCTACGTCTGCCCGCATCTTACGCTCTAGTTCTGTTGTGGTTTCTCTCTCGACTTGTAGCCTGTCTGAGAGTTGTTCTGTTCCGAATGCCTCCGAGATTTTCCAAAAGTCTCTGTCGCAGTCATCTGATTTCTGAAAGTTTCCATTGACTGTGATTACTCCCTTTGGCCCTGGCATTTTGAGTTTAAGATATGCATAATGTGGTACGGCCATGAATCTTGCGAATGCCGGTCGCCCCAAGTTTGGCATGGTATTGCGACTTCCAGTTGACGACTTCAAAGTTGATCAACTCGCGCTTGAAGTGTGTTGCATCTCCGAATGTGACGTCGAGTTGGATTGTTCCTTCTGGTCTTATGGCTTTACCGGGCACAATACTGTGGAAAGTATTTGTAGACTGAGATAGGTTTTCGACTGACCTGTTCATCCTATGGAGTTTGTCGGCGAGTATTATATTGATATAGCTGCCTCCATCCATGAATATTTTTGTCATGGAGTAACCGCCAATTTGAGCTTCGAGGACTTAAGCCGCGTGTCCTGGCCGATAGATGGATGGCGCATGATTTTCTTGGTTGAAGGAGATTGTTGTTTCCGCTCCTTGCAGGAATTCTTGTACGGCGGGTGGTGCTAGAACTGACATATTGACACAGCGGGTGTGGCGTTTTTGTTGCCTATTGGAAGGACGCCCCCTTTGGATCATGTACATCTGCCCCTTGGGTTGCGGGTACTGGTTATCCACATTGTGTGTTATGTGATGTATGGCGCCTGCAATTTGGTTACTTGTGTCATGTGGTGGTGGTGGTAGAGCCGCGACTAGCTGTGATGGCAATGTGTATGCTGACGGAGCGTTTGTTGGCTGGTCCCTCATGAGCCGCTTCATGTAATCTACTGCCATCTGTTCGAATTCCCGGCAGTTCCCCATTGTGTGATGTGATGTCAGTCGACCAGTCGCTGGATCTTTGAACATATGGAGTATGCACTCGTCCTCCATTTTTACTTGAAATGATTTCTCATCCTAGGGTCTGAGCGTCTTTGCCAGTCTTGCCTTCTGTAACCTCCACACTGGTCACAGTTTCTGTTGTCACGTCGGTCGACTGGTCTGTCGTGTCATTAGTTGTTACTTCGCGTGTCTCGACAATCATCCTGTCGATTGTTACGTTGGTCATCTTGTTTTCTGTCGTCTTGATTGCGATCATCATGTGAGCATTTGGCTGCTATGAATTTGACCTTGTCTTTGCTCCCGTGATCGTTGTCGTGCCTTCTTCGTTTGTCGTCTCTGTCTCGGCGATCTCGACTGTCTCGGTGGTCGCGACTATCTCGCCGCTCATGATGCCGCTGCGGTGATTGTGGAGTTTTGTTTTGGACTGCGTCTTCACCATCTGCCCACTCGATTGCCAGTGTCATGAGTTCTGCCATGTTTTTTGGCTTTTGTCGTCCGAGTGCTTCCCTGAAATCTTTTCTATAGACTCCCGTTGTGAAGGCGTCCATAGCTCTATTTTCTGATATTGCACTAACAGAGTTTCGAATCGCGGTCCATCTTCTGATATACGCTTTTAGTGCTTCGTCCGATCTTTGTCTGCATGCTCGTGGTTCCTCAAACGTGTTTGGTCTGTCGCAGAGAAGGTCAAAATATTTTATGAAATCCTCTTTGAAGTGGTCCCAGGAGTCATAGATTCCTTCGGGCAGTGATTTGAGCCAGTCGCCGGCTGTGCCTTCAAGCATTAGCTGCAGATATTGCAGCGCTTTTGTGGTTGTTCCTCGTTGGTATATGACTGTCAGCTTGTAGTCCTCGAGACAGCCTGAGGGCTCTTGCTTGGAATGGAATTTTGGCATGGCGGGCAGGCCAAACTTCTTTGGTAGCATTGCTTCTTGAATCCGTCGAGTGAAACATTGTGCTCCACAAGGACGTATGCCGCGATTGTCAGGTGAGTCGTGACTATCTGATCTCCTGGACCTGCTCCTTGAGCGGCTACCTGATCTACGGCGTCCAGAACTATTTCTAGCGCTGCTTCGCGGAGGGCTGTGACTCTGACATCCTCGCGGGCGACTTCTGCTTCGTCCTCGCCTTCCTCCGTCTACCAGTTCCTTCGCCGCAATTTCCAGAGCTTTCATTGCTGGAGATACATCTCTTCAGCTGGATCACCTGCCGGTGGTTTTCCTGCTTGGAGGTATGCTCCCAAGGATATGAGCACACCTTCGGCTGTTTTGGTTAAGAGTATGCCTCCCGAGTCGGGTGTCAGGAACGAGTGGTCTAGATTTCGAGTGACTCTTGCCCTTTCTTCGTCGGGTATTCTTTGGAACCTGAATCTGCCTCGTCCTTCTGTTGCTCATGTAGAGCTGACAGACAGCTGTTGTCTGCGAGCACTAGATATGCTTGCCTGCATCCTCCTTTCCTCGAGTGTTGCTCTGTATTGCTTTAGGCGTTGTGCTTCTTGCTAGTTGAAGTATTTGTATGTTGTTAGCTCATCCAGAGCTGCGTCTGCTGGCATCATTATGCCATCATCGATGTCCTTTGTTACCTTTGCGGCCATCTCTGCCGTCATAACCAGATTAGCCGTGCCATCTGGCAAGGTGACTGTGCAGGGATACTCGACAGGCCTCCGACTGGCTGCTGTTGCTGACGTTTTTGCAGTGATTGCAACGGAAACCTACCGGGGTATGTGAGAATGATATGTGTAAGTTGTGTGGATATCAGGCATTGCTTCAGTGTTGTCATCCTGATCTATGTCTGCATTTTTATTTTTGCTATTTTTGCTATGCATGTTGGTTCTGTATGCTCGTTGTAGTCAACGACAACGTTATGTGGAGATTGGATTTCTGGATCGGTGAAGTCGGTCAGACGTATGTTGTCTTCTGTAGGTTCATCATACTCGGAGGGGTGAAAGCTCTCTTCTGGATCATCGATCTGCATATGATACTCGACTGTACTTTTTCTCGTGTGGACATGGATCCTGCTATGGATCCAGATAATGAGATCAGATCGATCTGTGAAGTTGTAGCCCCCCTGTCTTCTGCTGAAGCCATTGATATGACCATTGTGTTTGGCTGAGGTAACCGACTGTCCTTCGTCTTCAGGCAATTCATCTGCCATGAATTTGTTGAATTTTGATGATGAAATTGACTTCGTGGGAGATTTTGGTGGCGGGATCAGATCGAGCTGTGACGGGGTGTCCCCCTTGCCTGCTGAAGATGCGATCTCTAGCAATCTCTTCTCGAGTGGCTCAGTTGCGATCTGTTCGGCTAGATCCTGCACACCAAACTGATCAATAAAAAGTTATGTTCCCCTATGGTTAAATCAAAACATGAAATGAGATTGGAGTAGATCTCCTGAGCTTCGGTTGAGTATGGCCTCATCCTGGCTGGTGACGTTGGTTTCGGCTAGTGGTCGCCTATGAGCTGGATGTGATATGAAGTTGCTGATGTGCATCCCTTTGATGAAGTCGGTGAGTTGCCGTTTGCGATCTGGACCAAAAAATCCGTATATCCAACACTACTTGTTCCCACAGACAACGCCAATTGACGAGGGATGCCCCCATAAATACCCATGGTTACTAGCCTAGGGTAAGAGTTATGAGGTAGAGAACGCGAAATGTTGGTTAATTCGTCGGCTGACAAGCGGGATTTACCAAGGTTCGGTGCCCTCGAGTGAGGTAACACCCTTATGTCCTGCTTGTCTGTTATTGGTTGTGAATATGCGGCGAGTACAAGGGTCTAGCAAGATGTCGATCTTGCTAGGGTTCGGTGGTTCTGATTGGGTGTGTCCTTGATCGACCACCCTTCTATCCTTTATATAGTGGTACAGGTCTTGGGTAGTAACCGACTAGGATTACAGCTATGGAAAGTATAACCGACTATGTCTATCTATGGTAGAAGTCTGCGACTTGGGCTTCACTTGTTGGGCTTCTTCAATCTATTGATAATGGGGCTTTAGTCATTACGTGCACCAGCTACCCACACGAAGGGGTACCCATTTGGTATAACCTCGTCAGTTGTTGTGGTCATAAGTTCGTAGGTACGAAGCGGTTCTTTTTACGACAGCCCCAGGCCACGTAAAATATGCAAAAGATAAAGTAGAACGCGTCTAACTTTATTTTGCAGGGATAATGTGATATGGTCAAGGTAGGTTTATTAAATTGTTTCTAAACTGTGGGCGTCAAGAAGACCACGACACATGGACCATATCACGTCGCATTAAATTTGATGTTTTTGAGTGCATCTTATATTGTGTGATTGTTTATTAGTTACACTGCGGTAGTAATATAAGATGATCCCTCCAAAATACCATTATTGTTCTTCCTCCAACATGCACCACCAAGAAAGTTCTACATTATGAGGCAGGCCGTGATGATCGGGTGTCAGACATATCGTCGTTCGCATACAGTGGGTGTAAGAAAGTTTTACACAAGTGTTTACGTTGAAGGTTATTCTGGCGAGCCTAGCATATGCAGATATGGCCTGGGGACACGGAGGCCGAAAGGTCGAGCATGAGTCACAGGGTTGTTGTGATCGACATTTCGATGTCCACCTTTGAAGTTCTGTTGTCGGCTCTGACGATGAGGGGTTGCGCAATGGATGGGGGCGTGTAATCGTTGAAACTATTCGTGAAGGGGATCACAGGCAGAAAACAATAATTTTCCTAGCACGATATCCTTAAACTAGCAGAATATATACTATGCATATATAGAAGTACAACCGAGATCGGAATACATATCCTTGTAGACCGAAAGCAGGGATTACGTTCCCGCACGAACGTTGACTATGAAGACGACGAAGCCAACCTCAAGGTCGTGCAGTGGAAGTAGACCTACCAGCACCACTAGCGCAGCACCTCGCAGGACGTTACACACGTACGGTGGAGACAACGACTCCCAAAGCTCCAGTCCAGGACGAGCAGCGGAAGACTTGGACCGGAAAACCAGCAGCGCGGCAGCGGGATAAGATGGAGAGACCTCCTCTCTTCTCGGCGCAACTCCGACAAAGGGAATCATGAAATCGAGGAGAGAAAGGGAAAGTAGTTGGTGAATTAAAAGGCCAGGGGTGCACCTCTTTATAAAGGGGAAGGATGGGTGCCAACCTCACCAGCCGCGAGGTGTGGGACTAAACCCCACACCTCCACCCGCCGGCCAAGGGAGCTGCCGGCCCTAGGTGGGCCCCATTTGGCCCACCTAGGCCGGCTCCCATCCAATCTGAAGCCCAGTGGGACTCCCCCCCCCCCCCATGGGCCTTCTTTCCACTAGAAGCCCCATTTAGGCAAAACTACCTTTAAAACTTCGAAAATAAATAAATAATAATGTATTTAACTATTAATTACACTAATAATATTAATTACATATTATATAATTTATTCTCACTCCAAAAACTATTTCGTCGCTGCCTGATCTCCATCGGACCATTCCCGGGACATTCCCGGTGATCTCTTTCCTTTCTGATTGTCTTGTCGAAACCCCTTAAGTGTGTTACCCTAGTGGTTCGATATAATAACAGACATGATCGAGACTCCTCTCCGATCAATGATTAACTCGTAGGCCTGGACCCCGTGAATTAATCTCTGTGATATAACGAATGACTCTCATCAATCAAACCTGGACGTCGAGTCTTAAACCTTTTGTCATAGCGATACTTAGCGTGTCCGAGCCTCGTTCATAGACATCTCCATACCTAGCATGATCTTGTTACCGACAACACTATCTTCTACTCGTCCATGATCTTATGTCCCCGTGACCTAGTCACATGCTGGCAAGCTCATTTGACATAATCTCACCGAGTGGGCCCTAGAGTATCTATCCGGCTATACGGACTGACAAATCACGCTTTTGACCCCTCGTCTCAACTAACCCCTTACGATACCCGAGAGGGACACCTTTATTGTCACACTATATAAGATATGATGTTTGATATAATCAAAGTATCTTCCGAGAATAACAATAGGAGTTGATCTCACAGTCGAAGGCATAATGACTACGTCCTACAAAATATGGGTATGTCCATCACATCGTTCTACCAACGATATGACTTCATTGCCAACTGACGCCATGTCACATGATCGGTAAACCTCCATCAATCGCACAATGAAAATAATCTTAGTAGAGGCTACTAGGGACCTGGTTGTTTTACGTATCACACGTGAATTAATGTTTCCGCTTAATACAGTTCTTGCATGACAAAAAACATATTATGAACAAGCGACATATGATAAAGAAATCACTTTATTAATTGCCTCTAGGGCATATCTCTTTCAGTCTCCCACTTTCACTAGAGTACGACTTAATCTAGTTTACAACTTGGTAAAAGCTTAACACCTATAGCTTCTTGGTGTTTCTCATGTTTGTCAAGCGGAAGAGGCTTCGTCAGAGGATCTGCCACATTCAGATCCGAATGCACTTTGAAAATCTTCACATCGCCTTCTTGTACCTATTATCATATCACATGGAAGCGTCATAAAATGTGTTTGGTGGTTGAGTAAGACCTTGGTTCCTTCGCGTTAGCAATAGCACCCGTATTGTCGCAGTAGAGGGTCACGCGGTCTTGCGCGCTCGGGAACACTCCAAGTTCAATGACGAACTTCCTTAGCCACACAGCTTCATTCGCGGCTTCACAAGCAGCGTTGTACTCCGACTCCATTGTAGATTGCGCCACGATCGGTTGCTTCCCACGTCTCTAGCACACCGCGCTGCCATTCACCTTGAACACATAACCTGTCAGTGAGTTCGAGTCATCGGGGTCCGTGCAGAAACTTGCATCAATGTAACCTGTTACGCCAAGTTCTTCATCAAAACCACCGTAGAAAAGGAACATTTCCTTAGTCTTCTTGAGATACTTAAGAATGCACTTAACAACAATCCAATGTTCCATTCCTGGATTACTTTGGAAACGGCTCGCCAAACTAAGAGCCAATGCTACATCAGGTCGAGTACTCAACATTGCATACATAATCGATCCTTTGGCTGAAGCATAAGGATGTTTAGTCATTTCGGCCTTACCCAGTTCCGTCACCGGACATTGTGCCTTGCGCAATGTTTTATTCTTGATAACAAGCAGAGAACCTGTCTTTGCCGTCTCCATACCGAAACGCTTTAGTATTTTATCAAGATATGTACTCTGACTCAACACTAATAGACGTCTTGATCTATCACGATAGATTTTAATGCCTAAGACGTATGCAGCTTCTCCTAAGTCCTTCATGGAAAATTTACTGTTTAAATATTTATTCACGCTATTCAGAAGTTCCACATCATTCCCAATGAGCAATATATCATCTACATATAGTGCTAAGAACACAACCGAGCTCCTACTCATTTTCTTGTAAATGCAGGTCTTTTCCATATTTTGGACAAATCCAAGACCTTAGATCACCTCATCAAAGCGAAGATTCCAGCTTCGAGATGCTTGCTTCAATCCGTAGATGGAACGTTGAAGCTTGCATACCTTGTTAGCATTTCCTGGATCGACAAAACCTTCTGGTTGTACCATACACAACTCTTCCTCAATGTTACCATTTAGGAACGATGTTTTGACATCCATCTGCCATATTTCATAATTTTAACATGCAACAATTGCTAACAAATCCGAATAGACTTTAGCATCGCTACCGGTGAAAATGTTTCATCGTAGTCAATCCCATGAACCTGTCGGAAACCTTTTGCGACTAGCCGAGCTTTATAGACGGTCACATTACCGTCAGCACCAGTCTTCTTCTTAAAGATCTATTTATTCTCGACGGCCTTGCGCCCTTCGGGAATCTCCATCAAAGTCCATACTTTGTTGTCATACATGGATCCTATTTCGGATTTCATGGCTTCTAGCCATTTTTTGGACTATAGGCTTGCCATAGCCTCCTTGTAGTTCGTAGGATCGTCTTGTTCAATTAACATGACAGTGCAAAGTACAATGCCATACCATTCTGGTGTGATACAAGATCTACCAGACCTACGAGGTAGAACAGTGTCCTCGACAGTTTCTCCCACTCCATCTGTGGAGGACGTTTCCGGAACAGCTTCCGTTGTGTCACTCGGAATTTCGAGTTCAGGATCAACGATCTCGTCGAGGTCTACCTTCCTCCCACTTACTCCTTTCGTCAGAAACTCCTTCTCAAGAAAGGTACCGTTCTTCGCGATAAATGTTTTGCCCACAGTTTGGTTGTAGAAGGTGTATCCTACGGTTTCCCGCGGATATCCTACAATGACGACTTTCTTCGATTTCGGTTCAAGTTTGTCGGGCTTTAGTTTCTTAACATACGCCTCACAACCCAAGACCTTCAGAAACGATAACTTAGGCTTCTTGCCATACCAAACCTCATATGGTTTTGTTTCTACGGATTTGGACGGAGCCCTATTTAAAATGAATGCGGCTGTTTCTTATGCATAACCCCAGAAGGTTACGGCCAGATCGGTAAGAGAGTGTAACGCCCCGGGATTAATCCCCTTTTAGTTTTGTGTGTTTTCTTTTTTCTTCAACACGACATTGCATTTCATCTCATTAATTTAATTTGTTGCATTTAAATTCAATTCCCACGATTAAATTCAAATGCATTTCAAATTAATTAAAAATGTGATATTTCAAATCTTTTGCAAATGTTAAAAACTAGTTTATTCAATTGTCTATTTGAAACTAAAACTATTTTGTAAAGTTTTTGTATTCAAATTTCTTTTCAATTTTGTTTTAAAAATATAAAACAGAAACAATTAAAAGGGAGAGAAATAAAAGCCCAAAGCCCACCTAAGCCAAACCCTAGGGTTCCCCCCTGGGAAATTATTTCCCACCCCCTGCCTTTTTGCAGCCACCCTCCTCTCTTTTCTGGTTTTTGCAAAAGGTCCTCCCACCTGTCTTTTCTTCTTTTTCCCGTTCCTTTCTTTTCTTTTCTTTTCTTCTTTTTCTTGTCTCCTTTCTTTCTTTTTCTTTCCTTTTTCTCCTCTCTACCCGCACGGGAGAACCCGCCCCAGCCCGTGCGCCTCCTCCCGAGCTCCCCGTGCTCCCGCTCCCACACGTCCTTGCTCCAGCCGCTCGCCGCCCTCGCCTCCTCCCAGCGCCGCCGCCGCCGTGCCCCGGGCCGCCGCGCCCCCGAGCCGCTCGCCCGTGCACCGCGCCCCGACGCCCGCCGCGCCGCCAGCCTCCCCGCCCCGACGCCCGCCGCGGAGCCAGCCTCCCCGCCCCGCGCCGCCGCAGCGCCGCTGCCGCGCCCGCCGCCCCCTCCCGCGCCAGCGCGCCCGCCGCCCCCTCCCGCGCCAGCGCGCCCGCCGCTCGCTGCCCCTGCTCCGTGCTCGGCCGCCGCTGCCGCCACGCCCCACGCCACGCACGCCCCGTGCCGCCCTGTGGCCGCACGGCCGCCGCCGCGCCTGCCACGCCAGCGCGCCACCTGCCCGCGCGCCCTCTGCGCCTCGTCCACGCCGCCGCACGCCTCCACCTCCACGCCGACGCCTCCCCCTGCAGCGCGCGCTGCAGCCCGCTCGCCGTCGCCTTGCGCCCCGCGCGCCCGCCGCTTGCCGTCCCCGCTGCCTCCTCTTCCGGCCGCGTGCACGCCATCTCCGGCCGGTGGCCTCCCCGCGTCCGCCGCACGCCGGGTGTTCGATAAAATGCCCGCAAGACCTTCGGCGTCGCTTTTGTGTCCGATTTGTCCACCCTTCGAGGTGTTGCTAAGTGCGCGTGCGAGTGCCTCTTCCGGTGCCGCGTTGCCGTGACCGCCTGTGTCCGTGTCGCGGTGCCCGCCTGTGCGCGCTTTCTTCCCGGTGTCCTTTTGTCGTGCTCCTATGTGCCCCGACCACTTCCACGACACCGACAAACGACGATGCCCCGGTTCCACGACGACTACTTCCCCGACGACAACTACTTCCTCTACAGATCGAAGACGTCGGTTTTCGAACCCTAGTTCACCCAATCCGACGTGGGAACCCCAAACCTTATCCCTATGCATATTTTATAAAACGTCATCTCTCTTGTGCATATCGCATCATACTTGCATGTGTTGCATCTCTTGGGTTTGGTGGTGTAGCAAATCACCTAAATAATAAATATGGAATGTGTGGGGCAAATCAGTTATGTATTACCCAATTCCATTTAAATTGACTAGATCACCCATGCCATTTCTTGCTATGTTAATCAACATTTAATTTGGTGAGTAGATAAATAACTTGCACCTAAGTATTAATTGTCGGAACCCCGTTTCCGCTTAATTTGGATTAAGTGCATCTCAAATTGCATCTCGCCATGCCATACATCATTCTCAGAATCATGCTGGATCTTCTGTCGTAGTTGTAAGATGCATCTTTTGCGCTTCCAGTGTTTGTTGCTTCTTCGCGGATAAGACGTTGAGATGTGTGAGCAACTACAAGATCTGCTTCCACGCGGGATTCCAGGCAAGCAAAGTTTGCTTGTTTACCTATACATTGTCTTTCATCCCTGCCGTTAATCTCTGCTACCCTAGTATTCGATTCTTTATCGCGATCCCATCACATGTTTATACTGCAACCTATACAGCTATATCCCCACAACCTATAACCCCTTGCATGTTTATCTGTTGGCCTTTGCGAGTCGTAGTGCATGCTTAGAGTTGTTTTTACGAGTCGTCTGTATGTCTTATTTATTTTCCCCTGCTTAGCTCGATAGATTATTCTACCTTAATAACATGTTCTATTATATTGGGGTATTATAGTTAAATGATAAGGCACCGGCGGAAGGCCTTGCGAGGTGATTTGTTCTGCTAAGTGTCGACCTAGGAACTGAGATTTTGTCCTCGGATCCAATTTTGAGCGCACTAACCACTTGTGGGAGGCCCTATGGAGCCCCCCTCGACTTTGAACGGATCTATAGCTTGTCCATGTGCTGAAACTAGTTCGGGTTTTCCATTTTCTCATATCCATGTGCATGATGATGATGATTGAGGGGGTCATATAGGGGTGGTGCGTGCGAAGCGGACAGTTCCTACTGTGGTTTGAGCCGCATGGCGCGTGGACACAAACTAATGAGTCCGCAATTGAGATTCGGCCGGACTCTTGACGCGGGTAACAACTCATATGGGTGGCACTTGGACTTGCTGTAGTGAAGGAACGAGTCGTGTTGAGAGGCCTTGATGCTTGCTTGGGTTGATCATACGAGTATGGGTACAGTAGTGCACCCCTGCAGGGTATATTCTTATCGATGAGCCGTGTCTACGGTTATGACCGACTTTGGTGATGATGCTGGCTAGCAAGATCTAGACAACTTACACCTAATCAATGTTAATTAATTTTACTAGTAATATAGAATTACTTTCACAATAAATGGTAACTAAAACTGTTAACGTGTGAGTATTCCCGGATTGCTTCCTTATACTTGGTTGAGGGGGTTAATTCGAGAATGGGTTATGATTGGTGTTAGTTGTAGATGTTTACTTATGCGCTCTCTTATACCTCTCTAATTAGACGGAAGTTGTAGCGTGTCTCTTTAGGTAGCTAGTGTTGCTGCCGCTAAGTCCACCTAACTCCATATTTTGGGAGATGGTGTAGAAAGTAGGCAAGTCGTTTTTGCTTGGCAGGGAGTGCACTGACCCTCTTTTGAGATGTGCTTTATGTGCAGTTAACATGTTTGAAGTCTGACGACGTTAGCTTGGGAATCCCTCCGGCTTGGCTGGGCAGGGATATGGCGCCATTGCATATCTTTAGGACTCTTTGTCCAGCTTGTATCTTATCCGTAGTCGGATACTATTTTTCTTCCGCTGTCATTTGAATCTTTGTATTGTATCAGTTGTATCTTGACTCGTTCGAGTCGTTGTTGTATATTATATATCTTCTGTTGTACTTGTGGATGCATCGGAACTGTTGTAATGCTATCACAATTCCACCCACATAATGTGCATGTTTCGGCGTGCACATTATGTCTGGTGGGCGACCTAAAATCGTTATTATGCGGATTTCGGCGGGAGCGCTTAAATCTACATAGTACCGATTTTAGGGCTTCACAGAGACATCATAGACCGGACGCTATCTAATAGAGTACGATTACGTCGCTCGGGCACACCATTATGTTGCGGCGTTCCAGCAGGCTTAAGTTGTGGCACGATTGCACATGCCTTCAGATGTGTGCCAAACTCATAACTCAAACACTCGCCACCACAGTCGGATCGGATGTGCCTGACTTTCTTGTTAAGATGATTTTCAACTTCACTTTGAAATTCTTTGAACTTTTCAAATGTTTCAGACTTGTGTTTCATCAAATAGATATCCGTATCTACTCAAGTCATCTATGAAGGTGACAAAGTAACGATAACCATTGCGTGTCGACACGCTCATTGGTCCACACACATTTGTATGTATGACTCCCAACAAGTTCGACGCCTGTTCAACGAAACCTTTGAATGGTGTTCTGGTCATCTTGCCCATGAGGCATGGTTCGCACGTATCGAGAGATCCAAAATCCAACAAGTCCAAAATTCCATCGGCATGGAGTTTCTTCATGCGCTTTATACCAATATGACAGATACGACAATGCCACATATACATGGCGGTATCATCACTAAGTTTAATCCTCTTGGCAGCTATGTTATGGGTGTGAGTGCTACGATCGAGATTCAACAAGAATAAACCATTACTCTCGGGAGGATTAACATAAAAGATATCATTCATTGAAATAGTACAACCACTTGATACTGATTTTAATGAATAACCGTCTTGTAAGAAGCAAGACCCACTGATAATGTTTACACTCAAGGACGGTACAAAATAACACTTATTTAAAACCAAAACTAATCCCAATGGTCGATGTAGAGGGAGTGTGCCGACAGCCACCACATCAACTCTTGGTCCGTTGCGGACGCACATCGTCACCTCGTCCTTAGCCAGACGCCATTTATTCTGCAACCCTCCTGAGAGTTACAAATTTGAGCAACATGACAAGTCTCAAATACCCAAGTGTTGCTACGGGCGGATGTAAGGTACACATCAATAACATGTATATCGAATATACCTTTCTCTTTGCTGACTATCTTGCCAGCTTTCTTGTCCTCCAAGTACTTGGGGCAGTTACGCTCAGGTGATCCGATTGTCGCCACCATCTTTTCCATCTTGATTTCTAATTCGGCCACATTGAGCATCTTCAGAATTTCTGACAGGGAATTTCCGCCAGGGATTTTGATGTCCCCTTCATGCCGAAATTCTGAACTCAAAATTCCGAGTGACGCAACCGAAGTGGGAAGAAGGTAGACCTCGACGAGATCGTTGATCCTGAACTCAAAATTCCGAGTGACGCAACGGAAGCTGTTCCAGAAACGTCCTCCACAGATGGAGTGGGAGAAACTGTCGAGGACATTGCTCTTCCTCGTAGGTCTGGAAGATCTCGTATCGCACCAGAATGCTATGGCAACCTAGTTTGCACCGTCATGTTAATTGAAAAAGACGAACCTACGAACTACAAAGAGGCTATGGCAAGCCTAGAGTTCGAGAAATAGCTGAAAGCCATGAAATCCGAAATAGAGTCCATGTATGACAACAAAGTATGGATTTTGATGGAGATTCCCAAAGGGCGTAAGGCCGTCGAGAATAAATGGATCTTTAAGAAGAAGACTGATGCTGACGGTAATGTAACTGTATATAAAGCTCGGCTTGTCACAAAAGGTTTTTGACAGTTTCATGGGATTGACTACGATGAAACTTTTTCACCGGTAGCGATGCTAAAGTCTATTCCGATTTTTTAGCAATTGCTACATAATACGATTATGAAATATGGCAGATAGATGTCAAAAAGAGTTCCTAAATGGTAACATTGAGGCAAGTTGTATATGGTACAACCGGAAGGTTTTGTCGATCCAGAAAATGCTATCAAGGTATGCAAGCTTCAGTGTTCCATCTATGGATTGAAACAAGCATCTCGGAGCTGGAATCTTCGCTTTGATGAGGTGATCAAAGGTTTTGGATTTGTCCAAAATATGAAAGAGACCTGCATTTACAAGAAAATGAGTGGGAGCTGGGTTGTGTTCATAGCACTATATGTAGATGATATATTGCTGATTGGAAATGATGTGGATCTTTTGAATAGCGTGAAAAAATATGTAAACAGTAAATTTTCCATGAAGGACTTAGGAGAAGCTGCATACATCTTAGGCATTAAAATCTATCGTGATAGATCAAGACGTCTATTAGCGTTGAGTCAGAGTACTTATCTTGATAAGATACTGAAGCGTTTCGGTATGGAGACGGCAAAGAAAGGTTCTCTGCCAGTTATCAAGAATAAAACATTTCGAAAGGCACAGTGTCCAGTGACGGAACATGGTAAGGCCGAAATGAGTAAACATCCTTATGCTTCAGCCATAGGATCGATTATGTATGCAATGTTAAGTACTCGACCTGATATAGCATTGGATCTTTGTTTGATGAGCCGTTTACAAAGTACTCTACGAATGGAACATTGGATTGCTGTTAAGTGCATTCTTAAGTATCTCAAGAAGACAAAGTAAATGTTCCTTGTCTATGGTGGTTATGATGAAGAACTTGGCGTAACAGGTTACGTTGATGCAAGTTTTTGCACAGACCCCGATGACTCTAAGTCACATACAGGTTATGTGTTCAAGGTGAATGGAGGCACATTGTGCTGGAGAAGTGGGAAGCACCCCATCGTGGCGCAGTCTTCAATGGAATCGGAGTACATCGGTGCTTGCGAAGCCGCGAATGAAGCTGTGTGCCTGCGGAAGTTCATGATTGAGCTTGGAGTGTTCCCTAGCGTGCAAGACCCGTGACCCTCGACTGCGGCAATACGGGTGCTATTGCAAACGCGAATGAACTTAGGTTTCAGTCAACTGCCAAACACATTCTCCGACGCTTCCATGTAATACGACGGTATGTACATGAAGGTGATGTGAAGATTTGCAAAGTGCATACGTATCTGAATGTGGCAGATCCTCTGACGAAGCCTCTTCCTCTGAAGAAGCTATGGGTGTTAAGATTTTACCAAGTTTTAATCTAGATTAATTTGTACTCTAGTGCAAGTAGAGACTGAAGGAGATATGCCCTAGAGGCAACTAATAAAGTGATTTATTTCTCATATCTCGTTTGTTCATAATACGTTTTTGTGTCATGCTATAACTGTATTAAGCAAAAACATCAATACACGTGTGATACGTAAACAACAAGGTCCCTAGTAGCCTCTACTAAGACTAGTTCATTTTGCGATTGATGATCGAGGTTTCCCGATCATGTGACATGTCGTCAGTTGGCAATGAAGGTATATTGTTGGTAGAACGTTGTGATGGACATACCAATATTTTGTAGGACATAGTCATTACGCCTTCGACCGTGAGATCAACTCTTATTGTTATTACTGAAAGATACTTTGATTGCATCAAATGTCATATCTTATATAGTGTGACAATAAAGGTGTCCCTCTCGGGTATCGGAAGGGAATAATTGAGACGAGGGGTCAAAAGCGGGATTTGCCTGTCCGCATAGCAGGATAGATACTCTAGGGCCCACTCGGTGAGATTATGTCAAATAAGCTTGCAACACGGTGACTAGGTCACCCGTACATAAGATCACGGACGAGTAGAAGATAGTGTTGTCGGTAACGAGATCATGCTAGGTATGGAGATATCTATGAACAAGTCTCGGACACGCTAAGTATCGCTATGGCAAAAGGTTTAGGACTCGACGTCTAGGTTCGATAGACAAAAGTCATTTGTTATATCACAGGGGTTAATTCACGGTGCCCAGGCCTATGAGTTAATCATTGATCGGAGAGGGGACTCGATCATGTCTGTTATTATCGAACCGCTAGGGTAACACACTTAAGGGCTTTCGACAAAACAACCGAAAAGGAAAGAGAACACCGGGAACATCCCAGGAATGGTCCGATGGAGATCGGGCAGCGACGAAATAGTTTTCGTAGTCGGAATAAATTATAAAATATATGTTTAATATTAATTAGTGTAATTAATAGTTGAATACAATTTTATTTATTTATTTTTGAATTTTTAAAGGCTGATTTCCCTAAATGGGCCTTCAGGTGGAAAGAAGGCCTATCGGGGCGGAGTCCCCCTCCTGTCGGAGTATCGACATAGTTGATAGGAGACGGGGGTCCTCTAGCCTATAGATGGATTGTGGGGAAAAAAGCTAGAGTCGTCGAGGTCGGGATTGAGCACGGTGAGGTTACCCAGCTTCAAGCGGTAGCGAGACCCTACGTGCTGCTATAATTCACTATAAGACAATAGCCGTGAACAGGTTACAGTGTGTATGATGTGTATTGGAGCGTGCTCTAAAGGCTTCTGTAGCGTACCTGCACTTATAATATGGCAAGGTACCAGTGTATAGTGCAAATCCCTGGATCGATTGGATTGCACACACAGTTTACGATGTAATATCACAACAAGGTATCAATTTTATTACATCGACGATCCAGACTTAGAAAATATTCGATACAACTTGCATAGCATAAAGCTAGCATTGAAAAGAGTAAACAGCGGAAATAACATAACAGTGAGTCTCCATCATATTCATGTTGCCACAGGCGAAAACATGTTGGTTGCATGCTCGAAACATTTAGCGAAAATCTCACTCGTCATCAGAACAGTCTGCAATAAGAAAAATATTGCAACAACGTGGGTCAGAACCATTTAAAAATGGAACTCGCAAGTGACACTATGGTGGACACCTAGAGGAATAACTCTATAACCTATATGCTTATTTGGCTGGTGGAGCTCAAGGCTATTTTGCAGAAAGCAAGCTTTTCCCTAACTCTTTGAAACAACTTTACCTAGTTGAGACAAATACGGTATGAAAGCCATAGTAGCATTCTACCCTTGTTCACCCCTCAAGTTTTAATTTTGAAGTTGGAATGGTGGAATCCTCCGTTGAAGTCCTCGTTCAGCTACTCAACTTGTCCATACCAGGGACATGGCTAAGTACTTAGATTATAACTCTGCAGAGGTTGTACACGTTCACCATTGTACTCATTCAACCCAAACTATCCTATACACTCTGGAAGTGTTACGAAAAAGGAGAAAAATGAGACGAGATCTTTCAGAAGCATTTTCCCTCCCCATAACGGCCTGACGCGCTCCACCTACAAATCCTCTACCACCACCTGTCAGGCCGGGGCGAGTCTACGCAACTTAGTTGATCAAGGCAGAGCCCATATTGCCAATGGCTGCACGGGAAGCAATCGTCACTCGGAGTTCTTCAGATTCCTCTGTTCCTGGGTGGCCGTCCACAAGTGTAATTCCACAGGTAAACCCCTGGGAACCCACTCAACATAAACCATACACAACCAATTTCCACCGAGGTATTTCATTCTTAACTCAGTAGAATTTATATTTCATCAAAATAGTTTTGCTGTAACATCCCAACATTTTATAATGTTCAAAAATCACTAAAATTTAAAACTTTCGTTTTTGATTAAAATAAAATATTAAAATGCATAAGAAAACTAACTATAAAAGATTTCAACCAATTTGAAAAGATCTATTTATATCAAAATTTCCAATGTGTCATTATTTTCAAAAGTTATTTCCAATTAAACATTACATTATCCATTGTATTTCAAAAACCTTAATATGTAATTTGACAAATGTTTTATAAATAGTTACTTATAAGTAATTGATTTCAACCACTTAGCCATATCTATTCCTAAATTCATAAATTATTAAAAATGGTGTTAGTTGCCAAAGGGTTTACATTCTCTCAACTAAGTTCAAAACATGCTGTTAAAATTTCAATTCTGTAATTTATAACTATAAACTTCATAGATTTTAATTAATGAATTAGCCAAATAAACATTTCATTTGCTTAAATGAATTTCATTTATTTTCAAAGCATGAAATGATTAATAAATTCTAAATAATAAAGGAATTTAAAATCTTTTCCAAATATGTTATGAAGTTCCATCGAATTATCTTAATATAAAATATAAGAGTGCACAAATTATTTTGAATTAAAATAAATACATTATTTCCCCTTTTTATTTTCATATAGTAAGTGTTATGTTATTTAGTATTATACTAAAGCCTAAAATGAATTTAGTATTTGAAAATGAGTTTAAATAACTTAAATTCAAAACATATTTGAATGCGGGTATTTCATAGAATTTATTTTAGCCAAAAATAAAATTAATTAAACCCTAGTTTTAAATTTAACATAAAGTGTCAAAATTGTATTAAACCCATATTTCCAATTTATTAATTTTAAAAAGTTCTCAAAACATACCCACAACTGGTTTAACAGCAAGATATAATTTTTACAAATTTTTAGAAATTAATTTGACATCATTTGGACATTTAAATCAAAAGTTATGAATTAATTGGAGAAAAATCAGAAAAAGGAAAATCGCTGACGTCAGCGATGACGTCAGCTCGTCTTCAACCTCCGACAAAAAATCCCGCCGCGATTTCCTTTCCAAAATCCAGCGAGTTGTTTGCGGGATTTGTTCCCTCCTCTGCCTCCATATAAACCCCGCGTCCCCGCCTCCGTTTGCCCTCTCCTTCCTCTCTGTTTCGTGCCGCCGGGCCGAAGAAATTGGTCGCCGGACTTCACCGCGCCGCCGCCTCATTTTCCTTCGAGTTCCGGCGAGAAGAGAAGCCCCCACCGCTGAGACCTGCTCCCCTCTCCTCCCCTGTTCGTGCGCATCCGTGGACACCATCTCTGGGTCTCCTCCTCTACCAATCGTGCGGGGCCCGGGCAAGCAAGGCTCGCCGGCGCCCGAGCACCTTCGACCACGGCCCGCCGCCGCTCCGGGACGGCCAAGCGGACATCATCGCCACCATCCACCGTGCCATGTCGCGCCGCGCCTCCTCGTCACCTCCCCGAGCCCGGGAACCTACGGGAGAGTGGACTCCGTCCTCGACCGACGCCGGCGCCGCCACCATCGCCATCTCCGGTGACCGGAGCGCCGCCACCTTCTGGTCTATGCAATGTGAGCCGCCCGATCTCATTTCTACGGTTGAGATTAGATCTAGACGATCTGAAACGGTATCCGTTTTGATCTGTTGGATCTGGATCGTGATCCAGATCCAGTCACTTATCCACGTAGGATCCAGATCAGATCCAGTCAGCGCTGACGTGGCGTGCACAGTCAGCGCCGCGTCAGCGCCAACGTGTAATTATTATTTTTATTATTTTTATTTTAATTGGAAGTTTGCAAAATAGTCCCTGTAATTAAAACATCTATAACTTTTTAACCACAACTCCAAATTTAATAATTTTCTTGGGCGTGTATGGGAAGTCAAAAGATGGGAAGTCAAAAAAAGGGAAGTCAAAAAAAGGTACACCGAAAGGAAGGCAGACCCAACAACGTATGAGCGAAAAGATGCATCGAGACGATACTCATTCAGAGAATCAGCCAGGTCCTGCAAGCTACGCTCTTACTAAAGAAGAGAAGAAAATATTTTTTGAGTGCCTTCACAGTATGAAGGTTCCATCTGGCTCCTCATCAAATATAAAAGGAATAATAAACATGGCAGAGCAAAAATTTCAGAATCTAAAGTCTCATGACTGGCACATGATTATGACACAATTACTTCCGGTTGCATTGAGAGGGCTTCTACCGGAAAATGTTCGAGAACCCATTGTGAAGCTATGTGCATTTCTCAATGCAATTTCTCAGAAGGTCATCAATCCACTAACTCTAAAAAATTTAGAGAAGGGTGTGGTCCAATGTCTTGTCAGCTTCGAGTTGGTGTTCCCACCAACCTTCTTCAATATTATGACACACCTTGTAGTCCACCTAGTCGAAGAGATTTCTGTTCTCGGTCCTGTATTTCTACACAACATGTTCCCCTTTGAGAGGTTCATGGGAGTCTTATTAACATATGTGCATAACCGGGCTAGGCCAGAAGGAAGCATCGTCAAGGGTTATGGAACAGAGGAGGTCATTGAGTTTTGTGTAGATTTTATTCCTGATCTGAAGCCGATCGGTGTTCCTGAATCATGTCATGAGGGGAGACTGCATGGAAAAGGCACCCTAGGAAAGAAAGCAACAATATGTCAAGACGAGGATTCTTTCACTCAAGCACATGACACCGTTCTACATAATTCCATTTTGGTGTGTCCGTATGTCGAGGAACACAAGAATGTTTTACGCTCCAAATACCCGGAGAAATCTGAAGATTGTATTGATGGAGAACACATGAAGACTTTCAGTAGTTGGTTAAAAAGACGTCTCATTAATGACACCAATGTTGAAGAACATCTATACTTGTTGGCCACATCACCAGCTTCAACTATATTGACTTTTCAAGGGTACGAGATAAATGGAAATATATTTTACACAGCCAACCAAGATAAAAAGAGCACCAACCAAAACAGTGGAGTACGCTTTGATGCAACAAACTGCAACGGGACAAAGGACACATATTATGGTTACATAGAGGAGATATGGGAACTTGACTATGGACCTACTTTTAAGGTCCCTTTGTTCAAGTGCAAATGGTTCAACCTACGAGGCGGGGTAGAGGTAGACCCACGATACGGAATGACTACAGTGGATCTCAACAATCTTTCGTACGAGAACGAACCATTCGTCCTAGCCAGTGAAGTTGCTCAGGTTTTCTATGTGAAAGACATGTCTATCCTACCGAAAAAAAGAAAAGATAAGCAAGCGAGTACATCGTACGGTGAGCCAAAGCGCCACATAGTTCTTTCAGGGAAAAGAGTCATTGTGGGAGTGGAGGACAAGACAGACATGTCAGAAGATTACGATAAGTTTCATGACATTCCGCCCTTCAAAGTCAACACTGATCCAAGTATAGTGTTAAATGAAGAAGATTGTCCATGGTTACGGCGCAATCAGAAGAACAAGTAAACACTAGATAGGGATATTATTGTTGATGTGTAATATCCGAATGCTTTGTATCAGAAGAACAAGTGAACTGAAGTATTTTGTAGATGCATGGAACAAAACACACGATTTCACCTGCATACAGCCCAACGGTGGCTCGTGAGTGCCTACATATGAAATGCACCGTTGGGCGTATGCATGGAATCCAAATGCTTTGTATTCTGTCGATGAAGTAGAATGAGGAGACAATGACTGCCGAACATGTTCAAGAGGGGGCTATATATAGGGTCATGTGACTCACGAAATGGTCATGATAGTTCCCATCCAACAGCTCAGAATCCCTTACAAGAAACACATCTTCATCCAACGGCTCACAAGTGCTTTAAAGAAACACACGATCCATGTGCTTCTTTAGTCCCGGTTGGTGTTTCCAACCGAGACTAAAGAAGCACATGGATCGTGTGTTTCTTTCTAGCGCTTCTGAGACGTTGGATCTGAGGTGTGTTTCTTTTGAGAGATTATGAGTTGTTGGTTCAGCAGTATCACGACCACTTCGTTACCAACCGGGACTAAAGAAGCACACATACCTTATATATAGCCCCCCTCCCGGACATGTTCAGCACTCAGTGTCTACTCATTGTAGTTTATTTTGGCAGCACACGGGTAGCAGAGAGCACTCAGTGAAGGCTGAAGGTGAACCCTCCCCTCGGCAGAGGCATCTTTGGGCAACCAGCGGCAAGACGTCTCTGATGATCTGCGACCGTTCCAAACGGTTGCAGATCATCAAAGATGTTTTGTCGGACAGTTGTAGATCATCAGAGATGTCTTGCCACGGTCATTTAGCTTGGGTTGAAATGACCATAAGTTGGTCATTTGGCTTGAAACTTCTAGATGTTCATACATGATAGACCTTTTTGTGAATACTTTTTTTGCAAATGTTGGCAAAAATCAAGTTTATCATTTTTCATAGCAACTAGTACACATATAAGGAGCCCATGCCAAAGGATTTGATTTTTTGAGGTGTTTATCACTTTATTACATTTTTTCTTAAAAACGATCAAAACGGTCGCTACGACTAATTATCGGAAGAGGTGATATTTTCTAGAACTATCAATGTTTCTGTGATATAACCACTAGTTGTGTACCTTAAAATGATTTTTCCAAAAGTTTCAGACCAAACTATCAAATAGTTGTAGTTCAAATTTTAATTACTTTCGATAAATCAACATAAACTCAATTAACTAGGGAAAATTAGCTATAATTCTAAGAAAAAACTCAAACTTGGGGATGATCCATCATGTGTGCACCACTCTTAGTGAAAAATAGTTGGGTGCCATTTGGAATCATATTTTATGTACTTACTTCACAAAAAACCTTATTTTTTGCACTTACAAAAAGGAAAATGATATTTATGAAAATATTTTGAAGAATCCCTTTGGCAAGGTTGTTTAATATACCAATATGCACCTATGTATGGAGTATGAGATCTTAATCACAAACTATGTCGTTGAAATGCCCATAACTTGGTCATTTGGCTTGAAACTTCTAGATGTTCATACATGATAGACCTTTTTGTGAATACTTTTTTTGCAAATGTTGGCAAAAATCAAGTTTATCATTTTTCATAGCAACTAGTACACATATAAGGAGCCCATGCCAAAGGATTTGATTTTTTGAGGTGTTTATCACTTTATTACATTTTTTCTTAAAAACGATCAAAACGGTCGCTACGACTAATCATCGGAAGAGGTGATATTTTCTTGAACTATCAATGTTTCTGTGATATAACCACTAGATGTGTACCTTAAATTGATTTTTCCAAGAGTTTCAGACCAAACTATCAAATAGTTGTAGTTCAAATTTGAATTACTTCCGATAAATCAACATAAACTCAATTAACTAGGGAAAATTAGCTATAATTCTAAGAAAAACTCAAACTTGGGGATCATCCATCATGTGTGCACTACTCTTGTGAAAAATAGTTGGGTGCCATTTGGAATCATATTTTATGTACTTACTTCACAAAAAACCTTATTTTTTGCACTTAAAAAAAGGAAAATGATATTTATGAAAATATTTTGAAGAATCCCTTTGGCAAGTTTGTTTAATATACCAATATGCACCTATGTGTGGAGTATGAGATCTTTATCACAAACTATGTCGTTGAAATGACCATAACTTGGTCATTTGGCTTGAAACTTCTAGATGTTCATACATGATAGACCTTTTTGTGAATACTTTTTTTGCAAATGTTGGCAAAAATCAAGTTTATCATTTTTCATAGCAACTAGTACACATATAAGGAGCCCATGCCAAAGGATTTGATTTTTTGAGGTGTTTATCACTTTATTACATTTTTTCTTAAAAAGATCAAAACGGTCGCTACGACTAATCATCGGAAGAGGTGATATTTTCTAGAACTATCAATGTTTCTGTGATATAACCACTAGTTGTGTAACTTAAAATGATTTTTCCAAAAGTTTCAGACCAAACTATCAAATAGTTGTAGTTCAAATTTGAATTACTTTTGATAAATCAACATAAACTCAATTAACTAGGGAAAATTAGCTATAATTCTAAGAAAAACTCAAACTTGGGGATCATCCATCATGTGTGCACCACTCTTAGTGAAAAATAGTTGGGTGCCATTTGGAATCATATTTTATGTACTTACTTCACAAAAAACCTTATTTTTTGCACTTAAAAAAAGGAAAATGATATTTATGAAAATATTTTGAAGAATCCCTTTGGCAAGTTTGTTTAATATACCAATATGCACCTATGTGTGGAGTATGAGATCTTTATCACAAACTATGTCGTTGAAATGACCATAACTTGGTCATTTGGCTTGAAACTTTCTAGATGTTCATACATGATAGAACGTTTTGTGAATACTTTTTTTGCAAATGTTGGCAAAAATCAAGTTTATCATTTTTCATAGCAACTAGTACACATATAAGGAGCCCATGCCAAAGGATTTGATTTTTTGAGGTGTTTATCACTTTATTACATTTTTTCTTAAAAACGATCAAAACGGTCGCTACGACTAATCATCGAAAGAGGTGATATTTTCTAGAACTATCAATGTTTCTGTGATATAATCACTAGTTGTGTACCTTAAAATGATTTTTCCAAAAGTTTCAGACCAAACTATCAAATAGTTGTAGTTCAAATTTGAATTACTTCCGATAAATCAACATAAACTCAATTAACTAGGGAAAATTAGCTATAATTCCAAGAAAAAACTGAAACTTGGGGATCATCCATCATGTGTGCACCAATCTTAGTGAAAAATAGTTGGGTGCCATTTGGAATCATATTTTATGTACTTACTTCACAAAAAACCTTATTTTTTGCACTTAAAAAAGGAAAATGATATTTATGAAAATATTTTGAAGAACCCCTTTGGCAAGGTTGTTTAATATACCAATATGCACCTATGTGTGGAGTATAAGATCTTTATCACAAACTATGTCGTTGAAATGACCATAACTTGGTCATTTGGCTTGAAACTTCTAGATGTTCATACATGATAGATCTTTTTGTGAATATTTTTTTTGGAAATGTTGGAAAAAATCAAGTTTATCATTTTTCATAGCAACTAGTACACATATAAGGAGCCCATGCCAAAGGATTTTATTTTTTGAGGTGTTTATCACTTTATTACATTTTTTCTTAAAAACAATCAAAACGGTCGCTACGACTAATCATCGGAAGAGGTGATATTTTCTAGAACTATCAATGTTTCTGTGATATAACCACTAGTTGTGTACCTTAAAATGATTTTTCCAAAAGTTTCAGACCAAACTATCAAATAGTTGTAGTTCAAATTTGAATTACTTTCAATAAATCAACATAAACTCAATTAACTACGGAAAATTAGCTATAATTCTAAGAAAAAACTCAAACTTGGGGATCATCCATCATATGTGCACCACTCCTAGTGAAAAATAGTTGGGTGCCATTTGGAATCATATTTTTGTACTTACTTCACGAAAAACCTTATTTTTTGCACTTAAAAAATGGAAAATGATATTTATGAAAACTAGATACCAAACAAAAATAAATCAAAAAATGGAAAATGAAAGAATATAAAACAAAACATAAAAATAAACTAGAAACAAAACAATTCAAAAAATAAGTAAACCAAAGTAAATAAAAGAAAACAAAAACAAAAACCAGTAAAAAGAAAATGAAGCAAAGAAAAAAAAAGACTTTAGTCGCGGTTGGTGTTACCAACCGGGACTAAAGACCCTTTAGTGTGTCGCGGCCAATTTTTTCCCCATTCTTCCCCAAATTCTCCATTCTGAAACCCTAGCTATCTCCGACGCCACCGCCCTTTCCTCTCCGCCGCGCGTGCTGCTCGCCGTCCGCGCCGCCCGACCTCCTCCTCGTCCGCGCCGCCGTCCGCGCTCGCCGTGCTGCCCACCTCCTCCTCCACGCGCCCGAGGTGTTGCGCCGCCCGACCTCCTCCTCCTCGCGCCCGAGGTGCTTCCTGCTCGACCTCCTCCTCCTCCTCCTCGCGCCCGAGGTGCTGCCCGCCCGAGGTGCTGCTCGCCGGTCCGCGCCGCCCGACCTCCTCCTCGCTCGGAGGTCGTGCTGCACACCTCCTCCTCCTTGCCGAGGCCGTGCTTCCCACCTCCTCCTCCTTGCCGAGGCTGTGCCGCTCCTCCTCGTCGTTGCCGAGGTAGTTAGTTTGATTTGTTAATCATGTGTGTTCGATTTCTTAATCATGATGTAGATATATATGCGGGATGCTGGAAATATATATGTTCTTAATCATGTACGAACCAGCAACCAATGTAAAGAAACAATAGATGAGAAGAAATATGGTAGGTGTAGCCTCGATTTCAGGTGTAAAAGACATGCCTATATGATCCAGTAGTAAAGAAAATCCGAACTATTTGTAGTTAAGATTATGCTATTTTGTTAAAAAAAATATGAGATTGAATTCTAGATTCCTCGATATGTGTACAACATGTATATAAAGCTGATGGAATTTAAAGCTATTTTAGTTGTTGGAGAACTTGAGGTCTGAAGATGAGATTTTGCCTTCATTATGTGTATGGAATTTGGGTTGCAGATATTTGTTTGAACTGTGATGTGAGTTAGCCGAGGTCTGAAATTAAATCTTAGACCTTTTGTGTGTTAGATATGCAAATTGAGATGATTGTAATATATATATATATGACCTAGTTGTATCAGCTGCTTCCTCCCAGTTTTATTTATGAGAGTTACACTTGGGTGATATGTTTGACATGCTTGAGTAGTAAACAGGTACATTGTAATTTATAGAATATTTTAAACAATCATTCAACCCAATATTCATATTCTTGTAATTTATAGGATTGCATACTTGTATCTTTTTTAGAATAAATATAAACTTGATTGCAAATTTTATTGATTGCAGGTACATTTGAGCTATGGAGCACTTGCGAGACGAGCAGATAGAAGAAGCACAATTTCAACGAGACGAAGAGATGGAAGACCAAATGGAACAACTTATTTTTAATGATGCCCGAGCTGGATGAGATGTAAATGATTATGATTTCGAACAATTTTTGAACGACTTTGGTGATGGAATAGAGTCACGAGATGTGGTGATAACAAACTCTGGCGGAGAGGTGTATATGTGTTTATAATCAATATGGCGATATGTTGTTGTTAACTACATGCATTAATTGATTTGTGTTGTATTTATTAACGACTCATTTTTCTTTTAGCCATCCGGATCAAGCAAATCTGCGAAAAAGCAGCCACCATGTGCTCCCCGAGGCAAGGCAAAAAGAATGACGAGCGAGGATCCAAAGTTACCGATTGAGGAAATTGCTGATTCCGACGAACCGCTCGAACCAAAACAGAACCGCAGCAAATTTATAAGTCAAGCTAGAGTTATTGTTAGGGACATGATCCCAATAAGCATACGCGAATGGAATAAGCCGGCAGCCGCAGATGTGGAGGACCCATGTTATGTCCACCAAGTTCTTAAGGATTTGGTCTATAACACCCTGTTGTCACATTTCACCCTCCCGCCAGATCTCTCTAAAGTGAAGAAGGACAACCTCAAGAAGTGGACTCTTATTAAGATGGCGGAACAATTCCGGAACTGGAAGAAAAAGTTATGGAATCAATATGAAGAAACAAAAGAAGATCCAGATTTCAGTGGAGCACAAGGGAAGAAGTTAGAATATGAATGGGCGGCGCTTAAGGCGTATAGGAAATCACCTATGGCTGTGGCCCGATCGGAGATAAATAAATTGAATGCTGGGCTGAAGGTACACCACCATACATTGGGGACAGGTGGCTACAAGAGCGCCATTCCTAAGTGGTTAGCCTATGAAGAAAAACTGCTTTGATCGGGGGTCCGTCCAAAGACACTTGACTGGCCCGAGAGGTCAAAATTCTGGTTGTTCGCGCATGGGGCAATGTTGGACCCCAGAACCGGAGAGATTGTTGGAAGGGGGAAATGGAAGGTTCTCGTTGACATAATCAAAGAGAAGCTTGAAAAAGCAATTAATGATGTTCGCAATGGTGTGTTCAAACCCGATAGAGAGAATGACGAACTGACACGGGCCCTGGGGAATCCTGAACATGTTGGACGAGCTCGAGGCTTTCCTGGCGGTGCTACGTTTAAGACTGCGTGGCCGGAATCCGCTCACACTTATAGAAGCCGTAGCAGAAGTAAGAAGAAGGAGGCCGACCGGATATTACAATTGGAACGTGAAATGAAGGAGCAACGGGCGGAAATAAAAGCATTTAAGGAGCTAAGAATGGAACCTCAGGAGCGGCACCAATTAGACCATGAAGCAGATGCCGCCCCATCTCAACGTAGAAGCAGCGTTGGTTCCACGCGTCAGGTCGACGTTGGTGCCTACCCAGTGGATGACATCACAGAGCCTACAGGTTGTGAGCTACATATAGCAATGAGAAACATAACTTTGAAGGTGGCGGTGGGGCAAGCTTTAGTAATTCAACCTGGAGAACTCTACCATTGTGGTCAAATTCCAGATGGCTACGCTCATGTCGGGGTGGACGAAATTATGCCGGGATTTGAAACCTTGGAACTTGAGTTACCTGGAGGTGACGAGGAGAAAACGTTGGCAGACGCCAAGCATGCCTTCGCCCTATGGCCCAAGAAACACATCGTCCTTTCAGAACAAGCAAAGTCCACTCCTCGTTCTAGGAGTCCAGCTCACCAGCAAAGTCCACTCTTCCTCGAGAGGGATCAAAGACGGAGTCCATCTCCACCCCATCAGCAAAGCCCACACCTCCCCGATAGGGACCCCAGCCCGAGTCCATCTCCAGCTCAATAGCAAAGCCAACCGCCCCCCAAGAGGGTTCCTAGCGCGAGGCCATCGCAGTCTGTGCCAGTCCGCCAGAATGTTAAGTCGCTCTCGAGTAGGCGCCAGTCTGGTTCTCCTGTTAGGAAGAAACCTAGAAAGCAGAAAACACTGCCGCCTACTCCAAAGTTACCTTGGGAGAGAACCGTCGAGGAAAACGATATCGCCTGCAAAGAACATACGGATGCCTGGCTTGCTGGCGTGAAACAAAAAACGTTAGCGAAACAATTGCCTCCTGCAAAATTTACTGCCGGAATTCCTCAGGAGAAAATTGACCGTTGCATCGATGCCCTATACAACCCCCCACCATCGCCGCCAACAGACTATGATCGCAACATTGGTAATACATATGACGAAGAGATGGATGATCGATCGAAAAAAGGGAAACACGTTTCCCAACTCCGAGAACAAGACGCACAGTCGACCCCCCCGCTCAAGGTGCTTGATGACAGAGTTCTCAAAAACATCAATGTGCAGGAGCTGGTATATTCGGGAGATGATATCCCCTTCGTGGATGTCGTTCGTACTTATGTTCACGGGGAAGATTTTGTCGACGGCGACTTACCCACAAGAATGCGTCAATTTCAAGCCTGGTGCAAGAATATCGTAAAGGAGACGAATAAAGACGCTCTCATGATGGCAGTTAAGGAAGAGCATTATTTCCAAGAATACTCCGTTGTCCTTTTCATCGCCGAAATCTTTCAGTTATACAATCTCCGGGCCCTCGACAAAGCTATCATGAGTTCCTATTGTCTGTAAGTGATCTATTCCTGTAATTTAATGTTTTAATTAGCTCTACTCATTCATTGTCTGTGATAATCCTCTCTATAATATTTGTGTGCTTCATTACGCAGAATGAAGATGCTCGAATGCAAGAAGAAGAAAATCAACCACATTGGGTTCATTGACCCATTTATAATGCATGAAGATAACATAATTGATCCAATACTTAACAAGGATACACCGGGGAATTTGCTAATGTTTTTCAAGCGACAAGCTTACAAAAAATATATATTATGGCCTTACAACTTCAAGTGAGTGTTACTGCTTATTACACATTCTATTTTTCTCACCCGATGTTAAGTTTAATTGATGAGTTATGCATGACTATTTATAAACGTGCGCAGCTCCCACTACATTCTTATCGTTATTGACTTGCGGAAAGGAGAAATTGTTGTCCTTGACTCGTTAAGAAGATGCCCTAAGCAATTCAAGACCTGTTTTGATTCGGTGGCAAGGTACTTTCTTTTCTTATCGCCCCTTTTGTTCATTTCCTAATATCAAAGAATTTATGACTCATTCATTCATTTTCTTGTCATGGCGGAACATCCGAACAGTGGATGGCCAGAGAAACTGCGCTGTCGTAGTAACGATGTAAGTAGTACTATAACTAGGCCCATGCACCATTATCATACTTTATTATTATTTGATTAAATTCTATTTTTATATAGACTTTCCTTAAACAGCCAATAGGGACTGATCTATGTGGATTCTACGTTTGCGAGTACAAGCACACTATGGTCAACGAGAGTTTGAAGAGAAAAAGAAGTATCGAAGTACGTAAAGCTCTAGTCACAACATTATTATTGTACCATCAATCGTGATGAGTTTTATTCATTTCATATCTCATGTATTCATTGTGATGTCATTTTTTTACAGTTGGCAAGAAAGCGCAGCAAGTTACCAATAAAGACCCGTTTCAGGGCACTTGCAGAGGAGTTGACGGGATTTTACTCGCCCATGTCATACCGGAGATCGGAGAGTACCACTATTTTGACTAGTGCAGACATGTAAAATATAGTGATCTCCATGTAACAAAATACTTCTAAGTATCTGGAACCGGGAAACGTGATCTTCATGTACCAGACGTATTTAATTGTGTATGTGTTATCAACACATGATTTTCATGTAATTGTATATATGCATGATGCATTCATCTAGCTTTGTATAATAATTTATACGTGTTTTTCGCGCATCGAAGCCGTAGCATCCGAAACCCCTACCCCGACGCATCGACGTGGTACCATCTGAAACCCCTACCCACAAAAAAAAAGCAAAACCCTGAAATAAAAAAAAACAAAACCCTGAAATGTAAAAAAAAAAGAAAACCCTAGTCCCGGTTCGTAACACGAACCGGGACTAAAGGGTTCGTCCCCGCGCGCCCTGCCACCTCCACGTGCGGAGCTCTAATTGGTGTGGGGGGTGCGGTCCCGGTTCGTATTGAACCGAGACCAAAGGGTGGGGGGGCTCTAGTCCCGGCATGACAGTTCCGGTTGCTACACCGGGACTATAGGCCCTTTGGAACCGGGACTAGAGCCCCTTTTTCCACTAGTGTAACCGGCCTGCTTGCTTCGGTGCTTTGCAGGAAAAGAAAAGAAAAACAACATGACGAATATAAACTAGCTAGATGCTACTAGCTAGCCCATCGCCTGGAAACGGAACAGAAGAAAGACAAAAGGATCGATTGGTTAATCTTTTACTAGTACTTGCTTGCACGTGCATGTGCATGGATGAATTTTGGACAGAATAAAATAAGGAAGTGATTCCAGGAAATAAGATTGGATTTATAGCAAACAAAAATAGACCAAATGAATTTGTGGAAACAAAATCAAATACAAAGTAGATATTTTAATATAATGAAAATATTAAATATACAAACTGACTTTCAAGGATAATAAAGTTAAAATTAAAATTCATGTTGATATTAATTCATCAAATTCATTTTATATTTTGGAGGCTGATGAAATAATTTAAAACAATAAAATGCTTTTTGGAAAAGAAAAAAATTGTAAAATCTATAGAGTTTTAAAGATATAACCTTAGTGTGATTTCCAAAACCATGTTTTAAGCTAAGTTAAACGAAACATGGCCATTTGACTAAGTTGGTTACATAAAAAAAAACTTTTAGGCAACTTGCAAATATAGTTTAGGGTTTGTAATTAGCCAACTCTAAGTGTTTAAAATTAAATACATAGAAAGAAACATTATATTAAAAGAAGATTGCTTTGAAAGTTCTCATATCAATTGCCAAATTGTATACTGTAATTTAAGAAATACTTCGGATAAAATATTTCTAAACTAAATTAAATTTTTTAGATTAGTGATTACTTGAGATATTTGAAATATTAAACTTTTTCAAGATGTTTGAAGTCTTTTAAAATTAGTTTCCTTATGCATTTAACGTTTTTATTTTAATAAAAATCAAAAGTTTAATTTTTTAGTGATTTTCAAACATTCCAAAACATTGGGATGTTACAGCTTCCCGGTGGCCGGCTTATATAGACGGCCAAACCCGGGTTACAATGTAAGTACTTGTCCGGCAAGTAAACAGAGTACTAGACCTAGCCAGCTTAGTTGTCGTCTTCCGTCTTGGGCTTGGTGGCTGGATGTGCTTCGGCCTTCCGCCTTCCTTGTATCGTCCGCTTACTTCCTTGTACGTCAGCTATCTGTGCCGCCCGACAGGTATCAGTCTTACCACCCTTGGGCCACCCTGGACTAGCCGGATTGATCCATGTCAGAGATACCCCTAGTTGGTACATCCCCAACATTAGCCCCCAAAAAGGTTGAAGTTCCCCAGGTGTCGGCTTCTTCTTGATCTTCATTCTTCAATATCGGCGGCTGCATGACTTGAACCATTCTGAAAATAATGGGGAACGTGTAGCACAATGCTGGCACACGGCCGCCTTTATCTGACATGGGAAAGACGACTTAGCTTAACTTGTCGGATAGCTTTTTTATGAAAGCCCTATCCTTGACGGCTAGTCAAACTTATAGTTGACGGATGACGTCATTTGGTGCACGACAGTTTGAAACCAAACGGAACGAAATCATGTCATGATTGCAAATCGCGGGAAAAGAGGAGTTATGGAGATCGTGTGATCGTGTGCCGCTTCGTGGGCATCTGGATGATTGCCATGTGTCCGGCTTTTCGGGCCGTTGCACGAATCGTAACGCCCGGCCTATATATAGGGAGGCGAGATGTCCTTCTTCTTCCTCCGCACTCACTCTCTCTCTCTCGCTCTTGCCTCTTGCTCTCCCGAGCTCCACCGCACCGAGAAAAAACTCCGGCGACCACCATTCCTCCGACGACCTCGCGCACAGTGATGGCCTCCGGCCCGAGCAACTGTCCGACCGCGGTGGACACTGAGGCCGAACTCGCCGCGGCGACGATGGCGATGGGCGGCTCGGTCTTCCGTTCTTCAGCAGGCCGCACCGGCGTCACGCCCGGTTCTTCGTCAGTCCCCTCCTCTGCTCCTACCGCGCATGCTCGCACGGCGGCGACCTCGGCGCCCTCGTCTTCAACCACGCCAGCGGCGTGTCCGTCGACGAAGAGGAGGAGCCAGCGGACCTCGAGTCATGCTACTGGCTCCCCTCCATGGTGGACGAGGAAGTCCTTAAGGACTTGGAGGAGGTCGGCTAACTGCCAACCCGGGAGGTCTGCAGCTGTCGGTCCGCCTTCGGGGACATCGTGCCAGCTCCGAAAGCCATCGAACAGGTAATCCTCACCTCCCACCTAGTTAGGGGAATGGCGTTGCCGCCTTCCACCTTTTTCAGTGAGGTGCTAGATCACTACGGGCTCCAGCCCCAAAACATCGCACCCAACAACATCCTAGTTCTAGCCGGCTTCACAGCTCCGTTCGAGGGCTATCTAGGTATTAGGCCTAGTTTAAAATACTTCAGATTTTGCTTTCGCTACTGGCATCAAACAGTGCCGGATGGAGGTCTGGCAACCTGCGGCAGTGTCACTTTCAACTGCTGCCAAGGACGTCAAATGGTATCCCAAGATACCTTACATTGAGCCCGTCAAAGGTTGGATCTCCACCTTCTGCTACTGCCAAGATATGGCAGCACCAGGGCGCGTGTTTGGTGTCCCCGCCTTTGTCAACGCGTCGCCTATGCCCAAGCCATGCTGGGACGAGGCGGCCCCGAAGGTCACGGAGGAGATCCGCCTTATTCAAAGGTGGATCGAGTTCCTCACCAAGACTATGGAGGCCCCGTTGCTGGACGGGGTGGATACCGTCATCTGCTGGCTTAGCCGGCAAATACTGCCCCTACGGTATATCCCGCATAAGATGAGTTAGTAGTCGCCTACTGCCACAGCTTCTCTTCGCGTAAGCGAGGAGGGGTTACCATCTGCCGAATTGGCGGCCCGACTTCGCATCCTTGTCAAAACAGGGCTTGTGAAGGCGGTGGAGGGTGTGCCAATGCACACCCACGACAACCCTCCCTTGAGGTAAGCATTTCTACTTTTGCCCTTCTTTGACAGCTTTGCTGGCTCATTTGAGTTTCCCTTATTACTTGCCTTTTTCGGTTTATGAAGCTCTACGCTTTAGGGGAGAATGACCTGGCTCCCGCCTGTTATGAACCGGGAGCCGGGAAACAAAGAAGTGCAAGGCGTCCTGCGCTTCTTCCTCTACGGTCAATGCCCAGAGGAGAAAACGGACCGCAGGCAACTGGGATGGTGCTCGTCGACGGCGAAGAGAATGCGGGGATTAACATCCCCCCAAGGTAAATATCTCTGCCTTATTTTCTTGTCGGTCCTATTTGTTGCCGGTATTCATTTGGCTGACATTATCTTGTTGCCATGGATCGGGTCACGACCTCCAAGTTGCCGGCCAAGTCCATGTTGGTCAGGGGAAGCGGCCTCTTGGCACTTCCCCGGCAACCATGCCGTCAACTCCGCAGCCCCAGGTCGGCGGGCTCATGAGCAATGCTCGTAGGCGGCCCGAACCCCATGCTCCGGCTTCAAGTCCCTCGCCAAGGACCACGTCAACTGGCCTGCTGCCAGCGCTCCATCTTGTTCGGCTGAGGCTGTGGCCGATGATGCCGGCCAATCGCGCCTCGCCAAGGAGGAGCTGATGGAGGAGGCTACCGGTGGGCCGCCAAGGGCAGCCCCAGCTTCCAAGGGCGGGAAGGTCAGGGACCCCTGGGCGTCTCTGAAAGACGCCAAGGAGGCATCCTTGTCCTTTGCCGACTTCGCCGCCAAGACCTTCGTCGACTTGGAGGGCGATATTGCGGTAAGTTGTTATTTTGGCACTGGTAGCATATAAACGTAGTCATTCCCCCCCCCAAGCACGTAGGTGGCAATGTGATGAAATTATTGCCGGCTGAGTGGTTTTGACAATGTCGTATGCTACTGGCTACTTCTGCATGGTGTCCTTACCGCCAACGTCGAACTCATCTCCTCTAGAGGGGAGATGAACAGGCGCTACCGTCTTTTGAAAAAAGATTGTGACGCCAAGGACGTGCGTGATGACCCACAAGTATAAGGGATCACAACAGTCTTCGAGGGAAGTAAAACCCAAATTTATTGATTCGACACAAGGGGAGCCAAAGAATATTTATAAGGTTTAACAGATGATTTGTCAGATCAGCTGCACCTGTGAATAGACTTGCTCAAAATGGAATATCAGCAGCAACAATTTTATAGCAGAGACAGTAGTGAAAGACCAGTAGCAGGAGAATTAAGACATCGATTGTGATTGAAGTAGACAGCAGGATTAAAATACTATAGGCACAGGGACGGATGTACGTGCATTGCATGGATAAGATAATTCATGTAATAACATAGCATAGGCATTTGCAGATGAATAATATAAAGCATCCAAGTATTAACTAATCATAAGCATGTATTCCAATTTAGTTGTGCGTGCTCGCATTGAGAAACTAGCACATCATCTTTTGTCCTGCCAGCCCGTTTGCAGCGGGGCCTCAAGGAAAACTATTGACAATTAAGGTACTCATTTAAATAAAGTACCGGAGCAAAGCATTAACACTCCGTGAATACATGTGATACTCACATCATAGCCATTCCCTCCGGTTATCCCAATTATTGTCACTTTGGGGCCATTGGTTCCGGACAATAAGATGTGTATACAACTCATAGATATGATCCAAAACAATAATTATCATCATGATTCAGTAACATGTTCCGATCAGAAATCATGGCACTCAGGCCATAGTGTGAAGCATTAAGCAAAACAGGTTGCAACATTGACGTAAAACACCGATAACGGATACTAGGCACGATGCCCAAACAATCTTACAGCTATTACATGAGTGATCTTATCCAATCCCTACCATCCCCTCAAACCTACAGCGGTGAATTACTCACTCATGGACGGGGGAACATGGATGGTTGATGGAGAGGCGGTGGAGATGACGATGGCGATGATCCCCTTCGATTCCTCGTCCCGGCAGTGTGCCGGAACAGAGACTTCTGGTCCACGAACTAGGGTTCGCGATAGCGGCTCCGTACGGTTGTGTTCTCTGGAAAAGTGGCTACCCCCCAAGCGTTTTAAGGTCGGAGGGGTCTTGATGGTCGGAGGGGTCGCGAGAAGGTGGCCGAGGTGGCCACACCACCTCCTGACGCGGCCAGATGTGTAACATCCCAACATTTTGGAATGTTTAAAAATCACTAAAATTTAAAACTTTTGTTTGATTAAAATAAAATATTAAAATGCATAAGAAAACGAACTATAAAAGACCTCAAGCATGTTGAAAAAGTTTAATATCTTTAATATCTCAAATAATCATTATTTAAAAAGTTGTTTCAAGTTAAACATTATAATATCCATTGTATTTGTTAAAACCTCAATATGTAAATTGATAAATAAGTTACAAACTCTCAAACCATTTTCATAATAAAAAGTCTCTTTGTAAGTATTTGATTTAAATAACTTAGCCATAACTATTCATAAATTAAAATAATACTTAGAAGTATCCTTTTAAACTATTTAAAACATGGTCTAATTGTCAAATGGGTTTCATTATCTTACATGAGTTCAAAAAAATTGTTTTGGAAATTACAAGTCCATAGGTTATAACTTTAAAACTTCATAGATTATATAATTAATGAATTATCCAAATAAACATTTCCTTAGCTTAAATGATTTTCATTAATGTTCAAAACATAAATTGATTCTCATGAATATATTCAATATAAGAAATGAAATAAATCTAAAATCTTTTCCAAAGGTATTTTATAGAGTTTTAAAATGATTTATCATAATACAAAACTTAATGGTGCACAAAATATTTTGAATTAAAAATGAATACATTATATTTCCCTTTTCATTTCAAATAAATGTGTGATGTTATTTAATATTGTACTAAAGCCAAAGATGATTTAATATTGGAAAATGAGTTTAAATAACTTAATTTTAAACTTATAGAGTGTTGTATTTTTATAAATTTTATTTAGACAAAAACGAAATTATTTAAGCCATGTTTTGAAATTTGACATTAAGTGTCAAATTTGTATTTAATCAATAATTCAAAATTTTGATTTTTGAAAAGTGTTCAAAACATGCCTACAACTGGTTTAACCAAAAGATATTGTTTTTACAAATTTTTAGAAATTTATTTTACTTGATTTGGAGTCTTAAATCAAAAGTTATGAAAGAAATAAGAACAATCAGAAAAAGAAAAAGAAAAAATGCTGACGTCATGCTATCAGCATCATCTTCATGCTTAGGAAACCAGCACGCACGCACGCGCGGCCGAAACGTCCGGCCGAAATGGCTATCTTGTTTCCCGTTGATTTAAAGCAGCAAAAGACGCACCGTTTCTTTCTAATTAAAGCCCATTATCTCCTCTTTCATTCCCCCATAAAAGCCCCATCCGAAACATCCTAAAATGCTCCAATTTCGTCCGCCATTAGACATGGCCGTTTTTGGTCGAATTTAATGTCCGGTTGATTGCGGGCAAATTACTGCACCAAATAAAGCATCGTCTGATTCTATAGAAAGCCCTCGACCTCCTCCTCCATCCCCCCCCCCCCCAAATCCCTCTCCAATACGACCCCAGGCCGACGAATTTCTTCGCCGGAGTTTCGCTCGACCGCCACCGTATTTCTTTGGTTCCGGCGAATAGAGTGAGTCCCCGCCGCCGATTCTTGGTCCTTACTCTTTCCCACATCCGTGCGCTCCTTTAAAAACCCTCCTAGCTTCATTTCCATAGCCAAATCGTGGAGGCCGAGCTCAACCCGAGGGTCATCGTCGTCGTCGCCACTCCGTCCGCCTCTCCACGCAGCTCCGGGAATCGCCGCTCAACTCCGACACCGTCTTCCGCTCCGCCGTGTCCATATACGCGTCGCCGTCGTCTCCCTTGCGTCCGGGAGATTCCGAAACATCGTCGCCGTCCACACCCGTCGCCGACGACCACAGCACGCTGACCGTGGTATAATAAAAAATTGTATTTTTGTCGCGCACTAACTTGATAATTACAGAAACATGTAAAACATTATTTTAATTATAGTTTTAGTTCTGTAAGGTCAAAATTTGTAAATAAAGTATCCTTCGAATGCCCCTTACGTGTAGAATACCTTGGTTATGTTGATTTACATCTTTGAGTAGGTTAAATTTATTTAATTTGCAAATGGGCAATATGAGTAAAATTGGACATTACTTTTGATAGAAACATTATTTTTGATTAAATCCAATTACTATAAATTTAAGTAAATCCCCTTTGTCTATTAATATTATTTATAAAATTTTGTTATAAAATCTAATCACATAAAACTTCAATCTTATTTGTAATTCATTTTATTATATTTTCCAAAAATAGAAATTAATTAAATTGCATTTATAACCTCATGCATACTTTATAAATATCACAAAAATTAGTATGATGTTTCTTGTGATTAAAAAGTGCATTTCATGCATAACTTATTTTATTATATAGTTATACTCCTCCTAGGAAAACCTCTTCATTATTTTCTCTGAGTTAGGATTATTTTCAAACTTACTATTTAGGTAAAGTGCTATGCACTTAGACACTTAGGAGAAAACAAACTCTCGAAGCATCTCCAAGGAGTAGAAGCACTTAGAAGAAAATCAAGAAGAAGTTCATGAAGACCAACCAAAAATATTTTCTAAGTCTTGCTTCCCTCTCTCTTTTCTCCCTTCTTCTGTTAGACTTCATGATGACTAATTTAAATCCAAGACCAGCCTCGAGGATACAAGAACCACTAAGTCTGAAGATTTATCAAGTCTATCAAAACATCAATCAAGACATCACCAAGGAGAATGTTACAAGTCTGGAGATGAAGCCTGGAAGACCAACTACATCATTCTTTCTATCTTTTCCCTCTTTCCTAATCTTATCTTTCACTTTAGACATAAACGATTTTTGATCATGTTATTACCATCTTGAAGTTTGTTGGATCCTAGCGGCATAGTGAGACGAAGCGGCCTGGAAACTAACCTTACATGTCCACGTACATGAGACCTGTTCCACAATTTAAGTGGCTGGCCGGGTGTCTGTCTCTCTCAGTATAGTGAATATCCGATTTACAAAGAGTTGTTAATAATTGTTGATCACCTTGAAGAATAGAGTTAGTATTTTCTCTAAGTAGTTATGAACATCATGACTAAGTCATTGAGTGCTTATTCAAGATGATTTATAACAAAGTATTTTGTCCAACCTATGACTTTAGTCCTTAGTCATTTTGACCAACCTAATTGCCTTGCATTAACTTAAAAGATTTTCATGGCATGACATGCATCTCTAGTCCTTAGAAATAATTTGCATATCATGCATGACATGCTTTCCTTAGAAGTTATGAAACTTGTTTGTTCATTATGTATTCTTGTATGTGTTGTGTTGTTTTGTTTTATGATTGTTGTATTGTTGTTTGTTTATATTGTTTAGACTGAACGGAGAGTTCCGAGTATCGTTGAAAAGAGTTTGTGAACAACGACAACATTCAAAGGCAAGTGGCACACCTCATAAACTTCCTATTATTTTCTATATGCATTACTTAGTGTATTTTTATATGCATGTGTAGGATAGTATTGCTATGCTAAACCTGTGTAGAATTCCCTTACTCCTGTGTCTAGGTGCCTATATCATACTTAGCAGAAATATTGATGCAATGCAATTGATGAAAAGTTTTACAAAATATTAAGTGACTACTCAGGGTTGTGCTCATGGTTGTCGTCGCCTAGGATGAATGTCTATTCTACTTAGGGCCGTGAGGATGGTGATTTTCACCTGAGAGTATATCCACTAAAAAAATGAAACACCTGGGTGGTAAGTGGTTGTATGGTTTATGTTGAGTGGCTACTCAGTTCCATGTCTATGGTTCCTAGAGTATGTACACTTGTGAATGGCCACCCAGGAACAGAGGAATCTGAAGAACTCCGAGTGACGATTGCTTCCAGTGCAGCCATTACCATATGGGCTCTGGCTTGATCAATCATGTTGCATGGACTCTCTCCGGCTTGGCAAGCAGATGTAGGGGGATGATAGGTGGAAAGGGTCAAGCCAGAGTGGGAGGGAAAATTCTTCTGAAAGATCTCGTCTCATTCTTCTCCTTTTCCTTATCACTATAAGTGTGTAAAGGATAGTTTGGGTTCAATGGGTACAATGGTGAACGTGCACAATCTCTACAGAGTGTAAAACTTACGGACAATTTGAGCAGCTGATCGTGGACGTCAACGGAGGATTCCACCATTCCAACTTCAGAAATAAAACTTGATGGGTGAACAAGGGTAGAATGAGACAGTGGTTTTCATGCCATGAATGTCTCATATAGAAGAAAAGTGTTTCCAAAGAGTTAGGAAAATTTGTCTTTATGCAAAATAGCCTTGAACTCCACCAGCCAAATAAGCATATAGGTTATTAGAGTTATTCCACTAAGTGTCCACCATAGTGTCACTTCCCAGACTCCATCTGTAATGGAATCTGACCCACGTTGTTGCAACATTTTTCTTATTGCAGATTGTTCAGATGACGAGTGAGGTATCGTTTAAAGGTTTCGAGTCTGCAACCAACATGTTTTCGCCTGTGGCAACATGAATGTGATGGAGACTCACTGCTATTGTATTTCCGTTGTTTACTCTTTCAAAGCTAGCTTTATGCTATGCAACTTGTATTGAATATTTTGTAAGTCTGGATCATCGATGTGATAAAATTGATACTTTGTTGTGATATTACATCGTAAACTGTGTGTGCAAACGAATTGATCCAGTGATTTGCACTATACACAGGTATCTTCCTTATTTTAAGTGCAGGTACGCTACAAGATGGGCCCCACACCATGGGGTGATGTGGGCCCCTCAGGCCTCTTCTCCGTTTGGTCTTCTTGGTTCCTGGTCCTCCTCGGATAGAAAATAACTTCTGGTTGTCTTTCGGTCTTTTTCCCTAAAGTTGATATTTCTGCACAAAAAGGAGACACCAGAGTAATTATGCTGAAAACAACGTTAGTCCGCGTTAGTTGCATTTAAAACACACAAATTAGAGGTAAAATAATAGCAAAAGTGTTCAGGAAAGTAGATATGTTTTGGACGTATCAACTCCCCCCAAGCTTAGCTTATTGCTTGTCCTCAAGCAATTACCGTTAACAACTTAGTGCGATAAAAGAACTTTCACGAACTCATTTGCTCATGTGATGTAAATATTCTCATTATGACAACAAATGCTTAGAATATTCATAATAAGACATATATAAACGGTGTCATACAATAGTTATGTAAACCATGAAGAGATGCCAATTAAACGGATGATAAATAACATGAAACATATTAATTCACAGGATTGCAATAATCATAAGAAAGTATGATAAAGTGGTATCTCGCTTGCCCGAATGTAACATCAAATTAAAAATGCCCATGCACCTCTGAGTTTCAAGGGAAGACTAGAGATAAAGATATTAAAGATAAAAGCATCTAGATTACACCGCGGTTAACATATTAAGGGACAAGCACATTACACTAATAATTACAATTATGCTCTCGAGAAGGTGCTCATAGAAGGATGGTGAATCAACAGTAAAGTAAAAGATATGGCCTTCATTGAGGGAAGTAGGGATTCAACATGTGCTAGAGTTTCTTATCATTTTGAAAACAGAGGTACAATTGTTTTTAAGTGGTGGTTGTTAGGTCAACGAATGGCAATAGAGTTCTTGTTATCTTCCATACTAAGCAAGTTGAGAGCGGTTCCGATTACTTTTTAAACAAAGCAATTGTAATATGCATCTTTATATTCATATATTTTTATAGCTTGACACTCCTCCCCACCTTTCTAACAATACCATGTGTAACACCCCAATTTTCTCAGCATTAGTAACTGTGGTGTTATCCTAGATTTTCAGCCTTAGCAAAAACTTTTGGGTGTGTAGAATTTTTGAGTCATGATTTAATTTGTTTGCACACCTTATGCTTGTTGTGCTCCACTAGCCTTCCATGATAATTGAAAACACTAAAACCTCAACAACAAAATCAAAATATCAACTATTAGGATCTTCATGGTTGTTAAAACTTAGCCAAACTAGGAGCAAATATTAAGCAAACCATAAATGGTTTTTGACATGCATATGAAACATTTTGGTCTAAGGAATCTATAGTTTCACACCTCGTTCCATTTTTTCTTAAAAGAACTTGTTTGCACATAAATATCACTAGTTTAAGTATGCATCAAATATCAATGACCATTAGCTCTTCTTTTCTTTTCTGATTTTATTTCTCTCATCTCTTATTTAGGGAATTAATAAGTAAACACTAAATTTATCAAATTCTACCATTAGCTAGTGTTTGTTCATCATTTGTTTTGAATTTTCAAATTCAAAATATTCCTTAGGATTTTCAAAAGAAGAGAATGGAGAAGAAGAAGAACCTAATCTAACCGAACCCTATCTAACCCTCCTCGATCTCTCTTTCTCTCTCTCAATCATCTCTGCTGGTGAAGAAGGGGACAGCACCCCCTTGCCCTACCCCACCTGCCAGCCTCTCCTTTCCCCTCTCCTTCATCCATCTCTCACTTTTTTCTCTCCATTGCCCAACCCGAGCTCACCCCCTTCGCTCCTACTGGCTTGGACACATCCCAGGCCGACCAACGTTCCCCTGCACCTCTCCACCGCCCTCCCCAGCCAATGGACACGCCCCAAACCCACCTCTCTTCCTCGGACCCGAGGCAAACCCTAGAAAACAACACCGAGGCCACAACTCGCGTCCGCGACCTCCCCTCTCTATTTCTCTCGTCCCAAACGCTCCCCTATCTCCCACACTCCACTCCCTCAGACCCTCGCTCTAGCTCTCAAGCTCATTTGTCCAGGAGACGAAGAATCTCACCTCGGTAGCCGTCGTAAGAAAATCGTCGTGGTCGTCACTTCTCTCCACCATCCCTCGCCATTTTTGGCTCCTCGAGCGCGTCTCGACGAGACCTAATTTCCCCTACCCTCCTTTTCATGTTTAGGTGCCCGTAGGCGTCACGTTCGTCCACAACCCGAGAAGATCGCCGCCGCCGTCGCCATGGACTCCGGCACCGCCCGAGGAAGCTGATGACACCGTCGTGCACTCCGTCGTCTCCTCCGTCGGCCCCTATCCTTCCCCTGGCCTCGCTCAGCCTCTGGTGAGCGCTCGTTGCCGCCCTCCTTCTCTTCCGCGTCTGGTTCGTCCGCGCCGCGACGCGAGGAGGACGAAGACCGTGAGCCGTAGATCGCGAGATCTACGGCCAGGTTTGAACCACGTTGTGCGCGCACGTCTCGCGCGATTGGGCCGGCCCAGTTCGGCCTCCCGCGCTGCTCCGCGTATCCTCTGGGCCGGTTTGGCCCAGAATTGGCCGCTCGGCCCTTTTTCTTTTTAGAAATTCATTTTTCTGTTAATATTTCCAGAGAATCTTTAGTCTCGCTTTTATTCATTTGTGGTAAATCTACATTAGCTAAAATGATGAGACTAATTTTATAGCATGCACACACATTTTTTTAATCATGTGGCGTTGGATTTAGTCCAAAATATATTTCCTATCGTATGGTAAAATAGATCTAGTAAAAAGTATCTTTTTCACCATTTGTTTAAGAACTTGAGATTTATAAATTCAAATCATGCAAAATAAGATTCTATGGAAAGCCTATAAAAATGTCTACTTAGATCTGTAAGTCTTGCATGCATGAGATTACTCCAGCATAACATCAGTAGATGTTTGGTGATTTTTAATTCTTAAATAAAAACACTTTTTGAGTTAAATGCACTTGGAAGGGTTAGATATGAGTTGGAAGTGTCATGTGCCACAAAGGTAGATTTGTCCTGAAAATATTTATTATTTATTGGGCAAATCTCTGAAAAACAGGGAAATAATCTCTTAAAATGCATTTCTGAAATTTCAGAGATCATTGCATGTCTAGTTTTGTTTGGTTGAGCCACTTTTTTCCCTAGATTAATGTTTGGGATATTTTTTTGGGATAGCCACATGTTTTATCTATCTCACCCCACTGGTTTGGCACAAAAATAATCCATATTATTTTCTGTACATAAATAATAGTCAGAAGTATATGTTATCTTAAAACAAGGACAACTTGAGCTAGGAGTATCCAAATTAGATGAATAAAATCTCCATTTAAAGAGAAAACTCATATCTCACCTGAAAAGTTAATTATGCATACAGGAGATCTATAAAACTGAATCTATCTTCTGTTTAAGTTTGACATCAGTAGCTCTTAACTGATTTATAATTCTTGTTTGGTGATAGATTTTCATGCTCAGCTAATTTTCAGAGCTCCATATGATAGTTAGGAGTCATGTGGTAGAAGGGTTTAATTTTAGGAGCAGTACCTTAGGAGTTATGCCTTTTTCATGAAAAAAGCCCTTGATGAGTATTTAAATGCATCAGTTGTATGTTCTGTTTGTGATGCTTGTTGTTGCTCTGTTTGTGATGCTTGTTGTTGGTGATTATACTTTAGGTTGTTATCAACTCGCAGTTTAGGATTTACACTAGTTTTGTTTGTTTCTTTTTTCATGTTACGGTAGAACCGCAAACCGAAGAGGAGCTGTATGAGGTAGCTGAGCACAACTACGAAGAAGAACAAGACCAGGGACAGTACTCTGAGCAAGGCAAGACACCTCACCAATATAATGAATCCTATTATTTTTATCAAGCATATTTTTTTTCAAAATAAAATAATGCATGTTTTATTTCTTTTGTGGTACCTTGCCACCCAAAGACTATTTTTACAAAATATTGTTTGGCCAAAGTTATCTACTAGAATATTATAGGTGTTACAAAAAGGAGTTTAGTTGGTGAGCCTTGTTTTTGAAGGCTCCATCCAAAAGATTAAGTTTTCTAGTAGTGAACTCTTATTTCCTTACCTCAAAACTTTAGGATGGGAACCCATTTGAGAAAACTGTTTTACGGAGGAAAACCCGAGTTACTGGGAGCAATCGGCGAGCAAGTGTTTTATTAAAACCCGAGTTGCTGGGAGCAATCGGAGACGTTTGCGAAAACCCGAGCTGCTGGGAGTAGTCGGAGGAGAAAGTGTTTTGAAAAACAAAGTGTGACCCTAGCTGCCGCCTGAACAATTAACCCGTGCAGCCACACTACCTGACATGGGTAGGGCTTAGCCGGAAGCTTGTCTGTTTTAGTGTTGGGGCTCTCATACTTCCTATAACGGCTGGGCCCTCGAAGCCGGGTTGTTGTTCGGAAGAGACAATACACTGTTGAGGACCAACAGCCGGACGATTACGGTGGGTCTCCTGACGTGGCGGTGTGGCGTCCCGAGGAAAGACCAAGCGGTCTAGTGGAGCACACGGTGCCTAGGAGAACAAACCTACCGGGAGGCCCCGATACTACGGTGGTCATAGTGGAAAGTTTTGATCGTGTTATCCGGACCCCCGCATGCAGTCGTATGACGGGCCGTGGCAGACACGGCGGAAGGACCGATTGGTGTGGGTAAAGTGTGCAACCTCTGCAGAGTGTAAATCAATTCGAATAGCCGCGTCCGCGGTCATGGACGGTTGGAAAGGTCCCACTAGGCATGCTGGCTGTTTTATGGTTTTTCGAAAGAGAAGTGTTTTCGAAGGAAGCAAGGAGTCAACAAAGTGGTACCTGGGAGGTACGGAATTTGGGAGAGGATGGTTGGTCTCGGGGAGACAATCAGTCTGGTCTCAAGGAGGAAAAAGGGTTACCCCTATCCTATTGTTTCAAATGGTCTTACAAAAGAAGGTTTTGAACTTGGATATGTCCTTGCTATATCTAAGAGAAGAGAATTCTATCTCTAAATGTTTTTCTTCCACAAAGATATAGAGATTTCGTATTCTCTATGCTTGAAATCATTGTATTCGAAAATAAGCTCTGTAGTTGTATATAGGAGCCTTCCCAATTTTCGAATTGTGTTTTCTTGCATTATCATGAAAACTTAAGCCTAGAGGTGGTCTTGCGAGTACGTAATTGTATTCATATGGCTTTGTCCCTGGATATTCAAATGTCCAGATTATAATGAGGAGGCCTACGTCGAGGAGGAGGTGTATGATGACGACTACGCCACTTAGCTGTCACCGGTCAACTGCACTTGTGGGATCAGCGCTCGGAGATGTTAAGAGCCGTCGCTAGCCACGAGCTTCCGCTATCTTAGTTAATTCCGTCCTGCGTGACGAGGTTTGTTGACTTTGGTCGTATGACCGTCTATGTGTTGTAAGAATTTTATTCGTACGACTTGAATGATGTAACTCTTTGATACCTATGTTGGTTATGTGATTGCGATGCACTGATCATTGGGATCGTGATCTTTTACATAAAGTGGGCATCTCGGACTTGTTTCGAGGGGTCCTTACAGACTTGGTATTAGAGCCATCGTTGACCTTAGGAGACTTTAGCTAGGTTGGGCGTCGACGTCACGCAAAAATGTTTTTCCTAAAAATCTAGGAGAGATACTTAAAATGTGCAGAATATACTGCTATCCCCTCCCCTCTGTTGTTGGTTACTGATCAATATTATACATGCATTAAACCTCATGTTTTTACCTGTTTAAAATTTTGCGCATCTTTCACTAATTCAACCTCCATTTAAAATTTTGTGTAGATGAGCGGAGAGTTCTCGTCGTCGATTCAGTTGGGAGTTGTGCCCGACACTGAAGTTTCGCGTCTGTTCCAGGCAGACCTACTCCAGCTTACCAGGCACTTGAGGCGTCCGCTACCTGAGCTGCTGATAGGACGCTGTCTACCCATGGTTGGGGACGAGATGTCCTGGACCGTGAGGTGCATCCTTCGAGGACCTCTGGTGCCACCCTACTCAGATGGGGGCATTCGTCACCGTGCTGCAGAGAGCTCTAGCTCGCTTGGTGTGTGCTCACAGTACCGAGCTGAGCGGCACCCGTTTCGAGTTTTACTCTGGCCTGGACGAGCAGAGTAACCCTGTGCCGCCGCGTCCCCACCCCACTCTCGGGAACCACTTGGCCGAGCTGGGACTCCTCGTCGAGTACACCCAGTCCCAGCTGGTCACTAGTCGTTTCGAGAGTGATCTTCACCGTCTGAATCACGACGGTGCTGATGTGCGGATCTCGGCAGCTGAGTTGAGGATCGAGGACCTGGAGATGCAACTCAAGGCGTCTCAGGACAAGCTGAAGACCGTGGAGCTGAAGCTCAAGACCTCAGAGGAGCGTCTAGTGGAGTCCCAGGCAGAGCTGAAGAAGGAGCGCCATTCCGTCTCTGCGCGTTTCCAGACTACTCGCTTCTACAAGTTCCATCTTGACGGTATGGTTGACATGCTCCGGTCGACCATTGACGACCGCGACGAGAGGATTAGCGAGCTGGAGAGCGAGGTGGAGGCACCGAGCAAGGAGAACGATGATCTGTTGCCTGATGATGAGGACCCCTATGGAGGATATGGACATGGAGCCTGAGAGTGGACAGGACGACGACGACCTTCGAGGCGAGGACGGTGAGGACTCAGGAGCTGTGATGTCCGAGGACGAGGACCCCGACGAGCCACCTTTCGACAGTGACGCTGCCGGGGACGTGGAGTAGCTAGTTGCATAGTATCTTTTGGGTTAGGGACGAACCATCGCGATAAGTGGATGCGATTGTGTGGTCTAGTTAGTATGAGTGTGTGTTTGAATTATTGTAAGACTATGTCAGTTCGGGTGTTGTGGTTGTGAACTATGTGATGATGCTTTTGGAACCTTGTTATGGAGTGGATCTTGTCTTACTTTGAGAAATGTCTTGCTAAAATTTATATGCTGATGTGTCTGATTGATGAACCCTTTTTCCTAAAAACCTGTTTTAAAAAAATTCTAATAAGGTTATTAATGTGTGTTTTAATCTGAAATTCAGAATGACTAGGGATCCACCACCCCCACCACCCGAGCCATCTATGGCTCAAGTGCTACGTCTTCTCCTGGAGGATCGTGAGGCAGCTCGCACTGAGAGGAATGCTAACCTTGCCACCCTGCAACATCTTGCTCAGATTGCCGTCAATCAGAATGGCGGCCAAGGGAACGAGGAACCCCGTTCCAAGCTGCATGATTTTCAGAACACCAACCCGCCAGTCTTCTCCAAAAGTGAAGTACCCCTGGATGCTGATGATTGGATCCGTACCCTCGAGAACAACCTGAGAGTCGCCCAAGTGGGTGACAACGAGAAGGTGGTCTACGCCACTCACTACCTCTCTGGGCCTGCCCGAGCATGGTGGGAGGCCATTCGTGCTCTGTTGCCACCAGAGAAAGTAGTGGCTTGGGCGGCTTTCAAGACCAAGTTCTTGAAGCGTTATGTGCCCTCCGGACTCGTCAGTATTATGCGAGAGAAGTTCCTGCAGCTCAAGCAAGGCGGGATGTCTGTGAGCGAGTACTTGGAGAAGTTCACTTCTTTAGCAAGGTATGCGCCCACCGATACCGATACCGAGGACAAGAAGAAGGAGAGGTTCCTGAACGGGCTTCATGATGAGATGAAGTGCATTCTGGTGGTGATGCCTTTCACCGACCTGGAGTCCCTGGCGGATGCTGCCATTATGATGGAGCACAAGCGCAAGGCTTCGTTTGACAACCGCAAGCGTCGCCAGCAGATGCAGCAAGGCAGCAGCAGCAGCCCAGCCGGGAGTTACCCCCGTCCACGCCCTTCACCTCCACCAAGGCCTTATTATCCATCGTCAAGGCCTCCAACTTTTGTAACAAGACCCAGCTACTTCCCTCGCCCGCCTGCACCTCGCCCTGGAGGTGGTTCCAACCCCGGCCTCAACTTTAACAGGCCACCTGCTCCGAAGCCCACAGGAGGATGTTTCACTTGTGGACAGCCTGGACATTTCTCGCGGGATTGTCCCACTAGACAGCCCGCCGGTGGTCGCCCTAATGCGACAAAGATGAACCAAGGGCCACTCCGTCCACCATGAGGCAAGAACCCGTATCCCAAGAAAGCGTCCTCTGTGACCCGAGGCCATCTGAATCATATCAGTGCAGAAGAAGCTCAGGAGGCGCCAGAACTGGTTATGGGTACGTTCCCTGTCAACTCAGTTCCTGCCTCAGTTTTGTTTGATTCAGGAGCTTCCCATTCCTTCGTTACGGAGCCGTTTGTTATGAAGAGCGGTATGGTCCCAACCTTGTTGCATCGCCCTATGAGGGTAAAAATTCCGGGGCCACCACTAAGGCCATTGTATCTTGCAAGGAGACTCCTGTGGAAATTCAAGGAGCCCGATTCCATGCGGATTTAGTGGTATTAGGAAAACAAGGAATATAAGTGGTTTTAGGAATGGATTGGATGGCAGTCAACCGGGGAAAAATTGATTGCACCAACAAGTCTGTCACACTAACCACCCCGGAAGGAGAGGAGATTACACACTTCTCGACCCAGTACTCCACCACGGGTCATTTCCACAAGAGTGTTGCTGGAGCCGTTTTGGAAGAGGTACCGGTAGTTTGTGATTACCCGATGTTTTTCCCGAGGAGCTACCAGGTATGCCGCCAGATCGGGATACCGAGTTCATCATTGAGTTGGTACCCGGTACTGGCCCCATAGCTCAAAAACCCTACCGGATGAACCCCGAAGAGTTGGTGGAACTGAAGAAGCAGTTGGATGACCTGCTTAAAAAAGGGATGATTCGCCCTAGTGCGTCACCCTGGGGGTCACCAATCATCTTCGTGGATAAAAGGGACGGTACCACTCGCTTATGTGTGGATTACCGTAAGCTGAATGATGTGACTATTAAAAACAAGTATACTCTACCCAAAATTGAGGATCTATTTGATCAGCTTAACGGAGCCCGAGTCTTCTCTAAGATCGATCTCCGCACCGGATACCATCAGCCGAAAGTTAGAGAATCTGACATCCCTAAGACAGCCTTCGTCACTCGTTATGGGTTGTTTGAGTATACGGTGATGTCCTTCGGCCTAACTAATTCCCCTGCTTACTTCATGAACCTAATGAACAAGGTGTTCATGGAATACTTGGATAAGTTTGTAGTTGTCTTCATCGATGACATCCTGATTTATTCCAAGTCAGAAGAGGAGCATGAAGAGCATCTGAGGTTGGTTCTCGGTACCCTACGAGAGCACCAGTTGTATGCTAAGTTCAGTAAATGCCAGTTCTGGTTGAAAGAAGTAGGTTTTCTTGGCCATGTTATCTCAGCGGGAGGGATATCTGTAGATCCTACCCACATCCAGTCCATCCTTGAATTCCCAACCCCCACTAACCAAACCGAAGTGAGGTCCATCCTTGGATTAGCAGGTTATTACCGCAAGTTTGTTGAAGGATTTTCGAGTATCGCCAAGCCCCTTACTCAACTTTTGAAGAAGGACCAGAAGTTTATCTGGACCGATAAATGTGAAGCCAGCTTCCAGGAACTGAAAAAGCGCCTTATTACCGCACCTATTTTAACTATGCCAGATGTGACCAAAGATTTCGTGGTTTATTGCGATGCCTCCAAACTTGGACTTGGGTGTGTCCTTATGCAAGAGGGCAAAGTGATTTCCTACTCGTCGCGACAACTCTGCAAGCATGAACAGAATTACCCCACCCATGACCTAGAGCTTGCTGCAGTTGTCCATGCGCTCAAGACTTGGCGACACTTCCTGATGGGCAACCGCTGCGAAATTTACACCGATCACAAGAGACTGAAGTACATCTTCACCCAGAGGGATTTGAACATGAGGCAGCGAAGATGGATAGAACTCATCAAAGATTATGACTTGGATATCCATTACCACCCTGGAAAGGCTAACGTTGTAGCTGATGCCCTTAGCCGTCAGCCGTGTTCATTCAACTCCCTGATCAAGATTCGACAGCCAGAACTCTGGGAAGAGCTTGATAAGATGGGTATAGAAGTAGTCAGTTATGGGGCCGTCGATCAACTCCTGTTGCAACCCACCTTATAGGAGAAGATCAAGGAAGCACAGAAGGGTCACGAAAGCATTGAGGGCATCAAGCGAAGATTAGACAAAGAAGAAGTCACTGGATTCACCATCGACCCTGCCGGCATTCTTTGGTACAAGGGGGCATCTGCGTACCGTCGGACCCTGTTTTGAAGCAATTAATTATGAAGGAGGCCCACGAGACTTTGTACTCTATCCACCCTGGTGGAACCAAGATGTACCAGGATTTGAAAAAGAATTTCTGGTGGCATGGTATGAAACGCGAGATTACACTCTTCGTCCAGAACTGCGCCATCTGCCAAAGAATCAAAGCAGAACACTAGCGACCAGCTGGATTACTCCAACCTCTTAAGTTGCCTAAGTGGAAATGGGATGAGATCGGCACGGATTTTATCACTGGATTACCCTGATCCAATCGCGGGCATGGCGCTATTTGGGTTATTGTGGATCGACTCACCAAGGTGGCACATTTTCTCCCGGTGAGCAATCGTCATCGATCTGATCAACTAGCGGATCTTTACATGTCGCGCATCGTCAGCCTTCATGGGATACCTTAGACTATCGTATCAGATCGGGGAACCCAATTCACTTCTCAATTTTGGACTAAGCTTCATGAGGAGCTCGGAACCAAACTCTTCTTCAGTACCGCATATCACCCTCAGACAGGAGGACAAACAGAAAGGGTCAACCAGATCTTAGAGGATATGCTTCGATCCTGTGTATTAGCTTATGGGGCCAAGTGGGAAAGTTGTTTGCCGTTTGCTGAGTTCTCTTACAACAACAGCTACCAAGCTAGTCTGAAGATGGCACCATTCGAGGCTTTGTACGGACGGAGGTGTCGTACTCCTTTGAACTGGTCGCAAACGGGAGACAGCCAAATTTTTGGGGTTGACACCCTGAGGGAAGCCGAAGAGCAAGTTCAACTCATCCGGGACCGACTTAAGGCCGCCCAGTCCAGACAGAAAAGTTACGCACATTACAGGAGGCGTGAACTCAACTTCAAGGAAGGAGATATGGTATACCTGCGTGTTACTCCACTCAAGGGAATGCAACGTTTTCATGTGAAGGGGAAGTTAGCACCAAGGTATATAGGTCCTTTTAGAGTAAGCGGTCGAAGAGGAGAAGTATCTTATCAGTTAGACCTGCCACCCCATCTGTATGATTTTCATGACGTATTTCACGTGTCTCTGCTCCGGAAGTGCCTGCAAGTTCCTGGTGGTACTCATTCTTATCCAGAGGTAGATCATCGACTATTGATCTCAACCATGATCTCACCTACCGAGAACGACCACTCCGTGTCCTCGCTGAAGACGTCCGTCTGACTCGGAGTCGGAAGATCAGATTCCTGAAGATACAATGGAGCAACCATTCGGAGGAAGAAGATACCTGGGAGCGTGAAGATTATTTGGAGCGTGAATTTCCTGATTTTCTTTCTTCTTCAAATCCGGAATCTCGGGGACGAGATTCTCCTAAGGGGGGGAAGGTCTGTAACACCCCAATTTTCTCAGCATTAGTAACTGTGGTGTTATCCTAGATTTTCAGCCTTAGCAAAAACTTTTGTGTGTGTAGAATTTTTTAGTCATGATTTAATTTGTTTGCACACCTTATGCTTGTTGTGCTCCACTAGCCTTCCATGATAATTGAAAACACTAAAACCTCAACAACAAAATCAAAATATCAACTATTAGGATCTTCATGGTTGTTAAAACTTAGCCAAACTAGGAGCAAATATTAAGCAAACCATAAATGGTTTTTGACATGCATCTGAAACATTTTGGTCTAAGGAATCTATAGTTTCACACCCTGTTCCAAATTTTCTCAAAAGAACTTGTTTGCACATATATATCACTAGTTTAAGTATGCATCAAATATCAATGACCATTAGCTCTTCTTTTCTTTTCTGATTTTATTTCTCTCATCTGTTATTTAGGGAATTAATAAGTAAACACTAAATTTATCAAATTCTACCATTAGCTAGTGTTTGTTCATCTTTTGTTTTGAATTTTCAAATTCAAAATATTCATTAGGATTTTCAAAGAAGAGAATGGAGAAGAAGAACCTAATCTAACCGAACCCTATCTAACCCTCCTCGATCTCTCTCTCTCTCTCTCTCAATCATCTCTGCTGGTGAAGAAGGGGACATCACCCCCTTGCCCTACCCCACCTGCCAGCCTCTCCTTTCCCCTCTCATTCATTCATCTCTCACTTTTTTCTCTCCATTGCCCAACCCGAGCTCACCCCCTTCGCTCCTACTGGTTTGGACACAACCCAGGCCGACCAACGTTCCCATGCACCTCTCCACCGCCCTCCCCAGCCAATGGACGCGCCCCAAACCCACCTCTCTTCCTCGGACCCGAGGCAAACCCTAGAAAACAACACCGAGGCCACAACTCGCGTCCGCGGCCTCCCCTCTCTATTTCTCTCGTCCCAAACGCTCCCCTATCTCCCACACTCCACTCCCTCAGTCCCTCGCTCTAGCTCTCAAGCTCATTTGTCCAGGAGACGAAGAATCTCACCTCGGTAGCCGTCGTAAGAAAGTCGCCATGGTCGTCACTTCCCTCCACCATCCTTCGCCATTTTTGGCTCCTCGAGCGCGTCTCGACGAGACCTAATTTCCCCTACCCTCCTTCGCCATTTTCTGACTCCGGCACCGCCCGAGGAAGCCGAGGACACCGTCGTGCACGCCATCGTCTCCTCCGTAGGCCCCTGTCCTTCCCCTGGCCTCGCTCGGCCTCTGGTGAGCGCTCGTTGCCGCCCTCCTTCTCTTCCGCGTCTGGTTCGTCCGCGCCGCGACGCGAGGAGGACGATGACCGTGAGCCGTAGATTGCGAGATCTACGGCCAGGTTTGAACCCCGCCGTGCGCGCGCGGTCTCACGCTATAGGGCCGGCCCAGTTCGGCCTCCCGCGCTGCTCCGCGTATCCTCTGGGCCGGTTTGCCCAGATCCGGCCGCTCGGCCTTTTTTCTTTTTAGAAATTCATTTTTCTGTTAATATTTCCAGAGAATCTTTAGTCTAGCTTTTATTAATTTGTGGTTAATATAAATTAGCTAAAATGATGAGACTAATTTTATAGCATGCACACACATTTTCTTAATCATTTGGCGTTGGATTTAGTCCAAAATATATTTCCTGTCGTATGGTAAAATAGATCTAGTAAAAAGTATCTTTTTCACCATTTGTTTAATAACTTGAGATTTATAAATCCAAATCATACAAACTAAGATTCTATGGAAAGCCTATAAAAATGTCTACTTAGATCTATAAGTCTTGAATGCAGGATATTACTCCAGCAAAAGGTGTTTCTAGTCTAAGAATAACATCAGTAGATGTTTGGTGATTTTTAGTTCTTAAATAAAAACACTTTTTGAGGTAAATCCACTTGGAAGGGTTAGATATGAGTTGTAAGTGTCATGTGCCACAAAGGTAGATTTTTCCTGAAAATAATTATTATTTATTGGGCAAATCTCTGAAAAACAGGGAAATAATCTCTTAAAATGTATTTCTGAAATTTCAGAGATTATTGCATGTCTAGTTTTGTTTGGTTGAGCCACTTTTGTCCCTAGATTAATGTTTGGGATATTTTTGTGGGATAGCCACATGTTTTATCTATCTCACCCCACTGGTTTGGCACAAAAATAATCCATATTATTTTCTGTACATAAATAATAGTCAGAAGTATATGTTATCTTAAAACAAGGACAACTTGAGCTAGGTGTATCCAAATTAGATGAATAAAATCTCCATTTAAAGAGAAAACTCATATCTCACCAGAAAAGTTAATTATGCATACAGGAGATCTATAAAACTGAATCTATCTTCTGTTTAAGTTTGACTTCAGTAGCTCTTAACTGATTTTAATTTTTGTTTGGTGATAGATTTTCATGCTCAGCTAATTTTCAGAGCTCCATATGATAGTTAAGATTCATGTGGTAGAAGGGTTTAATATTAGGAGCAGTACCTTAGGAGTTATGCCTTTTTCATGAAAACAGCCCTTGATGAGTATTTAAATGCATCAGTTGTATGTTCTGTTTGTGATGCTTGTTGTTGCTCTGTTTGTGATGCTTGTTGTTGGTGATTATACTTTAGATTGTTATCAACTCGCAGTTTAGGATTTACACTAGTTTCGTTTGTTTCTTTTTTCATGTTACGGTAGAACCGCAAACCGAAGAGGAGCAATACGAGGTAGCCGAGCACAACTACGAAGAAGAACAAGACCAGGGACAGTAATCTGAGCAAGGCAAGCCACCTCACCAATATAATGAATCCTATTATTTTTATCAAGCATATTTTGTTTCAAAATAAAATAATGCATGTTTTATTTCTTTTGTGGTACCTTGCCACCCAAAAAATATTTTTACAAAATATTGTTTGGCCAAAGTTATCTACTAGAATATTATAGGTGTTACAAAAAGGAGTTTAGTTGGTGAGCCTTGTTGTTGAAGACTCCATCAAAAAGATTAAGTTTTCTAGTAGTGAACTCTTATTTCCTTACCTCAAAACTTTAGTATGGGAACCCATTTGATAAAACTGTTTTACGGAGGAAAATCCGAGTTGCTGGGAGCAATCGACGAGCAAGTGTTTTATTAAAACCCGAGTTGCTGGGAGCAATCGGAGACGTTTGCGAAAACCTTAGCTGCTGGGAGTAGTCGGACGAGAAAGTGTTTTGAAAAACAAAGTGTGACCCTCGCCGCCGCCCGAACAATTAACCCGTGCAGCCACACTACCTGACATGGGTAGGGCTTAGCCGGAAGCTTGTCTGTTTTAGTGTTGGGGCTCTCATACTTTCAATAAGGGCTGGGCCCTCGAAGCCGGGTTGTCGTCCGGAAGAGACAATACACTGTTGAGGACCAACAGCCGGACGATTACGGTGGGTCTCCTGACGTGGCGGTGTGGCGTCCCGAGGAAAGACCATGAGGTCTAGTGGAGCACACGGTGCCGAGGAGAACAAACCTAGCGGGAGGCCCCGACACTAGGGTGGTCACAGTGGAAAGTTTTGATCGTGTTATCCGGACCCCCGCATGCAGTCGTATGACGGGCTGTGGCAGACACGGCGGAAGGACCGATTGGTGTGGGTAAAGTGTGCAACCTCTGCAGAGTGTAAATCTTTTCGAATAGCCGCGTCCGCGGTCATGGACGGTTGGAAAGGTCCCACGAGGCATGTTGGCTGTTTTATGGTTTTTCGAATGTTTTCGAAGGAAGCAAGGAGTCAACAAAGTGGTACCTGGGAGGTACGGAATTTGGGAGAGGATGGTTGGTCTCGGGGAGACAATCAGTCTGGTCTCAAGGAGGAAAAAGGGTTACACCTATCCTATTGTTTTAAATGGTCTTACAAAAGAAGGTTTTGATCTTGGATATGTCCTTGCTATATCTAAGAGAAGAGAATTCTATCTCTAAATGTTTTTCTTCAACAAAGATATAGAGATGTCGTATTCTCTATGCTTGAAATAATTGTATTCGAAAATTAGCTCTGTAATTGTATATAGGAGCCTTCCCAATTTTCGAAATGTGTTTTCTTGCATTATCATGAAAACTTAAGCCCTAGAGGTGGTCTTGCGAGTACGTAATTGTACTCATATGGCTTTGTCCCTGGATATTCAAATGTCCAGATTATAATGAGGAGGCCTACGTCGAGGAGGAGGTGTATGACGACGACTACGCCACTTAGCTGTCACCGGTAAACTGCACTTGTGGGATCAGCGCTCGGAGATGTTAAAAGCCGTCGCTAGCCACGAGCTTCCGCTATCTTAGTTAATTCCTTCCTGCGTGACGAGGTTTGTTGACTTTGGTCGTATGACCGTCTATGTGTTGTAAGACTTTTATTCGTACGACTTGAATGATGTAACTCTTTGATACCTATGTTGGTTATGTGATTGCGATGCACTGATCATTGGGATCGTGATCTTTTACATAACGTGGGCATCTCAGACTTGTTTCGAGGGATCCTTACACCATGGCTAACCAAATCCTCGGGTGCCCACCAAACAATCTCAAACCATGGAGGAGTGCCTATTTTTATTTTCTCAAATCCTTTTTTTGGTATTACAATGGTCTAACCAGCACTTTGCAAAACTAATGACGAGCAGATGTAGCATGCAAGTCAATTACTTAATTAGTATGGAAGATAACAAGACCAACTACCACTTTTCATGAGCTCAAAACAGTGGCACAAATTGAGAAGTGTTTGAAGGTTTTAAAGGTAGCACATGTGAATTTACTTGAATGGTTTGAAATTGCCATGTATAGGTATTTATGGTGGACTCTTTGGAATAACTTGGTTTTCAAGGAATTGGAAGCACAAGCATCATCTCAGCTTAGTACAAGTGGTGTCTAGCAAAAGATGGGAAATCGACAATTCAAGAGAGCAATGACCTTCATAATCATGCTTGCGACAAAATAGAATTAACGGAGGCATAATAAAGATACAAGAACTCTGAGTCAAAATACGTCATCAAGTCTTGATTGACCTTTTGTTTTCAGTCATAACATGTGTAACCATGCGCCAAGTCAATTCAAATGAATTATTCAGAGGAGGATACCACAGTGTCATATTCTATTATGAGCAAAGCAATGCAATTGGAAAGGATAATAAGAGAACACAAACTAATAATCATCCACCAATCGACATATACCTTATGCAAACCATCTAAGCATGCTCACATGAATATGTACAAAAATGAGAACACATAGAGTTCATTACCAGTCTCTTAGCCAACTCGAAATTGTCATAGATCATCATAATTGCCTTATCACTTGTGTGAATGAAAAATATGATATAATAACCAAGATCCATGGAGTAATTGAAGATAATGACCTCTGAAACAAACTATACAAAAGCAAAGAGAAACAGCAAATATTTTTGGTTTTTCGGATTTAGAAACTAAAAACAGAACAACCAGCAAAGACGAATTTTTTGAGAACTTTAACATGCCCAGATCAGAAAAATCAAAACTAATGAAAGTTGCGTACACATCTCAGAAACATGCACACCAAATTTCAGGTCATTTGGACATTCCTGTAAAAAGTAATGAATTTAACTCTCGACAACAGAAATCTGTCCCTGTGGTAAACAACACACAACAAAGCAAAATATTTTTATGTTTCTGCATATTGAACTGAAATAAATACTAAGCATATTAATACTAGATAACAAACAAACCAACAAGATAAATAACAAAAAATATTTTTGGTATTCTTTGGTTTATATAAAACAAACAAAGCACAAGCAAATGAAAGAAAGAAAACTAAAACGAAACATGGATATACAAAGGACCGAATGATATTGATATATAGACGTGTGTGCTATCGGTATACCTCCCCCAAGCTTAGGATTTTGGCCTAAGTGGAGATCAATCCCAAGGTGAATAATCGTCCCAACTCGGTGGGTTATGCCCCATGTAGTCGTACTCCGCATCAGCTACGGTGGAGGAAGATCCTGAAGGTCATGCATACCCCGGATCCGGGTACTGAACGAAACCACCCGCATACTCCTTGTCATGACCCCTACTACCCGGGCCGGGCTGCTCCCCAAGTGTATCCAACTCGGCCTCTGAGACTGACAAGTTCTCCTTGCCAACAAGATTAAGAAGAGGCGCATGCAAGATAATAATTCTCTCAATGGTAGTTACCTTGAGGTGTTTCCTCTTTTAATAAGTTATGGTATAAGGGAGACAATGCAAGCTACCACTTCCAGCAATAAATTCATGCCTCTTCATTGACTTAATATCAATTTTTCCATAGATAATAGCAAATCTTGAGGATGGGGGTTGAAACAATGCAAAGCTAATAATCGTGAAGCAACTAGTTCTCCACAAATTCTTCCCTTCTCGCGGTTAGCCGCAAAACGGTGAGCAATCAGAGCACCCAAGTTATAAGTCCCATCACAACGCAATGCAGCAGCAAGAAAGGAAAATCAGGCAAGTCTAATTTACCAGCAGATCTCCTAGCTAAAACACACTTAGCAATGAAGTATGCAAAATAACGAATGGAAGGGAGGTGAATACTCCTGATTTTACCGTCCTCCTTAGAGAAACTTCTCCCATAGCAGATTCTTCATACACATCCATCAATAACCTTGGGTTACCCTTCGACTTCTCCACTGATCCTCTATTTGGAACCCTCATCACTGAACATAAAACATCAAAAGGCAAGTCCACAGATTTGTTGTAAATGGTGTAATGCACGGTGGGGTTAGATGAGTTCAACTTGCAATGAAAATTCTGCACCACCTACATAGAAAAATTATTATATTGGTAAGGTACACTCCCTGCAAATTCCATGAATTGCGAGCACGGGTAGACGGCAGGGTACACTCCTTCCTCTCTATGAACTTTGTATTTTCCTTCCAACACTATGTCATGAGCATTTAGTGCAAACGAATTCCCTTCCATGTTCTGAAATTATCAACAAACATCATAAAAATCGATTTTTAGCCAACTAAAGAAGGGAAACCACTATAGTGACTTGCTAGAGGCTTAAGCATGCATCAAAACTAGTTTCTTCAACTTAGAACAAGCATTCAAACTCACTAAACAAGATATCTACATCAGCAAAATACTTCATATATCCACCGTTAAACAAAATTCTACTTGGATATTCGGAGGAGTCACATATCGGAGAGGAGATGCACCAAATTTCAGCAGCTGAAATTGGCTGAGTGTGGAGATCAAAATCCCAGGAGATGAGCAGCAAGAACACGAGTTTGAGATATGCAAGAGTGATTTTTTGGTCAAGAGGGAGGCAGGGGAAGGAGAGACAGAGCAAGTGGGGGGGGGGGGGGGCTGTGAGCCCCTGATGCACATAGTGGGTGTGTTGTTGGGAGACCCCAAGAGGAAGGTGTGAAGTAGTGCAGAAGCAAGTTTCCCTCAGTATGAAACCAAGGTTATCGAACCAGTAGGAGATGAATGCTCACTCGAAGTTGTTGGCGGAGCCGTTTACGATTACCAACATGGAGCCTGCACACAACACAATCAAAGTATTTTGCCCCAACTCAACGGTGAGGGTGTCAATCCCACCGGCTTGCTGTAACAAAGGATTAAACGTATATGTGGAAGAAAGATGTATGTTTGCAGAAAGTAACAGGTTTGCAGTTGTGGTTTTATCAGATTAATGAGAAGGACCGGGGTCCACAGTTCAGTAGTGGTGTCTCTCCATAAATAATAATAACATTCATCCATGCGTGGTAAACAAATTACAGCTAGGCAATTGACAGAATAATGATGAGCAACCCAATGCATATACTAATGATATGGTGTCTAGTGTGAGATTCATTCGGGCATTACAACAATATACATAGACCGTTCCAACCGTATCTATGACTAATAATCCACCTTCCGGTTAGCGTCCGCACCCCTTTCAGTATTAAGTTGCATGCAACATATTATCGCCTTAAGCACTGTGTGTAAAGTAAGTAAGTAATATCATCCTTAGACAACGTACTACTATTTTATCCCTAGTAGCAACAGCACATCTACAACCTTAGAGATTTATGTCACTGCCCCAGATTAAATAAAGACATGAACCTACTATCGAGCATAAATACCCCCTCTTGGAGTTACGAGCATCTACTTGGCCAGAGCATACACAAGTAACAGAGAGCATGCAAGATCATTAAATAGCACATACATGATATATTATGAAGCAATAACTTTAGTACTCAATATTCATCGGATCCCAGCAAACAAAACATGGAGAATTACATAAAGAAGATCTTGATGATGATAGGCAGCTCACAAGATCTAAACATGATAGCACAAGAGGACAAGACAACCATCTAGCTACTGCTATGGACCCGTAGTCCAAGGTAGACTACTCACGCATCAGTCTGGATGCGGTTATGGCGACGTAGAAGCCTCCGGGGACGATTCCCCCTCCCGGCAGGGTGCCGAGGAGCAGTTCTGATCTCTCCCGAAGTGGTGTTGACGACGGCGGCGACTCGGGGCCCGTGGAGGAAAAAGTGTTCAACCGTCCTCTGTTTTTAGGTCAAGGGAGAAGACCTAGGTCTGTGAGCGCCCGAGGGCGCCACATCACCTCCGGGCGCGGCTCCTGATGCTGCTGCGCCACCAGGGGATGTGGGCCCCTCGTGGCCCTTCATCGTCTCGTCTTCGGTTCTTCGTGACGCAAATATTCCAAAAATAATTCCTGGTTGATTTATTTCCAATTTGGTGGATATTTCCTTAAGAGATTTCTGAAACCAAAATCAACAGAAAACAGGGAACTGGCACTGTGGCATCTTGTTAATAGGTTGGTCCTAGAAAATATATAAAACTATATAAAATTCATATAAAACATGTAATAACATGATATAACATAGCATGGAACACAAGAAATTATGGATACGTTTGAGACGTATCAACATCCCCAAGCTTAGTTCTACTCGTCTCGAGTAGGCAAGAACAATAAAAGAAGAATAATTTCTGAAGTGACATGCTTAAACACAATCTTGATCATGTAATATTGTAAGACATGTATACTGAGATCAAATGAATAAGGGTTGTAGTTTATATTGATATCAAACGAGTAATGAATAAACAAGTAGGTGAAGCAAGCAAAGCTTTCAATGATATAGTACTAGATAGCAATCAACTGTGCAAAGTAGATATTAAATATGATTTAAGCTTCGAGCACAACAATATAATCATCTAATGCTTCCAAAAAACATGACAACTTTATGAAAGGATCAAGTCAAGTAATAGCAATAGAAGATGAATATATTATTTGGTCAAAAGAAACCAGCAAGCGTTCAACGTTGGTTCCTGGCACCAGGATGTTATGGATAAGAGGATGTTAATGGAGGTTTTGAAGGCCAACGGAAGAAAGGCACATGGAGTTATAAGTATATGAAAGCTCTCCAATGGAACTAGTGGGGGTGCATCCAACTTGCTTACTCACGAAGACTTAGAGCACTTTTGAGGAGGCTCATCATTGGAATATACAAGCCAAGTTCTATACTGTAAAGTTCCCCACATAGTTATGCAACTAAGACATGAAAACTATCTCATATGGAGTAAAGGTGCTAAACATGAGCACAAATGATGATTACAAATGATATGGTGCTATAACATGAGCACAAGTGATGACTATAAATGATATGGTGCTATAACATGAGCACAAGTGTGTGATAAATAATATTAATGCTGCCCCCTTTTTTATTTCTTTTCTTTCTTTCTTTTTTCTTTTTCTCTTTTTTCTATTTTTCCTGTTTCTCTTTTCGATGGCCTCCATGGCTCTTTTCACTTTTAGGGGCAAGCATCCTAATATGATATATGATATATGACAACACACTAATGATGATAAAACAACATACTGATGATATAAGTAACTAATATGAATGTGCCATAAGAATGCATATGACAATGGTGCCTGCAAGTGTAGCAGGTTATGCAGTGCTCTAGCATAACATGGGTAAAACCACACATCAGCTTTATAGAAACACAGAAAGCAATAAATTAGTAATGAATGCCAACAAGTCATGTAATGTAAGATGGATGTTTAACGGCAATATATCTCGGAACAGCTATGAAAATGCTATAGTAGGTTGGTATGGTGGATTTTTTTAGGAAGATGGTTGGCTTATGTGTAGGAGAATAAGATGAAGATCTCCCACGAGTTTGGATGTACCCGCGAAAAATGCACCAACTCTCAATGTGAGAAAGGGAAAAGCAAAGTACCGAAGAGGCTAGCAATATGGTGGTGGAAGTGCCATGAAAACCGTAGTTTTAGAACTCACAAGTAAAAAGATTCCAAATAAAAATATAATCATACAAGGCATAATGAAAATTACTCCTAGGGGTGCTGTGGCAGATGAACAAGTCACTATTGGGGACTCGACCGTAGCGCATAACATAAAACCATTACGGTTGCCTTAGGCAAAAAGAAGTCATGTACCATTATGCAATCAACTGGAAATCGAAGTGTGGCACAGTTTTCAACTTTCTCTAAACCAACCATTTAATCATTCCACTTTACTATACCATAATGTTTAACATTAAGCAAATTAATATCTCAAAACAACATCAATGATTCAAGTGACACAATTTAATTATCTACAAGATTAATGTATCATTTAATTATACCATCTACCACATTTAGCATTTTCTGTTCTCAACCAAACACCAATCAACTTATTTAAAAGATAATCTCTCCAAGTAATTAAACAATGAGATATGATAGTATAATATAAGAAATCTAACAACTCTTACAAGAGATGCATGAAAAACAAGAGCTAGAGAGCAAACGATAACAAAAGACGAATACTCAACGAATATAAATGAAGAATACGAATATTCATATGAAAAAGTGGAGCGTGTATCTCTCCCACACAAAAGAATGCTAGGATCCATATTATTCAGAGAATGAAAATTACAAAAACAAAAACAAACAGACGCTTCAAGATAAGCTCATAAGATGTGATGGAATTAAAATATAGTTTCACTAGAGAGGACCTGATAGTTTGTCGATGAAGAAGTGGATGCCTTGGGCATCCCCAAGCTTTGACACTTGAGTCTTCTTGAATTATATTGGGGTGAACCACCAGGGCATCCCCAAGCTTTGGCTTTACTATCATTTTGATCACATTATATCATCCTCTTCTCTTGATCCTTGAAAATTTTCTCCACACCAAACTTAGAGTAACTTCATTAGAGGGTTAGTGCAAATCAAATTATGATATTCTGTAGGAACACAATTGCTACCATTGCTACTGGACATTAGCTACAGCCCCTGATATTTAAAAGGATAAAAAGATCCAATCAAAATAGCAAAAGAGGCATTGCAAAAGAAAATGGCAGAATTTGACAAAAACAGAACAGTCCGTAAAGACAAAAAAAATCGAGGCACTTAAGTTGCTCAGATAAAAAAACTCAAAACTAATGAAAGATTTTTCTGACGTTTCGGTAGGGAGATATGAATTTTATGGTGGACAGCAGAAATCTGTTTCAGCACAGGAATTGAATTTAAGCATCAACTTTCAACTAGAGGCTTAACTTAAAACAACATTGTAATAAAAATAAGATACAAAGTAATTGCTACAGAGGTAGGCATGTTACTTTACACAAGCAAAACAAATCAAAATAACAGGAAATAAAAGTGGGTTGTCTCCCATAAGCGCTTTTGTTTAACGCCTTTGAGCTAGGCACAAAGTGAAACTCAAGTATTATCAAGGGATGAAGCATCAACACCATAATTTGGACGAACAATAGAATTAAAAGGTAGCTTCATTCTTTTCCTAGGGAACTGTTCCATACCTTTCTTGAGCGGGAATTGGTACTTGATGGAACCTTCTTTCATATCAATAATAGCACCCAGAAAGGGTCTTCCCAACACAATTGGACAAGATGGATTGCATTCAATGTCCAAGACAATAAAATCAACGGGGACCAGGTTATTATTAACCATAATAGGAATATCATTGATCCTCCCCAATGGTTTCTTCAAAGCATTATCAGCAAGAAAAACATCCAAATAGCAATGTTCCAATGGTGGCAAGTCAAACATATCATAGAGCTTTTTAGGCGTAACATAAATACTTGCACCAAGATCACACAAAGCATTGCAATAAAATTTACTATTTTCATCTTAATGATGGGCTCCCAACCATCTTCTAACTTCCTAGGGATAGAAGCTTCAATTTTTAATTTATCTTCCCTAGCTTTAATGAGAGCATTTGTAATATGAGCAGTAAAAGCCAAATTAAGAGAGCTAGCATTAGGACTTGTGGCCAATTTTTGCAAGAACTTAATAACTTCAGAGATATTACAATTATCAAAATAAAAATTGTTATCATCAAAGCAAACCGAACCACAATCTTTCATGTTCTTAAAAATTTCAGCACTTTTGTCAACACTAGTTTCAGCAGTTTTAGGCAATTTTAAATTTTTGCAGGAAGTAGAGGAGACATTTCCAACACCAATTATGTTACCATGGATAATAGGAGGCTTACTAACATGTGAAACACCGTTATTTTTAGAGGTAGTAATAGTAAAAACTTTAACAATATTAGCCTCTTTCTCTAGTTCTCTCTCTCTTTCCCATCTTGCACGTAATTGGGCCATCATCCTAACATTTTCATCAATTTGAACTTGGATGACATTAATTTTAGAAAAGGGATTATTCTCTTTAGTTTCAGTAGGCATAACTTTAGATTTTAAAAGATCAGCATCAAGGACAAGATTATCAACTTTAGACGCAAGAATATCAATTTTCCCAAGCTTTTCCTCAACAGTTTTATTAAACAAAGTTTGAGTAGTGATAAAATCTTTTAGCATGGTTTCAAGTTCAGAGGTCGTAGTCCTATTGTTATTATAAGAATTACCATAAGAGTTGCCATTATTAGGAGGATAGGGCTTATAGTTGTTGTTACCATAGTTGTTCCTATAGGCATTGTTGTTAAAATTGTTGCTTTTAATAAAGTTTACATCAACATGCTCTTCTTGTGCAACTAAAGAAGCTAAAGGAACATTATTGGGATCAATATGGTATTTACCACTAGCAAGCATAGACATAATAATATCAATCTTTTCACTCAAGGAGGAAGTTTCTTCAACATAATTTACCTTCTTACCTTGAGGTGTCCTCTCCGTATGCCATTCAGAATAATTCACCATCATATCATCCAAGAGTTTTATACCTCCAGCAGCTGAATCCAATTATTTTCTTGAAGAAAAATTCAGTCCGGCATAAAAGATTTGGATGATATCCAAACAGTCAGTTCATGGGTTGGACAATTCTTTATCATAGATTTCATTCTTTCCTAAGCTTGAGCAACATGTTCATTATCAAGGTTTTTAAAATTCATGATACTACTTCTTAGAGAAATATATTAGCAGGAGGATAGTATTTTCCAATGAAAGCATCTTTGCATTTAATCCATGAATCAATACTATTCCTAGGCAATGAAAGCAACCATTCTTTAGCTCTTCCTCTCAAAGAGAAAGGAAATAATTTCAGTTTTATAATATCACCATCTATATCCTTATAATTTTGCATTTCACATAATTCAACAAAGTTATTTAGATGGGCAGCAGCATCATCAGAACTAACACCAGAGAATTGCTCTCTCATAACAAGATTCAATAAAGCAGGTTTAATTTAAAAGAACTCAACTTTAGATGCAGGTGGAGCAATAGGTGTGAATATAAAATCATTATTGTTGGTGCTTGTAAAGTCACACAACTTAGTGTTTTCAGCGGAACTCATTTCATCAATTTAATTGACAAACCGAAATATAAAAAGTAATGCAAGTAACTATTTTTTTTTGTATTTTTGATATTAAGCAAACAAAACAGTAACAAAATAAACTAAGCAAGAAAATAACAAAATAAAAAGATTGGAAGTGCAAAAACTCCCCTTGTAGTGAATCTTCAACTCCCCGTTAACGGCGCCAAAAATTTGCTTGATTCACACGTTGGGTGTGTTGTTGGGAGACCCCAAGAGGAAGGTGTGAAGTAGTGCAGCAGCAAGTTTCCCTCAGTATGAAACCAAGGTTATCGAACCAGTAGGAGATGAATGTTCACTCAAAGTTGTTGGCGGCGCCGTTTACGATTACCAACGTGGAGCCTGCACACAACAAAATCAAAGTATTTTGCCCCAACTCAACGGTGAGGGTGTCAATCCCACCGGATTGCTGTAACAAAGGATTAAAGGTATGTGCGGAAGAAAGATCTATGTTTGCAGAAAGTAACAGGTTTGCAGTTGTGGTTTTATCAGATGAATGAGAAGGACCGGGGTCCACAGTTCACTAGTGGTGTCTCTCCATAAATAATAATAACATTCATCCATGCGTGGTAAACAAATTACAGCTAGGCAATTGACCGAATAATGATGAGCAACCCAGTGCATATACTAATGATATGGTGTCTAGTGTTGATGGGTTAGTAGCATAGAAAACAAAAAAATTCCTACGGTGTGAACAAACCAACAAGCCAAGAACTAGTATAGGAGATGCTCGTGATGAGTGGAACAAATTCCAAGAGAACTAACCCTGGAAAACCGTAAGCGTTTCGAGAATAATTCTCGTGGATGATGTAGTCGTTCACTCGCCGATCTCAAGATCTTGAAGATGTGCGCTGCAACGGGCAGCGCCTCCATACTCGGTCACACGTACGGCTTGCTGACGACCTCCGTTCCCTCGATCAGTGGGGCAGCGGAAGTAGTAAAACCACCGGAAACTCCAACAACACGACGGCATGCTGTGGTGAAGAAACTAATCGGCCATGGCTTCGCCAAGCGGATGGTTGGAAGGTGGAGCAGCGGGAGGAGGGAGAGAGAGGCAAGTGTGTGGGGAGAGGGAGCTTACACCCCTCTTTATATAGGAGGGGGAGGGAGCCACGAATTTGCAGTGCCCCCACCTCTCCCCTCATCATGTGAGTGGAATCTCCACTCAACCCACTCATTCTCTCATCAATTCCCACTCAAAATTCCAAGGGGTTTTCTTTATTAAATAAAAAAAATTCATTTCTTTTTAATATTTGTTAATTATATTAACAAAAATTAACACTTACCCCCTTGGTTGATTTGTTATTTCTATTAACAACCATACACAACCATTGACAATTAACTCCTTGAACTATATCAATATTACCCAAAAACAATTCGGTGCTATCCAAACTTTTCTCCGAAATTCCGTGTCTACCCAAAATCGTCGACAAACCTTAAGTGTGTCACCCTTCGGTTCGTGAATAATGTAGACATGATCGAGACACCTCTCCGATCAATAGTCAATAGCGGGATCTGGAGATCCGTAATGACTCCTACATATTCGACGATGAATCTTGTGATCGTGTGAACCAAAAACGTCATAACCAATTCCTTTTGTCTCGCGATATTTTACTTGTCCGAGATCCGATCATTGGTATCATCTATACCTTGTTCGATCTCGTTCCCGACAAGTACTCATTACTCGTTCTGTGATATGACATCCTTGTGACCTAGTCACGTGCTTGCAAGCGGTGTCGATGTGATATTACCGAGAGGGCCCAGGGTATATCTCTCCGTCATCTGGATGGACAAATCCCACTTCTTGATCCATGAGCCTCAACTAATACTTTTGGAATACCCAATGCCACCTTTATAGTCACTGTGTTATGGTGTGACGTTTGATGTCATCAAAACATTCTTCCAGTGTTAGTGATTGACATGATCTCATGGTCTAATGATTAGGGTTACTTCGGATGCTCAGTACAATAATATAAACTTAATGACTTGATCGTATTGCTATACTTAATTGGGGTGTGTTCATCATATCATTCTCCTAATGACGTCATCCCATTATTAACAGCATCCAATGTTCATGATCAGGAAACCTTGATCATCAGTTAATCAAAGAGCTAGTTAAACGAGAGGCGTTACTAGGAACTCTAATTTTTTCTTTAGTCACACATCTATGAATGTTTCCGATTAATACAATTCTAGCATGAGAAATAAACATTTATCATAAACATGGAATAAGATAATAACCACTTTATTATTGCCTCTCGGGCATATTCCTTTCAGTCTCCCACTTGCACTAGGGGCAATAATCTGTATTACATTTTAATGACCCTAACACCCATGGAGTTCCGGTGTTGGTCATGTTTTGCCCTTGGGAGTTGTTTAGTCAAAGGGACTGCCACATTCAGATCTGTATGTACTTTGCAAATCTTTATATCACCATCCTTGACATGCTCACGGCTGGAGTGAAAACGGCGCTTGAAATGCTTGGAATTCTTGTGAGACCTTGGTTCTTTAGCATTGGCTATGGCACCATTGTTGTCACAATAGATAACCATCGGATCCAACACACTTGGAACCACACCTAGTTCGGATATGAACTCCTTCATCCAAACTCCTTCATGCGCTGCCTCCAAGGCAGCAACATATTCTGCTTCTGTTGATGATCCCGCCACCACGGGTTGCTTGGAACTCCTCCAACTTACTGCTCCTCCATTCATAAGAAATATGTACCCAGATTGTGACTTAGAGTCATCCGGATCGGTGTCGAAGCTAGCATCGACGTAACATCTTGGGACGATCTCTTCTTCACCTCCATACACGAGAAACATATTGGTAGTCCTTCTTAAGTACTTTAGGATATTCTTTACCGCCATCCAGTGTTCCAAACCTGGATCAGATTGGTACCTTCTAGTCAAGCTAATAGCATGTGCCACATCCGGTCTTGTACATAGCATTTCATACATAATAGATCCTATGGCTGAGGCATATGGGATCTTGTTCATCAATTCTCTATCTTCGTATGTAGCTAGACTTTGAGTCTGACTCAATGTCTTTCCTGCTAACATAGGTAAGAGCCCTTTCTTACTTTCGTCCATTCTGAAATTCTTTAGAATCTTGTCAAGGTATGTACTTTGCGAAAGCCCAATTAAGCGTCTTGATCTATCTCTATAGATTTTGATGCCTAATATATACGATGCTTCACCGAGGTCCTTCATCGAAAAATTATTGTTCAAATAACCTTTTATATTATTCAAAAATTCTATATCATTTCCAATCAACAATATGGCATCCACATATAGTACTAGAAATGCTACAGAGCTCCCACTCACTTCCTTGTAGATAAAAGCTTCTCCATAAGTTTGGACAAATCCAAACCCTGTGATCACCTCATCAGAGCGGAGGTTCCAACTCCGGGATGCTTGCTTCAGTCCATAAATGGATCGCTGAAGTTTGCATACCTTGTCAGCATCCTTAGGATCGACAAAACCTTTGGGTTGCACCATGTACAACTCTTCTTCAATGTGAACATTAAGGAACGTAGTTTTGACATCAATTTGCCAGATTTTGTAATCGAAAAATGCAGCAATTGCTAACATAATCCTAACATACTTCAGCATCGCTACATGAGAGAACGTCTCCTCGTAGTCAATTCCTTGAACTTGTCAAAAACCTTTTGCGACAAGTCGAGCCTTATAGACGGTCACATTACCATCAGCATCAATTTTCTTCTTAAAAATCCATTGTTCTCAACGGCCTTGCGGTCACTGGGTAAGTCCACCAAAGTCCATACTTTCAGCTCTTGTTTTTCATACACATGTTGTTCAGATCTGTTATTTCTAATATATTATACTCTCATATCTCATTGTTTAATACTTGGAGAGTTTGTGGGTGTTTGGTTGGAAACAGAAAATGCTAAATGTGGTAGATGGTATAATGAAAAGATATACATGTTCTTAGAGATCATTGTCTTGAATTTTTTTTGATGCTTGGCAATTGTTTTGAGATCTCAAGTAGATCATGTTTAACCTTTTGCATCATGTGGTTAAAACCTATTAGTGGAGAACTACCGTAAAACTTCTTGAAATTTTATTTGCATGTTTGTTATCACTAAGGTCTAGATATTTCTGGTTAAAGTGTTTGAGCAACAAGGGAGACAATGTAGAGTTTTATAATGCTTGCAATATGTTTTGTATATACGTCTTGTTGTCATAGTTTATACTTGTGTTTGCTTCAAACAACCTTGCTAGCCAAAGCCTTGTACTGAGAGGAATACTTCTCGTGCATCCAAATCCTTGAGTCAAAACACATGCCATTTGTGTCCACCATACCTACCTACTACATTGTATTTCCTGCCATTCCAAGCAAATACTCCGTATGCTACCTTTTATTCAAAACTTATTATCTCTTATTTGTGTCAATGTTTATTAGCTCATGAGAAAGTATGTGGTGCTACGGATATCAACCTTGTCATTTGCTTTTAGACAGACTTTTACCAACCAGACTAGTGGCATATCCACCGCTTATCCATTAATTTTGCAAAAAGAGCTGGCAAATGGGGTGTCCAGTCCCAATTAATTACAACTTTAACCGCTGCATTCTCTTCACATTTTTGCCCTGATCTAATCAGCCAAGCAATGATACTAGTTCTAAACTACATGTGTAAACAAAAGAAAAAGAAGGATGATCTGCCTTGCTGGTAGAAATAACGTCCTTCATGGGAGCCGCTCTTGAAGTCTGGTTGACAAGGGGGGTAGAGTGCCCATTACCATTCGTGGACAACGACACACACTGCTCAAAACTTACTTTTAGGCTCTAAATTTCGAAAACCTATAAAACTAAGAAGCTCTAGCACATGCTTGTATCTCTGCTACCCTCTGCGAAGGGCCTATCTTTTACTTTACGTTGAGTCAGTTTACCTACTTCTCTCTCTATCCCCGAAGCAAACACTTGTGTCCACTGTGTACAACTATTCTTATATGCTTACTTATTGCATTTGTTATATTCCTTTGTGTTGACAACTTTCTATATGATATACATGTTCAAAGTTGAAAGCCAATGCTGAAACTTATATCTTCCTTTCTGTTGCTTCAATACTCTTTTACTTAGATATTGGTGCTTTATGAGTTAACTCTTATGCAAATCTTATTGATGCTTGTTTGAAAGTACTATTCATGAAGAGTTTTTACTTATATGATGTCGTTTTTTACTCCTTGTCTATTTGTTAGCAAATTATAGATCATTGTCTTGAGTCATTCCAGTCATAACATGAGCCTTACACTATTATATGATCAAGATTATGTAAAAGCATGCCACTTTAGAAATTATTCTTTTTATCGTTCTTGTCTCTCCAACTAAGCTTGGCTTTTGGGCCACGCGAGGACGTGGTGAGGAGCCCCCGGGCCTCCACCGCCTTCGCCCTTTCGCCTATAAGTTCCCCCCAAAAACCTAAAAATCGCACGGTGCCTATTATTTCCTCCACGGGTCCAGAGCACCGCCGCCATCGCCGACAAGTTTCAGGGGTCCGAAGTTCCTGTTCCGGCACCCTGCCGGGACTAGGGCTGACCCCCGGAGCCATCTCCATCGAGTCCACCGCCTCCACTTCGACTCCATGATGGTTGGTGAGTAGTTCCATGTAGTTCCCCCATGGACTACGGTTTCTTGGCTGTAGCTAGTTGGTACTCTCTCTCCCATGTACTTCAATACAATGTTCTCATGAGCTGCCTTACATGATTGAGATCCATACGATGTAATCCGTGTTGTGTTTGTTGGGATCCGATGAACTGTTACATTATGACCAGTCTATCTATATAAGTTTTTGAAGTTATTGTTCCTGCAATCTTGTCATGTTTAATTCTTGTCACTAGTGCACGAGTGGCATGATCTTAGATTTGAGCACTCTATTTATTGCTTAGATTGTATCTACAAATTGTATGCACATGTCATTGTCCGGAACCGATGGCCCCGAAGTGATAGCAATTGGTATAACCGGAGGGAATGGTTGTGATGTGAGGATCACATGTTTTCACCAAGTGTTAATGCTTTGCTCCGGCACTCTATTAATAGGAGCACCTTAATTGCCAGTAGTTTCCCTAGAGGCCCCGCCGCAAACGGGCTAGCAGGACAAAAGATGTTATGCAAGTTTCTCATTGCGAGCGCGCACAACTATATATGGAAAACATGCCTACATAATTAATAATCTAGATATTCTTATTTAATGTTATTTCAATACTTTCGATTGCCCAACTGTAATTTGTTCACCCGACACTTCTTCTTGAGATTTACCACTAGTGTAGATAGCTGGGAACCCTGGTCCTTCTGTCATCATCATTGCTCTAATGTCAACTCCACGTAAACAACTATTTCCGGGTGCCATTGTCTCTGTGTTACTGTTACTATTGCTCTCATATTACTTCTTCTTTCACGTCACCTCTGTTACTAGTGCTTTTCCAGGTGCAGCTGAATTGACAACTCCGCTGTTAAGATTTATAAGTTATCTTCGTCTCCCCTTGTGTCGAATCAATAAATTTGGATTTTACTTCCCTCGAAGACTGTTGCGATCCCCTATACTTGTGGGTTATCAGCTGTTTATGATGATGTAGTTTGGGATTCCTTGACTGAAGACAGTAGTGATATACTTTGCGTTTACCATCATGTTTTGCTTGTCATCGCTCTGTCGGTTTTGGTTGTAACTGCTCTGAGGGGAGGATCAGCTTTGTCTGGTTCTTTACTGAGGACCGTTATTGCTCGAGTGGTGTGCGGGTGCCATCTTTTGATTGATCTATAGCTCACCGGCCTGAAGAAAACACATGACTGTATTTGCGCCTTTGCCGCCCCAATGTTGGCCAACCCGTTCGCCTGTTTGTTGTGAGTGCGTGCTATATGTTGTAGTTCGAAACTGCGGAATCTTCTTTGCAATGTGTCGAAGTAGTCTTGATATCTAGCCAGCTTGTCCATATTCATCCTACTTGCTCCTGCCGCGTTTTGCGTGATTACGCATGAGCTTCCTCGAATGATGATGTCTTGTGCGTCGGATGATTTGGCCAATCGCATGGCTTGGAACAGATAATCGACCTCAACTTTTGATGGAGACGGGAAGTGTACCTGTAATACATAGTTTACTCGCTCCCTGTTGGGTGTTATGAGTATCATACCTGCGTCTGCACCTCTGCCCCCTAATGACCCAGCAAAGTGTATTGTCTAGGAGTTGGTGTGTGCATTTTCCTCTTTTGCAGGCTCAATTGTCCATATAGCGTTTACTTCATGCGCGGTGGCTACGACGGCCCGCCTCTTACGCTCTGGTTCTGTTGTGGTTTCTCTCTCGACTTGTAGCCTGTCTGAGAGTTGTTCTGTTCTGAATGCCTCCAAGATTTTGCAGAAGTCTCTGTCGCAGTCATCTGATTTCTGAAAGTTTCCATTGACTGTGATTACTCCTTTTGGCCCTGGCATTTTGAGTTTAAGATATGCGTAATGTGGTACGACCATGAATCTTGCGAATGCCAGTCGCCAAAGTATGGCATGGTATTGCGACTTCTATTTGACGACTTCAAAGTTGATCAACTCGTGCTTGAAGTGTGTTGGATCTCCGAATGTGACGTCGAGTTGGATTGTTCCTTCTGGTGTTATGGCTTTACCTGGCACAATACCATGGAAAGTATTTTTAGAGTGTGATAGGTTTTTGACTGACCTGTTCATCCTATGGAGTTTGTCGGCGAGTATTATATTGACGTAGCTGCCTCCATCCATGAATATTTTTGTCATGGAGTAACCGCCAATTTGAGCTTCGAGGACTAAAGCCGCGTGTCCTGGCCGATAGATGGATGGCGGATGATCTTCTTGGTTGAAGGCGATTGTTGTTTCTGATCCTTGCAGGAATTCCGGTACGACGAGTGGTGCTAGAACTGCCATATTGACACAGCGGATGTGGTGGAAAGACGCCCCCTTTAGATCATGAACATCTGCCCCTTGGGTTGCGGGTACTGGTTATCCACGTTGTGTGGTATGTTATGTATGGCGCCTGCCATTTGGTTACTTGTGTCATGTGGTGGTGGTGGTAGAGCCGTGACTGGCTGTGATGGCACTGTGTATGCTGACGGAGCGTTTGTTGGTTGGTCCGTCTTGAGCCGCTTCATGTAATCTGCTGCCATATGTTCGAATTCCGACAGTTCCCCATTGTGTGATGTGATGTCAGTCGACCAGTCGCTGGATCTTTGAACATATGGAGTATGCACTCGTCCTCCATTTTTTCTTGAAATGATTTCTAATCCTAGGTGTAGCGCCCCATCTTTTAAATAAAGATGGAACACCTGTGTTATGTGCTAGTCCCTGGATCACTGCCAGCACCACAGTACAAAATATATAGTATCATTGCATAAGTATCAAATTACTACAACGAGATCCAAAAATAGCTAAGTATAGCTTTATTACAAAGTGCATAGTCATGAAGACTAGCTAAAATATTCAGAGTTCACAACAAAAATTAAAGCAATGAGCCTCCTCTTCTAGCATACGCCACAAGCAGACATGTTGGGTGTAGAGTCGAGTCCAAACTCACTCCTCATCAGAATTACCTGCACATTTGAATATGCAGCCCCCGTAGGAGGTCAATACAATGAAGTATTGGCAAGTGACTATGGTGGATAAATTATGACAAGTCTAATTCTATATGCATATTTGGCTTGGTGGAGTTGTAGGCTATTTTGCAGAAAGCCAGTTTTCTCCTATCTTTTGTAAAACACTTTTGTTTCTCAAAGACTTGGCACCAAGGGATGAAGCCCAAGTGCGCCAACAATTCTTTCCTTAGTCAAGTTTTACTTTATGAAAACTATGGTGAGATTCTTCCGTCCATCCTTGTCCAGTTGCTCGAAGTAGTCCATCACCGGGGACACGGCTGAGTACTCAGATTGTCGACTCTGCAGAGGTTGTGCACTTTCACCTTGAGACTCAATTAACCCAAACATCCTATACACGCGGAGTGCATTAAGGAAAGGAGAGAATTGAGATAAGAATGCAACCATACTAGCAAGACCCGTTCCACCTACCAACTCTACATCTGCTTGTCAAGCTGACAGGTTGCACTCTCACAACTTAGTAATTCTAGACAGAGCCCATTGTCAAAAGGCTGCACGGGAAGCTTCTAAACTTGGAGGGACTTAGAAATCTCTTTGTTCCTGGGTGGCCGTCCACAAGTGCGCTTCTGGGTGACAACCACCATGCTCATGGCCCTAAGTAGAAACCATACTAAACTACATGAGCAGAGCTTCACGTGGATATAAAATTCATCAAATTTGGATGAACAGATCGAAAGTTATGAATTTTGTAAGTTTGTATTGTTTTTCTGTTTTTAAATATAAAATCTAGCCGAAATAGAAAATAAAGAGGCCACGCGGCGCGCTCCGATTGGATGATACCGGTTCCTTGCGGATCGCGAACGCGAACCGTCCGATCTACATAACGGTGGACGCTCTAGATCAACTGATCTAGATCCATTGGATCTAGATCCAACGCTTCACGTGACTCGAGCCAAAAGCAGGCGGCGCGACGCCAGAGTTCATCTGCGCGCGGCGGCGCCATCGCCGGAGTTACTGCTACGGCTAAACGAAGCAAGATCGGAGGGGGTTTTGCTCACCACTTGATGCGGAACGTCGTGGCGATCTCTATGGCGTGGTAGGTGCTGTCGAGGTGGTCTGCTCCTCCCCTTGCTTGCTCGTCGGAGATGAACGGCGGACGGCGGCGTCGGGTCGTCGACGGATACGTCGCCCTGGTGCATAAAAGGAGACCGGAGCAAGCCCGTTAGGTGCGTACGAGGGCAGGGAGTCGCATAGGGGTGTGGGGGTGGTGCTCGGGGTGCCGTACTCACCGGAACGGAACAAATCGCGGCGGCGGCAATGGCGGAGATGGAAGCTCTCGTTCCCGCGATTACGGCGAGTATTGGTTAGGGTTTTGGGCGCGGGGAACGGCGGCGGAGATGGAGTTTTATATGGTGGCGGCTAGGGAACAACTCCCGCAAGAATCGGAGTGGAAACCTCCACCGGATCGAGCCGTATCCCGCGCGGACTCCGCTTGGAGGTTGAAGATCCACCTGACAGGTGGGTCCCACCTTTCAGCGTGAGGAGGGAAATGGGCTGCTGCTGGGTTGCTAACTGCTGCGCGCGCGACGGTTAGTAAATGGGCTCGGCCCAGTTAGCTCGTTACACTTTTTTTTTTCTGTTTTGAATCTTTTCCAAACAATTTGATTTTTTAAACTTATCAAAACATTTCAGAAAAATTCATAAAAATATGTTTTGAAAAGCTAATTTAATTTAGAACTTTTTAATATCATTTTGCTAAATAAATAAAATAATAAAATACAGATTTTTATAAGGAGCTCAATTAGACCTCTTTATTGAAAACAACTTTATTTAAACTTATAATTAAAATTCAAATTATTCTTTATGTGATTTCAATGCCATGCCTATATGATGCATGATGCATGATGCATGAATGCAAGGTTTTAAATTTTTGAGAAATTTGGGATGTTACAGACTAACCCCCTTAAGAAGAAGCTCGCCCTCGAGCTTCGGAAAGGTCAGCAAATAAGTGTGGGTGGTCTTCTCGGAGGTCATCCTCTCGTTCCCAGGTGGCTTCAACCTCTGTGTGATGATTCCATTGGACTTTGCAAAACTTGATGGTTTTGGTACGGGTGACTCTTTCTGTTGTCTGTAATATCTTGATGGGCTTCTCTTCGTAGGTCAGATCACTTTCCAATTGTACCTCCTCGAGAGGTACAGTATCCTTTAAAGGAACTCCCATCATCTCGGGATGACATTTCTTCAACTGACTGACATGAAACACATTATGAACAGCAGACAGAACTTCAGGTAGTTCTAACTCATATGCCACTTCACCTTTGCGAGAAAGAATTTTGAATGGTCCAATGAATCGAGGTGCTAACTTTCCTTTGATCCCAAACCTTTTCACACCCCGTAGTGGTGACACTCTTAAATAAGTTCTGTCTCCTAGACTTCTCTACGCTTGGAATATGCATAGCTTTTCTGGCGTGACTGTGCTATTTTCAATCTGTCCTTAATCAGCCTGACTTTCTCTTCAGCATCCTGTATTATATCAGGCCCAAAGAAACTCCGTTCTCCTACACCACTCCACAACAGTGGGGTTGTGCATTTCTTTCCATATAAGGCTTCAAACGGTGCCATCTCAATGCTGGCTTGGTAACTGTTGTTGTAGGAGAACTCAGCGTATGGCAAATTATCATCCCAACTAGATCCATAGTCGAGCGCACAAGCTCTTAACATATCTTCTAAAATCAGATTCACTCTTTCCGTCTGACCATCTGTTTGCGGGTGGAAAGCCGTACTGAATTCCAATCTGGTTCCCAAAGATTCGTGCAACTGCTTCCAAAAATGAGAAGTGAACTGGGTCCCCCTATCAGACATGATACTCTTAGGAACGCCATGAAGGCACACAATTCTCTTCATGTAAATATCGGCTAGCTTTGCACTAGTATAAGTGGTCTTCACGGGTATGAAGTGAGCTATTTTGGTTAGGCGACAAACAATAACCCAAATAGAATCATAACCCGATCTGGTCCTTGGTAATCCGGTGATGAAGTCCATCCCAATAGAATCCCACTTCCAATCCGGTACTTTCAAAGGTTGTAAGAGCCCTGCTGGTTTCTGATGTTCTGCCTTTACTCGACTACATACATCGCACTTAGCGATGTATTCTGCTATTTCTCTTTTCAGATTATTCCACCAAAATCTCTCTTTCACATCCATATACATCTTGGTATTTCCCGGATGAATAGAATAAGGTGTCTCATGAGCTTCTTGCACAATTAACTTCCTAACATCAGGATCATTGGCCACACATACACGTTTTTCAAACCACAAAATCCCTTGCTCATCCTCATGAAATCCTTTAGCTTTGCCGGCTCTCGGATTGACTTTGATCTCTTCTATTTCCTTGTCTCCTTTCTGAGCTTCACGTATCTTGTCCATCAAAGTGGGTTGTACAACTAATGTGGTTACAAACCCTTCAGGTACTACTTCCAATCTGAGGTCCTTGAATGCCTTGCATAAATCCTCGGGTAATTCTCCTGCTGTAAGTCCATTCACATACACTTTACGACTCAGAGCATCTGCTACCACATTAGCTTTCCCCGGATGGTATTGGAGACTTAGATCATAATCTTTAATAAGTTCCAACCATCTTCTTTGTCTCATGTTCAATTCCTTCTGTGTAAATATGTACTTCAAACTTTTGTGGTCCGTGAATACCTCACATATTTTTCCCATCAGGTAGGGTCTCCAAGTTTTCAGGGCATGCACTACTGATGCTAACTCGAGATCATGAGTTGGATAATTTGCTTCATGTTTCTTGAGTTGTCTAGAGGCATAAGATGCCACTCCGCCTTCCTGCATCAACGCACTTCCCAAGCCTTGGCGTGAAGCATCACAGTACACTTGAAATTCCTTCTCCAAATCAGGTAAGCATAGAACTGGGGCTGAAACCAGACGTTTCTTCGACTCCTGAAAACTGGCTTCGCATGCCTCAGTCCACTCAAATTTCTTCTCCTTCTTTAATAATTCCGTCAAGGCCTTGGCAATCTTGGAGAAGTTTTCAATGAATCGTCGGTAGTATCCTGCTAGGCCTAGAAAACTTCGTAATTCACCAACATTCTTCGGCGGTTCCCAATTAGTTACAGCTGAAACTTTTTCAGGATCCACCGCTATACCTTCCTTGGACACCACATGGCCTAAAAATCCAACTTGTTCTAACCAAGACTCACACTTGCTGTACTTGGCATACAACTTATGGTCACGTAGTCTCTGCAATACTAGACACAAGTGCTCTTCATGTTCTTTGTGACTCTTGGAGTAGATTAGAATATCATCTATGAACACTACCACAAACTTATCCAGAAAATCCATGAACACTTTATTCATCATATTCATGAAATAGGCTGGTGCATTGGTTAATCCAAAAGGCATTACTGTGTACTCATAAGAGCCATATCTCGTAACAAATGCAGTTTTGGGTATATCCATTTCTCTAACTTTCATTTGGAGGTACCCCGATCGAAGATCGATATTTGAGAAAACGCAAGCACCTTCCAGTTGATCAAATAGTTCATTTATCTTGGGTAACGGGTACTTGTTTTTGATAGTTTGCTCGTTTATATCTCTATAATCCGTGACTAGCCTCTGGGTTTGATCCTTCTTTTAACAAATAAGACTGGTGCTCCCCATGGCGATGAACTTGGACGAATGAATCCTTTCTGGATATGTTCCTCTAGTTGCTTCCTGAGCTCTTTCAATTCATCGACGGCCATAGGATAAGGTCTTTTAGCTATTGCTCCTGTTCCCGGATTCAGTTCGATGAGAAACTCTACATCTCTATTGGGTGGCATTCCCGGTAGTTCTTCCGGAAAAACATCTGGATATTCCTTGACAATAAGCACATCACCAAGGCTAACCCCCTTAAGAGAATTTAGCCTAACCTTCTTAAGTTCGAAAGTTGATCTTAACTTAATCTTCCTTTTCTCTGGGGTGGTGAGGGTGATTGCTCTATTTGCACAGTCTATGATTCCTTCAAAACGCGTCATCCAATCCATTCCGATGATAACATCCAATCCTTGGGTTTCTAGGATGACTAAGTCTGTTGGAAAGGTGTGTTTTCCTATTTGCAAGTCTAACTGCCTACACCCGGAATTTACTATCATCTCTCCTCCAGGTGAACTTACCCTAATAGGTTTTCCTAGACTTTCCTCAGCTAACCCATGTTTGTTTACAAAATCTCTTGATATGAATGAATGAGATGCTCCAGTATCAAATAAAACTAATGCTGGAAAGGAGTTGAGCAAGAACGTACCAATCACAGCATCAGGTTCATCATGAACTTCTTCCACATTGATGTGCTTCACTTGTCCCTTCTGGAAAGGATTGGGCTTGGAATTTTCATCAGCTTTCCTCTCTGGGCATTCAGTTGCATAATGTCCTGCCTTCTTGCACTTGAAGCAAGTCACATTAGACAAGTCTTTCTTCCCTTCATAGTTAGGGCGGTGATTACCATTCCCATGATTATGGCCATGGTGATGGTTTCCCCTTGATCCACCATTATTTCCATTATTTCCTTTGTATCCTCCATTGCTTCCTTTGTATCCTCCATTATGGTTATGACCATGATGTTTTTGGCCACTACCAGTGTTGGAGTGATTCCAGGGTTTATGGCTACTGACTTCAGAGGTGTGTTGTTTCTTATATGTCCCTTCAGAATGAACCTTACTTGCACTGAACTTCCTCTTCCTATTCTCTTCCTTTCTTATGTTGTTGTCCAGGGTGATAGCTTGACCCAGCAGAGCTTGATAGTTTGGAGTATATGCCACAGACAAAGGTATCTTCAGTTCTCCCTTAAGTCCATTGAGGAACTTTTCCTTCCTCTTTGCATCAGTGTCAATGTCCTCTGGCGCATACCTTGATAGCATACAGAAGTCATCCATATACTCCTTCAGAGTTCTACCTCCCTGCCTCAAGCTGCGAAATTCCTCTTTCTTCAGGTTCATTATACCTGAGGACATGTGAGCATTCCGGAAACCTTCCTTGAACGCATCCCAAGTCATGCCATCCAAAGGATGAGTCACTTGATAAGTCTCCCACCACAATGCTGTAGGTCCTTCCAACAGGTGTGCAGTGAACCTCACTTTTTCTGCCTCAGAACACTCACAAGTTACCAAGTCCTTGTTGACTGAACGGAGCCAATCACCCGCCACTATTGGTTTAGTAGCAGAGGAGAACTTATTAGGCCTAAGCCTTAGGAATCTAGCAAGTCTGTCCACTGGACGTGGTGGTGGAGTTGGCGGGTTGTTGTTGTTGTGGTTGTTGTTGTTGTTGTTGTTGGTTGCTGCAATGAATTGAGTCATCATATTCATCAACTGAGCTTGGGCGGCCATCAGTTGTTGCATGGCATCATCGTTGTTGGTATCACGACGAGGAGGCATCTGTAGGGATTTCAGCATAGATGAGTGAAAGATAGACAGAACTAAGAGAAGAAAAATCCTACCCATGCACAAAGCAACCAGGTCAACACAATCAACACTCAAAAGACAACTTAAAAAGAAAAGTCTACTTAGCAAATCGAAACAAGTATACTAAGTTGATTTAATAAAACAACAGAGTCTGCAAACCAATCATTCTATCATTGTCACACCACAAGTTGGAGATCAATGTTTTTAAAAAGAACGACTAACTAAGCGAGGGAGAACATGGTGGTCCAACTACTAAGTCTAAACTTCGTCCATGACGTCTCCTTCATCTTCTTTGACTTCCTCGATGGTGATGTCTTCCTTCGTAAGGATCTCCTTGTAGTCATTCACCTCCTTCTCCAAGGCCTCGTTCTTCTCCTGTAACATTGTCGTCTCACGGTGCAGGGTCTCGATTGCTTACTTCTCCAGGACTTCAATCTTCTCTTGTAGCATTCTCTTCTCACGGCGTAGAGTCTCGATCAAATCTCGATCAGCTTCGAACTCGACGTCGTTGCTCAGAATTTGATCCTTCAAGGTCTTGATCTCCTTGTTCTTGTCTCTAATTCTCTTTTCTTGATTTTGGAACTTCTTATCTTGAGCTCGGAACTTCTCCTCTTGAGCGTTGGCCACCTCTTCTTGGGCTTCGATCTTATTTTGAGTCTCCTTGACTTGTGCCATTATTTCATCATTCTTCAACAGCTCGTTGCGCCTATCCTCTTCGAGTTGCCAGAGGTGAAGTTCTAAGTCTTGGAGATATGGGTACAAAGGTTCTGGTTTGTTTTTGTCTTCCTCGTTAACAAGGTAAGGTATCCCATGTTCGTCACGTTGGCCAAGGTTAGAAAAGTAGTGGTCTTTTAACTCCTCCTGGAACTGCCAGCAAAGACGTCCTATTAGCTCCTGCGTGACGAGATTCAGCCCTTTCTCCAAGGAGTCACTAATCGACTTATACTGGATGTCTTCGGTCTTGGGTTCAGTCTGGCGCCCTTGTTGGAAAAGACGAATTCCCCATAAGTCTTCTTTGTTGAAGTGCTTCAGCTGGCTTGCCTTGATGATGGGTGTTGGAAGTGCCAACAGTTCTACCAACTCTAGAAGATATCTTCCAAAGCGCATGTCCGTGAAGTCCTCCGCGGTTTGATACATGAAGAACGACATCCTTAAGTGATAAAGGTAGAGTTTGTTAAAACAAGACACAAGGTAAGAAATACTAGTTGTGGTGTACTTAAGTACTTAGAGAAAACGAAGTTCTTTTCTAAAAGGTGATCAATACTATTATCAACTCTTTGTAAGTCGGATATTCACTATAGTGAGAGAGACAGACACCCGGCCAGCCACTTATAATTGTGGAACAGGTCTCATGTACGCGGACATGTAAGGTTAGTCCCGGGCCGCTTCATCCCACTATGCCGCTAGGATCCAACATACTTCAAAGATGGAAATATTATGATCAAAAGAGGCATAACCAATCCTAAGGGCTCGAACCTACAGGCAACACTTTAGCTCTGATACCATTTTGTAGCGCCCCATCTTTTAAATAAAGATGGAACACGTGTGTTATGTGCTAGTCCCTGGATCACTGCCAGCACCACAGTACAAAATATATAGTATCATTGCATAAGTATCAAATTACTACAACGAGATCCAAAAATAGCTAAGTATAGCTTTATTACAAAGTGCATAGTCATGAAGACTAGCTAAAATATTCAGAGTTCACAACGAAAATAAAAGCAATGAGACTCCTCTTCTAGCATACGCCACAAACAGACATGTTGGGTGTAGAATCGAGTCCAAACTCACTCCTCATCAGAATTACCTGCACATTTGAATATGCAGGCCCCGTAGGAGGTCAATACAATGAAGTATTGGAAAGTGACTATGGTGGATAAATTATGGCAAGTCTAATTCTATATGCATATTTGGCTTGGTGGAGTTGTAGGCTATTTTGCAGAAAGCCAGTTTTCTCCTATCTTTTGTAAAACACTTTTGTTTCTCAAAGACTTGGCACCAAGGGATGAAGCCCAAGTGCACCAACTATGGTGAGATTCTTCCGTCCATCCTTGTCTAGTTGCTCGAAGTAGTCCATCACCGGGGACACGGCCGAGTACTCAGATTGTCGACTCTGCAGAGGTTGTGCACTTTCACCTTGAGACTGAATTAACCCAAACATCCTATACACGCGGAGTGCATTAAGGAAAGGAGAGAATTGAGACAAGAACTTTCAGAAGAAGAATGCAACCATACTAGCAAGACCCGTTCCACCTACCAACTCTACATCTGCTTGTCAAGCTGACAGGTTGCACTCTCACAACTTAGTAATTCTAGACAGAGCCCATTGTCAAAAGGCTGCACGGGAAGCTTCTAAACTTGGAGGGACTTAGAAATCTCTTTGTTCCTGGGTGGCCGTCCACAAGTGCGCTTCTGGGTGACAACCACCATGCTCATGGCCCTAAGTAGAATAGAAATTCATCCTAGGCAAAGACAACCACAAGCATGGTCCCAAAAGCCACTCAACATAAACCAAACAACCAATTCCACCCAGGTGTGCATTTAAAGTTTTAACACTTAGCAATATTTCTATAACATAGTAAGTAAACACTTTTTATAGCATAGCTAAGCATCTAATAAAACTTTTGATGGCTGCATGGGAAGGGATGGCTACACACTACTAGGATATTTTCAAAGTGTAAACTAACTTAGCATTATAAGATAGTTCAAAAATTCCCTATCATGCATACTACTTAAAAATCTACTAATAATGCATATTGAAAACATTGGGTAGATTATGAATGTCACTTGCCTTGGTAACAAGAGGAACAAGCACAACAAGAATAACAATCACAAGGACCTTCCTCCTCTTCACAATCTAGAGACAAACAATAAAACTAAATAAACATACAACACAACACTTAACAATATGAAGACAAAATATGTATGCATGCTTGATATGCAATGAACTTGACAAGACAAAAATAATTACCATTTTATTTCCTCTGTTATTAATGCATGAAATCCAATGATCAATATTTTAATATTTTATTTACTCATTTAAAATATTGAGCATAACATAGAAGTTTTAAGCCCTAAAACCAATCTCTTTAATTCTATTATGAAAAGTTTCAAATAAAACTCATGTTGCACTCTCTGGACAGAGGGCATTAATAAAATTCTAAAACAATTGGATTTATTTGGAAAGAATTTTTATTAATTAAGTTATAGATTTAATATCCGAAAGCTAAACAATTAAATTCCGCAATTTAATATACACTAAAAGGACAAACTAATGAAACCATAATAAACGACATGAGCAGAGCTTCACGTGGATATAAAATTCATCAAATTTTGATGAACAGATCGAAAGTTATGAATTTTGTAAGTTTGTATTGTTTTTCTGTTTTTAAATATAAAATCTAGCCGAAATAGAAAATAAAGAGGCCACGCGGCGCGCTCCGATTGGATGATACCGGTTCGCCGCGGATCGCGAACACGAACCGTCCGATCTACATAACGGTGGACGCTCCAGATCAACTGATCTAGATCCATTGGATCTAGATCCAACGCTTCACGTGACTCGAGCCAAAAGCAGGCGGCGCGACGCCAGAGTTCATCCGCGCGCGGCGGCGCCATCGCCGGAGTTACTGCTACGGCTAAACGAAGCAAGATCGGAGGGGGTTTTGCTCACCACTTGATGCGGAACGTCGTGGCGATCTCTATGGCGCGGTAGGTGCCGTCGAGGTGGTCTGCTCCTCCCCTTGCTTGCTCGTCGGAGATGAACGGCGGACGGCGGTGTCGGGTCGTCGACGGATACGTCGCCCTGGTGCATAAAAAGAGACCGGAGCAAGCCCGTTAGGTGCGTACGACGGCAGGGAGTCGCAGAGGGGTGTTGGAGTGGTGCTCGGGGTGCCGTACTCACCGGAACGGAACAAATCGCGGCGGCGGCAATGGCGGAGATGGAAGCTCTCGTTACCATGATTACGGCGAGTATTGGTTAGGGTCTTGGGCGCGGGGAACGGCGGCGGAGATGGAGGTTTATATGGTGGCGGCTAGGGAACAACTCCCGCAAGAATCGGAGTGGAAACCTCCACCGGATCGAGCCGTATCCCGCGCGGACTCCGCTTGGAGGTTGAAGATCCACCTGACAGGTTGGTCCCACCTGTCAGCGTGAGGAGGGAAATGGGCTGCTGCTGGGTTGCTAACTGCTGCGCGCCCGACGGTTAGTAAATGGGCTCGGCCCAGTTAGCTCGTTACACATTTTTTCTTCTGTTTTGAATCTTTTCCAAACAATTTGATTTTTAAAACTTATCAAAACATTTCAGAAAAATTCATAAAAATATGTTTTGAAAAGCTATCAAAACATTTCAGAAACATTTCAGAACTTTTTGATATCATTTTGCTAAATAAATAAAATAATAAAATACAGATTTTTATAAGGAGCTCAATTAGACCTCTTTATTGAAAACAACTTTATTTAAACTTATAAATAAAATTCAAATTATTCTTTATGTGATTTCAATGCCATGCCTATATGATGCATGATGCATGATGCATGAATGCAAGGTTTTAAATTTTTGAGAAATTTGGGATGTTACACTAGGGTCTGAGCATCTTTGCCAGTCTTGCCTTCTGTAACCTCCACGCTGGTCACAGTTTCTGTTGTCACGTCGGTCGACTGGTCTGTCGTGTCGGTAGTTGTTACTTCGCGTGTCTCGACGATCATCCTGTCGATTGTTACCCCGGTCATCTTGTTTTCTGTCGTCTTGATTGCGATCATTATGTGAGAATCCGGCTGCTATGGTTTTGACCTTGTCTTTGCTCCCGTGATCGTTGTCGCGCCTTCTTCGTTTGTCATCTCTGTCTCGGCGATCTCGACTGTCTCGGCGGTCGCGACTATCTCGCCGCTCATGATGCCGCTGCGGTGATTGTGGAGTTTTTTTTTGGACTGCGTCTTCACCATCTTCCCACTTGGTTGCCAGTTTCATGAGTTCTGCCATGTTTTTTGGCTTTTGTCGTCCGAGTGCTTCCCTGAAATCTTTTCTATAGACTCCCGTTGTGAAGGCGTCCATAGCTCTATTTTCTTATATTGCACTGACAGAGTTTCGAATGGCGGTCCATCTTCTGATATACGCTCTGAGTGCTTCATATGACCTTTGTCTACATGCTCGTGACTCCTCAAATGTCTTTGGTCTCTCGCAGAGAGGGTCAAAATATTTTATGAAATACTCTTTGAAGTGGTCCCAGGAGTCATAGGTTCCTTCAAGTAGTGATTTGAGCCAGTCGCCGGCTGTGCCTTCAAGCATTAGTTGCAGATATTGCAGCGCTGTTGTGGTTGTTCCTCGTTGGTATATGACTGCCAGCTTGTAGTCCTCGAGACAGCCTGACGGCTCTTGCTTGGAATTGAGTTTTGGCATGGCGGGCAGGCCAAACTTCTTTGGTAGCATTGCTTCTTGAATCCGTCGAGTGAAACATTGTGCTCCACATGGACCTATGCCGCGATTGTCAGGTGAGTCGCGACTATCTGATCTCCTGGACCTGCTCCTTGATTGGCTTCTTGCTCTACGGCGTCCAGAACTCTTTCTAGCGCTGCTTCGCAGAGGCTGTGACTGTGACGTCCTCACGAGCGACTTCTGCTTCGTCCTCGCCTTCATCCCTCTTCAGCTGGATCACCTGGCGGTGGTTTTCCTGCTTGGAGGTATGCTCCCAAGGATATGAGCACACCTTCGGCTCTTTTGGGTAAGAGTATGCCTCCCGAGTCGGGTGTCGGGAACGAGTGGTCTAGATTTTCGAGTGACTCTTGCCCTTTCTTCCTCGGGAATTCTTTGGAACCTGGATCTGCCTCGTCCTTTTGTTTCTCCTGTAGAACTGATAGACAGTTGTCGTCTGCAAGCACTTGATATGCTTGCCTGCTTCCTCCTTTCCTAGAGTGTTGCCCTCTATTGCTTTAGGCGCTGTGCTTCTTGCTAGTTGAAGTAGTTGTATGTTTTTAGCTCATCGGGAGTTGCGTCTGCTGGCATCATTATGCCGTTATCGATGACCTTTGTTACCTTTGCGGCCATCTCTGCCGTGATAACCAGATTAGCCGTGCCATCTGGCAAGGTGACTATGCAGGGATACTCGACTGGCCTCCGACCGGCTGCTGTTGCTGACGTTTTTGCAGTGATTGCAACGGAAACCTACCGGGGTATGTGAGAAGGATATGTGTAAGTTGTGCGGATATCAGGCGTTGCTTCAGTGTTGTCATCCTGAACTATGTCTACGTTTTTATTTTTGCTATTTTCTCTATCCCCTGTTTGTTCTGTATGCTCGTTGTAGTCAACGACAACGTTATGTGGAGATTGGATTTGTGGATCGACGAAGTCGGTCAGACGTATGCTGCCTTCTGTAGGTTCATCATACTCGGAGGGGTGAAACCTCTCTTCTGGATCATCGATCTGCATATGATACTCGACTGTACTTCTTCTCGTGTGGACATGGATCCTGCTATGGATCTAGCTAACGAGATCAAATCGATCTGTGATGTTGCAGCCCTCGTGTCTTCTGCTGAAGCCATTGATATGACCATTATGTTCGGCTGAGATAGCCGACTGTCCTTCGTCTTCAGGCAATTCATCTGCCATGAATTTGTTGAATTTTGATGATGACATTGACTCTGTGGGAGATTTTGGTGGCGTGATCAGATCGAGATGTGACGGGGTGTCCTCCTTGTCTGCTGAAAATGCGATCGCTGTCAATCTCTTCTGGAGTGGCTCAGTTGCGATCTGTTTGGCTAGATCCTGCACACCAAACTGATCAACAAAAAAGTTATGTTCCCCAATGGTTAAATGAAAACCTAAACTGAGATTGGAGTAGATCTCCTGATCTCTGAGTGAGTATGTCCTGATCCTGGCTGGTGACGTTGGTTTCGGCGAGTGGTCGCCTATGAGTTGGATGTGATCTGAAGTTGCTGATGTGCATCCCTTTGATGAAGTCGGTGAGTTTCCGTTTGCGATCTGGACCGAAAAATTTGTAGATCGAACACTACCTGTTCCCACAGACAGCGCCAATTGACGAGGTATGGCCCCATAAATACCCATGGTTACTAGCCTAGGGTAAGAGTTATGAGGTAGAGAACGCGTAGTGTTGGTAGATTCGTCGGCTGACAAACAGGATTTACCCAGGTTCGGTGCCCTCAAGTGAGGTAAGACCCTTATGTCCTGCTTGTCTGTTATAGGTTGTGAATATGCGGCGAGTACAAGGGTCTAGCAAGATGTCGATCTTTCTAGGGTTTGGTGATTCTGATTGGGTGTGTCCTTGATCGGCCACCCTCCTATCCTTTAATAGTGGTACAGGTCTTGGATAGTAACCGACTAGGATTACAGATATGGAAAGTATAACCGACTATGTCTACCTATGGCAGAAGTCTGCGACTTGGGATTCACTTATTGGGCTTCTTCAATCTATTGATAATTGGGCTTTAGTCATTACGTGCACCAGCTACCCACACGAAGGGGTACCCATTTGGTATAACATCGTCAGTTGTTGTGGTCATAAGTTCGTAGGTAAGAAGTGGTTCTTTTTACGACAGCCCCAAGCCACGTAAAATATGCAAAAGATAAAGTGAACGCGTCTAACTTTATTTTGCAGGGGCAATGTGATATGGTCAAGGTAGGTTTATTAAATTGTTTATAAACTGTAGGCGTCAAGAAGACCACGGCGCATGGACCATATCACGCCGAATTACATTTGATGTTTTTAAGTGCATCTCATATTGTGTGATTGTTTATTAGTTACACGGCGGTAGATATATAAGATGATCCCTCCAAAATACCATTAGTGTTCTTCCTCCAACGTGCACCACCAAGAAAGTTCTACGTTATGAGGCAGGCCGTGGTGATCGGGTGTCAGACATATCATCGTTCGCATACAGTGGCTGTAAGAAAGTTTTACACAAGCGTTTACGTTGAAGGTTATTCTGGCGAGCCTAGCATATGCAGATATGGCCTCGGAAAACGGAGACCGAAAGGTCGAGGATGAGTCATAGAGGTTTTGTGATCAACATTTCGATGTCCACCTTTGAAGTTGTGTTGTCGGCTCTGACGATGAGGGGGTTGCGCAATGGATGGGGGTCGTGTAATCGCTAAAACTATTCGTGAAGGGGATCGCAGACAGAAAACAATAATTTTCCTAGCAACGATATCCTTAAACTAGCAGAATCTATACTATGCAGATATAGAAGTACAACGGAGATCGGAATAAATACCCTTGTAGACCGAAAGCGGGGATTATGTTCCCACACGAACGATGACTATGAATACGACGATGTCGGGTTATGACTCCCAAGAATCGGGGGTAGTCACTTCCTGAAGAGTAGTTCATGAAGGGGATTGAATGCGGAGGTCTAGACCCTCGATTGGCTCCGCGACGTTCCTCGCCGGACCCGAAGAAGACACGCACACGACATAGGAAAACACCGGCCCTTACCCAGGTTCACGGCACTCGTGAAGAGGTAAGACCGCTACTCCTACTTGTGTGTATTAGATGGTGGAGGTTACAGTACAATGGAGTTTGCCGGAGGCCCCCTTGAGGCAGTTCTTGCCTGGGGAGGGAAGCGATGGTCTTCTTCTTCCTCCAGCCAGAGGCTATCCTAACAAGTGTTGCTAGGGTTTACAAGGGTTGTAGCACGCCAAGAGTCGACCCGTCCTACGAGGGATGTCTTCCTCCTTTAATAGGCGCCTCTCGCGCTCTCCTTCAACTTGGCCATCGAGGTGGCTCCCACATGGCAGAGGCAGGGTGGAGTTGGAGTCCACTGCGGCGTGTTCGTCCATGGACTCGGTCCATTGTTGATAAAGGTGGGCGCGGTGGCCGACAGGCGACCGGACGCGCTGTACTTCCCGCAGTGAGGGCAGTTTCTGAGGTGGAGCCCACGATGTCGTTCTCCTTTGGAGGGTTGCGCCGTCCACCCGCTTTATCGTCAGACTAGAAGGTCCTGGCAGCGATGCAGCAGGCAGAGCCGCTTTATTGACCCCTTTATCACCAAAACGGCAACGGGGGTGCTTGCGTCACCACGTGGGCGTGGCAGAGGCCATGTGTGTCTTGCCGTACTTCCTTGGTCGCGACGTTTCCCTTCAGGCCTGAGGGGAGATTCCTGCGGGACTCCCCCGAGGCGAGCTGTCGCCTCGAGAGGGTCCCCTGAGGCGAGGGATCCCTTGAGGCCCTCGTTTCCTCTTCAGGCCCTTGAGGGGAATTGCCTCTCGAGGGTCCCGCCAGGCGGTGATGCCTGGTCCTTAGTCGTTTCGTCTGCCTAGCCAGCGTGCGAGGCCTGGAGGGAATGGGCTCTCCATACCCCAGTTCCCACTGGGCCGACAGTAGCCCCCGGGCCCATGATGGGCACGATTGAGCCCATGGGCTCAGGCGAAGCGTCGTGGGCCCTTAGTGCCCAGCCGTCCCGAGCCACACGGCACTTGGACGAATAACGGTCTCGCACGATCCGGGGCGCTAGTCGTGGCGGGTCCCACCATGTCCCGGTAACTGCTCCTCAGGGTGACATAAAGCCCGAGCGAAGCATCAGGGAGCCGTTACCGTTTCCTAATCTTCTCGCAGAAATTTCCGCTCTACAGAGCTCTCCGCCTCTGCTCTCTCCTGCGAATCTCCGCTCTCCAACTCCTCCAATCTTCCGCTTCCGTGACGATGAGCCCTCTCAAGAGTAAGGGCAAGGCCGCCGCGGGGTCTTCCTCCCAGGCAGAGCCCCCTGAAACCGTTGTTGGCGCGGCGCTGCTGGGCGTGCGCGTCAACGAGAAGGCGCTCGCCAAGGTCCGGTGCCTGGTGGCGGACCAGACGAACGAGCACGGCGCCACTGCCCTGAAGCCTGTGGCGCACGGGAAGCGCCCGCGCGGGTTCTTCCCAGTCTTCCAGCATTGCCTAGCTGTGGGACTGGTGCCGCCCTTCTCGCCGTTCCTGGAGGCGGTGCTCGCGTTCTACCAGGTGCAGCTGCTGCACCTGCGCCCCAACTCCGTCCTCATCCTCGCCGTCTTCTCCTAGCTCTGCGAGGCGTACCTGGGCATTTAGCCCACGGTGGGGCTGTTCCGGTGCTTCTACGCGCTCCGGAACACGGCGAACAACAAGCGCTCTGGGTGCGTCTCGTTCCGCATCGTCGACGGCATGGGGAGCGTCTACATCCCCATGTCTTGGAGCGAGGGAAAGGCCATCACTTCGGTGATGAAGAAGGTGGACGACTTCCGCCAGAAGTCTTTTTTTGTTGGGGTGGAGCGTCTCTGCGCCTTCCTCGAGGTCCCCGACGAGCCCCCGGTGAAGAACACCCACTGGGGCAAGGCCACCTTTGACGGCGCCAGGAACGTGAGCTTGATAGGGCGCCTGAGCTTCCTCCGCGAGGAGGGCCTCACGGGGCAGATGATCGTCGCGGACTTCGTGACGCGCCGCATTGCGCCCCTCCAGGCATATTCGGTCCCCATGTGGATGTACTCGGGGCCGAAGGACAAGATGCGGCTTCACGTCGAGGACAACGACAAGGACGGCGTCGACAACGTCCTCTCCACGCTCTTCGTCAATCCATCGGTGCTTCCCGTGGATGAGCTCCCCGCGTCGCTCTGGCCCCTTCACCAATACAATCTGACGGAGCGCATGGACCTCCTGGAGGGGATGCCTCCGTTGACCCCGACAGGCCAGGCGGACCTTGAGGCGCCGATGCCGGTCGCGCGGGAAGAGAAGGGGGCCGATTCTCCCTCGGCTTCAGGAGCTGGCCCAGGTGAGGACGAGGCCGCGGCTGGGGAGGTTTCTTCTTCAACGGCTGGGCCATTTATTGACGAGATTTGCGATATCTCGTCAGGCGATGAAGACGCCTTCGTGGTCGCGCCCTCGCACCTCGTGGAGGAAGAGGCTGAGGAAGAGGAGGCCTCAGCCACGGAGGCCTCTCCAGGAAGGCGTGGGCCTTGCACCAAAGCCGTCGTGGACCTCTCGGGGGCGAGGCCGTCTGGCGTCCCCTCCAAGAGGAAAGCGGAGGCGCCACCTGCGAGGCCTGCTTCCAAGCCCTTCCCCTCATGGCGCTCGCCAGGCCTGGCGTGGGTCGACGCTGGCGCCCCCCTTCAGGGTTAGTGCTCATAATCTTGGATCATTCGTCTTTTAGCTTTCTCTTTCGATTTAATTTTTCCTGAAGTCTTTTCTTGGTCTCTTGCCAGTGACCTTGTACCTGCGAAGCGTCTCCGCCTTCGCAAGGCATCTGAGGTGAAGAGCGCCACGGCAGGGGCCGCGGCTGATGAGGCCGCGAGGCCTGCGGAGGCGGCCTCCACGAGCCCCCTTGGGGAGGCGCCTCAAGCGGAGGTGGCAGTGCCCCAGGCGGGGGTAGCAGGGCCTCAAGTGGAGGAGGGCATGGCACGCCCAAAGGCACCTGCACCGCCCCCCGAGCCTCTGGTGGTGGAAGGCTCGGAGGAGACAACTTCCGCGCCGCCTCGCGCTCCTACTCCTCCTCACGCGGCTACGCCTCCACGCGAGGCCACTTCACCGCGTGAACGAACGCCTCCGCGCGCGTCTACCCCGCCACCTGCGGCCACTGCTCTCTCGCCTCCTCGACAAGCTGTCACCGAGGAACGCCCCGTAACTGCAGGGACAGAAGAGGATACCGGCGCGGGCGCAAGCGAAGCTCAAGCTAGTCCCCAAGCTTTCCCCGAGGCCGGGCCCGCGAGACCCGTCGCTGGGGCTGGGCCCTCCACGAGCCAGGAGTTGGTCCTCCGCGGCTGGGATTGGAGCGCGGGGCGCCGTGAGGTCGCCTTCGGCCTCATGAGGGAATCCTTGGAGGGCTTGAAGGCCCACCTCGCCCTTGGAGACATATGGCTCGCTCAGCAGTGGGAGGAGCTGGCGAAGTCGTGGATATCCTTCCACGCGGCGGTCGAAGCGCGCCGGTTGGAGGATGCGGCGCTGCAAGCCGCACGTGAGGAGGCCACCCGCTTTACCAAGGAGGTCCGCGAGGGGGCCATTCGCGATGCTGCGGAGCTCCTTGCGCCCCTCCAATCGGAACGCGACGCCGTAGAGGAGCTGTTGCGCCAGGCCAAGGCTGAGCGCGAGGCGATGGAGGGCTCGTTGGCGCAGAAGCGCCGCGAGTTGGGCCATTTGGAGACCCACCTGCTCTCCGCCCACCAGGCCGCGCAGGTCGATATGGAGGAAGACCGCAAGGGTTTTGCCGAGCGGGAGCGACAGTTGGCCCTCAAGGAGAAGGAGCTGCAGCAGCGCGAGGAGCAGCTCCTTTAGGCGGAGAAGGACCTGGTCGTCCAACGCGAGGCCCTTGAGGAGCGCGAGGGAGACCTGGCCAAGGCGACCGTGAAGTACGACGAAAATGTCGCTGCCCAGAAGATAGCTTACGATCGCTTCGAGCGACGTTTCGCCGAGAAGAAGAAGGAGGCCGATGACGCCCTCGCGGAGCGCGAGAGGCAATTCCGCAAGTCCACTTCTCAGAAGTACCGCGACCTGGCTCAGACGCAGGAGGACCGCTTCAAGGTCAAGGACGCCGCGGATGCTCGGCGGATCGCCGAGCTCGAGAGGGCCAACTCCAAGCTGGAGGCTCGCCTCAATCGCGCCATGGATGGCCGTCACCGAGCGGAGGAGGCTCGCACCGAGGCAGTCCACAACCTCAACTCCTTGGCCAAGGACGTGGAGGAGCAAGTGGCCCCGGCGATGCAGCGGGCGGCGGAGGCCTCGGACTCTGCCACTGCGGCTCACGCGCTCTCAAAGCAGCGCGAGCGCATGTTTGAGGCGTTGGTCGCCCGTGCCAACGAGCTCGCCGCGCAGCTCGGCGCAAATGTGCCGCACACCGACGTTCGAGGCCGCGGCGATGCTGCCATGTACCTGGTCTACTTCGACCAGCTCTTCGAGGCGCTCGAGGGTCCCGTCGCCGAGCTTCCTGAGATGATCGAAGACGAGAGCCGACAGCTCCTGTGGGTGGTTGTTGATCGCATCTTCACCAACCTCAAGCTCCTCACGCCAGGCTTCGACCTCTCCTCCGTCACAGAAGCTGCTCAAGGCGAGGACGCGCAGCGGGTCTCCGGTTCCCTCCGTGAGCAAGTTGACGCCTTCTGCAACCGCTTTAGGCACGCGGAGGCGGTAGCTGAAGACAGCGAGGAGGAGGCCTGCTCTGCCGAGGCTGAGGTGGGTTCCGCGGAGGAGGTCCAAGGCGGCGCTGCTTCCCCCTGAGCCTTTCCTTATTGCGCCTGCGAGCGCTTTTATCTGAACCAGTTGTGTTTAGATTTCTTAAGACCTTTGGCCTGTAATATAGTCTTTAATGCTGCTTAATCCGAGCTTGTCTGCCCCCAGTAAGGTCTCTTTGGACTCATCTTCATGTCTATTTGTTCTCTGCGTCGGTAGGTCCCATCTCTTCGTGCCATGACTCCGCCACTTCGGTATGCAGGAGCAATGACTCCGCAAGGCCGGGGGAGTTTAGGCCTAGGAGAGGTAAGAGCCCTGAGTCGCGATGCTCAAGTGCCCCCCTTAGACTTGCGAGTAGTCCATCAAGCGTAAGGGAAAAGCGAAGTCGCTTGAGGGGCAAACGTGCGCTAGGGGGAGAAAACGCTCTTAAAGCGTGGGCGCGAGACTTAGCTTCTCGAGGTTTCCGCCCTGCAGAGGCTTTTCGCCTGGCGAGGTTGCCCACTTGAGGGGTCGCTCCTGGATGCCTCTTCAGGCTTGTGGGGGGATTTTTTCCTGCAGAAGTTAGAGGGGCGAACCCAAACGATGGAACACGGTTCAAGGGACTCGTGCACCCTTATAGGTCCCCTCAGGCGTTCCTTGCGAGGAGAGTAAGTACAAGGGTCCTCTGTAGAGCTGGCGTGTTTGTGGGATCTTGACCTCCAGCCAGAGCTCGGACTATTAGATTTTGCAGTGCTGCTGGTGTGTCATTTGAGGCACTGGCACCGTACTCAGCCCCCGCTCGCGAGGTACGCATGTGGAGAGATGTAAGCGCACACTTCAAGAGAGTAACGCGAAAATAAAACTCACCAAATACGTTTTAAAGTGGCGCCGAAGCGCTGAGTTCACTTGGGAACGAAATTGAGTTATTATGCTTGGGGTTGCCAAGTTAATGTTTTGACCATGTCGAGGCATGGGGACCACCCATTAGTGGCAGAGACTCTCAACGGCCTGATGTGGCTTGTTAAATGGAGAGCTTGGAGGGTTTTCCCTCGAGAGAAGCCTTGGGAGCTTGGAGGTTTAAGTCGTGAGCTTTTAACCTCTAGAGACAAAGACGCTTGGAGGTTCAGCCGTAGGCTACCTCTTTTGCTAGGAGTCTCGACGTGACAATGATCACGGGCGTGGCAATGACCACGGTTGCATTTGTTCCCTTAGGAGACAAAGCATGCTTTGGAGATTTAAGCCGTGAGCTTTTAACCTCTAGAGACAAAGATGCTTGGAGGTTGAGCCGTAGGCTGTGTAACATCCTAGGATTTTTCAAATTCTGAAAAATCAGAAAAAAATTAAAAACTTTTTGAAAACTATTTGTATGTCGATTTGAAAACAAAATTCATGCATGCATTCATCATTTTCTTGCATTGTTTAGATTTGAAAATTCAATGGTTGAAATACTATTTCCAGTTGAAAATCTATGTGAGAAAATATTAAAAACAAAATAATGATTATGCTATTTATCTTATTTTACTTTAATATTTTGATTGTAATTATTAGAAATAATTATTTTCTTATGTTCACAATTGTGGTACCAAATTTTATTTAGCCATAAATAAATTAATTAAATTTCTATTTCCAAATTTGACAAAAGTGTCAAATTTGCATTAAATTAAATATTCAAAATTAATATTTTTAAAAAGTGGTCAAAACATGTCCATAAATGTTTTAAAATAAAGATATGATTTTTAGAATTTTTTTGAAATTAATTTCACTTAATTCGGAGTTCTAAAACAAAAGTTATGAAAGAATTAAAAAAAAAAACGAATCCAACCCACGGAACGGAACCCAACCGAACCGAACGCAGCAATTGTATCCAACTCAAACTCTGAAAATTCGTTTTTCTAACCACCTTTCATTCAAACACGTTTATCTCGAGAAATATAACTCCAAATCCGGATCCGCTTTATCCTATATAAACCCCTGTAGCCGCCGGCATCTCTTTTACTCTTTTCGTTCCACCGAAACTCTAATCACCGAAATAGTATTTCGTTCGTTCGACGAACAAAACCATCTCCAATCGCGACGGGGCCTTAATCATTGTTGTAGATCTCGTCGATACCTTTCCATCCCAATAAGGCTCAACTCTTTTCATCAAGCGTGGAGAAAGAATTTCGAATCGTCATCCATCAGATCTGAAGTGGTATTTCTCAGATCTCTTCGCGCTCGTTGCGTCAAATCGAAATTCCTTCGGTGAAAAGGTAGATCTACTCTATATCTACAACTTTCCTATTGACAACTTTTTATTTTAACGTACGTAATTTTCTGTATAATACAGATCGTGTTTGATGTTGTTCGAGTAACCAAACCATCTCAAAAGTTTGGGACGACAATACGAAAGTTGTTCCTCAGATCAAGACCTTTCTTTTGCCCCAAGCCTCACCTCTTTTGGTTCAGCGAGCTGAGAGATACTCGCGTTTGAAGTTTTGGACCAGAAAGGTATTTTGAGATTTGTGACCAATCTATTCATCCACTTATGTTATAATTGTGATAATTAGAAAGAGTACGTAATTCTCTACAACTTTCGTTAAGAGTATTTTTCCATCTGAGCAACTTTATTTTTGGTCAAATTCGTAGTCAAATCCCAGTCAGCCTGCCATGTCAGCAAGTCATTTCCCACGTCAGCAGTCAAAGTCAACAGTCAACCGAAGACCGACAGTTTTGCAGAAAAATCCTAAATTTTAAATCTATCACTACTTTTTATTGGTTTGGTCAAATTTTACAAATAAAATATTTTTGAAATTCTTATGACACGTAGAAACTTTTGGCATCATTACTTTTATGTTTTGTCAAATTAAAATTTGTTGAAATTCAAAAGTGGCATTAATGGTAATTTGAACATAACTTCAAATTTGAAATTTAAAATTAATCAAACTCTTTTGCTATAAATTTGAATGTCTAAGTATTGGCAGTAGTATTTTTCTACTAATTTTGTAGAATAATTTTTCTATGATTTTGTAAATAATATTGATTTAATACTTTAAATGATATTTTAATGAATAAAAAACTTATTAAAAATATATTAAAATTAATTTCATCATCTATTCGAATTATAAAGTACTTAGTCATATTATGACCACTTTGTTATTAAAAGGTACTTAGAAATATTTTGGCTCTTTAAACAAAATAAATTCTTCCTTAGAAAATATTTGATAACTATTTTTCAACAACACTCTTCCTTAGAAAAATTTCAACATCTTAAAGATGCTACATCTTTTCCTTAGAAAATTTTAGCATCTAGAAAACTTAGTTGTTTTATTTTGTTAAGTGTTGTCCTTAGAAATAAATTGCATTGCATGCATGGCATATTTATTGTATAGTTATTGTTTTTCTCTAAGTTACTATTTTTCAACATAGTGTTTTGGTAAAGTGCTATGCACTTAGACACTTAAGATTCTTAACATGAAGACTAGAAGGCCAATGAAGACTTAGCCAAGAAAAACAAAACTCCGAAGGCATCTCCAAGAAGCAAAAAAACACTAAGAAGAAAATCAAGAGGAACTGCAAAAAGACCATCCCCCTTTATTTCTCTAAGTCTTTCTCTCTTTTCTTTTCTTCTCTCTTAGACCTCGTGGTGGCTAAGGTATATCCAAGACCAGCCCGGGTGATATACAAATCATCAAGTCTGAAGAACCATCAAGTCTACATGATTCAATGAAGACATCGGAGAAAGTTACAAGTCCGGAGATGAAGCCTAGAAGAAAAACTACATCTTTTCTTTATCTTTTTCCGCCATCCTATTTTTCTTTCACTTTGGGCATAAACCAAGTCCTTAGTGATTATGACCAAGTACTTAGAGTGCAAATTGAAGACGAAGAAAACTACAAAGGAGTTGAAGATTTCAAGACCAAGCATGTGAAGTCTTGCAGCAGCATTACAACTTATTCAAGTTGATTTATAGCAAAGTTATTCTGTCCAACCTATGACCTTGGTCCTTAGTAATTTTGACTAACACACTTGCCCTGCATTAACTTAGAATAATTTCATGGCATGACATGCATCTCTAGTTCTTAAGAATATTTTTTCATATCATGCATGTCATATTTTTCTAAGTGTTGCATTTATGCTTGTCTGTTTATTTGTGGCTTGTCTGACTTGTTAGAAATTTCGGAGAGAAACGAAGACTTTTGCAACTGATACTCTTGTTCTCCCTGTTGCCAAGGCAAGTGGCACACCCTCATAAACTTCCTAAGTATTTTTCCATGCATTACTTAGTGTATTTCTTATATGCATGTGTTGGATAGTATTGCTATGCTAAAACTACTATATCCCTTACACTAGTTGTGTCTAGAATCCTATTGGTAACTTGGTAGAAATATTGATGCTATGCAAAAGTTGTTTTATGAAAATTAATTTCTACTAAGTTAAGAATGAAACTCCTGGGTGGAATTAGTTTTGAATGGTTTATGTTAAGTGTTGTCTCTTAGGGGTGACCTCTAAGGGATGGTCACTTGTGGACGGCCACCTAGGGAACAAAAGGATCTGAAGAAACTCCAAGTGAAGATTGCTTCTAGTGCAACCATTAGTCAATGGGCTCTGGCTAGATGGATTAAGTTGTGTGGACTCGCCCCGGCCTGACAGGTGGTGGTAGAGGTTTTGTAGGTGGAGCGCGTCAGGCCGTTATGGGGTGGGAAGATGCTTCTGAAAAGTCTCGTCTCAACTCTCTCCTTTTCCTTAGCACAAATGGTGTGCTTGAGGATAGTTTGGGTTTGTTGGGTGTAATGGTGAAAGTGCACAACCTCTGCAGAGTGTAAAACTAAGTACTTAGCCGTGTCCTCGGTTACGGACAATTTTGAGCAGTTGATCAAGGACGTCAACGGAGGATCCTATCATTCCAATTTCTAAGTTAAAAGTTGATGGGTGAACAAGGGAAGATGAGATTATGGTTTATATGCCATACTCGTCTTGATTTTAAGAAAAGTGTTTTCAAAAGAGTAGGAAAATTGGCTTTATGCAAATTAGCCTTGAACTCCACCAGCCAAATATGCATATAGGTTATAGAGTTATTCCATTAAGTGTCCACCATAGTGTCACTTGCCAGACTCCATTTTTAATGGAATCTGACCCACTCTGTTGCAAAAAATTATTTGTTACAGGTTATTTAGATGACGAGTGAGGTTTTCGTTAAGGGATTTCGAGTCTGCAACCAACATGTTTTTCGCCTGTGGCAACATGAAGATGGAGACTTACTGCTATTGTATTTCCGCTGTGTATTCTTTCCAAAGCTAGCCTTATGCTATGCAAATTGTAATGAATATTTTCAAGTCTGGATCATCGATGTAATAAATTTGATACTTTGTTGTGATATTACATCGTAAACTGTGTGTGCAAACGATTCGATCAAGGGGTTTGCACTATACACAGGTACCTGCCATATTTTAAGTGCAGGTACGTTACAGATGGTATCAGAGCACTGTGTTGCCTGTAGGTTCGAAACCCCTAAGTCTGGATAGAAATAGAATTTGGCCATAGGATTGAAAATCTATTTCTATTCAGTTATCTAAAAACAAAACTTTTCATTTTATCCTCTCTTATACTCTCGTCTAATATCAAACTTCTGAAAATATCTTATCTTTTTCTAGTTGACCATGTTCGTAATGTCTGAGTTCGATACTTCATATGCAATTCCACAAGTCAACATGAAGAACTACCTACATGGAAGAACACTGAAGAATCCAGATTCATAGCTCAAACACTTAGAAGATTTTTGAAGAAAGAAGAACTTGAAGCACTCAGCAAGAAGATAGACAAGAGACCACCATTTAATTAGAACAACGACACCGTGATAGTGTATTGATCATGCCAACTCAGTGTGGTATGACAATAGTATATTGCTTGTTTGTGTTGAAACTTGTTGCTTGATGTTTGTTCGATATTGTTTGTAAGATGATTTGCCTCGGTTTGTTGAGTTTGGGGTAGAAATTTTCCCTAGTATCCTTCTATCTTTTACTCATCTATGCTAAACCCAAACAGATGTCTCGCCCAAGCACCAATGATGAGATGACAGTTGCAATTCAACTATTAGAAGCTCAGAGTCAGTTGATGCAACTCATGGTAGAGAATCAAGTCCACAATCACAACAGAGAGTTACCTCAGGGAATGCAACAACTGTTGGATAACCAGACCCACATTGTGCAGATGATGCGTCACAACATGACCAACAATAATTTGAACCCACCCCAGATGGACATTGGTAACAAGGATATCAAAGGAAGTAGTTTGACAAAACCTCAAGCCTGTAAAACGTGTGGAGAAATAGGACACACATCCAAGGAATGTCATGATGAGTGGCCCCATGGTGTCTCCAGCTATTCAACCGACGGATGACCCACAACCATGGTTACTTGCTTTTTGTGTGAAGCAACAAATCACGTCCCGACTAAATGTCAACTCTATCCCATGGTGCAAGAAGTCAGTCAGCAAGTCCAAGAGGGAATGCAACAGAAACTCAGGAAATATATGGAAGTACAAGAACACAAGGAGGAAAGCAAAAGAGATACTAGCCGTATAACATATGTTACTAGTAGAGTACGAGAACATTATTCATGGGGCTGCAAACAGAAGAAGATTGGTCAGGATACTGAACAAAATCATTATCAAAATGAGACTATGGATCAAACTAAGGTGAAAAATGAAATAAGAGTAAGGTCACTTCCGAAGACATCCAAACGTAACTCCAAGTGCTGCTATAAATGTGAGGGACATCACTTAGCTCGAAATTGCCCCATCAAGCGAGACAGGACTTCGTCCATTGGGATAAAATATGATGAACAAGATTTAGAACAATTTTTAGCCTTGGAAGCACCAAAGAAGAAGCGGAGCTTAAACGAGATCATTTGCTACAAGTGCAAGAGCAATGACCATTACGCCAACGAGTGTCGAGCAAAGAAGAAGGCCCAAAAAGCTGCCAAGTCAAATCCTTTTGATAAAGGATATGTGAACCATATCACTGTGGAAGAAGTGAACGGTACATTTTGAATCAAGTTTCATATCCAAGTTTTCACTACCAACAAAGATTCCTTTTAAGGGTGGTAGCCCACCCAGATATCCAGTCATAACCTTTTGCTAGCCTTCTCGAATCTCGAGGACGAGATTCCTTTTAAGGGTGGTAGTGTGTAACATCCTAGGATTTTTCAAATTCTGAAAAATCAGAAAAAAATTAAAAACTTTTTGAAAACTATTTGTATGTCGATTTGAAAACAAAATTCATGCATGCATTCATCATTTTCTTGCATTGTTTAGATTTGAAAATTCAATGGTTGAAATACTATTTCCAGTTGAAAATCTATGTGAGAAAAATATTAAAAACAAAATAATGATTATGCTATTTATCTTATTTTACTTTAATATTTTGATTGTAATTATTAGAAATAATTATTTTCTTATGTTCACAATTGTGGTACCAAATTTTATTTAGCCATAAATAAATTAATTAAATTTCTATTTCCAAATTTGACAAAAGTGTAAAATTTGCATTAAATCAAATATTCAAAATTAATATTTTAAAAAAGTGGTCAAAACATGTCCATAAATGTTTTCAAATAAAGATATGATTTTTAGAATTTTTTTGAAATTAATTTCACTTAATTCGGAGTTCTAAAACAAAAGTTATGAAAGAATTAAAAAAAAAACCAATCCAGCCCACGGAACCGAACCCAACCGAACCGACGGCAGCAACTCTGAAAATTCGTTTTTCTAACCACCTTTCATTAAAACACGTTTATCTCGATAAATATAACTCCAAATCCGGATCCTCTTGATCCTACGCGTTCACAACTCCGAGCCCTATCTATTCCACCATCCCTCCGCCTATATAAACCCCTGTAGCCGCCGGCATATCTTTTACTCTTTTCATTCCACCAAAACCCTAATCAGCGAAATAGTATTTCGTTCGTTCGACGAACAAAACCATCTCCAATCGCGACGGGGCCTTAATCACTGTTGTAGATCTCGTGGATACCTTTCCATCCCAATAAGACTCAACTCCTTTCATCAAACGTGGAGAAAGAATTTCGAATCGTCATCCATCAGATCTGAAGTCGTATTTCTCAGATCTCTTCGCGCTCGTTGCGTCAAATCGAAATTCCTTCGGTGAAAAGGTAGATCTACTATATATCTACAACTTTCCTGTTGACAACTTTTTATTTGAACGTACGTAATTTTCTGTATAATACAGATCGTGTTTAATGTTGTTCGAGTAACCAAACCATCTCAAAAGTTTGGGACGACAATACGAAAGTTGTTCCTCTGATCAAGACCTTTCTTTTGCCCCAAGCCTCACCTCTTTTGGTTCAGCGAGCTGAGAGATACTCGCGTTTGAAGTTTTGGACCAGAAAGGTATTTTGAGATTTGTGACCAATCTATTCATCCACTTATGTTATAATTGTGATAATTAGAAAGAGCACGTAATTCTCTACAACTTTTGTTAAGAGTATTTTTCCATCTGAGCAACTTTATTTTTGGTCAAATTCGTAGTCAAATCCCAGTCAGCCTGCCATGTCAGCAAGTCATTTCCCACGTCAGCAGTCAAAGTCAACAGTCAACCGAAGACCGGCAGTTTTACAGAAAAATCCTAAATTTTCAATCTATCACTACTTTTTATTGGTTTGGTCAAATTTTACAAATAAAATATTTTTGAAATTCTTATGACACGTAGAACCTTTTGGCATCATTTATTTTATGTTCTGTCAAATTAAAATTTGTTGAAATTCAAAAGTGGCATTACTGGTAATTTGAACATAACTTCAAATTTGAAATTTAAAATTAATCAAACTCTTTTGCTATAAATTTGAATGTCTAAGTACTGGCACTAGTATTTTTCTACTAATTTTGTAGAATAATTTTTCTATGATTTTGTAAATAATATTGATTTAATACTTTAAATGATATTTTAATGAATAAAAAACTTATTAAAAATATATTAAAATTAATTTCATCATCTATTCGAATTATAAAGTACTTAGTCATATTATGACCACTTTGTTATTAAAAGGTACTTAGAAATATTTTGGCTCTTTAAACAAAATAAATTCTTCCTTAGAAAATATTTGATAACTATTTTTCAACAACACTCTTCCTTAGAAAAATTTCAACATCTTAAAGATGCTAAATCTTTTCCTTAGAAAATTTTAGCATCTAGAAAACTTAGTTGTTTTATTTTGTTAAGTGTTGTCCTTAGAAATAAATTGCATTGCATGCATGGCATATTTATTGTATAGTTATTGTTTTTCTCTAAGTTACTATTTTTCAACATAGTGTTTTGGTAAAGTGCTATGCACTTAGACACTTAAGATTCTTAACATGAAGACTAGAAGGACAATGAAGACTTAGCCAAGAAAAACAAAACTCCGAAGGCATCTCCAAGAAGCAAAAAAACACTAAGAAGAAAATCAAGAGGAACTGCAAAAAGACCATCCCCCTTTATTTCTCTAAGTCTTTCTCTCTTTTCTTTTCTTCTCTCTTAGACCTCGTGGTGGCTAAGGTATATCCAAGACCAGCCCGGGTGATATACAAATCATCAAGTCTGAAGAACCATCAAGTCTACATGATTCAATGAAGACATCGGAGAAAGTTACAAGTCCGGAGATGAAGCCTAGAAGAAAAACTACATCTTTTCTTTATCTTTTTCCGCCATCCTATTTTTCTTTCACTTTGGGCATAAACCAAGTCCTTAGTGATTATGACCAAGTACTTAGAGTGCAAATTGAAGACGAAGAAAACTACAAAGGAGTTGAAGATTTCAAGACCAAGCATGTGAAGACTTGCAGCAGCATTACAACTTATTCAAGTTGATTTATAGCAAAGTTATTCTGTCCAACCTATGACCTTGGTCCTTAGTAATTTTGACTAACACACTTGCCCTGCATTAACTTAGAATAATTTCATGGCATGACATGCATCTCTAGTTCTTAAGAATATTTTTTCATATCATGCATGTCATATTTTTCTAAGTGTTGCATTTATGCTTGTCTGTTTATTTGTGGCTTGTCTGACTTGTTAGAAATTTCGGAGAGAAACGAAGACTTTTGCAACTGATACTCTTGTTCTCCCTGTTGCCAAGGCAAGTGGCACACCCTCATAAACTTCCTAAGTATTTTTCCATGCATTACTTAGTGTATTTCTTATATGCATGTGTTGGATAGTATTGCTATGCTAAAACTACTATATCCCTTACACTAGTTGTGTCTAGAATCCTATTGGTAACTTGGTAGAAATATTGATGCTATGCAAAAGTTGTTTTATGAAAATTAATTTCTACTAAGTTAAGAATGAAACTCCTGGGTGGAATTGGTTTTGAATGGTTTATGTTAAGTGTTGTCTCTTAGGGGTGACCTCTAAGGGATGGTCACTTGTGGATGGCCACCTAGGGAACAAAAGGATCTGAAGAAACTCCAAGTGAAGATTGCTTCTAGTGCAACCATTAGTCAATGGGCTCTGGCTAGATGGATTAAGTTGTGTGGACTCGCCCCGGCCTGACAGGTGGTGGTAGAGGTTTTGTAGGTGGAGCGCGTCAGGCCGTTATGGGGTGGGAAGATGCTTCTGAAAAGTCTCGTCTCAACTCTCTCCTTTTCCTTAGCACAAATGGTGTGCTTGAGGATAGTTTGGGATTTTTGGGTCTAATGGTGAAAGTGCACAACCTCTGCAGAGTGTAAAACTAAGTACTTAGCCGTGTCCTCGGTTACGGACAATTTTGAGCAGTTGATCAAGGACGTCAACGGAGGATCCTATCATTCCAATTTCTAAGTTAAAAGTTGATGGGTGAACAAGGGAAGATGAGATTATGGTTTATATGCCATACTCGTCTTGATTTCAAGAAAAGTGTTTTCAAAAGAGTAGGAAAATTGGCTTTATGCAAATTAGCCTTGAACTCCACCAGCCAAATATGCATATAGGTTATAGAGTTATTCCATTAAGTGTCCACCATAGTGTCACTTGCCAGACTCCATTTTTAATGGAATCTGACCCACTCTGTTGCAAAATTTTATTTGTTACAGGTTATTTAGATGACGAGTGAGGTTTTCGTTAAGGGATTTCGAGTCTGCAACCAACATGTTTTTCGCCTGTGGCAACATGAAGATGGAGACTTACTGCTATTGTATTTCCGCTGTGTATTTGTGGTGACCCAGCATACCACTGCATGGTGTAGTATGCTATAGTCGTTGACATAGCACCAATGGATCACCGTCCACCAGTGTTACGTCATCAGAGTGGTACAACAGAAACATCGCAGGTCCAAGGCATGACTATAGATTACAAACAGAAGATCCAAAAACAACAGATCTTTAGAACCTCCTCGAAACAATGAGGCAAGGCCCTAATAAAAGAACATCAAATGGAAAATCTCAGAGGGACTAACTTAAACTAAGCCTACTGCTAATACGGTTAGGCTTGCAATTGCGCTATAGCAACGCCTACAGAGATAGGTTCTATGACTAGGAATCTATCCTATTTTACACTACGCCTTCATTTGACCTCCGTCCTCCTTCAATTGCTTCAACTCGATGTAGTTGCCTTCTTTGGTATCTTGAGTTTATCCGTCTTCAGAGCCTTCATACCCTAGAGTGCTGCCTTCAGGTGGTTCTTCATGTCTAGCAGGGGTTTAGGAGGCAAGGGTGAGTAACAACATTACCCAGCAAGTTCATTATGCAAGGTGGGAAGTTTGATGCATAAATACAGCCACAGACAATGGATTGTCGTAGGCTAATGCAAGTTTTCGAAAACATTTCTTCAAAAGGTTGCTTTTATTCTGAAGACTATGCTCGTCAAGAGTCACAGGGCTAGGGCTTTGAGGAGCCTCCTTTCCTGCTGCGTTCGTCGTTCCGTCCTGGAACGTGGAGTAACATGTCACATTCATACACTCTGCAGAGGTGCGCTGCTTTACCCATAAGAGATCAAGACTTTGTTGCACATCCGGGCGATCTTCCCGTCCACACTTCCTTGGTGTGGGGCCCAGTCAATAATCCAAGCCAATCACTGCGCCTTTCCACCATCCCCGCACACCCCCCATTACTTCAGTTGCAAGCTAGTGGGAACCATCCCAACCTACAACTTGCTGACTCGTGGGCACCGTCCCAACCTAGTCCTGAAGCCAACCTTCAATAGATGCTAGAAGCCACAACCCGAAGGTGAGGTTATTATCCTGGCCACCTCAAGCTCAGCGGATTTACACACCGCCCGGCTTTGATCTAGTCACCCGTTGGTGTACGAGAGGAAAAGGGTACAGCTGACTTCTCCGTCCCATTCTGAATCTTATGGTTGCGCGTAATATTCGGCGCAAGAATCACTGGCGACATTTGTTGTTAAGTCCTAGGTGATACTTTCCCGTGCAAATGGGACCTCCACCACAACATTCTTGCCGTGGTCCCATCTGCCAGCCATATGAGATTATCACCTCACTGGTGGATAACCATAGTCATATTATTATAAAATAAGTTTTCTGCCCTTTTTGTGTGATATGCAATAATAACATTTTAAAAATAGTTTCTTAGCAAATACTTCAAGAGGACATGAATAAGAGGGATGAACTTGCCTTTCTGACTACAAGATTATGCAGCCAGGGTCTTCGATATAACATAAACTCCGAGAAATCTGGAAACAACATCATTGGTCCGGTAAGGACTAATGTTTAAGGAAGCAGCATGATTAATGCATGAGTATGAGATGCATCGCAAAGTACCCCGTATCTCACTCTCGGAGATTGTGTTTGTTTAAGTTGAGTGTTTTCATTTAGAATTGTTTGTCTTCAAGTTTACTTCACAAGCAAGATGAGCTGTTTAACATTAATGTTTATGTACCATATTAAGCATAAGAGTAAAGTCAAACCACATATAAACATTCAATGATTGCTTGAAGTTGTGTTCATCTAATGTTGGTGGAAGACATGTATGAACTTTAATTAATCTAGAGATAGGGTAGTATTATCTTTTATGATGGCAAAAAGAATAACTTTTGAAGAACATAAATAATGTAAACAACTGTTGGTATTATATGAAGTAGTTGAGGGAAAAGTTATATGATTATTCTTCTTTGTGTGTTTTACCCAAGACATTGCAATACGATTTTATTTCAGTTAAGCACTTACTTCTAAACTTAAAATTGTTTATTGTGGATGAATGATTTATGTTTGGATTATAACAAGTTACAAACTACCATAGTGTTATCTATTCATTGGGTGTTTGTTAATGATTTTCACTTTATCAAATTATAAACAAACAAGAAGTGAGTAATACATGAAATAAGTGGATCATTCATACAAAGTGGATGTAAGTATTTTTCCGAGGTTATTGGATTTTTGTTTATTTGGAATGAATACCAATTGGTAGTAGAATAGCTTTCATAAGCTTATACTTTTTTTTTTTTTATTTAGGATATTAATATTTATTTATTATTTAATAAGATAGAATATTATTTTAAAATAGCAATGATTGTATTCTGAATATTATATGTTATACTGAATTTATATTTTCAGTTCTAGAAGAATGTGTGTGAAATATTTTAAATGAAGTTTGAAATGCATCCAGAATAGCATTTCAAAATAACTTCATATTTTAAAAACAAATTATGTGGTTTGTATTTCAAATTTTATTATATTACAATTTTATTCAAACACAAATAAGAATGATACAAAAATATAGATTTTATTCTTCTGGTCATTTTGGTATAAAGATTATATTTTTCTGGTTTAAAATGAATTAGTTATGAATTTATAAAGTTTATTCACTTTAAATCAATTTCTATAATTATTAAATAAAGTTGGGCCCACATGTCAGGGTTTTAATATTTACAGATTTTCCTAAAAGATTAAAAGTCTGACAGGGGGTTCCACATGTCATAGACTTACTTTTACAGGAAAGTATCAGAAATGGATTTTATTTCGGCCGATGACGTCATCATGACGTCATCAATGGAGGTTCCTCCTGGCCGAGCTCCAATTGCTCGAACACGAGCGACTTGGGACGAATTCGAGCCACCAAAAGCTACTAGGCGTCGCGGCGGACTATTTGGTGGCGGCGCCGCTCACTTTGGGTCGCCGGAGATGCTCCGACGAGCACATGCCGCGGCGGCCGGGAGTTGCTCACAGCGGCCGGAGCGTCCAGAGCAAGAGGAAGAGGAAGGAGAGGTTCCCGAGGACCGTACGCTCACCCTGAAGCTCGTGGAGGGGTCGGATAGGCGAGGCGAGGTCGGAGAGCGACGAACTCGTCCGCGGCGTCGGCGGCCGGAGTTGGAGAAGACGGCGGATTTCTCCGCCTCGCGAGCTCCCCTGGATGCGCAGCTCGCTGAGGAGGTAGAGAACTTCACGGCGGAGCTTCCTAGATGCTCGGCACGGCGAGGGATGGCCGGAATCGACGCCTATCGCCGGCGCACGGCGGCGGCCGAAAGCTAGGGTTAGGGATTTTCTTCGGGAGAAACAGGGAGAGAGAAAGAAGAAATGGGGTGCGGGTGAGAAGCTGAGACAGATGAGGACGGTGTCTCGTTCCTTATCCGCGCGGGAGGAGAAGGAATGGAGCACGGCAGCTCGGACGCACGGCCACGGCGTCGGCATCCTTCTGGCCAGAGGAAGAAGAAAGGAAATAAACGCCGATTTGCAGAAAACCCCCTGGATTTCCGGGAAACTACAAAAACAGTTGAAACAGGCCCCTGGTTTCTGTTTTGGGTCTGTTTTTGATTCTGGAACTTGCAAAGAGGTCCTGGAAAGTTTATAATTGAGATAAAATGTTTATTTCCTTTATATAATTTTCATCTCTTGATATAATTTTATTCCAAGGTATATTTTGAATTATTTTATCCTTTTAATAGAGTTTGGACATATTTAGGTATTTTTCTTTCTTTGAAATTTATATCTTGCACTTGATTAAATTTCTAGGATGCATTTAGGGATATGAGAATACTTCCTATGCTATCATTTATTTTGGAATTTGTTGTTTCCAAATAATCAATTGATTTGAGATTTTGTTTTAAAGAATATATGTGAACATGAATATTCCATTGTGTTGTATTTTGTTGCTTCCACTAAATCATTTTTATGGTGCATTATAACCATGTGAAATTATTTCTATGGCCTTATATATTTATTTCTAATTTGTTTCCATCAACTTCTAAAATGATCTAGTTTATGGATTTTAAAATATTGAAATATTGGAGTACACCAATTGGTGGTATGGTGATTTAAGTATTTCATACCACACCAAATTATGGTTTGATGGAAATAACAAAATGGGTCATTGTGATTCCTAAGAAGAGTATACACAATGCTTTATGTCAAATCCATGCTAAGCATGATAGATTGCCAAATGGCTTTTATTTGTGATCCTAAACAAATAATCATGTGAGAACATGATCAATTCTTTATGAAAGCACAAGATATGAATTCCTGCCTAAGGTTAGGTCTTATGGTGATAAGATGATGAGTTTAGACTTCTTTTCATTCCATTCCCAAGTTAAGATGGAGTAAGAAGGATACATTCTTTCTTGATATAGTTAATCTATTAAGAATATATCTAATAATGGATATATTTGAGTTTGTGAAATGGGTGTTCTTGAACATATATCAGCTAATGCTTCTAGATGATTAATTTGCATATGTCCAAGATTATCTTTTGTTGAGAATGAATTCTTGGTTCAACCATTGGATGATTATCCATTAGTGATATAATGGCTCCTCTCTTATATGCTTCTTCATTCACATGGTCATGAGAGATGATACATGTGACTCTGAGATATGTATATTGATTATATACACTTATGACTTGGCATTACTTTCTCTTTGGTTATGATCCCCTTGGAGAAACACCATAAATCCATATGTGACTTTACTTTGGCATAGATCCTTCTGAACCAGAAGTAGATATTCAGGACACTTGTTATGTATTGAATTTCCAACATCACTTGTCTCACCCTTGTGGTGAGGACAATTCAATTTAACCAAACCAACTTTCTTGGTTGGTGGTATGTGAATGTATGTGTATTTTATGACATCCAAGAACTTGATGTACTGGATGATCTATCCTACTATTCATGTGTATATGGCACTCCATTGTTTGTGCATACCAAAATGAGTTGTCAACAAGGTTGCAAAGCCTGTTATCAACCTATTTCTATATAACACTAACATTGTAATGTCATATCATTTCCAGAGGTAATAACATGGATGGATTAGGATGTAAGAGTTCCAGTTCTTCATGATAGATTGGCATAACACTTCTATGCCCATCAAATGAATGCTTCTCTATGTCTTCTTGTGGTATTTCTTCCCTTCTCGATATCTTCTCTTGTTGATGCCTTCGAGAAGATTAGGAGATAAGAAAATATGATGTCAAGATAAAAGTGGAAGATCTAGGTTAAGCTTTAGGTAATTCAATTGGTCTCCAGGAATGTCATGGTTTCCATGTACTAGAAATATGTCTAGCACAATTGATAAGAATAGATGATCAGAGAATAACTAAGAATATTTGTTCTGGTCATTAACTCTTAAATATTGTTTTGATATAACAAGTTTTGTTTTCTTTGGTGTAAACTCTCATCGTGTATCTCTTTACCCCAAAATAAGGTTTAAGCCAAGATCATCTCGAAGTTTATAACGCTCAAGTTGATGATCTACTTCCTTTCCACCAACTCAAGTGAAACTTCAATCACTTAGTGTTTTGAAAATTAAATGCGCGAAAATTATCCGGATTTTCTGATGCATGAATGCAATGCACACTCCTGTGTCCACTCTATTTCTGGACCCTGAGTTCTGGGATGTTACAGTCTCCCCTCCTTAAACTAAACTTCGTCCCCGAAGTTCGTACTCTCTTACGTTCGGATTGTGGATCCGTCTTGTATATACGTTGCACTTCTCGAGCTTCATGTTGATCCTTTGTGGGGATAATTAGTGTATTTCCCCAAATCCATATTTTCCTTGAATCCTCTTTTGACTTAGCCATTGCTAACTGTCAACTCCATTGTTTCTGTACTTCCTTCTTGGAATATTCCACTTCTAGGCATGTCTTATTGAAAATCTCCTGGGACCAGGCTTTATCAAATCCCTGTTAGTCCTATTAATAGCTCTAAGTAACTTTGTTCACGTAATAGTTGACCTACTTTGGAAGGTAGTTAAGGTTTTAGGAAGTCTTACTACGGTACTACTTAGTTTTGCTTGAACCAACCTTGGTAATGGCACTATACATAGTCCACCCAAATATGTTTGGACAAGATGGTTTACTTTATAAGGTTTACTTAGTCGATTTCCTTTTTCTCGTGTCATCTGGAATCTTCTTGATACACTCATCCTAGTGATGCAAAGCGATCTTCTAGTATGGTTCACTAGCTGATTTCTCCTACCCACTTCTCCTGTCATTTTCTAAGTTGGAACCAAGGAATGACCCTTTATTGACAAAAGTAGTTCAACAACTTGGTTTTGTCCATCTCCACTTCAAGTCTACTCCTTACTTCATTCTGGTAGGAACCTCAACTCTTGAATTGATTACCTCAAGGGTTCTATCTTTGTCTGGATTGCAGCAAACCTTATGGCAATAAGGCCCAACTGCTCCAAATCTTGGATTCCTTCTCATATTTACTCCAACTGATCATACTTCCACACTTCTACTTCTTTATTTACTCCCCTCCTTAGATTTTTGTAATGGTTTCCACACTTTGGGTGTACCAACAGGGGTCTTAGGTTTGGGGTCATGGTCTTGGATTACCTTACATTTACCTTTATCTAATCTTACAGAGGAAATCTACGGTGTACCCACACAATTGTGGATATCTGAGGTAAATTCTCCAAATAATCTTCACGCTAGAAGATCCTTCGTCTCCTCTGATGCCAATACTTCTGGCGAATCCCGGATTTCAGAGTTATACACAACTGTTATGTGCTCTTAGACATGTTAGCCGAGAGTTACTGGGTTACCACTCCCAGGCAGAATTTGCACTGCAGACGTGCCGGGAACACCGGTCACACAAACCCCTCGGAAGACTACCATGCTAATCATAACCAAGAATGCATAACAAAGAGTTCTAGAATCTTTTTGTTGTCGGACTCGAGCTCTGAACTATACAGAAATGCTATGTGTCACTGGTCATGCTACGTAACCAAGGGTCCCTGGGTTTACCAATCCCAGACCGATGCTCATCGGTAGGCGTGCTCGGAATGGATCATCGGCACACAACCCCTCAGTTGCGCCATAACACGGGCATAGCCAAAACTGCATAACAAAGAGTCCAAGAACCTTAAGTCTTCATCTTCATGCAAGTCTTCATCTTCATGCAAGTCTTCATCCTTGTCCTTAGAACTCGTCTCTTCCTTACACGAATTCCTATTCTATCTAGATCTATAACATTAAGCCATAGCTTGGTGATGCAACATGCATTTGCACATCAAGCGAAGCTTCATGACTAGATCTAGTCACACAAAGAACCAATAAAATCCAAGAAATCCAAATGATATGCATACAGGCATAAGTAAAGCCTATAACATAGCACTTCGAGTATAATATCTCTCGTACTAAGGCTTGTATAAAGTATTATAGTATGATGCACACATATAGTAGTATATAGGTCTCTACCGTTGTTTGGTAAGGTATAGGGTCCATACTACTCTTCATCTCACTGATTATCCCAGTTGACCACTTGCAACAGGATAAACTATAATAATGGGATCCAAACTAACAGTTATCTAGCACTAATTGTGATCTAGCTTACTTATTATACATGCTACCAATTGTGTTCCATCCATAGACTAACCTCACATAGTCTCTCAAAATTTGGTACACAAATTATCATTAGTATATGATACATCCTCATTATCTTACTTAAGTTATCTCTATCTCACATATGTTGATCCTACACACTTTTATCCAAAGTTCCTTAGCGAATTGTCACAATTAACGTTCCTATCATGGTTTAGGAGCTAGACTCACCATGAGACTTTCTCTTATTAAGCTACTATCATCATACTCGTTATCCTATGACATACTAGTATTGGCTCACTAAGGATGCTACACCATCATGTAGAGAATCACAAATGAATCTCACGTGACTTGTAGTCGTGGTTATACTACCTCAGATGGCTTCTCTTTAAAAAAGTACCACCATCAACACAAATAGGTGCTACTAAATTGGTCCTACTTCACTTCATTAAGCACCGGTGGTTATAGGATAAGCTTTACTAGGTCATAATACTGAGGATGAGATATGTACGTATTCGTTAAAGATTACCTACATAACTTTATCTAAGACCAGATAGGAAATACTTCTTCCAACAAGATATGAAAGAAGCTTTTTACTCCAGAGTGATAGGGTTATTCCCAAGTGAATATCCATCACAAGTCTTTAGAAGTTTGGTTTAGATAAGATGACTACCTATAGTCACTACCCAACCTACAGGTCTCCTTTAGAGGGTTTTAATCCTAGGGTCAAAGCGTTTGCTCTGATACCAGCTGTGGTGACCCAGCATACCACTGCATGGTGTAGTATGCTATAGTCGTTGACATAGCACCAATGGATCACCGTCCACCAGTGTTACGTCATCAGAGTGGTACAACAGAAACATCGCAGGTCCAAGGCATGACTATAGATTACATACAGAAGATCCAAAAACAACAGATCTTTAGAACCTCCTCGAAACAATGAGGCAAGGCCCTAATAAAAGAACATCAAATGGAAAATCTCAGAGGGACTAACTTAAACTAAGCCTACTGCTAATACGGTTAGGCTTGCAATTGCGCTATAGCAACGCCTACAGAGATAGGTTCTATGACTAGGAATCTATCCTATTTTACACTACGCCTTCATTTGACCTCCGTCCTCCTTCAATTGCTTCAACTCGATGTAGTTGCCTTCTTTGGTATCTTGAGTTTATCCGTCTTCAGAGCCTTCATAGCCTAGAGTGCTGCCTTCAGGTGGTTCTTCATGTCTAGCAGGGGTTTAGGAGGCAAGGGTGAGTAACAGCGTTACCCAGCAAGTTCATTATGCAAGGTGGGAAGTTTGATGCATAAATACAGCCACAGACAATGGATTGTCGTAGGCTAATGCAAGTTTTCGAAAACATTTCTTCAAAAGGTTGCTTTTATTCTGAAGACTATGCTCGTCAGGAGTCACAGGGCTAGGGCTTTGAGGAGCCTCCTTTCCTGCTGCGTTCGTCGTTCCGTCCTGGAACGTGGAGTAATATGTCACATTCATACACTCTGCAGAGGTGCGCTGCTTTACCCATAAGAGATCAAGACTTTGTTGCACATTCGGGCGATCTTCCCGTCCACACTTCCTTGGTGTGGGGCCCAGTCAATAATCCAAGCCAATCACTGCGCCTTTCCACCATCCCCGCACACCCCCCATTACTTCAGTTGCAAGCTAGTGGGAACCATCCCAACCTACAACTTGCTGACTCGTGGGCACCGTCCCAACCTAGTCCTGAAGCCAACCTTCAATAGATGCTAGAAGCCACAACCCGAAGGTGAGGTTATTATCCTGGCCACCTCAAGCTCAGCGGATTTACACACCGCCCGGCTTTGATCTAGTCACCCGTTGGTGTACGAGAGGAAAAGGGTACAGCTGACTTCTCCGTCCCATTCTGAATCTTATGGTTGCGCGTAATATTCGGCGCAAGAATCACTGGCGACATTTGTTGTTAAGTCCTAGGTGATACTTTCCCGTGCAAATGGGACCTCCACCACAACATTCTTGCCGTGGTCCCATCTGCCAGCCATATGAGATTATCACCTCACTGGTGGATAACCATAGTCATATTATTATAAAATAAGTTTTCTGCCCTTTTTGTGTGATATGCAATAATAACATTTTAAAAATAGTTTCTTAGCAAATACTTCAAGAGGACATGAATAAGAGGGATGAACTTGCCTTTCTGACTACAAGATTATGCAGCCAGGGTCTTCGATATAATATAAACTCCGAGAAATCTGGAAACAACATCATTGGTCCGGTAAGGACTAATGTTTAAGGAAGCAGCATGATTAATGCATGAGTATGAGATGCGTCGCAAAGTACCCCGTATCTCACTCTCGGAGATTGTGTTTGTTTAAGTTGAGTGTTTTCATTTAGAATTGTTTTGTCTTCAAGTTTACTTCACAAGCAAGATGAGTTGTTTAACATTAATGTTTATGTACCATATTAAGCATAAGAGTAAAGTCAAACCACATATAAACATTCAATGATTGCTTGAAGTTGTGTTCATCTAATGTTGGTGGAAGACATGTATGAACTTTAATTAATCTAGAGATAGGGTAGTATTATCTTTTATGATGGCAAAAAGAATAACTTTTGAAGAACATAAATAATGTAAACAACTGTTGGTATTATATGAAGTAGTTGAGGGAAAAGTTATATGATTATTCTTCTTTGTGTGTTTTACCCAAGACATCGCAATACGATTTTATTTCAGTTAAGCACTTACTTCTAAACTTAAAATTGTTTATTGTGGATGAATGATTTATGTTTGGATTATAACAAGTTACAAACTACCATAGTGTTATCTATTCATTGGGTGTTTGTTAATGATTTTCACTTTATCAAATTATAAACAAACAAGAAGTGAGTAATACATGAAATAAGTGGATCATTCATACAAAGTGGATGTAAGTAGTTTTCCGAGGTTATTGGGTTTTTGTTTATTTGGAATGAATACCAATTGGTAGTAGAATAGCTTTCATAAGCTTATACTTTTATTTTATTTTTTTTATTTTTTATTTAGGATATTAATATTTATTTATTATTTAATAAGATAGAATATTATTTTAAAATAGCAATGATTGTATTCTGAATATTATATGTTATACTGAATTTATATTTTCAGTTCTAGAAGAATGTGTGTGAAATATTTTAAATGAAGTTTGAAATGCATCCAGAATAGCATTTCAAAATAACTTCATATTTTAAAAACAAATTATGTGGTTTGTATTTCAAATTTTATTATATTACAATTTTATTCAAACACAAATAAGAATGATACAAAAATATAGATTTTATTCTTCTGGTCATTTTGGTATAAAGATTATATTTTTCTGGTTTAAAATGAATTAGTTATGAATTTATAAAGTTTATTCACTTTAAATCAATTTCTATAATTATTAAATAAAGTTGGGCCCACATGTCAGGGTTTTAATATTTACAGATTTTCCTAAAAGATTAAAAGTCTGACAGGGGGTTCCACATGTCATAGACTTACTTTTACAGGAAAGTATCAGAAATGGATTTTATTTCGGCCGATGACGTCATCATGACGTCATCAATGGAGGTTCCTCCTGGCCGAGCTCCAATTGCTCGAACACGAGCGACTTGGGACGAATTCGAGCCACCAAAAGCTACTAGGCGTCGCGGCGGACTATTTGGTGGCGGCGCCGCTCACTTTGGGTCGCCGGAGATGCTCCGACGAGCACATGCCGCGGCGGCCGGGAGTTGCTCACGGCGGCCGGAGCGTCCAGAGCAAGAGGAAGAGGAAGGAGAGGTTCCCGAGGACCGTACGCTCACCCTGAAGCTCGTGGAGGGGTCGGATAGGCGAGGCGAGGTCGGAGAGCGACGAACTCGTCCGCGGCGTCGGCGGCCGGAGTTGGAGAAGACGGCGGATTTCTCCACCTCGCGAGCTCCCCTGGATGCGCAGCTCGCTGAGGAGGTAGAGAACTTCACGGCGGAGCTTCCTAGATGCTCGGCACGGCGAGGGATGGCCGGAATCGACTCCTATCGCCGGCGCACGGCGGCGGCCGAAAGCTAGGGTTAGGGATTTTCTTTGGGAGAAACAGGGAGAGAGAAAGAAGAAATGGGGTGCGGGTGAGAAGCTGAGACAGATGAGGACGGTGTCTCGTTCCTTATCCGCGCGGGAGGAGAAGGAATGGAGCACGGCAGCTCGGACGCACGGCCACGGCGTCGGCATCCTTCTGTCCGGAGGAAGAAGAAAGGAAATAAACGCCGATTTGCAGAAAACCCCCTGGATTTCCGGGAAACTACAAAAACAGTTGAAACAGGCCCCTGGTTTCTGTTTTGGGTCTGTTTTTGATTCTGGAACTTGCAAAGAGGTCCTGGAAAGTTTATAATTGAGATAAAATGTTTATTTCCTTTATATAATTTTCATCTCTTGATATAATTTTATTGCAAGGTATATTTTGAATTATTTTATCCTTTTAATAGATTTTGGACATATTTAGGTATTTTCCTTTCTTTGAAATTTATATCTTGCACTTGATTAAATTTCTAGGATGCATTTAGGGATATGAGAATACTTCCTTTGCTATCATTTATTTTGGAATTTGTTGTTTCCAAATAATCAATTGATTTGAGATTTTGTTTTAAAGAATATATGTGAACATGAATATTCCATTGTGTTGTATTTTGTTGCTTCCACTAAATCATTTTTATGGTGCATTATAACCATGTGAAATTATTTCTATGGCCTTATATATTTATTTCTAATTTGTTTCCATCAACTTCTAAAATGATCTAGTTTATGGATTTTAAAATATTGAAATATTGGAGTACACCAATTGGTGGTATGGTGATTTAAGTATTTCATACCACACCAAATTATGGTTTGATGGAAATAACAAAATGGGTCATTGTGATTCCTAAGAAGAGTATACACAATGCTTTATGTCAAATCCATGCTAAGCATGATAGATTGCCAAATGGCTTTTATTTGTGATCCTAAACAAATAATCATGTGAGAACATGATCAATTCTTTATGAAAGCACAAGATATGAATTCCTGCCTAAGGTTAGGTCTTATGGTGATAAGATGATGAGTTTAGACTTCTTTTCATTCCATTCCCAAGTTAAGATGGAGTAAGAAGGATACATTCTTTCTTGATATAGTTAATCTATTAAGAATATATCTAATAATGGATATATTTGAGTTTGTGAAATGGGTGTTCTTGAACATATATCAGCTAATGCTTCTAGATGATTAATTTGCATATGTCCAAGATTATCTTTTGTTGAGAATGAATTCTTGGTTCAACCATTGGATGATTATCCATTAGTGATATAATGGCTCCTCTCTTATATGCTTCTTCATTCACATGGTCATGAGAGATGATACATGTGACTCTGAGATATGTATATTGATTATATACACTTATGACTTGGCATTACTTTCTCTTCGGTTATGATCCCCTTGGAGAAACACCATAAATCCATATGTGACTTTACTTTGGCATAGATCCTTCTGAACCAGAAGTAGATATTCAGGACACTTGTTATGTATTGAATTTCCAACATCACTTGTCTCACCCTTGTGGTGAGGACAATTCAATTTAACCAAACCAACTTTCTTGGTTGGTGGTATGTGAATGTATGTGTATTTTATGACATCCAAGAACTTGATGTACTGGATGATCTATCCTACTATTCATGTGTATATGGCACTCCATTGTTTGTGCATACCAAAATGAGTTGTCAACAAGGTTGCAAAGCCTGTTATCAACCTATTTCTATATAACACTAACATTGTAATGTCATATCATTTCCAGAGGTAATAACATGGATGGATTAGGATGTAAGAGTTCCAGTTCTTCATGATAGATTGGCATAACACTTCTATGCCCATCAAATGAATGCTTCTCTATGTCTTCTTGTGGTATTTCTTCCCTTCTCGATATCTTCTCTTGTTGATGCCTTCGAGAAGATTAGGAGATAAGAAAATATGATGTCAAGATAAAAGTGGAAGATCTAGGTTAAGCTTTAGGTAATTCAATTGGTCTCCAGGAATGTCATGGTTTCCATGTACTAGAAATATGTCTAGCACAATTGATAAGAATAGATGATCAGAGAATAACTAAGAATATTTGTTCTGGTCATTAACTCTTAAATATTGTTTTGATATAACAAGTTTTGTTTTCTTTGGTGTAAACTCTCATCGTGTATCTCTTTACCCCAAAATAAGGTTTAAGCCAAAATCATCTCGAAGTTTATAACGCTCAAGTTGATGATCTACTTCCTTTCCACCAACTCAAGTGAAACTTCAATCACTTAGTGTTTTGAAAATTAAATGCGCGAAAATTATCCGGATTTTCTGATGCATGAATGCAATGCACACTCCTGTGCCCACTCTATTTCTGGACCCTGAGTTCTGGGATGTTACAGTATTCTTTCCAAAGCAAGCCTTATGCTATGCAAATTGTAATGAATATTTTCAAGTCTGGATCATCGATGTAATAAATTTGATACTTTGTTGTGATATTACATCGTAAACTGTGTGTGCAAACGATTCGTTCCAGGGGTTTGCACTATACACAGGTACCTGCCATATTTTAAGTGCAGGTACGTTACAGGCTGCCTCTTCCGCTTGAAGTCTCGACGTGACAATGATCACGGGCATGACAGTGATCACGTTTTGCGTTTGTTCCCTTAGGAGACAAAGCATGCCTTGAAGGTTTAAGCCGTGAGCTTTTAACCTCTAGAGACAAAGATGCTTGGAGGTTGAGCCGTAGGCTGCCTCTTCCGCTTGAAGTCTCGACGTGACAATGATCACGGGCGTGACAATGATCACGTTTTGCATTTGTTCCCTTAGGAGACAAAGCATGTTTTGGAGGTTTAAGCCGTGAGCATTTTAACCTCTAGAGACAAAGATGCTTGGAGGTTGAGCCGTAGGCTGCCTCTTCAACTTGAAGTCTCGACGTGACAATGATCACGGGCGTGACTATGATCACGTTTTTAATTTGCTCCTTGTGGATACAAAGATTTGTGAGGTTTAAGCCTTGAGCTTTTAACCTTGAGGGACAAAAAGTGCTTGGAGGTTGAGCCGTGGGCTCCCTCTTTCGCTAAATGCCTTGACGTGACAATGATCACGGGTAGAACTTGCGTAGGTGCATGATGTTCCATGGATTATTGACGGGACGCCGTCTTGCGTCTCGAGGCGAGCCGTGCCAGGCCTGGCGATGTGGGTGACCCTATAGGGACCTTCCCACATCGGGGACAGCTTGTGGAGGCCTTCCCCGGAGAGGATTCGCCTGAGTATGAGGTCGCCTGCCTCCAGGGTGCGCGAGCGCACGTTGCGGCTGTGGTAGCGTCTCAGGTCCTGCTGGTATTTTGCCGCCCAGAGGACGGCGCGGCGTCGTATCCCTTCAAGAAGCAGCATGTCATCGTTGTGGAGGTCCTCTTGCTGGTCCTCGTTAAAGGCAAGGACCCGTGGGGATCTATGCTTTATCTCTGTGAGGAGGACTGCTTCGGCTCCATAGACGAGTGCGAACGGTGTTTCCCCAGTGGGCTTGGGTGGCGTGGTACGGATGGACCAGAGCACCGAGGGGAGCTCGTTGATCCAGCCCTTGCCGTGCCCTTGAGGATATCGAAGGTCCTGGTCTTTAGGCCATTGAGGACCTCTGCGTTTGCGCGCTCAGCCTGTCCGTTGCTTTGTGGATGGGCGACTGAGATGAAGCAGAGCTTGATGCCCATTTTTTCACAGTAGGCTCTGAAGATGCCACTGGTGAACTGTGAGCCATTGTCGGTGATGATGCGGTTAGGCACTCCGAAGTGGCAGACCAGGCCCCTGATGAATTTCACCGCCGCGCCTGCTGTGATTGTGCGCGTTGCCTCCATGTAGCACCCCCGAGAGCCAAGCTAGACAAATCCCAGATCTTCATCTGATATAAGCCTAACCTCGATCTCGAGAGCCAACAGTTGAACAATCGGTAACACAACAGTGACTCTACGACTCAAAGCACTATTACACAAACCCTTAGCAGAGTAAAGATAGCAAATATTACAAACTTAGGTCACTGACCTAACAGTACACCAAACAACGAAAGCAAATATTGTTATGCTACATAACAAGATCCAAAAGGCCTAAGAGGCCATAACATAAGGCAACGTCCCGCCCACTTATTCCAGGCTGCTGCCCGGGAACCCCGATCTACTCGTCGATGTCCAGGTAGAAACCAGCAGTGGAGTTGGAACCTTCACCTGTCCAAAAGTGCGCAAGGCTGAGTACAGGAGGTACTCAACAAGACTTAATTAACCTATTAAATATCTGCCCGTTCAGAGAGTATTCATGAATGTCTTTGCATAAAGCCATCTTTGATTTCAAATCGAGAGAGGAGAGAATCTCGCATCAGTAGACCGTTAAAATGGGATAAGGAAACAACACTTCTGACTTCATCCTCCATCTTCTGCAGCCACCGAGATGTCATCGCTTGCACCACCCTCAAGAATCACCCCCTCGCTCAACCCGAGGAAGTAACCCTAACCATCCTTAGTTGACAGTTTTATGATTAATTTCAAGTTGTCTATGATCACCGAAATAAGGTACCAAGTCGTCCATAACCGTGGACACGGCTTTCCGAAAAGATTTACCCTGCAGGGGGTGTAACTACCCACACACGCCAACCAATCCTTGCGCCAGACATTAGCACTCTTCCGAGGAGTGCCGGCAGAAGGGTTGGCCACGACCTTTCCCAAGATTCGCCTATGTCCATGAGCCACAGCAGTAGGTCTGACCACCGCAGCGGTCCCTAGTGCACGTTACTAGGGTCAACATCTGGATCGTAGCCCTGTTGCCCTAGCTCCTAATCATCCCCACATGCGAATGAAACACTCGAACTAGTGGCTTCACGTAGTAGGCTAGGCAAGCTGGAGTCGAGGGGAAAATGAATGCCCTGTGTGGATGCACGAATAGTCTTGGTTCCGAACCCAGGAACTCAGTTCCTATTTGTCGACGAGAACGAGACAATCCACCACAATCCCAATGTGGCCTCCCGTCCAAGTCTTCAACAATAGATAAATCATGTGTACTTATTCCATCCCAATCCTCTCAACTGGATGGAGAAAGGAACAACTAAGCAAGCCTAAGCGGCGATGCAACGCAAGGAACAATCTATACCTTGACCAAAATATCTTTGAACCGTATGCATCACACCAGAATCAAATACTTTGGAAATCTTATGTGTGCAGATATAAGGTTATGCTTGCCTTGCTCTTCAGTAGCTGGGTATTGGTCTTCGGAGGCGTTGCAAACACTCTCGGGCTCAAATCCTATCGCGAAGAACCAAATACCGGAAAGGAATGACACAATCAATACAGTATTGATGCAATGCGCAATCACATGAATGATATGTCATTTTAGAATTTCCTAGATGCAAGCACCAAATTAAATGGATGAATATAACACACCCATAACTTAAATTAGGGTTTATTAAGGTGAGACTAATAACAACATTTTTTTCTTGTATGGAATATGTATGATTAAATTATAATTGAATAGATTTTATTTTTCTGGATATTTTGATATAAGAATCATATTTTTCTGATTTAAAATGAATTAGTTATGAATTTTCAAAGTTTAAACAATTTAATTCAAATTTCAAATTTATTTAAATAAATTGACCCCACAAGTCATAATTCTAATTATTTCAGAAAATAGAAATGGAAATTATTAAAACTCTGACAACATGGCCCCACATGTCATAATTAAAACAATTACAGAAAAGAAATAATGATTTTATGAGATTTAAAAGGGATGATGACGTCAGCTGACGTCATCGATGCCCAAATCCCCTCTGCTGATCACGATTCTCTCGAACCAGAGAGAATTGGGGCGATTGAGTACCAGCAGTAGGAAGAGGAGGCCGAGGCGGACCAGAAAGTGGCGGCGCCGCTCGGAAATGGTCACCGGAGCGCGGCCACGGCGCGGCGGAGCGGCGGCCGGAGCTCGGGTTCGTCGGCCGCAAGAACCAGAGCGAACGGAAGGAGGAGAGAAGGTCCATGAGGACCAGTAGCTCACCCTGGTGCTCGTAGGAGTGTCGGGGAGGCGAGGGGAGGTCGGGTTTCGCCGGAATGGAGCTCGCCGGCGTCGGACCCGAGCGGAGGGAATCGACGTTTCCCGCGGCTTCGCGGCTTCCCAGCACGAACCGCTCGAGGAGGAGGAAGAGGAGAGCGAGGCGGTGCTTCTGAGCTGCTCACCGGAGCAGGAGATGGCCGGAGTTCGCCGGGGTTTCTCGCCGGACGTAGCTAGGGTTTCGGGCGAGCTGAGGAAGGAGAAGACGAAATGGGAATGGCTTAGGGTTTTCTCCGGCGGCAGGTGTGCTTCTTGTAGTCCAGGGAAGGGCGGCGGCGCGAATCGCAGCGCGGGGAGGCGAGGAACGGCGGAGCGCACGCCAGCGCACGGCGGCGCCGTCGGAAGGAGGAAGACGGCTCCATTTTCTGAAAACCCCCCTGAGGAAAATAAGAATCTCCAGTTTCTTTCACAAACAGGCCCCTGGTTCCTTATTTAAAAGGTTTGGGCTTTTCTGTAAAGAGAAAAATTTGCAGAAAAATACTAGGAGATTCAAAATTTCACAAGGAAGCCATTGGAAGTCTTGGATTTTGAAATTTTGGAATATTTTGAGTTCACCAAGAATAACAAGAATTTAACCCTTTCTTTCAAAAGCAAACATGTGAATTTTAAATGCAAATTCTTGTCCAACTTAAATGAGATGCATGAAATGCTCAAAACACACCTTTATTTCTATTTAGCAAACTTGGGTTGTTACAGATCTACCCTCCTTACAAGAATCTCGCCCCGAGATTCCTAGATTTTAGAAAAGAAGTCGGGATACTCAGATCGGAGACGATCTTCGCGTTCCCAGGTTGCTTCCTCCTCAGAGTGATGAGACCACTGAACTTTGAGGAACTTGATGCTCTGACGTCGAGTTTTACGCTCGGCTTTATCAAGTATACGGATAGGATATTCACGATAGGTTAGATCCTCTTGAAGGTCAAGAGTCTCATGGTCAACACCACGAATGGGATTTTTGAAGCAACGCTTCAACTGGGAGACATGGAAGACGTCATGGACGTCTGGGAATTTTGAGGGTAGTTCCAATTGGTAGGCAAGCTCTCCACGCTTAGCAAGAATGCGAAAGGGACCAACATAGCGAGGAGCCAGTTTGCCTTTGATACCGAATCGACGGACACCCCGAAGAGGAGTGACCCTGAGATAGGCATACTCGCCAACTTCATAGTGAACATCTTGGTGATGGCTGTCATAGTAGCTCTTCTGACGGGACTGAGCTGTTTTGAGACGTTCACGGATGATATTGACTTGATCTTCTGCTTCTTTGATGATATCTGGCCCAAAGAGTGATCTTTCACCGGTTTCGGACCAATTCAAAGGAGTATGACATCTCCTGCCATACAAAGCTTCAAAGGGTGCCATACCAATGCTAGATTGGAAGCTGTTGTTGTAACTGAATTCAGCGAATGGAAGACACTTCTCCCAATTCTTTCCGAAGGATATGACACAGGCTCTTAACATGTCCTCAAGAATCTGGTTGACTCGTTCTGTCTGACCACCGGTTTGAGGATGATAAGCTGTGCTGAAAGAAAGATGGGTTCCCATAGCTTGTTGGAAACTAGACCAGAACTTGGAGGTAAACAGACTTCCACGGTCAGAGATAATCTTCTTAGGAATACCATGAAGAACAACTATCCGAGAGATATACAGATCTGCTAGTTGAATAGCGGTGATGTCTTCTCGAACAGGGAGGAAGTGAGCAACCTTGGACATGCGATCCACGACTACCCAGATAGCATTGTTTCCTCTTTGAGTCTTTGGAAGACCAGTAATGAAATCCATACCAACTTCATCCCACTTCCAGACAGGGATAGATAGGGGTTGAAGTGTACCTGCTGGCCTTTGGTGTTCAGCTTTAACGCGACGACAAACGTCACATTCTGCCACAAACTTAGCAATCTCTCGCTTCATCCCGGTCCACCAAAATCTTGAACGAAGATCTCGATACATCTTGGTGCCACCAGGATGGATAGAAAGAGGTGACTCATGAGCTTCCCGAAGGATTAGTGCCTTCAGTTTCTGATGGTTGGGCACAACAATACGGTCACCAAAGTAAACTGTACCTTTGTCGTCCAGGGAGAAACATTTATCCACTCCGCTGTCAATGTTCTTCTTGATCTGGATAACTTCAGAGTCTAGCTTCTGAGCAGACCTGATCTTGTCCTCAAGAGACGGCTTCACCTCTAGATTTGCAAGAAATCCCGCAGGAACAACTTCAAGGTTGAGTCTTGCAAATTCATCATGGAGAGAGGGCTGAGCTTCCTTGAGTATCAGATTGTTGCAATAGGACTTCCGACTTAGTGCATCAGCAACAACATTTCCTTTACCGGGTTGGTAGTTGAGACCCACATCATAGTCCTTGATAAGTTCCAACCATCTTCTTTGTCTGAGGTTCAGATCTGGTTGGGTGAAGAGATACTTCAGACTTTGATGATCTGAATAGATCTCGCAGCGATTACCAAAGAGATAATGCCGCCATTGCTTTAGTGCATGGACAACAGCAGCCAACTCAAGATCATGGGTTGGATAGTTCAGCTCATGTGGTTTCAGCTGCCGAGAGGCATAGGCCACGACATGACCATCTTGCATCAACACACATCCAAGCCCTTGAAGAGAAGCATCACAGAAGACCACGAAATCCTTGCTCGTATCAGGAAGAACAAGAACTGGAGCGGTAGTCAACTTGGTTTTCAATACCTGAAAGCTTTCTTCTGCCTTTTCTGACCATTCAAACTTCTTTCCTTTCTTGAGAAGATCAGTCAGGGGCTTTGCAATCTTGGAGAAGTTCTCAATAAAGCGACGGTAATAACCAGCAAGTCCGAGAAAACTCCGAATCTCTTTAGCTGATTTAGGTGTCTCCCAATCCAGGACAGCTTGAACTTTCTCCGGAATGACGGTAACACCATCGGCAGACACAACATGGCCAAGAAAGATAAGCTCTTTCAACCAGAACTCACACTTAGAGAACTTGGCGTAGAGACGATGCTCACGAAGCTTGGTCAACACCAAACGCAGATGCTCTGCGTGTTCTTCTTCGGTTTTGGAATAGATTAGGATATCATCGATGTAGATCACGACGAACTTGTCAAGGTACTCCATGAATACTGAGTTCATCAGCCGCATAAAAGTGGCTGGAGCATTGGTAAGACCAAAGGACATCACGGTATACTCATAGAGACCATAACGAGTCTGAAATGCCGTCTTTGGAATGTCATCCTCCCGGATTTTGATTTGATGATAACCAGACCTCAGATCCATCTTGGAGAAGACAGTAGCACCAGCTAGTTGGTCAAATAGATCATTGATCCGAGGAAGAGGGTACTTATTCTTGATTGTCACAGCATTCAACGGTCGATAGTCAACCACCAGTCGAGGGATGTTGGTGTCCCGCTTCTTGACAAAGAGGGCAGGGCATCCCCAAGAAGAGGTGCTAGGTTGGATAAATCCCTTCTCTTCCATCTCCTCTAACTGTCTCTTTAACTCCACCAACTCTTCCTTAGGCATGCGATAAGGTCTTTTGGAAACTGGAGCAGTTCCAGGAACCAACTCAATAACAAACTCCACACTTCGATCAGGTGGCATACCAGGCAACTCCTCAGGAAAAACATCTGGAAATTCAAGAACCACCTGAACGTCTTGAATCTCAAGGGTAGGTGTGGCGTCCATGGCACACAACTCTGAGCTTGGAAAAGATGTTGCGGAGGAAGGTACTGAGGAAGGAGACCAGTACCGAACAGTTTCACGAGAGGGGTGGGTCATATTTACAGATCTGGCTGCACAGTCAATAACGGCCTTGTACCGTACCAGCCAATCCATGCCCAAGATGACGTCAAGGTCAGTTGACTTGAGGGCAATGAGAGAAACGGGATAAGATAAAGAGCCTATAACAATGTTGGGCTCAGGGGCAGTCCAGATTGCCCGCCAACGAGATCCCGGGGTATTAATCTCCATAGAGATAGATATTTCCTCTGGAAGGATACCATGCTTTTGAGCAAATCCTTGCGAAATGAATGAATGCGATGCTCCGGAATCGAACAAAACTGTAGCTGGAATTGAGTTGAGATGAAGCGTACCAAGAATGACGCTTGGATCTTCTTCAGCAGCCTCAGCAGTGACATGGGTCAGACGACCACGTCCAGCTCCAGATGGTTTAGCATCCTTCTTTGGCGGAGTAACTCCACCTTTAGCAGCATTCTGTGGGCACCCATAGGAGAAGTGGCCGGGCTGACCACAGGTGTAGCAGATAAGTCCAGCTGGAGCAGCACCTGAGGGACGATAACTTTGACCACCACCATATGTCGAAGTAGAATGGGGTGCAGTTGGGCGAGGAGCATAACCTGCGGGCTTGGGTGCATATGGGGCTCTTGGAACAGCGCTATATGGAATGAACACACGGCGCTTCTTGAAGCCGGAACCAGATGCACGAGGATCCCCGGAGACAGACTTCATCGCAGAATCCATTTCCTTCCTTCCATTCTCAAGGGTGATGGCCTGGTTGTACAGATCTTGGAAGGTTTGGAACTTAAAGGGTAACAGCTCATACCGAAGTGCTGGGTTCAGGCCCTTGCGGAATAGCTCTTGTTTATCCGCATCATCGGTAACATCTCGAGGGGCATAGCGAGCGAGACGAGTGAACTCACGCCCGTAAGCCTCGATATTCAACCTTCCCTGGGACAGTTCCAGGAACTCCTTTCTTTTGATGTCCATTACTGCCTTAGGGATATAGGCAGCACGGAAGGCAGTACGGAATTGTTCCCAAGTGACCTCATGTCCTGGCGCCTGCAACGCCAAGAAACCTTCCCACCAAGCGCCAGCTGCACCCTCTAGCTGGTAGGTGGCGAAGTTCACACGGTCATTGGCTTGAACATGGAGTGCAGCAAACTTACGCTCAATTGTACGGATCCAGTCATCAGCTTCAAGGGGCTCCTTGTATTCAGCAAAGGTAGGAGGCTGAGCTTTAAGGAAATCTCCAAGTGTAGCACAGACATTGGGACGACGTTCTGTGTTCTGGGCCACTCGCTCAAGGAGATGTTCAGTCCGCACGCGATTGTTCTCGATGTTCTGAAGAACCTGCGCCATTGTGGGAGGTGGTGGCAGTTCATCATCATCACCATGGTGACGACCACCACGGCCCTGGCCACGAGTACCACTTGACATCCTGATAGCATAGAACAGAGACCACGAAGGTTAGATCCACCGGTAAACAGGATAGATGAAAAGACGTGGAAGGTAACAGGATATCAATGATAAGAGATGGTCAAGCAGTGGAATTCAGGTTTGGAAAAAGAAAGATACATGCTTCAGCGGGGTTGAAGCATATAGAACACTCTGAGAATCGCAACCGAAAATAGGTACGAAAGAACACTACCCATCCTCCGAAATCCTAAGATTTTGAAATATGGAATAAGATGGTAAACCTTTAGAAATCAAATCAAGAAAAGAGGCTCCAAGAATAGATTCATGGATAAGGAGAAAAAGCATCCTATCAAGATTTTTGTCAATAGTTTTTAGCTTTCGAATAGGTTTCACAAACACTAAACTCAACATCGACCAACAAAAAGGGTTTCCTACAGGCAGTCCTGCTCTGATACCAAAACCTGTAGCACCCCCGAGAGCCAAGCTAGACAAATCCCAGATCTTCATCTGATATAAGCCTAACCTCGATCTCGAGAGCCAACAGTTGAACAATCGGTAACACAACAGTGACTCTACGACTCAAAGCACTATTACACAAACCCTTAGCAGAGTAAAGATAGCAAATATTACAAACTTAGGTCACTGACCTAACAGTACACCAAACAACGAAAGCAAATATTGTTATGCTACATAACAAGATCCAAAAGGCCTAAGAGGCCATAACATAAGGCGACGTCCCGCCCACTTATTCCAGGCTGCTGCCCGGGAACCCCGATCTACTCGTCGATGTCCAGGTAGAAACCAGCAGTGGAGTTGGAACCTTCACCTGTCCAAAAGTGCGCAAGGCTGAGTACAGGAGGTACTCAACAAGACTTAATTAACCTATTAAATATCTGCCCGTTCAGAGAGTATTCATGAATGTCTTTGCATAAAGCCATCTTTGTTTTCAAATCGAGAGAGGAGAGAATCTCGCATCAGTAGACCGTTAAAATGGGATAAGGAAACAACACTTCTGACTTCATCCTCCATCTTCTGCAGCCACCGAGATGTCATCGCTTGCACCACCCTCAAGAATCACCCCCTCGCTCAACCCGAGGAAGTAACCCTAACCATCCTTAGTTGACAGTTTTATGATTAATTTCAAGTTGTCTATGATCACCGAAATAAGGTACCAAGTCGTCCATAACCGTGGACACGGCTTTCCGAAAAGATTTACCCTGCAGGGGGTGTAACTACCCACACACGCCAACCAATCCTTGCGCCAGACATTAGCACTCTTCCGAGGAGTGCCGGCAGAAGGGTTGGCCACGACCTTTCCCAAGATTCGCCTATGTCCATGAGCCACAGCAGTAGGTCTGACCACCGCAGCGGTCCCTAGTGCACGTTACTAGGGTCAACATCTGGATCGCAGCCCTGTTGCCCTAGCTCCTAATCATCCCCACATGCGAATGAAACACTCGAACTAGTGGCTTCACGTAGTAGGCTAGGCAAGCTGGAGTCGAGGGGAAAATGAATGCCCTGTGTGGATGCACGAATAGTCTTGGTTCCGAACCCAGGAACTCAGTTCCTATTTGTCGACGAGAATGAGACAATCCACCACAATCCCAATGTGGCCTCCCGTCCAAGTCTTCAACAATAGATAAATCATGTGTACTTATTCCATCCCAATCCTCTCAACTGGATGGAGAAAGGAACAACTAAGCAAGCCTAAGCGGCGATGCAACGCAAGGAACAATCTATACCTTGACCAAAACATCTTTGAACCGTATGCATAACACCAGAATCAAATACTTTGGAAATCTTATGTGTGCAGATATAAGGTTATGCTTGCCTTGCTCTTCAGTAGCTGGGTATTGGTCTTCGGAGGCGTTGCAAACACTCTCGGGCTCAAATCCTATCGCGAAGAACCAAATACCGGAAAGGAATGACACAATCAATACAGTATTGATGCAATGCGCAATCACATGAATGATATGTCATTTTAGAATTTCCTAGATGCAAGCACCAAATTAAATGGATGAATATAACACACCCATAACTTAAATTAGGGTTTATTAAGGTGAGACTAATAACACCATTTTTTTCTTGTATGGAATATGTATGATTAAATTATAATTGAATAGATTTTATTTTTCTGGATATTTTGATATAAGAATCATATTTTTCTGATTTAAAATGAATTAGTTATGAATTTTCAAAGTTTAAACAATTTAATTCAAATTTCAAATTTATTTAAATAAATTGACCCCACAAGTCATAATTCTAATTATTTCAGAAAATAGAAATGGAAATTATTAAAACTCTGACAACATGGCCCCACATGTCATAATTAAAACAATTACAGAAAAGAAATAATGATTTTATGAGATTTAAAAGGGATGATGACGTCAGCTGACGTCATCGATGCCCAAATCCCCTCTGCTGATCACGATTCTCTCGAACCAGAGAGAATTGGGGCGATTGAGTACCAGCAGTAGGAAGAGGAGGCCGAGGCGGACCAGAAAGTGGCGGCGCCGCTCGGAAATGGTCACCGGAGCGCGGCCACGGCGCGGCGGAGCGGCGGCCGGAGCTCGGGTTCGTCGGCCGCAAGAACCAGAGCGAACGGAAGGAGGAGAGAAGGTCCATGAGGACCAGTAGCTCACCCTGGTGCTCGTAGGAGTGTCGGGGAGGCGAGGGGAGGTCGGGTTTCGCCGGAATGGAGCTCGCCGGCGTCGGACCCGAGCGGAGAGAATCGACGTTTCCCGCGGCTTCGCGGCTTCCCAGCACGAACCGCTCGAGGAGGAGGAAGAGGAGAGTGAGGCGGTGCTTCTGAGCTGCTCACCGGAGCAGGAGATGGCCGGAGTTCGCCGGGGTTTCTCGCCGGACGTAGCTAGGGTTTCGGGCGAGCTGAGGAAGGAGAAGACGAAATGGGAATGGTTAGGGTTTTCTCCGGCGGCAGGCGTGCTTCTTGTAGTCCCGGGAAGGGCGGCGGCGCGAATCGCAGCGCGGGGAGGCGAGGAACGGCGGAGCGCACGCCAGCGCACGGCGCCGCCGTCGGAAGGAGGAAGACGGCTCCATTTTCTGAAAACCCCCCTGAGGAAAATAAGAATCTCCAGTTTCTTTCACAAACAGGCCCCTGGTTCCTTATTTAAAAGGTTTGGGCTTTTCTGTAAAGAGAAAAATTTGCAGAAAAATACTAGGAGATTCAAAATTTCACAAGGAAGCCATTGGAAGTCTTGGATTTTGAAATTTTGGAATATTTTGAGTTCACCAAGAATAACAAGAATTTAACCCTTTCTTTCAAAAGCAAACATGTGAATTTTAAATGCAAATTCTTGTCCAACTTAAATGTGATGCATGAAATGCTCAAAACACACATTTATTTCTATTTAGCAAACTTGGGTTGTTACACTCCACTTCAGGCCATTTTGTGAATTTGTCAATGGCCACGAAGAGGTAGCGATATCCACCTTGCGCCGTTGGGAAATGTCCCAGGATGTCCAGTCCCCAGACCGCAAACGGCCACGAGAGCGGAATGGTCTGTAGTCCCAGCGCTGGTTGGTGGATTTGCTTGGCGTGGAATTGGCAGGCTTCACATGTTTGAATGATGTTCATTGCATCTTGAAGTGCTTGAGGCCAGTAGAAGCCGCTCCTGAAGATTTTGCCTGCGAGGGTGCGGGCGCACGAATGGTGGCCGCACTCCCCGATGTGGATGTCCTTGATCAGCAAGTTGCCTTCTTCAGGAGGGACGCATTTGAGCGCGACGCCGTTTGGGCGCTTGCGATAGAGAATTCCTTCAAGGATTTGGTTCTGTCAGCCCAGTGGGAACTGGGGTATGGAGAGCCCATTCCCTCCAGGCCTCGCACGCTGGCAAGACAGATGAAACGACTAAGGACCAGGCATCACTGCCTGGCGGGACCCTCGAGAGGCAATTCCCCTCGAGGGCCTGCAGAGGAAACGAGGGCCTCAAGGGATCCCTCGCCTCAGGGGACCCTCCCGAGGCGACAGCTCGCCTCGGGGGAGTCCCGCAGGAATCTCCCCTCAGGGCTCCCCGCGCCTGAGGGGAAACGTTGTGGCCAAGGAAGTACGGCAAGCCGCACATGGGCTCTGCCACGCCCACGTGGTGACGCAAGCACCCCCGTTGCCGTTTTGGTGATAAAGGGGTCAATAAAGCAACTCTGCCTGCTGCGCAGCTGCCAGGACCTTCTTCTCTGGCGATAAAGCACGTGGACGGCGCAACCCACCAAAGGAGAACGTCATCGTGGGTTCCACCTCAGAGACTGCCTTCTCTACGGGCAGTACAGCGCGGTCGGCCGCCTGTCGGCCACAACGCCCACCTTTATCAACAATGGACGGCATCCATGGACGAACGGACCACGGTGGACTCGAACTCCACCGTGCCTCTGCCGTGTGGGAGCCACTTTCAAGGCCAAGCCGAAGGAGAAGGCCAGAGGCGCCTATAAATGGGACAAGACATCCATCGTAGCACGGGTCGACTCTTGGCGTGCTACAACCCTTGTAAACCCTAGCAATTCTTGTTAGGATAGCCTTGAGCCCGAGGAGGAAGAAGATCATCGCTTCCCTCCCCAGGCAAGAACTGCCTCAAGGGGGCCTCCGGCAAACTCCACCATACTGTAACTCCATCATCTAATACAGACAAGCAGGAGTAGCGGTCTTACCTCCTCACGAGGGCCGTGAACCTGGGTAAGGGCCGGTGTCTTCCTCTATCGTGTGCGTGTCTTCTTCGGGTTCGGCGAGCAACGTCGTGGAGCCACTCGAGGGTCTAGACCTCCGCGTTCAATCCCCTTCACGAACTACACTTCAGGAAGTGACTACCCCTGATACTTGGGAGTCATAACCCGACATTTGGCGCGCCAGGTAGGTGGTTGAGGCGCGTCAACAACCTTCGAGTTCGTCTCCGCGCCATGGTGAACACCCGCGCCACCCGCGTCGCCCGCGTGAACCGACGTGCGCCTGCGGGAGCACGCGCGCCGCCAGGCACCGCGACCACCCGCGCACGGCGGGGCCGACTCCGTCAAGAAGAGCATGTCCCTTCTAGCCCTCACGCAAAGGCGCCGGATCACAAGTGCGACCACCAGGAGGACGCGCAGTCGTCGCACCCGATGCAGCGCCCGAGCGGCTCAGGCCCGGGGAGGACAGACCCTGCGCCTCACACCGCGCTGCTCATGCCGCAGGAGCTTCTTCGCTACCAGCCCACCACTGAGGCCCACGAGCAGTGGCTACAACGCCTCAACCACCTCGTCGTGATCGCTACGACGCGCCCCGCTCCGCCGCAGTCCAACCTGCGCCCCTCTCTCGCGGGCACGGTCGTGACAAACGCGCCTCCGCCACCTCCGGGGCCTGCACCGGCTGCGGCGCAGAGGGCTGCTTCGCACGCGTCCTTGCCGCATGATTGCTTGATCGTGCAGCGCACCGCGCCCGACGCTCGCGTGGGGATGGAGCTCCAGCGAGACCGCCAGAACAGGCTCGTGGAGGAGATTGGCCAGGCGGGTCAGCAGAACCACGGCGCGCTGCAGCACAGGGTCGCTACGTACGCCTCAGGCTGCATGGCGTTCACCCGTTCTCTGCGTCGCGTGGTCTGGCCCCCGAAGTTCAGGCCTGCTCTCCCCAAGGGCTACGACGGCTCCAGCAACCCCATCGAGTTCCTGCAGCTCTACACCACCTCCATCCAAGCTGCGGGTGGAGATGACAAGGTCATGGCCAATTGGTTTTCCCACGCGCTTCGCGATTCTGCGCTGTCGTGGCTCCTGAACCTCCCTGAGGACTCCGTGAACTCCTGGGAGGAGCTTTGCAAGCAGTTCGTCTCCAACTTCAAGGGGACATACGAGCGCGCCCTCACCCACAACGATCTGCGCGCCGTAGTGCAGAAGAAGGATGAGACGCCCCGCAAGTACATCTAGCGCTTCAGCCAAGTACGCAACAAGATCCCGAACATCCCTGACACCCAAGTCATCGCCGCGTTCCGCGAGGGTATCACTAACTGCAGGATGCTCGAGAAGCTGGGTATCCACGACAAGCTCACCTCTGTGGTCAAGCTTTTCGACCTAGCTGACAAGTGCGTGAAGGCTGAAGAGGGACTCCTCTTTGTCAAGATGTCCTCATGAGGGGACGATCACGCTGAGGGGTCCAAGAGTCTGAAGAAGAAGGAGGAGCCCAAGCGCAAGGCCACCCGCAGGGACTCCCCTGAGCCTGGAGAGAGAAGAGACGACCACCGCCCTTTCTGCATCTACCACAACAGGCGGGGCCACTCTACGGAGTCCTGCTTCGACCTCAAAAGGTTGAGCAAGGAGCGCGAGCAAGCAGAGGGCAGTGGTAGCCGTGGCCGAGGCCGTGGTTACCACGGAAGCGGATGCAAGGGCGGCTACCAGAAACCATCTGGAAATCAGGCCAACGCCGCAGAAAAGAACGACAACCTCCCTGTCGAGGAAGAGGGCGGCTACCAAGCCCCGAGAGACGCCATTGCCTGCATCCTCGGGGGAGCGCAGGCCCCAAAGTCGAACAACCAGTTCAAGCAGTTCGCCCGCGAGCTCAACGCCGCCCTCCCAAGCACGGAAACCTCCAGGCCCCTCAAGTGGTCGCAGTAGACCATCGCCTTTGACGCTCAGGACTACCCCAAGTCCACCAAGACTGTAGGAACCCTCCCGCTGGTCTGCACCGCCACCATCGATAACGTGGCGGTCTCCAAGACTCTCATCGATGGAGGAGCAGGCATGAACGTTATCTCCATAGATACGTTCGAAGCGCTTCAAGTGCCCTACGAGCGGCTCATGCCCTCGAGGCCCTTCACGGGGGTCACCAGCGGCTCGATCGAGCCTCTAGGCCAGGTCAGGCTTGCCGTCACCTTATGGAGCAAGGAAAATTACCGCACCAAGCACATCGATTTCTATGTAGCACACATCTGCCTGCCATACAATGCCATCCTCGGCTACCCCGCGCTCGCGAAGTTCATGGCCGTCACACACCATGCCTACAACATGGTCAAGATCCCCGGCAGCGCTGGCACGATCACCATCCGTGGGCATGTCCTGGACGCTATGCGCGCCGTTGAGACGGCCTACAAGACCGCCGCCATGGCTTTCCCCGCAGAAGAGGACCTAGAGCCTCTCGAGAGACCCAAGAAGAAGAAGCAGTTGTTCTCTCAGGAGGCAGCTGCTACCAAGAAAATCTCTCTGAGCTCCAGTAGCTCGGGGGCTGAAGGCTCGGGGGCTAGTGTCACCATTGGCGCCATGCTGCCTCCCAAATAGGAAAGCGCGCTCGTCGCCTTCCTCCAGGCAAACTTTGACATGTTCGCATGGACACCGTCAGATATGTCTGGTGTACCGAGGGAGGTGATCGAGCACCACTTGGCCGTGTTCCCAAACGCGTGCCCCGTCAAGCAAAAAGCAAGAAAGCAAGCCCCCGAGAAGCAAGCATTCATCGTCAAGGAGGTCGAGAAGCTCAAAACAGCAAAAGTCGTTTGCGAAGTTGCGCATCCCACTTGGCTCTCCAACGGCGTGGTAGTCCCAAAGCCCGCCGGAGGAGGCTGCCTATGCATCGACTACACTGATGTAAACAAGGCCTGCCCCAAAGACCCTTATCCCATGCCCAGAATTGACCAGGTTGTGGACTCCACGGCAGGCTGCGACCTCCTCTGTTTCCTTTATGACTTCTCTGGTTATCACCAGATAAAGATGGCTAAGGAGGACGAGGAGAAGACGGCTTTCCTCACCCCGTGCGGTGTGTATTGCTACGTCTGCATGCCCTTCGGCCTAAAGAATGTCGGAGCCACTTTCCAGAGGTTGATGAGGATAGCCCTTGGCGGGCAAATGGGGCGGAACGCCGAAGCATATGTCGATGACATCGTTGTGAAATCACGAGAAGGAAATACTCTCCTCGAAGACCTTGAAGAAACCTTCGCCAGCCTGCGCAAGGTGAACATCAAGCTCAACCCGGCCAAGTGCGTCTTTGGAGTACCTTCAGGCAAATTGCTTGGGTTCCTCGTGTCTCATCGAGGCATAGAGGCAAACCCAGACAAAATCAAGGCCATAGAAGACATGCAACCTCCACGCAGGCTGAAGGACATGCAACGCCTCGCAGGCTGCATGGCCAGCTTGGGTCAATTCATCTCCAAGTTCGGCGAAAGAGCCCTGCCGTTCTTCAAGATCATGAAAAGAACAGGCACTTTCAAGTGGACCCCTGAAGCTGAAAAAGCATTTGAGGACTTGAAGAAGTATCTGGCCAGCCCACCAGTAATGGTCGCCCGAAGGCATGGCGAGCACCTGAAGTTGTACTTATCAGCTACTCCGCAAACAACCAGTGATGTCCTTTTGGTGGAAAGAGAAGAGCCAGTACTCCACCAGAAGAGTGCAGCCACTCCAAAGAAAAAGCCTCCTGGTAAGGAGCTCGACGAAAGGGCAGCCCTCACAAATCCGCCGACAGGCCCAAAGCCCCAAGAGAGGGCCGCCCCAAGTCCACAGCTGCAAGGAATTCATGCCGAGGAGCCTGAGGAGCCTCACGAAGCCAACCCCCTCGAGGCACAGGGCAAGCCCCTTGAGGCCTACCCCCTTGAGGCACAGGGCAAGCCCCTTGAGGCCAACCCCCTCGAGGCACAGGGCAAGCCCCTTGAGGCCAACCCCCTCGAGGCCCAGGCCAAGCCCCCTGAAGCAAACCCCCTCGAGGGCCAAGCTGAGGCACCTCAGGCAAAAGACGACGAGGCTACAGAAACTACCATCGTCGAGCATCAGTCTACTTCGTCAACAGAGTACTGCGTGATGCTCGCGAGCGGTATACAATGCAGGAGAAGCTTCTCCTCGCACTCCTCATCGTCTCAAGAAAGCTGCGACACTCCTTCCAGGGGCACCCCATCACAGTGGTCACCTCTTTTCCCCTGGAGCAAATAGTGCGCAACCCAAACGCAACATATCGTGTCACAGGGTGGAACATTGAGCTACAGCCATTCAATTTGTGCTTCGATACCACAAGGGTAATCAAAGGAAGAGCGCTGGCTGACTTCGTCGCTGAATGGACTGACCCAACCCCTGAAGAGCCTTTGGGAGAAGAGCAAGGGCCCTCTGGAGCCGCAATGCCCAGCCTCTGGACCATGAAGTTCGACAGAGCTTTCGCTTGTCGCCGCGGTGGGGCAGGCGTAGTCCCGATCTCCCCCAAAGGCGACAAGTTGTATTACGCAGTCCAGCTCTTCTTCGGAATCGACAAGATATCCAACAATATCGCCGAGTATGAAGGCTTGCTTGCCGGCCTACGCGCCGCAACCGCCCTAGGAGTCAAGCATCTACTCATCAAGGGCGACTCCCAGCTGCTCGTCAACTTCTCTAACAAAAGCTACAAGCCTAAGGACGACCACATGGCCGCATACCTTGAAGAGGTCCGTAGTCTTGAGAAGAACTTCAGGGGAATGGAGCTCATGCACATCCCAAGAAAGGAAAACCAAGAGGCTGATGACATCGCCAAGCGCGCATCAAAGAGGCAAGCTCAGCCGCCAGGTGTCTTTGAAGAAAGGCTCGTCAAGGCATCCATAAAGCAGCCCCAAGAGGCCCTGCCCGCAAGCACTGACGAAGCGCTCCCGCCACCACCTGCAAGCGGGGCTCCAGGCTGCGGGCCCCCTACAGGGGAGCGTCTGTTGCTCACAGCGGTGCATTACCTCCGCAAACGGGTCCTTCCCGAGGAAGACGTTGAAGCGGAGCGAATCGCCCGCCAAGCAAAATCCTACCAAATCCTCGAAGGAATTCTCTATCTCAAGCGACCAAACGGCGTCGCGCTCAAATGCGTCCCTCCTGAAGAAGGCAAACTGTTGATCTAGGACATCCACAGCGTTGAATGCGGCCACCATTCGTGCGCCCGCACCCTCGCAGACAAAGTCTTCAGGAGCGGCTTCTACTGGCCTCAAGCACTTCAAGATGCAATGGACATCATTCAAACATGTGAAGGCTGCCAATTCCACGCCAAGCAAATCCACCAACCAGCGCTGGGACTACAGACCATTCCGCTCTCGTGGCCGTTTGCGGTCTGGGGGCTGGACATCCCGGGATATTTCCCAACGGCGCAAGGAGGATATCAATACCTCTTTGTGGCCATTGACAAGTTCAACAAATGGCCTGAAGTGGAGGCGACGCGCACAATCACAGCAGGCGCGACGGTGAAATTCATCAGAGGCCTGGTCTGCCGCTTCGGAGTGCCTAACCGCATCATCACCGACAATTGCTCCCAATTCACCAGTGGCATATTCAGAGCCTACAGTGAAAGAATAGGCATCAAGCTCTGCTTCGCCTCAGTCGCCCATCCGCAAAGCAACGGACAGGCTGAGCGCGCAAACGCAGAGGTCCTCAAAGGCCTAAAGACCAGGACCTTGGATATCCTCAAGGGCCACGACAAGGGCTGGATCAACGAGCTCTCTCCTCGGTGCTCTGGTCCATCCCTACCACGGCACCCAAGCTCACTGTGGAAACACCGTTCGCCCTCGTCTATGGAGCCGAAGCAGTCCTCCCAACAGAGATAAAGCATGGATCCCCACGGGTCCTTGCCTTTAACGAGGACCAGCAAGAGGACCTCCACAACGACGACTTGCTGCTCCTTGAAGGGTTACGACACCGCGCCGCCCTCCGGCCGGCCAAATACCAGCAGGACCTGAGACGCTACCACAGGGGCTTGCCCTGTGCCTCGAGGGGGTTGGCTTCGTGAGGCTCTTCATACTCCTCGGCATGATTTCCTTGCAGCGGTGGACTTGGGGCGGGCCTCTGTTGGGGCTTTGGGCCTGGCGGCGGGTTTGTGAGGGCTGCCCTTTCGTCGAGCTCCTCATCAGGAGGCTTTTCCTTTGGAGTGGCTGCACTCTTCTTATGGAGTACTGGCTCTTCTCTTTCCACCACAAGGACAGCACTGGCTGTTTGCGGAGTAGCTGATAAGTACAGCTTCAGGTGCTCGCCATGCCTTGGGGCGACCATTACTGGTGGGCTGGCTAGATACTTCTTCAAGTCCTCAAATTCTTTTTCAGCTTCAGGGGTCCACTTGAAAGTGCCTGTTCTTTTCATGATCTTGAAGAACGGCAGGGCTCTTTCGCCGAGCTAGGAGATGAATCGACCCAAGCTGGCCATACAGCCTGCCAGGCGTTGCATGTCCTTGAGCCTGCGCGGAGGTTGCATGTCTTCTATGGCCTTGATTTTGTCTGGGTTTGCCTCTATGCCTCGATGAGACATGAGGAACCAAAGCAATTTGCCTGAAGGTACTCCCAAGACGCACTTGGCGGGGTTGAGCTTGATGTTCACCTTGCGCAGGCTGGCGAAGGTTTCTTCAAGGTCTCCGAGGAGAGTATTTCCTTCTCGTGATTTAACAACGATGTCATCGACATATCCTTCGGAGTTCCGACCCATTTGCCCGCCAAGGGCTATCCTCATCAACCTCTGGAAAGTGGCTCCGGCATTTTTTAGGCCAAAGGGCATGCAGACGTAGCAATACACACCGCACAGGGTGAGGAAAGCCGTCTTCTCCTCGTCCTCCTTAGCCATCTTTATCTGGTGATAACCAGAGAAGGCATCAAGGAAACAGAGGAGGTCGCAGCCTGCCGTGGAGTCCATAATCTGGTCAATTCTGGGCGTGGGATAAGGGTCTTTGGGGAAGGCCTTGTTTACATCAGTGTAGTTGATGCAGAGGCGGCCTCCTCCGGCGGGCTTTGGGACTACCACGCCGTTGGAGAGCCAAGTGGGATGAGCGACTTCGCGAACGACTTTTGCCGCTTTGAGCTTCTCGACCTCCCTGACGATGAATGTTTGCTTCTTGGGGGCTTGCTTTCTTGCTTTTTGCTTGACGGGGCACGCATTTGGGCACACGGCCAAGTGGTGCTCGATCACCTCCCTCAGTACACCAGACATATCTGACGGTTTCCATGCGAACATGTCAGAGTTTGCCTGGAGCAAGGCGACGAGCGCGCTTTCCTATTTGGGAGGCAGCGCGGCGCCAATGGTGACGCTAGCCCCGGAACTACTGGAGCTCAGAGAGATTTTCTTGGTAGCATCTGCCTCCTGGGAGAACAACTCCTTCTTCTTCTTGGGTCTCCCGAGAGGCTCTAGGTCCTCTTCTGCGGGGAAAGCCATGGCGGCGGTCTTGTAGGCCGTCTCAACGGCGCGCGTAGCGTCCAGGACATGCCCACGGATGGTGATCGTGCCAGCGCTGCCGGGGATCTTGACCATGTTGTAGGCATGGTGCATGACGGCCATGAACTTCGCGAGCGCGGGGTAGCCGAGGATTGTATTGTACGGCAGGCCGATGTATGCTACATCGAAATCGATGTGCTCCGTGCGGTAATTTTCCTTGCTCCCGAAGGTAATGGCAAGCCTGACCTGGCCTAGAGGCTCGATCGAGCCGCTGGTGCCCCCGTGAAGGGCCTCGAGGGCATGAGCCGCTCGTAGGGCACTTGAAGCACTTCGAACGTATCTATGGAGATAACGTTCAGGCCTGCTCCGCCATCGATGAGAGCCTTGGAGACAGCCACGTTGTCGATGGTGGGGGTGCAGACCAGCGGGAGGGTTCCAACAGTCTTGGTGGACTTGGGGTGGTCCTGAGCGTCGAAGGCGATGGTGTACTGCCACCACTTGAGGGGCCTGGAGGTTTCCGTGCTTGGGAGGGCGGCGTTGAGCTCGCGGGCGAACTGCTTGAACTGGTTGTTCGACTTCGGCGCCTGCGCTCCCCCGAGGATGCGGGCAATGGCGCCTCTCGGGGCTTGGTAGCCGCCATCTTCCTCGTCGGGGAGGTTGCCGTTCTTTTCTGTGGCGTTGGCCTGATTTCCAGATGGTTTCTGGTAGCCGCCCTTGCATCCGCTCCCGCGGTAGCCACGGCCTCGGCCACGGCTACCACTGCCCTCTGCTTGCTCGCGCTCCTTTCTCAACCGTTTGAGGTCGAAGGAGGACCCCGTAGAGTGGCCGCGCCTATTGTGCTAGAAGCAGAAAGGGCGGTGGTCGTCTCTTCTCTCTCCAGGCTCGGGGGAGTCCCTGTGGGTGCCCTTCGCGTCAGGCTCTACCGCGAGAACCGCGGTGGACTTGCGCTTGGGCTCCTCCGTCTTCTTCAGGCTCTTAGACCCCTCAGCATGATCGTCCCCTCTTGAGGACATCTTGACGAAGAGGAGTCCCTCTTCAGCCTTGGCCCACTTATCAGCCAGGTCGAAAAGCTTGACCACAGAGGTGAGCTTGTCGTGGATGCCCAGCTTCTCGAGCATCCTGCTTTAGTGACGCCCTCGCGGAACGCGGCGATGACTTGGGTGTCATGGATGTTCGGGATCTTGTTGCGCACTTGGCTGAAGCGCTGGATGTACTTGCGGAGCGTCTCATCCTTCTTCTGCACTACGGCGCGCAGATCGTTGTGGGTGAGGGCGCGCTCGTATGTCCCATTGAAGTTGGAGACGAACTGCTAGCAGAGATCCTCCGAGGAGTTCACGGAGTCCTCAGGGAGGTTCAGGAGCCACGACAGCGCAGAATCGCGAAGCGCGTGGGATAACCAATTGGCCATCACCTTGTCATGTCCACCCGCAGCTTGGATGGAGGTGGTGTAGAGCTGCAGGAACTCGATGGGGTTGCTGGAGCCGTCGTAGCCCTTGGGGAGAGCAGGCCTGAACTTCGGGGGCCAGACCACGCGACGTAGAGAACGGGTGAACGCCATGCAACCTGAGGCGTACGTAGCGACCCCGTGCTGCAGCTCGCCGCGGTCCCGCTGACCCACCTGGCCAATCTCCTCCACGAGCCTGTTCTGGCGGTCTCGCTGGAGCTCCATCCCCACGCGAGCGTCGGGCGTGGTGCGCTGCACGATCAAGCAATCGTGCGGGGAGGACGCATGCGAAGCAGCCCTCTGCGCCGCAGCCGGTGCATGCCACGGAGGTGGCGGAGGCGCGTTTGTCGCGACCGTGCCCACGAGAGAGGGGCGCAGGATGGACTGCGACGGAGCGGGGCGCGTCGTAGCGATGTCGATGAGGTGGTTGAGGTGTTGGAGCCACTGCTCGTGGGCCTCGGCGGTTGGCTGGTAGCGGAGAAGCTCTTGCGCCATGAGCAGCGCGGTGTGAGGCGCAGGGTCTGTCTTCCCCGGGCCTGAGTCGCTCGGGCGCTGCGTCAGGTGCGATGACTGCGCGTCCTCCTGGTGGTCGGAGTTGTGCTCCGGCGCCTCTGCGTGAGAGCCAGAAGGGACAAGCTCCTCATGGCAGGGTCGACCCCGCCGTGCGCGGGTGGTCGCGGTGCTTGGCGGCGCGAGTGCTCCCCCAGTCGCACGTCGGTTGACGCGGGCGACGCGCCTCGAAGGGTCGACCCCGCCGTGCGTGGGTGTTCACCATGTCGCGGAGACGAACTCGAAGGTTGTTGACGCGCCTCAATCCCCTACCTGGCGCGCCAAATGTCGGGTTATGACTACCAAGAATCGAGGGTAGTCACTTCCTGAAGAGTAGTTCGTGAAGGGGATTGAACGCGGAGGTCTAGACCCTCGAGTGGCTCCGCGACGTTGCTCGCCGGACCCGAAGAAGACACGCACACGAAAGAGGAAAACACCGGCCCTTACCCAGGTTCACGGCCCTCGTGAAGAGGTAAGACCGCTACTCCTGTTTGTCTGTATTAGATGGTGGAGGTTACAGTACAATGGAGTTTGTAGGAGGCCCCCTTGAGGCAGTTCTTGCCTGGGGAGGGAGGCTATGGTCTTCTTCCTCCTCCAGTCAGAGGCTATCCTAACAAGTGTTGCTAGGGTTTACAAGGGTTGTAGCATGCCAAGAGTCGACCCGTGCTACGAGGGATGTCTTCCTCCTTTTATAGGCGCCTCTCGCGCTCTCCTTCGTCTTGGACTTCGAGGTGGCTCCCACATGGCAGAGGCAGGGTGGAGTTGGAGTACACCGCGGCGTGTTCGTCCATAGACGCGGTCCATTGTTGATAAAGGTGGGCGCGGTGGCCGACAGGCGGCCGACCGCGCTGTACTGCTTGCAGTGAGGGCAGTCTCTGAGGTGGAGCCCACGATGATGTTCTCTTTTGGAGGGTTGTGCCGTCCACCCGCTTTATCGTCAGAGTAGAAGGTCCTGGCAGCGGCGCAGCAGGCAGAGCCTCTTTATTGACCCCTTTATCACCAAAACGGCAACGGGGGTGCTTGCGTCACCACGTGGGCGTGGCAGAGGCCATGTGCGTCTTGCCGTACCTCCTTGGTTGCGACGTTTCCCTTCAGGCCTAAGGAGGCCTGAGGGGAGATTCCTGTGTGACTCCCCCGAGGCGAGCTGTCGCCTCGGGAGGGTCCCTCTGAGGCGAGGGATCCCTTGAGGCCCTCGTTTCCTCTTCAGGCCCTCGAGGGGAATTGCCTCTTGCGGGTCCCGCCAGGCGGTGATGCCTGGTCCTTAGTCGTTTCGTCTGTCTGGCCAGCGTGCGAGGCCTGGAGGGAATGGGCTCTCCATACCCCAGTTCCCACTGGGCCGACAGACGAAGCCGACCTCAAGGTCGTGTAGTGGAAGTAGACCTCCTAGCACCGCTAGCGCAGCACCTCGCAGGGTGTTACACACGTACGGTGGAGACGACGACTCCCAAAGCTCCAGTCCAGGACGAGCAGCGGAAGACTTGGACCAGAACACCAGCAGCGCAGCAGCGGGCTATGCTGGAGAGACCTCCTCTCTTCTCGGCGCATCTCCGACAAAGGGAATCATGAAATCGAGGAGATAAAGAGAAAGTAGTTGGTGAATTAAAAGGATAGGGGTGCACCTCTGTATAAAGGGGAAGGATGGGTAACAACCTCACCAGCCGCGAGGTGTGGGACTAAACCCCACACCTCCACCCGCCGGCCAAGGGAGCTGCCGGCCCTAGGTATGCCCCATTTGGCCCACCTAGGCCGGCTCCCATCCAATCCAAAGACCGGTGGGACTCCCCCCCCCATGGGCCTTCTTTCCACTAGAAGCCCCATTTAGGCAAAACAACCTTTAAAAATTCAAAATTAAATTAATAATTATGTATTTAACTACTAATTACACTAATAATATTAATTACATATTATATAATTTATTTTCTCTCTGAAAACTATTTCGTCGCTGCCTGATCTCCATCGGACCATTCCCAGGACATTCCCGGTGATCTCTTTCCTTTCCGGTTGTCTTGTCAAAACCTCTTAAGTATGTTACCCTAGCGGTTCGATATAATAACAGACATGATCGAGACTCCTCTCCGAGCAATGATAACTCGTAGGCGTGGACCCCGTGAATTAATCCATGTGATATAACGAATTACTCTCATCTATCAAACCTAGACGTCGAGTCTTAAACCTTTTGTCATAGCGATACTTAGCGTGTCCGAGCCTCGTTCATAGATATCTCCATACCTAGCATGATCTCGTTACCGACAACACTATCTTCTACTCGTCCATGATCTTATGTCCCGATGACCTAGTCACATGCTTGCAAGCTGATTTGACATAATCTCACCGAGTGGGCCCTACAGTATCGATCCGGCTATACGGACTGACAAATCCCGCTTTTGACCCCTCGTCTTAACTAACCCCTTCCGATACCCGAGAGGGACACCTTTATTGTCAAACTATATAAGATATGATGTTTGTGTCGGGGGGCTGCCCCCCGGATAGTGGCAGATCCCGGTATAATTCAGTAAGATGCCAACAGTGCATGACCTTTGGCGGGAGCAAGGGACGCCTCCTGGTGTGCTGAAAGGGCAGCTTGACCCTTGGGCACTGGTAGAGTGCAAAGTGCCTCCTGGCAGCCGCAAGGGTCAGCACTGGCAGCTTTAAATAGACACCCCCAGCCTCCAGAATCGCAACACAGGCATAAGCGGGTGGTTCCTCTAAGAACTAGCTTCTCGAAGACTCCGAGGAAACTCCCGGATGGAGGTGTACTCGGCTTTACCGGATAGGTAGTCCGGGTAAGTACTAACCGGAATGTATGTCTCGGTCTTGATCTTATGTAGAAGAGGCTCACAGTGGCAAGCGAAGAGGTATCCGGCGTGAGGGCTTCCGGTAGGCCATCAACGGTCCGTAGCAGGCTTTCCCTTCTATTGCGGGAGGAAGTACCATTCCTCCTGACACGGAAGCATGGTCACCTCCCGCCTGACACGGGAGCGCGTCAGCGAGTACGATCGTGGTACGACAAGACCTGACGTGCCTAGCCCGGCAATCCGGAAAAGGCAATCCGGGATGGGCAAAGGCATGTCTTGTCTCTGACAGGGGGACAATGATGGTGCAGGACGGCGCCTGCCGTCCTTATCGAGATGATGACGAAGGGGCTACACCGGATAGCCCGGCGAGTAGGTCGCACTAGCCGATGACGGCATGCCGGCTAGGCCTGTCCGGTGGGGCCAAGCCGATTTAGGGTTTCCGGCCCTCCTGGCCGGAGCTCTATAAAAGGCGCCATAACTGCTCCTGAGGGAAAGAGACCAACTTCAGGGCAAAAGCTATAGTTGCATTTACTCTTAGAGCATTCACTCCTTCTCACCTTGAGTTCATCTAGTTCTTTGTACTCCTCCCTTTGAGAGATCTTGTAGCTAGTTGTAGCTCTTGTACCACAAGTATATAGAGAGGAAAGGCAGGAGTAGGGGTGTTACCTCCTCACGAGGGCCCTGAACCTGGGTATACCGTGTGCGTGTTGTCTGCCTGCGTGCATTTGTTCGTGTTTGTTAGATCTTCCCCCTCGTTCTTTGTTCTTATTTCGTGTTCCTGGGAGATCTCGGTTTTACCGGGATCCTCCCCGTGTGAGCTCTTCAGCTCGCTATCCCTCCTATGGCCCCACAAATTAGCCATCCTATGGCATCTGCCGTGACACCACCACGACAGTTGGCGCCCCGCCGTGGGGCAGACAGAGGCGTTGGCTGGTGTACACATCCGGACGGGCTCCCCCGTTCACTTCGAGGTTCGGGTTCTCTCTGGCCTGGTCGTAAGGCTAGGGGAGATGGACTTCGTCTGCGACAACGCAGGGTGCTTCCGGAACAGACCGTTTCCGGTGAACGGATGTCTCATTGACTTTGGTGGTTTCAACACCTACGTCGCCACATAGGTTGTCTGTAGCTACCCGGACGTGGTCCTGGAAGCTGAGGACCCTCCCATGCTCCGCGCTGCTCGGGGTCTGCGTGCCGGTCGCCCCCCGAGTTCCGTCGCGGTGATGATGGTCGGGGCTACCGAGGAGGAGTACCAGGACGCTGACGGCGATACCGACGGCCACCCCCGTTTGGCCAAACCCCCGCAGGAAAGACCTGCGGCCCGAGATGGCGATCCGCAGCCGTCCCAGCTGCGGCGCCGCCCGGATCCCCTCTCGGGGCTGGTGGCCAAGTTGGTTGTACCAGTGGCTGCCGAAGCGGATACCCAGGCCACTTCGGCTGAGTTAGAGGAGCAGCGGAAGTTGCTACTCGCTGAAGCACATGAGATCGCCGAGATCCGCCGCGAGCTCAGCGCTAGCTTCCGGGAGTACAATGCAGCTCACGGATTCCCCAAGATAGACTCCCGGGAGAAGCGCATTGCAGATCTGCGCAAGAAAGGAAGAATGGTGAATGAGGAGCTAGCTGGTGGAGCCACCACCAGTAACACCGAAAGCCGGATTTCAGCGGGGAAGCCGGTGTATAGCTCACCGGCGAAAACTCTTAAGGCCGCCGAAGCCGCCATGGCCGAGTTGGTGGGGTTATCCGGTGAGGCCCTGCGCAAGCAGCAGGAGCGGGTAAACGAGTTGGTGATTGAGGCCAACTGTTAGAATCAGGCCTTCAAGAAGAAGAACCCCGGGGCAGGATCTCAGGTGCACTCAGCCAGACCCAATAGCCAGAGGTCGGACGGGGAGGCCTCTTCCCCGCATCCGAGCAGAAGCAAGAGCAAGAGCAAGAGCCGTAGCCGGAGTCGAGGTTCCGGGAAGAACAAGCAGCTACAGACCTATGACCCGGCCTTCGCCGGTATCCAGCAAGCCGGGCAGGCCGGACAGCGTAACTCGGGGCAGGCGGGAAGTACCCGTGGGGATGGTAACCTGGGTGTAGGAAACAATAACCCGGTTGGCCGTGGTAATCCACCCCGGATTCCTCCTCACGTTCAGGGAAACCCACGGAGGGAGGTCGCCTCTGTTCCCCAGCAAGCCTTGATCCCTGTGCAGGACAGGCTCAATGATGGCAACTCGAGGCTGCAGCAGCTCGGGTATCAGCCGGACGAGAACCCTTTGGGATCTCGGATAGGAACCAGGCAGCTACACCCGATAGATGCCAGATTCCGGCTCGACCGGATTCACCAATCCGATTTGGTGGAAGAGCAAGGACCTCCGGGACCTGCCTGCTTTGGACCTCGGATCATGCGAGAACCACCTGTTCGGAACTTTCAGCTCAACAGGGGGGCCAAGACCTATGACGGCAGCAAGAAGCCGGAGGACTGGCTAACCGACTATGTAACTGCAGTAAGCATAGCCGGCGGAAACAGAAGATGGGCGGTACGTTATGTGCCGCAGATGTTGGAAGGACCAGCCCGGATCTGGTTGAACAACTTGAGAACTGGCAGCATAGACTGCTGGTTAGATTTCGAGGAGGCATTCATCAGCAACTTCACCAGCACATACAAAAGGCCCAACAGGCCTCAGCAGCTCGCCATCTGTAGGCAAAGGAGCAACGAGACCGACCGGGAGTACCTTACCCGGTGGAGCAATATTCGCAACTCTTGCGAAGGAGTGGTGGAGGCACAGGCCATCTCCTGGTTTGCGCAAGGATGCCGGCATGGCTCTATGCTGTGGCAGAAGTTGCAGAGAAAGATGCCAACGACCTTGGCAGAAACCATGCGCATTGCCGATACCTATACGCTTGGAGATCCCATGCAACCCCTGGTGGATGTCGGTGACTCCAACAGGAGGAATGCGGGACCTCAGCGTTCAGGACCGAGCAGAAGCCATGATCGCCAGGAGTTCGGCCACAAGAGGAATCAACCCGAGTACCACCATGCCGCACAGCACGTCGCCGCAGTGACCCGGGAGCAGGAGGATGCCGGCAACAGCCAGCATCAAAAGACAAGTGGTCCGGCTTGGGGTCAGAGTCAGGAGGTGCAAAAGACCTGGGTGGAGCAAAAGAAGCCCCTGACCTATGAGGAGATGCTGAACAAGCCATGCTGCTACCATACTCTGGAGGCCAACAAGCCCGCACACCACTCTACTCGGCAGTGCAGCTGGTATCAGCGCACGTTGCAGGAAGGTAGCTCGGGAGCTATTCGGCAGGGTGCTCCGGCATCTCGGCCCAATATCCCGAGACCCCCTCCTCCGACATCGGGGGCCAATGCTGTTCGACTTCCCCCTCCTCCGAGAGGACCTCCACCTCGCCCGGTGAATGTGGTGCATACCCGGAACGACAACGGTGCAGGCACCAGTAACCAAGCCGGACACCAGCAGAGCAACTACCGGGAGGCACATCAGAGCTATGTGGTCTTCGTGACCGAACCCACTGACCGAAAGAGTGTGCGGCAACGTGCCCTGGAGGTGAATGCTGTAATCCCGGCGGTGCCCAAGTTCTTGCACTGGTCTGAGATGGAGATCACATGGAGCCGGAAGGATCACCCCCGTGTGATGCCTAAGCCGGGAGCGTATGCCTTGGTGGTGGACCCAACGTTTGTCGGACCCAACCTCAACGTCCGCTTCAGCCGAGTTCTGATTGGCAATGGCAGTGCCATTAACATCATGTACAAGGACACGATGCTGAAGCTGGGAGTGTCCATGAACACCCTGCTACCTACCGAGACAACCTTCCACGGCATTGTGCCCGGAGTCTCGTGCTCGCCCATGGGAAAGATCTGGGTTGAGGTGCTATTCGGAACTCGGGAGAACTGCCGAACCGAGAGCTTGGAGTTCGAGGTCGTGGACCTCGAGAGCCCGTATCACGCACTGATCGGCAGACCGGCCCTCGCCAAGTTCATGATCTCGACTCACGTGGGCTACCTCAAGATGAAGATGCCGGGACCTAACGGCGTAATCACCATCTCGGGGGACCACAAGCGCTCCATGGAATGTGCCTCGGCGGGGTCGTGCTTGGCTGAGTCTCTGGTGATCGCGGAAGAAAAGAAGAGGATCCAGCAGGTGGTGGCAATGGCCAAGACCTCACAACTCGGAATGCCCGGGATGGTGAACCCGGAGCAGGGTGCATCATTTCAGCCCCCCAAAGAGACCAATAAGGTGGGTGTGGACCCTAGCAACCCGGAGCGCCAAGTTATCATTGGCAGCAACCTGGACAGCAAATAGGAAGGCGAGCTCGTCGACTTCCTCCGTGAGAATCGGGATGCTTTTGCGTGGTCGAGTGACGATCTGCAAGGCGTCCCGAGGGAGTTGGCTGAGCACTCTCTGTTTGTTAGACCGGATGCGAAGCCGGTGAAGCAACCAACTAGGCGACTCTCGGATGAGAGAAGAGCTGCTGTCATGGAGCATCTGGCTATACTGCTGGCGGCTGGATTCATAATGGAGGTGCTGCACCCGGATTGGATTTCGAACACGGTCCTGGTGGAGAAGAAGAAGGATGATCCCCTCCTGCTTAAGGTGTGGCGCATGTGCATCGACTTCACCAACCTAAACAAAGCATGCCCGAAGGACCCCTTTCCGCTGCCCCGAATAGATCAAGTGATAGATTCCACTGCCGGGAGTGAGCTTTTAACTTTTTTAGATGGCTATTCTGGTTTTCACCAGATACCTTTGAATCCGGTTGATCAATTGAAAACTGCTTTTATTACCCCTTACGGGGCTTACTGCTATCGTGTCATGACTTTCGGTTTGAGGAATGCTGGTGCCACATACCAGAGATGCATGCAGAAATGTTTGCATGATCAAATAGGCCGGAATGCCGAGGTCTATGTCGATGACATAGTCATAAAGACAAAAGAAAAAGCCTCACTGCTAGATGATCTGAGGGAAACATTTAAGAACCTAAGAAGATTCCGGATGAAATTGAACCCGGATAAGTGCACATTTGGGGTTCCGGCGGGGAAGTTACTCGGTTTCCTAATCTCAAGCCGGGGAATCGAGGTCAACCCGGGTAAAATTCGTGCCATCGAAAGCATGAAGTTGCCAGTACGTCTCAAAGATGTGCAGAAGTTTACTGGGTGTCTTGCATCCCTAAGTCGGTTTGTGAGTCGACTTGGGGAGAAGGCCTTGCCCCTGTACCAACTAATGAAGAAGAGCAAGACATTTCATTGGACCCCGCAGGCTGACGCGGCGTTCAACGATTTGAAGAGAATGCTCTCAACAGCACCTGTGTTGGCATCCCCGTTACCCAAGGAGCCTATGCTGCTGTATATTGCCGCAACCAACCGAGTAGTCAGTGTGGCAATGGTGGTTGAAAGGGAAGAAGGGGGCAAGCTGATACAGAGGCCGGTGTATTACCTTAGTGAGGTGATCTCGGAATCCAAGCAGAACTACCCGCACTACCAGAAGATGGCATATGGGGTGTACATGGCAGTGACCAAGCTCAAGCACTACTTTCAGGAACACCCGATCACAGTGGTGTGCGAAGCTCCTCTGGCCGAGATCATCGGTTTCAAGGATGCTAGCGGCCGGGTAGCCAAATGGGCCATCCGTTGTCTCCATATGCTCTGGCGTATGAGAGACGAGATGCCATCAAGTCGCAGGCGCTGCCGGACTTTTTGGTAGACTGGGCCGAGATGCAGTATGAACCTCCGATGCCGGATTACAATTTCTGGAGGATGCATTTCGATGGCTCAAAGGCTAAGATCGGATTGGGTGCCGGAGTGGTTCTCACTTCCCCAAAACAAGATGTACTGAAGTATGTGCTGCAGATCCATTTTCGGGCATCCAACAATGTCACAGAATATGAGGCCTTGGTTCATGGACTGAACGTCGCCAAGGAGATCGGCATCCGCCGGATAGAGTGCTTTGGTGACCCGGACCTCGTAGTACAACAGGTATCGGGGAATTGGGATGCCCTTGATGCAAACATGGCCTTATATAGGTTTCATGTGCAGAAAATTTCCGGATTTTTTGAAGGATGCGAGTTCAAGCACATAACCAGAGGAGAAAACGAGGCAGCGGATGTCTTGTCCAAGCTAGGATCATCTCGGGATGCAATCCCACCCGGGATAGCTCTGGAGCATTTGAGGAAGCCATCTATTCAACCCTCACCCGAGTCGGATTCTATCTTCATCCCGAAGGAACCTGGTGCAGATGCAGTACCCATGGAAGTAGATGTTGGGAGCATCACATCGAACCCGGGGACTGCGGCACAGTGCTCCGAGAGGCAAAGAAAGATGACGATAGAGGTGATGTCGGCAGAACCAATGGACATAGACGCTCCCACGTTCCCGGTTCGACCTGTCCCGGAGTGGGCACAGCCAATTATGTCTTACATCTTGGAGGGAACTCTCCCGGAGAATGAAGTGGAAGCCCGGCAAATACTGCGAAGATCAAAAGCATACACTATCATCAATCAAGAGCTGTACAAGAGAAGTGTCACTGAAGTACTTCAGAGATGTGTAGAACCGGCAGAAGGGCAAGAGATGCTCCTGGAGATACATCAGGGAGAGTGTGGACATCATGCATCATCCCGGGCCCTGGTGGCGAAAGTATTCCGGCATGGGTTCTACTGGCCCACTGCATTACAGCAAGCAGAAGATATTGTCCGGAATTGTGGGGGGTGTCAGAGATTTGCTCACCGGATACATATGCCGGCATCAGCACTGAAGACGATCCCTATCACTTGGCCATTCGCAGTATGGTGTTTGGATATGGTTGGGCAGTTCAAACCGGCAAGGGGCAATATGACACACATACTTGTCATGGTGGACAAATTCACCAAGTGGATAGAGGTCAAACCGATCCGGAAGTGCGATGGACACACCGCTGTGCAATTCCTGAAAGACATCATCTTGAGATACGGATACCCGCACAGCATTATCACTGATAATGGCACTAATTTTGCTGTGGGAGAATTCGCTCGATTTTGTGCTGAGAAGGGAATCCGGCTAGATGTAGCATCAGTTGCACACCCGGAAGCGAACGGGCAAGTCGAAAGAGCAAATACCTTGGTCTTGGCCGGCATCAAAGCTCGTTTGATCGAACCACTGTTGAGAACTCCGGGATGCTGGATAGAGGAGTTGCCAGCGGTCTTGTGGGGTCTCCGGACTACACCGAACAGATCTACCGGGTACACCCCATTTTTCATGGTATACGGTGCCGAGGCAGTCCTCCGGACCGACATACAGTATGATTCCCCAAGAGTAACAATGTACACCGAGACCGAGGCAAAGGAGACCCGAGAAGATGATGTTGATTTACTCGAAGAGGCATGGGAGTTGGCACTTTCTCGGTCTGCAATTTACCAGCAAAATCTTCGCCGATATCATAGCCGGAAAATACACCCGAGGGTGTTCCGAGAAGGGGATTTGGTTCTGAGGCTCATCCAACGCACGGCCGGAATGCATAAGTTGTCACCTCCATGGGAGGGACCTTTCGTAATAAGCAGGGCGTTGCACAATGATTCTTATTACCTTGTAGATGCACAGGAGGCTAGGAAAGGTGTAATGGACAAATCCGGTGAGGAAACCAAGCGTCCATGGAATGTAGCTCTACTTCGACCCTTTTACACTTAAAGGCCTCAGTGTACGTGTATCTCAATTTTCAGTATTTATGGAAGTAAGGCACCCCGGGAGGAACCCGGGGACTGCCTAATTCTGTGCTCTTTTTTCTTTTGTTTTGTCAAGTTTATTTATTTTTTTGTACCGGCATCCCGGGAAGGAACCCGGGGACTGCCGGATAGCTATCTTTTATATTGTGTGCATGCCGGGAAAGTTCCGAGTCCGATTCTCAAAGTCAGAGTAATGTATGTCATGTGAAATCATCTTGTGACTCGACTGACGAACGCCGAAATGGTAGTCAAGAGCAAAGAGAGGGAAGGTGGGAAACACGAAAATGGTCTCGGGGACTTGGAGCAGGAACTTGTCCGGCATGCTTGTTTTTTACTAACTTAGTTGTTGTTTATGTCGGGAATTCGGTTAGCCGGAACTCGGGTTGTTTTAAGTAATGTATGCCGTATGTGGAGTTTTGTGACTCGACTGTCGAACGCCGAAATGGTAGACAAGAGCAGAAACTACCTAACTACGGTAAACATGAAAGGCAATTCGGGAACTCATAACAGAATAAATTGACATAAGTTGTTCGAATAGCTAGTTCAGTACGGAACGAAAATAATATAAGTATACGATACATCTTACACCCGGCATCCCGGGGATTTAACGAATCTACTCTTAAGTTTTTCAAGCGATAGGGGCAGCACCAGAAGCAGCAGGAGCAGCAGCGGGAGCGATTTCGGCTTCAGTTCCGGCAGCACTACTCGGGGCGTCGGGGTGCACCTCGGTCCGGGAGACCTCGGGTCTCGGCGAAGTCGCAGCATCCCGGGGCACCACGGTCTCGGGCGCAGCACCGGAGGCAGCATTGTCTTCTTCCGGGATCTCCTCTTCCGCGTCGCCGGTTGCGCCGGTATCTTCGTCGTCCTCATCATATGATTCGGAATCAGAAGGAACGGCGCTGGCGGTGAAGGCACGGATGCTGGCCCACGAGGCGATGCGGTGCGCCACCTCTTGTCGGCGCTGGACCTTTTCCGGATCGTTGACCCAAGGAGAAACCGTCCGCAGGCGCTGGATCGCCTCCAGATCAAGACCTTCGTACCAGCTAAGTACTTGGGTCAAGACCTGGTCGGCACCAGCTCGCGCACCGGAACGCTTCCAGGCGTGGATGCGAATCTCCGCACCCCGGAGTGCGCTCGCGAGCTCGGGAATCGAGAGCGTCCCGCGGATGCTCGGCCACAGTGCGCCGTGGACGTGGATCGCGGCGCTGAGCAGCTCCGTCCCGATAGACCGGAGAGGTACTATCCGGGCCTTCAGGGCGGTGAGGTGATCCTCGATGTCCCAGGCATCCGAAATGGGACCCTTCCCGACGCGCTTCTCTCGGGCGGCGACAACAGCAAGGGCGGCAACCTCGCGGGAGTGCTCGAACTCTCCTTTAAAAAGAAGAGCTGTCAAGCGACTAAGTCATAAGAGTAGCAACAAGAAAGAAAGCAAAGAGAAGACAAGAGGGATGTCGGTCCACTTACTGTTCAGATCCCGGTTCAATACAGTGAGCTCGGAGAGCCAAGTATCGGACCGGGACCGAAGGAGAGCCAGCCCGGTCTCGGCAAGATGAGCACGCTCCACGGACTGGTCCAAGGTTTCTTTTTGTTTCTTCGACGCCTCAATGAAGCGCGTCTTCAGCTCGGTCGTGGCAGCCTTGGCTTTGTCGAGCTCGCCGTTGAGTCGCGCGATCTCGGCTTGCGCGGTGGCAAGTGCAGCCTTCTGGTCTACCGAGATCTTGCGCGCGGCGTCTCGCTCCTCCCGGAAGGACTCCTCGCACTTCTTGGACTGACCGAGGTCAGCAAGAACCCGGTTGAAGATGTTGCGGCGTTTCTGGCTGCACTCCTGAAATCAAGACAAAGAAGGAGGAATCAGTCTGGAAAAGATGTAAGGAACCCGGTTGGGAGGATCTCGGGGACTCGGTGTCCGAGTCCTGCAATTTTCTCTAAGATTGGAGCCTAGTGATCTGCTATTCGGTGGAATCTAGAGCACTAAGCACCAATCTCGGGGACTAGTGGTGATGGAGCAAATTTTGAAGCAAGCTACCCGGTTGGGAGGATCTCGGGTACTCGGTGTCCGAGTCCTGAATTTTTCTCTAAGATTGGAACCTAGTGATCTGCTATTCGGTGGAATCTAGAGCACTAATCACCAATCTCGGGGACTAGGGGTGGTGAAAGGAACAAGTATTTTTTGATACAGGAAAGAGAACAAGCTTACCTCGGTCACCCGAGTAACATCCAACGCGGCCACCTGGAGAGCATGCAGGGCTTGAGAGTTGCGGCTTGGGCCTGCAGCGTGCAAGTCTCCTGCAGTCTCGGAGGCGTCGGCGGCAAGCCAGGCCTGGTTGTATTCGTCAACAACCTGTATGCCGGAGCCGCCGGCAGCGCGAGTAGCAACAGCGTCCCGGGATCCTGAAGGTACAAAGGAACTGACGGTTGCTCGCAACATCCGCAAGGCAGCAGTAGGGATCTCGGCGGTGGTAACGATGAAAACGTACCTGTGCGCAACACCAAGTCGCGGGCCGAGGATGTCGGGGCAGCTGCAGGCGGGGCAGAAGGTATTTTCTGTCCAGCAACCTTGGCACGAGACTTCAAGGGAGGTTGATCAGCTGGCCGGGAGGAGGCTGTGGGCTGTTTCTCCGAGATGATCTTGGTCGCGGCTGGCCGAGAGGGGCCGCTTGCCGCGGGTTGCCGGCGAGGGCTAAGGATCTCTGCCTCAAGCCCGGGCACCCGGCGCGGACTCTCCGGAAGAAGAATTTCTCCCGAGGTGGTCGTGGCCTGCACCGGGGTCTCGTCGATCACCGGATGTGCATCCGGGGTCACAACGGTAGCCGGTGCGGCACCGGAGGCGGCACGCTCACTTCCTCGAGTAGAAGGGCGAGGAGGTGAAGGAGAAGCCCGAGCCGGGCTGGGAGTCCGAGTCCCGGGAGGAGGAGGAACAGCAGGTGACGGGAGCTCGAGCGCATCCCTGAAAGGAAGTGTCTTAGTAATAGTTGTGGAGAAAACAAAGTCAGATAACATAAGGCAAGGAAAACGTACCCGGAATCCACAGTGGGAGGACCCCTTTGCCGACGCCGAGCAGGCTTCTCGGTCGTTTGCTTACTCGGCTTGCTCCTCTTGGGGGGGTTGCCGGAGTTATCGGCCCCCTCGGTGTCGGAAGCCGCGCGCTTCCGGCTCTCGGCACGTTTGGTCCCGGTTGTCGGTTTCGGAACCACTACCGAGGCCTAATTCAGAGGGAGAGCGTCAATAACATCGAGAATCTGGCAGTCAATCTCATCCTCATCATCTGAAGAAATGGAAACTGCCTCTGAGGTTGAAGGATTACCCGGGGCAGCAGCCTTGACGAAAGGAATGGCGAGATGGTCCTCGCCGTCGGGGTCCTCCCTCGACATCTCGTCCGGTTTTGGGAAGTTCGGCGCGTAAGTCCCGTTGGCGTGGACAGCGTCTTCTTCGATTTGACGCTCGAACAACTGCGCAAACAAATCAGGCCATGTCGGTGTCCAGGTGAACGCATGTACGAAGGTGAATGCACGAAAGACAGATATGAGCACCTGTTGGCATGTTTTTTTCCGGGATCCCCCAATGACACCCCAAGAGTAGTCATCCGTCATCTCCGTCCGGGCAATAGCTCGAACGCGACGGACGACCCCTGCGTGATCTAGCCCAAAGATACTGGTCCGGGTGGGGTCTAGGTTCCCGGCCATATGACACATCTTGTGCACTCGGTTTTGAAGGGGGCAGACCCGGCGAATGATGAAGAAACGAAGGAGATCATCGCCGGTCATCTTCTCGTGTAGCACGTTTAGAACGTCGTGCATGCAATTGACCTCATCGTTATCGAGAAGCTGCTTCCAGAGACGGAATTCGCGCGGAGGACCAATAACGAACTCCGGCAGATTGATGAAGTCCGGATTCGAGGATCCCGGACCATCTCCCGAGTACTCCCGGTTCTTCACGTAGAAGAAGCTGCGCTGCCACTTCCGGCAGGACTCTAGTCCCTTGACCATAGGGAATCCGGAGTCCGCGCGAGGGATGATGGTGGCCGCTCCGCAATCGACTAAGTCTTTTATCTTCTTATCCGGGTTGGGGATGGCTTGGCGGCGAAGAATGAAATACTTGGCCCAGAGATCCAAAAATGGCCATATGCCGAGGTATGCCTCCGCGTAGGTGGTGAAGACCGAGAGCATTATAATGGCGTTGGCGGGAAGATGATGAGGTTGGAGGTCGTAGGTGTCGAGGAAGTCGCGGAAGAAGGGGCTAGCCGGAAGCCCAAACCCACGCTCGAAGTGCGCGAGGAATACCACGTATTCCCCAGGTTGGGGTTCCGGTGCAACCTCCCCCTCCGGGAGACGGCTCTCGACTTCCGGAGGGATCCGGTGAGTCCGATACAGCCAGTCCAGATCTGACTGCTTGGTCTTGGACCCATCCCAGCACCCCCGGGTACGTTCTTCGCCCATGTCGAAGAAGTTTGCAAATGCATCCGAGCTACTCTGCAGGCGCAGCGGCGATTAGTCGGAGTTAGTCTAACGGAAACTAGGATGCCGGAGCACAAACTCCTAAACGCAAACGAGTTCCTGAGAAATAAGATCTACCGTGTGCTAGAAAATCAAAACAAAAAGGGGGAAAATAGGCTCGCGCTAGACTCGGGCGAGGCGCTATGCGAGTGAATAATCTACATCCTACCGCGACGGTACATCATCGCCGTGCGCCTCGTGCGCGCCGCTCAAGTTGTGCTCACCGGCGGCGGCTCAACCGCACTGGTGTTACGGCACGGCCGGAGTCGGTCGGTTGTTCTACCGAAGAAAAGCATCGAGACGGGGAGAGCGACTCACCGGTGAAAGAGGAGGTCGGGGACGTGCGAGAGGGACGGCGATGTTCAAGCTCCGGCGCATGGCGAGGGCGACGGCGTTCAGGTGACGAGCGCAGCGGCGGTGGTGTGCTCGAGAGGATGAAGGAAGAGCAAGGAAGAAGAAGGGGAGGAGACCGTTCCGGTCCCCTATTTATGGGGGGGATTCCGGAGCGGTTTCCAATTTTCCCGCCCACGATCCCCACGATCGTGGGTGGGATCTAGTTTGTGCAGCAAGCCACGTGGCGCTATCCGGAGCGTCCGATCCGGCCATACCGAGGGCCACACGGCCCCAACGGTTGTATTCCGGATCGGCTACGGCTCCCGGCGCGGGAACCCAAGCGACAGCGTGCTCGCGCAGGAGCACTCGAGTGCATCTCTACTCAGACGAAACGTCGGGTGGGCCCCAGCGCACAATTTCGAATTCATCAGGAAGCCAACGGTCAAGATTCACTGAGGCTATATTATCCGGTTGCAGGCTTCGCCTCCCGGTAAAAATAGTCTCGGTAAGAAGATCTCGGGAAGAACCGACTTCGGCAGATAGGGAAAGGCTGGTGTCATGTGTTCTCGGAAGATAGTTGTTGTTTAAAGCTGATCCCGCACATCATCCGAGGTCGCTGTGCAGCACCAGCTTTGGGGACTAGTGTCGGGTGGCTGCCCCCCGGGTAGGGGCAGATCCCGGTATAATTCAGTTAGATGCCAACAGTGCATGACCTTTGGCGGGAGCAAGGGACGCCTCCTGGTGTGCTGAAAGGGCAGCTTGACCCTTGGGCACTGGTAGAGGGCAAAGTGCCTCCTGGTAGCCGCAAGGGTCAGCACTGGCAGCTATAAATAGACACCCCCGGCCTCCACAATCGCAACACATGCATAAGCGGGTGGTTCCTCTAAGAACTAGCTTCTCGAAGATGTCTTTGCTGATAGGCTAAGACATCTTCGGGAGGCTAGGCCTAGAGATACTCATCCAAAGACGAGCTCGGACGCCTCCGGAAAGGATCCCGGATCTAAGACTCCGAGGAAACTCCCGGATGGATGTAACATCCCAAATTTTGGAACCAAGAAAAACTTATTTTTACCAGGCCCAAAATTCAGAACCAACAAAAACTTTTTGAAATGTTTCACTAATGATTGTGTTTTCCTTCCCATTGCTATGTTTGACGTTGTGTGGCTGCTCCTTTTTGTGTGTGTGACTTGTTTGTCTTGAATGCATCATTCTTGTGATTGTTGTGATCTTGTTGTGTTGTTGCTTGTGAGTATAATTAATTCAGTGTGCTAGAGCAATAAATTAAAACACACACTTGGCAACAAATTTGGTATGTGACTTAAATAAAGCAAAACTCCTAAAATTATTCAACAAATGCAAATTTAGATCAGGAGTTGAAGAAATGATCTAAATAAATTATTTTTCCCTACATAACTATCTATTTCCTTCCAACAAATATTTTCTCTATGAACTTATAAATTATTTGAAGTTAATATACTTGTCAAGGAAGTTCCAAGAGTTCAAAGATAATATTCTGAACTTGCTTTAAAATTCCTAAAGGATTATAAATTTGTTTTTAAGAAAAAGGCCATATTTAAACCCTGTGAACAAAAGTTATTCAAAATATTTTATTTTCAAATACCAAAATTTGTGGAGCTTCTACATGTATATGGGAGCCTACCCAAATATTTTCAAATTTTTATAAAATGTTTTAGTGCCACAAATAAAATCCCTAAAAGCTACTGGTTTTCAAAAGGAATTAAAAGAAACAGAAAAGGACTGGTTTGCGAAGTGGAAAAATATTGTCCGGGGGGGTTTTCAGAAGATGTTCATCTTCTGTAGAGAGGCATGGCGACAGTGGCCGGTGTCGCCGTGCTCCCCGCGCCGCCGCTCGCCGCCCGGCCCCCCCCCCCTCGCTGCTGCGTCGCCGCCCGGACCCCCCTCGCCTCTCCGCCTCGCTCCTCTGCTCCCTGGACCAGCATCCGCGCCACGCCCCCTCCCCTTTTTGCACGCGCCCGTGCTGCCGCTCGGCATGTCCGCGGACGGCACGGCGACGTGCGTCGACCGCCCGGACCCCCCCCCCCCCCTCCGCCGCGGCATAGATCTCCCGAGCCGCTCCTCTGTTTCCCCTCCTCTCACTCCCTCGCTTGCTCTCTCTTCCTCTCTTTTCTCTCCTCTCTTCCCCACGGCACCGAGGCACCGAGCTCGCCGTCGCACACCGCCGGCGACTGGAGCCTCCCCGAGCCCAATGGAGACCTCCTCTCGATCCGCCTCGCCGTCCTATTCGTCCTCGTGCGAGGAATCGTCGCGGGCCGCCCGGAATCTCCGTCGCCGTCCTCGTCTTCCCGAGCTCCGGCCGCCGCGCCTCGAGGAAGATTGCCGCCGTCTCCGACCTTCTCCGACCAAGCCGAGCCCACCCACGCGTCGAGGGTGAGCACGCCGTCCTCCGGGACACCCCCTCCTCCCTCCTCCTGCCCTGTAGCCTCGCCGTCGAGCGAGAGGCCGCTCGGCCGTCCGCCGTGGCCGTGCGTGTCGAGCACGGGCGCGACGCCGTGCGTCCTCCCCTCGGGCCCCCTTCACGCGCACGAGAACGCCCGCACCCCCGCACCCCTTTTTCACCACACGCACCGCGGAGCGCCGCCAGAAATTGGTCGTCGCCGGCGTTTTCCTCGGTCGGGCACGGCCACCGCGCTCCGTTCTTCAGTTTCGTCAGTTAAATTCGCGCGCATAGCTTATACTCGATCCAACCCGTAGTCTAACAGAAACACAGCACTAGCCCAGTGTCTAGCACACAGCGCGCGCGTCTGCGAGGTCATGAGTTCGAACTCCGGCGGCGCGCTGCATTTTTCGTTTATTTTGCGCACTGACAGGTGGACCCCACTGGTCATAGACCGTGGCGGCCAGCGCAACCGCACCCGCCCAGTCAGCGCCAACGTGGCCTTGGGCCCGCATGGCAGTGGCTCTGGCTAGCCAGCCCCTCGGTGAAAAACGTTTCACCGTGTTTCTCTGGAAAATAAAAAGAAAAGACAGAAAATGGATTAAGTTTGTAAAATGCATATCTTTTTAAATACTTGTCCAAAAATTACAAATAAAATACCAAAATGTTCAGAAAGGTAAATACTGCCTTTTGGTCTAATTCATTTATCCAAATAAATTAGTTTATATAATATTTGATTAAAATAAAGAAAAAGGGTAGAAAAGAAAATGAATTTAGAAAATCCATACCGCACTCATTTTGTAAATTCAATAACTTGAGATTTATAACTCCAAATGAATCATATCCAAATGTTCTGGAATGCTTATGAAATTATCTAACCAACCCAATTGGTTTCACCTCATTTAGATATACAATAAAAATGTATTATTCAAAATGCCGTAAGGAGTTTAAAATCCAGACTTGTTTTTTTCTGATACTTTGTTAGTCCAAATTGGTTGAGACCAATTTCATTGAGTCACATTTAGTAATGTTTAGCCACCCCTAAAAGGATTTAATTTTGAGAACAACAGAATGTAATTGATAGCTAAAACTTGATTAATATGCTTCTGGATTGAGACCATTGTGTAGGGAGTTTGGTAACTCCAATTGACCCAAATACAATTGTGTTGGCTTCTACACATCAGTAGCTCTCTTTAGAAATTTAGTTTGTATTTTTGTGACCAACAGAACTCAAGTTATGCAATAAAACATGTTCAACTAGTTTCTGCCATAATTAAGACATAATCAAATAAGGGCTAATTCAATTGAATTGAAACCAAATTGTGTTGCTTGATATATGAAGTGACTATTTAGAGCACTTAAGATTGTATTTCTGTAATGGTGGTTGTGTCACAATTACTCTCTAGTTGTTATTTTTTTTAGTATGTTATAATATGTTAATACTGTTAGTGGAATTTGTTGGAAAAAAATTGGTATGAGTAAAATATTGCCTAGTTTGATGAACTTGAAGGGCTTAAGTTAATAATTAGATTAAATATCTTGTTAGTGTACCCACCTTAGCTTGGTGAGGTATTTAAATTATAGAGATTAATTGGTGACTTAACTTTTGTCTGAAGTATTTCCTGATCAGAGAAAAGTGGTTACTAATTACCTCTAATTGAGGATGCGTTGGTGCTCTATATTTTGGCATGTGTATGGTCTTATACTCCTGTGAGTATAATGCCCTAGTAAATATAAATTTAGTTCGTTGCTTGATTAAACTAGTGCTATGTATGTGGCTTGAGTGATTAGTTTGATACTTGTGGTTTGTCCCTTGTTTATATGCCACTCGTGGTTTGGTTTGCTTATTGCGTGTTGTTTATTTTCATGTTGCGGCGCTAGTTATAAACGCTACCAGAGTGGTATTTGGAAAGGATTTATCGGAGGAGGATGATATTTATCTCTTGAGCGGTGAGAAGAAGTCCAAGAACATCATACTGGAATCAGGCAAGCTATTCCCTGAGCTTGCATCTTTATACACCTATTTTGGTTCACATGTTTTACTTATAAAGAGCATATGTGATTTAAGTGGTGGTTGCCACTAAGGCTATGAGTTTGAAAACCCTTTTTCCCAAAATACCAGTATATTGTTTTGACACCCTGTATGGAGATATTAGATGGAAATTCTTTTTCAAACTATAGGATGGAAAAACCAAGATTTGTTTATTCAAAACACCTTTGAAAACTTGTGTGGATATAAAGCACTATGATATGGTGTTGAAGTAAAGAAATGGAGAAAGGTGGTTTTTGAGAAAAGCACATTGTGTCTTAGTACTTACGTCGATCAGCCGATACTCTGTGCGACCACATTTACCCACATATGGGAAAGGGGCCTAGTCATATAGTTTGCTCTTATTAGTATGGGGCATTGCATCAACGGAGATGACTCTGTTATGCATGAGGGAATGGTTTGACGACCTACCCCTGACCTGGGTCCTCGCTCAACATCTACGAGTAGATAAGGAGGAGGATAGAAGGATGTCCCCTATACACCGCCAGATAAAACATGTGAGTCCTCACACTTAGATCCCGACGGGCTGGGTTAAGTGTCGATGGGAAGTATCATATGGGCAGGATCCTATACTAGCATGAGCAAAGGAAAGACTAGGGTCGGTGACTCAACTTCGCATACCGCTGGTATGGCGAAACGTGGCTGACACGATGAGTTATCGGATGAGTGTAGGAAAAGCGTGCTACCTCTGCAGAGGGTTAAAACTAATCGAATAGCCGAGTCCTCGGATATGGACAGTTGAGAGGCCCTACCTTGACCATGTGCAAATTTTGGGAAAAGATTTGAGTTTAAAAAGAAAAAGGAATTGGAGAATGTTCCATACACCTATACCAACGGATCGGTATGAGGTTGTTGGAAATTATGTATCATGACGGTTTATGGTCAGGAAAAGGAGGAGTTTTGGAGAAACGATAAAATGGTGATTTTTCGACAAAATGTTTATTAAAGAGACTTCTTACAAAGGCAGATTTATGGGAAAAGTTCTGAAAACTTCCTTTCCTTTTTCAATAAAGATATAGAGTTTTCAAGGCAAACAAAACTTTATTTAAACAAATAAAAGAATAGCGCATGCTCATGTTGGGGTAGTTTGCGAGTTCGTAAATGTACTCATGGCTGTGTCCCTGGATATTCCCATGTCCAGTGTTCAAGAAGAAGTATGATGAAGACCGAGAGACCGATGACGTATTTGCGAACTAGGCCGTCTTCCCAGTCAGCTGCCTGTAGGTGTCTTGGCAAATGACTCGGGCCCCACGTTGATTGGTGTTTTCCGCTGCAATAACTTATTGAAGATTATGGCTTCACTCAAGTAAGTAATTCTTTCGGTAATTATGGATGTTCTTTTGATACCAGTCGATTGTGCCCAGCGACAGACTGATCACGGGATAGCTGATGTTGTAGGCACAAGGGTATTTCGGACAGCTAGTCCGGGGTCCCCACAGACATGGTATCAGAGCCATCCTGACTGTAACAGACCTTAGTTAGCATGGACGTTAGTTAGGAAAGAAATATTTGGTTAAAAATATATTGTTACCAAAAACATATTTTTATCTAAGGAAGTCCAAAAATAACTTCCACTCCTCTCACCTTATCAAATATCTCAAAGTCTTACCCCTCTATTTTAAGATTTTTCAAGGATTCTTCTGTTATCTCTTACCTGTTCAAAATACTTGACGATGCACCCAAATGAGACCCCATTAGCTAGCACCTACGAGAAGAAGCTTCCATTGCAAGTAATCAACATTCCACGTCGAGGTGACGGATCCGCGAGTACCAATATTATCAACAAAGCAAAAGACCTCAGAAGACCTCAACTCAATATCAACAATTCCACCCAGTTACTCCTTCGACAATCTCAGTTTCTCCAGCTGAAGACGAAGGCGACAAAGTGAGGACTTCACCAACCATATTAACCAAGGCCCATAGGAAAAACATGATAGGACCCTCGGTTGTACTACCCGACTACCACGAGTAGGACATCCTTTGGTACTAGAAGTACCTTGTGTGCTCCTTGCTTATGTGCACTATGCTTCTCTGTTAGTGTGTTGATTTTCTTGCGCGTTCACCATCACGCCTTGATGGCAACGCAAACTCAAACCAAAGTTCTCTTTTTATAAAATTCCTTTTTCGTCAGTTGCACCTTGTTGCAGATGTAAACCCTCTTAAGGAAAATATTTTTCTGAAAACTTCCTCTTATCTCAACCGTCTCCCGATAAGAACTGACAGTTTCGTAAGATACGAAAGACCCCCGACCTTTAACTAATAACCTGAAAATTTTGCAACCTAACTGGAAAATCAGATAATGGCCTTCAAGCACCACCTGAAGCAAGTGCGTCAAGATCTCGAAGGGGAACTGCTGTGGAGATTCGAGCTCAGAGACCGCAAGAAGGAGGAACTGCGACAAAAAGATTAAAAAGATATTTCTTAAATTGGTAACAAGTAATTAATATGCCGGACTATCCTTGAGCATTCGGAAACTCATACATCAGAAGCTGTTATTATTAATCTCTCTAAAAATAGTGTGATATTCCAATGTTCGTGTGGTATACAAGTAATTTGGTAACAAGCCTCATGAACTTGTTAACAAATCACTTTTATATGCTCAAACACTTGAGTGTCATACCCTAAACTAAATAGAACGTCAGATAATTCAGTGCATCTCAGCCTCTGGAATATGAAAAGTAGTTGTTGACAAGACTAGCTACCTTGTTAACAAATTCTTCTCGTATGACTAAGGCAATCCGATGTCATAAAAGACGATCACATTCTTATACAACTAACCAATAGAAAGCTTTGCTAGGGCTAAGTGGATTCCTTCACCACAGGGGTGAGATAAATGATGTTCGAACCCAAATAAAGGACAATAAAAAAAAATCTCTTAAATCAAGTGTATAACTTAGGAAACATGCAAGTTTCAAATAAGAAAGTCACATGGAGATTTATAGTGTTTCTCCCAAGGATAGGATTTCTAAAAACAAGAAAATAAAAAGTTACCATTTGGGAAAAACAACGGGTGTGAAGGTTTCACGAACTTTTCTAAGATCCGCTAACCCGCAACATTAGAACAATCGTCGATCCACTCCCCCAAACCACCTACCTCAGGACACTCGAATTGACTTTTAGACTCCTCTGGAAGCTCGATACCCTAGATTGGACCTCTTGCAATTCTTCCCAAAGCTTCACGAAGATCAAGAACCAATGAAGTCAACAATGAAGCCCCTCCCTTATTCAGCTGAAGAAGGACAAATATGAAGACAGATGTCGACAAACTACTCCAGAAGAAGGTTGCCTCCAAGTCAACTCCAGCTGCGACTTTCCACAAGACCGGTTCAAGACCCCTTTTTAAGGGGGGAAGACCTGCAATAGGTATACCAGAACAAGATAATTAGATCCGTACACCTTGGCCCTGTAGAATCCAGAAACAGCCGACCAATACTATCCATACGAGTCGATCGCCAAGACAACCTCATCATAAAGGAACTGGGCTCAACACATAAGTTTATCGACAGAGAAAACCTCGCAACATAAATTTGTCAAGATCTCACGTGGTGAACTTAATAAAGAAGCCACAACCTCGGAAGTATAACCAGCCTAAACACATGCCCTCTTACTCCCCTGTTAACCCGCCTAGCAAATCTCGGGACGAGATTTATTTTAAGGGGGGAAGTCTGTAACATCCCAAATTTTGGAACCAAGAAAAACTTATTTTTACCAGGCCCAAAATTCAGAACCAACAAAAACTTTTTGAAATGTTTCACTAATGATTGTGTTTTCCTTCCCATTGCTATGTTTGACGTTGTGTGGCTGCTCCTTTTTGTGTGTGTGACTTGTTTGTCTTGAATGCATCATCCTTGTGATTGTTGTGATCTTGTTGTGTTGTTGCTTGTGAGTATAATTAATTCAGTGTGCTGGAGCAATAAATTAAAACACACACTTGACAAAAAAATTGGTATGTGACTTAAATAAAGCAAAACTCCTAAAATTATTCAACAAATGCAAATTTAGATCAGGAGTTGAAGAAATGATCTAAATAAATTATTTTTCCCTACATAACTATCTATTTCCTTCAAACAAATATTTTCTCTATGAACTTATAAATTATTTGAAGTTAATATATTTGTCAAGGAAGTTCCAAGAGTTCAAAGATAATATTCTGAACTTGCTTTAAAATTCCTAAAGGATTATAAATTTGTTTTTAAGAAAAAGGCCATATTTAAACCCTGTGAACAAAAGTTATTCAAAATATTTTATTTTCAAATACCAAAATTTGTGGAGCTTCTACATGTATATGGGAGCCTACCCAAATATTTTCAAATTTTTATAAAATGTTTTACTGCCCCAAATAAAATCCCTAAAAGCTACTGGTTTTCAAAAGGAATTAAAAGAAACAGAAAAGGACTGGTTTGCGAAGTGGAAAAATATTGTCCGGGGGGGGGGGGGGGGGGGGGGGGTTTCAGAAGATGTTCATCTTCTGTAGAAAGGCATGGCGACAGCGGCCGGTGTCGCCGTGCTCTGCCGCTCGCCGCCCGCCCCCCCCCCTCGCTGCTGCGTCGCCGCCCGGACCCCCCCCCCCGCCTCTCCGCCTCGCTCCTCTGCTCCCTGGACCAGCATCCGCGCCACGCCCCCTCCCCTTTTTGCACGCGCCCGTGCCGCCGCTCGGCATGTCCGCGGACGGCACGGCGACATGCGTCGACCGCCCGGACCCCCCCCTCTCCACCGCGGCATAAATCTCCCGAGCCGCTCCTCTGTTTCCCCTCCTCTCACTCCCTCGCTTGCTCTCTCTTCCTCTCTTTTCTCTCCTCTCTTCCCCACGGCACCGCGGCACCGAGCTCGCCGTCGCACACCACCGGCGACTGGAGCCTCCCCGAGCCCAATGGAGACCTCCTCTCGATCCGCCTCGCCGTCCTATTCGTCCTCGTGCGAGGAATCGTCGCGGGCCGCTCGGAATCTCCGTCGCCGTCCTCGTCTTCCCGAGCTCCGGCCGCCACGCCTCGAGGAAGATTGCCGCCATCTCCGACCTTCTCCGACCAAGCCGAGCCCACCCACGCGTCGAGGGTGAGCACGCCGTCATCCGGGACACCCCCTCCTCCCTCCTCCTGCCATGTAGCCTCGCCGTCGAGCGAGAGGCCGCTCGGCCATCCGCCGTGGCCGTGCGTGTCGAGCACGGGCGCGACGCCGTGCGTCCTCCCCTCGGGCCCCCTTCACGCGCACGAGAACGTCCGCACCCCCGCACCCCTTTTTCACCACACGCACCGCGGAGCGCCGTCAGAAATTGGTCGTCGCCGGCGTTTTCCTCCGTCGGGCACGGCCACCGCGCTCCGTTCTTCAGTTTCGTCAGTTAAATTCGCGCGCATAGCTTATACTCGATCCAACCCGTAGTCTAACAGAAACACAGCACTAGCCCAGTGTCTAGCACACAGCGCGCGCGTCTGCGAGGTCGTGAGTTCGAACTCCGGCGGCGCGCTGTATTTTTCGTTTATTTTGCGCACTGACAGGTGGACCCCACTGGTCATAGACCGTGGCGGCCAGCGCAGCCGCACCCGCCCAGTGAGCGCCAACGTGGCCTTGGGCCCGCATGGCAGTGGCTCTGGCTAGCCAGCCCCTCGGTGAAAAACGTTTCACCGTGTTTCTCTGGAAAATAAAAAGAAAAGACAGAAAATGGATTAAGTTTGTAAAATGCATATCTTTTTAAATACTTGTCCAAAAATTACAAATAAAATAAAAAAATGTTCAGAAAGGTAAATACTGCCTTTTGGTCTAATTCATTTATCCAAATAAATTAGTATATATAATATTTCATTAAAATAAATAAAAAGGGTAGAAAAGAAAATGAATTTAGAAAATCCATACTGGACTCTTTTGTTAAATTCAATAACTTGAGATTTATAACTCCAAATGAATCAAATCCAAATGTTCCGGAATGCTTATGAAATTATCTAACCAACCCAATTGGTTTCACCTCATTTAGATATATAATAAAAATGTATTATTCAAAATTCCATAAGGAGTTTAAAATCCAGACTTGTTTGTTTCTGATACTCTGTTAGTCCAAATTGGTTGAGACCAATTTCATTGAGTCACATTTAGTCATGTTTAGCCACCCCTAAAAGGATTTAATTTTTAGAACAACAGAATGTAATTGATAGCTAAAACTTGATTAATATGCTTCTGGATTGAGACCATTGTGTAGGGAGTTTGGTAACTCCAATTGACCCAAATCCAATTGTGTTGGCTTCTACACATCAGTAGCTCTCTGTAGAAATTTAGTTTGTATTTTTGTGACCAACAGAACTCAAGTTATGCAATAAAACATGTTCAACTAGTTTCTGCCATAATTAAGACATAATCAAATAAGGGCTAATTCAATTGAATTGAAACCAAATTGTGTTGCTTGATATATGAAGTGACTATTTAGAGCACTTAAGATTGTATTGCTGTAATGGTGGTTGTGTCACAATTACTCTCTAGTTGTTATTTTTTTAGTATGTTATAATATGTTAATACTGTTAGTGGAATTTGTTGGAAAAAAATTGGTATGAGTAAAATATTGCCTAGTTTGATGAACTTGAAGGGCTTAAGTTAAGAATTAGATTAAATATCTCGTTAGTGTACCCACCTTAGCTTGGTGAGGTATTTAAATTATAGAGATTAATTGGTGACTTAACTTTTATCTGAAGTATTTCCTGATCAGAGAAAAGTGGTTACTAATTACCTCTAATTGAGGATGCCTTGGTGCTCTATATTTTGGCATGTGTATGGTCTTATACTCCTGTGAGTATAATGCCCTAGTAAACATAAATTTAGTTTGTTGCTTGATTAAACTAGTGCTATGTATGTGGCTTGAGTGATTAGTTTGATACTTGTGGTTTGTCCCTTGTTTATATGCCACTCGTGGTTTGGTTTGCTTATTGCGTGTTGTTTATTTTCATGTTGCGGCGCTAGTTATAAACGCTACCAGAGTTGTATTTGGAAAGGATTTATCGGAGGAGGATGATATTTATCTCTTGAGCGGTGAGAAGAAGTCCAAGAACATCATACTGGAATCAGGCAAGCTGTTCCCTGAGCTTGCATCTTTATACACCTATTTTGGTTCACATGTTTTACTTATAAAGAGCATATGTGATTTAAGTGGTGGTTGCCACTAAGGCTATGAGTTTGAAAACCCTTTTTCCCAAAATACCAGTATATTGTTTTGACACCCTGTATGGAGATATTAGATGGAAATTCTTTTTCAAACTATAGGATGGAAAAACCAAGATTTGTTTATTCAAAACTCCTTTGAAAACTTGTGTGGATATAAAACACTATGATATGGTCTTGAAGTAAAGAAATGGAGAAAGGTGGTTTTTGAGAAAAGCACATTGTGTCTTAGTACTTACATCGATCAGCCGATACTCTGTGCGACCACATTTACCCACATATGGGAAAGGGGCCTAGTCATATAGTTTGCTCTTATTAGTATGGGGCACTGCATCAACGGAGATGACTCTGTTATGCATGAGGGAATGGTTTGACGACCTACCCCTGACCTGGGTCCTCGCTCAACATCTACGAGTAGATAAGGAGGAGGATAGAAGGATGTCCCCTATACACCGCCAGATAAAACATGTGAGTCCTCACACTTAGATCCCGACGGGCTGGGTTAAGTGTCGATGGGAAGTATCATATGGGCAGGATCCTATACTAGCATGAGCAAAGAAAAGACTAGGGTCGGTGACTCAACTTCGCATACCGCTGGTATGGCGAAACGTGGCTGACACGATGAGTTATCGGATGAGTGTGGGAAAAGCATGCTACCTCTGCAGAGGGTTAAAACTATACGAATAGCCGAGTCCTCGGATATGGACAGTTGAAAGGCCCTACCTTGACCATGTGAAAATTTTGGGAAAAGATTTGAGTTTCAAAAGAAAAAGGAATTGGAGAATGTTCCATACACCTATACCAACGGATCGGTATGAGGTTGTTGGAAATTATGTATCATGACGGTGTATGGTCAGAAAAAGGAGGAGTTTTGGAGAAACGATAAAATGGTGATTTTTCGACAAAATGTTTATTAAAGAGACTTCTTACAAAGGCAGATTTATGGGAAAAGTTCTGAAAACTTCCTTTCCTTTTTCAATAAAGATATAGAGTTTTCAAGGCAAACAAAACTTTATTTAAACAAATAAAAGAATAGCGCATGCTCATGTTGGGGTAGTTTGCGAGTACGTAAATGTACTCATGGCTGTGTCCCTGGATATTCCCATGTCCAGTGTTCAAGAAGAAGTATGATGAAGACCGAGAGACCGATGACGTCTTTGCGAACTAGGCCGTCTTCCCAGTCAGCTGCCTGTAGGTGTCTTGGCAAATGACTCGGGCCCCACGTTGATTGGTGTTTTCCGCTGCAATAACTTATTGAAGATTATGACTTCACTCAAGTAAGTAATTATTTCGGTAATTATGGATGTTCTTTTGATACCAGTCGATTGTGCCCAGCGACAAACTGATCACGGGATAGCTGATGTTGTAGGCACAAGGGTATTTCGGGCAGCTAGTCCGGGGTCCCCACAATGGAGGTGTACTCGGCTTTACCGGATAGGTAGTCCGGGTAAGTACTAACCGGAATGTATGTCTCGGTCTTGATCTTATGCAGAAGAGGCTCACAGTGGCAAGCGAAGAGGTATCCGGCGTGAGGGCTTCCGGTAGGCCATCAACGGTCCGTAGCAGGCTTTCCCGTCTATTGCGGGAGGAAGTACCAGTCCGCCTGACACGGAAGCATGGTCACCTCCCGCCTGACACGGAAGCATGGTCACCTCCCGCCTGACACGGGAGCGCGTCAGCGAGTACGATCGTAGTACGACAAGACCTGACGTGCCTAGCCCGGCAATCCGGAAAAGGCAATCCGGGATGGGCAAAGGCATGTCTTGTCTCTGACAGGGGGACAATGATGGTGCAGGACGGCGCCTGCCGTCCTTATCGAGATGATGACGAAGGGGCTACACCGGATAGCCCGGCGACTAGGTCGCACTAGCCGGTGACGGCATGCCGGCTAGGCCTGTCCGGTGGGGCCAAGCCGATTTAGGGTTTCCGGCCCTCCTGGCCGGAGCTTTATAAAAGGCGCCATAACTGCTCCTGAGGGAAAGAGACCAACTTCAGGGCCAAAGCTATAGTCGCATTTACTCTTAGAGCATTCACTCCTTCTCACCTTGAGTTCATCTAGTTCTTTGTACTCCTCCCTTTGAGAGATCTTGTAGCTAGTTGTAGCTCTTGTACCACAAGTATATAGAGAGGAAAGGCAGGAGTAGGGGTGTTACCTCCTCACGAGGGCCCTGAACCTGGGTATATCGTGTGCGTGTTGTATGCCTGCGTGCATTTGTTCGTGTTTGTTAGATCTTCCCCCTCGTTCTTTGTTCTTATTTCGTGTTCCTGGGAGATCTCGGTTTTACCGGGATCCTCCCCGTGTGAGCTCTTCAGCTCTCTATCCCTCCCCGGATCCACCAACGTCTATCGGCCCCACAAATTAGCCATCCTATGGCATCTGCCGTGACACCACCACGAAAGTTTGATATAATCAAAGTATCTTCCGGGAATAACAATAAAGTTGATCTCACGGTCGAAGGCATAATGACTACGTCCTACAAAATATGGGTATGTCCATCCCATCGTTCTACCAACGATATGACTTCATTGCCAACTGACGCCATGTCACATGATCGGTAAACCTCGATCATCAATCGCACAATGAAAATAGTCTTAGTACAGGCTACTAGGGACCTGGTTGTTTTACGTGTCACACGTGTATTAATGTTTCCCCTTAACACATTTATAGCATGACACAAAAATGTATTATAAACAAACAAGATATGATAAAGAAATCACTTTATTAATTGCCTCTAGGGCATATCTCCTTCAGTCTCCCACTTGCACTAGAGTACGACTTAATCTAGTTTACAACTTGGTAAAAGCTTAACACCTATAGCTTCTTCGTGTTTCTCATGTTTGTCAAGCGGAAGAGGCTTCGTCAGAGGATCCGCCATATTCAGATCCGAATGCACTTTGCAAATCTTCACATCGCCTTCTTGTACATATTGTCGTATCACATGGAAGCGTCGGAGAATGTGTTTGTTCGTTGAGTGAGACATTGGTTCCTTCGCGTTAGCAATAGCACCCATATAGTCGCAGTACAGGGTCACGGGGTCTTGCCCGCTCGGGAACACTCCAAGTTCAATGATGAACTTCCTTAGCCACACAGCTTCATTCACGGCTTCGCAAGCAGCGATGTACTCCGACTCCATTGTAGATTGCGCCACGATGGGTTGCTTCCCACTTCTCTAGCACACCGCGCCGCCATTCACCTTGAACACATAACCTGTCACTGACTTAGAGTCATCGGGACCTGTGCAGAAACTTGCAGCAACGTAACCTGTTACGCCAAGTTCTTCATCAAAACCACCGTAGACAAGAAACATTTCCTTTGTCTTCCTGAGATACTTAAGAATGCACTTAACAGCAATCCAATGTTCCATTCCTGGATTACTTTGGAAACGGCTCGTCAAACTAAGAGCCAATGCTACATCAGGTCGAGTACTCAACATTGCATACATAATCGATCCTTTGGCTGAGGCATAAGGATGTTTAGTCATTTCGGCCTTACCCAGTTCGGTCCCCGGACATTGTGCCTTGCGCAATGTTTTATTCTTGATAACAGGCAGAGAACCTTTCTTTGCCGTCTACACATCGAAACGCTTCAGTATCTTATCAAGATATGTACTCTGACTCAACGCTAATAGACGTCTTGATCTATCATGATAGATTGTAATGCCTAAGACGCATGCAGCTTCTCCTAAGTCCTTCATGGAAAATTTATTGTTTAAATATTTATTCACGCTATTCAGAAGTTTCACATCATTCCCAATTAGCAATATATCATCTACATATAGTGCTAAGAACACAACCGAGCTCCCACTCATTTTATTGTAAATGCAGGTCTTTTCCATATTTTGGACAAATCCAAAACCTTTGATCACCTCATCAAAGCGAAGATTCCAGCTTCGAGATGCTTGCTTCAATCCGTAGATGGAACGTTGAAGCTTGCATACCTTGTTAGCATTTCCTGGATCGACAAAACCTTCTGGTTGTACCATATACAACTCTTCCTAAATGTTATCATTTAGGAATGATGTTTTGACATCCATCACCCATATTTCATAATTGTAATATTCAACAATCGCTAACAAAATCCGAATAGACTTTAGCATCGCTACCGGTGAAAATGTTTCATGGTAGTCAATCCCATGAACCTGTCGCAAACCTTTTGCGACAAGCCGAGCTTTAGAGACGGTCACATTACCGTCAGCATCAGTCTTCTTCTTAAAAATCCATTTATTCTCGGCGGCCTTGCGCCCTTCGGGAATCTCCAGCAAAGTCCATACTCGGTTGTCATACATGGATCCTATTTCGGATTTCATGGCTTCTAGCCATTTTTTGGACTATAGGCTTGCCATAGCCTCCTTGTAGTTCATAGGTTCGTCTTGTTCAATTAATATGACAATGCAAAGTAGGTTGCCATACCATTCTGGTGCGATACGAGATGTACCAGACCTACGAGGTAGAACAGTGTCCTCGACAGTTTCTCCCACTCCATCTGTGGAGGACGTTTCCGGAATAGCATCCGTTGCGTCACTCAGAATTTTGAGTTCAGTATCAACGATCTCGTCGAGGTCTACCTTCCTCCCACTTACTCCTTTCGTGAGAAACTCCTTCTTAAGAAAGGTACCGTTCTTTGCGACAAACGTTTTGCCCATAGCTTGGTTGTAGAAGGTGTATCCTACGGTTTCCCGCGGATATCCTACAAAGACGACTTTCTTCGATTTCGGTTCGAGTTTGTCGGGCTGTAGTTTCTTAACATACGCCTCACAACCCCATACCTTCAGAAACGATAACTTAGGCTTCTTGCCATACCAAACCTCATATGGTTTCGTTTCTACATATTTGGACGGATCCCTATTTAAAATGAATGCGGCTGTTTCTTGCGCATAACCCCAGAAGGATACGGCAGATCGGTAAGAGACATCAGAGACCGGATGCTATCTAATAGAGTACGATTACGTCGCTCGGACAGACCATTACGTTGCGGCGTTCCAGCAGGCGTAAGTTGTGGCACGATTGCACATGCCTTCAGATGTGTGCCAAACTCATAACTCAAACACTCGCCACCACGGTCGGATCGGATGTGCCTGACTTTCTTGTTAAGATGATTTTCAACTTCACTTTGATTCTTTAAACTTTTCAAATGTTTCAGACTTGTGTTTCATCAAATAGATTTTCGTATCTACTCAAGTCATCGGTGAAGGTGAAAAGTAACGATAACCATTGCGTGTCGACACGCTCATTGATCCACACACATCTGTATGTATGACTCCCAACAAGTTCGACGCCTGTTCAACGAAACCTTTGAATGGTGTTCTGGTCATCTTGCCCATGAGGCATGGTTCGCACGTATCGAGGGATCCAAAATCCAACGAGTCCAAAATTCCATCGGCATGGAGTTTCTTCATGCGCTTTATACCAATATGACCGATACGGCAATGCCACATATACATGGCGGTACATCACTAAGTTTGATCCTCTTGGCAGCTATGTTATGGGTGTGAGTGCTACAATCGAGATTCAACAAGAATAAACCATTACTCTTGGGAGCATTAACATAAAAGATATCATTCATTGAAATAGTACAACCACTTGATACTGATTTAAATGAATAACCATCTTGTAACAAGCAAGACCCACTGATAATGTTTACACTCAAGGATGGTACAAAATAACACTTATTGAAAACCAAAACTAATCCTGATTGTAGATGTAGAGGGAGTGTGCCGACAGCCACCACGTCAACTCTTGATCCGTTGCCGACGCACATCGTCACCTCGCCCTTAGCCAGGACCCGTTTATTCCGCAACTCCTCCTGAGAGTTACAAATATGAGCAACCTAACTAGTATCAAATACCCAAGTGTTGCTACGGCCGGATGTAAGGTACACATCAATAACATGTATATCGAATATACCTTTCTCTTTGCTGACTATCTTGCCAGCTTTCTTGTCCTCCAAGTACTTGGGGCAGTTACGCTCAGGTGATCCGATGGTCACCACAATCTTTTCCATCTTGATTTCTAATTCGGCCACATTGAGCATCTTCAGAATTTCCGACAGGGATTTTTATGTCCCCTTCATGCCGAAATTCTGAACTCAAAATTCCGAGTGACGCAACCGAAGTGGGAGGAAGGTAGACCTCGACGAGATCGTTGATCCTGAACTCGAAATTCCGGGTGACGCTACGGAAGTTGTTCCAGAAACGTCCTCCATAGATGGAGTGGGAGAAACTGTTGAGGACATTGCCCCAGCTCGTAGGTCTCGAAGATCTCGTATCGCACTAGAATGCTATGGCAACCTAGTTTGCACCGTCATGTTAATTGAAAAAGACGAACCTACGAACTACAAAGAGGCTATGGCAAGCCTAGAGTCCGAGAAATGGCTGAAAGCCATGAAATCCGAAATAGAGTCCATGTATGACAACAAAGTATGGACTTTGATGGAGATTCCCAAAGGGCGTAAGGCCGTCGAGAATAAATGGATCTTTAAGAAGAAGACTGATACTGACGGTAATGTAACCGTATATAAATCTCGGCTTGTCGCTAAAGGTTGTTGATAGTTTCCTGGGATTGACTACGATGAAACTTTTTCACCGGTAGCGATGCTAAAGTCTATTCAGATTTTGTTAGCAATTGCTCATAATACGATTATGAAATATGGCATATAGATGTCAAAAAGAGTTCCTAAATGGTAACATTGAGGCAAGTTGTATATGGTACAACCGGAAGGTTTTGTCGATCCAGAATATGATAAAAAGGTATGCAAGCTTCAACGTTCCATCTTTGGATCGAAGCAAGCATCTCGGAGCTGGAATCTTCGCTTTGATTAGGTGATCAAAGGTTTTGGATTTGTCCAAAATATGGAAGAGACCTGCATTTACAAAAAAATGAGTGGATCTCGGTTGCGTTCTTAGCACTATATGTAGATGATATATTGCTGATTGGCAATGATGTGGATCTTCTGAATAGCGTGAAGAAATATTTAAACAGTAAATTTTCCATGGAGGACTTAGGAGAAGCTGCATACGTCTTAGGAATTAAAATCTATCGTGATAGATCAAGACGTCTATTAACGTTGAGTCAGTGTACTTATCTTGATAAGATACTGAAGCGTTTCAGTATGGAGACGGCAAAGAAAGGTTCTCTGCCAGTTATCAAGAATAAAACATTTCGAAAGGCACAGTGTCCAGTGACGGAACATGGTAAGGCCGAAATGACTAAACATCCTTATGCTTCAGCCATAGGATCGATTATGTATGCAATATTAAGTATTCGACCTGATATAGCATTGGCTCTTTGTTTGTCGAGCCGTTTCCAAAGTACTCCAGGAATGGAACATTGGATTGCTGTTAAGTGCATTCTTAAGTATCTCAAGAAGATAAAGGAAATGTTCCTTGTCTATGGTGGTTGTGATGAAGAACTTGGCGTAAGAGGTTACGTTGATGCAAGTTTTTGCACAGACCCCGATGACTCTAAGTCACATACAGGTTATGTGTTCAAGGTGAATGGAGGAGCAGTGTGCTGGAGAAGTGGGAAGCACCCCATCGTGGCGCAGTCTTCAATGGAATAGGAGTACATCGGTGCTTGCGAAGCCGCAAATGAAGTTGTGTGGCTGCGGAAGTTCATCATTGAGCTTGGATTGTTCCCTAGCGTGCAAGACCCGTGACCCTCGACTGCGACAATACGGGTGCCATTGCTACCGCGAAGGAACCGAGGTTTCACTCAACTGCCGAACACATTCTCCGACGCTTCCATGTAATACGACAGTATGTACAAGAAGGTGATGTGAAGATTTGCAAGTGCATATGGATCTGAATGTGGCAGATCCTCTGACGAAGCCTCTTCCTCTTGACAACCATGAGAAACAGCAAGAAGCTATGGGTGTTAAGCTTTTACCAAGTTTTAATCTAGATTAATTTGTACTCTAGTGCAAGTGGGAGACTGAAGGAGACATGCCCTAGAGGCAATTAATAAAGTGATTTACTTATCATATCTCGTTTGTTCCTAAAACTTTTTTGTGTCATGCTAAAACTGTATTAAGCAGAAACATTAATACACGTGTGATACATAAACAACCATGTCCCTAGTAGCCTCTACTAAGACTTGTTCATTTTGCGATTGATGATCGAGGTTTCCCGATCATGTGACATGGCGTCAGTTGGCAATGAAGGTATATTGTTGGTAGAACGATGTGATGGACATACCAATATTTTGTAGGACATAGTCATTACGCATTCGACCGTGAGATCAACTCTATTGTTATTCCTGAAAGATACTTTGATTGCATCAAATGTCATATCTTATATAGTGTGACAATAAAGGTGTCCCTCTCGGGTATCGGAAGGGAACTGTTGAGACGAGGGGTCAAACTTGTGATTTGCCTGTCCGCATAGCAGGATAGATACTCTAGGGCCCACTCGGTGAGATTATGTCAAATGAGCTTGCAACCAAGTGACTAGGTCACCCGGACATAAGATCACGGACGAGAAGAAGATAGTGTTGTCGGTAACGAGATCATGCTAGGTATGGAGATATCTATGAACAAGTCTCGGACATGCTAAGTATCGCTATGGCAAAAGGTTTAGGACTCGACGTCTAGGTTCGATAGACAAAAGTCATTTGTTATATCACAGGGGTTAATTCACGGTGTCCAGGCCTACAAGTTAATCATTGATCGGGGAGGGGCCTCGTTCATGTCTGTTATTATAACCGCTAGGGTAACACACATAAGGGCTTTCGACAAAACAACAAGAAAGGAAAGAGAACACCGGGAACGTCCCAGGAATGGTCCGATGGAGATCGGGCAGCGACGAAATCGTTTTCGTAGTCGGAATAAATTATTAAATATAGGTTTAATATTAATTAGTGTAATTAATAGTTGAATACAATTTTATTTATTTATTTTCGAATGTTTAAAGGCTGATTTCCCTAAATGGGCCTTTAGGTAGAAAGAAGGCCTATCGGGGGGGGGGGGGGGGGGGGGGGAGTCCCCCTCCTGTCGAAGTATCGGCATAGTTGATAGGAGACAAGGGTCCTCTAGCCTACGTATGGATTGTAGGGAAAAAAGCCGGAGTCGTCGAGGTCGGGATTGAGCACGGCGACGTTACCCAGCTTTAGATCTCGCTACGGTGGCGACACCCTACGTGCTGCTATAATTCACTATAAGGCAATAGCCGTGAACAATTTATAATGTGAATGATGCGTATTGGAGCGTGCTCTAAAGGCTTCCCGGTGGACTTTTTATATAGGAGGCCAGACCCCGGGTTACAAGGTAAGTACTTGTCCGGCAAGTAAATAGAGTCCTAGACCTAGCCGGCTTAGTTGCCGCCTTCCGTCATGGGCTTGGTGGCTTGATGAGCTTCGGCCTTCCGCCTTTCTTGGACCGTCCGCCTACTTCCTTGTACGTCAGCTATCTGGGCCGCGGCAGGCATCAGCCTTACCACCCTTGGGCCACCCTGGACTAGCCGGATTGATCCAAGTCAGAGATACCCCATGTTGGTACATACCCAACATTAGCCCCCAAAAAGGTTGAAGTTCTCCAGCTGCCGGATTCTTCTTGATCTTCATTCTTCAATATCTGCGGTTGCAGGACTTGAACCATTCTGAAAATAATGAGGAACGTGTACCACAATGCTGGCACATGGACGCCTTTATCCGACATGGGAAAGACGGCTTAGCTTAACTTGCCGGATGGCTTTTTATGAAAGCCCGATCCTTGACGGCTAGTCAAACTTATAGTTGACGGATGACGTCATTTGGTCCACGACAGTTTGAAACAAAACGGAACTAAATCATGTCATGATTGCAAATCGCGGGAAAAGAGGAGTTAGGGAGATCGTGTGATTGTGTGCCGCTTCGTGGACATCTGGATGATTGCCACGTGTCCGGCTTTTCGGGACAATGCACGAATCGTAACGCCCGGCCTATATATAGGGAGGCGAGACGTCCTTCTTCTTCCTCCACACTCACTCTCGCTCTCTCTCTCTTGCCTCTTGCTCTCCCGAGCTCCACCGCACCAAGAAAAAACTCCGGCGACCACCATTCCTCCGACGACCTCGCGCACGGTGATGGCCTCCGGCCCGAGCAACTCTCCGACCGCAGTGGACACCGAGGCCGAACTCGCTGCGGCGACGACGCCGATGGGCGGCTGGGTCTCCCGTTCTTCGGCAGGCCGCACGGGCGTCACACCCGGTTCTTCGTCAGTCCCCTCCTCTGCTCCTACCGCGCATGCGCGCACGGCGGCGACCTCGGCGCCCTCGTCTTCAACCACGCCGGCGGCATGGCCGTCGACGAAGAGGAGGAGCCAGCGGACCTCGAGTCATGCTACTGGCTCCCCTCCATGGTGGACGAGGAAGTCCTTAAGAACTTGGAGGAGGCCGGCTACCTGCGACCAGGGAGGTCTACATCTGGCGGTCCGCCTTCGAGGACATCGTGCCAGCTCCGAAAGCCGTCGAACAGGTAATCCTCACCTCCCACCTAGTTAGGGGAATGGCGTTGCCGCCTTCCACCTTTTTCAATGAGGTGCTAGATCACTACGGGCTCCAGTCCCAAAATATCTCACCCAACAACATCTTAGTTCTAGCTGGCTTCACAACTCTGTTCGAGGGCTATCTAGGTATTAGGCCTAGTTTAGACTTCTTAAGATTTTGCTTTCGCTGCTGGCGTCAAACGGTGCCGGATGGAGGTCTGGCAACCTGAGGCAATGTCACTTTCAACTGCTGCCAAGGACGTCAAATGGTATCCCAAGATACCTTACATTGAGTCCGTCAAAGGTTGGACCTCCACCTTCTGCTACTGCCAAGATATGGCAGCACCGGGGCGTGTGTTTGCCGTCCCCGCCTTTGTCAACGCGCCCCCTATGCCCAAGCCATGCTGGGACGAGGCGGTCCCGAAGTTGACGGAGGAGATCCGCCTTATTCAAAGGAGGATCGAGTTCCTCACCAAGACGATGGAAGCCCCGTGCTGGACGGGGTGGATACCGTCATCTGCTGGCTAAGCCGGCAAATTCTGCCCCTACGGTATAGCCCGCATAAGATGAGTTAGTAGTCGCCTACTGCCACAGCTTCTCTTCGCGTAAGCGAGGAGGGGTTACCAGCTGCCGAATTGGCGGCCCGACTTCGCAGCCTTGTCAAAACAGGGCTTGTGAAGGCGGTGGAGGGTGTGCCAATGCACACCCACGACAACCCTCCCCTTGAGGTAAGCATTTCTACTTTTGCCCTTCTTTGACGGCTTTGCTTGCTCATTTGAGTTTCCCTTATTACTTGCCTTTTTCGGTTTATGAAGCTCTCCTCTTTAGGGGACAATGACCTGGCTCCCGCCTTTTATGAATCGGGAGTCGGGGAACAAAGAAGCGCAAGGCGTCCTGCGCTTCTTCCTCTACGGTCAATGCCGATGACGAGAGTGTAACTCGACAAATCCCAGGGTTGTGCACCCCGGGTTGATTGAGGGGAAGATTGATGAGCATTGGTGATCACGACGGCTGACAAGCAAGGCGTTTACCTAGGTTCAGGATCCCGGAGGATAACACCCTACTTCCTGCTTCTCTGGTATTAATGGCGAGTTGTGGCTCTAATGGCGAGATGACGACTCGCTAGGGTTCGTGGTGGCGGCTATGAGCGTGCGTATGTCCGTCTCCTTTGGACGAGCAACCCTCCTAGCCTTTATATGATAAGCTAGGTCCCGGGTGAATGGTGCCGATGACGTTTACAAATATGGTAAGAGTCATATGACCTAATTGGCTAGTCTTCGGCCACACGCTATCTCTGTTGGGCCTTACTTGGGCCTTTGCAGTCTTGGCGTGACCCAGGTATCCTCACCGTGGGATAGTCGAAGAGTAGCCCCACGTCAGTAGCCCCCGAGTGCTTGGTCGAATCGCAGAGTCGGGCAGAGGACTCCTTTCTCCTGGGCAGGCCACCAGGTTGCTTGCATTTGAGATTGAACTTGTTTTTCTTCAGTCAAAGAGCCTGCTCCCGATGGGAGTAAGATCGTAATCGACTCACTGAAGTCGTGTATTTTGTGTGACTTGTTTCTGTTCAGCCTGCTGGCTTACTCTCAGTTAATTCAGCTTGTGAAGCTTATTGAGTCTTCTTGTCACCCGTTTGCATGGTTTGAGTTCTTGCATCAGCACTGTGCCTTACTGAGGCGACTTCAGCTGTGAAGCTTACTGTGTTTACCTGTCACTCAAATTATGCATTCGAGTTCTTTACCTGGCGTCGAAATTCAGCTATCAAGCTTACGTGCATGTTCATAGACACCTGAATGACTCGTTCGAGTTCTTCCTCAGTGCTGTGGCTTGCCTCATGCACTTGTGTTGCTGACGTCAGCGTTGACGCTTCGTAACACGCCTCTGCGTCCGATAGGACGTGACGGAAGTGGCCTCACTATCAGTGCTTACTGCAGACAGCAGTGACCTGCTTATTTCTGTCTTGGGCGCGAAAATTTCGCGACGTGATGATAGTGCCTCGATCCTCGTGCGTAGTGGATGGAGTGGGCGGCGACGGTTTGTCTATCTACGTGACATGTGGACGGCTGGATGGAGCTGCGGAAAGCAGTTTCTTCGGGGAACGGCTGGGATGGACTGCACGCGCGGTATAATATTGTACCGCGACGGGGAACATGTCATCTTCTCCATTTTCCATCGCCTTGTCTCCTACGCCGCTCTTGCCTTTTCCTCTCTTCACCTTCCGTGAGCGCCAAAGACGATGGGGAAGACGAAAGCTGCGACCAGCGCCGCCGCTCCCACCGAGGCAGGTGCGATGAAGAAACCCGACGGCGACTGGCAGAATTCGTCGGTGAAGAAGACGGAGTTTGAGGTCCTGCGCGCGCAGGGGCTGCTGCCGTCGGCGGACCAGGCGACGGTGCGCGCTCCTGGAAAGGAGGTATACCCTGCCCATCGGGAGGGGAGCGCGTTTGCTTCGTGGACTTCCTTCCACGGGGCTTCGGGTTCCCTCTCCATGATTTTGTTCGTGGTCTCCTGTACGCCTATGGGGTTTAGATCCATGAGTTGACCCCCAATGGCGTCTTGAGCATCGCGAGCTTTATGGTGCTCTACGAGTGCTTCATGGGGATCGCTCCCCATTGGGCCTTGTGGAAGAACGGGGGGAAGAGCGGGTCGGCGTACCCGGTTGGCGGCTTCGGCATCCAGGTGCGAGGTGACACCTCGTACTTCCAGATGAAGAAATCGGACTCCGTCCAAGGCTGGCGGAAGCGGCGGTTCTATGTCAGGTGCGACCAATCGGTTTTGCCTGACTTCAACGGCGAGCGCGAGTTGTGGAAGACGCGCGCGTGGGCGCACCCGCTCGCGAAGGAGGAGAAGGAGGCTGTCAAGCGCTGCTGAGCCTTCTGCGCAACCTGCTGAAGACCTTGGGACGTGAGTCTGGTGGCGTCCTCCTCATCGGCACCTTCTTCAGGCTCTGAGTACAGCCGCTCCATGCTCGCCCCCACCCGATGTGGGTGCACGAGGGCGTTGGCAACCCGCAGCTCGACGACGAGGAGGTGGAGTTGAAGGTGAGGAGCATCACAAGCCTCCGAGCCACAGTCCCCTACAACGTCAAGTGCCCAGTCGCAGCTTACGGAGCGACGAACCTTGTTCCTGAGGTAAGCTTCTGCATTTTTCTCCCTTGTTTGCTTTCTCGATTCTCTGTTTCTTGATTCGTCTGTCATTTTGTTTGCAGGTCGATCTTTCCTTGTCAGCCTTCCTCCGCTCATGGAGAATGGACCTCACGACGAGGCGACGTTCCTTGAAGAGGAAGGTGACGAAGAGGACATTCCTTCCGCCATCTCCCCGAGTGAAGAGGTGGAGGAGGATGAGGATGACGAGGAGCCGGCGCGGAAGAAACAGAAGCGGCGAAGCACGACTCTGCTACTGCTTCGTCCCCTGCAAGGGATGCAGCTGAAGAATTGGAGGAGGATGGCTTGTCATCTTCGGGTGCCAAGTACCAGGGCGACTGGAATGAGCCCGTGGTTGCGACTCCTGTCAGCTCTGCACCGCCGCCCGAGTTCGCCAGGATGCCCTCCGTTTCCTTGGGAAGCGACGATGGCGTCGGAGTCACCAGGTTAGTCATGCTGGTTCTTTTTGTGTCGAGTTATTTTTCTTATTGGTGGGTTCTCTGGGTTGAACTTTCTTGCATATTTTGCCAGCTATCATTCTGGTGGCACCAGTTCCCCTCTCCGCGAAGTGGAGCACACGTCCGCCCCTCCAGTTGAGCGGACAGTGCAGGTGGCCGGGGAGCATGCATGGGCTGGTGTCTCCCTGGCGCCAAATGATGCTGCCGCGGCGACTTCATCGGATGCTGATCTGGTGGACCATGTAAGTACTCCTCGACTTGTTCTTCCGTAGCTGCATCGGGTGCGCGAACAACCCTCCCGATGGGAGTAGCCCCCGAACGTGTGGGTGACTAGGATAGTCGGGCACAACTTTATATATGCTTTTTTGTCTGCAGCCATACTACCGCCAGCAGCTTGAGGGAGCCGCCGCCTTCGTTCGCCTGGAGAAGGAGAGGGATCAGTTACGCACCTCCCTGGACCAGGCCGCGAGGCGAGCCACGGAGTTGGAGCAGAAACTTCAGGCTCAGGCGGAGCTGGAGAAGGCGTTGCGCGAGTCGCAGGAACGCGAGCCTTCTCGGGCGACAAGGAGAAGACCCAGGTCGACCGCCTGCTCGCACTCGCCGGTGTCCTCGGACGTAATTTTTTTGCCTCGACGCCTACTTGTCTACTTGTTGAATTTGCATTAAATTGACTCCTTTCCCTTGTTCAGAGAAATGCGGAGGCGTTCCCCCAGAAAGCACGTCTAGCGACGACGTCGACCTGGCGAGTGCTGTCGGGTTCCTCGACCGCCTCTGAGCGTATCCCTCGGCAGCGCTGCAGCAGTCGACGATGGCGCTGCAGAAGTCGACCGACACGCTGGCGAATGTGCACCGGAGCATCTTCCCCGGCAGGTTGCCGCCAGCTGCCGTGGACGCACTCGCGGCGCCTTTTGAAGGCGATGCGACCACCATCACGGACTTCACCCGGGCGCAGACGGTACGCGGCTCAGAGCTTAATTTCCAGCTTCTTTTTGGTCATCAAGTCGTTGCTGACTTTTTGAGAGGGTTGTCAGCGACTTCCCTCGGAGGCCTAACAGCAAGACCGCGTCCCATAGCAGGGTGAAGGCGCAGGCAAGTCAGCTGGCCGCAAAGCTTGTCGCAACCTTCGAGAGGAGGATTGCCAAGATAGCCGAGGCGGCTGCTGCTAGGAAGAGTCGCTCCCAGTCAGAGTCTGTAGTGTAGAAGTCTTGCAGTTTGGATTTTGTAGTCTGCTTTTGAGTCTGCAGTCTGTAATGAATTGTATTTTGCGGGTCTTCTGGCCTTGAATCATATTAGTGCTGAAGTGTGAATGCTTTCCTTCGAGTTTGTCTTGAATGAGAAGCGATTTTTATTTTTCTGTTTTGACACTGTCAATTCTTGGAAGCCTGAAATGGGCGAGGCCACTCCGGTTGCTACAGCGACTGGTGCGGGTGATGAAGAGGGTACTCCTTTGGCTGAGCCTGCTCTTCGCCGTCGTCGAGCGACTTTGGCTCCTGCGCGAAGTGCGAACGACCAATGGTTGATCACCTATATGAGGAACAAGGTGGTTGAGCTCGAGGCGAAGCTGAAGCGTGCTGAGTTGGAGCTGGACCGGTCTAGGTCGCGTCCTGTTGCAGAGTTCTCTCAGCGTGAGGAATTCCTGCTTAGCGAGATTGATTTGATCAGTCGACAGCTGCAAGGTTGGTCTTCTTAACGCTGCGTTTTGACTTCCTCTTCCTAGCGATGTGCTGATTGCCATGTCTTGATGCAGACGTGAACCCTGACTGGCAGGCTGAGTAGACTCGGGTTGATGAGCGGGTCGCCAGAGAAGCCGCTGGTGACGCACCCGAGGCGCGCCATTTTTGGTCAAATAGATCTAGAGGGCGGATTCTTGCGTGTATGCTGGACTATACCTGGCGAGCTGCTTTTCTCCTGGAGAGGTGCAGGAAGACTCTCTGGCACATCCATCGGGTGTACTTTCCACACAATGGGCAGCCCAACGAGCTGGCCATGTTGTTGGAGACGTTCCGCGAAGGTGGTGCGTTGAAGGAGGTTGTCGACGCCCAACTCGTTGCCGGGGCGAACGTGGCGTTGGCGTACGTCCGACTGCATCGACCGAACCTTCCTCTGTCAATATTGCTAGGTGGCTTGCCTGAAGAAGACGACTACGCCGAGACTCTGTCGCTTGCGCGTCAGATGATTCAGCAGGTCCAGAGGCCGAGTGAGCGTCTCGTAGGGCCACTTGATGCGCCAAAGGATGAGCCTGCAGAGCAAGAGTAGTAGGCTTCTATTGTATAGCATTAGTTCAAAAAGGCAAATTTGCCAAGTGTAGATATCAATGTATGTAAACTGAGGTGGGGGGAGCTCCCGAGTGAGTGAATTGAGCTTATTGTATTGCTATGTGAATCTGTGTGGCGTGGCCTCGAGCGGATCGAGTGTGGCCTAGGTATAATTGACTTTCGCGACGCAGCCCCCGAGTGGTTCGAGTGGCGGCCTGGGTTTTCGTCTTGACCTGTATGGCGCAGCCCCCGAGTGCGTCGGGTCGCGGCCAAGGATTAACTTACACATGTATGGCGCAGCCCCCGAGTGCATCTGGTGACGGCCTAGGGTTTTGGCATGGACCTGTATGGCGCAGCTCCCGAGTGCTTCGAGTGGCGGCCTAGGTTTTCAAGTGATACCTGTAAGGCGCATCCCCCCTAGTGCGTCGGTGACGGCCTAGGATTTTGACTTGACCTGTATGGCGCAGCCCCCGAGTGGTTCGAGTGGCGGCCTAGAATTTGCGAATGAGGCATGTATGGCGCAGCACCCGAGTGGTTCGAGTGGCGGCCTAGGCTTTTGATTTGACCTGTATGGCGCACCCCCCTAGTGGTTCGAGTGGCGGCCTAGGCTTTTGATTTGACCTGTATGGCGCAGCCCCCGAGTGGTTCGAGTGGCGGCCTAGGTTTGAAGTTGCTTTTTGACTGAAAAAGTAAAGGGGAGAGCTTTGTTCCACAAATCACTATATTGATTTTTAAGAGCAGGCCACCTCGTTAAAACCCTTCCAGTCCCCTTAGGTACCCTGGTAAGGGAAAGAGTGCGTCTAAAACCTGCCGCCTTGAAATGCTGGTTTTGGTACAACAACGGAGTCGACTAGGCGAAGAAATGATGAAGCTGCGCGACGTTCCATGGGTTGCTGCAGACTGCTCCTGTCTTCGAGTCCTCCATGCGGTAAGCTCCGCCGCCGATTGCTTCTGTCACAATATACGGTCCCTCCCATGGGGAGGCGAGCTTGTGCACCTTTTTCTGTTTGAGGCGAAGGACTAGGTCGGCTGCGACAAATGCTCTTGGCCGCAGCCTTCGTCCGTGGTAGTTGCGCAGGTCTTGCTGGTACATGGCTGACCGTGCGAGGGCGATGTCACGGGCTTCGTCCAGGACCTCCATGTCGTCTTCGAGAGCTCTTTCTGCGTCAGACTCGTCGTAGGCCACCACTCGTGGTGCGTCAAACTTGATGTCGCAGGACATGACCGCCTCTGCGCCATACACCATGAAGAACGGTGTGTATTGGGTGGATCTGTTTGGCGTGGTTCGCAGACTCCAAAGTACTGATAGCAGTTCTTCGACCCAGGCGCCCGCGACGCGTCTCAGCGGCACTCGCAGGCGCTTCTTTATGCCGTTGTAGACTAGGCCGTTGGCCTTTTCGACTTGCCCGTTGGACTGCGGGTGGGAGACAGATGCATAGTTTTGTTTGATGCCTTGCTCGGAGCAGAAGTCTTTGAATTTTTTGGCTGTGAAGTTCGAGCCGTTGTCGGTGATGATGTCGTTTGGTACCCCAAACCTGAAGATGATGGACCTGATGAAGTTAACTGCTGATGATGCAGTCAAACTTGTGATAGGCACGGCTTCAATCCACTTGGTGAATTTCTCAACTGCTACCAGGAGATGGGTGTGCCCTCCTGGTGAAGACTTCTTGAGCGGGCCTACCATGCCGAGTCCCCATTGAGCGAAGGGCAAGGCTAGTGGTATGCTCTTCAGTGCGGATGGCGACGCATTTGGCTTGTTGGCAAACTCTTGGCAGCCAGGGCACTTCCTTACTAGGTCTTCGGCGTCGTGCATAGCTGTGGGCCAGTAAAATCCGGCTCGTAGTGCTTTGTCCACCAAGGCACGACTGCTAGCGTGATGCTCGCAGATGCCACCATGTATATTGAGTAGGATGGCTTGACCGTCGACTGGATCTATGCACCTTTGTAGAACTCCTGAGATGCTTCTCTTGTAGAGCTCACCGTTGATGATGGTGAAACTTTTGGAGCGTCGAATGATGCGCTTGGCTTCGACTGGATCGACTAGCAGCCTTTGATGCAGCATGTAAGCTAGATATGTGCCTGTCCATGTGGCTTCGATCAACATTACCTCCTTGCTTGGCGGGTCGGCTGTGCTCGTTGAAGGTGCGGAGGAACCTGGTGCGGGTCGAAGCTTGATGGATCGCTGTGTAATGCGCTCGAGGAAGACGCCGGGTGGCACTGGCACCTTGTCTGATCCCATGTTGGCGAGGACGTCGGCAGTTTTTGACCATCCGCATGCCATGGATTAAGGCCTCGTACTCTGCCTCGTTGTTGGAGGGTGTTCGGAAGTCCATTTGGAAAACGTACTTTAACTTGTCGCCTTTGGGGAGATGAGGATGACTACTACCCCGGCAATTCTGAACTTCTTAGAGCCATCGAAGTACATTGTCCATGTGTTGGACAAGTTGGGAATGTCTGGCAGCTGAGGTTCTATCTACTCGGTGGTGAATTCTGGCAGGACTTGGGCTTTGATAGACTTCGGTTGAGCGTACTTCAGCCCCCAGGGTCCTAGTTCCACAACCCACTTGGTGACTCGCCCTTTCGCACGTTGGTTTGTGAGGATGTCTGAGAGCCCGGAGGAGCTTACCACCGTGATCGGGTGCTCGGAGAAGTAGTGGTCGACCTTTCTTGAAGTCATGAAGACCCCGTAGGCCAGCTTCTGGTAGTGCGGGTAGTTTTGCTTGGACAGGGTTAGAACCTCGCTGAGGTAGTAGACTGGTCTCTGGACAGGATGGATATGCCCTTCTTATTCTTGTTCTACTACGAGTACCGTGCTCACCACCCTGTTGGTGGCTGAGATGTAGAGGTAGAACGACTCGTTCTCCAACGGTGCCACTAGTACTGGTGAAGTCGTCAGGGTCTTTTTGAGTTGGTCGAATGCGTCCTGCGCTTCCTCTGTCCACTCAAATTTGTCTGTCTTCTTCATCAGTTGGTAGAAGGGCAGAGCCTTCTCACCCAACTTACTAATGAACCGGCTGAGAGCTACGACTCGGCCCGCTAGGCGTTGCACCTCGCGGAGCTTGGTCGGTGCTGGCATTGTGAGTATGTTTCGCACCTTCTTGGGGTTTGCTTCGATTCCTCTTGCGGAGACAAGGTACCCTAGGAGTTCTCCGGCTGGCACGCCGAAGACGCACTTATCTAGGTTCAGCTTGATCTGGTACTCGTCAAGTGCGGCGAATACCTTGCGGAGTTCAGCGACGAGGGTGTTTTCCTTGCGGGTGGTGACAACGATGTCGTCGACGTAGACCTGGACAATCTGTCCGATGAGCCCTTTGAGACATGCTTGCATTGTACGCTGGTATGTGGCACCCGCATTCTTCCACCCGAAGGGCATTGTCTAGTAGCAGAAGACGCCGTCGGGTGTGATGAATGCTGTCTTTTCTTCATCGTCGACGTTCAGTCTGATTTGTTGGTAACCTGAGTAGCCGTCTAGGAAAGACAGGCGCTCGCAGCCTGCTGTCGAGTCGATGATCTGGTCTATCCGCGGGAGCGGGAAGTGGTCCTTGGGGCAGCATTTGTTGATGGCGGTGAAGTCGACGCACATGCGTAGTTTTTTCGTCTTCTTCTTCTCCACCAGGACAAGGTTGGCGACCCAGTCTGAGTCCTTATCTCCCGGATGAACTTGGCGTGTAGCAGTCGGTCGATTTCCTTACTGATCGCGTCCCGTTTCGGTCCGGAAAAGCATCGCATGGCTTGTTTGACGGGTCTGGCGTCCTTGTGGATTTTTAAGGAGTGCTCGGCGAGGTTCCTGGGTATTCCTGGCATGTTAGTGGGTGGCCATGCAAAGATTTTCCAGTTCTCACGTAGAAACTCGACGAGCGCGCTTTCCTATGCGGGAGTCAGACTTGACGATACTTTGACCGTCTTGCTGACGTCAGTTGGATGGACTTGATGGGTTGCTGTGTCGTCATTCGTGTTGAAGGCGGCGTCCTTGGCTGGTTTCTTGTGGGTCGGGAAGATGGTCCTGTCGTTATCGGCTACCATTGCCTCGAAGTGCTCTGCGACCCCGAACAACTCAGATATCTTGCTGAACTCGCGGTCACAGCTGCTGGAGCGGTCGAAGTCACCATGCACCGTAATTACGCCTTTGGGTCCAGGCAGCTTGAGCATCAGGTAGGCGTAATGAGGTACTGCCATGAACCTGGCAAAGGTTGGGCGCCCAAGTATCGCATGGTACTGCGACTTCCTGTCGACGACCTCGAATTCGATCGACTCCCTCTTGAAATTTTCAGGTGTGCCGAGGATAACATCGAGTGTGATTGTTCCGATGGGCGTGATTGCTTGCCCAAGTACTATGCCGTGGAAAGTGGTCTCAGACTCCGGCAACTTCTCTGTCGACTTGTTCATCCTTCTGAGAGTGCCAGCGAAGATGATGTTAATGCCGCTACCTCCATCCATGAACACCTTCTTCAGATTGTAATCTCTGATTAGAGCTTCGACTACCAGGGCAGCTTGCCCGGGTCGAGGTACTTCCGACGGGTGGTCTGCCCTTGAGAACATGATCGGTGTCTCTGACCCTCTCAGGTAGTTTGATACTGCGCGTGGGTAGGTGGTGGCTTGGAGGACTTGGCGGGTGATGAGCTTTTGGACCCTGTTTGAGGGGCACTCCTTCTGTAACATCTTGAGCTGTCCGCGTGCTGCTGGGTACGTGTCGTGTGCCGCCGGCTGGGCTTCGTGCTGCGGTTGCTGTTACTGATGTTGGGGAAAGGCTCTCGCCGCATGTGCTGGGATAACGCTTGCGGATGTGGGTGCTGCCTGGATGGTGAGCTGCGCGGCTGGCTGCAGTACGGGTGCAGGAGCGATTATATGCTGCATGGCCTCATAGATCTTGCGTGCTTTGCGACAATCCTTCAACAAGTGGTTTGCGCCCCATTTGCCCGTTTGCGGGTTGCGGAACATGTGGTGCTTGCAAGGTTGCGCCAGCTCCTCGGGTGGAGTCAATGCATGTCTCCAATCGCCTTTTGGGCCCCCGTCGTTGCTGTTGATGTTGCTGCCGCTTCGGTTGTATTGTCTTTGGTCGAACTGGCGACCTTGGTCGCCGCTGTGGCTGTATTGGCGACCTTGATCGTACTGGCGATTGTTGTCGCGTGCCTCATCATGGGGTGTTTGATATCCCGCCGATACTAACTCGATCGAGTCGAGGTTGCTGAAACGTGGTTTCTTCTTGTGGCGTCCTTCTCGCCAGTTACTTGGTCCGGCTTCGTTCTTCGGGGAGTTTTCGCGGACGTAGTCCTCTCCTTCTGCCCACTGGTTGGCTATCTTCATGAGCTCGATCAAGGTTTTCGGCTGGAGCCTTCCGAACTCTTCACGGAGGTCGCGGCGGGAGACGCCGTGCATGAAGGCATCCATCACCCGATCTTCTGAGACGGCTTCCATATTGTTGCATAGGAGTGTCCATCGCTGGATGTATGATCGGAGCGACTCGTCTCGCCCCTGCTTGCAGGCCTGCAACTCGATGTAGGTTGGTGGCCTCGCATATGTCCCAAGGAAACTTTTGATGAAGGTATCCTGGAATTCCTCCTAGGTACTGAAGGAGTCTTTAGGCTGGCTAGTGAGCCACCCGTGTGTTGAATCCGTGAGCATGAACTGGATGTACTGCATCGCCGTGGTCGAAGTTCTGCCTCGACAGGTCCATGCGATGAGGTAGTCTTCGAGCCAAAGGCGTGGGTCTTGTTTCCCGTCGTACTTCTGTGTCCTAGCTGCGAGCTTGAAGCCCTTGGGCATGCAAGTGTCGCGGATGTTGAAGCTGAAGCGCGCGGCGCCACACACCTCGAAGTCGCAGTCGACTCGATCATCCAGGTTCATCACGCTGGTCGTACGCTGGGTGCGGTTGCGGTCCACCGTCCTTTGCGCGATGGCATTACAGAGGTCTTCGCCTGGTTGCGGCTGTCGTAGTGGCCTGGCTGCTAGGCCAGCGAGTGTTGCAGGCTCGCGGGCGTGGCGGTCTCGCTCCTCTCGTGCCCGTTCGTTGGCGCCTTGTCCGCCAAGGCGTCCTCGATTGCCCTCATGGACATGATTTGCTGCTTGTGGAGAAGGGTGCGCGCGTCACCCTCCGGTGGTTGCGTGAGTCGCAGGTAAGTTTCGACTGCCATGAGCGCGGCGTCGGCTGTCTTGAGAATGGGTATCCCGTTCTCGTCCTCAGTTACGAAGGACGAGTCGAGGTTGCGGGTGACCCTAGCTCGATCGGCATCTGTCATAAGGGGCAGGCGAGCCCTACGGCGTCGCTCTCCTTGGTTGACTTCCGTGGAGGAGGTAAACGAGTAGGCAGCCCTCCTGGCGCTTGACGCGTCAGCCTCCCTCTTGCGTCGAAGGAGTTCAGCTTTTTCCGCGCGAAGTCGTTCGCCTTCCTTGCGTTGCAAGTACTGGACTGCTAGCTGATCCTCCCGGGGCGCGTCCGGTGGGGGGAACGTGCCGTCGTCGACGCGCTTCATAGCTCTGATTGCTATGTCGCGCGTGATGGTGAGCCGCGTCACCTGGTCGGGCATGATCACCTCCAGCGGATACGCGGGTTCGTCGTTGTTCTCGGGCGGCACTATGCCAGCCATGAAGACTTGCGCGGGGTAGACCTGGGTAGCGGTGTGGACGCTGCCGCTGCTGCTTCCATCGTCCGAGCCTTGCTCGGGATAAAAAATCGCTGGGACGTGAGAGGTACGCCGCCGTGTCTCCTTTCCTGAAATTCCGCGATCTTTGCCGCGGACATGAAGAGCGACTTCGCAGTCGTCGACGCGAGTGCGATTGGCTTGGGGAAGACTTGGTGGGTCGATGGAGATGCGTGCGGCGCGGGTGATGGTAGCGCGACCTTGGCCGCTCGCGAGGGCGCGGTCGACGCAGTCAAAGTTGATGCAGATCTTGGTTTTGCCAGCAGTACGATCGAGATACGTCAGAGTAGGCTCGATCAGCGTGGCGGTCGCTGACGTGGTTGACGTGGTCGACGCCGATGCAGGTTCAGTAGTCGAAGATGCGATCTTCGCAGTCGCGGTGGGTGCGATCTCCGCGGCAGATGACGGCGCAGGCAACACGGTGGTAGCAGATGCGGGTGTCGCCGCCGCGCGTGGCGCGATCGCCATGGACCTGAACACTCCATGACTGTCTACGAGGCAGTGTATGGTACCGAAGGTGAGGAACATACCTACGTGCAGATTGGCGTACACCAAATGGTGCGCCGGCGGGTGGAAGGTGTACTCGATGGAGCCGAAGCAGATTGGCTCCTGGGTGATGCAGACGTCGGTCTTCTTCGCTGATGGAGCCGGTGCGACCATGATTCCAACGCTCGTTCTTTCCCACAGACGGCGCCAATTGACGAGAGTGTAACTCGACAAATCCCAGGGTTGTGCACCCCGGGTTGATTGAGGGAAAGATAGATGAGCGTTGGTGATCACGACAGCTGACAAGCAAGGCGTTTACCAAGGTTTAGACTTCCGGAGGATAACACCCTACTTCCTGCTTGTTTGGTATTAATGGCGAGTTGTGGCTACGATGGCGTGATGACGATCTCGCTAGGGTTTGTGGTGGCGGCTATGAGCGTGCGTATGTCCGTCTCCTTTGGACGAGCAACCCTCCTAGCCTTTATATGATAATCTAGGTCCCGGGTGAACGGTGTCGATGGCGTTTACAAATATGGTAAGAGTCATATGACCTAATTGACTAGTCTTGGTCCACACGCTATCTCTATTGGGCCTTGCTTGTGCCTTTGCAGTCTTGGCGTGACCCAGGTATCCTCACCGTGGGATAGTCGAAGAGTAGCCCCACGTCAGCCGAGAGGAGAAAACGGACCGCATCGGCAACTGAGCCGGTGTTGGTATTCATCCGGCTGACTTTATCTTGTTGCCAGGGATCGGGTCGCGACCTCCAAGTTGCCGGCCAAGTCCCTGTTGGTCAGGGGAAAGCGGCCTCTTGGCACTTCCCCGGCAACCATGCCGTCAACTCCGTAGCCCCAGGTCGGCAGGCTAATGAGCGATGCTCGTAGGCGTCCCAAACCCCATGCTCTGGCTTCAAGTCCCTTGCCAAGGACCACCTCAACTGGCATGCTGACAGCGCTCCTTCTCGTTTGGTTGAGACTGTGGCCGATGATGCCGACCGATCGCGCCTCTCCAAGGAGGAGCTGATGGAGGAGGCTACCGGTGGGCCGCCAAGGGCCGCCCCAGCTTCCAAGGGCGGGAAGGTCAGGGACCCCTGGTCGTCTCTGAAGGACGCCAAGGAGGCATCCTTGTCCTTTGCCGACTTCGCCGCCAAGACATTCGCGGACTTGGAAGGCGATATCGCGGTAAGTTGTTATTTTGGCACTGGTAGCATATACGTAGTCATTCCCTGTAACACCCCAATTCTCTTAGCCTTAGCATTGTGGTGTTATTCTAAAATTTTCACCTCCTGCTGAAACTTTTGTGTGTAGAAATTTCGGTAAAGAATGATTTTGTTTGCTCATCTTATGCCATGTGTGCTCCACTAGTGTTCCCTGACACTGAAAACACTAAAGTCTCATAGGACCAAAATAAAGTATCCACTATTATGATCTTCATGGTTGTTAAAACTTAGCCAAACCAGGAGCTTTTATTAAGCAAACCCTAACTGGTTTTTGGCATGCCTTTGAAACATTTCCATCTAGGTCTCATATACTTCCATACCCTATTCTAAATTTTCACACAAGAGCTTGTTTGCATATGTATCTCACTAGCTTTTGTGGTCATCAAATTAACATGACCATTTGAGATATTCTTTTTTTTATCATCAAAAGTTTTCTTTTCTTTGAAAGCCAATTGAGATAGTTGACTTGGGCTTTTGTAAGTTCAGTACCTTCTCTTAATTTAGGAAAGTTTGGGGTGTAGACCCATTTTACTTTTGTGGGTCATATTTGAATATTTCAAACTTAGAATTTCAAATTCATTTGAGCTTTTCACTCAAAGCTTTCACCTTCTATTTCTCTTCCACTCTTTTCTACTCCACCTGCTGGAAGAGGAGAAACAGCACCCCCTCCTGGTCCCACATGTCATGGACTAGGGTGAATTTCTCCTCTCTCTTCTCTCTTTTCTCTTCTTTCTCACCCAATCCGAGCCCCTCTCCTCACTTCTCACTGGTCAGCCAGTCCCCTCCCGACCAACATCCTCTCTGCCCCTCTCCACCGCCCCTGAGGACAAACCAGAACTCCCCTCCCCTCCCCCAAACCGCCCCTACCCGAGGGGAACCCGAGAAACCCGCCCCTGGTTTTGGAGCTGCCCCCAGCTCGCCCTCTCCTCTTAAAACCCTACCCGAGGTTCCCCCACTCCTCCTCTGCTCACCCATACCACCCTCACCCAAAGCCACACCCTCTCTCGAGCTCTGGAAGAGGAAATCGCCGTCGGAGACCGAGCTCTTCCCACGGCATTCATCGTCGATCCTCTTCACCTTTCTCTGCCATTCTTGGCCCCTCGAGCGCGCCTCGTCGAGATCTAACTCCCCCTGCCCTCCTTTTCTCTTCTAGGTGTCCGTGGCCGCCGCGCTCGTCCTCGACCCGAGAAGCTCGCCGCCGCCGTCGCCATGGATTCCGACGTTGCATGCGTGAGCTGAAGGCACCCTCGAGCTCGCCATCACCCCCTCTGTCGATCTCCACCCTTCCCCTGGCCCAGCGTGGTCTCTGGTGAGCGCCATCGCCACCCTCTCCCTCCCCCTCGTCTGGTTCGTCCGCGCTGCGTCAAGAGGAGGACGACGACCGTGGACCGTAGATCACGAGATCTACGGCCAGGTTTGAACCTCCCCGTGCGCGCGCAGCCGCGCGCGTTTGGGCCGGCCCAGCTCCGTCCCCGCGCGATTTCGTGCCGTTCTGCGTGGCCACTGGGCCGATCTGGCCCAGATCTGGCCCGTTCGGCCTGTTCCCCTTTTATTCTTTTCCTGTTAATTTTCCAGTAAATCTAGAGTTTAGCTTTAAATCATTTATGGTAAATCTGGAGTGGCTAAAATGATGGGATAAATTTTGTAACATGCATGCACGTTTTCTTAACCACGTGGCATTGCATTTGGTCCAAAATGTGTTTCCTGTTGAATGTTAAAATAGATCTAGTAAAACGTATCTATTATATCATTTGTTTAATAACATGGGTTCTGTAAATCCAAATCATGCAATCTTGGATCTGTTGGAAAGCTTGTAAAAATGTCTACCTAGATTGGTAAATCTTGCGTGCAGGATATTATTCTAGCAAAAGTTATATCTACTCTAAGAATAACATCAGTAGGTGTTTATTGATTTTTAACTCTTCAATAAAAACACTTTTTGAGGTAAATCCAATTGGAAGTGTTAGATATGTGTTGGAGGTATCACATACTACAAATGTGCATTTTTCCAGTAACTTGATAATTCTTAGTGAATAAATCCCTGAACAACAGTGAAATAAGCTCTTAAATTGCATTTCTGAAATTTCAGAGATTATGACATGTCTAGTTTTAATTGGTGGAGCCACCTATTCCCATAAAAATATTTTAAGGGTAATTTTGTGGGATAGCCACAGGTTTTATCTAACTCACCCCACTGGATTGACCCCAAAATAATTCTTATTATTTTCTGCACGTAGAAAATGGTCGGAAGTATACTTTATTTTAAAACTGGTATAACTTGATCTAGGAGTATCCAAATTTGATAAATAAGATCTCCACTTAAAGAGGAAACTCATACCTCACCAGAAAGGCTAATTGTGCATTCAGGAGATCTATAAAACTGAACCTATCTTCTGTTTAAGTTTGACATCAGCAGCGCTTATCTGATTTTTAATTATTGTTTGGTGATGATTTTTCATGCACAGCTAATTTCTAGAGCTCCCCATGATTGTTAGGAGTAATGTGACCGAAGGGTTTAATTTTAGGAGCAGTACCTTAAGAATTATGCTTAAAACATGTAAACAGCCCCTAATAAATATTGGATGCATTAGTTGTGTTTTCTGTTTGTGATGCTTGATGTTTGTTGTTATACTTTAGATTGTTATCAACTCGCATTTTAGGACTTACGCTAGTCTCGTCTTTTTTTCATGTTACGATAGAACCGCAACCCGAGAAAGAGCAGTACGAGGTAGCTGAGCACGACTTCACCGAAGAGCAAGACCAGGGACAGTATCTTGAGCAAGGCAAGCCCACCTCACCACTTTGATGAAATCTTATTATTTTATCAAGAATGTTTTGTTTTTAAAATAATGCATGTTTTACTTCTTTTGTGGCGCCTTGCCACCCGAAAACTATTTTTCCCAAATGTTGTTTGACCAAAGTTACCTACTAGAATAGCTGTAGGTATTACAAGAAGAGGTTTACTTGTTGAGTCTTGTCATTGAAGGCTCTATAAAGAAGATTAAGTTTTCAAATAGTATATTCTGTCATCTTACCTCAAAACTATAGGATGGGGACCCACTTGAACAAAAATGTTTTATGGAGGAAAACCCGAGCTGCTGGGAGTAGTCGGAAGTGTGGAAGTTGTTTTTGAAAAACAAAGTACTGCCCTAGCAGCCGCTCGAACAATTAACCCGTGCAACCACACTACCTGACATGGGTAGGGCTTAGCCGGAAGCTTGTCTGTTTTAGTGTTGGGGCTCTCACACTTTTGAGGGCTGGGCCCTCGAAGCCGGGTTGTCGTCCGGAAGAGACAATACACTGTTGAGGACCAACAGCCGGACGATTACGGCAGGTGTCGTGGTGGTGTCACGGCAGATGCCATAGGATGGCTAATTTGTGGGGCCGATGGACGTTGGTGGATCCGGGGAGGGATAGCGAGCTGAATAGCCCACACGAGGAGGAACCCGGTGTGACCGAGTTCTCCTAAGAACAGGAAATAACAACAACACGATGAAGGGAAGATCTAACAAACAACAACAAAGGCACGAAGGCACACAACACACACACGATATACCCAGGTTCAGGGCCCTCGTGAGGAGGTAACACCCCTACTCCTGCCTTTCTTCTCTATATAAGTGTGGTACAAGAACTACAACTTGCTGCTCGATCTCTCAAAGGGGAGAGTACAACGAACTAGATTAACTCAAGGTGAGAAGGAGTAAGTGCTCTAAGAGTAAATGCGACTATAGCTTTGGCTCTCAAGTTGGTCTCTTGCTCTCAGGAGCAGTTATGGCGCCTTTTATAGAGCTCCGGCCAGGAGGGCCGGAAACCCTAAACTGGCTTGGCCCCACCGGACAGGTCTAGCCGGCATGCCGTCACCGGCGAGTGCGACCTAGTCGCCGGGCTATCCGATGTAGCCCCTTCGTCATCATCTCGACAAGGACGGCAGGCGCCGTCCTGCATCATCATTGTCCCCCTGTCAGAGACAAGACATGTCTTTGCCCATCCCGGATAGCCTTTTCCGGATTGCCGGGCTAGGCATGTCAGGTCTTGTCGTACCACGATCGTACCGGCTGACGCTCTCCCGTGTCAGGCGGGAGGTGACCATGCTTCCGTATCAGGCGGGAGGTGACCATGCTTCCGTATCAGGCGGGAGGTGACCATGCTTCCGTGTCAGGCGGAACGGTACTTCCCCCCGCAATAGACGGGAGAGCCTGCTACGGACCGTTGACGTCCTGCCGGAAGCCCTCACGCCGCCTACCTCCTCGCTTGCCACTGTGAGCCTCTTCTGCATAAGGTCAAGACCGAGACATATACTCCGGTTAGTACTTACCCGGACTACCTATCCGGTAAATCCGAGTACACCTTCATCCGGGAGTCTCCTCGGAGTCCTAGATCCGGGATCCTTTCCGGAGGCGTCCGAGCTCGTCTCAGGATGAGTATCTCTAGGCCTAGCCTCCCGAAGATGTCTTAGCTTATCAGCAAAGACATCTTCGAGAAGCTAGTTCTTAGAGGAACCACCCGCTCATGCTTGTGCTGCGATTGTGAGGGCCGGGGGTGTCTATTTATAGCTGCGAGACCTGACCCTTGTGCCTGCCAGGAGGCACTTTGTCCTCTACCAGCGCTCAAGGGTCAAGCTATCCTTTCAGTACAGCAGGAGGTGTCCCTTGCTCTCGCCAAAGGTCAGGTACTGTTGGCACCTTATTGAATTATACCGGGATCTGCCCCTACCCGGGGGGCAGCCCCCCGACACTAGTCCCCGAATCAGCTTTAAACAACAACTGTCTTCTGAGAACACATGCCACCAGCCTTTCCCTTTCTGCCGAAGTCGGTTCTTCCGGGACCTTCTTACCGAGACTATGCTTACCGGGAGGCGAAGCCTGCAACCAGATAACACATCCTTAGTGAATCTCGACCGTTGGCCTCCTGATGAATTCGAGACTGTGAGCCAGGGCCCACCCGACGTCCCGTCTGAGCAGAAACACACTCGAGTGCTCCTGCGCGAGCACGCCGTCGCTTGGATTCAAGCGCCGGGAGCCGCAGCCGATCCGGAATCCAACCGTTGGGGCCGTGTGACCCTCGGTGTGGCCGGATCGGGCGCTCCGGCTAGCGCCACGTGGTGGGCTGCGCATAACAGATCCCACCCACGATCGTGGAGATCGTGGGCGGGAAAATCGGAAACCGCTCCGGAATCCCCCCCATAAATAGGGGACCAGAACGGTTTCCCCTCCTTCTTCCTCTCCTTCGCATTTTCCTCCCTCGCTGTCTCGAGCGCCCCGCTGCCGCTGCATTCGCCGCCGTTCGCCGGAGCCTGGACACCGTCGCCCTCGTCGCTCGCCGGAGCCCGGACACCGTCGCCCTCGCCGACCTTCTCTTCTCCGGTGAGTTCCTCTTCTCCGCTCCGATGATTTTCTCCGGTAGAACAGCCGCCCGACTCCGGCCGTGCCGTAGCACAAGCGCGGTTGAGCCGCCGCCGGTGAGCACAACTTGAGCGGCGTGCACGAGGTGCACGGCGATGATGTACCGTCGCGGTAGGATGTAGATCATTCACTCGCTTTACGCCTCGCCCGAGTCTAGCGCGTGCCTATTTTCCTCCTTTTTGTTTTGATTTTCTAGCACACGGTAGATCTTATTTCCCACGAACTCGGTTGCGTTTAGGAGTTTGTGATCCGGCATCCTAGCTTCCGTTAGACTAACTCCGACTAATCGCCGCTGCGCCTGCAGAGTAGCTCGGATACATTTGCAAACTTCTTCGACATGGGCGAAGAACGTACCCGGGGGTGCTCGGATGGGTCCGAGACCAAGCAGTCAGATCTGGACTGGCTGTATCGGACTCACCGGATTCCTCCGGAAGTCGAGAGCCGTCTCCCGGAGGGGGAGGTTGCACCGGAACCCCAACCCGGGGAATACGTGGTATTCCTCGCGCACTTCGAGCGTGGGTTTGGGCTTCCGGTTAGCCCCTTCTTCCGCGACTTCCTCGACACCTACGACCTCCAACCTCACCATCTTCCCGCCAACGCCATTATGATGCTCTCGGTCTTCAACACCTACGCGGAGGCATACCTCGGCATATGGCCATTTTTGGATCTCTGGGCCAAGTATTTCATTCTTCGCCGCCAAGCCATCCCCAACCCGGATAAGAAGATAAAAGACTTAGTCGATTGCGGAGCGGCCACCATCATCCCTCGCGCGGACTCCGGATTCCCTATAGTCAAGGGACTAGAGTCCTGCCGGAAGTGGCAGCGCAGCTTCTTCTACGTGAAGAACCGGGAGCACTCGGGAGATGGTCCGGGATCCTCGAATCCGGACTTCATCAATCTGCCGGAGTTCGTTATTGGTCCTCCGCGCGAATTCCGTCTCTGGAAGCAGCTTCCCGATAACGACGAGGTCAATTGCATGCACGACGTTCTGAACGTGCTAAAGGAGAAGATGACCGGCGATGATCTCCTGCGCTGCTTCATCATTCGCCGCGTCTGCCCCCTTCAAAACCGAGTGCACAAGATGTGCCATATGGCCGGGAACCTAGACCCCACCCGGACCAGTATCTTTGGGCTAAGTCACGCAGGGGTCGTCCGTCGCGTTCGAGCTATTGCCCGGACGGAGATGACGGATGACTACTCTTGGGGTGTCATTGGGGGATCCCGGAAAAAACCATGCGACCAGGTGCTCATATCTGTCTTTCGTGCATTCGCCTTCGTACATGCGTTCACCTGGACACCGACAAGGCCTGATTTGTTTGCGCAGTTATTCGAGCGTCAAATTGAAGAAGACGCTGTCCACGCCAACGGGAATTACGCGCCGAACTTCCCAAAACCGGACGAGATGCCGAGGGAGGACCCCGACGGCGAGGACCATCTTGCCATTCCTTTCGTCAAGGCTGCTGCCCCGGGTAATCCTTCAACCTCAGAGGCAGTTTCCATTTCTTCGGATGATGAGGATGAGATTGACTGCCAGATTCTCGATGTTATTGACGCTCTCCCTCTGAATTGGGCCTCAGCAGTGGTTCCGAAACCGACAACCGGGACCAAACGTGCCGAGAGCCGGAAGCGCGCGGCTTCCGACACCGAGGGGGCCGATAACTCCGGCAACCCCCCCGAGAGGAGCAAGCCGAGTAAGCAAACGACCGAGAAACCTGCTCGGCGTCGGCAAAGGGGTCCTCCCACTGTGGATTCCGGGTACGTTTTCCTTGCCTTATGTTATCTGACTTTGCTTTCTCCACAACTATTACTAAGACATTTCCTTTCAGGGATGCGCTCGAGCTCCCGTCACCTGCTGTTCCTCCTCCTCCCGGGACTCGGACTCCCAGCCCGGCTCGGGCTTCTCCTTCACCTCCTCGCCCTTCTACTCGAGGAAGTGAGCCTGCCGCCTCCGGTGCCGCACCGGCTACCGTTGTGACCCTAGATGCACATCCGGTGATCGACGAGACCCCGGTGCAAGCCACGACCACCTCGGGAGAAATTCTTCTTCCGGAGAGTCCGCGCCGGGTGCCCGGGCTTGAGGCAGATTGTAACATCTTAGGATTTTTCAAATTCTGAAAAATCAGAAAAATTAAAAACTTTTTGAAAACTATTTTTATGTCGATTTGAAAACATAATTCATGCATGCATTCATCATTTTCTTGCATTATTTATATTTGAAATTACAATGGTTGAAATATTATTTCCACTTGAAAACCTATTTGAGAAAATATTAAAAATAAAATAACGATTATGTTATTTATCTTATTTTACTTTAATATTTTGATTGTAATTATTAGAAATAATTATTTTCATATGTTCACAATTGTGGTACCAAATTTTATTTAGCCATAAATAAATTAATTAAATTTCTAACCTAGCTATCGTGACGTACCGAACCTAGCTATCGTATCTAACTCAAACCCTGAAATTCGTTTTTCCAAGCACCTTTCATTCAAGCACGTATATCTCAACAAATATAACTCCAAATCCGGATCCGCTTGATCCTACGCGTTCACAACTCCGAGTCCTATCTATTCCACCATCCCTCCGCCTATATAAAACCCTGTAGCCGCCGACATCTCTTTTACTCTTTTCGTTCCACCGAAAGCCTAATCAGCGAAATAGTATTTCGTTTGTTCGACGAACAAAACCATCTCCATTCGCGACGGGGCCTTAATCATTGTTGTAGATCTCGTCGATACCTTTCCATCCCAATAAGCCTCAACTCTTTTCATCAAGCGTGGAGAAAGAATTTCGAATCGTCATCCATCAGATCGGAAGTCGTATTTCTCAGATCTCCTCGCGCTCGTTGCGTCAAATCGAAATTCCTTCGGTGAAAAGGTAGATCTACTCTATATCTACAACTTTCCTGTTCACAACTTTTTATTTTAACGTACGTAATTTTCTGTATAATACAGATCGTGTTTGATGTTGTTCGAGTAACCAAACCATCTTAAAAGTTTAGGACGAGAATACGAAAGTTGTTCCCCTGATCAAGACCTTTCTTTTGCCCCAAGACTCACCTCTTTTGGTTCAGCGAGCTGAGAGATATTCGCGTTTGAAGTTTCGGATCAGACAGGTATTTTGCGATTTGTGACCAATCTATTAATCCACTTATGTTATAATTCTGATAATTAGAAAGAACACGTAATTCTCTACAACTTTCGTTAAGAGTGTTTTTCCATCGGAGCAACTTTATTTTTTGTCAAATTCGTAGTTAAATCCCAGTCAGCCTGCCACGTCAGCAAGTCAATTCCTACGTCAGCAGTCAAAGTCAACAGTCAACCGAAAACCGGCAGTTTTGCAGAAAAATCCTAAATTTTAAATCTATCATTAATTTTTATTGGTTTGGTCAAAGTTTACAAATAAAATATTTTTGGAAAGCTTATGACACGTAGAAACTTTTGGCATCATTACTTTTATGTTTTGTCAAATTAAAATTTGTTGAAATTCAAAAGTGGCATTAATGGTAAATTGAACATAACTTCAAATTTGAAATTTGAAACTTGTCAAACTATTTTGCTATAAATTTGAATGTCTAAGTATTGGCAGTCGTATTTTTCTACTAATTTTTGTAGAATAATTTTCTATGATTTTATAATTTATATTGATTAAATACTTTTAAGTGTTGTTTTAATGATTAAAATTGATTAAAAATTTATTAAAATTTATTTTCATCATCTATTCGAATTATAAAGTACTTAGTCATATTATAACCACTTTGGTATTAAAATGTACTTAGAAATATTTTGCCTCTTTAAACAAAATAAATTCTTTGTTAGAAAATATTGATAAATATTTTTCGACAACACTCTTCCTTAGAAAAATTTCAACATCTTAAAGATGCTAAATCTTTTCCTTAGAAAATTTTAGCATCTAGAAAACTTAGTTGTTTTATTTTGTTAAGTGTTGTCCTTAGAAATAAATTGCATTGCATGCATGACATATCTATTGTATAGTTATACTCCTTATAGGAAAACTCCTTCCTTATTTTCCCTAAGTTAGGATTATTTCAACCTAGTGTTTTGGTAAAGTGCTATGCACTTAGACACTTAGGATTTCCAAGATGGAGCTAGAAGGCCATTGAAGGACTTAGCCAAAACAAGACTTCAGAAGTATCTCCAAGAAGTAGAAGCACTTAGAAGAAAAATCAAGAGGAAGTTCATGAAGACCAACCAGAAATATTTTCCAAGTCTTGCTCTCTCTCTCTTTCTTTTCTCTGAAACTTCATGAAGGACTTAGAAGAAAACAGACTCTGGAAGCATCCTCAAGATGTCAAGCACTTAGAAGAAAAGTGAGAAGAAGTTCAAGAAGGCCAACCTTCCTTTTATTCTCTAAGTCTTTCTCTCTGCATTTTCTTCTTCTCTGAGAACTCAAAATCCAAGACCAGCCTCAAGGATACAAGAATCATCAAGTCTGAAGATTATTCAAGTCTACCAAGAATTCAATCAAGACATCACCAAGGAGAATATTACAAATCTGGAGATAAAGCCTGGAGGACAACTACATATTTCCTTCTTTTCCCTCTTTCCTAATCTTGTCATTTAGACTTAAATAAATTTTGATCATGATGTTATCATCTTTGAAGTTTGTTGGATCCTAGCGGCATAGTGAGATGAAGCGGCCTGGAAACAAACCTTACATGTCCACGTACATGAGACCTGTTCCACAATTTAAGTGGCTGGCCGGGTGTCTGTCTCTCTCACTTTAGTGAATATCCAATTTACAAAGAGTTGATAATAATTGTTGATCACCTCGAAGAATAGAGCTAGTATTTTCTCTAAGTATTTTGCACATCAAGACTAAGCCATTAGAGTGCTTATTCAAGATGATATAAAACAAAATATTTTATTCAACTTATGACCTTAGCCCTTAGTCCTTTTGGACCACCCTATTTGCCTTGCATTAACTTAAAAGATTTTCATGGCATGAAAAAGCATTTCTAGCCCTTAGGAATATTTTGCACATCATGCATAAACATATTTTCCTTAGAAAGTTTTATAAAACTTATTTATTCATCTAGTATGTGTTTGTATGCATTGTGGAGTTGTGCTTGCTGTTGATTTTTGTATTGCTGCTTGTCTATACTGTTAGATTGAACGGAGAGTCCCGAGTATCGTTGAAAAGAGTTGTGAACAACGACAACATTCAAAGGAAAGTGGCACACCTCATAAACTTCCTATTTCTATATGCATTACTTAGTGTATTTTTATATGCATGTGTAGGATAGTATTGCTATGCTAAACCTGTGTAGAATTCCTTATTCCTGTGTCTAGGTTCCTATGCAATACTTAGTAGAATTATTGATGCTATGCAAATGTTGTTTTGTGAAAATCTAAATTCTACTAAGTTAATGAAACACCTGGGTGGTAAGTGGTTGTATGGTTTATGTTGAGTGGCTACGCAGGTCCATGTCTATGGTTTCTGGAGTATGTACACTTGTGAATGGCCACCCAGGAACCGAGGAATCTGAAGAACTCCGAGTGACGATTGCTTCCAGTGCAGCCATTGCCATATGGGCTCTGGCTTGATCAACTATGTTGCGTGGACTCTCTCCGGCTTGACAAGCAGATGTAGGGGGATGTTAGGTGGAACGGGTCAAGTCAGAGTGGGAGGGAAAATGCTTCTGAAAGATCTCGTCTCATTCTCTCCTTTCCTTATCACAAATGGTGTGTAAAGGATACCTTGGGTTGAATGGGTACAATGGTGAACATGCACAACCTCTGCAGAGTGTAAAACTAAGTACTTAGCCGTGTCCCCGGTTACGGACAATTTTGAGCAGCTGATCAAGGATGTCAACGGAGGATTCCACCATTCCAACTTCAGAAATAAAATTTGATGGGTGAACAAGGGAAGATGAGATTTATGGTTTTCATACCATACTCGTCTTGATTTCAAGAAAAGTGTTTTCAAAAGAGTAGGAAAAATTGGCTTTATGCAAATTAGCCTTGAACTCCACCAGCCAAATATGCATATAGGCTTTAGAGTTATTCCATAAGTGTCCACCATAGTGTCACTTGTCAGACTCCATTTTTAATGGAATCTGACCCACATTGTTGCAATATTTTTCTTATTGCAGATTTGATCAGATGACGAGTGAGGTTTCGTAAAGGTTTCGAGTCTACAACCAACATGTTTTCGCCTGTGGCAGCATGAAAGTTATAGAGGCTCACTGCTATTGTTTTCCGCTGTGTACTTTTTCAATGCTAGCTTTACGCTATGCAACTTGTATAAAATATTTTGTAATTCTGGATTATCGATGTAATATAATTGATGCTTTGTTGTGATATTACATCGTAAACTGTGTGTGCAAATGAATTGATCCAGGGATTTGCACTATACACAGGTATCTGCCTTATTAAAAGTGCAGGTACGCTACAGATGGTATCAGAGCACTGTGTTGCCTGTAGGTTCGAAACCCCTAGGATTGGACTAAGACCCCAAAGGTTAAATAGTTAACTAAACTAGGTTTCCAAAACATGAGTGAATCTGGAACTTTTCTTTAATATGGTTTTACATTAAGTATCTTGTCTTGCATCTTTCCCTTTCTTTTAAATTCTAACACTCTTACCTGTTCAAAATTCTAGATGGGAGATTACACTGAGACTGCTTATGCTGGAGTTTTGTCGAGTTTCATCTTTGGGAGGCAGCTGTCTAGATTGACAAGCGCATTGAAGCTACCACCACCTTATTTCCGAGGAAGGAAGGAGGAGACCAACATACCCCTGGGATACGTTGGGAAATACGCACCATCATGACCCCGGATCCTACGATGCCAGACTTCGAGCCCGTGGACTATGTCACCTACTACCCAGAGTGGATTGAGGGAGTGAACATAGCTATGGTGGACTTAATGGCTCGTTTGTGTTACAAGTATCGATTCAAGTTAGCACCAGGATCGCCCTTCCGTGCCTTTGGGAAGAGGAATGCACATGGTCTCTCGATGGCTCACACGGGAAATCGCCTGGACCTGCCCCTCGTTAACAAGACGTTTGAAGACTTGGATTATCTCATCAACTGTCTGACCAGGAGAGTCCAACAGACTCATGACGTCGCAAATCATGCACAAGCCGTCATACACGCAAAAACCCAAGAACTCCAGGCTTCTGAAAATCTTATTGGTCAGTTGGAGGAACTCATCCATGACCTACATTTGGAGAACCTTGGCAAGGATGAGCAGATTGCCATGCTTGAGGCACAACTCATTCCACCTCCACCACCGCCAGTAGCTGAAGAAGGAGGTGACCAAGGCACTGGAAATGTGACTGTATCTGTAGCTACGAAGGAGGAAGGACCAGAAGAAGAAGACCCCGAAGAAGTGCTGTTTGAAGAGTCAACTGAGGAAGAAGTCACGCCTGTGGCAAATAACCACGCAATAAAACGCAAGCGTAGTATTTAGGAAGGATAAGTGTAGCAATCAAAACCATGTTAGAGGGACCACCAATTATCTTATTTAGCTTATCGTATCAATTTAGAGTATTGACCTATCAAATTGTGGTACGGCAGTACTGTTGCTTTTGTTTTTCCCCGACCTTTCATTCGATAAACGATTAGTTCGAATTCTCAAAAGAATTTTGAAATTTTATGTATGGGTTGCTTGTGTTTGAACTTTGTTGCTTGATGTTAGTTAGATGATGTTTGTAATGGTTTATCTTGATTTTGGTTGTGCATTAGGATGTTGAATTATCAACAAAACTTTTCTTTTAAGGGTGGTAGCCACCTAGATAATTTAAACACAATCACTTAAACCCAGAGATCTCAAACTATCTTTCTTTCATCCTTCCAATCAGAAAACCCATTCACTACAAGTTTTCAAGTTTCCATGTCCGAAATTTCATTTCTCAAAACATCTCGAGTTATCAGAATCATTCAAGCCTTTGCTTTCTTTTCTAGCTTCTCTGAATCTCGGGGACGAGATTCATTTTAAGGGTGGTAGTCTGTAACATCTTAGGATTTTTCAAATTCTGAAAAATCAGAAAAATTAAAAACTTTTTGAAAACTATTTGTATGTCGATTTGAAAACAAAATTCATGCATGCATTCATCATTTTCTTGCATTATTTATATTTGAAATTACAATGGTTGAAATATTATTTCCACTTGAAAACCTATTTGAGAAAATATTAAAAATAAAATAAGGATTATGCTATTTATCTTATTTTACTTTAATATTTTGATTGTAATTATTAGAAATAATTATTTTCATATGTTCACAATTGTGATACCAAATTTTATTTAGCCATAAATAAATTAATTAAATTTCTATTTCCAAATTTGACAAAAGTGTCAAATTTGCATTAAATCAAATATTCAAAATTAATATTTTTAAAAAGTGATCAAAACATGTCCATAAATGTTTTAAAATAAAGATATAATTTTTAAACAAATTTAGAAATTAATTTCACTTAATTCGGAGTTCTAAAACAAAAGTTATGAAAGAATTAAGAAAAAAAAAACAAATCGGGCCAGCCGGCCGGCCCACGAACGTACCGAACCTAGCTATCGTATCCAACTCAAACCCTGAAATTCGTTTTTCCAACCACCTTTCATTCAAGCACGTATATCTCAACAAATATAACTCCAAATCCGGATCCGCTTGATCCTACGCGTTCACAACTCCGAGCCCTATCTATTCCACCATCCCTCCGCCTATATAAAGCCCTGTAGCCGCCGACATCTCTTTTACTCTTTTCGTTCCACCGAAACCCTAATCAGCGAAATAGTATTTCGTTTGTTCGACGAACAAAACCATCTCCATTCGCGACGGGGCCTTAATCATTGTTGTAGATCTCGTCGATACCTTTCCATCCCAATAAGCCTCAACTCTTTTCATCAAGCGTGGAGGAAGAATTTCGAATCGTCATCCATCAGATCTGAAATCGTATTTCTCAGATCTCCTCGCGCTCGTTGCGTCAAATCGAAATTCCTTCGGTGAAAAGGTAGATCTACTCTATATGTACAACTTTCCTGTTAACAACTTTTTATTTTAACGTACGTAATTTTCTGTATAATACAGATCGTGTTTGATGTTGTTCGAGTAACCAAACCATCTTAAAAGTTTGGGACGAGAATACGAAAGTTGTTCCCCTGATCAAGACCTTTCTTTTGCCCCAAGCCTCACCTCTTTTGGTTTAGCGAGCTGAGAGATATTTGCGTTTGAAGTTTCGGATCAGACAGGTATTTTGCGATTTGTGACCAATCTATTAATCCACTTATGTTATAATTCTGATAATTAGAAAGAGCACGTAATTCTCTACAACTTTCGTTAAGAGTGTTTTTCCATCGGAGCAACTTTATTTTTGGTCAAATTCGTAGTTCAATCCAGTCAGCCTGCCACGTCAGCAAGTCAATTCCTACGTCAGCTGTCAAAGTCAACAGTCAACCGAAAACCGGCAGTTTTGCAGAAAAATCCTAAATTTTAAATTTATCATTACTTTTTATTGGTTTGGTCAAAGTTTACAAATAAAATATTTTTGGAAAGCTTATGACACGTAGAAACTTTTGGCATCATTACTTTTATGTTTTGTCAAATTAAAATTTGTTGAAATTCAAAAGTGGCATTAATGGTAAATTGAACATAACTTCAAATTTGAAATTTAAAACTTGTCAAACTCTTTTGCTATAAATTTGAATGTCTAAGTATTGGCAGTCGTATTTTTCTACTAATTTTTGTAGAATAATTTTCTATGATTTTATAATTTATATTGATTAAATACTTTTAAGTGTTGTTTTAATGATTAAAATTGATTAAAAATTTATTAAAATTTATTTTCATCATCTATTCGAATTATAAAGTACTTAGTCATATTATAACCACTTTGGTATTAAAATGTACTTAGAAATATTTTGCCTCTTTAAACAAAATAAATTCTTTGTTAGAAAATATTGATAAATATTTTTCGACAACACTCTTCCTTAGAAAAATTTCAACATCTTAAAGATGCTAAATCTTTTCCTTAGAAAATTTTAGCATCTAGAAAACTTAGTTGTTTTATTTTGTTAAGTGTTGTCCTTAGAAATAAATTGCATTGCATGCATGACATATCTATTGTATAGTTATACTCCTTATAGGAAAACTCCTTCCTTATTTTCCCTAAGTTAGGATTATTTCAACCTAGTGTTTTGGTAAAGTGCTATGCACTTAGACACTTAGGATTTGCAAGATGGAGCTAGAAGGCCATTGAAGGACTTAGCCAAAACAAGACTTCAGAAGTATCTCCAAGAAGTAGAAGCACTTAGAAGAAAAATCAAGAGGAAGTTCATGAAGACCAACCAGAAATATTTTCCAAGTCTTGCTCTCTCTCTATTTCTTTTCTCTGAAACTTCATGAAGGACTTAGAAGAAAACAGACTCTGGAAGCATCCTCAAGATGTCAAGCACTTAGAAGAAAAGTGAGAAGAAGTTCAAGAAGGCCAACCTTCCTTTTATTCTCTAAGTCTTTCTCTCTGCATTTTCTTCTTCTCTGAGAACTCAAAATCCAAGACCAGCCTCGAGGATACAAGAATCATCAAGTCTGAAGATTATTCAAGTCTACCAAGAATTCAATCAACACATCACCAAGGAGAATATTACAAATCTGGAGATAAAGCCTGGAGGACAACTACATATTTCCTTCTTTTCCCTCTTTCCTAATCTTGTCATTTAGACTTAAATAAATTTTGATCATGATGTTATCATCTTTGAAGTTTGTTGGATCCTAGCGGCATAGTGAGATGAAGCGGCCTGGAAACAAACCTTACATGTCCACGTACATGAGACCTGTTCCACAATTTAAGTGGCTGGCCGGGTGTCTGTCTCTCTCACTTTAGTGAATATCCAATTTACAAAGAGTTGATAATAATTGTTGATCACCTCGAAGAATAGAGCTAGTATTTTCTCTAAGTATTTTGCACATCAAGACTAAGCCATTAGAGTGCTTATTCAAGATGATATAAAACAAAATATTTTATTCAACTTATGACCTTAGCCCTTAGTCCTTTTGGACCACCCTATTTGCCTTGCATTAACTTAAAAGATTTTCATGGCATGAAAAAGCATTTCTAGCCCTTAGGAATATTTTGCACATCATGCATAAACATATTTTCCTTAGAAAGTTTTATAAACCTTATTTATTCATCTAGTATGTGTTTGTATGCATTGTGGAGTTGTGCTTGCTGTTGATTGTTGTATTGCTGCTTGTCTATACTGTTAGATTGAACGGAGAGTCCCGAGTATCGTTCAAAAGAGTTGTGAACAACGACAACATTCAAAGGCAAGTGGCACACCTCATAAACTTCCTATTTGTATATGCATTACTTAGTGTATTTTTATATGCATGTGTAGGATAGTATTGCTATGCTAAACCTGTGTAGAATTCCTTATTCCTGTGTCTAGGTTCCTATGCAATACTTAGTAGAATTATTGATGCTATGCAAATGTTGTTTTGTGAAAATCTAAATTCTACTAAGTTAATGAAACACCTGGGTGGTAAGTGGTTGTATGGTTTATGTTGAGTGGCTACTCAGGTCCATGTCTATGGTTTCTGGAGTATGTACACTTGTGAATGGCCACCCAGGAACCGAGGAATCTAAAAAACTCCGAGTGACGATTGCTTCCAGTGCAGCCATTGCCATATGGGCTCTGGCTTGATCAACTATGTTGCGTGGACTCTCTCCGACTTGACAAGCAGATGTAGGGGGATGTTAGGTGGAACGGGTCAAGCCAGAGTGGGAGGGAAAATGCTTCTGAAAGATCTCGTCTCATTCTCTCCTTTCCTTATCACAAATGGTGTGTAAAGGATACCTTGGGTTGAATGGGTACAATGGTGAACATGCACAACCTCTGCAGAGTGTAAAACTAAGTACTTAGCCGTGTCCCCGGTTACGGACAATTTTGAGCAGCTGATCAAGGATGTCAACGGAGGATTCCACCATTCCAACTTCAGAAATAAAATTTGATAGGTGAACAAAGGAAGATGAGATTTATGGTTTTCATTCCATACTCGTCTTGATTTCAAGAAAAGTGTTTTCAAAAGAGTAGGAAAAATTGGCTTTATGCAAATTAGCCTTGAACTCCACCAGCCAAATATGCATATAGGCTTTAGAGTTATTCCATAAGTGTCCACCATAGTGTCACTTGCCAGACTCCATTTTTAATGGAATCTGACCCACGTTGTTGCAATATTTTTCTTATTGCAGATTTGATCAGATGACGAGTGAGGTTTCGTAAAGGTTTCGAGTCTACAACCAACATGTTTTCGCCTGTGGCAGCATGAAAGTTATAGAGGCTCACTGCTATTGTTTTCCGCTCTGTACTTTTTCAATGCTAGCTTTACGCTATGCAACTTGTATAAAATATTTTGTAATTCTGGATTATCGATGTAATATAATTGATGCTTTGTTGTGATATTACATCGTAAACTGTGTGTGCAAATGAATCGATCCAGTGATTTGCACTATACACAGGTATCTGCCTTATTAAAAGTGCAGTTACGCTACACAGATATCCTTAGCCCTCGCCGGCAACCCGCGGCAAGCGGCCCCTCTCGGCCAGTCGCGACCAAGACCATCTCGGAGAAACAGCCCACAGCCTCCTCCCGGCCAGCTGATCAACCTCCCAAGTCTCGCGGCAAGATTGTTGGACAGAAAATACCTTCTGCCCCGCCTGCAGCTGCCCCGACATCCTCGGCCCGCGACTTAGTGCTGCGTACGGGTACGTTTTCATCGTTACCACCGCCTCCCGCCGAGATCCCTACTGCTGCCTTGCGGATGTTGCGAGCAACTGTCAGTTCCTTTGTACCTTCAGGATCCCGGGACGCTGTTGCTACTCGCGCTGCCGGCGGCTCCGGCATACGGGTTGTTGATGAATACAACCAGGCCTGGCTTGCCGCCGACGCCTCCGAGACTGCAGGAGACTTGCACGCTGCAGGCCCAAGCCGCAACGCTCAAGCCCTGCATGCTCTCCAGGTGGCCGCGTTGGATGTCACTCGGGTGACCGAGGTAAGCTTGTTCTCTTTCTTTTATCAAAAAATACTTGTTCCTTCCACCACCACTAGTCCCCGAGATTGGTGCTTAGTGCTCTAGATTCCACCGAATAGCAGATCACTAGGTTCCAATCTTAGAGAAAAATCCAGGACTCGGACACCGAGTCCCCGAGATCCTCCCAACCGGGTAGGTTGCTTCAAAATTTGCTCCATCACCACTAGTCCCCGAGATTGGTGCTTAGTGCTCTAGATTCCACCGAATAGCAGATCACTATGTTCCAATCTTAGAGAAAAATCCAGGACTCGGACACCGAGTCCCCGAGATCCTCCCAACCGGGTAGCTTGCTTCAAAATTTGCTCCATCACCACTAGTCCCCGAGATTGGTGCTTAGTGCTCTAGATTCCACCGAATAGCAGATCACTAGGCTCCAATCTTAGGGAAAATTGCAGGACTCGGACACCGAGTCCCCGAGATACTCCCAACCGGGTTCCTTACATCTTTTCCAGACTAACCCCTCCTTTGTCTTGATTTCAGGAGTGCAGCCAGAAACGCCGCAACATCTTCAACCGGGTTCTTGCTGACCTCGGGCAGTCCAAGAAATCCGAGGAGCGCCTCCGGGAGGAGCAAGATGCGGCGCGCAAGGTCTCGGTGGACCAGAAGACCGCTCTCGCCACCGCGCAATCCGAGATCGCGCGGTTAAACGGCGAGCTCGAAAAGGTCAAGGCTGCTACGACCGATATGAAGACGCGCTTCATCGAGGCGAGCAAGAAGCAGAAAGAAACCTTGGACCAGTCCGAGGAGCGCGCACATACTGCTGAGACCGAGCTTGCTCTTCTTCGGTCACGGTCTGATACTTGGCTCTCCGAGCTCACTGTATTGAACCGGGATCTGAACAGTAAGTGGACCGACATCCCTCTTCTCTTGCTGCTTCCTTTCTTCGCTGCTGCTTTTCTTATGACTTAGTTGCTTGACAGTTCTTCTTTTTAAAGGGGAATTTGAGCACTCCCGGGAGGCTGCTGTTAAAGCCGTTGCTGCCGCCCGCGAGAAGCGTGCCGGGAAGGGTCCTGTCTCGGAAGCCTGGGACATCGAGGATCATATCACCGCTCTGAAGGCCCGGATAGTACCTCATCGAGGGACATCGGGACTGAACTGCTCAGCGCTGCGGTCCAGGTCCACGGCGCACTGTGGCCGAGCATCCGCGGGACGCTCTCGATTCCCTAGCTCGCGAGCGCACTCCGGGGTGCGGGGAGTCGCATCCACGACTGGAAGCGTTCCGGTGCGCGGGCTGGTGCCGACCAGGTCTTGACCCAAGTACTTAGCTGGTACGAAGGTCTTGATCTGGAGGCGATCCAGCGTCTGCGGACGGTTTCGGCTTGGGTCAACGATCCGGAAAAGGTCCAACGCCGACAAGAGGTGGCGCACCGCATCGCCTCGTGGGCCAGCATCCATGCCTTCACCGCCAGCGCCGTTCCTTCTGACTCTGAATAAGATTATGAGGACGACGAAGATACCGGCGCTACCGGCGACGCGGAAGAGGAGACTCCGGAAGAAGACGATGCCGCCTCCGGTGCCGCGCCCGAGACCGTGGTGCCCCGGGATGCTGCGACTTCGCCGAGACCCGAGGTCTCCCAGACCGAGGTGCACCCCGACGCCCCGAGTAGTGCTGCCGGAACTGAAGCCGAAGTCGCTCCCGCTGCTGCTCCTGCTGCTTCCGATGCTCCTGCTTCCGAGGCTGCTGCTCCCGAGGTCTCCGTCGAGAAGCCGACTTCCCCTACCGCTTGAAAAACTTAAGAGTAGCTTCGTTAAATCCCCGGGATGCCGGGTGCAAGATGTATCACATTCTTATATTATTTCCGTTCCGTACTGAACTAGCTATTCGAACAACTTATGTCAATTTATTCTGTTATGAGTTCCCGAATTGCCTTTCATGTTTACCGTAGTTAGGTAGTTTCTGCTCTTGTCTACCATTTCGGCGTTCGACAGTCGAGTCACAAAACTCCACATACGGCATACATTACTTAAAACAACCCGAGTTCCGGCTAACCGAATTCCCGACATAAACAACAACTAAGTTAGTAAAAAACAAGCATGCTGGACAAGTTCCTGCTCCAAGTCCCCGAGACCATTTTCGTGTTTCCCACCTTCCCTCTCTTTGCTCTTGACTACCATTTCGGCGTGCGTCAGTCGAGTCACAAGATGATTTCACATGACATACATTACTCTCACTTTGAGAATCGGACTCGGAACTTTCCCGGCATGCACACAATATAAAAGATAGCTATCCGGCATTCCCCGGGTTCCTTCCCGGGATGCCGTTACAAAATAATAAATAAACTTGACGAAACGAAAGAAAAAAGAGCACAGAATTAGGCAGTCCCCGGGTTCCTCCCGGGGTGCCTTTCTTCCATAAATACTGAAAATTGAGATACACATACACTGAGCCCTTTAAGTGTAAAAGGGTCGAAGTAGAGCTACATTCCATGGACGCTTGGTTTCCTCACCGGATTTGTCCATTACACCTTTCCTAGCCTCCTGTGCATCTACAAGGTAATAAGAATCATTGTGCAACGCCCTGCTTATTACGAAAGGTCCCTCCCATGGAGGTGACAATTTATGCATTCCTGCCGTGCGTTGGATGAGCCTCAGCACCAAATCCCCTTCTCGGAACACCCTCGGGTGTATTTTCCGGCTATGATATCGGCGAAGATTTTGCTGGTAAATTGCAGACCGAGAGAGTGCCAACTCCCTTGCCTCTTCGAGTAAATCCACATCATCTTCTCGGGCCTCCTTTGCCTCGGTCTCGGTGAACATTGTCACTCTCGGGGAATCATACTGTATGTCGGTCGGGAGTACTGCGTTAGCACCGTATACCATGAAGAATGGCGTGTAGCCGGTAGATCTATTCGGTGTAGTCCGGAGACCCCATAACACCGCCGGCAACTCCTCTATCCAGCATCCCGGAGTTCTCACCAGTGGTTCGATCAAACGAGCTTTGATACCGGCCAAGACTAAGGCATTTGCTCTTTCGACTTGCCCATTTGCTTCCGGGTGTGCGACTGATGCTACATCCAGCCGGATTCCCTTCTCAGCACAAAATCGAGCGAATTCCCCCACAACAAAGTTGGTGCCATTATCCGTGATAATGCTGTGCGGGTATCCGTATCTCAAGATGATGTCTTTCAGGAATTGCACAGCGGTGTGTCCATCGCACCTCCGGATTGGCTTGACCTCTATCCACTTGGTGAACTTGTCCACCATCACCAGTATATGTGTCATGTTGCCTCTTGCCGGTTTGAATTGCCCGACCATATCCAAACACCATACTGCGAACGGCCAAGTGATGGGGATTGTTTTCAGTGCTGACGCCGGCATGTGTATCCGGTGAGCAAATCTCTGGCATCCTCCACACTTCCGGACAATATCTTCTGCCTGCTGTAATGCAGTGGACCAGTAGAACCCATGCCGGAATACTTTCGCCACCAGGGCCCGGGATGATGCATGATGCCCACACTCTCCCTGATGTATCTCCAGGAGCATCTCTTGCCCTTCTGCCGGTTCTACACATCTCTGAAGTAATTCAGTGACACTTCTCTTGTACAGCTCTTGATTGATGATAGTGTATGCTTTTGATCTTCGCAGTATTTGCCGGGCTTCCACTTCACTTTCCGGAAGAGTTCCCTCCAAGATGTAATCCATAATAGGCTGTGCCCATCCCGGGACAGGTCTAACCGGGAATATGGGAGCGTCTATGTCCATTGGCTCTGCCGACATCACCTCTATCATCATCTTTCTTTGCCTCTCTGAGCACTGGGACGCAGTCCCCGGGTTCGATGTTATGCTCCCGACATCTACTTCCATAGGTACCGCATCTGAACCAAGCTCCTTGGGGATGAAGATCGAATCTGACTCGGGTGAGGGTTGAATAGATGGCTTCCTCAAATGCTCCAGAGCTATCCCGGGTGGGATTGCATCCCGAGATGATCCTAGCTTGGACAAGACATCCGCTGCCTCGTTTTCTCCTCTGGGTATGTGCTTGAACTCGCATCCTTCAAAAACTCCGGAAATTTTCTGCACATGAAACCTGTATAAGGCCATGTTTGCATCAAGGGCATCCCAATTCCCCGATACCTGTTGTACTACGAGGTCCTAGTCACTAAAGCACTCTATCCGTCGGATGCCGATCTCCTTGGCGATGGTCTGTCCATGAACCAAGGCCTCATATTCTGCGACATTGTTGGATGCCCGAAAATGGATCTGCAGCACATACTTCAGTACATCTTGTTTTGGGGAAGTGAGAACCACTCCGGCACCCAATCCGATCTTAGCCTTTGAGCCATCGAAATGCATCCTCCAGAAATTGTAATCCGGCATCGGAGGTTCATACTGCATCTCGGCCCAGTCTACCAAAAAGTCCGGCAGCGCCTGCGACTTGATGGCATCTCGTCTCTCATACGCCGGAGCGAATGGAGACAACTGGATGGCCCATTTGGCTACCCGGCCGCTAGCGTCCTTGCAACCGATGATCTCGGCGAGAGGAGCTTCGCACACCACTTTGATCGGGTGTTCCTGAAAGTAGTGCTTGAGCTTGGTCACTGCCATGTACACCCCATACGCCATCTTCTGGTAGTGCGGGTAGTTCTGCTTGGATTCCGAGATCACCTCACTGAGGTAATACACCGGCCTCTGTATCAGCTTGCCCCCTTCTTCCCTTTCTACCACCATTGCCACACTGACTACTCAGGATGTTGCGGCAATATACAGCAGCATAGGTTCCTTGGGTAACGGGGATGCCAACACAGGTGCTGTTGAGAGCATTCTCTTCAAATCGTTGAACGCCGCGTCAGCCTGCGGGGTCCAAACAAATGTCTTGCTCTTCTTCATCAGTTGATATAGTGGCAAGGCCTTCTCCCCAAGTCGACTCACAAACCGACTTAGGGATGCCAGACACCCGGTAAACTTCTGCACGTCCTTGAGGCGCACGGGCAACTTCATGCTCTCAATAGCACGAATTTTACCCGGGTTGACTTCGATTCCCCGGCTTGAGATGAGGAAACCGAGTAACTTCCCTGCCGGAACACCAAATGTGCACTTATCCGGGTTCAATTTCATCCGGAATCTTCTTAGGTTCTTAAATGTTTCCCTCAGATCATCTATCAGTGAGGCTTTTTCTTTTGTCTTTATGATTATGTCATCGACATAGACCTCGTTATTCCGGCCTATTTGATCATGCAAACATTTCTGCATGCATCTCTGGTATGTGGCACCAGCATTCCTCAAACCGAAAGTCATGACACGATAGCAGTAAGCCCCGTAAGGGGTAATGAAAGCAGTTTTCAATTGATCATCCGGATTCAAAGGTATCTGGTGAAAACCAGAATAAGCATCTAAAAAAGTCAAAAGTTCACTCCCGGCAGTGGAGTCTATTACTTGATCTATCCGGGGCAGTGGAAAGGGGTCTTTCGGGCATGCTTTGTTAAGGTTGCTGAAGTCGATGCACATGCGCCACACCTTAAGCAGGAGGGGATTATCCTTCTTCTTCTCCACCAGGACCGGATTCGACATCCAATCCGGGTGCAGCACCTCCATTATGAATCCAGCGGCCAGCAGTATAGCCAGATGCTCCATGACCGCGGCTCTTCTTTCATCCGAGAGGCGCCTAGTCGGTTGCTTCACCGGCTTCGCATCCGGTCTAACAAATAGAGAGTGCTCAGCCAACTCCCTCGGGATGCCTTGCAGATCGCCACTCGACCATGCAAAAGCATCCCGATTCTCACGGAGGAAGTCGACGAGCTCGCCTTCCTATTTGCTGTCCAGGTTGCTGCCAATGATAACTTGGCGCTCCGGGTTGCTAGGGTCCACACCCACCTTCTTGGTCTCTTTGGGGGGCTGAAATGACGCACCCTGCTCCGGGTTCACCATCCCGGGTATTCCGAGCTGGGAGGTCTTGGCCATTGCCACCACCTGCTGGATCCTCTTCTTCTCTTCCGCGATCACCAGGGACTCAGCTAAGCACGACCCCGCCGAGGCACATTCCATGGAGCGCTTGTGGTCTCCCGAGATGGTGATTACACCGTTAGGTCCCGGCATCTTCATCTTGAGGTAGCCCACGTGAGTCGAGATCATGAACTTGGCGAGGGCCGGTCTGCCGATCAGTGCGTGATACGGGCTCTCGAGGTCCACGACCTCGAACTCCAAGCTCTCGGTTCGGCAGTTCTCCCGAGTTCCGAATAGCACCTCAACCCAGATTTTTCCCATGGGTGAACACGAGACTCCGGGCACAATGCCGTGGAAGGTTGTCTCGGTAGGTAGCAGGGTGTTCATGGACACTCCCAGCTTCAGCATCGTGTCCTTGTACATGATGTTAATGGCACTGCCATTGTCAATCAGAACTCGGCTGAAGCGGACGTTGAGGTTGGGTCCGACAAAAGTTGGGTCCACCACCAAGGCATACGCTCCCGGCTTAGGCATCACACGGGGGTGATCCTTCCGGCTCCATGTGATCTCCATCTCAGACCAGTGCAAAAACTTGGGCACCGCCGGGATTACAGCATTCACCTCCAGGGCACGTTGCCGCACACTCTTTCGGTCAGTGGGTTCGGTCACGAAGACCACATAGCTCTGATGTGCCTCCCGGTAGTTGCTCTGCTGGTGTCCGGCTTGGTTACTTGTGCCTGCACCGTTGTCGTTCCGGGTATGCACCACATTCACCGGGCGAGGTGGAGGTCCTCTCGGAGGAGGGGGAAGTCGAACAGCATTGGCCCCCGATGTCGGAGGAGGGGGTCTCGGGATATTGGGCCGAGATGCCGGAGCACCCTGCCGAATAGCTCCCGAGCTACCTTCCTGCAACGTGCGCTGATACCAGCTGCACTGCCGAGTAGAGTGGTTTGCGGGCTTGTTGGCCTCCAGAGTATGGTAGCAGCATGGCTTGTTCAGCATCTCCTCATAGGTCAGGAGCTTCTTTTGCTCCACCCAGGTCTTTTGCACCTCCTGACTCTGACCCCAAGCCGGACCACTTGTCTTTTGATGCTGGTTGTTGCCGGCATCCTCCTGCTCCCGGGTCACTGCGGCGACGTGCTGTGCGGCATGGTGGTACTCGGGTTGATTCCTCTTGTGGCCGAACTCCTGGCGATCATGGCTTCTGCTCGGTCCTGAACGCTGAGGTCCCGCATTCCTCCTGTTGGAGTCACCGACATCCACCAGGGGTTGCATGGGATCTCCAAGCGTATAGGTATCGGCGATGCGCATGGTTTCTGCCAAGGTCGTTGGCATCTTTCTCTGCAACTTCTGCCACAGCATAGAGCCATGCCGGCATCCTTGTGCAAACCAGGAGATGGCTTGTGCCTCTACCACTCCTTCGCAAGAGTTGCGAATATTGCTCCACCGGGTAAGGTACTCCCGGTCAGTCTCATTGCTCCTTTGCCTACAGATGGCGAGCTGCTGAGGCCTGTTGGGCCTTTTGTATGTGCTGGTGAAGTTACTGATGAATGCCTCCTCGAAATCCAACCAGCAGTCTATGCTGCCAGTTCTCAAGTTGTTCAACCAGATCCGGGCTGGTCCTTCCAACATCTGCGGCACATAACGTACCGCCCATCGTCTGTTTCCACCGGCCATGCTTACTGCAGTTACATAGTCGGTTAGCAAGTCCTACGGCTTCTTGCTGCCGTCATAGGTCTTGGCACCCCTGTTGAGCTGAAAGTTCCGAACAGGTGGTTCCCGCATAATCCGAGGTCCAAAGCAGGCAGGTCCCGGAGGCCCTTGCTCTTCCACCAACTCAGATTGGTGAATCCGGTCGAGCCGGAATCTGGCGTCTGCCGGGTTCAACTGTCTGGTTCCTATCCGAGATCCCAAGGGGTTCTCGGATGGCTGATACCCGAGCTGCTGCAAGCTCGAGTTGCCATCATTGAGCCTGTCCTGCACAGGGATCACGGCCTGCTGGGGAACAGAGGCGACCTCCCTCTGTGGGTTTCCCTGAACGTGAGGAGGATTCCGGGGTGGATTACCACGGCCAACCGGGTTATTGTTTCCTACACCCAGGTTACCATCCCCACGGGTACTTCCCGCCTGTCCCGAGTTACGCTGTCCGGCATGTCCGGCTTGCTGGATACCGGCGAAGGCCGGATCGTAGGTCTGTAGCTGCTTGTTCTTCCCGGAACCTCGACTCCGGCTCCGGCTCTTGCTCTTGCTCTTGCTCCTGCTCGGATGCGGGGAAGAGGCCTCCCCATCCGATTTCTGGCTATTGGGTCTGGCAGAGTGCACTTGAGATCCTGCCCCGGGGTTCTTCTTCTTGAACGCCTGATTCTGCCGATTGGCCTCAATCACCAACTCGTTCACGTGCTCCTGCTGCTTGCGTAGGGCCTCACCAGATAACCCCACCAAATCGGCCATGGCGGCTTCGGCGGCTCTAAGGGTTTTCGCCGGTGAGCTATACACCGGCTTCCCCGCAGAAATCCGACTTCCTGTGTTACTGGTGGTGGCTCCACCAGCCAGTTCCTCATTCACCATTCTTCCTTTCTTGCGCAGATCCGCAATGCGCTTCTCCCGGGAGTCTATCTTAGGGAATCCGTGAGCTGCATTGTACTCCCGGAGGCTAGCGGTGAGCTCGCGGCGGATCTCGGCGATCTCCTGTGCTTCAGCGAGTAGCAACTTCCGCTGCTCCTCCAACTCAGCCGAAGTGGCCTGGGTATCCGCTTCGGCAGCCACTGGTACAGCCAACTTGGCCACCAGTCCCGAGAGGGGATCCGGGCGGCGCCGCGGCTGGGACGGCTGCGGATCGCCATCTCGGGCCGCAGGTCTTTCCTGCGGGGGTTTGGCCAAACGGGGGTGGCCGTCGGTATCGCCGTCCGCGTCCTGGTACTCCTCCTCGGTAGCCCCGACCATCATCACCGCGACGGAACTCGGGGGGCGACCGGCACGCAGACCCCGAGCAGCGCAGAGCATGGGAGGGTCCTCAGCTTCCAGGACCACGTCCGGGTAGCTACAGACGACCTCTGTGGCGACGTAGGTGGTGAAACCACCGAAGTCAATAAGACATCCGTTTACCGGAAACGGTTTGTTCCGGAAGCACCCTGCGTTGTCGCAGACGAAGTCCATCTCCCCTAGCCTTACGGCTAGGCCAGAGAGAACCCGAACGTCGAAATGAACGGGGGAGCCTGTCCGGATGTGTACACCAGCCAACGCCTCCGTCTGCCCCACGGTGGGCGCCAACTGTCGTGGTGGTGTCACGGCAGATGCCATAGGATGGCTAATTTGTGGGGCCGATGGACGTTGGTGGATCCGGGGAGGGATAGCGAGCTGAATAGCCCACACGAGGAGGAACCCGGTGTGACCGAGTTCTCCTAAGAACAGGAAATAACAACAACACGATGAAGGGAAGATCTAACAAACAACAACAAAGGCACGAAGGCACACAACACACACACGATATACCCAGGTTCAGGGCCCTCGTGAGGAGGTAACACCCCTACTCCTGCCTTTCTTCTCTATATAAGTGTGGTACAAGAACTACAACTTGCTGCTCGATCTCTCAAAGGGAAGAGTACAACGAACTAGATGAACTCAAGGTGAGAAGGAGTAAGTGCTCTAAGAGTAAATGCGACTATAGATTTGGCTCTCAAGTTGGTCTCTTGCTCTCAGGAGCAGTTATGGCGCCTTTTATAGAGCTCCGGCCAGGAGGGCCGGAAACCCTAAACTGGCTTGGCCCCACCGGACAGGTCTAGCCGGCATGCCGTCACCGGCTAGTGCGACCTAGTCGCCGGGCTATCCGGTGTAGCCCCTTCGTCATCATCTCGACAAGGACGGCAGGCGCCGTCCTGCATCATCATTGTCCCCCTGTCAGAGACAAGACATGTCTTTGCCCATCCCGGATAGCCTTTTCCGGATTGCCGGGCTAGGCATGTCAGGTCTTGTCGTACCACGATCGTACCGGCTGACGCGCTCCCGTGTCAGGCGGGAGGTGACCATGCTTCCGTATCAGGCGGGAGGTGACCATGCTTCCGTATCAGGCGGGAGGTGACCATGCTTCCGTGTCAGGCGGAACGGTACTTCCCCCCGCAATAGACAGGAGAGCCTGCTACGGACCGTTGACGTCCTGCCGGAAGCCCTCACGCCGGCTACCTCCTCGCTTGCCACTGTGAGCCTCTTCTGCATAAGGTCAAGACCGAGACATATACTCCGGTTAGTACTTACCCGGACTACCTATCCGGTAAAGCCGAGTACACCTTCATCCGGGAGTCTCCTCGGAGTCCTAGATCCGGGATCCTTTCCGGAGGCGTCCGAGCTCGTCTCAGGATGAGTATCTCTAGGCCTAGCCTCCCGAAGATGTCTTAGCTTATCAGCAAAGACATCTTCGAGAACTAGTTCTTAGAGGAACCACCCGCTCATGCTTGTGTTGCGATTGTGAGGGCCGGGGGTGTCTATTTATAGCTGCGAGACCTGACCCTTGCGCCTGCCAGGAGGCACTTTGTCCTCTACCAGCGCTCAAGGGTCAAGCTATCCTTTCAGTACAGCAGGAGGTGTCCCTTGCTCTCGCCAAAGGTCAGGTACTGTTGGCACCTTATTGAATTATACCGGGATCTGCCCCTACCCGGGGGGCAGCCCCCCGACAGCAGGTCTCCTGACGTGGCGGTGTGGTGTCCCGAGGAAAGACCGTGAGGTCTGGTGGAGCACACGGGGCCGAGGAGAATAAACCTACCGGGAGGCCCCGATACTAGAGTGGTCATAGTGGAAAGTTTTGATCGTGTTATCCGGACCCCCGCATGCTGTCGTATGACGGGCCGTGGCAGACACGGCGGAATAACCGATAGGTGTGGGTAAAGTGTGCAACCTCTGCAGAGTGTAAATCTATTCGAATAGCCGCGTCCGCGGTTAGGGACGGTTGGAAAGGCCACTGATCTAGGCGTATGGGCAATTTGGTTCAAAAAGAGAAATGTTTCCAGAGAAAACAAAGAGACATGAAAGAGGTACCTGGGAGGTACGGAATTTGGGTGAAGATGGTTGATCTCGGGGAGACATCCAGTCCGATCTCAAGGCAGGAGAAAGGGGTTACCCCTATCCTAGTGTTTTGATAAACTTTGATAAACGAAAGTTTTGAACTTGGATATGTCCTTGCTATATCTAAGAGAAGAGAATTCTATCTCTAAATGTTTCTTCAACAAAGATATAGAGATGTCGTATTCTCTATGTCTAAAATCATGGTATTCGAAAACTGAGCCCTATAGTCGTATATATAGCAGCCTTCCCAGTTTTCCAAAAGTGTTTTTCTTGCACTATCATGAGAATTTAAAACTAAAGGTGGTCTTGCGAGTACGTAATTGTACTCATGTGGCTCTGTCCCTGGATATTCAAATGTCCAGATTGCAATGAGGAGGCCTACATCGAGGAGGAGGTGTTTGACGACGACTTCGCCACTTAGCTATCACCGGTCAACTGCACTTGTGGGAATCTGCGCTCGGAGTTGTGAAGAGCCGTCGCTAGCCACGAGCTTCCGCTATCTTAGTTAATTCCGTCTTGTGTGACGAGGTTTGTTGACTTTGGTCGTATGACCGTCTATGTGTTGTAGGACTTTTATTCGTACGACTTGAATGATGTAACTCTTTGATACCTATGTTGGTTATGTGATTGCGATGCACTGATAATTGGGATCGTGATCTCTTACATAACATGGGCATCTCGGACTTTTCCGAGGGGTCCCTACAGACTTGGTATCAGAGCCATCGTTGACCTTAGGAGACTTTAGCTAGGATGGGCGTCGACGTCACGCAAAAATGTTTGTTTTTCCTAAATAGCTAGGAGAAAAATACTTAAAATATGCAGAATCTACTGCTACTCCTCACTCCCCTCTGATATTATTCACTGATTAATTTTATACCTGCATTAAATCTTATGATTTTACCTGTTTAAAATTTGATACATCGTTCACTAATTAAACCTCCATTTAAAATTGTGTGTAGATGAGCGGACAGTTCTCGTCATCGATTCAGTTGGGAGCTGTGCCAGATACCGGAGTTTCGCGTCTGTTCCAGGCAGACCTACTCCAGTTGACCCAGCACCTGAGGTGTCCGCTACCAGAGCTGCTGATTGGACGCTGTCTGCCCATGGGGGGAGATGAGCTGTCCTGGGCTGTGAGGTGCATCCTTCGAGGGCCATTGGTGCCACCCTTCGCCGAGGAGCTGGTTGAGGATGCCCTTGCATCTACTCAGATGGGAGCATTCGTCATCGTGCTGCAGAGAGCCCTCGCCCGCTTGGTGTGTGCTCATAGTTCCGAGCTGGGCGGCACCCGCTTTGAGTTTTACTCTGGCTTGGACGAGCAGAGTAACCCTGTGCCGCCGTGTCCCCACCCCATTCTCGGTAACCACTTGGCCGAGCTGGGACTCCTCGTCGAGTACACCCAGTCCCAGCTGGTCGTTAGTCGGTATGAGAGTGACCTTCACCGTCTTAATCATGACGGAGCTGAGGTGCGGATCTCGAAAGCTGAGCTGAGGATAGAGGACTTGGAGACGCAACTCGAGGCCTCTCAGGACCAGCTGAAGACCCTGGAGCTGAAGCTCAAGGCCTCGGAGGAGCGTTTAGCGGAGTCCCAGGCAGAGCTCAAGATAGAGCGCAAGGAGCGCCGTTCCACCTTCGCACGCCTCCAGACTACTCGTTTCTACAGGTTCCAGCTTGTCGGGATGGTTGAAATGCTCAGGTCGACCGTTGATGCCCGAGACGAGCGGATCAGCGAGTTGGAGAGTAAGGTGGAGGCTCTGAGCAAGGAGAATGATGATCTTCTGCCTGAGGATGAGGATCCTACCGAGGACGTAGATATGGAGCCCGTGAGCGAGCCGGGTGATGACGACCTTCGAGGCGAGGATGCTGAGGACTCGGGAGCGGTGATGTCTGAGGACGAGGACCCCGACGAGCCACCCTTTGACAGTGACGCTGCCGTGGACGTGGAGTAGTTGGTTGCGCAGTATCTTTTGGGTTAGGACCGAACCATCGCGATAAGTGTATGCGATTGTGTGGTCTAGTTAGCGTGTGTGTGTCTGGATGATGTAAGAACTATGCCAGTCAATGTTTTGTTGTTGTGCACTTTGTGATGATGCTTTTGGAACCTTGCTATGAGTTGGAATCATGTCTTTTTAGGAATATTGTCTTGATGAAACTTGTATGTTTTGTGTATGCTTGATGAACCCCTTTTTCAAAAACTTGTTTTAAAAGTTTCTTAGTAGAATGATAATGTGTGTTTATTTCTGAAATTCAGAATGGCAAGGGATCCACCCCCACCCCCACCACCCGACCCATCTATGGCTCAGGTGCTCCGTCTTCTCATGGAGGATCGCGAGGCGGCTCACACTGAGAGAAGCGCCAATCTTGCCACCCTGCAGCATCTTGCTCAAATTGCAGTCAATCAGAATGGTGGCCAAGGGAATGAAGAACCCCGCTTAAAGCTTCGTGACTTTCAGAACACAAATCCTCCAGTTTTCTCCAAGAGTGAAGTGCCATTGGATGCCGATGACTGGATCCGTACTATAGAGAACAACTTGAGGGTCGCCCAAGTGGGTGACAACGAGAAGGTGGTCTACGCCACTCACTACCTCTCTGGTTCTGCCCGAGCATGGTGGGAGGCCATTCGTGCTCTGTTGCCACCGGAGGAAGTTGTGGCTTGGCCAGCATTCAAGACCAAGTTCTTGAAGCGTTATGTGCCCTCTGGACTCGTCAGTATCATGCGAGAGAAGTTCTTGCAGCTCAAGCAAGGCGGGATGTCGGTGGGTGAGTACTTGGAGAAGTTTACTTCTCTAGCAAGGTATGCGCCCACCGATACCGATACAGAGGACAAGAAGAAAGAGAGGTCCATGAATGGACTTCATGATGAAATGCAGTGCATTCTGGTGGTGATGCCTTTCACCGACTTGGAATCATTGGCAGATGTAGCCATTATGATGGAACACAAACGCAAGGCTTCGTTTGACAACCGCAAGCGTCGCCAACTGATGCAGCAAGGCAGTAGCAGCAGCAGCCCAACAGGAAGTTATCCCCGTCCGCGCCCTTCACCTCCACCGAGACCTTCTTATCCATCACCAAGGCCTCCAACATTTGCACCAAGACCTAGATACTCTTCTCGCCCGCCTGCACCTCGTCCCGGAAGTGGTTCCAACCCCGGCCTCAACTTTAACAGGCTGCCTGCTCCGAAGCCCACAGGAGGATGTTTCACTTGTGGACAGCCTGGACATTTCTCGCGGGATTGCCCCACTAGACAGCCCGCTGGTGGTCGCCCCAATGCGACAAAGATGAACCAAGGTCCACCCCGTCCACCTGGAGGCAAGAACCCGTATCCCAAGAAAGCATCCCCTGCCACCCGAGGTCACCTGAATCACATCAGTGCAGAAGAAGCTCAAGAGGCACCAGATGTGACGCCCAAAAATCGATACTATGTAGATTTAAGCGATCCAGCCGAAATCCGCATAATAACGATTTTAGGTCGCCCACCAGACATAAGGTGCACGCCGAAACATGCGCATTATGTGGGTGGAATTGTGATAACATTACAATAGTTCCGATACATCCACAAATACAACAGAAGATATAATTACAACAACGACTCGAACGAGTCAAGATACAAATGATACAATACAAAGATACAAATGACAGCGGAAGCAAAAATAGTATCCGACTACGGATAAGATACAAATTGGACTAAGAGTCCTGAAGATAAGCAATGGCGCCATATCCCTGCCCAGCCAAGCCGGAGGGCTTCCCAAGCTAACGTCGTCAGACTTCAAACCTGTTGACTGCACATAAAGCACATCCCAAAAGAGGGTCAGGGCACTCCCTGGCAAGCAAAACCGACTTGCCTACTTTCTACACCATCTCCCAAAATATAGGGGAGGTGGACTTAGCGGCAGCAGCACTAGCAACCTAAAGAGACACGCTACAACTTCCGTCTAATCAGAGAGGGATAAGAGAGCGCATAAGATAACCAACTACTACTAACACCAAACATAACCCATTCTCGGATTAACCCCCTCAACCAAGTATGAGGAAGCAATTCGGGAATACTCACACATTGAACAAATTTTAGTTACCGGTTATTGTGAAAGTAATTATATATTACTAGTCAGGTTAATTAACAATGATTAGGTGTAAGTTGTCTATGATCTTGTTAGCCAGCATCATCACCAAGTCGTCCATAACCGTGGACACGGCTCATCGATAAGATTATACCCTGCTGGGGTGCACTACTGGACCCGTACTCGTTCGATCAACCCCAAAAGCAAGCCAGAAGGTAGGGCATCTCAACACGGCAAATCTCTTCTCTACGACCCATCCAGGGAACCGCATGATTGTGTGCACGGCTAATCAGGTCCAGTGCCCGCGGGATAGGACCTTCATAGCACTCTAAGAACGTGCCACCCTATATGAGAATCGACTACTCCATCATCATGAGATCGTTAGGTAACCATATGCATGCATCAAATGGAAAGCCCGAACTACTTGCGGCGCCCTGGATAAGAAGAGGATTAGATCGAAGCCGTGGGGGGCTCCATAGGGCCTCCCACAAGCGGTTAGTGCGCTCAAAATTGGATCCGAGGACAAGAACTGAGTTCCTAGGTCGACACTTAGCAGAACAAAGCACCTCGCAAGGCCTTCCGCCGGTGCCTTATATTTTAATTATAATACCCCAATATAAGACAACATTTTATTAAGGTAGAATAATCTATCATGCTCAGCAGGTGAAATTAAATAAGACATACAGACGACTCGCACAAATAACTCTAAGCATGCGCTACGACTCGCAAGGCTAACAGATAAACATACAACAGGTGATGGGATGTGGGGATAAAGCTGTATGGGCTGCAGGATAAACATGTGATGGGATCGCGATAAAGAATCGAATACTAGGGTAGCAGAGATCAACGGCAGGAATGAAAGACAATGTATAGGTAAACAAGCAAACTTTGCTTGCCTGGAATCCCGCATGGAAGCAGATCTTGTCGTTGCTCACACATCTCAACGTCGTATCCGCGAAGAACCAACAAACACTGGAAAACGTAAAAGATGCATTTTATAACTACGGCAAAGATCCAGCATGATCATGTGAGAATGATGCATGACATGGCAAGATGCAATTTGAGATGCACATAATCCAAATTAAGTGGAACCGGGGTTCCGACAATTAATACTTAGGTGCAAGTTATTTATCTACTCAACAATATTAAATGTTGGTTAACATGGTAACACATGGCACGGGTGATCTAATCAAATTAAATGGAATAGGGCATTATATATTTATTACCCCTAGTCATTCCATATTTAATTATTTAGTTGCAATTAACAAAGTATACTAAGTAATTAAAATAACAGATGCAAAATGGCATACAAATGGCATATTAACATTCTTTGCATTTTTCTGATATAAAAACATATAAAGATTATTTAATTTGGAGTTATAGATTAAAAGTTATTAGCATATTAAGTTTAGGGGTGTTTCTGCAAAAGTGCAGGGACCCATCCGTGATGAAAAAGTGCTGGCGAGGTTCTCTGTGCAGAAACAGGAAGAGCAGGGGGCTGAGCGCAAAGATCCATTGCCTTTTTGCACCGCGCCTGGGCTAGCCAGTGCGGCTGCCAGGCGGGCCCGAGCCACGTTGGCGCGTGTGGGTGCTGCGCTGGCCTCCGATGTCTATGACAGGCGGGGCCCGCTTGTCAGGGAGCGCGAGACAAAGAAAAAAAGGGGCTTTTTATTCTCAACTCGCCCAGGACGGAATTCGAACCCGCCATCTCGCACGCGCGGAAGTTCGGTGGTGTTGGCCACTGGTCCGGTCGGGTGCTAGCGATAGGAAAGCAACGTATTATGTTTTATAGCTGCTGCTCGCCGTCAGGTTCTGTCAAAACTGAAGAATCCCGCCGGAGATAGAGACTGTGGCGGTGATGCTAGCCTCCGACGACCATCCCCGGCGGGGCTACGGCGGGCGTGGGTGCGGATTCGGGTGACGTTCTCGTTTTTCCACTCGGATGCGAAGGAGGAGGCTCAGATGTTTCCGATTCGTGCTCGAGCTCTCATGCGGGTGCCATGGCCATGGCGGCCCGAACCCAGTCGTGCTCGCCAGCGACTCCTATGGACAGAAACGAACGAAAAAAAAGGGCGGGGACGGATTCAGAGCTCACCGGGAGGGGCTCGGAGAGTCATTCGTGCTCGACGTAGGTCGGAGGCGACGAATTTGCGGCGGCGGCGGCGATGTCGAGGACAACGGGGACGAGTCCGACAGCCCTAGCAGCTACATGCCCAAATCCTTCGGGGAAGAGGACGGTGGCGACACGGTGCCTCTCCTGGGCCTGCGGGGACTTCTTCGACGTCGCCGGAGCGGCGGGGCGACGGCGATGTCGCTCTGGTGGGGGCGTGGGTGGAGAAAACAGCGGAGGAAGGAGAAGAAGAACAGAGGAGGATGGAAGAGAGGGGGCGGCGGCTGAGAGGGAGAGGGAGCTAGGGTTTGGGGGAAGAGAGGGTGCGGCTTGTCTTAAGGAGAGAGGGGGAAAGGTAGAGGCAGGAGCACATGGAGGTGGGGGCACCATGGCGTCAGGCTTTCTTTTCTCCTCTGCTTTCTTCTCTGACCGTACGGAGGTAGGAGGAGAGGAGAAGTGGGCCGGGGTGGGCTTCGACCAGAAAAAGAAGGTGGGCCAGAGTGGGGGGTTTCGGCCCAGGTAAGTATTTTTTCTCCCTGTGATTTTTCTTTTAATTCTTTTTCTGTTTTTGTATTTCTAAAACAAACTAGAAAAGAATTTTGAATAAAGAACCTTTACAAAATAGTTTTAGTTTAAAATAGGCAATTTAATAAACTAGTTTTTATAATATTTGCAAAAGATTTAAAATACACATTTTAATTAACTTGAAAAGCATTTGAATTTAATTGTGGGAAAAGAATTTAAATGGAGTTGAATTTAAATGCAACAATTTTAATTCTTGACAAATAAAAAATGATGCATGATGATGTCATGTTGATGCAAAAAGAAAACAAACAAAAAATCTAATTGGGGATAAAACCCTGGGCGTTACACCAGATCTGGTTATGGGTACGTTCCCTGTCAACTCAGTTCCTGCATCAGTTCTGTTTGATTCGGGAGCTTCCCATTCTTTTGTTACGGAACCTTTTGTTAGGAAAAGTGGTATGGTTCCAACTTTGCTGAATCGTCCTATGAGTGTGCAAATTCCGGGGGCCACTACTAAAGCCATTGTATCTTGCAAGGAGGCTCCTGTGGAAATTCAAGGGGCCCGATTCCATGCGGATTTGGTGGTATTAGGAAAGCAAGGGATAGAAGTGGTTTTAGGGATGGACTGGATGGCAGTAAATCGAGGGAAAATAGATTGCACTAACAAATATGTCACACTAACCACCCCGGAAGGAGAAGAGATTACCCACTTCTCAACCTAGCACTCCACCTCAAGTCATTGTCATAAAAGTGTAGCTGGAGCCATTTTGGAAGAGGTACCGGTATTTTGTGACTATCCCGATGTTTTTCCCGAAGAATTGCCCGGAATGCCACCGGATAGGGATATTGAGTTCATTATTGAGCTGGTACCCGGTACTGGACCTATCGCTCAAAATCCATACCGGATTAATCCTGAAGAATTGGAAGAACTAAAGAAACAGTTGGATGGCCTACTTAGGAAGGGTATGATACGCCCTAGTGCGTCACCCTGGGGGTCACCCATCATCTTCGTGGATAAGAGAGACGGTACCACCCGTTTGTGTGTGGATTACCGTAAGTTAAATGATGTGACTATTAAAAACAAATACCCCCTACCCAAGATTGAAGATCTGTTTGATCAACTCAACGGAGCTCGAGTCTTCTCCAAGATCGATCTCCGCACCGGTTATCATCAATTGAAAGTCAGAGAATCTGATATCCCTAAAACAGACTTTGTCACTCGTTACGGATTATTCGAGTACACAGTGATGTCCTTTGGCCTGACCAATGCTCCAGCCTATTTCATGAATCTCATGAACAAGGTGTTCATGGATTACTTGGATAAATTTGTGGTTGTCTTTATTGACGACATCTTGATTTATTCCAAGTCTGAAGAGGAGCATGAAGAGCATCTAAGGTTGGTTCTCGGTACCCTACGAGAACACCAGTTGTATGCTAAGTTCAGTAAGTGCCAGTTTTAGTTGAAGGAAGTAGGCTTTCTCGGCCACGTTATTTCAGCCGGAGGGATATCCGTAGACCCTACCCACATCAAGTCCATTCTTGAATTCCCGACCCCCACCAACCAAACCGAAGTAAGGTCCATTCTTGGATTAGCCGGGTATTACCGCAAGTTTGTTGAGGGATTCTCAAGCATTGCAAAGCCCCTTACCCAACTATTGAAGAAGGATCAGAAGTTCATTTGGTCCGACAAATGTGAAGCCAGCTTCCAGGAACTGAAAAAGCGCCTTACTACCGCACCTATCTTGACCATGCCCGATGTGACCAAAGATTTTGTGGTCTATTGCGACGCCTCCAAACTCGGACTTGGTTGTGTCCTTATGCAAGAGGGCAAGGTGATATCTTACTCGTCGCGACAACTCCGCAAGCATGAGCAGAATTACCCAACCCATGACCTAGAGCTTGCTGCAGTGGTCCATGCACTCAAGACATGGCGGCACTTTCTGATGGGCAACCGTTGCGAAATTTACACCGATCACAAGAGCCTGAAGTACATCTTCACCCAGAGGGACTTGAACATGAGGCAACAAAGATGGATAGAGCTCATCAAGGATTACGATTTGGACATCCATTACCACCCTGGAAAAGCTAACGTGGTAGTTGATGCCCTTAGTCGTCAGCCATGTTCATTCAACTCCCTGATCAAGGTTAGACGGCAAGAACTCTGGGAAGAGCTGGATAAGATGGGTATAGAGGTGGTCAGCCATGGGGCAGTCGATCAACTCCTATTGCAACCCACCTTATGGGAGCAAATCAAGCGAGCACAGAGGGGCCATGAAAGCATTGAGGGCATCAAAAGAAGATTGGACAAAGAGGAAGTCCTTGGGTTCACCATCGACGCCGAGGGCATTCTTTGGTATAAGGAGCGCATATGCGTACCGTCAGATCCTGCTTTGAAGCAGTTAATTATGAAGGAGGCTCACGAGACTTTGTATTCTATCCACCCCGGTGGAACCAAGATGTACCAGGATTTGAAGCAGACTTTCTGGTGGCATGGCATGAAGCGCGAGATTGCACTCTTCGTCCAAAATTGCGATATCTGCCAAAGGGTCAAAGAAGAGCATCAGCAACCCGCTGGATTACTTCAACCTCTCAAGTTGCCCGAGTGGAAATGGGATGAGATTGGCATGGACTTCATTACTGGATTACCCCGATCCAATCGTGGGCATGACGCTATTTGGGTTATCATGGACAGGCTTACCAAGGTAGCACACTTTTTGCCAGTGCGGACCACCCATCGATCGGATCAGCTCGCAGCGCTATACATGTCCCGCATCGTCAGCCTTCATGGAATACCTAAGACTATTGTATCAGACCGAGGAACCCCATTCACTTCTCGATTTTGGACTAAGCGTCAGGAAGAGCTCGGAACCAAACTCTTTTTCAGTACTGCTTATCACCCTCAGACAGGAGGACAAACAGAAAGAACCAACCAGGTCTTAGAGGACATGCTTAGATCTTGTGTGTTAGCTTATGGGGCCAAATGGGAGGATTGCCTGCCGTTTGCCGAATTTTCCTACAACAACAGCTATCAAGCCAGTCTGAAGATGGCACCATTCGAGGCTTTGTACGGGCGTAGGTGCCGTACACCCTTGAATTGGTCGCAAACAGGAGACAGCAAATTTTTTGGAGTTGACACTCTGAGGGAAGCCGAAGAGCAAGTTCAACTCATTCGTGACCGTCTTAAGGCCGCCCAGTCCCGGCAGAAGAGTTACACCGATTCTAGGAGGCTGGAGCTTAGTTTCAAGACTAATGATATGGTATACCTACGCGTTACTCCACTCAAGGGAATGCAACGTTTCCATGTGAAGGGAAAGTTGGCTCCGAGATATATAGGTCCCTTTAGAGTAAGTGGTCGAAGATGAGAAGTGTCCTATCAGCTAAACCTGCCACCCCATCTGTTCGGATTCCATGATGTATTTCATGTATCTCTGCTCCGGAAGTGTCTGCAAGTTCCTAGGGATACTCACTCATATCAGGAGGTAGATCATCACACCATTGACCTCAATCATGATCTCACCTATCGGGAACGACCACTTCGTGTTCTCGCTGAAGACATCCGTCTGACACGGAGACGGAAGATCAGATTCCTGAAGGTCCAGTAGAGCAACCATTCGGAGGAAGAAGCCACCTGGGAGCGTGAAGAGTATTTGGAGCATGAATTCCCTGGTTTTCTCTCTTCTTCAAATCTGGAATCTCGGGGACGAGATTCTCCTAAGGGGGGAAGGTTTGTAACACCCCAATTCTCTTAGCCTTAGCATTGTGGTGTTATTCTAAATTTTTCACCTCTTGCTGAAACTTTTGTGTGTAGAAATTTGGGTAAAGAATGATTTTGTTTGCTCATCTTATGCCATGTGTGCTCCACTAGTGTTCCCTGACATTGAAAACACTAAAGTCTCATAGCACCAAAATAAAGTATCCACTATTATGATCTTCATGGTTGTTAAAACTTAGCCAAACCAGGAGCTTTTATTAAGCAAACCCTAACTGGTTTTTGGCATGCCTTTGAAACATTTCCATCTAGGTCTCATATACTTCCATACCCTGTTCTAAATTTTCACACAAGAGCTTGTTTGCATATGTATCTCACTAGCTTTTGTGGTCATCAAATTAACATGACCATTTGAGATATTCTTTTTTTTATCATCAAAAGTTTTCTTTTCTTTGAAAGCCAATCGAGATAGTTGACTTGGGCTTTTGTAAGTTCAGTACCTTCTCTTAATTTAGGAAAGTTTGGGGTGTAGACCCATTTTACTTTTGTGGGTCATATTTGAATATTTCAAACTTAGAATTTCAAATTCATTTGAGCTTTTCACTCAAAGCTTTCACCTTCTATTTCTCTCCCACTCTTTTCTACTCCACCTGCTGGAAGAGGAGAAACAGCACCCCCTCCTGGTCCCACATGTCATGGACTAGGGTTAATTTCTCCTCTCTCTTCTCTCTTTTCTCTTCTTTCTCACCCAATTCGAGCCCCTCTCCTCACTTCGCACTGGCCAGCCAGTCCCCTCCCGACCAACATCCTCTCTGCCCCTCTCCACCGCCCCTGAGGACCAACCAGAACTCCCCTCCCCTCCCCCAAACCGCCCCTGCCCGAGGGGAACCCGAGAAACCCGCCCCTGGTTTTGGAGCTGCCCCCAGCTCGCCCTCTCCTCTTAAAACCCTACCCGAGGTTCCCCCACTCCTCCTCTGCTCACCCATACCACCCTCACCCAAAGCCACGCCCTCTCTCGAGCTCTGGAAGAGGAAATCGCCGTCGGAGACCGAGCTCTTCCCACGGCATTCATCGTCGATCCTCTTCACCTTTCTCTGCCATTCTTAGCCCCTCGAGCGCGCCTTGTCGAGATCTAACTCCCCCTGCCCTCCTTTTCTCTTCTAGGTGTCCGTGGCCGCCGCGCTCGTCCTCGACCCGATAAGCTCGCCGCCGCCGTCCCATGGATTCCGACGTTGCATGCGTGAGCTGAAGGCACCCTCGAGCTCGCCATCACCCCCTCCGTCGATCTCCACCCTTCCCCTGGCCCAGCGTGGTCTCTGGTGAGCGCCATCGCCACCCTCTCCCTCCCCCTCGTCTGGTTCGTCCGCGTTGCGTCGTGAGGAGGACGACGACCGTGGACCGTAGATCACGAGATCTACGGCCAGGTTTGAACCTCCCCGTGCGCGCGCAGCCGCGCACGTTTGGGCTGGACGAGCTCCGTCCCCGCGCGATTTCGTGCCGTTCTGCGTGGCCTCTGGGCCGATCTGGCCCAGATCTGGCCCGTTCGGCCTGTTCCCCTTTTATTCTTTTCCTGTTAATTTTCCAGTAAATCTAGAGTTTAGCTTTAAATCATTTGTGGTAAATCTGGAGTGGCTAAAATGATGGGATAAATTTTGTAACATGCATGCACGTTTTCTTAACCATGTGGCATTGGATTTGGTCCAAAATGTGTTTCGTGTTGAATGTTAAAATAGATCTAGTAAAAAGTATCTATTACACCATTTGTTTAATAACTTGGGTTCTGTAAATCCAAATCATGCAATCTTGGATCTGTTGGAAAGGTTGTAAAAATTTCTACCTAGATTGGTAAATCTTGCATGCAGGATATTATTCTAGCAAAAGTTATATCTACTCTAAGGATAACATCAGTAGGTGTTTGTTGATTTTTAACTCTTCAATAAAAACACTTTTTGAGGTAAATCCAATTGGAAGTGTTAGATATGTGTTGGGGGTATCACATACTACAAATGTGGATTTTTCCAGTAACTTGATAATTCTTAGTGAATAAATCCATGAACAACAGTGAAATAAGCTCTTAAATTGCATTTCTGAAATTTCAGAGATTATGACATGTCTAGTTTTAATTGGTGGAGCCACCTATGCCCATAAAAATATGTTAAGGATAATTTTGTGGGATAGCCACAGGTTTTATCTAACTCACCCCACTGGATTGACCCCAAAATAATTCTTATTATTTTCTGCACATAGAAAATGGTCAGAAGTATACTTTATTTTAAAACTGGTATAACTTGAGATAGGAGTATCCAAATTTGCTAAATAAGATCTCCACTTAAAGAGGAAACTCATACCTCACCAGAAAGGCTAATTGTGTATTCAGGAGATCTATAAAACTGAACCTATCTTCTGTTTAAGTTTGACATCAGCAGCCCTTATCTGATTTTTAATTATTGTTTGGTGATGAGTTTTCATGCACAGCTAATTTCCAGAGCTCCCCATGATTGTTAGGAGTAATGTGACAGAAGGTTTTAATTTTAGGAGCAGTACCTTAAGAATTATGCGTAAAACATGTAAACAGCCCCTAATAAATATTGGATGCATTAGTTGTGTTTTCTGTTTGTGATGCTTGATGTTTGTTGTTATACTTTAGATTGTTATCAACTTGCATTTTAGGACTTACGCTAGTCTCGTCTGTTTTTCATGTTACGATAGAACCGCAACCCGAGGAAGAGCAGTACGAGGTAGCTGAGCACGACTTCACCGAAGAGCAAGACCAGGGACAGTATCTTGAGCAAGGCAAGCCCACCTCACCACTTTGATGAAATCTTATTATTTTATCAAGCATGTTTTGTTTTCAAAATAATGCATGTTTTACTTCTTTTGTGGCGCCTTGCCACCCGAAAACTATTTTTCCCAAATGTTGTTTGACCAAAGTTACCTACTAGAATAGTTGTAGGTATTACAAGAAGAGGTTTACTTGTTGAGTCTTGTCATTGAAGGCTCTATAAAGAAGATTAAGTTTTCAAATAGTATATTCTGTCATCTTACCTCAAAACTATAGGATGGGGACCCACTTGAACAAAAATGTTTTATGGAGGAAAACCCGAGCTGCTGGGAGTAGTCGGAAGTGTGGAAGTTGTTTTTGAAAAACAAAGTACTGCCCTAGCAGCCGCTCGAACAATTAACCCGTGCAACCACACTACCTGACATGGGTAGGGCTTAGCGGGAAGCTTGTCTGTTTTAGTGTTGGGGCTCTCACACTTTCTATGAGGGCTGGGCCCTCGAAGCCGGGTTGTCGTCCGGAAGAGACAATACACTGTTGAGGACCAACAGCCGGACGATTACGGCAGGTCTCCTGACGTGGCGGTGTGGTGTCCCGAGGAAAGACCATGAGGTCTGGTGGAGCACATGGTGCCGAGGAGAATAAACCTACCGGGAGGCCCCGATACTAGAGTGGTCATAGTGGAAAGTTTTGATCGTGTTATCCGGACCCCCGCATGCTATCGTATGACGGGCCGTGGCAGACACGGCGTAATAACCGATAGGTGTGGGTAAAGTGTGCAACCTCTGCAGAGTGTAAATCTATTCGAATAGCCGCGTCCGCGGTTATGGACGGTTGGAAAGGCCACTGATCTAGGCGTATGGGCAATTTGGTTCAAAAAGAGAAATGTTTCCGGAGAAAACAAAGAGACATGAAAGAGGTACCTGGGAGGTACGGAATTTGGGTGAAGATGGTTGATCTCGGGGAGACATCCAGTCCGATCTCAAGGCAGGAGAAAGGGGTTACCCCTATCCTAGTGTTTTGATAAACTTTGATAAACGAAAGTTTTGAACTTGGATATGTCCTTGCTATATCTAAGAGAAGAGAATTCTATCTCTAAATGTTTCTTCAACAAAGATATAGAGATGTCGTATTCTCTATGTCTAAAATCATGGTATTCGAAAACTGAGCCCTATAGTCGTATATATAGCAGCCTTCCCAGTTTTCCAAAAGTGTTTTTCTTGCACTATCATGAGAATTTAAAACTAAAGGTGGTCTTGCGAGTACGTAATTGTACTCATGTGGCTCTGTCCCTGGATATTCAAATGTCCAGATTGCAATGAGGAGGCCTACATCTAGGAGGAGGTGTTTGACGACGACTTCGCCACTTAGCTGTCACCGGTCAACTGCACTTGTGGGAATCTGCGCTCGGAGTTGTGAAGAGCCGTCGCTAGCCACGAGCTTCCGCTATCTTAGTTAATTCCGTCCTGCGTGACGAGGTTTGTTGACTTTGGTCGTATGACCGTCTATGTGTTGTAAGACTTTTATTCGTACGACTTGAATGATGTAACTCTTTGATACCTATGTTGGTTATGTGATTGCGATGCACTGATCATTGGGATCGTGATCTCTTACATAACATGGGCATCTCAGACTTGTCCGAGGGGTCCCTACATTCCCCCCCAAGCACGTAGGTGGCAATGCGATAAAATTTTATGCGGGCTGAGTGGTTTTGACAATGTTGTATGCTACTGGCTACTTCTGCATGGTGTACTTACCGCCAACGTCGAACTCATCTCCTCTAGAGGGGAGATGAACAGGCGCTACCGTCTTTTGAAAAAAGATTGTGACGCCAAGGATGTGCGTGATGACCCACAAGTATAGGGGATCACAACAGTCTTCGAGGGAAGTAAAACCCAAATTTATTTATTCGACACAAGGGGAGCCAAAGAATATTTATAAGGTTTAACAGATGATTTGTCAGATCAGCTACACCTGTGAATAGACTTGCTCAAGATGGAATATCAGCAGCAACAGTTTTAGAGCAGAGACAGTAGTGAAATACCAGTAGCAGGAGAATTAAGACATCGATTGTGATTGAAATAGACAGCAGGATTAAAATACTGTGGGCACAGGGACGGATGTACGTGCATTGCATGGATAAGATAATTCATGTAAAAACATAGCATAGGCATTTGCAGATAAATAATATAAAGCATCCAAGTATTAACTAATCATAAGCATCTATTCCAATTTAGTTGTGCGTGCTCGCAATGAGAAACTTGCACATCATCCTTTGTCCTGCCAGCCCGTTTGCAACGGGGCCGCAAGGGAAACTATTGGCAATTAAGGTACTCCTTTTAATAAAGTACCGGAGCAAAGCATTAACACTCCGTCAATACTTTTGATCGTCACATCATAGCCATTCCCTCCGGTTATCCCAATTATTGTCACTTTGGGGCCATCGGTTCCGGACAATAACATATGTATACAACTCATATATATGATCAAAAACAATAATTATCATCATGATTCATTAACATGTTCAGATCTGAAATCATGGCACTCGGGCCCTAGTGTGAAGCATTAAGCATAACAAGTTGCAACATTGACGTAAAACACCGATAACGGATACTAGGCACCATGCCCAAACAATCTTACAGCTATTACATGAGTGATCTTATACAATCCCTACCATCCCCTCAAGCCTACATCGGTGAATTACTCACTCATGGACGGGGGGAACATGGATGGTTGATGGAGAGGCGGTGGAGATGACGATGGCGATGATCCCTTCGATTCCCCGTCGCGGCAGGGTTCTAGAATAGAGACTTCTGGTCCCCAAACTAGGGTTCGCGATGGCGGCGGCGTACGGTCGTGTTCTCTGGAAAAGTGGCTATCCCCCAAGCATTTTAAGGTCAGAGGGGTCTTGTCGACACGAGAGGGTCGTGAGAAGGTGGCCGAGGTGGCCACACCACCTCATGACACGGCCAGATGGGCCCCACGCCCCGAGTTATGTGGGCCCCTCAGGCCTCTTCCCCGTTTGGCCTTCGTGGTTCTGGTCTTCCTCGGATAGAAAATAAATTCTGGTTGTCTTTCGGGCTTTTCCCTAAAGTTGATAGTTCTGCACAAAAAGGGGACACCAGAGTAATTATACTGAAAACAACGTTAATCCGTGTTAGTTGCATTTAAAGCACATAAATTAGAGGTAAAACAATAGCAAAAGTGTTCGGGAAAGTAGATATGTTTTGGACGTATCAACTCACCCATGCTTAGCTTATTGCTTGTCCTCATGCAATTACAGTTAACAACTGAGTGCGATAAAAGAACTTTCACGAACTCATTTGCTCATGTGATGTAAATATTCTCATTATGAGGACAAATGCTTAGACTATTCATAATAAGACATATATAAACGGTGTCACACAATAGTTATGTAAACCATGAAGAGGTGCCAATTAAACGGATGATAAATAACATGAAACATATCAATTCACAGAATTGTAATGAGCATAAGAAAGTATGATAAAGTGGTATCTCGCTTGCCCGAATGTAACAGCAAAAAAAAATGCCCATGCACCTCTGAGTTTCAAGGGAAGACTAGAGATAAAGATATCAAAGATAAAAGCATCTAGATTACACCGCGGTTAACATATTTAGGGACAACCACATTACACTAAGAATGACGATTATGCTCTCGAGAAGGTGCTCAAAGAAGGATGGTGACTCAACAGTAAATTAAAAGATACGCCCTTCAATGAGGGAAGTAGGGATTCAACATGTGCTAGAGCTTCTTATCATTTTGAAAACAAAGGTAAAATTGTTTTTGAGTGGTGGTTGTTTGGTCAACGAATGGCAATAGAGTTCTTGTTATCTTCCATACTAAGCAAGTTGAGAGTGGTTCTGATTATTTTTAAAACAAAGCACTTGTAATATGCATCTTTATATTCATATATTTTGATAGCTTGACACTCCTCCCCACCTTGCTAACAATACCATGGCTAACCAAATCCTCGGTTGCCCACCAAACAATCTCAAACCATGGAGGAGTGCCTATTTTTATTTTCTCAACTCCTTTTTTTGGTATTACAATGGTCTAACCATCCCTTTGCAAAATTAGTGACGAGCAGATGTAGGATGCAAGTCAATTACTTAATTAGAATGGAAGATAACAAGACCAACTACCACTTCCTCATGAGCTCAAAACAGTTGCACAAATTGAGAAGTGTTTGACGGTTTTAAAGGTAGCACATGCGAATTTACTTGAATGGTTTGAAATTTCCATGTATAGGTATTTATGGTGGACTCTTTGGAATAACTTGGTTTTCAGGGAATTGGAAGCACAAGCATTATCTCAGCTTAGTACAAGTGGTGTCTAGCAAAAAAATGGGAAATCGACAATTCAAGAGAGCAATAACCTTCATAATCATGTTTGCGACAAAATAGAATTAACGGAGGCATAATAAATATACAAGAACTCTGAGTCAAAATACGTCATCAAGGCTTGATTGACTTTTTGTTTTCAGTCATAACATGTGTAAGCATATGCCAAGTCAATTCAAATGAATTATTCAGAGGAGGATACCACAATGTCATATTCTATTATGAGCAAAGCAATGCAAGAAAATATCCAAAGAGACATGACATCCATCATAAATAAATTGGAAACGATAATAAGATAACACGAACTACTAAGCATCCACCAATCGACATATACCTTATGCGAACCATCTAAGCATGCTCACATGAATGAGTATATGTACAAAAATGAGAACAAATAGAGTTCATTACCAGCCTCTTACCCAACTCGAAATTGTCATAGATCATCATAATTGCCTTATCACTTGTGTGAATGAAAAATATGAGATAATAACCAAGCTCCATGAAGTAATTGAAGATAATGAACTCTGAAACAAACTATACAAAAGTAAAGAGAAACAACAAATATTTTTGGGTTTTCAGATTTAGAAACTAAAAACAGAACAGCCAGCAAACACGAATTTTTCGAGGACCTTAACGTATCCAGATCAGAAAACTCAAAACTAATGAAAGTTTCTTACACATCACAGGAATATGCACACCAAATTTCAGGTCATTCCGACATTCCTGTAAAAAGTTATGAATTTAACTCTCGACAGCAGAAATCTGTCCCTGCGGGAAACAGCACACAACAAAGCAAAATATTTTTGTGTTTTTGCATATTGAACTGACATAAATACTAAGCATATTAATACTAGATAATAAAACAAACCAGCAAGATAAATAAAAAAAATCTTTTTGGTATTTTTTGGTTTTTAGAAACAAACAAAGCACGAGCAAATGAAAGAAAGAAAACTAAAACGAAACATGGATATATAAAGGACCGAATGATAATGATATATATATATGTGTGCTATCGGTATACCTCCTCCCAAGCTTAGGCTTTTGGCCTAAGTGGAGATCAATCCCAAGGTGAATAATCGTCCCAACTCGGTGGGTTATGCCCCATGTAGTCGTACTCCGCATCAGCTGCGGTGGAGGAAGATCCTGAAGGTCCTCCATACCCCAGATCCGGGTAAACAAAGCTGGGTATCTCCAGGGCTGAACAAAACCACCCCCATACTCCTCGTCATGGCCCCTACTATCCGGGTCGGGCTGCTCGCCAAGTGTATCCAACTTAGCCTCTGAGACTGACAAGTTCTCCCTGCCAACAAGGTTAAGAAGAGGCGCATGCAAGATAACAATTCTCTCAATGGTAGGTACCTTGAGGGTGTTTCCTCTTTTAATAAGTTATGGTATAAGGGAGATAATGCAAGCTACCACTTCCAGCAATAAATTCATGCCTCTTCATTGACTTAATATCAATTTTTTCGATAGATAACAACAAATATTGAGGATGGAGGTTGAAACAATGCAAAGCTAATAATCGTGAAGCAACTAGTCCTCCACAAATTCCTCCCTTCTCGCGTTAGCCACGAAACGGTGAGCAATCAGAGCACCCAAGTTATAAGTCCTATCACAACGCAATGCAGCAGCAAGAAAGGCAAATCAGGCAAGCCTAATTTCCCAGCAGATCTCCTAGCTAAAACACACTTAGCAATGAAGTATGCAAAATAACGAATGGAAGGGAGGTGAATACTCCTGATTTTACCGTCCTCCTTAGAGAAACTTCTCCCATAGCAGATTTCTTCATACACATCCATCAATAGCCATGGGTTACCCTTCGGCTTCTCCACTGATCCTCTATTTGGAACCCTCATCACTGAACATAAAACATCAAAAGGAAAGTCCACAGATTTGTTGTAAATGGTGTAATGCACGGTGGGGTTAGATGAGTTCAACTTGCAATGAAAATATGCACCACCGACATAGAAAAAATAGCATATTGGTAAGGTAGATCCTCAAGAAAATGTTCCAATCCTGCATTGGATAAGAGAGTATGAAAATCTTGTGTAATCCCTGCAAATTCCATGAATTGCGAGCACGGGTTGACGACAGGGTACACCCCTTCCTCTCTATGAACTTTTATTTTCCTTCCAACACTATCTCATGAGGATTAAGTGCAAATGAGTTCCCTTCCATGTTCTGAAATTTTTAACAAACATCATAAAACTCGATTTTTAGCCAACTAAATGAAGGGAAACCACTATAGTGACTTGCTAGAGGCTTAAGCATGCATCAAAACTAGTTTCTTTAAGATATGTACAGCAGCAAAATACTTCATATATCCACCGTTAAACAAAATTCTACTTGGATATTCGGAGGAGTCACATATCGGAGAGGAGATGCACCAAATTTCAGCAGCTGAAATTGGCTGAATGTGGATATCAAAATCCCAGGAGATGAGCAGCAAGAACACGAGTTTGAGATATGCAAGAGTCATTTTTCTGGTAAGAGGGAGGCATGGGAAGGAGAGAGAGCAAGTGGGGGGCCTGTGGGCCCCTGATGAACACGGTGGGTGTGTTGTTGGGAGACCCCAAGAGGAAGGTGTGAAGTAGTGTGGCAGCAAGTTTCCCTCAGTATGAAACCAAGGTTATCGAACCAGTAGGAGATGAATGTTCACTCGAAGTTGTTGTCGGCGCCGTTTATGATTACCAACGTGGAGCCTGCACACAACATAATCAAAGTATTTTGCCCCAACTCAACGGTGAGGGTGTCAATCCCACCGGCTTGCTGTAACAAAGGATTAAACGTATGTGTTGAAGAAAGATGTATGTTTGCAGAAAGTAATAGGTTTGAAGTTGTGGTTTTATCAGATTAATGAGAAGGACCGGGGTCCACAGTTCACTAGTGGTGTCACTCCATAAATAATAATAACATTCATCCATGCGTGGTAAACAAATTACATCTAGGCAAATGACAGAATAATGATGAGCAACCCAATGCATATACTAATGATATGGTGTCTAGTGTGAGATTCATTCGGGCATTACAACAATATACATAGACCGTTCCAACCGCATCTATGACTAATAATCCACCTTCCGGTTAGCGTCCGCACCCCTTTCAGTATTAAGTTGCATGCAATAGATTATCGCCTTAAGCACTGTGTGTCAAGTAAGTAAGTGACATCATCCTTAGACAAAGTACTATTGTTTTATCCCTATTAGCAACAACACATCTACAACCTTAGAGCTTTCTGTTACTGCCCCAGATTAATTAGACACATGAACCTACTATCGAGCATAAATACCCCCTCTTGGAGTTACGAGCATCTACTTCGCTAGAGCATACACAAGTAACAGAGAGCATGCAAGATCATTAAATAGCACACACATGATATATTATGAAGCAATAACTTTAGTACTCAATATTCATCGGATCCCAGGAAACAAAACATGGAGAATTACATAAAGATGATCTTGATCATGATAGGCATCTCACAAGATCTAAACATGATAGCACAAGAGGAGAAGACAACCATCTAGCTGCTGCCATGGACCCGTAGTCCAAGGTAGACTACTCACGCATCAGTCCGGATGCGGTCATGGCGACGTAGAAGCCTCCAGGGACGATTCCCCCTCCCGGCAAGGTGTCGTGGAGCAGTTCTGATCTCTCCTGAAGTGGTGTTGACGACGGCGGCGGCTCGGGACCCGTGGAGGAAAAAGTGTTCAACCGTCCTCTGTTTTTAGGTCAAGGGGAAGACCTAGGTCTGTGGGCGCCCGAGGGCGCCACATCACCTCCCGGCGCGGCTCCTGGTGCTGCCGCGCCACTAGGCGATGTGGGCCCCTCGTGGCCCTTCTTCGTCTCGTCTTCGGTTCTTCGCGACGCAAATATTTCAAAAATAATTCCTGGTTGATTTATTTCCAATTTGGTGGATATTTCCTTAAGAGATTTTATGAAACCAAAATCAGCAGAAAACAGGGAACTGGCACTGTGGCATCTCGTTAATAGGGTAGTCCTAGAAAATGCGTAAAACTAAATAAAATTCATATAAAACATGTACTAACATGATATAACATAGCATGGAACACAAGAAATTATGGATACGTTTGAGACGTATCAACATCCCTAAGCTTAGTTCTACTCGTCCCGAGTAGGCAAGAACGAAAAAAGAAGAATAATTTCTGAAGTGACATGCTTAAACACAATCTTGATCATGTAATAATGTAAGACATGTAAACTGAGGTCAAATGAATAAGGCTTGTAGTTTATATTGATATGAAACGAGTAATGAATAAACAAGTAGGGGAAGAAAGCAAAGCTTTCAATGATATAGTACTAGATAGCAATCAACTATGCAAAGTAGATATTAAAGATGATTTAAGCTTCAAGCACAACAATATAATCATCTAATGCTTCCAACATACATGACAACTTTATGAAAGGATCAAGTCAAGTAATAGCAATAGAAGATCAATATATTATGGAAGATCTCCACGAGTTTGGTTGGCTTATGTGTAGGAGAATAAGATGAAGATCTCCGCGAGTTTGGATGTACCCGCGAAAAATGCACCAACTCTCAATGTGAGAAAGGAAAAAGCAAAGTACTGAAGAGGCTTGCAATACCGTGGTGGAAGTGCCATGAAAACCGTAGTTTTAGAACTCACAGGTAAAAAGATTCCAAACAAAAATATAATCATACAAGGCATAATGAAAATTACTCCTAGGGGTGCTGTGGCAGATGAACAAGTCACTGTTGGGGACCCAACCGTAGCGCATAACATAAAACCATTACGGTTGTCTTAGGCAAAAAGAAGTCATATACCATTATGCAATCAACTGTAAATTTTAGTGTGGCACAGTTTTCAAGTTTCTCTAGACCAACCATTTAATCACTCCACTTTACTAAACCATCAAGTTTACCATTAAGCAAATTAATATCTCAAAAAAACATCAAAGATTCAAGTGACACAATTTAATGATCTACAAGATTAATGTACCATTTAATTATACCATCTACCACATTTAGCATTTTCTGTTCTCAACCAAACACCAATCAACTTATTTAAAAGATAAACACTCCAAGTAATTAAACAATGAGATATGATAGTATAATATAACAAAGCTAACAGCTCTTACAAGAGATGCATGAAAATCAAGAGCTAGAGAGCAAACGATAACAAAAGACGAATACTCAACGAATATAAATGAAGAATACGAGTATTCATATGAAAAAGCGGAGCGTTTCTCTCTCCCACACAAAATAATGCTAGGATCCATATTATTCAGAGAATAAAAAAAACAAAAAAAAACAGACGCTTCAAGATAAGCACATAAGATGTGACGGAATTAAAATATAGTTTCACTAGAGAGTACCTGATAGTTTGTCGATGAAGAAGGGGATGCCTTGGGCATCCCCAAGCTTTTACACTTCAGTCTTCTTGAATTATATTGGGGTGAACCACCGGGGCATCCCCAAGATTTGGCTGTACTATCCTCTTGATCACATTATATCATCCTCTTCTCTTGATACTTGAAAACTTTCTCCACACCAATCTAAGAGTAATTTAATTAGAGGGTTAGTGCACAAAAAATTATGATATTCTATAAGAGCACAATTTCTACCATTGCTAATGGACATTAGATACAGACACTGATACTTAAAAGGATAAAAAGATCCAATCAAAATAGCAAAAGAGGCATTGTAAAAGAAAATGGCAGAATCTGTCAAAAACAGAACAGTCCGTAAAGACGAATTTTTCGAGGCACTTAAGTTGCTCAGATAAGAAAACTCAAAACTAATGAAAGTTGCGTATACATCTGACGATTACGCACAAAAAAGGAAAGATTTATCTGACGTTCCAATAGGGATATATGAATTTTACGGCGGACAGCAGAAATCTGTTTCAGCACAGGAATTGAATTTAAGCATCAACTTTCAACTAGAGGCTTAACTTGACACAACATTGTAATAAAAATAAGATACAAAGTAATTGCTACAGAGGTAGGCATGTTACTTGACACAAGAAAAACAAATTAAAATAACAGGAAATAAAAGTGGGTTGTCTCCCATAAGCGCTTTTGTTTAACGCCTTTGAGCTAGGCACAAAGTGAAACTCAAGTATTATCAAGGGATGAAACATCAACACCATAATTTGGATGAACAATAGAATCAAAAGGTAACTTCGTTCTTTTCCTAGGGAACTGTTCTATACCTTTCTTGAGTGGGAATTGGTACTTGATGGTACCTTCTTTCATATGAATAATAGCACCCAGAAAGGGTCTTCCCAACACAATTAGACAAGATGGATTGCATTCAATGTCCAAGACAATAAAATCAACGGGGACCAGGTTATTATTAACCATAATAGGAATATCATTGATGCTCCCCAAAGGTTTCTTCAAAGCATTATCAGCAAGAAAAACATCCAAATAGCACTGTTCCAATGGTGACAGGTCAAACATATCATAGAGCTTTTTAGGCATAACATAATACTTGCACCAAGGTCACACAAAGCATTGAAATAAAATTTAACTATTTTCATCTTAATGATGGGCTCCCAACCATATTCTAACTTCCTAGGGATAGAAGCTTCAAGTTTTAATTTATCTTCCCTAGCTTTAATGAGAGCATTTGTAATATGCGCAGTAAAAGCCAAATTAAGAGAGCTAGCATTAGGACTTGTGGACAATTTTTGCAAGAACTTAGTAACTTCAGAGATATTACAATTATCAAAATAAAAATTATTATCATCAAAGCAAACCGAACCACAATCTTTCACGTTCTTAAAAATTTCAGCACTTTTGTCAACACTAGTTTCAGTAGTTTTAGGCAATTTTAAATTTTTGGAGGAAGTAGAGGAGACATTTCCAACACCAACTATGTTACCATGGATAATAGGAGGCTTACTAACATGTGAAACACCGTTATTTTCAGAGGTAGTAATAGTAAAAACTTTAACAATATTAGCATCTTTCTCTAGTTCTCTCTCTTTCCCATCTAGCACGTAACTGAGCCATCTTCCTAACATTTTCATCAATTTGAACTTGGATGGCATTAATTTTAGCAAAGGGATTATTATCTTTAGTTTCAGTAGGAAAAACTTTAGATTTTAAAAGATCAACATCAAGGACAAGATTATCAACTTTAGACGCAAGAACATCAATTTTCCCAAGCTTTTCCTCAACAGTTTTATTAAACAAAGTTTGTGTAGTGATAATATCTTTTAGCATGGTTTCAAGTTCAGATGTGGTAGTCCTATTGTCATTATAAGAATTACCATAAGATTTTCCATAAGAGTTGCCATTATTAGGAGGATAGGGCTTATAGTTGTTGCTACCATAGTTGTTCCTATAGGCATTGTTGTTAAAACTGTTGCTTTTAATAAAGTTTACATCAACATGCTCTTCTTGTGCAACTAAAGTAGCTAAAGGAAAATTATTGGGATCAATATGGGATTTACCACTAGCAATCATAGACATAATAATATCAATCTTTTCACTCAACGAGGAAGTTTCTTCAACAGAATTTACCTTCTTACCTTGAGGTGTCCTCTCCGTATGCCATTCCGAATAATTCACCATCATATCATCCAAGAGTTTTGTTGCAGCCCCCAAAGTGATGGACATAAAGGTACATCCAGCAGCTAAATCCAATAAGTTTCATGAAGAAAAACTCAGTCCTGCATAAAAGGTTTGGATGATCATCCAAACAGTCATTTCATGGGTTGGGTAATTCTTTATCATAGATTTCATTCTTTCCCAAGCTTGAGCAACATGTTCAATATCAAGCTGTTTAAAATTCATGATACTACTTCGTAGAGAAATAATCTTAGCAGGAGGATAGTATTTTCCAATGAAAGCATATTTGCATTTAATCCATGAATCAATACTATTCCTAGGCAATGAAAGCAATCATTCTTTAGCTCTTCCTCTCAAAGAGAAAGGAAATAATTTCAGTTTTATAATATCACCATCTATATCCTTATATTTTTGCATTTCACATAATTCAACAAAGTTATTTAGATGGGCAGCAGCATCATCAAGAACTAACACCAGAGAATTGCTCTCTCATAACAAGATTCAATAAAGCAGGTTTAATTTAAAAGAACTCAACTTTAGATGCAGGTGGAGCAATAGGTGTGCATATAAAATCATTATTGTTGGTGCTTGTAAAGTCACAGAACTTAGTGTTTTCAGCGGAACTCATTTCATCAATTTAATTGACAAACCGAAATATAAAAAGTAATGCAAGTAACTATTTTTTTTGTATTTTTGATATTAAGCAAACAAAACAGTAATAAAAATAAAGTAAGCAAGTCAATAACAAAATAAAAAGATTGCAAGTGCGAAAACTCCCCTCATAGTGAATCTTCAACTCCCCGGCAACGACGCCAAAAATTTGCTTGATTCACATGGTGGCTGTGTTGTTGGGAGACACAAGAGGAAGGTGTGAAGTAGTGCAGCAGCAAGTTTTACTCGGTATGAAACCAAGGTTATCAAACCAGTAGGAGATGAATGTTCACTTGAAGTTGTTGGCGGCGCCGTTTACGATTACCGACGTGGAGCCTGCACACAAAAAAATCAAAATATTTTGCCCCAACTCAATGGTGAGGGTGTCAATCCCACCGGCTTGCTGTAACAAAAGGATTAAAGGTATGTGCGGAAGAAAGATGTATGTTTGCAGAAAGTAACAGGTTTGCAGTTGTGGTTTGATCAGATGAATGAGAAGGACCGGGGTCCACAGTTCACTAGTGGTGTCTCTCCATAAATAATAATAACATTCATCCATGCGTGGTAAACAAATTACAGCTAAGCAATTGACAGAATAATAATGAGCAACCCAATGCATATACTAATGATACTAGCAAAATGCCCGTGTGTTGCTACGGATAAACAAAATGACCCATGTGCGATGGGACAGCTTGAAATGCATATCTCATAAGTGAACTAATACATTCGAAATTTGGATTAACTCTTCATCAATTGTTTTAAAACTTGACTATGCACTATTTTTATCCATGAGGTTTTCTACGTTTATTAAGTTCATCTCGAAAATAACAGTTACGTGCTAGACATACCCCAATCAGACAACCAAAGCTAAACCTTGAAAACACACATTCATAACAATGCTGTAAATAATTAGATTATTCAGGTCATTAGTAAATTTTTCCATTTACATTTATGAGAAAGAAATTCAGTGCAGACACCTAATCAATAAAAGCACCACATATTTGTGGAAGGTCTAAAAAAAGATTGACTAGATCTGTACAAACATGATCCGACTAATAAATAATTGAAATGACAAGCAGGGATTGCACTCTTGAAAAAAGAGGTAAAAAGCTTATATCATTCACAGAAGAAAAGGGACTTTTGGCATGTCAATTTCAAAATAGGCATCATGTACAACATGAACTTTTTGCTTGGCAATTCCAAAATAGGCATCATACACAACATGGATTGTTTTTCAGCTTTTGATCATTGTGGTTATTTGTGTCCATGTACCCATTATCCAACTTAGTATAGTCTAAACTTAAAATTATCTATATAAGAAAAGGTCAGTAGAATTGTGCATGTGTATATACTTGTCAGGAAGAAACTTCAAAAAGTTGGTGTAAATGTTTGAATTAGAAATCAATACTCTAGAAGCTCACAGTGACGCAGTGACGTGATATAAACCAAGTTCAGCAGGTATGTCTGCTGTTTGAAGCTACGATTCTAGGAGAAACAGAACTAGGATTCATTATTATTATTATTATTATTGTAAATCCACCATATTCCCATTCTATCAACCACAAGCGTCCGTTTGCAGATTCCCCGGTTCGCGTCTCATCCACGATAACGCAGTGAGCAGACGTGCTACACCTACACGATCGATTTCCTAGGAACAGTTTATGTACTGATAAAGCTCAAGAGATCTTCTAAAAAAAACCCTCTCTGTCGTGTCACAGGTTGTATAGGTCCCTCGTCCTTGTCGCTCGAACCTGGCCGATCTTTTCCATCCGGCGACTGCGACCGCAACGCCTCGCTGCACCGTGCGCGCCTGGAGCAGAAGGCTGCCGGAGAGCAGAGCAGTCGTGTCCGTCCGTTCGTCCGTCTGTCCTACCAGCACTGGTCCGTCTCCCACGTCCGCCGCCGGTACCCTGGCGCCGTCCCCGCCAGCCGGAATATGGCAGCTCCGGCTCCGGCCACGACGTCCCTGTCATACCGGGCGCACTCGTCGGGGTCGGCGAGCGTCGCATAGGCCGCGTGCAGCCGGATGAATCCCTCGTCTCCACCGCCACCGACGGCGTCGGGGTGCACCTCCCTCGCCAGGCGCCGGTACGCCGCCTTGTTCTCGCCCCTGCTGGCCCGCGCGCCCACGCCCAGCACCTCGTAGTGCGTCCTCCCTGTCGCAGCCGCTGGCGCCATGGGCGCAGACGCCCGCGCCACGAAGCGCTTTCCACGTGGGGCTCCGGCGCCGACGCGGCCTGAGAGAGGCACGGTTGCTGCAGCGGCAAACGTAGCCATCGATCGATGATCCGTGCTCGGTTCTTGATCCAAATTATGCAGTTGTGCACTATACTTCCCCTTGTGTGTTCTTGTCCGTCCGTGCTCGTCGAGGAGAGCAAGACGGAGTTCCCTGGGCTTGACCCTTTCGAGGTTGCCCATGCCCGCCCCTCCGCTCGCTGGCGCCTCCCACGTCAGAGCTCGCCCGAGCCGGCGCCTGGTGAGCGCCTGCGCCGCGGCCACCCCGCGCACGCCGTAGCCCATGACGAAGACGAGGAGTATGTTGAGCGGGACATGGATGGCCACGGCGATGGCGGAGCAGGCCGCCATCGGCTTGCTGATGCCCTGCGAGCGGAGGTAGACTCGGAGCGGCTGGAGCACGGTGCCCGCGGCCAGGTCGGGCAGCGCCCACACGGCGTAGGCGGCGGCGGAGGCCCAGATGGCCGGGTCCTGGCCGAGCGTGACCAGGATGGGGCTGACGCGCAGCCAGAGGAGCGCGATGGGGAGGGAGGCGATGGCGAGCAGGAGCACGGCGCGGTGGAGGGGTGGAAGGCGGCGGCGACGGCTTTAGGGACGGGATGGGTAGGGAAGGCGTCGTCGGCGATGCACCAAACCCCGGGGTTGAACCCGGAAGGCGTGGCGAGCAGGCGGCGACATCGATCTGCTGGACCTCGGCCCCTGCAGCGGCGATGCAGAGATGGTGGTGGTAGCGGGATGCTTGGGGCGGCCCGCATCCATCGTCGGCGCCTCCGCTCGGCCTCCTCCTCCGCGTGGGTCGTCGGCGCCTCGGCTCAACCTCCTCCTCCGCGTGGGATGCCGGCGTGGCGTGGATGGGGACGGGGGCGGTGTGCTCTCCGCTGGTCCTCATGCGCGAGCAACAGTCCGGTTCCTGAGCTGAGAGGGGCAGCCGCGTGAGAGGAGAGGGGATGCGGAGGTTCTGGTAGTTGTGGGATTGGGAGAAAGCTTCGGGACGAGGAGATCACCGAAGGAGGAAAAAAGCCGAACCGTTTATTCCACTACCGGTGGCAGTGGTGGATAATATCGCAGAAATCATAGGGATAGAGTCGGAACAAAAAATGACGTACGACCGGTGACTCCAAGCAATATTATATAGTAGAGATGGTGTCAAGTGTTGATGGGTTCGTAGCATAGAAAACAAAAAATTTCCTACGGTGTGAACAAACCAACAAGCCAAGAGCTAGTCTAGGAGATGCTCGTGACGAGTGGAAAAAATTTCAAGAGAACTAACCCTCGAAGACCGTAAGCATTTCGAGAATAATTCTCGTTGATGATGTAGTCGTTCACTCGCCGATCTCAAGATCGTGAAGATGTGCGCTGCTACGAGCAGCACCTCCGTACTCGGTCAGACGTACGGCTTCATGACGACTTCCGTTCCCTCGATCAAGCGGGGCAGCGGAAGTAGTAGAACCACCGGAAACTACAGCAACACGAAGGCGTGCAGTGGTGGAGAAACTAATTGTCCATGGCTTCGCCAAGCGGATGGTTGGAAGGTGGAGCAGCGGGAGGAGGGAGAGAGAGGCAAGTGTGTGGGGAGAGGGAGCTTACACCCCTCTTTATATAGGAGGTGGTGGCAGCCACAAATTCGGAGTGCGCTCACCTCTCCCCTCATCATGTGAGTGGAGTCTCCACTCAACCCACTCATTCTCTCATCAATTCCCACTCAAAATTCCAAGGGTTTTCTTATTGATAAAACAATTTCATTTCTTTTTAATATTTGTTAATTCTATTAACAAACATTAACACTTACCCCCTTGGTTCATTTGTTAATTCTATTAACAACCATTGACAATTAACTCGTTGAACTGTTACAATATTACTCGAAACAATTTCAGTGCTATCCAAAATTTTCTCCGAAATTCCGTGTCTACCCAAAAGCTTCGTAAAACCTTAAGTATGTCACCCTACGGTTCGTGAATAATGTAGACATGATAGAGACACCTCTCCGATAAATAGTCAACAGCGGGATCTGGAGATCCGTAATGACTCCTACATATTCGACGATGAATCTTGTGATCGTGTGAACCAAAAACGTCATAACCAGTTCCTTTTGTCTCGCGATATTTTACTTGTCCGAGATCCGATCATTGGTATCATCTATACCTTGTTCAATCTCGTTCCCGACAAGTACTCTTTACTCGTTCTGTGATATGACATCCTTGTGACCTAGTCACTGTAGCGTACCTGCACTTAAAATAAGGCAGATACCTGTGTATAGTGCAAATCTCTGGATCGATTCGTTTGCACACACAGTTTACGATGTAATATCATAACAAAGTATCAATTTTATTACATCGATGATCCAGACTTACAAAATATTCGATACAAGTTGCATAACATAAAGCTAGCATTGAAAAAGTACACAGTGGAAATACAATAGCAGTGAGTCTCCATCTCTTTCATGTTGCCACAGGCGAAAACATGTTGGTTGCAGACTCGAAACCTTTAAACGAAACCTCACTCGTCATCTGAACAATCTTCAATAAGGAAAATATTGCAACAACGTGGGTCAGATTCCATTAAAAATGGAGTCTGGCAAGTGACACTATGGTGGACACTTAATGGAATAACTCTATAGCCTATATGCATATTTGGCTGGTGGAGTTCAAGGCTATTTTGCATAAAGCCAATTTTTCCTATCTCTTTGGAAAACACTTTCTTTAAATCAAGACAAGTATGGCATGAAACCATAAATCTCATCTTCCCTTGTTCACCCATCAAGTTTTATTTCTGAAGTTGGAATGATGGAATCCTCCGTTGAAGTCTGTGATCAGCTGCTCAAATTGTCCGTAGCGGGGACACGGCTAAGTAATTAGTTTTACACTCTGCAGAGGTTGTGCTCGTTCACCATTGTACCCATTCAACCCAAACTATCCTTTACACACTTATAGTGATAAGGAAAAGGAGAAGAATGAGACGAGATCTTTCAGAAGCATTTTCCCTCCCACTCTGGCTTGACCCGTTCCACCTAACACCTTCTACATCTGCTTGTCAAGACGGAGAGAGTCCACGCAACATAGTTGATCAAGCCAGAGCCCATTGGCAATGGCTGCACTAGAAGCAATCGTCACTCGGAGTTCTTCATATTCCTTTGTTCCCTGGGTGGCCATCCACAAGTGCACTCTCAGGTGAAAACCACCATGCTCATGGCCCCAAGTATAGTAGAAACTACCTTAGGCGAAGACCACCACAAGCACAGCCCTGAGTAGCCACTCAACATAAACCATTCAACCAATCCACCCAGGTGATTCATTAACTTAGTGGATGTGTACTCTCAGGTGAAAACCACCATGCTCACGGCCCTAAGTAGAATAGAAATTTATCCTACGCGACGACAACCATGGGCACAGCCCTGAGTAGTCACTTAATATTTTGTAAAACTTTTCATCAATTGCATAGCATCAATATTTATGCTAAGTATTATATAGGAACCTAGACACAGGAGTAAGGGAATTCTACACAGGTTTAGCATAGCAATACTATCCTACACATGCATATAAAAATACACTAAGTAATGTATATAGAAATAATAGGAAGTTTATGAGGTGTGCCACTTGCCTTTGAATGTTGTCGTTGTTCACAAACTCTTTTCAACAACGAAAGTTTGCTCTCCGTTTAATCTAAACAATATAAACCAACAACAATACAACAATCATAAAAGAAAACAACACAACTCATACAAACAAGTTTCTTAAACCTCTAAGGAAAACATGTCATGCATGATATGCAAATTATTTCTAAGGACTAGAAATGCATGTCATGCCATGAAAAATCTTTAAGTTAATGCAAGGAAATGTGTTGGTCAGAAATGACTATGGACTAAGGTCAGAAGTTGGACAAGATAACTTTGTTATAAATTATCTAGAATAAGCACTCAAATGGCTTTGACATGATGTGCATAAATACTTGGAGAAAATACTAAGTTTATAAGGTGATCAACAATTACTATCAACTCTTTGTAAATTGGATATTCACTAAAGTGAGAGAGACAGACACCCGGCCAGCCACTTAAATTGTGGAACATGTCTCATGTACGTGGACATGTAAGGTTTGTTTCTAGGCCACTTCATTTCACTATGCCGCTAGGATCCAACAAACTTCAAGATGGTAATAATATGATCAAAAATCGTTTATGTCTAAAGTGAAAGACAAGATTAGGAAAGAGGGAAAAGATAGAAGGAAAGATGTAATTGATCTTCCAGGCTTCATCTCCAGACTTGTAATATTCTCTTTGATTGTACTATTGGTAGACTTGAAAAATCTTCAGACTTGATGATTTTTGTATCACCTAGGCTGGTCTTGGATTTACTTAGTCTTTATGAAGTCTCAGAGAAGAAGGAAGAAAAGAAAGAAAGAGGGAGCAAGACTTAGAAAATATTTCTGGTTGGTCTTCATGAACTTCTTCTTGATTTTCCTTCTAAGTGCTTCTACTCCTTGGAGATACTTCTGAAGTCTTGTTTTGGCTAAGTCCTTTATTGGTCTTCTAGCTCCATGTTGAAAATACTAAGTGTCTAGTGCATATCACTTTTACCAAAATACTAAGTTTGGAAATATTCCTAACTTAGAGAATAATAATGAAGAGATTTCCTAAGGAAAAAATATCTATATGAGAAAATAAGTTATGCATGCAATGCACTTTTAAATCCTAAGAAATATCATACAAAATTTGTGATATTTATAAAGAATGCATTAGGCTATAAATGCAATTTAATTAATTTCTATTTTTGGAAAATATAATAAAAGGAATAATTATAAGATTAAAGTTTTCTATAATTAAATTTTTATAACAAAATTTTGTAATTAGTGTTAATAGACAGGGGGCATTTAATTAAATTTATAGCAATTTGATTTAATCAAAAAATAATATTTCTCTTAATAGTTATGTTGAAAATACTCAAACTATTCAAATTAAACATATAACTATGAATTCATTCAAATATTACTCAAAAATATTTTATAGCAGTGGCATCAATTTACAAATATTCCATGGTCTCTAAATACATTTTATTTGCAATTTTTGAATTTACAGATTTAAAGTTATTACAAATATACTCAAATTCACAATTTGAAATTTGAATATTTAAACTAAGTCAAATTTGAATTTGGATAAGTTGTTAAAAAGTTATAAAAGATTTAAGTTGCAGGGTCTTTTCTGTAAAACTGCAAAATTAAATAAATCGAGAAAATGATTTTACACGTCAGCGCTGACTGGGCGCTGACTGTGCGCTGACTGGGCTGCTGACTAGGATCCGACGTGGATAAGTGAGTTAGATCTGGATCGTTAGATCCAGATCCAACGGATCTCGTCAGCTCGTACCGGTTCGTTTTAACCGATCTAATCCTGGCCGCAAGATCTGTATCGGACGGTCCCGATTGCGTTGACCAACTAGGAGCGGCGCCACTCGCCGGAAACTTGCCGGAGGCCTTTCCCGCGGCGGAGATGATCGGGGCAAGCGACGTGCGGCTATTCTACGGAGTCCTAGGACCAACGAAGCTCACCTTGGTGCTCGGAAGGGCTCCGCGAACTCGATGGCGAAGTCGTGGGGGTCGCAGCTTCTCCTGCCTCCTCCGATTGCTCGCCGGAGTTGCTGCGGGCGGCGGCTTGCTCCGGTCGCAGACGTGGCCCTCGATTTGCTGCGGAAGGAAGTGAACGAAGACGTCACAAGGAGGCACACGGCTACGGGGAACCGAGAGAGAGACTAGAGATGACCTGAGGAGCTCGGGACTCACCGGGATTCAAAAGTTTGGCCGGCGGCAGTGGCGGCACGGTGGTGGAAACATGCGGCAGCCTGGGGGATATGAGGCTAGGGTTTCGGGGGAGAAGAGAGAGGAGAGGCAGGGCTTTTTAAAGGTCCCAATTTTGGCCGTCAATCCCGCGTATATCGCTCGAGTTGATGCTGGGGTCGCCGGCCGTTTCTTCCATGTTTTGGGCGAGATTTGCGGCTGGAGGTTGAAGAAGCCTCGGCCTAACGTGTGGGTCCCGTCGGTCAGAGAGAGAGAGAAGGATGCGGGCTACTGCTGGGCTGCTGCTGTCTGTGCGGGCGAGAGAAGAAGCTGGGCATCGGCCCAGTTAGCCTTTCCTTCTCTTTTTTTTGTTCATTTCCTTTCTGTTTTCTGGATTTTTAATAAATTTTGATTTATAACTCCAAATGAAGTCAAACAATTTTCTAAAGATTTGTAAAATTATTATCTTTGTGTTAAACCAGTTGTGGGAGTGTTTTGAACACTTTACAAAAATAATAAATTTGAAATATTGATTAAATGCAAAATTGACACTTTATGTTTAATTTAAAACTAAGGTTTAATTAATTTTATTTTTGGATAAAATAACTTCTATGAAATACCCACATTCAAATATGTTTGAATTTAAGTTATTTTAAACTCATATTCCAACATTAAATAAATTTTAGCTTTAATAGATTATTAAATTAAATAACATATTATAACTATTTGTAATGAAAAGAGAAAATGTAATGTAATCATTTTTAATTCAAATAATTTTTTTCACCATTAAGTTTCATAATATGATAAATCATTTGAAAACTTCATAACACTTTGGAAAAGATTTTAGATTTAATTCATTTCTTATATAGAAAATATATTCATGAAAATCATTTTATGTTTTGAAAATAAATGAAAATCATTTAAGCTAATGAAATTTTATTTGGATAAATCACTAATTATGAAATATATGAAGTTATTAAAGTTATAAACTATAGGATTGAAATTTTAATACCATGTTTTGAACGAAGTTGAGAGAATGAAAACCATTTATCAAATTACAACATTTTTAAATAATTTTGAATTTATGAATTTATCAATAGATATGGCTAAGTGGTTGAAATCAATTGCTTATAAGGAAACTATTTTATTACAATAAAAGGGGTTTGAAGTTTGTAAAAACATTTGTCAATTTAATTATTGAGGTTTAATAAATACTATGGATAAAATGTTTAACTTGAAACAACTACTGAAAATAATGATAAACTGAGATTTTTGAAATATTAAACTCTTTCAATATGTTTGAAGTCTTTCATAGTTGGTTTTCTTATGCTTTTTAATATTTTATTTTAATCAAAACAAAAGTTTTAAATTTTGGTGATTTTTGAACATTATAAAATGTTGGGATGTTACAGTCACGTGCTTGCAAGCGGTGTCGATGTGATATCACCGAGAGGGCCCAGAGTATATCTCTCCGTCATCTGGATGGACAAATCCCACTTCTTGATCCATGAGCTGTAAGGACCCCTCGAAACAAGTCCGAGATGCCCACGTTATGTAAAAGATCACGATCCCAATGATCAGTGCATCACAATCACATAACCAACATAGGTATCAAAGAGTTACATCATTCAAGTCGTACGAATAAAAGTCTTACAACACATAGACGGTCATACGACCACAGTCAACAAACCTCGTCACGCAGGACGGAATTAACTAAGATAGCGGAAGCTCGTGGCTAACGACGGCTCTGAACATCTCCGAGCGCTGATCCCACAAGTGCAGTTGACCGGTGACAGCTAAGTGGCGTAGTCGTCGTCATACACCTCCTCCTCGATGTAGGCCTCCTCATTATAATCTGGACATTTGAATATCCAGGGACAGAGCCACATGAGTACAATTACGTACTCTCAAGACCACCTCTAGGCTTAAGTTTTCATGATAATGCAAGAAAACACATTTCGAAAACTGGGAAGGCTCCTTAATGCAACTACAGGCTTATTTTCGAATACAATGATTTCAAGCATAGAGAATTACAACATCTCTATATCTTTGTTGAAGAAAAACATTTAGAGATAGAATTCTCTTCTCTAGAATGCGACATCTCTATATCTTTGATGAAGAAAAACATTTAGAGATAGAATTCTCCTCCCTTAGATATATCAAGGACATATCCAAGTTCAAAACTTTCTTTTGTAAAAGTTTATCAAAACACTAGGATAGGGGTAACCCTTTTTCCTGACTTGAGATCGAACTGATTGTCTCCCCGAGACCAATCATCCTCACCCAAATTTCCGTACCTCCCAGGTACCACTTTGTTGACTACTTGCTTCCTTCGAAAACACTTCTCTTTCAAAAATAATAAAATAGCCAGCATGCCTAGTGGGACCTTTCCAACCGTCCATGACCGCGGACGCGGCTATTCGAATAGATTTACACTCTGCAGAGGTTGCACACTTTACCCACACCAATCGGCCCTTCCGCCGTGTCTCCCACGGCCCGTCATACGGCTGCATGCGGGGGTCCGGATAACACGATCAAAACTTTCCACTATGACCACCCTAGTATCGGGCCTCCCGGTAGGTTTGTTCTCCTCGGCACCGTGTGCTCCACTAGACCTCTTGGTCTTTCCTCGGGACGCCACACCGCCACGTCAGGAGACCTGCCGTAATCGTCCGGCTGCTGATCCCCAGCAGTGTATTTTCTCTTCCGGACGACAACCCGGCTTCGAGGGCCCAGCCCCCATAGAAAGTATGAGAGCCCCAACACTAAAACAGACAAGCTTCCGGCTAAGCCCTACCCATGTCAGGTAGTGTGGTTGCACGGGTTAATTGTTCGAGCGGCAGCTAGGGTCACACTTTGTTTTTCAAAACACCTCCTCCTCCGACTACTCCCAGCAGCTCGGGTTTTCGCAAACATCTCTGATTGCTCCCAGCAACTCGGGTTTTAATAAAATACTTGCCCGCCGATTGCTCCCAGCAACTCGGGTTTTCCTCCGTAAAACAGTTTTATCAAATAGGTCCCCATCCTATAGTTTTGAGATAAGTAGATGAAAGAAGTCTACTAGAAAACTTAATCTATTTGATGGAGCCTTCAACAACAAGGCTCATCAGGTAAAACTTTGTTTGTAATACCTACAGTATTCTAGCAGATAACTTTGGCCAAACAATATTTTGTAAAATAGTTTTCGGGTGGCAAGGTGCCACAAAAGAAGTAAAACATGCATGTTTTTATTTTAAAACAAAACATGCTTGATAAAATAATAGGATTCAGTATAATGGTGAGGTGGGCTTGCCTTGCTCTGAGTACTGTCCCTGCTCTTGTTCTTCAGGTTAATCGTGCTCAGCTACCTCGTACTGCTCTTCCTCGGGTTGCGGTTCTACCGTAACATGAAAAACAAACGAGACTAGCGTAAGTCCTAAGATGCGAGTTGATAACAATCTAAAGTACATTGACAAACAACAAGTATCACAAACAGAGGCACAACTAGTGCATTTATTAGTTATTAAGGGATGTTTATATGATTTAAGCATAATTCTTAAGGTACTGCTCCTAAAATTAAACCCTTCTACCACATTACTATTAACACACATGTGGAGCTCTGAAAATTAGCTGTGCATGAAAATCTATCACCAAACAAGAATTAAAAATCACATAAGAGCTACTGGTATCAAACTTAAATAGAATATAGGTTCAGTTTTATAGATCTCCTGGATGCATAATTTACCTTTCTGGGGAGATATGAGTTTTATCTTTAAGTGGAGATTTTATTCATCAAATTTGGATACTCCTAGCTCAAGTTATCCTAGTTTTAAAATAAAGTATACTTCTGACCATTATCTAAGTGCAGAAAATAATAAGCATTATTTTGGTGCCAAACCAGTGGGATGAGTTAGATAAAACCTGTGGCCATTTCACAAAAATACCCCCAACAATTATCTATGGACAGAGGTGTATCAACTACACAAAACTAGACATGCAATAATCTCTGAAATAACAAAGATGCACTTAAGAGGATATCCCCCTGTTTTTCAGAACTTTGCTAACTAAAAAATAAATAGACACTGGAAAAATCTACATTTGTAGTGTATTATCCCTCCAACTCATATCTAACATTTCCAAATGGATTTACCTTAAAAGTGTTTTTATTTGGGAATTAAAAATCACCAAACACAGAATAAAGTTATACTTAGACTAAACACAACTTTTACTATACTAATCTCCTGCATTCAAGATTTACCAATCTAGATAGATATTTTTACAAGCTTTCCAACAGATCCAAGATTGCACGATTTGGATTTACAGAACACAAGTTATTAAACAAATGGTGTAAAATGTACTCTTTACTAGATCTTTTTTAACACACAACAGAAAACACAGTTTTGAACAAATCCAACGCCACATGGTTAAGAAAACGTGCATGCATGTTACAAAATTAGTCTCAGCATTTTAGCTACTGTAGATTTACCACAAATGAATAAAAGCTAGACTAAAGATTCTCTGGAAATATTGACAGGAAAAAGAATTTCTAAAAAGAAAAGGGCCGAGCGGCCAGATCTGGCGCTGGGCCGAGGTGGCGAGATGGGCCGGCCCGCAGCACAGCGCGCGCAAGTGGAGAGTTGCGCGGCCACCGGATCGGGAGCGGACGGCTCAGATTAGAACGGGGGAGATTCAAACGGAACCGCTGATCTCAGATCTGACGGCTCTGGCCCCTTCTTCTACCTCGAGTCGGTGGCACGGGAGGGAAACAGAGGGAGAGGGAGAGAAAGAAGGGGGAGGGCGACGCCGCGCTCACCTCGGGCATCCAGGGTTCAAGTGCGGGGCTGGGGTCGGTGGAGAGAGTGCAGAGGGGTGGTCTCCTACGCGCGGCGGCGTCGGAAGAGCTTCCTGCATGCGGCCATGGCGCCTCCCTAGCGCTTCGGTCGAGGACAAGCACGACGCCTACGGAGTTCCTCTGCGCAAAAGAGAGGGTGGGGGAGTTAGATCTCGGCGAGACGTGCTTGAGGGGCCAAAAATGGCGAAGGATGGTGGAGAGAAGCGACGGCTACGGCGATTTTCTTCCGTCGGCTACCGAGGTGGGATTCTTCGTCTCCTGGACAAATGAGTTTGAGAGCTCGAGCGAGGGACTGAGGGAGTGGAGTGTGGGAGGTAGGGGAGCATTTGGGACGAGAGAAATAGAGAGGGGAGGTCGCGGACGCGAGTTGGTCTCGGTGTTGTTTTCTAGGGTTTGCCTCGGGTCCGAGGGAGAGAGGTGGGTTTGGGGCGTGTCCATTGGCTGGGGAGGGCGGTGGAGAGGTGCAGGGGAACGTTGGTCGGCCAGGGACGTGTCCAAACCAGTAGGAGCGAAGGGGGTGAGCTCGGGTTGGGCAATGGAGAGAAAAAGGTGAGAGATGAGTGGAGGAGAGGGGAAAGGAGAGGCTGGCAGGTGGGTTAGGGCATGGGGGTGTTGTCCCCTTCTTCACCAGCAGAGATGGTTGAGAGAGAGAGATCGAGGGGGGGGGGGGGGGTAGATAGGGTTCGGTTTAGATTAGGTTCTTCTTTTCCTCCCTTCTCTTTTTTTGAAAATCCTAAGGAAAATTTTGAATTTGAAAATTCAAAACAAAAGATGAACAAACACTAGCTAATGGTAGAACTTGATAAATTTAGTGTTTGCTTATTAATTCCCTAAATAACAGATGAGAGAAATAAAATCAGAAAAGAAAAAATGAGCTAATGGTCATTGATATTTGATGCACACTTAAACTAGTGATATTTATGTGCAAACAAGTCCCTTTGAGAAAACTTTGAACAGGGTGTGAAACTATAGATTCCTTAGACCAAAATGTTTCAGATGCAAGTCAAAAACCATTTAAGGTTTGCTTAATATTTGCTCCTAGTTTGGCTAAGTTTTAACAACCATGAAGATCCTAATAGTGGATATTTTAGCTTGGTGTGATGTGGTTTTAGTGTTTTCAATTTTCAGGGAACACTAGTGGAGCACAAACAACATAAGATGTGCAAACAAATTAAATCATTACCCAAACTTGTGCATACAATTTTTTTTGCAAGAGGTGAAAATCTAGAATAACACCACAATGCTAAAGCTAAGAGAATTGGGGTGTTACAGACCTTCCCCCCTTAGGAGAATCTCGTCCCCGAGATTCCATATTTGAAGAAGAGAGAAAACCAGGAAATTCATGCTCCAAATAATCTTCACGCTCCTAGGTGGCTTCTTCCTCCGAATGGTTGCTCCATTGGATTTTCAGGAACCTGATCTTCCGTCTCCGGGTCAGACGGACGTCTTCAGCGAGAACACGAAGTGGTCGCTCTCGGTAGGTGCAATCATGATTAAGACCAATGGTGCGATGATCTACCTCTTGATAAGAATGAGTACCACCAGGAACTTGTAGGCATTTTCGGAGCAGGGGCACATGAAACACGTCATGAAATTCTGACAGATGGGGAGGCAGGTCTAGCTTATAAGATACTTATCCTCTTCGACCGCTTACTATAAAAGGACCAATATACCTTGGTGCTAACTTCCCCTTCACATGAAAACGCTGCATTCCCTTGAGTGGTGTAACACGCAGATATACCATATCACCTTCCTTGAAGCTGAGTTCACGCCTCCTGGAATTGGCGTAACCTTTTTGCCTGGATTGGGCGGCCTTAAGACGGTCGCGAATGAGTTGCACTTGTTCTTCGGCTTACCTCAGGGTGTCAACCCCCAAAATTTGGCTGTCTCCCGTTGGCGACCAGTTCAAAGGAGTACGGCACCTCCGTCCGTACAAAGCCTCGAATGGTGCCATCTTCAAACTAGCTTGGTAGCTGTTGTTGTAAGAGAACTCAGCAAACGGCAAACAACTTTCCCACTTGGCCCCATAAGCTAATACACAGGATCGAAGCATATCCTCTAAGATCTGGTTGACCCTTTCTGTTTGTCCTCCTGTCTGAGGGTGATATGCGGTACTGAAGAAGAGTTTGGTTCCGAGCTCCTCATGAAGCTTAGTCCAAAATCGAGAAGTGAATTGGGTTCCCCGATCTGATACGATAGTCTTAGGTATCCCATGAAGGCTGAATATGCGCGGCATGTAAAGATCCGCTAGTTGATCAGATCGATGACGAGTGCTCACCGGGAGGAAATGTGCCACCTTGGTGAGCTGATCCACAATAACCCAAATAGCGTCATGCCCGCGATTGGATCAGGGTAATCCAGTGATAAAATCCATGCCGATCTCATCCCATTTCCACTCAGGCAACCTAAGAGGTTGGAGTAATCCAGCTGGTCGCTGGTGTTCTACTTTGATTCTTTGGCAGATGTCGCAGTTCTGGACGAAGAGTGCAATCTCGCGTTTCATGCCATGCCACCAGAAATTCCTTTTCAAATCTTGGTACATCTTGGTTCCACCAGGGTGGATAGAGTACAAAGTCTCGTGGGCCTCTTTCATAATTATTTGCTTCAAAACAGGATCTGACGGTACGTAGATGCGTCCCTTGTACCAAAGAATACCGTCAGAGTCGATGGTGAACACAGGGACTTCCTCTTTGTCCAATCTTCTTTTGATGCCCTCAATGCTTTCGTGACCCTTCTGTGCTTGCTTGATATGCTCCCGTAAGGTGGGTTGCAACAGGAGTTGATCGACTGCCCATAACTGACTACTTCTATACCCATCTTATCAAGCACTTCCCAGAGTTCTGGCTGTCAAATCTTTATCATGGAGTTGAATGAACACGGCTGACGGCTAAGGGCATCAGCTACAACGTTAGCCTTTCCAGGGTGGTAATGGATGTCCAAGTCATAATCTTTGATGAGTTCTATCCATCTTCGCTACCTCATGTTCAAATCCCTCTGGATGAAGATGTACTTCAGGCTCTTGTGATCAGTGTAAATTTCGCAGCGGTTGCCCATCAGAAAGTGCCGCCAAGTCTTGAGTGCATGGACCACTGCAGCAAGCTCTAGGTCATGGGTTGGGTAATTATGCTCATGCTTGCGGAGTTGTCGCGACGAGTAGGAAATCACTTTGCCCTCTTGCATAAGGACACATCCAAGTCCAAGTTTGGAGGCATCACAATAAACCACGAAATCTTTGGTCACATCAGGCATGGTTAAGATAGGTGCGGTAGTAAGGCGCTTTTTCAGTTCCTGGAAGCTGGCTTCACATTTGTCGGTCCAGATAAACTTCTGGTCCTTCTTCAGAAGTTGAGTAAGGGGCTTGGCGATACTCGAAAACCCTTCAACAAACTTGCGGTAACCTGCTAATCCAGGGATGGACCTCACTTCGGTTTGGTTGGTGGGGGTTTGGAATTCAATGATGGACTTGATGTGGGTAGGATCTACAGATATCCCTCCCGCTGAGAAAACATGGCCAAGAAAACCTACTTCTTTTAACCAAAACTGGCACTTACTGAACTTAGCATACAAATGGTGTTCTCGCAAGGTACCGAGAATCAACCTCAGATGCTCTTCATGCTCCTCTTCTGACTTGGAATAAATCAGGATGTCATCGATGAAGACAACTACAAACTTATCCAAGTATTCCATGAACACCTTGTTCATGAGGTTCATGAAGTAGGCAGGGGCATTAGTTAGGTCGAAGGACATCACCGTATACTCAAACAACCCATAACGAGAGACGAAGGCTGTCTTGGGGATGTCAGATTCTCTAACTTTCAGCTGATGGTATCCGGTGCGGAGATCAATCTTAGAGAAGACACGAGCTCCGTTGAGCTGATCAAACAGATCTTCAATTTTGGGTAGGGGGGTACTTGTTTTTAATAGTCACCTCATTCAATTTACGGTTATCCACGCACAAGCGAGTGGTTCCGTCCCTTTTATCCACGAAAATGATTGGTGACCCCCAGGGTGACGCACTAGGGAAAATCATCCCTTTTCTAAGCAGGTCATCCAACTGCTTCTTCAGTTCCACCAACTCTTCGGGGTTCATCCGGTAGGGTTTTTGAGCTATAGGGCCAGTACCGGATACCAACTCAATGATGAACTCGATATCCCGATCCGGTGGCATACCGGGTAACTCCTCGGGAAAAACATCCGGGTAATCACATACTACCGGTACCTCTTCCAAAATGACTCCAGCAACGCTCTTGTGGAAATGACCCGTGGTGGAGTACTGGGTCGAGAAGTGTGTAATCTCCTCTCCTTCCGGGGTGGTTAGTGTGACAGACTTGTTGGTGCAATCAATTTTCCCCCGGTTGACTGCCATCCAATTCATTCCAAAAACCACTTCGATCCCTTGATTTCCTAAGACCACCAAGTCTGCATGGAATCGGGCTCTCTTAATTTCCACAGGAGTCTCCCTGCATGACAAAATGGCCTTGGTAGTGGCCCCCGGAATTTGCAACCTCATAGGACGATGCATCAAAGTTGGAACCATACCACTCTTCCTAACAAACGGCTCCGTAACGAAGGAATGGGAAGCTCCCGAATCAAACAACACTGAGGCAGGAACTGAGTTGACAGGGAACGTACCCATGACCAGATCTGGCGCCTCCTGAGCTTCTTATGCACTGATATGATTCAGATGGCCTCGGGTGACAGGGCCCGCTTTCTTGGGATACAGGTTCTTGCCTCCTGGTGGACGGGGTGGCCCTTGGTTCATCTTTGTCGCATTAGGGCGACCACCGGCGGGCTGTCTAGTGGGACAATCCCGAGAGAAATGTCCAGGCTGTCCACAAGTGAAACATCCTCATGTGGGCTTGGAGCAGGCGGCCTATTAAAGTTGAGGCCGGGGTTGGAACCACCTCCAGGGCGAGCTGCAGGCGGGCGAGGGAAGTAGCTGGGTCTTGGTCCAAAAGTTGGAGGCCTTGGTGATGGATAAGAAGGCCTTGGTGGAGGTGAAGGGCGCGGACGGGGGTAACTCCCAGCTGGGCTGCTGCTGCTACTGCCTTGCTGCATCTGCTGGCGACGCTTGCGGTTGTCAAATGAAGCCTTGCGCTTGTGTTCCATCATAATGGCTGCATCTGCCAGAGGCTTCAGGTCAGTGAAAGGCTTCACCACCAGAATGCACTTCATCTCATCATGAAGTCCGTTCAGGAACCTCTCCTTCTTCTTGTCCTCGGTATCGTTATCGTTGGGCGCATACCTTGCCAAAGAAGTGAACTTCTCCAAGTACTCACTCACAGACATCCCGCCTTGCTTGAGCTGCAGGAACTTCTCTCGCATAATACTGACGAGTCCGGAGGGCACATAACGCTTCAAGAACTTGGTCTTGAAAGCCGCCGAAGCCACAACTTCCTCCGGTAGCAACAGAGCACGAATGGCCTCCCACCATGCTCGGGCAGGCCCAGAGAGGTAGTGAGTGGCATAGACCACCTTCTCGTTGTCACCCACTTGGGCGACTCTCAGGTTGTTCTCGAGGGTACGGATCCAATCATCAGCATCCAGGGGTACTTCACTTTTGGAGAAGACTGGCGGGTTGGTGTTCAGAAAATCACGCAGCTTGGAACGGGGTTCCTCATTCCCTTGGCCGCCATTCTGATTGACGGCAATCTGAGCAAGATGCTGCAGAGTGGCAAGGTTCGCATTCCTCTCAGTGCGAGCTGCCTCACGATCCTCCAGGAGAAGACGTAGCACTTGAGCCATAGATAGCTCGGGTGGTGGGGGTGGTGGATCACTAGCCATTCTGAATTTGAGAATAAACACATATTAAATTCTCTACTTAGAATTTTTTAAGATAGATTGCGAAAGAGAGTTCATTAAGCATACACAAAAGCATACAAATTACAGCAAAACATTACTCCTAAGAAGGCATGATTCCATTCCATAGCAAGGTTCCAAAAGCATCATCACATAGTGCACAACCACAAAACACTGACTGACATAGTCTTACAATAGTTCAAACACACACTCATACTAACTAGACCACACAATCGCATCCACTTATCGCGATGGTTCGGCCCAAACCCAAAAGATATTACGCAACTAGCTACTCCACGTCCACGGCAGCGTCATTGTCAAAGGGTGGCTCGTCGGGGTCCTCGTACTCAGACATCACAGCCCCCGAGTCCTCACCGCCCTCGCCTCGCAGGTCGTCGTCGTCCTGCTCGCTCACGGGCTCCATATCCATATCCTCCATAGGGTCCTCATCATCAGGCAGGAGATCTTCATTATCCTTGCGCAGAGCCTCCACCTCGCTCTCCAGCTCGTTGATCCTCTCGTCACGGGCATCAATGGTTGACTTGAGCATGTCAACCATCCCGTCAAGCTGGAACCTGTAGAAGCGAGTAGTCTGGAGACGCGCAAAGGTGGAACGGCGCTCCATCTTGAGCTCCGCCTGGGACTCCACAAGACGCTCCTCCGAGGTCTTGAGCTTCAGCTCCACGGTCTTCAGCTTGTCCTGAGACGCCTTGAGTTGCGCCTCCAAGTCCTCGATCCTCAGCTCAGCTGCCGAGATCCGCACCTCAGCACCGTCGTGATTCAGACGGTGAAGAGCACTCTCGAAACGACTAGTGACCAGCTGGGACTGGGTGTACTCGACGAGGAGTCCCAGCTCGGCCAAATGGTTCCCGAAAGTGGGGTGGGCGGCGGCACAGGGTTACTCTGCTCGTCCAAGCCAGTGTAAAACTCAAAACGGGTCCCGCTCAGCTCGGAACTGTGAGCACACACCAAGCGGGCAAGAGCCCTCTGCAGCACGGTGACGAACGCCCCCATCTGAGTCGATGCAAGGGCATCCTCAATCAGCTCCTCGGCGAAGGGTGGCACCAACGGTCCTCGAAGGATGCACCTCACAGTCCAGGACATCTCGTCTCCAACCATGGGTAGACAACGCCCAATCAGCAGCTCCGGTAGCGGACGTCCCAAATGCCTGGTCAGCTGGAGTAGGTCTGCCTGGAACAGACGCGAAACTCCAGTGTCGGGCACAGCTCCCAACTGAATCGACGACGAGAACTCTCCGCTCATCTACACAAAATTTTAAATGGAGGTTTAATTAGTGAACGGTGTGCAAAATTTTTAACAGGTAAAAACATAAAGTTTAATGCAAGTATAATATTACTCAGTAATTAATAACAGAGGGGAGGGAGGAGTAGCAGTATATTCTGCACATTTTTAAGTATTTCTCTCCTAACTATTTAGGAAAACATTTTTGTGTGACGTCGACGCCCAAACTAACTAAAGTCTCCTAAGGTCAACGATGGCTCTGATACCAAGTATGTAAGGACCCCTCGAAACAAGTCCGAGATGCCCACGTTATGTAAAAGATCACGATCCCAATGATCAGTGCATCGCAATCACATAACCAACATAGGTATCAAAGAGTTACATCATTCAAGTCGTACGAATAAAAGTCTTACAACACATAGACGGTCATACGACCAAAGTCAACAAACCTCGTCACGCAGGACGGAATTAACTAAGATAGCGGAAGCTCGTGGCTAGCGACGGCTCTAAACATCTCCGAGCGCTAATCCCACAAGTGCAGTTGACCGGTGACAGCTAAGTGGCGTAGTCGTCATCATACACCTCCTCCTCGATGTAGGCCTCCTCATTATAATCTGGACATTTGAATATCCAGGGACAGAGCCACATGAGTACAATTACGTACTCGCAAGACCACCTCTAGGCTTAAGTTTTCACGATAATGCAAGAAAACACATTTCGAAAACTGGGAAGGCTCCTTAATGCAACTACAGGGCTTATTATCGAATACAATGATTTCAAGCATAGAGAATTACGACATCTCTATATCTTTGTTGAAGAAAAACATTTAGAGATAGAATTCTCTTCTTTAGAATGCGACATCTCTATATCTTTGATGAAGAAAAACATTTAGAGATAGAAGTATCCTCTCTTAGATATAGCAAGGACATATCCAAGTTCAAAACTTTCTTTTGTGAAAGTTTATCAAAACACTAGGATAGGGGTAACCCTTTTTCCTGACTTGAGATCGAACTGATTGTCCCCCCGAGACCAATCATCCTCACCCAAATTTCCGTACCTCCCAGGTACCACTTTGTTGACTACTTGCTTCCTTCAAAAAAACTACTCTTTCGAAAATCATAAAATAGCCAGCATGCCTAGTGGGACCTTTCCAACCGTCCATGACCACGGACGCGGCTATTCGAATAGATTTACACTCTGCAGAGGTTGCACACTTTACCCACACCAATCGGCCCTTCCGCCGTGTCTGCCACGGCCCGTCATACGACTTCATTCGGGGGTCCGGATAACACGATCAAAACTTTCCACTATGACCACCCTAGTATCGGGGCCTCCCGGTAGGTTTGTTCTCCTCGGCACCGTGTGCTCCACTAGACCTCTTGGTCTTTCCTTGGGACGCCACACCGCCACGTCAGGAGACCTGTCGTAATCGTCCGGCTGCTGATCCCCAGCAGTGTATTGTCTCTTCCGGACGACAACCCGGCTTCGAGGGCCCAGCCCCCATAGAAAGTATGAGAGCCCCAACACTAAAACAGACAAGCTTCCGGCTAAGCCCTACCCATGTCAGGTAGTGTGGTTGCACGGGTTAATTGTTCGGGCGGCAGCTAGGGTCACACTTTGTTTTTCAAAACACCTCCTCCTCCGACTACTCCCAGCAGCTCGGGTTTTCGCAAACATCTCCGATTGCTCCCAGCAACTCGGGTTTTAATAAAATACTTGCCCACCGATTGCACCCAGCAACTCGGGTTTTCCTCCGTAAAATAGTTTTATCAAATAGGTCCCCATCCTATAGTTTTGAGATAAGTAGATGAAAGAAGTCTACTAGAAAACTTAATCTATTTGATGGAGCCTTCAACAACAAGGCTCATCAGGTAAAACTTTGTTTGTAATACCTACAGTATTCTAGCAGATAACTTTGGCCAAACAATATTTTGTAAAATAGTTTTCGGGTGGCAAGGTGCCACAAAAGAAGTAAAACATGCATTATTTTATTTTAAAACAAAACATGCTTGATAAAATAATAGGATTCAGTATAATGGTGAGGTGGGCTTGCCTTGCTCTGAGTACTGTCCATGGTCTTGTTCTTCAGCGTAATCATGCTCAGCTACCTCGTACTGCTCTTCCTCGGGTTGCGGTTCTACCGTAACATGAAAAACAAACGAGACTAGCGTAAGTCCTAAAATTATTGACAAACAACAAGTATCACAAACAGAGGCACAACTAGTGCATTTATTAGTTATCAAGGGATGTTTATATGATTTAAGCACAATTCTTAAGGTACTGCTCCTAAAATTAAACCCTTCTACCACATTACTATTAACACACATGTGGAGCTCTGAAAATTAGCTGTGCATGAAAATCTATCACCAAACAAGAATTAAAAATCAGATAAGAGCTACTGTTATCAAACTTAAACAGAAGATAGGTTCAGTTTTATAGATCTCCTGGATTCATAATTTACCTTTCTGGGGAGATATGCGTTTTCTCTTTAAGTGGAGATTTTATTCATCAAATTTGGATACTCCTAGCTCAAGTTATCCTAGTTTTAAAATAAAGTATACTTCTGACCATTATCTAAGTGCAGAAAATAATAAGCATTATTTTGGTGCCAAACCAGTGGGATGAGTTAGATAAAACCTGTGGCAATTTCACAAAAATACCCCCAACAATTATCTATGGACAGAGGTGGATCAACCACACAAAACTAGACATGCAATAATCTCTGAAATAACAAAGATGCACTTAAGAGGATATCCCCCAGTTTTTCAGAACTTTGCTAACTAAAAAATAAATAGACACTGGAAAAAGCTACATTTGTAGTGTATTATACCTCCAACTCATATCTAACATTTCCAAGTGGATTTACCTTAAAAAGTGTTTTTATTTGGGAATTAAAAATCACCAAACATATAATAAAGTTATACTTAGACTAAACACAACTTTTACTATACTAATCTCCTGCATGCAAGATTTACCAATCTAGATAGATATTTTTCCAGGCTTTCCAACAGATCCAAGATTGCATGGTTTGGATTTACAGAACACAAGTTATTAAACAAATGGTGTAAAATGTACTCTTTACTAGATCTATTTTAACACACAACAGAAAACACATTTTTGAACAAATCCAACGCCACATGGTTAAGAAAACGTGCATGCATGTTACAAAATTAGTCTCAGAATTTTAGCTACTGTACATTTACCACAAATGAATAAAAGCTCGACTAAAGATTCTCTAGAAATATTGACAGGAAAAAGAATTTCTAAAAAGAAAAGGGCCGAGCGGCCGGATCTGGCGCTGAGCCGAGGTGGCGAGATGGGCCGGCCCGCAGCACAGCACGCACGAGTGGAGAGTTGCGCGGCCACCGGATCAGGAGCGGACGGCTCAGATTAGAACGGGGGAGATTCAAACGGAACCGCTGATCTCAGATCTGACGGCTCCGGCCCCTTCTTCTTCCTTGAGTCGGTGGCACGGGAGGGAAACAGAGGGAGAGGGAGAGAAAGAAGGGGGGTGGCGACGCCGTGCTCACCTCGGGCATCCAAGGGTCGAGTGCGGGGCTGGGGTCGGTGGAGAGAGTGAAGAGGGGTGGTCTCCTACGCGCGGCGGCGTCGGAAGAGCTTCCTGCATGCGCCCATGGCGCCTCCCTAGCGCTTCGGTCGAGGACGAGCACGACGCCTACGGAGTTCCTCTGCGCAAAAGAGAGGGTGGGGGAGTTAGATCTCGGCGAGACGTGCTCGAGGGGCCAAAAATGGCGAAGGATGGTGGAGAGAAGCGACGGCTACGTCGATTTTCTTCCGTCGGCTACCGAGGTGGGATTCTTCGTCTCCTGGACAAATGAGTTTGAGAGCTCGAGCGAGGGACTGAGGGAGTGGAGTGTGGGAGGTAGGGGAGCGTTTGGGACGAGAGAAATAGAGAGGGGAGGTCGCGGACGCGAGTTGGTCTCGGTGTTGTTTTCTAGGGTTTGCCTCGGGTCCGAGGGATAGAGGTGGGTTTGGGGCATGTCCATTGGCTGGGGAGGGCGGTGGAGATGTGCAGGGGAACGTTGGTCGGCCAGGGACGTGTCCAAACCAGTAGGAGCGAAGGGGGTGAGCTCGGGTTGGGCAATGGAGAGAAAAAGGTGAGAGATGAGTGGAGGAGAGGGGAAAGGAGAGGCTGGCAGGTGGGGTAGGGCATGGGGGTGTTGTCCCCTTCTTCACCAGTAGAGATGGTTGAGAGAGAGAGATCGAGGGGGGGGGGGGGGGGTTTAGATAGGGTTCGGTTTGGATTAGGTTCTTCTTTTCCTCCCTTCTCTTTTTTTGAAAATCCTAAGGAAAATTTTGAATTTGAAAATTCAAAACAAAAGATGAACAAACACTAGCTAATGGTAGAACTTGATAGATTTAGTGTTTGCTTATTAATTCCCTAAATAACAGATGAGAGAAATAAAATCAGAAAAGAAAAAATGAGCTAATGGTCATTGATATTTGATGCACACATAAACTAGTGATATTTATGTGCAGGTCCCTTTGAGAAAACTTTGAACAGGGTGTGAAACTATAGATTCCTCAGACCAAAATGTTTCAGATGCAAGTCAAAAAACATTTATGGTTTGCTTAATATTTGCTCCTAGTTTGGCTAAGTTTTAAAACCATGAAGATCCTAATAGTGGACATTTTAGCTTGGTGTGATGTGGTTTTAGTGTTTTCAATTTTCAGGGAACACTAGTGGAGCACAAACAGCATAAGATGTGCAAACAAATTAAATCATTACCCAAACTTCTGCACACAAAAGTTTTTGCAAGAGGTGAAAATCTAGAATAACACCACAATGCTAAAGCTAAGAGAATTGGGGTGTTACATGAGCCTCAACTAATACTTTCGGAATACCCAATGCCACCTTTATAGTCACCCTGTTACGGTGTGACATTTGATGTCATCAAAGCATTCTTCCGGTGTTAGTGATTGACATGATCTCACGGTCTAAGGATTAGGGTTACTTCGTATGCTCAGTACAACAACATAAACTTAATGACTTGATCGTATTGCAATACTTAATTTGGGTGTGTTCATCATATCATTCTCCTAATGACGTGATCCCGTTATTAACAACACCAATGTTCATGATCAGGAAACCTTGATCATCAGTTAATCAACGAGCTAGTTAAACGAGAGGCGTTACTAGGTACTCTAATTTGTTCATTAGTCACACATGTATTAATGTTTCCGATTAATACAATTCTAGCATGAGAAATAAACATTTATAATAAATATGGAATGAGATAATAACCACTTGATTATTGCCTCTCGGGCATATTCCTTTCAGTCTCCCACTAGCACTAGGGGTACTAATCTGTATTACATTGTAATGAACCTAACACCCATGGAGTTCCGGTGTTGATCATGTTTTGCCCTTGGGAGTTGTTTAGTCAACGGGTCTGCCACATTCAGATCCGTATGTACTTTGCAAATCTTTATATCACCATCCTTTACATGCTCACGGATGGAGTGAAAACGACGCTTGAAATGCTTGGAATTCTTGTGAGACCTTGGTTCTTTAGCATTGGCTATGGCACATTTGTTGTCACAATAGATAACCATCGGATCCAACGCACTTGGAACCACACCTAGTTCGGATATGAACTCCTTCATCTAAACTCCTTCATGCGCTGCCTCCGCGGCAGCAACATATTCCACTTCTGTTTATGATCCCACCACCATGGGTTGCTTGGAACTCCTCCAGCCTACTGCTCCTCCATTCATAAGAAATACGTACCCAGATTGTGACTTAGAGTCATCTGGATCGGTGTCGAAGCTAGCATCAACGTAACATCTTGCGACGATCTCTTCTTCACCGCCATACACGAGAAACATATCCTTAGTCCTTCTTAAGTACTTTAGGATATTCTTTACCGCCATCCAGTGTTGCAAACCTGGATCAGATTGGTACCTGCTAGTCATGTTAATAGCATGTGCCACATCCGGTCTTGTACATAGCATAGCATACATGATAGAGCCTATGGCTGAGGCATAGGGGATCTTGTTCATCAATTCTCTATCTTCCGATGTAGCTGGACTTTGAGTCTGACTCAATGTCTTTCCTTGTAACATAGGTAAGAGCCCTTTCTTACTTTCGTCCATTCTGAACTTCTTCAGAATCTTGTCAAGGTATGTACTTTGTGAAAGCCCAATTAAGCGTCTTGATCTTTCTCTATAGATTTTGATGCCTAATATATATGATGCTTCACCGAGATCCTTCATCGAAAAACTATTGTTCAAATAACCTTTTATACTATTCAAAAATTCTATATCATTTCCAATCAATAATATTTCATCCACATATAGTACTGAAAATGCTACAGAGCTCCCACTCACTTTCTTGTAGATACAAGCTTCTCCATAAGTTTGGACAAATCCAAACCCTTTGATCACCTCATCAAAGCGGAGGTTCCAACTCCGGGATGCTTGCTTCAGTCCATAAATGGATCGCGGAAGTTTGCATACCTTGTCAGCATCCTTAGGATCGACAAAACCTTTGGGTTGCACCATGTACAACTCTTCCTCAATGTGACAATTAAGGAACGCAGTTTTGACATCCATTTGCCAGATTTCGTAATCAAAAAATGCAGCAATTGCCAACATAATCCTAACAGACTTCAGCATCGCTACAGGAGAGAAAGTCTCCTCGTAGTCAATTCCTTGAACTTGTCGAAAACCTTTTGCGACAAGTTGAGCCTTATAGAAGGTCACATTACCATCAGCTTTAATTTTCTTCTTAAAAATCCATTTGTTCTCAACGGCCTTGCGGTCATTGGGTAAGTCCACCAAAGTCCATACTTGGTTTTCGTACATGGATTCCATTTCGGATTTCATGGCTTCTAGCCATTTGTTGGAATCTGGGCCCATCATCGTTTCATCATACGTGGCAGGGTCATCATTATCAACTACCATGACGTTCATGATGGGGTTTCCATACAGTTCAGGAGTTGTACGCGTCCTTGTTGACCTGCGAAGTACGGTAGTATCCTCTTTTGGAGATTCATGATCTTGATTATCATTAGTTCCCTCTTCATCTGGTGAAGTCAACTCGGAACAATTTCCAGCGATGCGCTACTCGCCATTCCAAGAAGAGAAGGTTCAATAACCTCGTCGAGTTCTACCTTCCTACTACTCACACCTTTTGAGAGAAACTCCTCCAAAAAGGTTGCGTTCTTGGCAACGAAAACTTTGCCTTCAGATCTGTGATAGAAGGTGTACCCAATTGTTTCTTTAGGGTATCCTATGAAGACGCATTTTTCGCTTTGGGTTCGAGTTTATCAGGATGAAGCTTATTCACATAAACATCGCATCCCCAAACTTTTAGAAACGATAGCTTAGGTTTGTTTCCAAACCATAGTTCATAAGGTGTCGTTTCAACGGATTTAGATGGAGCCCTATTTAAAGTGAATGTAGCTGTCTCTGGTGTATGACCCCAAAATGATAGTGGCAAATCTATCAGAGACATCATAGACCGAACCATATCCAATAAAGTACGATTATGACGTTCGGATACACCATTACGATGTGGTGTTCCGGCAGGAGTTAGTCGTGAAACTATTCCACATTCTTTCATATGTGTGCACTACTCGTAACTCAAATATTCACCTCCAGGATCGGATCGCAGAAATTTAATTTATTCTGTTACGATGGTTTTCCACTTCACTCTGAAATTCTTTGAACTTTTCGAACGTCTCAGACTTGTGTTTCATTAAGTAAATATAACCATATCTACTTAAATCATCAATGAAGGTAACAAAATAAAGATATCCACCACGCGCCGACACACTCATTGGACCACACATATCGGTATGTATGATTTCCAATAAATCCGTCGCACGTTCCATCGTGCCGGAAAACAGGGTTCTTGTCACCTTGCCCATAAGGCATGGTTCACATGTCTCAAATGATTTCATGTGGTTATACCCGATGGGTATACCCTGCGAGCTATATTAAAGGGTGATTTCCTACAAGGCCCAGCTGTTGGCCCATATAAAGATGAAGATGAAGGGCTTTTTAATAGCTGGAGTATGGAATAAGTTAGGCGGTCTCGTACCGACTCAGGTATCTAATAGATGTAATTCTAGTTAGAATCGAACTCCTGAGACCTGGATCCCTATATATATGGGTCAGGAGGGAGGTGAAAGAATACGTGCAATCTTAAACCTTAAACCCTGCTGAGATTGCAACTCGCCGGGTTATCCTTGTATTAATACTGTGAGATCGATAATATAGATCTGGCGCCCGTCCGAGTTCGCCAACACCCATATAGTCTTCCTACCGATACAACCCTAGGTACATCACCATGGGACTTGTCGAGTTAACCCCTCCTCAACTGGCGCTGTTTGTGGGAAAGAAGGGTGTTGGATCAACGGAATTGGCGGCAGCAGCAGCGGCAGGGTCGTCAAGGGATCCTCTGGATCTGAAGAAGCAGATCAGTTTGTCCCGCACTCGACTGCGGAGCGATCAGCGTTCGCATGTGTGTACTCAGGTATGGATCTGACCTTTGGCAGTTTCCGTTTCTTGGTCAACCAGTGGGGGACTCTACACGTGGCGAGCCCGGTCCGATCGACAAACTGGGGCATCAAGATTGCATCTGCGTCAATCGCGAGACCCTCGACTCCCGCGCCTTCATCAGTAGTCAAGATTGCATCTGCGTTACTCGCGGGACCCTCGACTCCCACGCCTTTATCAGCAGTCAAGATTGCATCCGCATCACTCGCGGGACCCTCGACTCCCGCGCCTTGATCAGCAGTCAAGATTGCATCCGCGTCACTCGCGGGATCCTCGACTCCCGCGCCTTCATCAACCGTCAAGATTGCATTTGCGTCAGTCGCGGGATCCTCGACTCCCGCGCGTTCAGCAACCGTCAAGATCGCATCTGCGTCACTCGCGGGATCATTGACTCCCGCGTCATCGTCGGATATCAAATCCACGCTTGCGTCGTCCTTGGATACTAATCTGTTCGCTTCCGTCAAGGAGTTAGGCGTGGCGTGCTATTGCTCCGACTGCGTCGCTTCCCAAGTCTTGTCCATACTTCGCAGTGGGGGATCGTTCGTGGGTAGCAAGCGCGAGTATAGGTGCAGGGTGCGCAGCACGCACAGCCAGCAGGGCATTCAAGTATGCACGGTGGATGCCACCCCTGGAGCCACATCTATGCAACACCCGACGCCTCAGGGCACCTAGTATCCTATCATTGTACGGATGGCGGGCGAGGATCTGGAAATCACAGAGGAGATGGCAACCAGGTTGGAAGATGTTGTTAACAGAGGCGTGTTGCTACCTGTCGACTCCCCCAGGGAGGATTTATTGGCATACCAATACTTGCTACGCAAGAAAAACATCAAGTTAGTTGAGCTGCAGAACACCCTTGACGAGCGGCAGGCCAGAGCTGACTCGCTCAGTGCAAGAAGACTGGCTTATTCATCCTCGTATTCGACTGGTGCGGAACCGGATACAACAGAGCATGTGAGGACTAGGTCCAGGTTACCCGGGGCTAGGCAAAATCTGAATAGCGTCAGTCAGAAGTTTGACTATCGTGGAGGACAGTATTCCCATCCCAAAATCTAGACCTTGTTCGATCTCGTTCCCGACAAGTACTCTTTACTCGTTTTGTGATATGACATCCTTGTGACCTAGTCACGTCCTTGCAAGCGGTGTCGATGTGATATCACCGAGAGGGCCCAGAGTATATATGCCCGTCATCTGGATGGACAAATCCCATTTCTTGATCCATAGCCTCAACTAATACTTTCGGAATACCCAATGCCACCTTTATAGTCACCCTGTTACGGTGTGACGTTTGATGTCATCAAAGCATTCTTCCGGTGTTAGTGATTGACATGATCTCATGGTCTAAGGATTAGGGTTACTTCGTATGCTCAGTACAACAATATAAACTTAATGACTTTATTGTATTGCTATACTTAATTTGGGTGTGTTCATCATATCATCCTCCTAATGACGTGATCCCATTATTAACAACATCCAATGTTCATGATCAGGAAACCTTGATCATTAGTTAATCAACGAGCTAGTTAAACGAGAGGCGTTACTAGGAACTCTAATTTGTTCTTTAGTCACACATGTATTAATGTTGCCGATTAATACAATTCTAGCATGAGAAATAAACATTATCATAAACATGGAATAAGATAATCGCCACTTGATTATTGAGTCTCGGGCATATTCCTTTCAGTATCCCACTTGCACTAGGGGCAATAATCTGTATTACATTGTAATGACCCTAACACCCATGGAGTTCCGGTGTTGATCATGTTTTGCCCTCGGGAGTTGTTTAGTCAAAGGGTCTGCCACATTCAGATCCGTATGTACTTTGCAAATCTTTATATCACCATCCTTGACATGCTCACGGATGGAGTGAAAACGGCGCTTGAAATGCTTGGAATTCTTGTGAGACCTTGGTTCTTTAGCATTGGCTATGGCATAATTATTGTCACAATAGATAACCATCGGATCCAACGCACTTGGAACCACACCTAGTACGGATATGAACTCCTTCATCCAAACTCCTTCATGTGCTGCCTCCGAGGCAGCAACATATTCCGCTTCTGTTGATGATCCCGCCACCACGGGTTGTTTGGAACTCCTCCAGCTTACTGCTCCTCCATTCATAAGAAATACGTACCAAGATTGTGACTTAGAGTCATCCGGATCGGTGTCGAAGCTAGCATCGATGTAACATCTTGGGACGATCTCTTCTTCACCGCCATTGTAACATCCCAACACTTTATAATATTCAAAAATCACTAAAATTTAAAACTTTTGTTTGATTAAAATAAAATATTAAAATGCATAAGAAAACCAACTATAAAGGACTTCAAACATATTGAAAGGGGTTTAATATTTTAAATGTCTCAATGAATCATTTTCTGAAACATATTTTAAATGTCTCAAACCTATTTTAAAAAAAGAGGTTGTTCAAGTTAAACATTTTATTATTCCATTGTATTTTCTTAAAACCTCAACATATAAATTGACAAAAGTTTTACAAACTTCAAACCATTTTATTGTAATAAAATAGTTTCTCTATAAATATTTGTTTTCAACCACTTAGCCATAGCTATTCATAAATTAAAATAATATTTACAGGTGTTCTTTTATATTATTTAAAACATGATCTATTTGCCAAATGCTTTTCATTCTTTCAACTAAGTTCAAAACATAGTGTTGAAATTACAGCCCTATGGTTTATAACTGTAATAACTTCATATATTTTATAATTAATTAATTATCCAGATAAACATTTCCTTAGCTTAAATGATTTTCATTTTAAAAACATAAATGATTTTCATGAATATATGTTCTATATAATAAAAGAATTAAATTTAAAATCTTTTCCAAAGTTGCTTATGAAGTTTCAAATGATTTATCTTAATATAAAATATAATGGTGCACAAAATAAAATTGAATTAAAATTTGAATCCATTATAATTCCTATTACTTTAAAGATATTTATTTTCTATTATTCTACTATTATACCAAAATAGAAATGAATGGTTATTGGAATATGAGTTTAAATAACATATATTCAAAACTTATATAGTATTATAATTTTATAAATTTATTTAGCCAAAAAAAAAATATTTAAACCATATTTGCAAATTTAACTTAAAATGTCAAATTTGTATTTAGTCAATATTTCTATATTATTATTTTTGAAAATTATTCAAAACATGCCAACAACTGGTTTAACACAAAGATATTGTTTTTACAAATTAATAGAATTTTATTTGACATCATTTGGAGTTTTAAATCAAAAGATATTAATTAATGGGAAAAACAGAAAAGAAAAAGAAAATGTGCTGACGTCATCGTCTTCCTCCTCCAGCGATTTTTCCGGCCGAAACCCCTCTCTAGATTCCTTTCCAAAATTCGTCACGGAGATTGCGCAATATGTTTCCTTCTCTGGCCCTACTTAATCTCCACGCACTCCTCCCTCTTTCCCCTCTCTTTCCCGTGCAAACCACGCCGCCAGGCCGCCGCAGTTGCTCGCCGGAGTTCGTTGAAGCCGCCGCCGTGTTTCTCTGTTCCCGGAGCAGTGAGCCTCCTCCCTCCCGTTCCATCCCCTCCATTTTCTTCACCGCCCCCGTACGAGTGTTTCTAACCCATCCCCGACCTTCCCTTCTCAGAGAATCGAGCGGGCCGAGCTCGCCGGACCGCCGGAGATCTTCACGGCTCCGCCCGTGCGAACCATCCGTTCCAGGACGCACGCGTTGTGGAAGACTACGCCATCTCCTTCGCCGCGACACGCGCGCCCGAGGCCATCCTCCGCGAGCTCGGGGAAGAACAGCAGCGACCAGAGCGTCCTCGCCCGAGCCGCCGGCGCCATCTTCATCAACTCCCGCGGAATCCCACCGCCAGCCTTAGGTCGACCAAGGTGAGCCATCCGATCTTCAATCTACGGCCTAGATTAGATCTAGCCGATCGAATCGGTATGGTTGCGTTTGAACCATCGGATCTGGATCTGATGGCCCAGATCCAGTCACTTAACCACGTCAGCGCCACATCGTTGCCTTGTCAGCGTCCAGTCAGCGCTGACGTGGAAAAGAATTTATTTTAATTAGTTTAAATGGCAGTTTTGCAGAAAAGCCCATGCCACTTAGATCTGTTATAACTTTTTAACCACTTATCCAAATTAGACAAATTTAGTATATTTGGAAAGCCCTTGTCATGAAGAATATTATAGATCTGCCAAAATTCAAATTTGACTTAGTTTAAAATATTCAAATTTCAAATTCTGAATTTGAGTAATTTTATCATAACTTTATATCTATGAATCCAAAAATTTCAAATAAAATTGTTTTAGAAACTATATAAAATGTGTGATATGATGCCTCTGTTATAAATTAATTTTGAGAATTACTTTGATGATTTAATAGTTGTATGTTTAATTTGAATAGTTTGACTATTTTTGACATAACTTTTAATACAAACATTATTTTTGATTAAATACAATAGCTGTAAGTTTAATTAAAAGCCCTCGATCTATTAACCCCATTTATAAAATTTTGTTATAAATAATGTTTGAACAATTTAAAATGAATTTAAAGGTCAGAGACTTAATTTGATTAATTTTAGCACATTATAAGGTATATTAATTAAAATTTTATTACTTTGCACCAAAGGCATAAATAATTGTCCTTGACCAGAGAAAGCTCAAATTCCTGTTTATTAATATATTTCATAACATTAATAAGTAAGTTTTGTTTAAAACCTTTTAAATGATTTTAGTTCATTTACAAGTGCTTATAAATGTTATTGGTTAATTAGGTGTTACTAAAAATGTGATTTAAAACATTATAACATTTTAAATAACTAAGTTATTATTAATATTATAAACTTTGAAGTTAGGAATTAAAAATGTATAGATATGAGAAAATTAAGAAATTCTTGAATATGAATTTGGTTAAATTTAATTTTAAACATAATCTTGGGTAAATGAAATTAAATGTTTAAAGTTGTACTAAAGTGTTAAACCTTGCTTTTAAATTGTGATTAAGCCTTCTTGATATCCCTTTGTGTAAACTTTTGAAGACCATTTCATTAGAAACTTGGAAACACCCATACAACCTTTTCGAGTTGAAAATGTACAATTCACCCCAGACCATCCCTTGGCGAAACCCTAAACCCAAGCACATTAATTCTTTTTGTATATTGAATTATGTGACACCTTTGACCAAAACTCTCCCGAGAAGACTCGTTCCGCTTGTATGTTTCAATATGTTTTGTGGTTGTTGAATTGCTTGTCTATTGGATGCACCTTATTGTATAGTTTGAAACGGGGAGCAAAGTTTGACTTGGACAAGAGTGTGTGAGAAACGACAAATTTTCAAAGGCAAGTGACTTCATAAAATACCCACTATTTTTATTCTATTGCATTACTAGTATTTTCAAGTATTATTTTCTAGTAGTATGCATGACAGGTTTTAATTAGAATTATAGCGCGCTATGCAAACCTGTTAGTTTACCCTTTAGAAATCCCTGTTAGCAACCTATTATAATTTAGTGGAAGTACATGCTGCAAAAATAATTGTTTTATGGTAGATGTGATAAGTGAAAATTCCACTAAATTAATTTACCGCCTGGGTGGATTGGTTCGATCGAGGAGGTTTCAAGTTACGTGGCTACTCAGGGGTCGGGTCTGCGGTGGCCTGCGTTTGCTCACTTGTGGATGGCCACCCAGGGCTATGAGATTTCATGCTGCACTGCGTATAGTCGCTTATAGTGCAACCATTAGTCATTATGGGCTCTGTCTTGATGGAGTATGTTGATGTTGACCAGAGTCGGATGTTCCAAGGGTGGTAGCTGGGATAGGTTGGGCAGTGGACTCCGTCGACTCGGGAAGACAACTTCTGAAAAGTCTCGTCTCGATCTTCTCCTTTTCCTTCTCACTATATGAGTGTAGAGGATAGTTTGGGTTGACTGAGTCTAATGGTGAAAGTGCACACACTCTCAAGAGTTAAAACCTAAGATCTTAGCCGTTTCCCCGGCATCGGACAATTGAGTGACTTCACAAGGCTGTCTTCTGAAAATATCTTTATCCCAATTTCTTAATAAAACTTTGATGGGTGAACATGGGTAGGAGACATGGATTTGTCTCGAGATGTCACATAAAGAGAAGATATTGTTTCAAAAAGTTGTTTACCAAAAGTAGGAGAACACTTTCTTTGCGCAATAGCCAGCTCCACCAGCCAAATAAGCATATAGATATAGCTTAGTAGAATATTAGCATTTAAAAGTCACTTGCCACCACAATTCAATTGTGCTGACCCTTTATAGTTGGGCTGCAACTAAACCTTGCAGATTGTTCGGATGAGGAGTAAGGGGGTCGTCTTCGAGCTACCAACATGATTTTCCAGTGGCTTCATGGAGATGATGTAGCTCCATGTTATCTTTAGAATTGCGTATGAACTCTGAAATAATTTGTGAACTATTTATTTATTTAGCTAGCGCTTCATCTATGAAAAGTTGTAAGGAATATTGTTTTTGGATCATTCGTTCTCGATTGTAATAAATTTTGACATTGTACTGTGATATTACATCTTATTGGAAAATGCGAAACTTATGTGATCCAAGTCTTCCGCACGCTTCATATGCACCATTGCTTTCTTAAGCAAGGGTGCTACAGATGGTATCAGAGCACGAATGTTGCCTGTAGGCTCGAAACCCCTAGGATTGGACAAAGACCAAAAGTCAAACATTTTTAATTATACTAGATTAAAGTTACTTTTCTATTTTTACATTAATTTTCTTGTCTTGTATCTTTTACTTTTCACTTTAATTCTAATACTCTTACCTTTTCAAAATTTTAGATGGGAGAGTACACTGAGACCGCGTATGCTGGTGTTTTGTCGGATTTCATCTTTGGGAGGCAGCTGTCCAGATTGACAAGTCAATTGAAGCTACCACCACCCTATTTCCGAGGAAGGAAGGAAGGAGGAGACCGACATACCTAATGTGACGCGTTGGGAAATCCGCACAATCATGAGCCCAGATTCCACGATGCCAGACTTCGAGCCCGTGGACTATGTAACCTACTATCAAGAGTGGACTGAAGGAGTGAACATAGCTATGGTGGACTTAATGGCCCGTTTGTGTTACAAGTATCGCAACAATCTAGCACCAGAATCGCCCTTCCGTTCCTTTGGGAGGAGAGATGCACTTGGCTACTCGTTGGCTCACACTGGAAATCCCTTGGACCTGCCCATCATCAACAAAATGTTTGAAGACTAAGATTTTCTCATCAATTGCCTGACTAGGAAGGTTCAACAAGCTTATGACATCGCGGATCATGCCCGAGCCGTCATACACGCAAAAACCCAAGAACTCCAGACTTCTGAAACCCTTATTGGCCATATGGAGGAACACATCCATGACCTACAGTTGCAGAACCTTGACAAAGATGAGCAGATTGCCGCACTTCAGGCACAACTCAATCCACCTCCACCACCACCGCCGGTAGCTGAAGAAGGAGGTGACAAAGGCACTGGAGATGTGGCTGTAACCGCAACTGTAAAGGAGGAAGAACAGGAGGAAGAAGACCCCGAAGAGGTGCTTTTTGAAGAGTCAAGTGAGGAAGAAGTCACACCTGTGGTGAATAACCACGCAATGAAGCGCAAGCGTGAGATCAAAGAGGAATAAGTGAACCAATTCAAGCAACGTTAGAGGGACCACCATTTATCTTATTTAGCTTATCGTATCAATTTAGTGTATTGACCTATCAAAATGTGATATGGAAGTACCAGCGTGTTTATTTTGGAACATAAATTGTTTTCAGATTTGAGAATTAAAAACTTCGAGTTTCAGGATTATTACAATTGAGTGGTTTTTGAACCTTGAGCTGTGAATATGGTTGATTGCTTGATGTGTTGTTTGTATGACTTGAAATTGTTTTAAGGGTGGTAGCCACCCAGTTAAGAATTAATCTCCATTGCTTAAACCCGGAGATCCCAAACCATTCTTCTTCCGAGCCTCCCCAAGAGGAAAAATTCATCCCCCGCCAAGTTTTCAAGATCCATATCAAAATATTTCATTTCTCAAAACCTCTCGAGTTATCAAAACCATTCAAGCATTTGCTTTGTCTTTATAGCTTCTCTGAATCTCGGGGACGACATTCCTTTTAAGGGTGGTAGTCTGTAACATCCCAACACTTTATAAAATTCAAAAATCACTAAAATTTATAACTTTTGTTTGATTAAAATAAAATATTAAAATGCATAAGAAAACCAACTATAAAGGACTTCAAACATATTGAAAGGGGTTTAATATTTTAAATGTCTCAATGCATCATTTTTTTTTTAAGTTGTTCAAGTTAAACATTTTATTATTCCATTGTATTTTCTTAAAACCTCAACATATAAATTGACAAAAGTTTTACAAACTTCAAACCATTTTATTTTAATATAATAGTTTCTCTATAAATATTTGTTTTCAACCACTTAGCCATAGCTAGTCATAAATTAAAATAATATTTACAGGTGTTCTTTTATATTATTTAAAACATGATCTATTTGCCAAATGGTTTTCATTCTTTCAACTAAGTTCAAAACATAGTGTTGAAATTACAGCCCTATGGTTTATAACTGTAATAACTTCATATATTTTATAATTAATTAATTATCCAGATAAACATTTCCTTAGCTTAAATGATTTTCATTTTCAAAACATAAAATGATTTTCATGAATATATGTTCTATATAAGAAAAGAATTAAATTTAAAAACTTTTCCAAAGTTGCTTATGAAGTTTCAAATGATTTATCTTAATATAAAATATAATGGTGCACAAAATAAAATTGAATTAAAATTTGAATCATTATAATTCCTATTACTTTAAAGATATTTATTTTCTATTATTCTACTATTATACCAAAATAGAAATGAATGGTTGTTGGAATATGAGTTTAAATAACATATATTCAAAACTTATATAGTATTATAATTTTATAAATTTATTTAGCCAAAAATAAATTTATTTAAACCATATTTCCAAATTTAACTTAAAATGTCAAATTTGTATTTAGTCAATATTTCTATATTATTATTTTTGAAAATTATTCAAAACATGCCAACAACTGGTTTAACACAAAGATATTGTTTTTACAAATTTATAGTATTTTATTTGACATCATTTGGAGTTTTAAATCAAAAGATATTAATTAAATGGAAAAACAGAAAAGAAAAAGAAAATGTGCTGACGTCACTGCTGACGTCATCGTCTTCCTCCTCCAGCGATTTTTCCGGCCGAAACCCCTCTCTGGATTCCTTTCCAAAATTCGTCACAGAGATTGCGCAATCTGTTTCCTTCTCTGGCCCTACTTAATCTCCATGCACTCCTCCCTCTTTCCCTCTCTTTCCCGTGCAAACCACGCCGCCAGGCCGCCGCAGTTGCTCGCCGGAGTTCGTCGAAGCCGCCGCCGTGTTTGTCTGTTCCCGGAGCAGTGAGCCTCCTCCCTCCCGTTCCATCCCCTCCATTTTCTTCACCGCCCCCGTACGAGTGTTTCTAACCCATCCCCGACCTTCTATGGGGACCCCGGACTAACTGTCCGAAATACCCGATTATGCTTAACACAACGATCCCATGATCAGTCTGTCGTTGCACATAACCCGAATTGAATACCAAAGTTTACATCCATTACAATACCGAATTAAAGTCTTACATAAATGGTCATTCAGACCAAGTCTTACATAGGTGCCTTCAAGGGCCAAACCAAAACAATCAGCGGAAATAAGGCGTAGTAGACATCAAATCCTAGCGATGACCCGACAGGCAGTCGACTTATGAAGATCCTTAGTTGGCATAGATGTCGCCGTATTCCTCCTGGGCGTAGTACTCCTCCATGTCTGGCTACGACAATAACCAGAAGCAAACTAGTATGAGTACATTTGAATGTACTCGCAAACTACTCCAACATGAGTGCTCTAGTTCCATTTTTAGTTTCTCACTTTTATTCATTTAAAACATCTCTGTATCTTTGTTGAAGAAGATAAGGAAATTATGACTACTAGAGATCTCAATTTTATTAGTTTTATTCCAAAACTCCTCCTTTTTCCGATCGTAAACCATTATGGCAATATCTTTCCAACTACCTCATACCGATCCGTTGGTATAGGCGTATGGAACACTCTCCATTTCCTTTTTCTTTTTAAACTCAACTCTTTTCCAAAAACTTGCACATGGTCTAAGTAGGGTCTTCAACTGTCCATATCCGAGGACTCGGCTATTCTAATAGTTAAATTACCCTATGCAGAGGTAGCACGCTTTTCCCACACTCATCCGATAACTCATCGTGTCAGCCATGTCTTGCCATACCAGCGGTATGCGAAGTTGAGTCACCGACCCTAGTCTGTCCTTTGCTCATGCTAGTATAAGATCCTGCCCCTATGAACCATTCCATCTACACCTAGTCCAGTTTCCCGTCGGAAACCCTAAGTGTGAGGACTCATAGGTTTTATCTGGCGGTGTATACGGACATCCTTCTATCCTCCTCCTTATCTACTCATAGATTTTTGAGCGAGGACCCAGGTCAGGGTTAGGTCACCAAACCACTCCCTCATGCATAACGGAGTCATCTCCGTTGATGCAGTGTCCCATACTAATAAGAGCAAACTATATGACTAAGCCCTTTCCCATATGTGGGTAAATGTGGTCGCACAGAGTATCGGTTGCTTGACTGAGTACTAGGACACAATGTGCTTTTACTAAAACCGTCTTTCTTCATTTCCTTATTCCAACACCACATCTTGGTGCTATATATCCACACAAGTTTTCAAAGGAGTTTTGAATAAACAACCTTGTTTTTCCATCCTATAGTTTTAGTATATACTTCTACATATGGTGGCAAAATAATCTCTATATACTTTTGAAAAAGGTTTTTTGTAAACCTTTGCTTTTAAAAATGATTTGTAAATCTAGATACATAAGTTGGGTGCAAGCTCAGAGAGTAGCTTGCCTTGCTCGGCAAAGTGATCTTGGTCTTGGTCTTCAGGTTCTGCAAATCCCTCCTCCTCGATATATCCGGCAACGTTCTCGTCTAATACACAATCAATCAAATACAAACAATCACTAGCCTATTCAATCAATCATCATAGCAATACACTCTTAGAGGTTCTAATTAACCATTCCACCTACCAAACAATATCATGTGGTTTCAATTTAATTGAATTAAACATTATTCCCTTGTATTTCAATTAGGGCAGAAACTTGTTGCACATGTTTAATTGCATAGCTTGAGTTCTGTTTGTCACAAAAATACAAACTAAAATTCTACAGAAAGCTAAGGATGTGTAGAAGATGACACAATTGGGTTTGGGTCATTTGGAGTTACCAAACTCCCTACACATTGTTTTGAATCCAGAAGCCAATTAATATGGTTTTGGCTATTATTCAAATTATATTCATCTAAAAATTAAACCATTTTAGGGGTGACTAACCATGGTTAAATGTGATCTAATAAAATTAGTGTCAACTAATTTGGATTAACAGAGCATCAGAAACAAACAAGTTTAGAATTTAAACATGCTATTGTATTTTGAATATTGTATTTTTATTACATATCCAAATGGAGTGGAACTAGTTTAGTTGGATAGGAAATTTCATAAGCTTTCCAGAACAGTTGGATTTGCTTAATTTGGAGTTGTAAATCTAAAGTTATGGATTTTCTAATTTTGAGTTCAGTACTGGTTTTTAAATGAAACTTAAATTCGAATTTAAATCCAGAACGGATAATGATTAAAATCCTAACAGAGGGACCGAGCAGTCAGCGACTGCTGGCGCGCGCGCGGTTTCATTTAAACCTGACGCGTGGGACCTGCATGTCAGGGTTTTAATATTTTTCACGAACCGGTAAGCTACCGTAGGATCTAGATCTAACGGCTCAGGATGCCCGCGTCGCCGGCGACCAAACCCGAGCGGCGCTGCGGCTCCGGCGACGGCGAGGTGGACGGTGCGCTCACCTAGAGGGCTCGGGAGGGCGTGCAGACGGTGCAGAACGACGGCGGCGAGGTGGGGAAGCTCCTGGAGCGAGCGGCGCTTGCTGGCGAGGCTCCGAGCGACGGCGACGAGCAGCTCCTTCTCCGCGGCTCCGCTCCAACTCCGGCGAGCGATTGGCGGCGCTCCTGGACACGGGACAGAGGGAAAAAGGGCGCTGGTGAGTGCGGGGTGCAAGGGGAAGGGAAAGGAGGCAGAGGGGAGCGACGGGGAGAAGCAGCACGGCCTGGCCGTGGTCGTCGCCTACCTCGGGCACGGCGAGCTCGAGGAGGGCTACGGTGGCCTGAGGCCTTGCTCCCCTGGCCTGGGCTTCCTTGCGGTGCACGAGAGGGTGGTGAAGTGAGGGGGGAGAGGCAGTGTGGCGGTGTGGAGAAATGCAGGGCACGGGGCGGCTTAAATAGAGGCCGGGCGGCGCACGGTGGACACGGTGCAGAGGCGCCCGCGGCCGTGCTAGTCCGCCGTAGGCCGGTGGAGGGTGTGGCTAGGCTGCGGGGTGCTCGGGGGACCGGGTGGGCAAGGTGCGGCTGCGTGGCGCGTGCTGCGCGTGCGAGACGGGGCGGGCCGGCCGTGAGCGCGCTCGGGCGGTGCACGACGTGCACGGCGTGGCTCGGGCGCGGCGCGGTCGGGGCGTGCTGGGGCGTGCTGCTGCCGCGCGAGGGAGCCAGGAGGTGAGGGAGAGCGAGGGGGCACGGAGCGGCCAGCACGGCGACAATGGCGACGTGCGCGGTGAGGTCGTGGAGAAGAGGGGAGTGCAGGGCTGGTGCCAATTCGACAAATGAACATCACATTTCTCGGATTGATCCCAGAGTTGCTTCGGATAGGGAAAGAACAGGTGGTGATCACAAGGTGTTTGGTGAATTGCCCGAACCAAAACAGTAGCATTTTGCTATTTTAATTTTCCTATTTCTCTTTATTCTTTTGGGCTTAAACTCAGGATCTAGGCCAACTACATTATTGGTGGGTGTTGCAAAGTCTTTTTGGAATATTTTGAAATATTTAAATCATGAATTTCCAAGTTGAATTTGAGGTTTTTGAATTTGAATTTTTGAAAGGAATTAGTTTGTGAAAATTAACTAGGAGTGTTTATAATATTACTCCATTGTTTTTGGTGTGAAAATAAATTATGCTTCTTAATTTGGAAAAATAATGTGACATGTGTCACATGGTGTTTTGTTTTTAGGATTTGTTTTATTTGTTTTCTTTTCCTCAAATTTTTAATTAGAGCTAAAATTAAACAATCTTGCAAACAATGCAACAAGCAACACTCAAGAATTAAACATACACACATTTTTATAAGAAAAGTTTTTGTTGGCCCACATTTTTGCACAAATAATTATATTAATATTTTTGGGATGTTACAGACTTCCCCCCTTAAAATAAATCTCGTCCCGAGATTTGCTAGGCCTGGGTACTAAGGAGGTTTGGGAATTCGCTTCTGAGATAGTCTTCACGTTCCCACGTTGCTTCATCTTCAGAGTGGTTAGTCCACTAGACTTTGTAGAACTTGATTGCTCGCGTGCGGGTGAGACGAACATCTTCGTCGAGAATCTTGAGGGGCGTCTCACGATAAGTCAGATCTTGATTCAGGTCGACGGACTGGTGATCGATGTTTTTGAAAACATCAGGCTGGTCAGGAACTTCAAGACATTTCCGGAGCAAGGAAATGTGGAAAACATCATGGTAATCGGCTAACTCTTGAGGCAACTCCAGTTGATAAGACACCTCTCCTCGACGAGCAAGGATCTTGAAGGGTCCAATATATCTTGGCGCTAATTTTCCTTTGACATGGAAACGCTGCATTCCTTTAAGGGGTGTCACTCGGAGATAGACGTAATCTCCGATATTGAAGGTGACATCACGACGCTTGGGGTCAGCGTAACTCTTCTGACGGGATTGGGCGGTCTTGAGTCGCTCTCGGATAAGCTGGACTTGCTCTTCAGCCTCACGGAGGGTATCTGGTCCAAACAGTTTGCCTTCTCCGGTGTCGGACCAATTCAGGGGTGTACGACACTTCTTGCCGTAAAGGGCTTCAAAAGGGGCCATTTGCAGACTAGATTGGTAACTGTTGTTGTATGAGAATTCTGCAAATGGAAGACAATCTTCCCATTTGGATCCATAAGCTAGGACACATGCGCGAAGCATGTCCTCTAATATCTGGTTCACTCGTTCAGTTTGGCCATCGGTCTGGGGGTGATAAGCTGTGCTAAACGCCAACTTGGTTCCGAGGGCTTCATGCAGGGCTTTCCAGAACCTTGAGGTGAATTGTGTGCCTCTATCTGATACAATCCTCTTAGGCACACCATGCAGGCTTACTATTCTGGAAATATACAGGTCTGCTAACTGATTTCCCCTATAGGTGGTGTGCACGGGAATAAAATGGGCCACTTTGGTCAGCCTGTCAACGATGACCCATATTGAGTCATGGCCTCGGTTGGACCTTGGAAGTCCGGTGATAAAATCCATTCCAATCTCATCCCACTTCCACTCGGGAATCTTTAGGGGTTGAAGCAATCCAGCGGGTCGCTGATGTTCAGCCTTGACTCGCTGACAAATATCACACTTGGCTACGAAAGCACCAATTTCTCGCTTCATTCCATGCCACCAAAATCTATCACGAAGGTCTTGGTACATCTTGGTTCCGCCGGGGTGGATTGAGTAAGGGGTCTCGTGGGCTTCCTTTAGGATTAACTCCTTGAGTTCCGAGGTATTGGGGACACAGATACGACCATTGAATCTCAACACTCCTTCTGCATCCTCGGTAAAACCAGGCGCTTTACCGAGAGAAACCTTCTTCTTGATCCCTTCTATGCTCTCATGACCTTTCTGGGCCTCCTTGATTTGATCTATCAGAGTTGGAGCTAACTCTAAATGGGCGAGATAGCCGTGGCTAACAAGCTCTAGTCCAAAATCTTTGAACTCCTTAAACAGGGCTGGCTGCTCTGCTTGGATCATGGCATTCAGGGTGCAGGGTTTGCGACTAAGGGCATCGGCAACTACATTAGCCTTTACAGGGTGATAATTGATGCCGATATCATAATCCTTGATTAATTCCATCCACCTTCTCTGTCGCAAATTTAACTCCCTCTGCGTGAAGATATACTTCAAGCTCTTATGATCCGTATAAATCTCGCAGCGATGTCCCGCCAGATAGGAGCGCCACGTCTTCAAAGCAAGAACAACAGCGGCTAACTCCAGGTCATGGGTTGGGTAGTTCTCTTCATGTGGTCGCAACTGTCGAGACAAATACGACACCACCTTGCCTTCTTGCATCAGAACACAACCCAGTCCTAGACGTGATGCATCGCAATACACGTCGAAACTCTTGGTGACGTCTGGCATAATCAGGACAGGGGTTGAGGTCAGTCTCTTCTTTAATTCCTGGAAACTCTCTTCACACTTCTGAGTCCATTCAAATTTCTTGTCCTTTTTCAGCAGTTGGGTAAGGGGCTTGGCTATACTGGAGAATCCCTCAACGAACTTGCGGTAGTATCCCGCTAGTCCGAGAAAGCTTCGGATTTCAGTCACACTAGTCGGGGCTTTCCAGTCCACAATGGCTTGGATCTTTTCTGGGTCTACAGAAATTCCTCCCGCAGACACAACATGTCCGAGAAATGAGACTTCACTGAGCCAGAACTCACACTTGCTAAACTTGGCATACAACTGATGCTCTCGGAGGGTTGCTAAAACTAGACGCAGGTGTTCAGCATGCTCTTCTTCAGTTTTGGAGTAAATAAGGATGTCATCAAGGAAAACTACCACGAACTTGTCAAGATACTCCATGAAGATCTTGTTCATGAGATTCATAAAATAGGCTGGGGCATTGGTCAGACCAAAGGACATTACGGTGTATTCAAATAAACCGTAACGGGTTGTGAAGGCAGTCTTGGGAATGTCTGTCTCTCGGATTCTTAACTGATGATACCCTGACCGAAGATCGATCTTGGAGAAGACTCGGGCTCCGTTCATTTGATCGAACAGATCCTCGATCTTTGGGAGAGGGTACTTGTTTTTGATGGTCACATCATTCAACCTGCGATAATCCACACACAGGCGTGTGGTACCATCTCTCTTATCCACAAAAATAATGGGTGATCCCCAGGGTGAAGCACTTGGGCGAATAAGCCCTTTGCTGAGCATATCTGCTAACTGCTTCTTCAACTCAACCAGTTCTTCTGGATTCATCCGATAAGGCCTTTGGGATATGGGGGCTGTCCCGGGGATAAGTTCAATGATGAACTCAATATCCCGATCCGGTGGCATACCAGGCAATTCTTCAGGAAAGACATCTTGGAACAGGTGAACAACACGGATCTCATCTAGGGCTGGTCGAGCTATGCTCTCATGGCATCTTGGTCGGGGTCGACTGGGTTCTGACACATACTCCACTTCTACTCCTTTGTCGGTGGTGAGGGCTACAGCTCTTCTGGCACAGTCAATTCGACCATGGTACTTGGCTAACCAATTCATACCCAGTATGACATCTATTCCTTGGGTTCCTAGGATGATTAAGTCGACTAGGAACTTTTCCCCTTTGATCTCAAGGGAAACGTCCGGGCAAAATGACTTGGTATCTATGGTGGATTCTGGGATTTGGATGACCATGGGTTTGGGTAAGAGGTTTCCGACTAAACCTCCCTTAGCAACAAATTCTTGGGTAACAAAAGAATGAGTAGCACCAAAATCAAACAGAACAGTTGCAGGTACTGAGTTGACAAGGAACGTACCCATCACAACATCTGGTGCATCCATGGCCTCTTCAGCATTGATGTGGTGCAGGCGTCCCTTGGCAACAGCCACATTTCCGCGGGGTGCGGGGTTCTTGCCATTTCCATTGCGGCCTTGGCCGTTGTTCGGCACCTGTGCATCGGGGCGCGGACCATTCTTCTTAGGATTGGGGCATGCCTTGGAGTAGTGACCCTTGGTGCCACAATTGAAACAGACAACATTGGCATTGAGGTTGGGGTTGCTAGAGTTCCCTCCGGGACGGGTGTTGTCATTGGGACGGTTGAACTTGTTTGGGTTGTATGGGGGCTTAGGGTAACTGGGGTGCGAAGTTGGTGGTGGTCTATATGCTGGCTTGGGGTTTGGTGGGTGGGTGCGAGGTTTCTGACTGCTCGAACCTTCCTGGGCAATCATTCTCCTCTTACGACCCTCAAACATGGATTTGCGCTTGGTCTCCAACTGTATGGCCTTGTCCACAAGTGATTCCAAATCAACAAAGTCATGGATAACCAAGGCGCATTGCAGTTCATCATGAAGTCCGTTCATGAAACGCTCCATCTTCCTCCCCTCGGTGTCGACGTCATCAGGAGCATACCGAGACAAGTCAGTGAACTCATCGAGGTATCCGACCACATCCTTACTTCCCTGCCGCAACCTGCGGAATTCATCCTTCTTCCGCTCAATGAGTCCGCGGGGAATGTGCTTCTTGCGGAACTTCTCCTGGAAATCATCCCAGCTGATAGCATAACCAGCTTGCTGTAGAGCCTTGGTAGCTTCCCACCAAGACCGTGCTGGTCCTGCAAGATAGTGGGTCGCATACAACACCTTCTCAGGTTCTCCTACGGCTGCAACTACCAGGTTGTTGTTAATGGTGCGAAGCCAGTCATCGGCCTCAAGTGGGTGAAGTCCCTTGGAATAGGTGGGTGGGTTGGTCTTTTGAAAGTCGCTCAAAGTGGACCGCTGATTTCCTTCACCATTGCCATTGCCATTGCCATTGCCATTGCCATTGTTGTGGTGGTTGTTGTTGTTGTTGTGAGCGGCAGCTATCTGTTGCAGGGCAGCGATATGAGCTTGACGCTCAGTCCGGGCAGCTTGGCGTTCCTCCATGATGAGCGCCAGAAGTTGGGCGGTGGTTGGGTCCGGTGGGGGTGGTGGTGCTCCTCCATCCGTGTTGGTGCGACGAGTGTCCACCATCCTGAAGCACACCGGGTATAAGGGGCAAGCAAAAAAAAAGGGTTTGACCAAGGGAAGATGGGTTTTTACGTAGAGGTTGATTTACTAAGGATTATAAGAGAAACATTTAACACATGTTAACAAGACTAGCACACACTTTCATAGCACAACCATTACATCAAGAGTTCATCCAAATCTAGCTTACAACATTCTCCTTAACTAATGTACACATAGCAAGTTCCAAAAGAACCACAACTTTGACTCTACTAGCGATAGGGGGGGGGGGGGGTCGACCTAATCCTGCGGTAGAACTCAAGTAACTCGCCTACTGAGGTGGAACCTCAGGCTCTGCCATGTCAGCATCGGACTGGTAGGGTGGCTCCTCTGGATCCTCCTCCTCATCATCCTCATCCTCATCATCCTCATCCTCATCGTTCATCTCCTCCAGATAGTCGTCATCGTCACTGAGGAAAGCGTCGTTCTCCTTGCGGAGATCCTCGCCCTCCTCCTCCATCTCGTCAGTACGGAGCTCCAAATCCTCTATCAGCTCATCCTGCTCGGCAACCTTCTTGCGGAGCTTCGCTATGGTCTTCCTCATCTGGGTTCCCTTCTTAAGAAGAGCGGCCTTCTCAGTCTTCAGCTGTGCCTCACTCTCGCGACTCTCCTTGAGCGAGAGACGCTCAAAGTGGGACCGAAGCCTAGCGCACCTCAGATCCTCCTGGGTGCGAAAGAGCATAATCTCCATGTCTAGGATATACTCTCCGAATGTCGGGTGCAGAGGGGACCGAATTGGGTGTCCATCGATGGTGCGCCTCCCGTAGAACTGGAAACGAGAGTTTACCAGCTCCGCCTTGTGTTCCTCACAAAGCCGGGATAGCATCCGCTGCATGGAACGACACAGTCCATCGTCCCAGTGGACGTCCATGAGGGGGAAAGAGAGTGCCCTGGATCCGGGGGACTTGATGTTCCCGCGAACAGACGCCTCGATCAACCAGGACAGGTTCCCGTTACCGGGAACGTCCACCTGGGCTCCCTTAAACTCAGGAGTGGGACGACCTAGCAGCTTGGTCAACTCGAACAAGTCCTTCTCGAACATCAACTTGCCGTCCTTCTCCAGCTGAACGAACTCGGTGAAATGGATCGCCATCTAGAATTTTTAGTCAAAATTTTAAGTTAGTGAGATGGCAAGTATATCAAAATTTTAATGGAAGGGAAAATATGTGAGCAGATTTTTAAGTTTATTAAAATGACAAGTGTGGCAAGTTTTTATGAATATGAGAGAAAACTTAGTAGTTTGTAAGAAGAGAATTTTGCACAAATGAGAGGGTAAGAGAGAAGCATTTTTAAACTAATTTCTTACTTTGTTTTTCTTTAAAACTCAACTTTTGCAATCACTACCTAACGACCATGCTAATCTAAGGCTCCTAAAGTCGAGATGGCTCTGATACCAATTCTGTGGGGACCCCGGACTAACTGTCCGAAATACCCGATTATGCTTAACACAACGATCCCATGATCAGTCTGTCGTTGCACATAACCCGAATTGAATACCAAAGTTTACATCCATTACAATACCGAATTAAAGTCTTACATGAATGGTCATTCAGACCAAGTCTTACATAGGTGCCTTCAAGGGCCAAACCAAAACAATCAGCGGAAATAAGGCGTAGTAGACATCAAATCCTAGCGATGACCCGACAGGCAGTCGACTTATGAAGATCCTTAGTTGGCATAGATGTCGCCGTATTCCTCCTGGGCGTAGTACTCCTCCATGTCTGGCTACGACAATAGCCAGAAGCAAACTAGTATGAGTACATTTGAATGTACTCGCAAACTACTCCAACATGAGTGCTCTAGTTCCATTTTTAGTTTCTCACTTTTATTCATTTAAAACATCTCTGTATCTTTGTTGAAGAAGATAAGGAAATTATGACTACTAGAGATCTCAATTTTATTAGTTTTATTCCAAAACTCCTCCTTTTTCCGATCGTAAACCATTATGGCAATATCTTTCCAACTACCTCATACCGATCCGTTGGTATAGGCGTATGGAACACTCTCCATTTCCTTTTTCTTTTTAAACTCAACTCTTTTCCAAAAACTTGCACATGGTCTAAGTAGGGTCTTCAACTGTCCATATCCGAGGACTCGGCTATTCTAATAGTTAAATTACCCTCTGCAGAGGTAGCACGCTTTTCCCACACTCATCCGATAACTCATCGTGTCAGCCACGTCTCTCCATACCAGCGGTATGCGAAGTTGAGTCACCGACCCTAGTCTGTCCTTTGCTCATGCTAGTATAAGATCCTGCCCCTATGAACCATTCCATCTACACCTAGTCCAGTTTCCCGTCGGAAACCCTAAGTGTGAGGACTCATAGGTTTTATCTGGCGGTGTATACGGACATCCTTCTATCCTCCTCCTTATCTACTCATAGATTTTTGAGCGAGGACCCAGGTCAGGGTTAGGTCACCAAACCACTCCCTCATGCATAACGGAGTCATCTCCGTTGATGCAGTGTCCCATACTAATAAGAGCAAACTATATGACTAAGCCCTTTCCCATATGTGGGTAAATGTGGTCGCACAGAGTATCGGTTGCTTGACTGAGTACTAGGACACAATGTGCTTTTACTAAAACCATCTTTCTTCATTTCCTTATTCCAACACCACATCTTGGTGCTATATATCCACACAAGTTTTCAAAGGAGTTTTGAATAAACAACCTTGTTTTTCCATCCTATAGTTTTAGTATATACTTCTACATATGGTGGCAAAATAATCTCTATATACTTTTGAAAAAGGTTTTTTGTAAACCTTTGCTTTTAAAAATGATTTGTAAATCTAGATACATAAGTTGGGTGCAAGCTCAGAGAGTAGCTTGCCTTGCTCGGCAAAGTGATCTTGGTCTTGGTCTTCAGGTTCTGCAAATCCCTCCTCCTCGATATATCCGGCAACGTTCTCGTCTAATACACAATCAATCAAATACAAACAATCACTAGCCTATTCAATCAATCATCATAGCAATACACTCTTAGAGGTTCTAATTAACCATTCCACCTACCAAACAATATCATGTGGTTTCAATTTAATTGAATTAAACATTATTCCCTTGTATTTCAATTAGGGCAGAAACTTGTTGCACATGTTTAATTGCATAGCTTGAGTTCTGTTTGTCACAAAAATACAAACTAAAATTCTACAGAAAGCTAAGGATGTGTAGAAGATGACACAATTGGGTTTGGGTCATTTGGAGTTACCAAACTCCCTACACATTGTTTTGAATCCAGAAGCCAATTAATATGGTTTTGGCTATTATTCAAATTATATTCATCTAAAAATTAAACCATTTTAGGGGTGACTAACCATGGTTAAATGTGATCTAATAAAATTAGTGTCAACTAATTTGGATTAACAGAGCATCAGAAACAAACAAGTTTAGAATTTAAACATGCTAAGGTATTTTGAATATTGTATTTTTATTATATATCCAAATGGAGTGGAACTAGTTTAGTTGGATAGGAAATTTCATAAGCTTTCCAGAACAGTTGGATTTGCTAAATTTGGAGTTGTAAATCTAAAGTTATGGATTTTCTAATTTTGAGTTCAGTACTGGTTTTTAAATGAAACTTAAATTCGAATTTAAATCCAGAACGGATAATGATTAAAATCCTGACAGAGGGACCCACCAGTCAGCGACTGCTGGCGCGCGCGCGGTTTCATTTAAACCTGACGCGTGGGACCTGCATGTCAGGGTTTTAATATTTTTCACGAACCGGTAAGCTACCGTAGGATCTAGATCTAACGGCTCAGGATGCCCGCGTCGCCGGCGACCAGACCCGAGCGGCGCTGCGGCTCCGGCGACGGCGAGGTGGACGGTGCGCTCACCTAGGGGCTCGGGAGGGTGTGCAGACGGTGCAGAACGACGGCGGCGAGGTGGGGAAGCTCCTGGGGCGAGCGGCGCTTGCTGGCGAGGCTCCGAGCGACGGCGACGAGCAGCTCCTTCTCCGCGGCTCCGCTCCAACTCCGGCGAGCGATTGGCGGCGCTCCTGGATACGGGACAGAGGGAAAAAGGGCGCTGGTGAGTGCGGGGTGCAAGGGGAAGGGAAAGGAGGCAGAGGGGAGCGACGGGGAGAAGCAGCACGGCCTGGCCGTGGTCGTCGCCTACCTCGGGCACGGCGAGCTCGAGGAGGGCTACGGTGGCCTGAGGCCTTGCTCCCCTGGCCTGGGCTTCCTTGCGGTGCACGAGAGGGTGGTGAAGTGAGGGGGGAGAGGCAGTGTGGCGGTGTGGAGAAATGCAGGGCACGGGGCGGCTTAAATAGAGGCCGGGCGGCGCACGGTGGACACGGTGCAGAGGCGCCCGCGGCCGTGCTAGTCCGCCGTAGGCCGGTGGAGGGTGTGGCTAGGCTGCGGGGTGCTCGGGGGACCGGGTGGGCAAGGTGCGGCTGCGTGGCGCGTGCTGCGCGTGCGAGACGGGGCGGGCCGGCCGTGAGCGCGCTCGGGCGGTGCACGACGTGCACGGCGTGGCTCGGGCGTGGCGCGGTCGGGGCGTGCTGGGGCGTGCTGCTGCCGCGCGAGGGAGCCAGGAGGTGAGGGAGAGCGAGGGGGCACGGAGCGGCCAGCACGGCGCGGCGCCTGCGCGGCCACAGTGCCGACAATGGCGACGTGCGCGCTGCCGTGGCTGTCGCCGGCGTCCACACGGCGACTCCGGCCACCATTCTACTTCCCCCGGCGTGCGGTGAGGTCGTGGAGAAGAGGGGAGTGCAGGGCTGGTGCCAATTCGACAAATGAACATCACATTTCTCGGATTGATCCCAGAGTTGCTTCGGATAGGGAAAGAACAGGTGGTGATCACAAGGTGTTTGGTGAATTGCCCGAACCAAAACAGTAGCATTTTGCTATTTTAATTTTCCTATTTCTCTTTATTCTTTTGGGCTTAAACTCAGGATCTAGGCCAACTACATTATTGGTGGGTGTTGCAAAGTCTTTTTGGAATATTTTGAAATATTTAAATCATGAATTTCCAATTTGAATTTGAGGCTTTTGAATTTGAATTTTTGAAAGGAATTAGTTTGTGAAAATTAACTAGGAGTGTTTATAATATTACTCCATTGTTTTTGGTGTGAAAATAAATTATGCTTCTTAATTTGGAAAAATAATGTGACATGTGTCACATGGTGTTTTGTTTTTAGGATTTGTTTTATTTGTTTTCTTTTCCTCAAATTTTTAATTAGAGCTAAAATTAAACAATCTTGCAAACAATGCAACAAGCAACACTCAAGAATTAAACATACACACATTTTTATAAGAAAAGTTTTTGTTGGCCCACATTTTTGCACAAATAATTATATTAATATTTTTGGGATGTTACACCTTCCCTTCTCAGAGAATTGAGCGGGCCGAGCTCGCCGGACCGCCGGAGATCTTCACGGCTCCGCCCATGCGCACCATACGTTCCAGGATGCACGCGAAGTGGAAGACTCCGCCATCTCCTTCGTCGCGACACGCCGCACCCGAGGCTATCGTCCGCGAGCTCGGGGAAGAACAACATCGACCGGAACGTCCTTGCCCGAGCCGCCGCCGCCATCTTCATCAACTCCGGTGGAATCCCGCCGCCAGCCTTAGGTCGACCAAGGTGAGCCATCCGATCTTCAATCTACGGCCTAGATTAGATCCAGCCGATCGAATCGGTATGGTTGCGGTTGAACCATCAGATATGGATCTGACGGCCCAGATCCAGTCACTTAACCACGTCAGCGCCCACGTCAGCACCACGTCGTTGCCTCGTCAGCGTCCAGTCAGCGCTGACGTGGAAAATAATTTATTTTAATTAGTTTAAATGGCAGTTTTGCAGAAAAGCCCCTGCCACATAGATCTGTTATAACTTTTTAACCACTTATCCAAATTAGACAAATTTTATATATTTGGAAAGCCCTTGACAGGAAGAATATTTTAGATCAGCCAAAATTCAAATTTTACTTAGTTTAAAATATTCAAATTTCAAATGGTGAATTTGAGTAATTTTATCATAACTTTAAATCTATAAATCCAAAAATTTCAAATAAAATTGTTTTAGAAACTTTATAAAATGTGTGATATGATGCCTCTGTTATAAATTAATTATGAGAATTACTTTAATGATTTAATAATTGTATGTTTAATTTGAATAGTTTGACTATTTTTGACATAACTTTTAATACAAACATTATTTTTGATTAAATCCAATAGCTATAAGTTTAATTAAAAGCCCTCTGTCTATTAACCCCATTTATAAAATTTGTTATAAATAATGTTTGAACAATTTAAAATGACTTAAAGGTCAAAGACTTAATTTGATTTATTTTAGCACATTATAAGTTATATTAATTTAAAATTTATTACTTTGCACCAAAGGCATAAATAATTGCCCTTGACTGGAGAAAGCTCAAATTCCAGTTTATTAATATATTTCATAACATTAATAAGTAAGTTTGTTTTAAAACCTTTTAAATGATTTTAGTTCATTTAGAAGTGTTTATAAATGTTATTGGTTAATTAGGTGTTACTAAAAATGTGATTTAAAACATTATAACATTTTAAATAACTAAGTTATTATTAATACTATAAACTTTGAAGTTGGGAATTAAAAATGTGTAGGTATGAGAAAATTAAGAAATTCTTGAATTTGAATTTGGTTAAAATTGGGTAAATGAAATTAATTGAAATTAAATGTTAAAGTTGTACTAAAGTTTTAAACCTTGCTTTTAAATTGTGATTAAGCCTTCTTGATATCCCTTTGTGTAAACTTTTGAAGACCATTTCATTAGAAACTTGGAAACACCCATACAACCTTTTCGAGTTGAAAATGTACAATTGACCCCAGACCATACCTTGGCGAAACCCTAAACCAAAGCACATTAATTCTTTTTGTATATTGAATTATGTGACACCTTTGACCAAAACCCTCTCGAGAAAACTAGTTATGCTTGTATGTTTCAATATGTGTTGTGGTTGTTGAATTTCTTGTTTATTGGATGCACCTTATTGTATAGTTTGAAACGGGGAGCAATGTTTGACTTGGACAAGAGTGTGTGAGAAACGACAAATTTCCAAAGGCAAGTGACTTCATAAAATACCCACTATTTTTATTCTATTGCATTACTAGTATTTTCAAGTATTATTTTCTAGTAGTATGAATGATAGGTTTTAATTAGAATTATAGCGTGCTATGCAAACCTGTTAGTTTACCCTTTAGAAATCCATGTTAGTAACCTATTATAATTTAGTGGAAGTACATGCTGCAAAAATAATTGTTTTATGGTAGATGTGATAAGTGAAAATTCCACTAAATTAATTTACCGCCTGGGTGGATTGGTTCGATCGAGGAGGTTTCAAGTTAGGTGGCTACTCAGGGGTCGGGTCTGCGGTGGCCTGAGTTTTCTCACTTGTGGAAGGCCACCCAGGGCAATGAGATTTGATGTTGCACTTTGTAGAGTCGCTTATAGTGCAACCATTAGTCATTATGGGCTCTGTCTTGATGGAGTATGTTGATGTTGACCTGAGTCGGATGTTCCAAGGGTGGTAGCTGGGATAGGTTGGGCAGTGGACTCCGTCGACTCGGGAAGACAACTTATGAAAAGTCTCGTCTCGATCTTCTCCTTTTCTTTCTCACTAAATGAGTGTAGAGGATAGTTTGGGTTGATTGAGTCTAATGGTGAAAGTGCACACACACCCGAGAGTTAAAACCTAAGATCTTAGTCGTGTCCCCGGCATCGGACAATTGAGTGACTTCACAAGGCTGTCTTCTGAAAATCTCTTCATCCCAATTTCTTAATAAAACTTTGATGGGTGAACATGGGTAGGAGACATGGATTTGCCTCGAGATGTCACATAAAGAGAAGATATTGTTTCAAAAAGTTGTTTACCAAAAGTAGGAGAAAACTTGCTTTGAGCAATAGCCTTGAGCTCCACCAGCCAAATAAGCATATAGATATAGCTTAGTAGAATATTAGAATTTAAAAGTCACTTGCCACCACAATTCAATTGTGCTGACCCTTTATAGCTGGGCTGCAACTAAACCTTACAGATTGTTCGGATGAGGAGTAAGGGGGTCGTCTTCGGGCTACAACCAACATGATTTGCCAGTGGCTTCATGGAGATGATGTAGCTCCATGTTATCTTTAGAATTGCGTATGAACTCTGAAATAATTTGTGAACTATTTATTTATTTAGCTAGCGCTTCAACTATGCAAAGTTGTAAGGAATATTGTTTTTGGATCATTCGTTCTCGATTGAAATATATTTTGACATTGTACTGTGATATTACATCTTATTGGAAAATGCGAGACTTATGTGATCCAAGTCTTCGGCACGCTTCATATGCACCATTGCTTTCTTAAGCAAGGGTGCTACAGCCATACACAAGAAACATATCCTTAGTCCTTCTTAAGTACTTTAGGATATTCTTTACCACCATCCAGTGTTCCAAACCTGGATCAGATTGGTACCTGCTAGTCAAGCTATTAGCATGTGCCACATGCGGTCTTGTACATAGCATAGCAAACATAATAGAGCCTATGGCTGAGGCATAGGGGATCTTGTTCATCAATTCTCTATCTTCCTATGTAGTTGGACTTTGAGTCTGACTCAATGTCTTTCCTTGTAACATAGGTAAGAGCCATTTCTTACTTCCGTCCATTCTGAACTTCTTCAGAATCTTGTCAAGGTATGTACTTTGCGAAAGCCCAATTAAGCGTCTTGATCTTTCTCTATAGATTTTGATGCCTAATATATACGATGCTTCACCGAGGTCCTTGATCGAAATATTTTTGTTCAAATAACCTTTTATACTATTAAAAAATTCTATATCATTTCCAATCAACAATATGGCATCCACATATAGTACTAGAAATGCTACAGAGCTCCCACTCACTTTCTTGTAGATACAAGCTTCACCATAAGTTTGGACAAATCCAAACCCTTTGATCACCTCATCAAAGCGGAGGTTCAACTCCGGGATGCTTGCTTCAGTCCATAAATGGATCGCTGAAGTTTGCATACCTTGTCAGCATCCTTAGGATCGACAAAACCTTTGGGTTGCACCATGTACAACTCTTCCTCAATGTGACCATTAAGGAACGTAGTTTTGACATCCATTTGCCAGATTTCGTAATCGAAAAATGCAGCAATTGCTAACATAATCCTAACAGACTTCAACATCGCTACTGGAGAGAACGTCTCCTCGTAGTCAATTCCTTGAACTTGTCGAAAACCTTTTGCGACAAGTCGAGCCTTATAGACGGTCACATTACCATCAGCGTCAATTTTCTTCTGAAAAATCCATTTGTTCTCAACGGCCTTGCGATCATTGGGTAAGTCAACCAAAGTCCATACTTTCAGCTCTTGTTTTTCATATATCTGTTGTTCAGAGCTGTTAGTTCTAATATATTATACTCTCATATCTCATTGTTTAATACTTGGAGAGTTTGTGGGTGTTTGGTTGGAAATAGAAAATGCTAAATGTGGTAGATGGTATAATGAAAAGATATACATGTTCTTGTAGATCATTGTCTTGAATTTTTTGTGATGCTTGGCAATTGTTTTGAGATCTCAAGTAGATCGTGTTTAACCTTTTGCATCATGTAGTTAAAACCTATTATTGGAGAACTACCGTAAAACTTCTTGAAATTTTATTTGCATGTTTGTTATCTCTAAGGTCTAGATATTTTCTAGTTAAAGTGTTTGAGCAACAAGGGAGACAATATAGAGTTTTATAATGTTTGCAATATGTTTTGTATATACGTCTTGTTGTCATAGTTTATACTTGTGTTTTCTTCAAACAACCTTGCTAGCCAAAGCCTTGTACTGAGAGGAATACTTCTCGTGCATCCAAATCCTTGAGCCAAAACACATGCCATTTGTGTCCACCATACCTACCTACTACATTGTATTTCCTGCCATTCCAAGCAAATACTCCGTGTGCTACCTTTTATAAAAAAACTTATTATCCCTTATTTGTGTCAATGTTTATTAGCTCATGAGGAAGTATGTGTTGTTACGGATATCAACCTTGTCATTTGCTTTTAGACAGACTTTCACCAACCAGACTAGGGGCATATACACCGCTTATCCATTAATTTTGCAAAAAGAGCTGGCAAATGGGGTGTCCAGTCCCAATTAATAACAACTTTAACCGCTGCATTCTCTTCACATTTTTGCCCTGATCTAATCAGCCAAGCAATGCTACTAGTTCTAAACTACACGTGTAAACAAAATAGAAAGAGGGATGATCTGCCTTGCTGGTAGAAATAACGTACTTCATGGGAGCCGCTCTTGAAGTCTGGTTGACAAGGGGGGTAGAATGCCCATTACCATTCGTTGACAACGACAAACACCGCTCAAAACTTACTTTTAGGCTCTTTATGAGTTAACTCTTATGCAAATTTTATTGATGCTTGTTTGAAAGTACTATTCATGAAGAGTTTTTACTTATATGATGTAGTTTTTTACTCCTTGTCTATTTGTTAGCAAATTATAGATCATTGCCTTGAGTCATTTCAGTCATAACATGAGCCTTACACTATTATATGATCAAGATTATGTACAAGCATGCCACTTCAGAAATTATTCTTTTTATCGTTCTTGTCTCTCCAACTAAGCTTGGCTTTTGGGCCGCGCGAGGACGTGGTGAGGAGCCCCCGGGCCTCCACCGCCTTCGCCCTTTCGCTTTTAAGTACCCCCCAAAAACCTAAAAATCGCATGGTGCCTATTATTTCCTCCACGTGTCCCGAGCGCCGCCGCCATCGCCGACAAGTTTCGGGGGTCCGAAGTTCCTGTTCCGGCACCCTGCCGGGACTAGGACTGACCCCCAGAGCCATCTCCATCGACTCCACCGCCTCCACTTCGACTCCATGATGGTTTGTGAGTAGTTCCCCCATGGACTACGGGTTCTTGGCTGTAGCTAGTTGGTACTCTCTCTCCCATGTACTTCAATACACTGTTCTCATGAGCTGCCTTACATGATTGAGATCCATACGATGTAATCCGTGTTGTGTTTGTTGGGATCCGATGAATTGTTACATTATGACCAGTCTATCTATATAAGTTTGTGAAGTTATTGTTGCTACAATCTTGTCATGTTTAATGCTTGTAACTAGTGCACGAGTGGCATGGTCTTAGATTGGAGCTCTATATTAATTGCTTAGATTGTATCTACAAATTGTATGCACATGTCATTGTCCGGAACCGATGCCCCCAAAGTGATAGCAATTGGTATAACCGGAGGGAATGGCTGTGATGTGAGGATCACATGTTTTCACCAAGTGTTAATGCTTTGCTCCGGCGCTCTATTAAAAGGAGCACCTTAATTGCCAGTAGTTTCCCTAGAGGCCCCGCTGCAAACGGGCTGGCAGGACAAAAGATGTTATGCAAGTTTCTCATTGCGAGCACGCACAACTATATATGGAAAACATGCCTACATAATTAATAATCTAGATATTCTTACTTAATATTATTTCAATACTGTCAATTGCCCAACTGTAATTTGTTCACCCGACACTTCTTCTTGAGAGTTACCACTAGTGTAGATAGCTGGGAACCCCGGTCCTTCTGTCATCATCATTGCTCTAAAGTCAACTCCACGTAAATAACTATTTTCGGGTGCCATTGTCTCTGTGTTACTATTACTATTGCTCTCATATTATTTCTGCTTTCACGTCACCTTTGTTACTAGTGCTTTTCCAGGTGCAGCTGAATTGACAACTCCGCTGTTAAGACTTATAAGTTATCTTCATCTCACCTTGTGTCAAATCAATAAATTTGGGTTTTACTTCCCTCGAAGACTGTTGCGATCCCCTATACTTGTGGGTTATCAGTTGTTTATGATGATGTAGTTTGGTATTCCTTGACTGAAGACAGTACTGATATACTTTGCGTTTACCATAATGTTTTTGCTTGTCATCGCTCTGTCGGTTTTGGTTGTAACTGCTCTGAGGGGAGGATCAGCTTTGTTTGGTTCTCTGCTGAGGACCGTTATTGCTCGAGTGGTCTGTGGGTGCCATCTTTTGATTGACCTATAGCTCACCCGCCTGAAGAAAACACCTGGCGGTATTTGCTCCTTTGCGGCCCCAATGTTGGCCAACATGTTCGCCTGTTTGTTGCGAGTGCATGCTATATGCTGTAGTTCGCAACTGCGGAATCTACTTTGCAATGTGACGAAGTAGTCTTGATATCTGGCCAGCTTGTCCATATTCATCCTACTTGCTCCTGCCGTGTTTTGCGTGATTACGCATGAGCTTCCTCGAATGATGATGTCTTGTGCTTCGGATGATTTGGCCAGTCGCATGCCTTGGAAAAGACCTTCGTAATCGACCTCAACTTTTCATGGAGACGGGAAGTCTATCTGTAATACATAGTTTACTCGCTCCCTGTTGGGTGTTTTGAGTATCATACCTGCGCCTGCACCTCTGCCCCCTTTTGACCCAGCAACGTGTATTTTCTAGGAGTTGGTGTGTGCGTTTTCCTCTTTTGCAGGCTCGACTGTCCATATGGCGTTTACTTCATGCGCGGTGGCTATGACTGCCCGCCTCTTACGCTCTAGTTCTGTTGTGGTTTCTCTCTCGACTTGTAGCCTGTCTGAGAGTTGTTCTGTTCCGAATGTCTCCGAGATTTTGCAGAAGTCTATGTCGCAGTCATCTGATTTCTAAAAGTTTCCATTGACTGTGATTACTCCTTTTGGCCCTGGCATTTTGAGTTTAAGATATGCGTAATGTGGTACGGCCATGAATCTTGCGAATGTCGGTCGCCCAAGTATGGCGTGGTATTGCGACTTCCAGTTGACGACTTCAAAGTTGATCAACTCGCGCTTGAAGTGTGTTGCATCTCCGAATGTGACGTCGAGTTGGATTGTTCCTTCTGGTCTTATGGCTTTACCTGGCACAATACCATGGAAAGTATTTGTAGACTGTGATAGGTTTTTGACTGACCTGTTCATCCTATGGAGTTTGTCGGCGAGTATTATATTGACATAGCTGCCTCCATCCATGAATATTTTTGTCATGGAGTAACCGCCAATTTGAGCTTCGAGGACTGAAGCCGCGTGTCCTGGCCGATAGATGGATGGCGGATGATCTTCTTGGTTGAAGGCGATTGTTGTTTCCGATCCTTTTAGGAATTCCGGTACGACGGTTGGTGCTAGAACTGCCATATTGACACAGCGGGTGTGGCGTATTTGTTGCCTATTGGAAAGACGCCCCCTTTGGATCATGTACATCTGCCCCTTGGGTTACTGGTACTGGTTATCCACGTTGTGTGGTATGTGATGTATGGCGCCTGCCATTTGGTTACTTGTGTCATGTGGTGGTGGTGGTAGAGCCGCGACTGGCTGTGATGGCACTGTGTATGCTGACGGAGTGTTTGTTGGCTGGTCCCTCATGAGCCGCTTCATGTAATCTGCTGCCATATGTTCGAATTCCCGGCAGTTCCCCATTGTGTGATGTGATGTCAGCCCACCATTCGCTGGATCTTTGAACATCTGGAGTATGCACTCGTCCTCCATTTTTTCTTGAAATGATTTCTCATCCTAGGATCTAAGCGTCTTTGCCAGTCTTGCCTTCTGTAACCTCGACGCTGGTCACAGTTTCTGTTGTCACGTCGGTCGACTGGTCTGTCGTGTCGGTAGTTGTTACTTCGCGTGTCTCGACGATCATCATGTCGATTGTTACGCTGGTCATCTTGTTTTCTGTCGTCTTGATTGCGATCATCATGTGAGAATCCGGCTGCTACGAATTTGACCTTGTCTTTGCTCCCGTGATCGTTGTCGCGCCTTCTTCGTTTGTCGTCTCTGTCTCGGCGATCTCGACTGTCTTGGTGGTCGCGACTATCTCGCCGGTCATGATGCCGCTGCGGTGATTGCGGAGTTTTGTTTTGTACTGCATCTTCACCATCTGCCCACTTTGTTGCAAGTTTCATGAGTTATGCCATGTTTTTGGCTTTTGTCGTCCGAGTGCTTCCCTAAAATCTTTTCTGTAGACTCCCGTTGTCAAGGCGTCCATAGCTCTATTTTCTGATATTGCACTGACAGAGTTTCGAATGGCGGTCCATCTTCTGATATACGCTCTAAGTGCTTCGTCTGACCTTTGTCTGCATGCTCGTGGCCCCTCACACGTCTTTGGTCTGTCATAGAGAGGGACAAAATATTTTATGAAATCCTCTTTGAAGTGGTCCAAGGAGTCATAGGTTCCTTCGGGTAGTGATTTGAGCCAGTCGCCAGCTGTGCCTTCAAGCATTAGCTGCAGATATTGCAGCGCTGTTGTTGTTTTTCCTCATTGGTATATGACTGCCAGCTTGTAGTCCTCGAGACAGCCTGAGGGCTCTTGCTTGGAATTGAATTTTGGCATGGCGGGCAGGCCAAACTTCTTTGGTAGCATTGCTTCTTGAATCCGTCGAGTGAAACATTTTGCTCCACATGGACCTATGCCGCGATTTAGTCGCGACTATCTGTTCTCCTGGACCTGCTCCTTGAGCGGCTTCTTGATCTACGGCGTCCAGAACTCTTTCTAGCGCTGCTTCGCGGAAGGCTGTGACTGTGACGTCCTCGCGAGGGACTTCTGCTTCGTGCTCGCCTTCCTCCCTCTACGAGTTCCTTCGCCTCAATTCCCAGAGCTTTCATCTGCTGGAGGTACATCTCTTCAGCTGGATCACCTGCCGGGGGTTTTCGTGCTTGGAGGTATGCTCCCAAGGATATGAGCACACCTTCGGCTCTTTTGGGTAAGAGTATGCCTTCCGAGTCGGGTGTCAGGAACGAGTGGTCTAGATTTCGAGTGACTCTTGCCCTTTCTTCCTCGGGTATTCTTTGGAACCTGGATCTGCCTCGTCCTACTGTTGCTCCTGTAGAGCTTATAGACAATTGTCATCTGCGAGCACTTGATATGCTCGCCTGCTTCTTCCTTTCCTAGAGTGTTGCCCTGTATTGCTTTAGGCGCTGTGCTTCTTGCCAGTTGAAGTAGTTGTATGTTGTTAGCTCATCGGGAGTTGCGTCTGCTGGCATCATTATGCCGCCATCGATGACCTTTGTTACCGTTGCGGCCATCTCTGCCGTGATAACCAGATTTGCCGTGCCATCTGGCAAGGTGACTGTGCAGGGATACTCGACTGGCCTCCGACTGGCTGCTGTTGCTGACGTTTTTGCAGTGATTGCAACGGAAACCTACCGGGGTATGTGAGAAGGATATGTGTAAGTTGTGCGGATATCAGGCGTTGCTTCAGTGTTGTCATCCTGAACTATGTCTGCGTTTTTATTTTTGCTATTTTCGCTATCCCCTTTTTGTTCTGTATGCTCGTTGTAGTCGACGACAACGTTATGTGGAGATTGGATTTGTGAATCGATGAAGTCGGTCAGACGTATGTTGTCTTCTGTAGGTTCATCATACTCAGATGGGTGAAACCTCTCTTCTCGACTGTACTTCTTCTCGTGTGGACATGGATCCTGCTATGGATCTAGATAATGAGATCAAATCGATCTATGATGTTGTAGCCCCCGTGTCTTCTGTTGAAGCCATTGATATGACCATTGTGTTCGGCTGAGGTAGCCGACTGTCCTTCATCTTCAGGCAATTCATCTGCCATGAATTTGTTGAATTTTGATGATGACATTGACTCCGTGGGAGATTTTAGTGGCGGGATCAGATCGAGCTGTGACGGGGTGTCCTCCTTGTCGTCTGCAGATGCGATCGCTGTCAATCTCTTCTGGAGTGGCTCAGCTGCGATATGTTCGGCTAGATCCTGCACACCAAACTGATCAACAAAAAAAGTTATGTTCCCCTATGGTTAAATCAAAACCTGAACTGAGATTGGAGTAGATCTCCTGAGCTTCAGGTGAGTATGTCCTGATCTTGGCTGGTGACGTTGGTTTCGGCGAGTGGTCGCCTATGAGTTGGATGTGATCTGAAGTTGCTGATGTGCATCCCTTTGATGAAGTCGGTGAGTTGCCGTTTGCTATCAGGACCGAAAAATCCGTAGATCCAACACTACTTGTTCCCACAGACAGTGCCAATTGACGAGGGATGACCCCATAAATACACATGCTTACTAGCCTAGGGTAAGAGTTATGAGGTAGAGAACGCGTAGTGTTGGCAGATTCGTCGGCTGACAAGCGGGATTAACCCAGGTTTGGTGCCGTCGAGTGAGGTAACACCCTTATGTCCTGTTTGTCTGTTATATGTTGTGAATATGCGGCGAGTACAAGGGTCTAGCAAGATGTCAATCTTGCTAGGGTTTGCTGATTCTTATTGGGTTTGTCCTTGATCGGGCACCCTCCTATCCTTTAATAGTGGTACAGGTCTTGGATAGTAACCGACTAGGATTAAAGATATGGAAAGTATAACCCACTATGTCTATCTATGGTAGAAGTCTGCGACTTGGGCTTCACTTATTGGGCTTCTTCAATCTATTGATAATTGGGCTTTAGTCATTACGTGCACCAGCTACCCACACGAAGGGGTACCCGTTTGGTATAACTTCGTCAGTTGTTGTGGTCATAAGTTCGTAGGTAAGAAGCGGTTCTTTTTACGACAGCCCCAAGCCACGTAAAATATGCAAAAGATAAAGTAGAACGCGTCTAACTTTATTTTGCAGGGGCAATGTGATATGGTCAAGGTAGGTTTATTTATTTTTTTATAAATTGTAGGCGTCAAGAAGACCACGGCGCATGGACCATATCACGTCGCATTACATTTGATGTTTTTGAGTGCATCTTATATTGTGTGATTGTTTATTAGTTACACGGCGGTAGTAATAGAAGATGATCCCTCCAAAATACCATTAGTGTTCTTCCTCCAACCTGCACCACCAAGAAAGTTCTAAGTTATGAGGCAGGCCATGATGATCGGGTGTCAGACATATCGTCGTTCGCATATAGTGGGTGTAAGAAAGTTTTACACAAGCGTTTACGTTGAAGGTTATTCTTGCGAGCCTAGCATATGCATATATGGCCTTGGAACACGGAGGCCGAAAGGTTGAGCATGAGTCATAGAGTTGTTGTGATTGACATTTCGATGTCCACCTTTGAAGTTGTGTTGTCGGTCTGACGATGAGGGGTTGCGCAATGGATGGGGGTCGAGTAATCGCCGAAACTATTCGTGAAGGTGATCGCAGGCAGAAAACAATAATTTTCCTAGCAACGATATCCTTAAACTAGCAGAATCTATACTATGCAGATATAGAAGTACAACGGAGATCGGAATACATACCCTTGTAGACCGAAAGCGTGGATTATGCTCCCGCACGAACGTTGACTATGAAGACGACGAAGCCGACCTCAAGGTCGTGTAGTGGAAGTAGACCTCCCAGCACCGCTAGCGCAGCACCTCACAGGGTGTTACACACATACGGTGGAGACGACGACTCCCAAAGCTCCAGTCCAGGACGAGCAGCGGAAGATTTGGACCGGAACACCAGCAGCGCAGCAGCAAGCTATGCTGGAGAGACCTCCTCTCTTCTCGGCGCAACTCCGACAAAGGGAATCATGAAATCGAGGAGAGAAAGAGAAAGTAGTTGGTGAATTAAAAGGCCAGGGGTGAACCTCTGTATAAAGGGGAAGGATGGGTGCCAATCTCACCAGCCGCGAGGTGTGGGACTAAACCCCCCACCTCCACCCGCCGGCCAAGGGAGCTGACGGCCCTAGGTGGGCCCCATTTGGCCCACCTAGGCCGGCTTCCATACAATCCGAAGACCGGTGGGACTCCCCCCCACCCATGGGCCTTCTTTCCACTAGAAGCCCCATTTAGGCAAAACAACCTTTAAAAATTCGAAAATAAATAAATAATAATGTATTTAACTATTAGTTACACTAATAATATTAATTACATATTATATAATTTATTATCACTCCGGAAATTATTTTTATGCTATCTTCAAGGGTGATTGCTTGATCAAGAAGTATCTGATAGTTTGGTGCATAAGTAACAGTTAGAGGTATCTTCAGCTCATCACTGAGTCCATTGAGAAATTTTGACTTTCTCTTTGCATCTGCGTCAATGTCCTCAGGCGCATATCGAGACAAGGAATATAAGTCATCCATATACTCCTTAAGACTTCCATTTCCCTAACGCGGATTGCGAAACTCTTCCCGTTTAAGATTTATAATTCCCGTGGAGACATGAACATTACAAAATCCTTCCTTGAATTCCTCCCAGGTCAAGGTGTCCAATGGGTGGGTAATCTGATAAGTTTCTTTTGGTAAACCTAACTTTCTCATCGTCATCACATTTAGTTGTCACCAGATCCTTTTGTACAGAGTGTAGCCAGTCATCAGCCACCATTGGCTATGTTGCATTCCAGAACTTGTTTGGCCTAAGCCTCAGAAATCTGGTAAGCCTATCCACTTGGGGAGGTGGTGGTGGTGGAGGATTGTTGTTTTTTTTGTTGTTGTTGTTGTTGCTTGCTGCAATAAACTGAGTCATCATAGTCATCAGCTGAGCTTGAGCGGCCATCAGTTGCTACATGGCATTATTGTTGTTGTTGTTCTCGGGAGCACGGCGGGGAGGCATCTGTGGGTTTTAGCATAGATGAGTAAAAGATAGACAGATCTAGGAGAAATATTCCTACCCATACAAGCAATTGACACAATCAACCACAATCATTAAATTTCCAAACATGTTTTGAGAAAACCGAACTAATCATTTTGTAACGAAGCTCCCGAGGTTATGGAGAACACATACGATGATACTGCCATACCACAATTTGATAGGTCAATACATCATTAGTATCTCGTTACTCTAATAGATAGGTGGTCTAGTATATCTCCTTCCTGAGTGCATCAAGTTCCTCTTCTATTTCCTTGAGTTCGTCAAGGTACTTCTGGGTGTTATGAAGTCTAAATCAAAGTCTTGCTCTAAGGTGTTCGATAGCTACCCATGCTGCACTTGCTGCTGAAGCAAAGAATGATGTGTGAAGTATTGGGTTGGTGAACATGCAATATCCATTGGTCTTGTGATCATCTTGTTTGCTCTTGTATAGATGGAGTTGCACCCACCAGTACTCTTGACCTTCACCCATGAAAGGAAACCCTTTGTATGTTGCTTCTCCTTCAAATCCCAAACTCTTCATGTTATCCTTAAGTGCTCTTGGAAAATCAGTCTCACATTGTAGGGTCATGGTCATCACTGGTCCCTTCCTGAGTGATTCCATGAGGTTGGTCATCTAAAAAAAATAAGATAAGGTACTTAGAAAGCAAATAGATAAAATAGTTACAAGAAGGAAAATTAGAAAAGTTTTCTGCGCACTTTGTCCTCACTCGTGCGCACCCGGGAAGGACTTCCCGGTTGGTCACCCATCCTTCGAGTACTCCAGGCCAAGCACGCTTAACCTCGGAGTTCTTTCCAGATGAGCTTCCGGAAAATAAGTTGCAACTGATATGAGTATTCTATCAATCCTATTAAGCCCTGAGCCAGGATCTCACATCTGAGCCAGGATCTCACATCCTTCCCCCCTTAGAAGACCGACGCCCTCGTCGGTCCGCCCCCAGTCCAGGAACTCCCCCTCTTGGCACCCGTCCATGCGTCCAGTGCCGGCACATATCACATGTCCGCCCACTGACCCGCACACGCCCAAGTAACCGCGAGGGTCGGCTCTGATACCAATTGTAACACCCCGGCCCACCCTTGGACCGAGCCTATCACGCCTGGCAGCTCTCTAGGATCTCTAGACTGGCCCCGTAGATCAACACTAGTCTTTTCTGCGCACTTTGTCCTCACTCGTGCGCACCCGGGAAGGACTTCCCGGTTGGTCACCCATCCTTCGAGTACTCCAGGCCAAGCACGCTTAACCTCGGAGTTCTTTCCAGATGAGCTTCCGGAAAAGAAGTTGCAACTTGTTGATATGAGTATTCTATCAATCCTATTAAGCCCTGAGCCAGGATCTCACATCTGAGCCAGGATCTCACAAGGCAACACAGTGCTCTGATACCATTTGTAGCGTACCTGCTCTTTAAATAAGGCAGATACCTGTGTATAGTGCAAATCCCTGGATCGATTCGTTTGCACACACAGTTTACGATGTAATATCACAACAAAGTATCAATTTTATTACATCGATGATCCAGACTTACAAAATATTCAATACAAATTGCATAGCATAAAGCTAGCTTTGAGAGAGTAAACAGCGGAAATACAATAACAGTGAGTCTCCATCACATTCCTGTTGCCACATGCGAAAACATGTTGGTTGTAGACTCGAAACTCTTAAACGAAACCTCACTCGTCATCTGAACAATCTGCAATAAGAAAAATATTGCAACAACGTGGGTCAGATTCCATTAAAAATGGAGTCTGGCAAGTGACACTATGGTGAACACTTAATGGAATAACTCTAAAACCTGTATGCATATTTGGTTGGTGGAGTTCAAGGCTATTTTGCATAAAGCCAGTTTTGCCTAACTCTTTGTAAAACAAACTTATTAACATCATAATTGACAACACTGGTTAACCCAAGTGAGCCAAAAGATATCGCGTCCTTAGGTGCACCCTCAGGTGAAACCCCCACATTGAATGGTCCTAAGTATAGTAGAAACTATCTTAGGTGAAAACCCCCATGAACATGGTCCTGAGTAGTCCACTATTGTTTACTTATCAAATATTTATTAAGAAATTAGAATGTTGGGATCCCTCCATTGTCCTTGATCAGCACAGTCTTCTCTTGGAAAACTTCTCCTTGAGTTCTTCACTTTCTTTACCCTTTATTCCTCACATCCCTTTGTTCTTGGGTGGCCATCCACAAGTGTGCTCTCAGGTGAGAACCCCCACATTCATGATCCTAAGTATAGTAGAAACTATTTAGGTCAAAACCCTCATGGACATGGTCCTGAGTAGCCACTCAACATAAACCAAACAACCAATCCACCCAGATGATTCATTAACTTAGTGGATGTGCACTCCCAGGTAAAAACCCCACATACTATGATCCTAAGTATAGTAGAGACTATCTCAGGTGAAAACCCTCATAGACATGGTCCTGAGTAGCCACTTAACATTTTATAAAACCTTTCATCAATTGCATAGCATCAAAATTCTACCAAGTCATTTCATAGGTACCTAGACACAATGGAATATGGAATTCTAAACAGGTCTTGCATAGAAATACTACTAAGTCATACACATGCTTAGGAAAATATTTCTACTTATGCATATAAAATACATGGAAATTTATGAGGTGTGCCACTTGCCTTTGAATGATGTCTTTGCTCACAAACTCTTTTCAACGTAACTCGGAGCTCTCCGTTCAATCTAACAGTATAGACAACAGCAATACAACAATCAACACAAAACACAACATCACATCGCATACAAACAATTTCAAAATGAACAAACAAGTTTTATAAAACTTCGAAGGAAAATATGTTTATGCGTGATGTGCAAAATATTCCTAAGGTCTAGAAATGCTTTTCATGCCATGGAAATCTTCTAAGTTAATGCAAGGAAAATTGGTTGGTCAAAAATGACTAAGGACTAAGGTCAAAAGTTGGATAAAATAGCTTTGTTATAAATCATCTTGAAATAAGCACTCTAATGGCTTAGCCATGATGTGCATGAATACTTAGAGAAAATACTAAGTCTAATCTTCAAGGTGGTCAACAATTATTAACAACTCTTTGTAAATTGGATATTCACTATGGTGAGAGAGACAGACACCCGGCCAACCACTTAAGTTGTGGAACAGGTCTCATGTACGTGGACATGTAAGGTTAGTCTCCAGGCCGCTTCATCTCACTATGCCGCTAGGATCCAACAAACTTATAGATGGTAATAACATGATCAAAAAAAAATTATGTCTAAAGTGAAAGACAAGATTCGGAAAAAGGGAAAAGATAAAAAGAAAGATGTAGTTAGTCTTCCAGGCTTCATCTCCATACTTGTAGCATTCTCCTTGGTGATGTCTTGATTGAAGTTTTGATATACTTGATGAATCTTCAGACTTAATGATTTTTGTATCAACGATGTTGGTCTTGAATTGAACTTAGTCACCTTGGGTCTAAGAGAAGAAGGGGGAATAGAGATAGAGGAAGCAAGACTTGGAAAATATTTGCTGGTTGGTCTTCATGAAAATCTTCTTGATTTTCTTCTAAGTGCTTCTACTCCTTGAAGATTCTTTTGAAGTCTTGTTTTGGCTAAGTCCTTCAATGGCCTTCTAGCTCCATGTTGAAAATCCTAAATGTCTAAGTACAATTGTTGAAAACACTTTTGAAAATAAATTTGAACAAACTACTTAGAGAAAACTAAGAGAGAAGTTTTCCTATGGGAAGTATAACTATATAATAAAATATGTTATGCATGCAATTCACTTTTTTACCATAAGAAAACATCACACTAATTTTTGTGATATTTATAAAATATGCATGAGGTTGTAAATGCAATTTAATTAATTTCTATTTTTGCAAAACATAATTAAAGGAAAACATATACATTAAAGTTTTATGTGAATAAATTTTCATAACACAATTTTCATATAAATGGTGTTAATAGACATAAGGGATTTAATTAAATTTATAGCATTGGATTTACTAAAAAATAATGTTTCTATTAATAGCTGTGTCAAAATTATTCAAACTATTTAACTTAAATATATAAGTATTAAATCATCAAAATGATACTCAACATTATTTTATAACAGAGGCATCATTTTACAAATACTCCAAAGTTTCTAAAACAATTATATTTGCAATTTTTGGATTTATAGATTTAAAGTTATTACAAATATACTCAAATCATCCATTTGAAATTTCAATATTTTAAACTAAGTTAAATTTGAATTCTAACAGATCTAAAATATTCTACATGTCAAGGGCTTTCCAAATTAAAAAAAATATTTGAATTTGGATAAGTGATTAAAAAGTTATGAAGGTTTGAATATGCAGGGGCTTTTCTACAAATCTGCCAAATTAAAATAAATCGAGAAATTCATTTCCACGTCAGCGCTGATTGGACGCTGATGAGGCAGTGACGTGGCAGCTGACTGGATTAAGTGGCTGGATCTGGGACGTTGGATCCAGATCCGGCGGTTAAGATCTAATACCGGTTCGATTTGAATAGATCTAATCGCGTGCGTCGTTTTCAGATCAGACAGCAGAGGAGCGGTGACCATACCGTGGCGGCGGGATTTCGCCGGAGATGGCAACGACGGAGGCGCTGCGCTCGGCGAGGACAGTCCGGTGCCTCCGGTGACTTCCCAGACGTGGCGAGGCGATGAGGAGGTGCGGCGCGGCGTGCTGGAGGCGATGGTGGCGGCGGAGTCGAGTCGTTCTTCCTAGAACGGCCGGGAGCGGCGGAAGGAAAGCGGCAGCGCTCCGGTGAGATACGGTCGTGCACGGGGTGCTCAAATCACTGCACAAAATATTCGAACGCGGGCCTTAGGAGATGCGCACGAAGATGGCGGAGGGTGGGGAGAGAACCAGGGGCTCGGGGGAGGTCTCACCGTGACGGATTCGTGAGGAACGCGGCGGTGGTGTTGACGAGGGTGTAACTCGACCAATCCCAGGGTTATACACCCCGGGTTGATTGAGGTGGAGAGAGATAAGCGTTGGTGATCACGACGGCTGACAAGCGGGGAATTTACCCATGTTCAGGCTCCCGGAGGATAACACCCTACTCCTGCTTGTCTTATATTGATGGCGAGTAGCGATTACAATGGTGAGATTGCGATCTCGCTAGGTTTTGTGGTGGCGGCTATTGGCGTGTCCCTTGAGACGAGCGACCCTCCTGGCTTTTATAGGTAAGCCAGGTCTCGGGTGGTCGATGCCAATGGCAATTATAGATATGGCAGGTTATGAGACCTAACCGACTTGGACTAGGTTACATGGTATTCTTGGTGGACCTTCTGTGGGCCTCCATAAGCTTGGCGCGGCCCAGGTAGCCTCATCGTGGGCAAGTCGAAAGGTAGCCCCACGTCAGTAGCCCCCGAGTGCTTGGTCAAATCGTAGAGTCGGGCAAAGGACTTCTTCCTCCTGGGCCCGCCGCCGGTTTGCTTGTTCTTGAGTTCGAACTCGTTTTCCTCAGTCGAACAGGACACTCCCGATGGGAGTAATCTCTGCAGTCGAATTACTTTGTCTTGGCCTTCTTGTGAAGCTTGCTTCTATTCAGCCTGTTGGCTTACTTGTAGATGAAAGCGGCTTGCTTGAGCTTACTCAATTTTCTTTGCCACCCGAATGATTGTTTCGGGTTCTCAGATAAGTGCTCTGCCCTACTTTGTTGTTTTCAGCTTTTAAGCTTACTCCTCGAATCGTGCGTTCGAGTTGCCTTGTTTCTCTTTGTCTTCTCCAGACTGTCTTGCTGACGTCAGCGATGACGCTTCATGGCACGCTTCTCCGCTTGATGGGACGCGACGTAGTGGGCCCCGCTGTCAGAGTTGACTGTGGTCAGCATTTGTCACGTCTCTCGAACTGGGCGTGAAATTTTTACGGCACGATGACGACGCCTTGATTCCCGTGCGTCGTGGACGAAGTGGGCGGCGACGGTTAGCCTCTCCACACGACACGTGGACGGCTGGATGTAGATTCTCGGAGCAGTTGCTTGGCGGATGGCTGAGATGAATTTCTTCAAAGCATAAGTACTGCGCCGCAGCGCGAGGGCATATCATCTTCTCCAATCGTCCGCGCCTCCATTCCTTTGCTTCTCTGCCATTCTTGCTCCATCCGAGCTTTGTGCCTCTTGTCCTCCCACCTTCCACGATCCTTTGAAGCCATGGGCAAGCCGAATACCGCCGCTGGCACCTCCGCCGCCGCCGCTGGAGCTGGGTTGATGAAGAAACCCGATGGCGACTGGCAGAGGTCCGTGGTGAAGAAGACGGACCTCGAGCTGCTGCGCATGCAGGGTCTCCTGCCGCCATCGGATCAGGCCCAGGTACGTGCCCCTAGCAAGGAGGTGTACCCCGCAGTTCACGAGGGGGAGCATGTATGCTTCGTGGATTTCCTTCCACGGGGCTTCGGGTTCCCTCTCCATGATTTTGTTCGCGGTCTCTTGTATGCCTATGGGGTTCAGATCAACGATCTGACCCCCAATGGCGTCTTAGCATCGCGAGCTTTATTGTGCTCTGCGAGTGCTTTTTGGGGATTGCACCCAACTGGGCGCTATGGAAGTCGTTCTTCCTCGTTCGCAAGAACGTCGGGAATAGCGAGTTGACATACCCAGTGGGCGGCTTCGGCATCCAGGTGCGCGGCGACACCGCGTACTTTCAGATGAAGAAGTCAGACTCCGTCCAGGGGTGGCGAAAGCGCTGGTTCTACATCCAGTGGAACCAGGAAGGCCTGGTGCAGTTTGACGGCGAGCGCGGGTTGATGAAGACTCGCGCCTGGGCGCACCCGCTTGCCGAGGAGGAGAGGGAGGCTGCAAGGCCGCTGCTGAGCCAGCTGCGCAACCTCACCAAGACCCTGGGGCGCGAGTCGGGTGTCATCTACTTGATGGCCACCTTCTTCCGGCTTCGTTTCCAACCGCTTGGCGCTCGGCCCCACCCGATGTGGGCAGTCGAGGGCGTCAGCGACCAGCCTCTCGATGACGAGGAGGTTGAAACCAAGGTGAGGGGCATAACTAACCTCCGAGCCGCGGACCTCTGCAACGTGAAATGTCCAGTTGCTGCGTACGGAGCGGCGAACCCTGTTCCCGAGATGAGTTCTTTATTTATTCCTTTTCTGGCTTGCTTCCTTTTTCTTTTGTTTCTTGAATCGACTTGTCTTTGCTTGCTGCAGGGTCGCTCCTTCTTGGTCAGCCTTCCTCCTCTCCCAGAAAACGGTCCGCATGACGATTCGAATATCGTGGAGGAGGAGGGTGACGATGACGACCTCCCGTCCGCTATCTCTCCTGGCGAAGAGGTGGAGGATGATGACGACGAGGAGGAACCCGCGCGGAAGAGGCAAAAGTGTCGGAGTGGTGGCGATTCTGCGACTGCTTCGTCGCCCGCGAAGGGTGCGGATGCTGATTTGGAGGAAGCTGGCGCGACATCTTCGAATGTACGGTCCCAGGGCAATTGGGATGAACCCTTGGCCGCTCCTCCAGTTAGTTCTGCGCCACCACGCGAGTTCGCTCGGATACCGTCTCTCTCCCTGGGGAGCGACGACGAGTTCGAGACCACCAGGTGAGTTCCTTTATACCTTGCTTTTCCGAGTTGTACTTTGGATTTTCAATCTTTGAGTTGAGCATTGTATTGTTTTTGCTCTAGCCACCGCTCTGGCGATGTCAGCTCCCCTCGACGTGACGTGGAGAAAACATCTGCCCCTTCGACAGAGCTGGTGACTCAGGTGGCGATCGAGGAACGCGCGCCGACTGTTGGCCTCGCGTCGTCGATTCATGCTCCCCCAGCAGCTTTGGAGGGTATTGACCTCCTGGACCACGTAGTCCTCTATGCTAGTACTTGTAGTCTTGAAATTTCATCGGGTGCACGAACAGCGCTCCCGATGGGAGTAGCCCCCGAAGGTGTGGGTGACTAGTATAGTCGCTCGCAACTTTATATAACTTGTTGTTTCTGCAGCCGTACTACCGCCAGCAGCTCGAGGCAGCCGCTGCCTACGTTCGCCTGGAGAAGGAGAGGGATCAGCTGCGCACCTCTCTGGACCAGGCTACAAAGCGGGCTGAGGAGTTGGAGCACAAGCTTCAGGCTTAGGCGGACCTTGAGAAGACCCTGCGCGAGTCCCAGGAGCGCGAGCGAGTACGGGCCATCCAGGAGAAGACTCAAGTCGACCGCCTTCTCTCACTCGCCGGTACCTTTGGGGGTGAGATTTCGGCTTTGGCGCCTACTTGTACTTGCTTTCCTCTTTGCTGACAGTTGGTATTTTTGTTTAGAGAGATGCGGTGGCGCTCCTCCAGACGGTTCGTCGAGTGACGATGTTGTCTTGGCGACCGCTGTCGGCTTCCTCGACGGCGTCTGCGCATATGCGTCTGATGCTCTGCAGAAATCGACGGCCGCTCTGAAGAAGTCGACATGAGCGCTCGTGACGGTGCACCGCAGCATCTTTCTGAGTGACCCGCCACCGACTGCCGTTGATGCCCTTGCCGCTCCGTTTCAAGACGACGCGACCACCCTCGCAGGCTTCACTCGGACGTAGACGGTACGCGGCTCCGAGCTCACCTTCCAGCTTCTGCTAGGCCATCAGGTTGCTGGCGACTTTGAGAAGGTTGTCAGTGGTTTCCCTCGGAAGACTGATGGGCGGACGTCGTCTCTGAGCGGGGTAAAGGTGCAGGCTACACAGCTAGCTGTGAAGCTTGTGGCTACCTTTGAGAAGGCGCTCGCTAAGGCGACCGAGGCGGCTGCTGCTCGGAAGAGTCGCTCCCGGCCGGAGTCTGCTGCTTAGGGGCCATTGTAGTGTAGATTTCCAGTAGTCGCGGTAGCCTATACTTTTGTCTTTTGCTTGTAATGACTAATGTTATGTCGGGTCTGCTGGCCTTGAACAGTATTTTTTATGCCGGAATTGATTGTTTCTTCCCACCATTTTTGCTTTTGCTGAGCAGTCGCACTTTTGTATTGACTCTGCACATGTATGGCAGACTAACATGCGCGGAGGCACTTCCTCTGCTTTGGCGGCTGGCCCGAGTGGCGAGGGCTCTTCTTCGGGTGTGCACCGTCATAGAGCGACGCTAGCTCCTCCACGAAGTACGAACGACCAGCGAATAATCACTTATTTGAAGAATAAGGTGGTCGAGCTTGAGGCGAGTCTTAAGAATACCGAGCTGTTGTTGCATCGCTCCAGATCGCATCCTACTGCGGAGTTCTCCCAGCGCGAGGATTTTCTGCTTGGGGAGATCGATCTGATCAGTCGACAGCTTCAAGGTTGGTATCCTTTTCGGCTGCCTTCTTTGTTGAAACTTGCTTGTTGTGACATAGCTTTTGTGTGCAGACGTGAACCCGGATTGGCAGGCTGAGCAGGATCGCGTTGAAGAGCGAGTCACCCGGGAGACAGCTGGCGACTCATACGAAGCTCGTCAATTTTGGGTGAACAAGTCGAGAGGGCGAGTCCTTTGGCGCATGCTTGATCGGACTTGGCGTGCTGCCTTTCTTCTTGAAGGGTGCCGGAAGACCCTCTGGCACATTCACCGTGTGTACTTCCCACACAATGGGTAGCCGCATGGGCTGGCCGCCTTGCTGGAGAGGTTCCGTGAGGGTGATGCGCTGAAGGAGGTGGTCCACGCCCAACTCGTCGCCGGGGCGAATGTGGCACTGGCATACGTCCGGCTGGACCGGCCGAACCTTCCGCTGGAGAGGTTGAGGGGTGGCCTGCCTGGAGATGACGACTACGCCGACACCTTAACAGATGCGCGCCACATGATCAAGAAGGTACAAAAACTGAGTGAGCGCCTTGAAGGCCCACTCGACGCGTCGAAGGACGAGCCTGCAGATTAAGAGTAGCTATCTTCTGTTGTACAGGGTTAGCTATAGAGGGCGCATTTGCCAATGTAAGTGACAATGTATGAGGTTAAAGGAGATCTCGAGTAATGAGAACGAAACTATTTATATTACTGTATGAATATCTGCTGTGTCTTTGACCTGTATGGCGCAGCCCCCGAGTACCTTGGGTGACAGCCTAAGTCTGTGTTGTGAACCTGTGTTTGCGCAGCCCCCGAGTTCTTCGGGTGGCGTCCTAGGAATTTTCAAGTGAGACCTGTATAGCGCAGTCTCCGAGTGTGTCGGGTGGCGACTTAGGGTTTTAGGACTTGACCCGTATGGCAGAGCCCCCGAGTAGCTCGGGTGGCGTCCTAGGATTTTTCAAGTGAGGCCTGTATGGCGTAGCCCCCGAGTGGTTCGAGCGGTGGCCTAGGGTTTTCCAAGTGTTACCTGCGAGGCGCAGCCCCCGAGTGCGTCGGGTAGCCACCCAGGATTTTGACTTGACCTGTGCGGCGCAACTCCCGAGTAGGTCAGGTAGAGGCCTAGGATTTTGTGAATTGTGCATGTACGGCGCAACCCCCGAGTGATTCGAGTGTCGGCCTAGGCTTTTGCAAGTGTTACCTTCGAGGCGCAGCCCCCGAGTGCGTCGGGTGGTGAACTAGGATTTTTGACTTGACCTGTGCGGCGCAACTCCCGAGTAGATCGGGTAGAGGCCTAGGATTTTGTGAGTAGTGCCTGTATGGCGCAGCCCCCGAGTGATTCGAGTGGACGCCTAGGCTTTTCTTTCAACATGTATGGCGCAGCCCTCGAGTGATTCGAGTGACGGCCTAGGATTTTTGTTTGCCTTGATTGAGAAGGTAAAGTGGACAGCATTTTCTTCAAATCACTTTATTGATTGTTGCGAACAGGCCGCCTCATTAAAACCCTTCCAGTCCCCTTAGGTACCCTGGTAAGGGAAAGAGTGCGTCTGAAACCTATCGCGTTGACATGCTATCCTTGGTACAATGATTGGGTCGACTAGGCATAGAACCGACGAAGTTGTGCGACGTTCCATGGGTTGCTGCAGACTGCTCCTGTCTTCGAGACCTTCAGGCGATAAGCTCGTTGCCAATTGCTTCTGTCACAATGTATGGGCCTTCCCATGGGATGCGAGCTTGTGCACCTTCTTTTGTTTGAGGCGGAGGACCAGGTCGCCTGTGATGAAAGCTCTTGGTCGCAACCTCCGTTTGTGGTAGTTGCACAGGTCTTGCTGGTACACGGCTGATCGTGCCAGGGCGATGTCGCGGGCTTCATCCAGGATGTCCATGCTGTCTTCGAGTGCCTCTTCTGCATCTGACTCTTTGTAGGCGACCACCCGTGGTGCGTCAAACTTGATGTCGCAGGGTAGTACCGCTTCTGAACCGTACACCATGAAGAAAGGAGTGTACTTGGTGGATCTGTTAGGCGTGGTTCGCAAGCTCCATAGAACTGATGGCAGTTCTTCCACCCATGCGCCTGCTGCGCGTCTCAGCGATACCCGCAGGCGCTTTTTGATGCCGTTGCAGACTAGGACGTTGGCCTTCTCGACTTGCCCGTTGGATTGTGGGTGCGAAACAAACGCGTAGTTTAGCTTGATTCCTTGATCTGAGCAGAAGTCTTTGAACTCCTTGGCTGTGAATTTCGAACCGTTGTCCGTGATGATCCCGTTTGTCACTCCAAATCTGAAGATGAAGGACCTGATGAAGTTGACCGCTGATGATGCAGTCGAACTTGTGATGAGCGCGGCCTCAATCCACTTGGTGAATTTGTCGACTGCGACCAGGAGGTGAGTGTGTCCTCCGGGTGAGGATTTCTTCAGCGGGCCCACCAAGTCCAGTCCCCATTGGGCGAAGGGCCAGGCTAGCGGTATTGTTTTTAGCTCGGACGCCGGCGCGTGCGGCTTGTTGGCGAACTCCTGGCACCCAGTGCATTTCTTTACTAGATCTTCTGCGTTTTGCATAGCGGTTGACCAGTAGAACCCGGCTCTCAGCGCTTTGGCCACCAATGCTCGATGGTGGCGTGATGCCCGCTGATACACGCATGGATGTCGAGTAGGACGGCTTGGCCGTCGACTGGGTCTATGCACCTTTGTAGGATTCCTAAGATGCTTCTCTTGTAGAGTTCTCCGTTGATGACGGTAAAACTTTTGGAGCACCTGATGATGCGCTTTGCTTCGACTGGGTCTGTTGGCAGCCTCTGGTGCAGTATGTATGTCAGGTATGGCCCTGTCCAGGTAGCTTCGACTAGCATGACTTCCATGGGCTCCATTTCTTGGCTTGGTGGGTTCGCGGTGCTTGTTGCATGTGTGGAGGGGGTTGTTGCGGGTCGAGTCTTCATGGACCTCTGCGTGATGCGCTCGAGGAAGACGCCAGGTGGTACTGGGACCCAATCTGATCCCATGTTGCCGAGGGTGTCGGCTTCCTCGTTGCTGTCGCGGCCAATGTGCCGCAGCTCGCAACCGTCGAAGGTGCCCTCCAGCTGGTTGTACAGGTCACTGTAGGCGATCATGTTGTCAGGGACGGCGTCGCATGATTTCATGGTTTGCTGTACAACCAGGTAGGAGTCGCCGTAGATCATGAGGTGTGTGGCGCCGCAGTTCTTGGCCATCTGCATGCCGTGGATCAGGGCCTCGTATTCGGCTTCGTTGTTGGAGGGTGTTGGGGAGTCCATCTGCAAGACATACTTCAACTTGTCGCCTTTGGGGGAGATGAGCACAACTCCTTCCCCAGCCGCCTTGAATTTCTTGGAGCCGTCGAAGTACATCGTCCATGCGTTAGACAAGTTCGAGTGGACACAAGAGGCGCAAGAGGCGTTCGACCAGCTCAAAAAGACCCTCTCAGGTAGTCTGGTACGGCGCGCGGGCTGGTGGTAGCCTGGAGTACTTTGCGGGTGATGAGCTTTTGGGCCCTGTTCGAAGGGCGTCCTTTTTGGATCATGTTGAGCTGTCCTCGCGCAGTCGGGTATGCGTCGTGCGCTGCCGTTTGGACTTCATGTTGCGGCTGCTGCTGGGGGAAGGTCCCAACCGCTTGTGTTGTGTTGTTGTTTGCGGGTGCTGCCTGAATAGAGAGCTGCGGAGCTGCCGGCAGAGCTTGCACGGGAGTGATGATCTGCTGCATGGCCTGGTAAATCTTGCGCGCTTTGCGGCAGTCCTTCAGCAGGTGGTTGGCACCCCACTTGCCTGTCTCCGGGTTGCGGAACGAGTGATGCTTGCAAGGTTGCTTTAGTTCTTCAGCTGGGGTCAGCGCACGCTTCCACTCGCGCTTCTGGCTTCCATCATTGTGGCTAATGCTGCCGCTGCTGCGGTTGTACTGCCCCGAGCTGGACTATCGACCCTGATCATTTTGGCGACTGTTATCTCGTGTGTCATCACGGGGGGTTTGATATCCCGCCGCTACTAGCTCGATGGTGTCTAGATTGGTGAAACATTGTTTCTTCTTCTGGCGCCCGTCGTGCCAGTTACTTGTTTCGGCTTCCTTCGTTGGGTAGGTGTCGCGGACGTAGTCCTCTCCCTCGGCCCACTGGTTGGCTATCTTCATGAGCTCGATCGTGGTCTTCGGCTGGAGCCTACCAAATTCCTCGCGGAGGTCACGGCGAGCGACGCCGTGCATGAAAGCATCCATCACCTGTTCTTCTGAGACGGGTTCCATGGTGTTTCCGAGAAGTGTCCACCGCTGGATGTACGAGCGGAGCGACTCGTCTCTTCCTTGCTTGCAGGCATGTAACTCGATGTAGGTTGTCGGCCTTGCGTATGTTCCAAAGAAACTTTTTATGAAAGTGTCTTGGAATTCTTCCCAGGTTCGGAAGGAGTCTTTGGGCTGGCTGGTGAGCCACCCGCGGGCTGAGTCCGTGAGCATGAGCTGGATGTACTGCATTGCCGTAGTCGACGTCCCGCCTTGGCAGGTGCAGGCGATGAGGTAGTCTTCGAGCCACAGGCGCGGGTCTTGCTTCCCATCGTACCTGGGGGTTCCCGCTGTCAGCTTGAAGCCTTTGGGCATGCAGGTGTCTCAGATGTTGAAGCTGAAGCATGCGGCGCCGCACGGCTCGAAGTTGCGATCCGCCTGTTCGTCCGGGTTCGTTGCGTCAGCCGAACGCTGGATGCGGTTGTGGTCCACCGTCCTTTGCGTAATGACGTTGCGAAGATCCTCGCCTGGTTGGGCTTGTCTTAGTGGCTGCACTACCAGGACCCCTGATGTTGCTGGCTCGAGGGCTTGGTGCTGCCGCTCTTCACGTGCCCGGTTGCTTGGCGCCCTGGTCGCCAGAGCTTCCTCAATTGCCTTCATGGACATAATCTGCTGCTTGTGGAGAAGGGCGCGTGCGTCTCCCTCCGGGGGCTGCGAGAGCCGAAGATATGTTACGACTGCTATGATGGCGGCGTTCGCCGTTTTGGGGACAGGTATTCCGTTCTCATCCTCGGTGATGAAGGACGAGTCGAGGTTGCGGGTCACCCTGGCTCGATCGGCGTCCGTCATAAGGGGAACACGAGCTCTGTGCCGCCGTCCTCCTTGGTTAACTTCTGTGGAGGAAGTGAACGAGATGGCAGCCCGTCTGGCACTCGATGCATCCGCATCCCTCTTGCGCCTGAGCAGCTCGGCCTTTTCGGCACGTAGTCGCTCGCCTGCCTTGCGTAGCAAGAACTGGACCGCCAGATGATCCTCCCTAGGTGCGTCGGGTGGAGGGAACGTGCCATCGTCGACATGCTTCATGGCCCTGATCCCTATGTCGCGCGTGATTGTGAGTCGTGTCTGGTCAAGCATGACCACCTCCAGAGGATACGCGGGTTCCTCGTCGCCTTCTGGGGGCGCTGTGCCGGCCATGAAAACTTGCTTGGGGTAAACCTGGGTGGGAGTGTTTACGTTGCCGCTGCTGCTTCCTTGATCTGAATCTTGCTCTGGATCAAAAATTGCTGCTACAAGGTGGGCAGCGCAGTCGTCGTTGCGCCTTCACGCGATCGTCACCGTGGTCGTGGAAGGAGATTTCGCAGTCGCCGGAGCGAGTGCGATTGGCCCGGGGTAGACTTGGTGGGCCCACGAAGATGCGCGCGATGCGGCTGTCACCAGTATGCCCCTGGTCGCACGCGCGGGTGCATTCGTGGTTGAGGTAGATCTTGACTTTGCCGGCCGTGCGACCGAGATGGTTGGAGTAGACTCGATCTGCGCGGCCGTTGCCAAGGTTGTCGATGTAGTTGACGAAGGTACAATCTTCACGGGCGTCGCAGATGCGACTCTCGCAGTGGGTGTCGGCGATTGCGGCGCGAAGGTGACCGATGCGGGTGCTACCGCCGCGCGTGGCGCGGTTGCCGCGGACCTGAATATGCCGCGACTGTCGACGAAACAGTATATGGAGCCAAAGGTGATGTGTATACCTTTGTATAGACCGGCGTACACCGAGCGGTGGGTTGGCGGGTGGAAGGCGTACTCGAAGGAGCCGAAGCGGATGCGCTCCCGGGTAGTGCAGACGTCGATCTTCATTGCGGATGGAGCCGGTGCGACCATGATTCCAACGCTTGTTGTGCCTTCCCACAGACGGCGCCAATTGACGAGGGTGTAACTCGACAAATCCCAGGGTTATACACCCCGGGTTGATTTAGGGGGAGAGAGATAAGCGTTGGTGATCACGACGGCTGACAAGCGGGGAATTTACCCAGGTTCAGGCTCCCGGAGGATAACACCCTACTCCTGCTTGTCTGATATTGATGGCGAGTAGCGATTACAATGGTGAGATTGCGATCACGCTAGGGTTTGTGGTGGCGGCTATTGGCGTGTCCCTTGAGACGAGCGACCCTCCTGGCTTTTATAGGTAAGCCAGGTCTCGGGTGGTCGATGTCGATGGCAATTACAGATATGTCAGGTTATGAGACCTAACCGACTTGGACTAGGTTACATGGTATTCTTGGTGGACCTTCTGTGGGCCTCCATAAGCTTGGCGCGGCCCAGGTAGCCTCATCATGGGCTAGTCGAAAGGTAGCCCCACGTCAGGTGTAGAGGAATCCGGCGAGCACGTTTGGCGGCCTGGCGGCGTTCTATGTTAGGGTTTTTAGGGGAAAAAGGAGAGGAGTGCGTGGGGATTTTATAGGACCAAACGAGGGAAACCAAATCGCGAAGAATGCGCCGGTTTTTGGAAAGGAATCGGGGGCGGAAATTTCGGACGGAGGAGGAAGATGATGTGACGTCAGCGATGACGTCAACAGGTATTTTCTTTTTCTGAATTTTCTATTTAATTCATATCTTTTGATTTAAGTGTCCAAATGAAGTCAAATAAATTTCTAAAAAGTTGTAATACTCATATCTATGTTTTAAAACATTAGTGGGCATGTTTTGAAAACTTTTTAACATTAATAATTTTGAAATATTGGTTTAATACAAATTTGTTACTTAATATCAAATTTGAATTTATAGCTTAATTAAATATTCTTTTAGCTAAATAAAATTCTTAAAATACCTATATTCAAATATGTTTGGATTTAAGTTATTTAAACTCATTTGCTTTAACCAATCATCTTTATTTTGGTATACTAGTGGAATACAACATATAAATAATTTTAAAGAAATGGGAAACATAATGGATAATAAAATGTTGAAACAAGTTTGAAAATGAAATATTAGTGATTACTTGAGATATTTGAAATAATAAACTTTTTCAATATGCTTGAAGACTTTCATAGTTGGTTTTCTTATGCATTTTAATATTTTATTTTAAATCAAACAAAAGTTTTAAATTTTAGTGATTTTTAAACATTCTAAAATATTGGGATATTACATAAACCTTTTTTCATAGCGATACTTAGCGTGTTCGAGCCTCGTTCATAGATATCTCCATACCTAGCATGATCTCGTTACCGACATCACTATCTTCTACTCGTACATGATCTTATGTCCCCGTGACCTAGTCACATGCTTGCAAGCTCATTTGACATAATCTCACCGAGTGGGCCCTACAGTATCGATCCGGCTATACGGACTGACAAATCACGCTTTTGACCCCTCATCTCAACTAACCCCTTCCGATACCCGAGAGGGACACCTCTATTGTCACACTATATAAGATATGATGTTTGATATGATAAAAGTATCTTCCGGGAAAAACAATAAGAGTTGATCTCACGGTCGAAGGCGTAATGACTACGTCCTACAAAATATGGGTATGTCCATCACATCGTTCTACCAACGATATGACTTCATTGCCAACTGACGCCATGTCACATGATCGGTAAACCTCGATCATCAATCGCACAATGAAAATAGTCTTAGTAGAGGCTACTAGGGACCTGGTTGTTTTACGTATCACACGTGTATTAATGTTTCCACTTAATACAGTTATAGCATGACACAAAAACATATTATGAACAAACGAGATATGATAAAGAAATCACTTTATTAATTGCCTGTAGTGCATATCTCTTTCAGTCTCCCACTTGCACTAGAGTATGACTTAATCTAGTTTACAACTTGGTAAAAGTTTAACACCTATAGCTTCTTGGTGTTTCTCATCTTTGTCAAGCGGATGAGGCTTCGTCAGAGGATCTGCCACATTCAGATCCGAATGCACTTTTTAAATCTTCACATCGCCTTCCTGTACATATTGTCGTATCACATGGAAGCGTAGGAGAATGTGTTTGGTGGTTGAGTGAGAGCTTGGTTCCTTCGTGTTAGCCATAGCACCCGTATTGTCGCAGTAGAGGGTCACGGGGTCTTGCACGCTCGGGAACACTCCAAGTTCAACGATGAACTTCCTTAGCCACAAAACTTCATTCACGGCTTCACAAGCAGCGATGTACTCCGACTCCATTGTAGATTGCGCCACGATGGGTTGCTTCCCACTTCTCTAGCACACCGCGCCGCCATTCACCTTGAACACATAACCTATCGCTGACTTAGAGTCATCGGGATCTGTGCAGAAACTTGCATCAACGTAACCTGTTACGCCAAGTTCTTCATCAAAACCACTGTAGACAAGGAACATTTCCTTTGTCTTCCTGAGATACTTAAGAATGCACTAAACAGCAATCTAATGTTCAATTCCTGGATTACTTTGGAAACGGCTCGTCAAACTAAGAGCCAATGCTACATCAGGTCGAGTACTCAACATTGCATACATAATCGATCCTTTGGCTGAAGCATAAGGATGTTTAGTCATTTCGGCCTTACCCAGTTCGGTCACCGGGCATTGTGCCTTGCGCAATGTTTTATTCTTGATAACAGGCAGAGAACCTTTCTTTGATGTCTCCATATCGAAACGCTTCAGTATCTTATCAAGATATGTACTCTGGCTCAACCCTAATAGACGTCTTGATCTATCACGATAGATTTTAATGCCTAAGACGTATGTAGCTTCTCCTATGTCCTTCATAGAAAATTTACTGTTTAAATATTTATTCACGCTATTCAGAAGTTCCACATCATTCCCAATTAGCAATATATCATCTACATATAGTGCTAAGAACACAACCGGGGTCCCACTCATTTTCTTGCAAATGCAGGTCTTTTCCATATTTTGGACAAATCCAAAACCTTTGATCACCTCATCAAAGCGAAGATTCCAGCTTCGAGATGCTTGCTTCATTCCGTAGATGGAATGTTGAAGCTTGCATACCTTGTTAGCATTTCCTGGATCGACAAAACCTTCCGGTTGTACCTTATACAACTCTTCCTCAATGTTACCATTTAGGAACGATGTTTTGACATCCATCTGCCATATTTCATAATTGTAATATTCAACAATTGCTAACAAAATCTTAATAGACTTTAGCATCGCTACCGGTGAAAATGTTTCATCGTAGTCAATCCCATGAACCTGTCGGAAACCTTTTGCGACAAGCCGAGCTTTATAGACGGTCACATTACCGTCAGCATCAGTCTTCTTCTTAAAGATCCATTTATTCTCAACGGCCTTGCGCCCTACGGGAATCTCCAGCAAAGTCCATACTTTGTTGTCATACATGGATCCAATTTCGGATTTCATGGCTTCTAGCCATTTTTTGGACTATAGGCTTGCCATAGCCGCCTTGTAGTTTGTAGGTTCGTCATGTTCAATTAACATGACAGTGCAAAGTAGGTTGCCATAAAATTCTGGTGCGATACGAGATCTACCAGACCTACTGTAGCGTACCTGCACTTTAAATAAGGCAGATACCTGTGTATAGTGCAAATCCCTGGATCGATTCGTTTGCACACACAGTTTACGATGTAATATCACAACAAAGTATCAATTTTATTACATCGATGATCCAGACTTACAAAATATTCAATATAGGTTGCATAGCATAAAGCTAGCTTCGAAAGAGTAAACAGCGGAAATACAATGGCAGTAAGTCTCCATCAACTTCATGTTGCCACAGGCGAAAACATGTTGGTTGTAGACTCGAAACCTTTAAACGAAACCTCACTCGTCATCTGATCAAATCTGCAATAAGAAAAATATTGCAACAACGTGGGTCAGATTCCATTAAAAATGGAGTCTGGCAAGTGACACTATGGTGGACACTTATTGGAATAACTCTAATAGCCTATATGCATATTTGGCTGGTGGAGTTCAAGGCTATTTTGCATAAAGCCAATTTTTCCTATCTCTTTGGAAAACACTTTCTTCAAATCAAGACAAGTATGGCATGAAAACCATAATCTCATCTTCCCTTGTTCACCCATCAAGTTTTATTTCTGAAGTTGGAATGGTGGAATCCTCCGTTGACGTCCTCGTTCAGCTGCTCAATTGTCTGTTTCCGGGGACACGGCTAAGTACTTAGATTTTAACTCTGCAGAGGTTGTGCACGTTCACCATTGTACCCATTCAACCCAAACTATCCTTTACACACCATTTGTGATAAGGGAAAGGAGAAGAATGAGACGAGATCTTTCTGAAGCATTTTCCCTCCCACTCTGGCCTGACGCGCTCCACCTACAAACCACTACCTCCACCTGTCAGGCCGGGGCGAGTCCACGCATCTTAGTTGATCTAGCCAGAGCCCATATTGGCAATGGCTGCACGAGAAGCAATCTTCACTCGGAGTTCTTCAGATCCCTTTGGTCCTGGGTGGCCATCCACAAGTGAATATCCCATAGGTAAATCCCCTGGGGACAACACTCAACTCATACAGCCAAGCAACCAATTCCACCCAGGTGTTTGATTATAACTTAGTAGAAATTTAACATTTCATCAAAAATAGTTTTGCATAGCATCACAATTCTACTAAGTATTTTCATAGGAACCTAGACGTAGGAATAAAGAGGTCTAAACATGGCTTGCAGAGCAACACTATCCTACACATGCTTCTAGAAAAATAATCTACTCATGCATAGAAAAAAATAGGACTTTTATGGGGGTGTGCCACTTGCCTTTGGATGATGTCTTTGCTCACAAACTTTTCAACAACGAACGTTTGCTCTCCGTTCAATCTAAACAATATAAGCAAATAACAATACAACAATCAACATAAAACACAACAAACCTGGACAACAACACAAGGCATATAAAATCAAAAACAAATTTCACAAAGGTTCATCACATAATTCAATATGCAAAAAGAATTGATGTGCTGAATAATGGGTTTTAATGGGCTGGTCTTAAATAGAAATTTATCACACATTAATTTGGTCAAAACATTTAAATCAAACTTAATGGTCTTAAAAGGCTTTTAATACCACTTAATTACCTTAAAAACACTGTTAAGACAATTCAAATGTTTTACCATCAGTTTTAATTGTTTTCTATAATTACAATTTTATTCAAATTTTTTTTGAAAGGAATGCGGTAGGGGAAGCCCCTACAGCGGGTTTTTTATTTTTTAAATAATAAGAACCCAAATCTGCGTCCATGAGGACTTGAACCTGGGTGGCTGGGTTGTACATCCACTTCCCTAACCAAGTGAGCTAGGCTCACTTCTTATTCAAAACTTATAAACAATACTACTGGTTAAAAGATAAAGTTTGTGACATTTTGCAAAAGAAACATATTAACATTATTCCTAGGATTAAAGTATAACAAAAATACTTAAATTAAGCCTCTGCTTTTTAAACCATCAAAATATGCTCAATTTTTTTTTCTAACAGGGGCATAAAACTATACATATTTTAAGGTTTCTAAAACTATTTTATTTGCAAAAATTGGACTTATAGAATTAAAGATATACCAAATTTATTCAAATTGCTCATTTGCAATTTAAATAAATTTAGACTACTGAAAAAATGTAAATCAACATAACCAAAGTATTCTACATGTCAGGGGCTTTCCAAGGATATTTACTATATAAATTTTGAACTTATAGAATTAAATCAATACCTAAAACAATGTTTTACACGTTCTGTAAATAACAAGTTAGTGCACGATTAAAATACAAGTTTTTATTATACTACTGTATTCTACACGTTCATACGATTCCATGGACTACAAAAACATCAAAAACGGAGTTACGGTTGATTTAATATGAATTTTGGAAGTTATGTCTAGTCAGAAAAACGAAAATATTGAATAGGTGACCTATGACGTTTTTCTAATGGCTGCTACCCTTCATCAAGTGATATGTACGTAACAAGATAGAAGGAAGCACAGCAGCAGCTCACCGGCGAGAGAAGATGACGGCGGCGGTGGATCGGCCGGGCGATCGCAGGCGGACGCGGAAGGTCGGCGTGTTGTGGTCGTCGGCGACGGGTGTGGACGGCGACGACGTTTCGGAAGCTCCCGGACGCGAGGGAGACGACGGCGACGCGCAGCTGGACACGGCGGAGCGGAAGACGGTGTCGGAGTTGAGCAGCGATTCCCGGAGCTGCGTGGAGAGGCGGACGGAGTGGCGACGACGACGATGACCTTCGGGTCGAGCTCGGCCTCTACGATTTGGTTGTGGAAATGAAGCAAGGAGGGTGTTTAAAGGAGCACACGGACGTGGGAAAGAGTAAGGACCAAGAATCGGCGGCGGGGACTCACTCTGCTTGTCGGAATCAAAGAAATACGGTGGCGGTCGAGCGAAACTCCGGCGAAAAAAATTCGTTGGCCTTGGGCGTATTGGAGAGGGCTTTTGGGGGGAAATGGAGGAGGAGGTCGAGTACTTTATATAGAATCCGACGGGGCTTGATTTGGTGCAGTAATTTGCCCGCAATCAACCGGACATTAATTTCGACCAAAAACGTCCATGTTTAATGGTGGACGAAATTAGAGCAATTTAGAGCGTTTAAGAGAAGGCTTTTATGGGGGAATGAAAGAGGAGATCAAGGGCTTTAATTATAAACAAACGGTGCGTCATTTGGGGCTCTAAATTAACGGGAATCAATTCGGGAAGGAGGCACGGTGAACAGTTTTCGCGCGCGTGCGTGCTGGAGTTTCAAGACGACGCTGACGTCATCGTCAGCATTTTTTTCTTTTTCTTTTCTGATTTTCTTATTTCTTTCATAACTTTTGATTTAAGACTCTAAATCAAGTCAAATAAATTTCTAAAAACTTGTAAAAACAATATATTTATGTTAAACCAGTTGTGGGCATGTTTTGAACACTTTTTAAAAATCCAAATTTTGAATTATTGATAAATTACAAATTTGCCACTTAATGTCAAATTTGAAAATATGGCTTAAATAATTTCGTTTTTGGCTAAATAAAATTTATAAAAATACAACACTTATATAAGTTTAAAATTAATTTATGTAAACTCATTTTACAATATTAAATAATTTTTGGCTTTAGTACAATAAATATCATCACACATTTATTTGAAATGAAAAGGGAAATATAATGTATTCATTTTTAATTCAAAATATTTTGTGCACCATTATATTTTATATTATGATAATTCATTTGAAAACCTTATAACAACTTTGGAAAATATTTTTGATTTAATTCATTTCTTATATAGAAAATATATTCATGAAAGTCATTTCATGTTTTGAAAATACATGAAAATCATTTAAGCTAATGAAATGTTGATTTGGGTTGTTAAGTAATTATAAAATCTATGAGATTTTAAGTTATAAACTGTAGACTTGTAATATCCAAATTATGTTTTGAACTCAGGTAAATGAATAATAATCTTCTAGCAAATAGACAATGGTTTCAATAGTTTAAAATAACACTTGTAATTATTATTTTAATTTATTTATAGCTGAGTCTAAGTGGTTGAAATCAATTACTTTAACTAAACTATTTACTTAAAATAAAATGGTTTGTACTTTATAAAACATTTGTCAAATTACATATTAAGGTTTTTGAAATACAATGGATAATGCAATGTTTGATTGGAAATAACTTTTGAAAATAATGACACATTGGAAATTTTGAAATAATAGACTTTTTCAAATTGGCTAAAGTCTTTTATAGTTAGTTTTCTTATGCATTTTAATATTTTATTTTAATCAAAACAAAAGTTTTAAATTTTAGTGATTTTTGAACATTCCAAAATGTTGGGATGTTACACCTACGAGGTAGAACAGTGTCCTCGACAGTTTCTCCCACTCCATCTGTGGAGGACGTTTCCGGAACAGCTTCCGTTGCGTCACTCGGAATTTCGAGTTCAGGATCAACGATCTCGTCGAGGTCTACCTTCCTCCCACTTACTCCTTTCGTGAGAAACTCCTTCTCAAGAAAGGTACCGTTCTTCGCGACAAACGTTTTGCCCACATCTTGAGTGTAGAAGGTGTTTCCTACGGTTTCCCGCGGATATCCTACATAGACGACTTTCTTCGATTTCGGTTCGAGTTTGTGGGGCTGTAGTTTCTTAACATACGCCTCACAACCCCAGTCCTTCAGAAACGATAACTTAGGCTTCTTGCCATACCAAACCTCATATGGTATCGTTTCTACGGATTTGGACGGAGCCCTATTTAAAATGAATGCGACTGTTTCTTACACATAACCCCAAAAGAATATGGGCAGATCGGTAATAGACATCATAGACCGGACGCTATCTAATAGAGTATGATTACGTCGCTCGGACACACCATTACGTTGCGGAGTTCTGGCAGGCGTAACTTGTGGCACGATTGCACAGGCCTTCAGATGTGTGCCAAACTCATAACTCAAACACTCGCCACCACGGTCGGATCGGATGTACCTGACTTTCTTGTTAAGATGATTTTCAACTTCACTTTTAAATTCTTTGAACTTTTCAAACGTTTCAGACTTGTGTTTCGTCAAATAGATATTCGTATCTACTCAAGTCATAGGTGAAGGTGACAAAGTACCGATAGCCATTGCGTGTCGACACGCTCATTGATCCCAACAAGTTTGACGCCTGTTCAACGAAACCTTTGAATGGTGTTCTGGTCATCTTGCCCATGAGGCATGGTTCGCACGTATCAAGGGATCCAAAATCCAGCGAGTCCAAAATTCCATCGGCATGGAGTTTCTTCATGCGCTTTATGCCAATATGACCGATACGGCAATGCCACATATACATGGCGGAATCATCACTAAATTTAATCCTCTTGGCAGCTATGTTATGGGTGTGAGTGCTACGATCGAGATTCAACAACAATAAACCATTAATCTTGGGAGCATTAACATAAAAGATATCATTCATCGAAATAGTACAACCACTTGATACTGATTTAAAAGAATAACCGTCTTGAAACAAGCAAGACACACTGATAATGTTTACACTCAAGGACGGTACAAAATAACACTTATTTAAAACCAAAACTAATCCTGATGGTAGATGTAGAGGGAGTGTGCCGACAGCCACCACGTCAACTCTTGATCCGTTGCCGACGCACATCGTCACCTCGTCTTTAGCCAGGCGCAATTTATTCCGCAACTCCTCTTGAGAGTTACAAATATGAGCAACATAACTAGTATCAAATACCCAAGTGTTGCTACGGCCGGATGTAAGGTACACATCAATAACATGTATATCGAATATACCTTTCTTATTGCTGACTATCTTGCCAGCTTTCTTGTCCTCCAAGTACTTGGGGCAGTTACGCTCAGGTGATCCGATGGTCACCACCATCTTTTCCATCTTGATTTCTAATTCGGCCACATTGAGCATCTTCAGAATTTCCGACAGGGATTTGATGTCCCCTTCATGCCAAAATTCTGAACTCAAAATTCCGAGTGACGCAACCGAAGTGGGAGGAAGGTAGACCTCGACGAGATCGTTGATCTTGAACTCGAAATTCCGAGTGACGCAACGGAAGCTTTCCAGAAACGTCCTCCATAGATGGAGTGGGAGAAACTGTCGAGGACATTGCTCTACCTCGTAGGTCTGGAAGATCTCGTATCGCACCAGAATGCTATGGCAACCTAGTTTGCACCGTCATATTAATTGAAAAATACGAACCTATGAACTACAATGAGGCTATGGCAAGCCTAGAGTCCGAGAAATGACTGAAAGCCATGAAATCCGAAATATAGTCCATGTATGACAACAAAGTATGGATTTTGATGGAGATTCCCGAAGGGCGCAAGGCCGTCGAGAATAAATGGATCTTTAAGAAGAAGACTGATGCTGACGGTAATGTAACCGTATATAAAGCTCGGCTTGTCGCAAAAGGTTTTTGACAGTTTCATGGGATTGACTATGATGAAACTTTTTCACCGGTAGCGATGCTAAAGTCTATTCGGATTTTGTTAGCAATTGCTACATAATACGATTATGAAATATGGCAGATAGATGTCAAAAAGAGTTCCTAAATGGTAACATTGAGGCAAGTTGTATATGGTACAACCGGAAGGTTTTGTCAATCCAGAAAATGCTAACAAGGTATGCAAGCTTCAGCATTCTATCTATGGATTGAAGCAAGCATCTCGGAGCTAGAATCTTCGCTTTGATGAGGTGATCAAAGGTTTTGGATTTGTCCAAAATATGGAAGAGACCTGCATTTACAAAATAATGAGTGGAGCTCGGTTGTGTTCTTAGCACTATATGTAGATGATATATTGCTGATTGGGAATGATGTGGATCTTCTGAATAGCGTGAAGAAATATTTAAATAGTAAATTTTCCATGAAGGACTTAGGAGAAGCTGCATACGTCTTAGGCATTAAAATCTATCGTGATAGATCAAGACTTCTATTAGCGTTGAGTCAGAGTACTTATCTTGATAAGATACTGAAGCGTTTCGGTATGGAGACGGCAAAGAAAGGTTCTCTGCCAGTTATCAAGAATAAAACATTTCAAAAGGCACAGTTTCCAGTGACGGAACATGGTAAGGCCGAAATGACTAAACATCCTTATGCTTCAGCCATAGGATCGATTATGTATGCAATGTTAAGTACTCGACCTTATATAGCATTGGCTCCTAGTTTGACGAGCCGTTTCCAAAGTACTCCAGAAATGGAACATTGGATTGCTATTAAGTGCATTCTTAAGTATCTCAAGAAGACAAAGGAAATGTTACTTGTCTAAGGTGGTTGTGATGAAGAACTTGGCGTAACAGGTTACGTTGATGCAAGTTTTTGCACAAACCCCGATGAATCTAAGTCACATACAGGTTATGTGTTCAAGGTGAACTGAGGCGCAGTGTGCTGGGGAAGTGGGAAGCACCCCATCGTGGCGCAGTCTTCAATGGAATCGGAGTACATCGGTTCTTGCGAAGCCGCAAATGAAGCTGTGTGGCTGCGGAAGTTCATCATTGAGCTTGGAGTGTTCCCTAGCGTGCAAGACCCGTGACCCTCGACTGCGACAATACGGGTGCTTTTGCTAACGCGAAGGAACCAAGGTTTCACTCAACTGCCAAACACATTCTCCGACGCTTCCATGTAATACGACAGTATGTACAGGAAGGTGATGTGAAGATTTGCAAAGTGCATACGGATCTGAATGTGGCAGATCCTCTGACGAAGCCTCTTCCTCTTGACAACCATGAGAAACAGAAAGAAGCTATGGGTGTTAAGCTTTTACCAAGTTTTAATCTAGATTAATTTGTACTCTAGTGCAAGTGGGAGACTGAAGGAGACATGCCCTAGAGGCAATAAATAAAGTGATTTATTTATCATATCTCGTTTGTTCATAATACATTTTTGTGTCTTGCTATAACTGTATTAAGCGGAAACATTAATACACGTGTGATACGTAAACAACCATGTCCCGTGTAGCCTCTACTAAGACTAGTTCATTTTGTGATTGATGATCGAGGTTTCCTGATTATGTGACATGGCGTCAGTTGGCAATGAAGGTATATTGTTGGTAGAACGATGTGATGGACCTACCAATATTTGGTAGGACATAGCCATTATGCCTTTGACCGTGAGATCAACTCTTATTGTTATTCCTGAAAGATACTTTGATTGCATCAAATTTCATATCTTATATAGTGTGACAATAAAGGTGTCCCTCTCGGGTATCGGATGGGAATTGTTGAGACGAGGGGTCAAAAGCGGGATTTGCCTGTCCGCATAGCAAGATAGATACTCTAGGGTACTCGGTGAGATTATGTCAAATGAGCTTGCAACCAAGTGACTAGGTCACCCGGACATAAGATCACGGACGAGTAGAAGATAGTGTTGTCGGTAACAAGATCATGCTAGGTATGGAGATATCTATGAACAAGTCTCGGACACCCTAAGTATCGCTATGGCAAAAGGTTTAGGACTCCACGTCTAGGTTCGATAGACAAAAGTCATTTGTTATATCACAGGGGTTAATTCATGATGTCCAGGCCTACGAGTTAATCATTGATCGGAGAGGGGCCTTGATCATGTCTGTTATTATCGAACCGCTAGGGTAACACAGTTAAGGGCTTTCGACAAAACAACTGGAAAGGAAAGAGAAGACCAGGAACATCCCAGGAATGGTCCGATGGAGATCGGGCAGCGACAAAATAGTTTTTGTAGTCGGAATAAATTATAAAATATATGTTTAATATTAATTAGTGTAATTAATAGTTGAATACAATTTTATTTATTTATTTTCGAATTTTTAAAGGCTGATTTCCCTAAATGGGCCTTCAGGTGGAAAGAAGGCCCATCGGGGGGGGGGGGGGGGGGGAGTCCCCCTGCTGTCGGAGTATCGGCATAGTTGATAGGAGACGGGGGTCCTCTAGCCTGCGGATGGATTGTGGGAAAAAAAGTTGGAGTCATCAAGGTCGGGATTGAGCACGGCGAGGTTACCCAGCATCAGATCTCGCAACGGTGCCGACACCCTACGTGCTGCTATAATTCACTATAAGGCAATGGCCGTGATTAGGTTACAACGTGTATGATGCGTATTGGAGCGTGCTCTAAAGGCTTCCCGGTGGCCGGCTTATATAGGCGGCCAGACCCCGGGTTACAAGGTATGTACTTGTCCGGCAAGTAAACATAGTCCTAGACCTAGCCGGCTTAGTTGCTGCCTTCGATCTTGGGCTTGGTGGCTTAATGAGCTTCGGCCTTCCACCTTTCTTGGACCGTCCGCCTATTTCCTTGTACGTCAGCTATCTGGGCCGCCCGCCAGGCATCAGCCTTACCACCCTTGGGCCACCCTGGACTAGCCGGATTGATCCATGTCCGAGATACCCCCAGTTGGTATATCCCCAACATTAGCCCCCAAAAAGGTTGAAGTTCTCCAGCTGCCTGCTTCTTCTTGATCTTCATTCTTCAATATCGACGGTTGCAGGACTTGAACCATTCTGAAAATAATGGGGAACGTGTACCACAATGCTGGCACACGGCCGCCTTTATCCGACATGGGAAAGACAACTTTGCTTAACTTGTCGGATGGCTTTTTATGAAAGCCCGATCCTTGACAGCTAGTCAAACTTATAGTTGACGGATGACGTCATTTGGTCCACGACAGTTTGAAACCAAACGGAACGAAATCATGTCATGATTGCACATCGCGGGAAAAGAGGAGTTATGGAGATCGTGTGATCGTGTGCCGCTTCGTGGGCATCTGGATGATTGCCACGTGTCCAGCTTTTCGGGCCGTTGCACGAATCGTAACGCCCGGCCTATATATAGGGAGGCGAGACGTCCTACTTCTTCGTCCACACTCACTCTCTCTCTCTCTCGCTCGTGCCTCTTGCTCTCCCGAGCTCCACTGCACCGGGAAAAAACTCCGGCGACCACCATTCCTCCGACGACCTCGCGCACGGTGATGGCCTCTGGCCCGAGCAACTCTCCGACCGCGGTGGACACCGAGGCTGAACTCGTCGCGGCGACGACGGCGATGGGCGGCTCGGTCTCCCGTTCTTCGGCAGGCCGCACGGGCGTCACGCCCGGTTCTTCGTCAGTCCCCTCCTCTGCTCCTACCGCTCATGCCCGCGCGGCGACGACCTCGGCGCCCTCGTCTTCAACCACGCCGGCTGTCAAAACAGGGTTTGTGAAGGCGGTGGAGGGTGTGCCAATGCACACGCACGACAACCATCCCCTTGAGGTAAGCATTTCTACTTTTGCCCTTCTTTGACGGCTTTGCTGGCTCATTTGAGTTTCCCTTATTACTTGCCTTTTTCGGTTTATGGAGCTCTCCGCTTTAGGGTCGAATGACCTGGCTCCCGCCTTTTATGAATCGGGAGCCGGGGAACAAAGAAGCGCAAGGCGTTCTGCGCTTCTTCCTCTACGGTCAATGCCGATGACGAGAGTGTAACTCGACAAATCCCAGGGTTGTGCACCCCGAGTTGATTGAGGGGAAGATAGATGAGCGTTGGTGATCACGACGGCTGACAAGCAAGGCGTTTACCCAGGTTCAGGCTCCCGGAGGATAACACCCTACTTCCTGCTTGTCTGGTATTAATGGCGAGTAGTGGCTACAATGGCGAGACGACGACTCGCTAGGGTTTGTGGTGGTGGCTATGAGCATGTGTATGTCCGTCTCCTTTGGACGAGCAACCCTCCTAGCCTTTATCTGATAAGCTAGGTCCCGGGTGAACGCTGCCGATGGCGTTTACAAATATGGTAAGAGTCATATGACCTTATTGGCTAGTCTTCGGCCACACGCTATCTCTATTGGGCCTTCCTTGGGCCTTATCAGTCTTGGCGTGACCCAGGTATCCTCTCCGCGGGATAGTCAAAGAGTAGCCCCACGTCAGTAGCCCCGAGTGCTTGGTCGAATCGCAGAGTCGGGCAGAGGACTCCTTTCTCCTGGGCGCGCCGCCGGGTTGCTTGAATTTGAGATTGAAATCGTTTTTCTTCAGTCAAAGAGCCTGCTCCCGACGGGAGTAAGAATTGTAATCGACTCACTAAAGTCGTGTCTTTTGTGTGACTTGTTTCTGTTCAGCTTGCTGGCTTACTGTCAGTTAATTCAGCTTGTGAAGCTTACTGAGTCTTCTTGCCACCCGTTTGCATGGTTCGAGTTCTTGCATCAGCACTGTGCCTTACTGAGGCGACTTCAGCTGTGAAGCTTATTGTGTTTACCTGTCACTCAAATTATGCGTTCGAGTTCTTTGCCTCGCGTCGAAATTCAGCTATCAAGCTTACGTGCATGTTCATAGACACCCGAATGACTCGTTCGAGTTCTTCCTCAGCGTTGTGGCTTGCCTCATGCACTTGTGTTGCTGACGTCAGCGTTGACGCTTCGTAACACGCCTCTGCGTCCGATAGGGCGTGACGGAAGTGGCCCCAGTGTCAGTGTTTACTGCAGACAGTAGTGACCTGCTTATTTCTTTCTTGGGCGCGAAAATTTCGCGGCGTGATGATAGTGCCTCGATCCTCGTGCAAAGTGAACGGAGTGGGCGGCGACGGTTTGTCTCTCCACGTGACATGTGGACGGCTGGATGGAGCTGCGGAAAGCAGTTTCTTCGGGAACGGCTCGGATGGACTGCACGCGCTGTATAATATTGTACCGCGACGGGGAACAAATCATCTTCTCCATTTTCCATCGCCTTCTCTCCTGCGCCGCTCTTGCCTCTTTCTGAGCTCTTGCCTTTTCCTCTCTTCACCTTCCGTGAGCGCCAAATACGATGGGGAAGACGAAAGCTGCGACCAGCGCCGCCGCCGCCACCGAGGCGGGTGCGATGAAGAAACCCGACGGCGACTGGCAGAAGTCGTCGGTGAAGAAGACGGAGTTTGAGGTCCTGCGCGCGCAGGGCCTGCTGCGCCGGCGGACCAGGCGACGGTGCGCGCGCCTCGAAAGGAGGTATACCCTACCCATCGGGAGGGGGAGCGCGTTTGCTTCGTGGACTTACTTCCACGGGGCTTTGTGTTCCCTCTCCATGATTTTATTCGTGGTCTCCTGTACGCCTATGGGGTTCAGATCCATGCTCTGACCCCTAATGGCGTCTTGAGCATCGCGAGCTTTATCGTGCTCTGCGAGTGCTTCATGGGGATCGCCCCCCATTGGGCCTTGTGGAAGTCGTTCTTCCACATTAGGAAGAACGTGGGGAAGAGCGCGTCGGCGTACCCGGTTGGCGGCTTCGGCTTTCAGGTGCGAGGTGACACCTCGTATTTCCAGATGAATAAGTCGGACTCCGTCCAAGGCTGGCGGAAGCGGTGGTTCTACGTCAGGTGTGACCGAGCAGGTTTGCCTGACTTCAACGGCGAGCGCGAGTTGCGTAAGACGCGCGCTTGGGCGCACCCGCTCGCGAAGGAGGAGAAGGAGGCTGTCAAGCCGCTGCTGAGCCTTCTGCGCAACCTGCTGAAGACCTTGGGGCGTGAGTCGGGTGGCGTCCACCTCATCGGCACCTTCTTCAGGCTCCGAGTACAACCGCTCTATGCTCACCCCCACCCGATGTGTGCGCACGAGGGTGTATGTTGACCCGCAGCTCGACGACGAGGAGGTGGAGTTGAAGGTGAGGAGCATCACAAGCCTTCGAGCCGAAGACCCCTGCAACGTCAAGTGTCCTGTTGCAGCTTACGGAGCGACGAACCCTGTTCCTGAGGTAAGCTTCTGCCTTTTTTCTCCCTTGCTTGCTTTCTCGATTCTCTGTTTCTTGATTCGTTTGTCATTTTGTTTGCAGGGTCGATCTTTCCTTGTCAGCCTTCCTCCGCTCATGGAGAACGAACCTCATGACGAGGCGACGTTCCTTGAAGAGGAAGGTGACGAAGAGGACATTCCTCTGCCATCTCCCCGAGTGAAGAGGTGGAGGAGGATGAGGATGACGAGGAGTCGGCGCGGAAGAAACAGAAGCGGCGAAGCAGCGACTCTGCTACTGCTTTGTCCCGTGCAGGGGATGCGGCTGAAGAATTGGAGGAGGATGGCTTGTCATCTTTGGGTGCCAAGTACCAGGGCGACTGGAATGAGCCCGTGGCTGCGCCTCTTGTCAGCTCTGCACCGCCGCCCGAGTTCACTAGGATGCCCTCTGTTTCCTTGGGAAGCGACGATGGCGTCGGAGTCACCAGGTTAGTCATGCTGGTTCTTTTTGTGTCGAGTTATTTTTCTTATTGGCGGGTTCTCTGGGTTGAACTTTCTTGCATCTTTTGCCAGCTATCATTCTGGTGGCACCAGTTCCCCTCTCCGCGAAGTGGAGCACACGTCGGCCCCTCCAGTTGAGCGGACTGTGCAGGTGGCCGGGGAGCATGCGTGGGCTGGTGTGTCCCTGGCGCCAAATGCTGCTGCCGCGGCGGCTTCGTCCGATGCTGATCTGGTGGACCATGTAAGTACTCCTCGACTTGTTCTTCCGTAGTTGCATCGGTGCGCGAACAGTGCTCCCGATGGGAGTAGCCCCCGAAGGTGTGGGTGACTAGGATAGTCGGGCTCAACTTTATATATGTTTTTTTGTCTGCAGCCATACTACCGCCAGCAGCTTGAGGCAGCCGCCGCCTTCGTTCGCTTGGAGAAGGAGAGGGATCAGTTACGCACCTCCCTGGACCAGGCCGCGAGGCGAGCCGCGGAGTTGGAGCAGAAACTTCAGGCTCAGGCGGAGCTGGAGAAGGCGTTGCGCGAGTCGCAAGAGCGCGAGCGTGCTTGGGGCGACCAGGAGAAGACCCAGGTCGACCGCCTGCACGCACTCGCCGGTGTCCTCGGACGTAAGTTTTTCGGCTGGACGCCTACTTCTCTATATGTTGAATTTGCATTAAATTGACTCCTTTCCCTTGTTCAGAGAAATGCGGAAGCGTTCCCCCGAAAGGCACGTCTAGCGACGACGTCGACCTGGCGAGTGCTGTCAGGTTCCTCGACCACGTCTGCGCGTACGCCTCGGCAGCGCTGCAGTAGTCGACGACGGCGCTGCGAAAGTCGACCGGGGCGATGGCAACTTTGCACCGGACTATCTTCCCCGGCAGGTTGCCGCCAGCTGCCGTGGACACACTCGCGGCGCCTTTTGAAGGCGATGTGACCACCATCGCGGACTTCACCAGGGCGGAGACGTTACGCGGCTCAGAGCATACTTTCCAGCTTCTCCTTGGTCATCAAGTCGCTGGCGACTTTGAGAGGGTTGTCAACGACTTCTCTCGGAGGCCTGACGGCAAGACCGCGTCCCTTAGCGGGGTGAAGGCGCAGGCAAGTCACCTGGCCGCGAAGCTTGTCGCAACCTTCGAGAGGAGGATTGCCAAGATAGCCGAGGCGGCTGCTGCTAGGAAGAGTCGCTCCCAGTCAGAGTCTGTAGTGTAGAAGTCTTGCAGTTTGGATTTTGTAGTCTGCAGTCTGTAATGAATTGTATTTTGCGGGTCTTCTGGCCTTGCATCATATTAGTGCTGGAGTGTGAATGCTTTCCTTCGGGTTTGGCTTAAATGAGAAGCGATTTTTATTTTTCTGTTTTGACACTGTCAATTCTTGGCAGCCTGAAATGGGCGAGGCCACTCCGGTTGCTGCAGCGACTGGTGCGGGTGATGAAGAGGGTACTCCTTTGGCTGAGCCTGCTCTTCGCCGCCGTCGAGCGACTTTGGCTCCTGCGCGAAGTGCGAACGACCAACGGTTGATCACCTATATAAGGAACAAGGTGGTTGAGCTCGAGCCGAAGTTGTAGCGTGCTGAGTTGGAGCTCGACCGGTCTAGGTCGCGTCTTGTTGCAGAGTTCTCTCAGCGTGAGGAATTCCTGCTTGGCGATATTGATTTGATCAGTCGACAGCTGCAAGGTTGGTCTTCTTAACGCTGTGTTTTGACTTCCTCTTCCTTGCGATGTGCTGATTGCCATGTCTTGATGCAGACGTGAACCCTGTCTGACAGGCTGAGCAGACTCGGGTTGATGAGCGGGTCGCTAGAGAAGCCGCTGGTGAGGCACCCGAGGCGCGCCATTTTTGTTCGAATAGATCTAGAGGGCGGATCCTTGCGTGTATGCTGGACCGTACCTGGCGAACTGCTTTTCTCCTGGAGAGGTGCAGGAGGGCTCTCTAGCACATCCACCGGGTGTACTTTCCAAACAATGGGCAGCCCAACGAGCTGGCCACGTTGTTGGAGGGATTCCACGAAGGTGGTGCGTTGAAGGAGGTTGTCGACGCCCATCTCGTTGCCGGGGCGAATGTGGCATTGGCGTACGTCCGACTGCATCGGCCGAACCTTCCTCTGTCAAGTTGCTAGGTGGCTTGCCTGAAGAAGCTGACTACGCCGAGACTCTATCGCCTGCGCGTCAGATGATTCAGCAGGTCCAGAGGCTGAGTGAGTGTCTCGTAGGGCCACTTGATGCGCCAAAGGATGAGCCTGCAGAGTAAGAATAGTAGGCTTCTGTTGTATATCATTAGTTCGAAAAGGCAAATTTGCCAAGTGTAGATATCAATGTATGTAAACTGAGGTGGGGGGAGCCCCCGAGTGAGTAAATTCAGCTTATTGTATTGCTATGTGAATCTGTGTGGCGCGGCCTCGAGCGGATCGAGTGTGGCCTAGATATAATTGACTTTCGCGACGCAGCCCCCGAGTGGTTCGAGTGGCGGCCTAGGTTTTTGTCTTGACCTGTATGGCGCAGCCCCCGAGTGCGTCGGGTCGCGGCCTAGGATTAACTTACACCTGTATGGCGCAGCCCCCGAGTGCACCGGGTGACGGCCTAGGGTTTTTGCATGGACCTATATGGCGTAGCTCCCGAGTGCTTCGAGTGGCTGCCTAGGTTTTCAAGTGATACCTGTAAGGCGCAGCCCCCCGAGTGCCTAGGATTTTGACTTGACCTGTATGCCGCAACCCCCGAGTGGTTCGAGTGTGTGGGGACCCCGGACTAGCTGTCCGAAATACCCTTGTGCCTACAACATCAGCGATCCCGTGATCAGTCTGTCGCTGGGCACAATCGACTGGTATCAAAAGAACATCCATAATTACCGAATGAATTACTTACTTGATTGAAGCCATAATCTTCAATAAGTTATTGCAGCGGAAAAACACCAATCAACGCGGGGCCCGAGTCATTTGCCAAGACACCTACAGGCAGTTGACTGGGAGGACAGCCTAGTTCGCAAAGACGTCATCAGTCTCTCGGTCTTCATCATACTTCTTCTTGAACTCTGGACATGGGAATATCCAGGGACACAGCCATGAGTACATTTACGTACTCGCAAACTACCCCAACATGAGCATGCGCTATTCTTTTATTTGTTTAAATAAAACTTTGTTTGCCTTGAAAACTCTATATCTTTATTGAAAAAGGAAAGAAGGTCTTCAGAACTTTTCCCATAAATCTGCCTTTGTAAGAAGTCTCTTTAAACTTTTTCCCAAAAGGGGCATCTTTGTTGAAAAAGGTAAGAAGTCTCTTTAATAAACATTTTATCGAAAAATCACCATTTTATCTGTTTCTCCAAAACTCCTCCTTTTCCTGACCATAAACCGTCATGATACATGTTCTCCAACAACCTCATACCGATCCGTTGGTATAGGTGTATGGAACATCCTCCACTTCCTTTTTCCTTTTTAAAACTCAAATCTTTTCCAAAACTTGCACATGGTCGAAGTAGGGCCTCTCAACTGTCCATATCCGAGGACTCGGCTATTCGAATAGTTTTAACCCTCTGCAGAGGTAGCACGCTTTTCCCACACTCATCCGATAACTCATCCTGTCAGCCACGTTTCGCCATACCAGTGGTATGCGAAGTTGAGTCACCGACCCTAGTCTTTCCTTTGCTCATGCTAGTATAGGATCCTGCCCATATGATACTTCCCATCGATACTTAACCCAGCGCGTCGGGATCTAAGTGTGAGGACTCACATGTTTTATCTGGCGGTGTATAGGGGACATCCTTCTATCCTCCTCCTTATCTACTCATAGATGTTGAGCGAGGACCCAGGTCAGGGGTAGGTCGTCAAACCATTCCCTCATGCATAACAGAGTCATCTCCGTTGATGTAGTGTCCCATACTAATAAGAGAAAACTATATGACTAGGCCCTTTCCCATATGTGGGTAAATGTGGTCGCACAGAGTATCGGCTGATCGACGTAAGTACTAAGACACAATGTGCTTTTATCAAAAACCACCTTTCTCCATTTCTTTACTTCAACACCATATCATAGTGCTTTATATCCACACAAGTTTTCAAAGGAGTTTTGAATAAACAAATCTTGGTTTTTTCCATCCTATAGTTTTAGCATATACTTCTACATTGGGTGGCAAAATAATCTCTATATACTTTTGAAAAGGGTTTTTATAAACCTTTGCTTTTGAAAAAATGATTTGTAAATCTAGATGCATAAGTTAGGTGCAAGCTCAGAGAGTAGCTTGCCTGATTTCCGCATAATGCTCCCGGGCTTCTTCTCACTGATCAAGAAATAACTCACATCCTTCTTCGATAAATCTCTTCCAAATACCACTCCGGTAGCGTTTATAACTAGCGTCGCAACATGAAAATAAAACAACATGCAATAAGCAACCAAACCACAGGTGGCATACAAACAAGGAACAACCACAGGTATTAAACTAATCACTCAAGCCACGAACATAGCACTAGTTTAATTAAGCAACGAAATAAATCTATATTTACTAGGGCATGATACTCACAGGAGTATAACACCATACACATGCCAAAATATAGAGCACCAAGGCATCTTAAATTAGAGGTAATTAGTAACCACTTTTCTCTGATCAGGAAATACTTCAGACAAAAGTTAAGTCACCAATTAATCTCTATAATTTAAATACCTCACCAAGCTATGGTGGGTACACTAACAAGATATTTAATCTGATACTCACTTAAGTTCTTCAAGTTCATCAAGCTAGGCAATATTTTACTCATACCAACTTTTCCCACAAATTCCACGAACTGTACTAACATATTATAACACACTAAACAATAACAACTAGAGAGTAATTGTGACACAACCACCATTACAGCAATACAATCTTATATGCTCTAAATAGTCACTTCATATACCAAGCAACACAATTTGGTTTCAATTTAATTGAATTAGCCATTATTTGATTATGTCTTAATTATGGCAGAAACTAGTTGAACTTGTTTAATTACATATCTTAAGTTCTGTTGTTCACAAAAATACAAACTAAATTTCTACAGAAAGCTACTGATATGTAGAAGACAACGCAATTGGATTTGGGTCAATTGGAGTTACCAAACTCCCTACATAATGATTTCAATCCAGAAGCTTAATAACCAAGTTTTGGCTATCAATTAAGTTCTGTTGTTCTAACAATTTAATCCTTTTAGGGGTGGCTAACCATGACTAAATGTGACTCAATAAAATTGTTCTCAACCAATTTGGACTAACAGAGTATCAGAAACAAACAAGTTTGGGTTTTAAACTCTTTATGGCATTTTGAATAATACATTTTTGTTATATATCTAAATGAGGTGAAACCAATTGGGTTGGTTAGATAATTTCATAAGCATTCCAGAACATTTGGATTTTGTTTATTTGGAGTTATAAATCTCAAGTTATTGAATTTACAAAATGAGTCCAGTATTGATTTTCTAAATTCATTTTCTTTTCTACCCTTTTTCTTTATTTTACTGAAAAGTTATATAAACTAATTTATTTGGGTAAATGAATTAGACCAAAAGGCAGTATTTACCTTTCTGAACATTTTGGTATTTTATTTGTAATTTTTGAACAAGAACTTAAAAAGTTATTGAATTTACAAACTTAATCCAATTTCTGTCAGTTTCAAATATTTCCCAGAGTTTAACCGAAACTTTCTGCACACAGGCTGTGCTAGCCAGAGTCACTGACCAACGGGCCCGTGCGCCATGCTGGCACTGACTGGGCGTGTGATGCTGTGCTGGCCGCCACGGTCTATGACCAGTGGGGTCCACCTGTCAGTGTGAGGGAAAAAGAGAGAAAAGGCCGCGCGGCTGGGGTTCGAACTCGAGATCTCGCGGGTGTGCGGTGCGGCTACGCTAGCCACTGGGTTGGGTGCTGGGTTGTTGCTAGAATACGGCTCGATTTAGGATAAGCTATATGCGCTAATTAACTGACGAAACTGAAGATTGCAGGCACAGTGCGCGGCGGCCGTGCCCGACGGAGAGAACGCCGGCGATGACCAAATCCCGGCGGCGCATCCGCGGTGCGAGGGGTGCTAAAGGGGTGCGGGGACGCGGACGGGCTCGTGCGCGTGCAGGAGGCCCGAGGGGAGGATGCACGGCGTCGTGCTCGTGCTCGACGCGCACGGCCTCGGCGGACGGCCGTGCGGCCTCTCGCTCGACAGCGAGGCTACAGGGCAGGAGGAGGGGGTGTCCCGGAGGACGGAGTGCTCACCCTCGACGCGTGGGTGGGCTCGGCTCGGACGGAGAGGCGACGACGACGCCGGAATCGTGGTTGGGCGCGACGGCCGGAGCGGAAGAAGACGGGGACGGCGCGGTCGATTCGCGGCTCCCCTCTTCGATTCCTTGCATGGAGACGAATAGGACGGCGAGGCGGTGCTGGTGGAGGTCTAGGTTGGGCTCGGGGAGGCTCGAGTCGCCGGAGGCGTGCGACGGTGAGCTCGGTGTCGTGGGGGAGGAGAAGAAAGAAAAGAGAGGGAGAGAGAGGCGTGGAGCAGAGGAGCGGGCTTGGGGGATTTGATCGTGCAGGGGAGAGGAGGGGGGTCCGACAGTCGTGCGGCAGAGCGACGCGGGGGAGGGGCACGGCGGAAGGCGCACGTCGCCGTGCTGTCCGCGGACATGTCGAGCGGCGGCACGTACGCGTGCAAAAAGGGGGGAGGGGTGTGGCGCGGATGCTTGTGTCCAAGGGGCAGAGGAGCGAGGCGGAGGGGCGGGGTCCGGTCGGCGAGCGCTGCAGCGAGGGGGGGGGGGGGGGGCCTGGGCGGCGAGCGGTGCAGAGCGAGGACGAAGAGCACGGCGGCACTGGCGCCATGCCGTGCTGCGGCTACAGGAAGGAGATGGCGTTTTTCCAGATAACCCCCTGGCTGAACTTTCCCTTCTCACAACTAAGTCCTATTACTATTTCTTTTAATTTCTTTGAACACCAGTAGCTTTTAGGGATTTTATTTGGGGTACTAAAACATTTTATTAAAATTTGAAAATATTTGGGTAGGCTCCCATATACATGTAGAAGCTCCACAAAATTTGGTATTTGAAAATAAAATGTTTTGAATAACTTTTGCTCACAGGGTTTCATTATGGCAATTTTGCTAATTTCCAAATGTTATTCCTTTGGAATTTTGAAACAAGTGCAAAATGTTAATTATGAACTCTTGGAACTTTCTTGATAAATATATTAACTTCAAATAGTTTTTATTCTCAGAGGGAAAATATTTGTTGAAAGGAAGTAGATAGTTAAATAGCGAAAATAATTTATTTAGATCATTTCTTCAACTCATGATCTAAATTTCCATTTGTTGATTAATTTGAGGAGTTTATTTTAAATTTAGGTCACATACCAATTTTGATATCAAAGGGGTGTTATCTTTAAACACAATTGAGGAATTATCCAAATAAGCAACAAACACAATAATATCAATATCACAATCATGACCACACAAATCCAACCACAAAAATGAATCACACCACCATTTCCATAATTTAACAATACTATATTATAAAAATGATCACACTCAATTATGACAAGGTGAGGTTTAAAATTATCTCAACTCCACCTTTGTATTTTTGAAAATTAGGTTTTGAGCAAGACAACATTTGTGGGGTAATATATTTCCCACTAGTGTTATTTTCAAATGGAGTGAAAATAAGGGTTTTATGAAGTGGGAGTGGCATACACCTGAAAAATATCAGTGTTGAGAAATAGGTAGGAGGTAGCATATAGATCCCCATATCCTTGGGAGCACATAATTTTGGAAATGCTTTTACTTTCTCAAATACTGGATATTAGTTTTGGTTGTTGATAAATCAAAATATCATTGAAAAGGAGTTGGCCAAAATAAGAATGGAAAAGCTATATATAGAATATTTTCTTGTCATAACATGATCGCCAGAGTTGAATATATTTTCACCTTGGTTGGGTCTTATATTTACTAGTCAAACCACTTAAACAACAAGTCACCCAAGTTCAAACATAGCAATGGGAAGGGAAACACAATTTTCAATGAAACATTTCAAAAAGTTTTTGTTGGTTCTGAATTTTGGGCCTGGTAAAAATAAGTTTTTCTTGGTTCCAAAATTTGGGATGTTACAGACTTCCCCCCTTAAAATAAATCTCGTCCCGAGATTTGCTAGGCGGGTTAACAGGGGAGTACGAGGCAAGGGTTTTAGGTTGGTTATACTTCCGAGGCTGTTGCTTCTTCAGTAAGGTCACCACGTGAGATCCTGACAGATTTGTGTTGTGAGGCTTTTTCGGTTGATAAACTTATGTGCTGAGTTCAGATCCTTTATGATGGGGTTATCTTGACGATTGACTTGTATGGATAGTCTTGGTCGGATGTTTCCGGTTTTTACAGGGCCAAGGCGCAAAAATTTACTTACCACGTTCCGGTATACCTATTGCAGGTCTTCCCCCTTAAAAGGGGTCTTGAACCGGTCTTGTGGAAAGTCGCAGCTGGAGTTGACTTGGAGGCAACCTTCTTCTGGAGTAGTTTGTCGACGTCTGTCTTCATATTTGTCCTTCTTCAGCTGAATAAGGGAGGGACTTCATTGTTGATTTCATTGGTTCTTGATCTTCGTGAAGCTTTGGGAAGAATTGCAAGAGGTCCAATCTAGGGTGTCGAGCTTACAGAGGAGTCTAAAAGTCAATTCGAGTGTCCTGAGGTAGGTGGTTTGGGGGAGTGGATCGACGATTGTTCTAATGTTGCGGGTTAGCGGATCTTAGAAAAGTTCGTGAAGAACCTTCACACCCATTGTTTTTCCCAAATGGTAACTTTTTATTTTCTTGTTTTTAGAAATCCTATCCTTGGGAGAAACACTATAAATCTCCATGTGACTTTCTTATTTGAAACTTGCATGTTTCCTAAGTTATACACTTGATTTAAGAGAATTTTCATTGTCCTTTATTTGGGTTTGAACATCATTTATCTCACCCCTGTGGTGAAGGAATCCACTTAGCCCTAGCAAAGCTTTCTATTGGTTAGTTGTATAAGAATGTGATCGTCTTTTATGACATCGAATGACCTTAGTCATACAAAAAGAATTTGTTAACAAGGTAGCTAGTCTTGTCATCAGACTACTTTTCATATTCCAGAGGCTGAGATGTGCTGGATTATCTGGCGCTCTATTTAGTTTGGGTATGACACTCAAGTGTTTGAGCATATAAAAGTGATTTGTTAACAAGTTCATGAGGCTTGTTACCAAACTACTTGTATACAACACGAACATTGGAATATCACACTATTTTTAGAGAGATTAATAATAACAGCTTCTGATGTATGAGTTTCCGAATACTCAAGGATAGTCCGGTATATTAATTGCTTGTTACCAATTTAAGAAATCTCTTTTTAATCTTTTTGCCGCAGTTCCTTCTTCTTGTGGTCTCTGAGCTTGAATCTTCCTAGCAGTTCCTCTTCGAGATCTTGACGCACTTGCTCCAGATGGTGCTTGAAGGCCATTATCTGATTTGTCGGTTAGGTTGCAAGAATCTCAGGCTATTGGTTAAAGATCGGGGGTCTTTTGTATCTTGCGAAACTGTCAGTTCTTATCGGGAGACGGTTGAGATAAGAGGAAGTATCCGGAAAATATTTTTATAAGAGGGTTTACATCCGCAACAAGGTGCAACTATTGCGAAGAGGTCAAAAGTAGTTTTTGTTGGGTGACAAAAAGAGTGTATTAAAAGAGAATTTTGGTTTACTTTGTGTTGCCATCAAGGCGTGATTGTGAACGCACAAGAAAAACAACACACAAACAGAGGAGTCTCAAACAACAACAGAGAAGCAGAGTGCACATTAGCAAAGAGCACACAAGGTACATTTAGTACCAAAGGATGTTCTACTCGTGGTAATCGGGTAGTACACCCGAGGGTCCTATCATGTTTTTCCTATGGGCCTTGGTTGATGGGGTTGGTGAAGCCTTCACTTTGTCGCCTTCGTCTTTAGCTGGAGAAATTGAGATTATCGAAGGAGTAACTGAGTGGAATTCTTGATATTGAGTTGAGGTCTTCGGAGGTCTCTTGCTTTGTTGATATCGATAATATTGGTACTGGCGAATCCATCACCTCGATGTGGAATGTTGAGTACTTGCAATGGAAGCTTCTTCTCGTAGGTGCTAGCTAATGGGGTCTCATTTGGGTGCATCGTCAAGTATTTTGAACAGGTAAGAGATAACAGAAGAATCCTTGAAAAATCTTAAAATAGAGGGGTAAGACTTTGAGATATTTGATAAGGTGAGAGGAGTGGAAGTTATTTTTGGACTTCCTTAGATAAAATATGTTCTTGGTAACAATATATTTTTAACAAAATATTTCTTTCCTAACTAACGTCCATGCTAACTAAGGTCTGTTACAGTCAACGATGGCTCTGATACCAAGTCTGTGGGGACCCCGGACTAGCTGTCCGAAATACCCTTGTGCCTACAACATCAGCGATCCCGTGATCAGTCTGTCGCTGGGCACAATCGACTGGTATCAAAAGAACATCCATAATTACCGAATGAATTACTTACTTGATTGAAGCCATAATCTTCAATAAGTTATTGCAGCGGAAAAACACCAATCAACGCGGGGCCCGAGTCATTTGCCAAGACACCTACAGGCAGTTGACTGGGAAGACGGCCTAGTTCGCAAAGACGTCATCGGTCTCTCGGTCTTCATCATACTTCTTCTTGAACTCTGGACATGGGAATATCCAGGGACACAGCCATGAGTACATTTACGTACTCGCAAACTACCCCAACATGAGCATGCGCTATTCTTTTATTTGTTTAAATAAAACTTTGTTTGCCTTGAAAACTCTATATCTTTATTGAAAAGGGAAAGAAGGTCTTCAGAACTTTTCCCATAAATCTGCCTTTGTAAGAAGTCTCTTTAAACTTTTTCCCAAAAGGGGCAGCTTTGTTGAAAAAGGTAAGAAGTCTCTTTAATAAACATTTTATCGAAAAATCACCATTTTATCTGTTTCTCCAAAACTCCTCCTTTTCCTGACCATAAACCGTCATGATACATGTTCTCCAACAACCTCATACCGATCCGTTGGTATAGGTGTATGGAACATCCTCCACTTCCTTTTTCCTTTTTAAAACTCAAATCTTTTCCAAAACTTGCACATGGTCGAAGTAGAGCCTCTCAACTGTCCATATCCGAGGACTCGGCTATTCGAATAGTTTTAACCCTCTGCAGAGGTAGCACGCTTTTCCCACACTCGTCCGATAACTCATCGTGTCAGCCACGTTTCGCCATACCAGCGGTATGCGAAGTTGAGTCACCGACCCTAGTCTTTCCTTTGCTCATGCTAGTATAGGATCCTGCCCATATGATACTTCCCATCGACACTTAACCCAGCCCGTCGGGATCTAAGTGTGGGACTCACATGTTTTATCTGGCGGTGTATAGGGGACATCCTTCTATCCTCCTCCTTATCTACTCATAGATGTTGAGCGAGGACCCAGGTCAGGGGTAGGTCGTCAAACCATTCCCTCATGCATAACAGAGTCATCTCCATTGATGTAGTGTCCCATACTAATAAGAGCAAACTATATGACTAGGCCCTTTCCCATATGTGGGTAAATGTGGTCGCACAGAGTATCGGCTGACCGACTTAAGTACTAAGACACAATGTGCTTTTCTCAAAAAACAACTTTCTCCATTTCGTTACTTCAACACCATATCATAGTGCTTTATATCCACACAAGTTTTCAAAGGAGTTTTGAATAAACAAATCTTGGTTTTTTTCCATCCTATAGTTTTAGCATATACTTCTACATTGGGTGGCAAAATAATCTCTATATACTTTTGAAAAGGGTTTTTATAAACCTTTGCTTTTGAAAAAATGATTTGTAAATCTAGATGCATAAGTTAGGTGCAAGCTCAGAGAGTAGCTTGCCTGATTTCCGCATAATGCTCCTGGGCTTCTTCTCACTGATCAAGAAATAACTCACATCCTTCTTCGATAAATCTCTTCCAAATACCACTCCGGTAGCGTTTATAACTAGCGTCGCAACATGAAAATAAAACAACATGCAATAAGCAACCAAACCACAGGTGGCATACAAACAAGGAACAACCACAGGTATTAAACTAATCACTCAAGCCACGAACATAGCACTAGTTTAATTAAGCAACGAAATAAATCTATATTTACTAGGGCATGATACTCACAGGAGTATAACACCATACACATGCCAAAATATAGAGCACCAAGGCATCTTCAATTAGAGGTAATTAGTAACCACTTTTCTCTGATCTGGAAATACTTCAGACAAAAGTTAAGTCACCAATTTATCTCTATAATTTAAATACCTCACCAAGCTATGGTGGGTACACTAACAAGATATTTAATCTGATACTCACTTAAGTTCTTCAAGTTCATCAAGCTAGGCAATATTTTACTCATACCAACTTTTCCCACAAATTCCACTAACAGTACTAACATATTATAACACACTAAACAATAACAACTAGAGAGTAATTGTGACACAACCACCATTACAGCAATACAATCTTATATGCTCTAAATAGTCACTTCATATACCAAGCAACACAATTTGGTTTCAATTTAATTGAATTAGCCATTATTTGATTATGTCTTAATTATGGCAGAAACTAGTTGAACTTGTTTAATTACATATCTTAAGTTCTGTTGTTCACAAAAATACAAACTAAATTTCTACAGAAAGCTACTGATGTGTAGAAGACAACGCAATTGGATTTGGGTCAATTGGAGTTACCGAACTCCCTACATAATGATTTCAATCCAGAAGCTTAATAACCAAGTTTTGGCTATCAATTAAGTTCTGTTGTTCTAACAATTTAATCCTTTTAGGGGTGGCTAACCATGACTACATGTGACTCAATAAAATTGGTCTCAACCAATTTGGACTAACAGAGTATCAGAAACAAACAAGTTTGGATTTTAAACTCTTTATGGCATTTTGAATAATACATTTTTATTATATATCTAAATGAGGTGAAACCAATTGGGTTGGTTATATAATTTCATAAGCATTCCAGAACATTTTGATTTGGTTTATTTGGAGTTATAAATCTCAAGTTATTGAATTTACAAAATGAGTCCAGTATTGATTTTCTAAATTCATTTTCTTTTCTACCCTTTTTCTTTATTTTACTGAAAAGTTATATAAACTAATTTATTTGGGTAAATGAATTAGACCAAAAGACAGTATTTACCTTTCTGAACATTTTGGTATTTTATTTGTAATTTTTGAACAAGTACTTAAAAAGTTATTGAATTTACAAACTTAATCCAATTTCTGTCAGTTTCAAATATTTCCCAGAGTTTAACTGAAACTTTCTGCACACAGGCTGTGCTAGCCAGAGTCACTGACCAATGGGCCCGTGCGCCATGCTGGCACTGACTGGGTGTGTGATGCTGCGCTGGCCGCCACGGTCTATGACCAGTGGGGTCCACCTGTCAGTGTGAGGGAAAAATAGAGAAAAGGCCGCGCGGCTGGGGTTCGAACTCGAGATCTCGCGGGTGTGCGGTGCGGCTACGCTAGCCACTGGGTCGGGTGCTGGGTTGTTGCTAGAATACGGCTCGATTTAGGATAAGCTATATGCGCTAATTAACTGACGAAACTGAAGATTGCAGGCACACCGCGCGGCGGCCGTGCCCGACGGAGAGAACGCCGGCGATGACCAAATCCCGGCGGCGCATCCGCGGTGCGAGGGGTGCTAAAGGGGTGCGGGGACGCAGACGGGCTCGTGCGCGTGCAGGAGGCCCGAGGGGAGGACGCACGGCGTCGTGCTCGTGCTCGACGCGCACGGCCTCGGCGGACGGCCGTTCGACCTCTCGCTCGACGGCGAGGCTACAGGGCAGGAGGAGGGAGGAGGGGGTGTCCCGGAGGACGGAGTGCTCACCCTCGACGCGTGGGTGGGCTCTGCTCGGACGGAGAGGGGACGACGACGCCGGAATCGTGCTCGGGCGCGACGGCCGGAGCGGAAGACGACGGGGACGGCGCGGTCGATTTGCGTCTCCCCTCTTCGATTCCTTGCACGGAGACGAATAGGACGGCGAGGCGGTGCTGGTGGAGGTCTAGGTTGGGATCGGGGAGGCTCGAGTCGCCGGAGGCGTGCGACGGCGAGCTCGGTGTCGTGGGGGAGGAGAAGAAAGAAAAGAGAGGGAGAGAGAGGCGTGGAGCAGAGGAGCGGGCTTGGGGGATTTTATCGTGCAAGGGAGAGGAGGGGGGTCCGACAGTCGTGCGGCAGAGCGACGCGGGGGAGGGGCACGGCGGAAGGCGCACGTCGCCGTGCCGTCCGCGGACATGTCGAGCGGCGGCACGGACGCGTGCAAAAAGGGGGGAGGGGTGTGGCGCGGATGCTTGTGTCCAAGGGGCAGAGGAGCGAGGCGGAGGGGCGGGGTCCGGTCGGCGAGCGCTGCAGCGAGGGGGGGGGGGGCCTGGGCGGCGAGCGGTGCAGAGCGAGGACGAAGAGCACGGCGGCACTGGCGCCATGCCGTGCTGCGGCTACAGGAAGGAGATGGCGTTTTTCTAGATAACCCCCTGGCTGAACTTTCCCTTCTCACAACTAAGTCCTATTTCTATTTCTTTTAATTTCTTTGAACACCAGTAGCTTATAGGGATTTTATTTGGGGTACTAAAACATTTTATTAAAATTTGAAAATATTTGGGTAGGCTCCCATATACATGTAGAAGCTCCACAAAATTTGGTATTTGAAAATAAAATGTTTTGAATAACTTTTGCTCACAGGGTTTCATGATGGCAATTTTGCTAATTTCCAAATGATATTCCTTTGGAATTTTGAAACAGGTGCAAAATATTAATTATGAACTCTTGGAACTTTCTTGATAAATATATTAACTTCAAATAGTTTTTATTCTCAGAGGGAAAATATTTGTTGAAAGGAAGTAGATAGTTAAATAGGGAAAATAATTTATTTAGATCATTTCTTCAACTCATGATCTAAATTTCCATTTGTTGATTAATTTGAGGAGTTTATTTTAAATTTAGGTCACATACCAATTTTGATATCAAAGGGGTGTTATCTTTAAACACAATTGAGGAATTATCCACACAAGCAACAAACACAATAATATCAATATCACAATCATGACCACACAAATCCAACCACAAAAATTAATCACACCACCATTTCCATAATTAACAATACTATATTATAAAAATGATCACACTCAATTATGACAAGGTGAGGTTTAAAATTATCTCAACTCCACCTTTGTATTTTTGAAAATTAGGTTTTGAGCAAGACAGCATATGTGGGGTAATATATTTCCCACTAGTGTTATTTTCAAATAGAGTGAAAATAAGGGTTTTATGAAGTGGGAGTGGCATACACCTGAAAAATATCAGTGTTGAGAAATAGGTAGGAGGTAGCATATAGATCCCCATATCCTTGGGAGCACATAATTTTGGAAATGCTTTTACTTTCTCAAATACTGGATATTAGTTTTGGTTGTTGATAAATCAAAATATCATTGAAAAGGAGTTGGCCAAAATAAGAATGGAAAAGCTATATATAGAATATTTTCTTGTCATAACATGATCGCCAGAGTTGAATATATTTTCACCTTGGTTGGGTCTTATATTTACTAGTCAAACCACTTAAACAACAAGTCACCCAAGTTCAAACATAGCAATGGGAAGGGAAACACAATTTTCAATGAAACATTTCAAAAAGTTTTTGTTGGTTCTGAATTTTGGGCCTGGTAAAAATAAGTTTTTCTTGGTTCCAAAATTTGGGATGTTACAGAGTGGCGGCCTAGGCTTTTGATTTGACCTGTATGGCGAACCCCCCGAGTGGTTCGAGTGGCGGCCTAGGCTTTTGATTTGATCTGTATGGCGCAGCCCCCGAGTGGTTCGAGTGGCGGCCTAGGTTTGAAGTTGCTTTTTGACTGAAAAAGTAAAGGGGAGAGCTTTGTTCCACAAATCATTGTATTGATTTTTGAGAGCAAGCCGCCTCGTTAAAACCCTTCCAGTCCCCTTAGGTACCCTGGTAAGGGAAAGAGTGCGTCTGAAACCTACCGCCTTAACATGCTGGTTTTCGTGCAACAAGGGAGTCGACTAGGCGTAGAAACGATGAAGCTGCGCGACGTTCCATGGGTTGCTGCAGACTGCTCCAGTCTTCAAGTCCTTAAGGCGGTAAGCTCCGCCGCCGATTGCTTCTGTCACAATGTACGAGCCATCCCATGGGGAGGCGAGCTTGTGCACCTTCTTCTGTTTGAGGCGAAGGACTAGGTCGCCTGCGACGAATGCTCTTGGCCGCAACCTTCGTCCGTGGTAGTTGCGCAGGTCTTGCTGGTACACGGCTAACCGTGCGAGGGCGATGTCGTGGGCTTCGTCCAGGACGTCCATGTCGCCTTCGAGTGCTCCTTCTGCGTCAGACTCGTCGTAGGCCACCACTCGTGGTGCGTTAAACTTGATGTCGCAGGACATGACCGCCTCTTCGCCATACACCAAGAAGAACGGTGTGTATTGGGTGGATCTGTTTGGCGTGGTTCGCAGGCTCCAAAGTACTGATAGCAGTTCTTCGACCCAGGCACCCACGACGCGTCTCAGCGGCACTCGCAGCCGCTTCTTGATGTCATTGCAGACTAGGCCGTTGGCCTTTTCGACTTGCCCGTTGGACTGCGGGTGCGGGACAGATGCATAGTTGAGTTTGATACCTTGCTCGGAGCAGAAGTCTTTGAATTTTTTGGCTGTGAAGGTCGAGCCGTTGTTGGTGATGATGCCGTTTGGTACCCCGAACCTAAAGATGATGGACCTGATGAAGTTAACCGCTGATGATGCAGTCAAACTTGTGATAGGCACGGCTTCGATCCACTTGGTGAATTTGTCAACTGCTACCAGGAGATGGGTGTGCCCTCTTGGTGAAGACTTCTTGAGCGGGCCTACCATGTCGAGTCCCCATTGAGCGAAGGGCCAGGCTAGTTGTATGCTCTTCAGTGCGGATGCCGACGCATTTGGCTTGTTGGCAAACTCTTGGCAGCCAGGGCACTTCCTTACTAGGTCTTCGGCGTCGTGCATAGCTGTGGGCCAGTAAAATCCGGCTCGTAGTGCTTTGGCCACCAAGGCACGACTGCTAGCGTGATGCCCGCAGATGCCAGCATGTATATCGAGTAGGATGGCTTGACCGTCGACTGGATCTATGCACCTTTGTAGAACTCCTGAGATGCTTCTCTTGGAGAGCTCACCGTTGATGATGGTGAAATTCTTGGAGCGTCGAATGATGCGCTTGGCTTCGACTGGATCGGCTGGCAGCCTTTGATGCAACATGTAAGCTAGATATTGGCCTATCCATGTGGCCTCGGCCAGCATTACCTCCTTGCTTGGCGGGTCGGCGGTGCTCGTTGAAGGTGCGGAGGAACCTGGTGCGGGTCGAAGCTTGATGGATCGCTGTGTAATGCGCTCGAGGAAGAAGTCGGGTGGCACTGGCACCTTGTCTGATCCCATGTTGGCGAGGACGTCGGCTTCTTCGTTGCTTTCGCTGCCAATGTGCCGCAACTCGCAGCCGTCGAAGTTGCCCTCCAGCTGGTTGTATAGGTCTCTATAGGCGATCATGTTGTCAGCGATGGTGTCGCAAGCCTTCATAGTTTGATGTACGACAAGGTAGGAGTCGCCGTAAATCATGAGATGAGTGGCGCCGCAGTTTTTTGCCATCCGCATGCCATGGATTAAGGCCTCGTACTTTGCCTCGTTGTTGGAGGTGTTGGGAAGTCCATCTGGAGAACGTACTTCAACTTGTCGCCTTTGCGGGAGATGAGGATGACTCCTGCCCCGGCTGTTCTGAACTTCTTGGAGCCGCCGAAGTATATTGTCCATGCGTTGGACAAGTCGGGAATGTCTGGCAGCTGAGCTTCTATCTACTCGGTGGTGAATTCTGGGCTTTGATTGACTTCGGGTGAGCGTACTTCAGCCCCCAGGGACCTAGTTCGACAACCCACTAGGCGACTCGCCCTTTCGTACGTTGGTTTGTGACGATGTCTGAGAGCCTGGAGGAGCTTACCACCGTGATTGGGTGCTGGGAGAAGTAGTGGACGACCTTTCTTGAAGTCATGAAGACCCCGTAGGCCAGCTTCTGGTAGTGCGGGTAGTTTTTCTTGGACAGGGTTAGAACCTCGCTGAGGTAGTAGACTGGTCTCTGGACAGGATGGTTGTGCCCTTCTTGTTCTCGTTCTACTACGAGTACCGTGCTCACCACCCTGTTGGTGGCTGAGACGTAGAGGTAGAGCGGCTCGTTCTCCAGCGGTGCCACCAGTACTGGTGAAGTCGTCAGGGTCTTATTGAGTTGGTCGAATGCGTCTTGCGCTTCCTCTGTCCACTCGAATTTGTCCTTCTTCTTCATCAGTTGGTAGAAGGACAGAGCCTTCTCACCCAACTTACTAATGAACCGACTGAGAGCTGCGACTCGGTCGGCTAGGCGTTGCACCTCGCGGAGCTTGGTCGGTGCTGGCATTGTGAGTATGTTTTGCACCTTCTTGGGGTTTTCTTCGATTCCTCTGGCGGAGACAAGGTACTCTAGCAGTTCTCCGGCTGGCACGCCGAAGACGCACTTATTTGGGTTCAGCTTGATCTGGTACTCGTCGAGTGCGCCAAAGACCTTGCGGAGGTCGGCGACGAGGGTGTCTTCCTTGGGGGTGGTGACAACGATGTCGTCGACGTAGACCTGGACAATCTTTCCGATGAGCCCTTTGAGGCATGCTTGCATTGTACGCTGGTATGTGGCACCAGCATTCTTCAACCGGAAGGGCATTGTCTAGTAGCAGAAGACGCCGTCGGGTGTGATGAATGCTGTCTTTTCTTCATCGTCAACGTTCAGTCTGATTTGCTGGTAACCTGAGTAGGCTTCTAGGAAAGACAGGCGCTCGTAGCCTACTGTCGAGTCGATGATCTGGTCTATCGGTGGGAGCGGGAAGTGGTCCTTGGGGCAGCATTTGTTGATGGCGGTGAAGTCGACGCACATGCGTAGTTTCTTCGTCTTCTTCTTCTCCACCAGGACAGGGTTGGCGACCCAGTCTGAGTCCTTATCTCTCGGATGAACTTGGCGTGCAGCAGTCGGTCGATTTCCTTACTGATCGCGTCCCGTTTCGGTCCGGAAAAGCGTCACATGACTTGTTTGATGGGTCTGGCATCCTTGTGGATTTTTAAGGAGTACTCGGCGAGGTTCCTGGGTATTCCTGTCATGTCAGAGGGTTGCCATGCAAAGATTTTCCGGTTCTCACGTAGAAACTCGACGAGGCGCGCTTTCCTATGCGGGAGTTAGACCGGATGATACTTTGACCGTCTTGCTGACGTCAGTCAGATGGACTTGATGGGTTGCTATGTCGTCATTCATGTTGAAGGCGGCGTCCTTGGCTGGCTTCTTGTGGGTCGGGAAGATGGTCCTGTCGTTGTCGGCTGCCATTGCCTCGAAGTACTCTGCGACCCCGAAGAACTCGGATATCTTGTTGAACTTGCGGTCACTGCTGTTGGAGCGGTCGAAGTCACTCTGCACCGTAACTACGCCTTTGGGTCCAGGCAGCTTGAGCATCAGGTAGGCGTAATGAGGTACTGCCATGAACATGGCAAAGGTTGGGCGCCCAAGTATCGCATGGTACTGCGACTTCCAGTCGATGACCTCGAAGTCGATCGACTCCCTCCTGAAATGTTCGGGTGTGCCGAGGATAACATCCAGTGTGATTGTTCCCATGGGCGTGATTGCTTGCCCTAGTACTATGTCGTGGAAAGTGGTCTCAGACTCCAGCAACTTCTCTGTCGACTTGTTCATCCTCCTGAGAGTGTCAGCGAAGATGATGTTAATGCCGCTGCCTCCATCCATGAACACCTTCTTCAGATTGTAATCTCCGATTAGAGCTTCGACTACCCGGGCAGCGTGCCCGGGTCGACGTACTTCCGACGGGTGGTCTGGCCTTGAGAACGTGATCGGTGTCTTTGGTACTGTGCGTGGGTAGGTGGTGGCTTGGAGGACTTGGCGGGTGATGAGCTTTTGGACCTTGTTTGAGGGGCGCCCCTTCTGTATCATGTTGAGATGTCCGCGTGCGGCTGGGTTCGCGTCGTGTGCCGCCGGCTGGGCTTCGTGTTGCGGTTGTTGTTGCTGCTGTTGAGGAAAGGCTCCCGCCGCATGTGCTGGGGTAACGCTTGCGGGTGTGGGTGTTGCCTGGATGGTGAGCTGCGCGGCTGGCTGCAGTACGGGTGCAGGAGTGATTATATGCTGCATGGCCTCATAGATCTTGCATGCTTTGCGACAATCCTTCAACAAGTGGTTGGCGCCCCATTTGCCCGTTTCCGGGTTGCGGAACATGTGGTGCTTGCAAGGTTCCGCCAACTCCTCGGCTGGGGTCAATGCGCGTCTCCAATCGCGTTTTGGGCCCCCGTCATTGCTGTTAATGTTGCTGCCGCCTCGGTTGTGTTGTCCTTGGTCGAACTGGCGACCTTGGTCGCCGCTGTGGCTGTATTGGCGACCTTGATTGTACTGGCGATTGCTGTCGCGTGCCTCATCATGGGGTGTTTGATATCCCGCCGCTACTAACTCGATCTAGTCGAGGTTGCTGAAACGTGGCTTCTTCTTGTGGCGTCCTTCTCGCCAGTTACTTGGTCTGGCTTGGTTCTTCGGGGAGTTGTCGCGGACGTAGTCCTCTCCTTCTGCCCACTTGTTGGCTATCTTCAAGAGCTCGATCAAGGTTTTCGGCTGGAGCCTACCGAACTCTTCACGGAGGTCGCGGCGGGAGACGCCGTGCATGAAGGCATTCATCACCCGATCTTCTGAGACGGCTTCCATAGTGTTGCGGAGGAGTGTCCATCGTTGGATGTATGATCAGAGCGACTCGTCTCGCCCCTGCTTGCAGGCCTGCAAGTCGATGTAGGTTGTTGGCCTCGCGTATGTCCCAAGGAAACTTTTGATGAAGGTATCCTGGAATTCCTCCCAAGTATTGAAGGAGTCTTTAGGCTGGCTAGTGAGCCACCCGCGTGTTGAATCCGTGAGCATGAGCGGGATGTACTGCATCCCTGTGGTCGAAGTTCCGCCTCGACAGGTCCAGGCGCTGAGGTAGTCTTCGAGCCAAAGGCGTGGGTCTTGTTTCCCGTCGTACTTAGGTGTCCCAGCTGCGAGCTTGAAGCCCTTGGGCATGCGAGTGTCGCGGATGTTGAAGCTGAAGCGCGCGGCGCCACACAGCTCAAAGTCGCGGTCGACTCGATCGTCCAGGTTCGTCGCGCTGGTCGTACGCTGGGTGCGGTTGCGGTCCACCGTCCTTTGCGCGATGGCACTGCAGAGGTCTTCGCCTGGTTGCGGCTGTCGTAGTGGCCTGGCTGCTAGGCCAGGGAGTGTTGCAGGCTCGCGGGCGTGGCGGTCTGCCCGTTCGTTTGGCGCCTTGTCCGCCAAGGCGTCCTCGATTGCCCTCATGGACATGATTTGCTGCTTGTGGAGAAGGGCGCGCACGTCACCCTCCGGTGGCTGCGTGAGTCGCAGGTAAGTTTCGACTGCTGTCGTGGTATCGGCATAATTGATAGGAGATGGGGGTCCTCTAGCCTATGTATGGATTGTGGGGAAGAAGGTTGGTGTCGTCGAGGACGGGATTGAACACGGCGAGTTTACCCAGCTTCAGATCCCGCAGCGGTGGCGAGATCCTACGTGCTGCTATAATTCACTATGAGGCAATAGCCGTGAACAGGTTACAATGTGTATGGAGCGTGCCCTAAAGGCTTCCTGGTGGCCGGCTTATATAGGCGGCCAAGCCCCAGGATACAAGGCAAGTACTTGTCCGGCAAGCAATCAGAGTCCTAGACCTAGCCGGCTTAGTTGCCGCCTTCCGTCTTGGGCTTGGTGGCTTGATGGGCTTCGGCCTTCCGCCTTCCTTGGACCGTCCGCCTACTTCCTTGTACGTCAGCTATCTGTGCCGCCCGGCAGGCTTCAGCCTTACCACCCTTGGGCCACCCTGGACTAGCCGGATTGATCTATGTTGGAGATACCCCTAGTTGATATATCCCCAACATTAGCCCCCAGAAAGGTTGGAGTTCTCCAGGCGCCGGCTTCTTCTTGATTCTTCATTCGCCAATGTTGGCGGCTGCAGGACTTGAACCATTCTGATAATCAATGGGGTACGTGTGTCCCGATATTGACACACGGCCGTCTTTATCCAACATGGAAAAAGACGGCTAGCTCGTAATTTTACCGAGCATATTTATTGACGGACACCGCTTAGCCGGCTCACGACAGTTTGAAACCGGCCTAGGCGGGAATCTCTCCATGATCACAAAATCGCGGGAAAAGAGGAGGCGTGGAGATCGTGTGATCATGCGCCGCAGCGGATGCTGGACACGTGTCCGACTAAAAACGCCGTTTGCACAGGGAGCAACGCCCGGACCTATAAATAGGGAACCGAACGGTTCATTTTTGCACCTCTGCCCTTGCTCTCCTCGGTCTCTTGATCTTCCACTTTCTCGCTTCTTGCTCCGAGCGAACTCCGGCGAGCACTCTCCTCCGACGACCTTCGCGCACGGCGATGTCCACCGGCCACAACATCGCTTCAGCGGCCTCCGGCGCTCTGGCGACCGAAACCATCCCCGCGGCAGTGATGGGCGGCGCGACCTCACGCCCTGCGGCGGCGGCGACGGGCAATGTCGTCACCGTCGCTTCTCAGACTCACACCGCGCGCGCGCCGGCGGCGGTCTCCTAACCTCCTTCATCTTCCGATGCGGCGACGGCGGCGGGAGGCTCTCCCGTCGACGAGGAGGAGGAAGCGGCTGACCTCGGGTCACGCTACTGGCTCCCCTCCATAGTCGATGAAGACCACCTCCAGGACCTGGAGGCCGTCAGCTACGTCCCCACCCGGGAGGACTGCCAATGGAGATCCGCCTTAGGAGACGTCATCCCGGCTCCGAAAGCCGGGGAACGGGTAATCCTTACCTCCCACCTAGTTAGGGGAATGGCGCTACCGCCTTCCGCCTTCTTTAGCGAGGTCTTAGATCACTATGGGCTCCAGCCCCACAATATAGCGCCCAACAGCATTCTAGTCTTAGCCGGCTTCATCGCTCTGTTCAAGTGCTATCTAGGTATTAGGCCTAGTTTAGACTTCTTCAGATACTGCTTTCGTTGCCGGCGTAAGACTATGCCGGACGGCGGACTGGCGACCTGCGGCAGTGTTACTTTCAACTGCCGCTAAGGACGCCAATGGTATCCCAAGATACCATACCTGGAGTCCGTCAAGGGCTGGACGTCCACCTTCTTCTACTGCCAAGACATGGCAGCGCCGGGGCGCCAATTTGGCGTCCCGGACTTTGTCAACGCGCCTCCTATGCCCAGACCATGCTGAGACGAGGCGGTGCCCAAGCTGACGGAGGAGCTCCGCCTTGTTCGAAGGCGGATCGAGTTCCTCACCCGCACGATGTCCCCTCCCTTGCTGGATGGGGTAGACACCGTCATCTGCAGGCTTAGCCGGCAGATACTGCCCCTGCGGTACAGCCCGCATAAAATGTGTCAGTATTCGCCTACTGCCACAGCCTCTCTTCGCGTAAGAGAAGAAGGGTTACCGGCCGCCGACCTGGCGTTCCGACTTCGCAGCCTTGTCAAAGCGGGGCTTGTGAAGGCGGCGGAAGGCGTGCCCATGCACTCCCACGACAACCCTCCCCTCGAGGTAAAATGTCTTGCTCGTTGCCCTTTTTTGACGGCTTTTGCCGGCTAACTAGAGCCCTATTAACGCTTGCCCATTTTCTCAGCTCTCTGCCTTGGGGGAGGATGACCTGGCTCCCGACTTCTACGAGCCGGAAGTCAGGAAGACCAAGAAGCGCAAGGCGTCCGGCGCTGCTTCCTCTACGGTCAATGCCGAGAGGAAGAAACGGACCGCATCGGCTGCTATGCCGGTGCTCGTCGATCTCGACGAGAACGCGGGGATTAACATCCCCCGAAGGTACTCATTTCCGCCTTATATGGTTGTCGAATTCCTCTATTGCCGGCGTTCATCTGACTGTGCTTGCTTTATTGACAGGGAGCGGGTGGCAACTTCCAGGTTGCCGACCAGACTCCTTTCCAAGGGAAAGTGGCCCCAAGGCAGCTCGCCTGCTACCATGCCGCCAACTCCCCAGCCCCAGGCCGGCTTTCGGTCCGGCGTCGGCGACTTCCTCCGCGGGCCGCACCGCCAGTACTCCCCTTCCCACGGCTGAGGCTATGGCCAATGAAGCCGTCCAATCTCATGCCGCCAAGGAGGAGCTGCTGGAGGTGGTTGCCGGCGGGACGCAATGGGCAGCCCCGGCTGTGGGAGGCGGCCGAGTCAGGGACCCTTGGTCCACTTTTAAGGCGGCCAAGGAGTCTACCCTGGCTTTTGCCAACTTTGCCTCCCAGGCATTTGCCGACTTGGAGGGCGACATGTCTGTAAGTTTTTCTAACTTTGCGGCATATACATAGTATTCCCCCCCCCCCCCCCCCCCCGAGCACTTAGATGGCAAGTCGAGTACATTTGATTGCCGGCTTAGTGGTTTTTTGACGATATGCTATATGCCTTTGTCCTTGCCTGCAGGGCCTCCTTTCTGCCAACGTTGAGCTTATCTCCTCTCGATTTGAGATAAACCAACGGTATCACGACCTGAAGAAGGATTGCGAGGCCAAGGACCGGCGGATTGCCGAATTGGAGGCGGCCCGCCAAAAAGACGAAGGTAGAATTATTCTTTCTGCCTTTTCGCCATCTTCCAATTTGTGTTGCCGCCAATTTTTTAGCTAGTGAATCTATATATTGTAGAGCTGCTAGATCACGCCCAGGATATACTGAAGGCGTCCACTGACATGCAAGCTGTTATGAATGAAGCTTCCGATTTGGCGGCCACCAATTTGGCAATGAAGGAGGAGCACTAGAAGGAGATGGAGGCCCAGCAGCTCAAATTTGCGCAGGGATCTAGCCAGCTTACCGGGGAGCTGGATAGCCTGCGCAAAAGGTTGGCGGAGGCGGAGAATGCGGCTGCTGAGGAAATATCCAAGCAGACTTCTCGCGCCCAAACTGTTGAGGACGTGGTGGCGGCTCATATGATTGAGTTGTCCGCCTTCCATAACTCGGCCCTTGGTAATTTCTCACTCCTCATTTTGCTTTCGTCATTTTGCTTAGCCTAGACCAAGCTGACGCTTTTATTTTTTATATAGTTCCTGCCGGTTTAGGCGACGACAAGGATGTCAGCCCCCGCCTAGATCGCCTTGCGCGTCTGGGTGAGCTGATCACCGATACATTGGCGGCGTCCAAGAGGTTTGCCGCCAAGTTCTTCATTTCTTCCGGCAGCCAGGAGCCGTCTGAATTCAGCGAAGTGCCCAATATGTTGGAGCAAGCTACGAAGCTTCACAAGAGCTCGCTGAAGTCGGCGGCGCGGGGTGGTGCCAAGACTGCGCTGGGGCTCTTCATGGCGCACTACCCCGAGGCGGAGATAGAGGTTGTCACCGAAGGCATGCCGTCTTCTTATGAAGACGGCAGCGAGGTCGATCCGGCCGCTGTGATGAACAGCGTTGCTGGCTACGCCACGCGTGTTGCCGATATGGTTGACACTTTGACATTCTACCGGCGCCATCATGTGCCTGCTGCTGGAGAAGTTGGAGCTGCCGGTACGGCCGAGGCGGAGGGGAGTGATAGTTCTGGGGCTGGAGTTGCCAGCCCCCAAGTCTGATGTAGGCACCCCCCTGAGCTGTAGTTTCCTTTTCTTGCCTCTCTTCCGGCATGATTGTCAGCCATTTCCTGCCCTGAAATAGTACAAACTGAACTTGTAATATTTTTTTATATTTTGGGAGATGTTCTGCTAGGCGGGAAGCTAGCCGACATGTTTTATTTTGCCTTATTTTATATGGCCCGCCTTAATTTTACCCTGACTTATATGCTTGACTTTTTGTATGTTGGCGAACCTCAGCCGGAAACTTTAGCTGAAACAACCAGGGCTAAACCAATTGTTTAGGATCAGAAACAAAAGCCAACATGTTGGTGCCAAGGACATACTACTAGGCGAACCACATATAAGTAAACAGTGGTAAAGGAATTAGGCGGCGCAAAAAGTTGATTTTTGCTTTTGGTTGGCTCGAAAGCTGCAAGTATCTACCAGTTTGAACCTTTGCACAGAGCTAAAAAAAAGGTAACTTAGATACATAGGTGGTATATGACTGTAAGAAAAGACAAAATATGGCATGCTTCTCAACACAGATGAGGAACCATAGACTTTTATTTCATAATCATATATGACTTATTACAACTATAAATTGCTCAGTGTAAAAAGGACGTAGCTGCTCAATGTTCCAAGGCCGTCTTGTTTGTTCGAACGGATCGTCGATGCCTCTTTTGCGCTTGGTTCACCTTCTTCCTGCTGCCTTCTTGCGCCTTTTCTTTTCCTCTACGTCGCGGATGTCGGCTAGGTAGTAGGAACCATTGAGCAGCGCCTTTGTGACGATAAACGGTCCTTCCCATGGCGGGGATAACTTGTGCAAGCCTTTTCTATCTTGAATTAGGCGGAGAAAGGTCACCTGTTCTGAAGCTTCGCTTCCGCACTCTCTGGCTATGATAGCGACGGAGTTGTTGCTGGTACAAGGCGGAGCGATGTAGAGCAACGTCTCTTTCTTCGTCTAGCGGGTCTAGGTTATCCTGTCTTGCACCTTCTACGTCTTGCTCGATGTAGGCTTGAACTCTTGGGGAATCGTATTTCATGTCGGTAGGTAGCACCGCCTCCGCGCCATATACTAGGAAGAAAGGAGTGTAGCCGGTAGATCTGTTTGGCGTTGTGCGCAAACTCTAGAGTACCGACTGTAGCTCTTCTGCCCAAGCACCGGCTGCCCTAAGTAACGGAGCTTCGAGACGAGGCTTAAGTCCTGAGAGGACTAGGCCGTTTGTACGCTCGACTTGTCCATTAGATTGTGGGTGTGATACGGATGCCAAATCAAGCCGGATACCTAGATCGCTGCAGTATTCTTCTATGTCGCCTTGAGACAGGTTGCTGCCATTATCAGTGATAATGTTGTGTGGAACTCCGAACCGAGAGATAATTCCCCTGAGGAAATTGGTGGCTGTTCGCGCGTCAAGTTTGCTGATCGGCTTAGCTTCGACCCATTTGGTGAACTTGTCGACAACAACCAATAGGTGGGTGTATCCACCATGTGCCTTCTTGAAGGGACCAACCATGTTTAAGCCCCAGACCGCGAACGGCCAGGTGATTGGAATTGTCCTAAGCTCTTGTGCCGGCATGTGAGGTTGTCGGGCGTACAATTGGCAGCCTTTGCATGTTTTGACGATGTTCTCGGAGTCTTCTTTGGCGGTAAGCCAGTAGAAGCCTTGGCGGAAAGCTTTTGACACGATTGACCGTGCGGAAGCGTGATGCCCGCAGGTACCAATATGTATGTCTTTCAGGATTTCCTAGCCCTCTTCTGGCTGTATGCACCGTTGATAGATACCACACGTGCTTCGCTTATATAGCTCGCCTTTTATTATCGTGAATGCCTTGGCTCGCCTTATGATCTGCCTTTTTAGCACCTCATCGTCCTCCGGAACCTTGCCGTCGATTAGAAAATCGAGGTATGGGACAGTCCAATCCGGCTGTATCGAGTAGACAGCGAGACTTTCTGCTTCTACTGATTGTAACATCCCAACATATTATAATGCTGAAAATCACTAGAATTTAAAACTTTTGTTTTGATTAAAAGAAAATATTAAAATACATAAGAAAACCAACTACAAAAGACTTTAAACATGATAAAAAGGTTTAATATTTCAAATATCTCAGTTTAACCTTATTTTCAAAAGTTGTTTCTAGTAAACAATTTATTATCCATTGTAATAATTAAAACCTAATATCTAATTTGACAAATGTTTTACAAACCTTCAAACCATATTCATGAAATCAATAGTTTCCTCATAAGTATATGATTCCAACCACCTAGCCATAGCTATTCATAAATTAAAATAATATTTATAAGTGTTCTTTTTAAACTATTTAAAACATGATCTATTTGTCAAATAGTTTTTCATTCTTACAACTAAGTTCAAACTTAGTGTTGAAATTACAACCCTATAGTTTATAACTTTAATAACTTCATATATTTTATAATAAATGGATTATCCAAATAAACATTTCATTAGCTTAAAATGAATTCCAATTATTTTCAAAACATAAAATGATTGTCATGAATATATATTCTATATAAGAAAAGAATTAAATTTAAAATATTTTCCAAAGTTGTTTATAAAATTTTCAAATGATATATCTTAATATAAAATATAATGGTGCACAAAATAATTTGAATTAAAAATGATTACTTTACATTTTCTCTTTTCATTACAAATACTTGTAATATGATATTTAAAAATCTATTAAAGCTAAAATTTATTTAATATTGGAATATGAGTTTAAATAACTTAAATTCAAACATATTGGAAATGTGGGTATTTTACAAATTTTATTTAGACAAAAGAAGATTTAATTAAAATATAATTTCAAATTTGACTTTAAGTGTCAAATTTGTATTTAATCAATATTTCAAAATATTATTTTTCAAAAATGTTCAAAACATTCCCACAAATGGTTTAACACAAAGATAATAATTTTACAAATTTTTAGAAATTTGTTTGACCTCATTTGGAGTTATAAATCAAAAGTTATAAAGAAAATAAATAAAACAGAAAAGATAAAGAAAATAACCTGACAGCGGGACCCACCTGTCAGCCCGAGTCGTCTTCAACCTCTGCCCAAATCGCGCCCGAGAAATCCACCGGCGATCCCCTTCCAAATTCGAGCCGTGATCAACGCGAGCGTTCCCTCCTCTGCCCCTACAAATACCCCAGCTGCTCCTCTTCGTTTTCCCCCAAAAACCCTAGCCCAATCGCCGTCGGGCTGTTCGAGTTGAAGCCGCCACCGTCCGCCATTGCCGCCGACGAACTCCTCTATTTCCGGTGAGTACCGAACCTCTCGACCTCTCCGTTCACTTCCCCTCGCTTTGCCTTCTCCGTGCGCATCTGCGTGACCCCTCTGTTCTTCTCTCAACGCACCAGGGCGTCGTGTCCTTCCCCGCCCGAAGCAGGTCGCCGCGGTCCCTGAGTCCGGCGAGCGATACAAGGAGGAGAGGGACACGCCAGAGCTTCCTACTGCGCCACCGAGACCACCGCGACCTCCTCTTCGTTTTGGTAAGACTCGTTCGTCCCGAAGAACCGTGTAACGTAAGGAACGCTGTGATGCCGCCACAGGCGCAACTCCGGCGAGCTTTCCGGTGACCTAGCGCCGCCCGCGTTTGGTCGTTAGATCTGGACCGTTGGATCTTGATCCAACGGCTCCTGCCTTTTGTTTTATTTGAATCGGTACGATCTGTTTAGCACCGTTAGATCTAGATCGTGCGGACCAGATCCAATGACTTATCCAGCTCAGCACTGAGTCAACATGCCTAGTCAGCGCCACGTCGGATCCAGTCAGCGCCAGCGTGGAATTTCGTTATCTAATTAAATTAAAAATGGCAGTTTTGCAGAAAAGCCCCTGTCTATTCAAACTATCATATATTTTTCTCTGTTTATCCAAATTCAAATATTTTTATATATTTTGAAATCCCTTGGCATGTAGATTAATTTGGATCTGCCAAAATTCAAATTTGACTTAGTTGAAAATATTCAAATTCCAAATGGTGAATTTGAGTATTTTTGCCATAACTTTAAATCTGTAAATTCAAAAATTGTAAATAAAATTGTTCTAGAGACTTTGGAATATTTATAATGTGATGACACTGCTATGAAATATTTTTGAGTAATATTGAATGAATTCATAGTTATATAGTTAATTTGAATAGTTTGAGTATTTTTCCACATAACAATTAATAGAAATATTATTTTTGATTAAATCAAATTGCTATAAATTTAATTAAATGCCCCCCTGTCTACTAACACTAATTACAAAATTTTGCTATACAAATTTAATTATAGAAAACTTTAATATTATAATTATTCCTTTTATTATATTTTCCAAAAATAGTAATTAATTAGATTGCATTTATAGCCAAATGCATACTTTATAAATATCCCAAATTTTGTATGATATTTCCTAGGATTTAAAAGGTGCATTGCATGCATAACTTATTTTTCACATATAGATATATTTCCCATAGGAAAATTTCCCTTCATTATTTTCTCTAAGTTAGAAGTATTTTCAACTTAGCATTTTAGTAAAGTGCTACACTTAGACACTTAGTAATTTTCAAGATGGAGCTAGAAGGTCATTGAAGGACTTAGCCAAAACAAGACTTCAGAAGTATCTTCAAGGGGTAGAAGCACTTAGAAGAAAAGCAAGAAGAAGTTCAAGAAGACCAACCTCCTCTATTCTCTAAGTATTTCTTGCTCTCTCTCTTTTCTTCCTACTTATCTGAGACTTCATGAAGACTAAGTTAAATCCAAGACCAGCCTAGGTGATACAAGAATCATCAAGTCTGAAGATTCATCAAGACTACCAAGAGCTCAATCAAGACATCATTCAGAAGAAAGTTAGAAGTCTGGAGATGAAGCCTGGAGGACAACTACATCTTTCTTTCAATCTTTTCCCTCTTTTCGAATCTTGTCTTTCACATTTGACTTAAACAAATTTTGATCATGATATTATCATCTTGAAGAAATGACTTAGTATCTTCTCTAAATATTTCTACACATCAAGACAAAGCCATTAGAGGGCTTATTCAAGATGATATAAAACAAAATATTTTATTCAACTATTGACATTAGTCCTTAGTCATTTTGACATACATTTTGCTTGCATTAACTTAAAAGATGTTCATGGCATGACATGTTTTCCTTAGAAGTTTTACTAAACTTGTTTGTTCATTTGATATGAGCATGTATGTTTGATGATTGTTGTATTGTTGTTTGTTATTATTGTTTAGATTAAACGGAGAGCAAACGTTCGTTGTTGAAAAGAGTTTGTGAACAACGACAACATTCAAAGGCAAGTGGCACACCTCATAAACTTCCTATTATTTCTATATGCATTACTTGGTGAATTTTTTATATGCATGAGTAAGATAGTATTGCTATGCTAAACCTGCATAGAATTCCCTTACTCCTGTGTCTAGGTTCCTATATAATACTTATTAGATGTATTGATGCTATGCAATTGATGAAAAGTTTTACAAAATGTTAAGTGACTACTCAGGGCTGTGCTCATGGTTGTTGTCGCCTAGGATGAATGTCTATTCTACTTAGGGCGTGAGCATGGTGATTTTTACCTGAGAGTATGCATCCACTAAGTTAATGAAACTCCTGGGTGGAATTGTTGTATGGCGGCGAAGTTGAGTGGCTGCTCAGGTCCATGTCTATGGTTCCTGGAGTACGTGCACTTGTGGATAGCCACCCAGGAAACAGAGGAATCTGAAGAACTCCGAGTGACGATTGCTTCCAGTGCAGCCATTGCCATATGGGCTCTGGCTTGATCAATTATGTTGTGTGGACTCTCTCCGGCTTGACAAGCAGATGTAGGGGATGTTAGGTGGAACGGGTCAAGCCAGAGTGGGAGGGAAAATGCTTCTGAAAGATCTCATCTCATTCTTCTCCTTTCCTTATCACAAATGGTGTGTAAAGGATAATCTGGATTAAATGGGTACAATGGTGAAAGTGCACAACCTCTGAAGAGTGTAAAACTAAGTACTTAGCCGTGTCCCCGGTACGGACAATTTGAGCAGCTGATCACGTCAACGGAGGATTCCATCATTCCAACTTCAGAAATAAAACTTGATGGGTGAACAAGGGAAGTCGAGATTATGGTTTTCATGCCATACTTGTCTTGATTTGAAGAAAGAGTTTTCCAAAGAGATAGGAAAAATTGGCTTTATGCAAAATAGCCTTGAACTCCACCAGCCAAATATGCATATAGGTTATAGAGTTATTCCATTAAGTGTCCACCATAGTGTCACTTGCCAGACTCCATTTTTAATGGAATCTGACCCACGTTGTTGCAATATTATTCTTATTGCAGATTGTTCAGATGACGAGTGAGGTTTCGTTTATAGGTTTCGAGTCTACAACCAACATGTTTTCGCCTGTGGCAACATGAAGTTGTTGGAGACCCACTGCTATTGTATTTCCACTGTACACTTTTTCAATGCTAGCTTTATGCTATGCAACTTGTATCAAATATTTTGTAATTCTGGATCATCGATGTAATAAAATTGACGCTTTGTTGTGATATTACATCGTAAACTGTGTGTGCAAATGAATCGATCCAGGGATTTGCACTATACACAGGTATCTGCCTTATTTAAAGTGCAGGTACGCTACACTGGTTCTTCTGCATTGGGGTCCAACAAGTCAGCACCCTTAATGGACGGCTTGTGCAAATGTTCCAGGAAGATATCCTTCGGTACCTTTTTGCGCTCTGACCCTAGTCTGGCAAGTGTGTCTGCCGCCTCGTTCTCGGCTCTTGGAACATGCTGGACTTCATAGCCCGCGAAGTTTTTGGCGAATTCATCAACTTTGGCCCTGTATGCCGCCATTGTTGCGCTTTTCGCGTCCCATGTTCCGCTTACTTGTTGCGCGACCAAATCCGAGTCACCATAATAGAGGATTCTCTTGACGCCGAGGTCGTTTGCTACGTGCAACCCGTGAAGCAAAGCTTCATACTCTGCTACGTTATTGGTTGCTGTAAAATGAATTTGCAACACGTAGCTGAGCTTGTCGCTTTTGGGTGTGCGTAGAACGACTCCAGCCCCCGAGCCTTTGAGCATCTTTGATCCGTCAAAGTGCATTACCCAATATTCTGACTCGGGGAGTGTTGTTTCCTCCAAGGCTTCTGTCCAGTCGGCAACAAAGTCTGCCAATGCTTGAGACTTAATGGCGGTCCGTGGTTTGTAGACTATATCAAAGGCGGCAAGTTCGATGCCCCATTTGGCGACTCGACCTGTTGCCTCTGCATTGTTGATTATGTCACCCAACGGTGCCTTGCTGACTACTGTCTCTGTGTGCTCCTGGAAATAATGTCTAAGCTTTCTGGCGGCGAAGAAAACACCATAAGCCAGCTTTTGGTAATGTTGATACCTCGGCTTGGAGGCGGAGAAGACTTCACTGATGAAGTAAACCGGCCGTTGCTCAGACGTCGCGGCCTCGTTCTCTTTTCTTTCCACAGCCAAGACAACGCTGGCAACTGTTCCTGTTGCCGTGATGTAGAGCAGCATTGGTTCCTGCGATCGAGGTGCTGCTAATATTGGAGCGGATATGAGGGCCTCCTTAAGTTGTTGTAAGGCGGCATCTGCCTCTGCTGTCCACTCAAAGTTGTCGGATTTCTTCAATAGCCGGTAGAGAGGCATTGCCTTTTCCTCTAGGCGGCTTATGAAACGACTGAAGGCCGCTGCCGATCCGGCTAGGCGTTGCACGTCCTTCAGACAAGTAGGTATGGATATGTTTTGGATGGCCTTGATCTTCTCCGGATTAACCTCGATCCGTCGTTCTGAGACGATAAACCCGAGCAGCTTGCCGGCTGGGACGCCGAAAACACACTTGGCGGGATTGAGTTTCATCTGGTACCTCCGGAGATTCTGAAAAGTTTCTTCTAAATCCTCTAGGAGATCTGCCTTCTTTTTCGACATCACCGCAATGTCGTCTACGTAGACGTGAACATTGCGGCCGATCTGTTCGTGCAGGCAATTCTGCATACAGCGCTGGTATGTTGCCCCTGCATTCTTCAGGCCAAAAGGCATCGTGATGTAGCATAAAGTCCCGTAAGGAGTGGTGAAAGATGTTTTCAGCTGATCCAACTCTCTCATCTTGATTTGGTGGTATCCTTAGTAGGCGTCCAGAAAACAAAGCAGCTCGGAGCCTGCTGTGGAGTCTACGACTTGGTCAATTTTAGGCAGCGCAAAGGGATCCTTTGGGCAGCATTTCTTAACACCGGTATAGTCAATACACATCCTTAGCTCTTTATTCTTTTTTGGGACAAGTACAGGATTTGCTACCCAATCAGTGTGCACAACTTTTTTGATGAAATTGGCGGCCTTCAGCCTATTTATCTCCTTTCCTATAGCCTTGCGTCTCTCATCTCCAAAGCGTCTTGTTGCTTGCTTCACCGGCTTGGATCCTTTTATGACGTTGAGTGAGTGCTCGGCAAGTTCCCTCGGTACACCAGGCATGTCGGAAGGCGACCATGCAAAGATGTCACGACTCTCACGGAGGAACTCGACGAGCGCGCCTTCCTATTTGCTGTCAAGGTTGGAGCCGATGACGACTTGCTTAGACTTGTCGCCTGGGATGAGGTCCGCCTTTTTGGTGTCTTCTGAAGCTTCAAAGGTCTTCTTGACATCAATCTTTGGCTTTGGCATGGAGTTTTCTGGGTCCGCCTCAAGTAGTGCGAGTTCTTCCTTGTGGATGACGGCTTCTGCGAAGGCGGCCGTGCCACGCTCACACTCCTTGGCTTTCTTGAAGTTGCCAGAAATCATGATGGTTCCATTTTCTCCCGGCATCTTGAGATTGCTGTAAATGTAGCATGGCCTCGCCATGAATTTGGCAAAAGCCGGTCGTCCGAAGATTGCATGATAGGCGCTTTTGAAGGGGACAACTTCGAACCGGAGGAACTCTGAGCGGTAGTTCTCCTTTGGTCCAAAAGTTACCTTCCGCCTAATGCTCCCCATTGACTTAGCTTGCCTACCGGGTACTATGCCGTGAAAAGTGAGGTTGCTATGGTCAAGCTGATCCTCTGATAAGTTCATACGGCTTAGTGTGTCGTAGTACAGGATGTTGAGGCTGCTGCCGCCATCCATGAGTACCTTTGTGAGCCTGAAGTTGTCGACGATGGGATCGACGACAAGGGCGTACTTGTCTAGGTGAGGAACGTGATCAGGGTGGTCGGACCTGTCCCAGGTGAGCGCCGCCTCAGACCACTTCAAATACTGAGGGACGTCCGGCATTGTCGCGTTGAGTTCGCGCATCTCCACCTTATCCGCCTTAGCCGAAGGTGTTCCGACAAAGCATACGAGAGATTCTTTGACCTTCGGATATGGTTTCTTTTTCTTGGCGGCCGCGTCATCTTCGCTTGAGATAGAAATGTCGTCGTCATCCTCGTCGTCCTTGTTGTCTTTCTTGTCGTACTTCTTTGAGCTCCAGCCAACTGTGGGGTCCTTTTTGAAGTCGTCCATGAAACGACACTCGCTAAGCATATGGTTGACCTTGCCAAGTGAGGCGTGGATAGGGCATGGCAGAATTTTTGCCTGCTCGTAAGTGATACCCGCCACCTTAGGCCCTGAGCCGGCGTCGCGATTATCCTTCTTATTCTTCCACTTATTTTTGCCGGCGTTCCCTTGGAACGCGACAGCTACCTCGTTGGAAGGTCCGGCTTTGTCATCCGCCGCCTGCTTGCGTTTGTTGCTTCGTTTTGGGATGATGCTGACGTCTGGATCGTCGTCGCGGGCGTCGTCATCCGCTGCCGCATATTGGGCGGCTAGGTTGAGCATCTCGCCAAGGTCCGTGATTTGCTCGCGGACGAGCCGATGGCGGAGCTAAGACTTCTTCTGCAGGCCCGTGTAGAAGGCATGGATAGCCTGTGCGTCCGAAACACCGTGACAGTTGCCCTTTTCGGAGATCCAACGGCTGAAAAAGTTTGTCATGGTTTCGTCCCTCTTCTGAATACAGCGCTGCAAATCCGTGTAGGTATTTGGACGCTTGTATGTTCCTTGGAAGTGCTGGGAGAAAACCTTTTCCATGTCGTACCAGCTATGGATTGACTTTTCTGGAAGGTTGTCGATCCAAGCCCTTGCCGTGCCTTCTAGCATGAGAGGTAGGTAACGGACGGCAATATAACTGCTTCCGCCGGCAATTTCTAGGCCATGGCATATTCGGCTAGCCATGAATCCGGCTTAATGAGGCCGTTGTACCTATGACAATTTTTTGACACTGATGTCATGTCCTTAGGGAACGGCTCTCTGCGGATGGCGTCGCCAAAGCACTTTGGACCAGAATATAGCGTCTCCTTTCCTCTTGCTATGTCTTGTAGGAGGTGTCGCGCGTCTTTTGGATCGAGCTGCTGTGCGCCTCTGTTTGCGTCTCGCTCGTCCTGCGCTGCCCGACTTATGCTGCACCTGGGTCCTTCTGCCGCCTCCTTCCTCTTGCTGCCGGTGCTATGCTGCGGAGACCGACTTCGACCTCTCCTGGGAGGGTAGTTACCGGCGTCCTTTCTAGGCGGCAGTCCGTTGCCCCGGCTCCCGCCATTGTCGCGTCTTGGCTGGGCTGGAGGTGGCAGGTCTCCTCTGCTTCCTGTCCTTGAATGCTCGTCCCGCCTTGGTTTTGGCGGTGGCGTCTTCTTTGGAGGTGGCGTTGCCTTCCTTTTGTCGCCATGGCTACTGGAGCCGGACGGGCCTTCGGGGTCAGCGCCAGGTGCGGCTTTGCACTTTCCTGACTTGGACTCTAGGTCTCCCCCGCGGGCATCCGCCATGTGGCCGTAGGAGTCAGCGCGAGCTTGTTGTTCGAGGGCCTTGCTCACGAAGTGTCTTGCATTGGCCAACTTTTCCTCCGCCGTGCAAGTTTTGTCATCTAAGGTGTCTAGCGCGGCGGCGGCGTTAAGGATGGGGTTGCAGAAGACGACATCTCCCCTCCTGCCCACGCGCTGTGGTGCCATGCGCCAGTCGAACCCGAGATCCTGAGCCGCTGTTGTTGCAGGCGTTGGCAGCTCCTTGTCACGGCGGTTTTTTGATGACCTTTTTTCCTCGAAGAGCTGCCAGCTTGTTTTAGCCGACATCTTCTCTTGTTCTTTCTCGATCTTCTTTGCAAGGCTCTCAACGTGCTCCTCTCTTTCTCGCAGGAAGTCAGAGTGCTTAAGCATGTTAATCCTAAGCTCTTCCACTTCGTCGAGTGGGGTGTCTTTATTCACCGGAGTGTTCATGATTTCGTCTACTTCTTTGATGACGGAGAGCAAATCCGTGGGTTTGCTGCTGCCGCCTTTCTCGAGGCCAGTTTTCTTCTTTGCGCGCACCTTGTCGGAACGTTCAATGAGTTGATCGGCAGTGGTGTCGCCGACATCTTCCGCCTGCTTGTTTTGCGTTTCAGAAGCAACTGGGTTGTCTCGTGACCGACGATAACCATCATAGCCAGCTTGTCAGGCATGTCAGTATCCGTTGTGCCCTCTGAAGGAGCCAGATTATCACTGGAAAAGCGGCTTTTGATCTTCCCTTCGAAGAGACTAGCATCATCATCAGAGTCAGAGTCTACGTTGAGTTGAACGGTAGATCTGGATCCGGCATCTGACATCGCATCCTCCTGGAGAGCAGGGAGGATTGACTCAGGATTGTTGTTTTCCGGCTGGGAGTCGGATCCCAGTCCGATAACTCCGACGAAGCAGAATCGGCCGACTCCTGGGAGAAGGCGAATTCAGATCCATCTTGTCGGTCGACTGCTTGGTCGAATGGTTGGTGGGTGGGGTTGTAGAAACGTGGTAGGCCGTACGCCTCTGGCGTATAGCCTATGAAGACGTCGATCCCTCCGATCGGTACGATTGCGCATCCGATAAGGTAGTCGTCTGCCGGGAGCCAGGACTCATCCGAGTTGACGTAGCTGTGGCCGCCATACCTAGTGACGCGGCCGACGGCGATCTGCTTGCCCACGCCGCCAAGTGTTCCCGCCTGGAACGTGACGCCAGGAACCCTATGCCCCACGGTGGGCGCCAACTGTCGTGGTATCGGCATAATTGATAGGAGACGGGGGTCCTCTAGCCTACGTATGGATTGTGGGGAAGAAGGTTGGTGTCGTCGAGGACGGGATTGAACACAGCGAGTTTACCCAGCTTCAGATCCCGCAGCGGTGGCGAGATCATACGTGTTGCTATAATTCACTATGCGACAATAGCCGTGAACAGGTTACAATGTGTATGGAGCGTATTGGAGCGTGCCCTAAAGGCTTCCTAGTGTCCGGCTTATATAGGCGGCCAAGCACCACGATACAAGGCAAGTACTTGTCCGGCAAGCAATCAGAGTCCTAGACCTAGCCGGCTTAGTTGCCACCTTTCGTCTTGGGCTTGGTGGATTGATGGGCTTCGGCCTTCCGCCTTCCTTGGACCGTCCGCCTACTTCCTTGTACGTCAGCTATCTGGGCCGCCCGGCAGGCTTCAGCCTTACCACCCTTGGGCCACCCTGGACTAGCCCGATTGATCCATGTTGGAGATACCCCTAGTTGATATATCCCCAACAACTGCCATGAGCGCGGCATCGGCTGTCTTGAGAATGGGTATCCCGTTCTCGTCCTCAGTTACGAAGGACGAGTCGAGGTTGCGGGTGACCCTGGCTCGATCGGCTTCTGTCATAAGGGGCACGCGAGCCCTACGACGTCGCGCTCCTTGGTTGACTTCCGTGGAGGAGGTAAACGAGTAGGCAGCCCTCCTGGCGCTTGACCCGTCAGCCTCCCTCTTGCGTCGAAGGAGTTCAGCTTTTTCCGCGCGAAGTCGTTCGCCTTCCTTGCGTAGCAAGTACTGGACTGCTAGCTGATCCTCCCGGGGCGCGTCCGGTGCGGGGAGCGTGCAGTCATCGACGTGCTTCATAGCTCTGATTCCTATGTCGCGCGTGATGGTGAGCCGCGTCACCTAGTAGGGCATGATCACCTCCAGCGGATATGCGGGTTCGTCGTCGTTCTCGGGCGGGGCCGTGCTAGCCATGAAGACTTGCGTGGGGTAGACCTGGGTTCCGATGTGGACGCTGCCGCTGCTGCTTCCGTCGTCCGAGCCTTGCTCGGGATCGAAAATCGCTGCGACGTGATAGGCACCGCAGTCGCCGCCGCGTCTCCTTTCCTGAAATTCCGCGATCTTTGCCGCGGATATGAAGAGCGACTTCACAGTCGTCGACGCGAGTGCGATTGGCTCGGGGAAGACTTGGTGGGTCGATGGAGATGCGTGCGGTGCGGGTGATGGTAGCGCGACCTTGGCCGCTCGCGAGGATGCGGTCGACGCAGTCAAAGTTGATGCAGATCTTGGTTTTGCCAGCAGTACGATCGAGATAAGTCGGAGTAGGCTCGATCTGCGTGGCGGTCGCTGAGGTGGTTGACGTGGTCTACACCGATGAAGGTTCAGTAGTCGAAGATGCGATATTCGCAGTCGCGGTGGGTGTGATCTCCGCGGCAGATGACGGCGCGGGCATCACGGTGGTAGCAGATGCAGGGTGTCACCGCCGCCCATGGCGCGGTCGCCATGGACCTGAACACTCCATGATTGTCTTCGAGGCAGTGTATGGTACCGAAGGTGAGGCACATACCTACATGCAGATCGGCATACACCGAGCGGTGGGCCGGCGGGTGGAAGGTGTACTCGAAGGATCCGAAGCAGATTGGCTCCTGGGTGATGCAGACGTCGGTCTTCTTCGCTAATGGAGCCGGTGCGACCATGATTCCAACGCTCGTTCTTTCCCACAGACGGCGCCAATTGACGAGAGTGTAACTCGACAAATCCGAGGGTTGTGCACCCCGGGTTGATTGAGGGAAGATAGATGAGCCTTGGTGATCACGACGGCTGACGAGCAAGGCGTTTACCAAGGTTCAGGCTCCCGGAGGATAACACCCTACTTCCTGCTTGTCTGGTATTAATGGCGAGTTGTGGCTACGATGGCGTGATGACGATCTCGCTAGGGTTTGTGGTGGCGGCTATGAGCGTGCGTATGTCCGTCTCCTTTGGACGAGCAGCCCTCCTAGCCTTTATATGATAATCTAGGTCCCGGGTGAACGGTGCCGATGGTGTTTACAAATATGGTAAGAGCCATATGACCTAATTGACTAGTCTTGGGCCACACGCTATATCTATTGGGCCTTCCGTGGGCCTTTGTAGTCTTGGCGTGACCCAGGTATCCTCACCGTGGGATAGTCGCATAGTAGCCCCATGTCAGCCAAGAGGAGAAAACGGACCGCATCGGCAACTGAGCCGGTGCTCGTCGACGACGACGACGAGAACAAGGGGATTAACATCCACCCAAGGTAAATATCTCCGCCTTATTTTCTTGTCGGTCCTATTTGTTGCCGGTATTTATCTGGCTGACTTTATCTTGTTGCCAGGGATCGGGTCGCGACCTCCAAGTTGCCGGCCAAGTCCCTGTTGGTCAGGGGAAAGTGGCCTCTTGGCCCTTCCCCGACAACCATGCCGTCAACTCCGCAACCCCAGGTCGGCGGGCTCATGAGCGATGCTCGTAGGCGGCCCGAACCCCATGCTCCGGCTTCAAGTCCCTCGCCAAGGACCTCCTCAACTGGCCTGCTGCCAACGCTCCTTCTCGTTCGGCTGAGGTTGTGGCCGATGATGCCGGCCAATCGCGCCTCGCCAAGGAGGAGCTGACGGAGGAGGTTACCGGTGGGCTGCCAAGGGCCGCCCCAGCTTCCAAGGGCGGGAAGGTCAGGGACCCCTGGGCGTCTCTGAAGGACGCCAAGGAGGCATCCTTGTCCTTTGCCGACTTTGCCGCCAAGACATTCGCCAACTTGGAGGGCGATATTGCGGTAAGTTGTTATTTTGGCACTGGTAGCATATACGCAGTCATTCCCCCCAAGCACGTAGGTGGCAATGCGATGAAATTATTGTCGGCTGAGTGGTTTTGACAATGTCATATGCTACTGGCTACTTCTGCATGGTGTCCTTACCTCCAACGTCGAACTCATCTCCTCTAGAGGGGAGATAAACAGGCGCTACCGTATTTTGAAAAAATATTGTGACGCCAAGGACGTGCGTGATGACCTACAAGTATAGGGGATCACAACAGTCTTCGAGGGAAGTAAAACCCAAATTTATTGATTCGACACAAGGGGAGCCAAAGAATATTTATAAGGTTTAACAGATGATTTGTCAGATCAGCTGCACCTGTGAATAGACTTGCTCAAGATGGAATATCAGCAGCAACAGTTTTATAGCAGAGACAGTAGTGAAATACCGGTAGCAGGAGAATTAAGATATCGATTGTGATTGAAGTAGACAGCAGGATTAAAATACTGTAGGCACAGACACGGATGTACGTGCATTGCATGGATAAGATAATTCATGTAATTACATAGCATAGGCATTTGCATATAAATAATATAAATCATCCAAGTACTAACTAATCATAAGCATGTATTCCAATTTAGTTGTGCATGCTCGCAATGAGAAACTTGCACATCAACTTTTGTCCTGCCAGCCCGTTTGCAGCGGGGGCTCAAGGGAAACTATTGGCAATTAAGGTACTCCTTTTAATAAAGTACTGGAGCAAAGCATTAACACTCCGTCAATACATGTGATCCTCACATCATAGCCATTCCCTCCGGTTGTCCCAATTATTGTCACTTTGGGGCCATCGGTTCCGGACAATAACATGTGTATACAACTCATAGATATGATCCAAAACAATAATTATCATCATGATTCAATAACATGTTCAGATCTGAAATCATGGCACTCGTGCCCTAGTGTGAAGCATTAAGCATAACAAGTTGCAACATTGACGTAAAACACCGATAACGGATACTAGGCACCATGCCCAAACAATCTTACAGCTATTACATGGGTGATCTTATCCAATCCCTACCATCCCCTCAAGCATACAACGGTGAATTACTCACTCATGGACGGGGGGGGGGGGGGGGGGGGGATGGATGGTTGATGGAGAGGCGGTGGAGATGACGATGGCGATGATCCCCTTCGATTCCCCGTCCCGGCAGGGTGCCGGAACAGAGACTTCTGGTCCCCGAACTAGGGTTCACGATGGCGGCGGCGTACGGTCGTGTTCTCTGGAAAAGTGGCTATCCCCCAAGCGTTTTAAGGTCAGAGTGGTCTTGTCGACGCGAGGGGGTCGCGAGAAGGTGGACGAGGTGGCCACACCACCTCCTGACGCGGCCAGATGGGCCCCGCGCCCCGGGTTATGTGGGCCCCTCAGGCCTCTTCTCTGTTTGATCTTCGTGGTTCCTGGTCTTCCTTGGATAGAAAATAACTTCTTGTTGTCTTTCGGGCTTTTTCCCTAAAGTTGATATTTCTGCACAAAAACGAGAAACCAGAGTAATTATGCTGAAAACAACGTTAATCCGTGTTAATTGCATTTAAAACACACAAATTAGAGTTAAAACAATAGCAAAAGTGTTCGGGAAAGTAGATACGTTTTGGACTTATCAACTCACCCCAAGCTTAGCTTATTGCTTGTCCTCAAGCAATTACAGTTAACAACTGAGTGCGATAAAAAAACTTTCACGAACTCATTTGCTCATCTGATGTAAATATTCTCATTATGAGGACAAATGCTTAGACTATTCATAATAAGGCATATATAAACGGTGTCCCACAATAGTTATGTAAACCATGAAGAGGTGCCAATTAAACGGATGATAAATAACATGAAACATATCAGTTCACAGGATTGCAATGATCATAAGAAAGTATGATAAAGTGGTATCTCGCTTGCCCGAATGTAACAGCAAAACAAAAATGACCATGCACCTCTGAGTTTCAAGGGAAGACTAGAGATAAAGATATCAAAGATAAAAGCATCTAGATTACACCGCGGTTAACATATTAAGGGAAAAGCACATTACACTAAGAATGACAATTATGCTCTCGAGAAGGTGCTCAAAGAAGGATGGTGACTCAACAGTAAAGTAAAAGATATGCCCTTCATTGAGGGAAGTAGGGATTCAACATGTGCTAGAGCTTCTTATCATTTTGAAAACTGAGGTAAAAATGTTTTTGAGTGGTGGTTGTTAGGTCAACGAATGGCAATAGAGTTCTTGTTATCTTCCATACTAAGCAAGTTGAGAGCGGTTCCGATTATTTTTAAAACAAAGCACTTGTAATATGCATCTTTATATTCATATATTTTGATATCTTGACCCTCCTCCCCACCTTGCTAACAATACCATGGCTAACCAAATCATCGGGTGCCCACCAAGCAATCTCAAACCATGGAGGAGTGCCTATTTTTATTTTCTCAATTCCTTTTTTTTATATTACAATGGTCTAACCAGCCCTTTGCAAAATTAGTGACGATCAGATGTAGCATGCAAGTCAATTACTTAATTAGTATGGAAGTTAACAAGAACAACTACCACTTCCTCATGAGCTCAAAACAGTGGCACAAATTGAGAAGTGTTTGAAGGTTTTAAAGGTAGCACATGCAAATTTACTTGAATGGTTTGAAATTTCCATGTATACGTATTTATGGTGGACTCTTTGGAATAACTTGGTTTTTAGGGAATTGGAAGCACAAGCATTATCTCAGCTTAGTACAAGTGGTGTCTAGCAAAAGATGGGCAATCGACAATTCAAGAGAGCAATAACCTTCATAATCATGCTTGCGACAAAATAGAATTAACGGAGGCATAATAAAGAACTCTGAGTCAAAATATGTCATCAAGGCTTGATAACTTTTTGTTTTCAGTCATAACATGTGTAAGCACGTGCCAAGTCAATTCAAATGAATTATTCAGAGGAGGATACCACAGTGTCATATTCTATTGTAGGGACCCCTCGGACAAGTCCGGGATGCCCACGTTATGTAAGAGATCACGATCCCAATGATCACTGCATCGCAATCACATAACCAACATAGGTATCAAAGAGTTAGATCATTCAAGTCGTACGAATAAAAGTCTTACAACACATAGACGGTCATACGACCAAAGTCAACAAACCTCGTCACGCAGGACGGAATTAACTAAGATAGCGGAAGCTCGTGGCTAGCGACGGCTCTTCACACCTCCGAGCGCAGATTCCCACAGTGCAGTTGACCGGTGACAACTAAGTGGCGAAGTCGTCGTCGTACACCTCCTCCTCGATGTAGGTCTCCTCATTGCAATCTGGACATTTGAATATCCAGGGACATAGCCACATGAGTACAATTACGCACTCGCAAGACCACCTTTGGTTTTAAATTCTCATGATACTGCAAGAAAAACACTTTTGGAAAACTGGGATGGCTGCTATATATACGACTATAGGGCTCAGTTTTCGAATACCATGATTTTAGACATAGAGAATACGACATCTCTATATCTTTGTTGAAGAAACATTTAGAGATAGAATTCTCTTCTCTTAGATATAGCAAGGACATATCCAAGTTCAAAACTTTCGTTTATAAAAGTTTATCAAAACACTAGGATAGGGGTAACCCTTTCTCCTGCCTTCAGATCGGACTGGATGTCTCCCCGAGATCAACCATCTTCACCCAAATTCCGTACCTCCCAGGTACCTCTTTGATGTCTCTTTGTTTTCTCCGGAAACATTTATCTTTTTAAACCAAATTGCCCAAACGCCTAGATCAGTGGCCTTTCCAACCGTCCATAACCGCGGACGCGGCTATTCGAATAGATTTACACTCTGCAGAGGTTGCACACTTTACCCACACCTATCGGTTATTCCGCCGTGTCTGCCACGGCCCGTCATACGACAGCATGCGGGGGTCCGGATAACACGATCAAAACTTTCCACTATGACCACCCTAGTATCGGGGCCTCCCGGTACGTTTGTTCTCCTCGGCACCGTGTGCTCCACCAGACCTCATGGTCTTTCCTCGGGACACAACACCGCCACGTCAGGAGACCTGCCGTAATCGTCCGGCTGTTGGTCCTCAATAGTGTATTGTCTCTTCCGGACGACAACCCGGCTTCGAGGCCCCAGCCCTCATAGAAAGTGTGAGAGCCCCAACACTAAAACAGACAAGCTTCCGGCTTAGCCCTACCCATGTCAGGTAGTGTGGTTGCACGGGTTAATTGTTCGAGCGGCTGCTAGGGAAGTACTTTGTTTTTCAAAAACAACTTCCACACTTCCGACTACTCCCAGCAGCTCGGGTTTTCCTCCATAAAACACTTTTGTTCAAGTGGGTCCCCATCCTATAGCTTTGAGGTAAGATAACAGAATATACTATTTGAAAACTTAATCTTCTTTATAGAGCCTTCAATGACAAGACTCAACAAGTAAACCTCTTCTTGTAATACCTACAGCTATTCTAGTAGGTAACTTAGGTCAAACAATATTTGGGAAAAATAGTTTTCGGGTGGCAAGGCGCCACAAAAGAAGTAAAACATGCATTATTTTATTTTGAAAACAAAACATGCTTGATAAAACAATAAGATTTCATCATAGTGGTGAGGTGGGCTTGCCTTGCTCAAGGTACCTTCCCTGGTCTTGCTCTTCGGCGAAGTCGTGCTCAGCTACCTCGTACTGCTCTTCCTCGGGTTGCGATTCTACCGTAACATGAAAAACAGACGAGACTAGCGTAAGTCCTAAAATGCGAGTTGATAACAATCTAAAGTATAACAACAAACATCAAGCATCACAAACAGAAAACACAACTAATGCATCCAATATTTATTAGGGGCTGTTTACATTTTTTAAGCATAATTCTTAAGGTACTGCTCCTAAAATTAAACCCTTCTGTCAAATTACTCCTAACAATCATGGGGAACTCTGGAAATTAGTTGTGCATGAAAACTCATCATCAAACAATAATTAAAAATGAGATAAGGGCTGCTGATGTCAAACTCAAACAGAAGATAGGTTCAGTTTTATAAATCTCCTGAATTCATAATTAACCTTTCTGGTGAGATATGAGTTTTCTCTTTAAGTGAAGATTTTATTCATCAAATTTGGATATTCCTAGCTCAAGTTATGCCAGTTTTAAAATAAAATATACTTATGACCATTATTTATGTGCATAAAATGATAAGAGTTATTTTGGCGTCAAACCAATGGGGTGAGTTAGATAAAAAATGTGGCTACCCCACAAAAATATTCCCAACATTTATCTATGGACAGAGGTGGCCCCACCAATTAAAACTAGACATGTCATAATCTCTGAAATTTCAGAAATGCAATTTAAGAGATTATTTCACTGTTGTTCAGGGATTTATTCACTAAGAATTATCAAGTTACTGGAAAAATCCACATTTGTAGTGTTGTGATACCTCCAACACATATCTAACACTTCCAATTGGATTTACCTCAAAAAGTGTTTTTACTAGATCTATTTTAGCACTCAACAGGAAACACATTTTGGACCAAATCCAATGCCACATGGTTAAGAAAACGTGCATGCATGTTACAAAATTTATCCCATCATTTTAGCCACTCCAGGTTTACCACAAATGATTTAAAGCTAAACTCTAGATTTACTGGAAAATTAACAGGAAAAGAATAAAAGGGGAACAGGCCGAACGGGCCAGATCTGGGCCAGATCGGCCCAGAGGCCACGCGGAACGGCGCGAAATCGCGCGGGGACGGAGCTGGGCCGGCCCAAACGCGCGCGGCTGCGCGCGCACGGGGAGGTTCTAACCTGGCCGTAGATCTCGTGATCTACGATCCACGGTCGTCGTCCTCCTCGCGACGCAGCGCGGACGAACCAGACGAGGGGGAGGGAGAGGGTGGCGCTGGCGCTCACCAGAGACCACGCTGGGCCAGGGGAAGGGTGGAGATCGACGGAGGGGGTGATGGCGAGCTCGAGGGTGCCTTCAGCTCACGCATGCAACGTCGGAATCCATGGCGACGGCGGCGGCGAGCTTCTCTTGTCGAGGACGAGCGCGGCGGCCACGTACACCTAGAAGAGAAAAGGAGGGCAGTGGGAGTTAGATCTCGACGAGGCGCGCTCGAGGGGCCAAGAATGGCAGAGAAAGGTGAAGAGGATCGACGATGAATGTCGTGAGAAGAGCTCGGTCTCCGACGGCGATTTCCTCTTCCAGAGCTCGAGGGAGGGCGTGGCTTTGGGTGAGGGTGGTATGGGTGAGCAGAGGAGGAGTGGGGGAACCTCGGGTAGGGTTTTTAGAGGAGAGGGCGAGCTGGGGGCAGCTCCAAAACCAGGGGCGGGTTTCTCGGGTTCCCTCGGGAAGGGGCGGTTTGGGAAGGGGAGGGGAGTTCTGGTTGGTCCTCTGGGGCGGTGGAGAGGGGCAGAGAGGATGTTGGTCGGGAGGGGACTGGCTTGCCAGTGAGAAGAGAGGAGAGGGGCTTGGATTGGGTGAGAAAGAAAAGAAAAGAGAGAAGAGAGAGGAGAGATTCACCCTAGTCCATGACATGTGGGACCAGGAGGGGGTGCTGTTCTCCTCTTCCAGCAGGTGGAGTAGAAAAGAGTGAGAGAGAAATAGAAGGTGAAAGCTTTGAGTGAAAAGCTCAAATGAATTTGAAAATCTAAGTTTGAATTATTCAAATATGACCCACAAAAGTAAAATGGGTCTACACCCCAAACTTAACTAAATTAAGAGAAGGTACTGAACTTACAAAAGCCCAAGTCAACTATCTCATTTGGCTTTCAAAGAAAAGAAATCTTTTGGTGATAAATAAAAGAATATCTCAAATGGTCAGGTTAATTTGATGACCACAAAAGCTAGTGAGATACATATGCAAACAAGCTCTTGTGTGATAATTTAGAACAGGGTATGGAAGTATATGTGACCTAGATGGAAATGTTTCAAAGGCATGCCAAAAACCATTTAGGGTTTGCTTAATAATAGCTCCTGGTTTGGCTAAGTTTTAACAACCATGAAGATCATAATAGTGGATATTTTATTTTGGTGCTATGAGACTTTAGTGTTTTCAATGTCAGGGAACACTAGTGGAGCACACATAGCATAAGATGTGCAAACAAAATAAATCCTTACTCAAATTTCTACACACAAAAGTTTCAGCAAGAGGTGAAAATTTTAGAATAACACCACAATGCTAAAACTAAGAGAATTGGGGTGTTACATCTATTATGAGCAAAGCAATACCAGCAAATATCCAAAGAGACATGACATCCATCATAAATAAATTGGAAACGATAATAAGAGAACACAAACTACTAAGCATCCACCAATCGACATATAACTTATGCGAACCATCTAAGCATGCTCACATGAATGAGTATATGTACAAAAATGAAAACAAATAGAGTTCATTACCAGCCTCTTACCCAACTCGATATTGTCATAGATCATCATAATTGCCTTATCACTTGTGTGAATGAAAAATATGAGATAATAACCAAGCTCCATGGAGTAATTGAAGATAATGACCTCTGAAACAAACTATACAAAAGCAAAGAGAAACAACAAATATTTTTGGGTTTTCGGATTTAGAAACTAAAAACAGAAAAACCAGCAAACACAAATTTTTCGAGGACCTTAACGTGCCCATATCAGAAAACTCTAAACTAATGAAAGTTGCGTACACATCTCAGGAATATGCACACCAAATTTCAGGTCATTCCGACATTTCCTGTATTAAGTTATGAATTTAACTCTCGACAGCAGAAACCTGTCCCTGCGAAAAACAACACACAACAAAGTAAAATATTTTTGTGTTTTTGCATATTGAATTGACATAAATACTAAGCATATTAATACTAGATAATAAAACAAACCAGCAAGAGAAATAACAAAAAATATTTTTGGTATTTTTTGGTTTATAGAAAACAAACAAAGCACGAGCAAATGAAAGAAAGAAAACTAAAACGAAACATGGATATACAAAGGACCGAATGATAATGATATATAGATGTGTGTGCTATCAGTATACCTCCCCCCAAGCTTAGGCTTTTGGCCTAAGTGGAGATCAATCCCAAGGTGAATAATCGTCCCAACTAGGTGGGTTATACCCCATTTAGTCGTACTCCGCATCAGCTGCGGTGGAGGAAGATCCAGAAGGTGCTGCATACCCCGGATCCGGGTACACATCCATCAATTGCCTTGGGTTACCCTTCGGCTTTTCCACTGATCCTCTATTTGGAACCCTCATCACTGAACATAAAACATCAAAAGGCAAGTCCACAGATTTGTTGTAAATGGTGTAATGCACGGTGGGGTTAGATGAGTTCAACTTGCAATGAAAATTCTGCACCACCGACATGGAAAAAATAGCATATTGGTAAGGTAGATCCTCAAGAAAATGTTCCAATCCTGCATTGGATAAGAGAGTATGAAAATCTTGTGTAATCCCTGCAAATTCCATGAACTGCGAGCACGGGTAGACGGCAGGGTACACCCTTCCTCTCTATGAACTTTGTATTTTCCTTCCAACACTATCTCATGAGGATTTAGTGCAAATGAATTCCCTTCCATGTTCTGAAATTTTCAATAAACATCATAAAAATCGATTTTTAGCCAACTAAATGAAGGGAAACCACTATAGAGACCTGCTAGAGGCTTAAGCATGCATCAAAACTAGTTTCTTCAACTTAGAACAAGCATTCAAACTCACTAAACAAGATATCTACAGCAGCAAAATACTTAATATATCCACCGTTAAACAAAATTCTACTTGGATATTTGGAGGAGTCACATATCGGAGAGGAGATGCACCAAATTTCAGCAGCTGAAATTGGGTGAATGTGGAGATCAAAATACCAGAAGATGAGCAGCAAGAACACGAGTTTGAGATATGCAAGACTGATTTTTTTGGGCCAGAGGGAGGCATGGGAAGGAGAGAGAGCAAGTGGGCGGGCCTGTGGGCCCCTGATGCACACGGTGGGTGTGTTGTTGGGAGACCCCAAGAGGAAGGTGTGAAGTAGTGCAGCGGCAAGTTTCCCTCAGTATGAAACCAAGGTTATCGAACCAGTAGGAGATGAATGTTCACTCGAAGTTGTTGGCGGCGCCGTTTACGATTACCAACGGTGAGGGTGTCAATTCCACCGGCTTGTTGTAACAAAGGATTAAACGTATGTGTGGAAGAAAGATGTATGTTTGCAGAAAGTAATAGGTTTGCAGTTGTGGTTTTATCAGATTAATGAGAAGGACCGGGGTCCACATTTCACTAGTGGTGTCTCTCCATAAATAATAATAACATTCATCCATGCGTGGTAAACAAATTACAGCTAGGCAATTGACAGAATAATGATGAGCAACCCAATGCATATACTAATGATATGGTGTCTAGTGTGAGATTCATTCGGGCATTACAACAATATACATAGACCGCTCCAACCGCATCTATGACTAATAATCCACCTTCCGGTTAGCGTCCGCACCCCTTTTAGTATTAAGTTGCATACAACAGATCATCGCCTTAAGCACTGTGTGTAAAGTAAGTAAGTGACATCATCCTTAGACAAAGTACTACTGGTTTATCCCTAGTAGCAACAACACATCTATAACCTTAGAGCTTTCTGTTACGGCCCCAGATTAAATAGAGACATGAACCTACTATTGAGAATAAATACCCCCTCTTGGAGTTACGAGCATCTTCTTGGCCAGAGCATACACAAGTAACGAAGAGCATGCACGATCATTAAATATCACACACATGATATGTTATGAAGCAATAACTTTAGTACTCAATATTCATCGGATCCCAGCAAACAAAACATGGAGAATTACATAATGATGATCTCGATCATGATAGGCAGCTCACAAGATCTAAACATGATATCACAAGAGGAGAAGACAACCATCTAGTTGCTGCTATGGACCCGTAGTCCAAGGTAGACTACACATGCATCAGTTCGGATGCGGTCATGGTGACGTAGAAGCCTCCGGGGACGATTCCCCCTACCGGCAGGGTGCCGTGGAGCAGTTCTGATCTCTCCCGAAGTGGTGTTGACGACGGCGACGACTCGGGACCCGTGGAGGAAAAAGTGTTCAACCGTCCTCTGTTTTTAGGTCAAGGGGGAAGACCTAGGTCTGTGGGCGCCACATCACCTTCCGGCGCGGCTCCTGATGCTGCCGCGCCACCAGGCGATGTGGGCCCCTCGTGGCCCTTCTTCGTCTCGTCTTCGGTTATTCGCGACGCAAATATTCCAAAAATAATTCCTGGTTGATTTATTTCCAATTTGGTGGATATTTCCTTAAGAGATTTTCTGAAACCAAAATCAGCAGAAAACAGGGAACTGGCACTATGGCATCTTGTTAATAGGTTAGTCCTAGAAAATGCATAAAACTATATAAAATTCATATAAAACATGTAATAACATGATATAACATAGCATGGAACACAAGAAATTATGGATACGTTTGAGACGTATCAACATCCCCAAGCTTAGTTCTACTCGTCCCGAGTAGGCAAGAACGACAAAAGAAGAATAATTTCTAAAGTGACATGCTTAAACACAATCTTGATCATGTAATAATGTAAGACATGTAAACTGAGATCAAATGAATAATTCTTGTAGTTTATATTGATATGAAACGAGTAATGAATAAACAAGTAGGTGAAGCAAGCAATGCTTTCAATGATATAGTACTAGATAGCAATCAACTATGCAAAGTAGATATTAAAGATGATTTAAGCTTCAAGCACAACAATATAATCATCTAATGCTTCCAACATACATGACAACTTTATGAAAGGATCAAGTCAATTAATAGCAATAGAAGATCAATATACTATTTGTTCAAAAGAAACCAGCAAGCATTCAACGTTGGTTCCTGGCACCAGGATGTTATGGCTAAGAGAATGTTAATGGAGGTTTGGAAGGCCAACGGAAGAAAGGCTCACAAAATTGTAGATGATTATTAGACAAGAGAAAATCGTACAATCAAAGCTATGCAAGGAGTAGTGATTGCCATACAACAGATGCACATGGAGCTGTAAGTATATGAAAGCTCTCCAATGGAACTAGTGGGGGTGCATCCAACTTGCTTACTCACGAAGACCTAGAGCACTTTTGAGGAGGCTCATCATTGGAATATACAAGCCAAGTTCTATATACTGTAAAGTTCCCCACATAGTTATGCAACTAAGACATGAAAACTCTCTCATATGGAGTAAAGGTGCTAAACATGAGCACAAATGATGATCACAAATGATATGGTGCTATAACATGAGCACAAGTGATGACTATAAATGATATGGTGCTATAACATGAGCACAAGTGTGTGATAACTAATATTAATGCTGCCCCCTTTTTTATTTCTTTTCTTTCTTTCTTTTTTATTTTTCTCTTTTTCCGTTTCTCTTTTCGATGGCCTCCATGGCTCTTTTCACTTTTATGGGCAAGCATCCTAATATGATATATTATATAAGACAACACACTAATGATGATAAAACAACATACTGATGATATAAGTAACTGATATGAATGTGCCATAAGAATGCATATGACAACGGTGCCTCTGCCAGTGTAGCAGATAATGAAGTGCTCTAGCGTAACATGGGTAAAATCACACATCAGCTTTATAGAAACACACAAAGCAAGAAATAAGTAATGAATGACAACAAGTCATGTAATGTAAGATGGATGTTTCACTGCAATATATCTCGGAACAGCTATGGAAATGCTATAGTAGGTAGGTATGGTGGATGTTTTGAGGAAGATGGTTGGCTTATGTATAGGAGAATAAGATGAAGATCTCCCACGAGTTTGGATGTACCCGCGAAAAATGCACCAACTCTCAATGTGAGAAAGGGAAAAGCAAAGTACCGAAGAGGCTAGCAATATGGTGGTGGAAGTGCCATGAAAACCATAGTTTTAGAACTCACATGTAAAAAGATTCCAAATAAAAATATAATCATACAAGGCATAATGAAAATTACTCCTAGGGGTGCTGTGGCAGATGAACAAGTCACTGTTGGGACCCGACCGTAGCGCATAACATAAAACCATTACGATTGTTTTAGGCAAAAAGAAGTCATATACCATTATGCAATCAACTGGAAATTTAAGTGTGGCACAGTTTTCAAGTTTCTCTAGACCAACCATTTAATCATTCCACTTTACTATACCATCATTTTTACCATTAAGCAAATTAATATCTCAAAACAACATAAATTATTCAAGTGACACAATTTAATGATGTACAAGATTAATGTATCATTTAATTATACCATCTACCACATTTAGCATTTTCTGTTCTCAACCAAACACCAATCAACTTATTTAAAAGATAAACTCTCCAAGTAATTAAACAATGAGATATGATAGTATAATATAACAAAGCTAACAGCTCTTACAAGAGATGCATGAAAAACAAGAGCTAGAGAGCAAACGATAACAAAAGACGAATACTCAACGAATATAAATGAAGAATGCGAATATTCATATGAAAAAGCGGAGCGTTTCTCTCTACCACATAAAAGAATGCTAGGATCCATATTATTCAGAGAATGAAAAAAAACAAAAACAAACAGACGCTTCAAGATAAGCACATAAGATGTGATGGAATTATAATATAGCTTCACTAGAGAGGACCTGATAGTTTGTCGATGAAGAAGGGGAGGCCTTGGGCATACCCAAGCTTTGACACTTGAGTCTTCTTGAATTATATTGGGGTGAACCACCGGGGCATCCCCAAGCTTTGGCTGTACTATCCACTTGATCACATTATATCATCCTCCTCTCATGATACTTGAAAACTTTCACCACACCAAACTTAGAGTAACTTCATTAGAGGGTTAGTGCACAAATAATTATGATATTCTCTAGGAACACAATTTATACAATTGATAATGGACATTAGCTACAGCCACTGATAATTAAAAGGATATAAAGATCCAATCAAAATAGCCAAAGAGTCATTGCAAAAGAAAATGGCAGAATCTATCAAAAACAGAACAGTCCGTAAAGACGAATTTTTTCGAGGCACTTAAGTTTCTCTGATCAGAAAACTAAAAACTAATTAAAGTTGCATATACATCTGATGATTGCGCACTAAAAAGGAAAGATTTATATGACGTTCCAGTCGGGGGATATGAATTTTACGGTGGACAGCAGAAATCTATTTCAGCACAGGAATTGAATTTAAGCATCAACTTTCAACTAGAGGCTTAACTTGACACAACATTGTAATAAAAATAAGATACAAAGTAATTGCTACAGAGGTAGGCATGTTACTTGACACAAGCAAAACAAATTAAAATAACAGGAAATAAAAGTGGGTTGTCTCCCATAAGCGCTTTTGTTTAACGCATTTGAGCTAGGCACAAAGTGAAACTCAAGTGTTATGAAGGGATGAAGCATCAACACCATAATTTGGACGAAAAATAGAATCAAAAGGTACCTTCATTCTTTTCCTAGGGAACTGTTCTATACCTTTCTTGAGTGGGAATTGGTACTTTATGGTAACTTCTTTCATATCAATAATAGCACCCAGAAAGGGTCTTCCCAACACAATCGGACAAGCTGGATTGCATTCAATGTCCAAGAAAATAAAATCAACGGGGACCAGGTTATGATTAACCATAATAGGAATATCATTGATCCTCCCCAAAGGTTTTTTGAAAGCATTATCAGCAAGAAAATATCCAAATAGCAATGTTCCAATGGTGGCAAGTCAAACATATCATAGAGCTTTTTAGTCATAACAGAAATACTTGCACCAAGGTCACACAAAGCATTGAAATAAAATTTAACTATTTTCATCTTAATGATGGGCTCCCAAACATATTCTAACTTCCTAGGGATAGAAGATTCAAGTTTTAATTTATCTTCCCTAGCTTTAATGAGAGCATTTGTAATATGAGCAGTAAAAGCAAAATTAAGGGAGCTAGCATTAGGAGTTGTGGCCAATTTTTGCAAGAACTTAATAACTTCAGAGATATTACAATTATCAAAAAAAAAATTATTATCACCAAAGCAAACCGAACCACAATCTTTCACGTTCTTACAAATTTCATAACTTTTGTCAACACTAGTTTCAGCAGTTTTAGGCAATTTTAATTTTTTTGAGGAAGTAGAGGAGACATTTCCCAACTATGTTACCATGGATAATAGGAGGCTTACTAACATGTGAAACACCGTTTTTTTAAGAGGTAGTAATAGTAAAAACTTTAACAATATTAGCATCTTTCTCCAGTTCTCTCTCTTTCCCATCTAGCACGTAATTGGGCCATCATCCTAACATTTTCATCAATTTGAACTTGAATGGCATTAACTTTAGCAAAGGGATTATTCTCTTTACTTTCAGTAGGCAAAACTTTAGATTTTAAAAGATCAACATCAAGGACAAGATTATAAACTTTAGACGCAAGAATATCAATTTTCCCAAGCTTTTCCTCAACAGTTTTATTAAACAAAGTTTGTGTAGTGATAAAATCTTTTAGCATGGTTTCAAGTTCAGAGGTGGTAGTCCTATTGTTATTATAAGAATTAGCATAAGAATTACCATAAGAGTTGCCATTATTAGGAGGATAGGGCTTATAGTTGTTTTTACCATAGTTGTTCCTATAGGCATTGTTGTAAAAATTGTTGCTTTTAATAAAGTTTACATCAACATGCTCTTCTTGTGCAACTAAAGAAGCTAAAGGAACATTATTGGGATCAATATGGGATTTACCACTAGCAAGCATAGACATAATAATATCATAGATTTGGATGATCATCCAAGTAGTCAGTCCATGGATTGGGCAATTCTTTATCATAGATTTCATTCTTTCCCAAGCTTGAGCAACATGTTCAATATCAAGCTGTTTAAAATTCATGATACTACTTCGTAGAGAAATAATCTTAGCAGGAGGATAGTATTTTCCAATGAAAGCATATTTGCATTTAATCCATGAATCAATACTATTCCTAGGCAATGAAAGCAATCATTCTTTAGCTCTTCCTCTCAAAGAGAAAGGAAATAATTTCAGTTTTATAATATCACCATCTATATCCTTATATTTTTTCATTTCACATAATTCAACAAAGTTATTTAGATGGGCAGCAGCATCATTAGAACTAACACCAGATAATTGCTCTCTCATAACAAGATTCAATAAAGCAGGTTTAATTTAAAAGAACTCAACTTTAGATGCAGGTGGAGCAATAGGTGTGCATATAAAATCATCATTGTTGGTGCTTGTAAAGTCACACAACTTAGTGTTTTCAGCGGAACTCATTTCATCAATGTAATTGACAAACCGATATATAAAAAGTAATGCAAGTAACTAATTTTTTTTTTATATTAAGCAAACAAAACAGTAATAAAAATAAACTAAGCATGACAATAACAAAATAAAAAAATTGGAAGTGCGAAAACTCCCCTCATAGTGAATCTTCAACTCCCCGGCAACGGCGCCAAAAATTTGCTTGATTTACACGGTGGGTGTGTTGTTGGGAGACCCCAAGAGGAAGATGTGAAATAGTCCAGCAGCAAGTTTTCCTCAATATGAAACCAAGGTTATCGAACCAGTAGGAGATGAATGTTCATTCGAAGTTGTTGGCGGCGCCGTTTACGATTACCAACGTGGAGCCTGCACACAACAAAATCAAAGTATTTTGCCCCAACTCAACGGTGAGGGTGTCAATCCCACCGGCTTGTTGTAACAAAGGATTAAAGGTATGTGCGGAAGAAAGATGTATGTTTGTAGAAAGTAACAGGTTTGCAGTTGTGGTTTTATCAGATGAATGAGAAGGACCGGGGTCCACAGTTCACTAGTGGTGTCTCTCCATAAATTATAATAACATTCATCCATGCATGGTAAACAAATTACAGCTAGGCAATTGACAAAATAATGATGAGCAACCCAATGCATATACTCATGATATGGTGTCTAGTGTTGATGGGTTTTTAGCATAGAAAACAAAAAATTTCCTACGGTGTGAACAAACCAACAAGCCAAGAACTAGTCTAGGAGTTGCTCGAGATGAGTGGAACAAATTCCAAGAGAACTAACCCTCGAAGACCGTAAGCGTTTCGAGAATAATTCTCGTGGATGATGTAGTCGTTCACTCGCCGATCTCGAGATCGTGAAGATGTGCGCTGCTACGGGCAGCGCCTCCGTACTCGGTCAGACGTACGGCTTGATGACGACCTCCGTTCCCTCGATCCAGCGGGGCAGCGGAAGTAGTAGAACCACCGGAAACTCCAGCAACACGACGGCGTGCTGTGGTGGAGAAACTAATCGGCCATGGCTTCGCCAAGAGGATGGCTGGAAGGTGGAGCAGCGGGACAAGGGAGAGAGAGGCAAGTGTGTGGGGAGAGGGAGCTTACACCCCTCTTTATATAGGAGGTGGAGTGAGCCACGAATTTGGAGTGCGCTCCCCTCTCCCCTCATCATGTGAGTGGAGTCTCCACTCAACCCACTCATTCTCTCCTCAATTCCAACTCAAAATTCCAAGGGTTTTTCTTTATTGATAAAACAATTTCATTTCTTTTTAATATCTGTTAATTCTATTAACAAACATTAACACTTACCCCCTTGGTTCATTTGTTAATTCTATTAACAACCATTGACAATTAACTCCTTGAACTATTACAATATTACTCGAAACAATTTCGGTGCTATCCAAACTTTTCTCCGAAATTCCGTGTCTACCCATAAGCGTCGACAAACCTTAAGTGTGTCACCTTACGGTTCGTGAACAATGTAGACATGATCGAGACACCTCTCCGATCAATGGTCAACAGCGGGATCTAGAGATCCGTAATGACTCCTACATATTCGACGATGAATCTTGTGATCGTGTGAACCAAAAACGTCATAACCAATTCCTTTTGTCTCGCGATATTTTACTTGTCCGAGATCCGATCATTGGTATCATCTATACCTTGTTCAATCTCGTTCCCGACAAGTACTCTTTACTCATTCTGTGATATGACATCCTTGTGACCTAGTCACGTGCTTGCAAACATGGAATAAGATAATAACCACTTTATTATTGCCTCTCGGGCATATTCCTTTCAGTCTCTCACTTGCACTAGGCGCAATAATCTGTATTACATTGTAATGACCCTAACACCCATGGAGTTCCGGTGTTGATCATGTTTTGCCCTTGAGAGTTGTTTAGTCAAAGGGTCTGCCACATTCAGTTCCGTATGTACTTTGCAAATCTTTATATCACCATCCTTGACATGCTCACGGATGGAGTGAAAACGGCGCTTGAAATTCGTGGAATTCTTGGGAGACCTTGGTTCTTTAGCATTGGCTATGGCACCATTGTTGTCACAATAGATAACCATCGGATCCAACGCACTTCGAACCACACCTAGTTCGGATATGAACTCCTTCATCCAAACTCCTTCATGCGCTGCCTCCGAGGCAGCAACATATTCCGCTTCTGTTTATGATCCCGCCACCACGGGTTGCTTGGAACTCCTCCAACCTACTGCTCCTCCATTCATAAGAAATACGTACCCAAATTGTGACTTGGAGTCATATGGATCGGTGTCGAAGCTAGCATCGACGTAACATCTTGCGGCGATCTCTTCTTCACCGCCATACACGAGAAACATATCCTTAGTCCTTCTTAAGTACTTTAGGATATTCTTTACCGCCATCCAGTGTTCCAAACCTGGATCAGATTGGTACCTTCTAGTCATGCTAATAGCATGTGCCACATCCAGTCTTGTACATAGCATAGCATACATGATAGAGCCTATGGCTGAGGCATAGGGGATCTTGTTCATCAATTCTCTATCTTCCGATGTAGCTGGACTTTGAGTCTGACTCAATGTCTTTCCTTGTAACATAGGTAAGAGCCCTTTCTTACTTTCGTCCATTCTGAACTTCTTCAGAATCTTGTCAACGTATGTACTTTGCAAAATCCCAATTAAGCGTCTTCATCTTTCTCTATAGATTTTGATGCCTAATATATACGATGCTTCACCGAGATCCTTCATCGAAAAACTATTGTTCAAATAACCTTGTATACTCTTCAAAAAATCTGTATCATTTCCAATCAACAATATGTCATCCACATATAGTACTAGAAATGCTACAGAGCTCCCACTCACTTTCTTGTAGATACAAGCTTCTCCATAAGTTTGGACAAATCCAAACCCTTTGATCACCTCATCAAAGCGAAGGTCCCAACTCCGGGATGCTTGCTTCAGTCCATAAATGGATCACTGAAGTTTGCGTACCTTCTCAGCATCCTTAGGATCGACAAAACTTTTGGATTGCACCATGTACAACTCTTCCTCAATGTGACCATTAAGGAACGTAGTTTTGACTTCCATTTGCCAGATTTAGTAATAAAAAAATGCAGCGATTGCTAACATAATCCTAATAGACTTTAGCATCGCTACAGGAGAGAACGTCTCCTCGTAGTCAATTCCTTGAACTTGTCAAAAACCTTTTGCGACAAGTCGAGCCTTATAAACGGTCACATTACCATTAGCGTCAATTTTCTTCTTAAAAATCCATTTGTTCTGAACGGCCTTGCGGTCATTGGGTAAGTCCACCAAAGTCCATACTTGGTTTTCGTACATGGATTCCATTTTGGATTTCATGGCTTCTAGCCATTTGTTGGAATCTGAGCCCATCATTGCTTAATCGTACGTCGCAGGGTCATCATTTTCAACTACCATGACATTCATGACGGGGTTGCCGTACAGTTCAGGAGTTGTACGCGTCCTTGTTGACCTGCGAAGTACGGTAGTATCCTCTTTCGGAGATTCATGATCTTGATTATCATTAGTTCCCTCTTCATCTGGTGAAGTCAACTCCGGAACAATTTCCAGCGATGTGAGCCATTCCAAGAAGAGAAGGTTCAATAACCTCGTCGAGTTCTACCTTCCTACTACTCACACCTTTTGAGAGAAACTCCTTCTCCAAAAAGGATCCGTTCTTGGCAACGAAAACTTTGCCTTCAGATCTGTGATAGAAGGTGTACCCAATTGTTTCTTTAGGGTATCCTATGAAGATGCATTTTTCCGCATTGGGTTCGAGTTTATCAGGCTGAAGCTTCTTCACATAAACATCGCATCCCCAAACTTTTAGAAATGATAGCTTAGGTGTGTTTCCAAACCATAGTTCATATGGTGTCATTTCAACGGATTTAGATGGAGCCCTATTTAAAGTGAATGTAGCTGTCTCTGGTGCATGACCCCAAAATGATATTGGCAAATCTGTCAGAGACATCATAGACCGAACCGTATCCAATAAAGTACGATTACGACGTTCGGATACACCATTACGCTGTGGTGTTCCGTCAGGAGTTAGTTGTGAAACTATACCACATTCTTTCATATGTGTGCCAAACTCGTAACTCCAATATTCACCTCCACGATCGGATCGCAGAAATTTAATTTTTTCTGTTACGATGGTTTTCCACTTCACTCTGAAATTCTTTGAACTTTTCGAACGTCTTAGACTTGTGTTTCATTAAGTAAATATACCCATATCTACTTAAATCATCAGTGAAGGTAACAAAATAACGATATCCACCGCGCGCCGACACACTCATTGGACCACACATATCGGTATGTATGATTTCCAATAAATCCGTCGCTCGTTCCATCGTGCCGGAAAACGGGGTTCTAGTCATCTTGCCCATAAGGCATGGTTCACATGTCTCAAATGATTTCATGTGGTTATACCCGATGGGTATACCCTGCGAGCTATATTAAAGGGTGATTTCCTACAAGGCCCAGCTGTTGGCCCATATAAAGATGAAGTCGAAGGGCTTTTTAATAGCGTGAGTATGGAATAAGTTAGGCGGTCTCGTACCGACTCAGGTATCTAATAGATGTAATTCTAGTTAGAATCAAACTCCTGAGACCTGGATCCCTATTTATATGGGTCAGGAGGGAGGTGAAAGACTACGTGCAATCTTAAACCCTAAACCCTGCTGAGGTTGCAACTCGCCGGGTTATCCTTGTATTCATACTGTGAGATCGATAATATAGATCTGACGAGCAAGTCTTTGCTTGTCAGCCGTCCGAGTTCGCCAACACCCATATAGTCTTCCTACCGATACAACCCTAGGTACATCACCATGGGACTTGTCGAGTTAACCCCTCATCAACTGGTGCTGTCTGTGGGAAAGAAGGGTGTTGGATCAACGGAATTGGCGGCTCCATCAGCAGCAGAAGCGGCATGGTCGTCAAGGGATCCTCTGGATCTGAAGAAGCCATACGCACTCGGGTCCTTCGAGTTTGTCCCACACTCGACTGCGGAGCGATCAGCGTTCGCATGTGTGAACTCAGCTATGGATCTGACCTTTGGCAGTTTCGTTTCTTGGTCTACACGTGGCGAGCCCGGTCCGATCGACAAACCGGGGCATCAAGATTGCATCTGCATCAATCGCGGGGCCCTCGACTCCCGCGCCTTCATCACCAGTCAAGATTGCATCTGCGTTAATCGCGGGACCCTCGACTCCACGCCTTCATCAGCAGTCAAGATTGCATCCGCGTCACTCGTGGGACCCTCGACTCCCGCGCCTTCATCACCAGTCAAGATTGCATCCGCGTCAGCCGCGGGATCCTCGACTCCCGCGCCTTCATCAATCGTCAAGATTGCATTTGCGTCACTCGCGGGATCCTCGACTCCCGCGCCTTCAGCAACCGTCAAGATCGCATATGCGTCACTCGCGGGATCATTGACTCTCGCGTCATCGTCAGATATCAAATCCACGCTCGCGTCGTCCTTGGATACTAATCCGTTCGCTTCCACCAAGGAGTTAGGCATGGTGTGCTATTGCTTCGACTGTGTCGCTTCCCAAGTCACGTCCAAACTTCGCTGTGGGGGATCGTTCGTGGGTAGCAAGCACGAGTGGAGGTGCAGGGTGCGCAGCACGCACAACCAGCAGGGCAGTCAAGTATGCACGGTGGATGCCACCCCTGGAGCCACACCTATGCAACAACCGGCGCCTCAGGGCACCCAGTATCCTATCATTGTACGGATGGCGGGCGAGGATCTGGAAATCACAGAGGAGATGGCCACCAGGTTGGAAGATGTTGTTAACAGAGGTGCGTTGCTACCTGTCGACTCCCCCAGGTAGGATTTATTGGCGTACCAATACTTGGTACGCAAGAAAAACATCGAGTTAGTTGAGCTGTCGAACACCCTTGACGAGCGGCAGGCCAGAGCTGACTCGCTCAGTGCAAGAAGACAGGCTTATTCATCCTCGTATTCGACTGGTGCGGAACCGGATACAAAAGAGCATGTGAGGACCAGGTCCAGGTTACCCGGGGCTAGGCAAAATCTGAATAGCGTTAGGCAGAAGTTTATGACTATCGTGGAGGACAGTATTGCCATCCCAAAAACCACAGCAGCAGCCGTAGCTTCTGTTGCAACCTACCTCAGATCCACCATGCCTCCGCAGGATGACCCACGACACGCTCTTCACCGTGCTCAAATCGAGGCCTTAGTGCATGTTGGGTTAGCTTTTGTACTAGTCTCTACTCTGACGGGCCGACCAGGGAACGGCCCTTGTCGGAGTCTTCCTGGTACTGGCACCCGTGTAAACGGCAATAGACCAATTGATCAGTCGGCCCCGGGCGAAAACACCCGACGCGGCAATCAGCGCCAGGAGGAAGGTGCTCAGGATGAGCCAGAAGGTAGCAGATCCAAGCGCCGTCACCGCAACGAGCGAGATCGAGGAGACTTAGAGCGGAGCAGGTCCAGGAAACGGAATCAGAGCAGCCGAGACAAAGAAGAGATTGAAGAAGAGCGATCCACTCGACATCCCCGAGAGAGAGAAGAGCGCAGACGTAGTAGAGAGGAGCGGCGGCAGCAGAGACAAGCCGCCAGTTTTGATCATGATTATGCAGAGGAGGAATTCGATGCAAGAGATGTAATTACTCAGCGGTTGAAAAACAGGCCCCAACATCTGCGGAGGAATCGTAGTCGTACTCCGGGGTCTAGTCATAGCAGTTCAGATTCGAAGTCTGATGTCGAGCCATGTGGCGCAATGTGCTTCACTTCGCAGTAAGGGAAACTCGCATGCCAAAAAGGTTCAAACTAACTTCTGAGACTCCCAAGTATGATGGCAGTTAAGAGCAGTCAGCATGGTTGGAGGACTATACAACGGCAGTAGCGTGTCAGTGAGGGAATACCACGACTGCCATGCAATACATCTAGCTAATGTTGACGGGATCAGCCCGTTCTTGGCTCAGAGGACTGCCGCGCAGTTCGTATGGTACATGGGAAGCTTTTTGTAGCGACTTCAAGAGAAACTTTTCTTCCACGTTCAAACGACCTGCGTCTTTTCAACAGCTTCGATCTTGAAAGCAAAAACCTGGTGAAACGTTGCGCGAGTACATTTAGCGCTGGACGACCATGAAAAACTCAGGCGCAAACATCTCCGAGGACAACACCATATTCGCATTTATACAAGGTGTCAGGCGCAATGACTTGCAGGAAGCATTGGGTCGTGAAGACCCCAAGTCAATTGCGCACCTCATGAAGATAGCCAATAAATGGGCCGACGGGGAAGACTCAGTAAGGAACGACAGAGTGCCGTCACCAAAAGGCGATCGCCAACTAGGCAATAACGGACGTCGTGGCCGCTTCGACAGAAGAATCAGGTCCATGCCATACGGGGGAGCAGCTGGAGTCGAACAAGTAGCAGCGGGGTTCCAGGATAACCGATCAAGTCGCAGTACCCAGCAGTGGGAAAACTCGCGCGAAGAGCAGGACGACGGGAACTTTCTCGACAGAAATCGAGAGGATCCCAATAGAAGACGTGAATTCAAGCCGAGAGGAGCCTGGTTCGAGCGACCCTATTCATCGTCGGCTCAGCAACTCAACGACCCGTGCAGAGTACACTTGTTCAAGGATGACTTCGGCAATTTGCGAGCAACACACATACTAAAAACATGCCGCGACTTCATCGCAATGCAGGCTGAGATACGGCGTAACGCCGCAGCAAATCCGACTCTGCCCGCGCACCCAGCGTTACCACCGCCACCGGCAGGGCAAATCGCGGGAGTAGTTCAGGAAAACTGGCAGCATGAAAACTCGGGTGCACCCCGAGATCAGTACCCGCAAACCAGGGGGGCAATGTGCATGATACAGAAAGGGCGACCATCTAACAGGTGTCAGAAGCTCATCAGTTGCCAAGTTCATTTGGCCATTGCAGCACCACCAGCAGTCCAGAGTACCTGCGGGGCACCGAAACTCCAATCGGCTTCACTCGGGCGGATCACCCGCCGTGAGTTGTGCGTCCAGGCCACACACCCCTTGTCATTCAGGCTTTGATTGGAGGATTCAGAATGAACAAAGTGTTAATGGATGGGGGCAGCGGCATCAACATCGTTTTCGCAGACACTTTGCGCAAGATGAATATGTCACTCCACAATTTAAAACTGTCTGAAAACACATTCCACGGCATAGTGCCGGGCAAGGCAGTCTACCCTCTGGGTTCTTTATGGCTCGAGGTTGTTCTAAGTGACGAGGACCACTTCAGAAAGGAAAGTGCCGAGTTCGAGGTCGTCGACTGGCCTTCTCAGTACCACATAGTACTAGGGCGACCAGCGTTAGCCAGGTTTATGGCAGTGCCACACTAAGCATACCTTATGCTTAAACTGCCTGGACCAAAGGGAGTCATCACAGTCTGTGGCGATTTTCGGCGTTCGGACGACTGCGATAGCGAATTCAGCAGGATATCCGAGTCTTTCGATGCGCAAGAGCAGCTTGCAGAGATCACATTGGATAATGACCGCACAGTGTTCCCTGAGGCCAAGAAACCTTCTCCCGAGATTTCGTTCAGCGCCAAAAATGACACGAGGGCCCATAGGGTTCACCCGGCGGACAATGACAAGACAATCCTCGTATCGTCCAGTCTAGATGAAGCATAGTAAGGCGCGCTCGTCGAGTTCCTCCATGAGAACTGGGAAATTTTCGCCTGGCACCCTACTGATATGCCAGCTGTACCCAGGGAACTTGCCGAGCATGCCTTACAAATTTATCCAGGCACCAAGCCAGTCAAGCAAACCATGAGAAGGTTGTCCGAGCCGAAGCGTGCGGTAGTCGATTCCGAAATCGTTAGATTACTAGACGCCAAGTTCATCCGAGAGTTGAAAAAGTCAGATTGGGTTGCAAACCCAGTGCTCGTACCAAAAAAAGGAGTTAAATATGGGCGAATGTCGATCGACTTCACGTCGCTCAACAAATGCTGCCCCAAGGACCATTTCCCCCTGCCTCGAATTGATCAGATCGTGGACTCGACAACACGGTGTGAGCGTCTGTCTTTTCTTGACGCTTACTCGGGTTATCAGCAGATTCAGATGAAGGAGGATGAGGAAAAGATAGCTTTTATCACCCCTCATGGTGTATACTGCTACACCCAAATGACGTTCGGGCTCAAGAATGCGGGGGCTACGTACCAGCGGAGGATGTAGAGCTTCCTGAGGGATCAGATCGGCAGGAATATTCAGGTATACATTGACGACATAGTTGTCAAGTCTAAAGAAACAAGAACTCTGATAGACGACCTGAGGGAGACTTTCGCAGCCTTTAACAAGTACAGAATCAAACTCAACCCCACCAAGTGCGTGTTCGGGGTGCCATCGGAGCAGATATTGGGTTACCTAGTGTCCGCCAGGGGCATCGAGGCCAATCCCGAGAAAATTCAAGATCTCTTGCAAATGCCTGAGCCGACTAAGCTCCGCGAGGTCCAAGGACTCGCAGGAAGGGTGGCAGCTCTTAGCAGATTCATCAGTCGGATGGGCGAGAAGGCATTGCCTTTCTACCAGTTAATGAAGAAAGCGGACAAGTTCGAGTGGACAACAAAGGCGTGAGTGGCGTTCTCAGAGTTGAAGCGGATGCTCACAAACCCTCCTGTACTCGTGGCGCCCCGAGAGCAGGAAACTTTGTATCTGTACATAGACGCCACCAACAGGGTGGTCAGTACGGTACTTGTAGTCGAGAGGCCGGAGGAAGGAAAAACGCAGCCAGTTAAGAGGCCGGTGAATTACCTTAGTGAGGTGCTCACCCAGCCAAGGAGCGGTACTCACAGTACCAGAAGCTAGCGTATGGTGTGTTTATGACGAGTCGTAAAGTCGCACACTACTTCGCAGAGCACCCAATAGTAGTGGTAAGTAGCGCCCCATTGTCTGACATTCTCGACAACTCCATGGCGGATGGGCGAGTCGCCAAGTGGAGTATCGAGCTTGGTTCCAGAGATATCACGTATCGGCACCCCAATGCAATCAAAGCCCAGGTTCTACCAGATTACACAATCGAGTGGATAGAGGCTCAGTTGCCGCACGTCCCTGATTTGTCCAACTCTTGGACCATGTATTTCGACGGGTCAAAACGATTCGAGGGTGTAGGAGCCGAAGTCGTCTTAACCTCGCCCAAAGGAGACAAACTGAGATATGTATTGCAGATGGATTTTAAGCGAGCCAGAGTACGAGGCGCTATTGCATGGCATGCGCATGGCCAAAGCTTGCGGAGCAACTCGACTGATGATATACGGTGACTCGAATCTAGTGGTACAGCAAACGATGAAGGAGTGTGATGCAAATGTAGATAACATGCAGGCTTATTGTGATATGTACAATGTCATGGAGGGCAACTTTGACGGGTGCGAGTTAAGGCATGTCGGTCGGGAAAGCAAGGAGGAAGAAGATATGCTGGCCAACATTGGGTCCAAAAAGAAGTTTGTCCAACCTGGAGTTTTTTTGGAAAGAATCAAGGAGAGATCAATCAAAATCGAAAATCTAGCCGAGTCAACAGTAGACACCAGCACTCCGCAAGAGCAAGGCGATAATGTATCGGCTGATCAGCAGCTCGACAATCTCTTAACCTCGGTTCCTCCGGTCGAAGTGTTCCTCATCGAGCCGTCCTGGACCAAACCCTTTTGTCATATATCAAATGTCAGGAACTGCTCAGTGATCCAGTCGAGGCAAAACGCATCACTCGACGCTCCAAGGCATTCACAGTCACTAACAAGGAGTTATACAAGCGGAGCATCTCGGGAATACTGCAGAGGTGTATAGCACCAGAGGATGGACGGGCAATCCTCATGGATATCCATGCCGACACATGTGGGCATCATGCGGGCAGCACGACACTCGTTGCAAAAGCCTTAAGGGCAGTTTTTGATTGGCCAACTGCAAGGCGAGACGCAGAGGACCTGGTTCTCGGATGCCAGAAGTACGCAACCAGGCCGCACGCCCCTGCGTCTGAGCTCAAAACCATCCCGCTGGCCTGGCCTTCTGCGCAATGGGGTCTGGACATGGTTGGGCCACTCAAGAAATCATCCCACGGGGGTCATACGTTCCTTCTGGTCGCAGTCGACAAGTTCACAAGGTGGATTGAAGCAGTTCCTGTCACAAATGCCACCGCAACTTCTGCAGTCAATTTCATCAAGCGTATAATTTTCCGCTTTGGTGTGCCCAATAGTATAATCACTGATAACGGGACCAACTTCAAGGCAGAAGAATTCCAGGACTTCCGGACCTCGCAGGGTATCAAGCTCAAGTACGCATCTGTCGCGCACCCGCAGTCCAATGGTCAGGTCGAAAAGGCCAACGAATTAGTTTGAAGTGGATTGAAGAAGAGGCTGTTAGTACCACTCAAACACGCAGTAGAAGCCTGGGCAGAGGAGTTGCCTGCCGTACTTTGGAGTCTGCGCACAACTCCTAACAGGTCAACACAATTCACTCCTTTCTTTCTGGTACACGGAGCCGAAGCAGTTATGCCTTACGACCTAAAATTCGACGCCCCCCGAGTGGTGGCATACAATGAGGAAGATTCCGATGGCCCACTCGAGGACAGCGTTGACACTATGGACGAAGCTCGTGATGTCGCCTTGGCCAGAGAACGGCCACGTACCACAAAGCTTGAGGAACTATCACAGTCGCCGATTGAGACCACACTCCTTCTCAGTGGGCGACTTGGTCCTTCGGCTGAAGCAGAAGAAAGTTCACAAGCTCGCGTCTCCGTGGGAAGAACTCTTCGCAGTTACACAGGTCATTGGCGTCGGAGCTTACCGACTGAAGCATGCAGAAACAGGGGAATCATCCCACAATCCATGGAACGCGGCTCACCTGCGCCGATTTTATGCGTAGTTTTTGGTTACGACGCTTGTTCTCTTTTATCATATCTCTCTAGTAGTTATTTTTAGTATATTATGTCGCACCAGGCGGTAAACAAGTACATTGGTCAGCAATACAAAAATAATGTTCCTCTTTGAACATGTGTTCAGGCTTCGCCTAGCGTTCTTAATGACTCGTTAACCCGTTCCAACCAGTGCTCGGGGGTTGACAAAAATGAAGCATAAGCAAGTTAACCTCTCGCTCGTAGAGTTCGGTAATGCATGACAAATCAGTTAAGAGTATACACAGTCATTAAAACAGCTGGGGTGCTAAGTACTGAAAGGACAATGATGTCGCCTAGAGGGGGGGGGGGGTGAATAGGCGGTTTAAAACTTTTCTGGTTTAGGCTTGATAATTGCGGAATAAAACTAGATGTTTAAATTAACAAGCCGACAACCTAAATAAACTTGGCTCACCTATGTGCACCAACAACTTATGCTAAGCAAGATAAATAACAAGGTGATAGTAATAGAATACTTCAAGCACGAAGGCTATCACAATGTAAAGTGCATAAGTAAAAGCTCGGGTATAGAAATAACCGAGGCACGCGGAGACGAGGATGTATTCCCGAGTTCCTCCTTGTTAAGGGAGTACGTCTCGTTGGAGAGGTGTGAACCGACACAACGGTTCAACAACCACAAAGGTTTCACCTTCTTCTCCGGTGAACCGCACCACAAAGGCTTGGTTCACCTTCCACTATCGGAATTCCTTCGAGGCGGAATCCGGAGCCTTTCAACAACAATCCGGGGCACAACCCACAATGGGATTGGGGGCTCCCGAACGGCCTCCAACAACAATCCGGGGCACAACCCACAATGGGATTGGGGGCTCCCGAACGGCTTCAAGTGACCACACAACGGTCCAACCACCACAAAGGCGTCTAGGGTCCAAGGACCCAAGTAACAAGCTCACAAACTTTCAACTTCCACGAATCCTCGTGGAGAGCACACCGATGCACCAAATGCAAAAGGAAAGAGCACAAGTGCTCAAATCCTTCACTCTCAAATCCCACCAAAAGCAACTAATGCTTATGGGGGGAGAAGAGAGGAAGAACAAGGAATCCACAAAGGAGTCAAATCCTTCACTCTCAAATCCCACCAAAGGCAACTAATGCTTATGGGGGGAGAAGAGAGGAAGAACAAAGGAGAAGAACCACAAAGTAACTCCAAGATCCAAATCCACTAGGTTCCCCTCACTTAGAGGAGAGATTGATTGGTGGAAAGGTGGATCTAGATCTCCTCTCTCTTTTCCCTCAAGAATTAGCAAGAATCATTGGAGGGATGGAGAGATAGCAAGCTCAAGAAGGTCAACAATGGAGGTCAAAACTTGCTAGAAAGGTTAGGGAACAATTGGGGAAGAAGGCCCCTTAAATAGGTCAACCCAAATTCCAACCGTTGGGTGCAGATTCGCGCCGTAGCGGTACTACCGCTGGCCCTAGCGGTACTACCGCCCCCCTAGGGAGTTAGGGCATCAAAACGGGCTGAAAACAGGCTTCCGTAGCGGTACTACCGCCCCGGGCAGCGGGGCGGTACCGCCCCGGCGGAACTACCGCTCCCGGTACCGCCGAAAACAGCTCTCTGTTAGCTCCAGCGGTACCTCGGGCGGTACCGCGGCGGTACTACCGCTACAGCAAAAAACAGCAGAAACTGATAAACGAAAACGTCAATATCTTTTCCATCCGGACTCCGTTTTCGATGATTTTTGGCTCGTTGGAATCGTTACAACGAGCTCTATTTGAATGTGCATAGAAACATCACAGTCCATCATATGAGGATAAAACCAAATGGGGAAAGGTTGAACTTTCCTAAACAATGCAAACCAGTAAAAACTCCTTCATAAAAAACGCAACAATATATTCATACGAAATCTGTTTTTGATGAACTAGAGCTTAGTATGGAGATAAACCAAGCTCTAAATACTCACATGGATAAAAGGCAACAAGTTTTCCAAAGTAAAACCATTTTCGAAGTACTTGGTCTTGTCATGAAGATCACGACAAGCACCAAAACTCAACACGGAGAAAAACCAAATAAGAACCAAGAAATATGATATGCCAAGCATGCAAAGGTTTGAGCTCTCCACAAAGATGCGATCAAGTTACTCACTCGAGAGCCCCTCTTGATAGTACGCCTATCTAACCTATAGCCCTATCAAGATCATACCTTTGCCATGAGCATTCCACTTGAGCTAGATGATGACGATCTTGACTCTCTCAGGTTGAAACACCTTTCTTGTTTGTGCTTGCTAGCACATGCTTGATGAAGACTTCTCCAAATTCTCCCCCATACTCCATTATGGGAGGGCCTCGCTAAGCTTCGTCTTCATGTCTCCTTTGCAAGCTTCAATCAAAAGATATCTTCCGAGATACATCTTATTGAGCTTGCACTTCATCTTCTTCTCTTGATATGTATGATGGCTTGGGGTTAAACATGATTGTTCACTCAATCTTCTATTCCAAGCCATACTTGCAATAAGCTCAACTCTACACATGACCATTCTTCATATAAACCCTTTGAATAGAGCATTGGTCATTAAGTCATCTTGAAGAGTCCAACACATGAACTCCTATAATTTCCCATGGACAAGATCTTTAAGAATATCTCAATGTAAACATTAGTCCATAAGGATTGTCATTAATTACCAAAACCACGCATGGGGGCAACCATGCACTTTCAATCTCCCCCATTTTGGTAATTGATGACAATCCCTTTTACGAGGGTTTATATAATGAATTTAAGCAACCATGCAACACAAAGAGCAAGGATGCAAGAGAACAAACCCATATTCCCTTAAACCCTCTAAATTTCTCCCCCATTGGCATCGATTGCCGAAATGGGAAGAAAAAATTAGAAGGCAAATATAGTGAGAGTTCCCCCATAATGTGTGCATTTCTCATAATATGAGTGAAATCAAATGCACATATCCAATGACGAATAGATGGAGAGAGATCCAACTATATAGAGGATCCAAAGATTGCAAAAGAATTTCAAATGGAAAGATACTTCAACGAAAGAAGCAAGCAATCAAAAGGATCCGAAAAATGTTCTAAATATCATGAGGGAACTCCCCAAGGTACGTGCACAAATAGGATTTGTATTTCAATATAGTGTGCACAACATGGAATCCTCACTCCCTCCTAGATAAATTCGAACACAAGCTCATGCAAGAGAATGTAAATGATAAAGGAGGCAAAACAACTTTCACCTAATAAAATGTTTTGCAACTAGAGCAAGGAGCGGTAAATCAAATAATGGGTGTGAGATAAAAAGACATTATAGGAGACTAATACAAGGATGATAGCATCAACATAGTCTTTCAAGAAGAGTTGCACATAGTGCATATCATGTCTTTCCCATACCCACATACCAAAAGAGATATAGCAAATAGCTCCACAAGCTTAGTGAAATGCAAAAAGCATAACACAAGAAAAATAAAGCTTGTTCCTTTTAGAAACCACCAAATAACCAAAAGCAAAAAGAGGTGGTCACTAAAGAATTGGAATATCAATAAAATATGTAACTAATCTCATGTGTATAAGTTAATAAGTAGACACAAATCACTAAGATATGGGTCTACCAATAAACATGTACACACAAGATAGGTACAAGGGAAAAGGTCATGATATCCAAGACGAAGTCATAAATACACCAAAAGATCTTTGCTTAAAAGCATAGCACAAAGCTCAATTTTATCTTAAAGGGATATAGATGAACTTCCAACACACACTCATCATAGCATCAAAATATCCACAAGGGATAAGGTGATAAAAGGGATGCTCCGAGAAAGATAACAAGTATCAAAAAGGCAAATGATTTGAAGAAACAATCAATATTGCATATGCGAGACATAGAGTAGAAAGTGCTAGATTAACATATTTGGGATTGGTGAATCATGAAAATGATTATATATATTTCCCTTCATATGTAATCATCCTGGCTTGTCCACATTTGGAATAAAGATGTTTTGCAAGAACCAAATTAATTGCAACAAAAGATTCATACCGAGATACAACCTACACAAGGTTGAAAGCTAGAAATGAATGCATGAGGTAGATACTTGTTACCGAGATAGCATTGGTGATGTAGAAGATAGGAGCTCATGATCATCCAAGCTTGGCTCCAATAAGCACATGGTGACAACACCTTTCTTTTAGATGAGACAAGCTTCCAATGCATCTCAAGTGTACCTAAAACAAATTTAAGTACAACATGGTGCCCAAACTAATTGGGTCCAAAGTAGTTAGAGCAACTACAACACATAGGACAAACTCCACATAAATATGTGCATATTGATATGAAATTGAATTTCATTCACATATTAGACATTAGGATTTGATGGAGTTTATCCTATATATTGGATCAACGAAAGTAAGCATGCCATAAGATATACATATAATAAATATGCATGCACAAGACTTTCAAGAACCAAGCGAGATATAATTTAGATAAAACACCAAGTAAACCAACAAAGCACACACACGTGTGACAATAAAATAAATTATCCAAATTGTATCAAATACCCAAATCAACACATGATTGAAGATATCACTTTGAAAAGATACCAATGAAAACAAGAGACCAATTGATGAAAAATATCATCAAGGAATAAACCAAACCCTCTACACTTTTCATGATGGCACAAGGTACCAAGACGAAGAATGTTTGTCTTCCAAGAAGACATGTCATCGGGATCAAATATCAAACGAAGACAACTTATGTTCAAAAAGCATATAGGATTGCTCCCCCACGATGTGTGCATTATTTATGATTTTGCATTTGAATACACAATGCACACAAATGAGATCATCACTCTCCATATATATTATTCAAACACTAGTCATGTTCAAGAAAGGCAAGAAATTGCAATACCAAATTAAAGAACGGTGTTTTACTCAAAGTAGGATAGCTTCCCAAAGAATAGTGCATTATCAATAAGTATGACTTTTGAATGTCAATGCACAAGAATTGGTTCATTGCTTTTCCCAACTCAAGAAAGCACTAAATAAATTTTAAGTAGAGCAATAAAGGATCCAAAAGATACAATGAAGACAAATGAGAGTTAGATCAAAACAAATCCTTGGAAATCAAATAAAGCAATTCAAAGCAAGAGCCAAAGCGAATATGATCAATATATTTACCACAAAAGATTATCACTTGTCAAGACAAGTAATGTATGGAGATATTTCTCGGAGGTGGATTGCAAAGATATATTCAAGATCATATTCACAAAGCATATGGCAAATGATAGGAATTAAAAGCCATGCTTAGATAGATAGATATTCTTGATAGCTTCACAAATCATGCGAAGGTGCAAAGCAACTCCAAGGAGTAGCTTGAAACAATTGGCTTCCCCAAAGATACATGAGAACATATTTGGGAAAGCCATACCAAGAACATCCTCCACAAACAAGATCCAAAAGAGTGAGAGACAAAAAGCATTTAAGTAACTGGAAACTTGTTTGAGCAACATGCTACATAGGAACAAGATAACTAGCAATATCAATTCTAGGTGGCAAAACCTCATATGTTCACATTTTCTAGGCTTGTAATATGCACATAGGTTATTACTTCCCCATAATGTGATAATCCATTTATTTAAAGCAAGAGGCAAACAAAACCAACTCGAAAAATTAATGAACATTATAGAAATTGAATTTCTCATGAGAATGACATACCACATAGATAGTAGATAATATAAATATATCAACACTAAGTTGTATTTTTCATGAATACACAATTTTAGGATTGTGAAGTACACGAAGCATATCACTCCCCCAAAATATGATAGTCCATTAATCTCTCAAAGAGAGCCAACAAGATAAGATATCAAATAAAAACAATAAGGCTCAAAACTAGTAAATGGTGTGCAAACCAACATACACGTACTTGATTTCTCAAGATAAGTAAGTAGAGAGCACAACACATACAAACACTAGCAAGGTACAAAACCAAACACATGCAAGGGTGCAAGCAACTTTCAATGTATATATGATTTAAATAAAAGTTACCGCAAGGAGGAACATTGGATATGAGATAGAACAATATGATTCATATGACTTGACTTGAGAGAATATAATTGATGAAGATCCCTTAATTCTTCATAATGTAGCCAAGTCTCCAATGCCTCCATCAACACCTATTGATCAAGTTTTAACTTGTTGGTCCCCAACCAAGTTGGGTCCTAAGAGGTTAGTCACAATAGGTTTGGCAACCCAAATGGTTCTTTTCTTGACACCACTTTGAGTACCAACATATTTGGCAAACACATTGCCAACCTTATCCTTCCGAAGAGAATAAACATCATTAATTATAATGGGGTTGGATAAGGTACCATTTGTGCATGAAGAAGCAAGGTGACCCTTCTCACGACATAGGTAGCAACATCTACTTCCTCCTCTCTTCTTAGTTGGAGTCTTGACTTGAGGAGGGGTAGCTTGATTCTTCTTGGGAAGAGACCGTTCTTCAACTTGAGGAGCTTGAGTTTGAACTTGAGGTTTCTTCCCTTGTTGCTTCTCACTAAGAGCCTTCTTGTTCAAAGGGCAAGATCTAACATGGTGCCCTTCAACTTTGCATTTGAAGCAAACAATTTTGGCCGAATCTTTGACTTGTTCTTGGCCCTTTTTCTTCTTGATGATCTTGGACTTGTTCTTGTTATTGGAGTTGAATCCAAGTCCACTCTTGTCATTGGGGCGTCTTTGAACACTCAACATATTGTCAAGTGTGGACTTCCCAACATGACGCTTTTCCAAGTCTTTATTCAAAGAAGTGACTTGGGCCTTGAGCTCTTTTAATTCCTCTACATGGTTAGTATCAACACAAATGCTAGAGGAAGTAGAAACTTCATTGTTAGAGCAACAAGGTATGGAAAGTGATTCATCACAAGATGTAACAACATTATGAGTGGATGAATCACAAGGACTAGCACAAGATGATACATCATTAAGAGAAGACGTTGTGCCATTGTCCACATGAGGCTTACAAGATGTTACCTTTGACATAATAGCCTCATGGGATAACTTTAGCATAGCATGGGATGCTAGAAGATCGTCATTAGAGCTAGATAGCCTTTCATGACTTTCTTCCAATTTGCCATACTTGCTAGTTAGCAACTCAAGTTGGGCCCTTAGCTCAACATTCTCCTTCAAAATAGATGCTTCAAAAGAAGTGGAGTTAGTAGCAAAAGCATCATTATCATTAGAAATGGAAAAAGACACTTTTGCAAGTTTATCATTATTAGATAGTTGAGTTCGGAGTTGATCATGAGACTTGATGAGGAGAGAGTGTTCACTTTCTAAAGCCTTGTGAGCTTTGTCAAGTTTCTCTATGTCCTCACTTAGTCTAGCATTGCCAACACCAAATTCAACTTTTTCCTTTTTAAGCACTTTATATTTTGCAATAGCATGATCTCTTTCCTTAATGATTTTACTAGTGATAAGATTATTTGATTCATCAAGAGATTCAAGTCTCTCCTCAAGAGACACTCGAAGCTCTTGGTCTTCGTCAAGGGCATTCTCTAAGGATGCTTTTTCAATAGCATCTTCTCTCTCAATTTTACATTTTTGCTCAAATTGAGTATCCAAATCCTCAATGATTTCTATACATTTAATACCATGAGCAACAATTTCACATAGAGAAGAGATAGCTTCACAACCTTTGGGAAGAGCACCAAGAACAATCTCACCCTTCTTGGTTAAGGTTTCAATGTCAAAATCTTCTTCATGAGGGTCCTCAACCACATCATCACATATCTCGGGATTCGAGGTAGTAGTTACCTTGGAATCCTTAGCCATGAGGCAAACATGATTAATGGGTGAGGAGGATGAAGAATTACTTGAAGCACCATTGAGGTCCATGTCTTGTTCCAACAAATGTTGGGATTCCTCTACATTGTTAGTCATGCAAATACTAGAGGATATGGAAGCATTATTTTCATGACAACAAGACATGGAGAGCATATCATCATTATATTTAGTTAAACAAATATTAATTGATATGCAAGGACCATCAACTCTAGCATGTATGACATTTGGAGCGCTAGAAGAGTTTAAGTCCAAAGATAGAACATTGCAATGTGATAGAGAAGAAGTATAATCAATAGTAAGTTTAACATCACCAATGCAATTTCTATCACCACTCACCATATCATTACCTTGTGACAAATCACATGTTGGTGAAGTGGAAGAAGTTGTAAACTCATCACGGCCGGAGGTGGAGGGAGAACAATCACCCTCAATAATTTTGGACACTTCATATATATCTTGAAGCTTGGTCGAAAGCTCATGTGCATTTTGAAAAGGCATGATTGAAGCAAGAACTACATCGGTCAAAGCACACATAAGACCATTAGTAACTTGAGTCTCGAGATGAGAGTTTATCTCATCCTCTAAAGATAATTCATGAGAATCCTTTGGAGGAGATAAACACACATCTACCATCCTCTTAACATAATTTGGACCCATGGCCCTAAATAGATTAAGCATGCGAATTTTCCAAACATCATAATTTGTGCCATCGAATGTGAAAGTGGGATCATGCACTAATTCTCTAAACGACATCTTTTACTCTCTAGGCGGTAAAGCCCAACAAGAGAGCCCAGGCTCTGATACCAATTGAAAGGACAATGATGTCCCCTATAGGGGGGGGGGTGAATAGGCGGTTTAAAACTTTTCCGGTTTAGGCTTGATAATTGCGGAATAAAACTAGATGTTTAAATTAACAAGCCGACAACCTAAATAAACTTGGCTCACCTATGTGCACCAACAACTTATGCTAAGCAAGATAAATAACAAGGTGATAGTAATAGAATACTTCAAGCACGAAGGCTATCACAATGTAAAGTGCATAAGTAAAAGCTCGGGTATAGAAATAACCGAGGCACGCGGAGACGAGGATATATTCCCGAGTTCCTCCTTGTTAAGGGAGTACGTCTCGTTGGAGAGGTGTGAACCGACACAACGGTTCAACAACCACAAAGGTTTCACCTTCTTCTCCGGTGAACCGCACCACAAAGGCTTGGTTCACCTTCCACTATCGGAATTCCTTCGAGGCGGAATCCGGAGCCTTTCAACAACAATCCGGGGCACAACCCACAATGGGATTGGGGGCTCCCGAACGGCCTCCAACAACAATCCGGGGCACAACCCACAATGGGATTGGGGGCTCCCGAACGGCTTCAAGTGACCACACAACGGTCCAACCACCACAAAGGCGTCTAGGGTCCAAGGACCCAAGTAACAAGCTCACAAACTTTCAACTTCCACGAATCCTCGTGGAGAGCACACCGATGCACCAAATGCAAAAGGCAAGAGCACAAGTGCTCAAATCCTTCACTCTCAAATCCCACCAAAAGCAACTAATGCTTATGGGGGGAGAAGAGAGGAAGAACAAGGAATCCACAAAGGAGTCAAATCCTTCACTCTCAAATCCCACCAAAGGCAACTAATGCTTATGGGGGGAGAAGAGAGGAAGAACAAAGGAGAAGAACCACAAAGTAACTCCAAGATCCAAATCCACTAGGTTCCCCTCACTTAGAGGAGAGATTGATTGGTGGAAAGGTGGATCTAGATCTCCTCTCTCTTTTCCCTCAAGAATTAGCAAGAATCATTGGAGGGATGGAGAGATAGCAAGCTCAAGAAGGTCAACAATGGAGGTCAAAACTTGCTAGAAAGGTTAGGGAACAATTGGGGAAGAAGGCCCCTTAAATAGGTCAACCCAAATTCCAACCGTTGGGTGCAGATTCGCGCCGTAGCGGTACTACCGCTGGCCCTAGCGGTACTACCGCCCCCCTAGGGAGTTAGGGCATCAAAACGGGCTGAAAACAGGCTTCCGTAGCGGTACTACCGCCCCGGGCAGCGGGGCGGTACCGCCCCGGCGGAACTACCGCTCCCGGTACCGCCGAAAACAGCTCTCTGTTAGCTCCAGCGGTACCTCGGGCGGTACCGCGGCGGTACTACCGCTACAGCAAAAAACAACAGAAACTGATAAACGAAAACGTCAATATCTTTTCCATCCGGACTCCATTTTCGATGATTTTTGGCTCGTTGGAATCGTTACAACGAGCTCTACTTGAATGTGCATAGAAACATCACAGTCCATCATGTGAGGATAAAACCAAATGGGGAAAGGTTGAACTTTCCTAAACAATGCAAACCAGTAAAAACTCCTTCATAAAAAACGCAACAATATATTCATACGAAATCTGTTTTTGATGAACTAGAGCTTAGTATGGAGATAAACCAAGCTCTAAATACTCACATGGATAAAAGGCAACAAGTTTTCCAAAGTAAAACCATTTTCGAAGTACTTGGTCTTGTCATGAAGATCACGACAAGCACCAAAACTCAACACGGAGAAAAACCAAATAAGAACCAAGAAATATGATATGCCAAGCATGCAAAGGTTTGAGCTCTCCACAAAGATGCGATCAAGTTACTCACTCGAGAGCCCCTCTTGATAGTACGCCTATCTAACCTATAGCCCTATCAAGATCATACCTTTGCCATGAGCATTCCACTTGAGCTAGATGATGACGATCTTGACTCTCTCAGGTTGAAACACCTTTCTTGTTTGTGCTTGCTAGCACATGCTTGATGAAGACTTCTCCAAATTCTCCCCCATACTCCATTATGGGAGGGCCTCGCTAAGCTTCGTCTTCATGCCTCCTTTGCAAGCTTCAATCAAAAGATATCTTCCGAGATACATCTTATTGAGCTTGCACTTCATCTTCTTCTCTTGATATGTATGATGGCTTGGGGTTAAACATGATTGTTCACTCAATCTTCTATTCCAAGCCATACTTGCAATAAGCTCAACTCTACACATGACCATTCTTCATATAAACCCTTTGAATAGAGCATTGGTCATTAAGTCATCTTGAAGAGTCCAACACATGAACTGCTATAATTTCCCATGGACAAGATCTTTAAGAATATCTCAATGTAAACATTAGTCCATAAGGATTGTCATTAATTACCAAAACCACGCATGGGGGCAACCATTCACTTTTAATCTCCCCCATTTTGGTAATTGATGACAATCCCTTTTACGAGGGTTTATATAATGAATTTAAGCAACCATGCAACACAAAGAGCAAGGATGCAAGAGAACAAACCCATATTCCCTTAAACCCTCTAAATTTCTCCCCCATTGGCATCGATTGCCGAAATGGGAAGAAAAAATTAGAAGGCAAATATAGTGAGAGCTCCCCCATAATGTGTGCATTTCTCATAATATGAGTGAAATCAAATGCACATATCCAATGACGAATAGATGGAGAGAGATCAAACTATATAGAGGATCCAAAGATTGCAAAAGAATTTCAAATGGAAAGATACTTCAACGAAAGAAGCAAGCAATCAAAAGGATCCGAAAAATGTTCTAAATATCATGAGGGAACTCCCCAAGGTACGTGCACAAATAGGATTTGTATTTCAATATAGTGTGCACAACATGGAATCCTCACTCCCTCCTAGATAAATTCGAACACAAGCTCATGCAAGAGAATGTAAATGATAAAGGAGGCAAAACAACTTTCACCTAATAAAATGTTTTGCAACTAGAGCAAGGAGCGGTAAATCAAATAATGGGTGTGAGATAAAAAGACATTATAGGAGACTAATACAAGGATGATAGCATCAACATAGTCTTTCAAGAAGAGTTGCACATAGTGCATATCATGTCTTTCCCATACCCACATACCAAAAGAGATATAGCAAATAGCTCTACAAGCTTAGTGAAATGCAAAAAGCATAACACAAGAAAAATAAAGCTTGTTCCTTTTAGAAACCACCAAATAACCAAAAGCAAAAAGAGGTGGTCACTAAAGAATTGGAATATCAATAAAATATGTAACTAATCTCATGTGTATAAGTTAATAAGTAGACACAAATCACTAAGATATGGGTCTACCAATAAACATGTACACACAAGATAGGTACAAGGGAAAAGGTCATGATATCCAAGACGAAGTCATAAATACACCAAAAGATCTTTGCTTAAAAGCATAGCACAAAGCTCAATTTTATCTTAACGGGATATAGATGAACTTCCAACACACACTCATCATAGCATCAAAATATCCACAAGGGATAAGGTGATAAAAGGGATGCTCCGAGAAAGATAACAAGTATCAAAAAGGCAAATGATTTGAAGAAACAATCAATATTGCATATGCGAGACATAGAGTAGAAAGTGCTAGATTAAGATATTTGGGATTGGTGAATCATGAAAATGATTATATATATTTCCCTTCATATGTAATCATCCTGGCTTGTCCACATTTGCAATAAAGATGTTTTGCAAGAACCAAATTAATTGCAACAAAAGATTCATACCGAGATACAACCTACACAAGGTTGAAAGCTAGAAATGAATGCATGAGGTAGATACTTGTTACCGAGATAGCATTGGTGATGTAGAAGATAGGAGCTCATGATCATCCAAGCTTGGCTCCAATAAGCACATGGTGACAACACCTTTCTTTTAGATGAGACAAGCTTCCAATGCATCTCAAGTGTACCTAAAACAAATTTAAGTACAACATGGTGCCCAAACTAATTGGGTCCAAAGTAGTTAGAGCAACTACAACACATAGGACAAACTCCACATAAATATGTGCATATTGATATGAAATTGAATTTCATTCACATCTTAGACATTAGGATTTGATGGAGTTTTTCCTATATATTGGATCAACGAAAGTAAGCATGCCATAAGATATATATATAATAAATATGCATGCACAAGACTTTCAAGAACCAAGCGAGATATAATTTAGATAAAACACCAAGTAAACCAACAAAGCACACACACGTGTGACAATAAAATAAATTATCCAAATTGTATCAAATACCCAAATCAACACATGATTGAAGATATCACTTTGAAAAGATACCAATGAAAACAAGAGACCAATTGATGAAAAATATCATCAAGGAATAAACCAAACCCTCTACACTTTTCATGATGGCACAAGGTACCAAGACGAAGAATGTTTGTCTTCCAAGAAGACATGTCATCGGGATCAAATATCAAACGAAGACAACTTATGTTCAAAAAGCATATAGGATTGCTCCCCCACGATGTGTGCATTATTTATGATTTTGCATTTGAATACACAATGCACACAAATGAGATCATCACTCTCCATATATATTATTCAAACACTAGTCATGTTCAAGAAAGGCAAGAAATTGCAATACCAAATTAAAGAACGGTGTTTTACTCAAAGTAGGATAGCTTCCCAAAGAATAGTGCATTATCAATAAGTATGACTTTTGAATGTCAATGCACAAGAATTGGTTCATTGCTTTTCCCAACTCAATAAAGCACTAAATAAATTTTAAGTAGAGCAATAAAGGATCCAAAAGATACAATGAAGACAAATGAGAGTTAGATCAAAACAAATCCTTGGCAATCAAATAAAGCAATTCAAAGCAAGAGCCAAAGCGAATATGATCAATATATTTACCACAAAAGATTATCACTTGTCAAGACAAGTAATGTATGGAGATATTTCTCGGAGGTGGATTGCAAAGATATATTCAAGATCATATTCACAAAGCATATGGCAAATGATAGGAATTAAAAGCCATGCTTAGATAGATAGATATTCTTGATAGCTTCACAAATCATGCGAAGGTGCAAAGCAACTCCAAGGAGTAGCTTGAAACAATTGGCTTCCCCAAAGATACATGAGAACATATTTGGGAAAGCCATACCAAGAACATCCTCCACAAACAAGATCCAAAAGAGTGAGAGACAAAAAGCATTTAAGTAACTGGAAACTTGTTTGAGCAACATGCTACATAGGAACAAGATAACTAGCAATATCAATTCTAGGTGGCAAAACCTCATATGTTCACATTTTCTAGGCTTGTAATATGCACATAGCTTATTACTTCCCCATAATGTGATAATCCATTTATTTAAAGCAAGAGGCAAACAAAACCAACTCGAAAAATTAATGAACATTATAGAAATTGAATTTCTCATGAGAATGACATACCACATAGATAGTAGATAATATAAATATATCAACACTAAGTTGTATTTTTCATGAATACACAATTTTAGGATTGTGAAGTACACGAAGCATATCACTCCCCCAAAATATGATAGTCCATTAATCTCTCAAAGAGAGCCAACAAGATAAGATATCAAATAAAAACAATAAGGCTCAAAACTAGTAAATGGTGTGCAAACCGACATACACGTACTTGATTTCTCAAGATAAGTAAGTAGAGAGCACAACACATACAAACACTAGCAAGGTACAAAACCAAACACATGCAAGGGTGCAAGCAACTTTCAATGTATATATGATTTAAATAAAAGTTACCGCAAGGAGGAACATTGGATATGAGATAGAACAATATGATTCATATGACTTGACTTGAGAGAATATAATTGATGAAGATCCCTTAATTCTTCATAATGTAGCCAAGTCTCCAATGCCTCCATCAACACCTATTGATCAAGTTTTAACTTGTTGGTCCCCAACCAAGTTGGGTCCTAAGAGGTTAGTCACAATAGGTTTGGCAACCCAAATGGTTCTTTTCTTGACACCACTTTGAGTACCAACATATTTGGCAAACACATTGCCAACCTTATCCTTCCGAAGAGAATAAACATCATTAATTATAATGGGGTTGGATAAGGTACCATTTGTGCATGAAGAAGCAAGGTGACCCTTCTCACGACATAGGTAGCAACATCTACTTCCTCCTCTCTTCTTAGTTGGAGTCTTGACTTGAGGAGGGGTAGCTTGATTCTTCTTGGGAAGAGACCGTTCTTCAACTTGAGGAGCTTGAGTTTGAACTTGAGGTTTCTTCCCTTGTTGCTTCTCACTAAGAGCCTTCTTGTTCAAAGGGCAAGATCTAACATGGTGCCCTTCAACTTTGCATTTGAAGCAAACAATTTTGGCCGAATCTTTGACTTGTTCTTGGCCCTTTTTCTTCTTGATGATCTTGGACTTGTTCTTGTTATTGGAGTTGAATCCAAGTCCACTCTTGTCATTGGGGCGTCTTTGAACACTCAACATATTGTCAAGTGTGGACTTCCCAACATGACGCTTTTCCAAGTCTTTATTCAAAGAAGTGACTTGGGCCTTGAGCTCTTTTAATTCCTCTACATGGTTAGTATCAACACAAATGCTAGAGGAAGTAGAAACTTCATTGTTAGAGCAACAAGGTATGGAAAGTGATTCATCACAAGATGTAACAACATTATGAGTGGATGAATCACAAGGACTAGCACAAGATGATACATCATTAAGAGAAGACGTTGTGCCATTGTCCACATGAGGCTTACAAGATGTTACCTTTGACATAATAGCCTCATGGGATAACTTTAGCATAGCATGGGATGCTAGAAGATCGTCATTAGAGCTAGATAGCCTTTCATGACTTTCTTCCAATTTGCCATACTTGCTAGTTAGCAACTCAAGTTGGGCCCTTAGCTCAACATTCTCCTTCAAAATAGATGCTTCAAAAGAAGTGGAGTTAGTAGCAAAAGCATCATTATCATTAGAAATGGAAAAAGACACTTTTGCAAGTTTATCATTATTAGATAGTTGAGTTCGGAGTTGATCATGAGACTTGATGAGGAGAGAGTGTTCACTTTCTAAAGCCTTGTGAGCTTTGTCAAGTTTCTCTATGTCCTCACTTAGTCTAGCATTGCCAACACCAAATTCAACTTTTTCCTTTTTAAGCACTTTATATTTTGCAATAGCATGATCTCTTTCCTTAATGATTTTACTAGTGATAAGATTATTTGATTCATCAAGAGATTCAAGTCTCTCCTCAAGAGACACTCGAAGCTCTTGGTCTTCGTCAAGGGCATTCTCTAAGGATGCTTTTTCAATAGCATCTTCTCTCTCAATTTTACATTTTTGCTCAAATTGAGTATCCAAATCCTCAATGATTTCTATACATTTAATACCATGAGCAACAATTTCACATAGAGAAGAGATAGCTTCACAACCTTTGGGAAGAGCACCAAGAACAATCTCACCCTTCTTGGTTAAGGTTTCAATGTCAAAATCTTCTTCATGAGGGTCCTCAACCACATCATCACATATCTCGGGATTCGATGTAGTAGTTACCTTGGAATCCTTAGCCATGAGGCAAACATGATTAATGGGTGAGGAGGATGAAGAATTACTTGAAGCACCATTGAGGTCCATGTCTTGTTCCAACAAATGTTGGGATTCCTCTAAATTGTTAGTCATGCAAATACTAGAGGATATGGAAGCATTATTTTCATGACAACAAGACATGGAGAGCATATCATCATTATATTTAGTTAAACAAATATTAATTGATATGCAAGGACCATCAACTCTAGCATGTATGACATTTGGAGCGCTAGAAGAGTTTAAGTCCAAAGATAGAACATTGCAATGTGATAGAGAAGAAGTATAATCAATAGTAAGTTTAACATCACCAATGCAATTTCTATCACCACTCACCATATCATTACCTTGTGACAAATCACATGTTGGTGAAGTGGAAGAAGTTGTAATCTCATCACGGCCGGAGGTGGAGGGAGAACAATCACCCTCAATAATTTTGGACACTTCATATATATCTTGAAGCTTGGTCCAAAGCTCATGTGCATTTTGAAAAGGCATGATTGAAGCAAGAACTACATCGGTCAAAGCACACATAAGACCATTAGTAACTTGAGTCTCGAGATGAGAGTTTATCTCATCCTCTAAAGATAATTCATGAGAATCCTTTGGAGGAGATAAACACACATCTACCATCCTCTTAACATAATTTGGACCCATGGCCCTAAATAGATTAAGCATGCGAATTTTCCAAACATCATAATTTGTGCCATCGAATGTGAAAGTGGGATCATGCACTAATTCTCTAAACGACATCTTTTACTCTCTAGGCGGTAAAGCCCAACAAGAGAGCCCAGGCTCTGATACCAATTGAAAGGACAATGATGTCCCCTATAGGGGGGGGGTGAATAGGCGGTTTAAAACTTTTCCGGTTTAGGCTTGATAATTGCGGAATAAAACTAGATGTTTAAATTAACAAGCCGACAACCTAAATAAACTTGGCTCACCTATGTGCACCAACAACTTATGCTAAGCAAGATAAATAACAAGGTGATAGTAATAGAATACTTCAAGCACGAAGGCTATCACAATGTAAAGTGCATAAGTAAAAGCTCGGGTATAGAAATAACCGAGGCACGCGGAGACGAGGATGTATTCCCGAGTTCCTCCTTGTTAAGGGAGTACGTCTCGTTGGAGAGGTGTGAACCGACACAACGGTTCAACAACCACAAAGGTTTCACCTTCTTCTCCGGTGAACCGCACCACAAAGGCTTGGTTCACCTTCCACTATCGGAATTCCTTCGAGGCGGAATCCGGAGCCTTTCAACAACAATCCGGGGCACAACCCACAATGGGATTGGGGGCTCCCGAACGGCCTCCAACAACAATCCGGGGCACAACCCACAATAGGATTGGGGGCTCCCGAACGGCTTCAAGTGACCACACAACGGTCCAACCACCACAAAGGCGTCTAGGGTCCAAGGACCCAAGTAACAAGCTCACAAACTTTCAACTTCCACGAATCCTCGTGGAGAGCACACCGATGCACCAAATGCAAAAGGCAAGAGCACAAGTGCTCAAATCCTTCACTCTCAAATCCCACCAAAAGCAACTAATGCTTATGGGGGGAGAAGAGAGGAAGAACAAGGAATCCACAAAGGAGTCAAATCCTTCACTCTCAAATCCCACCAAAGGCAACTAATGCTTATGGGGGGAGAAGAGAGGAAGAACAAAGGAGAAGAACCACAAAGTAACTCCAAGATCTAAATCCACTAGGTTCCCCTCACTTAGAGGAGAGATTGATTGGTGGAAAGGTGGATCTAGATCTCCTCTCTCTTTTCCCTCAAGAATTAGCAAGAATCATTGGAGGGATGGAGAGATAGCAAGCTCAAGAAGGTCAACAATGGAGGTCAAAACTTGCTAGAAAGGTTAGGGAACAATTGGGGAAGAAGGCCCCTTAAATAGGTCAACCCAAATTCCAACCGTTGGGTGCAGATTCGCGCCGTAGCGGTACTACCGCTGGCCCTAGCGGTACTACCGCCCCCTAGGGAGTTAGGGCATCAAAACGGGCTGAAAACAGGCTTCCTAAGCGGTACTACCGCCCCGGGCAGCGGGGCGGTACCGCCCCGGCGGAACTACCGCTCCCGGTACCGCCGAAAACAGCTCTCTGTTAGCTCCAGCGGTACCTCGGGCGGTACCGCGGCGGTACTACCGCTACAGCAAAAAACAGCAGAAACTGATAAACGAAAACGTCAATATCTTTTCCATCCGGACTCCGTTTTCGATGATTTTTGGCTCGTTGGAATCGTTACAACGAGCTCTACTTGAATGTGCATAGAAACATCACAGTCCATCATGTGAGGATAAAACCAAATGGGGAAAGGTTGAACTTTCCTAAACAATGCAAACCAGTAAAAACTCCTTCATAAAAAACGCAACAAGATATTCATACGAAATCTGTTTTTGATGAACTAGAGCTTAGTATGGAGATAAACCAAGCTCTAAATACTCACATGGATAAAAGGCAACAAGTTTTCCAAAGTAAAACCATTTTCGAAGTACTTGGTCTTGTCATGAAGATCACGACAAGCACCAAAACTCAACACGGAGAAAAACCAAATAAGAACCAAGAAATATGATATGCCAAGCATGCAAAGGTTTGAGCTCTCCACAAAGATGCGATCAAGTTACTCACTCGAGAGCCCCTCTTGATAGTACGCCTATCTAACCTATAGCCCTATCAAGATCATACCTTTGCCATGAGCATTCCACTTGAGCTAGATGATGACGATCTTGACTCTCTCAGGTTGAAACACCTTTCTTGTTTGTGCTTGCTAGCACATGCTTGATGAAGACTTCTCCAAATTCTCCCCCATACTCCATTATGGGAGGGCCTCGCTAAGCTTCGTCTTCATGTCTCCTTTGCAAGCTTCAATCAAAAGATATCTTCCGAGATACATCTTACTGAGCTTGCACTTCATCTTCTTCTCTTGATATGTATGATGGCTTGGGGTTAAACATGATTGTTCACTCAATCTTCTATTCCAAGCCATACTTGCAATAAGCTCAACTCTACACATGACCATTCTTCATATAAACCCTTTGAATAGAGCATTGGTCATTAAGTCATCTTGAAGAGTCCAACACATGAACTCCTATAATTTCCCATGGACAAGATCTTTAAGAATATCTCAATGTAAACATTAGTCCATAAGGATTGTCATTAATGACCAAAACCACGCATGGGGGCAACCATGCACTTTCAAGTACAATCGGTAACATAAGAAGAACTGTATGGAGTCGAGCGGCGTCAGGCAAAGCTTGCGGCTAGCTATTCTTCCCTTGGTGGTCCCAAGGTTTGGCGGTCTAGTTCCAGATCAGTCTCTCGCTCGACGAGGGCAACTATAAAGTTAGCCGGTCCTTCTGCCGCTTCGTAGTACGGTCGCATGTCGACAGGCCCAGCTTGCATGGTTTCCCAGGTGAGCCCAGCACCTATGACAGGCAAGTCGAGTCAAGGATGGTGCAGGTGCACAAAGGCAAGGGCAGCGATCGCTCCAGCAATCAGCTGATGTCGAACAAAGTCGCGGATGGCGTTGCCGCATGAAAATTTCGTCATGAGAGCAGCTAGGCCTTGTGGTTGATCATTCAGTGGGAATAGAGCCTCGTGGACTTTGGACAACGCTTGGGTGCAGGATGTAGCAAACTCGCGGACTTGTGCGACGCGATTACGAAGGGTGAGCAACACTCGCACTTTGGTTCGGTCAGCCCACACTACCGTGGTGTCTCGACCAAGGCTGTTGGTGATTCCAACAAATCGTGATTACACTCGCGCTCGTTCCTCATTCGCATTTTGCTGGATGCCTGCAATTATAATCTGGTTAAGCGCAATACACACCTGCAACCAAAGGAAGCACTCGGGGGCTCAGGCGAGAGGGGAGACTCACAAAGCAACCCGTCGTTAGCCTGTTCTATTTATGAGATTATGAGGTCTCCGCGCTATAAGGGCTTCGGTTGCTTCGACTTCTGGATAGTAAGGACTCCAAGCGCCTGTCGCAGTTTTTGTTCGGCAGCTTTGCATCGACTCGCCAGCATCCCATACCTGTATTTATCATGTGGGTCGTACGCAGGAATTGCAGAAGGGGCAGTCGCGGCTGCAGTCTGCACGAAGACATAGTTCCTTAGTATTTTGCAGTTTTACTCGCGGCCGCACAAGGCCCGTGCGGCAGGCACGGGGGCTCAGGCAAAGGTGTTGGCAGGAAGAGAAACGCGAGTAAGACCAGAAGGCAAATATAATGTATAAAAAGGGCAGTGTCTCCAGCAGGTGCTCCAGGCACATTGTGTTTGATTGAAACATATTACATAAACATAAGTTGGCAAAAGCATCAAACTAACAATATTAGCAGTCTACGCTTCCGCTTGGTCCACGGAGGCAGTCACTACTGGTGAAGCATGGAAGGATGAACCCCGCTTCTTCAGGGTTTCCACTAACAGTTTAGCTAGCCTCTTAGTTTCCTTTAGACATGATCTAGCACCTCCTTCAGGGTACTCCGAGAGCCCCCCCCCCCCCCGCCCCCCGAAATCACCTTGGATTCCATGTGCAGGAAGAAGCTTCAAGGTGGTTTGCGAGCCACGTACCGTCTGCTCCAGGATGAAGTCGTCTAGCTGAGCAGCGTCGGGGTTGAAGGTTGAGATCAGCTCCTCCATAGTCTCCGGCTGGGCCACTCGGGGGTATATTGGGCTGTGGAGTGCGGTGAGCGACTCTATGGCCTTAGGCAGCAGTGTAGCCAGTCGACGCCCCAGAGTATATGCGGTCTCGGTAGCGGCGGTCAGCTGGTCATCCTGGGCGGATGGGCTCGGGGGCTCCGGAAGATTGAGTGCAACTGGTAGCCAGAGTCAGCAGGCATTAAAGAGGCAGTCAATAGCAAGTAGCACAAGACAATGCAGTCGTATCGTTTGTTTTATGGGTTTCAGTCTAGGACGTCATCGGGTTACCTGAGAACGCTCGGCTCAAGGAGGACAGTCGGTCAGCGAGTGCGCGGTTGCGCTCAGCTTGACGGTTCTGTTCTTCTTGTTCTCCTTCCTAGCGTGTAGTGGCGACTTGCTGAGAGGTGGAGTCGCGAAGATCAGCTAGGTTCTTCTTCAGTTGTTCGACCTCCCTCTCCACCGAGGATGCATCGGCTGAAAATTGTGAGTCTGATGGTGGTGTTGCTACAATGAAGCAGTAAAATTCGTATCGACTAACCAAGTAAAATGAGCAAGTGCAAGGGGTAGTTACTTTTTGCTTGCAGAAGTTGTTTGCGAAGGTCGGAGTTATCTGACTCTATCTTCACGTACTGGTCTATGGCGGCCAGCAGACGAGCAGCGAAAGGCTGCATGCAACGGAGAAAAAGGGAATAAGTCTGTACCCACCCCTCAAGGGATAGCCACAGGCTCGGGGGCTGCTCTCATCGGAAGCGCTGTCGCGCACCCGATGAAGAAGACTGTATGTAATAGAGTTGGACTTACGTGTGTTGATGAGCTCGTCAAAGAGGGCCCTATAGCAGGCCGGTGAACAATCTCAAACTGGTCAATATGCATGGTTTCCGGCGTAGCTGTTTCTGCATGTGTAGCCCAGGCTTCTGCGTGAGTAGTGGATGGTGATGTGGTCATCGTAGTAGTCGATGCCTTGGTGAATGCAGGGACAGGAATGTCCGGGCTGGCTCCTCTTCATCTTTGTCGGAGCTAGATTGTTGCAAGCAGGGAGTCAGACGCGTGGTTAAAATATAAGTGCAAGGATTCATAGAGACTTACTCGGTAACGAAGGGGTTCTTGCGTTTTCGTAGTGGCGCCAGCGGTGGCCGACTGCGGAGAGGTATCGCCAGCAGTGCGGTGTCAAGATTGCCACTCGCACCGGGCACGACGGCAGAACCACTCATGGAAGGAAGGGTCTTCGATTTCTTTGTGGCGGCAGAGTCGGCGGAGCTCTCCTCCTCTCCTTCTCCGTGTCTCCGTTTGTCACTAGTAGAGACAAGTCCGGCGGCATCCCTCTCTTCGTCGGAGTGGGAGTTGGCTGCGGGGAGTGAGGAGTTCGAGACTTCCTGGAGCAAGTCATCGTCGATCCCCAGTTCTTCAGGAGTCAGGGGGCGGCTGATTGGTTCACAGTGATCCTAGACAGATTGGGTGGGTGAGCAAGAAGAGAATCGGAAGAGACAATTTCAACAGTCAAATATGATAGTTTAAGCGTACTTTTGGCTTGGGGTTCTCTTTGGAGAAAGGCCGGATGGGAGAGGCCAGGGCTCGGGGCCTCAGGTCCTTGGCAGAGGTTAAGATCTTCACGATTGAAAGTAGTCCGGTGGCATCGTAAGAAGCCTTGAACACTCGGGAGTGTCGTCAGTACGTGAGTAGTCCCACATGGCGTGCGGGCTTGCTAGCAATGGTTGCACCAGGCGGCGGAGTAAGGTGCTCATCAGGTGGACGCCAGTCAGCACTTGGCCTTCCTCAAATTGGAGCGCTACCACCTTCAGTCGAAGAGTTTCCGCCTCGGCAGCTTCGGACTCACTCAGGGTGTTAGACCAAGATCTCTTCTTGGCGACCTTGGCAGTCGGGTCGAATTCGGCGAGCCCGGTTGTCGAGACGGCGGAGATCCGATGCTTGATGTAGAACCATCGGCTCCGCCAGCTCTGCACGGACTCGGAGGACTGAATGTCAAAGTAGCCGGAGCCGCTGCGCACCTGGAGTCCAATCTTGCCGGGTCCGGTAGTTGGCTGGCGCTTGATGACGAAGCATTTCCTCCACAGGCCCCAGTGGGGGGCAATGCCGAGGAACGCCTCGCACAGGGTGATGAAGCACGCCAGGTGAAAGACAGAGTTGGGTGTCAGGTCGTGCAGTTGCACGCCGTAGACACATAGGATGCCCTCACAAAAGGGTGGAGGGAAAAGGACAAACCTCTATTGAGGAAGTCGACGAAGCAGACGCACTCGTCTTTGCGCGGTTTGGGGATGGATTCGTCGCCGGGAAGACGGAGCAGCTCCTCGTCGGAAGGCAGAATGCCCGCATCGCGCAAGGCGTCCAGTTGCGTTTCTCGCAAGTTGGATGGGCGCCAAGAGCCCTTAGCATCTTTGGCTGTCTTGGAGGCGGTTTTCTTCGGCGCCATTTTTTGGCAAGGTGGATGAACAGCAGAGAGATGGAGAAGAATGCGATGGTGCGGTGCGTTGTGAGCACGGGGAAGAAGATGAACAAGAAGGAAGGCAGGCAGAATGAAAGGGTAGGGAAATATATTCTCCTTTACCCACGATTTATGTACTTCATCCTGGTTCATCTCAACCGTCAGAAAGAAGGATAGGACGCGTTGTCGTGCATCTGTGTTGTTTTACCAAATAACAATTATTTAGGTTCATCACTAATCTTGATGGTAGACGAAGAGGTAGCGTCCCGACAGAGATCACATCAACCTTTGATCCATTGCCGACGCGCATCGTCACCTCATCCTTTGCTAGTTGTCACCTATTCCGTAGTTCCTGTTTCGAGTTACATATGTTAGCAACCGAACGAGTATCAAATACAGAGGCGCTACTGCGAGTACTAGTAAGGTACACATAAATAACATGTATATCACATATACCTTTGTTCACTTTGCCGGCCTTCTTATACTCCAAATATTTGGGGCAATTACGCTTCCAGTGCCCAGTGCCCTTGCAGTAAAAGCACTCAGTGTCAGGCTTAGGGCCAGCCTCGGTCTTTTTCTCTGGTATGGCAACAGTTTTGCCGCCCTTCTCAAAATTACCCTTTGGCTTGCCTTTCTTGACTTTCTTGAAACTAGTGGTTTTATTGATCATCAACACTTGATGCTCCTTTTTTATCTCCACTTTAGCAGTTTTGAGCATTGACAGAAGCTCGGGGAGAGTCTTCTTCATGCCTTGCATATTGTAGTTCATCACAAAGTTCTTGTAACTTGGTGGGAGTGATTGGAGAACTCGATCAATTCCTAGCTCATTGGGGATCGATATACCCAGGGCTATGAGCTTATCGGCGTACCCAGACATTTTGAGTACGTGCTCGCTAACGGAGTTGTTCTGTTCCATCATGCAGCTAAAGAACTTTTCTGAAGCATCATAAATCTCTACGACAGCATGGGTATCGAAAATCATTTTCAATTCTCCCATTGTATCAAAAGCGGTGTTGTTCTCGAAACATTTTCGCAGCTCCGGCTCTAAACCATACAGAATGCCGCAGTGCACTACACTGTGGTCCTTCTTCTGAGTCAGGAAAACATTTTTCACATCATCGGGAGCGTCATCAGCAGGCGGGGCACCTAGCGGTGCATCAAGCACATAGAGCTTTTGACAAGCTTTGAGGAGAATCCTCAGGTTAAGTGCCCAATTGGTGAAGTTGCTTCCATTTTTTGCTAGTTTCTCTTTCTCCATGAACATATTGAAATTAAAAGCAGGTGGTGCCATGATCTACAACATATTTGCAAAGACTATTTAGACTAAGATTATGATAAATTAGGTTCAAGTTAATTCAAAATTATTACGTGAACTCCCACTCGAAAACAACATCCTTCTAGTCGTTTTAGTGATTACACAAACCAAATACACTACACCAATAACCGATCATCATGAGAGATAGTGGAGCTGCAAAGGCGAACATCGACATATTCATCATATCAACTATATGACACATGCTTTACCTTTCGTTTACGTGTTCCGAGACCATGTCTGTACATGCTAGGCTCGCCAAGTAAAACCATAGTATTTGCGTGTGTAAATCTGGCTTACACCCGTTGTATGCGAATGTTGAGTCTATCACACCCGATCATCATGTGGTGCTTCGAAACGACGAACTTTCTTAACGGTGCATACTAATGAAGAACACAATTTTATCTTGATATTAACTGTGAGAGGGATCATCTTATAATGTTACCGTCGTGATCTAAGCAAAGATCTAAGAAAAATAAGATGCATACAAGGATTAACATCACATGCATGGATAATGTGATATGATATGGTCCTTCTTGCACTTGATCTCAATCTTGTGCATCTTGGCATGATCTCCATCATTCCACCGGCGTGGCACCAAGGTCCATGGCGCCTCCTTCTTGATTGTCCTCCAAATTTACAACATATCATCTAGATATGATATTTAGCACGCAGGCCATAAATTAAAAAAGACAACCATTTGGCTCCTGCCGGTTTGTCATAATTTACAAAAGGTATCATCTCATACATCAAATTTGTAAGTTTGACCATATCACATCACATGCCCTGCAAAAACAAGTTAGACGTCGTCCAATTTATTTTTTCATATTTTACGTGGCTTAGGGCTTTCGAAGATAGAACCGTTCTTACCTACGAACATGAAACCACAACGGTGATGAAAATATTATTAGCAACCTGTTCTATTTTATATCTTAACTATAGTAGGAGAGACAGACACCCGCAAAGCCACTTATGCAAAACAAGTTGCATGTCAGTCGTGGAACAAGTCTCATGTGCGTGGGCATGTAAGGTTAGTCTGGGCCGCTTCATCCCACTATGCCACTAAGATATAAAATATACAATGGAAGCAATAACATGATCATCAACGCCCACATACACATATGTGTCTACCCGTACAAAGTATCTAGACTTAGACACGGCTCTGATACCACCGATGGGTTCGTAGCATAGAAAACAAAAAAATTCCTACGGTATGAACAAACCAACAAGCCAAGAACTAGTCTAGGAGATGTTCGTAACGAGTGGAACAAATTCCAAGAGAACTAACCCTCGAAGACCGTAAGCGCTTCAAGAATAATTCTCGTGGATGATGATGTCGTTCACTCGCTGATCTCAAGATCGTGAAGATGTGCGCTGCAACTGGGAGCGCCTCCGTACTCGGTCACACGTACGGCTTGATGACGACCTCCGTTCCCTCGATCCAGTGGGGCAGTGGAAGTAGTAGAACCACCGGAAACTCCAGCAACACGACGGCATGCTGTGATGGAGAAACTAATCGACCATGGCTTCGCGAAGCGGATGGCTGGAAGGTGGAGCAGCGGGAGGAGGGAGAGAGAGGCAAGTGTGTTGGGAGAGGGAGCTTACACCCCTCTTTATATAGGAGGGGGAGGGAGCCACGAATTTGGAGTGCCCCCACCTCTCCCCTTATCATGTGAGTGGAGTCTCCACTCCACCCAGTCATTCTCTCATCAATTCACACTCAAAATTCCAAGGGGTTTTCTTTATTAAATAAAAAAAATCATTTCTTTTTAATATTTGTTAATTCTATTAACAAACATTAACACTTACCCCCTTGGTTCATTTGTTAATTCAATTAACAACCATTGACAATTAACTCCTTGAACTATTTCAATATTACCCGAAACAATTTTGGTGCACTCCAAACTTTTCTCCAAAATTCCGTGTCTACCCAAAAGCGTCGACAAACCTTAAGTGTGTCACCCTACGGTTCGTGAATAATGTAGACTTGATCAAGAAACCTCTCCGATCAATAGTCAACAGCGGGATCTGGAGATCCGTAATGAATCCTACATATTCGACGATGAATCTTGTGATCGTGTGAACCAAAAATGTTATAACCAATTCCTTTTGTCTCGCGGTATTTTACTTGTCCGAGATCCGATCATTGGTATCATCTATACCTTGTTCGATCTCGTTCCCGACAAGTACTCTTTACTCGTTCTGTGATATGACATCCTTGTGACCTAGTCACGTGGTTGTAAGCAGTGTCGATGTGATATCATCGAGAGGGCCCAGAGTATATCTCTCTGTCATCTGGATGGACAAATCCCATTTCTTGATCCATGAGCCTCAACTAATACTTTCGGAATACCCAATGCCACCTTTATAGTCACCCTGTTACGGTGTGACGTTTGATGTCATGAAAGCATTCTTCCGGTGTTAGTGATTGACATGATCTCATGGTCTAGGGATTAGGGTTACTTCGAGAGGCGTTACTAGGAACTCTAATTTGTTCATCAGTCACATATTTATTAATGTTTACGATTAATGCAATTATAGCATGAGAAATAAACATTTATCATAAACATGGAATAAGATAATAACCACTTTATTATTGCCTCTCGGGCATATTCCTTTCAAGTGTGAGATTCATTCGGGCATTACAACAATATACATAGACCGTTCCAACCACAAAGATGGTAATAACATGATCAAAATTGTTTATGTATCAAGTGAAATACAAGATTCGGAAAGAGGGAAAGATAGAAAGAAGAATGTAGAATCTTCTCCTTGCTTCCTTTTCTTCTTGATGTGATGACTTCATTGCAATTTTGTATACTTGATGGCTTTGAAGACTTGATGGTGTGGACAGCCTCCAGGTTGGTCTTGAACATAACTTAGTCGTCAAAGGTCTAAGAGAAGAGGAAAGAAATAGAGAGAGATTTAGAGAATAAAGGGGGTTGTCCTTCTTGAACTTATTCTCACTTTTCTTCTAAGCTCTTGACATCTTGGGGATGCTTCCGGAGTCTGTTTTCTTGCAAGTCTTCTTTGGTCTTCTAGCTTCATGTTGAAAATCCTAAGTGTCTAAGTGTATAACACTTTACCAAAATGCTAAGTTGAAAATAATCCTAACTTAGAGAAAATGGGGGAGGAGTTTTCTTATGGGAAATATAACTACAAAATAAAATATGCTATGCATGAAATGCAATTTTAAATCACAAGAAACATAATACAATTTTTTTTGATATTTATAAAGTATGCATAAAGTTATTCTTGCAATTTAATTAGTTTCTAATTTTGTAATTAGTATTAATAGACAGAGGGGATTTAAATAAATTTATAGCAATTGGATTTATTCAAAAATAATGTTTATGTTAAAAGTTATGTTAAAAGTATTCAAACTATTCAATTTAAAAATATAACTATGAAATCATTCAAATAATACTCAAAAATATTTTATAACAGGGGTATCATATTACAAATATTCCAAAGTTTCTAAAACAATTTTATTTGCAATTTTTTGATTTATAGATTTAAAGTTATGATAAAAATACTCAAATTCATCATTTGAAATTTGAATATTTTAAACTAAGTCAAATTTGAATTTTGGCAGATCTAAAATATTCTACATGCCAAGGGCTTTCCAAATATATAAAATTTATCAAATATGGATGAGTGGTTAGAAAGTTATGAAGGTTTGAATATGCAGGGCCTTTTCTACAAATCTGCCAAATTAAAATAAATCGAAAAATTCGTTTCCCATGTCAGCGCTGACTGGGCGCTGACGTGGCCGCTGACTGCGCGCTGACTGTCTTAAGTGATTTGATCTGGGTCGTTGGATCCAGATCTGACGGATCTGAACGAAACATATCGGTTGGATTAAAGAGATCTAATCGTGCGCGTTAAAAACAGAACAGACGGCTCACCGAGGTTTGACCAAAAGCCGGCGGCGACCTCGCCGGAGAAGAAAGATGGCGGCGGCGTGGGCTCGGGCGGGGATGCTCCGGTGCCTCCGGGGACTCCTCGGACGTGGCGATGTGATGAGGAGGTGTGGCGCGGCGTGCTGGAGACGAAGGCGGCGTCGGTGGCTTGCTCCGCTCCCTGAAGTGACCGCAACGACCGACCGGAGGGGTTCGGGCGCCGGCGAGCTTCGGCTCGTCCTCCCCCTCTTGATTCGCTGCGTAGGAGAGAAGGGGGTGGGGTTAGGAAGGTGCGCACGGGCACGAGGAAGAGGATGGGGAGGTTCTCGGGGCTCGAGGTAGCTTACCTCGCCGGGGACGGAAGAAATACGGCGGCGGAGGAGATGAACTCCAGCGAGCTCGTACGACGGCCTGGCGGCGTGAAACGAAGAGGGAGGAGAGGGGAAACGAAGGGGAGGGGCTGGGTCTTTTAAAGGACCGAAGGGAGAAACAAATCGCGTGATCAACTCGCCGGATTTTGGAAGGAATCGAGGAGGATTCGGGGGCGAAAATCTCGGCCGGAGGAGGAAAAAAGGATGACGTCAGCATGACGCATCCAGATAATTTCCTTTTCAATTTTTATTTATTTAATTCATATCTTTTGATTTAAATGTCCAAATGAAGTCAAATCAATTTCTAAAAATTTGTAATATCCATATCTATGTTTTAGAACATTAGTGGGTATGTTTTGAATACATTTCAAAAATAAATATTTTGAATTATTAATAAAATAATTTTTTGCCTATTTTAGGTTAACTTTGAAATTAGGGATTTAATAATTCAATTGGGGTTAAATAAAATTTATGAAATTACCCACATTCAAATATGATTGAAATCAAGTTATTTAAACTCATATTCCAATATAAAATCATTTTTAGCTTTAGTAGAATATTAAATATCATATTACAACTGTTTGAAATTAAAGGGAATTTTAGAGTATTCATTTTTAATTCACATATTTTGTGCACCATTAACTCTCATAATATGATAAATTTATTTGAAAACTCCTTAACATACCTTTGGAAAATATTTTAGGTTTTTTCATTTATTATATTGAATATATTTAAGAAAATCAATTTATGTTTTGAAAATTAATGAAAATCATTTAAGCTGATGAAATGTTTATTTGGATATTTCTTTAACTATAAAATATATGAAGTTATTAAAGTTATAAACTATAGACTTGTAAATATTATTTTAATTTATGAATAGCTATGGCTAAGTGGTTTGAAAGTTTGTAAAACATTTGTCAAGTTAGATATTGAGGTTTAAGAAATACAATGGGTAATACACTGTTTAAATTGAAACAACTTTAGAAAATAATGATAAACTGAGATATTTGAAATATTAAACCCTTTCAATATGTTTGAAATCTTTTATAGTTGGTTTTCTTATGCATTTTGATATTTTATTTTAATCGAAACAAAAGTTTTAAATTTTAGTGATTTTTTAACATTATAAAATGTTGGGATGTTACATGTTCGCACCCCTTTCAGTATTAAGTTGCACGCAACAGATTGTCGTCTTAAGCACTATGTGTAAAGTAAGTAAGTAACATCATCCTTAGACAAAGTACTATTGTTTTATCCCTAGTAGCAACATCACATCTACAACCTTAGAGCTTTCTGTCACTGCCCCAGATAAAATAGAGACATGAACCTACTATCGAGCATAAATACCCCCTTTTGGAGTTATGAGCATCTACTTGCCCAGGGCATACACAAGTAACGGAGAGCATGCAAGATCATTAAATATCACACATATGATATATTATGAAGCAATAACTCAAGTATTCAATATTCACCGGATCCCAGCAAACACAACATGGAGAATTACATAAAGATGATCTTGATCATGATAGGCAGCTCACAAGATCTAAACATGATAGCACAAGAGGAGAAGACAACCATCTAGCTACTGCTATGGACCCGTAGTCCAAGGTCGACTACTCACGCATCAGTCCGAAGGCCGTCATGGCGACGTAGAAGCCTCCGGGGACGATTCCCCCTCCCGGTAGGGTGCCGGGAGCAGTTTTGATATCTCCTGAAGTGGTGGTGACGACGGCGGCGGCTCGGGACCCGTGGAGGAAAAAGTGTTCAACCGTCATCTGTTTTTAGGTCAAGGGGGTATTTGTAGGCGAAAGACCTAGGTCGGTGGGCGCCCGAGGGCGCCACGTCACCTCCGGGCGCGGCTCCTGATGTTGCCGCGCCACCAGGCGATGTGGGTCCCTCGCGGCCCTTCTTCGTCTCGTCTTCGGTTCTTCGCGACGCAAATATTCCAAAAATAATTCCTGGTTGATTTATTTCCAATTTGGCGGATATTTCCTTAAGAGATTTTCTGAAACCAAAATCAGCAGAAAACAGGGAACTGGCACTGTGGCATCTTGTTAATAGGTTAGTCCCTGAAAATGCATAAAACTATATAAAATTCATATAAAACATGTAATAACATGATATAGCATAGCATGGAACACAAGAAATTATGGATATGTTTGAGACGTATCAGCCCCACACTACCAGCTAGCGCGGCCAAATGCCTGCCATGCCACTAGGTGATGTGGTGGACAAGGGGGTCCCCCTGGTGGCTCTCTTGCACTTCCAGGACCCTCCTCAAAAAATATGATTTTTCATATAAATTTTTTAATTATCTGAGAAACTTTATTTTTTTCATTTACGAAAAATTATTTTCTAACAACAAATTCAACTAAACATTGCAAACTAAGTAATATTACAGTAAGTATAACAAGTATGAGAGAAAGAAAATTGTTTAGCCTTTTTATGCATTTAAAATGCACTTGTTACCAAGGTTGATAACCTCTTGCCACCAAATAAATTTTATATGACATGAAAGATTTTAAATCATATGAGACACTCATGATACCTTATATTGAATTGGTATGGATCCAATCATGAGAGTTTTGAATTCTTCTTTATATGGGCAATCAATACTTCCCACTCTAATAGACCTAAAATTGTATTAATTCCAGGCATTCTATCAACTTTCTTGGGAAAATAAACAGTATGCTCCTTGTCATGAACTTAAAATTCTATTGCAGTGTTTAGAAAAGGTCTTCCAAGAATAATAGACAAATTATCATCTTCAGGCATTTCAAGAACAACAAAGTCAGTCATAATTAAACAATTGGTAGTAATTTGGACAGGAACATCCTCACAAATTCCAACAGGAACATCGGTAGATTTATCAGCCATTTGCAAAGATATATCACTAGGTATCAATTAAGGTAAAGTCTCTTGTAAAGAGATAAAGGCATAACACTAACTCCAGCTCCCAAATCACATAGAGTAGTTTTAACATGATTATTTTTGATAGAGCAAGGAATAGTTGGTATACCTGGATCACCAATCTTCTTTGGAACCTTACCATTAAAAGAGTAATTAGCAAGCATACTATATATTTTCTCATTAGGAATTTTCCTTTTGTTATTCACAATATCTTTCATATATTTAGAATAAGGAGGCAACTTAATAGCATCAGTCAAAGGAATGTGCAAGAACAATGGTTTCATCCAATCACAAAATATATTATAATGATCTTCCTCTTTAGATTTAAGTTTCTTACCAGGAAAAGGCATTTTTATCTTTATCATTGTTATTAGCATTATCATTTTTTTGTTCATTCCCACTTCCAGTTTCAGCATCAGAAACAGATATTCTATTAGGATCTTTAACAGGTTCAGAGGATTCTACAAGAGTTCTATGTTTCTTTTTCTTTTTCCTCGAAGGAATACTAGGTTCATTCACTCGTTGAGAATCTTGTTCAATTCTCTTATGATGTCCTTTAGGATACAAAGGATCTTGAGTATATTTACCACCTCTAGTTGTTACTTCGCAAACCTGTTTTTCTTTAGCAATAGAGTTTTTACTAGCAATTCTTTTTGCACTTTAGTGAGTTGATCTGTTTGAGTTTGAACCATATGAAAATGTTTAATGAGCACTTTAACATCATTAGCAGTTCTATCAACAATATCATGTAACTCACTAATAGCATGAGAATTTTTCATTAAACGATTCTCTATTCTCGAATTAAAATTGCATTGCTTAACAATAAAATCATCAAATTGATCAAAGCATTGAGCAGGAGGTTTAGAGTAAGGGATATATCTATCATCAAACCTTTGGAGAGAATGTACCTCAATTACGGTTGGAGGAGGAATAGGCTTACATACTTATTCAATATGAGGTAAATACTTCACATCTTCAGATTTAATACCACTTTCTTGAAGAGATCTTTTAGCTTCCCTCATTGTTTCTTCATTTAATTCAATCATACCTCTCTTCTTCGTTGTTTATGGGGGTGTTGGAGTAGGTTCAGGAATATCCCAATCATCATTATTCTTGCATATAGTAGGCAATAATTCTTCAGCTTCTTCGGGAGTCGTTTTCCTGAAAACACAACAAGCAAAACTATCCAGGTATGCCTTAGATTCAGCAGTTAGTCCACTATAAAATTTATCAAGTAGATATTTTTTCTCCAAATTATGGTTCGGTTGCCCTCTCAAGATGCGACAAAAGCATGTCCAAGATTTGGGCAATTTCTCACCTTCATCTTGATTGAAATTATAGATTTTTAACAAAGCATCATGTTGAGCACTAGCAGGAAAATATTTTTAAAAGAAAGCAACAAGCAAACCCTTAGGACTAGTGATGGAACCAGGAGATAAATTATTATACCAAGTTTTAGCAACAAAGTAAGTGCGTCTTTTAATGTCCTCAACAAATATTCCGCTCAAATCAGTCAAAACATTCATATGTTCTACATCACTTTCATTTTTAGTTCCACAGAAAGGTTCTCTTTCAACTAGGGGTGTAAACGGATCGGATCGGATCGGATTTTTTCTTTACCATATCCTATACCATAATTTTTCATCGGATTAGGAGCGGGTCGGATAATGACCGGATACGGATTCGGATGCGGATATCAGTGATGTCGGATTCGGAGGCGGAAACGGAGCGGATTCGGACCAGTAACAAAACTAATCGGATAGATACGTGTACAATTAAATTTTCAAACCAATCATACAAAAGTAATTGTTCGATAACTTAATAAATAACCAACTTGTAATTCATAGTCTTTACAATGACTGTTTAAGTGAGATGTTGTTAGACTAACGAACTCGACAACTTACTAGATTCAAATTATGCTATATTAGACTAGAAAATTCGGTAGAAAATCGGATTATTCGGATTCAAACCATCGGATAATCCTATTTAAATTTCGGATAATCCATATTTTATGCTATTTTACATACCATATCCTATACCATATCCGTGTGTCAACTTCGGAATCGGATATCCTTATCTGGCGGATTTCTTAAAACCGGATATGGATTATTGAAAACGGTTTCAGAATCGGATATGGTGCGGAAATTATCCTATCCGTTTACACCCCTACTTTCAACAATAGCTATATGAGCCAAATCAAGAGAGAAATCATAATCTTTATCTTTTATGTTTATAGGAGATGTAGCAAATTTAGCATCATGAGATGAATTGTATCTAACAGCACGTATTTCAACAAGTTTTTTCATAGCACTAACATCTTTCATAGCATTAATTTCTTCAACAAGAGCCTCATCAAGATGCACATACATATCATCACACTCATCATAAGTATCACGTGTAAATTCAGGTGAATTAACAGGTGTTTCAGCATTTTCATTAGGAATTTCAGCATTTTCAATTTGTTAAGATTTAGCAATAGTAGCATCTAAAAAGGGACATAATGAACCAGTTTCATCAGGAACAGTAGAAGCATCATCATACGTAACTTCAAATTCAGCAGTATTAACAGAACGTGCAGGTTGTGGTGGTGCAGCAAGCTTACTCAACACAGACGGAGAATCAAGCGCAGCAGCAGAGTTTTACCTTTCCATGTAGTGGATGGCACGATGGGAAACTTCTTATCAGCATTTCTTCCCATGATGAATAAATTCCAGCAAACAATATCACACTCAGGTGGGCTTACAATAAAGTTATGCTCCCCGGCAACGGCGCCAGAAAATAGTCTTGATGGCCCACAAGTATAGGGGATTGCAACATTCTTCGAGGGAAGTAAAACCCAAATTCATTGATTCGACACAAGGGGAGCCAAAGAATATTTATAAGATTTAACAGATGATTTGTCAGATCAGCTGCACCTGTGAATACACTTGCTCGAGATGGAACATCAGTAGCAACGGTTTTATAGCAGAGACAGTAGTGAAATAACAGTAGCAGGAGAATTAAGACAGCGATTGTGATTGAAGTAGACAGCAGGATTAAAATACCGTAGGCACATGGAAGGATGTACGGGCGTTGCATAGGTAATAACTTAGCATAGGCATTTGCAGATAAATAATATAAAGCATCCAAGTATTAACTAATCATAAGCATGTACTCCAATTAAGTTGTGCGTGCTCGCAATGACAAACTTGCACCTCATCTTTTGTCATGCTAGCCCGTTTGCAGCGGGGCCTCAAGGGAAACTACTGGCAATTAAGGTCCTCCTTTTAATAAAGTACCGCAACAAAGCAAGTTGCAACAATGACGTAAAACGCCGATAACGGACACTAGGCACCATGCCCTAAGAATCTTACAGCTATTACATAAGTGATCTCATCCAATCCCTACCATCCCCTCGAGCCTACAATGGTGAATTACTCACTCATGGACGGGGGAACATGCATGGTTGATGGAGAGGCGGTGGAGATGACGATGGCGATGATCCCTTTGATTCCTCGTCCCGGTAGGGTGCCGGAATAGAGACTTCTCGTCCCCGAACTAGGGTTTGCGTTGGTGGCAGCGTACGGTCGTGTTCTCTGGAAAAGTTGCTATCCCCCAAGCGTTTTAAGGTCGGAGGGGTCTTGTAGCCGCGAGGGGGTCATGAGGAGGTGGCCGAGGTGGCCACACCACCTCCTGGCGCGGCCAGAGGGGCCCCGCGCCACGGGTTGATGTGGGCCCCTCAGGCCTCTTCTCCGTTTGGTCTTCGTGGTTCCTGGTCCTCCTCGGATAGAAAATAACTTTTGGCTGTTTTTCGGGCTTTTTCCCTTAAGTTGATATTTTTACACAAAAAGGAGATAACAGAATAATTCTGCTGAAAGCAGCGTTAGTCCGCGTTAGTTGCATTCAAAACACACAAATTAGAGATAAAACAATAGCAAAAGTGTTCGGGGAAGTAGATACGTTTTGGACGTATCAGTGCGGATTGCCGAGTTCGAGGTGGCCCGCCAAAAAGATGAAGGTAAAAACACTGAGTTTTTTCCTTTGTCGTGTTGTATTTGCTGCTGCCGATGATTTAGCGTTCTTATTCATAATGTAGAATTGTTAGATCACGCCCAAGATATCTTGAAGGCATCTAATGACATGCAAGATTTTATGAATGAAGCCTCTGATTTGGTGGCCGCCAACTTGGCGTTGAAGGACGAGCACCAGAAGGCCATGGATGCCCACCAGCTCAAGTTTGCACAGGAGACTAGTCAGCTAACCGGTGAGCTAGATAGCCTGCGCAAGAAATTGGCGATTGTCGAGAAGGCGGTTGCTGAGGATATATCCAAGCAGACTTCTCGCGCCAAAACTGCTGAGGACGCACTGTCAACCCATGTATTGGAGTTGTCGGCATTCCATTACTCGGTCCTTGGTAAGATTTCCTCAATCTTCATGTTGTCGTCACAAAGCCTTTTTTTAGAACTTTAGCTAATTGTAACTATTTTCCTTGATGTAGTTGTTGCCGGCTTAGGCGATGACTAGGTTGTCAGTCTTGTACAAGCGCCATCCTGTGCCGGTCGCCAGAGATGTCGAAGTTGCCTCCGCAGCGGAGGCGGAGGGGAGCGATAGCTCTGGGCTGGAGTTACCAGCCCCCATGCTTGATCTTGGCGCCCCCCGAGCCAATGCTCAGTTATCGGCGCCATCTTTTTGTGCTTCTTGGCGGCTAGCCTCCTCCTGCTCCTGAAACAATATATCTCAACTTGTATTATCTGTAAATAACTTTTGGAGATGTAATGCTTAGGCGGGAGCCAGCTAACTTTATTTTGCTACTTAAGTAGACTTGTTGTTTATTTGGCCCGCCTTAATTTTCTTTTGACTTATATGCTTGACTTTTTTATGTTGGCAAACCTCAGCCGGGAACTTCAGCTGAAACAACCAGGGCTAGTACCATATGTTTAGAATCAGGAACCAAAGCCAACATTTTGGCGCCAAAGACACACTACTAGGCGAACCACATATAAGTAATCAAAAGTTAAGGAATTAGGCAGCGCAAAAAGTTGATTTTTGCTTTGGTTTGGCTCGAAAGCTGCAAGTATCTACCAGTTTGAACCTTTGCACGGAGCTAGAAATTAGGTATGTTAGATAGATAAGGGTATATGATTGCAACAAAAGACAAAAGATGGCATGCTTCTCAACACAGGTGAGAAACCGTAGACTTTTATTTCAGAATCATATATAACTTATTACAATCAAAAATTGCTAAGCGTAGAAAGGACGTATCTGCTCCATGTTCCAAGGCCGTCTTGTTTGCTCGAACGGGTCGTCAATGCCTTGCTTGCCTTAGTTCCTCTCCTTCCTGTCTGCTTCTTGCGCCTTTTCTTTTCTTTCGCGTCTCGGATGTTGGGCAGGTAGTAGGAACCATTGAGCAGAGCCTTTGTGACTATAAATGGTCCTTACCATGGCGGGGATAACTTATGCAAGCCTTTTCTATCTTGAATTAGGCCGAGAACCCGGTCACCTATTCTGAAGCTTCGCTTCCGCACTCTCCGGCTATGATAGCGGCGGAGTTGTTCTGATACAGGGTGGAGCGATGGAGAGCAACGTCTCTTACTTCATCCAACAAGTCTAGGCTATCATGTCTTGCATCTTCTACGTCTTGCTCGATGTAAGCTTGAACTCGTGGGGAATCATATTTCATGTCGGTGGGTAGCACCGCCTCTGCGCCATATACTAAAAAGAAATGAGTGTAGACGGTAGATCTGTTTGGCATTGTACGCAAACTTCAGAGTGCGAACTGTAACTCATATGTCCAAGCGCCGGCTGCCCTGTGTAATGGAGCTTCGAGACGAGGTTTAAATCCTGATAGGACGAGGCCGTTTGTACGCTCTACTTGTCCATTTGACTGAGGGTATGACACGGATGCCAAATCAAGCCGGATGCCGAGATGATTGCAGTATTCTTTGATGTCGCCTTGAGACAAGTTGCTTCATTATCTGTGATAATGTTGTGTGGAACTCCAAACCGTGAGATAATTCCCTAGAGGAAATTGGTGGTTGTTCTTGCCTCAAGTTTCCTGATCGGCTTGGCCTCGACCCATTTAGTGAACTTGTCTACAACAACCAATAAGTGGGTATATCGATCTTGTGCCTTCTTGAAGGGACCAACCATCCCTAAGCCCCAGACCGCGAACGGCCAAGTTATTAGGATTGTCCTGAGTAGAAACGTGGAGCCTTTGCATGTTTTCATGATGTGCTCGGCGTCTTCTTTGGCGGTTAGCAAGTAGAAACCTTGGTGGAAAGCTTTGGATACAATGGACCTGGCAGAGGCGTGATGACCGTAGGTGCCAATGTGTATATCCTTCACGATTTCCCAGCCTTCTTCTAGCAATATGCACCGCTGATAGATACCGCACGTGATTCGCTTGTATAGTTCGCCTTTGATAATTGTGAATGCTTTGACTCGCCTTATGATCTGCCTTTTCAACACCTCATCGTCTTGCGGCAACTTCTGGTCGACTAGAAAGTCGAGATAGGGGACAGTCCAATCTGGCTGGACCAGGTAGTCGGCAAGACTTGCCAGTTCTACTTGTTCTTCTGCATCGGGGTCCAACAAGTCGGCACCCTTAATGGACGGCTTGTGCAAATATTTCAGCAAAATGTCCTTTGGCACTTTTTTGCATTCTGACCCGACTCTAACAAGGGTATCTGCCACCTCGTTATCAGCTCTTTGAACATGCCGGACTTCGTAGCCCATGTATGCCGCCATTGTTGCGCTTTTCGCATCCCATGTGCCGCTTTCTTGTTGTGCGACTAAGTCAGAGTCAACATAACAGAGGATTCTCTTGACACCAAGGTCGTTTGCCACATGTTGTCCGTGAAGCAAAGCTCCGTACTCTGCTACGTTGTTGGTTGCTGTGAAATGAATCTGCAACACATAGCTGAGCTTATCGCCCTTTGGTGTGCGCAAGACAACCCCAGCTCCTGAGCCTTTGAGCATCTTTGATCCGTCAAAGTGCATGACCCAATATTCTGACTCGGGGAGTATTGCTTACTCCATGGCCTCTGTCCAGTCGGCAACAAAATCCGCACGTGCTTGAGTCTCGATGGTTGTACGTGGTTTGTAGAGTATATCGAAGGCGGCAAGCTCGATGCCCCACTTGGCGACTCGGCATGTTGATTATGTCTCCCAACGGTGCCCTGCTGATATTGTCACTGTGTGCTCCTCGAAGTAATGCCTAAGCTTTCTAGCAGCGAAGAACACGCCATAAGCCAGCTTCTGGTCATGTGGATACCTCTGCTTGGAGACGGAGAAGACTTCACTGATGCACTAGACCGGACGTTGCTCATACGTAGATTTCCTTTCTTTCCACAGCCAGGACAACACTGGCAACTACACCAGTTGTCGCGATGTAGAGCAGCATTGGTTCCTGCGATCGAGGTGCTGCTAATATGGGAGCAGACGTAAGTGCCTACTTTAGTTGCTGTAAGGCGGCATCTGCTTCTGCTGTCCACTCGAAGTTGTCGGATTTCTTCAATAGCCGGTAGAGAGGCATGACCTTTTCTCCAAGGCGGCTTATGAAACGACAGACGGCCGCCCACTACAAGAAATATGTCAACTGGTGACCCTCAATTTTGGTCACAGAAAGGTCACAATAAGTCATTTGTGACATTTTTGTGACCAAAACAGGAAGATCACATACTGAGGGTCACTAATGGCAGTATGTGACCTTTTTTTCAATTGGTCATAGATTTTTTTTTGTGACCAATCCAACTGTTTGGTCACTAGCACTCCTAGTCAGGCCACGTTGAAAAACTGAGATGGCATTCATCCGACATGGCATCCAACGTGGCGCGTGGATCAGTAACCAAATAAGATGGTTACAGACAGATTGAGCCCAATCCAGTTGTGTCATCTAAATGTGCCTAGCCCAAAAAGCAAGCCTTTCTAAATTTGTTTTTTATTTAATTCAATAGGTTAAATGGGCCAAGCCCATGCACTGCACGGTCCCACTTGTCATTCTGGCCCCACTTCTCAGACGGACAGACCCACTAGTCAGGCCAAACCCACTTGTTAGGTTGGACCCACCCGTTAGGCGACCCCACCTGTCAGTGTGGATCCACCTGTCAGGTTAGACCCACTTGTCAGTCGACCCCACCTGTCACTTTGGATCCCACCTGTCAGGTTGGACCCACCGGTCTGGCGAGCCCACCTGTCAGTGTGGATCCCACCTGCCAGAGTGGGTCCTAGTTGTCAGTGGGTCCCACATGTCAGAGTGGGTCCTAGTTGTCAGTGGGTCCCTCCTGTCAGAGTGGGTCCCACATGTTAGGGTGGGTCCTAGTTGTCAGTGGGTCCCGCGTGTCAGAGTGGGTCCGAAATGCGTCCCACCTGTCAGAATTTTTTGGGTCCCAACTGTCAGAAATTTCTGGTCCCACCTAACATAATTTTTGGGTCCCACCTGTCAGAAATATTTGGGTCCCACCTGTCAGAATTTTTTTGGGTCCACATGCAAGAAATCAATTTGGTCCAACATGTCAGAATTTGATGGGTCCCATCTGTCAGTCCTATGTTGGCCCACATGGCAAAGAATACAATACAATGCAACACATAATCAAACTGGAATCACAGGCTACATTGCTATAAATCATTAGGACATAATTTGTGGTCCGAATTGCCAACAAAGGCATCCAAATGACAGTGGTCCAAATTGCCAACAATGGCATGCATATGTTAACAAACAGCAAAAAGCCAGAACGGATCCAAAAATGGATCAACAGTTAACTGATAGGCACGAATGGATCAAGCAACAACCAACCTAAGTAGGCTTAGCAGCCATGAGAGCAATCCTCTGAGCAAACTGCTGTCGTTGTTCTTCCGTATTCTTGAACATGAGTTCATATTTCTCGTCGCAGGCAGCATGTGCAGCTTCAAGCTCTTCAGTCCTCTTCCAAAGTGAAGAAACTTCTTCCAGCATGCATTCACTTTTCTTTTCAGCTCGTGCAAGGTTCTCCTTGAGCTCTTGGACATGGGATGCCGCCTTGGTGCAGGATGATCTTGACTGCAGCCCAGCATTCACCAAGAATGTGCTCGAAGGGCATGTTGCAGTCAGCACTTGACCAACAACTTCCACATCGGACACTTCATGTTGGCCTTGAATTATCGGGGCATCAAGCTTCTCCTCCATCTTAGCCTACCAGGAACAATTAAGATAAAAATAACAACAAGTATATTAGAAGATGCAACATTCTACATCTAATTCAACTTCTACTGGCACCGCAGTAATTTTGGTACTAGGTCTACAACAACACAATGAGATAAGCTAGAGACAAGTTTGAACAAGCAAACACAAAGTTTATATATATTGCAGACTGAGTAAACAAATTCAAAAATAGAGCAACAAGCAAATACAACAGCTCAAAATAGACCTTGCACTACAGCAGGAAGCAAACACAATAGCTAAAATGACTTACAATTGCTATCTTGGCTGCTCTGATAAGCATTTCACTGAGCTCATGTGTGTGACCCCGAACACCCCAATCGCATTCAGCTCCTCATCACCTTTGAGCTTCTCCCTCTAATGTTGTTCAACAAGTATCAAACCACAAGTCAGCAGGAATGATGCTAATTGGGCCTAATAAGATAAAATATGCTTTGCTCTTACAGCGGCATGGATAGTTGCTTCATAGGACCTGGAACCGGTTGTATGCTGGAACTCAACCTTCTTTCGATTATTCGAGTTAGAGAGACAGGTTTTCTACCAAAACAATGTACAAAAAGATGATCACATACATGAGAACAAAATCTGAAAGCATGTACATGCAAACAGCAGCAGATACATATAAGTACATGTAATAATACCAAGGGCACATGTACAGGCATAGCTTGTGTTTTGGTGTGTTCCACAAATTCAATAGAGCATACCATTCATCATCATTCAGGTCCTTTACTAGAGAGTTGATGCTAAGATATTAGCATTAACTGGATCAAAGTATTTCTTTTTGATCTTGTGCCGCCTATTCTTTGATACTACCTGCAACTTCTTGGTACATGCTTCCTTTATGGCCTTCGATTTGGTGTCCATGTTAAAATTTCCTTACATATGAAGCAAACAAGCAACAGACATTATTATTGATCATATGAAAGGTATAAAATAAAGAAAGAAAAAACATCCAACAAAGAATCACAAAGAGGTAAGTAACTTACATCAACTTTGCCGATGTAGTCCTTGATCAAGTTGGCATCTTTTTTGTAATCCTTGAAATGGGGAAGAACTGGTGTATGGATTCTAGCAGTATATCCACACTCTGATGCAAACTTGGTAGATAGCACAGGCTCCTCAGAAGCTGTCTTCCCTTCAGCAATTCGAATTGTCACCTTGGAACCCATCGTCTTAGTCATCCTTTCCAGTCCTTTGCCTTTTCTCCTACGCACAGCAGCCACAATTGCATTGCCTGAATAGGAAACAAACTTTGATTAGGACCAAACATTTCACATTCTTCATCAAAAAGTAATGTAAATTTTCTCAATGAATGTGGAAATGACATGGCAATCATGTGGCATGTAATCAAATAGAAGCAAACAAGAGAGTAAGAGACAACAGTCATAGATGAACTTGCCTTAATCACCAGTACGCAGCTTGGTTTCTTGCTGAGTTCCTTCATCATCACAAAAGGGTTTATTGTCATCAAAGAAAGGTTGCCTTACATTTAATGGTCCAACCGGGATGACGAGTGTGTGCATAGTGCTTCCGTCATCCTCATCACCTTGCTTCAACAGCCTGCTTTGCTTTGTTTCTGGTAACTCTAGCAGGAGCAGGGTCCTGAACTTCTTGCAATCTCTTTGTGTTTCCAGGGGCTATCCCAAACACCCTAGAAGGAGCCATTTGACTGAGTGTTTCTTCTGGGCTTGCGAGACTCCTCTTCTTCTTCTTCTTAACAGCACACCTTTTCCTCCTAATAGTAAACTTGTGTGCCTTCTATAAATAGCAAAGCCAGAAGCATGAGTTCAAAAGTAATAAAATGCTGCAAGAACAGAATGAAGTAAAAGAACATGGAAAGGAAATAGCAAACAACTAATCTCAACCATCCAAACAAGATAGAGTTGCACCTGCACAGTCGTGTCCAATAAACAGTCATCGACTTGTTCATCAATAACTTCCTCGTTGCAAGGATCATAGTCCGAGCTTTCAGATTGTGTGATGGCAGACATGGAGGATTCAGCGGTACTTGCACTACCTTCTCGATTAACCCCATTATTGTTTCTAAGCAAATTCACTAAAGCAGGGAGACCAAGGGACATTAACATACTGTTGTTGCTCATCATGGTCCTAGCTCTAATCTTCTCGATTTCAGTAAGTGGTTCCACTTTACATGAACAAGAAAATATAACCATTAGATGAATGGTTGAAATGCATAGGAAGCAAGACAACACAATCAGCCAAGGTGTTTAAATAAGCTTCTAGTATCATAATTATACTACATTAACAGGCAGAAAGCTTGACATTAAAACCTACCAAAACCATCAAAATCTTTTTAATATGCAACAAGTATTAACAGGACATGGAATCATTTCGATATGCAACAAGTATTAACAGGACATGCAATCATTTCAATATGCAACAAGTATTAACATGGCATGGAAACTACCATTTCAATATGCAACATAACACCAAATCAATCCAATTCATTTCAATTTGCAAAACATAGGATACATTTGATTGTGATTGCATAGCAGTTCAATACAAAAAGGATACTGTATGCACAAGCTAGGCACATTACTGTACAAAGCATAGACAAAATCATTTGAAAAACTTGCAGCGCATTCAAGTGTACCAATTTACATACCAACGGCAGGCTGCCTCTTTGTTGGCTTACTCCCCATTGCTGATCTTGACGTGGTTGGATTGGTGCCGCTAGGTTGTTGATGTCCACTTGCCCTATGTGACTGGACAAACGAATGTAAATTAACTAGATGTAGCAACGATAAAAGCCTCATGGTTCTTGCAAAAAAGAATGAAGCAAGCAATTAATTGCAAAACACCTTTTATCTGACCAATTCCCCTTGCTTGGCTCTATTTAACCGGTGGAATTCCTTGATAGTTTCCTACAATATCCATTTGGTTAGATGGCAGTACCAGAATGCAGTGAAGAGCATAACATGTCAATACTACAATAAGGAACACATCTGAACATATACACTTCATGGATTCAAAGAACTAGTTACTAGAAGAGGACATGAAAAGTGAATGAATGGCATGTAACGAAGGAAAAAACAAAAGGTATTTATACTAAATATCAATCATGTGCAAAAACAAAAGCTGGAAACCCTAACGGCCTAACCCTAGCCATGGCATGAAACCCTAACGGACTAACCCTACTACTACTGCAGCAAGGAGGAACGTAGATCCTAACCCTAGCCACCATATGAAACGCTAACCGCCAAACCCTAGCCCGTGGCATGAAACCCTAACGGACTAACCCTACTACAATGGTATGTAGACCGGAGATCCCCATCGTGTCATGATAGCACGGACATGGCATGAAACCCTAACCCTAGCTCTGCAACCAGATGGAAGAGGAGCTGAGGAGCACGAGGAGATCAGGAGATGAACAGAGGAACTCGCCTGAACTCATCGTCTCGTCGATTTGACCCGCATGTGCCGTCGTTATCGGAGCGAGTGTGGCCGCCGTCGTCCTCCTATGGCCTCCGCTGCTCGCCTCGTGGGTGGGGATGGGTGGGTGGGGTGGGGAATGGGGAACGAGTGGACGTGACAGTGGAGGAGAGGGCTCGGTATAGATGGGTGGGTGTCTTTTTCTCTTTTGTTAGGGGCATACCAGTCATTTCCTGTCTTGGTAGGTGGGGAATTGTCAAAATCTGAAATTTTAGATGGAGGAGCCGGAAAATGAGAGGGAAAAGTGAAAATTTTCAGATTAGTATAACCACAGTCAAAACACCCCTATTTTGTGAAGCAGGAGCCGACAACATGTTTTCAAAATGGAATTTCACAATTTACTTAAATACTTAGGACCTATGTAATGAACAATTTAACCTTTGTTTGCAACAACAACATTTTTAGGCACTGTTGGTAAAAAGACAAAACCCTGTCGAATCAGCTGGAAATGCCAGAAATTTGAACTGTAGGTGCCTCGTATGTTGCTCCTATTTTTACTCAAAAATCATTTTTAGGTTCACAACATGTGATATCATTGGAGATACATCTTTTGTTTTGGAAGGTTCTACCCTTAGCTAAGAACGACATCGCCGCCCGTTTTGACATTGTTTTGAAACCGACATAAGAAATTAAAAAAATCGTAAAATATTAAAACCTCCGTGTAGCGTCATTTTATGTGCCCCATTATCCATTAAAAATTATAAACATTGAAAATGTGAACTATTTGGAAAAGTTGTTCACAGAAAAAAGCTATCATGTATGAAGTTTCTTGGCTATCGAGCCACATGACCAATGTTACGGTCTAAATCGTGACATAGTATTTCTAACTGAGGTCATATTGTGCACATAAGTGCCCCTTGGCATGACACACACATCTCATACACATAGTTTTCTATTTTATTGTGTAGAAAAGTCATTTTCCATTTCCTAATCGTAAAAACACCACTGTTTTGTGAAGCATGTACCGACAACATGTTTTCAAAATGGAATTTCACAGTTTATTTTAATACTTAGGACCTATGTAATGAACATTTCAAACTTTGTTTGCAACAACAACATTTTTAGGCTTTGTTGGTAAAAAAGACAAAACCCTGTCGAATCAGCTAAAATGTCGGATATTTGAGCAGTAGGTGCCTCGTATGATGCTCCTATTTTTCGTCATAAATAATTTTTAGGTTCACAACATGTGATTTCATGGGAGATACATATTTAGTTTTGGAAGGTTCCACCGTTAGCTAAGAACGGCATCGCCGAGCGTTTTGACCTTGTTTTGAAACCGACATAAGAAATTTAAAAAACATCGTAAAATAGTAAAACTTTCACGTAGCGTCATTTTATGTGCCCCATTATCCATTAAAAATTATAAACATGGAAAAAGTGAAATATTTGGAAAAGGTGTTCACAGAAATGAGCTATTATGTATGAAGTTTCTTGGCTATCGAGCCACATGACCAATGTTACGGTCAAAATCGTGACATAGTTTTTCTGACTGAGGCCATATTGTGCACATATGTGCCTCTTGGCATGACACACACATCTCATACACATAGTTTTCTATTTTGTTGTGTAGAAAAGTCATTTTCCATTTCACAATAGTCAAAACACCGTTGTTTTGTGAAGCAGGTACCGACAACATGTTGTAAAAATGGAATTTCACAATTTCTTTAAATACTTAGATCCTATGTAGTGAACAATTCAACCTTTGTTTGCAACAACAACATTTTTAGGCACTGTTGATAAAAAAGACAAAACCTTGTCGAATCAGATGTAAATGCCGGAAATTTGAACAGTAGGTGCCTCGTATGATGCTCCTATTTTTCCTCAAAAATCATTTTTAGGTTCACAACATGTGATTTTATGGGAGATACATCTTTAGTTTTGGAAGGTTCCACCCTTAGCTAAGAACGGCATAGCCTACCGTTTTGACATTGTTTTGAAACCGACATGAGAAATTAAAAAAAATCGTAAAATAGTAAAATCTTCACGTAGCGTCATTTTATGTGCCCCATTATACATTAAAAATTATAAACATGGAAAAAGTGAACTATTTGGAAAAGGAGTTAACATAAATGAGCTATCATGTATGAAGTTTCTTGGCTATCGAGCCACATGACCAATGTTACGGTCAAAATCGTGACATAGTTTTTCTGACTGAGGCCATATTGTGCACATATGTGCCTCTTGGCATGACACACACATCTCATACACATAGTTTTCTATTTTATTGTGTAGAAAAGTCATTTTCCATTTCACAATAGTCAAAACACCGTTGTTTTGTGAAGCAGGTACCGACAACATGTTGTCAAAATGGAATTTTACAATTTATAGAAATACTTAGGCCTATGTAATGAACAATTAAACCTTTGTTTGCAACAACAACGTTTTTAGGCATTGTTATTAAAAAAGATAAAACCCTGTAGAATCAGTGTGAAATGCCGGAAATTTGAACAGTAGGTGTCTCGTATGATGCTCCTAATTGTCCTCAAAAATCATTTTTAAGTTCACAGCATGTGATTTTATGGGAGATACATCCTTAGTTATGGAAGGTTCCACCCTTAGCTAAGAACAACATCGCCGACCGTTTTGACATTGTTTTGAAACCGACATAAGAAATTGAAAAAAAATCGTAAAATAGTAAAACCTTCACATAGCGTCATTTTTTGTGCCCCATTTTCCATTAAAAAAATTAAACATGGAAAAGTTGAACTATTTGGAAAAGGTGTTCATAGAAATGAGCTATCATGTATTAAGTTTCTTAGCTATCGAGCCACATGACCAATGTTACGGTCGAAATCGTGACATAGATTTTCTGATTGAGGCCATATTGTGCACACATGTTCCCCTTGGCATGACACACACCTCTCTTACACATAGTTTTCTTTTTTATTGTGTACAAAAGTGATTTTCCATTTCCTAATCGTCAAAACATCGTTGTTTTGTGAAGCAGGTACCGACAACATGTTGTCAAAATAGAATTTCACAATTTATTTAAATACATAAGTCCTATGTAATGAACAATTCAACCTTTGTTTGCAACAACAACATTTCGAGCCACTGTTGGTAAAAAAGACAAAACCCTGTCGAATCAGCTGGAAATGCCGTAAATTTGAAAAGTAGGTGCCTCGTATGATGCTCCTGTTTTTCCCTAACATGTGATTTCATGGGAGATACATCTTTAAATTTGGAAGGTTTCACCCTTAGCTTAGAACAGCAACGGCGACCGTTTTAACCTCGTTTTGAAACCGCCATAGGAAATTTAAAAAAAATCGTAAAATAGTAAAACCTTCACGTAGCGTCATTTTATGTGCCCCATTTTCCATTAAAAAATTTAAACATGGAAAAGTTGAACTATTTGGAGAAGGTGTTCAGAGAAATGAGCTATCATGTATTAAGTTTCTTGGCTATCGAGCCACATGACCAATGTTACGGTCGAAATCGTGACATAGATTTTCTGACTGAGGCCATATTGTGCACATATGTGCCCCCTTGGCATGACACACACATCTCATACACATAGGGTTTAGGGAATTTCACAATTTATTTAAATACATAGGACTTATGTAATGAACAATTCAACCTTTGTTTTCAAGAAAAACATTTTTTAGCATTGTTGGTAAAAATGACAAAACCCTATCGAATCAGCTGGAAATGCCAAAAATTTGAACAGTAGGTGCCTCGTATGATGCTCCTATTTTTTATCAAAAATCATTTTTAGGTTCACAACATGTGATTTTATGGGAGATACATCTTTAGTTTTGGAAGGTTCCACCCTTAGCTAAGAACAGCATCGCCAACCGTTTTGACATTATTTTGAAACCGACATAAGAAATTAGAAAAAATTGTAAAATAGTAAAATCTTCACGTAGCGTCATTTTATGTGCCCCATTATGCATTAAAAATTATGAACATGGAAAAAGTGAACTATTTGTAAAAGGTGTTCACAGAAATGAGCTATCATGTATGAAGTTTCTTGGCTATCGAGCCACATGACTAATGTTACGGTCAAAATCGTGACATAGTTGATCTGACTAAGGCCATATTGTGCACACATGTGCCCCTTGGCATGACACACACATCTCATACACATAGTTTTCTTTTTTTTTGTGTAGAAAAGTGATTTTCCATTTCCTAATCGTCAAAACATCGTTGTTTTGTGAAGCAAGTACCGACAACATGTTGTCAAAATGGAATTTCAAAATTTATTTAAATACTTAGGTCCTATGTAATGAACAATTCAAACTTTGTTTGCACCAACAACATTTTTAGCCACTGTTGGTAAAAAAGACAAAACCCTATCGAATCAGTTGGAAATGCCGGAAATTTGAAAAGTAGGTGCCTCGTATGATGCTCCTATATTTCGTCAAAAATAATTTTTAGTTTCACAACATGTGATTTGATGGGAGATACATCTTTAGTTTTGGAAGGTTCCACCCTTAGATAAAAACGACATCGCCGACCGTTTTGACATTGTTTTGAAACCGACTTAAGAAATAAAAAATCATCATAAAATAGTAAAACCTTTGCGTAGCGTCATTTTATGTGCCCCATTATCCATTAAAGGTGTTCACAAAAATGAGCTATCATGTATAAAGTTTCTTGGCTATCGAGCCACATGACCAATGTTACGGTCGAAATCGTGACATAGTTTTTCTGACCTAGGTCATATTGTGCACACATGTGCCCCTTTGCATGACACACACATCTCATACACATAGTTTTCTATTTTATTATGTAGAAAAATCATTTTCCATTTCCTAATCGTCAAAACACCGCTGTTTTGTGAAGCAGGTACCGACAACATGTTGTCAAAATGGAATTTCACAATTTATATAAATACTTAGGCCTATGTAATGAACAATTCAACCTTTGTTTGCAACAACAACGTTTTTAGGCATTGTTATTAAAAAAGATAAAACCCTGTAGAATCAGTGTGAAATGCCGGAAATTTGAACAGTAGGTGTCTCGTATGATGCTCCTAATTGTCCTCAAAAATCATTTTTAAGTTCACAACATGTGATTTTATGGGAGATACATCTTTAGTTTTGGAAGGTTCCACCCTTAGCTAAGAACAGCATCGCCGAACGTTTTGACATTGTTTTGAAACCGACATAAGAAATTAAAAAAAATCGTAATATAGGAAAAATCTTCACGTAGCGTCATTTTAAGTGCCCATTATTCATTAAAAATTATAAACATGGAAAAAGTGAACTATTTGGAAAAGGTGTTTACAGAAATGAGCTATCATGTATTAAGTTTCTTAGCTATCGAGCCACATGACCAATGTTACGGTCGAAATCGTGACATAGATTTTCTGACTGAGGCCATATTGTGCACACATGTTCCCCTTGGCATGACACACACCTCTCTTACACATAGTTTTCTTTTTTACTGTGTACAAAAGTGATTTTCCATTTCGTAATAGTCAAAACATTGTTGTTTTGTGAAGCAGGTACCGACAACATGTTGTCAAAATAGAATTTCACAATTTATTTAAATACATAAGTCCTATGTAATGAACAATTCAACCTTTGTTTGCAACAACAACATTTCTAGCCACTGTAGGTAAAAAAGACAAAACCCTGTCGAATCAGCTGGAAATGCCGAAATTTGAAAAGTAGGTGCCTCGTATGATGCTCCTGTTTTTCCCTAACATGTGATTTCATGGGAGATACATCTTTAAATTTGGAAGGTTTCATCCTTAGCTTAGAACGGCAACGGCGACCGTTTTAACCTTGTTTTGAAACCGCCATAAGAAATTTAAAAAAAATTGTAAAATTGTAAAACCTTCACGTAGCGTCATTTTATGTGCCCCATTATCCATTAAAAATTATAAACATGGAAAAAATGAACGATTTGGAAAAGTTGTTCACATAAATGAGCTATCATGTATGAAGTTTCTTGGCTATCGAGCCACATGACCAATGTTACGGTCCAAATCGTGACATAGATTTTCTGACTGAGGCCATATTGTGCCCATATGTGCCCCTTGGCATGACACACACATCTCATGCACATAGTTTTCTATTTTATTGTGTATAAAAGTCATTTTCCATTTCCTAATCGTCAAAACACCGCTGTTTTATGAAGCAGGTACCGACAACATGTTGTCAAAATGGAATATCACAATTCAACCTTTGTTTGCAACACCAACATTTTTAGGCATTGTGGTAAAAAGACAAAACCCTATGTATTGAAAACTATACTATTTGTCATTTCAAACGGTGAATTCTATTTTGTGTATTGAAAACTAGTGTTTTTTCATTGTTCTGAATTTGGAACACAAAGTGAGATTCTGTAAAATTGGTCCATTCATGCGACCATATGGCCCATTAAGCAGACAAAAGGTCGTGAGCGTGCGTCGGTGAGAGTCCATTCAGTCAGTTGTTCCTCCTCTCAGACTGTTCCTCCTCTCTTCCCTCTCTCCCTCTCTCTCTCTTGTTTTCAATATGTGCTTATATCTTCCAATCTTAACTTCTTCTTTGTTCTTCAACTACTTCAGAGGGGAAGACAAGCAAGAGATTGAAGCATGAGTTCTTCCAATCGAAGAGCATAGGAATCCACCAGAGAAGCAAGAGAAGCACGAGTTCTTGCAATCTAAACTCACGGGTAAGTTATCTTCTACTCCCTCCGATCCCAATACAAACTTGGGCACACCCGAAGCTCACCCTCCACGCCAATCTTTTCAGACCAGAGGGAGTATCACTCATCAAGTTGCGGTTTTCCCCTTGTTTGATCTATTTCCCCTAGTTAGTAACCTTCTTGTTTGTGCTTTCATAGGATTAGGGTTTTTATTCGCATGCATGAACATTTGAATCTAAACTTCCCCTTCTTGTTCAACTTTTACAGAACTGCTTCCTCTACTTCTTCATCGGAGAGGAAGACCATCTGCCCGGTGAGATCTGTTTTATCCTTGTAGTTGCAGTTGTTCTTTCTTAAATGGATTTGTAGAAATAGTTTGCTTCGTGGCGGTTCAATGTTTCCAACTGCTTGCCTGTATTGAAAATTAATTTGGTGTCCAATGTTTTATGTAGTAATGGATACTGAGTTATGCAAACTCTGCTACCAGCCTACTTCCAACTGTGGTAGATCTATCCGTTCGGCCATTCCGTGTGTTATACACATGACGAAAAACTTCAAAGATTACGTGGTAATGTACAATTATGTAATCACATATATTTAATCACAATTTTCGCTTTTATATCATTTGGCTTCAGATTGTTTGCTGGCTAAATATGCCGAGATGCTTTTAAAAACAGGTTGTCCCTTGTTATTTCAAGGTGAAGATGGATGAAAGAGCAGACAAGTGGCTGCTGGCTGAGACACAGCAACTAGTTCATGGGGTGGTAAGATTGCGTCGGTATGACTTCAATGTCTGTAGGAATGAGGACAAGACTTGAATCTGTGGCGCATACTGGAGGGCCTTCCAGAGGGAACATGTTGTAGTGAAAGGAGACTACATAAAAATGGAAATCGACCATGGTGAATAAGAATACGACAAGGCTCCTATAACTTCATATCCAGCACATGTTGTTCTTTCTGTGTTTGACATTAATGGGGAGAAGAAGCCCAGAGTGCCTCTGCCTGATATGATTCTTGAACTGTCGTCTAATTCAGTATGAAATTTGATATAGTAGTTTCTTTGAATGACAGGAAGAACATAGAGTTTAATTTTAACTGAGTTTGCTTGATTGTAAGAAATGACTATTCTCTAATTAAATTTCTTTATTGTTTACGAGACTCCCTGTTTGAAGTTTGTTCTTCAATAAGGCCAACAATCATGAAGTCTACCATTTTAAAACCATGTACCATAATAGAGAAAACTATGGCTTCCATTAAGTGGGAAGTATATAAAGAGGTTCACAGGTTTGAAGAGGAAGACTTCTACCATTTACCAAATCTTCAGTACTATGTGCACAAGATCACACAGCGTGAAGCGCGAGATGGATATCTGGTAATTAATTTGTTACATCGTTAAATATGCATAGCATGTATAAATGATTGAATTATATGTGCATAAAATACGCTACGTGCTAATCACTCTATATTCTTTTTTCAGCTCCTACCTAAGGACCTCATCCAAGGTTACAGTTACCGTCGTGCTGGAGATGTGATGTACTGGAACAGATGCATAACTGAGCCTACTTGGGGCAAGTATGCTCCACGTTATGAGGGCAAACCATGTACAAGTCTTTTGCTGTACACTGGATTCAAGGAATTCTGCGCGTAGAACAACTTGGTCGCAGGCTCAGTCATAACTGTGAAGGTTGAGGTCAGAGAACTGTGCGTGGCCCTAGAAATTGAGAAGATGTAGTTCCAGTATAGTTATGTTAGGACTGTTATTAGTTATGTTAAGACTGTTGTGAATTCAGCTGGTTTGTGAAGTACTCATTATTAGTTATGTTAAAGACTGCTGCTGTAATATGGTTAGTATCATGCTGTAATATTGGCTCATATGTGATGTGAACTCTGTTATATGGTTAGTAGTTGTAGTATTGTTCATTACGTGTCATCATTTTATGTGCCCCATTATATATGCCTTCGCGTAGCGTCATTTTATGTAGTTGGTACTGGATACATATGCAATTTCATCAAATAGCACATCAAACACTGCCAACATAATCGCAGATATATAGATAGACCAAATAAATGTCACAAAGTCATATAACTATATATCTCACAGCTAGCTAGTGCTAGCTAGAGTTACATTAAAGGAAACAGAACACATGCATGTTCCATATATATATATATATATAGCTGACCAACCAGAGAAACAAACACTTATTGAGTACAATAAGGAGCACACTAGCTAAACAAGAAAAAACACTTATTGAGTACATTGTTCTTAGTGGAAAAGGATGAAACAAAATAAAAGACACTTATTGACTGAAGAAACAAGATCCCCTAAACCTCAACGGGCTCCCAATGGTCATCAGTGCAGGCCCTGCTGTAGACAGCACTTAAATCTCTGTCGCATGACCTTGAAATCTCAGTGATAGTCTGCACCATGTAAAACTTAAGCATCATACCACTGACTAGGAAGTGAGCAACCTTCAGAACCTTCGTGTCGTCTCTAGCACGATCAAACTTGATATACATGTAACCATCCTGGTCGACAGCGAAAATTTAGTGGCCTGGGCATGGTACCACACAGATTGCATATAGAAAATCTCCAGGGGACATTGCAAATCTGATGTTAACATTCATTACATTTTCTACTGGCCCTTCCTCTATCCCTAGGATTTTCATGGTACTTAGTGACATCTCTGGGTTGATGTGGCTCTCCATGTCCTCTGACAGTGAAGTGTACCGTGACGGGTACCCTAGCAGCATGTTCCCCTCTAGGCAAGCGCGAAATGACTGCACAAGGCCTCATAAGGAGTGTCTTCACTTTGTGGTAGTGCACTAATTGATGCTAGCTTGTAGATCTTGATATACTGGTGGTCAAAATTAAACTGAACATTTATGGTGTCTAGCATTTCAGCATCAGCAGGGGCTCTGCACCTAATAACTAGTTGGGCCTCCCTAGTGTGGTTCACAGCATACATGAATTCACTCTTCAACATTATCTTTTTTACATGGAGAGCACTATTGTAGCGTACCTGCACTTAAAATATGGCAAGGTACCTGTGTATAGTGCAAATCACTGGATCGATTTCGTTTGCACACACAGTTTACGATGTAATATCACAACAAAGTATATCAATTTTATTACATCGATGATCCAGACTTAGAAAATATTCTTTACAACGTGCATAGCATAAAGCTAGCACAGAAAGAGTAAACAGCGGAAATACAATAGCAGTGAGTCTCTATCATCTTCATGTTTCCACAGGCAAAAACATGTTGGTTGGAGACTCGAAACCTTTAAACGAAACCTCACTCGTCATCTGAACAATCTGCAATAAAAATATTGCAACAACGTGGGTTAGATTCCATTAAAAATGGAGTCTAGCAAGTGACACTATGGTGGACACTTTGTGGAATAACTCTAATAACCTATATGCTTATTTGGCTGGTGGAGTTTAAGGCTATTTTGCATAAAGCCAATTTTTCCTAACTCTTTGGAAAACACCTTTCTCCTATTCCAGACATTCTTGGCATGAAAACCACCGCCTCATTCTACCCTTGTTCACCCATCAAGTTTTATCTTAGAAATTGGAATGGTGGAATCCTCCGCTGACGCTTGTGATCAGCAACTCAAATTGTCCGTACTGGGGACACGGCTAAGTACTTAGTTTTACACTCTGCAGAGGTAGTGCACGTTCACCATTGTACCCATTCAGCCCAAACTATCCTTTACACGCTGATGTGATAAGGAAAAGGAGAAGAATGAGACAAGATATTTCAGAAGCATTTTCCCTCCCACTCTAGCTTTACCCGTTCCACCTAACACTCTCTACATCTGCTTGTCAAGCCGGGGCGAGTCCATGCAACATAGTTGATCAAGCCAGAGCCCATATGGCAATGGCTGCACTGGAAGCAATCGTCACTCGGAGTTCTTCAGATCCCTTTGTTCCCTATGTGGTCATCCGCAAGTACACGTACTCCAGGAACCATAGACATGGGCCTGAGTAGCCACTCAACTCGACACCATATACAACCAATCCACCCAGGAGGTTCTTTAACAACTTAGTAGAATCTTTATTAACTTAGTAGAAAGAGAGAAAGACTTAGAGAATAAAGGGGGTTGGTCTTCTTGGACTTCCTCTTGATTTTTCTTCTAAGTACTTCTACTCCTTGGAGATGCTTCTGAAGTCTTGTCTTCTTGGATAAGTCCTTTATTGGCCTTCTAGCTCCTTGTTGAAAATCCTAAGTGTCTAAGTGCATAGCACTTTTACCCATATTCTAAGTTGAAAAAAGTCCTAACTTAGAGAAAATAATGAAGAGATTTTCCTATGAGAAGTATATCTATATGAGACAATATGTTATGCTTGCAATGCACTTTTAATCATAAGAAACACCATACTAATTTTTGTGATATTTATAAAGTATGCATGAGGCTATAAATGTAATTTAATTAATTTCTATTTTTGCAAAATATAAATAAAGGAATAAATATAAGATTAAAGTTTTCTGTGATTAAATTTTTATAATCAAAATTTTATAAATAGTGTAAATAGACAGAGGAGATTTAAATAAATTTATAGCAATTGGATTTACTCAACAATAATGTTTCTATCAAAAGTTATGTCAAAAATAGTCAAACTATTCAAATTAAGGGTATGATTATTAAATCGTCAAAACTATTCTCAAAAAATATTTTCTAACAGAAAAATAATATAACACATATTCTAAGAATTCCAAAACAATTTTATTTGCAATTTTTGGAATTATAGACTTAAAGTTCTGACAAATATACTCAAATCATCCATTTGAGATTTCAATAATTTAAACTAAGTCAAATTGGAATTCCGACAGATCTAAAATATTCTACATGTCAAGGGCTTTCCAAAAATATAAAATTTAGTTATGTGGTTAAAAAATTATGAAGGTTTGAAATTCAGGGACTAATCTGTAAATATGCCAAATTAAACTAAATCAAAATTTTATTTTCCATGTCAGCGCTGACTGGGCTGCTGAATCAGCGTTGACTATATCTGATCTGGATCGTCAGATCAAGATCTGACAGACGATAGCAAACCGTACCAGTTCGCTAAAGACTTCTAATCGTGGCCGCTAAATTTAGATCGGGCAGTCACGGGGCACTGACCTAAGGGTGGCGGCGCGAATACCGGAGATGGAGGGGACGGCGGCGGTGCGCCTAGGGCGTGGACACTCCGGTGCCTCCGGTGATTCTCCCGGCTCGAGAAGGCGATGGCGACGAGCGGGGCAAGGTTGCGGAGTTGATGGATGTGGTGACGATCTCGGATTTGTCCCGAAACGACGGGGACGCGTTACCGGCGATGCTTCCAATGCCGACGAGCTCGGTGAGCACCCACCGATCGATTTAGCTGCGTAGGAGAGACGGGGAGGGGTTAGGAAGATACACAATATCGAGGGGAAGGGGGTTCGAGGGGTCTCGGACTCGGGTTCGTCCTCACCTCGCCGGAGATCGAAGAAATGGCGGCGGCATGAAGAACTCCAGCGAGCTCTCGCGGCAGCCAGGGGGCGTCTTAGAGGCTAGGGTTTGGGGCAAAAGATGCGACGGGAGCTGGGGTATTTATGGGGGTGCTCGGGAGGAAACAAATCGCGTGATTTGTGCTCGGATTTTGGAAGGGATCAATTGCGTGATTTACGGCCGGAGGAGGAAGAAGGAGTGATGTCATCGCTGGCGTCATCGGTTTTTCTTTTTCTAATTTTTCTATTTAATTCATATCTTTTGATTTAAGTGTCCAAATGAAGTCAGATAAATTTCTAAAATTTTGTAAAAACAATATCTTTCTGTTAAAAAGTTGTGGGCATGTTTTGAACACTTTTTAAAATTAATATTTTGAATTATTCATAAAATGCAAATTTGCCCATTTAGGTCAACTTTGAAATTAGGAATTTAATAAATTTATTCGAGGTTAAATAAAATTTATGAAATTACCGCATTCATATATATTTGATATTATGTTATCTTACTCTCATTATCAATAACCATTAAATTTTATTTTGGTAGAATAGTAAATAACAAATTATATTTTGTTTTAAAAGAAATGGGAAAAATAGTTTATTCATTTTCAAACTAATAATACTTGCGCAAAATTTGTTTCATAATATGATAAATCATTTGAAAAATCCATATATGCATTTGGAAAACATTCTACATTTATCATATTTCTCATGTTGAAATTATTCATGAAAACCATCTTTATGTTTTGAAAGTTGATGGAAATGATTTAAATTTTTGACCAAAATATAATTTTAGGTTTAAGAAATACTTTATACTCCCTCCGATTCATAATATAAGGTGTCTAAGGTTTTGTCACGGATATTAAGACGCCAGTATTTTACATGCGATGGACTAATGTTGTTTTGAAAAAAATCGAGAGAGAGGACATCCTAATAGTCATAAATTGAAAACAATAGGTCAAATCTCTCTGTTCCAGATAGTGACTAGCTTTTCGATTAGTAAAATTATCTATAAATCGCGATACACCTTATATTTTGGAATTTTTCTCAAAATCTTAGGAACCTTATATCAAGGAATGGAGGGAGTATAAAATAATTTAAACTAAACTCCAAAATTTTAAATAGTGATTAGCTGGATATTTTAACTTTTAAATATCTAGAAAATGCTATGAAGTCTTTTAAAGTTGATTTTCTTATGCTTTTATAGTTTCATCTTAAAAAAATAAAAGTTTAAATTTTAGTGATTTTCAAACATTATAAAATGTTGGGATGTTACAACTATAAATCCCATCTTTGTTGTATCGTGAACAATTCTTGACAATGAACACATCATTTACAGGCCCAGGGTTGATCCCAAGGTAGTCCAGCACAACACGTGACACTGCTTGCCTCCTAGACTCAACAACATAAGCCATTGTTCCTCTAAATTTCATTAAAAATAGATAGGACCAACAGAATAATAATCAGAAAAAAGATCAAAATAACAGTACAAAACATTGATGAATACATGCCTATAATGGTGTTGATAAACTAGCCTATCAGATCACAGATGAATACATGCCTATCAGAGCAATAAATTTAGAAATACATTGAGGATATCAAGCAATTCATACAACATTTTATATATTAGAGAAACATTGAGGAACATGCCAATCAGATCATAGATGAATACATGCCTATCAGAGCAATAAATTGAGAAATACATTGAGGAAATCAATCAATTCATACAAAATTTTATATATTAGAGCAACATTGAGGAACATGCCTAGCTAATCACATCAACATTGAGGAATACATCAAAATAACATTGGTGGCAAGTACACTAGAGCAGGCAGAAGGAAAATCATAGCATCTTTCGGTAACATATCGAGTACTGAACAGTAGATAGCCCTAGCCAAAACTACATGCTAAGCACAGTCCTAAGATGATCCTACGTTGCACAATCGAAGGACAGGGAAAGCGGGGACAGTGAGAACGGCTTACCCTTGCTCCGAGATGCGGCCGAGTACGAGGAGGCTGTAACACCCCAATTTTCTCAGCATTAGTAATTGTGGTGTTATCCTAGATTTTCACTCCAGCAAAAACTTTTGTGTGTGTAGAATTTTGAATCATGATTTAATTTGTTTGCACACCTTATACTTGTTGTGCTCCACTAGCATTCCATGATAATTGAAAGCACTAAAACCTCAACAACAAAAATAAAATATCAACTATTAGGATCTTCATGGTTGTTAAAACTTAGCCAAACTAGGAGCAAATATTAAGCAAACCATAAATGGTTTTTGACATGCATCTGAACCATTTTAGTCTAAGGAGTATATAGTTTCATACCCTGTTCCAAACCCTCCCAAAAGAACTTGTTTGCACCTAAATATCACTAGCTTTTGGAGCCATCAAATTAACATGACCATTTGAGTTATTCTTTTCCTTCTCCCTAAAAGTTTTCTTTTCCTTGAGAGTCAAATGAGGTGTTTTGACTTGGGCATTTATAAATTCAGTAATTTCTCCTATTTTAGGTGAGTTTGGGGTATAGACTCATTTTGCTTTTGTGGGTCATGTTTGAATATTTCAAATTTAGGTTTTGAAAATCATTTGAGCAATTTACTCAAACCTTCCACCTTTTATTCTCTCTCTCTCTCTTTTCTACTCCACCTGCTGGAAAAAGGAGAGCAGCCAACCTCCCCCTGGCCCCACCTGTCATAGACTTGGGTCCTCCCCTCATTCTCTCTTCTCCTTTTCTCTTCTCCATCACCCAACCGAAGCCTCCCCCCCCTCTCTTCTCACTGGCTCGTATGAGTCATCCCGACCAGCACCCTCTCTGCCCCTCTCCACCGCCCAGGAGGATCAACCAGAACTCCCCTCCCCCTCCCCAAACCGCTCCTGCCCGTGGGAGCTCGAAAAACCAGCCCCTGGTTTTGGAGCTGCTCTCACCTCTGCCCTCCCTCTTTAAAACCCTGCCCGAGACTCTCCCCCACCTCCTCTACTCACCCCCACCACCCTCACCCCAAACCACGCCCCCTCTCGAGCTCGGGAAGCGAAAAACCTCGTCGGAGACCGATTCTTCCCGCCGTGCTCATCGTCGTTCCTCTCCACCTCTCTCTGCATTTTTGGCCTCTCGAGCGCGTCTCATCTAGACCTAACCCCCTCTGCCCTCCTTTTCTCCTCTAGGTGTCCGTAGCCGCCGCGCTCGTCCTCGACCCGAGAAACTCGCCGTCGCCGTCGCCATGGGCTCCGACGTTGCATGCGGGAGTTGAGGACGCTGTCGAGCTCGCCATCGCCTCCTCCGTCGATCTCCACCCTCCCCCTGACCCCGCGCGGTCCCTGGTGAGCACCGTCGCCGCCGTTTTCCTCCCCCTCGTCTGGTTCTTCCGCGCCGCGTCGCGAGGAGGACGACGACCGTGAGCCGTAGATCGCAAGATCTACGGCCAGGTTTGAACGAATCACTTGAAAAATAAACTTATTCGTTTGGTTGCGGATCTGTTACAAGATCAATTCGGACTAGCTCTTGGTCGTTTACAACATGCAGTTCAAAAAACTATCCGTAGAGTATTCATACGTCAATCGAAACCGACTCCCCAAACTTTGGTAACTCCAACTTCAACTTCGCCTCACCGTGCGCGCGTGGCCTCGCGCGTTTGGGCCGGCCCAGCTCGGCCTCCCTCGCCGCTCCGCATGATCTCTGGGCCGATTTGGCCCAGATCCGGCCGTTTCGGCCTGCTCTCCTTTTATTCTTAATTTCTGTCATTTTTTCAGTAAATCAGTAGTCTAGCTTTTAACCATTTGTGGTAAATCCAGAGTGGCTAAAATGATGGGATTAATTTTGTAACATGCATGCACGTTTTCTTAACCATGTGACATTGGATGTGTTCCAAAATGTGTTTCCTGTTCTGTGTTAAAATAGATCTAGTAAAAAGTACCTATTTTACCATTTGTTTAATAACTTGTGTTTTATAAATCCAAATCATGCAATCTTGGATCTGTTAGAAAGCTTGTAAAAATATCTATATAGATTGGTAAATCTTGCATGCAGGATATTACTACAGCAAAAGTTGTTTCTAGTCTAAGAATAACATCAGTAGATGTTTGGTGATTTTAATTCTTAAATTAAAACACTTTTTGAGGTAAATCCACTTGGAAGTGTTAGATATGAGTTGGAAGTACCATGTGCCACAAAGGTAGATTTTTCCTGAAAATATTTATTATTTATTGGGCAAATCTCTGAAAAACGGGGAGATAATCTCTTAAAACGCATTTCTGTAATTTTGGAGATTATTGCATGTCTAGTTTTGTTTGGTTGAGACACCTTTGCCCTAGATTAATGTTGGGGATATTTTTGTGGGATGGCCACATGTTTTATCTAACTTACCCCACTGGTTTGGCACAAAAATAATCCATATTGTTTTCTGTACATAAATAATAGTCAGAAGTTTATGTTATCTTAAAACAAGGATAACTTGAGCTAGGAGTATCCAAATTAGATGAATAAAATCTACACTTAAAGAGAAAACTCATATCTCACCAGAAAAGTTAATTATGCATACAGGGGATCTATAAAACTGAATCTATCTTCTGTTTAAGTTTGACATTAGTAGCTCTTAACTGATTTTTAATTCTTGTTTGGTGATAGATTTTCTTGCGCAGCTAAAATTCAGAGCTCCATATAGTAGTTAGGAGTAATAGGGTCAGAGGGTTTAATTTTAGGAGCAGTACCTTAGAAATTATGCCTTTTTCATGTAAACAGCCCTTGATGAGTATTTAAATGCATCATTTGTATGTTCTGTTTGTGATGCTTGTTGTTGCTCTGTTTGTGATGCTTGTTGTTGGTGATTATACTTTAGATTGTTATCAACTCGCAGTTTAGGATTTACACTAGCTTCGTTTGTTTCTTTTTCATGTTAAGGTAGAACCGCAAACCGAAGAGGAGCAGTACGTAGTAGCTGAGCACAATTACGAAGAAGAACAAGACCAGGGACAGTACTCTGAGCAAGGCAAGCCCACCTCACCACTATAATGAATCCTACTATTTTATCAAGCATTGTTTTGTTTTCAAAATAAAATGATGCATGTTTCACTTCTTTTGTGGTACCATGCCACCCAAAAACTATTTTTCAAGATATTGTTTGGCCAAAGTTATCTGCTAGAATACTGTAGGTATTACAAAAAGAGTTTTACCTGATGAGCCTTGTTGTTGAAGGCTCCATCAAAAAGATTAAGATTTTTAGTAGACTACTTTCATCTACTTATCTCAAAACTGTAGGATGGGGACCTATTTGATAAAACTGTTTTACGGAGGAAAACCCGAGTTGCTGGGAGCAATCGGCGAGCAAGTGTTTTATTAAAACCCGAGTTACTGGGAGCAATCGGAGATGTTTGCGGAAACCCGAGCTGCTGGGAGTAGTCGGAGGAGAAAGTGTTTTGAAAAACAAAGTGTGACCCTAGCTGCCGCCCGAACAATTAACCCGTGCAGCCACACTACCTGACATGGGTAGGGCATAGCCGGAAGCTTGTCTGTTTTAGTGTTGGGGCTCTCATACTTTCTATGAGGGTTGGGCCCTCGAAGCCGCGTTGTCGTCCGGAAGAGACAATACATGTAGCACCCCAACTTATATTAAAGTTGGAACACCTGTGTTATGTGCTAGTCCCTGGATCACTGCCAGCACCACGGTACAAAATATAAAGTACCATTGCATAAGTATTAAAATTAGTACAACGAGATCCAAAATAATAGCCAAGTATGGCTTTATTACAAGTTGCATAGCCATGAAGGCTAGCTAAAGTTCAGAGTTCACAACGAAAGCGAAAGTAACATTGAGCCTCATCTTCAAGCATGCGCCACAGGCAGTCATGTTGGGTGTAGACTCGAGCCAAACTCATTCAGCATCAGAATTTCCTGCACATTTGAATATGCAGCCCCCGAAGGAGGTCAATACAATGATGTATTGGCAAGTGACTATGGTGGATGTATAATGACAAGTCTAAAATCTATATGCATATTTGGCTTGGTGGGGTTGGAGGCTATTTGCAGAAAGCAAGTTTTCTCCTATCATTTTGTAAAACACTTTTATTTCTCAAGACTTGCTACCAAGGGATAAAACCCAAGTGCACCATCAAATCTTTGCTTCGTCCAAATTTTACTTTACGAAAACGGTGTTGAGATTCTTCCGCCCATCCTTGTCCAGTTGCTCGAAGTAGTCCATTTCCGGGGACACGGCTGAGTACTCAGTTTGTCGACTCTGCAGAGGTTGTGCACTTTCACCTTTAGACTCAATTAGCCCGAAAATCCTATACACACGGAGTGTATGGAGGAAAGGAGAGAACTGATACAAGAACTTTCAGAAGAAGGATGCAACCATACTAGCAAGACCCGTTCCACCTACCAACTCTACATCTGCTTGTCAAGCTGACAGGTTGCACCCTCACAACTTAGTTATTCTAGACAGAGCCCATTGTCAAAAGGCTGCACGGGAAGCTTCTAAACTTGGAGGGACTTGGTAATCTCTTCGTTCCTGGGTGGCCGTCCACAAGTGCACTTCTGGGTAACAAACACCATACTCATGGCCCTAAGTAGAATAGACATTCATCCTAGGCGACGACAACCACAAGCATAGTCCCAAAAGCCACTCAACATAAACCAAACAACCAATTCCACCCAGATGTGTATTTAAATTTTTAACACTTAGAAACATTTCCAAAACAGGGTAACAATTTTTACAGCATAGCTAAGCAACTAATAAAACTTTTCATGGCTGCATAGGAGAAGGGGTGGCTACACACTACTAGGATATTTGTAATATATAAACTAACTTAGCATTATAGAATAAATCCAAAAACCTATCATGCACACTACTCAAATATACTACTTATGCATGTAGAAAATATGGGATATAGTATGAATGTCACTTGCCTTGGTAACAGGAGGAACAAGCACAACAAGAATAACAATCACAAGCAAGTCCTTCCTCTTCTTCACAATCTAGCACAACAATGAATAAAATAAATACCAACACAACACCAAACTCAATCATGTATGCATGAATGATATGCTATGATAATAGGACTCACTTATTAACAATTTTATTTTCTGTCATCAGATGAATGAAATATAATTTCGAGGTATTTTTTTATTTTATTTATCAATTAAATAATTTTAAAATAATATAGTAAAACTTTGATTTCTATAATTACAACTTTTATTGTTTTATGAAACCTTCAATTAAGCCATTTATTAATATTGCTGGACAGAGGGAGATAATAAAATCCTAAAACAATTAAATTTATTTCTAAATCATTTTTATTATTTATGTTATTATTTTAATGGCCGAAATACTCCTCTGATAATTATACAATTTATAATTTTTCAATGGGAAAAACAAATATGTAGAAATAAACTACATGAGCAGGGCTTTCCAATGACATAAAGTTTATCAATTTTGGACTTACAGATTAAAAGTTATGAATTTTGCAAGTTTTAATAGTTTTCTGTTTTAATTTCTAAATTTTATTCGAAAATAGAAAAAGAATCGGCCACGCGGCACGATCTGATTCGCCCGTACCGGTTCGACGCGGATCGCGATCTAGAGCCGTGAGATCTAAATGAAAACGGACGTGTCAGATTAATCGCAGAGACGAAAATAAAAATTAAAACGGATCCGTTGGATCTAGATCCAACGGTCTAGGACGCGTTGACCTAACGCGGGCGGCGCGAGTCGCCGGAGACGCGCGGGGCGCGGCGGAGCCATGGCCGGCGTTTGCGCCCGAGGTGTTCTGCGGTGCTAGGAGGGAACAAAGCTCACCAGGGGATGCACGACGTCGAGGGGAGGGCGATGGCGCGGTGGCGATGACCGGAGCGTCCTCGTCTCCCCAGAAAAGCTCGCCGGAGTTGCGCGCGGCGACGGTTCCTCTCAGTCGTGGACGGAGGCGGGGTTTCGCTGCAAAAACACACGCCCCACCGTGTCAAATCGATGCGCACGGTTCACAGGGAGAAAAGGGAGGTGGAGAGGAGGTCCGAGGTGGCCGGAGTTGCTCGGGTGGCGGAGTTCTTACCGACGGCGACAACGGGATTGCGTGAGCTCGAGCGGGCAGCCTAGGGGATCTCGGGAGGTGTGGTTTGGGGCAATCGGAGAAGAGCGAGGAGGGCTATTAGTAGGGAGAGGATGCGAGATAAATGGAGCAGTAAATCGTCCATAATCGTGCGAATCAAATCGGCGTTTTCGGTCGGTGTCGGGGGCGTGATTTGGGGACGAACGTTTCCGCGGGGGTGATGACAGGTGGGTCCCACCTGTCAGCGACTGCGAGCGAGAGCGCGGGGCGTTGGGCCGCTGGCAGGCCGTTGCGCTACGCGTGCGCGGCAGATAGCCAACGGGCCGGCCTGTTTTCCTTTTCTTTTTAAATGAAAATAATATTTGTTTTTAAATACTGATTTCAAATATGATTTTTAAACCTATTCAAAACTTTTCAGAAAAATTCATAAAAATATGTTTTGGAAAGGTTATTAAAAATGGGACTTTTTTACATTATACTTGCCCATAAATAAATTGATAACATTTTATTTATTTAAGGGGTTTCAAGTAAACACTTTATGGAATTATAGATTATTTAAATATTTAAATATATGATTTGAAGTTTTTATTAATATTTCTGTGATGTAGTTTTATGCCTAATGATGAATGATGCATGAATGCAAAGTTTTAAATTTTTGCAAAATTTGGGATGTTACAGACTAACTCGCTTAAGAGGAAGCTCGCCCTCGAGATTCGGAAAGGTCAGCAAATAGGTGTGGATGGTCTTCTCGGAGGTCATCCTCTCGTTCCCAGGTGGCTTCTTCCTCGGTATGATGATTCCATTGGACTTTACAAAACTAGATGCTTTTGGTACGGGTGACTCTTTCTGCGGTCTGCAATATCTTGATGGGTTTCTCTTCGTAGGTCAGGTCACTTTCCAATTGTACTTCTTCGAGGGGTACATTATCCTTTAAGGGAACTCCCATCATCTCGGGGTGACATTTCTTCAATATGAACCGCAGACAGGGCTTCTGGTAGTTCTAACTCATGTGCCACTTCACCCTTGCGAGAAAGAATTTTGAATGGTCGGATGAATCGCGGTGCTAGCTTTCCTTTAATTCCAAACCTCTTTACACCCCGGAGTGGCGACACTCTAAGATAGGTTCTATCACCCACCTCGTAGGCGACTTCTCTACGTTTAGAATTCGCGTAGCTTTTCTGGCGTGACTGTGCTATCTTCAATCTATCTTTAATTAATCTGACCTTCTCTTCTGCTTCTTGGATTATATCAGGTCCAAAGAAACTTCGTTCTCCTACACCACTCCACAACAATGGGGTTGTGCATTTCTTCCCATATAAGGCCTCAAATGGTGCCATCTCAATACTAGCTTGGTAACTGTTATTGTAGGAGAACTCGGCATAGGGTAGATTGTCATCCCAACTAGACCCATAATCAAGCGCACAAGCTCTTAACATATCTTCTAAAATCTGATTTACTCTTTCAGTCTGACCATCTGTTTGCGGGTGAAATGTTGTACTGAATTCCAATCTGGTTCCCAGTGATTCATGCAACTGCTTCCAAAAATGAGATGTGAACTGGGTCCCTCTATCGGACACGATACTCTTGGAGACGCCGTGTAGACACACAATTCTCTTCATGTAAATATCGGCTAGCTTTGCGCTGGTATAGGTGGTCTTCACGGGTATAAAGTGAGCTATTTTGGTTAAGCAACAAACAATAACCCAAATGGAATCATACCCTGATCTGGTCCTTGGTAACCCGGTGATGAAATCCATCCCGATAGAATCCCACTTCCAATCTGATACCCTCAAAGGTTGCAACAGTCCTACGGGTTTCTGATGCTCAGCCTTTACTCGACTGCATACATCGCACTTAGCGATATATTCTGCTATTTCTCTTTTCAGATTGTTCCACCAAAATCTCTCCTTCACATCCATATACATTTTGGTATTTCCTGGAAGAATGTAATAAGGTGTTTCATGGGCTTCTTGCAGAATTAACTTCCTAAGATCAGGATCATTTGCAACACATACACGTTTTTCAAACCACAAGGTTCCTTGCTCATCTTCCTGAAATCCCTTGGCTTTTCCTGCTCTCAGATTGACCTTGATTTCTTCAATATCTTTGTCTCCCTTCTGAGCTTCACGTATCTTATCCATCAAATTTGGTTGTACTACTAACGAGGCTACAAAACCATCTGGTACCACTTCCAATCGGAGGTCCTTGAATGCCTTGCATAAATCCTCAGGTATTTCTCCTGCCGTGAGGCCATTCACATAAACCTTACGACTCAGGGCATCAGCTACTACATTAGCCTTTCCAGGATGGTATTGAAGACTTAGGTCATAATCCTTGATAAGTTCTAACCATCTTCTCTGCCTCATGTTCAATTCTTTCTGAGTGAAAATATACTTCAAACTTTTGTGGTCAGCGAACCCTCCTTGGATACTATGTGTCCTAGGAATGCGACTTGTTGCAACCAAACTTCACACTTGCTGAATTTGGCATATAACTTATGTTCACGTAGTCTTTGCAATACTAGGCGCAAATGCTCTTCATGTTCTTTGTGACTCTCGGAGTAGACCAGAATGTCATCTATGAACACCACCACAAACTTGTCCAGAAAATCCATGAACACTTTATTCATCATATTCATGAAATAAGCTGGAGCATTGGTTAATCCAAATGGCATTACTGTATACTCATAAGAACCATATCTTGTAACAAACGCTGTCTTTGGTATATCCATTTCTCTAACCTTCATTTGGAGATAACCTGATCGAAGATCAATCTTGGAGAAGACACATGCACCTTTCAATTGATCAAATAATTCATTTATCTTGGTAACGGATACTTGTTCTTGATGGTGTGTTCATTTATATCCCTGTAGTCCGTGACTAGTCTCTGTGTTTGATCTTTCTTTTTGACAAATAGAACTGGCGCTCCCCAGGGCGAAGAACTTGGACGGATAAATCCTTTCAGAAGGTGTTCTTCCAGTTGCTTCTTGAGTTCTTTCAGTTCATCGACAGCCATAGGGTAAGGTCTCTTAGCTATTGGTCCGGTACCCGGTTTCAGTTCAGTGAGAAATTCCACATCTCTATCGGGTGGCATTCCCGGTAATTCTTCTGGGAATACATCTGGGTACTCTTGGACAATCAGCACATCACCAAGGCTAACCCCTTAAGAGAATTTAGCCTAACTTTCTTAAGTTCGAAAGTTGATCTGAATTTAATCTTTTGTTTTTCTGGGGTGGTGAGGGTGATAGCTCTATTTCACAGTCCATGATCCCTTCAAAACGGGTCATCCAATCCATTCCGATGATAACATCCAAACCTTGGGTTTCTAGGATGACTAAGTCTACTGGGAAAAGATATTTTCCAATCCTTAAATCTAACTGCCTACAGCCCGTATTTACTATCATCTCACCCCCAAGTGAACTCACTCTGATAGGTTTTCCTAAGCTTTCCTCGGCTAACCCATGTTTGTTTACAAAAGCTCTTGATATGAATGAATGCGATGCTCCAGTATCAAATAAGACTAATGCTGGAAAGGAATTGAGTAGGAACTTACCAATCACAGCATCGGGTTCATCATGAACTTCTTCCACATTGATGTGATTTACTTGCCCTTTCTGGAAAGGATTGGGCTTGGAATTTACATCAGGCTTCCTCTCTGGGCATTCAGTTGCATAGTGTCATGTCTTCTTGCACTTGAAGCAAGTCACATTAGACAAGTCTTTCTTCCCTTCATAGTTAGGATGGGGATTACCATTCCCGTGATTTTGGCCATGGTGATGGTTTCCCTTGAACCCACCATTATTTCCTTTGTACCCTCTTGTAGAGCACTTGCTTACGAAAGCAATGGCACATATGAATTATGCAAAGACTTGGATCACATAAGTCTCACATTCTCCAATAAGATGTAATATCACAGTACAATGTCATAATTTATTACAGAAAGAGACGAATGATCCAAAAAACAAATATCCTTACAACTTAGCATAGCGGAAACGCTAGCTGAATAAATAGTTCACACTTTATTTCAGAGTTCAAACGCAATACTAAAGGTAGCATGGAGCTACATCTTCTCCATGAAGCCACTGGCAAATCATGTTGGTTGTAGCTCGAAGACGACCCCCTTACTCCTCATTCGGACATTCTGCAAGGTTTAGTTGCAGCCCAGCTATAAAGGGTCAGCACAATTGAATTGTGGTGGCAAGTGACTTTAATTCCTAATGTTCTATTAAGCTATAACTATATGCTTATTATGGCTGGTGGAGCTCAAGGCTATTGCGCAAAGCAAATTTTTTCCTACTTTTGATAAACAATTTTCTTAAATCAATATCTTCTCCTTCAGAGACAAATCTCGAGACAAGTCCATGTCTCCTACCCATGTTCACCCAACAAAGTTTTATTAAGAAATTTGAGATGAGGAGATTTTCAGAACACAGCCTTCGGTAGTTACTCAAATTGTCCGATGCCGGGGACAAGGCTAAGATCTTAGGTTTTAACTCTCGAGAGGGTGTGCACTTTCACCATTAGACTTAATCAACCCAAACTATCCTCTACACACCTTTAGTGAGAAGGAAAAGGAGAAGATCAAGACGAGACTTTTCAGAAGTTGCTTTCCCATGATCATACTAAGAGATTACCACCATCCTATCAACTCTACCACCATCAATCTCTTGACCCAGGTCCACATCAACTTACTCCATCAAGACAGAGCCCATATTGACCAATGGTTGCACGATAAGCAACTAGACTCAGTGTAAACTTAAATCTCATAGCCCTGGGTGGCCTACCACAAGTGAGCAACTCAGGTTAACACCGCATATCATGGCCCCAAGTAAGTAGAAACTATCTTGGGCGAAGACAACCATGAAACTTGGCCCTGAGAAGCCACTCAACTTGAAACCTCCTCGATCGACCCAATCCACCCAGGCGTTAAATTAATTTAGTGGAAATTTTCATTTATCACATCAACCATAAAACAATCATTTTTGCAGCAGTTGCTTCCACTAAATTATAATAGGGGTCTAATCTGGAATTTCTAAGGGGAAACCTAAAAGGTTTGCATAGCATACTACAATCTCCCAAAAACCTATCATGCATACTACTTTTGCAAATACTGTTTGAAAACACTAGATATGCAATAGAATAAAATAGTAGGTGTTTTATGAAGTCACTTGCCTTGGCAGCAGGAGGGGCAGGCACAACAAGAATAGCAATCACAAGCAGGTCCTTCCTCTCCTTCACAATCTAGCACAAGCAATACATTCAAGTAAATATCCACACAAAATCTCACACACCAAATAAAAGATGTATGCATGCATGGTATGCCATGTGTAGAATTTGGCACACTTATCCATGATTTATATTCTCTGGTATTAAATGCATGATATGCAATTTCTAGGAATTTCTCAATTCACTTAACAATTTATTAATTGAAAACAAAATAACCAAAACTTATATTATAACATTACAACTTTTATTGGTCTAAGAAAGTTTTACAATAAGACATATATTAATATTCCTGGGCAGATGTTGTTAACCTAAACCTAAAACAATTGAGTTTATTTGTAAAACATTTTTCTTATTTAAGTTATGGATTTAATAGCCGAATTACTCCTCGGATGATCTTATGAATTTTTATTTAACAAAAGCAAAAACAAATGATGTAGAATTAAACTACTCTAGCAGGGCTATCCGTGGATATAAAGTTCATTGAATTTGGACTTACAGAACATAAGTTATGAATTTTCTAAGTTTGGCATATTTTTCTGTTTTATTTATAAAATTCCTGCCAAAAAGAAAATAAGAGGGCGACGTGGCACGATCCTATTGGACGGTACCGCTTCGGCGCGGATCGGCAGCGCGGCCGTCCGATCTACTTAAAAACGGACGCTCGGGATTAAACGGATCTTGATCCGTTGGATCTAGATCTAACGGTTCGCTTCCAGAGCCTCGGCGCGGGCGGTGCGAGTCCGCCGGAGGTCCTCCGACCGCGGCGGCGCCACGGCCGGCGTCGTGCGCGTTTCGAGTCCTAGCGGTCTAGGGGACGAACGAGTCATACCGTTACGTAGAGGACGACGAGGCGGGGTCGGTGGCGAAGCACGGTTCTTCGGAGCGTCGCCGTTCCCCGGGAAATCCTCGCCGGAGTTGGTGCTTGCGGCCGGCGGCGGGGTTCGCGGATGGGGACGACGTTCAGCTGCGGTAGGAGACCAACCACGAAGTCACGAAGATGCACACGACTAAAGCAAACAGAACCAGAGGGAAAAGGAGGCTCGGGGGCAGCGGATGCCGCCGGAGTTACTAAAACTCACCGTCGGAATGGCGGCGGCGGAGCTCGGAAATCCGAGCGGCCTGGAGGTGGAGGAGACTAGGGTTTGGGCGCGGGTTGAGGCGGCAGGGGTGGGGGTTATAAAGGGGGGCGCAAAAAGGAAACATCTCCACAAATTTGGCGTCCAAAACGGATCGGAATCGGAGAGAAATCCGCGCGGGATTCGTTCCGGAGGTGGAAGACTCACCTGACAGGTGGGTCCCACCTGTCAGCGAGAGGGAGAGGGAGCGCGGGCCGCCAGGCCGTTGCTGGGCCGACGCGCGCGCGCGGTAGATAGGGAGGACGGCCCGTTTCCTTTTTTTTATCTTTTCTTTTCTCTAAATAATTTCTATTTACTCAAAATGATTTTTATACTCAGTGAAAATACTTTATAAAAATTCATAAAAATATGTTTTTGAAAGATTATAAAATCTAGAACCTTTTTGTATTAATCTTGCCTATTAAATAAATTATGAAAATTATAATTCTTTAGGGGGTTTAAATAAACTCTTTATGGAATTATAAATTATTTAAACTCTTATTTGCAAATAAAATTGTACTTATGTAATAAATTGTTATGACTAAATGATGAATGATGCATGAATGCAAAGTTTTAAATTTTAGCAAAATTGGGATGTTACAAACCTAACCCCCTTAAGATGAATCTCGTCCTCGAGATTCGGTTTGGCCTTCAAAAAGATGTGGGTGTTCTTCCCGAAGATCATCCTCCCGTTCCCAAGTTGCTTCTTCTTCGGTGTGGTGGTTCCACTGGACCTTACAAAATTTTATAGTCTTGGTTCGTGTGATCTTTTCGGCCATCTCCAAGATTTTGACTGGCTTCTCTTCATACGTCAGGTCACTTTCCAACTGAACTTCTTCTAATGGCACTGCATCCCGTAGTGGGGTTTCTGTCATCTCTGGGTGACACTTCTTCAATTGGCTCACGTGGAAGACATTGTGAACTGCTGACAGAACTTTCGGCAATTCTAACTCATATGCTACTTCTCCCTTGCGGGAGAGAATCTTAAAGGGGCCGATGAATTGAGGTGCAAGTTTACCCTTGATCCCGAATCTCTTCACACCACGCATTGGTGACACTCTTAAATAAGCCCTGTCACCTATCTCATAAGTGATTTCTCTCCTTTTGGAATAGGCATAGCTTTTCTGCCTAGACTGCGCGATCTTCAATCTATCTTTGATTATTCGAACCTTCTCTTCAGCTTCTTGGATTATATCAGATCCAAATAAACTTCGTTCTCCCACACCGTTCCAGAGTAGTGGTGTGGTGCATTTCCTACCATAAAGTGCCTCAAACGGCGACATCTCTATACTTGCTTGGTAGCTGTGGTTATAGGAAAATTCTGCGTATGGCAAATTATCATCCCAACTAGACTTGTAGTCCAAGGCACATGCCCTCAGCATATCTTCTAAAATTTGGTTTACTCTTTCCGTTTGTCCATCCGTTTGTGGACGAAATGCTGTACTGAACTCTAATCTCGTACCCAATGATTCATGTAGTTGTTTCCAGAAGTGCGAGGTAAACTGGGTACCTCTATCAGACACAATCCTCTGGGGAATACCATGAAGGCATACAATTTTCCTCATGTAAATCTCTGCCAACTTAGCACTTGAGTAGGTAGTCTTTACTGGCACAAAATGGGCCACCTTTGTCAAACGATCCACTATTACCCAGATCGAATCATATCCCGATCTGGTACGCGGTAACCCAGTAATGAAATCCATACCTATCTGTTCCCATTTCCAATCCGGTATAGGTAAAGGTTGCAACAATCCTGCTGGCTTCTGATGCTCCGCCTTTACTCGTCTACATACATCGCACTTAGCTATAAATTCCGCGATTTCTCTCTTCAGGTTATTCCACCAAAATATTTCCTTTACATCCATGTACATCTTGGTGTTCCCCGGGTGTATGCAATAAGGCGAGTTATGTGCTTCTTGCAGAATCAACTTTCTAAGATCCTCATCTTGCGGCACGCAGATGCGTTTCTCAAACCACAAGGTGCCTTGCTCATCCATTCGAAAGCCCTTGGCCTTTCCTTCGCTACGGTTGACCTTGATTTCATCCATTACTTTGTCTCCCTTCTGGCCTTCCCGAATCTTATCCATCAACAAAGGTTGTACGTCCAGTGTTGCGAGGAATCCTTCGGGTACTACCTCTAATCTGAGGTCTTTAAATGCTCTACTTAAATCCTCGGGCAATTCTCCCGCTGTCAGCCCATTTACATGGACCTTACGGCTCAACGCGTCAGCCACCACATTAGCCTTTCCTGGGTGATATTGCAAACTCATATCATAGTCCTTAATAAGTTCCAGCCATCTTCTTTGCCTCATATTCAATTCCTTCTGGGTGAAAATATATTTCAGGCTCTTGTGATCCGTGAATACTTCACAACGCTTTCCCAAAAGATAGGGTCTCCACGTCTTTAGCGCATGCACTACTGATGCTAACTCCAGATCGTGAGTGGGATAGTTGACCTCATGTTTCTTAAGCTGTCTGGAAGCATATGAAACCACTTTCCCTTCTTGCATTAGGACACTTCCTAGTCCATGGTGCGAGGCATCACAATATACTTGGAACTCCTTCTCTATATCTAGCAAACATAAAACAGGTGCTGACACCAGTCGTTTCTTCAGTTCCTGGAATCTTATTTCACATTCTTCAGTCCACTTGAATTTGACTTCCTTTTTCAGTAGTGAAGTCAACGGTTTGGCAAGTTTGGAGAAGTTCTCAATAAATCTTCTATAATAACCTACCAGTCCAAGGAAACTACGGATGTCTGCCACATTCTTGGGTACTTCCCATTTTGTCACAGCTGACACCTTTTCTCGGTCTACTGCTATTCCATTTTTCGACACAACGTGTCCTAGAAAACCAACTTCTCCTAGCCAGAATTCACACTTGCTAAATTTGGCATACAACTTGTGTTCTCTAAGTCTCTGTAATATCATGTGCAAGTGTTCTTCATGTTCCTCCTGACTTTTGGAGTAAATCAGGATATCATCAATGAACACCACTACAAGCTTATCCAGAAAGTCCATATACACTTTGTTCATCATGTTCATGAAGTATGCCGGTGCATTGGTTAAACCAAACGGCATTACGGTGTACTCATATAATCCATATCTGGTAGTGAAGGTAGTTTTTGGTATATCTAGTTCTCTTACTTTCATTTGAAAGTACCCTGATCGCAAATCGATCTTAGAGAATACCGAAGCACCCTCTAGCTGGTCGAAGAGTTCATTAATTTTCGGTAGCGGGTACTTGTTCTTGATCGTCACCTCGTTGATTGCTCGATAATCCGTGACTAGCCTTTGAGTACTATCCTTTTTCTCTACGAACAGAATGGGTGCTCCCCAAGGTGATGAACTTGGACGGATGAATCCTTTCTGCAGTTGCTCCTCTAACTGCTTCTTGAGTTCTTTCAATTCAGCTACGGCCATTGGATATGGCCTCTTAGCTATGGGTCCCGTTCCGGGAACCAAATCTATGAGAAATTCCACATCCCTATCTGGCGACATTCCCGGTAGTTCTTCGGGGAAAACATCAGGGTAATCTCTTACCACACGAACGTCTCCCAGGCTAACCCCCTTAAGAGAATTTAGCTTAACTTTCTTAAATTCAAATTTGGATTTGTATCTGATATTCTTCTTCTCGGGAGTGGTGAGTGTAATGGATCTATTTGCACAATCCAATACTCCTTCAAACTTGGCCAACCAATCCATACCGAGTATAACATCCAGACCCTGGGTCTCTAATATTATCAGGTTTACCGGAAAGGAGTGTTTACCAATTTCTAAACTCAAGTTTTGACAATCGGTTTGTGCGAGCATTTCCCCCCCTGGGGAACTCACCCTAACCGGATTTAGCAGGCTTGTAGTAGTCAGTTTGTTTTTATTAACAAAAGCTCTTGAGATGAATGAGTGGGATGCTCCCGTATCGAACAAGACTAATGCTGGAAAGGTATGTAGTAGAAACGTACCAATCACTGCATCCGGTTCATTCTGCACTTCTTCCACATCAAGATGATTCACTTGTACCTTCTGGAAAGGATTAGGCTTTGATGCTTCCGGCGCCTTCTTCTTCTCTGGGCAGTCTGTTGAGTAATGTCCCTTGTTCCCACACTTGTAACAAGTCACTTGACTAATATCTCGTTTTGGTTCATTGTTGTGGCGGTGTTTCTCTTTTCCACTATTGTTCCCATTGAACGGGTGGTTGTGTCCACTACCACCCTGTCCATTTCCTCTGTATCCGGAATTTTCTACTTTATGGATATGACCATTATGGTTGTGGCCACTTCCACTCTTGTGACTATGGTGACCTCCACTGTTCTCAGGAACGTATGGTTTCTTCTGCATCAGATTAGTGTTGTACTTATTGGCGCTGAACTTCCTCTTTCTATTCTCCTCCTTCTTCATGTTGCTGTCCAGAGTAATGGCCTGATCAAGAAGGTCCTGATAATTGGGAGCATAGGCCACAGACAATGGTATTTTCAGCTCACCATTGAGTCCATTCATAAATTTATACTTCCTCTTTGCATCGGTGTTTACATCCTCTGGGGCATAGCGTGATAGGGAATTGAAGTCCTCCATGTACTCCCTCAGAGCACGATTTCCCTGTCTCAGAGTACGGAACTCATCCCTTTTTAGATTCATGATCCCGGAAGAGATGTGTGCATTGCGGAATCCTTCTTTAAAGATTTCCCAGGTAAGTCCTTCAAGTGGGTGAGTGATCTGATATGTTTCCCACCACTGTGCCGCTGGTCCCTCCAGTAGATGGGAAGTGAAGCTTATTTTCTCCAATTCCGTACACTCGCAAGTAACTAGATCCTTGTTCACAGAGCGTAGCCAATCATCGTCTACGATTGGTTCAGAAGCTGTGGAGAATTTGTTGGGTCTGAGCCTCAAGAACATAGCAAGGCGGTCAACTTGGGGTGGGGGTGGTGGTGGCGGCGGTGGAGGGGGTGGTGGATTGTTTTGGTTTGCCATGAACTGAGCCATCATGGTCATCAACTGTGTCTGGGCTGCCATCATTTGTTGCATCATTTCGTTGGCATTGTTGTTGTCAGGATCACGACGTGGAGGCATCTGTATGGTGTGGGCATAGGTAAGTAGTGATAGAAAGAGACTACAAAGGAAAAATCTACCCATGCACATCAACATACTTCACAGAAACATAACAAACAACAAGTAAACAGGCACACCCGAAGTATTTTATAAATTCGATATTTTAGAGACTTGCAAACCAAGCTAGGACATAGTTTTCAGGGTACTGCCTCACCACAAATTGGTGGGTCAATACAACTTCGATGGGGTAAGGAGAAATACTCGTAAGGTAAGGAAATCTGGTGGTCTCACTAATCAAATTTTAAAACTCTTTATGTATTTGCGGGTGTTCCCACACTTGCGCTTCTTGACACCTGTGGCTTCCTTGGGAGTGTCCTCATCGGGGTAGGTTAACACTAGGGGCTCTGGGGTGTCAGGGAAATGATTCTTCTCTGCCTGAAGTTCCATTTGGCTTAGTTGTTCACACAGATGAGCACACTGAGCCTGCAATGCCAAAATGTGGGCATCCTTCTGCGCAATCCTATCATCTTGCAGGTAAATCTTGTTTTCCAGTTCCTTGTTCTCCTTCGTTAGCACCTGAACTTCTACACGAAGAATATCCTTCTCTTCTTCTAAGCTTTCCTTAACGTGACGGTGGACGCTCCTTAAATCTGCCCTGTAGAAGATCTCTTGTCCCAGAAGTATATCCAAGTTATGGCAACGAGCTCCAAGGTCTCCATGATGCTTCTCGTTCATACCCCTAAGTGAGGGTTGAACGGGTTGTCCAATGCTATCCCTCCTGGCAAAGTGTCGAAAGACGGAGCTGGGCTTGATCTCGTCATAGAATTGCTCAATGATGCGGGACAAGGTCTCCAGCATCGCCATCTCCACTCCATTCTTCCAGGTGGGGTATCTAGATCGGAAACGGATCAGCTGCGATCCAGGAGGATCAAGACGAGGGAGAACTTCTGACTCGATCTTCCAGCGTCCTTCAGGGTAATCTTCTGACATAATTTCTTTGCCCCTGAAGACTGGCGGCGTCAACCTCAGGGTCCTGGAAATACTGAGGAGCTGGTCACTGAAGTAGTACTGGTCTCCTTTCTGCGGGGATAACTCTTGGGTGAAGTTCTTCATCTACAAGAATTTTGAAGGGATAAGAAATAAGGAGATAAAACGAAATAAGAATGAAGAAGGTAAGGAACATATTATAAGGAAAGAAGTAAGGTATTTCGAATTTTATTAATTATAAATATTTATTTTAGGGTTTGTATCCAATCCTAGGGGTTTCGAGACTACAGGCAACATTCGTGCTCTGATACCATCTGTAGAGCCCTTGCTTACGAAAGCAATGGCACATATGAATTATGCAAAGACTTGGATCACATGTTGGGGATATATCAACTAGGGGTATAACCAGCATGGATCAATCCGGCTAGTCCAGGGTGGCCCAAGGGTGGTAAGGCCAAGGCCTGCCGGGCGGCCCAGATAGCTGACGTGCAAGGAAGTAGGCGGACGGTCCAAGGAAGGCGGAAGGCCTAAGCCCACCAAGCCACCGAGCCCAAGACGGAAGGCGGTAACTAAGCCGGCTAGGTCTAGGACTCTGTTTACTTGCCGGACAAGTACTTACCTTGTACCCTGGGGTCTGGCCGCCTATATAAGACGGCCACCAGGGAGCCTTTAGGGCAGAGACAATCTCATAGGCATCATACTCATTGTAACCTGTTCACGGCTATTGCCTCATAGTGAATTATAGCAGCACGTAGGATCCCGCCACCGTTGTGGGATCCGAAGCTGGGTAAACTCGCCGTGTTCAATCTCGACCTCGACGACTCCAACCTTCTTCCCCACAATCCATACGTAGGCTAGAGGACCCCCGTCTTCGATCAATTATGCCGATACCACGACAGTTGGCGCCCACCGTGGGGCATAAGGTTCCTGGCGTCACGTTCCAGGCGGGAACACTTGGCGGCGTGGGCAAGCAGATCGCCGTCGGTCGCGTCACAAGGTATGGCGGCCATAGCTACGTCAACTCAGATGAATCCTGGCTCCCGGCGGACGACTACCTTATCGGATGCGAAATCGTGCCGATCGGAGGGATCGACGTCTTCATCGGGTACACGCCAGAGGTGTACGGCCTACCGCGTTTCTACAACCCCACCCACCAACACTTCGACCAAGCAGTCGACCGGCAAGATGGATCTGAATCCGCCTTCTCCCAGGAGTCGGCGGAATCTGACTTCCACTTTGTCGGAGTTGTCGGACTGGGATCCGACTCCCAGCCGGAAAACAACGATCCTGAATCAATCCTCCCTGCTCTACAGGAGGATGCGATGTCAGATGCCGGATCCAGATCTACCGTTCAAGTCAACGTAGACTCCGACTCCGATGATGATGCTAGTCTCTTCGAAGAGAACATCAAAACCCGCTTTTCCAGTGGTAATCCGACTCCCTCAGAGGGTACAACGGATACAGACATGCCTGACAAGCTGGCTATGATGGTTGTTGTCGGTCACGAAACAACCCCAGTTACTTCGGAGGCGCAAAACAAGCCGGCGGAAGAAGCCGGCGACACCACTGCCGGCCAACTCATCGAAAGTTCCGACAAGGTGCGCGCGAAGAAGAAAGCTGGTCTCGAGAAAGGCGGCAGCAGCAAACCGACGGATTTGCTCTCCGTCATCAAAGAAGTAGACGAGATCATGAACACTCCGGTGAGCAAAGATACCCCACTCGACGAAGTGGAAGAACTTAGGCTTAACATGCTTAAGCACTCTGACTTCCTACGAAAAAGAGAGGAGCACGTTGAGAGCCTTGCGAAGAAGATCAAGAAAGAACAGGAGAGGATGTCGGCCAAAACAAACCGGCAACTCTTCGAGGAAAAAAGGTCATCAAAAAACCGCCGTGGAAAAGAGCCGCCTACGCAAGCGACGACAGCGGCTCAAGACCTAGGGTTCGATTGGCGTACGGCACCACAGCGAGTGGATAGAAGGGGGGATGTTGTCTTCTGCACCCCTATCCTCAATGCGGCTGCCGCGCTAGATACCCTGGATGACAACACTTACACGGCGGAAGAGAAGTTGGCCAACGCAAGACACTTCGTAAGCAAGGCCCTAGAACAACAAGCTCGCGCTGATTCCTACGGCCAGATGGAGGATGCCCGCGGGGGAGACCTAGAGTCTAAGTCAGGCAAGTGCAAAGCTGCACCAGATGCCGACCCCGAAGGCCCGTCTGGCTCCAGTAGCCATGGCGACAAAAGGAAGGCAACGCCACCTCCAAAGAAGGCACCACCGCCAAAACAAAGGCGGGACGAGAATTCAAGGTCGGGAAGCAGAGGAGACCTACCACCTCCGCCTCAGCCAAGGCGCGACAATGGCGGTAGCCGGAACAACAGGCAGCCGCCTAGAAAAAATGCCGGCAACGACCCTCCAAGGAGAGGCCGCAGCCGGTCTCCGCAGCATAGCACTGGCAGCAAGAGGAGAGAGGAGGTAGAAGGGCCCAGGCGCAGCATAAGCCGGGCAGCACAGGACGAGCCGGACGCAAACAGAGGCGCACGGCAGCTCGATCCAAAAGACGCACGACACCGCCTACAAGACATAGCAAGAGGAAAGGAGCCGCTATACTCTGGACCAAAGTGTTTCGGTGACGCCATCCGCAGAGAGCCGTTTCCCAAGGACATGACATCAGTGTCAAAAAACTGTTCTCGGTACAACGGCCTCGTTAAGCCGGACTCGTGGCTATCCGACTACGCCATGGCCATAGAGATTGCCGGCGGGAGCAACCACATTGCCGTCCGCTACTTACCTCTCATGTTGGAAGGCACGGCAAGAGCTTGGATCGACAACCTTCCTGAAAAGTCCATCCATAGCTGGTACGACATGGAAAAGGTTTTCTCCCAGCACTTCCAAGGAACGTACAAGCGTCAAAATACCTACACGGATTTGCAGCGCTGTGTCCAAAAGCCGGACGAAACCATGACAGATTTTGTCAGCCGTTGGATATCCGAAAAGGCCAACTGTCATGGTGTTTCGGACGCGCAGGCTATCCATGCCTTCTACACGGGCCTGCAGAAGAAGTCCTTGCTCCGTCGTAGGCTCGTCCGCGAGCAAATCACGGACCTTGGTGAGATGCTCAACCTAGCCGCCCAATACGCGGGGGCGGATGACGATGCCAGGGACGATGACCCAGACGTCAACATCATACCAAAGCGGAACAACAAGCGCAAGCAGGCGGCGGATGACAAAGCAGTGCGAGCGTGGCATGGCCGCCTTCGCAGAAGCCGTCATCCACAAGGAAGAACTCGCGCTGCTCGGGGCGGATTCAGACAACTCCATGCCAAAGCCAAAGATGGATGTCAAGAAGACTTTCGAAGCTTCAGAAGACACCAAAAAGGCGGACCTCATCCCAGGTGACAAGTCCAAGCAAGTTGTCATCGGCTCAAACCTTGACAGCAAATAGGAACGCGCGCTCGTCGAGTTCCTCCGTGAGAATCGTGACATCTTTGCATGGTCGCCTTCCGACATGCCTGGTGTACCGAGGGAACTTGCCGAGCACTCGCTCAACGTCATAAAAGGATCCATGCCGGTGAAGCAAGCAACAAGACGCTTTGGAGATGAGAGACACAAGGCTATAGGCAAGGAGATAAATAGGCTGAAGGCCGCCAATTTCATAAAAGAAGTTGTACACACCGATTGGGTGGCAAATCCTGTACTTGTCCCAAAGAAGAATAAAGAGCTGAGGATGTGTATTGACTATACCGGTGTTAACAAGTGTTGCCCAAAGGATCCCTTTGCGCTGCCTAGAATTGTCCAAGTCGTAGACTCCACAGCAGGCTCCGAGCTGCTTTGTTTTCTGGATGCCTACTCAGGATACCACAAAATCAAGATGAGAGAATCAGATCAGCTGAAAACATCTTTCACAACTCCGTATGGGACTTTCTGCTACATTACAATGCCTTTCGGTCTGAAGAACGCAGGGGCAACATACCAGCGCTGTATGCAAAATTGCCTGCGCGAACAGATCGGCCGCAATGTTCACGTCTATGTAGAAGACATCGCGGTAATGTCAAAAAAGAAAGCAGATCTCCTAGAGGACTTGGAAGAAACTTTTCAGAATCTCCGAAGGTATCAAATGAAGCTCAATCCCGCCAAGTGCATTTTCGGCGTCCCAGCCGGCAAACTCCTCGGATTCATCGTCTCAGAACGAGGGATTGAGGTTAACCCGGAGAAGATCAAGGCCATCCAAAATATATCCAGACCTACTTGTCTGAAGGACGTGCAGCGCCTGGCCGGATCGGCGGCGGCCGTCAGTCGTTTCATAAGCCGCCTAGGGGAAAAGGCAATGCCCCTCTACCGGCTACTGAAGAAATCCGACAACTTCGAGTGGACAGCAGAGGCAGACGCCGCCTTGCAGCAACTTAAGGAGGCCCTCTCATCCGCTCCGATATTAGCAGCACCTCGGTCACAGGAACCAATGCTGCTATACATCGCGGCAACAGGAGCTGTTGTCAGCGTTGTCTTGGCTGTGGAAAGAAAGGAGAGCGAAGCCGCGGCGTGTGAGCAGCGACCGGTCTACTTCATCAGTGAAGTGTTCTCCGCCTCCAAGCAGAGGTATCCGCATTACCAAAAGCTGGCTTATGGTGTATTCTTCGCCGCCAGAAAGCTTAGGCATTACTTCCAGGAACACACAGTGACAGTAGTCAGCAAGGCTCCGTTGGGAGACATAATCAATAATGCAGAGGCAACAGGTCGAGTCGCCAAATGGGGCATCGAACTTGCCGCTTTTGATATAGTCTATAAACCACGGACCGCCATCAAATCTCAAGCACTTGCAGACTTTGTCGCCGACTGGACAGAGGCTATGGAGGAAACAGCACTCCCCGAGTCAGAATATTGGGTCATGCACTTTGACGGATCAAAGATGCTCAAAGGCTCGGGGGCTGGAGTCGTTCTACGTACGCCTAAAGGCGACAAACTTAGCTACGTGTTACAAATCCACTTCACAGCAACCAACAATGTTGCCGAGTACGAAGCTTTGCTTCATGGGTTACACGTGGCAAACGACCTAGGCGTCAAAAGAATCCTCTGTTACGGCGACTCGGATTTGGTCGCACAACAAGTAAGCGGAACATGGGATGCGAAAAACGCAACAATGGCGTCTTATAGAGCCAAAGTTGACGAATTTGCAAAAAACTTCGTAGGATACGAAGTCCGACATGTTCCAAGAGCTGAGAATGAGGCGGCAGACACACTTGCAAGACTGGGATCGGAACGCAAAAAGGTACCAAAAGATATCTTCCTGGAGCAATTGCACAAGCCATCCATTAAAGGCGCCGATTTGATGGACCCCGACTCAGAAGAACCGGTAGAAGCGGCAAGTCTCGCTGTCTACTTAACACAGCCGGATTGGACAGTCCCGTACCTCGATTTTCTAATCGACCAAAAGTTGCCGGAAGACGATGAGGTGCTAAAAAGGAAGATCATAAGGCGAGCCAAGGCATTCACGATAATAAAAGGCGAGCTGTACAAGCGAAGCACTTGCGGCATCTATCAGCGGTGTATACAGCCGGAAGAAGGCCGGGAAATTCTAAAAGACATACATATTGGCACCTGCGGGCATCATGCTTCCGCTAGGTCCATTGTATCCAAAGCTTTCCGCCAAGGTTTCTACTGGCTCACCGCCAAAGAAGATGCCGAGAACATCGTCAAAACATGCAAAGGTTGCCAGTTGTACGCCCGTCAACCTCACTTGCCGGCACAGGAGCTAAGGACGATCCCAATCACCTGGCCGTTCGCGGTCTGGGGCTTGGATATGGTGGGTCCCTTCAAAAAGGCACGCGGTGGGTACACTCACCTATTGGTCGCTGTCGACAAGTTCACCAAATGGGTCGAGGCCAAACCGATCAGCAAACTTGACACACGAACAGCCACCAATTTTCTCTGGGGAATTATCTCTCGGTTTGGAGTTCCACACAGCATTATCACCGATAATGGCAGCAATCTGTCCCAAGGCGACATAGAAGAATACTGCAGCGATCTGGGCATCCGGCTTGATTTGGCATCCGTGTCACACCCTCAATCCAAAGGACAAGTAGAGCATACAAACGGCCTAGTCTTATCAGGACTTAAGCCTCGTCTCGAAGCTCCATTACACAGGGCAGACGGTGCCTGGGCAGATGAGTTGCAGTCGGTATTGTGGAGTTTGCGCACAACGCCAAACAGATCTACCGGCTACACTCCTTTCTTCTTAATATATGGCGCAGAGGCAGTGCTACCTACCGACATGAAGTACGATTCCCCAAGAGTTCAAGCCTACATCGAGCAAGACGTAGAAGGTGCAAGACAGGATAGCCTAGACTTGCTAGACGAAGAAAGAGACGTAGCTCTCCATCGCTCCGCCTTGTACCAGCAACAACTCCGCCGCTATCATAGCCGGAGAGTGCGGAAGCGAAGCTTCAGAACAGGTGACCTGGTTCTCCGCCTAATTCAAGACAAAAAAGGCTTGCACAAGTTATCCCCGCCATGGGAAGGACCGTTTATAGTCACAAAGGCGCTGCTCAATGGTTCCTACTACCTAGCCGACATCCGCGACGAAGACGAAAAGAAAATGCGCAAGAAGGCGGCAGGAAAAAGGGGAACCAAGCGCAAGAGAGGCATTGACGACCCGTTCGAGCAAACAAAACGGCCTTGGAATATTGAGCAGCTACGTCCTTTCTACACTTAGCAATTTATAATTGTGATAAGTTAAATATGGTTATGAAATAAAAGTCTATGGTTCCTCATCTGTGTTGAGATGCATGCCATCTTTTGCCTTTTCTTACAATCATATTTCCCTATGTATCTAAGTTACCTATTTTTTAGCCCCGTGCAAAGGTTCAAACTGGTAGATACTTGCAGCTTTCGAGCCAACCCAAAGCAAAAACAAACTTTTTGCGCCGCCTAATTCCTTTACCTCTGATTACTTATATGTGGTTCGCCTAGTAGTATGTCTTTGACACCAACATGTTGGCTTTGGTCTTTGATTCTAAACAAATGGTCTAGCCCTGGTTGTTTCAGCCAAAGTTACCGGCTGAGGTTTCGTCAACATACAAAAAGTCAAGCATATAAGTCAGGGTAAAATTAAGGCGGGCCATATAAATAAAGACAAAGTAAAACTTGTCAGCTAGTTTCCGCCTAACAAGGCAACGACAAAAGTATATACAAAATATTACAAATGTTGCATTGTTTCAGGGGCCGACAAAATGAGGCTGGTGGAAGGCAAGGACATGAAAAAGATATGGCTCGGGGGAGCGTCTACATCAGACTTGGGGGCTGACAACTTCAGCCCCAGAACTATCGCTCCCCTCCGCCTCAGCCGCGCCGGCAGCTCCAGCTCCCTCTCCGCCAGGCACAGGATGACGCCGGTAGAAGATGGAAGTATCCACCATGTCGGCGACTCGCGTGGCGTAGCCGGCAACGCTGTCCAGAATAGTGGCCGGCTCGACCTCGCTACCGTCTTCATACGTTGACGGCATGCCTTCGGTGACGGCTTCAATCTCCGCCTCGGGGTAGTGCGCCATGAACAACCCAAGGGCAGTCTTGGCTCCACCCCGCGCCGCCGACTTGAGCGAGCTCTTGTGAAGTTTGGTCGCCTGCTCCAGGATGGCGGGCACGTCGCTGAACTCGGTCGGCTCCTGGCTGCCAGAGGAAGTGAAGAACTTGGCGGCAAACCGCTTGGACGCCGCCAAAGTCTCGGCGATCAGCTCACCCAGACGCGCAAGGCGATCCTGGCGGGGGCTGACAACCTTGTCATCGCCTAAACCGGCGGGAACTGCATCAAAAATAAAGTCATAAGTTTGGCTCAGGCTAAAAACAACATGGCAGTATCAAAAAAGAAGCGAGAAGTTACCAAGGACCGAGTTATGGAAAGCCGACAACTCAATCATATGAGTTGCCAGCGCGTCCTCTGCAGTTTGGGCGCGAGAAGTCTGCTTGGATATCTCTTCCGCAGCCATCTTCTCCGCCTCCGCCAACTTGTTGCGCAGGCTTTCCAGCTCACCAGTGAGCTGGCTGGATTCCTGCGCAAACTTGAGTTGCTGGGCCTCCATCTCCTTCTGATGAGCCGCCTTCAACTCCAAGTTGGCGGCCGCCAAGTCTGAAGCTTCATTCATAAGAGCTTGCATATCAGTGGACGCCTTCAGGATATCCTGGGCGTGGTCTAGCAGTTCTACAAATATGGATTCGCTAAGCTAAATGATTGACGGAAACATAAGTCAAAAGCATAGTTGGAGAAAAGGGATCAACTCTACCTTCATCTTTTTTGCGGGCCGCCTCCAGCTCGGCGATCCGCTTGTCCTTGGCCTCGCATTCTTTCTTCAGGTCGCGTTGGCGCCGGATTATCTCGACTCGCGAGGAGACAAGCTCGACGTTGGCGGACACAAGGCCCTGTAACAGAAACCAAAAGCATATGACATATTGTCGAAAAACCACTAAGCCGGCAGTCAAAGTTTCTTTTGACTAAGCCATCTAAGTGCTCGGGGGGAAAGACTATGTATATGCCGGAGAAACTTACAGATAGGTCGCCCTCCAAGTCGTCGAAGGCCTGCGAGGCAAAGGCGGCAAAAGCCAAGGTTGACTCCTTGGCCTCCTTAAAGGTAGACCAAGGGTCTCTGACTTTGCCGCCTCCCGCAGTCGGAGCTGCCCTCCGAGACCCGCCGGCAGTCGTCTCCAGCAACCCTTCATTGGCGGCGCGCGATTGAGCGGCATCATCGGCCGTAGCCTCAGCAAGTAATAGAGGAGTTGTCGGCGCGCGATCGGTGGACGGGATCTTTGGCGGAGCACCCGAAGCCGTGGCTGGAGGTTGGCGCCGAGCGTCAGCCATGAAGCTGCCAGCGTGGGGCGGGGGAGTTGGCGGTACGGTGGCCGGCGAGCCGCCTTGCGGCCGCTTTCCTTTGCCAAGGAGCCTGGTTGGCAACCGGGAGGTTGCGACCCTTTCCCTGTCAAAATACAAAGCAAGCACAATAAGTCAGCCAATATTCAAGAAGTTCGCCATCTGGAAAAGGCAAAGTTGAGTACCTTCGTGGGATGTTAATCCCCGCATTCTCGCCAATGTTGGCGAGAGTCGGCTCGGTAGCCGATGCAATCCGTTTCTTCCTCTCGGCGTTCGCCGTGGAGGAAGCAGCGCCGGATGCCTTGCGCTTCTTCGTCTTCCCGGCTTCCGACTCGTAGAAGTCGGGAGCCAGGTCATCCTCCGTCAACTCGGAGAGCTGAAAAAGAAGATATGTTAAAGGAACTCAACCTTAGCCGGCAAAGCTGTGAAACAAGGGGCAAGGCAAGAAAATATTTACCTCGAGGGGAGGATTGTCGTGGGTGTGCATGGGCACGCCCTCGGCCGCCTTCACCGATCCCGCCTTGACGAGGCTGCGGAGCCGGAATGCCAGGTCGGCGACCGGCAATATCTCTTCGCTCACGCGAAGAGAGGCTGTGTCAGTAGGCGAATACTGACACATCTTGTGCGGGCTGTACCGCAGGGGGAGGATTTGCCGGCCGAGCCAGCAAATGACAGTGTCGACCCCATCCAGCTGGGGGGGAGCCATCGTCCTCGTGAGGAACTCGATCCGCCTTTGAATAAGGTGGAGTTCCTCCGTCAAATTGGGCACCGCCTCGTCCCAGCATGGGCGAGGCATGGGTGGCGCGTTGACGAATGCCGGGATGCCGACTTGACGGCCCGGCGCTGCCATGTCTTGGCAGTAGAAGAAGGTGGAGGTCCAGCCCTTGACGGACTCGAGGTATGGTATCTTAGGATACCATTGGCGGCCCTGGCGGCAGTTGAAGGTGACACTGCCGCAGGTTGCCAGCCCACCGTCCGGCACCGTCTGTCGCCGGCAACGGAAACAATATCTAAAGAAGTCTAAACTAGGCCTAATACCTAGATAGCCTTCGAAAAGAGCTGTGAAGCCGGCTAAGACTAATATACTATTGGGTGCGATATTATGGGGCTGGAGCCCGTAGTGATCTAAGACCTCACTAAAGAAGGCGGAAGGCGGAAGAGCCATTCCCCTGACCAGATGGGAGGTAAGGATTACCCTTTCTCCGGCTTCCGGGGCCGGAATGATGTCTCCCAAGGCGGCCCTCCACCGGCAATCCTCCTGAGTGGGGAGGTAGCCGACTGCCTCCAAATCTTGGAGGGCGTCCTCGTCGACAATGGAAGGCAGCCAATAGCGGGACCCGAGGTCCGGCGTTTCTTCTTCCTCGTCGCCGGGGGCGCTCGTCGCCGCCGTCGCCGCGGTATTTGGTGGAGGAGAGAAAGGGCCCGCCGCCGGGACGCGCGTGGCAGAAGCCCGAGGGGGGACGACGGAGACATTGCCCGCCGTCGCTGCCGGAGCGGGGCGAGTAATGGCGCCGCCCATCGACGCTGCGAGCGCGGCTTCGGTCGCCGGACCGCTCGACGCCGTCGAGTGAGCTGGACCGGTGGACATCGCCGTCAGAAAAGGTCGCCGGAGGAGAGAAGTTCGCCGGAGCTCGTTCGGAGGCTGGGAGCGAAGAAGCGGAAGAGGCAAGGATGTGAGGAGAGCAAAAGGCAGGGTAAAGAAATGGACCGTTTGGCTACCTATTTATAGGGCCAGGCGTTGCTCCCTGTGCAACGGCGTTTTTAGTCGGACACGTGTCCAACATCCGTTGCAGCCCATGATTGCACGATCTCCACGCCTCCTCTTTTCCCGCAATTTGTGATCGTGGCGAGATTCCCGCTTAGTCTGTTTTCAAACTGTCGTGAAGCCGGCTAGGCGGTAACCGTCAAGAAGAATGCTCGGCAAAGATTGCCGAGTAGCCGTCTTTTCCCATGATGGATAAAGGCGGCCGCGTGTCAACATCAAGGCACGCGTGCCTCGTTGATTTTCAGAATGGTTCAAGTCCTGCAGCCGCCAACTTTGGCAGATGAAGTATCAAGAAGAAGCCGGCGCCTGGAGAACTTCAACCTTTCTGGGGGCTAATGTTGGGGATATATCAACTAGGGGTATAACCAGCATGGATCAATCCGGCTAGTCCAGGGTGGCCCAAGGGTGGTAAGGCCAAGGCCTGCCGGGCGGCCCAGATAGCTGACGTGCAAGGAAGTAGGCGGACGGTCCAAGGAAGGCGGAAGGCCTAAGCCCACCAAGCCACCGAGCCCAAGACGGAAGGCGGTAACTAAGCCGGCTAGGTCTAGGACTCTGTTTACTTGCCGGACAAGTACTTACCTTGTACCCTGGGGTCTGGCCGCCTATATAAGCCGGCCACCAGGGAGCCTTTAGGGCAGAGACAATCTCATAGGCATCATACTCATTGTAACCTGTTCACGGCTATTGCCTCATAGTGAATTATAGCAGCACGTAGGATCCCGCCACCGCTGTGGGATCCGAAGCTGGGTAAACTCGCCGTGTTCAATCTCGACCTCGACGACTCCAACCTTCTTCCCCACAATCCATACGTAGGCTAGAGGACCCCCGTCTTCTATCACTTATGCCGATACCACGACATCACATAAGTCTCACATTCTCCAATAAGATGTAATATCACAGTACAATGTCATAATTTATTACAGAAAGAGACGAATGATCCAAAAAACAAATATCCTTACAACTTAGCATAGCGGAAATGCTAGCTGAATAAATAGTTCACACTTTATTTCAGAGTTCAAACGCAATACTAAAGGTAGCATGGAGCTACATCTTCTCCATGAAGCCACTGGCAAATCATGTTGGTTGTAACTCGAAGACGACCCTCTTACTCCTCATTCGGACATTCTACAAGGTTTAGTTGCAGCCCAGCTATAAAGGGTCAGCACAATTGAATTGTGGTGGCAAGTGACTTTAATTCCTAATGTTCTATTAAGCTATAACTATATGCTTATTATGGCTGGTGGAGCTCAAGGCTATTGCGCAAAGCAAATTTTTTCCTACTTTTGATAAACAATTTTCTTAAATCAATATCTTCTCCTTCAGAGACAAATCTCGAGACAAGTCCATGTCTCCTACCCATGTTCACCCAACAAAGTTTTATTAAGAAATTTGAGATGAGGAGATGTTCAGAACACAGCCTTGGGTAGTTACTCAAATTGTCCGATGCCGGGGACACGGCTAAGATCTTAGGTTTTAACTCTCGAGAGGGTGTGCACTTTCACCATTAGACTTAATCAACCCAAACTATCCTCTACACACCTTTAGTGAGAAGGAAAAGGAGAAGATCAAGACGAGACTTTTCAGAAGTTGCTTTCCCATGATCATACTAAGAGATTACCACCATCCTATCAAATCTACCACCATCAATCTCTTTACCCAGGTCCACATCAACTTACTCCATCAAGACAGAGCCCATATTGACCAATGGTTGCACGATAAGCAACTAGACTCAGTGTAAACTTAAATCTCATAGCCCTGGGTGGCCTACCACAAGTGAGCAACTCAGGTTAACACCGCATATCATGGCCCCAAGTAAGTAGAAACTATCTTGGGCGAAGACAACCATGAAACTTGGCCCTGAGAAGCCACTCAACTTGAAACCTCCTCGATCGACCCAATCCACCCAGGCGTTAAATTAATTTAGTGGAAATTTTCATTTATCACATCAACCATAAAACAATCATTTTTGCAGCAGTTGCTTCCACTAAATTATAATAGGGGTCTAATCTGGAATTTCTAAGGGGAAACCTAAAAGGTTTGCATAGAATACTAAAATCTCCCAAAAACCTATCATGCATACTACTTTTGCAAATACTGTTTGAAAACACTAGATATGCAATAGAATAAAATAGTAGGTGTTTTATGAAGTCACTTGCCTTGGCAGCAGGAGGGGCAGGCACAACAAGAATAGCAATCACAAGCAGGTCCTTCCTCTCCTTCACAATCTAGCACAAGCAATACATTCAAATAAATATCCACACAAAATCTCACACACCAAATAAAAGATGTATGCATGCATGGTATGCCATGTGTAGAATTTGGCACACTTATCCATGATTTATATTCTCTGGTATTAAATGCATGATATGCAATTTCTAGGAATTTCTCAATTCACTTAACAATTTATTAATTGAAAACAAAATAACCAAAACATATATTATAACATTACAACTTTATTGTTCTAAGAAAGTTTTCCAATAAGACATATATTAATATTCCTGGGCAGATGTTGTTAACCTAAACCTAAAACAATTGAGTTTATTTGTAAAACATTTTTCTTATTTAAGTTATGGATTTAATAGCCGAATTACTCCTCGGATGATCTTATGAATTTTTATTTAACAAAAGCAAAAACAAATGATGTAGAATTAAACTACTCTAGCAGGGCTCCGTGGATATAAAGTTCATTGAATTTGGACTTACAGAACATAAGTTATGAATTTTCTAAGTTTGGCATATTTTTCTGTTTTATTTATAAAATTCCTACGAAAAAGAAAATAAGAGGGCGACGTGGCACGATCCTATTGGACGGTACCGCTTCGGCGCGGATCGGCAGCGCGGCCGTCCGATCTACTTAAAAACGGTTCGCTTCCAGAGCCTCGGCGCGGGCGGCGCGAGTCCGCCGGAGGTCCTCCGACCGCGGCGGCGCCACGGCCGGCGTCGTGCGCGTTTCGAGTCCTAGCGGTCTAGGGGACGAACGAGTCATACCGTTACGTAGAGGACGACGAGGCAGGGTCGGTGGCGAAGCGCGGTTCTTCGGAGCGTCGCCGTTCCCCGGGAAATCCTCGCCGGAGTTGGTGCTTGCGGCCGGCGGCGGGGTTCGCGGATGGGGACGACGTTCAACTGCGGTAGGAGACCAACCACGAAGTCACGAAGATGCACACGGCTAAAGCAAACAGAACCAGAGGGAAAAGGAGGCTCGGGGGCAGCGGATGCCGACGGAGTTACTAAAACTCACCGTCGGAATGGCGGCGGCGGAGCTCGGAAATCCGAGCGGCCTGGAGGTGGAGGAGACTAGGGTTTGGGTGCGGGTTGAGGCGGCAGGGGTGGGGGTTATAAAGGGGGGCGCAAAAAGGAAACATCTCCACGAATTTGGCGTCCAAAACGGATCGGAATCGGAGAGAAATCCGCGCGGGATTCGTTCTGGAGGTGGAAGACTCACCTGACAGGTGGGTCCCACCTGTCAGCGAGAGGGAGAGGGAGCGCGGGCCGCCAGGCCGTTGCTGGGCCGACGCGCGCGCGCGGTAGATAGGGAGGACGGCCCGTTTCCTTTTTTTTTATCTTTTCTTTTCTCTAAATAATTTCTATTTACTCAAAATGATTTTTATACTCAGTCAAAATACTTTATAAAAATTCATAAAAATATGTTTTTGAAAGATTATAAAATTTAGAACCTTTTTGTTTGAATCTTGCCTATTAAATAAATAATGAAAATTATAATTATTTAGGGGGTTTAAATAAACTCTTTATGGAATTATAAATTATTTAAACTCTTATCTGCAAATAAAATTGTACTTATGTAATAAATTGTTATGACTAAATGATGAATGATGCATGAATGCAAAGTTTTAAATTTTAGCAAAATTGGGATGTTACACCTCCATTGTTTCCTTTGTATCCTCCATTGTGGTTATGACCATGATGCTTTTGGCCACTACCACTGTTGGAGTAGTTCCAGGGTTTATGGCCACTGACTTCAGAGGTGTGTGGTTTCTTGTGAGTCCCTTCAGAGTTACCATTACTTGCACTGAACTTCCTCTTCCTATTCTCTTCCTTTCTTATGTTATTGTCCAGAGTGATTGCTTGATCCAGCAGAATTTGATAGTTAGGAGCATATGCCACAGACAGGGGTATCTTTAGTTCTCCCCTAAGTCCATTAAGGAATTTGTCCTTCCTTTTAGCATCAGTGTCGATGTCCTCTGGTGCATACCTTGATAGCATACAAAAGTCATCCATATACTCCTTCAGAGTTCTACCTCCCTGCCTCAAGCTACGAAATTCCTCTTTCTTCAGGTTCATTATGCCAGAGGAAATGTGAGCATTGCGGAAACCATCCTTGAACGCATCCCAAGTCATGCCATCCAAGGGATGGGTCACTTGATAGGTCTCCCACCACATGGCAGAAGGTCCTTCCAATAGGTGTGCAGTGAACCTCGCCTTTTCTGCCTCAGAACACTCACAGGTTACTAAGTCCTTGTTGACCGAACGGAGCCAGACATCCGCCACTATTGGTTCAGTAGCAGAGGAGAACTTATTAGGTCTAAGCCTGAGAAATCTTGCAAGTCTGTCCATTGGAGGTGGTGGTGGTGGGTGGTTGTTATTGTTGTTATTGTTGTTGTTGTTGGTTGCTGTAATGAACTGGGTCATCATAGTCATCAGTTGGGCTTGAGCTGCCATCAGCTGTTGCATAGCTTCGTTGTTGTCGGTATCACGACGTGGAGGCATCTGTGGGGTTTTAGCATGGATGAGTAAAAGATAGATAGAACTATAAGGAGGAATCCTACCCATGCACAAAACAATCAAGTCAAGCACACATCAACAAAACACCACTTAAAAAATATCAACAAACCAACCAAAACCTTTGGCTTAAGGAAAGCGATATAAAAGTTTGGGAAATAAACTCTACCACAAGTTGGTAGGTCAATACGAAGCTAATATAACGATGAGGTGTATGATAAATGGTGGTCTCACTAACTAACTACTCGACCATGACATCTTCTTCCTCTTCAATTTCCTGAATCTCGATCCCTTCATTGGCTAGTACATCCTTGAGTTCCTTTACTTCTTTCTCCAGGGCAGAGTTCTTTTCTTGCAGTTCCCTCTTCTCAGTACGAAGCCTTTTTATCAAATCACTATCAGCCTCGAACTCGACTTCATTGCTCTCGAGTTCTGCCTTTTGTTCCCTGATAGGCTTGTTCTTCTCTTCAACTCTTTTCTCTTGCCTCCTGTACTCCTCCTCTTGTGCAGCGAACCTCTCTTCTTGTGCCTTAGTCACTTCCTCTTGAGCCTTCACCTTCTCTTCGTTGTCCTTAAGTAAGGCACATAACTCATCGTTCTTCAGGAGCTCGGAGCGTCGATCTTCATACAGTTCAGTGACAAGGATTTCCAGCTCCTGGAAATAAAGACTAAGGGGTTTTGCCTTGCCTCTTTCTCCGACATCATACAGGTAAGGTTCCCCATCCTCTTTTCTCCTTCCAAAGAAAATGGAGTAGTGGCCCCTCAACTTTGTGCTGTAGCGTCCGCAGAGGCGCCCAATCAGATCTTGCATGACTAGATTGAGTCCTTTATCTTTGGAGTCGCTAACCATTTTGACCTCCAGTGGGGGCTCTTCTCCACGTCCTGGCTGAGTTGCTTTTATTCCCCAGCAACCCTCTTTGTTAAACTTCTTCTGGATGAAGCCCTTGACTTAGGGTAGTGGTAACCTTATCTTCTCGCCGATGTCGAGAAGGTAACAGCCAAAACGGGTGTTCTCGAAGTCCTCCGCGGTGGTGAAGTGGAAGCTCGTCATCCTTTAGGTAGAAAGAAAGGAATTAAAACAAGAATTGCATAAGATAAGGGAGTACTAGTCATGGTGTGTATTATTAATTTAGAAGGATACTAAGTCAAAATCTTAAGGTGATCAACAGATATTAACAACTCTTCGTAAGGCCAGCCACTTATATTGTGGAACAGGTCTCATGTACGCGGACATGTAAGGTTTGTCCCGGGCCACTTCATCCCACTATGCCGCTATAATCCAACAAACTTCGAAGATGGTAACATTATAAACAAAAAGGGGCTTAACCAATCCTAGGGCTCGAACCTACAGGCAACACTTTGCTCTGATACCATTTTGTAGCACCCCAACTTATATTAAAGTTGGAACACATGTGTTATGAGCTAGTCCCTGGATCACTGCCAGCACCACAGTACAAAATATAAAGTACCATTGCATAAGTATTAAAATTACTACAACGAGATCCAAAATAATAGCCAATTATGGCTTTATTACAAGTTGCATAGCCATGAAGGCTAGCTAAAGTTCAGAGTTCACAACGAAAGCGAAAATAACATTGAGCCTCATCTTCAAGCATGCGCCACAGGCAGTCATGTTGGGTGTAGACTCGAGCCAAACTCATTCAGCATCTGAATTTCCTGCACATTTGAATATGCAGCCCCCGAAGGAGGTCAATACAATGATGTATTGGCAAGTGACTATGGTGGATGTATAATAACAAGTCTAAAATCTATATGCATATTTGCCTTGGTGGGGTTGGAGGCTATTTGCAGAAAGCAAGTTTTCTCCTATCATTTTGTAAAACACTTTTATTTCTCAAGACTTGGCACCAAGGGATAAAACCTAAGTGCACCATCAAATCTTTCCTTAGTCAAAATTTTACTTTACGAAAACGGTGTTGAGATTCTTCTGCCCATCCTTGTCCAGTTACTCGAAGTAGTCCATTTCCGGGGACACGGCTGAGTACTCAGTTTGTCGACTCTGCAGAGGTTGTGCACTTTCACCTTTAGACCCAATTAGCCCTAAAATCCTATACACACGGAGTGTATTGAGGAAAGGAGAGAATTGAGACAAGAACTTTCAGAAGAAGGATGCAACCATACTAGCAAGACCCATTCCACCTACCAACTCTACATCTGCTTGTCAAGCTGACAGGTTGCACCCTCACAACTTAGTTATTCTAGACAGAGCCTATTGTCAAAAGGCTGCACGGGAAGCTTCTAAATTTGGAGGGACTTGGTAATCTCTTCGTTCCTGGGTGGCCGTCCACAAGTGCACTTCTGGGTAACAAACACCATACTCATGGCACTAAGTAGAATTGACATTCATCCTAGGCGACGACAACCACAAGCATAGTCCCAAAAGCCACTCAACATAAACCAAACAACCAATTCCACCCAGATGTGTATTTAAATTTATAACACTTAGAAACATTTCCAAAACAGGGTAACAATTTTTACAGCATAGCTAAGCAACTAATAAAACTTTTCATGGCTGCATAGGAGAAGGGGTGGCTACACACTACTAGGATATTTGTAAAATACAAACTAACTCAGCATTATAGAATAAATCCAAAAACCTATCATGCACACTACTCAAATATACTACTTATGCATGTAGAAAATATGGGATATAGTATGAATGTCACTTGCCTTGGTAACAGGAGGAACAAGCGCAGCAAGAATAACAATCACAAGCAAGTCCTTCCTCTTCTTCACAATCTAGCACAACAATGAATAAAATAAATACCAACACAACACCAAACACAATCATGTATGCATGAATGATATGCTATGATAATAGGAGTCACTTATTAATAATTTTATTTTCTGTCATCAAATGAATGAAATATAATTTCGAGGTATTTCTTATTTTATTTATCAATTACATAATTTTAAAATAATATAGTAAAACTTTGATTTCCATAATTACAACTTTTATTGTTTTATGAAATCTTCAATTAAGCCATTTATTAATATTGCTGGACAGAGGGAGATAATAAAATCCTAAAACAATTAAATTTATTTCTAAATCATTTTTATTATTTATGTTATTATTTTAATGGCCGAAATACTCCTCTGATAATTATACAATTTATAATTTGTCAAAGGGAAAAGCAAATGATGTAGAAATAAACTTCATGAGCAGGGCTTTCCAATGACATAAAGTTTATCAATTTTGGACTTACAGATTAAAAGTTATGAATTTTGCAAGTTTTAATAGTTTTCTCTTTTAATTTCTAAGTTTTATTCGAAGATAGAAAAAGAATCGGCCACGCGGCGCGATCTGTTTCGCCCGTACCGGTTCGACGCGGATCGCGATCTAGAGCCGTTAGATCTAAATGAAAACGGACGCGCCAGATTAATCGTAGAGACGAAAATAAAAATTAAAACGGATCCGTTGGATCTAGATCCAACGGTCCAGGACGCGTTGACCTAACGCGGGCGGCGCGAGTCGCCGGAGACGCGCGGGCGCGGCGGAGCCATGGCCGGCGTTTGCGCCCGAGGCGTTCTACGGTGCTAGGAGGGAACGAAGCTCACCAGGGGATGCGCAACGTCGAGGGGAGGGCGATGGCGCGGTGGCGATGACCGGAGCGTCCTCGTCTCCCCGGAAAAGCTCGCCGGAGTTGCGCGCGGCGACGGTTCCTCTCGGTTGTGGACGGAGGCGGGGTTTCGCTGCAAAAACACACGCCCCACCGTGTCAAATCGATGCGCACGGTTCACAGGGAGCGAAGGAAGGTGGAGAGGAGGTCCGAGGTGGCCGGAGTTGCTCGGGCGGCGGAGTTCTTACCGACGGCGACAGCGGGATTGCGTGAGCTCGAGCGGGCAGCCTAGGGGCTCTCGGGAGGTGTGGTTTGGGGCAATCGGACGAGAGCGAGGAGGGCTATTAGTAGGGAGAGGATGCGAGATAAATGGAGCAGTAAATTGTCCACAATCGTGCGAATCAAATTGGCGTTTTCGGTCGGGGTCGGGGGCGTGATTTGGGGATGAACGTTTCCGCGGGGGTGATGACAGGTGGGTCCCACCTGTTAGCGACTGCGAGCGAGAGCGCGGGGCGTTGGGCCGCTGGCAGGCCGTTGCGCTACGCGTGCGCGACAGATAGCCAACGGGCCGGTCCGTTTTCCTTTTCTTTTTAAATGAAAATAATATCTGTTTTTAAATACTGATTTCAAATATGATTTTTAAACCTATCTGTTTTTAAAACCTAAGTGCACCATCAAATCTTTCCTTAGTAAAAATTTTACTTTACGAAAACGGTGTTGAGATTCTTCTGCCCATTCTTGTCCAGTTGCTCGAAGTAGTCCATTTCCGGGGACACGGCTGAGTACTCAGTTTGTCGACTCTGCAGAGGTTGTGCACTTTCACCTTTAGACCCAATTAGCCCGAAAATCCTATACACACGGAGTGTATTGAGTAAAGGAGAGAATTGAGACAAGAACTTTCAGAAGAAGGATGCAACCATACTAGCAAGACCCGTTCCACCTACCAACTCTACATCTGCTTGTCAAGCTGACAGGTTGCACCCTCACAACTTAGTTATTCTAGACAGAGCCTATTGTAAAAAGGCTGCACGGGAAGCTTCTAAATTTGGAGGGACTTGGTAATCTCTTCGTTCCTGGGTGGCCGTCCACAAGTGCACTTCTGGGTAACAAACACCATACTCATGGCCCTAAGTAGAATAGACATTCATCCTAGGCGACGACAACCACAAGCATAGTCCCAAAAGCCACTCAACATAAACCAAACAACCAATTCCACCCAGATGTGTATTTAAATTTATAACACTTAGAAACATTTCCAAAACAGGGTAACAATTTTTACAGCATAGCTAAGCAACTAATAAAACTTTTCATGGCTGCATAGGAGAAGGGGTGGCTACACACTACTAGGATATTTTTAAAATACAAACTAACTTAGCATTATAGAATAAATCCGAAAACCTATCATGCACACTACTCAAATATACTACTTATGCATGTAGAAAATATGGGATATAGTATGAATGTCACTTGCCTTGGTAACAGGAGGAACAAGCACAACAAGAATAACAATCACAAGCAAGTCCTTCCTCTTCTTCACAATCTAGCACAACAATGAATAAAATAAATACCAACACAACACCAAACACAATCATGTATGCATGAATGATATGCTATGATAATAGGACTCACTTATTAATAATTTTATTTTCTGTCATCAAATGAATGAAATATAATTTCGAGGTATTTCTTATTTTATTTATCAATTAAATAATTTTAAAATAATATAGTAAAACTTTGATTTCTATAATTACAACTTTTATTGTTTTATGAAATCTTCAGTTAAGCCATTTATTAATATTGCTGGACAGAGGGAGATAATAAAATCCTAAAACAATTAAATTTATTTCTAAATCATTTTTATTATTTATGTTATTATTTTAATGGCCTAAATACTCCTCTGATAATTATACAATTTATAATTTGTCAAAGGGAAAAACAAATGATGTAGAAATAAACTTCATGAGCAGGGCTTTCCAATGACATAAAGTTTATCAATTTTGGACTTACAGATTAAAAGTTATGAATTTTGCAAGTTTTAATAGTTTTCTCTTTTAATTTCTAAGTTTTATTTGAAAATAGAAAAAGAATCGGCCACGCGGCGCAATCTGTTTCGCCCATACCGGTTCGACGCGGATCGCTATCTAGAGCCGTTAGATCTAAATGAAAACGGACGCGCCAGATTAATCGCAGAGACGAAAATAAATATTAAAACGGATCCGTTGGATCTAGATCCAACGGTCCAGGACGCGTTGACCTAACGCGGGCGGCGCGAGTCGCCGGAGACGCCCGGGGCGCGGCGGAGCCATGGCCCGCGTTTGCGCCCGAGGCGTTCTACGGTGCTAGGAGGGAACGAAGCTCACCAGGGGATGCGCAACGTCGAGGGGAGGGCGATGGCGCGGTGGCGATGAACGGAGCGTCCTCGTCTCCCCGGAAAAGCTCGCCGGAGTTGCGCGCGGCGACGGTTCCTCTCTGTCGTGGACGGAGGCGGGGTTTCGCTGCAAAAACACACGCCCCACCGTGTCAAATCGATGCGCACGGTTCACAGGGAGCGAAGGGAGGTGGAGAGGAGGTCCGAGGTGGCCGGAGTTGCTCGGGCGGCGGAGTTCTTACCGACGGCGACGGCGGGATTGCGTGAGCTCGAGCGGGCAGCCTAGGGGCTCTCGGGAGGTGCGGTTTGGGGCAATCGGACGAGAGCGAGGAGGGCTATTAGTAGGGAGAGGATGCGAGATAAATGGAGCAGTAATCGTCCACAATCGTGCGAATCAAATCGGCGTTTTCGGTCGGGGTCGGGGGCGTGATTTGGGGATGAACGTTTCCGCGGGGGTGATGACAGGTGTGTCCCACCTGTCAGCGACTGCGAGCGAGAGCGCGGGGCGTTGGGCCGCTGGCAGGCCGTTGCGCTACGCGTGCGCGACAGATAGCCAACGGGCCGGCCCATTTTCCTTTTCTTTTTAAATGAAAATAATATCTGTTTTTAAATACTGATTTCAAATATGATTTTTAAACCTATTCAAAACTTTTTCAGAAAAATTCATAAAAATATGTTTTGGAAAGGTTATTAAAAATGGGACTTTTTGACATTATACTTGCCCATAAATAAATTGATAACATTTTATTTATTTATGGGTTTTCAAGTAAACACTTTATGGAATTATAGATTATTTAAATATTTAAATATATGATTTGAAGTTTTTATTTAATATTTTTGTGATGTAGTTTTATGCCTAATGATGAATGATGCATGAATGCAAAGTTTTAAATTTTTGCAAAATTTGGGATGTTACAATACACTGCTGAGAACCAGCAGTTGGACGATTACGGCGGGTCTCCTGACGTGGCGGTGTGGCGTCCCGAGGAAAGACCAGGGGTCTAATTGAGTACATGGTGCCGGGGAGAACAAACCTTCCGGGAGGCCCCGATACTAGGGTGGTCATAGTGGAAAGCTTTGATCGTGTTATCCGGAGCCCCGCATGCTGTCGTATGACGGGCCGTGGCAAACACGGCGGAAGGCCCGATTGGTGTGGGTAAGTGTGCAACCTCTGCAGAGTGTAAATCTATTCGAATAGGTGCGTCCGCGGTCATGGACGGTTGGAAAGGTCCCACTAGGCATGCTGGTTGTTTTATGGTTTCGAAAGAGAAGTGTTTTCGAAGGAAGCAAGGAGGCAACAAAGTGGTACCTGAGAGGTACGGAATTTGGGAGAGGATGATTGGTCTCGGGGAGACAATCAGTCTGATCTCAAGCAAGGAAAAAGGGGTACCCCTATCCTAGTGTTTTCAAAGGTTTTGCTAAAGAAAGTTTCAGTACTTAGAGATATCCTTGCTATATCTAAGAGAAGAGAATTATATCTCTAAATGTTTTTCTTCAACAAAGATATAGAGATGTCGTATTCTCTATGCTTGAAATCATGGTATTCGAAAATAAGCCCTATAGTTGTATATAGGAGTCATCCTAGTTTTCAAAACATGTTTTACTTGCATATCCTTGAAAACTAAAAAAAGAACTAGAGGTGGTCTTGCGAGTACGTAATTGTACTCATATGGCTTTGTCCCTGGATATTCAAATGTCCAGATTATAATGAGGCCTACGTCGAGGAGGAGGTGTATAACGACGACTACGCTACTTAACTGTCACCGGTCAACTGCACTTGTGGGATCAGCGCTCGGAGATGTTAAGGGCCGTCGCCAGCCACGAGCTTCCGCTATCCTAGTTAATTCCATCCTGCGTGACGAGGTTTGTTGACTTTGGTCGTATGACCGTCTATGTGTTGTAAGACTTTTATTCGTACGACTCGAATGATGTAACTCTTTGATACCTATGCTGGTTATGTGATTGCGATGCACTGATCATTGGGATCGTGATCTTTTACATAACGTGGGCATCTCGAACTTGTTTCGAGGGGTCCTTACAGAGACGGAGCACGGAGGCGGAGGACGTTGGGGTGGTCGAGGTCATCATAGAGGACGAGGAGGCGGAGAACTAAGATCACCGTGGGCAATTTTGAAATGGAGAAGAGGAGTGGGGATCGCCGTCGAAAGAACGAGTCACGTGGGCGATCTAGGGTTTCTGACTGCGTAGGGGAAGAACGAGTCGCGTGGGCCGTTAGATCGTGGATGATTGCACGGCCACGATCAAGGATGACCCCAACGAGAAGTCATGGTCGTGGATGACACCACCGAGCAGTCATGGTCGCATTACCTCCCAGTCCCCACTTCTCACTCTCCGCCCATCGAGTCGCCTCCCCAGTCCCCACTTCTCACTCTCCTCTCCACCGTCGTTCCCCTCTGCATCCCCACCGGCCGCCGTTCCCCTCTCCTCCCCACCGTCGTTCCTCTCTTCTCCCACCGAGGCCCTCCCCTCTCTCTGCACCGGAGCGAGTGGGGATCCAATGGCGCATGCGGTTGGTCCCTCGGCGCGGCTGCCCAAGCAACCGAACCCCTGCGCCGCTTTCCGCTTGGTGCCGCCGCCTGCTGACTAAACCCCTGCGCCGCCCGATCGCCGAACCCCTGCGCGGATGAAGGTAACTAGCTGGTTTATTGATGTAGATCAGGGTTTAGGATTCTTTGATGTAGATTAGAGTTTAGGGTTTTCTAGAAGAAGTCGTCGTTACTGTACGAGATAGAATCAGGATTTAGTGACTGAATTAGGATTTTTTGATGTTGATTATTTAGAGTTCGTGATGTGAACTTCCTCTAGGGTTAGGGTTCTCTCTGTTGTAGATTATTTATCTGTTGTTGATGTAGCCAGTTTTTTTCTCCAAATAGTAGATACAGGGTCAAACCATTAAGCCTCCCAAGCCTGCATATTGGTTCAAGTCTATATAATTCTATATAACCATTATCTGTTGTTGTTGGTTTGTAGGTGACCATGGACAATACTCAGATCATCGAGCTTAGCTCAGATGATGAAGCTGTGGTTGACGCAGAGGCTGCTGCTAGGAGGTCTGAGGCTAGGAGGCACGCAAAGAAGCTGCTGCAAGGGAACTTGCTGCTGTTGCAAAGGAACTTGCTTCTGCAAGGATAGTTGTTGCTGATGCGGAAGCTAATAGAATTATTATGCGTCGCGGTAAAGAGATTGACATTTGCTTTGCTATCATTTAGTATTCTTGTTCTTTTCCGTTATATTTTCCTTATGCAGTTTCCTTACATGTAGGTCCCAAGGAAAATGGAGGTTCCTGCAACTTCGACAGGTTTTGTGTTTTTGGCAACTTTGTTGCTCTCAAACGCAAGCACGTGAGGTTCTTGAAGAAAGTTGCAATGAAGGAACTCCCATTGCCTCCCTATATATGCACTATGCAGCTAGCAAACACCAAAAGTCCAAAAGCAAAAATGGTAAACAAATTGTCCCTGATGATCATTGTCATTGCTTGTTGGAGTACATTGACTGTCTTTGACCTCTTTTAATTAATTTGCAGTATTTCCCCAAGAAGTTCAGCAACACCTGCATCAAGAAGTACATGCACTTGCCATCAGCGAATTTGAGGGTCCACTGTGTAGGCCATGATCCCATCGTGGTCACCATCCTTATGGGTAAAGGAAAGGGTAAAGGAGCACAAATAACAACAAACTGGTGTCAGGTTGTGAAGGCGATCAAGATGAAGCGAGGCGATGTCTTCATGTTCTGCTTCCGCAACAGTGTTTCCCAAGGCCGTAGGTGGACCGTCCAAAAGGTCGAGTAGTTAACTGTTGGGGGTTCGTCATGTACATTTTGGTGCTAGCTAGATGTGGCTGTTGGTCCTAAACTACTTAACTACTTATGCTACCTGGCATGTATGCTTTTACAAATTATGTGGTACTTATGCTATGCTACTTGAATCTGGTATGAAGTATGGTTTATGAACCATGTTTGGTTATCTTCAAGTGTAAGTGAATCTGGTATGAAGTATACTGCATGTTTCTGTTGTTTCAAAAGAACTAGAGATAAGAATTCGGATGGTTATTTAGTTTGTGGTGGAGGTGTTGTGTTTATGTTGTTTCAAAAGATATAAGGTATATGAAGTATGGTTTATGAACCATGTTGTTCTAAAAATGGCAAAAAATGTGTTGCTCAGCCGGGGAATCGAATCCAAGACCAAGCGCTGGCAGCAATACCGCCCTGCCCCGGTTCCATTAAGCAACACCAAACGAAACCAGCGAAACATCATGCCAAACGGCAAGTTCACAAGTCCTCCGGCAAAAGTAAGAACAGGAAATTAAAGCTAAGACGCCTGCTACAGCTCCCTAACGCCAACAAAATGGCCAACTTCAGGGAGCCATCCTTCATCTTTGGACGAGACATCTTGTTCACATCACCACATGGATCCTCTCGCTCTCCTCAGGGTTATGACGAAGATACTCGAGGGTGGCCCTGTCATCAAACGCCGAGGTGGCCGTGGTCGACCAAGTTTCTCCGGCTATGTCCGTCACCATCCACTGACCCGTCGAAGATTTGCAGCTTCCTATATTCGGATCAGGTTCCACTGGATTTAGCACGAAATCCCCAATTATCAGAGATTGAGAACTGCCCATAGATGGTCCAGCTGTGTTAGCGTCATTGCCGTCAATCGGAGCTGTGTTAGCGCCATTGCCGCCTCCATCTCTGACCGTTGCATTTGGATCGGCTCCACAAGTGTCGGCACCACGAACGTCAGGCCGTTCTCCTTCCTCTGCTTCCAGCTGCTCAGCTCGCGCATGGAGCAAAACCTCCTTGCTGGACGGAAGCGCAACCTCTGGGGTTTTCCCCGCCGAAGTGCATGCGTCGTCCAGGCTTGTTTGAGGATCATCTGCAACGAGACCTAGTACCTCTTGCCATAGATCGACGCTACCTGAGAGTTTGTCGACCGTCTGTCTGCGAACCGCGTCGCCGCCCTTCTCGGAGACCGGGGCCCGAACCTCCCCCAAACTCCTCTCTCGCCGCCGCAAAACATAAGAGCAGCGAGACCGAATCCCTCTGCGCCCGCTCCGCGGCCCACCGTGCTCGCTCCGAGGACACTCCCACCACCATAGCGAGCGCCGCCGCACATCCCGCCCTCTCCATCCACTTCCGACTCCAGAGTCGATTTCCTCCGTGCTCGCTCCGAGGAATCGCCCAGAGAGTCCCTGCGGAGAAGCCGAGATGACATGAAGGAAGGTAGAGTGTGGAGTGTCAAGTGTCGAGTGTCGACTGCTGCGTGTGCCGCGTGGCGGGGTATTCATGTCGGAGCTGACGCGCCATGGCCGTAAACCGAGATGGAGAAGTGATGTTTTAAAAAATGGCAAAAAAATGTGTTGCTCAGCTGGGGAATCGAACCCAAGACCAAGCGCTGGCAGCAATATCGCCCTGCACTGTGATGGAGAAGTGATGTTGGTCTGTGTGCTACAGTTGAAAAAATATAGGTTCGTATTTGTATTTGATTGCTCTGGACCAAAGCAACGCAAACATAGCGGGTGACCTAGCGACTGATTCAACGAAAATCAAATCCCATTTTCCTAGCGACTAGCGGCGGGTGACCTAGCGACTAGCGGCGCTGCAACCGAGCAACAGGCGTCGGCGGCGTGGGTGGCGGTGGATGGCGGTGGCCGTCGCCGGCCGGAAGTTGAGACGGCGCCGCCGCTGACGAAGGGTTGTGTCCGCGTTCACCTCGGCAATGGAAGGAGCAGACCAGTCGAGAATAGCTCCTTCCGTGACGACCTGCTCGAGAAATAGTCCCCTCCCACCGCAGAACTCCCCGTTGGCGGACAACCTCGAGGTCTGCACCACTCTCTTATCTCCCCTCTCCCCTCTCTATCATAAGAAGCAGGAATTTGGTTGTTAGGCCATGGATCTGAGTCAAGTTGCACCTGCTAGATTCTTTGTGTCTCTTGCATATGGATGGATAGAAGCACACCGCTCGAGTCGATCTCCTTCCGTGACTAGAGCTCTCCCACCGCTGTGGACCTGCTCGAGAACTAGTCCCCTTCCGCGACGACCCCTCCCACCCCAGTACTCCCCGTCGGTGGACAAACTCGAGGTATGCACCCCTCTCGTGTCTCCTGTCTCCTCCTTCCTCTTTCCCCTCTATCATAAGAAGAAAGTGGGAATTTGGTTCGGTCATTGATCTGAATGGAGTTGCACCTGCTGGATTCTTTTGTTTTTTTCCATACAGATGGACAGAAGCTGGATTACAAAAGGAGTTAGAAGGCATTCTTTTGAGCATCTAAGGGGGGAGCATGAGTTCATTCAGTTTGTTCTCAGAAGTGTTGTTGTCGATGGTCAAGTACTTTGCCCATGCCCCAGCTGTAATAACCGTGTTCACCAGACTGTACGACATGTGGAGGATCATCTTCTCCTGCGTGGGATGGCATCCACGTATGATAGGTGGATCCATCATGGGGAGCCATTACATCCCGAACCTGGAGGTCAACCAGAACATGAACCTGGAGCTCAACCTGAACATGAACCTGATGCACACCATATGCGGAACATCATGACGATAGTGAGTTTGTAGGACATGATGTTCCGCAAGATGATGCTGGTTTGGAAGAGGAGGATGGGTTTGAGGATGACAGAATCCCTAACCTATTGAAGGATGTGTATGAGTCAGAACCACATCGTGTTGGAGATAATACAATTTATGTTGAACTTATAGAGGAGGCAAATCAGGCAGCTAGTGATGGCGTGACATTGTCCAGATTTTCTTTCATCGTGAAGTTACTTCATGTCAAGTCCTTCTACCAGATGAGCAACGTCGCCTTCAACGGAATACTCCGTGTCATGGCCCTCCAATACCCTAAAAGCTCAATTCACAAAAGTTACGATGAAGCACTTGGTATAGTTGGCAGATTGGGGCTTGGTTATGATACAATATATGTCTGTCCAAACAACTGTGTCTTGTTTTGGAAGACATATGCCAAGCTTGACATGTGCCCAAAATGTGATGCCTCTAGATGGAAAGATGCGGATGGCGGGAAGCGGATACCGGAGAAGGTGTTGAGGTAATTTCCAATTATTCCAAGGCTGAAGAGGATGTTTATTTCAAAGAAACAATCTGAGGAGGTACAGTGGCACAAGCTAAAGCGGGAACCTGTGGCTGATGAGCTTAGCCATCAAGCGGACGGGCATGCGTGGAAAGACTTTGACGATGAACATAAAGAGTTTGATGCCGATGCAAGCAACATAAGACTTGGCCTTGCCACTGATGGCTTTAATCCATTTGGAATGAGCTCACAGTATAGCATGTGGCATGTATTTATCGTACCCTACAACCTTCCACCATGGTCGTGTATGGATCAATCCAATTTCATGATGGCTCTGCTGGTCCCGGGTCCACATTTTTCGGGAAAGGATTTTGATGTCTTTATGGAGCCCCTCGTAGAAGATCTTCTCTAGCTATTGGGGGGGGTGTACAGACCGATGATGCCCTGAGTCCCCATAAGTTCAATTTGCATGCTGCGGTCATATGGTGCATCCATGATTTCCCGGCGTTGCACGCCTTCTTGGGGAGGATACCGGCTGGTTATCAAGCTTGTGTGTGTTGTGACAAGGACCCGTGCTCGGAGAGAATAAGGAACAAGATATGTTGGACCAGGCACCGCCGTTTTCTTGCTCGCAACCATCGTTGGAGAAGAAGTAGAGAGTTCAATGGCAAGAATGAAACTCCGGGCTGTCCGACAGAGTTTACTAAAGAAGAGCTCGAGCAACAACTTGACAAGGTGAAAGATGTGAGACCGGGGAATCATCAAAAGAAAAAGAAGCGGGAGGATGGTCAATGTTGGGACCGGAGGTAAATTCTGTGGGACCTCCCGTATTGGTCAAATTTGAAACTGAGGCACACTCTATATGTAATGCACATCGAGAAGAATGTCTTAGATAATCTGCTATGTGCATTTTTTAAGATTGAAAGGAAGTCAAAGGACACACTACACACGAGACTAGATCTCGAAGATATGGGCATACGACAGGAGTTGCACATACGTCCTGTTAACGGCGGAGAGTCCTTTGAAATGCCGGAAGCATGGTACATAATGAGTAAATAAGAAAAGAAGGCATTCTGTGAATTCATCAAAGCGGTAAGGTTTCCAAATGGGTATGCAGCTAACTTAGCGAAATGTGTGTCTCCCGATGGATGCTAGCTCCTAGGGCTGAAAACCCATGATTGCCATATTCTTCTCCAAAGGATATTTCCAGCTGAACTACGCGGAATAATGGATAAAAGAAATATATGAAGCGGTTGCTGAGCTAGGAAATTTCCTCAAAGAGTTGTCCTCCAAAACATTAAATCTATCTGTTCTTGAAAGACTCGAAAAAGAAATCCAAGTAATCCTCTGCAAACTTGAAATGATCTTTCCTCCAGCCTTCTTCACTGTGGCGGTCCATTTACCCAAAGAGGCAAGGCTTAGAGGCCTTGTACATTACGGTTGAATGTATTCCGTTGAAAGAAGAATGCTTACATTCAAACGCTATGTGCGAAACACGGCCAGACTAGAGGGGTCAATTGCCGAGGCATATGTTGTTGATGAGTGCCTGATATTTTTCTCTCGGTACATTGACGATGTCGGAACACGATTTAATAGGCCGACCAGAAATATACAGCAGGCTGATTCGTAAGGTTATGATATACCGGTTTTCGACCATGGTGTCAGTTTTATTGGAGGGTCACAATACTTGGTGGCTGGTGAGGAGTATGACAAGATGCATTGGTATGTGCTCATAAGTTTCCCTGAGGTTCTACCATATATCGAGTATGTCATTTCTTGTGCACTTTCATCTTTTTTCTTCGGTTATAAGGAACCAATATTTTAGGCCTGATGTACAATTTGATTAACTATATGCTTCTGTGGTATTTGCAGATTGTGCAAGGAAGAGCTGAAGAATCAAGATAGCCGTATCAATGTTCACAAATGGCTTGCGGAAAATTTTGCTAGAACATGTGAGATCTTTAGCTATTGGTATTCATCAGGCATGATGAGTACCTATTGCTTAGGCTGCTTGATGTCCAGGCCATTTTATTTGCACATCATACTGAATTTTTTTGCTCATGGATATGTTTGTACGGATTGGGAAATTGCATGAGGAGAAGAAGGTTAGTGATGATCTGTTTGCATTGGCATGTATGCCGGATAGCCGAGTAAGGTTGTATTCCACATGTGTTGTTCATGGTGTCCGCTACCACACCGTTGACCGTGAGTTAAATAGGAACACTCAGAATAGTGGAATTGTTGTAGAGGGACTACATGAGAATGCCTTCATTGACTTCGATGGCCAGCTGAGGAGCATTATCAAACTGCAGTACAACTCCAGCGGAGGAGTCCATCGTTTCGTTGTCTTGTTCCGTTGTGATTGGTTTGATCTTGGTGGCAAGAAGACGTGCCGAGTCCGGGAAGATGGACACTTCAAAAGCATTAACACTAGAAGGTGCTGGTACAAAAGTGATCCTTTCATTCTAACAACACACTCAACAAAGGTCTTCTATGTGCCAGACAAATATTTTGGTGGGCATTGGCGAGTTGTGCATAAATTCCAGCATAGACACCTATTGAGTGTGAAGGAAAATGAATTTGGAAGGGGTCCTGGGTGTGGTGGTGGGCTATCATACCAAGATGATGACACACCAAAATTCCAATGGTACTTCATGGACCCAATGTGGAAACCAGATCCAAAAGGTACCATGAACGAGTGTTAGTTGATGCTGTGGTTGTGGAAAGAATGAAGAGAAGGAAGCATGTAGTGGATCAGCCTGAAAGCGATGATGAGGAAACAATCATAGCCGATGACACAGCTTTCCAGTACTATAGTGATGGTGACAATAATAGGCAGGTTGAAGATGATGAGTAGCTTGAACCATCTGTAAGGTGAATTGCTCATTTTTGTTGTTGTTTGGTAAATATATGTTCATTTCTATAACTAGCTTACCAAGTTGAATCTTGTTTGCAGGTCTTCAAACTTCAACACGGGGCAGGGCAAACTAGAGCAACCTGATACTTGATGGCATGGCAATTGGAGCAACCTAATGCTTGATAACATGATGACATGGCAATATGGTTTCATTCTGTACTTTTGTATTGTTCTATGGCAGGGCAATCTTCTATGGTTGAACAACCTGATATTGTTGCATTATGTACTTTTGTATAGTTCAAACTGAATAGATGGTGTATAACAACTGCAATATGCAACATTCTATAAATATTTGGCAATTTGTGATATCTTCTATGTGCAGCATTCTATAAGATGGTGTTCGAGCTATGTTATCATCCTAGGCCATGTTTGTATTGTTCCTTTTTCCTGCAGGTTGTTAGAAACAAATGAGAGCTACTACTGTAGCTTTTCAGTTTTTTCCCAGATGGAAAGTAAGTACAAGTAGGTTTCTTGTCCAGACTCATCACGAAAGAGTGGCCGGTCTGGTGGTAGTAGCGCAGGTGGGGGAGGACGAGGTCGCGAGTTCGATCCCTACCCAATGCGCTCGTTTTTCTTATGATTCGGTGGGCTTGGGCGTGGGCTGGACCCGCAGGTCAGCGTGTGGGTGTTTGCGAACCCGCAGGTCAGTGGGTTGGGGCGTGTGCGGACCCACAGGTCAGTGTGTTGTGAGTGAGTTGTGCTACGAACCCGCAGGTCAGTGTGTGGGTGTGTGCGGACCCTGGGTCAGTTGCGTGCGGAGGGTGCGACCCGCAAGTTAGTGTGTTGTGAGTGGGGTGTGCTACGGACCCGCAGGTCAGCGTGTGGGCGTGGGGGTTGGGGCGTGTGCGGACCCGCGGGTCAGTGTGTTGTGAGTGGGGTGTCCTGCGGACCCGCATCTCAGCGTGTGGGCGTGTGCGGACCCCCGGGTCAGTGGCGTGGGGCGTATGCGGACCTGCAGGTCAGTGTGTGTTGTGAGTGGGTTGTGTTGTGGGCCCACAGGTCAGCGTGTGGGCGTGTGCGGACCCTCGGTCAGTGGCCTGTGGTGGTGGGTGGGACCCAGTGGTCTGGTGGGGTGCGTGGGACACCCGGGTCAGTGGCGTTTGTTAGTGGGTGGGACCCATTGGTCAGGTGGGGTGCGTGGGACACCCGTGTCAGTGGCGTGTGCTGGTGGGTGGGAGCCAGTGGTCAAGTGGGGTGGGTGGGACCCGGTGGTCAGTGGTGCGTGGGGTGGGTGGGACCCAGTTGTCAGGTATTGGGGTAGGTGGGACACAGTGGTCAGGTGGGGTGGGTGGGACCCAGTGGTCAATGGCTTGTGGGGGTGGGTGGGACCCAGTGGTCGGGTCGGGTGGGTGGGACCCGGTGGTCAGTGGCGTGTGGGGGTGGCTGGGACCCAGTGGTCAGGTGGGGGGAGTGGGACCCGGTGGTCAGTGGCGTGTGGGGGTGGGTGGGACCAAGTGGTCCGGTGGGTGGGGTGGGACCCGGTGGTCAGTGGCGTGTGGGGGTGGGTGGGAGCCGGTGGTTAGGTGCGGTAGTGGGACCCGGTGGTTAGTGGCTTGTAGGGGTGGGTGGGACCCAATGGTCAGGTGGGGGAGCGTGCGACCCAGTGGTCTAGGTATCGGTGTGTGGGACCCAGTGGTCAGGAGGGGGAGTGGGACCCGGTGGTCAGACGGAACTGCACGGCGGGTCCCACAGGTCAGGTGGGGTTGCTGGGCTGGTCCCACAGGTCATTGTTGTGACACGTAAGCATAAATAACATGTCGACAGTGACACGTAGGCGAGTTGGCTTAGGTGTCAGCCCAGTCACACAAGTATATCAGTGTGACCTATTAGATTGGTCGTTAATGTCTGTAATTAAGGTCATGGAGTAAAATTGTTAGAATTTATGACCCATTGGTGGCTGCATGTTATGACCTTTCTAAAACAGAAGGTCATAATTTTGTCCCTCTCAGTTGGGTTATGACCAACAACTTTACAATGGTCATAAATTTATGACCAAAAAAAACTTGGTCGTAAAGACAAGGTCACTAGTTGACATATTTCTTGTAGTGGCCGCCGAACCGGCTAAGCGTTGCACGTCCTTTAGACAAGTTGAAGGGAATATTCCCTATAGGCACTTAATAAAGATAGTTTATTAATCATATCCCAATTGTTCATTATATGTTTTATACCATGCTATAACTATATTAAGCGGAAACATTAATACAAGTGTGGTAGATAAACAACCAGGTCCGTAGTAACCTCTGCTATTACTAGTTTCATTGCGCGATTGATGATCGAGGTTTCCCGATAATGAGACATGGCGTCTGTTGGCAATGGAGTCATATTGTTAGGTGGAATGATGTGATGGACTTACCCATTATTTATAGGACATATTCATTACGCCTTAAGACCGTGAGATCAACTCTTATTGTTATCCCTGGAAGATACTTTGATCGCACCAAACGTCATCTCTTATATAGTGTGACAATGATAGGTGATACTTTGGGGTATCGGAAGGGGGTAGTTGAGACGAGGTGTAACATCCCAATATATTTGGAATGTTTAAAAATCACAAAAAATTTAAAAAATTTGTTTCGATTAAAATAAAATATTAAAATGCATAAGAAAACCAGCTATAAAAGACATCAAGCATCTTGAAAAAAAAGTTTAATATTTAAAATATCTCAATTAATCATTATTTTCAAAAGCTGTTTCAAATTAAACATTATAATATCCATTTTATTTCTTAAACCTTAATATATAATTTGACAAATGATTACCAACCTTCAAACCATTTTCATGTAATAAAAACTTTCTTTTTAAGTAGTTGATTTCAACCACTTAACCATAGCTATTCATAAATTAAAATAATATTTACAAGTGTTCTTTTAAATTATTTGTAACATGGTCTATTTTGCCAAACGGTTTTCATTCTTTTACCTGAGTTCAACACATAGTTTTGGAAATTACAAGTCTATAATTAGAAATGAAATAAATCTTGAATCTTATCCAAAGGTATTTTATGGAGTTTTCAAATGATTTATCATAATATAAAACATAATGGTGCACAAAATATTTTGAAATAAAAATGAATACCTTACATTTCCCTTTTCATTTTAAATAGATATGTTATGTTATTTAATATTGTACTAAAGCCCAAAATGTTTTAATTAACGTACTTTCAAGTATTTTATTAGTATAATGTAACATCCTGGGATTTGAAAAATCAGAAAAATTTAAAACATTTAAAAATTACTTGTATGTTACTTTTGAAAGAGTATTCAAGCATTGCATTCATGCACTCATGCATTCATGCATCAACATCATTTCATCTTGTTGCTTAAATTAAATAAGAGTTTGAAATTTAATATTTATTTATATGTTTGTTTTGGAATTTATTCCAGAAACATGTTGATTGTATTATTTACAATCTCCCTTTTTATTTAAATTTATTATTGGAAAAGAATACTACCAAAAAGTCCTAAATTAAATAAGCTTTCCAAAACTTATTTTTTGTAATTTTTTCTCAAAAAATTGATAAAGTTTAAAAATCATTTTGGATTTAAAAGTTTTAAACAGGAAATAAAAAAGGGTTTTAAACAAAAAAGGGGTCTTCCGTGCTAACTGGGCCGAAGCCCAGCATCTCTCTCGCACGCGCGACACGTAGTGGCCCAGCAGGAGCCCAGCAACCGGCCTCGCTCTCTCTCTCTGTCGCTGACGTGCGGGACCCGCTTGTCATCTCTTCCCTCAAGCAGTATCACGGACGAACACCTTGTACCGAACCCTAGCTAAAAGTCTGGATGGATTTCTACGCCGTTTTCTTGTGGGACATGATCCTCCAGTCCCCCATATATAAACCCCACGTCGTCGCCGTCCCTCACACCTCAAAACCCTAACTCCATCGCCGCCAGGCTGCCCGCAATCTCCCACCGCCGTCCGCCATTGCCGTCGGCCGTTCTCTTCAATCCTGGTGAACATCGACGCCGCAACTCCCTCCTACCTCTCCCTGTTCTCTTCCTTCTTCATGGCGCACGTTTTGACTTGTTGCAGTATTCTTCCACGCAGCGGATCGAGCAGACCGTCCACGCCCGACGCAAAGCGCCGCCAGACGCAACTCCGGCAAAGGATTTACGGCGAACCAGGAAGATCTGGACTCCGCCACCTCGCCACCGACATCGCCGAGACCTCCTCTAGCTTAGGGTATGCTTCATTCTTCTCGGGAGTCCATAGATCATTAGAACACCGTGTCGCTGCCACGGTTTGTGCTCGTCGGAGTAACTCCGGCGAAGTGTGTCGCTCCGTTTAGATCGATTTGTTATCGGCCGTTGGATCTAGATCGCCCGGCTCTGTTTTAATTTCGTTTCCAAATCGGTATGGGCGAATCAGAGGTTGCCACGTCGTCTTCCCACATCCGTCCGCGTCGCGCCACAACCCGTCCGCGCCCGCATATCCCGCATCGTCCGAAGACCAGTCAACAGGATTACTCTGCACCAATCCGAAGACGCCACGTGGCCCAGGGACCTCAGCGTGAAACTTTTGTTTGTTTTCTTCACAGTTTAGTCCCTACATATTAGATCTATTATAACTTTTTATTGGTTTGGCCAAATTTAACAAACTTTATATTTTTTAAAAGCTCTCGACTTGTAGAATATTTAAGCACTATTAGTTTTCTGTTTTGAGTTTGTTTAAATTATTCAAATTAGGAGTTTGAGTAAATTTGACTTAGATGTAAATCCATAAGTCCAAATATTTTAAATAAAATTGTTTTAAAACCTTAGAGTATGTGTTATAAGATTCCAGTGTTAGAAAATATTTTTCAGTATTATTTGGACTATTTCATAATCATAATTTTAAATTGAATAAAGTTTGAGTAATTTTGACATAACTTTTGATAGAAATATTATTTTTTAGTAAATCCAATTACTATATTTTTGAATGACTAAGTATTGGTAGTAAGAATTTTCTACTAAATTTTGTAGAATAAAACATCTCGAACTCATAAACTACCCTTCTATCCCACCCTGCTCCTCCGGCATCGGAAGCAGAACTACCTGACCGAAGGAGATAGACAGGAAGGGAAGACGGTCTTTTGTGTATTTTGTAAATAATATTGATTTAATACTTTTAAAATGATATTTTAATGAATAAAAATTTATTAAAAATATATTAAAATTTAATTTCATCATCTATTCGAAATTTTAAAGTACTTAGTCATATTATGACCACTTTGGTCACAAAAAGTATTTAGAAATATTTTGCTTTCTCAACAAAGTAATTTCTTCCTTAGAAAATTATTTGATAAAAATTTGGCAACTATTTTCCTTAGAAAATTTAGCACATAGAAAACTTTATCAAGTTTGATGTTTTCTTGTGATTAAACATTGCATTGCATGCATAGCATATTTATTGCATAGTTGTTGTTTTTCTCTAAGTTAGGTTTATTTTCGACATAGTTGTTTTGGTAAGGTAATTATTCACTTAGACACTTGGGAATTGAAATATGAAGACTAGTAGGCCAGTGAAGACTTAGAAGAAAACAGACTCCGGAAGCAGCTCCAAGAAGTGGAGGCACTTAGAAGAAAATCAAGAAGAACTTCAAGAAGACAAACCTCCTCTATTTCTCTAAGTCTTTCTCTCTTTTCTTTTCTTCTCTCTTAGACCTCGTGGTGGCTAAGTCATATCCAAGGCCAGCCCGGGTGATATACAAACCATCAAGTCTGAAGAACCATCAAATCTACATGATACAATGAAGACATCACCAAGGAGAAGGTTACAAGTCTGGAGATGAAGCCTAGGAAATCAACTCTATCTTCTTTGTATCTTTTACTGCCTTCCTACTCTTCTTCCACTTTGGACATAAACCAAGTCCTTAGTGATTTTGACCAAGTCCTTAGAGTGCTAATTGTAGATGAAGGAAACTACAAGGGAGTTGAAGAAATCAAGATCAAACATGATGAAGACTAGGAGCAGTCTTACAACTTAGTCAAGTTGACTTATAGCAATTGATTTTATGACCTTGGTCCTTAGTCACATTTGACTAACACACTTGCCTTGCATTCACTTAGAATAATTTCTTGTCATGGCATGCATCTCTAGTTCTTAGAAATATTTCGCACATCATGCATAATATATTTTTGTATTGTTATTTTGTGTGTATATTTATTTGGCTTTGTTTGATGTGTTAGAAATTTCGGAGGGAAACGACAACTGTTGCAGCTGCTGTTGCTATTCTTCTTGTTGCCAAGGCAAGTGGCACACCTTCATAAATTTCCTAAGTATCTTCTATGCATTACTTAGTGTGTTTCTTATATGCATGTGTTGGATAGTACAGCTATGCTGAAACTACTATATCTCTTACACTAGTTGTGTCTAGAATCCTATGGGTAACTTGGTAGAAATATTGATGCTATGCAAAAGTTGTTTTGTGAAAAGTTATTTTCTACTAAGTTAAAGATACTTCTGGGTGGATGTGGCAAGAGGATGGAGGATAGAGTTGAGTGGCTGCTTAGGCTCATTTAGGTGGGTGCACCTGGCTAAGACCCAGGCTCATTTAGATGAGTGAACCTGAGTACGTACACTTGAGGATGGCCACCCAGGAACAAAGGGACCAAAGTTTTCTCCAAGTGAAGATGCTTCCAGTGCAACCACGGGGTATAATGGCTCTGCCTTGACTTTTCCCCAAAGGTATCGTCTCAGGCTTCTCCTTTCCTTTTCACTACATGAGGGTCAAGGACAGAAGGGTTGTTTGAGTCTCGTGGTGAAAGTGCACAACCTCTGCAGAGTGTAAAACTAAGTACTTAGCCGTGTCCCCGGTTACGGACAATCTGAGCAGCTGATCAAGAATTCAACGGAGGCTCCCAACATTCCAATTTCTAAGTTAAAAGTTGATGGGTGAACAAGGGAAGATTAGATTATGGTTTTCATGCCATACTTGTCTTAATTTGAAGAAAGTGTTTTCCAAAAAGATAGGAAAATTGGCTTTATGCAAAATAGCCTTGAACTCCACCAGCCAAATATGCATATAGGCTATAGAGTTATTACATTAAGTGTCCACCATAGTGTCACTTGCCAGACTCCATTTTTAATGGAACCTGACCCACTCTGTTGCAAATTATTATTTGTTGCAGAAATTTCTGACGAAGAGTAAAGACTACGCTTGGGTTTCGGGTCTGCACCAACATGTTTTCGCCTGTGGCGTATCATGAAGTTGGAGGCTCATTGAAGATGTATTTCCGTTGCTTTATTGTTTTGAGCTAGCTTTAAGCTATGCAAAGATGTATCGAACTATTTATTTTTGTAAGTCTGGATCATCGATGTAATAAAATTGATACTTTGTTGTGATATTACATCGTAAACTGTGTGTGCAAACGAATCGATCCAGGGGTTTGCACTATACACAGGTATCTGCCTTATTTAAAGTGCAGATACGCTACATATAAATTTTATTTAGCCAAAATAAAATTCAACTAAGCTATAATTTAAAATTTGACATTAAGTGTCAAATTTGTATTAAACCAATATTTCAACAAAATTAATTTTAAAAAGTTTTCAAAACATACCCATAAGTGGTTAAAATGATAGATACATTTTTTACAAATTTTTAGAAACAAATTTGAGTTGAATTGGACACTTAAATCAAAAGTTACAAAAGAAATAGAAAAACAGAAAAGAAAAAGGAAAAATACCTGACATGGGGGACCCACCTATCAGCCCGAACTCTCCTTCTACAACCTCCAACGAAAATCATGGCCGAGATCAACTCCGATCCCTATCAAAATTCCGGCGAAATCACCGCGATACGTTCCTCCCCTTCGTCCTTTAAAAAGCCCATGCCCTCCTCTATCGTTTGCCCCCAGAATCCCTAGCTGTAGCGCCCCAAGGCTCGTGAAAATTTCTCGCCGGAGTTCATCGTGTCCGTCGCCGCCATTGTCATCCTTCCCGACGAGATGAGCCAAATCCGAGACCGATAACAATCCCCTCTTCCTCCCCACATTGAGGCGCACCCGCCTGACCCATCTCCCATATTTGATTCACAACAGAACATCGAAACTGTGCTCGACACGGAGCTCGCCGGCGTTTGAGCAACTCCGTCCGCGTCTCACCGTCGTTCTAGGACGTGCGCTGGGTCGCCAAAACAGCCATCGTCTTCGCCACCTCACGCCGATCCTCTCCATCGTCTTCGCGAGGACGGGGAGACAACACAGCATCGCCGACATCCACGTCCGAGCGTCGCAGCCGTCATCTTCTTCCACTCCGGCGAACGCCGCCGCCGGCTTTTGGTCAACAGACGGTGAGCCATCCAATCTAGATCGTGCACCCAGGATTAAATCATTTAACTGAACTGGTACAGACGAATTAGAATTTGCCACGTCAGAAAAATATTTTCCTATTTAATTCATTTTTTGCAGTTTTGCAGAAAACCCCCTGTATATTAGATTTATCTTTACTTTTTCTCTGTTTATCCAAATTCAGATAAATTTATATTTTTGGAAAGCCCTTGACATATAGAATATTTTAGTTCTGTTAGAGTTCAAATTTGACTTAGTTTAAAATATTCAAATTTCAAATGGATGATTTGAGTACATTTTTCATAACTTTAAATCTATAATTCAAAAAATTACAAATAAAATTGTTTTGGAATCCTTAAAATTTGGGTTATATTATGCGTCTGTTAGAAAATAAATTTTGAGAATAGTTTTGACGATTTAATAAGTATACCCTTAATTTGAATAGTTTGACTATTTTTTACATAACTTTTGATTGAAAGATTATTTTTGAGTAAATCCAATTGCTATAAATTTACTTAACTCCCCTCAGTCTATTAACACTATTTATAAATTTTGTTATAAAAATTTAATCATAGAAAACTTTAATCTTATATTTTTTCCTTTTATTATATTTTGCAAAAATAGAAATTGATTAAATTGCATTTATAGCCTCATACATACTTTATAAATATCCCAAAAATTTGTATGATGTTTGTTATGATGAAAAAGTGCATTGCATGCATAACATATTTTATTATATAGTTATACTCCTCATAGGAAAACTTCTTCCTTAATTTCTCTAAGTTAGGATTATTTTCAACATAGTTGTTTTGGTAAAGTGTTATGCACTTGGGATTTTCAACATGGAGCTAGAAGGCCAATGAAGTACTTAGCCAAGAAAACAAGACTTCAGAAGTATCTTCAAGGAGTAGAAGCACTTAGAAGAAAATCAAGAAGAAGTTCATGAAGACCAACCAGCAATATTTTATAAGTCTTGCTTCCTCTCTCTCTTTTCTCCCTTCTTCTCTTAAACCTCCTGATGACTAAGTTATATTCAAGACCAACCAGGATGCTGTCAAGAAAGCAAGGAGAAGATGCCTGGAAGACCAACTACAACTTTCTTTCTATCTTCTCCCTCTTTCCTAATCTTGTCTTTCACTTTAGACATAAACAATTTTTTATCATGTTATTACCATCTTTGAAATATGTTAGATCCTAGCGGCATAGTGAGATGAAGCGGCCTGAAGACTAACCTTACATGTCCACGTACATGAGACCTGTTCCACAACATAAGTGGCTGGCCGGGTGTCTATCTCTCTCACTATAGTGAATATCCAATTTACAAAGAGTTGTTAAAAATTGTTGATTACCTTGAAGAATAGACTTAGTATTTTCTCTAAGTAGTTATGCACATCATGACTAAGACATTAGAGTGCTTATTCAAGTTGATTTATAACAAAGTTATTTTGTCCAACCTATGACCTTAGTCCTAAATCATTTTTGACCAACATATCTGCCTTGCTTTAACTTACAATATTTTCATGGCATGACATGCATCTCTAGTCCTTAGAAATATTTTGCACATTATGCATGACATATTTTCCTTAGAAGATTTATGGAACATGTTTGTTCATCATGTATGTGTTTGTATGCGTTGCGATGTTGTGTTTTATGTTCATTGTGGTATTGTGGTTTGTCTATATTGCTTAGATTGAACGGAGAGCCCCGAGTTACGTTGAGAAGAGTTTGTGCACAAAGACATCATCCAAAGCCAAGTGGCACATTCATAAACCTCCTACTATTTTCTATGTGTATATAAGATGTGTAGGATAGTATTGCTATGCTAGACCTGTGTAGAAATTCCTTACTCCTATTTCTAGGTTCTTATGCAATACTTAGTAGAATTAACTGATGATGTGGAAATGTTGTTTTGTGAAAATCTAAATTCTACTAAGTTAAGAATGAAACACCTGGGTGGATTGGTTGAATGGTTTATGTTGAGTGGCTACTCAGGGTTGTGCGCGTGGTTGTCTTCGCCTAAGGTTGTTTCTACTATACTTAGGGCCGTGAGCATGGTGGTTTTCACCTGAGAGTACACTTGTCGAATGCTACCCAGGAACAAAGGGATCTGAAGAACTCTGAGTGAATATTGCTTCTAGTGCAGCCATTGCCAATGGGCTCTGGCTTGATCAACCAAATGCTTGGACTCGCCCCGCTTTGACAAGTAGATGTAGAGGGGTGTTAGGTGGAACGGGTCAAGCCAGAGTGGGAGGCAAAATGCTTCTGAAAGATCTCGTCTCATTCTTCTCCTTTTTCTTATCACTTCAGAGTGTAAAGGATAGTTTGGGCTGAATGGGTACAATGGTGAACGTGCACAACCTCTGCAGAGTGTAAAACTAAGTACTTAGTCGTGTCCATGGTACGGAAAATTTGAGCAGCTGATCAAGGACGTCAACGGAGGATTCCACCATTCCAACTTCAAAATTAAAACTTGATGGGTGAACAAGGGTAGAATGAGACAGTGGATTTCATGTCACGAATGTCTCGAATAGAAGAAAAGTGTTTTCCAAAGAGTTAGGAAAAATTGGCTTTATGCAAAATAGCCTTGAACTCCACTAGCCAAATGCGCATATAGGTTATTAGAGTTATTCCACTAAGTGTCCACCATAGTGTCAATTGCCAGACTCGATTTTTAATGGAATCTAACCCACGTTGTTGCAATATTTTCTTATTGTAGATTGTTCAGATGACGAGAGAGGTTTTGATTAAAGGTTTCGAGTCTACAACCAACATGTTTTCGCCTCTGGCAACATGACGATGATGGAGACTCACTTCTATTTTATTCTGTTTTTTACTCTTTCAGTGCTAGCTTTATGCTATGCAAGTTGTAAAAACTATTTTCTAAGTCTGGATCATCGATGCAATAAAATTGATACTTTGTTGTGATATTACATCGTAAACTGTGTGTGCAAACGAATTGATCCAGTGATTTGCACTATACACAGGTACCTTGCCATATTTTAAGTGCGGGTACACTACCCGAGGGGTCAACAGCGGGATTTGTCACTCCGTATAGCCAGATAGATACCCTAGGGCCCACTCGGTGAGATTATGTCAAATGAGTTTGCAAACATGTGACTAGGTGTAACATCCCAACATTTTATAATATTCAAAAATCAAAAAAAATTAAAACTTTTCTTTTTATTAAAGTTAAATATTAAATGCATAAGGAAACCAACTATGAAAGACTTCAAACTTATTGAAAGAGTTTAATATTTCAAATGTCACAGTTTAAACATTTTATTATCCACTCTATTTCAAAAACCTTAAAAAAATTAATTTGACAAATATTTGACAAACTACAATCCATTTTATTTTAAGTAAATAGTTTACTTATAAGAAATTGATTTCAACCACTTAGCCATATCTTTTCATAAATTCACAAATTATTTAAAAATGGTGTTAGTTTCCAAATGGTTTTCATTCTCTCAACTAAGTTCAAAACATGGTGTTAAAATTTCAATTCTGTAATTTATAACTATAAACTTCATAAATTTTAAAATTAATGAATTAGCCAAATAAACATTTCATTTGCTTAAATGAATTTCATTTATTTTCAAAGCATGAAATTATTAATATATTCTAAATAAGAATAGAATTAAAACAAAAATCCTTTTTCCTAAGTTGTTATGAAGTTTTCAAATGAATTATCATAATATAAAATATAATGGTGCACAAATTATTTTCTATTAAAAATGAATACCTTATATTTCACATTTCCTAAAAATTATTAATATTTAGTTCTTTAATATTATGCCAAAATAAAGATGAATGATTTCAGCAAAACAAGTTTAAATAACTTAAATTCAAACATAGTGGAATGTGGGTATTTTACAAATTTTATTTAGCCAAAAGAAAATTTAATTAAGATATAAATTCAAATTTGACTTTAAGTGTCAAATTTGTATTTAATCAATTTTTCAAAATATTATTTTTCAAAAATATTCAAAACATGCCCACAACTGGTTTAACACAAAGATAATAATATTACAAATTTTTAGAAATTTATTTGACATCATTTGGAGTTATAAATCAGAAGATATAAACAAAATTGAAAAAACAGAAAAGAAAAAGAAAATACTTGTGACGTCATGCTGACGTCAGCCGACCTTCTTCAACCTCCGGCCGAGATTTCCGCCGCGATCCCTTTCCAAAATCCGGCGAGATTAGCGCAAATTCTGTTCCCTCCTCCTGCCCTATAAAGCCTCCAACTCCTGCCGCACCTTTCCCCTCTTTCGCCCTCTCAAAAACGCGCCGCTAGGCCGCTCAAAAGCTTGCCGGAGCTCCGCCGGTCCGCCGCTAAAATTCTTCCAATCCCGGACGAGGTGAGTCACCCCCTCGCGCCAGAGACCCCTCCTCCTCTTTCCCTGGACCATGCGCACCCTCCAACCCCTTCCTCGCTTCGTATCCGCAGCAGTTCGTCGGGGAAGAACTCAACCGAAGCTCGCCGGCGTTTGAGAAAGACCAGCCGCGCCTCCACGCCCCTCCAGGACGCGAAGCTCGGCATCTTCACGCCCGTCGTCTTCGCGGCATCCTTCTTCGCGTCGTCGTCGCTCCGCCGCTGCAAGAAGACCACCGGAGCCTCGCCGTCGTCCTCACCGAGGCCGCGCCGCCGTCTTCGTCGCCGCCGGTGACCACTGCGCCGCCACGGTATGGACCAAACTCCCAGCGCCGTCCGATCTGATGTTAGCGGTCAGGATTAGATCTCTTAAAACGAACCGGTACGGATCGTTGTCGACCGTCAGATCTGGATCTGACGATCCAGATCAGATCCAGTCAGCACTGACGTGGAGTGCACAGTCAGCGCCGCGTCAGCGCCAGCGTATAATTCTTTTTCTATTTTTAAATTTAATTGGAAGTTTTGCAGAATAGTCCCTGTAATTAAAACATCTATAACTTTTTAACCACAACTCCAAATTTGACATAGTTTAAAATATTCAAAATTCAAATTTGACATAGTTTAAAATATTTAAAATTCAAATGGTGATTTGAGTATTTTTGTCATAACTTTAAATCTGTAAATTCAAAAATTGCAAATAAAATTGTTTTTTAAACTTTAGAATATTTATAAATGAATGCCACTACTATAAAATATTTTTGAGTAATTTTTGAATGAATTCATAGTTATATATTTAATTTGAATAGTTTGAGTATTTTCAACATAACTATTAATAAAAATAGTATTTTTGATTAAAGTAAATTGCTATAAATTTAATTAAAATACCTCTGTCTATTAACACTATTTATTAAATTATATTATAAAAATTTAATCATAGAAAAATTTAATCTTATAATTATTCCTTTTGTTATATTTTCCAAAAATAGAAATTAATTAAATTGCATTTATAAATTCATGCATAAAAGAAATCACAAAAGTTATTTTTGATGTTTCTTGTGATTTAAAATTTCATTTCATTCATAGCATATTTTATTGTGTAGAGATAATTCTCATAGGAAAACCCCTCTTCATTAGTTTTCTCTAAGTTAGAAATAATTTCAACTTAGCATTTTTGTGAAGTGCTACACTTAGACACTTAGTAATTTTCAACATGGAGCTGGAAGACCAATGAAGGACTTAGCCAAACAAGACTCCAGAAGAATCTCCAAGGAGTGGAAGCACTTAGAAGAAAGATCAAGAAGAAGTTCATGAAGACCAACCAGAAATATTTTCTAAGTCTTTCTCCCTCTTTCTTCTTTCTCCCTCCTTCTTCTGTTAGACTTCTTGATGACTAAGTAACTCAAAGACCAGCCTCGAGGATACAAGAACCACCAAGTCTGAAGATTTATCAAGTCTATCAAAACATCAATCAAGACATCATCAAGAAGAATATTACAAGTCTGGAGATGAAGCCTGGAGGACAACTACATCTTTCTTCTATCTTTTCCCTCTTTTCTAATCTTGTCTTTCACATTTGACATAAACAATTTTTTGATCATGATATTATCATCTTGAAGTTTGTTGGATCCTTGCGACATAGTGAGATGAAGCGGCCTGGAAACAAACCTTACGTGTCCACGTACATGAGACATGTTCCACAATTTAAGTGGCTGGCCGGGTGTCTGTCTCTCTCACTTTAGTGAATATCCAATTTACAAAGAGTAGATAGTAATTATTGATCACCTTATAAACTTAGTATTTTCTCCAAGTATTTTGCACATCATGGCTAAGCCATTTGAGTGCTTATTCTAGATAATTTAAAATAAAGTATTTTATCCAAACTATAACCTTAGTCCTTAGTCATTTTGACTGACACAGTTGCCTTGCATGAACTTACAAGATTTCCATGGAAAGACATGCATCTCTAGTCCTTAGAAATATTTTGCACATCATGCATAAACATATTTTCCTTAGAAAGTTTTATAAAACTTATTTATTCATCTAGTATGTGTTTGTATGCATTGTGGAGTTGTGCTTGCTGTTGATTGCTGTATTGTTGCTTGTCTATACTGTTAGATTGAACGGAGAGTCCCGAGTATCGTTGAAAATAGTTGTGAACAACGACAACATTCAAAGGCAAGTGGCACACCTCATAAACTTCCTATTATTTCTATATGCATTACTTAGTGTATTTTTATATGCATGTGTAGGATAGTATTGCTATGCTAAATCTGTGTAGAATTCCTTATTCCTGTGTCTAGGTTCCTATGCAATACTTAGTAGAATTATTGATGCTATGCAAATGATGTTTTGTGAAAATCTAAATTCTACTAAGTTAAGAATGAAACACCTGGGTGGTAAAAGGTTGTATGGTGGCGAAGTTGAGTGGCTACTCAGGCCCATGTGTATGGTTCCTGGAGTACGTGCACTTGTGAACGGCCACCCAGGAACCGAGGAATCTGAAGAACTCCGAGTAACGATTGCTTCCAGTGCAGCCATTGCCATATGGGCTCTGGCTTGATCAATTATGTTGCGTGGACTCTCTCCGGCTTGACAAGCAGATGTAGGGGATGTTAGGTGGAACGGGTCAAGCCAGAGTGGGAGGGAAAATGCTTCTGAAAGATCTCGTCTCATTCTTCTCCTTTCCTTATCACAAATGGTGTGTAAAGGATAATTTGGGTTGAATGGGTACAATGGTGAACGTGCACAACCTCTGTAGAGTGTAAAACTAAGTACTTAGCCGTGTCCCCGGTACGGACAATTTGAGCAGCTGATCATGGACGCCAACGGAGGATTCCATCATTCCAATTTCAGAAATAAAACTTGATGGGTGAACAAGGGAAGATGAGATTTATGGTTTTCATGCCATACTCGTCTTGATTTCAAGAAAAGTGTTTTCAAAAGAGTAGGAAATATTGTCTTTATGCAAATTAGCCTTGAACTCCACCAGCCAAATATGCATATAGGCTTTAGAGTTATTCCATTAAGTGTCCACCATAGTGTCACTTGTCAGACTCCATTTTTAATGGAATTTGACCCACTTTGTTGCAAAATTTTATTTGTTACAGGTTATTCAAATGACGAGTGAGGTTTCGTTAAGGGATTTCGAGTCTGCAACCAACATGTTTTCGCCTGTGGCAACATGAAGTTGTTGGAGACCCACTGCTATTGTATTTCCGCTGTGTACTTTTTCAATGCTAGCTTTATGCTATGCAACTTGTATCGAATATTTTGTAAGACTTGATCATCGATGTAATAAAATTGATACTTTGTTGTGATATTACATCGTAAACTGTGTGTGCAAACGAATCGATCCAGGGATTTGCACTATACACAGGTATCTGCCTTATTTAAAGTGCAGGTACGTTACAGATGGTATCAGAGCACTGTGTTGCCTGTAGGTTCGAAACCCTAGGTTTGGATAGAAATAGGATTTGGCCATAGGATTGAAAATCTATTTCATTCATTTTGCTGAAAATAAGAACTTTTCAAACATTATTCTTGTAACTATCTTATCTATTTCCTTTGTAAAGTTTCTTCTCTTGTTTCTTTAGATGACCGCCCTCATTGAAGCACTCAAGAAGGGACCAGTGACGACCATGACCTTGGAATGTGAGACAGAGTTTCCAAGAGCACTTAAGGATAACATGAAGAGTTTGGGTTTTGAAGGAGAAGCAGTATACAAAGGTTTTCCTTTCATGGATGAAGGCCAAGAGTATTGGTGGGTGCAAGTCCATCTCTACAGGAGCAAGGAAGCTAACCACAAGACTGAGGGTGACTGCATGTTCACGAACCCAATAGTTCACACATCATTCTTTGATTCAGCAAGAAATGCAGCATGGAGAGCCATCGAGTACCTTGCAGAAAGACTTCATTTTAGACTTCGCAACACCCAGAAGTATCTTGAAGAACTCAAGGAAGTGGAGAAAGAACTCGAGGCACTCAAGAAAAAGACAGATAGACCACCTACCCATTAGAATGACGAGATCCGATGATGTATTGACCTATCAAATTGTGGTATGGCAGTACTATCAATTTTGTCTTTCCATGACATTGGTGTGTTTCGTTCGATAAACGATTAGTTCGATCTCTCAAAAGAAGTTTTGAAAATTTTCACGTATGTGTTTGCTTGTGTTTGAACCTTGTTGCTTGATGTTTGTTAGATATTTATTGATTATGTTATAGATTGATTGCCTTGTTTTGTTTTATCGAACTAGGATTCCTCCATAGTAAAAATATTTCAACTCATTGCTTTCTAAATCAAACAGATGTCTCACCCAAATACCAACACCAATATTTTGCATACAACTATGCAACTACTATTTGAGAACCAGAGACAGCTGTGGAAGTTGATCAATGACCACCTGCCTAAGATTGATCAAAACCATAGTGAATTTGAAGAGGTCCTTATGACCAAACCAAACTGGAGAAATAGGACATACGTCCAAAGAATGTCCTGATGAGTGGCCCCATGGTGATACAGGACATCTAGTTAAAGGATGCCTCACAAGTCAGGTTACTTGCTTCTTATGTGAAGGAACAAACCATGTCCCAACCCAGTGTCAACTTTATCCCTTGGTGCAACAAGCTACACAGCAAACCAAGGAAGGAATGCAACAGTCTCTCATGAAGACCCTGGAGGAACAAGGACATTATTCATCGAACTGCATAACTGAGAAGGTTGGTAAGGACACTGAACCAAACCATGGCCCAAGGACGATTGAAGCTCTTGTCCAGATGGATAATGAAATGAGAGTAAAGTCACACCCGAAGATATCCAAGTGTTGCTATAAGCGTAAAGGAGATCACCTGGCTTGAAGTTGTCACATCAAACGAGACTGGACTTCTTTAATTGAGATAGAATATGGCAAACAAGATTTGGAAGAACTTTTAGCCCTGGAAACACCTAAGAAGAAGAAGAACTTAAGCGACGTAATTTGCTTCAAATGTAAGGGCAAGGGACATTATGCTGATAAGTGCCCAGAAAAGATGAAGGAGAAATGCCTTACCCGCTCGCACAAGAAAATCATCAGTCCCGTGACATGTCGCAGATGCGGAGCAACATGACACTATGTCAGTGGCTGCCCTGAGTGGAAGAAGAATAAATCTCTCCAAGGACCGAGTGGAAAACGTGAGTGCTAAAAACTTTCTGTATCCACCACATGCCATTGTATTTTGAATACTTGTACGCCCTACATCAGAGAAATAAACAAGATTAAACAAAGTTTCTAGACTGACCACAAAAATTTCTTTTAAGGGTGGTAGCCACCTAGATAATTCAAACCCAGTCGCTTAAACCCAGAGATCTCAAACTATCTTTCTTTCCATCCTCCTAATCAGAAAAACCATTCGCTCCCAAGTTTTCAAGTTTCCATGTCAGAAATTTCATTTCGCAAAACATCCCGAGTTATCAGAATCATTCAAGCATTTGCTTTGTCTTTCTAGCCTGTCCGAATCTCGGGGACGAGATTTCTTTTAAGGGTGGTAGTCTGTAACATCCCAACATTTTATAATATTCAAAAATCACAAAAATTTAAAACTTTTCTTTTTATTAAAGTAAAATATTAAATGCATAAGGAAACCAACTATGAAAGACTTCAAACTTATTGAAAGAGTTTAATATTTCAAATGTCACAGTTTAAACATTTTATTATCCACTGTATTTCAAAAACCTTAAAAAAATTAATTTGACAAATATTTGACAAACTACAATCCATTTTATTTTAAGTAAATAGTTTACTTATAAGAAATTGATTTCAACCACTTAGCCATATCTATTCATAAATTCACAAATTATTTAAAAATGGTGTTAGTTGCCAAATGGTTTTCATTCTCTCAACTAAGTTCAAAACTTGGTGTTAAAATTTCAATTCTGTAATTTATAACTATAAACTTCATAAATTTTAAAATTAATGAATTAGCCAAATAAACATTTCATTTGCTTAAATGAATTTCATTTATTTTCAAAGCATGAAATGATTAATATATTATAAATAAGAATAGAATTAAAACAAAAATCCTTTTTTTAAAGTTGTTATGAAGTTTTCAAATGAATTATCATAATATAAAATATAATGGTGCACAAATTATTTTCAATTAAAAATGAATACCTTATATTTCACATTTCCTAAAAATTATTAATATTTAGTTCTTTAATATTATGCCAAAATAAAGATGAATGATTTCAGCAAAACAAGTTTAAATAACTTAAATTCAAACATATTGGAATGTGGGTATTTTACAAATTTTATTTAGCCAAACGAAAATTTAATTAAGATATAAATTCAAATTTGACTTTAAGTGTCAAATTTGTATTTAATCAATTTTTCAAAATATTATTTTTCAAAAATAATCAAAACATGCCCACAACTGGTTTAACACAAAGATAATAATATTACAAATTTTTAGAAATTTATTTGACATCATTTGGAGTTAAAAATCAAAAGGTATAAACAAAATTGAAAAATCAGAAAAGAAAAAGAAAATACCTGTGATGTCATGCTGACGGCAGCCGACCTTCTTCAACCTCCGGCCGAGATTTCCGCCGCGATCCCTTTCCAAAATCCGGCGATATTAGCGCAAATTATGTTCCCTCCTCCTGCCCTATAAAGCCTCCAACTCCTGCCGCACCTTTCCCCTCTTTCGCCCTCTCAAAAACGCGCCGCCAGGCCGCTCAAAAGCTTGCCAGAGCTCCGCCGGTCCGCCGCCAAAATTCTTCCAATCCCGGACGAGGTGAGTCACCCCCTCGCGCCAGAGACCCCTCCTCCTCTTTCCCTGGACCATGCGCACCCTCCAACCCCTTCCTCGCTTCGTATCCGCAGCAGTTCGTCGGGGAAGAACTCAACCGAAGCTCGCCGGAGTTTGAGAAAGACCAGCCGCGCCTCCACGCCCCTCCAGGACGCGAAGCTCGGCATCTTCACGCCCGTCGTCTTCGCGGCATCCTTTTGCGCGTCGTCGTCGCTCCGCCGCTGCAAGAAGACCACCGGAGCCTCGCCGTCGTCCTCACCGAGGCCGCGCCGCCGTCTTCGTCGCCGCCGGTGAACACTGCGCCGCCACGGTATGGACAAACTCCCAGCGCCGTCCGATCTGCTGTTAGCGGTCATGATTAGATCTCTTAAAACGAACCGGTACGGATCGTTGTCGACCGTCAGATCTGGATCTGACGATCCAGATCACTGACGTGGAGTGCACAGTCAGCGCCGCGTCAGCGCCAGCGTGTAATTCTTTTTCTATTTTTAAATTTAATTGGAAGTTTTGCAGAATAGTCCCTGTAATTAAAACATCTATAACTTTTTAACCACAACTCCCAATTTGACAAATTTTATATTTTTGGAAAGACCTCGACATGTAGAATATTTTGGATCTGCCAAAATTCAAATTTGACTTAGTTTAAAATATTCAAAATTCAAATGGTGAATTTGAGTATTTTTGTCATAACTTTAAATCTGTAAATTCAATAATTGCAAATAAAATTGTTTTAGAAACTGTAGAATATTTGTAAATTAATGCCACTACTATAAAATATTTTTGAGTAATTTTTGAATGAATTCATAGTTATATATTTAATTTGAATAGTTTGAATATTTTCAACATAACTATTAATAAATATAGTATTTTTGATTAAAGTAAATTGCTATAAATTTAATTAAAATACCTCTGTCTATTAACACTATTTATTAAATTATATTATAAAAACTTAATCATAGAAAACTTTAATCTTATAATTATTCCTTTTGTTATATTTTCCAAAAATAGAAATTAATTAAATTGCATTTATAAATTCATGCATAAAAGAAATCACAAAAGTTATTTTTGATGTTTGTTGTGATTTAAAATTTCATTTCATTCGTAGCATGTTTTATTGTGTAGATATAATTCTCATAGGAAAACCCCTCTTCATTAGTTTTCTCTAAGTTAGAAATAATTTCAACTTAGCATTTTTGTGAAGTGCTACACTTAGACACTTAGTAATTTTCAACATGGAGCTGGAAGACCAATGAAGGACTTAGCCAAACAAGACTCCAGAAGAATCTCCAAGGAGTGGAAGCACTTAGAAGAAAGATCAAGAAGAAGTTCATGAAGACCAACCAGAAATATTTTCTAAGTCTTTCTCCCTCTTTCTTCTTTCTCCCTCCTTCCTCTGTTAGACTTCTTGATGACTAAGTAAATCAAAGACCAGCCTCGAGGATACAAGAACCACCAAGTCTGAAGATTTATCAAGTCTATCAAAACTTCAATCAAGACATCATCAAGAAGAATATTACAAGTCTGGAGATGAAGCTTGGAGGACAACTACATCTTTCTTCTATCTTTTCCCTCTTTTCTAATCTTGTCTTTCACATTTGACATAAACAATTTTTTGATCATGATATTATCGTCTTGAAGTTTGTTGGATCCTAGCGGCATAGTGAGATGAAGCGGCCTGGAAACAAACCTTACATGTCCACGTGCATGAGACCTGTTCCACAATTTAAGTGGCTGGCCGGGTGTCCGTCCCTCTCACTTTAGTGAATATCCAATTTACAAAGAGTAGATAGTAATTATTGATCACCTTATAAACTTAGTATTTTCTCCAAGTATTTTGCACATCATGGCTAAGCCATTTGAGTGCTTATTCTAGATAATTTAAAAAAAATTATTTTATCCAACCTATGACCTTAGTCCTTAGTCATTTTGACTGACACAGTTGCCTTGCATGAACTTACAAGATTTCCATGGAAAGACATGCATCTCTAGTCCTTAGAAATATTTTGCACATCATGCATAAACATATTTCCCTTAGAAAGTTTTATAAAACTTATTTATTCATCTAGTATGTGTTTGTATGCATTGTGGAGCTGTGCTTGCTGTTGATTGCTGTATTGTTGCTTGTCTATATTGTTAGATTGAACAGAGAGTCCCGAGTATCGTTGAAAAGAGTTGTGAACAACGACAACATTCAAAGGCAAGTGGCACACCTCATAAACTTCCTATTATTTCTATATGCATTAACTAGTGTATTTTTATATGCATGTGTAGGATAGTATTGCTATGCTAAATCTGTGTAGTATTCCTTATTCCTGTGTCTAGGTTCCTATGCAATACTTAGTAGAATTATTGATGCTATGCAAATGATGTTTTGTGAAAATCTAAATTCTACTAAGTTAAGAATGAAACACCTGGGTGGTAAAAGGTTGTATGGTGGCGAAGTTGAGTGGCTACTCAGGCCCATGTCTATGGTTCCTGGAGTAAATGCACTTGTGAACGGCCACCCAGGAACCGAGGAATCTGAAGAACTCCGAGTGACGATTGCTTCCAGTGCAGCCATTGCCATATGGGCTCTGGCTTGATCAATTATGTTGCGTGGACTCTCTCCGGCTTGACAAGCAGACGTAGGGGGATGTTAGGTGGAACGGGTCAAGCCAGAGTGGGAGGGAAAATGCTTCTGAAAGATCTCGTCTCATTCTTCTCCTTTCTTTATCACAAATGGTGTGTAAAGGATAATTTGGGTTGAATGGGTACAATGGTGAATGTGCACAACCTCTGCAGAGTGTAAAACTAAGTACTTAGCCGTGTCCCCGGTACGGACAATTTGAGCAGCTGATCACGGACGCCAACGGAGGATTCCATCATTCCAATTTCAGAAATAAAACTTGATGGGTGAACAAGGGATGATGAGATTTATAGTTTTCATGCCATACTCATCTTGATTTCAAGAAAAGTTTTTTCAAAAGAGTAGGAAAAATTGGCATTATGCAAATTAGCCTTGAACTCCACCAGCCAAATATGCATATAGGCTTTAGAGTTATTCCATTAAGTGTCCACCATAGTGTCACTTGCCAGACTCCATTTTTAATGGAATCTGACCCACTCTGTTGCAAAATTTTATTTGTTACAGGTTATTCAAATGACGAGTGAGGTTTCGTTAAGGGATTTCGAGTCTGCAACCAACATGTTTTCGCCTGTGGCAACATGAAGTTGTTGGAGACCCACTGCTATTGTATTTCCGCTGTGTACTTTTTCAATGCTAGCTTTATGCTATGCAACTTGTATCGAATATTTTGTAAGACTGGATCATCGATGTAATAAAATTGATACTTTGTTGTGATATTACATCGTAAACTGTGTGTGCAAACGAAGTGCAGGTACGCTAGGAAAAATTGGCTTTATGCAAAATAGCCTTGAACCCCACTAGCCAAATATGCATATAGGTTATTAGAGTTATTCCACTAAGTGTCCACCATAGTGTCAATTGCCAGACTCGATTTTTAATGGAATCTAACCCACGTTGTTGCAATATTTTCTTATTGTAGATTGTTCAGATGACGAGATAGGTTTTGTTTAAAGGTTTCGAGTCTACAACCAACATGTTTTCGCCTGTGGCAACATGACGATGATGGAGACTCACTGCTATTTTATTTCTGTTGTTTACTCTTTCAGTGCTAGCTTTATGCTATGCAAGTTGTAAAAAATATTTTCTAAGTCTGGATCATCGATGTAATAAAATTGATACTTTGTTGTGATATTACATCGTAAACTGTGTGTGCAAACGAATCGATCCAGGGATTTGCACTACACAGGTACCTTGCCATATTTTAAGTGCGGGTACACTACACGAGGGGTCAACAGCGGGATTTGTCAGTCTGTATAGCCAGATAGATACCCTAGGGCCCACTTGGTGAGATTATGTCAAATGAGTTTGCAAACATGTGACTAGGTCACCAGCGGACATAATATCACAGACGAGTAGAAGATAGGGATGTCGGTAACGAGATCATGCTAGGTATGGAGATATCTGAGAATGATACTCGGATGCGCTAAATATCGCTATGACAAAAGGTTTAAGACTACACGTCCAAGTTTGATAGATGAAAGTCATTCATTATGTCACATGGATTAATTCATGGGGTCCAGCCCTACGAGTTAGTCATTGATCGGAGAGGAGTCTCGATCATGTCTGTTATTATATCGAACCGCTAGGGTAACACACTTAAGGGGTTTTCGACAAGACAACTGGAAAGGAAAGAGATCACCGGGAACGTCCCAGGAATGGTCTGATGGAGATCGGGCAGCAACGAAATAGTTTTCGGAGCTAGAATAAATTATATATAATATGTTTGATATTAATTAGTGTAATTAATGTTTAAATATGATTTTATATATTTATTTTCGAATTTATTAAGTCTAATTTTCCTAAATGGGCCTTCTATATCTACATATCGTTGCTAGGAAAAATTTTGTTTTCTTCCTGCGATCCCCTTCGGTGGTATCAGAGCCGATCTATCGTAGATATAGTTGTACGTTGTTAGAACCCGTGTTCTTCACGGTGGCACCGTTCCTGTTATTTGCTACCCTCTACCGTGCACTTGTGATTCCAGCGGCATCGAGTTGATGAAGCGGCCCGGACCGACTTTAGGCGTACGCTTACGCGAGACTGGTTCCACTACTGACATACGGCTTGCACCGTATATGTGGCTGGCGGGTGTCTATTTCTCTCTCTTTAGTTGGCTTTACATTTTCAATGGAGGGCCCGAAAGGGATGCTTAAACATGCAATTAATGGATTGTTGTTGCGGTCATAAGGTTCGTAGGTATGAAGCGGTTCTATTTACGACAGCCCCAAGCCACGTAAAATATGCAGGGGCAATGTGATATGGTCAAGGTAGGTTTATTAAATTGTTTATGAACTCTGGGCGCCAAGAAGACCATGGCGCTTGGACCATATCATGTCGCATTGCATTTGATGTTATTGTGTACATCTTATATTGTGTGATTATATATATTAGAATTTAGTTACGTGGCGGTAGTTATATATAAGATGATCCCTTCATAATACCACTAGTGTTCTTCCTCCAACGAGCACCACCAAGAAAGTTCTACGTTATGAGGCAGGCCGTGACGATCGGGTGTCAGACATATCGCCGTTCGCATACAGTAGGTGTAAGCCATGTTGCACAAGCGTTACGTGGAGGTTATAGTGGCGAGCCTAGTATATGCAGATATGGCCTCGGAACATGGAGGCCGAAAGGTCGAGCATGAGTCACAGAGTTGTTGTGATTGACAATTGTCTACGCTTGAAGTTGTGTTGCCGGCTTTGACGATGAGGGGTTGTGCAATGAATGGGGGTCGTGTAATCGCTTAAATGACCAGGAGGGATGTTCGTTTGAGTGGGAGTTGTGATAGTTATTTTCTAAAATACTAGAACTCCAAATATAATGAACAAAGCCTGTTTTGCAAAACCTTTGTAGATATTAACCAATGTGATAGCATCTTTTAAAATTAGGTGCATTCCTGTGATTGAGAAACTTAAAAGGTTGGGTCCAAACATCATAATTTTATACTTTAGCTTGAGGATACTCCTTGTTAGAACCGTTAGCTCTTTGTGATACAATACCCGCTAGGAGATAAATCCGGAGGTTCCGCTAACAAAAGAATAATTTGGATTATCAAGTTTTGTGCGGATGATATCATCATAGTCCAGTGTATGCTATGATCTCCTCCATAGAGAACCAACGATGTGCACGAGTTGTTAGACCGCGAACATATGATATGATCGCTAAACTCGGGGTACAGCTAAAGTTGGGTTGATAAAATTCATCAGTACGTTGACTGATTGTCTTATCAACCAAGATGGAAGAGAATACACACATTGAAGGAGCACGTGGCAGTCATACTTGATGACATTGGTCATACTTGATGACATATGGTCATACTTGATGAACATTGAGATGCCTCGCTCAGCTCGATCATTGGATGACAGACGACGTTGCCAGGTGCAAATGCTTTGTCATAGACTATGTCATGCAAAGGGGAATCGTTCACCTTTATGGTTCTTGATTACGTTGGAAGTATCAAGAAGATGAAACCGATCGTCGAGAAGTCATCAATGATGATGGTGTATATGTGATATACATGTTATGAATGTTTCACCTAAGCAAGTACTCGCAGTAGTGACTAAGTTTAGAAACTAGTAATGTTTTATGAAAACCGGTTTTACTACTTGAGTAGCTTGGAAGGATGCGGCGACATTGTATGTTGATAATGGCAGACAAATTGTTGTTATGGCCATAGACACTCTCCCTCTATTTCTACCATTGAATAAATTCTTTATGATCGCCTGTTAGTATGATCGTTATAAGTGTGTCTCCTCTAGCGAGACAATTGTTCATATTTGTTAGTGACAAATTCGTTGTCCTATATTTATGAAGTAATGATCATATGCCGATTTGAATTTAGATGATAGAAGCTCCCACATTCATAATATTAATGACAAAGGATACAAACTTAATAAAGACACCACATATGTGTGGCACTGCCGTTTAATTCATGTTAATGTTATAATCAATGAATTAGCTCCATAACAGATGGATCTACAAGTCCTTAGATTTGATCTTTTGACACTTGCAAGATAAATAAGACACCGTTTTCGGAAAACGGACATATAACTTATTGATAGTCATGCATATAGATGTATGTGGATCAATGAAGTAATTGACGGGTAGTGGAGACCTTTATTTCGTGAACTTCACTGAACATTTTGAGTATAACTTGTTGAGAATCATGCATATGGGTGCATGTGAATCAATACAGTACTTTAACGTGTAGTGGAAGTCTTTATTTCATAGACTTCATGAATATTCCGAGTAGATATATGGATATCCTCTCAGGGAATGTTAGTCTGGAAATTTTGATTCGATCAAACAAGTTCAGAATGAAGTAGGAAATAAATTGAACAAGAAAATCAAATTCCTGCGATACAGATCAAGGAAATAAAGATTTGAGTTATAATATTGGCACGTCAATTGGAAGACTTGTGAGAAGAGTTCCACAAATTACGTCGCATGGAACACCATAGTGTTATGGTATGTTAAGACGTCGTAATCGCACCCTATCGGATAGTGTGTAGTAAATAAATCTCTTATCGAATTATTGTGATCAGTAGAGTCATATGGTAGAAACGCAACATTCACATTACATAATAGGGAAACCATTTGAATCCAGGGAGACAATACCATATAAGTGATGGCATGGCTTTGATCCTAGATTGTCGTTTCAGCAATTTAGTGTTTCAATGTGATCAAACCTAAAATGGATTAATCTTTGTAGTGTACCGTACCTAAAGAGTTAGTTGGTTACATGTCTCACGACATAGGCAAAATCGTTGCCGGGATATACCTTGTGAAAGAAATAGTTTCTTGTCCAAAGGTATTAGTGAGAAAGAAAGTAGAGCAAGACGAATTTGATGAACTTTCTCTCTAGACATCAGAGTGGCGCAACCAAAAGTATTTTCGGTGTCATGCTCCACAGCTTGATAGAAGCTGATGATACAAGATCATGATGCTCTGAGCTCATACTAAGAACGTAGGTGTACGAGGTTGTGTTCCACACTGTGTGTTACAAAAATCTTGTTATGAAGGCCATGTTAATGGAATATGACAGACCTACGAACTACGAAGAAGAGATGGTAGACCTAAGTCCGAGAAATGGCTATGAGTCATATATGATCCGAAATAAAATCCATGTACGATTACCAGGTAATGACTTGGGAGATCTTCTTGATGGCATCTAGGATGTTAATAGAATATGGAATTTATGAGAGAATAGACATTGAGAAGGATCGATTTGTCGTGAAACAGTTCTGACAGATTCAAAACTTGACCACAATGAGAGTTTGTCTAAAGTGGCGAAGCCTAAATCTATTCTGGGTCATTTAGCAATTACTATAATTTCAAATGAGAAATTGATAGATGGATAAGGAAACCATATTTCTTAATAGTGTCATTACAAAAGAGTTGTAATTAGTACAATAATGGTTTGGTGATCCTGAGAATGCTAAACATGTATGCAAACTTCAGTTGTCCATTTATGGGTTGAAGCAAGCATATCAGAGCTGGAATCTTCACTTTGATAATGTGATCAAAGGATTTTGGAGTTGTCCAAAATAGTTGAAGAAACCTGCATTTGTAAAGAAGTGAGTGGGAGCAAAGTAGCTTTTCTTGATCTTATATGTGGAAGGTATATTTGAGTGGGAGCTAAGTAGTTATCCTTGATCTTATATGCGGAAGGCATATTTGAGTGGGAGCTAGGTGTCATTTGTGAGTTTGTATGTAACGACACATTGAATGACACAGATCCTATAGTAGAGTGTAAAGGATTATTTAAGTGATTAAATTTTCTATGAATGATGTTAGAAGTATTAGGCATCCAATCTATAATTGTATAGATTCTAAGGGGCTTAATAACATTAGGTCGGAATATTTCCTAAGTTTAGATTCTGAAGTGTTTCAGAATAGAACAAGCTAAGAAAATGGTTCTTGCTTGTATGACTAGGTAAAGTATTAAGTTTATCTTGGCATTTTTAGTGATAGAAAACGATGTTCGACATTCTCTATGTATCAGACATAGATTCTATCAGACTGAAAGCTCGACTTGGTGTGACCCGAGTTCTTGGTTGAAGAACATGTTCTAGAGTGATCCTTGTGTGGATCAATGAACAAACGTTAAGTATATTTTTCAGTGTCTATGAGAACTGAAGATATGTTTTCAAGTAAAGGGTAAGAGTGGAAAGACAACATGCCGTAAAACGTTTACGATGATACAAGTTGTGACACTAACCTATACGATTAGAAAATCTCATATAGGAGATGTCCTTTGTTTTGAAGAAAGACATGGTTAGCTTGCGAAGTCGCATATGAATGCATTGTTGCATAATCTATGTAGGTATAGAAATATATGGCAACTTCAGAAGTAGCAAGTGTGATTGGACTGAGCAGTTTTCCGAGCATATGTGGTCCCCTTAATAGATCTCTTAGACTTTTAAGGCCCATGCTACGCGAATGTTCGAGTCTCACTCCATCCACTATGATATATTTCACCGCCATCGTAAGATACGGGATGATGTCAAACTAGGTGACATAGAAGTGTTGCAAAGCACATATATTGACTGTATTCCTCTTCCACGAGACGAGCATGCACCAAGATGCTATGGGTGCTGAGCTTATACCAAGTTGTAAACTAGATTAAGTGCTACTCTAGTTGTAGCGTACCTGCTCTTAAAATATGGCAAGGTACATGTGTATAGTGCAAATCTCTGGATCGATTCATTTGCACACATAGTTTATGATGTAATATCACAACAAAGTATCAAATTTATTACATCGATGATCCAAACTTGGAAAATATTCTGTTCAACTTGCATAGCATAAAGCTAGCACTGAAAGAGTAAACAGCAGAAATAAATTAGCAATGAGTCTCCATCATCTTCATGTTGCCACAACCAAAAACATGTTGGTTGCAGACTCGAAACCTTTAAACGAAACCTCACTCGTCATCTGAACAGTCTGCAATAAGAAAAATAATGCAACAACATGGGTCAGATTCCATTAAAAATGGAGACTGGCAAGTGACACTATGGTGGACACTTAGTGGAATAACTCTAATAACCTATATGCATATTGGCTGGTGGAGTTCAAGGCTATTTTGCATAAAGCCAATTTTTTCTAACACTTTGGAAAACACTTTTCTTCTATTCGAGACATCCGTGGCATGAAATCCATTGTCTCATTCTCCCCTTGTTCACCCATCAAGTTTTTAAATTTTGAAGTTGGAATGGTGGGATACTCCATTGACGTCCTTGATCAGCTGCTCAAATTGTCCGTACCGGGGACACGGCTAAATACTTAGATTTTACACTCTGCAGAGGTTGTGCACGTTCACCATTGTACCCATTCAGCCCAAACTATCCTTTACACTCTTATAGTGATAAGGAAAATGTAACATCCCAAATTTCCCAAAAAAAAATTTAAAATTTTCATTTTTGCATCCATAAGCATGCATCATATAATTACATTTTTCATTTGCATCATTGTGATAAATATTGAATGAATCAAAAACTATGATTTATAAAAATGTTACAAAATGCTTTCAAAAATATTTAGTTTGGTAAAGTTTAGTTCTACAAATTTTTACAAATTAATTTGAATCCATTTGGAGTTATGAATCAAAGTTTATGAAATTTCAGAAAAAAAAAGAACAAAAAAAAAGAGAAGGGAGAATCCACCGAGCCGGCCTGCTTCGGCCCGCTTACTTTTTTCCTCCCTCCCGCGCGCGTACGGCCCAGTCCACCTCCCCCTTCTTTCCATCGCGCGCACGGCCAGGCCCAGCTCACCTCTTCCCTTACGCTGACAGACGGGTCCCACAACTGACAGGCCTTATCGTCCCCAACCTCCGTTTCGGTTCAAGATTTTCACGGGAGAGAGTTCTATCCGAACTCAAAATCCAAACCGAGTCGTGTTTCGCACGAATCCCTGCCGTGCGCCGTCTATAAATACCCCAGCCTCTCGGCCGTTCCTCCGCACCACCAAACCCTAACAAACCGCCACCAGGCTGCCTCGAAGTTGAGCTCGAGCCGTCCGCCATTACCGTCGTCGAGATCCTTCGCATTCGGTAAGCAAACACGACGCCGAGCCCTCCTATTCCTCTTATCTTCCCTATTTCGATCTCGCACATCTTTGTGACATGCTCCCGCGTTCGATTTCGTGCCAGAACGAGTGTTCGGTCGCTGACCAACGACAACCGCCGCGGAAGCAACTCCGACGACCAACTTGGAGGAGAAGAAGCACACTCCCGAGCCCGTCGTCACGACACCATAACCGTCTCGACCTCCCGATCGTCTCGGTACGTTCCATCCGTCCCCGCTCATCTTAGATCGCTTGGAACGCGATGTCGCCGCCGTAGTGTCTAGGTCACCGGAGTTCTCCGGCGAGGAGCGCCGCCGGTTAGAGTCTCTTTTATTCAGCGCCGTTAGATCGGCTACCAACGCGCCCGATTAAAACACTTCGCGAAGGGGTACGAGCCAATAGAAAAACGCCACGTCACAAGCCACTTCTGTCCGCGCCGCGCCGTCCGCGCCCACTTGTCCCGCATCGCCAGGAGCGCACCAACCAGGAGCCGCCACGTCACCGAGGACCTCTGCGCGAAGAGTTCTTTCCTGTTTATCACAGATCAGTCCCTGCAAAATTGTTTCTATCATTATTTTTCACTCCTTTATCGAAAAATTATAACAAAAACTGTTTTGGAAAGCTTATGAAGTATAGAAACTTTTGGCATCATTACATTTGTATTTTATCGAATAAATTTTATTTAAAAACAGAAGTGGCATTAATGGTAAATTAAGCATAACTACAAATATAAAATTTACTTTTCATCAAAGTATTTTGCTATGAATTTGTAAGGCCAAGTACTACTGCAGAAATTTTTCCAATAATTTTTGTTAGAATATTTTATGAGCTTTTATGTAAGTATTGTGATTAAAAGCTTTTAGATATAATATAATAAATAAAATTAAAAATAAAGATTGTTTCTTCATGTTTTCGAAATATATAAAGGTATATATTGTATTATAGAACCTTCACCACCTAAAAATACTTAGGAAATAAATGAGAGTTTTATTTGGTAAGAGGTACAAAATTTTCTCTAAGTGTTGTCCTTAGAAAATTATTGGAAACTCCTAAGTCCTTAGTAAAATGTTGGACCCCAAAACTTGCCTCGCATTAACTCACATATTTCATCGCATGGCATGCATCTAGTCCTTAGAAATATTTTGCTCATCATACATGGCATATCTTCCTTAGTGTTTTTAAGAAAACTTGTTTGTTTATGTTGTACTGTTTGTTGTGATAGAATCTTCGGAGAGGAACGAGGACTGCAGTTGTTGCTGTTATTCTGCTTGTTGCCAAGGCAAGTGGCACACCCCATAAATTTCCTAAGTATTTTCTATGCATTACCTAGTATTTTCTATATGCATGTGTTGGACTTAGTAGTTTGCTATGCAAAACCTTAGAACTCTCCACCCCTTGAGTATAGGAACCTATATAATAACTTGGTAGAATTATTGATGCTATGCACAAGTTGCTTTATGGAAAAGTAAATTTTACTAAGTTAATGTGACACCTGGGTGGATTTTGGTGTTGATTGGTTTGTGTTGAGTGTTATTCCTTAGGGGTGACCTCTAAGGAATAGTCACTTGTGGATGGCCACCCAGGGTAATAAAGGGACCAATGTTTTCTCTAAGTGAAGATTGCTTCTCGTGCAACCATTAGTCAATGGGCTCTGGCTAGATGGAGTAAGCTGCGTGGACTCGGCCCGACTTGACAGGTGGTGGTAGATGGTTAGCTTGGAGCGCGTCAAGTCTGCAAGGGACGGGAAAATGCTTCTGAAAAGTCTCGTCTCAACTCTCTCCTTTTCCTTAGCACTAATGGTGTGCTTGAGGATAGTTTGGGTTTGTTGGGTCTAATGGTGAAAGTGCACAACCTCTGCAGAGTTAAAACTAAGTACTTAGCCGTGTCCTCGGTTACGGACAATTTTGAGCAACTGATCAAGGATTCAACGGAGGCTCCCAAACATTTCAATTTCTAAGTTAAAATTTGATGGGTGAACAGGGGAAGATGAGATTATGGTTTTCATGCCATACTTGTCTTGAATTCAAGAAAATGTTTCCAAAAGAGTAGGAAAAATTGGCTTTATGCAAATTAGCCTTAAACTCCACCAGCCAAATATGCATATAGGCTATAGAGTTATTCCAAAGTGTCCACCATAGTGTCACTTACCAGACTCCATTTTATATGGAATCTGACCCACTCTGTTGCAAATTATTATTTATTGCAGAAGTTTGTGACGAAGAGTAAGGATTTCGTTTTGGATTCGAGTCTGCACCAACATGTTATCGCCTGTGGCGTGTCATGAAGATGGAGGCTCATTGAAGTTTATTTCCGCTGCTTTACTGTTTGAGCTAGCTTTATGCTATGCAAAGATGTATCGAACTATTTATTTTACCAAGTCTGGATTATTCGTGTAATATTGATACAAGGTTGTGATATTCATCGTAAACTGTGTGTGCAAATGATTCGATCCAGGGGTTTGCACTATACACAGGTACCTGCCATTTTTTTTTAAGTGCAGGTACATTACAGATGGTATCAGAGCTTTGTGTTGCCTGTAGGATCGAACCCTAGGTTTGGTTAGAAATAGGTTGGCCAAAAACTTAATTTTACCAAGTATAAAACCTCTATAAAATATTCTTGCTTTTCTTCTGGTACTTTTCTGTTCCCTTATTTTTTATCTCATATCTTTCCTTCATAACTTAAGGATGAAGAGATTCGAGTACACCTGCGAGGAAGACTACCCGGTGTCTCGTTTTGGCAGCATCTTGTTCGACATACTCAAGCATCTGAAGCTACCAACACCCATGATCAAGGGATGCATACTAAAGAAGTTCAAGAGAGAAGACCTTTGGGGAATCAGAATTTGTCAACAAGGACATGAAGGCGAAGCGCCCATTGAGACAAGAATAATGGGAGTCTCCATAGAGAGAGGAATAGACGTCGTCATGCAATACACAATAGGTCGCCTTTGTGGACGCTACTTCAAGGAACTGGAAGGACACTACTCCCTCCCTTTTGGAAGACGTAATGAAGATGGATACCCTTGCTGCTATGGCACCGAGGACATGGGCAAGGATGAGTTCGTGAGCGATTACCTCCAAGGCTTAGAACTCTTAGTCTATGAACTCTATTTTGATTCCTTTGAAGAGCTCTACAAAAATGATGAGATGTGCGCCCAAGTCAAGGAGAATGAAGAAAAGATGAAGGAACAAGAAGAGAAGGCCAAGGAACTAGAGGAGAAATTCCAGCTACAAGAGAAGAAATTTATGAGTCAATAAAAGAGGGTCAAGCAAAGAAACAAGCAAATAAGGGAGTTGAAGGTGGAACTTTCCACCAATGAGGGTGAGCTTGAAGCTGATAGCGACTTGATCAAGCGTCTTCGTGCTGAGAAGAAGTACCTCCAAGATCAGAACCTAGAGTTGGAAAAGGAAGTGGCAGACCTCAGAAACATGCTAACCCGTGAAGGCTATGAGATTGAAGACGGTGAAGAAGAAGTGGATGAAGAAGTTTTCATGATTGAAGGCTAGGATAGTTAGAGAGACTACCATTTTTCTTTACACGCGTTTAGAATTTCGAATTTTTCTAAGCTTAGGATTTACCAATTGTGTAGTAAGAGAACTATCTCGTTTTGCTTCTTGTTATTGGACCAAGAGTAGTAAAAGTTTGAATTGTTTGTCATTTGTTGCTTGATTGTTGTGTTTGCATGGGTAGAATTATTTCCCTTAGACCTTTCTATCTTTACTCATCTATGCTTAAATAAAAGATGCCTCCCCGTCGAGCTCCCGAAAACAAAAACAATGATGCTATGCAGCAGTTGATGGCCGCCCAAGCCCAATTGATGACCATGATGACTCAATTCATTGCAGCAACCAACAACAACAATAACAACAACAATCCACCACCACCCCCTCCTCCAGTGGATAGACTTGCCAGGTTCCTTAGACTTAGGCCAAATAAGTTTTCAAGTTCAACTGAGCCACTGGTGGCTGATGACTGGCTGCGTTCTGTGCAAAAGGATCTGGTGACATCTGAATGTAATGATGCTGAGAAGGTGAGGTTCACCACACATCTGTTAGAAGGACCTGCTGCACAATGGTGGGAGACTTATCAGGTTACTCACCCACTGGATACCTTAACCTGGGAGGACTTCAAAGATGGCTTCCGTAATGCTCATATTTCCACGGGCATTATGAATCTGAAGCGGGAAGAGTTTCGCAATCTGCGTCAGGGAAACAGAAGCCTTAAGGAGTATATGGATGACTTTCATGCCTTGTCACGATATGCTCCTGAGGACATTGACACAGATGCAAAGAGGAAGGCAAAATTTCTCAAAGGACTTAGTGACGAGCTGAAGATACCTCTGACTGTTGCTTATGCCCCAAACTATCAGATACTCCTTGATCAAGCTATCACCCTTGAGGATAGCATAAAGAAAGCTGAAAACAGAAAAAGGAAGATGAACAAGCATTCCTCTGAACCTTCATTCAAGAAACACTTTCATGATGGGAACCAGGGTTTCAAACATGGAAACCACACTGGGGGTAACTTCCACAAACATGGACACAATCATAATGGAGGATTCAAGGGAAACAATGGAGGATCCAATGGAGGGCACAAAGGAAATGGAAATCCTGGAAATAATCAAAACAACGGTCAGCAACGCCCAAATTTTGAAAAGAAGGATCTCAGTCAAGTGCTATGCTACAAGTGCAACAACAAGGGACATTATGCTAAAGAATGTCCTGAGAAGAGAGTGGACACTCCTACCAAGCCCAACCCTTTCAATAAGGGACATGTGAACCACATTAATGTTGAAGAAGTCCTTGATGAACCTGATGCTGTGATTGGTACGCTCCTAATCAATTCTTTTCCATCATTAGTTTTATTTGATACTGGAGCATCTCATTCATTCATATCAAGAGCATTTGTTAACAAACATGGGCTAGCAACCGAAAATTTGGGGTGTCCTATTAGAGTCAGTTCCCCGGGAGGAGAAATGTTAGTATCATCTGGGTGTAGACAACTTAGCCTTGAGATTGGAAAACATGAGTTTCCAGCGGACTTAATCATCCTGGAAACCCAAGGTCTGGATGTCATTTTAGGGATGGATTGGATGACTCAATTTGAAGGAATCATAGACTGTGCAAACAGAGCAATCACCCTCACCACTCCAGAAAACAAGAAGATCAGATTCAAGTCGAAGTTTGAAATGAAGAAAGTTAGGCTTAATTCTCTTAAGGGGGTTAGCCTTGGCGATGTACTCATAGTAAGAGAATACCCAGATGTGTTTCCTGAAGAACTACCGGGAATGCCACCCGATAGAGATGTTGAGTTTCTTATTGAGCTTAAACCGGGTACAGGGCCCATAGCTAAGAGGCCATACCCAATGGCAACAGATGAACTGAAGGAACTCAAGAAACAGTTAGAAGAACAGTTGGAGAAAGGATTCATCCGTCCAAGTTCTTCACCTTGGGGAGCACCAATCTTGTTTGTTCAGAAGAAAGATAGTACTCAGAGGCTAGTCACAGACTATAGAGCTTTGAACGAAGTAACCATCAAGAATAAATACCCACTTCCTAGAATCAATGACCTCTTCGACCAATTGAAGGGAGCATGTGTGTTCTCAAAAATTGATCTCAGATCTGGATACTTTCAGATGAAGGTTAGGGAGTTGGACATACCAAAAACTTCTTTCACCACCCGTTACGGTCTTTACGAGTACACAGTTTTGCCCTTTGGCTTAACCAATGCGCCAGCATACTTCATGAATATGATGAATAAAGTGTTCATGGATTTCTTAGATAAGTTTGTCGTTGTATTCATCGATGACATCTTAATCTACTCCAAAAGCCATGATGAACATAAGGAACATCTACATCAAATTTTGCAAAGGCTTAGAGAGCACAAGTTATATGGCAAGTTCAGCAAATGTGAGTTTTGGTTGGATCGAGTGGGATTCTTAGGGCACATCGTATCTAAGGATGGAATAGCAGTAGACCCAGAAAAGGTTTCAGCTGTCACCAACTGGGAGTCACCCAAGAATGTGGGAGAAATTCGTAGTTTTCTGGGACTAGCAGGATATTATAGGAGATTCATTGAAAATTTCTCCAAGATTGCTAAGGCCTTAACAGAATTGCTACAAAAGGATAAGAAGTTTGTGTGCTGAAGAGTGTGAAACTAGTTTTCAAGAGTTGAAGAAACGCTTAGTATCAGCACCTGTTTTACGTTTGCCTGATCTAGAGAAGGATTTCCAAGTTTACTGCGATGCCTCGCATCGGGGACTCGGAGGTGTGTTGATGCAAGAAGGCAAAGTGGTGTCATATGCCTCAAGGCAACTTAAGAAGCATGAAATGAACTACCCCACACATGACTTAGAATTAGCAGCTGTAGTACATGCACTGAAGACATGGAGACCATATCTTTGGGGAAAACGTTGTGAAGTTTTCACAGATCACAAAAGCCTTAAATACTTTTTCACGCAGAAGGAAATGAACATGCGTCAAAGGAGATGGCTGGAATTGATTAAGGACTACGACTTAAGTTTACAGTATCATCCAGGAAGGGCTAATGTGGTAGAAGATGCTCTGAGCCGTAAAACTTATGTTAACGGACTCACGGCAGGGGAATTGCCAGAAGACCTATGCAAAGGACTCAAAGATCTGAGACTAGAGATAGTACCGGAAAGTTATGTGGCCTCTCTTGAAGTGCAACCTCTTTTGATGGACAAAATCAAAGAAGGTCAGAAGAAAGACAAAACGATGGAAGAAATCAGGAAGAACTTAAGTGAAGGCAAAGCCAAAGGTTTTCGATTGGATGAAAGAGGCACAGTGTGGTTCAAGGAACGAATTTGCGTTCCAGAAGATGCTGATCTCAGAAAGTTGATACTCCAGGAGGCTCATGACTCACCCTACTCCATACACCCGGGTAATACTAAGATGTATATGGATGTGAAGGAAAGGTTCTGGTGGAACTATTTGAAAAGGGATATCGCAGAGTATATTGCTAAGTGTGATGTGTGTAGCCGTGTGAAGGCTGAACATCAGAAGCCAGCAGGTTTACTTCAACCTCTACCAGTACCCGACTGGAAATGGGATCAGATTGGGATGGACTTCATCACAGGTCTACCTAGAACCAAGTCTGGTTATGATTCCATATGGGTTATTGTTGATCGTTTGACCAAGGTAGCTCATTTCGTGCCGGTAAAGACGACTTACACCAGTGCCAAGCTAGCAGATATTTACATGAAGAGAATAGTATGTTTCCATGGAGTCCCTAAGAAGATTGTGTCAGATAGGGGCACTCAATTCACTTCTCATTTTTGGAAACAGCTGCATGAAGTCCTGGGAACTAGGCTCGAGTTCAGCACAACTTTTCACCCACAAACGGATGGGCAGACTGAAAGAGTAAATCAAATTTTGGAGGACATGTTGAGAGCATGTGCCTTAGACTATAAGTCTAGTTGAGATGACAATCTTCCCTATGCTGAGTTCTCTTATAATAATAGTTATCAAGCCAGCATAGAAATGGCACCATTTGAAGCATTGTATGGAAGAAAGTGTACTACCCCACTTTTGTGGAGTGGAGTAGGGGAGAGGAGTCTGTTTGGTCCGGATATAATTGAAGAAGCTGAAGAAAAGGTCAGGTTGATTAAAGACAGACTGAAGACAGCTCAATCCCGATAGAAAAGTTATGCCGATTCCAAACGAAGAGAAGTCACCTTCGATATTGAAGATAGAGCCTATCTTAGAGTCTCACCCCTGCGAGGAGTGAAGAGGTTTGGAATCAAGGGAAAACTGTCACCAAGATTCATTGGACCCTATAAAGTTTTGTCACGTAAAGGAGAAGTGGCATATGAGTTGGAACTACCAGAAGCACTTTCCGCAGTTCACAATGTTTTTCACGTTAGTCAGCTAAAAAAGTGTCACCCGGGAATGGCAGAAACTCCATTGAGGGATACAGTGCCACTAGAAGAAGTTCAGCTTGAAAGCGATCTCACCTATGAGAAAAAACCCATAAAAATTTTGGAGACAGCAGAGAGAGTTACTAGAACTAAGACCTTCAAGTTTTGCAAAGTACAATGGAATCACCATTCAGAAGAAGAGGCGACTTGGGAAAGACAAGATGATCTCAAGGAAGAACATCCTCACCTATTTGCTAGCCAATCCGAATCTCGAGGGCGAGATTCATCTTAAGGCGGTTAATCTGTAACATCCCAAATTTCCCAAAAAAAAATTAAAATTTTTATTTTTGCATCCATAAGCATGCATCATATAATTACATTTTTCATTTGCATCATTGTGATAAATATTGAATGAATCAAAAACTATGATTTATAAAAATGTTACAAAATGCTTTCAAAAATATTTAGTTTGGTAAAGTTTAGTTCTACAAATTTTTACAAATTAATTTGAATCCATTTGGAGTTATGAATCAAAGTTTATGAAATTTCAGAAAATAAAAAGAACAAAAAAAAAGAGAAGGGAGAATCCACCGAGCCGGCCTGCTTCGGCCCGCTTACTTTTTTCCTCCCTCCCGCGCGCGTACGGCCCAGTCCACCTCCCCCTTCTTTCCATCGCGCGCACGGCCAGGCCCAGCTCACCTCTTCCCTTACGCTGACAGACGGGTCCCACAACTGACAGGCCGTATCGTCCCCAACCTCCGTTTCGGTTCAAGATTTTCACGGGAGAGAGTTCTATCCGAACTCAAAATCCAAACCGAGTCGTGTTTCGCACGAATCCCTGCCGTGCGCCGTCTATAAATACCCCAGCCTCTCCGCCGTTCCTCCGCACCACCAAACCCTAACAAACCGCCACCAGGCTGCCTCGAAGTCGAGCTCGAGCCGTCCGCCATTACCGTCATCGAGATCCTTCGCGTTCGGTAAGCAAACACGACGCCGAGCCCTCCTATTCCTCTTATCTTCCCTATTTCGATCTCGCACATCTTTGTGACATGCTCCCGCGTTCGATTTCGTGCCAGAACGAGTGTTCGGTCGCTGACCAACGACAACCGCCGCGGAAGCAACTCCGACGACCAACTTGGAGGAGAAGAAGCACACTCCCGAGCCCGTCGTCACGCCACCATAACCGCCTCGACCTCCCGATCGTCTCGGTACGTTCCATCCGTCCCCGCTCATCTTAGATCGCTTGGAACGCGATGTCGCCGCCGTAGTGTCTAGGTCACCAGAGTTCTCCGGCGAGGAGCGCCGCCGGTTAGAGTCTCTTTTATTCAGCGCCGTTAGATCGGCTACCAACGCGCCCGATTAAAACACTTCGCGAAGGAGTACGAGCCAATAGAAAAACGCCACGTCACAAGCCACTTCTGTCCGCGCCGCGCCGCGCCGTCCGCGCCCACTTGTCCCGCATCGCCAGGAGCGCACCAACCCGGAGCCGCCACGTCACCGAGGACCTCTGCGCGAAGAGTTCTTTCCTGTTTATCACAGATCAGTCCCTGCAAAATTGTTTCTATCATTAATTTTCACTCCTTTATCCAAAAATTATAACAAAAATTGTTTTGGAAAGCTTATGAAGTATAGAAACTTTTGGCATCATTACATTTGTATTTTATCGAATAAATTTTATTCAAAAACAGAAGTGGCATTAATGGTAAATGAAGCATAACTACAAATATAAAATTTACTTTTCATCTAAGTATTTTGCTATGAATTTGTAAGGCCAAGTACTACTGCAGAAATTTTTCCAATAATTTTTGTTAGAATATTTTATGAGTTTTTGTGTAAGTATTGTGATTAAAAGCTTTTAGATATAATATAATAAATAAAATTAAAAATAAAGATTGTTTCTTCATGTTTTCGAAATATATAAAGGTATATATTGTATTATAGAACCTTCAGCACCTAAAAATACTTGGGAAATAAATGAGAGTTTTATTTGGTAAGAGGTACAAAATTTTCTCTAAGTGTTGTCCTTAGAAAATTATTGGAAACTCCTAAGTCCTTAGTAAAATGTTGGACCCCAAAACTTGCCTCGCATTAACTCACATATTTCATCGCATGGCATGCATCTAGTCCTTAGAAATATTTTGCTCATCATACATGGCATATCTTCCTTAGTGTTTTTAAGAAAACTTGTTTGTTTATGTTGTACTGTTTGTTGTGATAGAATCTTCGGAGAGGAACGAGGACTGCAGTTGTTGTTGTTATTCTGCTTGTTGCCAAGGCAAGTGGCACACCCCATAAATTTCCTAAGTATTTTCTATGCATTACCTAGTATTTTCTATATGCATGTGTTGGACTTAGTAGTTTGCTATGCAAAACCTTAGAACTCTCCACCCCTTGAGTATAGGAACCTATATAATAACTTGGTAGAATTATTGATGCTATGCACAAGTTGCTTTATGGAAAAGTAAATTTTACTAAGTTAATGTGACACCTGGGTGGATTTTGGTGTTGATTGGTTTGTGTTGAGTGTTATTCCTTAGGGGTGACCTCTAAGGAATAGTCACTTTTGGATGGCCACCCAGGGTAATAAAGGGACCAATGTTTTCTCTAAGTGAAGCTTGCTTCTCGTGCAACCATTAGTCAATGGGCTCTGGCTAGATGGAGTAAGCTGCGTGGACTCGGCCCGACTTGACAGGTGGTGGTAGATGGTTAGCTTGGAGCGCGTCAAGTCTGCAAAGGACGGGAAAATGCTTCTGAAAAGTCTCGTCTCAACTCTCTCCTTTTCCTTAGCACTAATGGTGTGCTTGAGGATAGTTTGGGTTTGTTGGGTCTAATGGTGAAAGTGCACAACCTCTGCAGAGTTAAAACTAAGTACTTAGCCGTGTCCTCGGTTACGGATAATTTTGAGCAACTGATCAAGGATTCAACTGAGGCTCCCAAACATTTCAATTTCTAAGTTAAAATTTGATGGGTGAACAGGGGAAGATGAGATTATGGTTTTCATGCCATACTTGTCTTGAATTCAAGAAAATGTTTCCAAAAGAGTAGGAAAAATTGGCTTTATGCAAATTAGCCTTAAACTCCACCAGCCAAATATGCATATAGGCTATAGAGTTATTCCAAAGTGTCCACCATAGTGTCACTTGCCAGACTCCATTTTATATGGAATCTGACCCACTCTGTTGCAAATTATTATTTATTGCAGAAGTTTCTAACGAAGAGTAAGGATTTCGTTTTGGGTTCGATTATGCACCAATATGTTATCGCCTGTGGCGTGTCATGAAGATGGAGGCTCATTGAAGTTTATTTCCGCTGCTTTACTGTTTGAGCTAGCTTTATGCTATACAAAGATGTATCGAACTATTTATTTTACCAAGTCTGGATTATTCGTGTAATATTGATACAAGGTTGTGATATTCATCGTAAACTGTGTGTGCAAATGATTCGATCCAGGGGTTTGCACTATACACAGGTACCTGCCATTTTTTTAAGTGCAGGTACATTACAGAAAAGGAGAAGAATGAGACGAGATCTTTCAGAAGCATTTTCCCTCCTACTCTGGCTTCACCCGTTCCACCTACACCCTCTACATCGTCTTGTCTAGCCGGTGCGAGTCCATGCAACTTAGTTGATCAAGCCAGAGCCCATTGGCAATGGCTGCACTGGAAGCAATCTTCACTTGGAGTAACTTCAAATCCCTTTGTTCCTGGGTGGCAATCCACAAGTGTACTCTCAGGTGAAAACCACCATGCTCACGGCCCTAAGTATAGTAGAGACTACCTTAGGCGAAGACAACCACGAGCACAGCCCTGAGTAGCCATTGAACATAAACCATTCAACCAATCCACCGAGGTGTTTCATTCTTAACTTAGTAAAAATTAATTTTTCACAAAACAATATTTGCATAGCATCAATAATTCTACTAAGTCATTACATAGGTACCTAGACACAATGGAGTAGGGGGAATCTAAACATGTCTGCATAGCAATACTATGCTACACATGCTTATATAAAATACACTAAGTCATGCATATAGAAAATTGTAGAAGATTTGTGAATGTGCCACTTGCCTTTGGATGATGTCTTTGCTCACAAACTCTTTTCAATGTAACTCGGGGCTCTCCGTTCAATCTAACAATATAGACAAAGCACAATACAACAATCAACATACAACACAACAACACAACACATACAAACACATACATAGTGAACAAACAAGTTTCCTAAACTTCTAAGGATAATATGTCATGCATGATGTGCAAAATATTTCTAAGGACTGGAAATGCATGTCATGCCATGAAAATCTTCTAAGTTAATGCAAGGCAAATATGTTGGTCAGAAATGACTAAGGGCTAAGGTCATAGGTTGGACAAAATACTTTTCTATCAATCATCTTGAATAAGCACTCTAATGGCTAAGTCATGATGTGCATAAATACTTAGAGAAAATACTAAGTATATTACTCAAAGTGATCAACAATTATTAACAACTCTTTGTAAATTGGATATTCACTATAGTGAGAGAGACAGACACCCGGCTAGCCACTTAAGTTGTGGAACAAGTCTCATGTACGTGGACATGTAAGGTTAGTCTCCAGGCCGCTTCATCTCATTATGCGGCTAGGATCCAACATACTTCAAAGATGGTAATAACATGATCAAAAATTGTTTATTTCTAGAATGAAAGACAAGATTAGGAAAGAGGGAAAAGATAGAAAGAAGGATATAGAATCTTCTCCTTGCTTCCTTTTCTTTTTGATGTGATGACTTCATTGCAATTTTATAGACTTGATGGATCTAAAGACTTGATGGTGTTGATAGCATCCAGGTTGGTCTTGAATATAACTTAGTCATCAAGAGGTCTAAGAGAAGAAGGGAGAAAAGAGAGGGAGGAAGCAAGACTTAGAAAATGTAGAGGGTTGGTCTTCATGAACTTCTTCTTGGTTTTCTTCTAAGTGCTTCTACTCCTTGAAGATACTTCTGAACTCTTGTTTTCTTGGGTAAGTCCTTCATTGGCCTTCTCGCTTCATGTTGAAAATTCCAAGTGTCTAAGTGCATAGCACTTTACCAAAATACTAAGTTAAAAAAATCCTAACTTAGAAAAATAAGGGAGAAGTTTTTCCTATGAGGAGTATAACCATATAATAAAATATGTTATACATGCAATGCACTTTTTAATCATAAGAAACATCATACTAATTTTTGTGACATTTATAAAGTATGAATGAGGCTATAAATGCAATTTAATTAATTTATATAATAAAAGGAAAAAGTATAGGATTAAAGTTTTCTGTGATTAAATCTTTATAACAAAATTTTATAAATAGTGTTAATAGACCGAGGGGAGTTAAATAAATTTATACCAATTGGATTTACTAAAAAATAATCTTTCTATGAAAAGTTATGTCAAATTTACTCAAGCTAGTCAAATTAAACCTATAATTGTTAAATCAGCAAAATAATGCAAAAAAAAATATTTTCTAACAGAGGCATCATATTACAAATATTCTAAAGTTTCTAAAACAAGCAATTTTTGGATTTATAGATTTAAAGTTATGACAAATAAACTCAAATCCTCCATTTGAAATTTGAATAATTTAAAGTAAGTCAAATTTGAATTCTAACATAACTAAAATATAGAGTTCTGGTGTCACGGCATATGCCACGGGGTGACTAAAGTTGGGGGCCGGACGTGCGCTGGGGGATCCTCGGAGGGCTTGCATGTTGCGAGACATGCACGGGTGAGCTCAAGAACTCACAAGCACGAAGATGAAACACACCCCACCAAAAAGACACAAACAAACCCACTCGGACAACACGATGTACCCAGGTTCCGGGCCCTAGCGGGGAGGTAAACCCCTACTCTTGCCTTTGTCTCTCTCTTATATGTGTATATGAAGAACTACAAGTGTGCTCCGTGAGCTGTTTTCCTCCAAGAACCCAAGAACACTGAATGCTAGAGGGGGGAGAGAGTGGAACTCAGAGAAATAAGTCTCTCAACAGAATGTGTGCGTCCCTCTCGAAGGAGGAGTTATGACGGTATTTATAGAGTTCTGGCCGGATTGACCGAAAACCCTAAGTTGCCTGGGTCCACTTGACAGTGACCCCGAGTTAACGGTTAAGCCCACGTGGCCTAGCCAAGCTAGCCGCCGAGCTATCCGAGTAGCCTCTTCCAGGTCGTCATGACCTAGTCCTGATAGCGCCGAGCTAGTTGATGATGGTCTTCGTGTCAGAGACGGGCCATGGCTTGCCCATGCCGTGTCCCTTGCCAGCACGTCAGTGCTACAGTGGAATAGTCACGTCCGTGCAGTACTTCGCCTTCTATTCCGCTTCCATGTCAGCTGGGAAGTGACTTAGCTTCTGTGTCAGGGATATGATTTTCCTTGCCCTTGACTTCTTTTCCAACATAAAGTATGTCAGGAATCTCGCCTAACCCGGCAGGTGTGTGCCGGATTACCTCCCGCAGCCCGGCACTGTTGTGCCTGGCCAGTACTGATGCCCAAATATTATAGAAGCGAGTGCTGATTGCAAGGTTGATCATATTACTACTACACATCACTCAAATAGTCGATTCAACAAGTAAATTCGCATGAACATATATAAACCAGTGAAACATACCTCCATATGTTGTCTTATTTAGATCTAGAGAATGCCCGTGCTCTCCTCCAGATGCACTCGCTCTTGAGGAGTGGTCTTCTTGCCGCATGTAAACTTGCACAGAGCATGTAGGGCTCTCTGGCCGGCAGCAACACAATGACTTCAGGCACAAATAGGATCTCCCCCTCTTTGTCCTTATCTGCAAGCCATGGGGCAGGAGCATGACGCGAAGATCAACCATCTCCAGTGTTGATGCTGCTTCGGCTCCGGATCTGATGATGTAGAAGGAGAGGGCAAGCGGTCAGGCTAGGGTGTTCGGTGGAGGTCAGAGAGGGGAGAAAGAGAAGGTGGCACGTACCAGCTTGAAGACACCGTAGTCCTAGCAGAAGATCCTGGTGGCCGTCGAATTCGTCTCCGGTCGCGGCTCGACTCAGCCGCCGCCAACATTAGCGGCCTCACTGGTGCCGCCGCCATCGTACGCGGCCTCAGCTGCTGACAACGTCGTGGTGGATGGCGCAACAGGGAGGGGGAGAGGCGGGAGAGGAGGTGTCGGTGTCAGAGGGGCTTGGGAGTCGCCGCCGGGACGGGTTTACCTAGAGAGGAGAAAGGGGATCGACAAAAAAGGCCTCGCTCGCGGTGCTTCCGTTTGACCAATCGTCAGTTTGCCTTTTGTTTGACCAGTTGCACGTACGCACGCGTAGAAGGCACTAGATGCATCGTCGTGGCAAGAAAATAGAAGGCAAACAGCATACTTGCCAATCAAAGAACAAGTGGCAGGACCCACATGACAGAGAAGCCTCCATCGACACTGGCCTTACAGCCATAGAGAACTAGTGATGGTCATTCCCTATAGCCTTAGGCGATCTCGAACGAATATTTCGTCATGCATGTTTGGCACGGAATACCCTTAAAACTACATAATTATTGGATCTCCCCAAAATACTATCCCAGCAACTATCTTTCTTTGTGGCGAATCAAAGTTTGACATCATGAACTAATTCCATGATTTCATGTGTATCTTTACTTTGCAAAGTCTTGAAAACTCATTTGTAATACCAAAAAAATTAGCATAAGCTTCAAAATATAACAAAGAACGAGATAATGCCCGTTTGAGAGATTTCCCTATTTATCCTGAACAAGCAACCAATGTGACGTGGTGGACATACGTTTATTTCCTTTCTTGGGAATTCACAATTAATGATAATATATATTCATATGAACATAGATACTCTGAAATACACAATGTATTATTCGTGTAGAGTATTGGATCATAGAGAGAGTAGGGGACAATTGCCCCCCCCCCCCACCCCCACCCTTCAACCCAAGTCGGTTCATCGCTTATATTTCACGATTAAATCACATAATAGATCTTTATTATGGTGTCCAAAAACCTGCAAAGCGCCCCCACCCGCCGCAACCTCAAGTCGGTTCATTTGGAATTCTATTGTACGACAAAATCACATAATGTATCAATTTTGTAGTGTTAGAAAAAATTGTTGCGGTTTTGCTCGTAGAATATGCAAGCTGGGCGAAAACAAAGGACATGCAAAATCTCATGCACTTCGAACAACCGGGTGTACCTTTGAAGGACCATTTGCACTTGCTCTAATATAGAAGACACATATACTCTAAAAAGTTTGAAAGCGACATTTGGGTGCAACGTCTAAAGCACCATTCTGCTTCATGACATGCCCATCATTCTGCTTCATGACTCAGTCTATATAATTTATTGAGAATTCATGATATAAATAATATATAAATATAAACGTGGATATTGTGAAATACAAACAATGTAAGATTCTATAAGGTTGATGACAAAATTCACTGATAATGTTGAAGACTACATAAATATCTTACTATTAATGTTGGAAAATGTCATCAAATGATTGCTTTTCAGACATACATCTAACACAATGAATTCGTGTGAGGTCCAATTTTGCTCCGGCTAATAATTTTGGAGATACGGCACATACTAAAAGAATTCTGCCATCAAATATCTTACTATTTTGTATATTTGAGAAACCACTAGGGACTTTTAGGGTATCTGCTACTCCCTCTGGCCTCTGTTCATATACGGATGTCTCAATTTTATTTAAATTTACATTTTGAGACAGATTTTATGGATGGAGGGAATACATGTTGGCAAACAGATCAAGAAAATTGCAGCTCACACCATGCTTCGTGGCATTTGTTGCACCAAACACAGAAATACAACTTTTGTTGCAGCTAGCACGGGTTAAGGATTAATTTTTGCACTTGTCCCAAATAAACAGTTTTACCTCATTAAACTGTTATCTGACATGGCAGGCGCTCTATTTTTCTTGCATGGGTTTTTATCCAGCGTACAACATGATTTAATCTCTATTTTGCTTGCATGGGCAATTTTCAAGGATGCATATGCATTCAAGGATGCATATGCCACAAAAAATGATTAACTAGCTCGGGCTCGTTTTCAAGGATGCATATGCATGCTCCCTGGCATAATTCCAACGGCATAAACAAAGTTGGCAGGAGCAAGAAATACATCATTCAGTGGAATAACGTTTATTTTCCTCTTTGCATTTGGATGGTGCGCGTCGTGTCAACCACGAGAAGTAAGTTGCTCTGACGAAAAGATGTTATATGCTTTTTTTTTTCCTTTGCTTCCTTTTCTCGGACAGAACGCTTTTGCAAAATTGCATGGACTAGATAATACCCCGCGCATTGCTGCGGAATTTCATAGTGATATATATTAGAAAACCATCTATTGTAAAGAATATGAATTGAGTTGTTCCATTTGTTTGTTTAAAGAAACTCATAGGCTAAAGATAAATGTGAATGATTTAATAAGGTGGACCAATGAGAGACGTGATGATGTGGCATGCTTGCATGTTGAGAGAAATCAAGTAGTGGGGTGCTGCTATTTAGATAGAGAAGATTCCCCATTTTATTTTGTGTCAGAATTCTCACACCGGGTATGAAAAGGAAAGGAGAAAATTGCAGCTTACACCAAGATGGTTCCCCGCACGTTTCAGCGGGAAATTTTCTGAAACTTTATAGATATTCTGAGTTGAAAAAAGAAAGAGTAATTATTATTGATATATAGTGCCTTGCAACATGATTTATTTTTGTTCGTTTTTGAAGAATTTGTGTGTTTCTACTAATATATTCTTAGGAGATAGAGGTACTAATTATCTATAATTTTGTTAGATAAGTACATAATAGTAGAATACACGATAGTTGATAAATAAATAAATAAATCCTAAACATAACTATATGCTTGTTGCGAGCAAACCTGATCACTTGATCTCCGGTACAACCTAAGAAGTGATCGTATAACATTAAGTCTCTTTCAGTTAACTGAATGATTATGGTGCAAAATGGTAACAATTTAAAATGAACGGGAGTATATCAGGAATAGAATTGCATACAGTTTGAGGAGTAGAAATTACCAATTTGATATTTGAGCTGAAGATGGCACTTGATATATACAAAGTTGCTGCGGGAGTTAAAATAAATAAAAGTAGAAATGTGGTATATAGGTTGTAAAAGTAGAAATGTGCTTCAAATAAGACATGAACACAAAACACTTCCCAGTGTAATAAAGGCAGTAACCTCTAGCAATGGTCTCCATATTCAGCATGCTGCGGTTTTGGTTGCCACTGGGATCGTTGGGACTGTGTTCATGGACGCTATCAGTTCCATATATAATTCAGGGATGCAGACAAGAGTTAAAATGAGGGGCTTTAAAAGGTGAGGGAGAACCAAGCAGCAAGAAACGGATCGCTGCAATGGCTATAGTGGATGCGTTATCGGAAGAGGAGTGGCTACCAGTAAAGATGATGTTGTGATGGGGAGGGGGAATATGCATGGACTAATAAATGCATGCTCTGCAAGGAAAATCACGGGACATGGCCACATGGGCACACGGTATTAGGTGTTAAAGCTTATATGGCGGGATATGATTGGTCAAATATATTTTGCTGAGTTGGATACCTTGCATGTTGAGAGAATTACCGTTAGTGGGTTGCTCCCATTTAGATACTATAGATTCCCCATTTTATTTTATGGCAGAATTCTCACACCGGGTATGAAAAGGAAAAGAGAAAATTACAGCTTACACCATGCTTTGTGGCATTTGTTGCACCAAACACAGAAACAAAACTTTTGTTGTAGCTAGCAGGGCTTATGGTTTAATTTTTGCATCTGGCCCAAATAAACAGTTTAACCTAATTAACCTCTTATTTGACATGGCAGACCCACTATTTTGATTGCATGTGCTTTATCCAGCGGCCAACATGATTTAATCTCTATTCTCTATATCTAAAAAGAACTCCTCTGCTCATCCTTTGGTCCAAATTATTTTTTAATTTTTTTCTCACGCTATTCTCTTTTTTTCTCCACACTGAGAACAAAATCTGCCAGACTACCACGCTTGACCAAAATCAAGCTCAATTTAAGGAAATCATTGTATTAAATTAACCAAAATCAAGCTTAATTTGATTGCAGATGGTGACAAATATCATTTTCCTTATTTATTTATTTTTGTATCAAGCGGTTTGGGCATGATAGCCATCATGATTTTTTGTTCAGTAAGGGAATGTAGGTTTTGTTCTTTTAAGGCAAGAACGAGAGTGGCATGGAGACGATTATCTACGAATCGACGGGTAAATTGGAGGTGTGTGGCTAGATCAATACCCAACACAGTGAGGATCATTACACATCACCGCCGAGAAGATTATTGAGCAACATATGAGTAGATCATGGGCATGCTTCATAGTAGTTTACTATTTTACATTAACATTGGCATGTTTGTAAGAAATTGCTACCATTAACCAATGCTTGTGTTTAGATATAGAGAATAGAGATTAAATCATGTTGTACGCTGGACAAAAACCATGCAAGCAAAATAGAGGGTCTGCCATGTCAGATATCAGGTTAATGAGGTCAAACTGTTTATTTGGGCCAGGCGCAAAAATGAAGTCTCCGTGGTAGCTGGAACAAAAATTGTATTTTTGTGTTTGGTGCAACAAATGCCATAAAGCATGGTGTGAGATGTAATTTTCTCAACAGAGACGGCACCACAAGGGGTTGAAGGCGCTGCGGCAGCCTCGTTAAGCCATGCAACATAGATAAAACTAGAAGGATAAGTCGCGCGTTGCTGCGCCCGCTGAAAATTTTCAATTATTTATTTCTAAAGCCCATATGATATTTTTTTATTCATGTGAAACAACCAAAATATAAATACAAACCATTTTCTACTATAATACATTGGACTGCTTCAGCTTACGCTACAACATCAAAAAAAAATCCACATCTCTTGACTTATAAGACATCATGTTGTTATCTTTTGGCGAATGGCCAGTAATATTAGTGCAAATTAATTTGTGTGAAAGGTTTATTTTCCTTCCAATAAATCAACATCCAATGATTTTCCCCTCAAGCAAATATACTTGAACGATTTTTGTTAACACAACCCAAAAATCACACCCTGCATCGTATAAGCTTATTAAAAGATCAATTGGTCTGCATAATCAAGGCTTTAGATCTTATTGTTTTTCAGTGTATCCGTGAGTGATTGCTGGTGGTTTGATGTTCCCGCCAAAGATCATAAGTCAATCAACTTCCCAGAAAGTTCAATTTTAACAGTGTTTGTAATGGACAAACACAATAAGTGCCATACTAAATGTCAACCCTCTGCATACAAAATTCTATCTCTTCGAAAGCTCACGACTTTAATCACAGCCTGTTTTTCTCAACCACTACATGATCTCAGACTAAGACATTCTTGCCAACAAACCTAGCACTTGCCTTCTCTTTGATTTCTCTATAAGTGTTGTCCTTACCAAGTTATTTCCGCTTAATTAGCATAAACGGGAGATATCACCATGAGGAACACACTTAAACTACGAGCTGCAACCAGAAGAAAAAAAAAAGCTCAAACGAACCTGATAGAACTCAGCAATCCTTTAAAAAATAACCGAGGGATCCATAAGGTCCAAACCAATAATTTGCAAATGGATAAATCTTGCCTAACATTACACTATTCGTGTGGACCCATTTTCGATCTTCCTTCGTGTGGACCCATTACACTGGTCGTGCGCGAGTGGAAAGCGTGGTGCGTACGCGGTGCTGGGGTGTGTGCGGTGTGGTGTGCAGCGCAAGAAGCGAGACAGTGGCAGGGGCACCTCGGGCGTGAGCTCGCCGGATTGTCCATGGCGGAGGCGAAGGGCCGGCGAGGAACGATTCGAGCACTCCGGTGACAACACGAAAAAGGGGAGGGGAGGAATGGGACAATGAGCTCACAGCGGGTTCGACGGAGGGTTACTCAGTGTGGGGTAGGTTCGGTTCGCCGGAATCGGAGGCGAGGGGCCGCCGGAGTCGGGGACGAACGGGGACGAGGGCGACGCGTACGGTGGCTCCCCGTCCGATTGCTTCGAGGAGGAACTCGACGACGATGGTGCGGTACTTCGACGCTCGGAGGAGCGCTCTCGCCGGTGCCGGAGTTACAGCTCGTCGACGAGGTGGTGGTGGGGGTTTCGGTTCGGGAATAACAGAGGGGAGGAAGGGGATTTGGTGCGGCGGCGCTGAGAGGGAGAAGAGAGGGGCGATCCAGGGTTCCAGGAGGGAGAGGGTGCGGCTAAAGTAGAGGGGGAGTGGGTGAGGCAGTGGGGGCAGCCATGCCTCCATGCTGTAAAGCTCTCTCTCTCCCGTACAGAGGAGGGAGACGACAAACAGGAGGAGGGCCTTGGGCCTGAGCTAGGCAGGGGTGGGGTTGGAGGAGATGGGCCAGGAGGGAAAAATAGGCCCAGGTTTTATTTCTCTTCTGTTTTTATTATTTCCTTCTTTTATTCTTTTCCTGTTTTCATGTTTTTAAAACAAATTAGGAGAAGAAAAGATTTATAACTTTTGGCAAATATTTATAGTTTCGAAAATACACAATTTAATATATTAGTTTGAATATTTGAAAAAGAATTTAAATATCACATTTAAATAAATTTGATTTGCATTTGAATTAAAAGTGGAATTTGAATTTGAAGGGTGTGATTGAAATTTAAATGCAATAAAATAAATGAATTGAAAATAGCATTATGATATGATGACATGATGATGCAAAAAAGAAAAACAAGAAAAAACTAATTGGGGATAAATCCCAGGATGTTACAATCGACACTACTAACAAGGGATCGCGTCCCGCGTCCACGCCGAGACCACAAGAAGAGAGGGGTAACTACCGAATCTTTCGGCTCCGTGAAGAACTTCTCGACACCACTAACAAGGGATTGTTGCTCCACCTCGAAAAATCTCGACACCACTAACAGGAAGATTTGATCACGTAGATGAAGATTTCTGAAAATCGAACCTAATAGGATAAAAGGCAAGAGATCGTCCACCCATACGTCGGATCCTAAACTTTGAAAACTGGATAAGAGAAGAGACTGCAAAACAAATAAGATAAGAGGTGAAATAGAATAGAGGTAAGGAATACACAAGAATCCTATTGAGATTATTTCCAAAATAATTTTAGTCAAATAGTTTAGACATCTAGAAACAACGACCGTTAGCGAGGTTATCCTACAGGCTTTTGCGGACCCGCTGCTTCGATAACCAATCGTATCGAAACAATAAGGAGATCGAAACCAAGGCTCTGATACCACTTTCTGACGCCCTAAAATCGGTACTATATAGATTTAAGCGCTCCCGCCAAAATCCGCATAATAACGATTTTAGGTCGCCCACCAGACATAATGTGCACGCCGAAACATGTGCATTATGTGGGTGGAATTATGATAACATTACAACAGTTATGATACATCCACAAATACAAAGAAGATATATAATATACAACAACGACTTGAACGAGTCAAGATACAAAAGATACAATACAAAGATTTAAATGACAGCGAAAGCAAAAATAGTATCCGACTACGGATAAGATGCAAATTGGACTAAGAGTCCTGAAGATAAGCGATGACGCCATATCCCTGCCCAGCCAAGCCGGAGGGATTCCCAAGCTAACGTCGTCGAACTTCAAACATGTTGACTGCACATAAAGCACAGCCCAAAAGAGGGTCAGGGCACTCCCTGGCAAGCAAAACCGACTTGCCTACTTTCTACACCATCTCCCAAAATATGGGGGTAGGTGGACTTAGCGGCATCAGCACTAGCAACCTAAAGAGACACTCTACAACTTCCGTCTAATTGGAGAGGGATAAGAGAGCGCATAAGTAACCAAGTACTAACACCAATCATAACCCATTCTTGGATTAACCCGCTCAACCAAGTATGAGTAAGCAATTCGGGAAAACTCACACGTTGAACAGTTTTAGTTACCATTTATTGTGAAAGTAATTCTATATTACTAGTCAAATTAATTAATAATGATTAGGTGTAAGTTGTTTAGATCTTGTTAGCCAGCATCATCACCAAAGTCGTCCATAACCGTGGACACGGCTCATCGATAAGATTATACCCTTCAGGGGTGCACTATTGTACCCATACTCGCATGATCAACCTAGTCAAAAAGATTAGGGCCTCTCAACACGACTCATTCCGTCACTACAGCAAATCCATGTGCCACCCATATGAGTTGTTACCCACGTCAAGAGTCCTGTCGAATCTCAATTGCGGACTCATTAGTTTGTGCCTGCGCGCCATGCGGCTCAAACCACAGTAGGAACTGTCCGCTTCGTGCGCACCTCCCCTATATGACCCCCCGTATCAAGTAATCTCTCATCGATCATCATCATCATGCACATGCATATGAGCAAATGGAAAACCCGAATTACTTGCGGCACATGGACGAGCTGAGGATCCGTTCAAAGTCGAGGGGGGGGCTCCATTGGGCCACCCACAAGTGGTTAGTGCGCTCAAAATTGGATCCGAGGACAAAATCTCAGTTTCTAGGTCGACACTGAGCAGAACAAAACACCTCGCAAGGCCTTCCGCCTGGTGCCTTATCTTTTAATTATAATACCCCAATATAAGACAACATTTTATTAAGATAGATATGTCTATCATACTAAGCATACGAAATACTAGACCAACACACGACTCGCACAACCAACTCTAAGCATGCGTTACGACTCGCAAGGCCAACAGATAAACAAACAACAGGTGATGGGATGTGGGGATAAAGTTGTATGGGCTGCATGATAAACATGTGATGGGATCGCAATTCAAGAATCAAATACTAGGGTAGCAGAGATCAACGGCAGGAATGAAATACAATGTATAGTTAAACAAGCAAACTTTGCTTGCCTGTAATCCCGCATGGAAGCAGATCTTGTCGTTGCTCACACATCTCAACATCTTATCCGCGAAGAAGCAACAAACACTTGAAACCGTAAAAGATGCATTTTACAACTACGACAAAAGATTCAGCATGATCATACGAGGATGATGCATGGCATGGCAAGATGCAATGCAATGCAGGTAATACAGATTAAGCGGGAAAGCAAGCCCGGCAATTAATATTTAGGTGCAAGTTATTTATTTACCAGCAGTATTAAATATTGGTTAACATGGCAACACATGGCATGGGTGATCTAATTAAATTAAATGGAATAGGGCATTATGTATTTATTACCCCACACATTCCATATTTAATTATTTAGTTGCAATTAACTAATTACACTAAGCAATTAAAATAACAGATGCAAAATGGCATACAAATGGCATATTAATATTCCTTACATATTTCTGATAATAATACATATAAAGATTATTTAATTTGGATTTATAGATTAGAAGTTTTGAACATATTAAGTTTCTGGACTAAACTGAACGGCAGTTGACCACCTAGAGGGGGGGTGAATAGGTGGTGACCAATTTTTATCTCTGTTTCAGTTTTTAGTCTTGCGGAAAGTAAATTGTCTAGATGTGCAACTAGATGACACAAGTGACAAACTAAAAGGAAGCTAGGCAAGTACAGGAAATAAAGATGCGGTAAAGGAGAGTGGAACGAAACAACCGTAGGAACTCGAAGACCAAGATTTTATCCCGAGTTCCACCACATAGGTGTACGTCTCGTTGGAGAGGTGTGAGATACCACAAAGGTTTGCTCAACGCCACAAAGGCCTCACCCTATTCTCCTGTGAATTCGACCACAAAGGTGCGAATCCAAACTTCCACTAAGGACTCCTTTAAGGGCGGAGAAAGTCCCGTACAAATTCGTGAGGCACACACCCACAAATGAATTGGGGGCTCTCACAACGACCACAACAGGTCACTTCCACAAAGGAATCCACAAAGGATCAAATTACACAAGGTTGAACCTAGCTATCCACAAAGGAACCCTAGATTCGTTGCCCCTCAAGAAATAGAGGGGGAAAGTCAAATCGCTTCGGTGGAGATGTAGATCGGTGGCTTCTCCCTCAGATCCCCAAGTATCAACGGATTTGAGTGGCTAGATTGGGAGATCCGGGAGAAACAAGCTTTAGCACCAATGGAGGAGAGAGAAAATCTGGAAGCTTGGAATGCTGGAGGTAGGTGGAGGGGTATTTATACCCCTCCCCAAAATCTGCCCGTTGCACAGCCGCCAGCGCGGAAATCTCCGGGTTGAGGACCGGAGATCTCCGGACCCCGGAAATTTCCGGTGCAATTTCCGGTTGAGCAAGAAACTGGATCAGTACTGGTTGGGCTTCTTGACTTGGTCGAAAATCCTCTGACACTCGGAGATTTCCAGATTGGGGCTCGGAAATCTCCGAGCGCCGGAAATCTCCGAGAGGATTTCCGGCTAAAATTGTTTTGGAGTCAGTACGCAATTTGAGTTCTGGACTTGGTCGAAATTCTTCTGTCACTCGGAGATCTCCGGACTGGGGCTCGGAAATCTCCGAGCGCCGGATATCTCCGGGAGGATTTCCGGCTCAGCTTGAGTTGGAGTCAGTACGCATTTCAATTCAGACTTAGTGAAAATTAAGGACGGCTCGGAAATCTCCGGTCTGTGGACCGGAAATTTCCGAGCCCCGGAAATCTCCTGACTGAATTCCTGAACAAATACCAAGTGTAATTGGAATGTCATTTAGGCAACCTAAGTGTTCCTCTTTGTCAGTCAACCTGTAAAATAGCCTGCATGCTTCATCACAAACATTAGAATACTTTTTGTGTTGTCATTAGTCACCAAAACTTGGGAGTACATAGAATGCACTTTCATAAACTGCAAAAGGCAGGGACCTATTCGTGATGGAAACAGAATTTCTGGGGACTTAGGTGGGGAAACTAGAGAGCAGGGGGCTCTTGTAAAATTCCTGGCGCGAGTGACTTTTCTCACCGAGTGGACGCTAGCCAGGGACGCTGACGCGCGGGCCCATGGTGCCACGCAGGTGTGTGTGTGCAGTGCAGGCTCCCGCGGTCACTGACCAGCGGGGACCGCCTGTCAGTGGGCACGAGAAAAAGGTGCCTTTATTTACCACGGCACGGCGGGGGTTCGAACTCGCGACCGGGCGCGCAGATGGATCGGTGGCTGCGCTAGCCACAGGAACAGAGGAGTGTTGGTGATGTACACAGCGAACCAAACTTATGAAGTTACTCAGGGACGTTTAACTGAACCAAAACAGGAAAAGTTCAGACTTTGCGAGCGTATCATATCAACGAGAGCAGCAGCGATCCTCGATCCTGGTCGTGCGCGAGTGGAAAGCGTGGTGCGTACGCGGTGCTGGGGTGTGTGCGGTGTGGTGTGCAGCGCAAGGAGCGGGCCAGTGGCACCTCGGGCGTGAGCTCGCCGGATCTTCCATGGCGGAGGCGGAGGGCCGGCGAGGACCGATTCGAGCACTCCGGCGACAACACGAAAAAGGGAAGGGGAGGAATGGGACGATGAGCTCCCAGCGGCTTCGACGGAGGGTTACTCGGTGCGGGGTAGGTTTGGTTCGCCGGAATCGGAGGCGTGGGGCCGCCGGAGTCGGGGACGAACGGGGACGAGGACGACGCGTACGGTGGCTCCCCGTCCGATTGCTTCAGGGAGGAACTCGACGACGACGGTGCGGTGCTTCGATGCTCGGAGGAGCGCTCTCGCCTGGGCCGGAGTTGCAGCTCATCGACGAGGTGGTGGTGGGGGTTTCGGTTCTGGGATAACAGAGGGGAGGAAGGGGATTTCGTGCGGCGACGCCGAGAGGGAGAAGAGAGGGGCGATCTAGGGTTCCAGGAGGGAGAGGGTGCGGCTAAAGTAGAGGGGGAGTGGGTGAGGCAGTGGGGGCAGCCATGCCTCCACGCTGTAAAGCTCTCTCTCTCCCCCGTACAGAGGAGGGAGATGACAAACAGGAGGAGGGCCTTGGGCCTGAGCTGGGCTGGGGTGGGGTTGGAGGAGATGGGCCAGGAGGGAAAAATAGGCCCAGGTTTTATTTCTCTTCTGTTTTTATTATTTCCTTCTTTTATTCTTTTCCTGTTTTCATGTTTTAAAAACAAATTAGGAGAAGAAAAGATTTATAACTTTTGGCAAATATTTATAGTTTTAAAAATACATAATTTAATATATTAGTTTGAATATTTGAAAAAGAATTTAAATATCACATTTAAATTAATTTGATTTGCATTTGAAATTTAAAGTGGAATTTGAATCTAAAGGGTGTGATTTAAATTTAAATGCAATAAAATAAATTGACAATTGCATGATGATATGATGACATGATGATGCAAAAAAGAAAAAAAGGAAAAAACTAATTGGGGATAAATCCGGGATGTTACAACGCCACAGCGCCACGTCAGGAGACCCGCCGTAATCCTCCGGCTGCTGGGAGTCAGCAGTGTATTGTCTCTGTAACATCCCAACATTTTATAATGTTCAAAAATCACTAAAATTTAAAACTTTTCTTTTATTAAAATAAAATATTAAATGCATAAGAAAACCAACTATGAAAGACTTCAAACATATTGAAAAGGTTTAATTTTTCAAATATCTTAGTTTATCTTTATTTTCAAAAGTTGTTTCAAGTTAAAAGATTTTATTATCCATTGTAATTATTAAAACCTCAATATCTAATTTGCCAAATGTTTTACAAACCTTTAAACCATATTCATGATATAAAAGGTTTCTTTATAAGTATTTGATTTCAACCACTTAGCAATAGCAATTCATAAATTAAAATAATAATTACAAGTGTTATTTTAAACTATTGAAAACATTGTCTATTTGCCAAAAGATTATTATTCATTTACCCAAGTTCAAAACATAGTTTTGTATATTTCAAGTCTATAGTGTATAACTTTAAAACTTCATAGATTGTATGATTAATGAATTCTCCAAATAGGCATTTCAATAACTTAAATTATTTTTATCAATTTGCAAACATAAAATGATTTTCATGAATATATATTCTATATAAGAAATGAATTAAATCTAAAATCTTTTCCAATGTTGTTATGAAGTTTTCAAATGAATTATCGTAATATAAAATATAATGGTGCACAAATTATTTGAATTAAAAATGAATACATTATATATCCCTTTTCATTTTTTTTATATAGTTGTGTCATACTATTAATATTATACTAAAGCCAAAAATGAATTTAGTATTTGAAAATGAGTTTAAATAACTTAGATTCAAACATATTTGAATATGGGTATTTTACAAATTTTATTTAGCCAAAAGAAAATTTAATTAAGCTATAATTTCAAATTTGACAATAAGTGTCAAATTTGTATTAAACCAATTTTTCAAAATTATTAATTTTAAAAAGTTTTCAAAACATGCCCACAAATGTTTTAAAACATAGACATGAATATTACAAATTTATAGAAATTTATTTGAGTTCATTTGGGCACTTAAATCAAAAGTTATAAAAGAAATCACAAATTTCCGGATGACGTTATCGCTGACGTCACCCTTCTTCAACCTCCATCTGAAATTCTCTCCAGAAATTGCTCCCGATTTCTTTCCAAAATTCGAGCTCCAATCTCGCGGGTTGTTTCCTCCGAGCCTACCTACAAATACCCCACGCCATCCTCTTCATTTTCCCTCTCCATCCACTCCAAATCTCGCCGTCGGGCTGCAGATTTTGCTCGCCGGAGTTCCGTCAACCACCGCCATGAATTCTTTTTTTCCGGCGAGGTGAGCTACTCCCTGGGGTCGAGCCCCTTCTCTTTCTTCTCCCCTTGCCGTTGCGCATCATTGACATCCCTTCCCCGCCTTTCTTCCGCAGTAGAAGCAAGCCATCGCGTGCGTCGCCGGAGTTCGCCGGCAGCCGAACACCTCCGCCCACGCCGTCACGTGCGTACGGGAAGAAATCGACGGCGCCGCCTGCACCATCGAGCTCCTCGTCGCGCGCTGAACCTCCTCGTCGCCTCGCCGAGTCTAGGGGGAACCGGAGCGTCGCCGGCGTCCTCGACTGAGCCGCGCGCCGCCGTCCTCCCCAACTCCGGCCACCGGAGCGCCGCCACGGTAAGGTCAACGCTCCCTGGCTGTTCGATCTGTTTTCTACGCGTAGGATTAGATCCTCAGATCGAAGCGGTACGAGTCGTGTCGATCCGTCGGATCTAGATCTGACGATCCAGATCGACTGGAGCCGAGCCAAGCCGAGCCACGGCTCAGACTAAGCCGAGCCCAGCCAATCACAGCCCGCCACGTGGCCAACCTTTTTCTTTTTTTTCCCGAATAGATTTAATTGGCAGATTTACAGAAAAGTCCCTACAACTTAGAATCTTCATAACTTTTTAACCCATTATCCAAATTGGACAATTTTTATGTCAAATTAAAGCCCTTGACCAGTAGAATCTATTGGTACTTTTAAAATTTAATTTTGACTTGTTTAAATTGAGCCAACTTTCAGATTTAGAAATTGTGTAAATTTGACATAGATTCAAATTTATATGTCTAAAATTTGCAAATAAAATATTTTTGGAAATCTTAAGATATGTAGAATGATGACCCACTGTTATAAATAAAATTTGAACAATTTTAAAAGAAGTTTATAATCAGATACTTATTTGATTTTAAATTTGGCATAATAAAATCTTTTATTAATGTATTTCAAATTATTTTCTTTGCACTAATGCCATAATTAATTGCCTTGACCAGAGAAAACTCAATTCCATTATTATTAATCTATTTCACAACATTAAGATGTAAGTTTTGTTAAAACCCTGTTAAATGATATCATTTCATTTATAAATGTTATTGGTTAATTAGGTGTTACTAAAACTGTGATCTAAAACTTTATGTCATTGCAAATAACTGGGTTATTATAAATTACTATGAACTTTTCTGTTGGGAATTAAAAATGTTAGATATGATAAATTAAGAAATTCTCGAATATGAATCTTCTTAAATTTAAATTCTGAAAACATAACCTTAGGTAAAAGAAATTAAATATGGATGGTTGTTGTAAAATCTTGAACCTTGCTTTTAAATTATGATTAAACCATCTTAGCATCTCTTCGTGTAAACGTTTAAAGACCAATTCATTAGGATCCTGTGATCTTTCAATCCTTTCAAATTGAAAATGTCCAATTTGACTTTAGACTATACCCTAAACGCAATCACATTAATTATTTTTGCATATTGAATTATGTGAAACCCTTGACCAAATCCACTTCTAAGCCTTATTACGCTTGATTGATTATTTGAACGATATATGCTTGTTGAATTATTTGTTTATTGTATGTCATTTTACTTTATAGATTGAACGGAGTGCAACGTTCGTTGTCGACAATGAGTATGTGAGAAACGACAACATTCATCAGGCAAGTGACTTCATAAAACACCTACTATTTTATTCTATTGCATACCTAGTGTTTTAAGCAGTATTTGCAAAAGTAGTATGCATGATAGGTTTCTGGGAGATTTGTAGTATGCTATGCAAACCTGTTAGGTTACCCCTTAGAAATTCCAGTTAGACCCCTATTATAATTTAGTGGAAGTACCTGCTGCAAAAATGATTGTTTTATGGTTGATGTGATAAATGAAAATTTCCACTAAATTAATTTAACGCCTGGGTGGATTGGGTCGACCGAGGAGGTTTCAAGTTGAGTGGCTTCTCAGGGCCAAGTTTCATGGTTGTCTTCGACCAAGATAGTTTCCACTTACTTGGGGCCATGATATGCGGTGTTAACCTGAGTTGCTCACTTGTGGTAGGCCACCCAGGGCTATGAGATTTAAGTTTACACTGAGTCTAGTTGCTTATCGTGCAACCATTGGTCAATATGGGCTCTGTCTTGATGGAGTAAGTTGATGTGGACCTGGGTCAAGAGATTGATGGTGGTAGAGGTGATAGGATGGTGGTAATCTCTTAGAATGATCATGGGAAAGCAACTTCTGAAAAGTCTCGTCTTGATCTTCTCCTTTTCCTTCTCACTAAAGGAGTGTAGAGGATAGTTTGGGTTGATTAAGTCTAATGGTGAAAGTGCACACCCTCTCGAGAGTTAAAACCTAAGATCTTAGCCGTGTCCCCTGCATCGGACAATTTGAGTAACTACACAAGGCTGTGTTCTGAAAATCTCCTCATATCTAATTTCTTAATAAAACTTGTTGGGTGAACATGGGTAGGAGACATGGACTTGTCTCGAGAATTATCTCTGAAGGAGAAGATATTGATTTAAGAAAATTGTTTATCAAAAGTAGGAGAAAATTTGCTTTGCGCAATAGCCTTGAGCTCCACCAGCCAAAATAAGCATATAGTTATAGCTTAATAGAACATTAGGAATTAAAGTCACTTGCCACCACAATTCGATTGTGCTGACCCTTTATAGTTGGGCTGCAACTAAACCTTGCAGAATGTCCGAATGAGGAGTAAGGGGGTCGTCTTCGAGCTACAACCAACATGTTTTGCCAGTGGCTTCATGGAGAAGATGTAGCTCCATGCTACCTTTAGTATTGCGTTTGAACTCTGAAATAAAAGTGTGAACTATTTATTCAGCTAGCATTTCCGCTATGCTAAGTTGTAAGGATATTTGTTTTTGGATCATTCGTCTCGTTCTGTAATAAATTATGACATTGTACTGTGATATTACATCTTATTGGAGAATGTGAGACTTATGTGATCCAAGTCTTTGCATTATTCATATGTGCCATTGCTTTCGTAAGCAAGGGCACTACAGTCTCATCCGGACGACAACCCGGCTTCGTGGGCCCAGCCCTCATAGAAAGTATGAGAGACCCAATACTAAAACAGACAAGCTTCCTGCTAAGCCTACCCATGTCAGGTAGTGTGGTTTCACGGGTTAATTGTTCGGGTGGCAGCTAGGGTCACACTTTGTTTTTCAAAACACTTCTCCTCCGACTACTCCCAGCAGCTCGGGTTTTCGCAAAAATCTCCGATTGCTCCCAGCAACTCGGGTTTTAATAAAACACTTGCTCGCCGATTGCTCTCAGCATCACGGGTTTTTCTCCAGAAAACATTATGATCAAAATAGGCCCCCATCCTATAGTTTTGAGGTAAAGGAATAGAAGTATACTACTAGAAATCTTAATCTTCTTGATGGAGCCTTCGAGAACAAGGTTCATCAAGTGAAATTTATTTTGTAACACCTAGCAAATATCCTAGTAGATAACTTTGGCCAAACAATAGTTTGCAAAATAGTTTTCGGGTGGCAAGGTGCCACAAAAGAAATAAAACATGCATTATTTTATTTTGAAGACAAAACATGCTTTGTAAATAATAGGATAGCATAATGGTCGTCCCCTGATACAATAAATCTGTTCGCTTCCGTGAAGGAGTTAGGCGTGGCGTGCTATTGCTCCGACTGCGTTGCTTTCCAGGTCGCATCCATACTCCGCAGTGGGGGATTGTTCGCGGACAGCAAGCGCGAGCATAGGTGCAGGGTGCGCAGCGCGCACAGTCAACAGGTTATTCAAGTATGCACGATGGACGCCACCCAGGAGCCACACCTATGCAGCACCCGGCGCCACAGGGCACCCAATACCCTATCATAGTAAGGATGGCGGGTGAGGATCTGGAAATCACAGAGGAGATGGCCACCAGGTTGGAAGATGTTGTCAACGGCATGTTGTTACCTGTCAACTCTGCCATGGAGGATTTATTGGCATACCAGTACCTCTTACGCAAGAAAAAAAATCGAATTAGTTGAGCTGCAGAACACCCTCAACGAGCGTCAGGCCAGAGCTGACTCACTCAGTGCAACAAGACTGGCTTACTCGTCCTCATATTCGACTGGTGCGGATCCGGACACGGCAGAGCATGTAAGGACCAGATCGAGGTTACCTGGGGCTAGGCAAAACCTGAATAACGTCAGGCAGAAATTTATGACTATCGCGGAGGACAGTATTCCCATTCCAAAAACCACAGCAGCAGCCGTAGCTTCTGTAGCAACCTACCTCAGATCCACCATGCCTCCGCAGGATGACCCATGGCACGCTCTTCACCGAGCGCAGATCGAGGCTTTAGGGCATGTTGGGTCAGCTTTCATACCAGTCACTACCCCGACTGGCCGACCTGGGAACAACCCTGGTCAGAATCCTCCTGGTACGGGCACCCGTGCAAACGGCAATAGACCAGTGGTCAGAATCCTCCTGGTACGGGCACCCGTGCAAACGGCAATAGACCAGTCGATCAGTCGGCTCCGGGCGAAAACACCTGTCGCGGAAATCAGCGACAGGAGGAAGGTGCTCAGGACGAGCCAGAAGGTAGCAGGTCTAGGCACCTTCATCGCGACGAGCGAGACCGAGGAGACTTGGAGCGGAGCAGGTTCAGGCAACGGAATCGGAGCAGCCGAGACAAAGAGGAGACCAAAGAAGAGCGGTCCACTCGACGCCGCCACGAGAGAGAAGAGCGCAGGCGTAATAGAGAGGAGCGGCGTCAGCAGAGACAAGCCGCTAGTTTCTTTCATGATTATGCAGAGGAGGGATTCGATGCAAGAGATGTAATCACTCAGCGGTTAATAAACAGGCGCCGACACCAGCGTAGGCATCGTAGTCGCACTCCAGGTTCCAGTCATAGCAGTTCAGATTCAAAATCTGATGTTGAGCCATGCGGTGCGATATGCTTCACATCAGCAGTACGGGAAACTCGCATGCCAAAAAGGTTCAAACTAACTTCTGAGACTCCCAAGTATGATGGCAGTCAAGAGCCGTCAGCATGGTTAGAGGACTATACGACGGCAGTAGCGTGTCAGCGAGGAAATACCACGACTGTCATGCAGTACATCCAGTTAATGTTGACGGGATCAGCCCGTGCTTGGCTCAGAGGACTGCCACGCAGTTCGTATGGTACATGGGAAGCTTTTTGAGCGACTTCAAGAGAAACTTTTCCTCCACGTTCAAACGACCCGCGTCTTTCCAGCAGCTCCGAGCTTGCAAGCAAAAGCCTGGTGAAACACTTCGCGAGTACATTCAGCGCTGGACCACCATGAAAAACTCAGGTGCAAACATCTCCGAGGACAGCGCCATATTCGCATTTATACAAGGTGTCAGGCGCAATGACTTGCAGGAAGCATTAGGTCGTGAAGACATGAAGACAATTGCGCATCTCATGGAAATAGCCAATAAATGGGCTGACGGGGAAGACTCAGTCAGAAACGACAGAGTGCCATCACCAGAGGCGGATCGCCAACAGGGCAATAACAGATGTTGCGGCCGTTTCGACAGAAGAATCAGGCCAAGGCCATACGGTGGAATGGATGGAGTCGAGCAAGTAGCGGCGGGGTTCCAGGAGAACCGGTCAAACCGTAACACCCAGCAGGGGGACAACTCGCGTGAAGAGCGGGAGGACAGGAATCTTCTTGACAGAAATTGAGAGGATACAAACAGAAGACGTGATTTCAAGCCAAGAGGAGCCCGGTTCGAGCGACCTTATCGATCACCGGCTCAGCAACTCAACGACCCGTGCAGAATGCACCTGTTCAAGGATGATTTCGGCAATTTGCCAGCAACGCACATACTAAAAGATTGTCGTGACTTCATCGTAATACAGGCTGAGATACGACGTAACGCCGCGGCAAATTCGGCTATGCCCGCGCATGTAGCGTTACCTCCGCCGCCGGCAGGGCACATCACGGGAGCAGTTCAGGAAAACCGGCAGCAGGAAAATTCGGGCGCACCCCGAGATCAGTACCCGCAAACCAGGGGGGCAATGTACATGATACAGAAAGGGTGGCCATCCAATAGGTGTCAGAAGATCATCAGTCGCCAAGTTCATTTGTCTACTGCAGCGCCACCAGCAGTCCCAGAGTACCTGCAAGGCTCAGAGACTCCAATCGGCTTCACTCAGGCGGATCACCCGCCGCGAGTCCCGCGCCCAGGCCATGCACCTCTTGTCATTCAGGCTTTGATTGTAGGGTTCAGGAAGAACAAAGTTTTTATGGATGGGGGCAGCGGCATTAACATCGTTTTCGCAGACACTTTGCGCAAGATGAATATGTCACTCGACAATTTAAAACAGTCTAAAAACACATTTCATGACATAGTGCCGGGTAAAGCAGTGTACCCCCTAGGTTCTTTATGGCTCGAGGTTGTTCTGGGTGACGAGGACCACTTCAGAAAGGAAAGTGTCGAGTTTGAAGTCGTCGACTGGCCGTCTCAGTATCACATAATCCTAGGGCGACCAACATTTGCCAGTTTTATGGCAGTACCACACTATGCGAATCTTATGCTCAAGCTGCATGGACCAAAGGGAGTCATCACAGTCCGCGGCGACTTTCGGTGCTCTGACGACTACGACCAGGAATTCAGCAAGATATCTGAGTCCTTCGGTGCGCAAGAGCAGCTTGCGAAGATCGCATTGGATAATGATCGCACATTGTTCTTTGAGGCCAAGAAACCTGCTCCTAAGAATTCGTTCAGTGCCAAAAACGACACAAGGGCTCATAGGGTTCACCCGACGGACAATGACAAGACAGTCCTCGTGTCGTCTAGTCTAAATGAAGCATAGGAAGCCACGCTCGTCGAGTTCCTCTATGAGAACTAGGAAATCTTTGCCTGGCACCCGACTGATATGCCAGGCGTACCCAGGGAACTTGCCGAGCATGCCTTACAAATTTATCCAGGCACCAAGCCAATTAAGCAGACAATGAGAAGGTTATCCAAGCCGAAGCGCGCGGCTGTCGGGTCAGAGATCGACAGACTGCTAGACGCCAAGTTCATCCGAGAACTAAAGAAGTCAGATTGGGTCGCAAACCCAGTGCTCGTACCGAAAAAAGGAGTTAAATATGGGCGAATGTGCATCGACTTCACGTCGCTGAACAAGTGCTGCCCCAAGGATCATTTTCCTCTGCCACGAATTGATCAGATCGTGGACTCGACGGTAGGGTACGAGCGTCTGTCTTTTCTCGATGCTTACTCGGGGTACCTGCAGATTCAGATGAAAAAGGAGGATAAAGAAAATACATTATTTATCACCCCTCACGGTGTGTACTGCTACACCAAAATGACCTTTGGGCTAAAAACGCAGGGGCCACTTACCAGCGGATGATGCAGAATTGCTTGAGGGATCAGATAGGCAGGAATATTCAGGTGTACATCGACGGCATAGTTGTCAAGGCCAAGGAAACTAGAACTCTAATTGATGATCTGAGGGAGACTTTCGCAGCCCTCAACAAGTATAGGATCAAACTCAACCCCACCAAGTGCGTGTTTGGGGTGCCATGAGGGCAGATATTGTGTTACCTAGTGTCCGCCAGGGGCATCGAGACTAATCCGGAAAAGATATAGGATCTCCTACAAATGCTGGAGCCGACAAAACTTCGCGAGGTCCAAGGACTCATTAGAAGGGTTGCAGCTCTCAGTAGATTCACCAGTCGTATGGGCGAGAAGGCCCTGCCATTCTACCAGTTAATGAAGAAAGCTGACAAGTTCAAGTGGACAGCTGAGGTGCGAGCGGCGTTCGTAGAGTTGAAGCGGATGCTCACGAGCCCTCCAGTACTTGTGGCACCGCGAGAGAGAGAAACTTTGTACCTATACATAGCAGCCACCAACAGGGTGGTCAACACAGTACTTGTAGTCGAGAGGCCGGAGGAAGGAAAAACGCAGCTAGTACAAAGGTCGGTGTATTACCTCAGCGAAGTTCTCATCCCAGCCAAGGAGCGGTACCCGCATTACCAGAAGCTTGCGTATGGCGGGTTTATGACGAGTCGCAAAGTCGCACACTACTTCACAGAGCACCCAATAGTGGTGGTGAGCAGCGCCCCGCTATCCGACATATTGAACAACTCCATGGCGGCCGGGCGAGTTGCCAAGTGGAGTATCGAGCTCGGTCCCAGAGACATCACCTATCGGCACCCCAAGGCAATCAAAGCCCATGTTCTGCCAGATTTCACAACCGAGTGGATAGAGTCTCAGTTGCCACACGTCCCTGATTTGTCCAGCTCTTGGACCATGTATTTTGACGGGTCAAAGCGATTCGATGGTGCAGGAGCTGGAGTCGTCTTAACTTCACCCAAAGGGGATAAGCTGTGATATGTCCTGCAGATGGATTTTAAGCAAGCAACAAACAATGAGGCAGAGTATGAGGCGTTATTGCATGGCATGCGCATGGCCAAGGCTTGCGGAGCAACTCGCCTGATGATCTACGGGGACTCGAATTCGGTGGTGCAGCAAACGATGAAGGAGTGTGATGCAAACGCAGACAATATGCAGGCTTACCGTGATATGTACAATGTCATGGAAGGCAACTTCGACGGGTGCGAGTTGAGGCATGTCGGTCGGGAAAGCAACGAAGAAGTGGATGCGTTGGCCAACATTGGGTCCAAGAGAGAGCCTATTCCCCCCGGAGTTTTTTGGAGCGGATCAAAGAAAGGTCAATCAAAATAAAAGATCCAACAGTACCCTCGGCGGACGCCAGCAACTCGCAAGAAAAGACCAAGCAGGCAGCGGCTGATCAATAGCCCGACAACCTTCTAACCTCAATTCCTCCGGTCGAAGAGTTCCTTATTGAGCCGTCCTGGACCAAGCCTTTTCTGGCGTATATCACATGTCAGGAATTGCCCAGCGATCCAGTCGAGGCAAAGCGCATCACTCGGCGCTCCAAGACGTTCACAGTCATCAACAAGGAATTGTACAAGGGGAGCATATCGGGAATACTGCAGCGGTGCATAGCACTCGAGGATGGACGGGCAATCCTCATGGATATCCACGCGGGTACATGTGGGCATCATGCAAGCAGCAGGGATCTAGTTGCAAAGGCCTTAAAGGCAGGCTTTTACTGGCTGACTGCCATGCAAGACGCAGAGGACTTGGTACGGAAGTGCCTCGGCTGCCAGAAGTACGCAACTAGGCCTCACGCCCCAGCATCTGAGCTCAAGACCATCCCATTAGCTTGGCCTTTCGCACAGTAGGGGCTGGACATGGTTGGGCCGCTCAAGAAATCCTCGCACGGGGGTCATACCTTCCTTTTGGTCGCAGTCGACAAGTTCACCAAGTGGATCGCAGTTCCTGTCACAAATGCCACAGCAACTTCCGCAGTCAATTTCATCTGGTCCATCATCTTCCGCTTCGGAGTTCCAAACAGTATAATAACGGACAATGGGACTAACTTCAAAGTAGAAGAATTCCAAGATTTCTGCAGTTCGCAGGGTATCAAGCTCAAGTATGCGTCTGTCGCACACCCTCAATCCAATGGACAAGTGAGAAGGCCAACGGGTTAGTGTGCAACGGTTCGAAGAAAAGGCTGCTAGTACCACTGAAACGCGTTGCAGGCGCCTGGGCAGAGGAGTTGCCTGCCGTGTTGTGGAGTATGCGAACAACGCCTAACAGGTCCACACAGTACACCTCCTTCTTCCTGGTGCATGGCGCAGAGGCAGTCATGCCGTACGACCTGAAGTTCGACGCTCCCCGAGTGGTCGGATATGACGAGGACGACTCCGACGAAGCACTCGAGGATGTTGTCGACACCTTGGATGAAGCTCGGGATATCGCACTCGTCAGAACTGCCACATATCAACAAAGTCTGCGCAATTACCACAGTCGACGTTTGCGATCGCAAGCCTTCGCAAAGGGTGACTTGGTTCTCCGACTAAAGCAAAAGAAGGTGCACAAGCTCGCGTCCCCATGGGAAGGACCCTTTATAGTAACAGAGGTCATAGGCAATGACGCATATTTACTGAAGCATGAGGAAACAGGGGAGCCATCTCACAATCCGTGGAACGCGGCACACCTGCGCCGGTTTTACGCGTAGTAGTTTTTGTTGCGGCATGGTGTCGCCTGTTAGGTAGTTAGTCCAGTAGTGGTGTCGAGACAGATTAATTCTAGCAAGCGTGTACAACTACATTGATCAGCAATAAAATATAATGTTCCTCTTTGAACATGTGTTCAGGCTTCGTCTTGTGTACCCTAAGGAGTCATAAGCCCGGTGCAAGCACTGCTCGGGGGCTGATGGAAAATAAAACCGGAGCAAACTCACCCGTCGCTTGCAGAGCTCGGGAATGCTTGACAATACAGTCAGTAATATGCGCAGTCACCAAAGTAGTTGGGCTACTAAGTACAGTCAGCGGGAACAGGGCGTCATGGACCTTGGACAGCGCTTGGGTGCATAAGTCAGCAAAATCGCGAACTTGTTCGACTCGGTCACGCAGAGTGAGCAACACTCGCGCTTTGGCTCGGTCAGACCACACTACGGTGGTATCTCGAGCAATACTGTTGGTAATTCCAACAAATCGCGATTGCACTCTTGTTCGTTCGTCGTTCACTTCTGCTGGACGCCTGCAAACCGAAAGAAGATAAGTGTGAAGCACGCGGGCAATCAAGGGGAAGCACTCGGGGGCTCAGGCGAGAAGGGGAACTCACAAAGAAACCCGTCTTTAGCCTGTTATATCTCTGAGATTATGAAGTCCTCGCGCTGTAACGACATCGGCTGCTTCGACTTCATGATAGCAAGAGCGCCAAGTGTCTCTCGTATTTTTTGTTCTACAGCCCTACAGCGACTCTCCAGCATTCTGTATCTATATTGGTCTTGGGGGTCGTACGAGGGAATGGTAGAAGAAGGTGCACTCGCGGCAGTAGTCTGCACAAAGACAAAGTTCTTTAGGATTCTACAGTTTACCCACGGCAGCGAAGGGGGCTTGCAACAGGTGCGGGGGTTCAGCAAATCGTGGTTATACAAGAAGAATTGCGAGTAGATCGAGTGGGTAACATAAATTTAAAGCAGTCGGGATTTCCAACAAGTGCACATGGAACAATGTGTTTGCTCAAAATATTACATCAAAGTCAGGTCGCAAAAGCATAAACTTAGCAGCAGCAGCAACATTCTACGCTTGGTCCACGGAGGTGGTCACGCCTGGTGAGGCGTTGTAGGTCGAACTTCGCTTGTTAAGGGTTGCAACTAACAACTTTGCTAACCTCTTCGCCTCCTTCAGACATGATTTAGCGCCTCCTTCAGGGTACTCCAAGAGGGCTCCCTCGAAATCACCCTGGATTCCATATGCAAGAAGAAGCTTCAACGTGGTTTGAGAGCCACGTACCGTCTGCTCCAGGATGAAGTCGTCCAGCTGACCCGCGTCGGGGTTGAAGGTTGAGATCAGCTCTTCCACAGTCTCCGGCTGGGCCACTCGGGGGTAACTGTGCAGTGGAGCGCGGTGAGCGACTCTATGGCCTTCGGCAGTAGTGAAGCCAGGCGACTCCCCAGAGTGTCTGCGGTCTCGGTAACTGTAGTCAGCTTGTCATCCTGGTCGGATGGGCTCAGGGGCTCCAGCAGATTGAGTTTAACTGGTTTCCAGAGTCAACGGGCATGAAAGTAGCAGTCAGTCGCAAGCAACGCAAGGTAATGCAAACATGTCGTTGTTTTTTGGGCATCAGTTTACGACGTCATCGGGTTACCTGAGAATGCTAGGTTTAGAGAGGACAGTCAGGCAACAAGTGCGCGATCGCGCTCAGTTTGCCGGTTCTTTTCTTCTTGCTCTCCTTCTTGGCGCATAGTTTCGACTTGCCAGGAGGTGGAGTCACGAAGTTCAGTCAGGTTTTTCTTCAGTTGTTCAACCTCCCTTTCTGTCGAAGATGCATCGGCTGAAAATCGTGAGGTCAGGTGGTGTTATAGCAAAAATGGAACAGCAAAATTCGTATCGACTTGACGAGAAAAATGAACAAGTGTGAGGAGTAGTTACTTTTGGGTTGGAGAAGTTGTTTGCGGAGGTCGGAGTTATTTGACTCCATTCATGTATTGGTCTATGGCGGCAAGCAGAGGAGCAGCAAAAGGCTACGTACAATGGAGAAAAGGGGAGTAAATTGGAGTCTGCACCCATCCATCAAGGGATAGCCACAGGCTCGGGAGCGCTGTCGTGCACCCGATGGGGAAGAGTGTAAAAAAAATCAGCAGTAGTATTGGACTTACATGTGTGGATGAGCTCGTCGAGGAGGGCCCCGTTGCAGGCCGGTGAACCATTTCAAACTGGTCGATATTCATGGTTTCCGGCGTGGTTGTGTCAGTTTGTGCAGCCGCGGCTTCTGCGTGAGTAGTGGATGGTGATGTGGTTATCGTAGTAGTCGAGGCCTTGGTGAATGCCGGAACAGGAATGTGCGGGCTGGGTTCCTCATCATCTTCATCGGAGCTAGGGTGTTGCAAGCAGGAAGTCAGGTTCGTGGTTACAAATCACTGCAAGGGCTCATAGAGACTTACTCAGTAACGAAGGGGTTCTTGCGTTTTTGTATCAGAGCTAGCGGTGGCCGACTGCGGAGAGGTATCGCCAGCAGTGGAGTGTCAAGGTTGACACTCGTAGAGGGCGCGGCTGCAGTACCACTCGTAGAAAGAAGGGTCTTCGACTTCTTCGTAGCGGCAGAGTTGGCTGAGCTCTCTTCCTCTCCTTCTCCGTGTTTCCGCTTGTCTCCAGTAGAGATGTGTACGGCAACCTCCACGTCTTTGTCGGAGTGGGAGTTGGCTGCGGGGAGTGAGGAATTCGAGACTTCCTGGAGTAAGTCATTGTCGATTACTAGCTCTTTAGGAGTTGGAGGACGGCTAATTGGATCAATATGGTCCTGGTCAAGCAATGTGGAAAAGAGTGGATGTGTGAATAGGAAATGTGTCGGCAGGAAAAATTGCAGCAGTCAAGATAATGGTGCAAAGGTACCTTCGGCCTCGGGTTTTCCTTGAAGAAGGGTTTGATCGGAGATGCCAGGGCGCGGGACTTCAAGCCCTTGACAGAAGTCAAGATTTTCACAACTGCAAGCAGTCCTGTGGCATTGTAGGATGCTTTGGAGACGCGGGACGCGTCGTCCACATCCGCATACTCCCACATGGCGTGTGGGCGCGCTTGAAGTGGCTGCACCAGGCGGCGGCGGAAGGTGCTCATCAGGTGCACGCCAGTTAACACCTGACCTTCCTCGAACTGCAGGGCCACCACCTTCAGTCGAGGAGTTTCTGCTTCGGCAGCTTCGGACTCACTCAAGCTGTGAGACCAAGACCTCTTCTTGGCAACGCTGGCGTTCGGGTCAAATTCGTCAAGGCCGGTAGTCGAGTCTTTGGAGATTTGCTGCTTGATGTAAAACCAACGACTCCGCCAGCTCTGCACGGACTCTGACGATTGAATGTCAAAGTAGCGGAGCCGCTCCGCACTTGCAGTCCAATTTTGTCGGGACTAGTGGTTGGCTGGTGCTTGATGACGAAGCATTTCCTCCACAGCCCCCAGTGGGGAGCAATGCCGAGGAATGCCTCACATAGAGTGACGAAGCACGCAAGGTGCATCATAGAGTTAGGCGTTAGGTCGTGCAGTTGCACGCCGTAGACGCACAAGAGGCCCCTCACGACGGGGTGAAGGGGAAAAGACAGACCTCTATTGAGGAAGTCGACGAAGCATATGCGTTCATCCTTGCGCGGTTGAGGGATGGATTCGTCGTCGGGGAGCCGGATCAGCTTGGGGTCGGCAGGCAGTAGGCCTGCGTCACGCAAGGCGTCCAGCTGCGGTTGGCGGGTGTTGGATGGGTGCCAAGAAGCCTTACCGTCTTTGGCGGCCTTGGTGGAGGTTTTCCTCGGCGCCATTTTTGGCAAGGTGGGCGGTTGCAGAGAGAATGGCACCAAGAGTTGAGAAGAGCGCAATGGTGCGGCGTGAGCACGGGGAAGAAGATGAACAGGAAGAGAGGCGGCGCAAATGGAAGGGTAGGGAAAGGTCCTCTCCTTTACCCACGATTTATGTACTTCATCCCGGTTCATCTCAGCTGTCAGAAAGAAGGATAGGACGAATGTCGTGCATCTGCGTTGTTTTGCGAAGCGCAAGCGGCCCGCGCAGGTTCCCACTACGCACGATTTTTAAGGAGGCCATCATCACGTTCCGTTTCCCGCGCGCGTCGTGCGGTCAAATCAAGCTGGCTGGTCAGCGGTGCAGACACTCACAAGGTGGACCTGGCGGAAGGTCATGTCCCATCAGCAGTGCTGGGCATCTTTTCATACGTCGTCAGTTACGTCAGATGTTGAAATCCGTCAGATTAAGGCAGTATACTTTGACAAGTCAGTGAGGAGTCGACAGTTGTTATTCACGTCAGTGTGGGTGCAATAAGAGTCAAACAGTTTCAGGCAGCGCATATCATGGGGTCGGCACTCAGTAAGTTGCTAAGTGCACTCCCATCGGGAGTGTGTTTTTGGTATTAATAAAGTTAGTTCAGATTTTTTGTTTTCAGATTAAGCACAATGTAGCGTACCTGCACTTTAAATAAGGCAGATACCTGTGTATAGTGCAAATCCCTGGATCGATTCATTTGCACACACAGTTTACGATGTAATATCACAACAAAGCGTCAATTTTATTACATCGATGATCCAGAATTACAAAATATTTGATACAAGTTGCATAGCATAAAGCTAGCATTGGAAAAATACACAGCGGAATACAATAGCAGAGAGCCTCTATAACTTTCATGCTGCCACAGTCGAAAACATGTTGGTTGTAGACTCGAATCCTTTAAACGAAACCTCACTCGTCATCTGATCAAATCCGCAATAAGAAAAATATTGCAACAACGTGGGTCAGATTCCATTAAAAATGGAGTCTGGCAAGTGACACTATGGTGGACACTTATGGAATAACTCTAAAGCCTATATGCATATTTGGCTGGTGGAGCTCAAGGCTAATTTGCATAAAGCCAATTTTCCCTACTCTTTTGAAAACACTTTTCTTGAAATCGACGAGTATGGCATGAAAACCATAAATCTCATCTTCCCTTGTTCACCCATCAACTTTTAACTTAGAAATTGGAATGATGGAATCCTCCGTTGACGTCCTTGATCAGCTGCTCAAAATTGTCCGTAACCGGGGACACGGCTAAGTACTTAGTTTTACACTCTGCAGAGGTTGTGCACGTTCACCATTGTACCCATTCAACCCAAGGTATCCTTTACACACCATTTGTGATAAGGAAAGGAGAGAATGAGACGAGATCTTTCAGAAGCATTTTCCCTCCCACCTGGCTTGACCCGTTCCACCTAACATCCCCCTACATCTGCTTGTCAAGCCGGAGAGAGTCCACGCAACATAATTGATCAAGCCAGAGCCCATATGGCAATGGCTGCACTGGAAGCAATCGTCACTCGGAGTTCTTCAGATTCCTCTGTTCCTGGGTGGCCATTCACAAGTGTACATACTACAGGAACCATAGACATGGACCTGAGTAGCCACTCAACATAACCCATGCAACCAATTACCACCCAGGTGTTTCTTTCTTAACTTAGTAGAATTTAGATTTTCACAAAACAACATTTGCATAGCATCAATAATTCTACTAAGTATTGCATAGGAACCTAGACACAGGAATAAGGGATTCTACACAGGTTTAGCATAGCAACACATGCATATAAAAATACACTAAGTAATGCATAAAAATGGGAAGTTTATGAGGTGTCCCACTTGCCTTTGAATGTTGTCGTTGTTCACAACTCTTTTCAACGATACTCGGGACTCTCCGTGTAATCTAACAGTATAGACAAACAACAATACAACAATCAACAGCAAGCACAACTCCACAATGCATACAAACACATACTAGATGAATAAATAAGTGTTATAAAACTTTCTAAGGAAAATATGTTTATGCATGATGTGCAAAATATTCCTAAGGGCTAGAAATACTTTTTCATGCCATGAAAATCTTTTAAGTTATTGCAAGGAAAATAGGTGGGTCAAGAATGACTAAGGACTAAGGTCTTAAGTTGGGTAGACATACTTTGTTTTATATCTTCTTGAAACAAGCACTCTAATGGCTTAGCCATGATGTGCAAAATACTTAGAGAAAAATTACTAAGTCATTTGTTCGAGATGATCAACAATTATTATCACTCTTTGTAAATTGGACATTCACTATAGTGAGAGAGACAGACACCCGACCAGCCACTTAAATTGTGGAACAGGTCTCATGTACGTGGACATGTAAGGTTTGTTTCCAGGCCGCTTCATCCCACTATGCTGCTAGGATCCAACAACTTCAAGATGATAACATCATGATCAAAATTTGTATAAGTCTAAAAGACAAGATTAGGAAAGAGGGAAAGGATAGAAAGAAAGATGTAATTGTCCTCCAGGCTTCATCTCCAGACTTGTAACTTTCTTCTGGATGATGTCTTGATTGAGTTCTTGGTAGTCTTGCTGAATCTTCAGACTTGATGGTTCTTGTATCCTAGAGGCTGGTCTTGGATTTACTTAGTCTTCATGAAGTCTCAGAGGAGAAGAAAAGACAGAGAGAAAGACTTAGAGAATGGAAAGAGATTGGTCTTCTTGAACTTCTTCTCACTTTTCTTCTAAGTGCTTGACATCTTGAGGATGCTTCCAGAGTTTGTTTTCTTCTAAGTCCTTCATGAAGTCTCAAAGAAAAGAAAGAGAGAGAGAGCAAGACTTGGAAAAATATTTGCTGGTTGGTCTTCATGTACTTCTTCTTGATTTTCTTCTAAGTGTTTCTACTCCTTGAAGATCCTTCTGAAGTCTTGTTTTGGCTAACTCCCTCATTGGCCTTCTAGCTCCATGATGAAAATCCTAAGTGTCTAAGTGTAGCACTTCACAAACATGCTAAGTGAAATTATTTCTAACTTAGAGAAAAACTAATGAAGAGGGGTTTTCCTATGGGAATATATCTACAATATAAAATATGCTATGAATGAAATGAAATTTTAAATCACAAGAAACATCAAAATAACTTTTGTGATTTCTTTATAAATATGCCTGAATTTATAAAATGCAATTTAATTAATTTCTAATTTTGGAAAATATAATAAAAGGAATAATTATAAGATTAAAGTTTCCTATGACTAAATTTTTATAACAAAATTTTATACTTAGTGTTTAATAGACAGAGAGCATTTAATTAAATCTATTGCAATTGGATTTAATCAAAAATAATATTTCTATTAAAAGTTATTTAAACAAAAAAGACAAACCTATTCAAATTGAACACACAACTATGAAATCATTCAAAAATTACTCAAAAATATTTTATAGCAGTGGCACTAATTTACAAATACTCTAAAGTTTCTAAAACATATTTATTTGCAATTTTTGGATTTATAGATTTAAAGTTATTACAAATACACTCAAATTCACCATTTGAAATTTGAATATTTTATACTAAGTCAAATTTTAATTTCGTCAGATCCAAATTATTCTACATGTCGAGAGCTTTCCAAATATATAAAAATTATTAAATTTGGAGTTGTGGTTAAAAGTTATAGATGTTTTACTTACAGGGATTAATCTGCAATTTTTTCAATTAAAATTAAAATAAAAAGTTGATTTACACGCTGGCGCTGACGCGGACGCTGACGAGGCGCTGACTGTGCTATCTACGTGGCGCTGACGTGTATAAGTCACTCATCTGGGCCGTCAGATCTGGATCTGACGGTCCAGATCAGATCATACCGTTTCATCCGATACTTCTAATCTTAGCCGTAAAAATTAGATCTGACGGTCCGGATCGAAGGTCTTACCGCGGCGGCGCACTCCTCGCCGGAGATGGTGCGGACGACGGCGCCGGCGGCTCGGCGTGGACGCTCCAGTCGTTTCAGTTCCTCCCCGGGCTTGTGGAGGTGGCGTAGAGGTGCGGCTGGGCAAGGCGGAGGTGATGGAGAGGTCGGTGGTGAGTCTCTCTTCTTGGAACGCCGTGGAGGAGTGGATGGAGGCGCGGCGGCTCCGGCGATTCGGTCCGCGCACGAGACACTTCGTTCGGCTGCGAAAGGAGACGAGGGAAGTAGTCAGGGGATGCGCACGAACGCGAGGGAGAGGTAGGAGGGCTCACGGGCTCCGGAAAAGGTCTCCACTCGCCGGAGATCGAAGAAACACGGCGGCGGGTGGTGCGGACTCCGGCGAGCTTCTCCGGCGGCCTGGGGGCACGATTTAATTAGGGTTTGAGGGGGAAAAGGGCGGCGGGGACGTGGGGTTTTATATGGACGCATCTACGGCAACAAATCCCGCACGAATCGCTCGGATTTGGACGAATCGGAGACGAAGATCTCGGGAGGAATTTCCGGACGGAGGTTAGAGACGATGACGTCATCGCTGACGTCATCCCGTTATTTTCTTTTTGTTTTATTCCAATTTATTCATATCTTTTGATTTATTTGTCCAAATGAGGTCAAAAAAAATTCTAAAAATTTGTAATATTATTATCTTTCTGTTAAACCAAGTGTGGGAGTGTTTTGAACACTTTTCAGAAATAATAAATTCGAAATATTGATTAAATGTAAAATTGACACTTTATGTTTAATTTAAAACTAGGGTTTAATTAATTTTAATTTTGGCTAAATAAATTATATGAAATACCCATATTCAATTATGTTTGAATTTAAGTTATTTAAACACATTTTCTTGAACATGCATCTTTTTTTTTGGTTTAATAGAAGCTTAATATAATTTAAATAATTTTTAAAGTAATAGGAAATATAATGGTTTCTAATGTTAATTAAATTTTATTTTGTGTAACATTATATTTTATTTTATGATAATTCATTTGAAAACTTTATAACAACTTTGGAAAAGATTTTTGTTTTAATTCTATTCTTATTTAGAATATATTAATCATTTCCTGCTTTGAAAATAGATGAAATTCATTTGAGCAAATGAAATGTTTATTTGGCTAATTCATTAATTTAAATTCTATGAAGTTTTAAAGTTATACACTATAGGCTTATAATTTCCAAACTATATTTTGAACTTAGTTAAAGGAATGAAAATCATTTAGTAATTATATAATCTTTTGAATAACCTTGTATTTATGAATAGATATGGCTAAGTGGTTTAATTTAAATACTTATAAAGAAACTAATTTATTTTAAAAAAATGGATTTTAGTTTGTAAAATATTTGTCAAATTATATTTTAAGGTTTTTGAAACACAGTGGATAATAAAATGTTAAAAATGTGACATTTGAAATATTAACTCATCTTTGAAGTCTTTCATAGTTGGTTTCCTTATACATTTAATATTTTATTTTAATAAAAAGAAAAGTTTTAAATTTTAGTGATTTTTGAACATTATAAAATGTTGGGATGTTACAGACTACCACCCTTAAAAGGAATCTCGTCCCCGAGATTCAGAGAAGCTGGAAAAGAAAGCAAATGCTTGAATGATTCTGCTTACTCGAGAGGTTTGAGAAATGTAAATGTTTTGACATGGAAACTTGAAAACTTGGCAGTGAATGGTTTTTCTGATTAGGAGGATGAAAAGAAAGATAGTTTGAGATCTCTGTGTTTAAGCGACTGGGTTTGAATTATCTAGGTGGCTACCACCCTTAAAAGGAATTTTTGTGTTCAGTCTAGAAACTTTGTGAAATCTTGTTTATTCCTCCGATGTAGAGCGTACAAGTGTTCAAAATACAATGGCATGTGGTGGATACAGAAAGTTTTTAGCACTCACGCTTTCCACTCGGTCCTTGGAGAGATTTATTCTTCTTCCACTCGGAGCAGCCACTGACATAGTGTCCTGTTGCTCCACATCTGCGACATGTCACGGGACTGTTGATTTTCTTGTGCGAGCGGGTAAGGCATTTCTCCTTCATCTTTGCTGGGCACTTGTCAGCATAATGTCCTTTGCCTTTACATTTGTAGCAAATTACGTCACTTAAGTTCCTCTTCTTCTTCTTAGATGTTTCCAGGGCTAAAAGTTCTTCCAAATCTTGTTTGCCATATTCTATCTCAATTAAAGAAGTCCAGTCTCGTTTGATGGGACAATTTCGAGCTAGGTGATCTCCTTCACATTTATAGCAACACTTGGAGGTACTTTTGGATTTCTTCGGAAGTGACCTTACTCTTATTTCATTCTTCACCTTAGTATGACCCACAGTCTCATTTTGATGAAGATTTGGTTCAGTATCCTGACCAGTCCTTTTCTCTTTGCAGTCCCATGAATAATGTCCTAGTTCTCCACAGGTAAAACATCTTATATGGCTAGTATCTCTTTTGTGTTCCTCCTTGTTTTCTTGTACTTCCACATACTTCATGAGATTTTGTTGCATCCCCTTTTTGGCTTGCTGACTGACTTCTTGCACCACGGGGTAGAGTTGATGTTGAGTTGGAACGTGATTGGTTGCTTCACAAAAACAGCAAGACATCTGATTTGTGGGGCATTCCCTAACTGGATGTTCGGTATGACCATGGGGCCACTCATCCGTGCATTCTTGGGACGTATGTCCTATCTCTCCACAGGTTTTGCATGCCTTTATTTTGGTCATAAGGTTCCCTTCAAAATCACTATGGTTTTGATCAATCTTAGGCAGTTGGTCATTGATCATCTTCAACAGCTGACTCTGGTTCTCTAATAATAGTCGCATAGTTGTATGCAAATCATTGGTGTTGGCATTGGGGTGAGTCATCTGTTTGGTTTAGAAAGCAATGAGTTGAATTATTTGTACTATGGAGGAATCCTAGTTCAAGAAAACAAAACAAGGCAACCAATCTATAACATAATCAATCAACATCTATCAAACATCAAGCAACAAGGTTCACAACAAACAAACGAACAATCTAGTATTGTCATATAGCCAAGTTGATATGCTCAATACACTAACACGATATCGTCATTCCATTTTTGGTGGTGGTCAAATCTACCTCCTTCATGACTGCTTCAAGTTCTTGTTCAACTTTTTTGGATATCTTAGAAGTGTTGGTCAAAACCTGGTTCTTCAGTGGTCTTCCATACATGCAGAACTTCATGATTAATCGTAGCTTTTCCATATGAGCCAGCAGAAGCAGACTTCGACTATAAGAACATGGTCATCTAGAAAAAGATAAGAGGTTTTTAGAAGGTTGATAGTAGATGAGAATACGAGAAAGACATAGTGAAAAGATTTGTTTTTAGAAAAGTGAAGAAAAATAGATTTTTCAATCCTATGGTCAAACCTATTTCTATCCAAACCTAAGGTTTCGAACCTACAGGCAACACAGTGCTCTGATACCATCTGTAGCATACCTGCACTTTAAATAAGGCAGATACCTGTGTATAGTGCAAATCCCTGGATCGATTCATTTGCACACACAGTTTACGATGTAATATCACAACAAAGCGTCAATTTTATTACATCGATGATCCAGAATTACAAAATATTTGATACAAGTTGCATAGCATAAAGCTAGCATTGGAAAAATACACAGCGGAATACAATAGCAGAGAGCCTCTATAACTTTCATGCTGCCACAGGCGAAAACATGTTGGTTGTAGACTCGAATCCTTTAAACGAAACCTCACTCGTCATCTGATCAAATCTGCAATAAGAAAAATATTGCAACAACGTGGGTCAGATTCCATTAAAAATGGAGTCTGGCAAGTGACACTATGGTGGACACTTACGGAATAACTCTAAAGTCTATATGCATATTTGGCTGGTGGAGCTCAAGGCTAATTTGCATAAAGCCAATTTTCCCTACTCTTTTGAAAACACTTTTCTTGAAATCGACGAGTATGGCATGAAAACCATAAATCTCATCTTCCCTTGTTCACCCATCAACTTTTAACTTAGAAATTGGAATGATGGAATCCTCCGTTGACGTCCTTGATCAGCTGCTCAAAATTGTCCGTAACCGGGGACACGGCTAAGTACTTAGTTTTACACTCTGCAGAGGTTGTGCACGTTCACCATTGTACCCATTCAACCCAAGGTATCCTTTACACACCATTTGTGATAAGGAAAGGAGAGAATGAGACGAGATCTTTCAGAAGCATTTTCCCTCCCACCTGGCTTGACCCGTTCCACCTAACATCCCCCTACATCTGCTTGTCAAGCCGGAGAGAGTCCACGCAACATAATTGATCAAGCCAGAGCCCATATGGCAATGGCTGCACTGGAAGCAATCGTCACTCGGAGTTCTTCAGATTCCTCTGTTCCTGGGTGGCCATTCACAAGTGTACATACTACAGGAACCATAGACATGGACCTGAGTAGCCACTCAACATAACCCATGCAACCAATTACCACCCAGGTGTTTCTTTCTTAACTTAGTAGAATTTAGATTTTCACAAAACAACATTTGCATAGCATCAATAATTCTACTAAGTATTGCATAGGAACCTAGACACAGGAATAAGGGATTCTACACAGGTTTAGCATAGCAACACATGCATATAAAAATACACTAAGTAATGCATAAAAATAGGAAGTTTATGAGGTGTCCCACTTGCCTTTGAATGTTGTCGTTGTTCACAACTCTTTTCAACGATACTCGGGACTCTCCGTGTAATCTAACAGTATAGACAAACAACAATACAACAATCAACAGCAAGCACAACTCCACAATGCATACAAACACATACTAGATGAATAAATAAGTGTTATAAAACTTTCTAAGGAAAATATGTTTATGCATGATGTGCAAAATATTCCTAAGGGCTAGAAATACTTTTTCATGCCATGAAAATCTTTTAAGTTATTGCAAGGCAAATAGGTGGGTCAAGAATGACTAAGGACTAAGGTCTTAAGTTGGGTAGACATACTTTGTTTTATATCTTCTTGAAACAAGCACTCTAATGGCTTAGCCATGATGTGCAAAATACTTAGAGAAAAATTACTAAGTCATTTGTTCGAGATGATCAACAATTATTATCACTCTTTGTAAATTGGACATTCACTATAGTGAGAGAGACAGACACCCGGCCAGCCACTTAAATTGTGGAACAGGTCTCATGTACGTGGACATGTAAGGTTTGTTTCCAGGCCGCTTCATCCCACTATGCTGCTAGGATCCAACAACTTCAAGATGATAACATCATGATCAAAATTTGTTTAAGTCTAAAAGACAAGATTAGGAAAGAGGGAAAGGATAGAAAGAAAGATGTAATTGTCCTCCAGGCTTCATCTCCAGACTTGTAACTTTCTTCTGGATGATGTCTTGATTGAGTTCTTGGTAGTCTTGCTGAATCTTCAGACTTGATGGTTCTTGTATCCTAGAGGCTGGTCTTGGATTTACTTAGTCTTCATGAAGTCTCAGAGGAGAAGAAAAGACAGAGAGAAAGACTTAGAGAATGGAAAGAGATTGGTCTTCTTGAACTTCTTCTCACTTTTCTTCTAAGTGCTTGACATCTTGAGGATTCTTCCAGAGTTTGTTTTCTTCTAAGTCCTTCATGAAGTCTCAAAGAAAAGAAAGAGAGAGAGAGCAAGACTTGGAAAAATATTTGCTGGTTGGTCTTCATGAACTTCTTCTTGATTTTCTTCTAAGTGTTTCTACTCCTTGAAGATCCTTCTGAAGTCTTGTTTTGCCTAACTCCCTCATTGGCCTTCTAGCTCCATGATGAAAATCCTAAGTGTCTAAGTGTAGCACTTCACAAACATGCTAAGTGAAATTATTTCTAACTTAGAGAAAAACTAATGAAGAGGGGTTTTCCTATGGGAATATATCTACAATATAAAATATGCTATGAATGAAATGAAATTTTAAATCACAAGAAACATCAAAATAACTTTTGTGATTTCTTTATAAATATGCCTGAATTTATAAATGCAATTTAATTAATATCTAATTTTGGAAAATATAATAAAAGGAATAATTATAATATTAAAGTTTCCTATGACTAAATTTTTATAACAAAATTTTATACTTAGTGTTTAATAGACAGAGAGCATTTAATTAAATCTATTGCAATTGGATTTAATCAAAAATAATATTTCTATTAAAAGTTATTTAAACAAAATAGTCAAACCTATTCAAATTGAACACACAACTATGAAATCATTCAAAAATTACTCAAAAATATTTTATAGCAGTGGTACTAATTTACAAATACTCTAAAGTTTCTAAAACATATTTATTTGCAATTTTTGGATTTATAGATTTAAAGTTATTACAAATACACTCAAATTCATCATTTGAAATTTGAATATTTTATACTAAGTCAAATTTGAATTTTGTCAGATACAAATTATTCTACATGTCGAGAGCTTTCCAAATATATAAAAATTATTAAATTTGGAGTTGTGGTTAAAAAGTTATAGATGTTTTAATTACAGGGATTAATCTGCAATTTTTTCAATTAAAATTAAAATAAAAAATTGATTTACACGATGGCGCTGACGCGGACGCTGACGAGGCGCTGACTGTGCTATCTACGTGGCGCTGACGTGTATAAGTCACTGATCTGGGCCGTCAGATCTGGATCTGACGGTCCAGATCAGATCGTACCGTTTCATCCGATACTTCTAATCTTAGCCGTAAAAATTAGATCTGACGGTCCGGATCGAAGGTCTTACCAGATCTGACGGCCCAGATCAGATCGTACCGTTTCATCCGATACTTCTAATCTTAGCCGTAAAAATTAGATCTGACGGTTCGGATCGAAGGTCTTACCGCGGCGGCGCACTCCTCGCCGGAGATGGTGCGGACGACGGCGCCGGCGGCTCGGCGTGGACGCTCCAGTCGTTTCAGTTCCTCCCCGGGCTTGTGGAGGTGGCGTAGAGGTGCGGCTGGGCAAGGCGGAGGTGATGGAGAGGTCGGTGGTGAGTCTCTCTTCTTGGAACGCCGTGGAGGAGTGGATGGAGGCGCGGCGGCTCCGGCGATTCGGTCCGCGCACGAGACACTTTGTTCGGCTGCGAAAGGAGACGAGGGAAGTAGTCAGGGGATGCGCACGAACGCGAGGGAGAGGTAGGAGGGCTCACGGGCTCCGGAAAAGGTCTCCACTCGCCGGAGATCGAAGAAACACGGCGGCGGGTGGTGCGGACTCCGGCGAGCTTCTCCGGCGGCCTGGGGGCACGATTTAATTAGGGTTTGAGGGGGAAAAGGGCGGCGGGGACGTGGGGTTTTATATGGACGCATCTACGGCAACAAATCCCGCACGAATCGCTCGGATTTGGACGAATCGGAGACGAAGATCTCGGGAGGAATTTCCGGACGGAGGTTAGAGACGATGACGTCATCGCTGACGTCATCCCGTTATTTTCTTTTTGTTTTATTCCAATTTATTCATATCTTTAGATTTATTTGTCCAAATGAGGTCAAACAAATTTCTAACAATTTGTAATATTATTATCTTTCTGTTAAACCAAGTGTGGGAGTGTTTTGAACACTTTTCAAAAATAATAAATTCGAAATATTGATTAAATGTAAAATTGACACTTTATGTTTAATTTAAAACTAGGGTTTAATTAATTTTAATTTTGGCTAAATAAATTATATGAAATACCCATATTCAATTAGTTTTGAATTTAAGTTATTTAAACACATTTTCTTGAACATGCATCTTTTATTTTGGTTTAATAGAAGCTTAATATAATTTAAATAATTTTTAAAGTAATAGGAAATATAATGGATTCTAATGTTAATTATATTTTATTTTATGATAATTCATTTGAAAACTTTATAACAACTTTGGAAAAGATTTTTGTTTTAATTCTATTCTTATTTAGAATATATTAATCATTTCCTGCTTTGAAAATAGATGAAATTCATTTGAGCAAATGAAATGTTTATTTGGCTAATTCATTAATTTAAATTCCCTAATTCATTAATTTAAATTCTATGAAGTTTTAAAGTTATACACTATAGGCTTATAATTTCCAAACTATATTTTGAACTTAGTTAAAGGAATGAAAATCATTTAGTAATTATATAATCTTTTGAATAACCTTGTATTTATGAATAGATATGGCTAAGTGGCTTAATTTAAATACTTATAAAGAAACTAATTTATTTAAAATAAAATGGATTTTAGTTTGTGAAATATTTGTCAAATTATTTTTTAAGGGTTTTGAAACACAGTGGATAATAAAATGTTAAAACTGTGACATTTGAAATATTAACTCATCTTTGAAGTCTTTCATAGTTGGTTTCCTTATACATTTAATATTTTATTTTAATAAAAAGAAAAGTTTTAAATGTTAATGATTTTTGAACATTATAAAATGTTGGGATGTTACACACAATTACACGCAATTGCACTCAACCTCGGGGGTACTCCCATCGGGAGCGTTGTCGCTCACCCGATGTTTTTCTTATCAGTCAAAAGATGAAATTCACTCGGCGATCAGCGTCAGTCGAAGGATGAAATTCACTCGGCGATCAGCGTCAGTCGAAGGATGAAATTCACTAGGCGACCAGCGTCAGTCGAAGGATGAAATTCACTCAACGATCAGCGTCAGTCGAAGGATGAAGTTGAGTCGGTGGCAAACGCTAGAGCAAAGAAGTTTTGACTCAAAGGCACTGGGTGATGTTAAACAAATATATATACAAAATATAAAGCAATTCCGGGATGTTCTAGCCTAGTCTAGTCCTCGATGTTGCATCAAACTATGCAATAAGGCCGGGTAACCCGTACAAGCTACGTGGACTCGTTGAAATTCCGTGCCAGCAGGCATGAAGCGAAATCCCGGCGGATGCACTAAGGGTACCTTATATTTGACCGGGTTCAAAGCAGTAAGTCCCGACAGGCTTGGTTTGGACTTAAACGGTTTGCCAGTTTCGAGTCAAGGGACTTGAGACTGAGTAGGTTAGTGAGGTATTTCGCCCGAGTCGCGAATTAACTTGACCCCGATCCGTCGGCTGAATCAGACCTACTATACCAACCATCCCTTAAAAAGGTGAATTAAGCATTTATGTGATCTTGCTATTAATAGTAGCTCTTATTTATAACCATGCACCTTCGAAAACAGGTCGTGAGCAGCAAAGGAGGATAGCCAGGTGAAATATAGAGTGGGGGAATCCCTACCCGATCCTTCGGACTCGAATAGGCATTCTGGGCTACTGATTTTGTTATACCCGATGGGTACACCCAGCGGGCTATATTAGAGGGTGGTTTCCTACAAGGCCCAGTCGTTGGCCCATATAAAGAAGAAGACGAAGGGCTTTTTAATAGATGGAGTATGGAACAAGTTAGGCGGCTTCGTGCCGACTTTGGTATCTAATAGATGTAATTCTAGTTGTACTCGAACTCCTGAAACTTGGATCCCTATATATATGGGTCAGGAGGGAGGTGAAATACTACGTGCAATCATATACCCAAAAACCCTAGCTAGGCAACAACTCACCGGGTCACCCCTGTACTCATATTGTGAGATCGATAATATAGATCTGACGAGCAACTATATGCTTGTCAGCCGTCCGAGTTCGCCAACACCCATATACTCTTCCTATCGATGCAACCCTGGGTACTTCACCATGGGACTTGTCGAGTTATTCCCTCGTCAGTTATGCACTGATTTTCGTCAGGTCAATGCTCTGACTATAAAGAATAAGTACCGTATACCAGTGATTGAGGAATTATTGGATGAGCTACAGGGTTCTACTGTATTTTCAAAGCTTGACCTTCGCTCCGGTTATCATCATATTCGAATGCATGAAGGAGATATTGAGAAAACTGCATTCAGAACTCATTCCGGGCATTATGAATACTTGGTGATACCATTTGGCATAACTAATGCGCCAGCAACCTTTCAAGAGTTGATGAATAATATATTTGCTCAATATTTGCGACAGTTTGTGCTAGTGTTTTTCGATGACATATTGGTATACAGCAAAAACATGGAAGAGCATTGTCGACATCTCAAGATTGTGATGCAGATCCTGAGAACACAACAACTGAAAGCAAAGCTATCCAAATGTACCTTTGTCACTGACAGAGTTGAATACTTGGGCCATATAATATCACCAGCTGGAGTGCAGAAAGACCCAACAAAAATACAAGATATTATAAGCTGGGCAATACCTATTAATGTATCACAGTTAAGAGGCTTCCTTGGCCTATGTGGATACTATACAACAATATGCAAAGCACTGCATGAAGCACTAAAGAAGTCTGGATTCATTTGGGGAAAAGACCAAGAAGAAGCATTTGAAAAACTGAAAGCAGCAATGTCAACACCTCCAGTACTAGCACTGCCTGATTTCACACTACCATTTGTGTTGGAAACCGATGCTTCGGGTGTAGGACTAGGAGCAGTTCTTATGCAGTTGTGCAAGCCCTTAGCATTTTTCAGCAAGACATTGGGTATTAAAGCCCAAATTCAGTCAATTTATGAGAAAGAAGCTCTAGCAATTCTAGAAGCTTTAAAGAAGTGGAGACACTATCTGTTGGGCAATAAGTTAATAATTCGGACAGACCAACAAAGCCTGAAGTATCTGACAAGTCAGCGACTGCTCGAAGGTGTGCAACATAAATTGATGCTCAAGATGCTGGAATTTGATTATTCAATTGAATACAAGAAGGGAATTGAAAACTCTGTCGCTGATGCCTTGTCAAGAAAGAGTGAACATTCCAAGCAAGCTAGTTGTTCGGCTATCTCTGCAGTGGTGCCTAAATGGATAGAAGATGTGATTAAATCCTATGAGAATGACAGCAAGTGTCAAAGGATGCTACAAGATTTGGCTGTAGATCCACAAGCTCACAAAAACTATACAATCACCGCTAGCATACTGAGGTACAAAAACAAAATTGTCATTGGTGAACAATCAGAGTTGTGCTCGCAATTGTTTGACACATTTCATAGTTCACCATTGGGAGGACATTCTGGACGGAGAGTAACTCTCAACAGGCTGAGTCGCTTATTTCATTGGACACAAATGAAACAGATGGTCGCTAAAAGAGTGGCTGAGTGCACTGTATGCCAAATGGTGGCTAAAAGAGTGGTTGAGTGCACTGTATGCCAAATTTCCAAGCACGAGCATGTGAAGTACCTAGGACTACTGGATCCGCTGAACATTCCAAAAGTTAAGTGGTCAGAAATTATCATGGACTTTGTCGAAGGATTACCAACTTCAAAAGGCAAAAATTTCATATTGGTTGTGGTGGATAGGCTGACTAAATATGCACATTTACTTGCATTGGCACATCCATTTACTACACCACAAGTGGCAAAATTGTTCATGGATAACATACCCAAACTACATGGATTGCCACAGGTTATTGTCGGACAGAGATAGAATCTTCACTAGTAAATTCTGGCAAGAATTGTTCTCTACTCTACAGGCCCAGTTACACATGAGCAGTGCTTATCACCCACAGTCTGATGGCCAAACCGAGATGGTTAACCAGTGCATGGAGCAATACCTCAGAGCAATGCCATTTCGTGAACCGAAGAAATGGGTAGACTGGTTACCAGCTGCCGAGTGGTGGTACAACTCAGCTTACCACATAGCTCTGAAGAAATCGCCATTTGAAGCATTGTATGGCTATGCCCCTCCTCAGATTGGAAAAATGGCAATTCCATGTGATCTATCTGACGACACAACAACAACTTTGCAATACCAAGAAAATATGATGAAGGTTCTACAACAAAGTCTGAAACAAGCTCAGCAAAGAATGAAGAAGTTTGCTGATCTGAAGCGAGTTGTAGCGTACCTGCATTTAAAAATATGGCAGGTACCTGTGTATAGTGCAAACCCCTGGATCGATTCGTTTGCACACACAGTATACGATGTAATATCACAACAAAGTATCAATTTTATTACATCGATGATCCAGACTTACAAAATATTCTTTACAAATTGCATAGCATAAAGCTAGCTTTGAAAGAGTAAACAGCGGAAATAAGACAGCAATGAGTCTCCATCTTCATGTTGCCACAGGCGAAAACATGTTGGTTGCAGACTCGAAATCCCTTAACGAAAACCTCACTTGTCATCTGAATAACCTGTAACAAATAAAATTTTGCAACAGAGTGGGTCAGATTCTATTAAAAATGGAGTCTGACAAGTGACACTATGGTGGACACTTAATGGAATAACTCTATAGTCTATATGCATATTTGGCTGGTGGAGTTCAAGGCTAATTTGCATAAAGCCAATTTTTCCTACTCTTTTAAAAACACTTTTCTTGAAATCAAGACGAGTATGGTATGAAAACCCTAATATCATCTTCCCTTGTTCACCCATCAAATTATAACTTAGAAATTGGAATGATAGGATCCTCCTTTGACGTCCTTGATCAGCTGCTCAAAATTGTCCGTAACCGAGGACACGGCTAAGTACTTAGTTTTACACTCTGCAGAGGTTGTGCACTTTCACCACGAGACTCAAACAACTCTTCTGTCCTTGACCCTCATGTAGTGAAAAGGAAAGGAGAAGCCTGAGACGAGACGTTTGGGGAAAAGTCAAGGCAGAGCCATTATACCACGTGGTTGCACTGGAAACATCTTCACTTGGAGAAAACTTTGGTTGCTTTGTTCCTGGATGGCCATCCTCAAGTGTACGTACTTAGGTTCACTCATCTAAATGAGCCTGGGTCTTAGCCAGGTGCACCCACCTAAATGAGCCTAAGCAGCCACTCAACTCTAACCTCCATCCTCTTACCACATCCACCCAGAAGTTTCTGTAACTTAGTAGAAATTAACTTTTCACAAAACAACTTTTGCATAGCATCAATATTTCTACCAAGTTACCCATAGGATTCTACACACAACTAGTGAAGGGATATAGTAGTTTTATCATAGCAATACTATCCAACACATGCATATAAGAAATACACTAAATAATGCATAGAAAAAATACTTAGGAAGTTTATGAGGGTGTGCCACTTGCCTTGGCAACAAGAAGAATAGCAACAACAGCTGCAACAGTTGCCGTTTCCCTCCAAAATTTCTAACACATCAAACAAGGCCAAATAAACATACAAACAAAATAACAATACAAAAATATGTTATGCAAGATGTGCAAAATATTTCTAAGAACAAGAGATGCATGCCATGCCAAGAAATTATTCTAAGTTAATGCAAGGCAAGTGTGTTAGCCAAATATGACTAAGGACCAAGGTCATAAAATCAATTGCTATAAGTCAACTTGACTAAGTTGTAAGACTGATCCTAGTCTTCATCATGTTTGATCTTGAATTCTTCAACTCCTTTGTAGTTTCCTTCATCTTCAATTAGCACTCTAAGGACTTGGTCAAAAATCACTGAGGACTTGGTTTATGTCCAAAGTGGAAGAAGAATAGGAAGGCAGAAAAAGATACAGAGAAGATATAGTTGATCTCACAGGCTTCATCTCCAGACTTATAACTTTCTCCTTGGTGATGTCTTCATTGAATCATGTAGACTTGATGGTTCTTCAGACTTGATGATTTGTATATCACCAGGGCTGGTCTTGGATATAACTTAGCCACCACGAGGTCAGAGAGAGAAGAAAAGAAAAGAGAGAAAGACTTAGAGAAATAAAGGGGGATTGTCTTCTTGAAGTTCTTCTTGATTTTCTTCTAAGTGCTTCTACTTCTTGGAGCTGCTTTCGAAGTTTGTTTTCTTCTAAGTCTTCATTGGCTTTCTAGTCTTCATATTGAAATTCCCAAGTGTCTAAGTGCATAGCACTTTACCAAAACACTATGCTCAAAATAATCCTAACTTAGAGAAAATAAGTAAGAAGTTTTCCTAAGAGGGTATAACTATACAATACAATATGTTATGCATGCAATGCAATTTATTTCTAATGACCACACTTATAAAAATAAAACAACTAAGTTTTGTAGATGCTAAATTTCTCTAAGGAAAAGATTTAGCATTTTTAAGGTGTTGAAATTTTTCTAAGGGAAAGCATGGTCAAATATTTTCTAAGAGAGAAATTTACTTTGTTTGAGAAGGCAAAATATTTCTAGATACTTTTTGTGACCAAAGTGGTCAAAATATGACTAAGTCATTTTATTATTCAAATAAATAAAGAAAAATAATTTTAATCAATTTATAATTATTAAAATATCTCCTAAAAAGCATTTAATCAATATAAAATTACAAAACCATAGAAAATTATTCTGCAAAACTTTATTTGAGAATTCCTATGGCCAATACTTAGACATTAAAATTTTATAGCAAAATAGTTTGATAAATTTTCAATTTTAAATTTGAAGTTTTGTTCAATTTACCATTAATATCACTTTTGAATTTCAACAAATTTTAATTTAACAAAACATACAAGTAATGATACCAAAAGTTTCTATTAGTAATAAGTTTTAAAAAATATATAAAGTTTGCAATTTTTTGCCAAGACAATAAAAAGTAGTGATAGATCTAAAATCTAGGATTTTCTGCAAAACTGTCGGTCTTCGGTTGACTGTTGACTCTGACCGCTGACGTGTAAATTGACTCGCTGACTTGGCAGGCTGAATAGGATTTGACTACGAATTTGAGCAAAAATAAAGTTGCTCGCATCGGAAAACAATCTATACGAAAGTTGTAGAGAATTACGTGCTCTTTCTAATTATCACAATTATAACATAAGTGGATGAATAGATTGATCACAAATCGAAAAATACCTTTTTGGTCCGAAATTTCAAACGTGAATATCTCTCAGCTCGCTGAACCAAATAATATGAATCTTGTGGCAAAAGAAAGGACTTGATCAGGGGAACAATTTTCGTATTGTCGTCCCAAACTTTTGAGATGGTTTGGTTACTCGAACAACATTAAACACGATCTGTATTATACAGAAAATTACGTACGTTAAACTAAAAAGTTATCGACAGGAAAGTTGTAGATATAGTCTAGATCTACCTTCTCATTGGAGGAATTTCGATTTGGCGCAACGAGCGCGAAGAGATCTGAGAAATACGACTTCAGATCTGATGGATGACGATTCGAAATTCTTCCTCCACGCTAGATAAAAAGAGTTGAGGCTTATTGGGATGGAAAGATATCGACGAGATCTACAACAATGGCTAAGACTCCGTCGCAATTCGAGATCATTTAGGTGGTCAAATCAACGAAATACGATTTCGCTGATTAGGATTTCGGTGGAACAAAAAGTGAAAAAGAGATGCCGGCGGCTACAGGGGTTTATATAGGCGGAGGGATGGTGGAATAGATAGGACTCGGAGTTATCAACGCGTAGGATCAAGCGGATCCAGATTTGGAGTTATATTTCTCGAGATAAACGTGTTTGAATGAAAGTGGTTAGAATAAGAAATTTTCTGAATTTGAGTTCGGTACGTGTTCGACTCGGTTTGGTCCGGCCCGATTCGTTTTTTTTTTCTTATTTCTTTTATATCTTTTATTTTAGAACTCCGAATTAAGTAAAATTAATTTCTTAAAATCATATCTTTATTTTAAAACATTTGTGAACATGTTTTAAACACTTTTTAGAAATATTAATTTTCAACATTTGATTAACTGCAAATTTGTAACTTTTGTCAAATTTGAAAATAAAGCTTTTAATGAATTTATTTGTGGTTAAATAAAATTTGGTACCACAATTGTAAACATATAAAAATAATTTATTTCCAATAAATACGGTCCAATCATTAGAGTAAAAATAAGATAAATATCATAATCGCTATTTTGTTTTTTTAATATTTTCTCAAATAGATTTTCAAGTGGAAATAATATTTCAACCATTGTAATTTCAAATATAAATAATGCAACAAAATGATGAATGCATGCATGAATTTTGTTTTCAAATCGACAAACATATAGTTTTCAAAAAGTTTTAATTTGAAAAATCCTAGGATGTTACAGACTACCACCCTTAAAAGGAATCTCGTCCTCGAGATTCGAGAAAGCTAGCAAAAGGTTGTGACTGGATATCTGGGTGCACTACCACCCTTAAAAGGAATCTTTGTTGGTAGTGAAAACTTCGATAGGAAACTTGATTCAGAATGTACCGTTCACTTCTTCCACATTGATGTGGTTCACATATCCTTTATCAAAAGGATTTGGCTTGACAGCGGCTTCGGCCCCTTTCTTTTCTGGGCAGTCAGTGGAGTAGTGTCCTTGCTTCTTGCAGTTGTAACAGGTGATATGATTGATGTTTTTCTTGGGTTCCACATTTGGACGGTGATTGTGGTTAGGAGCATCGTGTCCGTTTCCCTTGAATCCACCATTGTGTTCATGATGCTTGTGGTTGCTTCCTCCACTATGGTGGTTTCCATGTTTGTGACCATGGTTCCCATCATGAACAAAATGCTTCTTGGATGAGGTTTTAGAGGAGTGCTTGTTCATCTTCCTTTTCCTGTTTTCAGCTTTTCTCATGCTATCTTCAAGGGTGATTGCTTGATCAAGAAGTATCTGATAGTTTGGACCATAAGCAACAGTCAGAGGTATCTTCAGCTCATCACATAGTCCCTTGAGAAATTTTGCCTTCCTCTTTGCATCTGTATCAATGTCCTCAGGAGCATATCGGGACAAGGCATGAAAGTCATCCATGTACTCCTTAAGACTTCTGTTACCCTGACGCGGATTGCGAAACTCTTCCTGTTTCAGATTCATAATCCCCGTGGATGCATGAGCATTACGAAAACCTTCCTTGAAATCCTCCCAGGTCAGGGTGTCCAATGGGTGAGCAATTTGATAAGTTTCCCACCATTGGGCAGCAGGTCCTTCAAGCAGATGTGCGGTGAACCTGACTTTCTCAGCATCATCACATTCAGTTGTCACCAGATCCTTTTGCACAGAACGCAGCCAGTCATCAGCCACCATTGGCTCAGTTGAGGTTGAGAACTTGTTTGGCCTAATCCTCCGAAATCTGGTAAGCCTGTCCACTTGGGGAGGTGGTGGCGGTGGAGGATTGTTGTTGTTGTTGTGGCTTGCTGCAATAAACTGAGTTATCATAGTCATCAACTGGGCTTGGGCGGCCATCAACTGTTGCATAGCATCATTGTTGTTGTTGTTGTTGTTGTTCCCAGGAGCACGTCGGGGAGGCATCTGTGGGTTTTAGCATAGATGAGTAAAAGATAGACAGATCTAGGAGACTTATTCCTACCCATACAGGCAATTGACACAATCAACCACAATCATTTTATTTCCAAACATGTTTTCGAGAAACCGAGTAATCGTTTTGTAACGAAGCACATCAAGGTTATGGAGAACACATACGATGATACTGCCTTACCACAATTTGATAAGTCAATACATCATTAGTCTCGTTACTCTAATAGATAGGTGGTCTAGTCTATCTCCTTCCTGAGGGCATTAAGTTCATCATCTATTTTCTTGAGTTCATCAAGATACTTTTGGGTGTTATGAAGCCTAAATCGAAGTCTTCTTCCAAGGTTCTCGATGGCTTCGCATGCTGCACTTCTTGCTGAGTCAAAGAATGATGTGTGAAGTATTGGGTTGGTGAACATGCAGTAGTCCTTGGTCTTGTGGTCATCTTCTTTGCTTTTGTATATATGGAGTTGCACCCACTGTAACATCCCAACATTTTAAAATGTTCAAAAATCACTAAAATTTAAAAAAATTGTTTTCATTAAAATAAAATATTAAAATGCATAAGAAAACCAATTATAAAAGACTTCAGACATATTAAAAAGGTTTATTAATTCAAATATCTCAAGTAATCAAAAAAAAAATCAAAACTTGTTTCATGATAAACAATTTTTATTATTCCATTCTATTTTCTTAAACCTCATTATATAAATTGCCAAATGGTTTTCACTCTTTTAACTAAGTTCAAAATATAGTTTGGAAATTATAAGCCTATAGTTTATAACATTAAAACTTCATAAATTAAAAACTAGTGAATTATCCAAATAAACATTTCATCTGCTTAAATGAATCTCATTTATTTTCAAAGCATGAAATGATTAATATATTCTAAATAAGAAATGAATTAAAACTAAAATCTTTTCCAAAGTTGTTATGAAGTTTCAAATGAATTATCTTAATATAACATAAATTGGTGCACAAATTATTTTGAATTAAAATGAATACATTATTTTCCCTTTTTATTTTCATATAGTATGTGTTATGTGATTTAGTATTATACTAAAGGCTAAAATGAATTTAGTATTTGGAAATGAGTTTAAATGACTTAAATTCAAACATATTGGGATGTGGGTATTTTACAAATTTTATTTAGCCAAAAGAAAATTTAATTAAGATATAATTTCAAATTTGACTTTAAGTGTCAAATTTGTATTTAATCAGTATTTCAAAATAATTAATTTTAAAAAGTTTTCAAAACATACCCACTAAGGTTTTAAAGCATAGATATGAATTTTACAAATTTTTAGAAATTGGTTTGACATCATTTGGACAAATAAATCAAAAAATATGAATTAAAAGAAAATTCAGAAGAAAAAAAAGAAAAATTGCTGACGTCATGCTGACGTCAGCTCGTCTTCAACCTCTGTCCGAAAATTCCGCCTCCGATTCCTTTCCGAAATTCGTCGCGAGGATTGCGCGATTGGTTTACCCCTCTGCCCCCTATAAATCCCCAGCGCATCCGCCACCTTTTCCTCAAGAAACCCTAGCCCAAGACGCCGCCAGGCCGTCGTACGAGCTCGCCGGAGCCGCTCGGTCGGCGCCGCCCGAATCTTCGATTTCCGGCGAGGTAACCGTAACCCCGAGACCGAGACCGTGTCCGGGCGATTAGCCGTTTTCGTGCGCAACTTCTAATCCTCTCCTTCGATTTTTGTACGCAGCGGTTCGAGCACACCGTGCTAGACCGAAGCTCGCCGGCGTTTGAGAAAGTCCGGTCGCACCTCCCCGCCGTTCCAGGAAGAACGCGACGACGACGTTGGTCCCTTCGTCTTCAACGTGATGCGCCGCACCCGAGGGCGTCATCCGCGCGTCCGAGGAACTGCCGGAGCACCGTCCCCATCCGTGTCCGAGCCGCCGCCGCCGTCTCCTTCGTCTCCGGCGACCGGAGCGCCGCCATCTTTTGGTCAATCGTTGTGAGCCCTCCGATCTCCTTCCAACGGCTGAGATTAGAACTTTAATTTGAATCGGTACCTTTAGATCTGGACCGTAGATCTAGATCTGGACGGCCCAGATCCAATAACTTATCCACGTCGGATCCCAGTCAGCGCCCAGTCAGCGCTGACGTGTAAAATCATTTTTCTCGATTTATTTAATTTGGCAGTTTTACAGAAAAGACCCTACAACTTAAATCTGTTATAACTTTTTACTCACATATCCAAATATAAAAAAAATTATATATTTGGAAAGCCCTTGACATGTAGATTTTTTTAGATCGGCCAAAATTCAAATTTGACTTGGTTTAAAATATTCAAATTTCAAATGGTGAATTTGAGTATTTTTGTCATAACTTTAAATCTGTAAATTCAAAAATTACAAATAAAATTGTTTTAGAGACTTTGGAATATTTGTAAATTGATGACACTTCTTTAAAATATTTTTGAGTAATTTTTGAATGAATTCATAGTCATATATTTAATTTGAATAGTTTGGGTATTTCCAACATAACTATTAAAAGAAACATTATTTTTGATTAAATCAAATTGCTATAAAATTTATTAAATGCTCCCTGTCTATTAACTCTATTTATAAAATTTTGTTATAAAAATTTAATCATAGAGAACTTTAATCCTATAATTATCCCTTTTTTTATATCTTCCAAAAATAGAAATTAATTAAATTGCATTTATAGCCAAATGCATACTTTATAAATATCAAAAAAATTGTATGATATTTCTTAGGATTTAAAAGTGCATTGCATGCATAACTTATTTTCACATATAGATATATTTCCCATAGGAAATATCTTGATTATTTTTCTCTAAGTTAGGAATATTTCCAAACTTAGTATTTTGGTAAAAGTGCTATGGCACTAGACACTTAGTATTTTCAACATGGAGCTAGAAGACCAATGAAGGACTTAGCCAAAACAAGACTTAAGAAGTATCTCCAAGGAATAGAAGTACTAGAAGAAAAATCAAGAAGAAGTTCATTAAGACCAACCAGAAATATTTTCTAAGTCTTGCTCCCCCTTTCTCTCTTTTCTCCCTTCTTCTCTTAGACCTCTTGAAGGCTAAGTTAAATCCAAGACCAGCCTACGTGATACAAAAATCATCAAGTCTGAAGATTATTTAAGTCTACCAAGAATTCAATCAATACATCACAAAGGAGAATATTACAAGTCTGGAGATGAAGCCTGGAAGATCAACTACATCTTTCTTTCTATCTTTTTCCTCTTTTCCTAATCTTATCTTTCACTTAAGACTTAAACATTTTTGATCATGATATTATCATCTCGAAGTTTGTTGGATCCTAGTATCCAATTTACAAAGAGTTGTTAATAATTGTTGATCACCTTGAAGAATAGACTTAGTATTTTCTGTAAGTAGATATGCACATCATGACTAAGTCATTAGAGTACTTATTCAAGATAAATTATAACAAAGGTATTTTATCCGACTTCTAACCTTAGTCCTTAGTCTTTTTGACCAACCCATTTCCTTGCATTAACTTAAAAGATTTTTATGGCATGACATGCATTTCTAGTCCTTAGAAATAATTTACCTATCATGCATGACATGTTTTCCTTAGAAGTTTTATGAAACTTGCATGTTCACTAGATATGAGCATGAATGTTTGATGATTGTTGTTTGTTCATTGTCGTATTGTTGTTTGCTTATATTGTTTAGATTAAACGGAGAGCAAACGTTCGTTGTTGAAAAGAGTTTGTGAACAACGACAACATTCAAAGGCAAGTGGCACACCTCATAAACCTCCTACTATTTTCTATATGCATTACTTAGTGTATTTTTATATAAGCATATGTAGGATAGTATTGCTATGCTAAACCAGTGTAGAAATTCCTTATTCATGTGTCTAGGCTCCTATGCAATACTTAGTAGAATTATTGATGCTATGCAAATATTGTTTTGTGAAAACCTAAATTCTACTAAGTTACGAATGAAACACATGGGTGGTAAGAGGTTGTATGGTTTATGTTGAGTGGCTACTCATGCCATGTCTATGGTTCCTAGAGTACGTACACTTGAGAATGGCCACCCAGAAACAGAGGAATCTGAAGAACTCCGAGTGACGATTGCTTCCAGTGCAGCCATTGCCATATGTGCTCTGGCTAGATCAATTATGGTGCGTGGACTCTCTCCGGCTTGACAAGCAGGTGTAGAGGGTGTTAGGTGGAACGGGTCAAGACAGAGTGGGAGGGAAAATGCTTCTGAAAGTTCTCGTCTGATTCTTCTCCTTTTCCTTATCACTATAAGTGTGTAAAGGATAGTTTGGGTTGAATGGGTACAATGATGAACGTGCACAACCTCTGCAGAGTGTAAAACTAAGTACTTAGCCGTGTCCCCGGTACGGACAATTTGAGCAGCTGATCACGGACGTCAACGGAGGATTCCACCATTCCAACTTCAGAAATAAAACTTGATGGGTGAACAAGGGAAGATGAGATTATGGTTTTCATGCCATACTTGTCTTGATTTGAAGAAAGTGTTCTCAAAAGAGTAGGAAAACTGGCTTTATGCAAAATTAGCCTTGAACTCCACCAGCCAAATATGCATATAGGCTATAGAGTTATTCCATTAAGTTTCCACCATAGTGTCACTTGCCAGACTCCATTTTAATGGAATCTGACCCACGTTGTTGCAATATTTTTCTTATTGCAGATTGATCAGATGACGAGTGAGGTTTCGTTTAAAGGTTTCGAGTCTACAACCAACATGTTTTCGCCTCTGGCAACATGAAGTTGTTGGAGACCCACTGCTATTGTATTTCCGCGGTGTACTATTTCAAAGCTAGCTTTATGCTATGCAACTTGTAATGAATTTTGTTTTCAAATCGACAAACATATAGTTTTCAAAAAGTTTTTAATTTTTCTGATTTTTCAGAATTTGAAAAATCCTAGGATGTTACAGACTACCAACCTTAAAAGGAATCTCATGCTCGAGATTCGAGAAAGCTAGCAAAAGGTTGTGACTGGATATCTGGGTGCACTACCACCCTTAAAAGGAATCTTTGTTGGTAGTGAAAACTTCGATAGGAAACTTGATTCAGAATGTACCGTTCACTTCTTCCACATTGATGTGGTTCACATATCCTTTATCAAATGGATTTGGCTTGACAGCGGCTTCGGCCCCTTTCTTTTCTGGGCAGTCAGTGGAGTAGTGTCCTTGCTTCTTGCAGTTGTAACAGGTGATATGATTGATGTTTTTCTTGGGTTCCACATTTGGACGGTGATTGTGGTTAGGAGCATCGTGTCCGTTTCCCTTGAATCCACCATTGTGTTCATGATGCTTGTGGTTGCTTCCTCCACTATGGTGGTTTCCAAGTTTGTGACCATGGTTCCCAGCATGAACAAAATGCTTCTTGGATGAGGTTTCAGAGGAGTGCTTGTTCATCTTCCTTTTCCTGTTTTCAGCTTTTCTCATGCTATCTTCAAGGGTGATTGCTTGATCAAGAAGTATCTGATAGTTTGGAGCATAAGCAACAGTCAGAGGTATCTTTAGCTCATCACATAGTCCCTTGAGAAATTTTGCCTTCCTCTTTGCATCTGTATCAATGTCCTCAGGAGCATATCGGGACAAGGCATGAAAGTCATCCATGTACTCCTTAAGACTTCTGTTACCCTGATGCGGATTTCGAAACTCTTCCTGTTTCAGATTCATAATCCCCGTGGAGGCATGAGCATTACGAAAACCTTCCTTGAAATCCTCCCAGGTCAGGGTGTCCAATGGGTGAGTAATTTGATAAGTTTCCTACCATTGGGCAGCAGGTCCTTCAAGCAGATGTGCGGTGAACCTGACTTTCTCAGCATCATCACATTCAATTGTCACCAGATCCTTTTGCACAGAACGCAGCCAGTCATCAGCCACCATTGGCTCAGTTGAGGTTGAGAATTTGTTTGGCCTAAGTCTCAGAAATCTGGTAAGCCTGTCCACTTGGGGAGGTGGTGGCGGTGGAGGATTGTTGTTGTTGTTATTATTGTTGTTGTGGCTTGCTGCAATAAACTGAGTTATCATAGTCATCAACTGGGATTGGGCGGCCATCAACTGTTGCATATTATCATTGTTGTTGTTGTTGTTCCCAGGAGCACGTCGGGGAGGCATCTGTGGGTTTTAGCATAGATGAGTAAAAGATAGACAGATCTAGTAGACTTATTCCTACCCATACAGGCAATTGACACAATCAACCACAATCATTTAATTTCCAAACATGTTTTCGAGGAACCGACTAATCGTTTTGTAACGAAGCACATCGAGGTTATGGAAAACACATATGATGATACTGCCTTACCACAATTTGATAATTCAATACATCATTAGTCTCGTTACTCTAATAGATAGGTGGTCTAGTCTATCTCCTTCCTGAGGGCATTAAGTTCCTCATCTATTTTCTTGAGTTCATCAAGATACTTTTGGGTGTTATGAAGCCTAAATCGAAGTCTTCTTCCAAGGTTCTCGATGGCTTCGCATGCTGCACTTCTTGCTGAGTCAAAGAATGATGTGTGAAGTATTGGGTTGTTGAACATGCAGTAGTCCTTGGTCTTGTGGTCATCTTCTTTGCTTTTGTATATATGGAGCTGCACCCACCAGTACTCTTGACATTCACCCATGATAGGAAATCCTTTGTATACTGCTTCTCCTTCAAAGCCCAAACTCTTCATGTTATCCTAATGTGCTCTTGGAAAACAGTCTCACATTGTAGGGTCATGGTCATCACTGGTCCCTTCTTGAGTGATTCAAAGAGGTTGGTCATCTAAAAAGAAGATAAGGTATTTAGAAAGCAAAATAGATAAGATAGTTACAAGAAGGGAAAATTAGAAAAGTTTTGTTTAGCACACTGAATAAAAATAGATTTTTAATCCTATGGTCAAACTTATTTCTATCCAAACTTAGGATTTCCAAACCTACATGCAACACAGTGCTCTGATACCATGTGTAACGTACCTGCATTTAAAAATATGGCAGGTACCTGTGTATAGTGCAAACCACTGGATCGATTCGTTTGCACACATAGTTTAGGATGTAATATCACAACAAAGTATCAATTTTATTAAATCGATGATCCAGACTTACAAAATATTATTTACAAATTGCATAGCATAAAGCTAGCTTTGAAAGAGTAAACAGCAGAAATAAGACAGCAATGAGTCTCCATCTTCATGTTGCCACAGGCGAAAACATGTTGGTTGCAGACTCGAAATCCCTTAACGAAAACCTCACTCGTCATCTGAATAACCTGTAACAAATAAAATTTTGCAACTAAGTGGGTCAGATTCCATACAAAATGGAGTCTGACAAGTGACACTATGGTCGACACTTAATGGAATAACTCTATAGTCTATATGCATATTTTGCTGGTGGAGTTCAAGGCTAATTTGCATAAAGCCAATTTTTCCTACTCTTTTAAAAACACTTTTCTTGAAATCAAGACGAGTATGGTATGAAAACCATAATCTCATGTTCCCTTCTTCACCCATCAAATTTTAACTTAGAAATTTGAATGATAGGATCCTCCGTTGACGTCCTTGATCAGCTGCTCAAAATTGTCCGTAACCGAGGACACGACTAAGTACTTAGTTTTACACTCTGCAGAGGTTGTGCACTTTCACCAAGAGACTCAAACAACCCTTCTGTCCTTGACCCTCATGTAGTGAAAAGGAAAGGAGAAGCCTGAGACGAGACCTTTGGGGAAAGTCAAGGCAGAGCCATTATACCACGTGGTTGCACTGGAAACATCTTCACTTGGAGAAAACTTCGGTCGCTTTGTTCCTGGATGGCCATCCTCAAGTGTACGTACTCAGGTTCACTCATCGAAATGAGCCTGGGTCTTAGCCAGGTGCACCCACCTAAATTAGCCTAAGCAGCCACTCAACTCTAACCTCCATCCTCTTGCCACATCCACCCAGAAGTTTCTTTAACTTAGTAGAAATTAACTTTTCACAAAACAACTTTTGCATAGCATCAATATTTTTACCAAGTTACCCATAGGATTGTAGACACAACTAGTGTAAGGGATATAATAGTTTTAGCATAGCAATACTATCCAACACATGCATATAAGAAATACACTAAATAATGCATAGAAAAATACTTAGGAAGTTTATGAGGGTGTGCCACTTGCCTTGGCAACAAGAAGAATAGCAACAACAGCTGCAACAGTTGTCGTTTCCCTCCGAAATTTCTAACACATCAAACAAGGCCAAATAAACATACAAACAAAATAACAATACAAAAATATGTTATGCAAGATGTGCAAACTATTTCTAAGAACAAGAGATGCATGCCATGCCAAGAAATTATTCTAAGTTAATGCAAGGCAAGTGTGTTAGCCAAATATGACTAAGGACCAAGGTCATAAAATCAATTGCTATAAGTCAACTTGACTAAGTTGTAAGACTGATCCTAGTCTTCATCATGTTTGATCTTGAATTCTTCAACTCCTTTGTAGTTTCCTTCATCTTCAATTAGCACTCTAAGGACTTGGTCAAAAATCACTAAGGACTTGGTTTATGTCCAAAGTGGAAGAAGAATAGGAAGGCAGAAAAAGATACAGAGAAGATATAGTTGATCTCCCAGGCTTCATCTCCAGACTTATAACTTTCGCCTTGGTGATGTCTTCATTGAATCATGTAGACTTGATGGTTCTTCAGACTTGATGATTTGTATATCACCAGGGCTGGTCTTGGATATAACTTAGCCACCACGAGGTCAGAGAGAGAAGAAAAGAAAAGAGAGAAAGACTTAGAGAAATAAAGGGGGATTGTCTTCTTGAAGTTCTTCTTGATTTTCTTCTAAGTGCTTCTACTTCTTGGAGCTGCTTCCGGAGTCTGTTTTCTTCTAAGTCCTCGTTGGCCTTCTAGTCTACATATTGAAATTCCCAAGTGTCTAAGTGCATAGCACTTTACCAAAACACTATGCTCAAAATAATCCTAACATAGAGAAAATAAGTAAAAGTTTTCCTAAGAGGGTATAACTATACAAAACAATATGCTATGCCTGCAATGCAATTTATTTCTAATGACCACACTTATAAAAATAAAACAACTAAGTTTTGTAGATGCTAAATTCCTCTAAGGAAAAGATTTAGCATTTTTAAGGTGTTGAGATTTTTCTAAGGGAAAGCATTGTCAAATATTTATCAAATATTTTCTAAGAGAGAAATTTACTTTGTTTGAGAAGGAAAAATATTTCTAAATACTTTTTGTGACCAAAGTGGTCAAAATATGACTAAGTTATTTTATTATTCGAATAAATAAAGAAAAATAATTTTAATAAATTTTTAATTATTAAAATATCCCCTAAAAAGCATTTAATCAATATAAAATTACAAAACCATAAAAAGTTATTCTACAAAACTTTATTTGAGAATTCCTATGGCCAATACTTAGACATTCAAATTTCATAGCAAAAGATTTGATAAATTTTAATTTTAAATTTGAAGTTATGTTCAATTTACCATGAGTATCACTTTTGAATTTTAACAAATTTAATTTCACAAAACATAAAAGTAATGATGCCAGAAGTTTCTATTAGTAATAATCTTTCCAAAAATATAAAGTTTGTAATTTTTGGCCAAGCCAATAAAAAGTAGTGATAGATCTACAATCTAGGGTTTTTCTGCAAAACTGCCGGTCTTCGGTTGACTGTTGACTCTGACCGCTGACGTGGAAATTGACTCGCTGAGCTGGCAGGCTGACTAGTATTTGACTACGAATTTGACCAAAAATAAAATTGCTCGGATCGGAAAACAATCTATACGAAAGTTGTAGAGAATTGCGTGCTCTTTCTAATTATCACAATTATAACATAAGCGGATGAATAGATTGATCATAAATCGCAAAATATCTTTCTGGTCCGAAACTTTAAACGTGAATATCTCTCAGCTCGCTGAATCAAATAAGATGAATCTTAGGGCAAAAGAAAGGTCTTGATCAGGGGTACAATTTTCGTATGGTCGTCCCAAACTGTTGAGATGGTTTGGTTACTCGAACAACATCAAACACGATCTGTATTATACAGAAAATTACGTACGTTAAAATAAAAAGTTGTTGACAGGAAAGTTGTAGATATAGACTAGATCTACCTTTTCACCGGAGGAATTTCGATTTGGCACAGCGAGCGCGAAGAGATCTGAGAAATACGACTTCAGATCTGATGGATGACGATTCGAAATTCTTCCTCCACGCTTGATAAAAATAGTTGAGTCTTATTGGGATGGAAAGGTATCGACGAGATCTAGAACAATGGTTAAGACTCCGTCGCAATTCGAGATCGTTTAGGTGGTCAAATCAACGAAATACGATTTCGCTGATTAGGATTTCGGTGGAACAAAAAGTGAAAAAGATGCCGGCGACTACAGGGGTTTATATAGGCGGGGGGATGGTGGAATAGATATGCCTCGGAGTTATCAACGCGTAGGATCAAGCGGATCCGGATTTGGAGTTATATTTCTCGAGATAAACGTGTTTGAATGAAAAGTGGTTAGAACAAGAAATTTTCAGAATTTGAGTTCGGTACGTGTTCGACTCGGTTTGGTCTGGCCCGATTCGTTTTTTTCTATTTCTTTTATATCTTTTGTTTTAGAACTCCGAATTAAGTAAAATTAATTTTTAAAAATTTCTAAAAATCATATCTTTATTTTAAAACATTTGTGAACATGTTTTAAACACTTTTTAGAAATATTAATTTTCAATATTTGATTAACTGCAAATTTGAAACTTTTGTCAAATTTGAAAATAGAGCTTTTAATGAATTTATTTGTGGTTAAATAAAATTTGGTACCACAATTTTAAACATATAAAAATAATTATTTCCAATAAATACAGTCCAATCATTCGAGTAAAAATAAGATAAATATCATAATCGCTATTTTGTTTTTTTATATTTTCTCAAATAGATTTTCGAGTGGAAATAATATTTCAACCATTGTAATTTCAAATATAAATTATGCAACAAAATGATGAATGCATGCATGAATTTTGTTTTCAAATCGACAAACATATAGTTTTCAAAAAGTTTTTGATTTTTCTGATTTTTCAGAACTTGAAAAATCCTAGGATGTTACAGACTACCACCCTTAAAAGGAATCTCGTGCTCGAGATTCGAGAAAGCTAGCAAAAGGTTGTGACTAGATATCTGGGTGCACTACCACCCTTAAAAGGAATCTTTGTTGGTAGTGAAAACTTCGATAGGAAACTTGATTCAGAATGTACCGTTCACTTCTTCCACATTGATGTGGTTCACATATCCTTTATCAAAAGGATTTGGCTTGACAGCGGCTTCGGCCCCTTTCTTTTCTGGGCAGTCAGTGGAGTAGTGTCCTTGCTTCTTGCAGTTGTAACAGGTGATATGATTGATGTTTTTCTTGGGTTCCACATTTGGACGGTGATTGTGGTTAGGAGCATCGTGTCCGTTTCCCTTGAATCCACCATTGTGTTCATGATGCTTGTGGTTGCTTCCTCCACTATGGTGGTTTCCATGTTTGTGACCATGGTTCCCATCATGAACAAAATGCTTCTTGGATGAGGTTTTAGAGGAGTGCTTGTTCATCTTCCTTTTCCTGTTTTCAGCTTTTCTCATGCTATCTTCAAGGGTGATTGCTTGATCAAGAAGTATCTGATAGTTTGGACCATAAGCAACAGTCAGAGGTATCTTCAGCTCATCACATAGTCCCTTGAGAAATTTTGCCTTCCTCTTTGCATCTGTATCAATGTCCTCAGGAGCATATCGGGACAAGGCATGAAAGTCATCCATGTACTCCTTAAGACTTATGTTACCCTGATGCGGATTGCGAATCTCTTCCTGTTTCAGATTCATAATCCCCGTGGAGACATGAGCATTACGAAAACCTTCCTTAAAATCCTCCCAGGTCAAGGTGTCCAATGGGTGATTAATTTGATAAGTTTCCCACCATTGGGCAGCAGGTCCTTCAAGAAGATGTGCGGTGAACCTGACTTTCTCAGCATCATCACATTCAGTTGTCACCAGATCCTTTTGCACAGAACGCAGCCAATCATCAGCCACCATTGGCTCAGTTGAGGTTGAGAACTTATTTGGCCTAAGTCTCAGAAATCTGGTAAGCCTGTCCACTTGGGGAGGTGGTGGCGGTGGAGGATTGTTGTTGTTGTTATTATTATTGTTGGTGTGGCTTGCTGCAATAAACTGAGTTATCATAGTCATCAACTGGGATTGGGCGGCCATCAACTGCTGCATAGCATCAATATTTCTACCAAGTTACCCAGAGGATTATAGAAACAACTAGTGTAAGGGATATAGTAGTTTTAGCATAGCAATACTATCCAACACATGCATATAAGAAATACACTAAATAATGCATAGAAAAATACTTAGGAAGTTTATGAGGGTGTGCCACTTGCCTTGGCAACAAGAAGAATAGCAACAGCAGCTGCAATAGTTGTCGTTTCCCTCCGAAATTTCTAACACATCAAACAAGGCCAAATAAACATACAAACAAAATAACAATACAAAAATATGTTATGCAAGATGTAGTTTCCTTCATCTTCAATTAGCACTCTCAGGGACTTGGTCAAAAATCACTAAGGACTTGGTTTATGTCCAAAGTGGAAGAAGAATAGGAAGGCATGAAAGATACAGAGAAGATATAGTTGATCTCCCAGGCATCATCTCTAGACTTATAACTTTCTCCTTGGTGATGTCTTCATTGAATCATGTAGACTTGATGGTTTTTCAGACTTGATGATTTGTATATCACCAGAGCTGGTCTTGAATATAACTTAGCCACCACGAGGTCTAAGAGAGAAGAAAAGAAAAGAGAGAAAGACTTAGAGAAATAAAGGAGGATTGTCTTCTTGAAGTTCTTCTTGATTTTCTTCTAAGTGCTTCTACTTCTAGAACTGCTTTCGAAGTTTGTTTTCTTCTAACTCTTCATTGGCTTTCTAGTCTTCATATTGAAACTCCCAAGTGTCTAAGTGCATAGCACTTTACCAAAACACTATGCTCAAAATAATCCTAACTTAGAGAAAATAAGTAAGAAGTTTTCCTAAGAGGGTATAACTATACAATACAATATGTTATGCATGCAATGCAATTTATTTCTAATGACCACACTTATAAAAATAAAACAACTAAGTTTGGTAGATGCTAAATTTCTCTAAGGAAAAGATTTAGCATTTTTAAGGTGTTGAAATTTTTCTAAGGGAAAGCATTGTCAAATATTTATCAAATATTTTCTAAGAGAGAAATTTACTTTGTTTGAGAAGGAAAAATATTTCTAAATACTTTTTGTGACCAAAGTGGTCAAAATATGACTAAGTCATTTTATTATTTGAATAAATAAAGAAAATAATTTTAATCAATTTTTAAATATTAAAGTATCCCCTAAAAAGCATTTAATCAATATAAAATTATAAAACCATAGAAATTATTCTACAAAACTTTATTTGAGAATTCCTATGGCCAATACTTAGACATTCAAATTTTATAGCAAAAGAATTTGATAAATTTTAAATTTTAAATTTGAAGTTATGTTCAATTTACCATTAATATCACTTTTGAATTTCAACAAATTTTAATTTAACAAAACATAGAAATAATGATGCCAAAAGTTTCTATTAGTAATAAGCTTTCCAAAAATATGAATTTTGCAATTTTTTACCAAGCCAATAAAAAGTAGTGATAGATCTAAAGTCTAGGCCGCTGTTGGTTGACTGTTGACTCTGACCGCTGACGTGGAAATTGACTCGCTGACTTGGCAGGCTGACTAGGATTTGACTACGAATTTGACCAAAAATAAAGTTGCTCGGATCGGAAAACAATCTATACGAAAGTTGTAGAGAATTACGTGCTCTTTCTAATTATCACAATTATAACATAAGTGGATGAATAGATTGATCACAAATCGCAAAATACCTTTTTGGTCCGAAATTTCAAACGTGAATATCTCTCAGCTCGCTGAACCAAATAATATGAATCTTGTGGCAAAAGAAAGGACCTGATCAGGGGAACAATTTTCGTATTGTCGTCCCAAACTTTTGAGATGGTTTGGTTACTCGAACAACATCAAACACGATCTGTATTATACAGAAAATTACGTACGTTAAAATAAAAAGTTGTCGACAGGAAAGTTGTAGATATAGACTAGATCTACCTTTTCATCGGAGGAATTTTGATTTGGCACGAAGAGCGCGAAGAGATCTGAGAAATACGACTTCAGATCTGATGGATGACGATTCGAAATTCTTCCTCCACGCTTGATAAAAAGAGTTGAGACTTATTGGGATGGGAAGGTATCGACGAGATCTACAACAATGGTTAAGACTCTGTCGCAATTCGAGATCGTTTAGGTGGTCAAATTAATGAATACGATTTTGCTGATTAGGATTTCGGTGGAACGAAAAATGAAAAAGAGATGTCGACGGCTACAAGGGTTTATATAGGCAGAGGGATGTTGGAATAGATAGGCCTCGGAGTTATCAACGCGTAGGATCAATCGGATCTGGATTTGTAATTATATTTCTCGAGATAAACGTGTTTGAATGAAAAGTGGTTAGAATAAGAAATTTTCAGAATTTGAGTTCGGTACGTGTTTGACTCGGTTTGGTCCGACCCGACCCGATTCGTTTTTATTTTTATTTTCTTATTTCTTTTGTTTTAGAACTCCGAATTAAGTAAAATTAATTTTTAAAAACATATTTTTATTTTAAAACATTTGTGAACATGTTTTAAACACTTTTTAAAAATATTAATTTTCAGTATTTGATTAACTGCTTTTGTCAAATTTGAAAATAGAGCTTTTAATGAATTTATTTGTGGTTAAATAAAATTTGGTACCACAATGGTAAACATATAAAAATAATTTTTTCCAATAAATACAGTCCAATCATTAGAGTAAAAATAAGATAAATATCATAATCGCTATTTTATTTTTTAATATTTTCTCAAATAGATTTTCAAGTGGAAATAATATTTCAACCATTGTAATTTCAAATATTAATAATGCAACAAAATGATGAATGCATGCATGAATTTTGTTTTCAAATCGACAAACATATAGTTTTCAAAAAGTTTTTAATTTTTCTGATTTTTCAGAATTTGAAAAATCCTACGATGTTACACGAGTAGAAAGAGCCTTCATAGTGGGGGATTTGGTATACTTGAAGATGCAGCCATATAGGGAAGCAGCATTGGGTCTACACAATGCACCCAAGCTCACATCCAAGTTCTATGGACCCTTCAGGGTTATTCAAAAGGTGGGCAATGTCGAATACAAACTGCAGTTTCCGGAGGGAACAAGACTCCATGATGTGTTTCATGTGAATCAACTAAAGAAGCACATCGGCCCCAATGCAGTCCTAAATCCCATGTTACTAGTACTCACAGCTGAAGGTAAAATCAAAACTTACCCTGTTGCAGTTCTTCAGCGACGCCAAATTCCTCGTTCTACAGGTGAATATGACATCGCCGTGGACTAATGGCTCATACATTGGGAGAACTTATTTGTTGATGAAGCAACGTGGGAGGACGTCAAGTTCATCCAAGCAGTGTTACCATATTTCAAGCCTTGAAGTCTTGTCTCAACCAAGCGGTAATGTCAGGAATTGTGTTCCTTCGTGGATACTGAAGCTTCGCCGTCGGATGCGAATCCTACGTCCCAGATTGAAAGTGACCACTGAGGGCCACTTTACCTCTTAATCATGTATTAGTACTCTAAGTGGGTTTGAACTAATGATCGAGTGATGTAATAATGCTACTAATGTCGAGGCTCGCGGTCACCTATATAAGGCCGGCGAGTGGGCGGATGGGTGGCTTGACATCTATCAAAACCCTAATTTTCCATGTCTACCTTTACCTCTCCTGTATCTTTACCAGTTCCTATGCTTTCCCTTCCTTGATTTCCTGCCAATTACTTTCCTTTCCCTAGTTTACTTGTCTTGCATCCGTCTCCGATCCTGACATGATATCCAAAGTACAGTTGAAATATTATCAATGAACAAAAAGCTATCCGAAAAATCATATGAGAATATTGTCCACTAAATATTACAAAGAAGGCAGGCCCTTCGTATTATTATACAAATGGAGTTACGTATAAGTACTACCACAAAATGGAAAATTCTATTGAATACAAAATGATAATCCCCTGATTTTTACTAAGTTAAACAGCTGCATGACCTTTGTATTATAACAAATCATCAAAATAAAATCATAGTATATCAGAGGCAAGCATAATCTGAACCGTGAGATGAACAACAAAGATCGCCAACGTATTCCAATTCCTAGATACTCTCAGTTTGTTTTATTGTTGTATGCTTCTTGATATAACTTGATCTTGTCGAGAAGGTCCAATAAGATTGCATCTTCACTTAATATTTACATATCTAATCTTCTTCTAAACATATTTAATTCTGAATTTTATTTTTAGTCCTCTACAAAATATAATTTGAACATTAATTGTGATCATAACATGGTAATTTGAGAGAGTGCAGGGTGGTAGATCTCTAAGTAGTTATGGCCGGAATAAGTTCAGGATTCTATACATGTGCTAGTGGCCGTGAATTTGGCAGAGCCATAGCTGAATTGGTGGTGTGTTTCTCGCTCCTGATTTCATTACGAAACCAATAATATAAAATCCACTCAGCATTCATCCGATAGATAGATAGACTCATTTATGCAGGAAAATTTAAGCATTTAAACATTTGGACAATTAATCTTGATCTAAACCTAGCTATCCCAATTAATCTTAAAAAAACTCTAGCCGAACCTTTGAAGAGGCAAGCATCAAATTATTGCAGCTCAACATCCCAATGTAGTAGCCTGCCTCCAGATCGAATCTCAGTTCTCACATCTGATGAAGATAACTCCAGATCGAATCTCACATCTGGTGAAGAGAAATCTGAAGAGAGCAAAAGGGATAGGAGAAATAGCAGGACATGAAGGAGACGTGGGGGCAAGAATAGACGGTAATGTTTTGCGCAGAAACGACATCGCACGAGAGATGTGATATCTTTGGATCCGAAACTCTAGGGAGGAAGGTGATGTTGCATAGGGCTCATACCTCAAATACCTCAATAGAGCGATTCATCATCGTGCTGCAAGCTCCTCCGTCACCCTTGAGGAGCGCGTTGTACTGGTGCAGCAAGCTTCGTCGTCACTCCGTTGCACCTACAACACCGTGCTGCAAGCTCCCGTCGTCATCCTTGACGAGCGTGAGGTCGTCCTTCTTGAGCTGGTCGTAGCTGCCGAGGAGCACGTCGTACTGGTGCTCGAGCTGCATGGATTTCCACTCCGCGCGGAGGAGAGATGTGTGGAGTTGGCGATTGGTCTAGGCGGTTTCTGGTTGTGCGAAGGAGATCTGGGTGGAGCACTGGAGCGGTGGCCAATCAGGGTTTTCCTTACCCACGCGTCGAACATGTTGGCCACCCAACGACCAAACCGACAGTAATAAACGAGTAATATCTGGATGGACGAACCAGAGTCGTCATACGCCAGCCGACCCCACACCGGAGGGTGCGGCATAGGGTGTAAATGAATAGGATAATTTTCGCACCATATTTGATTCCGAAACCGTTTTCAAAAATAATTCATATCCGGTTTTAAGAAATCCGTCGGATAAGGATATCCGATTCTGAAATTGACACCCGGATATGGTATAGGATATGGTATGTAAAATTGTATAAAATATGGATTATCTGAAATTTAAATAGGATTATCCAATGGTTTGAATCCGAATAATCCGATTTTCTATCGAATTGTCTAGTCTAATATAGCATAATTTGAAACTACTAATTTGTCGAGTTCGTTAGTCGAACAACATCTCACTTAAATAGTCAATGTAAAGACTATAAATTACAAGTTGGTTAGTTCTTAAGTTATCAAACAATTATTTTTATATATATGGTTTGAAAATTTAATTGTACACGTATCTATCCGATTAATTTTGTTACTGGTCCGAATCCGCTCCGTTTCCGCCTCTGAATTCGCCATCACGGATATCCGCATCCGAATCCGCATCCGGTCATTATCCGATCCGCTCCGAATCCGATGAAAAATTATGATATAGGATATGGTAAAGCCAAAATCCGATTCGATCCGATCCGTTTACATCCCTAGGTGCGCACGCCGTTTGTTTGCTCGCGAGTAAGAAAGAAGGAAAGTGATAAAAAACGAGTCAATGAAATGTGGGTCCAATACCATGAATCAACCACAGAGACGAGAGATCCAGCTCGGTTACATATCTTAGGGGATAAAGCGATAGTGTGTTTGTCTTCCGTCCATGTCGTATTTTGCTTAACTCAGTCACACTGACCGTCAGTTCGTCAGTAAAGACACCATTCATGAAGCTATTTTTTTTATACCATGAGGCTCCATAACACGTAATTTATTTAGCCGAGTAGTACTAATTTTATCTTCAAAGGGGAGAAAATAAAAGGAAACCAAAATGAGTTGCGCGTTAAAGTTCTGGCTCTACAAGTACAGCACATAAAGTTTGGCAAGAAGGGGAACAACACATTTCATAAACTGAACATTAGGCTGATGCGCCATTAAGATTTATTAGCCTAATAACAAAATGTCGTCTTCAAAGGAGGAAGGGAGAAAATAAAGGAAACCAAAATGAGCTGCTCATTAAAGCTCTAGCTCTACAGCACAACACAACAATTTGGCAAGAAGCAACGCGAGATACATTTCATGAACTGAATACGCCATTACGATTAATTAGAGTCTCACAAAGAAATAGCAAGTCCACAAGGGGCACAACTATCATTTGCTACGAAGCTACACCACTACAATCACCTAGTGTAACTAAATGACGACTTTCAACCAAAACACACCACAAACCTCTTAGTCCACAAGGTAGTAATGTCATAAGCTAAAGGAGTGGCCAGCTCATAAGATGAAGTTCATGACTTGGCAGACCGGGACCGCAGTCTGCTTGCGACACAGTCAGGGCTTCGTTCAGCCCACTTCTTCCTCTTCTTTGGCTCCAGCTTGGATGGAGTGACACATCCAGTATCCTGGTTAGTCTGACCATCCAGAGAATCAAATGTTACCCCGGACTCGCTTCTGTTATCATCCTTGCAGACATCACTAATCTTCCTCGGGGCCTTGGCTGCTGTTGTTTCACCTTTGACAGCTGCCTTTCTGTTTCCTTCATCCTGGGCATTCATCACTTTACTGCTTATATCAGCACCCTTCTTTGCAGCTGGTGCATGCTCAAAAACGTCATCAGTAGATGGCAGCTCCTTCGATGAGTCAACTGAGCTGGCTCCTGCTTGCTGTGTTGCAATGAGATAGTGTGCCACAGATTTGTACCCAAGTCTGACAACCTGCATGATACAAAAACGCATGCTTGCTTAGCACTGTTGGAGCAATCTATGCATGAATTAGAGTTTTAGAATCCCAGTAAATGATCATAGCTTGTGCTGTAGTATTATACCTTCCTATACGCATTGCCAGTAGGGAACCATCCTCTCTTAGTTCTGCAGATACTGCAATTGCAAATGCCACGACAAACTGGGCATGTCCAATTAGGATTCATCTTAGCTTCTAGCACATTCTCACCATACCTGCAATAGTTATTGAATGTCAGCCCAAAGATTAACAAACTGAAGAATACCACAAGCTTTGATCTTCAGAAATGAGTAATCTAATTTAACATTTCAGCAACAAAGATTGCTGCAAATATTTCCCTTTTTTTAATCAAAATAGAATGTTCAGTTCACACACTTCAAGATTAAATTCCTTATCCCCTTGCATGCCACAAGCTTTCGAAAATGATATCTTAAACCACAGATTCACAACTTGAGCATATTTGGTTCACAAGCTGCAAGTGGGAAAGCTTGCATACTTTCAGAGATATTGCTGAAAATATTTGACACTAATCTAATATCTAAATTCTAGGAAATTTTCAGTTCACAGAATTCAAGATCACGTTCCCCAGCCCCCATGTTTGGATTCAACAAGCTTTCAAAAGTTCATGACTTAGACTCCAGATTTCACAACTTGGGTCAAGTCGGAAAAGCTTACAACTTTTGTTCATGTATACGGAATACTCTCAAACTTTATGTTAAAGTATGCATAGAGATACTTTAATGAAAAGATGGAGGTCTATTGTGAGTCAGACAATTACCAAAAACAGTGAGGTCTATTGTGAGTCAGACAATTACCATAAACAGTGCCATGTTTTAGCATTTAACGACAAAGTTAGAAGCAAAGGAAGTATGCCCACAAACCATTGATGTACAAACAATCAAATACATATTTTGTGTTAAACTATGGAGATACATACTTATAATGAAAAGATGGAGGCCTCTTATCATAAACAATGTCATGTTTTATCATTTAACGTCAAAGAAAGTATTCAACAAACCATCAATGCACATAATCATAGACTGCCAGATTGGTAACAAACATGTCACATAAGCGTACATGCTAACAGGAAACTAACGTATATGTTTCAACTCCCCAAGCAGGAAATGCAATATTAAATTGTTGGAAAAGGAACTCGCCTCATGTACAAACAGTCCCCACAGAACTGCCCTTGGATAATTTGGCAGTTACAGCATCTTGTATGGTGGCCTAGAGTTTTCTGGCTGTATCATGGAAGAATCAAAAGTTTAACAAAGTTTTAAAAACAGTACCAAACTTTCACATCATGCATCCGGAAGAAAAGTTCTAGAACATATGTCACTCATACATAAAATCCATCACAAGGCGTGACTGCAATAAAATCCATACAATGCATCACTAACAACTTTGACTGAGAGTAAGAAGAGGACAGATAAAAATGAAGAGGACATTTGAAGTAAATATGATTCTTATGTAGGCTTTGCTAATTATGCTAGAAACCATACTCTTTTTACTTTACAGTAAAGGTGCTATAAGTTCATGTTATTTAAGCTGCTATAAGTTCAGGAAACTGCCTATGTAAGAACGAACTAGAAAGAGAACCAGAATACAGCAGTCCCAAATAGTTCATCGAGGAAAACTTACCGGCACTGATGGCAGGTTTGGCCCCTGACTTGATCATAGATGCGCTTACCGTCTTTGTCATAGCCGTCAACAAAGAGAGTCCAGGGTGTCTCGCATGTACCTAGAAGCTTCTCTTGCTCTTCAGTGTAGAATTCTTCCTTGCATCCATGCTCAATCGAGAAAGAACTTCCACGTTGAAGACCCTTTTCCTTTTTGGTGAGAATTTCAGCATAGCTAACTGACTCTGCGTTCGTCAGCCTAAATTAAACATGGTTCCAAAAGAGGAAGATTTGCATTAATGTCAGGAAATAGGTGAAGGTTCGGGACAACCGGACAAAGGAAAGAGCATCAATTTACCAGCTTGAACTTAATCAACATGTAAAATTAAAAAAACTGTGTTGATGATATATGAAGATAGCATTAGTGGATGTGAAGTTGTGGCAAGAACTCTGTATATATATATCCGGTGACGAAGCCATGAATTTTGTAGAAAGTAATTAATGCAGCTACCAATTTTAGACGATAAGCAGTAGTACTGTAAATGGGGAGAAAATACTACTCTACTATACTACCAAATTAGCAGTAAGTTTGACCCTTGATGTTGAAAACTAAACATTAGTAAAGAAGACTAATAAGAGGCATTCGACAGAATACAAGGAAGTACAAGATCATAATTGTCGCAAGAATCCGTAGCTCCAATTAATAAACCGGGTAGTTTCAAAAAAAAAAAACCGGGAAGCCAGGGGCCAAGAAGATATGTTCTAAAGCAAGACCTGAGGGACCGGCGCACGGGCAAGGGTGCGGCGGGCTTCACCCTGGGGGCAGCACCACCAGGGGACCCCGGCGTCTCCGGCTTCCGGCGCCGGCGACCACGGCCGGTGCCGTTGCCGGCGGGGGTGGCGGACTGGTTGAAGCGGTTGGCGAGGTCGATGAGGCCCATCTTCTGCATCCGCTCCATGTTCTCCCGGATCCTGGCCGCCCTCTCGCGCTCGTAGCCTTCGGCCACGGCCTCGAGCGGGGACACCGGCGGCGGGCTCCTCGGCGCCTCCACCTCCGCCGCCGCCAGCGGGGCCTTCGGCGGGCGGCCCCGCCTCTCGGGCTGTGCCGCTGGAGAGGGCTCGGTCCTGGTGGTCGTCATGGCTGCTCTTTCCCCGAGTTGGTGGTGCGGCGGCGAGGTTTTGCTGGAAAGGGAGAGGGGAGAAGAGAATAGGAAAGCCGCGAAATGGCAACGGTCAGATTGGGGGATTTTGCCAGTGTGCGAGGCCCCGGTGGTTATAAGCACGGGCGGTGACCCCACCACTCGTTTACCCCCCTGGCACGTGCTCGGATGACCGTTGTAGACCTCCTACCGCCACCGACTGGTGGGCTCGCAGACGGACGTGGACGACTGGGCCCACGTGCCATTGGGTGTGGCATCGTGCGCCCGGGTGGTGGACTGGTGGGCTTCACGAGACGTGCAGAGTGGTCTGTCATTTCACGGCCTCGCGTGGCGGATGAAACGGGGCCAACAGAAAAACAGCTTCCTAATGCTTGGAGTACTAGGCAATGGAGTGTATTTTGGGAAATTGTTTCTGTGCTTCAACCAAAACTCTCGCCGTAACGTACTCCCGCCTGTAGATGGAAGGCCTACGGGCTACGCGGATTTGAGCGTTTGAATTTCCAATTCAACGGGAATTGCTAGTATTTTATTTCTTTCCTTGTTGAGACGTTTAATGGCTTATGCGTTTGTTTTGGAAAGGAGAATGGCATGTTGAAAGTACTAGTTTCACCAATTTTTAGAATGCATTGGTCGTGTTTTTTTTTTTTTGAATTTTTCACATATATTAAACCAACAAAAAGAACATGATTATATCGATAATAAAAATAAAGCTAAAATAGATAAACAAATATATGAGATTTTCAAGCCTTTTCTTCATCCATGACACAATCTTGTACTTTTCTGAAAGAAGCCGTAGAATAAAACCACCAAACCACACACCTGTAAATACTACCGAAGGTTAACCCTTTTTCATTTTGAGCCGCAATGGTAAAGCTTTGTGCACACACGCATTAATTAAATTAATCAAGCAACATTGGCAAGAGCACCATCACTGATATTCTAGGGATAAATAACCAAGCCACTTTGTTGATGACACTGTGAACCGAGAGAACGAATCACCACGTAGTAGCCGGGATAGATAACGCGAGGACAAACCTTCTCGTGGCAATCATGAGAAACAATCCAAGATTGATCTGGCGAAGCAAGATCTGAAAAACCATACGTAGACAAATTTCATCTTCCAAAGCCACCATTGACGTCGAGAAGGAGATCTCGTCAACGACCGAAGTGCGGAAGATCACTTATTGCAAATGATGTCATCTCCATTGACAAAGAAGACAACAACCAAAATCAAACTCTAACATTAAGGATATCTGTATAGCGCCCTGCGCAGGTCCGAGGTCCCCACCCCTCCTAGTGCCAGAGCAGCACCTAGAGGAGGTGAGGACCCATAAACTCTTGGACGAAGGCGATAATGAAGTTGCAGATGATGACGACGGCGGCGGCTAGGGTTGGCGACGACTAGGGGTGAAACCCTAGCCGCCGTCTTTCCTGTGAAGCCCGATTGTATAACTTTTTTTGATCGATGATGACTGGTCTTTGGTGGTGTTCCTTTACTTTTCATGCTCCCTAATTTTTAAAATATTAGTAAAGGATCTATGGTTGAAGATACAAAAAAAATTATTTCCTAATGTAAGATATTTTAATCATTTCTATGGGTTCTTTCGCGAAAAATTTGACCAATCTATTGATAATAATTCATATTAGTGCAAAGAGATTAAAAAAGTAATAAACTTACAAAAAAACTTGGACCACTTAGTGACAACTACAGACATTGACACAAGCTCGGAACGGAGCCAGGATTTTGACATGAGGGGGGGGGGAGAAGACAACCATTTTGTTTTCAACACCCGCCTAAATGCATGTAGTTTTAAGGGTCAATTGGTTATGTGCCATACCTACCTGAGTTCTATCTGTTTGTGCCATACCCACGTTTTTTCTCTCGTCCGTGTCCTGGTTTGCTCACATATCGCCCAAATGCTCGAATCCCTCTGGTCAATCTACTTTAATAGGTGGGGTCGGCTTGGCGTGGCTCGGGCTGACTAGAGTAGTACGTCATCCTCCTCCAAGTGGGACCGCTCAAGTGGGGACAGAAAGGAACGAGTCTGACGCCCAGGTTGGGTATTGATGCACTACACGGGCGTGTGGTTGGGAAGACCCCAAGAGGAAGGTGTGAAGTAGCACAGCAGCAAGATTTCACTCAGTTATGAAACCAAGGTTATCGAACCAGTAGAAGATGAATGTTCACTCGAGTTTGTTAGCGGCGACGTTGACACGGCGCAAAACCAGCGTCAGCATCGAACGTGGAGCCTGCACACAAACAGTCAAGATACTTTGCCCAACTTAACAGTGAGGTTGTCAATCTCACCGGCTTGCTGTAACAAAGGATTAAATGTATGTGAGGAAGAAAGATGTATGTTTGCAGAAAGTAACAGGTTTGCAGTTGTGGTTTTATCAGATTAATGAGAAGGATCGGCGTCCACAGTTCAGTAGTGGTGTCTCTCCATAAATAATAGAATTCATCCATGCGTGGTAAACAAATTACAGCTAGGCAATTGACAAAATTATGATGAGCAACCCAATGCATATACTAATGATATGGTGTCTAGTGTGAGATTCATTCGGGCATTACAACAATATACATAGACCGTTCCAACCGCATCTATGACTAATAATCCACCTTCCAGTTAGCGTCCGCACCCCTTTCAGTATTAAGTTGCATGCAACAGATTATCGCCTTAATATATGTGTGTAAAGTAAGTAAGTAACATCATAGTTAGACAAAGTACTACTGTTTTATCCCTAGTAGCAACACTACATTTACAACCTTAGAGCTTTATGTCACTGCCCCAGATTTAATTGAGACATGAACCCACTATCGAGCATAAATACCCCCTCTTGGAGTTACGAGCATCTACTTGGCCAAAGCACACACAAGTAACAAAGAGCATGCAAGATCATTAAATAGCACACACATGATATATTATGAAGCAATACCTTTAGTACTCAATATTCATCGGATCCCAGCAAACACAACATGGAGAGTTACATAAAGATGATCTTGATCATGATAGGCAGCTCACAGTATGTAAACATGACAACACAAGAGGATAAGACAACCATCTAGCTACTGCTATGGACCCGTAGTCCAAGGTAGACTACTCACGCATCAGTCCGGAGGCGGTCATGACGACGTAGAGGCCTCCGGGGACGATCCCCCCTCCCGGTAGGGTGCCCGGGAGCAGTTCTGATCTCTCCCGAAGTGGTGTTGACGACGGCGGCGGCTCGAGACGCGTGGAGGAAAAAGTGATTAACCGTATCGAGTTTTTAGGTCAGGGAGGTATTTATGGGCGAAAGACCTAGGTCGGTGGGCGCACGAGAGCGCCACATCACCTCCTAGCGCGGCCAGGATGGGGCCCACGCCAGCAGGCGGTGTGGGCTCCTCGTGGCCCCTCTTTGTTTTGTATTCGGTTCCTCGTGATGCAAATAATCCAAAATAATTCAAGGTTGATTTATTTCCAGTTTTGCAGATATTTCCTTAAGCACTTTTCTGAAACCAAAAACAGCAGAAAACAGGTAACTGGCACTGTGGCATCTTGTTAATAGGTTAGTCCCAGAAAATGCATAAAACTATATAAAATGCGTATAAAACATGTAATAACATGATATAACATAGCATGGAACATAAGAAATTATGGATATGTTGGAGACGTATCAACATCCCCAAGCTTAGTTCTACTCGTCCCGAGTAGGCAAGAACGATAAAAGAAGAATAATTTCTGAAGTGACATACTTAAACACAATATTGATCATATAATAATGTAAAGCATGTAAAATGAGATCAAATGAATAAGGGTTGTAGTTTATATTGATATCAAACAAGTAATGAATAAACAAGTAGGTGAAGCAAGCAAAGCTTTCAATTATATAGTACTAGATAGCAATCAACCGTGCAAAGTAGATATTAGAGATGATTTAAGCTTCAAGCACAAAAATATAATCATCTAATGCTTTCAACAAACATGACAACTTTATGAAAGGATCCAGTCAAGAAATAGCAATATGCACGTAGAAGATCGATATATTATTTGTTCAAAAGAAACAAGCAAGCGTTCAACGTTGGTTCCTGGCACCAGGTTGTTATGGCTAAGATAATGTTAGGTTTGGAAGGGAAAGGCTCACAAAGTTGTATATGATCATTAGACAAGAGAAAGTCATACAATCGAAGCTATGCAAGGAGTAGTGATTGCGATACAACGACACATAAAGCTATAAATATATGAAAGCTCTCCAATGGAACTAGTGGTGGTGCATCCAACTTGCTTGCTCACGAAGACCTAGAGCACTTTTGAGGAAGCTCATCATTGGAATATACAACCCAAGTTCTATAGTGTAAAGTTCCCACATAGTTATGCAACTAAGGCATGAAAACTCTCTCATATGGAGAAAGATGCTAAACATGAGCACAAATGATGATCATAAATGATATGGTGCTATAACATGAGCACAAGTGATGACTATAAATGATATGGTGCTATAACATAAGCACAAGTGTGTGATAAAAAATAGTAATGTTGCCCCCTTTTCTTTTTCTCTTTTTTCTATTTTTTTCTTTTTCTGTTTCTCTTTTCGATGGCCTCCATGGTTCTTTTCACTTTTAGGGGCAAGCATCCTAATATGATATGTGATATATGACAACACACTAATGATGATAAAAAAAATACTGATGATACAAGTAACTAATATGACTGTGCCATAAGAATACATATTACAACGGTGCCTCTGCCAGTGTAGCGGGTTATGCAGTGCTCAAGCGTAACATGGGTAAAACCACACATCAGCTTTATAGAAACACGCAAAGCATTGAATAAGTAATGAATGACAACAATTCATGTAATGTAAGATGGATGTTGCATGGCAATATATCTCGGAACAGCTATGGAAATGCTGTAGTAGGTAGGTATGGTGGATGTTTTGAGGAAGATATTTGGCTTATGCGTAGGAGAACAAGATAAAGATCTCCCACAAGTTTGGATGTACCCGCGAAAAATGCACCAACTCTCGATGTGAGAAAGGGCAAAGAAAAGTACCGAAGAGGCTAGCAATATGGTGGTGGAAGTGCCATGAAAACCGCAGTTTTAGAACTCACAAGTAAAAAGATTCCAAATAAAAATATGATCATGCAAGGCATAATGCAAATTAGTCCTAGGGGTGATGTGGCAAATGAACAAGTTACTGTTGGGGACCCGACCGTAGCGCATAACATAAAGTCATTACGGTTGCTTTAGGCAAATAGAAGTCATATACCATTATGCAATCAACTGGAAATTTAAGTGTGGCACAGTTTTCAAGTTTCTCTAGACCAACCATTTAATCATTCCACTTTACTAAACCATCATGTTTAGCATTAAGCAAATTAATATCTCAAAACAACATCAATGATTCAAGTGACACAATTTAATGATATACAAGATTATGAATCATTTAGTTATACCATCTACCACATTTAGCATTTTCTGTTCTCAACCAAACACCAATCAACTTATTTAAAAGATAAACTCTCCAAATAAGTAAACAATGAGATATGAGAGTATTATAACAAAGCTAACAACTCTAACAAGAGATGCATGAAAAAGAAGAGCTAGAGAGCAAACAATAACATGAAAAGAATACTCAACGAATATAAGTGAAAAATACGAGTATTCATAAGAAAAAACGGAGCGTGTCTCTTTCCCACACAAAAAATGCTAGGATTCATTTTATTCAGAGAATGAAAATAACAAAAACAAAAATAAAAACAAATAGACGCTTCAAGATAAGCACATAAGATGTGACGGAATTAAAATATAGTTTCACTAGAAATGACCTGATAGTTTGTCGATGAAGAAGGGGATGCCTTGGGCATCCCCAAGTTTTGACGCTTAAGTCTTCTTGAATTATATTGGGGTGAACCACCAGGGCATCCCCAAGCTTTGGCGTTACTATCCTCTTAATCACATTATATCATCCTTCTCTCTTGATCCTTGAAAACTTCCTCCACACCAAACTTAGAGTAACTTCACTAGAGGGTTAGTGCACAAAAAATTATGATATTCTGTAGTAACACAATTTCTACCAATGCTACTGGACATTAGCAACAGCTACTTATACTTAATAGGATAAAAATATCAAATCAAAATAGCAAAAGAGGCATTGCAAAAGAAAATGGCAGAATCTATCACAAACAGAATAGTCCGTAAAGACGAATTTGTTCGAGGCACTTAACTTCCTCAGATCAGAAAAATCAAAACTAATGAAAGTTGGGTATACATCTGAGGATTGCGCATTAAAAAGAGCAGATTTTTCTGACGTTCCAGTGAATTTATATGAATTTAACGGTGGACACCAGAAATCTGTTTCAGCACAGAATTGAATTTTAACATCAACTTTCGACTAGAGGCTTAACTTGACACAACATTGCGATAAAATTAAGATACAAAGGAGTTGCTACATAGGTAGGACAAGTCCTTGACACAAGAAAAATAAATTAAAATGACAGGAAATAAAAGTGGGTTGTCTCCCATAAGCGCTTTTGTTTAACGCCTTTGAGCTAGGCACAAAGTAAAACTCAAGTATTATCAAGAGATGAAGCATCAACATCAATAACTTCCTCCAAAACATGGTTGGTTGTAGTAGATGTTTTTGGTATCCACAAGTACGTCCTATTATGTAAACCTTCACTTTTAGGCATATTGGGAGGTATGGGTTTGGGAATATAAATGAACTTTTGCTCCCTTCCTACAAAAGCCTTTTCTCTCTTAGTTTTAATAAAAGCAAATGTTGAACCCAAAGTTTCCATAACATCTTCTAATTCATCAATTCTATGATTATGAGTATCAAGGGTGTTGCCAGTTTCTAAAGCAGTTATTCTTCCATTAATGGCATCTATTGATTCATTACCCTTGCTAGCATTTTCAAGAAAAGTTTTCTCCATAGAATCCAACCTTTTAATTATATCTTCCAAAGTGATCTCAGTTTTAACTTCTTTAGTAAGGGGTGGTGATCCTACCAAACTTTCAATTAAATTGCAGGCTTCAAAAGCAGGTGTTCCAAGAAAGTTACCCCCCGTAAGAGTGTCAAGAACAAACCTATACCAACAAGAAATACCAACATAAAAATTCCTAAGGAGGATTAAAGTGGAGTGTTTCTTAGTGCATTTTTTATGAGCATCGTTTATCCTATAGCATGCATCTTTTAAACTTTCTCCTCCTTGTTGTTTAAACGAACGAACTTCAACTTAAGGACTACCCATTTTCACCAAACTTTTATGAAACCGAAATAACAATATTAAATAAAATATTACAAACCAAAATAAAAAAAGCAACAAAACTGAAAATAAAAGTGCAAACCGAAATAAGAAAAGTAATGCAAGTAGCTATTTTTTTTGTATTTTTGATATTAAGCAAACAAAACAGTAATAAAAATAAACTAATCAAGACAATTACAAAATAAAAATATTGGAAGTGTGAAAACTCCCCTTATAGTGAAACCTTCAAATTTCCCCGGCAACGGCGCTAGAAATTCTTGATGCACTGCACGGGCGTGTGGTTGGGAAGACCCCAAGAGGAAGGTGTGAAGTAGCGCAGCAACAAGATTTCACTCAGTTATGAAACCAAGGTTATCGAACCAGTATGAGATGAATGTTCCCTCGAGGTTGTTGGCGGCGACGTTGACACGGCGCAATACCATCGTCAGCAGCGAACGTCGAGCCTGCACACAAACAATCAAGATACTTTGACCCAACTTAACAGTGAGGTTGTCAATCTGAATGGCTTGCTGTAACAAAGGATTAAACGTATGTGTGGAAGAAAGATGTATGTTTGCAGAAAGTAATAGGTTTGCAGTTGTGGTTTATAAGATTAATGAGAAGGACCGTGGTAAACAAATTACAGTTAGGCAATTGACAGAATAATGATGAGCAACCCAATGCATATACAAATGATATGGTGTCTAGTGTGAGATTCATTCGGACATTACAACAATATACATAGACCGTTCCAACCGCATCTCTGACTAATAATGCACCTTCCTGCTAGCGTTCACACCCCTTAAGTATTAAGTTGCATGCAACAGATTATCGCCTTAAGCACTGTGTGTAAAGTAAGTAAGTAACATCATTCTTCGACAAAGTATTACTGTTTTATCCCTAGTTGGAACACTAGATCTATAACCTTAGAACTTTCTGTCACTTCCCCAGATTTAATAGAGATATCAACCCACTATCGAGCATAAATACCCCCTCTTGGAGTTACGACCATCTACTTGGCCAAAGCACACACAAGTAATAGAGAGCATGTAATATCAATAAATAGCACACACATGATATATTATGAAGCAATAACTTTAGTACTCAATATTCATCACCCCAGCAAACACAACATGGAGAGTTACATAAATATGATCTTGATCATGATAGGCAGCTCGCAAGATCTAAACATGATAGCACAAGAGGAGAAGACAACCATATAGCTACTGATATGGACCCGTAGTCCAAGGTAGACTACTCATGTGTCAGTCCGGAGGCGGTCATGGAGACGTAGAGGCCTCCGGGGTCGATTCCCCCTTCCGGCAGGGTGCCGGGGAGCAGTTCTGATCTCTCCCGAAGTGATGTTGACGACGGCGGCGTCTCGGGACCCGTGGAGGAAAAAGAGATTAACCGTATCGAGTTTTTAGGTCAGGGAGGTATTTATGGGCGAAAGACCTAGGTCGGTGGGCGCACGAGGGCGCCACATCACCTCCTGGCGCGGCCAGGATGGGGCCCGTGCCAACAGGCGGTGTGGGCTCCTCGCGGCCCCTCTTCGTTTTGTATTCGGTTCCTCGTGACGAAAATAATCCAAAAATAATTCCAGGTTGATTTATTTCCAATTTGGCGGATATTTACTTAAGCACTTTTCTGAAACCAAAAACAGCAGAAAACATGGAACTGACACTGTGACATCTTGTTAATAGATTAGTCCCAAAAAATTCATAAAACTATATAAAATGCATATAAAACATGTAATAACATGATATAACATAGCATGGAACATAAGAAATTATGGATACATTGGAGACGTATCAGGTATCTCCGCCCCAATTAACACGTCGTTAACACTGAATTAACTGAATTAACACTGAATTGACTGAATTAATTAACTGGATTTACATTAACGTAACTAACAATTTATTGATTAGTATGTCATTTTTTAGTGAAACTGCTACTACTAATTGAAACTCGATTTATAATAGGATTCATAACTCGATTTGAAAACTGAAACTCGATTTATAACTCGAATTGAAACTGGTACTACTAACTGAAACTCGATTTATAACTTGAGTATGACAATATTAGGATTATATTAACAATTACAAAAGATTAGCAGTGCCTGCAGCACTGCTAGTACGCTGACGGCGGCCTAATACTACTACTAATCAGTAGCAGTGCAACTAATGCACTGCTCCTGCTACTACAACGATCACCGAGCGCGGCTCCTACGTGCGCTGCCTCTTGGGCGGCGGTTCGTCGTTGGAGGAGGAGTCGTCTTCCTCCTCCTTCTCCTCCTCCTCCACGCCGTTGTCGTCCTTCTCCTTCTCCTCATCGCCGTTGATCAACTCCGGGGCAGAGTCCTCCTCCTCGGACACGTCATGATCGTCGGTGTCATCGTCGCTGGAGTCAGAGCCGGAGCCGCCTCTCTGGTCGGCGTCGGACCCCTCACCGTCGTCGTCGGTGCCGGAGCCGCCGCCGTTCCCGTGGCCCTCCTCCCACCACTCGATCAGGTTCCCCTCCCCGTCGGAGTCGCTCGGGATTGCTGGGTTCTGCCACCAATGCTCGTCGTCCGACGACGTTGTTGTTTGAGAGAAGTGGTGGTTGGAGTTTTTCACAGAAAAGAGACAATGGAGAGAAGAGCGAGTGAACAGCAATGCCAATGCATATTGTTTTTTTTTAAAAACTTTATGACAGTAGGGGGTTCCCCCTACTGCCCCCCCCCCCCCGCCCAACATAATATAAATTAGATCAAAGGCCTGTACATAATTACAACTGAAGGTGGCTGATGAGCCAACCTAAAAAGAGGAACTAAAGCTACTGGAAAAGTAAACTAGAGATTATTAGAGAAATTTACAATGAATTTCTGCAAATCTATCTTGGTCCTATGAACCAAAAGAGCAAAATCTGAAGAGAATCTTCGCTTCCAGGATTGAATATCTGGGTTTATTCCATTGAAAACCAAGTCATTCCTTTCCTTCCAAATACTCCAAGCTCCCAGCATGAATGTTTCCAAGAACAAAGGTTTGTTATAATTCTTTTTGGCAAAACATATTAGATCAAGAAGACTAAAATGAGGATCCCAGTTGATTTGTAGTGTTGACCAGCAATTTTTCCCAAATGAGCACTCAAAGAACAGGTGCTCTATTGTTTCTTCAGTCAGATCACTACACATTGGACAATGTATATCACCTTGCAAGTTAAAATGCTTCATGTTTAACAGATTCCTTGTGTTTAGCCTGTCTGCGAATAATAACCAGCAAAAGAATTTTATCTTGGGAGTACATTGTGATTTCCAAATCCATTTAAAAGCTGCATGAGGAAAGACATCTCCGAAACAGTATTGATAATATTTTCTTGATGTGTACATTTGTCCCCAAGGATAGCACCACTTGTCCTTGTCAATATCAATTAGTGCCAGTGAAGATGAATCTTGTTGCAAGTTTCTTACTTCCTCCATTGCTTCAGGTGACAGAGGCGGGTTAAAGTTATGAGCAAGAGTCGTGGCTCCCAAGAAATGCCTCACTGAGATGTCTTCATCTTTGCAGAATGAAAAGGCCCGTGGATATTTTTCACAAGCAGTCTGGTCTAGCCAAACATCTTTCCACATTAGAACAGATTTACCATTTCCCACCGAACATGTAGCAATGCCTCTGAAGATAGGACTTAATTTCAGTACACTTTTCCACCAGAAGGATCCACATGAGTCAAGTGCATGTGGTACTTTTTCAGTATAGTATGCATTCCAAAGTAAGGTGACCCAAGGCGTGTCTGCCTTATTATAAAACTTATCCAGAAATTTCAGCAGTAAAGCTTCATTTTGGATTTTCAGGTTTAAGACTCCCAAGCCTCCTTTCTTTTTAGGCATACAAACTCTGTCCCAAGCAACCAGGTAACTTTTTTTGACCCCTTGTTCTGTTTTTTATCCCATAAGCATTGCTTTCTTATTTTTTCCATGTGTTCTAGTATTTGTGGTGGGATTTCCAAAGAGCACATGGAGAACATAGCAATTGAGGCCAGCAAGGCCAACATAACAATCAAGATACTTTGACCCAAATTAACAGTGAGGTTGTCAATCTGAATGGCTTGCTGTAACAAAGGATTAAACGTATGTGTGGAAGAAAGATGTATGTTTGCAGAAAGTAACATGTTTGCAGTTGTGGTTTATCAAATTAATGAGAAGGACCGTGGTAATCAAATTACAGTTAGGCAATTGACAGAATAATGATGAGCAACCCAATGCATATACTAATGATATGGTGTCTAGTGTGAGATTCATTCGGACATTACAACAATATACATAGACCGTTCCAACCGCATCTATGACTAAAAATGCACCTTCCTGCTAGCGTTCACACCCCTTAAGTATTAAGTTGCATGCAACAGATTATCGCCTTAAGCACTGTGTGTATAGTAAGTAAGTAACATCATCCTTCGACAAAGTATTACTGTTTTATCCCTAGTAGCAACACTACATCTATAACCTTAGAACTTTCAGTCACTTCCCCGGATTTAATAGAGATATCAACCCACTATCGAGCATAAATACCCCCTCTTGGAGTTACGAGCATCTACTTGGCCAAAGCACACAAGTAACAGAGAGCATGTAAGATCAATAAATAGCACACACATGATATATTATGAAGCAATAACTTTAGTACTCAATATTCATCACCCCAGCAAACACAACATGGAGAGTTACATAAATATGATCTTGATCATGATAGGCAGCTCGCAAGATCTAAACATGATAGCAAAAGAGGAGAAGACAACCATATAGCTACTGCTATGGACCCGTAGTCCAAGGTAGACTACTCACGTGTCAGTCCGGAGGCGGTGATGGAGACGTAGAGGCCTCCGGGGTCGATTCCCCCTCCCGGCAGGGTGCCGGGGAGCAGTTCTGATCTCTCCCGAAGTGATGTTGACGACGGCGGCGCCTCGGGACCCGTGGAGGAAAAAGAGATTAACCGTATCGAGTTTTTAGGTCAGGGAGGTATTTATGGGCGAAAGACCTAGGTCGGTGGGCGCACGAGGGCGCCACATCACCTCCTGGTGCGCCCAGGATGGGGCCCGTGCCAGCAGGCGGTGTGGGCTCCTCGCGGCCCCTCTTCGTTTTGTATTCGGTTCCTCGTGACGAAGATAATCCAAAAATAATTCCAGGTTGATTTATTTCCAATTTGGCGGATATTTACTTAAGCACTTTTCTGAAACCAAAAACAGAAGAAAACAGGGAGCTGACACTGTGACATCTTGTTAATAGATTAGTCCCAAAAAATGCATAAAACTATATAAAATGCATATAAAACATGTAATAACATGATATAACCTAGCATGGAACATAAGAAATTATGGATACATTGGAGACGTATCAGGTATCTCCGCCCCAATTAACACGTCGTTAACACTGAATTAACTGAATTAACACTGAATTGACTGAATTAATTAACTGGATTAACATTAACGTAACTAACAATTTATTGATTAGTATGTCATTTTTTAGTGAAACTGCTACTACTAATTGAAACTCGATTTATAATAGGATTCATAACTCGATTTGAAAACTGAAACTCGATTTAAACTCGAATTGAAACTGGTACTACTAACTGAAACTCGATTTAGAACTTGAGTATGATAATATAAGGATTATATTAACAATTACAAAAGATTAGCAGTGCTGCAAGCTAGTACGCTGACGGCGGCCTAATACTACTACTAATCAGTAGCAGTGCAACTAATGCACTGCTCCTGCAACTACAACGATCGCCGGGCGCGGCTCCTACGTGCGCTGCCTCTTGGGCGGCGGTTCGTCGTTGGAGGAGGAGTCGTCTTCCTCCTTCTTCTCCTCCTCCTCCACGCCGTTGTCGTCCTTCTCCTCGTCGCCGTTGATCAACTCCGGGGCAGAGTCGTCCTCCTCGGACCCGTCGTGATCGTCGGAGTCGTCGTCGCTGGAGTCAGAGCTGGAGCCGCCTCTCTGGTCGGCGTCGGACCCCTCACCGTCGACGTCGGTGCCGGAGCCGCCGCCGTTCACGTGGCCCTCCTCCCACCACTCGATCGGGTTCCCCTCCCCGTCGGAGTCGCTCGGGATTGCTGGGTTTTGCCACCAATGCTCGTCGTCCGACGACATTGTTGTTTGAGAGAAGTGGTGGTTGGAGTTTTTCACAGAAAAGAGACAATGGAGAGAAGAGCGAGTGAACAGCAATGCCAATGCGTATTGGTTTTTTTTAAACTTTATGACAGTAGGGGGTACCCCCTAGTGCCCCCCCCAACATAATATAAATTAGATCAAAGGCCTGTACATAATTACAACTGAAGGTGGCTGATGAGCCAACCTAAAAAGAGGAACTAAAGCTACTGGAAAAGTAAACTAGAGATTATTATAGAAATTTACAATGAATTCCTGCAAATCTATCTTGGTCCTATGAACCAAAAGAGCAAAATATGAAGAGAATCTTCGCTTCCAGGATTGAATATCTGGGTTTATTCCATTGAAAACCAAGTCATTCCTTTCCTTCCAAATACTCCAAGCTCCCAACATGAATGTTTCCAAGAACAAAGGTTTGTTATAATTCTTTTTGGCAGAACATATTAGATCAAGAAGACTAAAATGAGGATCCCAGTTGATTTGTAGTGTTGACCAGCAATTTTTCCCAAATGAGCACTCAAAGAACAGGTGCTCTATTGTTTCTTCAGTCAGATCAGTACACATTGGACAATGTATATCACCTTGCAAGTTAAAATGCTTCATGTTTAACAGATTCCTTGTGTTTAGCCTGTCTGCGAATAATAACCAGCAAAAGAATTTTATCTTGGTAGTATATTGTGATTTCCAAATCCATTTAAAAGCTGCATGAGGAAACACATCTCTGAAACAGTATTGATAATATTTGCTTGATGTGTACATTTGTCCCCAAGGATAGCACCACTTGTCTTTGTCAATATCAATTAGTGCCAGTGAAGATGAATCTTGTTGCAAGTTTCTTACTTCCTCCATTGCTTCAGGTGACAGAGGCAGGTTAAAGTTATGAGCAACAGTCGTGGCTCCGAAGAAATGCCTCACTGAGATGTCTTCATCTTTGCAGAATGAAAATGCCCGTGGATATTTTTCGCAAGCAGTCTGGTCTAGCCAAACATCTTTCCACATTAGAACAGATTTACTATTTCCCACCGAACATGTAGCAATACCTCTGAAGATAGGACTTAATTTCAGTACACTTTTCCACCAGAAGGATCCACATGAGTCAAGTGCATGTGGTACATTTTCAGTATAGTATGCATTCCAAAGTAAGGTGACCCAAGGCGTGTCTGCCTTATTATAAAACTTATCCAGGAATTTCAGCCGTAAAGCTTCAATTTGGATTTTCAGGTTTAAGACTCCCAAGCCTCCTTTCTTTTTAGGCATACAAACTCTGTCCCAAGCAACCAGGTAATTTGTTTTGACCCCTTGTTCTGTTTTTATCCCATAAGCATTGCTTTCTTATTTTTTCCATGTGTTCTAGTATTTGTGGTGGGATTTCCAAAGAGCACATGGAGAACATAGCAATTTAGGCCAGCAAGGAGTTTATCACAGTAACTCTTCCACTGTAGGTCATCGTCATGAAGTTTGCTGACATTTTTCTTTCCACTCTATCAACAAGTGACATCATCTCTTGAAATGTTGGTTTGGTGGTACCCAGATGTAATCCTACATAGGTTAAGGACATTGTACCAAAATTTCAGCAATTGAAAGTGCCCTTTCGTTAGTACTGTTAATGGGTATCAAGAATGATTTTGTGTAATTTATATGTAGCCCAGTTGAGGTAGCATATTTATTGCCACTTGAGTATTACAAGCTTTCATTATAATTAGAGTTTCCTCTGCATATTGAACCACTGGAAAATCCATACCAAAATCTGGTGAAAAGGGAGCCTGCAGAATATTATCTCTGAACGCCTTGTTAATTGCACTCTGAAGAATATCTGCTGCTCGGACAAATATGAGAGGAGAAAGAGGATCTCCCTAACAAACCCCTCGTTTGCGAAATCCAATTTAAGCAAAATGATTTCCTGTCCAGATTTTTCACACTGATGCAAAAATTCAAATGCCCATGCTAAGCAGTCCTGGATTGTTCTTCCTTTGAGAAAGCCATATTGATTTTTATGCACTAGTTTCAGTACTACCATTTGTAATCGTTTGGCCAACAGTTTTGTTATAAGCTTGAGGCAGCAATTTAACATAGTTATTGGCCTGGAATCATTAATTCCTTCAGGAGAAGCATTCTTGGGAATAAGCGTGATGTGGCCCATATTAATGCTTTCAAGGTTTAGGTCTCCTTTATGAAAATCAAAGCAAATTTTATAAACATCGTGCTTAATCATGTGCCAACAGCTTTTGAGAAATTGTCCATTAAACCCATCAGGCCCAGGAGCCTTATCACATGACATTGTTTGTACTACTTGATCAATTTCTTCTGTAGTGAAAGGTGCTGACAAATCTTTAAGTCCAGCCACTGGCTCAATGAGTGTACCCAGGTCAAAAAGCATTGGTGGATTAGAGCAGGAACCCAGTCTTTCTTTATAAGCATCAAATATCACCTTTTCTTTTGCTTCATGATTAGACACCACAATACCATCTGAATTAACCAATCTAGCAATATAGTTTTTCCTATATCTTTCAGTTGCATAGGCTTGAAAGAATTTAGAATTTTCATCTCCAAATTTTGTCCATCTTACTGTGCATCGCTTTTTCCAATACTGCTTTTAATATTCCAATAAACATAACAAGTGTTTCTTTAGGATTTTCCTGAAGTTGATCTCTGGTGGGGAAAGTGTCCTGGCATTTTCCAAATTATCCAGCTCCAACAAGGCTTTATTTGAATTGGCAATGCAAATAGCAAGCTTGGAAATTCCTTTACTCCACTTCTTGATATCATATCTGAGCCTTTTCATTTTTGCATTTAAATTTGCAGCACTATTATGTTTGTGAGTACTTTTCTGCCAGCTCTGTTGCACCATCTCCATAAACCCAGGGTGTGCAATCCAGTAATTTTCAAAACGAAAGACTTTACTCGCTGGTATCTTGGTCTTAATTTCTACAACCCAAGGGGTGTGATCAGAAATTGGTTTGCCTTGAGGCTCGAATGCAAACTTGTAAAGAACCAATCTAATTGTTCCAATAGTGGTTGTTCCTGCATGTTGCTCCAAGTGTATTTCCTTCCTTTAATAGGCAATTCCATTAAGTTTTGTTCCCTAATGAACTCATTAAAGGTTAACATGTCATTAACATTACCACCAGGCCTGTTCCGATTAGCTGGCGATCTAATGAAGTTAAAATCACCCAGGATTAACTAGTCTTCATCAGATGGAATATTTAATTGAAATAACGAGTCAACAAAAGAGTCATTCAAATCACCAGTACAGGGCCCATATATATTAACTAGTGTCTAGGACTACACCGACACCGTTGGGGTAAAGTGAACTGACAGAGCAAACTGTTCACAATGCATTGCCATTCCAGAAAACAGAGAACTATTCCTAATAATAATAATAATTACACCAGAAGCACCACACGAAGGCACATAAACAAAGTCATCAAATAGTTTAGGACAACAGGACTTAATAAAAGATATATCAATAAACTCCATTTTTGTTTCGTGAAGACAGATGATTGCGCACCCACTCAGATCAATAGCATTAGATAGTGCAAGCTACTTAGCTTTAGAGTTTAGCCCCCTAATATTCCAACACAAAACCAACCAGTGTTTTAAGAGATTCATTATTACAAGCCAAAAGTAATGATAAGGAGCTTAAGAATTAAATCCCAGTCTCCTCCTGGCTGTTCTCCCGCAGTAGATTCTCTGAAGATAGCACCACTGGTGCAATACCACAAAGGTTGACACCAATAGCCTGGATAGTTGCAAGATCAGTTGGAGGTGGGTCTGACTTCCTGGCAGGTTCATCATTGAAGCTAAGCATCACACCTGGCACCTTTCTATCTCTAACTTTGGATTTCTTCTTCTTAGCATCAAATACAACAGCTGGCTTGAAACCATTGTACCTGGTTGAACGAGTACTTCTTCTCACCATCGTGGTGACAGGTGGTGCCTCCCTCTTTTTGATCTGCTTAGTCACTTTTAGGGAGTCCGTTGTAGTTGACACTTCAGCAGTACAGTCTGTGCCAGCCCCTGCATCTGTAACCATAGGCAGTTCCTCGATAGTAACAATGTGCTTCTTCTGTGCTCTGCTATTCCAAAGATCAATTAATTCATAACACACAGACTTGCTAAGAATGAGCTTGGTGTCGAGGAAGTAGCTATTGTCTAGCTTAAGAGAAGAGTTTATCACATTGGCATACATGCTAGCATAGACTGAAGCCTTAGCAAAGAGGAACTCCTGTGGGCTAATGAAAGCATAGTTAAGCACAATCTCCTCTTAAGACGAAGAAGACTCAGAGTCCATACAGCATCATGATAGGCTTGCATAAGGCTATTTGTGGTGGTGTTTCTTGGTGGTGGGACCCCAGCTGAGAAAGAGACTCCCTGTTCTGCCAAAATGGATTGATAGTTGACCAGTGGAAGGTTTTCAGCAACAATTTCCACAGATGTTGCAGCACGCATCTGAACATGTTGCATCTCATTGTTGTTGTGGTTGTTCTGTTGCTGCTGCTCATTGGGGTTTTTATTAGTGAAGTGATAACTGCTCGTGATGAATTCACTGCCGCCGGCGTGTAAATCGATAACCGATCATGGGCACTGAACATGCGCATCTCTTGGTTTTCTTGCCAACGCAGTGTAACATGACAACACAATGCGCATTGGGATTTTATTCGCAATGATGACATCATGTGACCGCGCTTCACGTATAGTCGAAGTGACATGCCTGTAAATGTTTACCACGTCATCTGGTGCCCCTACACGTGTCGAACAGTTGATGCGCGTCGTCGTTCTGGTAAAATTTACTGCAGTTGGAGACGTGACGTTGTGAGACATCTACACGTATCAGAAGCATTTGTTGTGAGAACTGACGCGATTAATTTTCTTTTTACGTGCAAATATCTGGACACGAACTGAACGTTAACTACACGTATCGGTGCAATTTGCTTTTGTGAGGTTTTAGAAAATTTCATGTTGCAATTCCTAAATCACATTTCTCCAACCTTAGAACTTATAGTTTGAGTTATGAAATATCACATGATCTTTATGCCCTTCTCCTTTTGAATGTATGTAGACCATGGTTTTCAACTTGAGTCGTTAATATATGATATAAGACGACTATATGCGCTGGATTTTCTCTTTTTTTTTGACAATTTTTGAATATTTGAAGCTCATTTCAAATGTCGATCAAACTGCATCCGTCCGATTTCCTCTAGAAGGAATACGCATCCGTCTGATTTCATCCAGAGGGATCCGCGAGAAGCTCATTCTGCGATTTGATTGGACACGCACGTAGGACAAGAGCTGTACACCCGCTGGCGAGTGGACCCAACGGGGATTTTGGCTGCCCACCCCCATTTGCCTCAGTGACACAAAATGGGTATTTTGGCGCACCAAATGCGGATTTTGGCAAACCAAATGGGGATAGCCATGAGCTTGCTCAAATCTGCTTGAATCTATATAAATTTTCTAATTAGTCTAGACTCTCTGAAAAATGAGCTCCAAAGGTAGGATAAACAGACCCATTTCCAATTAAAAATGGTGGACTCGCCGAAAAATGTGTTTCAAATGAGCTTCAAAGGTAGGCTAAACGGCCTCATTCCTAAGAAAAAATGGTGGACTCGCCAAAAAATGTGTTTCAAATGAGCTCCAAAGGTAGGGTAAACAACCTCATTTCTAAGAAAAAATGGTGGACTCGGCGAAAAATGTGTTTCAAATGAGCTCCAAAGTTAGCGTAAACGGCACCATTTCTAAGGAAAAATGGTGAACTCGCTAAAAATGCGCTTCAAATGAGCTCCAAAGATAGGGTAAACGGCCACATTTCTAAGCAAAAATGGTGGACTCGTCGAAAAATGTGTTTCAAATAAGCTCCAAAGGTAGGGTAAACGGCCTCATTTCTAAACTGAAGTGGATTTACACACACAATTGAAAACGTCAAGCACAAGGACATTGCCCTTAATAAAGTAACTAATAACTAAAATAGATCAACAACTATTAACTAAATTGGCACTTGCCCTTGATAACGCAACTAATAACCAAAATGGACCATCACTCGTCCTCATCATCGGAAACCTCCACCCTCTCGGCCTTGCCCTTGCCCTTGTTATCGACATCTTCTGAGGCGTTGCTGTTCGACCCCGACCACATGTCCTCCTTCTTCCCCTGTCTCTCCGAGTAGATCTTGATCAGCCGTTGCTGCTCGGCGGCGGAATGCTTGGCAAGGTCCATGGCTTTCTGGTCTGCCATGGCCCAGGACAAAACCGGGTCCATCACCTCCGTGACGTCCTCCTTCCAGGCCATGGTCAAGTGCATACCCTGGTCGTCCCTGTCGTACTCGTCGGACAGATCGATGAAGGGAATGGGATTAGGAGCAATGGCCCTGCCCCTGCGCCCCCTTGGACTTGGAGCTCCCCGTCCCATGCCGCTTCCCTTGCTCGCCTCTTGCTCGATCTAGTAGTACGCGCACGCCCATGCCCACTCCCCATGTCGCTTCCCTCGCTCGCCTCAAGAAACCAAGGATAGGTGACGTGGCGGCGGCGACGGTTCGAGCTGGGAGTGGAGCTTCCATCACCACGATCCATGGAGATATAAGAGACTGGGCGAAGGTGTCTAGAAAAGGAAGAGGGGATTTTTGAGCGCAACGGGCAAAGTGATGGATCCTTTTAATGCCATCTGCGGTCTGGACGGAGTCACGGTTTAGACGGCAGTAATGACACCTGACATTAATTTAGCTCCAGACTGCTCAGCTTGGAGAAGGACAGAGTAGGCAAGAGAGACGCGAGGACGGCGGAGCAGATGCGCGTCCGGGCCGGCAGTGTAGGCGGAGAGGTAGGTTTTTGACGGCCAGGGGGGCACACCATTGAAGGCGCGGCGAGCACAGACATGGACACGCACGTACGGCTCCATGCATGCTCTCCACCGCCGCTGACCCCACTTGCATGTATGCTCTAAGGTCAAAGGGACGACCCCACTAGCCGACCCCACAAAATTCCAATCGAGCCGCGCTAGGCCGACCCCATCAAGCCAACCCCACTGGTTAAAGTAGGTTGACGAGAGGGATTCAAAACGTTTGGCCGATTTGCGAGCAAACCAGACGAGAGAAACAACGCGGATATGCCATAAACAGATAGAACTTAGAGATTCATGGCACATAACCAATTGTACCTAATTTTTATGTCGGAAGAAATTTGTGAAGATAAAATATCACAATATAATATCTCACGGTTGATATCATAACGAAGAAATGTTGTTTGGCAATAGAAAAAGGTTAATTTCCACTAGATTAAAGTTAGGTTATGACTATAAAGCCCACGCTTAAATTGCTAACTCCTAAATAATGCCTAATACAGTCAAGGTTTTGGTGGCTAAGAAAAAACCCAGGGTGATGTGTAACCCATGAGCACAAACTGTTACGACCACCTTAGCGACGATGATCACCGGTAATATACATGGCAGTCTTTATGAAGATCATGTATGGAAAGATATTTTTTATAAATTTAGCCGTACACTGTACACACGTATATGTACATGTGTTATACTTATACACATGTATATGTACATGTATTCTTATTTCCAAATTGTTATGAGACAAAAAAAATGATTCATAACAGTTATATCACGGGAGCTAGAAGAGTTTTTTCTCCGTAATTTGGCTACTAGAATAGCATGGAATTATAGGAATGAAGAACACGAGTCTCGTTGTCATTTGTTTTGAAACTCAGAAAGCACTGCAGATCAACAACTGGAATATTCATATGACAAATAGACCACAAGATACCGGAGGTTCTTGTTGGCCCTGCTGGCTAGTAGGGAAATGCTACTGCTGGCGAACAAAATTCTCTTACCGTTGGTGAACACCTGTTCACCAGAGGTGGTTTGCAGTGCTAGCACTTAGCGTTGGCGAACACCTGTTCACTAGCGGTAGTGGCGATTATTACCGTTGGCAAACGACAGCTATGTTCGCCAGCGACGGTAGAGCAGAGCGCTGGCGAACAAGCCGTGTTTGCCAGCGGCTCTATATCCGCTTGCTAAGATTTCTGATTTTTTTTTTAATTTAAAATATTGTATTACAGGATTATATATATATCAAAATTCCAGAAAGTGAACATACATAATTTTTGCAAGTTAAAAGTGTACATAATTTGAGAATGCCCAAATATTGATTCATCACATGTGCATTACAAAAATGTTCATCACCCATACATTACAAATATATTGTTCATCATGCACAACCATCACATAGACATATAAAACCTAGCTAGAGATGATGAGGGGATCACGGGGAAGTTGGTCTTCATCTTCTGTGGTCCAAGCTTCTAGCTTTCGGCTGCTCCTTCGGTTGCTCCATTCCTTCATCCTACTATATAGAACAATCTTCACGGATGGAGCAAGCGAGCCAAGTAGCAGAATGCACGAGATTTGCACTCATGCATAAATTGACTTACAAAGTGAGAAATAAACAAAATTGATGTTGTCAAGGTAAAGCATGCCTCATATAGTGAAACACACAAGCAATACTGAGAGTTTTGTTGAACCAAGTAGGAGGACACACAACTTATATGTGTGCATATTACAAGTTTCAATAAACTATCAGGATATCATATAGTTGAAGGGGTTCCGAGGAAGAAAATAATAATTTTCTAACGTACGAACACTGAAACTAGCCAGGAGCTATCTATCTAGTACATGTGATAACGGTGGCAGAACTGGTCACATACCTCTTGTAAACCGATAGCGGGGATTACGCTCCCGCACAACACTAGTGGAAAAAGGCTTATAGGTGGGATGACCCTTTGTGGCGCACCAGCAGCCCATGGGCCACAAAACTCTTTTAGTGGCGCACCACAAATGTGCGCCACGGATATCTGTGGCGCACAAAATAAATATGCGCCACTGATTATGTCATTTTTGTGGCGCACCAAGCAATATGCGCCACATAAATATGGTGGGCCCTGCCAGATTGGTCTGATTTTAGAAATCCGAGGCATATTCTGTGGCGCACAAAGCAAATGCGCCACAAATAGTTGATGTTCTGTGGCGCACCCTGTAGAATGCGCCACAAAAAGATGACATTTTGTGGCGCATGGATCTGGTGCGCCACATAATGTTAACTTTCGGTGGCGCATATGGAGCTGGTGCGCCACAGATAATTTTCGCGCCTTTTCTTTCCATTTTTCCGCCATTTTTCTGCTCTCCTCTTCCTACAAAATACCCCTCCGGTATGAGATTTGAAATTATAGATTTTCTGTCTAGCTAGGTGTGTAAGGATGGTTTGTGTTTGTCCTTACAATAAGTGTGTGTCTGGCGGGTTCCACAGTCTCGCCGCCGAGTATCTCGCGCGTATTTCCCATAATTTGCATGTTAAGGGTAGGAAAGTGTATCACGACGAACTTATTGAGGGTGACAGCCATCTCGCTTTGTTGGGAGACAAGTTTTGCAGCGCTGGGTATCCATATCGGACCCCTAACCAAATTTGTCGTGAATTGATTAGGATTCGAGTCAGGTTTAACAAAAAAGTTGACAAGGGCAAGTTCAAGACTCAATGGGATCTTGATTCATACGCCTAGTCTTACCGCTGGGTAGATGAGAGCGATGATTCCGATGACTTCATGCCGTCATCCAAGGCCCTGAAGTCAGAAAAAGCGTCAAAGGGGAAGGGCAAGAAGGTTGAATCGTCGTCCAAGAAGAAGAGTGTATCATCGTCAAAGGGCAAGGGCGCTGCATCAACGGATTGAGTTGTGTTGTGTATATTCAATTCATTTCAGCTATGTTATATCGTCAATTGAGTTGTGTTGTAATATCTTTGTGAACTGAATACATGAGTTGTGTGTTGTATATATATATCTTCATAATTTGTCATGTACGTGTTATATGTGATGTTGGTTTGAGTTGTATACTATTGAAGTTTGACATTTTCATAATATATCTTTGTACCAATTTAGTTGAAGTTTAACAATTGAATATGGTTTTTTATAATTAAGATTTTTTGATGTTGTTTATATATATTAATTTGTCGTGTGTTATATATAAGAATAGGTTTTTTTATAATTAAAATTTCATTAAATATTTTTCTGTGCCGCATGGTACCTATTTCTGTGGCGCATGCGGCCCAATTCTGTGGCGTGGGCAGCCCATGCGCCATAGAAAACCTAACCAATAAACCCCCCAAACCCTACCCCGCGCCACACAATCCTCTCGCGCTCCGCCGGCGCACCTCCTCCCGCTCGCAACGCAACTCGCCGTCGCCGGTCCTCCCGCCCGCGCCCTCGACGCCCTCGCGCGCACGGTCCGCCGTCGGCACGCCACCTCCCGCCCGCGCCCTTGACGCCCTCGACTTGCACGGTCCGCCGCCGGCGCGCCTCCTCCCTCCCGCGCCCTCGACGCCCTCGACGCGCACGGTCCGTCGCTCCAGCGCCCTCGACGCGCATGGTCTGCCGCTCCTGCGCCCTCGACGCGCACTGTCCGCCGCTCCCGCGCCCTCGACGCACGACAACTCCCTGAGGTGCTCGCTCTCCCTACTCCTTCCTCTCTCCATTACCACACCGAAGGTGTATGTGAAAATGCTCAAGTGAGTTTGTGCACTGTATTTGTATTTTTTTGTGTTGCAATTTAATTTGTGCTCAAGTGATATGTGTTGCAATTTAATATGTGAATTTGTGCACTGTTTTTTGCTTATGGCATGGTATGTGTAGCATTTTTTGCACTGAAGCAAGAATTTGAAAGCATTTAATCTGTCCAATATATGATATGTGTAGCAGTTTTTGCACTTAGCAAGAATTTGTGCTCATGTGTAGCATTTGAAAGCACTTTAGTAAGAATGTGTTATTTATTTTTGGCCGATGATTAAACAGATGGTTACGTGTTACATCCTTAGAGAGGTGTGACTGAAACATGTTGTCTGAACATATATGCAATGTTCATTCCACTTTGTTCACTGACGCCATCTCTAAATTTCATATGTGACTAATCAATTACATATGAGGCCTTGCTTGTTTTTTAATTATATTTTACTTTTTGTACTATTTACCATCTTATGATATGCCGATGATTAAAATGTTGTGTTACAGGTTTCAGGGGTGGGGCTAGTGAGCCTTATGATATTCATGAGTGCACATATCGTGTGCATCCTACCTGGCTCACTAGCTCCATCCCTAAAAGCATGTCACTTCTAATTATGAGTCCTTGCTTGTTTTTGTTGAGTGGTTTTTAACTTGCATTTTACCATCTTTCGTTATGATGATTAAAATGCTGTGACAACATGAAATCTCGAGATGGAGTAAGCGAGGCCAGTGTGATGCGACCCATGATGTTCTGGAATACACATTTTCTGCATCCCACTGGCTTTCGCTTACTCCGTCTCGGACCATTTGTGTGTTTCCAGTCTAATTAAGTATGAGGCAAATTTTTCTTTGGACCAAATTTAATATGACTAATTTTGGCAGATGATTAGATGGTTTCACGTTACATATTCAGTGAGGTGTGAGTGAACCATGTTGTCTGAACATATACGTAGTATTCATTTCACGTTGTTCGCTCACACCATCTCTGAAGCAATTCCATATGAGGCCTTGTTTGTTATTTTTCTTGACTGCCTTTTAATTAACTTGCATTTTACCTTCTTTTGATATACCAATGATTAAACCAATGTGACACTGTGTGATTTAGAGGTGGCTTCTCTGGAACTGGTGATGTGCACAAATATACATTTTCTGCATCTCACTGGATTTCAGACACGCCATCTCTAAATTTGTGTCCACAATATATGAGGCATGAGCTTATGTTGATATTATTTATTTGCATCTTGTTGTGTATAAGTTTTAAATTGTTGTACTAACTGCTTAACCTCCTCTTATGCATGTAGACAATGGCGCCACGCCGTCGCGGGCCGTCCGGCTTCCGCGGTGTTCGAGAGCGGCCCAACGGCACCTACTATGCCGAAATCCACGTGGGCGGATCTCGGCAGACGCTCGGGACGTACACCAAACCGGAGGAGGCAGCGCGTGCGTACAACACGGTCGCGTAGCGAGCTGAACTTCCCGGACTGTGAGGACATCGTGGAGGTGGAGTTCCTCGCACCACGGCCATCCCTCCTCACCAATGAAGATCGTCGCTACCACCGCCAGGTGCAGCGGCGGATCGACACCGCCGAGAACGACGAGGAGCTGATGCATCAGTGGAGGGAGGACTTCCCGGGTGACGTCGCCGCCGAGTTGGAGTTCTACAGGAACCTAAGAGAGCAAAGGAGGGCAGACCGTCACCGCCGTCGGGAGGCCGCCGAGAATGCCAACAAGGATGACTGGGACACCGATGACTCCAGGTGTTCCGACATCTTCTATAACACCAGCTCCGACGACGAGTAGTTTACTCGTGCGACTTGTTTTCTAGCTAGCTTAGCATTTATCTTGTTTAGGTTCTTACTACTTTGTATAAGACTTCTCTTAATTAGAACTATATATGTATGTGATAAGACTTCTCGGATTCGAATGAATGTGATATGTCTGTTCTAATTTATGTACTGGTTGAATATATATGTGTCAACTTGTAATGTATATGTATAAATTATGTATATATACCTATATTTGTACAGCAGGAATATTTTTTTCAAAATTCCTGTTATTTATTCTGTGGCGCATGCTTAAGTTTTTTTGTGGCGCATATATTTGTGTGGCGCATGTTAACCACATGCGCCACTGAAATATTTCTGTGGCGTAGCAAGAACGATGCGCCACAGAAGTGTTAACATTTCTGTGGCGCACTGAGGGGGTGCGCCACAAAAATATATTTTAGTGGCGAGATAACTGTGGCGCACCCCTCATTTTCCTGCATGCGCCACAGAAAGGCTAAAGGGTGCGCCACAGGTAAGCTTTTTTCCACTAGTGCAAGCGTTGCCGATGAAGCCGACGTAGCCGACCTCAAGGTTGCGGAGAACTTGGCGTGACGAAGTAGACGATGACGCGGCAATGTCGATGATGACCTGGTGTCGACGGGGACGGGGCGTGCCCAACAGAGGGGGGCGGCGCCGGCGGCTGGGATAGGGGGCGCCGGCGGCAGGGCAGCGGCAGGCTGCGGCGGTGGCGAGACGACGTCGCCCAGGCACCTCAAATGTGGCGTCTCCGAGTACTCACAAGCATACAGAGCTTTACAACAACCCCCGGTCACTTAGATCCAGCTGAGATCGCAGGAGTAGAACTTTTATGGAATCCCGCAGGGCAATGGCACCCACCGGTATAGCTTCGTGAGAGAGAGAGAAAGAGAAGCGGGCAGAGAATTAACTCAAGCCGGCATATACAACATTAATTGTATTTTTAGATGTATTTAATTCAATTAATATGCCTTGCTATATAAAGGGGGAAGGGGGTGTGCAAACCCATTGGCTCCCCCATGTGGGACTAAACAAAATCAAGGAAAATGAGGGGGGGGGGGGGGGTTTCGGCCGGCCAAGGCCTAGCCGAAGTGGCCATGGGCCGCCCTTCCTTCTTTGGTGCGGCTCCCCCCACATGGGCCTTTCTTGGCCCATTAAGTGGGCTGCCCTCTTTTTCCTTCTTTTTAATTAATATTAAATTAATATAAATTATACTTAATTCATAATTAATATATTTGCATACTATTTAATCTCCCGTGACCCCGAAATATTTTCCGGACCACCTGAACATCTTTCGGACATTCCCGGAACCATTCCAGACCTTACCGGAACCCCTTCCGAAACCCCTCTGGATTATTTCTCTCTCTCCATTCACTTCCTATATAATTCCAAAACTATCTCCAAGTGTCGTTAAGACCTTAAGTCTTGTTACTCTACGGCTCGAGAATACTCCAGACATGGATGCCTGTGACGGTCCCTATGCATTATACGAATATCGTCGTTGATCCATAAACATGATATTCATTCCCTTTGTTTCTATGATACTACCTTGTCCGAGATATGATCGTAGACATCCGATGCCCTGCTGTATCTCGTTACCGACAAAGGTTAATAACTCGTCTGTGATATTACATCTCCATGACCTAGTCATAAGCTGCGCAGCTATATAGACTTAATCTCACCGAGTGGGCACAGAGTATCTTTCCATTACGCGAATGAACAAATCCTGCTCTTGATTCATTCGTCTCAACATACGCTTTCGAGATACACAAGATAGACAACTTTATTGTCATGCTATATGAGACACAATGTTTGATGCACTTAGAGTATCCTATGGAGCAGCAATAAATATCATCTCACGGTCTAAGGAATAAGCTACCATATTACTCTCTATTGCAAATGATGAAATGATGACCCACAAGTATAGGGGATCGCAACAGTCTTCGAGGGAAGTAAAACCCAAATTAGTGATTCGACACAAGGGGAGCCAAAGAATATTTACAAGATTTAACAGATGATTTGTCAGATCAGCTGCACCTGTGAATAGACTTGCTCGAGACAGATTATCAGTAGCAACAGTTTTATAATAGTGACAGTAGTGAAAGAACAGCAGCAGTAGAAGCAAGACAGCGACTGTGATTGCAGTAGACACCAGGATTAAAATACTGCAGGCATATGGACAGATGTACGGGCGTTGCACGGATAGGATAATTCTTGTAATATCATATCATAGGCAATTGCAGATAAATAATATAAAGCATCCAAGTATTAACTAATCATAAGCATGTATTCCAATTTAGTTGTGCGTGCTCGCAATGAGAAACTTGCACAACATATTTTGTCCTGCTAGCCCGTTTGGAACGGGGCCTCTAGGGAAACTACTGACAATTAAGGTAATCCTTTTAATAAAGTACCGGAGCAAAGCATTAACATTCCGTGAACACATGTGATCCTCACATCACAGCCATTCCCTCCGATTATCCCAATTGTTGTCACTTTGGGGCCATCGCTTCCGGACAATAATATGTGTATACAACTCATAGACCTGATCTTAAACAATAATTATTCTCATGATACAATAATATGTTCAGATCTAAAATCATCGCACTCGGGCCCTAGTGTCAAGCATTAAGCATAACAAGTTGCAACAATGACGCAAACACCGATAACGGATACTAGGCACCATGCCCTAACGATATTACAGCTATTACTTGAATGATCTCATCCAATCCCTACCATCCCCTCAATCCTACAACGGTGGATTACTCACACATGGATGGGGGAAACATGGATGGTTGATGGAGAGGCGTTGACGATGACGATGGCGATGATCCCCTTCGATTCCCCGTCCCGGCAGGGTGCCGGAACAGAGACTTCTGGTCCCCGAACTAGGGTTCGCGGTGGCGGCGGCGTACGGAGATGTTTCTGGGGAAAGAGGATACCCCCCGCGCGTTTTTAGGTCAGAAGGGTTAAGTAGCCGCGAGGTGGTCACGAGGGGGTGAGCGAGATGGCCCCACCCCCTGCTGGCGCAGCCAGGTCCTTGCCGCGCCAGGAGGCAGTGTTGTGGCCTCATCGCTCCCCTCCGTTTGATCTTCGTGGTTCCTGGACTCTTCGGGTGAGAAAACGACTCCCAGGTGTTTTTCGGGGTTTTTCCATAAAGTTGATATTTCTGCACAAAAACGAGAGACCAGGGTAATTCTACTGAAAACAGCGTTAGTCCGTGTTAGTTGCATTCAAAACACACAAATTAGAGGTAAAACAACAGCAAAAGTGTCCGGGTAAGTAGATACGTTTTGGACGTATCAACTCCCCCAAGCTTAGCTTATTGCTTCTCCTCAAGTAATTCAGTTAACAACTGAGTGCGATAAAAGAACTTTCACGAACTAATTTGCACATGTGATGTAAATATTCTCATTATGAGGACAAATGCTTAGACTATTCATAATAAGTCATATATAAACGGTGTCACCCAATAGTTATGTAGACCATGAAAAGATGCCAATTATACCGATGATAAATAACATGAAACATATCAATTCACAGGATTGCAAGGCTCATAAGAAAGTATGATAAAGTGGTATCTCGCTTGCCCGAATGGAACAACAAAACATAAATGCCCAGGCACCTCTGAGTTTCAAGGGAAGACTAGAGATAAAAATATCAAAGATAAAAGCATCAAGATTACACCGCAGTTAACATATTAAGGAACAAGCACATAAAACTAAGAATGACAATTATGCTCTCAAGAAGGTTCTCAAAGAAGGATGGTGACTCAACAGTAAGTAAAAGATATGCCCTTCACTGAGGGAAGTAGGGATTCAACATGTGCTAGAGCTTCTTATCATTTTTAAAACAGATGTAAAATTGTTTTTGAGTGGTGGTTGTTTGGTCAACGAATGACAATAGAGTTCTTGTTATCTTCCATACTAAGCAAGTTGAGAGCGGTTCCGAATTATTTTTAAAACAAAGCACTTATAATATGCATCTTTATATTCATTTTTATAGGTTGGCACTCCTCCCAACCTTGCTAACATAACCATGGCTAACCGAATCCTTGGGTGCCCACCAAACAATCTCAAACCATGGAGGAGTGCCCATTTTTATTTTCTCAAATCTTTTTGATATTACAATGGTCTAACCAGCCCTTTGCACAATTAGTGACAAGCTGATGTAGATGCAAGTCAATTACTTAATTAGTATGGAAGATAACAAGCCCAACTACTACTTCCTCATGAGTCCAAAACAGTGGCACAAATTGAGAAGTGTTTGAAGGTTTAAAGGTAGCACATGCGAATTTACTTGAATGCTTTGAAATGCCATGCATAGGTGTTTATGGTGGACTCTTTGGAATAACTTGGTTTCCAGGGATTTGGAAACACAAGCATTTTCATCTTAGTACAAGTGGAGGCTAGCAAAAGATGGGAAAGCGACAATTCAAGAGAGCAATAACCGTCATAATCATGCTTGCGTCGAAATAGAATTAACAGAGGCATAAAAATGATACTAGAACTCTGAGGCAAAATATGTCATCAAGGCTTAATTGACTTTTTATTGTCAGTCATAACATGTGTAAACATGTTCCATGTCAATTCAAATGAATTACTCAGAGGAGGATACCACAATGTCATATTCTATTATGAGCAAAACAATGCATGCAAATATCCATAGAAACATGACATCCATCATAAATAAATTGGAAACGATCATAGAGAACACAAACTACTAAGCGTCCACCAACCGATATAAACCTTATGCAAACCATCTAAGCATGCTCACATGAATGAGTATATGTACAAAACTGAGAAATAAATAGAGTTCATTACCAGCCTCTTACCCAACTCGAATTGTCATAGATCATCATAATTGCCTTATAACTTGTGTGCTTGAAAGATATGAAATAATAACTAAGCTCCAACTGAAGGTAATGACCTATGAAACAAACTACACAAAACCAAAGAGAAACAGCAAATATTTTTGGGTTTTCGGATTTAGGAACTAAAAACAGAACAACCAGCAAAGACGAATTTTTTTGAGGACCTTAACATGCCCATATTAGATAACTCAAAACTAATAAATTTTGTGTACACATCCAAGGAACATGCACACAAAATTTCAGGTCATTGCGATGTTTCTGTGAAAAGTTACGAATTAAACGGTGGACAACATAAATCTGTCCCTGCGCGAAACAGCACAGACCAAAGCAAAATATTTTTGTGTTTTTGCATATTGAACTGAAATAAATACTAAGCATATCAATACTAGATAGTTAAACAAACCAGCAAGATAAATAAGAAAAATATTTTTGGTACTTTTGAGTTTATGGAAAGCAAACAAAGCATGAACAAATGAAAGAAAGAAAAGTAAAACAAAACATGGATATACAAAGTACCGAATGATAATGATATGTAAATGAGTGTGCTATCGGTATACCTCCCCCCAAGCTTACGCTTTTGTCCTAAGTGGAGATCATCCCCAAGGTGAATAATGGCCCCAACTCGGTGGGTTAGGCCCCGTGTAGTCGTACTCCGCATTGGCTGCGGTGGAGAAAGATCCCGAAGGTCCTGCATACCCCGGATCCGGGTACACGAAACTAGCTGTCTCCGGGGGCTGAATGAAACCACCCCTATACTCGTCATCATTTCCCCTAGTATCTGGGCCGGGCTGCTTCTCACGTGTGTCAAGTTCAGCCTCTGAGACTGATAAGTTCTCCCTACCAACAAGGTTAAGCAGAGGTGCAGGCAAGATAACAATTTTATCGATGGTGGGCACTGTAAAATGCTTCCTCCTCGGAAAAGTTATGGTGTAAGGGGGAAAATGCAAGTTACCATCTTCAGCAATAAATTCATGTTTCTTCATTGAATCAATATCAAGTTTTTCTATAGGCAGCTGAAAATCAAAAGGATGGGCCTCCAAACAATGCAAAGCTAGCAATCGTGAAGCGACTAGTCCTCCACAAATTCCTCCCCCTCTTGCGTTTAGTAGGAAGACGGTGAGCAATCAAAGCACCCAAGTTATAAGTTCTATCACTATGCAAAACAGCAAATAGAAAAGCTAAATCAGACAAACCTAATTTACTGGCTGTCCTTCTAGCTAGAACACATTTAGCAATGAAGTATGCAAAATAGCAAAGGGAAGGAAGATGAGTACTCCTAATTTTACCATCCTCCCTAGAGAAACTCCTCATATAGCAAATCTCTTCATACAAGTTCATGAATGGCCTTGGGTTCCCTTTCAGTTTCTCTAATGATCCTCCATGTGGAACTCTCATAGCCGAACAGAAAACACCAAAAGGCAAATCCACAGATTTGTTGTAAATCTTATAATGCACGGTGGGGTTAGATGAGTTCAAATTGTAGCGGACATCCTGCACCACCGACATAGACAACATAGCATATTGGAAAGGTTGATCCTCAAGTTAACGTTCCAACCCTGCATTGGATAAGAGAGTATGGAAATCGTGTGCAATCCCTGCAACCTCCATGAATTGTGAGCATGGGTAGATAGCAGGGTATACTCCTTCTTTCGTACGAACTTTCATCTTCCCTTGCACCACTATCTCACTAGGATCTAGTGCAAATGCATTCCACTCCGTTTTCTGAATTTTTTGACAAACACCATAAAAATAGATTTTTAGCCAACTAAATGAAGGGAAACTACCATAGTGACTTGCTAGAGGTTTAAGCATGCATCAAAACTAGTTATTTCAACTTAGAATAAGCATTCAAACTCACTAAACAAGATATCTACAACATCAAAATACTTCATATATACACCACTAAACAAAACTCTACTTGGATATTCGGAGGAGTCACATACCGGAGAAGAGATGCACCAAATTTCAGCAACAAAAATTGGCTGAATGTGGAGATCGAAATCACATGAGATGAGCAGCAACAGCACGAGTTTGAGCTATCCAAAAGTGATTTTTCGGTCAAGAGGAAGGCAGGGGAAGGAGACAGAGCAAGTGGGATGGCCTGTGGGCCCCAAACTCTGTGCTGGCGCGGCCAGGATGCTGTCGCGCCACCATGTGGTGAGGCGGCCCTGTGGGTTACCATGGTTTCTCTCTGGCACTTCGAGGTCTCTCCTCGAAAAATATGATTTTTGATATGAAAGTTTTAAATTTCTGACATTATTAAATTTAATATTCAAAAATTATTAAATATCATTTTCTGGTATTTTGCATTATTAAATTTAATATTCAAAAATTATTTCTAACAACAAATTCAACGGAACATTGCAAACTAACTAACATTACAGTAGGTAAAACAAGAAGGAGAGAAAGAAAATTGTTTAGCCTCTTTATGCATTTAAAATGCACTTGTTAACAAGGTTGATCAAGTCTTGCCACCAAATAAATTTTATATGACATAAAATATTTAAACCATATGAGACACTCATGTTACCTTATATTGGATTGGTATGGATCCAATCATGAGAGTTATGTATTCTTATTTATATGGGCAATCAATACTTCCCACTCTAATAGACCTCAAATTGGTGATTGTGTTAACTCCAGGCATTTTATCAACTTTCTTGGGAAATAGACAGTATGCTCCTTGTCATGAACATTAAAAGTAACTTCTCCTTTATTGCAATCAATAACAGCCCCTGCAGTATTTAGAAAAGTTCTTCCAAGAATAATAGACATATTATCATCTTCAGGCATTTCAAGAACAACAAAGTCAGTCATAATTAAACAATTGGTAGCTATTTGAACATGAACATCCTCACAAATTCCAACAGGAACAACAGTAGATTTATCAGCCATTTGCAAAGATATATCAGTAGGTATCAATTTATCAAGGTAAAATCTCTTGTAAAGAGAGAAAGGCATAACACTAACTCCAGCTCCCAAATCACATAGAGCAGTTTTAACATAATTATTTTGATAGAGAAAGGAATAGTTGGTATACCTGGATCACCTAGCTTCTTTGGAACCTTTCCATTGAAAGAGTAATTAGCAAGCATAGTAGATATTTCCTCATTAGAAATTTTCCTTTTGTTAGTCACAATATTTTTCATATATTTTTGGAATAAGGAGGCAACTTAATAGCATCAGTCAAAGGAATTTGCAAGAACAATGGTTTCATCCAATCACAAAATATTTTAGGATGCTCTTCCTCTTTTGTTTTAAGTTTCCTAGCAGGAAAATGCATTGATTTTTGGACCCAAGGTTCTCTTTCATTACCATGTTTCTTAGCAATAAAATCTTCTTTAGTGTACTTTTTATTTTTAGCATGCTTTTCAGGTTCTTCTTCTATTTCTGCCCTATCCGAATTAGCAGTTTTATCATTATCATTGTGATTAGCATCATCATTGTTGTGTTCATTACCACTTGTAGTTTCAGCATCAGAAACAGATATACTATTAGGATCATTAACACGTCCAAAGGATTCTACAACAATTTTATGTTTCTTTTTCTTTTTCCTAGAATGATTACTAGGTTTATTAACTCGTTGAGAATCTTTTTCAATTCTTTTATAAGGTCCTTCAGGATACAAAGAATCTTGAGTAGATTTACCACCTCTAGTTGTTACTTCACAAACAAGTTTTTCTTTAGCTATAGAGGCATTCGCTAGGAATTCTTTTTGCACTTTAGTGAGTTGATCAATTTGAGTCTGAACCATATGAAAGTGTTTAATGAACACTTTACCATCATTAGAAGTTCTATCGACAATATCATGCAAATCACTAATAGCACGAGAATTTTCCATTAAATGATTCTCTATTCTCATATATAAATTGCATTGCTTAGTAATAAAAGTATCAAATTCATCTAAACACTGAGCAGGAGGTTTATAATAAGGGATATTTCTATCATCAAACCTTTGGAGAGAGTGTACCTCAATTACGGTTGAAGGAGGAAGTGGCTTACATAATTCTTCAATAGGAGGTAAATACTTCACATCTTCAGATTTAATACCACTCTCCTTAAGAGATTTTTTAGCTTCCTTCATAGTTTCTTCATTTAATTCAATCATACCTCTCTTCTTCGGTGTTGGTGGTGGTGTTGGAGTAGGTTCAGGAATATCCCAATCATCATTATTTTTGCATATCATGGCTAATAATTCCTCAGCCTCTTCGGGAGTCCTTTTACTGAAAACACAACTAGCAAAACTATCCAGGTATGTCCTAGATTCAGTAGTTAGTCCACTATAAAATATATCAAGTAGATCATTTTTCTCCAAATCATGGTTCAGCTGGCCCCTTAAAATGGAACAAAAGCGTATCCAAGCCGTAGACAATTTCTCATCTTGTTGGTAGAATAAGGTGATGGCCATATGCATCAAAGTATTGCAATACGATCGTATTACGATGTTTGTCATTTGCAACAGGAAGTAATATGATAGCTTATTCCTTAGACCGTGAGATCGTATTTATTGCTGCTCCGTAGGGTACTTTGTGTGCATCAAACTTTGTGTCTTATATAGCATGACAATAAAGGTGTCTATCTTTGGTATCTCGAAAGAGTATGTTGAGACATATGGATCAAGAGCGGGATTTGTTCATTCGTGTAACGGAAAGATACTCTGGTCCCACTCGGTGAGATTATGTCTATATAGCTGCGCAGCTTATGACTAGGTAATGGAGATGTAATGTGACAGACGAGTTTTTAACCTTTGTCGGTAAGGAGATACAACAAAGCATCGGATGTCTACGATCATATCTCGGACAAGGTAGTATCGTAGAAACGAAGGGAATGAATATCCTGTTTATGGTTCAACGACGATATTCGTAGAATGCACATGGACCGTCACAAGAATCCAGGTCTCCCTGGCGGTCATTGGGGAGCGAAGGGTCTCGACCATGTCTGGAGTGTTCTCGAACCGTAGCATAACAAGATTTAAGGTCTTAACAACACTCGGAGATAGTTTTGAAATAATATAGGAAGTGAATGGAGAGAGAGAAATAATCCAGAAAGGCTTCCGGTGGCCCGGAAGGAGTTCTGGGAAGGTCTAGAATGGTTCCGGGAATGTACAAAAGATGTTCGGGTGGTTCGGAAAATGTTTCGGAGTCACGGGAGATTAAATAATATGTAAATATATTAATTATGAACTAATTATATTTTATATTAATTTAATATTAATAAAAAGAAGGAAAAGTGGGCAGCCCACCTAAATGGGCCAAGAAAGGCCCATGGGGGGGGGGGGGGGGGGGGTGAGCCGCAACAAACAAGGAAGGAGCGGGGGGGGGGGGGGGGGGGGAGAAGCCCAAGGCGAATTCGGACTGGCCTTGGATGGCCGAACCGCCCTCCTTTTGTTTAGTCCCACATGGGGGACCCATGGGTTTGCACACCCCCCCTTTATATATCAAGGCATATTAATTGGATTAAATTCATATAAAATACAATTAATGTTGTATCCGCCGGCCTGAGTTAATTCTCCGCCCGCTTTGCTTTCTCTCTCCCACAGAGCTATATCGTTGGGCGCTGTTGCCCTGCGGGATTCCAGAAAAGTTCTACTCCTGCGATCTTAGCTGGATCTGAGTGATCGGGGGTTGTTGTTAAGCTTCGTATGCTTGTCAGTACTCGGAGGCGCAACATTTGAGGTGCCTGGGCGACGTCGTCTCGCCACCGCCGCAGCCCTGCGGCTATACTGCCGCCGGCACCACCCCTGATGCCGCCGGTGCCGCCCCCCTCCGCTGGGTGCACCCTGCTCCCGTTGACGCCAGGTCTTCGTCGACATCGCCGCGCCATCATCTACTTTGTCGCGCCAAGTTCTCCGCGACCTTGAGGTCGGCTACGTTCGGCTTCATCGGCAACGCTTGTGCTGGAGAGTAATCCCTGCTATTTGGTCTCCAAGAGGTATGTGACCAGTTTCCGCCACCATTATCGCATGTACTAGATACATAGATCCTGGCTAGTTTCGGTATTCATACGTTAGAAAATTATTGTTTTCTACCTCGGAATCCCTTAAGTGGTATCAAATCTGATCTATGCGTAGTACTGCTGGTACGGTTAGAACTCATGTTGAATGAGGAAGTCTTTCTTATATTTTCTACCCTCTAGCATGCACTTGCTATGCCTTCAGTATTGAGTTGATGAAGCGGCCCGGACCGACTTTACGCGAGACTGGTTCCACTACTGACATACGGCTTGCACCGTATCTGTGGCTGGCGGGTGTCTGTCTCTCTCTCTTTAGTCGGCTACGCATTTTCAATGGAGGGCCCGAAAGGGATGCTTAAACATGCAATTATATGATCGACGTTGTGGTACAAAGTTCGTAGGTAGGGAAATGGTTCTCTCGCGAATAAGCCTATAAGCCACGTAAAACTTGCAAAACTAAATAAAGGTAGAAGCGTCTAACTTTTTTTTTGTAGAGGCGTTTACATATGACATGGTTACAGTAAGTTTTATATTACTTGTACTATCGGAGGCAATGGAGGGCACCGTAGACTCGGAGCCCCCGGTCCAGGCACATGGCACCATGGAGGTCCAGGCGCAATGACCATGTCATATCGCACTTCATTACATTTTTTGAAATTGTGTTGTTGTGTGTGCATCCTGTTGATTGCTTATATATTAGATATACAACGGTAGCTTTAAATAGGATGATCCCTAACAAATACCAAAATTGTGTTCTCCCTCGTTGTGCACCACCAAGAAAGTTCTACGTTATGAGGCAGGCCGTGACGATCGGATGTCATACATTTCGTCGTTCGCATACAGTGGGTGTAAGCCATGTTGCACGCGCAAAACCTTCGAGGTTTAACTGGCGAGACTATTATGTGTAGACATAGCCTCGGAACACGGGAAGATCGAAAGATCGAGCATGAGTCACATAGTTGTTGTGATCGATATTTTATGTCCACCTTGGAAACTGTGCCGCCGGCCTTGATGATCGGGGGTGGTATAGTGAATTTGAGTCATGTAATCGCTCAAATTATTGAAGGGATAATAATCTTAGTGGAGTGTGTTTAATAATTTCGTCTAAACTAAAACTCACAATGTTATAAACTTAGCCTTACCTTCTTTGCGATCATATATGTAGATGGAACTCTACTTCGGTCACTTCCTTAGAAGTGCGGGCTTATCAGCCGATGGGTACAACTTCATCAAGTGGTACAATGAACTTAGAGAGACTCTCATACACAACAACATACTATATGTCATAGAACAAGGATTAGGAGAGAGACCTGATGATTCTACTAGCGAAGAGGAAGATGAGGAATTTTGTTAGCGTTGTGACATTTTCATAGAAGTGCAGTCCGTCATGACCATAAGCCTCGCACCAGAGTTGAAAGAGCTGTTTCTACAAATGGAGCCTTATGTCATGATTGATGCAATCAAGGAGCACTTCGTAGATGAAATTAAGCTTGAGCAATTCAGACAGCTGAGAAAGTTCCAGACAATCCATATGGAGGAACATACCTGTTTGGAGACTCATTTGAAGAGGTTGTATGACATCTACTTCAAACTTACGAATGTCTGCGATCACTGGATGGCGGACTCATGTGCGATAGAGACTGTGTCGATATCTCTACCTCCCAGCTATGAGGAGCATGTGCGTGAATATGCTATAAAGAGAGATACGATGAATTTCTTCACGTTCGTGAACAAGTTCAAATCCATAAAGGTTGAACCCATCGAAGGAGAGTTCTTCGACGCTTCAGGTATATTTGATATACGAAGTTTATAAATGTATTCTTCTCGTACTTGATGAAAAGTATTTGATACTTATTCTTTTTATGAAACAGGTCCTGATAGTTACGAGTATGACAAGATATGATGTGACAGTGCGCAAGTGATGGCAAGCAAAGAAGTTGATGGCCAGTGATGCTCACGTCCTCAAGTTATCATAGTAGTTATTATTAATAGTTTTTTATAAGACCTTTTATAATAGTGAGAGTGTGATTTTGTTTAGTGTCTTGAATGTTACAAGACAAAGTTATTCATATATATAATAGAACAAATCAGTTGTTTTATGTTATGGAACAAGTCAGTTGTTTTTATATTATGAGTAAAGTTTTTATGCAATCACATCTCAATTACATTACTCGAATGATAACATGATATACATTTATAAAAGCGGGAATCATAAAATGATGTGTCCCAAGATTAAATGATTTTGTTACAAGAACAAACACCATCAAATTTGATCATAGAAGCAGTGTAATAAATAATAGATACTTCGATCTATTAAAGAGTTGCATGTGCCGAATTGATTAGAATTAAAATTGGATATTGAAGTGTCAATATGCAAGGAAATTAATTGAAAGTCATACTTGATGATTATTAAATTAAATAAGTGGTGAATTTCATTGATTCAATTTTTCTATGATTTTAAGTAAATAAATGTATTTGCATAATGAATCATGAGTCTGTAAAACAATTTGATAAAAGATAAAAGGAATTTTCGGAAGAAAGATTAGTGAATATTGTATTCACATGATTTTATCAAACATGACAATATTTTTAAATTATGGTTTCAATACAAAAGACTTGTGGAAATTTGTTTCACAAAATTATAATATCATATATAGTGATATGTGAAAGATTATAATCATACTCTATTTTAGACAAAGTGTGGTCTTTCAGAATCTCTTATAGAATATCTTAATATGTTCAAAACATTATAGTCGACGTCCAATTTAGAAAATAGATATCTTTCAACGCTAATTCATGTGATCGACAATAAGTGTCGTAGTATAGATGATTATATGATAATAAAAATATACACGAATAGTTCTTTGTAGAATACTCACATTAGGATGAGAGTGTATTCCAAATTCCAACAGAAGCAAGTATTGCTGTCTGTGTAATTTCAAGGAAAATATGAATTTTTGAATTATGGTTAATGTAATAAAAGTAGAGGCTTGAAATAAGGTATCAGACCTGTATTCATAAAAGTAGAATATTGGAATATGTTCCTAAAAGAATATGTCTACAAATGAAAATGAAAATTTGATGATAAGAGTGAAGGAGACTTGAAAATTGTTTTCTGCTTGCAATCCTCTTCAAAGAGATCATAGTATTTTCATACAAGAAGCTTTTAAATAAGGTGTTATTATAATAATATTTACTGTCAGGTCACAGTTTAATATTAAGTATTTTAGATATTGTTGACAGAACAGGGTACACCTTATGAATACAAAGAAAGTTGAGAAAATATCAGAATACGAACAAAGGCTTATGAGTCTGAAAATCCGAGTTACATTTAAAAGGATTAAAGCAGCAAATGTTACTCTAAATCTTATTAAAAGAATAAGATTGCTTAATCATCATATAAAGTGTGATATGAAAGAAATGTAACTATAAGAAAGACATGCAAGCATATCTTGTCAAGAAATGTGTCTTAGACAAAAATCAAATTTGTTGACTACATATGTGTAGATATGCTTGAAGTCTGTGGGATATGTATTAATGGAATACTACAGATCATATTAAATTCGAATTGATAAATGATCAATGATTTTGGTCTGACCAAAATGCCGAAAGAAATTATGAATTTGCTAATTTAATTGGGAGTCAAATTAGTTTACTCAAGTTTAATATGTAAGAGACATATTTTTGAGTGGGAGCTTAAAAACCTCATATATGTAGACGACATATTTTGAGTGGGAGCTCATGTTCTCAAATATGCAGGTGACATAATTTGAGTGGGAGTTAAATTCCTCATATGTAAATGACATAATGTGGATAGTACCAGTAGAATTAATTAGAAAGATGAAGTTGTGAAACTATTTAAAATATAGTGTCTATTAAGAATAGAACATGAATTTAAATAGAAAATCGAGTTGTTTTATTTGGATTGATTCTGACAAGTGAGAATAGATTAAAACCAATGGAAATACAATTAAACATTAAGTGTGTTGGTACACAATAATAATGGTTATAGGATATGTTGGTCTATTATGTGATATTAGACATCATATAGGAACCATATTATGTGCTCGATAAAATGTGACCCAAGGTATTAGAAGAAAATAGTTCTCAAAGTAAATTTAGAATTTACTAGAAGTAGAAATGTATTAGGCATCATATTGACATTGGAATGTAAAATCTTCAACATAGGTATGAAAGTATATAGATATCGCGAGATTGTAAATGTTACAAAGAGTTATCTATGACTGAGTGTGTTTGCAATGCAATTACCTGGTTAACAGAATCAGAGTAAGCGCTGGGAAACAAAAGTCTCACTTAAGTTACGGTATTTATATATATGTTATCAGATAACAAAATAAATATCTAGCAAGTTGATATTAATGAATCGCAAAGAATATACAATTATGTATGGTACAAATTGTTGAAGTAACACTCTTACACAAGCAGGCATTATCATATAACGCTTATTTGATAAGGGGATATAATTGAGTAAAATGCAACTGGTTTATTTGTACTCTAGTGCAAGTGGGAGGCTGAAGGGGATATGCCCTAGAGGAATATAAATATATAGTATTTATCGCATTATCTCATAAGTTTATAATATGTTTTTGTATTATGCTATAACTGTATTAACCAGAATTGTTAATACACGTGTGATACATAGACAAACCAGAGTCCCTAGTAAGCCTCTATATAAACTAGTCCATTGGGCAACAGTTGATCGAGATTCTCGATCATGGACGATGACATCAGTTGACCATGGGGTCATCTTATTGGTAGAATAAGGTGATGGACATACGCATCAAAGTCTAGCAATAAGATCATATTACAATGTTTGTCATTTGCAATAGGAAGTAATATGATAGCTTATTCCTTAGACCGTGAGATCATATTTATTGCTCTCTGTAGGGTACTTTGAGTGCATCAAGCGTTGTGGCTTATATAGCATGGCAATAAAGGTGTCTATCTTGTGTATCCCGAAAGAGTATGTTGAGATGTATGGATCAAGAGCGGGATTTGTTAATTCGTGTAATGGATAGATACTCTAGGCTCACTCGGTGAGATTACGTCTATACTCTAGGCCCACTAGGTCATGGATATGTAATGTCACAGACGAGTTTTTAACCTTTGTCGGTAACGAGATACAACAGGGCATCAGATGTCTACGAACATATCTCGGACAAGGAAGTATCGTAGAAACAAAGGGAATGAATATCATGTTTATGGTTCAACGACGATATTCGTAGTATGCATAGGGACCGTCACAGGCATCCAGGTCTCCCTGGCGGTCATTGGCAAGCGAAGGGTCTCGACCATGTCTGGAGTGTTCTCAAACCGTAGCGTAACAAGACATAAGGTCTTAACGACACTCGGAGATAGTTTTGGATTCATAAAGGGCGATTTAAGACGCTAATCAACCGCACCCCCAGCTCCTTATCATCCCCTACTCCTCCGCTCGGTTTCCCTCGTTCCCAGCTCAAAACCGTGCCTCGAGGCTGTCAAATCTTCTCGTCGGAGCTCCGCCGGTCCGCCGCCGTTTTTCCTCTATCCCCGGTGAGGTAAGCACGCTCCCGAGCCGAGACCCTCCTCTTGCGCTTCCACAAGCCCTCACGCACCTCCTTGACCCCCTTCTTTGCTTCTTCACGCAGCAGTTGGAGCTATGCAAGAAGCTCGCCGGCGGAAGCCGCCCGACCACGCGCCCCTGCCGTTCCCGGATGCATACGGCGCCACCACCTTGCCCATCGTCGTCACCGCGGCCTCCCGCTTCTCACCGTCACCTCCTCGGAGAAAAGAGACCACCGGAGTCTCGAATTGGTCCGCGCCCGAGCGGAGCGCCACCGTCTCCTTCGCCTCCGGTCACCGGCGCCGCCACGACCTCGTCCACTCGCTGTAAGCTGTTCGATCTTCAATCCACGGCCATGATTAGATTTTTTTTGAAGCGGTACGATCTGATCTGGACCGTCAGATCTAGATCTGACGGCCCATATTGCTTCACTTAACAATGCCAGCAGCCCAGTCAGCGCCAGCGTGGAATTTCTTTTTCTAATTAAATTAAAAATGGCAGTTTTGCACAAAAGCCCCTGTCTATTCAAACTATCATATCTTTTTCTCTGTTTATCCAAATTCAAATATTTCTACATATTTGGAAAGCCCTTGACATGTAGAATATTTTGGATCTGCCAAAATTCAAATTTGACTTAGTTTAAAATATTCAAATTTCAAATGGTGGATTTGAGTATTTTTGGCATAACTTAAATCTATAAATCCAAAAATTGCAAATAAAATTGTTTTAGAGACCTTGAAATATTTGTAAATTGATGCTACTGCTATAAAATAATTTTGAGTAATATTTGAATGAATTCATAGTTATATATTTAAATTGAATAGTTTGAGTATTTTCAACATAACTATTAATAGAAATATTATTTTTAATTAAATCAGATTGCTATAAATCTAATTAAATGCCCCCTCTCTATTAACACTATTTATAAATTTTGTTATAAAAATATAATCATTGAAAACTTTAATCTTATAATTATTCCTTTTATTATATTTTCCAAAAATAGCAATTAATTAAATTGCATTCATAAATTCATGCTTATTTATAAATATCACAAAAATTAGTATTATGTTTCTTGTAATTTAAAATTGCATTTCATGCATAGCATATTTTACTTTGTAGTTATATTTCCCATAAGAAAACTCCTCCCCCATTTTCTCTAAGATAGGATTATTTTCAAACTCAACATTTTGGTAAAAGTGTTATGCAGTTAGACACTTAGGAGTTTCAATATGGAGATAGAAGACCAGAAGAAGGACTTAGAAAAAACAAGACTCTAGAAGAATCCCAAGATGTCAAGCACCTAGAAGAAAAATGAGAAGAAGTTCAAGAAGGCCAGCCCCCTTTTTATTCTCTAAGACTTTCTCTCTGTCTTTTCTTCTTCCCTGAGACTTCATGAAGACTAAGTTAAATCCAAGACCAGCCTCGAGGGCACAATAATCATCAAGTCTGAAGATTCATCAAGACTACCAAGAATTCAATCAAGACATCATCCAGAAGAAAGTTACAAGTCTGGAGATGAAGCCTGCAGGACAACTACATATTTCTTACTATCTTTTCCCTCTTTCCTAATCTTGTCTTTCACATTTGACTTAAACAATTTTTGATCATGATATTATCATCTTGAAGTTTTTTGGATCATAGCGGCATAGTGAGATGAAGCGGCCTGGAAACAAACCTTACATGTCCACGTACATGAGACCTGTTCCACAATTTAAGTGGCTGGCCGGGTGTCTGTCTCTCTCACTTTAGTGAATATCCAATTTATAAAGAGTTGATAATAATGGTTGATCACCTTATAGACTTAGTATTTTTCTCTAAGTATTTTGCACATCATGGCTAAGCCATTAGAGTGCTTGTTTCAAGATGATATAAAACAAAGTATTTTTATCCAACTTAAGACCTTAGTCCTTAGTCATTCTTGACCCACCTATTTTCCTTGCATTAACTTAAGAGACTTTCATGGCATGACATGCATTTCTAGTCCTTAGAAATAAATTGCATATCATGCATGACATGTTTTCCTTAGAAGTTTTACAAAACTTGTTTGTTCAGTAGATATGAGCATGTATGTTTGATGATTGCTGTTTGATTGTTGTATTGTTGTTTGCTTATATTGTTTAGATTAAACGGAGAGCAAACGTTCGTTGTTGAAAAGAGTTTGTGAACAACGACAACATTCAAAGGCAAGTGGCACACCTCATAAACTTCCTATTATTTTCTATGTGCATTACTTAGTGTATTTTTATATGCATGAGTAGGATAGTATTGCTATGCTAAACCTGTGTAGAATTCCCTTACTCTTGTGTCTAGGTTCCTATATAATACTTAGTAGATGTATTGATGCTATGCAATGATGAAAAGTTTTACAAAATGTAAGTGACTACTCAGGGCTGTGCTCATGGTTGTCGTCGCCTAGGATCAATGTCTATTCTACTTAGGGCCGTGAGCATGGTGATTTTCACCTGAGAGTGCACATCCACTAAGTTAATGAATCTCCTGGGTGGATTGGTTGTATGGTGGCGAAGTTGAGTGGCTACTCAGGTCCATGTCTATGGTTCCTAGAGTACGTGCACTTGTGGATGGCCACCCAGGGAACAGAGGAATCTGAAGAACTCCGAGTGACGATTGCTTCCAGTTTAGCCATTGCCATATGGGCTCTGGCTTGATCAATTATGTTGCGTGGACTCTCTCCGACTTGACAAGCAGATGTAGGGGGATGTTAGGTGGAACGGGTCAAGCCAGAGTGGGAGGGAAAATGCTTCTGAAAGATCTCGTCTCACTCTTCTCCTTTCCTTATCACAAATGCTGTGTAAAGGATAATCTGGGTTGAATGGGTACAATGGTGAACGTGCACAACCTCTGTAGAGTGTAAAACTAAGTACTTAGACGTGTCCCCGGTACGGACAATTTGAGCAGCTGATCACGGACGTCAACGGAGGATTCCATCATTCCAACTTCAGAAATAAAACTTGATGGGTGAACAAGGGAAGATGAGATTTATGGTTTTCATGCCATACTTGTCTTAATTTGAAGAAAGTGTTTTCCAAAGAGATAGGAAAAATTGGCTTTATGCAAAATAGCCTTGAACTCCACCAGCCAAATATGCATATAGGCTATAGAGTTATTCCATTAAGTGTCCACCATAGTGTCACTTGCCAGACTCCATTTTTAATGGAATCTGACCCATGTTGTTGCAATATTTTTCTTATTGCAGATTGTTCAGGTGACGAGTGAGGTTTCGTTTATAGGTTTCGAGTCTACAACCAACATGTTTTCGCCTGTGGCAGCATGAAAGTGATAGAGACTCACTGCTATTGTATTTCCGCTGTGTACTTTTTCAATGCTAGCTTTATGCTATGCAACTTGTATCGAATATTTTGTTAGACTGGATCAACGATGTAATAAAATTGATAATTTGTTGTGATATTACATCGTAAACTGTGTGTGCAAACGAATCGATCCAGGGATTTGCACTATACACAGGTATCTGCCTTATTTAAAGTGCAGGTACGCTATAGATGGTATCAGAGCACTGTGTTGCCTGTAGGTTCGAAACCCTAGGTTTGGATAGAAATAGGATTTGACCATTCAAAATCTATTTTATTTAGTTTTCTGAAAACAAAACTTTTTATTTTGTCTTCCTCATACTCTCATCTACTATCAACCTTCTGAAAACATCTTATCTTTTTCTAGATGACCATGTTCTTATAGTCTAAGTCTGATTCTGCTGCTTCATATGGAAAAGCTATGATGCAACATGAAGTTCTACATGCATGGAAGACCACTGAAGAAACAGGATTCAGCCACTTTTTCAACAAGAACTTGAAGCACTCACGAAGGAGGTAGATTTGACCACCACCTAAATAGAATGACGATATCGTGTTAGTGTATTGATCATATCAACTTGGCTATATGACAATACTAGATTGTTTGTTTGTTGTGAACCTTGTTGCTTGATGTTTGTTAGATGTTGATTGATTATGTTATAGATTGGTTGCCTTGTTTTGTTTTATTGAACTAGGATTCCTCCATAGTACAAATAATTCAACTCATTGCTTTCTAAACCAAACAGATGTCTCACCCCAATACCAACACCAATGATTTGCATACAACTATGCGACTACTATTAGAGAACCAGAGTCAGCTGTGTAAGTTGATCAATGACCAACTGCCTAAGATTGATCAAAACCATAGTGATTTTGAAGAGAACCTTATGACCAAACTAAAGCCATGCAAAACTTGTGGAGGGATAGGACATACGTCGAAAGAATGTCCTGATAAGTGGCCCCATGGTCATACCATACGTCCAGTTAAAGGATGCCTCACAAGTCAGGTTACTTGCTTCCTGTGTGAAGGAACAAACCATCTCCCAATTCAGTGTCAACTTTATCCCTTGGTGCAACAAGCTAACCAGCAAACCAAGGAAGGAATGCGACAGTCTCTCATGAAGATCCTGGAGGAACAAAGACAAAAGGTTGAATCCAAGAAAGATCATAGCCACATAAGTTGCTACAAGTGCAAAGACAAGGGACATTACGCTGATAAGTGCCCTGAGTGGAAAAAGCATAAATCTCTCCAAGGACCGAGTGGAAAACGTGAGTACTAAAACTTTTCATATCCACCACATGCCATTGTATTTTGAACACTTGTACGCTTTATATCAGAGAACTAAACGAGATTAAAAGGAGTTTCTAGACTGACCACAAAACTTTTCTTTTAAGGGTGGTAGCCACCCAGTTAAAGTAAACCCCGTTGCTTAAACCCAGAGATCCCAAACTATCTTTCCTTCTTTCAAGTCTCCCCAATCAGAAAAATCATCCCCTACCAGCTTTCAAGTTTCCATGTCAAAACCTTTCATCTCTCAAACCTCTCGAGTTATCAGAACCATTCCAAGCACTTGCTTTGTCTTTCTAGCATCTCCGAATCTCGGGGACGAGATTCCTTTTAAGGGTGGTAGTCTGTAACATCCCAACATTTTGGAATGTTCAAAAATCACTAAAATTTAAAACTTTTGTTTTGATTAAAATAAAATATTAAAATGCATAAGAAAACTAACTATAAAAGACTTCAACCAATTTGAAAAAGTCTATTATTTCAAAATTCCCAATGTGTCATTATTTTCAAAAGTTATTTCCAATTAAACATTTCATTATCCATTGTATTTCAAAAACCTTAATATGTAATTTGACAAATGTTTAATAAAGTACCAACCATTTGATTTCAAGTAAATAGTTTACTTATAAGTAATTGATTTCAACCACTTAGTCATATCTATTCTTAAATTCAAGATTATTAAAAAATGGTGTTAGTTGCCAAATGGTTTTCATTCTCTCAACTAAGTTCAAAACATGGTGTTAAAAATTCAATTCTATAATTTATAACTATAAAACTTCATACATTTTAAATTAATGAATTAGCCAAATAAACATTTCATTTGCTTAAATGAATTTCATTTATTTTCAAAGCATGAAATGATTAATATATTCTAAATAAGAAATGAATTAAAACAAAAATCTTTTCCAAAGTTGTTATGAAGTTTTCAAATGAATTATCATAATATAAAATATAATGGTGCACAAAACATTTAGAATTAAAAATAGAATTTATTATATTTCCCATCTCCTTAAAAATATTTATAATTAGTTATTTTACTATTATACCAAAACAAAGAATGATGGTTATTAGAAATCAGATTTAAAATAAACTTAATATCAACCATATATGATTGTGTTATTGTCATAAATTTAATTTAGCCACAAATAAATATTTTAATACTCTAAATTTAATTTGGACATGAGGTGTCCATTTTACAAATAGTCAATATTTCAAAAATAATATTTTGAAAAGTATTCAAAACATAACCACAAATGTTTTAAAGCAAGGATATGATTTTTACAAAATTATAGAAACTAATTTGAGGTTATTTGGATTCATACTTTAAAAGTTATTTAAAAATCCAGAAAACAGAAAAGGAAAAGAACAAAAAAAGAGAGAAGGAAAGGCTAACTGGGCCGAAGCCCAGCTTATTCTCTCGCGCGCGGGGATTGCAGCAAGCCCAGCAACAGCCCACTAGAGCCTGCACCCCTCTCACCCACTGACCGGTGGACCCCACCGCCCAGGTCGTCTTCAACCTCGCCCCAAATCCCGCCCCGAGTCAAGAAATGGCCGGCGATTACCTCGCTTAAATTCGGGCGATTTAAGACGCTAATCAACCGCACCCCCAGCTCCTTATCATCCCCTACTCCTCCGCTCGGTTTCCCTCGTTCCCTGCTCAAAACCGTGCCTCGAGGCTATCAAATCTTCTCGCCGGAGCTCCGCCGGTCCGCCGCCGTTTTTCCTCTATCCCCGGTGAGGTAAGCATGCTCCCGAGCCGAGACCCTCCCCTTGCGCTTCCACAAGCCCTCACGCACCTCCTTGACCCCCTTCTTTGCTTCTTCACGCAGCAGTTGGAGCTATGCAAGAAGCTCGCCGGCGGAAGCCGCCCGACCACGCGCCCCTGCCGTTCCCGGATGCATACGGCGCCACCACCTTGCCCATCGTCGTCACCGCGGCCTCCCGCTTCTCACCGTCACCTCCTCGGAGAAAAGAGACCACCGGAGTCTCGAATTGGTCCGCGCCCGAGCGGAGCGCCACCATCTCCTTCGCCTCCGGTCACCGGCGCCGCCACGACCTCGTCCACTCGCTGTAAGCTATTCGATCTTCAATCCACGACCATGATTAGATTTTTTTTGAAGATGTACGATCTGATCTGGACCGTCAGATCTAGATCTGACGGCCCAGATTGCTTCACTTAACCATGTCAGCAGCCCAGTCAGCGCCAGCGTGGAATTTCTTTTTCTAATTAAATTAAAAATGGCAGTTTTGCACAAAAGCCCCTGTCTATTAAAACTATCATATCTTTTTCTCTGTTTATCCAAATTCAAATATTTCTACATATTTGGAAAGCCCTTGACATGTAGAATATTTTGGATCTGCCAAAACTCAAATTTGACTTAGTTTAAAATATTCAAATTTCAAATGGTGGATTTGAGTATTTTTGGCATAACTTAAATCTATAAATCAAAAAATTGCAAATAAAATTGTTTTAGAGACCTTGGAATATTTGTAAATTGATGCTACTGCTATAAAATAATTTTGAGTAATATTTGAATGAATTCATAGTTATATATTTAAATTGAATAGTTTGAGTTTTTTCAACATAACTATTAATAGAAATGTTATTTTTAATTAAATAAGATTGCTATAAATCTAATTAAATGCCCCCTATCTATTAACACTATTTATAATTTTTTTTATAAAAATATAATCATTGAAAACTTTAATCTTATCATTATTCCTTTTATTATATTTTCCAAAAATAGCAATTAATTAAATTGCATTCATAAATTCATGCTTATTTATAAATATCACAAAAATTAGTATTATGTTTCTTGTAATTTAAAATTGCATTTCATGCATAGCATATTTTACTTTGTAGTTATATTTCCCATAAGAAAACTCCTGCCCCATTTTCTCTAAGATAGGATTATTTTCAAACTCAGCATTTTGGTATAAGTGTTATTCACTTAGACACTTAGAAGTTTCAATATGGAGATAGAAGACCAAAAGAAGGACTTAGCAAAAACAAGACTCTAGAAGAATCCCAAGATGTCAAGCACCTAGAAGAAAAATGAGAAGAAGTTCAAGAAGGCCAGCCCCCTTTTTTATTCTCTAAGTCTTTCTCTCTGTCTTTTCTTCTTCCCTGAGACTTCATGAAGACTAAGTTAAATCCAAGACTGGCCTCGAGGGCACAATAATCATCAAGTCTGAAGATTCATCAAGACTACCAAGAATTCAATCAAGACATCATCCAGAAGAAAGTTACAAGTCTGGATGAAGCCTGGAGGACAACTAGATATGAGCATGTATGTTTGATGATTGCTGTTTGATTGTTGTACTGTTGTTTCCTTATATTGTTTAGATTAAACGGAGAGCAAACGTTCGTTGTTGAAAAGAGTTTGTGAACAACGACAACATTCAAAGGCAAGTGGCACACCTCATAAACTTCCTATTATTTTCTATGTGCATTACTTAGTGTATTTTTATATGCATGAGTAGGATAGTATTGCTATGCTAAACCTGTGTAGAATTCCCTTACTCCTGTGTCTAAGTTCCTATATAATACTTAGTAGATGTATTGATGCTATGCAATGATGAAAAGTTTTACAAAATGTAAGTGACTACTCAGGGCTATGCTCATGGTTGTCGTCGCCTAGGATGAATGTCTATTCTACTTAGGGCCGTGAGCATAGTGATTTTCACCTGAGAGTACACATCCACTAAGTTAATGAATCTCCTGGGTGGATTGGTTGTATGGTGGCAAAGTTGAGTGGCTACTCAGGTCCATGTCTATGGTTCCTGGAGTACGTGCACTTGTGGATGGCCACCCAGGGAACAGAGGAATCTGAAGAACTCCGAGTGACGATTGCTTCCAGTGCAGCCATTGCCATATGGGCTCTGGCTTGATCAATTATGTTGCGTGGACTCTCTCCGACTTGACAAGCAGATGTAGGGGGATGTTAGGTGGAACGGGTCAAGCCAGAGTGGGAGGGAAAATGCTTCTGAAAGATCTCGTCTCACTCTTCTCCTTTCCTTATCACAAATGCTGTGTAAAGGATAATCTGGGTTGAATGGGTACAATGGTGAACGTGCACAACCTCTGTAGAGTGTAAAACTGAGTACTTAGCCGTGTCCCCGGTACGGACAATTTGAGCAGCTGATCACGGACGTCAACGGAGGATTCCATCATTCCAACTTCAGAAATAAAACTTGATGGGTGAACAAGGGAAGATGAGATTTATGGTTTTCATGCCATACTTGTCTTAATTTGAAGAAAGTGTTTTCCAAAGAGATAGGAAAAATTGGCTTTATGCAAAATAGCCTTGAATTCCACCAGTCAAATATGCATATAAGCTATAGAGTTATTCCATTGAGTGTCCACCATAGTGTCACTTGCCAGACTCCATTTTTAATGGAATCTGACCCACGTTGTTGCAATATTTTCCTTATTGCAGATTGTTCAGATGACGAGTGAGGTTTTGTTTATAGGTTTAGAGTCTACAACCAACATGTTTTCGCCTGTGGCAGCATGAAAGTGATAGAGACTCACTGCTATTATATTTCCGCTGTGTACTTTTTCAATGCTAGCTTTATGCAATGCAACTTGTATCGATTATTTTGTAAGACTGGATCAACGATGTAATAAAATTGATACTTTGTTGTGATATTACATCGTAAATTGTGTGTGCAAACGAATCGATCCAGGGATTTGGACTATACAAAGGTATCTGCCTTATTTAAAGTGCAGGTACGCTACAGACGCGGGCCGCCGCGCAGCTTCTCCTTCTCCGACTCCGTTGACTCGCCTCCGTCGACCCTGACATCCCTCCTCTCGCAAGCAAGATCCCCGGGGTGAGCCTCGCCGATTCCACCCCTTTCCTCCTCCGTTTACTTCCCGTGCGTCCCAATTTTTGCCGGCGCCGGAACCGCACCGCCAATTGCCGCACGCACCCGCAAGCGTGCGAGCACGAACAAGAGCGCCCCGCGCCTCCCCTCCTCACCTGAGCACCAGCACGGGTTCGCAACACCCCGAGCTCCCCCGCACGCACTCTCACACGTCCAGCGCCGCCCTGGAATGGTCGCCGCCGATGTTTTCTCCTCCGCCGTTGTTCTGTTCTCAGGCGGGTTCAGTTTTGTCAGATAACAGAGTCTTCTTTTCATGTTAAAAATAAAACATACCTAAAGATAGAAATAACGCAATCACAGCTCCAATGGCTAGCAGCGCCGATCCACTGCATCCGCGCGCGTCGAGTTTGAATCCCGGCTTGTGGAAAAAGCCCCTTTTTTGTTTTATTCACACGCTGACAGGCTGGGCCCACCGGTCAGTGACTGTGGTGCCACAGCACCGCGCAGTCAGCGCCATCTAGGCGTTGGGCCCGCATGGCAGCCTCTCTGGCTAGCCCACTGCACGATGAGAAAAGATCTGAGGAGATCTCTGCACTGCATTTTTACCCAGAGCCCCCTGCACTCTCGGGTTTAGTGTTTTAGCCCCCACCAGCACGTTTTCTTCACGAACAAGTCCCTGTCTTTTTGCAGGAGCACCACTAAACTTAATATGCTAATAACTTTTAATCTATAACTCCAATTTAAATAATCTTTATATGTTATATTATCAGAAAAATGTAATGAACATTAATATGCCATTTTTACACCATGTTGCATCTTTTATTTTAATTGCTTAGTTAAATTGTCCAATACACCTAATTAATTAAATATGGAAAGTGTGGGGTAATTAATATATAATTCCCTATTCCATTTAATTTTATTAGATCATCTATGCCATGTTTTGCCATGTTAATGAACATTTAATTTGATGTGTAGATGAATAATATTCACCATAATTAATTGTCGGGATTCCATCCCTGCTTTAATGTGACCTAATCATCGCATACCATATTGCACCATCAATTGTTTGTGCATTTTCCTTGTATTGATTATGTTTCCTACTTTGTCTGTGTATTGCTCTTCTCTGGGTAGACGACGACATGTCTGCTAATGATACTTACGTCCCTGAGGTTCAAGCTTTTGTGTCGGGCCACGAGCTGCCAGGAAAGCTACTGCTAACCTGTTACGGCTGTTTGATTTTCATCCTTACCTTTTGATCTATGCTAGCTAGTTTCCGATTCTTGAATTGTGATCCCATCAGATGTTATCCTGCAGCCATATACAGCTTTATCCCCATATCCCATCACCTGTTGTATGTTTATCTGTTGGCCATTGCGAGTCGTAATTCATGCTTAAGGTTGGTTCTACGGGTCTGTCTGTCCTATGTCACATTTACTTAGCATGATAGAATGTCTACTTTAATAAAATGTTATCTTCTGTTGGGAATTATAACTAAATGATAAGGCACCGGTGGAAGGCCTTGCGAGGTGCTTTGTTCTGCTAAGTGTCGACCTAGGAACTCAGTTCTTGTCTTCGGATCCAATTTTGAGCGCACTAACCACTTGTGGGAGGCCCTATGGAGCCCCCCGCGGCTTCGATCTAATCCACTCCTTATCCAGGGCGCCGCAAGTAGTTCGGGCTTTCCATTTGATGCATGCATATGGTTACATAAAGATCTCATGATGATGGAGTAGTCGGTTCTTATATAGGGTGGCATATTCTTAGAGTGTTGCGAAGTTTCGGGTATGGGGCTGAGCAACCGTGAACACAATCATGCGGTTCCCTGGATGGGTTGTAGAGAAGAGATTTGTCGTGTTGAGATACCCTACCTTCTTGCTTTTTGGGGCTGATCGAACGAGTATGGGTACATTAGTGCACCCATGCAGGGTATAATCTTATCGATGAGCCGTGTCGACGGTTATGGACGACTTGGTGATGATGCTGGCTAATAAGATCATAGACAACTTATACCTAATCATTGCTTATTAACTTGACTAGTAATATAGAATTACTTTCACAATAACCGGTAACTAAAATTATTCAATGTGTGAGTTTTCCCGAATTGCTTCCTCATACTTGGTTGAGGGGGTTAATCCGAGAATGGGTTATGATGTGTGTTTGTGGTAGTTGGTTACTTATGTGCTCCCTTATCCCTCTATAATTAGACGGAAGTTGTAGCGTGTCTCTATTAGGTTGCTAGTGCTGCTTCCGCTAAGTACACCTAACCCCATACTTTGGGAGTCTTTCAGTTTTGTAACTTGTTAGCTCTAGCTTGTTCGATACGCTCCGGTGTATTGACCGTTCGCGGGCTATGGTTTTCTCTGCAGTTGAGGAGTCTTCGTACGACCAGTTGGGTGGCTTCTTTGTGGAGTTCGATCACAAGATATACGACGAGTAGTTAGAGTTCCCCTGGGCTTCTTCCTGGTGGACCGCGTGGAAGGGCTTTCTCTTTTCGTTTCGGCCTTGTGCCGATTTGCTTCTTGTCTGTACCCAGACCGACATGTTTCCGCTGGATGATGTAATGTTGGGACATGTGTCCTCTGCTTGGTGATATTCACTATTTTGCTAAGTGAGAGCTTTGGATATATTTATTTCCTTTCATTGTGTCTTAGGTTTATCCTATGATTTCCATTATGTTTCCAAACCGGTTTGTATACAGTGTATGTATGTTTGAAGTATACGAATCGGTAGGACTTTGGGTTTTTCTCGTGCGCAATCTCGAGACGTACGTGACGTTGGGATCGACGTTGGGATTGCTAGTGAGCTGTAGGCCGATGATCCACTCCGAGCCTGCCTGCCCACTCTTGCTTGGGGATTGGTACCCCTAGTATGCTCCTAGTTGTGTGGCCCAACCGGTCCGTCCTCTTTGTCACGTATGAATCCAGGGTCTGACAGTTGGTATCAGAGCCTAAACGCCCCCAGGTTCCCTTCTACTGGTCGTTGTTTGAGTCTAGAAAAATATTTTGTAGTTCTCAGGAATATCTTAAACGTGAGAGTAGGAATTATGTTCTTTTATTCCTTTCCCCACCCACCCTCCCTGTTCTTCTAGTAGGGATGTGTTACGATGTTTTTCCCTTCTCACCTAAAATTTCAAATTAGGACATCACATGTTCTAGGTTACGTAGTACCATAGTTGCAGGTGTTTGAAGGTTGTTTTTTCGTTTTGGCAGTGATCAACCTCTTCGGCTACGTTCAGTTTCATTCTTGAACCAATCAGTTGTTGTTCTATCGTTCACTTAAATCATCTCCTTGTTGTTGTACAATCTAATCTGTGCAATCAACCCTTCTGTTCCCGGCGGCCAACTTCTACTTCAAACATCTAGGTAGCTGTCATGCTATGCTAGTCTTCATGTTGCTATCTCTTCCTTTGTAATAGTAGCTGTCCTTGTTGTACTTAAACCGTGTTGCTTGTACGGATGGTTAACTATGTAATAGTAGCTATCTTTGTTGTACTAAAACCTTGGTGGTTGTACTGATTGCTAACTAAGCCTCATGTTGTGATCCTTTTCTATGCGAAGCTTTTATCCTTGTTATCCTACAGTTTGCAACTGTTTTTTGAGCATGAATTCTACTTTGCAAGTTTTCTTCCCCGACATTACGTATCTTGTTGCTGTTCTAATATCCAATGTCTCCAGGATGACGAATACACGGAACAACCGCAATGCGGAAGGCAGTGAGCCGCCACCAAATATGGGGCTGAGCAACCGTGCACACAATCATGTGGTTCCCTCGATGGGTTGTAGAAAAGAGATTTGTCGTGTTGAGATACCCTACCTTCTTGTTTTTTGGGGCTGATCGAACGAGTACGGGTACAGTAGTGCACCCATGCAGGGTATAATCTTATCGATGAGCCGTGTCCACGGTTATGGACGACTTGGTGATGATGCTGGCTAATAAGATCATAGACAACTTATACCTAATCATTGCTAATTAACTTGACTAGTAATATATAATTACTTTCACAATAACCGGTAACTAAAATTGTTCAATGTGTGAGTTTTCCCGAATTGCTTCCTCATGCTTGGGTGAGGGGGTTAATCCGAGAATGGGTTATGATGTGTGTTTGTTGTAGTTGGTTACATATGCGCTCCCTTATCCCTCTCTAATTAGACGAAAGTTGTAGCGTGTCTCTATTAGGTTGCTAGTGCTGCTGCCGCTAAGTACACCTAAGCCCATACTTTGGGAGTCTTTCAGTTTTGTAACTTGTTAGCTCCAGCTTGTCCGATACGCTCCGGTGTATTGACCCGTTCGCGGGCTATGGTTTTCTCTGCAGTTGAGGAGTCTTCGTACGACCAGTTGGGTGGCTACTTTGTGGAGTTCGATCACGAGATCTACGACGAGTAGTTAGAGTTCCCCTGGGCTTCTTCCTGGTGGACCGCGTGGAAGGGCTTTCTCTTTTCGTTTCGGCCTTGTGCCTATTTCCTTCTTGTCTGTACCCATACCGTCATGTTTCCGCTGGATGATGTAATGTTGGGACATGTGTCCTCTGCTTGGTGATATTCACTATTTTTCTCAATGAGAGCTTTGGATGTTTATTTCGTTTCTTTGTGTCTTAGGTTTATCCAGTGATTTCCATTCTGTTTCCAAACCGGTTCATATACAGTGTATGTATGTTTGAAGTATACGAATTGGTAGGACTTTGGGTTTCTCTCATGCGCAATCAGGAGACGTACGTGACGTTGGGATCGCTAGTGAGTTGTGGGCCGATGATCCATTCTGAGCCTGCCTGCCCACTCTTGCCAGGGGATTGGTACCCCCAGTATGCTCCTAGTTGTGTGGCCCAACCGGTACGTCTTCTTTGTGACGTCTGAATCCAGGGTCTGACAGGACCCACCTGTCATCATCCCCACGGTAACGTTCTTCCCCAATCACGCCCACAACGCCGACCAATAACACTCGAATTGATTATGTTGATTACGAGCGATTTACAAAGACGTTTACATCGCCTCTCCCCCCTACTAAAAGCCCTCTATCTCCTCCGTGTTTTGCCCCAAACCACTTAGCTCCAGAGCCACCGGGCTGTGTGCATTCAAGGGAGCTCCGCCATAGCCGCCGCCGAAATCCTTCGTTTCCAGTGAACTTTGGCAACCCCGAACCCTCTCTCCACTCCCTTTCAACTTCTTTTATCCGTGCGCACTATTTTGACAAGGTTTCGTGGTTTGCTAGGCATCGCATCGTCGAGTTTGTCCACGCCCGAAGAGAACCGCCGCTTCGTGCTTCTTCGGCGAGCAATTTTGAGAGGAGAAAGACACGCCGGACAACGCAACCTCGCCACCGTCTCCGCCTCGATCTTCCCGACACCATGGTATGTCTCGTTCGTCTCCTAGGGCCGTAGAACGCAGAGAGCGTGAACGCCGGCGATGGCCCAACCATGTTTTTTGTCTCGCCGGAGTTCCTCCGACGACCAGCGCCGCCTGTTCCGGATCCTTTAGATCTGGACCGTTGGATCTAAATCCAACGGTTCCTCCGATGTTTAATCTGGCGTGTTTGTCTTTATTTAGAGCAGACCGCTCCCGTGTCAATCCGCGTCCAACCGGTACCGACCAATAGGATTACGCCGCGTGGCAATTTCTTTTTCTATTTCGGTAGAATTTTAGAAATTAAAACAAAATATTATTAATACTTGCAAAATTCATAACTTTCAATCTGTTTATCCAAATTTAGTGAATTTTATATCCACGGATAGCCCTATTCGTGTAGTTTATTTCTGTTTCATTAGTTTGTCCTTTTAATAATTTTATTTCGAGTAAATAACAGAATGGTATTTCGGCTATTTAAATTCATAACTTAGATAATAAAATGCTTTTCTAATAATTCCAGTTGTTTTAGAATTGTACTTTTGTCCTCTGTCCAGAAAGTGCAACTTGAGTTTTATTTGAAACTTTTCATAAAAGAATTAAATAAATTAGTTGTAGGACTTAAATTAGCTATATTTGTTCTCAATATTTTAATAGTTAAATAAAATAATAAAATACTGTTCATTGCATTTCATGCATTTAATAAATAGAGGAAATAAAATTGTAATAAGTTTGTTTTGTTATGTTCATAGCATATCATGCATGCGTACATGTTTTTGTCTTGATATTTTAAGTGTTGTATTGTGTGTTTATTTATTTTCCTATCATATCATGCATGCATACCAAGGCAAGTGACATTCATGAACCACCCATTATTTTCCTATATGCATTAGTAAAATTTTTGAGTACTATGTATGATAGGAAACTTTTGTTATTATTATGCTAAGTTAGTTATATGTTATGCAAAATTCCTAGTAGTGTGTAGCCACCCTCTACCCATGTTATTGCAGCCATTTAAAAAGTTTTATTAGATGCTTAGCAATGCTATAAAAATGTTTACATGTTTTGTTGTGGAAAGATTTCTAAGTTTTAAACTTAAAATTCACACCTGGGTGGAATAGTTGGTATGGTTTATGTTGAGTGGCTATTTGGGGCTGTGATTGTGGTTGTCTTCGCCTAGGGTGAAATTATTTCTACCTAGGGCCATGAGCACGGTGGTTTTCACCCAGAAGTGCACTTGTGGATTGCCACCCAGGAACAAAGAGATTACTAAGTCCCTCCAAGTTTAGAAGCTTTCCGTGCAGCCTTTTGACAATGGGCTCTGTCTTGAACAACTAAGTTGTGAGAGTTCAACTGTTGACAAGCAGATTTAGGGTTTGTAGGTGGAACGGGTCTTGCTAGTATGGTTGAATTCTTCTTCTGAAAGTTCTTGTATCAATTCTCTCCTTTCCTTAATGCACTCCGTGTGTATAGGATGTCTGGGTTAATTGAGTCTAAAGGTGAAAGTGCACAACCTCTGCAGAGTCAACAATCTGAGTACTTAGCCGTGTCCCCGGTGATGGACTACTTCGAACAGCTGGACAAGGATGGACGGAAGAAGCTAAACACCGTTTTCATGAAGTAAAATTTGACTAAGGAAAGAAATATTGGTGCACTTGGGCTTCATCCCTTGGTGCCAACTCTTTGAAAATAAAAGTGTTTTAAAAAAGATAGGAGAACATTAGCTTTCTGCAAAACAGCTTACAACTCCACCAAGCCAAATATTCATATAGATTTAGACTTGTCGTTTTATATCCATCATAGTCACTATTGACCTCCTTCGGGGGCTGCATATTCAAATGTGCAGATACTTCAGATGAAGAATAATTTTGGACTCGAGTCTACACCCAACATGTCTGCCTGTGGCGCATGCTTGAAGATGAGGCTCATTGCTATTTTGCTTTTGTGGTGAACTCTGAATGTTATAGCTAGCCTTCATGGTTATGCACCTTGTAATAAAGCCATACTTGGCTATTTTTGGATCTCGTTGTAGTAATTTGTACTTATGCAATGATACTTTATATTTTGTACTGTGGTGCTGGCAGTGATCCAGGGACTAGCACTTAACATTGGTGTTCCATCTTTATTAAAAGTTGGGGCATTACAAAATGGTATCAGAGCTAACTGTTGCCTGTAGGTTCGAGCCCTTAGGATTGGTTAAGCCCCTGTTTTATCATAATATTATCATATTTGAAGTATGTTGGATCCTAGTGGCATAGTGAGATGAAGCGGCCCGGAGACTAAACTTACATGTCCGCGTACATGAGACCTGTTCCACAATTATAAGTGGCTGGTCGGGTGTCTGTCTCTCTCACTATAGTGAATATCCAATTTTCAAAGAGTTGTTAATAATGTTGATCACCTTGTAGAGTAAAACTAGTATTTTCTCTGAGTATTTTGCACATCATGACTAGTACTTCTTGCCTTATGTTTCTGTTTTGATAATTTTACTCTTATAACTTAGGATGTCGTCTTCATGTATCAAACCGCGGAGGACTTCAAGGACTTGCATTTTGCAAGATACCTTCTGGAGTTAGTGGAAATACAGGCGCTTCCAACACCCATCCTCAAGGCAAGTCAGTTGAAGCACTTCAACAAAGATGGCTTATGGGGCGTTCGCCTTATTCAACACGGGCACAGACTGCACCCAAGACCGAAGACATCCAGTACAAGTCGATTAGTAACTCCTTGGAGAAGGGACTCAATCTCGTCACACATGAGCTAATAGGACATCTTTGTGGACAACACCAGGAGGAGTTGAAGGACCACTATTTTTCTATCCTAGGCCAACGTGATGAAGATGGAGTACCCTTCCTTGTAAATGAGGAGGATAAAAGCAAACCAGATCCTTTGCACCCGTATCTTCAGGACTTAGAAATTCACCTCTGGTAGCTAGAAGATGATAGGCGCGAAGAGCTGTTGAAGAATGATGAAATAATGGCCCAAGTCAAAGAGACTCAAAAGAAGATTGACGCCCAAGAAGAAGTGACCAACACTCACGAGGAGAAATTCAGGGCTCAAGAGAAGAAGTTCCAAAATCAAGAGAAGAGAGTCAGAGACAAGAACAAGGTGATAAAGGACTTGAAGGATGAAATTCAGAGCAACGACGTTGAGTTCGAGGCTGATCGTGATCTGATAGAGACTTTGCGCCGTGAGAAGAGAATGCTACAAGAGAAGAATGAAGCCCTAGAGAAGGATGTGATAGAGACTCTGCGCCGTGAGAAGACAATGCTACGGGAGAAGAATGAAGCCTTAGAGAAGGAAGTGAATGACTATAAGGAGATCCTCATGAAGGAAGGCAACACCATCGAGGAAGTCGAAGAAGATGAAGGAGATGTCATGGACAAAAATTAGACTTCGTAGTTGGACCACCATGTTTTATTCCTCGTTTGGCTCGTCGTTTTTCAAACATTAATCTCCAACTTGTGGTATGACAATGTTAGAATGTTTGGTTTGCAAACTTTGTCGTTTTATTAATCTACCAACAATGCCTTATTTTCGGGTTGCTTAGAAAGAAAAGTTTTAAGTTGTTTGTTGTTTGTGATTGCTTGACTTGGTTATTTTGTGCATGGGTAGGATTTTCCTTCCTTTAGTTCTATCTATCTTTTACTCATCCATGCTAAAAACCCCATAGATGCCTCCACGTCGTGATCCCGACAACAACAACGATGCTATGCAGCAGCTGATGGCCGCTCAAGCCCAGCTGATGACTATGATGACTCAGTTCATTGCAGCAACCAACAACAGCAACAACAACAACCCGCCACCTCCACCACCACCACCCCAAGTGGACATACTTGCTAGATTCCTAAGTCTTAGGCCTAATAAGTTCTCCTCTGCTACTGAACCTATAGTGGCTGATGACTGGCTTCGCTCAGTCAACAAGGACTTAGTGACTTGTGAGTGTTTTGAGGCAGAGAAGGTGAGGTTCACCGCACACCTACTGGAAGGACCCGCTGCACTGTGGTGGGAGACTTATCAAGTGACTCAACCGCTAGAGGGCATGACTTGGGATGCTTTCAAGGAGGGTTTTCGCAATGCTCACATTTCCTCTGGCATAATGAATCTGAAGAAGGAAGAATTTCGCAGGTTGAGACAGGGAGGTAGAACTCTAAAGGAGTATATGGATGACTTTTGCACGCTATCAAGGTATGCACCAGAAGACATTGACACTGATGCTAAGAGGAAGGAAAAATTCCTCAATGGACTTAAGGGAGAACTGAAGATACCCTTGTCTATGGCCTATGCTCCTAACTATCTGTTGGATCAAGCAATCACTTTGGACAACAACATAAGAAAGGAAGAGAACAGGAAGAGGAAGTTCAGTGCAAGTAAGGTTCATTCTGAGGGAACACACAAGAGGCACCACATCTCTAAAGGCAGTGGGCATAAACCATGGAATCACTCCAACAACAGAAGTGGCCAAAAGTATCATGGTCACAACCACAATGGAGGATACAAAAGAAACAATGGAGAATACAAAGGAAACAATTGAGGATTCAAAGGAAATAACGGAGGATTCAAAGGAAACAATTGAGGGAAACCATCACAATGGACATAGTCATGGAAATGGTCATCACCGTCCCAACTATGAGGGGAACAAACACTTGTCTCAGGTGACTTGCTTTATGTGCCAGAAGACGGGACATTATGCAACTGACTGTCCAGAAAGAAAGGCTGATGAAAATACCAAGCCCAACCCTTTCCAGAAGGGACAAGTGAACCACATCAGTGTGGAAGAAGTACATGATGAAGTTGATGCTATGATTGGTAAGTTCTTGCTCAATTCTTTTCCAGCATTAGTCTTATTTGATACTGGAGCATCACATTCATTCATATCAGGAGCTTTTGTAAACAAACATGGGCTAGCTGAGGAAAGCATAGGAAAACCTATTAGAGTGAGTTCACCTGGAGGAGAAATGATAGTAAATTCTGGGTGTAGAAAGTTAGACTTAAAGATTGGAAAATATCTTTTTCCAACGGATCTAGTCATCCTAGAAACCCAAGGCTTGGATGTTATTATAGGAATGGATTGGATGACTCGTTTTGAAGGAATCATAGACGATGCAAATAGAGCTATCCCCCTCACCACCCCAGAGAAAAAGAAGATTAGGTTCAGATCAACTTTAAAACTTAAAAGAGTTAGGCTAAATTATCTTAAGGGGGTTAGCCTTGGTGATGTGCTTATTGTCAAAGATTACCAACACGTTTTTCCAGAGGAATTACCGGGAATGCCACCCGATAGAGATGTAGAGTTTCTCATTGAACTAAAACCGGGTACTGGACCAATTGCTAAGAGACCATATCCTATGGCCATCGATGAATTGAAAGAACTCAAGAAGCAACTGGAAGAACACATTCAGAAAGGATTTATTCGTCCAATTCATCGCCATGTGGAGCACCAGTCTTATTTGTTCAAAAGAAAGATCATACACAAAGTTTAGTCACGGACTACAGGGATATAAATGAGCAAACTATCAATAACAAATACCCGTTACCCAAGATTAATGAACTATTTGATCAACTGGAAGGTGCGTGTGTTTTCTCAAAGATTGATCTTCGATCAGGGTACCTCCAAATGAAAGTTAGAGAAATGGATATACCAAAGACTGCATTTGTTACGAGATACGGCTCTTATGAGTACACAATAATGCCTTTAGGATTAACCAATGCTCCAGCCTATTTCATTAATATGATGAATAAAGTGTTCATGGATTTTCTGGATAAGTTTGTGGTAGTTTTCATCGATGACATTTTAATCTACTCCAAGATATATAAAGAACATGAAGAGCATTTGCGTCTGGTATCGCAAAGACTACGAGAACATAAGTTGTATGCCCAATTCAGCAACTGTGAGTTTTGGTTAGAACAAGCCGGATTTCTAGGTCATGTGGTGTCTAAGGAGGGTATAGCAGTGGATCCTGAAAAAGTTTCAGCTGTAACCAATTGGGAGCCATCAAAGAATGTGGGAATAGTACGTAGTTTTCTTGGTCTAGCAGGATACTATAGAAGATTTATTGAAACCTTTTCCAAGATTGCCAAGGCTTTGACGGAGTTGTTGAAGAAGGAGAAGTTTGAATGCACTGAGGCTTGTGAATCCAGTTTTCAGGAATTGAAGAAACGTCTAGTTTCAGCCCCAGTTCAATGCTTACCTGATTTTGAGAAGGAATTCCAAGTGTAATGTGATGCTTCTAAGGTCTTGGAAGTGTATTGATGCAGGCAGGAAGAGTGGCATCCTATGGCTCCAGATAGCTCAAGAAACATGAAGCAAATTATCCTACCCATGATCTCGATTTGTCCTCAGTAGTACATGCCCTGAAGACATGGATACACTATCTGATGGGAAAATATGTGATGTATTCACCGACCACAAAAGTTTGAAGTATATTTTTACTTAGAAGGAGTTGAATATGAGGCAGAGAAGATGGTTGGAACTTATCAAAGATTATGATCTAAGCCTACAATATCATTCGGGAAAGGCTAATGTAGTAGCAGATGCCCTGAGTCGCAAGGTGTATGTGTATGGCCTCACGGCAGGGGAATTATCCGAGGTTTATGCAAGGCATTCAAGGACCTCAGATTCGAAGTAGTATCAGAATGTTTTGTAGCCTCATTAGTAGTACAACCAACTCTTATGGACTAGATACGCGAAACTCAGAAGGGACATAAGGATATAGAAGAAATCAAAGTGAATCTGAGAGCAGGAAAAGCTAAGGGATTCTATGAAGATGAGCAAGGAACCTTGTGGTTTGAAAAATGTGTGTGTATGGCCAATGACCCTGATCTTAGGAAGTTAATTCTGCAAGAAGCCCATGAGACACCTTATTCCATTCATCCAGGGAATACCAAGAAGTATATGGATGCGAAGGAGAGATTTTGGTGGAACAATCTGAAGAGGGACATAGCGGAATATATCGTAAAGTGTGATGTATGCAGTCGAGTAAAAGCAAAACATCAGAAACCAGCAGGACTTTTACAACCTTTGAAAGTGCCAGACTGGAAGTGGGATTCTATTGGAATGGATTTCATCACAGGATTACCGAGTACCAAATCGGGTTATTGTTCTATTTGGGTTATTGTTTGTCGTCTAACAAAAATAACTCACTTTATACTAGTGAAGACCACATATACCATTGCTAAGTTAGCTGATGTTTACATGAAGAGAATTGTGTGCCTTCATGGTGTTCCTGAGAGTATCGTGTCTGATAGAGGAACCCAATTCACTTCTAATTTCTGGAAACAGTTGCATGAATCACTAGGACCCAGATTGGAATTCAGTACGGCGTTTCACCCGCAAACAGATGGTCAAACTGAGAGAGTTAATCAGATTCTATAAGATATGTTAAAAGCTTGTGCACTCGATTATGGATCTAGCTGGGATGATAATCTACTTTACGCTGAGTTCTCCTACAATAACAGTTACCAAGCCAGCATTGAGATGGCACCGTTTGAAGTATTATATGGAAAGAAATGCACTACCCCATTGTTGTGGAGTGGTGTAGGGGAACGGAGTTTCTTTGGAACAGATATAATCTAGGATGCTGAAGAGAAGGTCAGACTGATAAAATATAGATTGAAGATAGCACAGTCACGACAGAAAAGCTATGCAGATTCCAAACGTAGAGAAGTCATCTACGAGGTGGGTGATAGAGCCTATCTTAGAGTGTCACCACTTCGGGGTGTAAAAAGGTTTGGAATGAAAGGAAAGTTAGCACCGCGTTTCATTGGACCATTCAAAATTCTTTCTCGCAAAGGTGAAGTGGCATATGAGTTAGAACTGCCAGAAATTTTGTCTACGGTCCATTATGTGTTCCATGTGAGCCAGTTGAAGAAATGTCACCCCGAGATGATGGGAACTCCATTGAACGATATTGTACCCCTCGAGGAAGTACAATTGGAGAGTGCTCTAACCTATGAAGAGAAACCCATCAAGGTATTGCAAACAGCGGAAAAAGTCAACCGTACCACATGGGAACGACAAGTTCTGCAAGGTTCAGTGGAGTCATCACAACGAAGAAGAAGCCACATGGGAACGACAAGATGACCTTCGAGAAGACCATCCTCACCTATTTGCTGACATTTCCAAAGCTCGAGGGCGAGCTTCCTCTTAAGAAGGTTAGTTTGTAACAACCCAAAATTATCAAAACAAATTAAAACTTTGCATTCATGCATCATTCATCATATAGGAATGACATTTAAATCACATAAGGACTAAATTAAAATTTAATTATAAGTTTAAACAAGTTATTATTCCATAAAGATGTTTAGTGTACTCCTTTTTTTAGGCGCAAAACAGTAGGGAAAAGTCCCTACTGTTTAATTTTCTATTTTCTCATAATATTGTACTCCTTATAATATTCTTTTTTTATTGTACTAGTTATAATATTCTTTTTTATCAAATTACTTTATAGTCAAGTATGATACAAAAAGTTCTAAATTTAATAAGCTTTGTAAAACATATTTTTATGAATTTTTCTGAAATGTTTTGGTTAAGTTTAAAAATCATATTTGAAATCAGGTTTGAAAAACAGAAAAGCTTTTGAATAAAAAAAATATAGTCAGACCAGCCTTCCGAGCCAATTGGGTCGAGGCCCGCATATATCTACCGGGCGCAACGCAGCGCAGCTCAGCAGCCCGCTAGCAGCCCAGGCCTCTCCCTCTCTCTCGAAGTCACTGACAGGTGGGACCACCTGCCATCACCCCCGCGGCAACGTTCTTCCCCAAATCACGGCCACGACGCCGACCGAAAACGCTCGAATTGATTCGATTGATTTTGGGCGATTTACTGAGTCGTTTACATCGCCTCTTCCCCCTTCTAAAAGCCATCGATCTCCTCCATGTTTTGCCCCAAACCACTTAGCCCCAGAGCCACCAGGCTGTGTGCATTCAACCCTGGAGCTCCGCCGTAGCCGCCGCCGAAATCCTTCGTTTCTGGTGAACTTCGGCAACCCCGAACTCTCTCTCCACTCCCTTTCAACTTCTTTTATCTGTGGGCACTATTTTGACAAGGTTTCGAGGTTTGTTAGGCAGCGTATCGTCGAGTTCGTCCACGCCCAGGGAGAACCGCCGCCTCGTGCTTCTCCGACAAACAATTTTGGGAGGAGGAAGACACGCCGGACACCGCAACCTCGCTACGGTCTCCGCCTCGATCTTCCCTACGCCGTGGAATGTCTCGTTCGTCTCCTAGGGCCGTAGAAAGCAGAGAGCGTGAACGCCGGCGATGGCGCCACCGTGTTTTTTGGCTCGCCGGAGTTCCTCCGACGACCAGCGCCGCCTGTTCCAGACCGTTTAGATCTGGACCGTTGGATCTAAATCCAACGGATCCTCCGATGTTTAATCTGGCGTGTCTGTCTTTATTTAGATCGGACGGCTCCTGTGCCGATCCACGTCCAACCGGTACCGACCAATAGGATCACGCCGCGTGGCAATTTCTTTTTCTATTTCGGTAGAATTTAAGAAATTAAAACAGAAAATTATTAAAACTTGCAAAATTCATAACTTTCAATCTGTTTATCCAAATTTGGTGAATTTTATATCCACAGTTAGCCCTATTTGTGTAGTTTATTTCCGTTTCATTAGTTTGTCCGTTTGATACTTTTATTTCGAGTAAATAACAGAATGGTTTTTCGGCTATTTAAATTTATAACTTAGATAGTAAAAATGCTTTTCTAATAAATCCAATTGTTTTAGAATTGTACTTTTGTCCTCTGTCCAGAAAGTGCAACTTGAGTTTTATTTGAAACTTTTCATAAAAGACTTAAATAAATAAGCTATATTTGTTCTCAATATTTTAATAGTTAAATAAAATAATAAAATAATGTTCATTGCATTTCATGCATTTAATAAACAGAGGAAATAAAATTGTAATAAGTTTGTTTTGTTATGTTCATAGCATATCATGCATGCATACATGTTTTTGTCTTAATGTTTTAAGTGTTGTATTGTGTGTTTATTTATTTTATGTATTATTGTTGCTAGATTGTGAAGAGGAGGAAGGATTTTATTGTGATTGTTATTCTTGCTGTGCTTGTTCATCCTGTTACCAAGGCAAGTGCCATTCATGAACCACCCATTATTTTCCTATATGCATTAGTAGAATTTTTGAGTAGTATGTATGATAGGAAACTTTTGTTATTATTATGCTAAGTTAGTTATATGCTATGCAAAATTCCTAGTAGTGTGTAGCCACCCTCTACCCATGTTATTGCAGCCATTTAAAATGTTTTATTAGATGCTTAGCAATGCTATAAAAATGTTTACATGTTTTGTTGTGGAAAGATTTCTAAGTTTTAAACTTAAAATGCACACCTGGGTGGATTGGTTGGTATGGTTTATGTTGAGTGGCTATTTGGGGCTGTGATTGTGGTTGTCTTCGCCTAGGGTGAAATTATTTCTACCTAGGGCCATGAGCACGGTTGTTTTCACCCAGAAGTGCACTTGTGAATTGCCACCCAGAAACAAAGAGATTACTAAGTCCCTCCAAGTTTAGAAACTTTCCGTGCAACCTTTTGACAATGGGCTCTGTCTTGAGCAACTAAGTTGTGAGAGTCCAACCTATCAGCTTGACAAGCAGATGTAGGGTTTGTAGGTGGAACGGGTTGATGGTTGCCAAGCGTGTGGTTGGTGAATCCCCAAGAGGAGGGTGTGAAGTAGTAGACTAGCAAGATTTCCCTCAGTTATGAAACCAAGGTTACCGAACTAGTAGGAGATGAACGTTCCCCTCGAGGTGTCAACGACGCCAGAAACTCCTGGTGTGGCATTGGAGACGTGGAATCTGCACACAACACAATCAAAATAGTTTGCCCCAACTCAACGGTGAGGGTGTCAATCCCACCGGCTTGTGGTAACAAAAGATTAAACGTATCTGTGGAAGAAAGATGTTTGTTTGCAGAAAGTAACAGGTTTGCAGTTGTGGTTTTATCAGATTAATTAGAAGGACTGGGGTCCACAGTTCACTAGTGGTGTCTCTCCATAAATAATAATAACATTCATCCATGTGTGGTAAACAAATTATAGCTAGCTAGGAAACTGAAAGAATAATGATGAGCAACCCAATGCATATACTAATGATATGGTGTCTAGTGTGAGATTCATCCGGGCATTAAAACAATGTACATAGACCGTTTCAACCACATCTATAACTAATAATCCACCTTCCGGTTAGCGTCTGCACCCCTTTCAGTATTAAGTTGCATACAACAGATTATCACCTTAAGCAAAGTGTGTAAAGTAAGTAAGTAATATCATCCTTAGACAAAGTACTACTGTTTTATCCCTAGTAGCAACATCACATCTACAATCTTAGAGCTTTCTGTCACTGCCCAGATTAAATAGAGACATGAACCTACTATCGATCATAAATACCCCCTCTTGGAGTTACGAGCATCAACTTGGCCAGAGCATACACAAGTAACAGAGAGCATGCAAGATCATTAAATAGCACACACATCATATAATATGAAGCAATAAATTTAGTACTCAATATTCATCGGATCGCAGCAAACACAACATGGAGAATTACATAAAGATGATCGTGATCATGAAAGGCAGCTCACAAGATCTAAACATGATAACACAAGAGGAGAAGACAACCATCTAGCTACTGCTATGGACCCCTAGTCCAAGGTAGACTACTCATGCATCAGTCCGGAGGCGGTCATGGCGACGTAGAGGACTCCGGGGACGATTCCCCCCTGCCAGGGAGCAGTTCTGATCTCTCACGAAGTGGTGTTGACGACGGCGGCGGCTCGGGACTCGTGGAGGAAAAAGTGTTCAACCGTGCTCTGTTTTTAGGTCATGGGGGTATTTGTAGGCGAAAGACCTTGGTCGGTGGGCGCCCGAGGTGGCCTACTCACCCCTCGGCACGGCTGGCTTGTGGGCCACGCCACCAGGTGATGAGGGCGCCTCGCGGCCCCTCTTCGTCTCGTCTTCGGTTTTCCTGGACGCATATATTCCAAAAATAAATATTTGTTGGCTCGTTTCCAATTTGGCGGATATTTTCTTAAGAGCTTTTCTGAAACCAAAAACAGCAGAAAACAGGGAACTGTCACTGTGGCATCTTGTTAATAGGTTAGTCCCAAAAAATGCATAAAACAATATAAAATGCATATAAAACATGTAATAACATGATATGACATAGCATGGAACACAAGAAATTATGGATACGTTGGAGACGTATCAACATCCCCAAGCTTAGTTCTACTCATCCCGAGTAGGCAAGAACGATAAAAGGAGAATAATTTGTGAAGTGACATGCTTAAACACAATCTCGATCATGTAATATTGTAAGGCATATAAACTGAGATCAAATGAATAAGGGTTGTAGTTTATATTGATATCAAATGAGTAATGAACAAATAAGTAGGTGAAGAAAGAAAAGCTTTCAATGATACAGTACTAGATAGCAATCAACTGTGCAAAGTAGATACTAGAGATGATTTAAGCTTCAAGCACAACAATATAATCATCTAATGCTTCCAACAAACATGAAAACTTTATGAAAAGATCAAGTCAAGTAATAGCAATATGCATGTATAAGATAAATACATTATTTGTTCAAAAGAAACAAGCAAGCGTTCAACATTGGTTCCTGGCACCAGGATGTTTGGTCTAAGAGAATGTTAATGAGGGTTTGGAAAGCCAACGGGTGAAAGGCTCACAAAGATGTAGATGATCATTAGACAAGAGAAAGTCATACAATCGAAGCTATGCAAGGAGTAGTGATTGCCATACAACGGATGCACAATGAGCTATAAGTATATGAAAGCTCTCCAATGGAACTAGTGGGGGGCATCCGACTTGGTTGCTCACGAAGACCTAGAGCACTTTTGAGGAGGCTCATCATTGGAATATACAAGCCAACTTCTATAGTGTAAAGTTCCCTACATAGTTATGCAACTAAGACATGAAAACTCTCTCATATGAAGTAAATGTGCTAAACATGAGCACAAATGATGATCGTAAATGATATGGTGCTATAACATGAGCACAAGTGATGACAATAAATGATATGGTGCTGTAACACAAGCACAAGTGTGTGATAAAGAATAGTAATGTTGCCCCTTTTTTATTTCTTTTCTTTCTTTTCTTTTCTTTTCTTTTTTTAATATTTTTCTTTTCTTTTTATGTTTCTCTTTTTGATGGCCTCCAAGGCTCTTTTCACTTTTAGGGGAAAGCATCCTAATATGATACATGATTAATGACAACACACTAATGATGATAAAACAACATACTGCTGATATAAGTAACTAATATGAATGTGCCATAAGAATACATATGGCAACGGTGCCTCTGCCAGTGTAGCAGGTTATGCAGTGCTCTAGCGTAACATGGGTAAAACCACACATCAGCTTTATAGAAACACGCAAAGCAATAAACAAGTAATGAATGACAACAAGTCATGTAATGTAAGATGGATGTTGCATGGCAATATATCTCGGAACAGCTATGGAAATGCTCTAGTAGGTAGGTATGGTGGATGTGTTGAGAAAGATATTTGGCTTATGTGTAGGAGAACAAGATGAAGATCTCCCACGAGTTTGGATGTACCCGCGAAAAATGCACCAACTCTCAATGTGAGAAAGGGCAAAGGAAAGTTCTGAAGAGGCTAGCAATATGGTGATGGAAGTGCCATGAAAACCGCAGGTTTAGAACTCGCAAGTAAAAAGATTCCAAATAAAAATATGATCATGCAAGGCATAATGAAAATTACTCCTAGGGGTGATGTGGCAAATGAACAAGTCACTGTTGGAGACCCGACCGTAGCGCATAACATAAAACCATTACGGTTGCCTTAGGCAAATAGAAGTCATATACCATTATGCAATCAACTCGAATTTAAGTGTGGCCAACCATTTAATCATTCCACTTTATAGACCATCATGTTTAACATTAAGCAAATTAATATCTCAAAACAACATCAATAATTCAAGTGACACAATTTAATGATCTACAAGATTAATGTATCATTTAATTATACCATCTACCACATTTAGCTTTTTCTGTTCTCAACAAAACACCAATCAACTTATTTAAAAGATAAACTCTCCAAGTAATTAAACAATGAGATGTGAAAGTATAATATAACAAAGCTAACAGCTCTAACAAGAGATGCATGAAAACCAAGAGCTCGAGAGCAAACAATAACATGAAAAGAATACTCAACAAATATAAGTGAAGAATACGAGTATTCATATGAAAAAGTGGAGCGTGTCTCTCTCCCACACAAAAGAATGCTACGATCAATATTTATTCTGTAACATCCTAGGATTTTTCAAATTCTGAAAAATCAGAAAAAAATTTAAAACTTTTTGAAAACTATATGTATGTCGATTTGAAAACAAAATTCATGCATGCATTCATCATTTTCTTGCATTATTTGCATTTGAAATTACAATGGTCGAAATATTATTTCCACTTGAAAACCTATTTGAGAAAATGTTAAAAACAAAATAGCGATTTTGCTATTATTATTTTACTTTATTGATTTGATTGTATTTATTGGAAATAATTATATTCATATGTTTACAATTGTGGTACCAAATTTTTTTAGCCCCAAATAAATTCATTAAAGACCTATTTTTAAATTTGACAAAAGTGCCAAATTTGTAGTTAATCAAATATTCAATATTAATATTTTTGAAAGTGTTCAAAACAGGCCCACAAATGTTTTAAAACCAAGATACGATTTTTAGGAATTTTTATAAATTTATTTTACTTAATTCAGAGTTATAAAATAAAAGATATAAAAATAAGAATCAAGAAAAGACAAAAAAAACAGAATCAGGCCAACCGGCCGGCCCAACAAACAGCCCGAACCAGGGCCAGGACCGAGACGAACTCACTTCGCATTGCTTTCGATTAAAATTTCGGTTTTGTATACACCTTCCACTTAAACGTCGTTATCTCGAGAAATATAACTCTCAATCCGGATCCGCTTGATCTTACGCGTTGATAACTTCGAGCCCTATCTATTCCACCGTCTGTTTGCCTATATAAACCACTATAGCCGCCGGCATCTCTTTTCCTCTTTTCGTTCCACCGAAACCCTAATCAGCGAAATTGTATATCGTTTTTTGACGAACAAAACCATCTCCAATCACGACGGAAGCTGAACCATTGTTGTAGAACTCGTCAATATCTTCCCATCCCAAGAAGCCTCAACTCTTTTTAACGTGACAGAAGAATTTAGAATCGTTATCAATCAGATCCGAAGTCGTATTTCTCAGATCTCTTCACGCTCGTTGCGCCAAATCGAAATCCCTCTGCTCGGAACGTGTTTGATGTTATTCGAGGAACCAAACCATCTCAAAACTTTGGTACGACAAGACGAAAGTTTTTCCCATATCAAGACCTTTCATTTGCACCAAGATTCATCTTATTTGGTTCAGCGAGCTTAGAGATATTTGCGTTTGAAGTTTCGGACCAGAAAGGTATAATGACATGTGTGACTAATCTATTCATCCACTCATGATATAATTATGTTAGTTAGATAGATCGCTTAATTCTCTACAACTTTCGTATAGATAGTTTTCCGATCCGAGCAACTTTATTTTCGGTCAAATTCGTAGTCAACCGCCCGGTCAGCAGCTCCGTCAGCAGCACAGTCAGCGGACCCAGTCAATCAGAAGACGCCACGTCGCCTTAGTTTGTTTTAAATTCCAGAAAATTTGTCAAATTTTGAAATTCATAACTTTTAAACCGTAACTCCAAATTCAGCAAACTTCATATCCATGAATTCAGAATAATATGTAGAATTTATTAAAATTATAAGTTTCCATTTTTAATTCGTGAATAAACATGTTATTGTTAAATTACATGAAAGTGGTTTTAAAAGTATTTTGAACATAATTAAAAATTAAAAATTAAAAATTGATCAAAATCTTTTGCTATAAGTTTGAATGACTAAGTATTGGCAGTAGGAATTTTCTACTAATTTTTGTAGAATAATTTCTATGATTTTGTAATTAAAATTGATTAAATACTTTTTAAGTGTTGTTTTAATGATTAAAAATGATTAAAAAATATTTTCATCATCTATTCGAATTATAAAGTATTTAGACATATTATGACCACTTTGGTAACAAAAAGTACTTACAAATATTTTGCCTTTTTTAACAAAGTAAATTCTTTCTTAGAAAATATTTGATAACTATTTTTGGACAACACTTTTCCTTAGAGAAATTTCACACCTCAAAAATGCTAAATCTTTTCCTTAGAAAAATTTAGCATCTAGAAAACTTAGTTGTTTTATTTTGATAAGTGTTGTCCTTAGAAATAAATTGCATTGCATGCATGGCATATTTATTGTATAGTTATACCCCTCATGGAATTTTTTTTCCTTATTCTTCTCTAAGTTAAGTTTAGTTTCGACTTAGTGTTTTGATAAAGTGTTATGCACTGAAACACTTAGAAAATAAAATGCTCGTCATTATATGATTGTCATACTTGGGATTTTCAACATGAAGACTAGAAGGCCAACGAAGACTTAGAAGAAAACAGACTCCAGAAGCATCTTCAAGAAGTAGACGCACATAGAAGAAAATCAAGAAGTACTTCAAGAGGACCAAACCCCCCCCCCCCTTTATTCTCTAAGTCTTTCTCTCTTTCTTTTCTTCTCTCTTAGACCTTGTGGTGGCTAAGTTAAATCCAAGACTAGCCCTGGTGATACCCAATCCATCTAAGTCTGAAGAATCATCAAGTCTGAGAACCATCTAAGTCTGAAGAATCATCAAGTCTACAAAATTTCAATGAATACATCACACCAAGGAGAAAGTAACGAGTAAACTTGGAAGACAACTACTTCTTTTCCCTTTATCTTTTTCTGCTCTTCCTATTCTTCTTTCACTTTGGACATGATTATGACCAAGTCCTTAGTGTTTTTTGACTAAGTCCTTGCTAATTGAAGATAAAGAAAACTACAAGGGAGTTGAAGATTTCGAGACAAATCATGTGAAGACTTGCAGCAACATTACAAAGTTATTCTGTCCAACCTATGACCTTTGTCCTTAGTCATTTTTTACTAACATACTTGCCTTGCATTAACTTAGAATATTTCATGGCAGTGCATGCACATCTAGTCCTTAGAAAATTCTTGCACATCATGCATAACATATTTCATGCATAACTTATTTGTGTATTGTTATTTTGTTTGTATGTTTATGTGTGTCTTGTTTGATGTGTTAGAATTTTCGGAGAGAAACGACAACTGTTGCAGCTGCTGTTGCTATTCTTCTTATTGCAAAGGCAAGTGGCACACGCATAAACTTCCTTGTATTTTTCTATGCATGAGTAGAGTATTTTTTAATAAGCATGTTTAGGATAGTATTGCTATGCAAGTCATGTTTAGAATCCCTATTCCTGTGTCTAGGTACCTATATAATACTTAGTTGAAATATTGGTGCTTTGCAATTGATGAAAGTTTTACAAAATGTTAAGTGACTACTCAGGGATGTGCTAATGATTGTCTTCGCCTAAAGTAGTTTCTACTATACTTAGGGCCGTGAGCATAGTGGTTTTCACCTGAGAGTACATCCACTAATCAATGTATCACCTGGGTGGAATGGTTGAACGGTTTATGTTGAGTGGCTACTCAGGGTTGTGCTCGCGGTTGTCTTCGCATAAGGTAGTTTCTACTATACTTAGGGCCGTGAGGATGGTGATTTTCACCTGAGAGTACACTTGTGGATTGCCACCTATGAACAAAAGGATCCGAATAACTCCAAGTGAAGATTGCTTCTAGTGCAGCCATTAGTCAATGGGCTCTAGCTAGACGGATAAGGTTGCATGGACTCATCCCGACTTGATAGGTGGTGGTAGTTGATTAGTTGGGAGCGCGTCAAGTCAGTATGGGATGGTGAAAGTGCTTCTGAAAAGTCTCGTCCCAACTCTCTCTTTTTCCTTAACCCAAATTGAGTGCTTGAGGATAGTTTGGGTTGTTAGGTCTAATGCTGAAAGTGCAACCTCTACAGACTTAAAAACTAAGTACTTAGTCGTGTCCCCGGTTATGGACAATTTCGAGCAGCTGATCAAGGACGTCAACGGAGGATCCTACCATTCCAATTCTAAGTTAAAATTTGATGGGTGAACAAGGGAAGATGAGATTATGGTTTTCATGTCATACTTGTCTTGATTTCAAGAAAAGTGTTTTCAAAAGAGTAGGAAAAAATGGCTTTATGCAAACTAGCCTTGAACTCCACCAGCCAAATATGCATATAGGCTATAGTGTTATTCCATTAAGTGTCCAGCATAGTGTCACTTGCCAGACTCCATTTTTAATGGAATCTGACCCACTCTGTTGCGAAATTTTATTTGTTACAGGTTATTCAGATGACGAGTGAGGTTTCGTTAAGTGATTTCGAGTCTACAACCAACATGTTTTCGCCTGTGACAACATGAATATGGTGGAGACTCACTCATATTGTATTTTCGTTGTGTATTATTTCCAATGCTAGCCTTATGCTATGCAAATTCTAATGAATATTTTGTAAGTCTGGATCATCGATGTAATAAAATTGATACTATTATGATATTACATCGTAAACTTTGTGTGCAAACGAATCGATCCAGGGGTTTGCACTATACACAGGGACTTGCCATTTTCTAAGTGCAGGTCCGCTACATATTCAGAGAATGAAAATAACAAAAACAAAACTAAAAACAAACAGACGCTTCAAGATAAGGACATAAGATGTGACGGAATTAAAATATAGTTTCACTATAAAGGACCTGATAGTTTGTCGATGAAGAAGGGGGTGTCTTGGGCATCCCCAAGATTTGACGCTTGAGTCTTCTTAAATTATATTGGGGTGAACCACCGGGGCATCACCAAGCTTTGGCGTTACTATGCTCTTGATCACATTATATCATCCTCTTCTCTAGATCCTTGAAAACTTCATCCACACCAAACTTAGAGTAACTTCATTAGAGGGTTAGTGCACAAAAAATTATGATATTCTGTAGAAACACAATTGCTACCAATGCTACCGGACATTAGCTACAGCCACTGATACTTGAAAGGATAAAAAGATCCAATCAAAATAGCAAAAGAGGCATTGCAAAAAAAAAATGGCAGAATCTGTTAAAAACAGAACATTACTTAAAGATGAATTGTTTCGAGGCACTTAACTTGGTCAGATCAGAAAAATCAAAACGAATGAAAATTGCATATACCTCTGAGGATTACGCACAAAAAAGGGCAGATTTTCCTGACGTTCCAGTGAATTGATATGAATTTTACGGTGGACAACATAAATCTGTTTCAGCACAGGAATTGAATTTTAACATCAACTTTCGACTAGAGGCTTAACTTGACACAACATTGCAATAAAAATAAGATACAAAGGAATTGCTACAGAGGTAGGCATTTTCCTTGACACAAGCAAAACAAAATAAAATGACAGAAAATAAAAGTGGGTTGTCTCCCATAAGCGTTTTTATTTAACGTCTTTGAGCTAGCCACAAAGAACAAAAATCAAGTATTATCAAGATCAAGAGTACAAACTCTTTCAAATATGCATTGTATTTTATCTATATAAGGTTCAGAGGTGCCTCTTTCATTTCTTTTAGACTTACTACTTTCATCAAATGGGTTTTGAGGGGCAATCCAATTAAAATTTTCTTCCAAAGCTTCATGCATAGCTTCAAGTATAACAGGTATTGGAACTTTCATTTCTTCCCCTTTATAGGTTCGGTTTTCCCTAGTTTCTCAAGTGCCTTAATAACATCTACACATGAGACAAGCATATCAAATCTATCAAAAACTTTCCTAGCTTCTACGGCAACATCACCAAATTCTTTAAGCAAGGTTTACATGATAAAGTTCTTCTTTTCAGCATTTTTAACATTATGAAGATCAAGAAACATTTGTTGTATTATGGGGTGAAGGTTAACAAACCTGGTTTCTAGCATGTGAACTAAAGAAGTTGCAGCAGTTTCATAGTTTGGAGCAAGTTCGGCTATGAATTTCTCCTCACTATCACTATTCTCACTAATAAGATTAAAGAACTCTGCAATAATTTCTTTTCCAATTATAAAACCACTACCTACTAAAAGATCCTCAAAAGTGTACTTAGGAAGCAACATTGTAATAAAGGTAAAACTAAAAACCGAAATAACAAAAACAGGAAAAATATTACTAAACCGAAATACCAAAAGCAACAAAACTGAATATAAAAGTGCAAACCGAAATATAAAAAGTAATGCAAGTAACTAATTTTTTGTATTTTTGATATTAAGCAAACAAGAAAGTAATAAAAATAAACTAAGCAAGAAAATAACCGAAAAAAAGATTGGAAGTGCGAAAACTCCCCTCAAAGTGAATCTTTATCTCCCCGACAACGGCGCCAGAAATTCTTGATGGTTGCTAAGAGTGTGGTTGGTGAATCCCCAAGAGGAGGGTGTGAAGTATCAGAGCAGCAAGATTTCCCTCAGTTATGAAACCAAGGTTATCGAACCAGTAGGAGATGAACGTTCCCCTCGAGGTGTCAACGGCGCCAGAAACTCTTGGTGTTGCGTCGGAGACGTGGAATCTACACACAACAGAATCAAAGTATTTTGCCCCAACTCAACGGTGAGGGCGTCAATCCCACTGGCTTGCTGTAACAAAAGATTAAACGTATGTGTGAAAGAAAGATGTTTGATTGCAGAAAGTAACAGGTTTGCAGTTGTGGTTTTATCAGATTAATTAGAAGGACCGGGGTCCACAGTTCACTAGTGGTGTCTCTCCATAAATAATAGTAACATTCATCCATGCGTTGCAATCAAATTACAGCCAGGCAATTGAGAGAATAATGATGAGCAACCCAATGCATATACTAATGATATGGTGTCTAGTGTGAGATTCATTCGGACATTACAACAATATACATAGACCGTTCCAACCACATCTATGACTAATAATCCACCTTCCGGTTAGCGTCCGCACCCATTTTAGTATTAAGTTGCATGCAACAGATTATCGCCTTAAGCAAAGTGTGTATAGTAAGTAAGTAACATCATGCTTAGACAAAGTACTACTGTTTTATCCCTAGTAGCAACATCACATATACAACCTTAGAGCTTTTTGTCGCTGCCCCACATTAAATAGAGACATGAACCTACTATCGAGCATGAATACCCCCTCCAGGACTTACGAGCATCTACTTGGCCAGAGCATACACAATTAACGGAGAGCATGCATAATCATTAAATAGCACACACATGATATATTATGAAGCAATAACTTTAGTACTCAATATTCATCGGACCCCAGCAAACACAACATGGAGAATTACATAAAGATGATCTTGATCATGATAGGCAGCTCACAAGATCTAAACATGATAGCACAAGAGGAGAATACAACCATCTTGCTACTGCTATGGACCCGTAGTCCAAGGTAGACTACTCACGCATCAGTCCGGAGGCGGTCATGGCGACATAGAGGCCTCCGGGGACGATTCCCCCTCCCTGCAGGGTGTCGGGGGGCAGTTCTGATCTCTCCCGAAGTGGTGTTGATGACGGCCGCGACTCGGGACCCGTGGAGGAAAAAGTGTTCAACCGTGTTCTGTTTTTAGGTCAAGGGGGTATTTGTAGGCGAAAAACCTACGTGGGTGGGGGCCCAAGGTGGCCTCCTCACCTCCTGGCGCGGCTGGCATGTGGGCCGCGCCACCCGGTGATGAGGGCGCCTCGCGGCCCCTCTTCGTCTCGTCTTCGGTTTTCTTGACGCATATATTCCAAAAATAAATACTTGTTGGCTCGTTTCCAATTTGGCGGATATTTCCTTAAGAGGTTTTCTGAAACCAAAAACAGCAGAAAACAGGGAACTGGCACTATGGAATCTTGTTAATAGTTTAGTCCCAGAAAATGCATAAAACTATATAAAATCCATATAAAACATGTAATAACATGATATAACATAGCATGGAACAAAAAAAATTATGGATACATTGGAGACATATCACGGGTCTTGCTAGTATGGTTGAATTCTTCTTCTGAAAGTTCTTGTCTCAATTCTCTTCTTTCCTTAATGCACTCCGCGTGTATAGGATGTCTGGGTTAATTGAGTCTAAAGGTGAAAGTCCACAACCTCTACAGAGTCAACAATCTGAGTACTTGGCCGTGTCCCCGGTGATGGACTACTTCATTGTATTGATCTCCTTCGGTGGCTGCATATTCAAATGTGCAGGTACTTCAGATGAAGAATAATTTTGGTCTCGAGTCTACACCCAACATGTCTGCCTGTGGCGCATGCTTGAAGATGAGGCTCATTGCTATTTTGCTTTTGTTGTGAACTCTGAATGTTATAGCTAGACTTCATGGTTATGCACCTTGTAATAAAGCCATACTTGGCTATTTTTGGATCTCGTTGTAGTAATTTAATACTTATGCAATGATACTTTATATTTTGTACTGTGGTGCTGGCAGTGATCCATGGACTAGCACTTAACACAGGTGTTCCATCTTTATTACAAGTTGGGGCACTACAACGGATTTTTCAGTCCAGATCGCAAACGGCAACTTGTCGACTCCTTCAAAGGCATGCACATCAGCAACTACAGATCACATCCTGCCCACAGGCGACCACTCGCCAAAAGAAGCATCACCAGCAAGGATCAGGCCATATTCACCCGAAGCTCAGGAAATTTACTCCAATCTCAGTTCAGGTTTTGATTTAACCATCGGGGAACATAATTTTTTTGTTGATCAGTTGGGTGTGCAGGATCTAGCTGAACAGATCGCAACTAAGCCACTCCAGGAGAGATAGACTTAGATCGCATCTTCAGCGGACAAGGAGGATACCCCGTCACAGCTCGATCAGATCCCGCCACCAAAATCCCCCACGGATTCGATGTCATCTGTAGAATTCAAAAAATTCATGGCAGATGAGTTCCCTGAAGTCGAAGGATAGTCGGCTACCTCAGTCGAAGATATGGTCATATCAATGGCTTCAGCTAAAAGCATTGGAGCTACAAAATCACAGATTGATCCGATCTCATCCATAGCAGGATCCATGTCCACACGAGAATTCAACGAGTTCATGACGCAGAACCAGATAGAAGAAGAAGTATAGTAGACCCTCCAGACCAACTCAGTTGACGATCATATGCAGATCGACGCTCCAGAAGGAAGCTTCCACCTCTCCGAGTACGAGGAGCACACAGAGGATAGCATACGTCTGACCGACTTCGCCGATTCAGAAATCCAATCTCCACATCAAGCTTTCGTCGACTACGACGAACATATGCAGCAAACAGGGGATGGCAGAAATAGCAAAAATAAAAACGCAAGCACAGACCGGGATAACGACACTGATGCAACGCCTGATGACGACACATACTACACATATCCTTCGCGCATACCTCAGCAAGTTTGCGTTGCAACCACCGTAGAAACGTCAGCAACAACAGCCAATCGGAGGCCAGTCGAGTATCCTCGCACAATTACCTTACCAGATGGTACAACCACTCTGGATATCACGGCGGAGATGGCTGCAAAATTAACAAAGGTCATCAAAGATGGCATAATGATGCCAGCAGACGCAACTCCAGATGAGTTAGCAACATGCAACTACTTCAACTGGCAGGAATCGCAGCGCCTAAAGCAATACATGGCAACACTTGAGGAAAGAAGAAGGCAGGCAAGCATATCAAGCGCTCGCATACGACAGCTGTCTATCAGCTCTACAGGAGCAACAAAAGGACGACGCAGATCCAGGTTCCAAAGTCTCTGAGGACAAAAGGGCAAGAGTCACTCGAAATCTGGACCACTCGTTCCCAACACTCGACTCAACTGGCATACTCCTACCCAAAACAGCAGAAGGCGCCCTCATATCCATAGTGACATACCTGCAAGCGGGAAACCACCAGCGGGTGACCCCGTTGAAGCAATGTACCTCCAGCAGATGAAGGCTATGGAAATCGCGGCGAGAGAACTAGTAGATGGAGGAAAACGAGGACAAAGCAGAAGTCACTCGTGATGGCACCACAGTCGTAGCCCTCCGCACAGCAGTGCCAGGAGAAGTACCGGTCATTACCCGAAGGAACCTACGACTCTTGGGACCACTTCAAGGAAGACTTCATAAATATTTCGACCCTCTCTGCAAAAGGACAAAACATTCGAGGAGCTAAGAGGATGTAGAAAAAAGTCAGACGAAGCGCTCAGGACATATATCAGAAGATGGACCTCCATCCAAAACTCTGTCGGTGCAATATCAGAGGACAGAGCTATGGAGGCCTTCACAAATGGAGTCCATAGAAAAGATTGCAGAGAAGCACTTGGACGACAAAAGCGAAAAACATGGCAGAGCTCATGAAACTGGCAACCGAGTGGGAGGATGGTGAAGACGCAGTCCAAAGTAAAACTCCGCACTCATCAAAACGACATCATGACCGACGAGACAGTCACGACCATTGAGGCAGCCGAGATCACCGAGATAAAGACGACAAACGAAGGAGAGGCGACTATGATCGCGGGAGCAAAGACAAGGTCAAATTCGTAGCAGCTGGATTCTCACATGACGATCGTAACTAAGACGACAGAAAACAAGATGACTGACGTAACGGTCGACAAGACGACTGTCGAGACACATGAAGTAATAACTACATACACAACAGACCGGTCGAACGACGTGACAGCCGAAGCCGCGACCAGTGTGGAAGCTGCAGAAGGAAAGACTGGCAAAGACGCTCAGACCCTAGGATCGAGAAATCATTTCAAGAAAAGATGGAAGACGAGTGCAGACTCCATATGTTCGAAGAGCCAGCAACCGGTCGACTGACATCACCCCACACAATGGGACAATGCCGAGAATTCGAGCAAATAGTAGCAGATTACATGAAACGGCTCATGAGGGACCAACCAGCAAACGCTCCACCAGCATACGCAGTACCATCACAGCCAGTCGCGGCCTTACCACAACCGCCACAACATGACACAGACAATCAAATGGCAAGCGCCATACATCACATACCACATAACGTAGACAACTAGTACCCGCAACCCAAGGGATAGATGTACATGATCCAAAAAGGGCGTCCATCGAATAGGCAGAAAAAACGACAAACTCGTTGCGTCAATATGGCAGTTCTAGGGCCACCCGATGTACCTGAGTTCCTGCAGGGGTCAGAAACAACAATCGCCTTCAACCAAGAGTATCATCCTCCATCCATCTATCGGCCGGGACACGCAGATTTAGTCCTCGAAGCTCAAATTGGCGGGTACGCCATGACAAAAATGTTCATGGATGGAGGAAGCGACGTCAATATAATATTCGCCGACACACTCCGTAGGATGAACAGGTCAGTCGAAAACTTACCACAGTCTACAAATACTTTCCACGGTATTGTGCCAGGTAAAGCCATAAGACCAGAAGGAACAATCCAACTCGACGTCACATTTGGCGATGCAACACACTTCAAGAGCGAATTGATCAACTTCGAAGTCGTCAACTGGAAGTCGCAATATCACGCCATACTTGGAAGATCAGCATTTTCAAGATTCATGGCCGTACCACATTACGCATACCTCAAACTCAAGATGCCAGGGCCAAAAGGGGTAATCACAGTCAATGGAAATTTTCAGAAATTAGATGACTGCGATAGATACTTCTGCAAAATCTCGAAGGAATTTGGAACAGAACAACTCTCACACGAATCACAGGTAGAGAGAGAAACCACAACAATGCCAGAGCGAATAAGACAGGCAGCCATAGCCACTGCACATGAAGTAAATGCCATATGGACGGTCTGCAGAAGAAGAAAACACACGCGCCAAACCCTGGACAATACACTTTGATGGGTCAAAGGGTGGCAGAGGCGCAGGCGCAGGTATGATACTCATAACACCCAACAAGGAACGAGTAAACTATGTGCTGCAGATAGACTTCCCATCTCCATCAAAAGTCGAGGTCGATTACGAAGACCTGTTCCAAGGCATGCGACTACCAAGATCATCCTGAGCACAAGACATCATCATTCGGGGAAGCTCATGCGTAATCACGCAAAACACGGCAGGTCCAAGTAGGATGAATGTGGACAAACTGGCCAGATATCAGGAGTACTTCGACACATTGCAAAGAAGATTCCGCAGTTGCGGACTACATCATGTAGCATGCACTCGCAATAAACAAGCAAAGAGGCTGCCTAACATTGGAACAACAAAGGCGCAGATACCGCCGGGTGTTTTCTTCAGGCGAGTAAACCATAGATCAATCAAAAGATGGCACCCACAGAACACTCCAGCAATAGAAGCCCTAAGCAAAAGACCAGACAAAGATGATCCTCCGATCAAAACAGCTGGAGCCACGACTAAAAGGGAAACGTCAAGCAAAAACAAGATGACAAGCGCAAAGCACATCACTACTATCTTAAGTCAAGGAATACCAAACTGCATCATCATAAGCAGCTCGAGCAGCAAGCACAAGCCGGAGGAGCAAGTCACAAAGCCTTCACATCCACTCAAAGATCTTGCCTCAAGACATATCATACTATCACGAATAGACTCACTCCATGCGGAGTCCCTGATGCTTCGACTACAACAGCCAAAAAGACCCTCGCAGTGGGGGTACAAGGCAAAGATGTTGCAGCAACAAGAAGGAGCATACAACTCGAAGAATGTGACCAACTAGTGTCGGCCCAGTGGGAACTGGGGTATGGAGAGCCCACTCCCCCCAGGCCTCGCACGCGGGCTGATCAGACGAAACGACTAAGGACCAAGCCTCGCCACCTGGCGTGACCCTCGAGAGGCAATCCCCCTCGAGGGCCTGAAGGGGAAGCGAGGGCCTCACGCGGACCCTCGCTTCAGAAGACCCTCCCGAGGCACAAGCGCGCCTGGAGGGAAGTCAACAGGAATCACTCCAACGGCCTTCCCAGGCCTGTGGGGAAACGTCGCGGCCAAGGAAGTACGGCTGGACGCACATGGCCTCTGCCACGCCCACGTGGTGATGCAAGCACTCCCGTTGCCATTTGGGTGATAAAGGAGTCAATAAAGTTGCGCCGCCGGTTGCAGGACTGCCAAGGCCTTCCATTCTGGTGATAAAGCAGATGGACAACGCAACCCTCCAAAGAGAACGTCATCGCGGGCTCCACCTCAGAGACTGCCTTCCCTGCAGGAAATACTGCGTGGTCGGCCGCCTCTCGGCCACCGCGCCCACCTTTATCAGTGGTGGACCGCGTCCATGGACGAAGGGGCCGCGGTGGACTCCTGCTCCACCATGCCTCTGCCAGGTGGGAACAACCTTGAAGGCCAAGCAAAAGGAGAGCGCCGGAGGCGCCTATAAAAGACCAAGACCTCCATCGTAGCTGGGGTCGGCCAATTGCTTGCAACAACGCTTGTAAACCCTAGCAGTATCAAGTAGGATAGCCTCTGGCTGGAGGAGGAAGAAGATCATCGCTTCCCTCCCTAGGCAAGAACTGCCTCAAGGGGGCCCTCAGCAAGCTCTGCTGTACTGTAACCACCATAATCCAACACAGACAAGCAGGAGTAGCGGTCTTACCTCCTCACAAGGGCCGTGAACCTGGGTACGGGCCGGTGTTTATCTCTGTCGTGGGTGTTTCGTCTTCAGGTCCGACAAGCATCGTCGCCACGCCCCTCGAGGGTCTTGACCTCCGCGTTCAGTCCCCTTCACGAACTACACTTCAGGAAGTGAATACCCCTGTTCTTAGGGAGCCATAACCCGACATTTGGCGCACCAGGTAGGGGATTGAGGCGCGTCAACGACCTTCGAGCCGCCTCCGCGCCATGGCGAACACCCGCGCTACCCATGCCGCACGCGTCAGCCGACGCGCGCCTGAAGGAGCGCGCGCCCCGCCAGGCGCCACGGCCACTCGCGAACGACGGGGCCGACCCCGCCATGAAGAGCGCGCCCCCTCGGAACCTCATGCGGAGGAGCCAGAACGCAACTCCGAGCACCAGGCGGACGCGAAGTCGTCGCACCCGACGCGGCGCCCGAGCGGTTCCGGTCCTGGCAGGACGGACCCCGCGCCTCACACCGCGCTGCTCATGGCGCAGGAGCTTCTCCGCTACCAGCCCACCGCTGAGGCCCACGAACAATGGCTGGAGCGCCTCAACCACCTCGTTGGCATCTCCATGATGCGCCCTGCTCCGTCGCAGTCCAACGTGCACCCCTCTCTCGCGGGCACGGTCGCAACAAACGTGCCTCCGCCTCCGCTAGGGCCTGCACCGGCTGCGTAGCAGAGGGCTGCCTCGCACGCGTCCCCACCACACGATTGCTTGATCGTGCAGCGCACCGCCCCCGACGCTCGTGTGGGGATGGAGCTCCAGCGCAACTGCCAGAACAGGCTCGTGGAGGAGATCGGCCAGGCGGGCCAGCAGAACCGCAGCGTGCTGCAGCACGGGGTCGCCATGTACGCCACAGGCTGCATGGCGTTCACCCATTCCCTGCATCGCGTGGTCTGGCCCCCGAAGTTCAGGCCGGCTCTCCCTAAGGGCTACGACGGCTCCAACAACCCCATCGAGTTCCTGCAGCTCTACACCACCTCCATCCAAGCTGCAGGTGGAGACGACAAGGTCATGGCCAACTGGTTCTCCCACGCGCTTCGCGATTCTGCGCTATCGTGGCTCCTGAACCTCCGCGAGGACTCCGTGAACTCTTGGGAGGAGCTCTGCGTGCGAGCGCGCCTTCACCCACAACGACCTGCGTGCTATGGTGCAGAAGAAGGATGAGACGCTCTGCAAGTACATCCAACGCTTCAGCCAAGTGCGCAACAATACCCCGAACATCCCTAACTCCCAAGTCATCGCCGCCTTCCGTGAGGGCGTCACAAACAGCAGGATGCTCGAGAAGCTGGGCATCCACGACAAGCTCACTTCTGTGGTGAAGTTGTTTGACCTGGCGGACAAGTGCGCCAAGGCTGAAGAGGGACTCCTCTTCGTCAAGATGTCCTCGAGAGGGGACGAGCACGCTGAGGGGTCCAGGAGCCAGAAGAAGAAAGAGGAGCCCAAACGCAAGGCCACCGCGGTTCTCGCGGCAGAGCCTGACGCGAAGGGCACCCGCAGGGACTCCCCTGAGCCTGGAGAGAGGAAAGATGACCACCGCCCATTCTACATCTACCACAACAGGCGCGGTGACTCTACAGAATCTTGCTTCGACCTCAAGAGGTTGAGCAAGCAGAAGGCAGTGGCGGCCGCGGCCGAGGCCGTGGCTACCGCGGGAGCGGACGCAAGAGCGGCTACCAGAAGCCATCTGGCAATCAGGCCAATGCCGCGGAAAAGAATGACAATCTCCCTGACGAGGAAGATTGTGGCTACCAAGCCCCAAGAGGCGCCATTGCCTGCATCCTTGGTGGGGCGCAGGCGCCAAAGTCGAACAATGAGTTCAAGCAGTTCGCCCGCGAGCTCAACGCCTCCCTCCCAAGCACTGAGACCTCCAAGCCTCACAAGTGGTCGCAGTACACCATCGCCTTCGACGCTCAGGACCACCCCAAGTCCACCAAGACTGTTGGAGCCCTCCCGCTGGTCTGCAGCCGCACCATCGACAACGTTGTTGTCTCCAAGACTCTCATCGATGGTGGAGCAGGCCTGAATGTTATCTCCACAGATACGTTCGAAGCGCTTCAAGTGCCCTAAGAGCGGCTCATGCCCTCTAGGCCCTTCATGGGAGTCACCAGCGGCTCGATCGAGCCTCTGGGCCAGGTCAGGCTTGCCGTCACCTTCGGAAGCGAGGAAAATTACCGTACCGAGCACATCGACTTCGATGTCGCGCACATCGGCCTGCCGTACAATGCCACCCTCGGCTACCCCGCGCTCGCGAAATTCATGGCCGTCACGCATCATGCCTACAACATAGTCAAGATCCCCGGCAGCGCTGGCACAATCACCATCCGTGGACATGTCTTGGATGCTACGCGCGCTGTCGAGACGGCCTATAAGGCCGCCGCCATGGCATACCCCGCAGACGAGGACATGGAGCCTCTCGAGAGATCCAAGAAGAAGAAGCATTTGTTCTCCCAGGAGACAGCCGCTACGAAGAAGATCTCTCTAAGCTCCACCAGCTCGGGGGCTGAAGGCTCGGGGGCTAGCGTCACCATTGGCGCCGCGCTGCCTCCCAAATAGTAAAGCGCGCTCATCGCCTTCCTCCAGGCAAACTCTGACATGTTCGCATGGACACCATCAGATATGTCTGGTGTACCGAGGAGGTGATCGAGCACCGCTTAGCCGTGTGCCCAAACGCGCGCCCCGTCAAGCAAAAAGCAAGAAAACAAGTCCCCGAGAAGCAAGCATTCATCGTCACGGAGGTCGAGAAGCTCAAAGCGGCAAAGGTCGTCCGCGAAGTCGCGCACCCCACGTGGCTCTCCAACGGCGTGGTAGTCCCGAAACGCGCCGGAGGAACCGCCTCTGCATCGACTACACTGATGTAAACAAGGCCTTCCGCAAGGACCCTTACCCCATGCCAAGAATCGACCAGATCGTGGACCCCACGGCAGGCTGCGACCTCCTCTGTTTCCTCGATGCTTTCTCTGGTTATCATTAGATAAAAATGGCTAAGGAGGATGAGGAGAAGACAGCTTTCCTCACCCCTTGCGGTGTGTATTGTTATGTCTGCATGCCCTTCGGCCTAAAAAATGCCGGAGCCACTTTCCAGAGGCTAATGAGGATAACACTTGGTGAGCAAATGGGGAGGAACGCCGAGGCATATGTCGATGACATCGTCGTAAAATCCCGAGAGGGAAACACTCTCCTCGGGGACCTTGAAGAGACTTTCGCCAACCTGCGCAAGGTGAACATCAAGCTCAACCCCGCCAAGTGCGTCTTTGGAGTACCTACAGGCAAATTGCTTGGGTTCCTCGTGTCCCATCGAGGCATAGAGGCAAACCCAGACAAAATCAAGGCTATAGAAGACATGCAACCTCCACGCAGGCTCAAGGACATGCAACGCCTAGCAGGCTACATGGCCAGCTTGGGTAGAATCATCTCCAAGTTCGGCGAAAGAGCCCTGCCATTCTTCAAGATCATGAAAAGAACGGGCACTTTCAAGTGGACCCTTGAAGCTGAAAAAGCGTTCGAGGACTTGAAGAAGTACGTGACCAGCCCAGCAGTAATGGTCACCCCACGGTCAGGCGAGCACCGGAATCTGTACCTATCAGCCATCCCACAGACGGCCAGTGCCGTCCTTGTGGTAGAAAGGGAAGAGTCAGTACTCCACAAGAAGAGTGCAACCACTCCAAAGCCAAAGCCTCCTGATCAGGAGCTCGACGAAAGGGCAGCCCTTATAAAACCACCACCAAGCCCAAAGCCGCAAGGGAAGCCCACCCCAAGTCAATCGCTGCAAGAAGATCCCGCCAGGGAGCCTAAGAAGCCCCAAGAGGCCAACCCCCTCGAGGGCCATGACAAGCCCCCTGAGGCCAACCCCCTCGAGGCCCATGACAATCCCCTGAGGCCAACCCCCTTGAGGGCCTAGCTGAGCCCCTTCAGGCAAAAGACGCCAAGTCTACATAGACTACCCTTGTCGAGCACCCAGTCTACTTCGTCAGCACAATACTGTGTGATGCTCGCGAGCGGTATACAATGCAGAAGAAGCTTCTCCTCGCACTCCTCGTCGCCTTAAGAAAGCTGCGACACTACTTCCAGGGGCACCCCATCACGGTGGTCACCTCTTTTCCCCTGGAGCAAATCTTGCGCAACCCAAATGCCACAGATCGTGTCGCAGGGTGGAATATAGAGCTACAGCCATTCAATTTGCGCTTCGATACCACAAGGGTAATTAAAGGAAGAGCGCTAGCAGATTTCGTCGCCGAATGGACTGACCCAACCCCTGAAGAGCCTTTGGGAGAAGAACAAGAGCCCTCTGGAGACACAATGCCCAGCCACTGGACTATGAAGTTCAACAGAGCTTTCGCTTGTCGCCACGGTGGGGCTGGCGTGGTCTCACCAAAAGGCGACAAGCTGTATTACGCGGTCCAGCTGTGCTTCGGAATCGACAAGATCTCCAACAATATCGCTGAGTACGTAATCCTGCAAGCTGGCCTACGCGCCGCAATCGCCCTACGCATCAAGCATCTACTCATTAAGGGCGACTCCCAGCTGCTCGTCAACTTCTCCAACAAAATCTATAAACCTAAGGACAACCACATGGCCGCATACCTTGAAGAGGTCCGTAGGCTGGAGAAGCACTTCAGGGGAATGGAGCTCATGCACATCCCAAGAAAGGAGAACCAAGAGGCTGATGACATCGCCAAGCGCGCATCAAAGAGGCAAGCTCAGCCGCCAGCCGTATTTGAAGAAAGACTCGTCAAGTCATCCATAAAACAGCCTCAAGAGGCCATGCCCGCAAGCACAGACAAAGCGCTCCCGCCACCACCTACAGTTGGGGCTCCCGATTGCGGGCCCCCTACAGGGGAGCGTCTGTTGCTCACATCGGCGCAGCAAGAAACAGGCTGGATTGACGAGATCAAAGGCTACTTCGCCAAAGGGATCCTTCCCGAGGAAGATGTTGAAGCAGAGCGAATCGCCCGACAGGCAAAATCCTACCACATCCTCGAAGGAAATCTCTACCGCAAGCCCAAACGGCATCGCGCTAAAATGCGTTCCTCCAGAAGAAGGCAAAATGCTGATAGAGGACACCCAAAACGGGGAATGCGGCCACCATTCGTGCGCCCGCACCCTCGCAGGCAAAGTCTTCAGGAGCGTCTTCTACTGGCCTCAAGCACTTCAGGATGCAGTGGACATCGTCCAAGCATGTGAAGCCTGCCAATTCCACGCCAAGCAAATCCACCAACCCGCGTTGGGGCTACAGACCATTCCGCTCTCCTGGCCGTTCGCCGTCTGGGGGCTGGACATCCTGGGACATTTCCCAACAGCTCAAGGCAGATATCTCTACCTCTTCGTGGCCATCGACAAGTTCACTAAGTGGCCCGAAGTGGAGGCGACACGCACAATCACAGTAGGCGCGGCGGTGAAATTCATCAGAGGCCTGGTCAGCCGCTTCGGAGTGCCTGACCTCATCATCACCAACAATGGCTCGCAATTCACCAGTGGCATCTTTAGAGCCTACTGCGAAAGAATGGGCATCAAGCTTTGCTTCGCGTCAGTCGCTCATCCGCAAAGCAACGGACAGGCTGAGCGCGCAAACGCAGAAGTCCTAAAGGGCCTAAAGACCAGGACCTTCGACATCCTCAAAGGCCACGGCAAGGGTAGGATGAACGAGCTCCCTTCGGTGCGCTGGTCCATCCGCACAACGCCACCAAAGCCTACGGGGGAAACACCGTTCTCCCTCGTCTATGGAGCCGAAGCAGTGCTCCCCACAGAGATAAAGCATGGATCCCCACGGGTCCTTGCGTTTAAAGAGGACCAGCAAGAGGACCTCCACAACGACGACCTGCTGCTCTTTGAAGGACTACGACGTTGCGCCGCCCTGCGACGTGCAACGTGGGAAGACCTCAGGCGAACCCTAGAGGCATACGATCTTGTCCTCAGGCGAATCCTCTCCAGGGAAGGCCTCCACAAGCTGTCCCCGATGTGGGAAGACCCCTACAGGGTCACCCACATCGCCAGGCCTGGCGCGGCTCGCCTCGAAACCCAAGACGACATCCCCGTCAAAAATCCATGGAACATCATGCACCTTCGCAAGTTCTACCCGTGATCATCATCATGCCCGTGATCATTGTCACGTCAAGACATCTGGCGGAAGAGGCAGCTTACGGCTCAACCTCCAAGCATTTTTTGTCTCTAGAGGTTAAAAGCTCACGGCTTAAACCTCCCAAGCATTTTTTGTCTTCGGAAGGAACAAACGCAGAACGTGATCATCGTCACGCCCGTGATCATTGTCACGTCAAGACATCTGGCGGAAGAGGCAGCTCACGGCTCAACCTCCAAGCACTTTTTGTCTCTAGAGGTTAAAAGCTCACGGCTTAAACCTCCAAGCTCCGAAGGCTACACTCGAGGGTCAACCCTCCGAGCTCTCCATGTAACGAGCCACCTCAGGCCATTGAGAGTCTCTGCCACTAATGGGTGGTCCCCATGCCTCGACATGGTCAAAACATTAACTTGGCAACCCCAAGCATAATGAGACAATTTCGTTCCCAAGTGAACTTAGCGCCACGGCGCCGCTATGTAATATATGGTGGTGAGTTCTATTTACGCATTACTTTGTTGAAAAGTGCGCTTATATCACTCCACATACGTACCTCACGAGCGGGGGCTGTGTACGGTGCCAGTGCCTCAAAATGACACACCAACAGCACTGCAAAACGCAAGGATCCGAGCTCTGGCTGGAGGGTAAGATCCCACAAACACGCCATCTCTACAGAGGACCTTGGTACTTACTCTCCTCGTGAGGAACACCTGAGGGGACCTATAAGCGCGCACGAGTCCCCTGTACCGTGTTCCAGCGTTTGGGTTTGCCCTCTAACATCTACAGGGAAGGAATGCCCCCGCAAGCCTAAGGAGGCATCCGGGAAATATCCCTCAAGAGGACCTCCTCGCCAGGCAAAAATCCTCTACAGAGCGAAAACCTCGAGAAGCTAAGTCTCGCACCCACACCTTGAGAGCGTTTTCTCCTCTAAGCGCGCGTTTGCCCCTTAAGCGACTTCGCTTTACCTTAAGCTTCATGGAATACTCGTACGTCTAAGGGGGGCACTTGAGCATTGCGACTCGGGGCTCTTACCTCTCCTAGGCCTAAACTCCCCCTGGCCTTGCGGAGTCATTGCTCCTGCATACCGAAGTGGCGGAGTCATGGCACGAAGAGATGGGTCCTACCGACGCAGAGAACAAATAGACATTAAGATGAGTCCAAAGAGACCTCTCGAGGGGCAAGCAAGCTAAAAGCAAATAGAAATTAAGAGTATATTACAGGCCAAAAGGTCTTAAATGTCTAAACGTAAGAGTGTTTCAGATACAAGCGCACGCAGGCGCAATAGCGTGCAACTCAGGCGGAGGTGTCGTCGTATTCTACCTCCTCCACGACGCCCTCCTCGGTCTCAGCAGAGGCGGCCTCCTCCCCGCTGTCCTCCGCCGCAGCCTCCGCACGCCTGAAGCGGTTGCGGAAAGCGTCAACTTGCTTGCGGAGGGAATTGGAGACCCTGGGCGCGTCCTCGCCTTGGGCGGCCTCTATCACGATGGAGAGGTCGAAGCCTGGCGTGAGGATCTTGAGGTTGGTGAAGATACGATCGACGACCACCCCCAGGAGCTGCCGGCTCTCGTCCTCGATCAGCTCGTGAAGCTCGGCGACAGGGCCCTCGAGGGCAGCGAAGAGCTGGTCAAAATAGACCAGGTACATGGCAGCATCGCCACAGCCTCGGACCTCGGTGTGCGGTGCGTCCGCGCCTAGCTGCGCAGCGAGCACATTGCCCCGGGTGACCAGCGCCTCGAACATGCGCTCGCTCTGCTTCGTAAGCGCGTGGGTCGCCTGGGCAGAGTCCGTCGCCTCCGCCGCCTGCTCCATCACGGGAGCCACCTGCTCCTCCACGTCCTTGGCCAAGGAGTTGAGGTTATGAACTGCCTCGGTTCGGGCCTCCTCCGCTCGGCGACGACCATCCTTGGCGCGCTTGAGGCGGGCCTCCAGCTTGGAGTTGGCCTTCTCGAGCTCAGCGATCCGCTGAGCATATGTGGCACGTCTGGCCTTGAAGCGGTCCTCCTACTTCTGAACCATATCTCGGTACTCCTGAGACTTGGTCAGCCGGAACTGCTTCTCACGCTCCGCAAGGGCATCCTCCGCCTCCTTCTCGGAGAACCGCCGCTCGAAGCGTTCGTAAGCAAGCTTCTGGGCGGCAACATTCTCATCATACTTCGAGATCGCCTGGGCCAAGCCTCCTTCACGCGCCTTGAGGGCCTCGCGCTGGGTGACCAGGTCCTTCTTCGCCTGAAGGCGTTGCTCGTCGCGCTGCCACAGTTCTTTCTCCTTGAGGGCCAGCCGCTGTTCGCGGTCGGCAAGGCCCTTGCGGTCCCCCTCCAGGGTAGCCTGCGCAGCCTGGTGGGCAGCGAGCAATTGAGTCTCCAGTTGGCCCAGATCGCGGCGCTTCTGCGCCAGCAAGCCCTCCATCGCCTCGCGCTCGACCGTGGCTTCGTGGAGGAGCTCGGTAGCGGCATCCCGTTCCTCTTGGAGGGGCGCAAGGAGTTCTGCAGCATCGCGGATGGCACCCTCGCGGATCTCTTTGGCGAAGCGGGTGGCCTCCTCGCGTGCGGCCGGGCAGCGCCAGGTCCTCCTGCCGGCGTAACTCGACCGCCGCATGGAAGGACGCCCACGACCTCGCGAGCTCCTCCCGCTGCTGGGCGAGCCGTATGTCCCCGAGGGCGAGGTGCGCCTCCAAGCCTTCCAAGGATTCCATCACGAGGCCGAAGGCTACCTCACGGCGCCCCGCTCTCCAGTCCCAGCCTCAAAGGACCAGCTCCTGGCTTGAGGAGGGCCCGGCTCTGGCGTCGAACCATGAGAGCCCGACCTCGGGGAGAGCTCGAGGGCTAGCCTGGGCTCCGCCCGTGCCCGCGCCAGCGTACTCTTCGGGGCCCGCGGCAGCAGGGCGCTCATCACCTCCAGCTGGACGAGGAGGCGAGGATGAATCTCCCCCTGCAGACGCGCCCGCGCCTGCTGGCGCCTCGCACGCTTCCGTCGCAGGCTGCACGGGAGCCGTGGGCGCAGACAGCGGAGTGGGCGCACGCGGTGGCATCGACACGCGTGGCGGCGTTGGCTCGTGCGGCGGAGTTGCCTCGCGCGGAGGCGTGACCACGCGAGGGGGAGAAGGAGCGCGAGGTGTCGTGGAGGCCCTTGTCGGCCCAGTGGGAACTGGGGTATGGAGAGCCCATTCCCCTCAGGCCTCGCACACTGGCCAGTCAGACCAAACGACTGAGGACCAGGCATCACCGCCTTTTGGGACCCCCGAGAGGCAATCCCCCTCGAGGGCCTGAAGAGGAAACGAGGGCCTCAGGGGATCCCTCGCTTCGAGGGACACTCTCGAGGCGCCAGCGCGCCTCGAGGGAATCCAACAGGAACCCCCCTCAGGCCTCCTCAGGCTTGAAGGGAAACGTCGCGACCAAGGAAGTACGGCAAGACGCACATGGCCCCTACCACGCCCACGTGGTGACGCAAGCACCCTCGTTGCCGTTTTAGTGATAAAGGGGTAAATAAAGCGGCTCCGCCTGCTGCGCAGCTGCCAGGACCTTCTACTCTGGCGATAAAGCAGGTGGACGGCGCAACCCTCCAACGGAGAACGTCATCGCGGGCTCCACCTCAGAGACTGCCCTCTCTGCGGGCAGTACAGCGCTGTCGGCCGCCTGTCGGCCACCGCGCCCACCTTTATCAACAATGGACCGCGTCCATGGAAAAACAGACCGCGGTGGACTCCAACTCCACCATGCCTCTGCCGTGTGGGAGCCAACTTGAAGGCCAAGCCAAAGGAGAGCACCAGAGGGGACATCCGTCGTAGCAAAGGTCGGCTCTTGGCGTGCTACAACCCTTGTAAACCCTAGCAACACTTGTTAGGATAGCCTCTGGCTGGAGGAGGAAGAAGATCATCGCTTCCCTCCCCAGGCAAGAACTCCCTCAAGGGGGCCTCTGGCAAGCTCCATTGTACTGTAACCTCCACCATTCAATACAGACAAGCAGGAGTAGTGGTCTTACCTCCTCACGAGGGCCGTGAACCTGGATAAAGGCGGGTGTCTATCTCTGTCGTGGGCGTGTCGTCTTTGGGTCCGGCGAGCAACGTCGCAGTGTTCCTCGAGGGTCTTGACCTCCGCGTTCAACCCCCTTCACGAACTACTCTTCAGGAAGTGAATACCCCCGATTCTTGGGAGTCATAACCCGACATTGGCGCGCCAGGTAGAGGTCATTGAGGCGCGTCAACAACCTTCGAGTTCGTCTCCACGCCATGGTAAACACCCACGCCGCCCGCGTCAACCGACGCACGCCTGAAGGAGCACGCGCGCCGCCGGACTCCGCGAACACCCGCGCACGGCGGGGACGACCCCGTCACGAAGAGCGCGTCCCTTCCGGCCCTCATGTCGAGGCGCTGGAACGTGACTCCGAGCCTCAAGAAGACGCGCAGTCATCGCACCCGATGCGGCACCCGAGCGGCTCGGGCCCGGGGAGGACAGACCCCGCGCCCCACACCGCGCTGCTCAAGGCGCAGGAGCTTCTCCGCTACCAGCCAACCGCTGAGGCCCACGAGCAGTGGCTCCAACGCCTCAACCACCTCGTCGGCATCGCCACGACGCGCCCTATTCCATCACAGTCCAACCTGCACCCCTCTCTCGCAGGCAAGGTCGCGACAAACGCGCGTCCGCCACCTCCGGGACCTACACCGTCTGCGGCGCAGAGGGCTGCTTCGCACGCGTCCTTGCCGCACGATTGCTTGATCGTGCAGCGCACCGCGCCCGACGCTCGCGCGGGGATGGAGCTCCAGCGAAACCGCCAGAACAGGCTCGTGGAGGAGATCGACTAGGCGGGTCAGCAGAACCGCAGCGCGCTGCAGCACGGGGTCGCCACGTACGCCTCAGGTTGCATGGCGTTCACCCGTTTTCTGCGTCGCGTGGTCTGGCCCCCAAAGTTCAGGCCGGCTCTCCCTAAGGGCTACGACGGCTCCAGCAACCCCATTGATTTCCTGCAGCTAAACACCACCTCCATCCAAGCTGCGGGTGGAGATGACAAGGTCATGGCCAATTGGTTCTCCCACGCGCTTCGTGATTCTGCGCTGTCGTGGCTCCTGAACCTCCCTGAGGACTCCGTGAACTCCTGGGAGGAGCTCTGCAAGCAGTTCGTCTCCAACTTCAAGGGGACATACGAGCGCGCCCTCACCCACAACGACATGCGCGCTGTAGTGCATAAGAAGGATGAGACGCTCCCCAAGTACATCCAGCACTTCAGCCAAGTACGCAACAAGATCTCGAACATCCCTGACACCCAAGTCATCACCGCCTTCCGCGAGGGCGTCACAAACAGCAGGATGCTCGAGAAGCTGGGCATCCACGACAAGCTCACCTTTGTGGTAAAGCTGTTCGACCTGGCGGACAAGTGCACCAAGGCTGAAGAGGGACTCCTCTTCGTCAAGATGTCCTCGAGAGGGGACGATCACACTGAGGGGTCCAAGAGCCAGAAGAAGAAGGAGGAGCCCAAGCGCAAGGCCACCGCGGTTCTCGCGGCAGAGCCTGACGCGAAGGGCACCCGCTGGGACTCCCCCGAGCCTGGAGAGAGGAAAGATGACCACCGCCCTTTCTGCATCTACCACAACAAGCGCGACCACTCTACAGAGTCCTGCTTCGACCTTAAAAGGTTGAGCAAGGAGCGCGAGCAAGCAGAGGGCAGTGGCAGCCGTGCGAGCAAGGAGCGGACGCAAGGGCGGCTACCAGAATCCATCTAGAAATCAGGCCAACGCCACAGAAAAGAACGGCAACCTCCCTGACGAGGAAAATGGCGGCTACCAAGCCCCGAGAGGCGCCATTGCCTTCATCCTCGGGGGGGGGGGGGGGGTGCGCAGGCGCCGAAGTCGAACAACCAGTTCAAGCAGTTCGCCCGCGAGCTCAACGCCGCCCTCCCAAGCACGGAAACCTCCAGGCCCCTCAAGTGGTCGCAGTACACCATCGCCTGGATGCCACGCGCGCTGTTGAGACGGCCTACAAGACCGCCGCCTTGGCGTTCCCCGCAGACGAGGACCTAGAGCCTCTCGAGACACCCAAGAAGAAGAAGCAGTTGTTCTCCCAGGAGGCAGCTGCTACAAAGAAGATCTCTCTGAGCTCCAGCAGCTCGGGGGCTGAAGGCTCGAGGGCTAGCGTCACCATTGGAGCCGCGCTGCCTCCCAAATAGGAAAGCGTGCCCGTCGCCTTCCTCCAGGAAAACTCTTACATGTTCGCGTGGACACCGTCAGATATGTCTGGTGTACCGAGGGAGGTGATCGAGCACCACTCGGCCGTGTGCCCAAACGCGCGCCCCGTGAAGCAGAAAGCAAGAAAGCAAGCCCCAGAGAAGCAAGCATTCAACGTCAAGGAGGTCGAGAAGCTCAAAGCGGCAAAAGTCGTTCGCAAAGTCGTGCACCCCACTTGGCTCTCCAACGACGTGGTGCTCCCAAAGCCCGCCGGAGGAGGCCGTCTCTGCATCGAATACACTGATGCAAACAAGGCCAGCCCCAAAGACACTTATCCCATGCCCATAATTGACCAGATTGTGGACTCCACGGCAGGCTGCGACCTCCTTTGTTTCCTCGATGCCTTCTCTGATTATCACCAGATAAAGATGGCTAAGGAGGACGAGGAGAAGACGGCTTTCCTCACCCCGTGCGGTGTGTATTGCTTCGTCTGCATGCCCTTCGGCCTAAAAAATGCCGGAGCCACTTTCCTGAGGTTGATGAGGATAGCCTTTAGCGGGCATATGGGGTGGAACGCCGAGGCATATGTCGATGACATCGTCGTGAAATCACGAGAAGGAAATACTCTCCTCGGAGATATTGAAGAAACTTTCGCCAGCCTACACAAGGTGAACATCAAGCTCAACCCCGCCAAGTGCGTCTTTGGAGTACCTTCAGGCAAATTGCTTGGGTTCCTCGTGTCTCATCGAGGCATAGAGGCAAACCCAGACAAAATCAAGGCCACAGAAGACATGCAACCTCCACGCAGGCTCAAGGACATGCAACGCCTAGCAGGCTGCATGGCCAGTTTGGGTCGATTCATCTCCAAGTTCGGTGAAAAAGCCCTGCCGTTCTTCAAGATCATGAAAAGAACGGGCACTTTCAAGTGGACCCCTGAAGCTAAAAAAGTATTTGAGGACTTAAAGAAGTATCTGGCCAGCCCACCAGTAATGGTCGCCCCAAGGCCAGGCGAGCACCTAAAGCTGTACTTATCAGCTACGCCGCAAACAGCCAGTGTTGTCCTTGTGGTGGAAAGAGAAGAGCCAGTACTCCACAAGAAGAGTGCAGCCGCTCCAAAGAAAAAGCCTCCTGATAAGGAGCTCGACGAAAGGGCAGCCCTCACAAATCCATCGCCAGGCCCAAAGCCCCAAGAGAGGCCCGCCCCAAGCCAACCGCTGCAAGGAAATCCTGCCGAGGAGCCTCAGGAAGCCAACCCCCTCGAGGCCCAGGACAAGCCCCTCGAGGCCAACCCCCCCGAGGCCCAGGTCAACCCCCTCGAGGCCAACCCCCTCGAGGCCCAGGCCAACCCCCTCGAGACAAACCCCCTCGAGGGCCAAGCTGAGCCACCTCAGGCAAAAGACGCCAAGGCTACAGGAATTACCATCGTCGAGCATCCAGTCTACTTTGTCAGCACAGTACTGCGTGATGCTCGCGAGCGGTATACAATGCAGCAGAAGCTTCTCCTCGCACTCCTCATCGCCTCAAGAAGGCTGTGACACTACTTCCAGGGGCACCCCATCACAGTGGTCACCTCTTTTCCCCTCGAGCAAATACTGCGCAACCCAAACGCAACAGATCGTGTCGCATGATGGAACATAGAGCTATAGCCATTCAATTTGCGCTTCGATACCACAAGGGTAATCAAAGGAAGAGCGCTGGCTGATTTCGTCGCCGAATGTACTGACCCAACCGTTGAAGAGCCTTTGGGAGAAGAGCAAGAGCCCTCTGGAGCCGCAAAGCCCAGCCACTGGACCATGAAGTTCGACGGAGCTTTCGCTTGTCGCCACGGCGGGGCAGGCGTCGTCCTGATCTCACCCAAAGGCGACAAGTTGTATTACGCAGTCCAGCTGTGCTTCGGAATCGACAAGATATCCAACAATATCGCCGAGTATGAAGGCCTGCTTGCCGGCCTACGCGCCGCAATCGCCCTAGGCGTCAAGCATCTACTCATCAAGGGAGACTCCCAGTTGCTCGTCAACTTCTCTAACAAAAGCTACAAGCCTAAGGACGACCAAATGGCCGCATACCTTGAAGAGGTCCGTAGGCTCGAGAAGCACTTCAGGGGAATGGAGCTCATGCACATCCCAAGAAAGGAAAACCAAGAGGCTGATGACATCGCCAAGCGCGCATCAAAGAGGCAAGCTCTGCCGCAAGGTGTCTTTGAAGAAAGGCTCGTCAAGGCATCCATAAAGCAGCCCCAAGAGGCCCTGCCCGCATGCACAGACGAAGCACTCCCGCCACCACCTACAAGCGGGGCTCCAGGCTGCGGGCCCTCTACGGGGGAGCGCCTGTTGCTCACAGCGGTGCACCAAGAAACATGATGGATCGACGAGATCAAAGATTACCTCCACAAAGGGGTCCTTCCCCAGGAAGACGTTGAAGCGGAGCGTATTGCCCGCCAAGCAAAATCGTACCAAATCCTCGAAGGAATTCTCTATCGCAAGCGCCCAAACGGCATCGCCCTCAAATGCGTCCCTCCTGAAGAAGGCAAACTGCTGATCAAGGACATCCACAGCAGGGAATGCGGCCACCATTCGTGCGCCCGCACCCTCGCAGGCAAAGTCTTCAGGAGCGGCTTCTACTGGCCTCAAGCACTTCAAGATGCAATGGACATCATTCAAGCATGTGAAGCCTGCCAATTCCACGCAAAGCAAATCCACCAACCAGCGCTGGGACTACAGACCATCCCGCTATCGTGGCCGTTCGCGGTCTGGGGCCTGGACATCCTGGGACATTTCCCAACGGCACAAGGTGGATATCGCTACCTCTTAGTGGCCATTGACAAGTTCAAAAAGTGGCCTGAAGTGGAGGCGACGCGCACAATCACAGCAGGCGCGGCGGTGAAATTCATCAGAGGCCTGGTCTGCCGCTTCGGAGTGCCTAACCGCATCATCACCGACAATGGCTCACAATTCACCAGTGGCATCTTCAAAACCTACTGTGAAAGAATGGGCATCAAGCTCTGCTTCGCCTCAGTCGCCCATCCGCAAAGCAACGGACAGGCTGAGCGCGCAAACGCAGAGGTCCACAGAGGCCTAAAGACTAGGACCTTTGATGTCCTCAAGGGCCACGGCAAGGGCTGGATCAACGAGCTCCCCTCGTGCTCTGGTCCATCCGTACCACGCCACCCAAGCCCACCGGGGAAACACCGTTCGCCCTCGTCTATGGAGCCAAAGCAGTCCTCCCCACAAAGATAAAGCATGGGTCCACACGGGTCCTTGCCTTTAACGAGGACCAGCAAGAGGACCTCCACAACGACGACCTGCTGCTCCTTTAAGGGCTACGACGCCGCGCCGCCCTCTGGGAGGCCAAATACCAGCAGGACCTGAGACGCTACCACAACCGCAACGTGCGCTCGTGCACCCTGGAGGCAGGCGATCTCGTCCTCAGCCGAATCCTCTCCAGGGAAGGCCTCCACAAGCTGTCCCCGATGTGGTAAGGCGTTCCCGTCAAGAATCCATGGAACATCATGCACCTACGCAAGTTCTACGCGTGATCATCGTCACGTCAAGGCATTTAGTGAAAGAGGCAGCCTACGGCTCAACCTCCAAGCATTTTTTGTCTCTGAAGGTTAAAAGGTCAAGGCTTAAACCTCACAAATCTTTGTATCCACAAGGAGCAAACTCAAAACGTGATCATCGTCACGCCCGTGATCATTGTCACGTCAAGACATAAAGCGAAAGAGGCAGTTTACGGCTCAACCTCTAAGCATTTTTGTCTCTAGAGGTTAAAAGCTCATGGCTTAATCCTCCCAAGAATTTTTTGTCTCCTAAGGGAACAAACGCAACCGTGATCATTGTCACGTCGAGACTTCTAGCGGAAGAGGCAGCTTACGGCTCAACCTCCAAGCATTTTTGTCTCTAGAGGTTAAAAGTGTAACACCCCGGGATTTATCCCCTTTTAGTTTTGTGTGTTTTCTTTTTGCATCAACATGGCATCGCATTGCATCTTATTAATTTAATTTGTTGCATTTAATTTCAATTCCCATAATTAAATTCAAATGCATTTTCAAATTAATTAAAAATGTGATATTTCAAATCTTTTGCAAATGTTAAAAATTAGTTTATTAAATTGTCTATTGAAAACAAAAACTATTTTGTATAGTTTTCGTATTCAAATTCCTTTTCTATTTTGTTGTAAAAATATAAAACAGAAATTATTAAAAGGGAGAAAAATAAAAGCCCAAAGCCCACCTAAGCCAAACCCTAGGGTTTCCCCCTGGAAAATTATTTCCCACCCCCTGCCTTTTTGCAGCCACCCTCCTCCTTTTTTTGGTTTTTGCGAAATAATCTTCCCACCTCTCTTTTCTTCTTTTTCCCCTTCCTTTTTCCTTTCTTTTCTATTTTTTCCTTTCTTTCCTTCCTTTCTTCTTCTTTTCTTTCCTTTTTCTCTCTTCTTTCCTTCCTTTCCTCTCCCGCACCGCACGGGAGAAACTCCCGCAGCTCCTCCCGCACATCTCCTACTCCCGAGCCGGCCGGCCTCCCGCGCCCCGTGCCGCCGCACCGGCCTAGGCCGCGTCCCTGCCGCCGCACCGGCCCAGGTCGCGTCCCTGCCGCCCGGCGCCCCGCCGCGCCTCCTCCTAGCGTGCCCTCCGGCCGCCGCCCGTGCGCGCCGTGCGCCGCCCGTGCCGTCGCATGTGCGCGCCGCAGCGGCCTGCGCTCGCCGCCCGTGCCGTCGCATGTGCGCGCCGCCACCGCCTGCGCTCGCCGTGCCCTGCCGCCTCCAGCCTCCGCCCGTGCGCGTCGTCGCCGGCCGTCGCCCCGCCGCGCGCCGCCGCAGCGCTGCCGCCGCGCCCGCGCTAGCGCGTCGCGCGCCCCGAGCTCCTACTCCCGCTCCCCTGCTCCCCGGCCGCCACACGCCGCAGCACGCCGGCCGCCTCCAGTGCGCCGTGCACCCCCGCTGCCGCCCTGCTCGCGCCGCCGCGCGCCTCCACCTCCGTGCCTCCGCCTCCTCCCGCCGCCGCGCGCTCGTTGCTGCGTTGCGCCCGCCGCCGGCTACCTCCACCCGGCGCCCCGCGTCCTCGGCCACCGCCGCCCACAAGGTGTTTGACGCAATGCCCGCAAGACCCCGACGTCTTTTGTTGTCCGTGATTGTCCACCCTTCGAGGTGTTGCTACATGCGCGTGCGTGTCCTCTTCCGGTGTCGCGTTGCCGTGACCGCCCGTGTCCGTGTCGCGGTGCCCGCCCGTGCGCGCTTTCTTTCCGGTGTCCGATTGCCGTGGTCCTACGTGCCACAACTTCCCGCCCACTTCCACGACACCGACAAACGACGATGCCCCGGTTCCGCGACGACTACTTCCCCGACGGCAACTACTTCCTCTATGCACCGAAGACATCGGTTTCGAACCCTAGTTCACCCGATCCGACGTACGGACCCAAACCCTAACCCTATACCTATTTTATTAAATGTCATCTATCTTGTGCATATCGCACCATACTTGCATGTGTTGCATCTCTTGGGTTTGGTGGTGTAGCAAATCACCTAAATAATAAATATGGAATGTGTGGGGCAAATCAATATCTGTATTGCCCAACTCCATTTAATTTGACTAGAACACCTTTGCCATGTCTTGCCACGTTAATGAACATTTAATTTGATGGGTAGATAAATAACTCGAACATAAATATTAATTGCCGGAATCCCGGTTCCGCTTAATTTGGATTAAGTGCATCTCGCATTGCATCTTGCCATGTCATTCCTCTGTCCCATGGTCATGCTGGATCTTTTGCTGTAGTTATAAGATGCATCTTTAACGCTTTCCAGTGTTTGTTGCTTCTTCGCGGATACGACGTTGAAATGTGTGAGCAACGACAAGATCTGCTTCCATGCGGGATTACAGGCAAGCAAAGTTTGCTTGTTTACCTTTACATTGTCTATCATTCCTGCCGTTGATCTTTGCTACCCTAGTTTTCGATTATTATCGTGATCCCATCACATGTTTATCCTGTAGCCCATACAGATTTATCCCCACATCCCATCACATGTTGTTTTTTTATCTGTTGGCCTTTGCTTAGAGTTGATTGTGCGAGTCGTCTGTTGGTCTTATGTTTCATCTGCTTAGTATGATAGATTATTCTACCTTAATAAAATGTTGTCTTATATTGGGGTACTAGAATTAAAAGATAAGGCACCAGGCGGAAGGCCTTGGGAGGTGCTTTGTTCTGCTCAGTGTCGACCTAGGAACTGAGATTTTGTCCTCGGATCCAATTTTGAGCGCACTAACCACTTGTGGGAGGCCCTATGAAGCCCCGCTCGACTTTGAACGGATCTACAACTTGTCCATGTGCCGCAAATATTTCGGGTTTTCCATTAGCTCATATGCATGTGCATGATGATGATGTTTGATGAGAGGTTACATGTTACTTGGGGGTCATATAGGGGTGGTGCGCGCGAAGCTGACAATTCCTACTGTGGTTTGAGCCGCATGGCGCGTGGACACAAACTATGAAGGGAATATGCCCTAGAGGCACTTAATAAATATAGTTTATTGGCAATATCCCAATCGTTCATTATATGTTTTATACCATGCTATAACTGTATTAAGCGGAAACATTAATACAGGTGTGGTAGATAAACAACTAGGTCCCTAGTAGCCTCTACTAAGACTAGTTTCATTGCGCGATTGATGATCGAGGTTTTCCGATCATAGGGCATGGCGCCGGTCGGCAATGGAAGTCATATCGTTAGGAGTAACGATGTGATGGACATACCCAGTATTTATAGGACATAGTCATTACGCCTTAAGACCGTGAGATCAACTCTTATTGTTATCCCTGAAAGATTCTTTGATCGCACCAAACGTCGCATCTTATCTAGTGTGACAATAACGGTGATACTTTTGGGTATCAGAAGGGGGTAGTTGAGACGAGGGGTCAACAGCGGGATTTGTCAGTCCGCATAGCCGGATAGATACTCTAGGGCCCACTCGGTGAGATTATGTCAAATGAGTTTGCAAACATGTGACTAGGTCACCAGCTGACATAATATCATAGACGAGTAGAAGATAGCGATGTCGGTAACGAGATCATGCTAGGTATGGAGATATCTGAGAATGATGCTTGGACACGCTAAGTATCGCCATGACAAAGGGTTTAAGACTATACGTCCAGGTTTGATAGATGAAAGTCATTTGTTATATCACAGGGATTAATTCATGGGGTCTAGGCCTACGAGTTAGTCGTTGATCATAGAGGAGTCTTGATCATACCTGTTATTATATCGAACCGCTAGGGTAACACACTTGAGGGGTTTCGACAAGACAACCGGAAAGAAAAGAGATCACCGGGAGCGTTCCGGGAGGGGTCCGATGGAGATCGGGCAGCGCCGAAATAGTTTTCGGAGCTAGGAAAAATTATATATATTATGTTTGATATTAATTAGTGTAATTAATATACAAATATGATTTTATATATTTATTTTCGAATTTATTTAGGCTGATTTCCCTAAATGGGCCTTCTGGTCGAAAGAAGGCCCATGGGGGGGAAAACCCTCAAGGGAATTTTGTGGGGGAGGCTTGGCCGGCCTAGGTGGGCCAAATGGGGCCCACCTAGGGCCGGCGCACCATCCCTAGACGCACCATGGCTGTGGGATAGTCCCACATTGCCTGGCTAGGGAGGTTGGCTCCCCCTGGGAGCCTATATAAGAAGGGGCACCCCTGGCCTTTTAATTCACCACTTAATTCCCAATTTCTCTCTCGATCCCGTGGTTCCCTCGTCGGAGCCGCGCCGAGTAGAGGAGGGGGATCTCTTCCACCATAGCCCGCTGCCGCGCTGCTGGTGTTCCGGTCCAAGTCTTCCGCTGCTCGTCCAGGACTGGAGCTTCGGAGGCCGTCGTCTCCACCGTATGTGTGTGACGCCCTGCGAGGTGTTGTGCTAGCGGTACTCGGAGGCCTACTTCCTCCACCCGACCTCGGGGTCATCTTCGTCGTCTTCGTCGCGCTGAGTTCTCCGCGACCTAGAGGTCGGCTACGGCGTCTTCATCGTCAACGCTTGTGCGGGAGCGTAATCCCCGCTATTCGGTCTACGAGGGTATGTATTCCGATCTCCGCCGTACTACTATATCTGCATAGCGTAGATCTTGGCTAGTTTAAGGATATCGTTGCTAGGAAATTTTTTGTTTTCTGCACACGATCCCCTTTAGTGGTATCAGAGCCGATCTATCGTAGATATAGCTGTACGCTGTTAGAACCCGTGTTCTGCACGGGGGCACCGTTCCTGTTATTTGCTACCCTCTAGCGTGCACTTGTGATTCCAGCGGCATCGAGTTGATGAAGCGGCCCGGACCGACTTTACGCGTACGCTTACGCGTACGCTTACGCGAGACTGGTTCCACTACTGACATACGGCTTGTACCGTATCTGTGGCTGGCGGGTGCCTGTTTCTCTCTCTTTAGTAGGCTTTGCATTTTAAATGGAGGGACCGAAAGGGATGCTTAAACATGCAATTATTGGATCGTTGTTGTGGTCATAAGGTTCGTAGGTATGAAGCGGTTCTATTTACGAAAGCCCCGAGCCACGTAAAATATGCAAAAGATAAAGTAGAAGCGTCTAACTTTATTTTGCAGGGGCTATGTGATATGGTCAAGGTAGGTTTATTAAATTGTTTATAAACTGCGGGCGCCAAGAAGACCATGGCGCAATGGACTATATCACATTGCATTACATTTGATGTTTTCTGTGCATCTTTTATTGTGTGATTGTGTGTTACACGGCGGTAGCTATATAAGATGATCCCTTCAAAATACCACTAGTGTTCTCCCTCCAACGCGCACCACCAAGAAAGTTCTACGTTATGAGGCAGGCCGTGATGATCGGGTGTCAGACATCTCGTCGTTCGCATACAGTGGGTGTAAGCCATGTTGCACAAGCGTCGGCATGGAGGTTTTTGGTGGCGAGCCTAGCATATTCAGAAATATGGCCTCGGAACAGGGAGACCGAAAGGTCGAGCACAAGTCACAAAATTGGTGTGGCGGACTTTTGTCTACTCTTGAAGTTGTGCCGCCGGCTCTGATGATGAGGGGTGGTGCAATGGATGGGGGTCGTGTAATCGCTTAAACGACCAGGAGGGATGTTTGTTTGAGTGGGAGTTCGGATAGTTATTTTCAAAAATACTAGAACTCAGAATATAATGAACAGAGTCTGTTTTGCAAACCTTTGTAGATATTAACCATTGTGATAGCATCTTTTCAAATTAGGCGCATTCCTGCGATTGAGAAACTTAAAAGGTTGGGTCCAAACTTCATAGTTTCATACTTTAGCTTGAGGATACTCCTTGTTTAAACCGTTAGCTCTTTGTGTTACAATACCCGCTAGGAGATAAACCCGGAGATTCCGCTAACAAAAGATAATTTTGATTATCGGATTTTGTGCGGATGATATCATCATAGTCCAGTGTATGCTATGATCTCTGCCATAAAGAACCAACAGTGGGTACGAGCTTTTAGATCGCGAACATATGATATGGTCGCTAAACTCGGGGTACACCAAATGTTGGGTTGATGAAGTTTATCAGTACGTTGACTGATTGTCTTCTCAACCAAGATGGAAGAGAATACACACATTGAGGGAGAACGTGGCGGTCATACTTAATGACATATGTTCATGATTAATGAATATTGAGACGCCTCGCTCAGCTCAATTACTGGATGACAGACATGGTTGCCAAGTGCAAATCCTCTGTCATAGACTATGTCATGCAAGGGGAATCGTTCACCTTCATGGTTCTTGATTACGGTGGAAGTATCAAGAAAATGAAACAGATCGCCGGAAGTCATCAATGATGATGGTTTATATATGATATACATGTTATGAATGTTTTAGCTAAGCAAGTACTCGCAGTAGTGACTAAGTTTTGAACTAGTCATGTTTTGTGAAAAAAACAGGTTTACTGCTTGAGTAGCTTGAAAGGATGAGGCGACATTGCGTGTTGATAATGGCAATCAAGTTGTTGTGATGGCCATAGACACTCTCCCTCTAGATCTACCATTTGGGTAAATTCTTTATGATCGCCTGTTAGTATGATCGTTACAAGTGTGTCTCCTCTAGCGAGACACTTGTTCATACATGATAGTGACAAATTGGTGTCCTATATTTATGAAGTAATGATCATATGCCGATTTGAATTTAGATGGTAGAAGCTCCCACATTCATAATATTAATGCCAAAGGATACAAACTTAATAAAGACACCACATATGTGTGGCACTACCATTTAGTCATGTCAATGTTATATGCATTAGCTCCACACTGGATGGACCTACAAGTCCTAAGATTTGATCTTTTGACACTTGCAAAATAACTGTGACACCGTTTTCGGAAAACGGGCATATAACTTATTGATAGTCATACATGGAGATGTATGTGGTTCAATACAGTAATTGACAGGTAGTGGAGACCTTTATTTCGTGAACTTCACTGAACGTTTTGAGTATAGCTTGTTGAGAATCATGCATATGGGTGTATGTGAATCAATGAAGTACTTTAACGTGTAGTGGAAGTATTTATTTCATAGACTTCATGAACATTCGAATAGATATATGGATATCCACTCGGGGAATGTTGGCTTGGAAATTTTGATTCAATTACACAAGTCCAGAATGAAGTAGGAAATAAATTTAACAAGAAAATCAAATTCCCGCGATGCATATCGAGGAATAAAGATTTGAGTTAGTTGGCACATCATTGGAAGACTTGTGAGAAGAGTTCCACAAATTACGTCGCATGGAACACCATAGTGTTATGGTGTGTTAGGACGTCGTAATTGCACCCTATCGGATAGTGTGTGGTAAATAAATCTCTTACCGAATTATTGTGATCATTAGAGTCATATGGTAGAAACGTAAACACTCACGTTAGCAAATAGGGAAACCATTTGAATCCATGGAGACAATACCATACGAGTGATGGCATGGCTTTTGAGCCTGGATTGTCGTTTCAGCAATTTAGTGTTTCGATGTAATCGAACCTAAAATGTATTAATCTTTGTAGTATACCCTACCTAAAGAGTTAGTTGGGTACATGTCTCACGACATAGGCAAAATCTTTGCCGGGATATACCTTGCGAAAGAAATAGTTTCTTGTCCGAGGGTATAAGTGAGAAAGAAAGTAGAGCAAGACGAAGTTGGTGAACTTCTTCTCCAGACATCAGAGTGGCGCAACCGAAAGTGTGTTCGGTGTCAGGCTCCACAGCTTGAAAAAGCTGATGATTCAAGATCATGATGTTCTGAGCTCATACTATGAGCGTAGGCATACGAGGTTGTGTTCCACACTGTGTGTTACGACAATCTTGCTATGAAGGTCATATTAATGGAATATGATAGACCTACGAACTACGAAGAAGAGATGGTGAACCTAAGTCCGAGAAATGGCTGTGAGTCATTTATGATCCGAAATAAAATCCATATACGATTACCAGGTAATGACTTGGGAGATCTTCTTGATGGCATCTAAGATGTTGATAGTATATGGAGTTTTATGAGAGAGTAGATATTGAGCAGATTCGATTTGTCGTGAAACAGTTCCAACAGACCACGTGAGACTTTGTCTCAAGTGGCGAAGCCTAAATCTATTCTGGGTTGTTTAGCAATTACTATAATTTCAAATGAGAAATTGATAGATGGATGAGAAAACCATGGTTCTTAATAGTGTAATTAAGGATGGTTTGTAATCCTGAGGATGCTAAACATGTGTGCAAAATTCGGTTGTCCATTCATGGGCAGAAGCAAGCATATCGGAGCTGGAATCTTCACTTTGATAATGTGATCAAAGGATTTTGGAGTTGTCCAAAATAGTTGAAGAAACCTACATTTGCAAAGAAGTGAATGGGAGCAAAGTAGCTTTCCTTGATTTTATATGCGGAAGGCATATTTGAGTGGGAGCTAAGTAGCTTTTCGTTGATCTTATATGCGGAAGGAATATTTGAGTGGGAGCTAGGTGTCATTTGTGATTCTGTATGTAACGACATATTCAATGACACAGATCCTCTAGTATAGTGTAAAGGATTATTTAAGTGATTAAATTTTCTATGAAATGAAGTTAGGAGTATTAGGCATCCGGTTTATAATTGTATAGATCAGAGGGGGCTTAATAACATTAAGTCGGAGTATTTCCTAAGTCAGGATTCTGAAGTGTTTCAGAAAAGGACAAGCGAAGAAAGAGGTTCTTGCTTGTATGACTAGATAAAAGATTAAGTTAGTCTTGACTTTTTCAGTGATAGAAAATGATGTTCGACATTCTCTATGTATCACACATAGAGTCTATCAGGCTGAAAGCTCGACTTGGTGTGACCCGAGTTCTTGGTTGAAGAACAGGTTCTAGAGTGATCCTTGTGTGGATCAATGAACAAACGTTAAGTTTATTCTTTAGTGTCTATGAGAACTGAAGATAGGTTTTCTAGTAACGGGTAAGAGTGGAATGGCAACTTGCCGTAAAGCGGTTACGATGATGCAAGTTATGACACTGACCCATACGACTAGAAATCTCATATAGGATATGTCCTTTATTTTGAAGATAGACATGGTTAGTTTGCGAAGTCGCATATGAATGCACTGTCGCATTATCTACATAGGTATAGAAATATATCGCGACTTTAGAAGTAGCAAGTGTGATTGGACTGAGCAGTTTTCCGAGCGTAGGTGGTCCCCTTAATAGATCTCTTAGACTTTTAAGGCGCATGCTACGCGAATGCTCGAGTCTCATTCCATCCACTGGGATATTTTCACCGTCATCGTAAGATACGGGATGATGTCAAACTAGGTGACATAGAAGTGTTGCAAAGCACATATAGGTCTCAATGTGTGAGATCTGTTGACTGTATTCCTCTTCCACGAGGCGAGCAGGCACCAAGATGCTATGGGTGTTGAGCTTTTACCAGGTTGTAAACTAGATTAAGTGTTACTCTAGTGCAAGTGGGAGACTGAAGGGAATATGCCCTAGAGGCACTTAATAAACATAGTTTATTGGCAATATCCCAATCGTTCATTATATGTTTTATACCATGCTATAACTGTATTAAGCGGAAACATTAATACAGGTGTGGTAGATAAACAACCAGGTCCCTAGTAGCCTCTACTAAGACTAGTTTCATTGCGCGATTGATGATCAAGGTTTTCCGATCATAGGGCATGGCGCCGGTCGGCAATGGAAGTCATATCGTTAGGAGTAACGATGTGATGGACATACCCAGTATTTATAGGACATAGTCATTACGCCTTAAGACCGTGAGATCAACTCTTATTGTTATCCCTGAAAGATACTTTGATCGCACCAAACGTCGCATCTTATCTAGTGTGACAATAACGGTGATACTTTTGGGTATCAGAAGGGGGTAGTTGAGACGAGGGGTCAACAGCGGGATTTGTCAGTCCGCATAGACGGATAGATACTCTAGGGCCCACTCGGTGAGATTGTGTCAAATGAGTTTGCAAACATGTGACTAGGTCACCAGCTGACATAATATCATAGACGAGTAGAAGATAGCGATGTCGGTAACGAGATCATGCTAGGTATGGAGATATCTGAGAATGATGCTCGGACACGCTAAGAATCGCCATGACAAATTGATTAAGACTATACGTCCAGGTTTGATAGATGAAAGTCATTCGTTATATCACAGGGATTAATTCATGGGGTCCAGGCCTACGAGTTAGTCGTTGATCATAGAGGAGTCTTGATCATACCTGTTATTATATCGAACCGCTAGGGTAACACACTTAAGGTGTTTCGACAAGACAACCGGAAAGAAAAGAGATCACCGGGAGCGTCCCTGGAGGGGTCCGATGGAGGGGTGAAAACCCTCAAGGGAATTTTGTGGGGGAGGCTTGGCCGGCCTAGGTGGCCTATATAAGAAGGGGCACCCCTGGCCTTTTAATTCACCAATTAATTCCCAATTTCTCTCTCGATTCCGTGGTTCCCTTGTCGGAGCCGCACCGAGTAGAGGAGGGGGATCTCTTCCACCATAGCCCGCTGCCGCGCTGCTGGTGTTCCGGTCCTAGTCTTCCGCTGCTCGTCCTGGACTGGAGCTTCGGAGGCCGTCGTCTCCACCGTATGTGTGTGACGCCCTGCGAGGTGCTGTGCTAGCGGTACTCGGAGACCTACTTCCTCCACCCGACCTCGGGGTCATCTTCGTCGTCTTTGTCGCGCTGAGTTCTCCGCGACCTAGAGGTCGGCTACGGCGTCTTCATCGTCAACGCTTGTGCGGGAGTGTAATCCCCGCTATTCGGTCTACGAGGGTATGTATTCCGATCTCCGCCATACTACTATGTCTGCATAGCGTAGATCTCGGCGTTTTCTGCACACGATCCCCTTCAAACTAATGAGTCCGCAATTGAGATTCGGCCGGACTCCTGACGCGGGTAACAACTCATATGGGTGGCACTTGGACTTGCTGTCGTGAAGGAATGAGTCGAGTTGAGAGGCCCTGATGCTTGCTTGGGTTGATCATACGAGTATGGGTACAGTAGTGCACCCATGCAGGGTATAATCTTATCGATGAGCCGTGTCCACGGTTATGGACGACTTTGGTGATGATGCTGGCTAACAAGATCTAGATAACTTGCACCTAATTAATGTTAAGTAATTTGACTAGTAATACAGAATTACTTTAACAATAACTGGTAGCTAAAATTGTTCAATGTGTGAGTTTACCGAATTGCTTCATCATACTTGGTTGAGGGGGTTAATCTGAGAATGGGTTATGTTTGGTGTTTGTAGTAGTTGATTACTTATGCGCTCTCTTATCCCTCTCTGATTAGACGGAATTTGTAGCGTGTCTCTCTAGGTTGCTAGTGCAGCTGCCGCTAAGTCCACCTCCCCCATATTTTGGGAGATGGTGTAGAAAGTAGGCAAGTCGGTTTTGCTTGCCAGGGAGTGCCCTGGCCCTCTTTTGGCTTATGCTTTATGTAAAGTTAACAGGTTTGAAGTCTGACGACATTAGCTTGGGAATCCCTCCGGCTTGGCTGGGCAGGGATATGGCGCCATTGCTTATCTACAAGACTCTTAGTCCAATTTGCATCTTATCCGTAGTCGGATACTATTTTGCTTCCGCTGTCATTTGTATCTTTGTATTGTAATACTTGTATCTTGACTCGTTCGAGTCGTTGTTGTATTTATCTCTTTTGTTGTATTTGTGGATGTATCGGAACTGTTGTAATGTTATCACAATTCCACCCACATAATGCGCATGTTTCGGCGTGCACATTATGTCTTGTGGGCGACCTAAAATCGTTATTATGCGGTTTTCAGCGGATGTGATTAAATCTAGATAGTACCGATTTTAGGGCGTCACAAAGTGGTATCAGAGCCTTGGTTTCGATATCCTTGTTATTTCGATACGATTGGTTATCGAAGCAGCGGGTCCGCAAAAGCCTGTAGGGTAACCTCCCTAACTGTCGTTGTTTTTGGAGTGTCGAAAATATTTGACTGAAATTATTTTGAAAAGATCTCAATAGGATTCTTGTTACTCCTTACCTCTATTCTATTTCTCCTCTTATCTTATTTGTTTTGGAGTCTCTTCTCTTATCCAACTTTCAAAGTTTAGGATCCTACGTGTGGGTGGACGTTCTCTTGCATTTATCCTATTAGGGTTCGATCTTCGGGAATCTTCATTGACGTGATCAACTCTTTTGTTAGTGGTGTTGACAATTTCCAGGTGGAGTAACAATCCCTTGTTAGTGGTGTCGAGAAGTTCATCACGGAGCCTGAAGACTCGATAGTTACCCCTCTCTACTTGTGGTCCCGGCGTGGATCGCGGGACGTGATCCCTTGTTAGTTGTGTCGATTGTAACGCTCCGGGATTTATCCCCTTTTAGATTTGTGTGTTCTCTTTTTGCATCAACATGGCATCGCATTGCATCTCATTAATTTAATTTGTTGCATTTAATTTCAATTCCCACAATTAAATTAAAATGCATTTTCAAATTAATTAAAAATGTGATATTTCAAATCTTTTGCAAATGTTAAAAATTAGTTTATTAAATTGTCTATTCAAAACTAAAACTATTTTGTATAGTTTTCGTATTCAAATTCCTTTTCTATTTTGTTTTAAAAATATAAAACAGAAAATATTAAAAGGGAGAAAAATAAAAGCCCAAAGCCCACCTAAGCCAAACCCTAGGGTTTCCCCCTGGAAAATTATTTCCTACCCCCTGCCTTTTTGCAGCCACCCTCCTCCTTTTTCTGATTTTTGCGAAATAATCCTCCCACCTCTCTTTTCTTCTTTTTCCCCTTCCTTTTTCCTTTCTTTTCTTTTTTTTTCCTTTCTTTTTTTCCTTTCTTCTTCTTTTCTTTCCTTTTTTCTCTCTTCTTCCCTTCCTTTCCTCTCCCGCACCGCATGGGAGAAACTCCCGCAGCTCCTCCCGCACCTCTCCTCCTCCCGAGCCGGCCGGCCTCCCGCGCCCCGCGCCGCCGCACCGGCCCAGGCCACGTCCCCGCCGCCTGGCGCCCCGCAGCCCAGCGCCCCGCCGCGCCTCCTCCCAGCGCGCCCTCCGCGCGCCGCCCGCGCGCTTGCCACCCGTGCCGCCGCCTGTGCGCGCCGCCGCCCGTGCGCGCCGCCGCCGGCCGTAGCCCTGCCGCGCGCCGGCGCAGCGCTGCCGCCGCGCCCGCGCCAGCGCGTCGCGCGCCCCGAGCTCCTCCTCCCGCTCCCCTGCTCCCAGGCCGCCACACGCCGGCCGCCTCGACAGCGCCGTGCCACCCCCGTTGCCGCCCTGCTCGCGCCGCCGCCCCTGCTCCGTGCTCGGCCACGTCGCCGCGCGCCTCCGCGTCCTCCCGCCGCCGCGCGCTCGTTGCCGCGCTGTGCCCGCCGCCGGCTACCTCCACCAGACGCCCCGCGTCCTCGGCCAACGCCGCCCGCAAGGTGTTTGACGCAATGCCCGCAAGACCCCGGCGTCTTTTGTTGTCCGTGATTGTCCACCCTTCGAGGTGTTGCTACATGCGCGTGCGCTTCCTCTTCCGGTGTCGCGTTGTCGTGACCGCCCGTGTCCGTGTCGCGGTGCCCGCCCGTGCGCGCTTTCTTTCCGGTGTCCGATTGCCGTGCTCCTACGTGCCACGACTTCCCGCCCACTTCCACGACACCGACAAACGACGATGCCCCGGTTCCGCGACGACTACTTCCCCGACGGAACTACTTCCTCTGCCTACCGAAGATGTCGGCTTCGAACCCTAGTTCACCCGATCCGACGTCCGGACCCAAACCCTAACCCTATACCTATTTTATTAAATGTCATCCATCTTGTGCATATCGCATCATATTTGCATGTGTTGCATCTCTTGGGTTTGGTGGTGTAGCAAATCACCTAAATAATAAATATGGTATGTGTGGGGCAAATCAATATCTGTATTGCCCAACTCCAATTAATTTGACTAGAACACCTTTGCCATGTCTTGCCACGTTAATGAACATTTAATTTGATGGGTAGATAAATAACTCGAACATAAATATTAATTGTCGGAATCCCGGTTCCTCTTAATTTGGATTAAGTGCATCTCGCATTGCATCTTGCCATGTCATTCATCTGTCCCATGGTCATGCTGGATCTTTTGCCTTAGTTATAAGATGCATCTTTTACGCTTTCCAGTGTTTGTTGCTTCTTCGCGGATACGACGTTGAGATGTGTGAGCAACGACAAGATCTGCTTCCATGCGGGATTCCAGGCAAGCAAAGTTTGCTTGTTTACCTATACATTGTCTTTCATTCCTGCCGTTGACCTTTGCTACCCTAGTATTCGATTCTTATCGCGATCCCATCACATGTTTATCCTACAGCCCATACAGCTTTATCCCCACATCCCATCACCTGTTGTTTGTTTATCTGTTGGCCTTTGCGAGTCGTAGCGCATGCCTAGAGTTGATCGTGCGAGTCGTCTGTTCGTCTTATGTTTCATCTGCTTAGTATGATAGATTATTCTACCTTAATAAAATGTTGTCTTATATTGGGCTATTATAATTAAAAGATAAGGCACCAGGCGGAAGGCCTTGCGAGGTGCTTTGTTCTGCTCACTGTCGACCTAGGATTTGATATTTTGTCCTCGGATCCAATTTTGAGCGCACTAACCACTTGTGGGAGGCCCTATGGAGCCCCCCTCGACTTTGAACGGATCTACAGCTTGTCCATGTGCCGCAACTAGTTCAGGTTTTCCATTTGCTCATATGCAAGTGCATGATGATGATGTTTGATGAGAGGTTACATGTTACCTCGGGGTCATATAGGGGTGGTGCGCACGAAGCGGACAGTTCCTACAATTCATATGGGTGGACACAAACTAATGAGTCCGCAATTGAGATTTGGCCGGACTCCTGACGCGGGTAACAACTCATATGGGTGGCACTTGGACTTGCTGTCGTGAAGGAATTAGTCGAATTGAGAGACCCTGATGCTTGCTTGGGTTGATCATACGAGCATGGGAACAATAGTGCACCCCTGCAGGGTATAATCTTATCGATGAGCCGTGTCCACGGTTATGGACGACTTTGGTGATGATTCTGGCTAACGAGATCTAGATAACTTGCACCTAATTAATGTTAAGTAATTTGACTAGTAATATAGAATTACTTTAACAATAACTGGTAACTAAAATTGTTCAATGTGTGAGTTTTCCGAATTGCTTCCTCATACTTGGTTGAGGGGGTTAATCCGAGAATGGGTTATGTTTGGTGTTTGGAGTAGTTGATTAGTTATGCGCTCTCTTATCCCTCTCTGATTAGATGGAAGTTGTAGCGTGTCTCTCTTGGTTGCTAGTGCAGCTGCCGCTAAGTCCACCTCCCCCATTTTTTGGGAGATTGTGTAGAAAGTAGGCAAGTCGGTTTTGCTTGCCAGGGAGTGCCCTGACCCTCTTTTGGGTTATGCTTTATGTGCAGTTAACAGGTTTGATGTCTGACGACGTTAGCTTGGGAATCTCTCCGGCTTGGCTGGGCAGGGATATGGCGCCATTACTTATCTTCAGGACTTAGTCCAATTTGCATCTTATCCGTAGTCGGATACTATTTTGCTTCCGCTGTCATTTGTATCTTTGTATTGTAATATTCGTATCTTTACTCGTTCGAGTCGTTGTTGTATTTATCTCTTTTGTTGTATTTGTGGATGTATCGGAACTGTTGTAATGTTATCACAATTCCACCCACATAATGCGCATGTTTCGGCGTGCACATTATGTCTGGTGGGCGACCTAAAATCGTTATTATGCGGATTTCGGCGGATGCGCTTAAATCTACATAGTACCGATTTTAGGGCGTCACAAAAAGCTCACGGCTTAAACCTCCCAAGCATTTTTTGTCTCCTAAGGGAACAAATGCAACCGTGATCATTGTCACGTCGAGACTTCTAGCGGAAGAGGCAGCCTACGGCTCAACCTCCAAGCATCTTTGTCTCTAGAGGTTAAAAGCTCATGGCTTAAACCTCCAAGCTCCAAAGGCTTCTCTCGAGGGGAAACCCTCCGAGCTCTCCATTTAACAAGCCACCTCAGGCCGTTGAGAGTCTCTGCCACTAATGGGTGGTCCCCATGCCTTGACATGGTCAAAACATTAACTTGGCAACCCCAAGCATAATGACTCAATTTCGTTCCCATGCGAACTTAGCGCCTCGGCGCCGCTTTGTAATATATTTGATGAGTTTGATTTTCACATTACTCTGTTGAAGTGTGCGCTTATATCTCTCCACATTCGTACCTTGTGAGCGGGGGCTGAGTATGGTGCCAGTGCCTCAAATGACACACCAGCAGCACTACAAAATCCAAGAGTCCGAGCTCTGGCTGGAGGGCAAGATCCCACAAACACGCCATCTCTACAGAGGACCTTGGTACTTACTCTCCTCGCAAGGAACGCCTTAGGGGACCTATAAGCGTGCACGAGTCCCTTGAACCGTGTTCTAGCGTTTGGGTTCGCCCCTCTAACATCTGCAGGGAAAAATCCCCCCACGAGCCTGAAGAGGCATCCGGGAGCGACCCCTCAAGTGGGCAACCTCGCCAGGCGAAAAGCCTCTGCAAGGCGAAAACCTTGAGAAGCTAGGTCTCGCACCCACACCTTAAGAGCTCTTTCTCCCCCTAGCGCACGTTTGCCCCTCAAGCGACTTCGCTTTCCCTTACGCTTCATGGACTACTCACACGTCTAAGGGGGGCACTTGAGCATCGCGACTCAGGGCTCTTACCTCTCCTAGGCCTAAACACCCCCCGGCCTTGCGGAGTGATTGCTCCTGCATACCGAAGTGGCGGAGTCATGGCACGAAGAGATGGGACCTACCGACGCAGAGAACAAATAGACATGAAGTAAGGTCCAAAGAGACCTCGCGGGGGGGCAAACAAGCTCGAATCAAATAGCAATAAAGAGTATATTACAGGCCAAAAGGTCTTAAGATATCTAAACACACGATTGTTTCAGATACAAGCGCTCGCAGGCGCAATAAGAAGAGGCTCAGGAGGAAGCAGCGCCGCCTTGGACCTCCTCCGCGGCACCCTCTTCAAACTCGGCAGAGCAGGCCTCCCCCTCGCTGTCCTCAGCCGCAGCCTCCGCGTGCCTGAAGCGGTTGCAGAAGGCGTCAACTTGCTCGCGGAGGGAACCGGAGACCCGGTGCGCGTCCTCGCCCTGAGCAGCTTCTGTCATGGAGGAGAGGTCGAAGCCTGGCGTGAGGAGCTTGAGGTTGGTGAAGATGCGATCAACCACCACCCTCAGAAGCTGCCGGCTCTCGTCCTCAATCATCTCGCGAAGCTCGACGACGGGACCCTCGAGCGCCTCGAAGAGCTCGTCGAAGTAGACCAGATACATGGCAGCGTCGCCACGGCCTCGGGCGTCAGTATGCGGCGCGTCCGCGCCGAGCTGCGCGGCAAGCTCGTTGCCACGAGCGACCAGCGCCTCGAACATGCGCTCACGCTGCTTCGAGAGCGCGCGAGGCGCCTGGGCAGAGTCCCAGGCCACCGCTGCCCGCTCCATCGCCGGGGCCACTTGCTCCTCCACATCCTTGGCCAAGGAGTTGAGGTTGTGGACTACCTCGGTGCAAGCCTCCTCCGCTCGGCGACGGCCGTCCTTGGCGCGCTTGAGGCGAGCCTCCAGCTTGGAGTTTGCCCTGTCAAGCTCGACGATCCGCTGAGCATCCGCGGCGTGCTTGGCCTTGAAGCGGTCCTCCTGTGTCTGGGCCAGGTCGCGATACTTCTGAGAGGTGGACTTGCGGAATTTCTTCTCGCGCTCCACGAGGGCGTCCTCGGCCTCCTTCTTCTTCTCGCCGAAACGCCGCTCAAAGCGCTCATAAGCTAGCTTCTGGGCAGCGACGTTTTGGTCGTACTTCAAGGTCGCCTTGGCCAGGTCTCCTTCGCCCTCCTCGAGGACTTCGCTCTGGGCGGCTAAGTCTTTCTCCGCCTGAAGGCGTTGCTCCTCGCGCTGCCGCAGCTCCTTCTCCTTGAAGGTCAGCTGTCGCTCGTGCTCGGCAAAGCCCTTACGGTCGTCCTCCAGAGCGGCCTGCGCGGCCTGATGGGCGGAGAGCAGCTGGGTCTCCAGCTGGCTCAGCTCGCGGCGCTTCTACGCCAGCGAGCCCTCCATCGCCTCACGCTCTGCCTTGGCTTGGCGCAGGAGCTCCGCTGCGGCGTCACGTTCTGCTTGGAGGGGCTCGAGGAGCTCTGCGGCGTCGCGGATGGCCCCCTCGCGGATCTCCTTGGCGAAGCGGGTGGCCTCCTCACGCGCGGCCAGCAGCGCCGCATCCTTCAGCCGGCGCGCCTCGACCGCCGCGTGGAAGGATACCCATGACCTCGCCAGCTCCTCCTGCTGCCGAGCGAGCCATATGTCCCCGAGGGCGAGGTGCACCTCCAAGCCCTCCAAGGATTCCCTCACGAGGCCGAAGGCGACCTTGCGGCGCCCCGCGCTCCAGTCCAAGCCGCGGAGGACCAGCTCCTGGCTCGAGGAGGGCCCGGCCCCGACGTCAAGTCTCACGGGCCCGGCCTCGGGGAAAGCTCGGGGGCTAGCCTGGGCTTCGCTTGTGCCCGCGCCGGCATCTTCTTCCGGCCCTACAGCTGCAGGGCGTTCCTCGGTCACAGCTAGACGAGGAGGCGAGGAAGCATCTCCCCCAGCAGGTCCGCCTGTGCCTGCTGCTGCCTCGCGCGCTTCCCTTGCAGGCTGCACGGGAGCAGTGGCCGTAGGCAGCGGGGTAGGCGCGCGCGGAGGCGTCAACACGCACGGCGGTGGTTGTTCGCGCGGTGGAGTGGCCTCGCGCGGAGGCGTAGCCGCGCGAGGAGTAGGAGCGCGAGGCGGCGTGGAAGTTTTCTCCTCTGATCCTTCCACTCCGAGAGGCTTGGGGGGGTGGTGCCGGTGCCTCTGGGCATGCCGCGCCCTCCTCCACCTGAGGCCTTGCCGCCCCCGCCTGGGGCGCAGCTGCCTCCGCTTGAGGCGCCCCCTCAAGGGGGCCCATGGAGGCCGTCTCCACAGGCCTCGCGGCCTCTTCAGCCATGGCCCCTGCCGTGGCGCTCTTCACATCAGCCGCCTTGCGAAGCCGGCGGCGCTTCACCACACTAGATCACTGACAAGAGCCAAGAAAAGACCTTCAGTAAAGGGTAAAGTGAAAGAGAAAGCTAAAGGCAAACGATCCAGCATCAGGGAAACTCACCCTGAAGGGGGGGCGCCAGCGTCGACCCTCGCCAAGCCTGACGAGCGCCATGAGGGGAAAGGCTTGGAAGCAGGCCTTGCTGGGGGCGTCTGAGCCTTCCTTTTGGAAGGAACGTCAAACAGCCTCGCCCCCGAGCGGTCCACGGCGGCTTTGGTGCGGGGCCCACGCCCTCCCGGAGAGGCCTCTGCGTCAGAGGCCTCCTCTTCCTCAGCCTCCTCCTCCACGAGGCGCGAGGGCGCCACCACAAAGGCATCCTCATCGCCTGACGAGATTTTACAAATCTCGTCGGTAAATGGCCCGGCCCTCGAGAAGGAAACCTCCCCTGTCACGTCCTCCTCCTCACCTAGGCCAGCTCCTGAAGCCGAGGGAGAATCGGCCCCCTCCGCTCCCTGCGTGGCCGGCGTCGGCACCTCGAAGTCCGCCTGGCCTGTCTGGGTGAACCAAGGCATCCCCTCCAGGAGGTCCATGGGCTCCGTCATGTTGTATTGGTGAAGGGGCCGGAGCGTCGCGGGGAGCTCATCCACGGCAAGCACCGATGGATTAACGAAGAGCGCGGAGAGGATGTTGTCGATGGTGTTCTTGTTGTTGTCCTCGACGTGGAGCCGCATCTTATCGCTTGGCCCCGAGTACATCCACATGGGGACTGAGTGTGCCTGGAGGGGCGTGATGCGGCGCGTCACGAAGTCCGCCACAATCGTCTGCCCCGTGAGGCCCTCCTCGCGGAGGAAGCTCAGGCGCCCCATCAAGCTCACGTTCCTAGCGCCGTCGAAGGTGGCCTTGCCCCAATGGGAGTTCTTCACCGGGGGCTCGTCAGGTACCTCGAGGAAGGCGCAGGGACGCTCCACCCCAACAAAAAAACACTTCTGACAGAAGTCGTCTACCTTCTTCGTAACTGAAGTGATGGCCTTGCCCTCGCTCCAAGACATGGGGATGTAGACGCTCCCCATGCCGTCGACGATGCGGAACGAGACGCACCCAGAGCGCTCGTTCTTCGCCGTGTTCCAGAGCGCGTAAAAGCACCGGAACAGCCCCACCGTGGGCTCCAGGCCCAGGTACGCCTCGCAGAGGTAGGCGAAGACGGCGAGGATGAGGACGGAGTTGGGGTGCAGGTGCAGCAGCTGCACCTGGTAGAACGCCAGCACCGCCTCCACGAACGGCGAGAACCCGACAGCCCGGCCCTCGAAGAAGAAACCTCCCCTGCCGTGGCCTCCTCCTCACCTAGACCAGCTCCTGAGGCCGAGGGGGAGTCTGCCCCCTCCGCTCCCCGCGTGGCTGGCACTGGCACCTCCATTCCCGCCAAGCCTGTCGGGGCGAACGGAGGCATCCCCTCCAAGATGGCCATGCGCTCCGTCATCTTGTATTGATGGAGAGGCCGGAGCGTCACGGGGAGCTGATCCACGGCAGGCACTGTCGGGTTGACGAAGAGCACGGACAGGACATTGTCGACGGTGTCCTTGTCGTTGTCCTCGCAATGAAGCCTCATCTCTTCGTTCGGCCCCGAGTACATCCACATAGGCACCGAGTGTGCCTGGAGGGGAGCGATGCAGCGCGTCATGAAGTCCGCCACGATGATCTGCCCCGTGAGGCCCTCCTTGCGAAGAAAACTCAGGCGCCCCATCAGGCTGGTGTTCCTCGCGCCGTCAAAGGTCGCCCTGCCCCAATGGGAGTTCTTCAACGGCGGCTCGTCGGGGACCTCAAGGAAGGCGCAGGGATGCTCCACCCCGATGTAGAACCACTTCTGGCGGAAGTCGTCCACCTTTTTCGTCACCGACGTGACGGCCTTGCCTTCACTCCATGACATGGGGATGTAGACGCTCCCTATGCCGTCGACGATGCGGAATGAAACGCACCCGGAGCGCTCATTCTTCGCCGTGCTCCGGAGCACATAAAAGCACCGGAACAGCCCCACCGTGGGCTCCAAGCCCAGATACGCCTCGCAGAGGTAGGCGAAGACGGCGAGGATGGAGTTGGGGTGCAGATGCAACAACTGCACCTGATAGAACGCCAGCACCGCCCCAGGAACGGCGAGAAGGGCGGCACTAGCCCGGCGGCGAGCTCGTTAGCCGTCAGCTCCAAGGCACTCACCCTGGTGGCGTCGTGTGCGCCCTCGTACTCCCACATTGGGTGAGCATGTTGCTGGAGGTGACACACACGACACTTCAGGAAGGTGTAGATCAGTTGCACACCTGGAACGGTGCTCACCAACCTTCCGACCTTGTTCAGAAGAGGGGCGGCCTCCTGTTCTTCAGCTAGCAAGAGAGCATGCGTCCAGGCTTCGTCTTCTCAGGGGCGTCTCCAGCCAAAAAGGCTGGGCTGACTACCTGGTTCACAGGGACGTAGAACCACTTGGTCCTTCACTGAGCGGAGTCGATTGCCTTCAAGGTGAAGTACTTGCAGCCGCTCTTGACCTGGAAGCCGACGCCTCCGACTGGATTCACACGGCCATTGCGGGCCATGGGACGCACCAGGAAGATGGACTTCCATAGTGCCCAGCTGGGGGATACCCCCAAAAAGCACGCGCACATTACCATAAAACCTGCATTGTGCAAGACGCATTGGGGACCAGATCATGGATCTATATGCCATAGGCGAAAAGAAGACCACGCACAAAGTTGTGGAGTGGGAAGCCGAATCCACGAGAAAGGAATTCAGCAAAACATACCCGCTCTCCAAGAAGTGGCGTGGGGAGGTTTTCCTTGCCAGGAGCGCGACCGCCGAGCTCCGTAGCAGGTGGAAGCAGCCCGTCCTTGCGAAGGACCGCCAGCATTTTCTCCGTCATGATTGACGAAGTCCAGCTGCCAGACTCCTTCTTGAGTGCGGCGGGCACGGCGGCATCAGACGACTCCTTCCTCTTCTGTCCTGTGGTGGCAGCAGCAGCGGCACAGGACGTCGAGTTCTTCTTGGGGGCCATGGTGGACAGTAGAATGCAAAAGCAAAGAGGGAGGAGCGCGCGTGAAAAAGAGATAGGATGGAAACACGAAAACAGAGTAGCTGCGGGTGCAAGGAAGAAGATGAAGCTGAGGAAACTGGAGGCAAATGGCAAGGTAAAACAAATCGTAGCGGAGAAACCAATACTTATGGTAAAAATAAGAAGATCATCACAGCCGTCCAAGTAAAATTACCACGACGCGTGGCATAATCGGAGGGAAATCGTCGCAGGCCACGCCGCCCACTACGCGCGCAAAACGAGGAGATAATCATCATGTCTGCAAAAATCTTGCCACATCAGGTCAAATCAGAACTGAACCGACGTCCACAACGGTCAAAGGGTGGGACCACTATGTTACCACGACAAGGATGTCATGTATGACATCATTCGCCTGACAGACGAACAAAACACATAAAACAAAGGAGCATTGATTATGACTAGCAAACGAAAAATCCTTACAACTAAAAAGAAACATCAAAACATATGCATAAAGATGGTCGAGTGGAAACTCCCATCGGGAGCGAGTAAATCTTCGACTAAGAAAAAAAATTGAGATTATCCTCTATTACAAGCAATAAAGCACAATCTCGGGGGCTACTCCCTTTGGGAGCACTGTCGTGCACCCGATAGAAACAAAAGCACAAAAAATAAAGATTCCCTAGTGAAATCAGTCTATGATATTTGGGATGCTGCATGCGGGAAATGTAAAGGTACGACCCATCGGCTAGTCGAACGGGCCGAGGATCACTCCAGCAGTGTTTCATCCTAGATGTGTCCGTATCGACAGATGCTATCGAAATCCCAGCTGACGCGCTGGGTAGCAAATTAAAAACTGCATAACGATATCAGTAGGTCCATCAACTGGCCTGAGCGAGTCTGTCCAGTATGTTCCAGGATCGAGCCCGAGGACTCGAAACCTGATTGAAGACTAGATGGTTTTGCCCAAGTGCAGTTAACTGGTTTCAACTTATCGAATAATTCCAGGCCTACTTAGTCAAGATCCTTAGGCATAAATCATAGTCGAAAGATAAACACATAAACCCATCTTAGCAAAAACATAAACATGAGACGTAAACTATGAAGTGAGTCCATGACTGATTCTCCGAATGAGCCAAGTACTCGGGGTCTAATGACGTTATACCAAATGGGTACCCCTTCGTGTGGGTACCCGGTGCACGTAATTACTAAAGCCCGATTGTCAGTAAGCTGTGAAGCCCAACAAGTGAAGCCCAAGTCGAAGACTTCTACCATAAATAGCATAGTCAGTATTACTTTCCATATTTGTATTCCTAGTCGGTTACTACCGGATGTCTACGCACGCTTCTATTCTTGTAGACAGTGTTGGGCCTCCAAGAGAAGAAGTTTGTAGAACAGCAGCAAGTTTCCCTTAAGTGGATCACCCAAGGTATATCGAACTCAGGGAGGTAGAGGTAAAAGATAACCCTCTCAAGCAACCCTGCAATTAAGATACGAGAAGTCTCTTGTGTTCCCAACACACCCAATACACTTGTCAGATGTATAGGTGCACTAATTATGCGAAGAGATAGTGAAATACAAGTAATATGGATGCTTATAAGTAATAATTGCAATCTGTAATAAAAATGGCAGCAAGCAAACATGTAGCAGAACTTGTTGGAAACGGTGTTTCGATGCTTAGAAACAAGGCCTAGGGATCCTACTTTAACCAGTGGACATTCTCAACAATGACATCAAATTTAAATAAATAAACACTACTCTCAAATACTCTCATGTTTGATAACAAACATTATTAATTGTGTAGGGCTACGAGAGCACCCTCAAATTCAGAGTAAACTAACACGAACAATGTCGTAAAGAGAATCACACACGGTGCACACACTGTCCCCGTTACACACGTGAATAACCCCGGAGTTCATATTAAAGTAACCTCTAGAGTGCATAATAGATAAAGAGTAGCATCACATATTCAACTAGATTACAAAGCTCATGATCACATAAAGATCACATCATGGGAGAGAGAGATAAACCACATGGCTACCGTAGATCCCGCAGCCCCGGGGGGGGAGAACTACTCACTCCTCATCATAGGAGTCAGTAACGGCAGGGTGCCGGAATAGAGAGTTTTGTTTCCCGAATCTTGTCTTTGATGGCGGCGGCGCTCTGGACCCGTGGAGGAAATATCAAACATCGTCCGTGTGTTTTTATGTCAGGAGGTATTTATGGGCGAAAGGGCGATGTCGGTGGGCGCCCGAGGGGACCACACCACCTCCTAGCGTGGCCAGGAAAGGAGTCGCGCCACGGGGTGGTGAGGCCGCCTCGTGGCCCCTCTCCGTCTCGTCTTCGGTGTTCTGGAACATTCCATTTCCAAAAATAATTCCAGGATCTTTTATTTCCAATTCCAAAAATATTTCCTTAAGTACTTTTCTGAAACCAAAAACAACTTAAAATAGGGAACTGGCACTTTGGCATCTTGTTAATAGGCTAGTCCCAGAAAATGCATAAAACTATGGAAAATGCATATAAGACATGTAATAACATGATATAACATAGCATGGAACATAAGAAATTATGGAAACGTTGGAGACGTATCGACATCCCCAAACTTAGTTCTACTCGTCCCGAGTAGGCAAGAACGATAAAAGAAGAATAATTTCTAAAGTGACATGCTTAAACACAATCTTGATCACATAATAATGTAAGGCATGTAAACTGAGATTAAATCAATAAGGGTTGTAGTTTATATTGATTTAAATGAGTAATAAATAAACAAGTAGGTAAAGCAAGCAAAGCTTTCAATGATATAGTACTAGATAGCAATCAACTGTGCAAAGTAGATATTAAAGATTATTTAAGCTTCAAGCACAACAATATAATCATCTAATGTTTCCAAAAAACATGACAACTTAATAAAGGATCAAGTCAAGCAATATCAATATGCACGTAGAAGATCAATACTTTATTTGTTCAAAAGAAACAAGGAAGCGTTCAACGTTGGTTCCTGGCACCAGGATGTTAAGGCTAAGAGAATGTTAACGGAGGTTTGGAAGGCAAACGGAAGAAAGATCACAAAGCTGCAAGTGATCATTAGACAAGAGAAAGTCTTATAATCGAAGCTATGCAAGGAGTAGTGATTGCCACACAACAGATGCACATGGAGCTATAAGTATATGAAAGCTCTTCAATGGAACTAGTGGGGGTGCATCCAACTTGCTTGCTCACGAAGACCTAGAGCACTTTTGAGGAGGCTCATCATTGGAATATACAAGCCAAGCACTATAGTGTAAAGTTCCCCACATAGTTATGCAACTAAGACATGAAAACTCTCTCTAAGGTGCTAAACATGAGCACAAATGATGATCATAAATGATATGGTCCTATAACATAAGCGCAAGTGATGACTATAAATGATATGATGCTACAACATTAGCACAAGTGTGTGATAAAGAATAGTAATGCAGCCCCCTTTTTTATTTCTTTTCTTTCTTTCTCTTTTTTTCTCTTTTTTTTTTCTTTTTATGTTTCTCTTTTTGATGGCCTTCATGGCTCTTTTCACTTTTAGGGGCAAGCATCCTAATATGATATATGATATATGACAACACATTAATGATGATATGACAACATACTGATGATACAGGTAACTAATATGAATGTGCCATAAGAATGCATATGACAACGGTGCCTCTGCCAGTGTGGCATGTTCTGTTGTGATTTTGCATAACATGGGTAAAACCACACATTTGCTTTATAGAAATCACGCAAAGTAATATATAAGTAATGAATGACAACAAATCATGTAATGTAAGATGGATGTTGCATGGCAATATATCTCGGAACAGCTATGGAAATGCTGTAGTAGGTAGGTATGGTGGATGTTTTGAGTAAGATATTTGTCTTATGTGTAGGAGAACAAGATGAAGATCTCTCACAAGTTTGGATGTACCTGCGAAAAATGCACCAACTCTCAATGTGAGAAAGGGCGAAGCAAAGTACCGAAGAGGCTAGCAATATGGTGGTGGAAGTGCCATGAAAACCGCAGTTTTAGAACTCACAAGTAAAAAGATTCCAAATAAAAATATGATCATACAAGAAACATAGGCCTTTCCTAGCATTGCCTGGAACAAGAGTTCGGGTAGGTCCTCGACTGTCGATACCTTCAGATCGGCGTCGCTCTCTTGCGTCTGGCCCGTCCTCTAGGCGCCTTTGGAGGGCGGGGAGTGTGACAACGTACACGCTTCCCTTTACTCCATAGGGCCTTTTCCTCCGTTGCAGGGTTTGGTGGCCCGAAATTGACTTGGCAAATATGGTCCGAATAATTTCTATAGTAGTTCCATGAACAATCCTTTGCGGGATTGGATTAGTTTGCTCATTGACCTTCCTCTTTTGCCGATCTTTACAACGCTATGCACATATCCTTCTTAGTTTTGACCTACGGAGGGAGAAATCATCAAAATATCCTCCTCCCCTGAAAGGGAACCCGCGCCACACCTAAGATAAGAAGTTTCATTCATGCCTACCGTAGTCCTTATTTTATTGGGCATAGTCCCCCTTACCTACTCCCGAGAGTAGAAAATCAACATTGATGTCGTTCCCTTTTTTTTATCTGGGAGAGAGGCAAAAGATAAGTCCAGAGAGACCTCGACTCTTTCCGAAAATTACTCCTAGAGGGATCGTGGCAAATGACAAAGTCACCGTTGGCTTTCCCGACCGTAGCGCATAACATAAAGTCATTACGGTTACCTTAGGCAAATAGAAGAAATATATCATTATGCAATCAACTGGAAATTTAAGTGTGGCATAGTGTAACATCCCAATATTAAAATCACTAAAATTTCAAACTTTTGTTTCTATTAAAATAAAATACTAAAAATATAATAGAAACCATTATATTTGGCAAGGTGATTTTAAATTTTTTCAAATGCACCTTCATCTTATAAAATGTTTCATAAGTTGATTTTAAATATTTAACTTTTGATTATATATTAAACTCAAAAACCATATTTGCAAAGTGCCTAAAGTGATTTAAAAGTATGTCTGTAAAATAGATTTCAAGAATAAAGTCAACTTAAATAATGAAATATTTCCAAATGTAAATTAGAGAGTTTAAAATATTGTAGAACATTTAAAACTTAATTTTGCACAATGTATTATTAGAATTAAAATTGAATCCATTATATTTCCCATTTCTTTAAAATTATTTATATGTTGTATTCTACTATTATACCAAAATAAAAGATGACTGGTCATTGAAAAATGAGGGTAAGTTAACTTAATATCAAACCTATATAGATGTGGTAATTTCATAAATTTTATTTAAACCCAAATGAATTTATTAAATCCCTAATTTCAAAGTTGACTTAAATGGGCAAATTTGTATGCTATGAATAATTCAAAATATTAATTTTCAAAAGTGTTCAAAACTTGCCCACAACTGTTTTAACACAAAAATAATGTTTGTACACATTTTTAGAAATTTATTTGACTTCATTTGGACACTTAAATCAAAAGTTATAAAGAAAATAGAAAATCAGTATAGAAAAAGAAAAATCCCTCGCAGGCGGGACCCACCTGTCGGGGGGGGGGGGGGGGGGGTCGTCTTCAACCTCCAGCGAAATTTACGACCGAGATCAACTCTGATTCCTTTCCAAAAATTCAGCAAAATCATCGCGAGTTGTTTCCTCCCTTCCAGCCCCTTTAAAAGCCCACCCCCTCCTCTCTCTTTCTCCTCTTTTTCCCATGCAAACCACGCCGCCAGGCCGCCGTAGTTGCTCGTCGGAGTTCGTCGAAGCCGCCACGGTTTCTTCTCCTTCCCCGGCGAGGTAAGCCGCCCCGAGACCCGATCCACCCTCTTCCCCGTGTCGACGCGCACCTCCTTGACCCCTCCCTTGCTTCTCCACTTCAGCCAAACGGGAGGAGAGCAAGAACCGAAGCTCGCCGGTGACCGAGCACCTCCGTCCCCGGCACCATCGACTTCCTCGTCGCGCGCCGCACCTCTCCTTCACCTTCACGAGCCCAGGGAGGCACGGCAACGACGGGAGCATCCACGACCGAGCCGCAGCACCGCCGCCCCCTCCGTCTACGGCCACCCCGCGCCGCCCGGTGAGCGTCACCCCTCCTCAGTCGTCCGATCTTCCTTTTACGGCCGATATTAGATCTTTAAATCAAGTAGGTACAGTTGGATCTGGACCGTCAGATCCAGATCCAACCATCCAGATCTAATGACTTAACCACGTCAGCGCCTACGTGGCATGCACAGTCAGTGCAGCAGCCACGTCAGAAATCATTTTTCCTATTTAATTTAAATCGGCAGTTTTATAGATTAGTCCCTGTAAATTCAAACCTTCATAACTTTTTAACCACATATCCAAATTTGACAACTTTTATATATTTGGAAAGTCCTTAACATGTAGAATATTTTAGATCTGTTAGAATTCAAATTTGACTTAGTTTAAAATATTTAAATTTACAATGGAGGATTTAAGTATATTTGACAGAACTTTAAATCTTTAATTTCAAAAATTGCAAATAAAATTGATTTAGAAACCTTAGAATATGTGCTTCATGATGCTTCTGTTAGAAAATAATTTTTGAGAATAGTTTTGACGAATTAATAACCATACCCTTAATTTGAATAGTTTGACTATTTTTTACATAAGTTTTGATAGAAAGATTTTTTTTGAGTAGATCCAATTGCTATAAATTTATTTAAATCCCCTCTATATATTAACACTATTTATAAAATTTTGTTACAAAAATTTAATCACAGAAAACTTTAATCTTACATTTATTCCTTTTATTATATTTTGCAAAAATAGAAATTAATTAAATTGCATTTATAGCCTCATGCATACCTTATAAATATCACAAAAATTAGTATGATGTTTGGTATGATTAAAAAGTGCATTGCATGCATAACATATTTTATTATATAGTTATACTACTCATAGGAAAACTTCTCCCTTATTTTCTCTAAGTTAGGATTATTTTCAACTTCGTATTTTGGTAAAGTGTTAGGCACTTAGACACTTAGGATTTTCAACATGGAGCTAGAAGGCCAATGAAGGACTTAGCCAAGAAAACAAGACTCTGGAAGCATCTCCAAGAAGTAGAAGCACTTAGAAGAAAAATCAAGAGGAAGTCCAAGAAGACCAACCACCTTTATTCTCTAAGTATGTCTCTCTTTCTTTCTTTCCTTCTTCTTTGAGACTTCATGATGACTAAGTTAAATCCAAGACCAGCCTCGATGATACAAATGTTGTTTTGTGAAAATATAAATTCTACTACGTTAATAAAGAACCTCCTGGGTGGATTGGTTGTATATGGTGGCGAAGCTGAGTGGCTACTCAGGCCCATGTCGATGGTTCCTGGAGTACGTGCACTTGTGGATGGCTACCCAGGGAACAAAGGGATATGAAGAAATCCGAGTGAAGATTGCTTCTAGTGCAGCCATTGCCAATGGGCTCTGGCTTGATCAACTAAGTTGCGTGGACTCGCCCCGGCTTGACAAGCAGATGTAGAGAGTGTTAGGTGGAACGGGTCAAGCCAGAGTGGGAGGGAAAATGCTTCTGAAAGATCTCGTCTCATTCTTCTCCTTTTCCTTATCACTACAACAGTGTAAAGGATAGTTTGGGTTGAATGGGTACAATGGTGAAGTGCACAACCTCTGTAGAGTGTAAAACTAAGTACTTAGCTGTGTCCCCGGTACGGACAATTAGAGCAGCTGGTCACGGACGTCAACGGAGGATTCCACCATTCTAACTTCAAAATTTAAAACTGATGGGTGAACAAGGGTAGAATGAGACAGTGGATTTCATGCCACGGATGTCCCGAATAGAAGAAAAGTGTTTTTCAAAGAATAGAAAGGCTTTATGCAAAATAGCCTTGAACTCCACATGCCAAATATGCATATAGGTTATTAGAGTTATTCCACTAAGTGTCCACCATAGTGTCACTTGCCAGACTCCATTTTTAATGGAATCTGACCCACGTTGTTGCAATATTTTTCTTATTGCAGACTGTTCAGATGACAAGTGACGTTTCATTTAAATGTTTCGAGTCTGCAACCAACATGTTTTCGCATGTGGCAACATGAAGATGATGGAGACTCACTGCTATTTTATTTCAGTTGTTTACTCTTTCAGTGCTAGCTTTATGCTATGCGAGTTGTAAATAATATTTTCTAAGTCTGGATCATCGATGTAATAAAATTGATACTTTGTTGTAAACTATGTATGCAAACGAATCGATCCAGGGATTTGCACTATACACAGGTACCTTGCATATTTTAAGTGCAGGTACGCTACAGATGGTGTCAGAGCACTGTGTTGCCTATAGGTTCGAAACCCTAAGTTTGGATAGAAATAGGATTTGGCCATAGGATTGAAAATCTATTTCATTCAGTTTGCTGAAAATAAGACTTTTCCAAACATCATTCTTGTAACTATCTTAACTATTTCCTTTCTAATTATCTTCTCTTGTTTTTAGATGACCGCCCTCATTGAATAACTCAAGAAGGGACCAGTAATGACCATGACCTTGGAATGTGAGACGGAGTTTCCAAGAGTACTTAAGGATAACATGAAGAGCTTAGGTTTTGAAGGAGAAGCAGTATACAAAGGTTTTCCTTTCATGGATGAAGGCCAAGAGTACTGGTGGGTGCAAGTCCATCTATACAGGAGCAAAGAAGATGACCACAAGACTGAGGGTGACTACATGTTCACCAACCCAATAGTTCACACATCCTTCTTTGATTCCGCCAGAAATGTAGCATGGAGAGCCATCGGGTACCTTGTAGAAAGACTTCCTTGTAGACTTCACAACACCCAGAAGCATCTTGAAGAACTCAAGGAAGTATAGGAGGAACTCGAGGCACTCAAGAAAAAGATAGATTAGACCACCTATTCATTAGAATAATGAGATCCGATGATGTATTGACCTATCAAATTGTGGTATGGCAGTACTATCAAATTTTGTCTTTCCATGACGTTGATGTGTTTCGTTCGATAAACGATTAGTTCAGGATTTCAAAAGAAGTTTGAAATTTTGTTACGTGTGTGTTTGCTTGTGTTTGAACCATGTTAATTGATTTTGTTAGAGATTGGGTGCCTTGTTCTAATTTATTGAATTAGGATTTCTCCATAGTACCTATAATTCAACTCATTTATTTCTTAAACCAAACAGATGTCTCACCCAATACCAACACCAATGATATGCACACAATGATGCGACTACTATTAGAGAACCAGAGTCAGTTGTGGAATTTGATTAATGACCAACTGCCTAAGATTGATCAAAACCATAGTGAGTATCAAGAGGGTCTTATGACCAAACCGAGTGGAGAGATAGGACATACACCCAAAGAATGTCCTGATGAGTGGCCCCATGGTCATACAAGACATCTAGTTAAAGGATGCCCCACAACCCAGGTGACTTGTTTTTTTTGTGAAGGAACAAATCATGTCCCAATACAATGTCAACTTTATCCCTTGGTCCAACAAGTTATCCAGCAAACCAAGAAAGGAATGCAACAGTCTCTCATGAAGACCCTGGAAGAACAAGAACAAAAGGTTAAATCCAAGAAAGATCTTAGCCACATCAATTGCTACAAGTGCAAAGAACATGTACATTATTCATCGAATTGCATAAAGAAGAAGATTGGTAAGGACACTGAACCAAATCATTGTCCAAGGACGATTGTAGCTCCTACCAAGATAGAAAATGAAGTGAGAGTAAAGTCACACCCGAAGATATCCAAAAGTACCTCGAAGTATTGCAATAGGTGTGAAGGAGATCACCCAGCTCGAAATTGTCACATCAAACGAGACTGGACTTCGTCAATTGAGATAGAATATAGCAAACAAGATTTGGAAGAACTGTTAGCCCTAGAAACACCTAAGAAGAAGAAGAACGTAAGCGACGTAATTTGCTACAAATGTAAGGACAAGGGACATTACGCTTATAAGTGCCCAGAAAAGGTGAAGGAGAACGGCCTTAACCGCTCTCATCAGAAAATCATCAGTCCCGTGACATGCCGCAGATGCGGAGTAATAGGGCACTATGTCAGTGGCTGCCCTGAGTGGAAGAAGGATAAATCTCTCCAAGGACCGAGTGAAAAATGTGAGTGCTAAAACTTCCCGTATCACCGCATACCATTGTATGTTAAATGCTAGTACACTCTACATCAGAAAAGTAAGCAAGATTAAACAAAGTTTCTAGACTTACCACAAAAATTTATGTTAAGGGTGGTATCCCACACAGTTAATTCAAACCCAAAACCATCTTCCTTTCTATCCTCCCCAATCAGAAAAATCATCCCATGCCAGTTTTCAAGTTGCCATGTCAGAAATTACATTTCACAAAACCTCTCGAGCTATCATAATCATTCCAAGCATTTGCTTTTTCTTTCTAGCTTCTTCGAATCTCGGGGACGAGATTCCTTTTAAGGGTGGTAGTCTATAACATCCCAACATTTTGTAAAGTTTTGATAATCACTAAAATTTGAAACTTTTCTTTTTATTAAAATAAAATACTAAACATATAATAGAAACCATTATATTTGGCAAGGTGATTGTAAAAAATTTCAAATGCACCTTCATTTTACAAAATGTTTCATTAGTTGATTTTGAACATATAACTTTCGATTATATATTAAACTCAAAAACCATATTTGCATAGTGCCTAAAGTGATTTAAAAGTGTGTCTAATTTGTAAAATAGATTTCATGAATAAATTCAACTTAAATATTGAAATATTTCCAAATGTAAATTAGAGAGTTTAAAATATTGTAGAACATTTAAAACTTAATTTTGCACAATGTATTATTGGTATTAAAATTGAATCCATTATATTTCCCATTTCTTTAAAATTATTTATATGTTGTATTCTACTATTATACAAAAATAAAAGATGAATGGTTATTGAAAAATTAGTGTAAGTTAACTTAATATCAAACATATATAGTTGTGGTAATTTCATAATCTTTATTTAAACCCAAATGAATTTATTAAATCCCTAATATCAAAGTTGACCTAAGTGGGCAAATTTGTATGTTATGAATAATTCAAAATATTAATTTTCAGAAGTGTTCAAAACTTGCCCACAACTGGTTTAACACAAAAATAATGTTTCTACAAATTTTTAGAAATTTATTTGACTTCATTTGGACACTTAAATCAAAAGTTATAAAGAAAATAGAAAATCTATATAGAAAAAGAAAATCCCTGACAGGCGGGACCCACCTTTCAGGGGGGGGGGGCTCATCTTCAACCTCCAGGGAAAATCACGGCCGAGAGCAACTCCGATTCCTTTCCAAAAATCCGACGAAATCATCGCGAGCTGTTTCCTCCCCTCCGGCCCCTTTAAAAGCCCACCCCCTCCTCTCTCTTTCCCCTCTTTTTCCCGTGCAAACCACGCCGCCAGGCCGCCGTAGTTGCTCGCCGGAGTTTGTCAAAGCCGCCACCGTTTCTTCTCCTTCCCCGGCGAGGTAAGCCGCACCAAGCACCAAGACCCCATCCACCCTCTTCCCCGTGTTGACGCGCACCTCCTTGACCACTCCCTTGCTTCTCCATTGCAGCCAAACGGGAGGAGAGCAAGAACCAAAGCACGCCGGTGACCGAGCACCACCGTCCCCACCGCCACGCGCGTCCGAGAAGAAAACGACAGTGCCGCCCGCACCATCGACTTCCTCGTCGCGCACCGCACCTCTCTGTCACCTCCACGAGCCCAGGGAGGCACGGCAACGACGGGAGCATCCATGACCGAGCCGCAGCGCTGCCGTCCCCTCCATCTCCAGCCACCCCGCGCCGCCCGGTGAGCGCCACCCCTACTCGGCCGTCTGATCTTCCTTTTACGGTCGAGATTAGATCTTTAAATCGAATAGGTACAGTTAGATCTGGACCGTCAGATCCGGATCCAACGATCCAGATCTGATGACTTAACCACGTCAGCGCCTACGTGGCATGCACAGTCAGCGCCCAGTCAGCAACCACGTCAGAAATCAGTTTTCCTATTTAATTTAAATCGGAAGTTTTACAGATTAGTCCATGTAAATTCAAACCTTCATAACTTTTTAACCACATATCCAAATTTGACAAATTTTATATATTTGGAAAGCCCTTGACATATAGAATATTTTATATCTGTTAGATCTTAAATTTGACTTAGTTTAAAATATTCAAATTTCAAATGGAAGATTTGAGTATATTTGTCATAACTTTAAATCTATAATTTCAAAAATTGAAAATAATTATTTTTAGAAACCTTAGAATATGTGCTACATGATGCTTCTGTTAGAATATAATTTTTGAGAATAGTTTTGACGAATTAATAATCATACCCTTAATTTGAAAAGTTTGACTATTTTTTACATAACTTTTGATAGAAAGATTATTTTTTAGTAGATCCAATTGCCATAAATTTATTTAAATCCCCTCTGTATATTATAACTATTTATAAAAAGAAATTATAAAAATTTAATCACAGAAAACTTTAATCTTATATTTATTCCTTTTATTATATTTTGCAAAAATAGAAATTAAATAAATTGCATTTATAGCGTCATGCATACTTTAGAAATATCACAAAAATTAGTATGATGTTTCTTATGATTAAAAAGTGCATTGAATGCATAACATAATTTATTATATAGTTATACTCCTCATAGGAAAACTTCTCCCTTACTTTCTCTTAGTTAGGATTATTTTCAACTTAGTATTTTGGTAAAGTGTTAGGCACTTAAACACTTAGGATTTTCAACATGGAGCTAGAAGGCCAACGAAGGACTTAGCCAAGAAAACAAGACACTGGAAGCATCTCCAAGAAGTAGAAGGACTTCGAAGAAAAATCAAGAGGAAGTCCAAGAAGACCAACCACCTTTATTCTCTAAGTGTCTCTCTCTCTCTTTCTTCCCTTCTTCTCTGAGACTTCATGATGACTAAGTTAAATCCAAGACCAGCCTCGATGATACAAGAATCATCAAGTCGGAAGATTTATCAAGTCTACCAAAAATTCAATCAAAACATCACCAAGGAGAAAGTTACAAGTCTGGAGATGAAGCCTGGAAGACCAACTACATCCATCTTTCTATCTTTTCCCTTTTCCTAATCTTGTCTTTCACTTTAGACATAAACAATTTTGATCATGTTATTACCATCTTTGAAGTTTGTTGGATCCTAGCGGCATAGTGAGATGAAGCGGCCTATAGACTAACCTTACATGTCCACGTACATGAGACATGTTCCACAACATAAGTGGCTGGCCGGGTGTCTGTCTCTCTCACTATAGTGAATATCCAATTTACAAAGAGTTGTTAATAATTGTGGATCACCTTGAAGAAGGGACTTAGTATTTTCTCTAAGTATTTATGCACATCATGACTAAGCCATTAGAGTGCTTATTCAAGATGATTTATAGCAAAGTATTTTGTCCAACCCATAACCTTAGTCCTTAGTGATTTTTTACCAACATAATTGCCTTGCATTAACTTAGAAGATTTTCATGGCATGGCATGCATCTCTAGTCCTTAGAAATATTTGCACGTCGTGCATAAACATATATTTCCTTAGAAGTTTTATGAAACTTGTTTGTTCTTTTGTATGTGTATGTATGCGTTCTTTTCGTTGTGTTTTATGTTGATTGTTGTATTATTGTTTGTCTATATTGTTTAGACTGAACGGAGAGCCCCGAGTTACGTTGAAAAGAGTTTGTGAGCAAAGACATCATCCAAAGGCAAGTGGCACATTATAAACCTCCTACTATTTTCTATATGCATTACTTACTGTATTTTGATATGAGCATGTGTAGGATAGTATTGAAATGCTAGACCTGTGTAGAAATTCCTTACTCCTGTGTCTAGGTTCCTATTCAATACTTAGTAGAATTATTTGATGCTATGCAAATGTTGTTTTGTAAAATCTAAATTCTACTAAGTTAATAAAGAACCTCCTGGGTGGATTGGTTGTATATGGTGGCGAAGTTGAGTGGCTACTCAGGCCCATGTCTATGGTTCCTCGATTACGTGCACTTGTGGATGGCCACCCAGGGAACAAAGGGATCTGAAGAACTCCGAGTGAAGATTGCTTCCAGTGCAGCCATTGCCAATGGGCTCTGGCTTGATCAACTAAGTTGTGTGTACTCGCCCCGACTTGACAAGCAGATGTAGAGGGTGTTAGGTGGAACAGGTCAAGCCAGAGTGGGAGGGAAAATGCTTCTGAAAGATCTCGTCTCATTCTTCTCCTTTTCCTTATCACTACAAGAGTGTAAAGGATAGTTTGGGTTGAATGGGTACAATGGTGAACGTGCACAACCTCTGCATAGTGTAAAACTAAGTACTTAGCCGTGTCCCCGGTACGGACAATTAGAGCAGCTGATCACGGACGTCAACGGAGGATTCCACCATTCCAACTTCAAAATTTAAAACTTGATGGGTGAACAAGGGTAGAATGAGGCAGTGGATTTCATGCCACGGATGTCTCGAATAGAAGAAAAGTGTTTTTCAAAGAGTTAGGAAAAATTGGCTTTATGCAAAATAGACTTGAACTCCACCAGGAAAATATGTTTATAGGTTATTAGAGTTATTCCACTAAGTGTCCACCATAGTGTCACTTGCCAGACTCCATTTTTAATGGAATCTGACCCACGTTGTTGCAATATTTTTCTTATTGCAGATTGTTCAGATGACAAGTGAGGTTTCGTTTAAAGGTTTCGAGTCTGCAACCAACATGTTTTCGCCTGTGGCAACATGAAGATGATGGAGACTCACTGCTATTTTATTTCCGAAGTTTACTCCTTCAGTGCTAGCTTTATGCTATGCAAGTTGAAGATAATATTTTCTAAGTCTGGATCATCGATGTAATAAAATTGATACTTTGTTGTGATGTTACATCGTAAACTGTGTGTGCAAACGAATCGATCCAGGGATTTGCACTATACACAGGTACCTTGCATATTTTAAGTGCAGGTACGCTACACACAACTTCAAGTTTTTCTGAACCAACCATTAATCATTCCACTTTACTATACCATCAGGTTTACCATTAAGAAAATTAATATCTCAAAACAACATCAATGATTCAAGTGACACAATTTAATGATCTACAATATTATGTATCATTTAATTATACCATCTAACACTTTTAGCATTTTTTGTTCTCAACCAAACACCAATCAACTTATTTAAAAGATAAACTCTCCAAGTAATTAAACAATGAGATATGAGATTATGATATAATAAAGCTAAAAGCTCCAGTAAGAGATGCATGAAAAACAAGAGCTAGAAAGCAAACAATAACATAAATAGAATACTCAACGAATAAAAGTGAAGAATACGAGTATTCATATGAAAAAGCGGAGCGTGTCTCTCTCCCACACAAAAGAATGCTAGGATCCATTTTATTCAGATAATGAAAATAAAAAAAATAAAAACAAACAGACGCTTCACAAAAAGCAGATAAGATGTGGCGGAATTGAAATATAGTTTCACTAGAAAGGACCTGATAGTTTGTCGATTCCAATTCCGAGAATAGTTTGTCGATTCCAATTCCTTTTCCAAAAATAATTCCAGGATCTTTTATTTCCAATTCTGAGAATATTTCCTTAAGTACTTTTCTGAAACAAAAAACAGCAGAAAACAGGGAACTGGCACTTTGCCATCTTGTTAATAGGTTAGTCCAGAAAATGCATAAAACTATATAAAACATGTAATAACATGATATAACATAGCATGGAACATAAGAAATTATGGATACGTTGGAGACGTATCACTACCCGAGACCTGTAGTACTATATAAAGGACAGGAGGGTAGCTGATCAACGACACACCCAACCAGAATCATCAAACCCTAGCAAGATCGACATCTTGCTACACCCCTATAATCGCCGCATATTTACAATCAATAACAAACAAGCAGGACGTAAGGGTGTTACCTCACTCGAGGGCCCCGAACCTGGGTAAATCCCGCTTGTCAGCCGAGGAATCTACCAACACTACGCGTTCTCTACCTCATAACTCTTATCCTAGGCTAGTAACCACGGGTATCGATGGGGGCATCCCTCGTCAGCCGGCCTGAGTTAATTCTCCGCCCGCTTTGCTTTCTCTCTCCCACGAAGCTATACCGCTGGGCGTCGTTGCCCTGCAGGATTCCAGAAAAGTTCTACTCCTGCGATCTCAGCTGGATCTGAGTGACCAGGGGTTGTTGTTAAGCTCCGTATGCATGTGAGTACTCGGAGGCGCCACATTTGAGGTGCCTAGGCAACGTCGTATCGCCACCGCCGCTACACTGCCGCCGGCACCACCCCCGTGTTGCCGCCGGCACGGCCCCCCTCCGCTGGGTGCGCCCTGCTCCCATCGACGCCAGGTCTTCGTCGAGATCGCCGCGCCATCATCTACTTCGCCGCGCCAAGTTATCCGCGACCTTGAGATCGGCTACGGTCGGCTTCATCGGCAACGCTTGTGCGGGAGCGTAATCCACGCTATTCGGTCTACAAGAGGTATGTGACCAGTTTCCGCCACCGTTATCGCATGTAGTAGATAGATAGAACATGTCTAGTTTCGATGTTCATACGCTAGAAAATTATTGTTTTCTGCCTCGGAACCCCTTGAAGGCACCATGCCCTAACGATATTACAGCTATTACATGAATGATCTCATCCAATCCCTACCATCCCCTCAAGCCTACAGCGGTGGATTACACACACATGGATGGGAGAAACATGGATGGTTGATGGAGAGGCGTTGGCGATGACGTTGATCCCCTTCGATTCCCCATCCCGGCAGGGTGCCGGAACAGAGACTTCTGATCCCCGAACTAGGGTTCGCGGTGGCGGCGTCGTACGGAGATGTTTCTGGCGAAAGTGGATACCCCCCGTGCGTTTTTAGGTCAGTAGGGTGTAGTAGCCGCGAGGGGGTGAGCGAGGTGGCCCCACCCCCTGCTGGCGCGGCCAGGTCCTTGCCGCGCCAGCTTGTGGTGTCGTGGCCTCATCGCTCCCCTCCGTTTGATCTTTGTGGTTCCCGGACTCTTTGGTTGAGAAAATGACTCCCATGTGTTTTTCGTGGTTTTTCCATAAAGTTGATATTTCTGCACAAAAACGAAACACCAGGGTAATTCTGCTAAAAACAACGTTAGTCTGTGTTAGCTGCATTCAAAACACACAAATTAGATGTAAAACAATAGCAAAAGTGTTCGGGAAAGTAGATACGTTTTGGATATATCATCAACATCGTAATACGATCTTATTGCAATACTTTGATGCATATGCCCATCACCTTATTCTATCAATAAGATGACCTCATCATCAACCGACGTCTTTGTCCATGATCGGGAAATCTTGATCAACAGTTGTCCAATGAACTAGTTTATATAGAGGCTCACTAGGGACTCTGGTTTGTCTATGTATCACACGGGTATTAAGAATTCCGATTAATACAGTTATAACACGATACAAAAACATATTATAAACTTATGAGATAATGCGATAAATACTATATATTTATTTGCCTCTAGGTCATATCTCCTTCAGTCTCCCACTTGCACTAGAATACAAATAAACCAGTTGCATTTTACTCAATCATATCACCTTATCAAATAAGCGTTATATGATAATGTCCGCTCGTGGAAGAGTGTTACTTCAACAATCGGTACCATACATAATTGTATGTTCTTTGCGATTCATTGATATCAACTTGTTTGATATTATCATGTTATCTGATAACATATATACACATACCATAACTTACATGAGACTTTGTTTCCCAGCGCTTACTCTTATTCTGTCAACCAGGCAATTGCATTGCAAACGCACTCAGTCATAGAGAACTCTTTGTAGCATTTATAATCTCGTGATATCTATATACTTTCACACCTATGTAGAATATTTGACATCACGATGTCAATCAAGTGTCTAATACTTTTCTACTTCTAGTAAATTCTAAATTTACTTTGAGAACTGTTCTTCTTCTAAAAACATGGGTTACATTTTATCGAACACATAATATGGTTCCTATATGATGTCTAATATCACAGTATAATAGACCAACATATCTTTCAACCACTATAATTGTGTACCAATACACTGAATATTTAATGGGATTTCCAAGGGCCTTTCCATTGGTTTTAATCTATTCCGACTTGTCAGAATTAATCCAAATAAAAAGCTCGACTATCTATTTGAAAGTCATGTTGTATTCTAAATAGACGCTCTCTTTTAAACAGTTTCACAACTTCATCTTTGTAATTAATTTTACTGGTACGATATGTCATTTACATACGAGGAATTTAACTCCCACTCAAATTATGTCATCTACATATTTGAAGATATAAGCTCCCACTCAAAATATGTCATCTACATATATGAGGGTTTAAGCTCCCACTAAAAAATATGTCTCTTACTTATTAAACTTGAGTAAACTAATTATACTCCCACTTAAATTAGTGAATTCGACATTTTGGTCAAACCAAAATAATAGATCATTTATCAACTCGAATTTTAATACGATTGTCAGTATTCTATTAATCCATATTCCACAGACTTTAAGCATGTCTACATTTATGTAGTCAACAAATTTGATTTTGTCCAAGACACTTTTCTTGAGAAAATACGCTTCCATGTCTTTCTTAAAGTTGCATTTTTTATCATATAACATTTTATCGATGATTAAGCAATCTTATTCTTATAATAATATTCAGGGTAACATTTACTATTTTAATCTTTGAAATGTAACTTGGATATTAAGACTCAAAATCCTTTGTTCGTATTCTGATATTTTCTCAACTTTCTTTGTATTTATAAGGTGTATCTTGTTCTGTAACCTGACAGAAAATAGTATTTATAAGGTGTATCTTGTTCTGTAACCTGACAGAAAATATTATTATAATAACATGTAACATCCCAATATTTTGGAATGTTCAAAAATCACTAAAATTTAAAACTTTTGTTTTGATTAAAATAAAATATTAAAATGCATAAGAAAACTAACTCTAAAAGACTTCAACCAATTTTGAAAAAGTCTATTATTTCAAAATTCCCAATGTGTCATTATTTTCAAAAGTTATTTCCAATTAAACATTACATTATCCATTGTATTTCAAAAACCTTCATATGTAATTTGACAAATGTTTTATAAAGTACAAACCATTTTATTTTAAGTAAATAGTTTACTTATAAATAATTGATTTCAACCACTTAGCCTTAGCTATAAATAAATTAAAATAATAATTACAAGTGTTATTTTAAACTATTGAAAACATTGTCTATTTGCCAAAAGATTATTATTCATTTACCTGAGTTCAAAACATAGTTTGGATATTACAAGTCTATAGAATATAACTTTAAAACCTCATAGATTCTATAACTACTTAACAACCCAAATAAACATTTCATTAGCTTAAATGATTTTCATTTATATTCAAAACATTAAATGACTTTCATGAATATATTTTCTATATAAGAAATGATTAAATCAAAAATCTTTTCCAAAGTTGTTATAAGGTTTTCAAATGAATAATCATAATATAAAATATAATGGTGCACAAATTATTTTCAATTAAAAATACATTCATTATATTCCCCTTTTCATTGCGAATAGTGGTGTTATGTTATTTAACGTTGTACTGAAGACAAAAATGATTTAATGTTGGAAAATGAGTTTAAATAACTTAATTTTAAACTTATATAAGTGTTGTATTTTTATAAATTTTATTTAGCCAAAAACGAAATTATTTAAGCCATGTTTTCAAATTTGACATTAAGTGGCAAATTTGTAATTAATCAATAATGCAAAATTTTGATTTTTGAAAAGTGTTCAAAATATGCCCACAACTTGTTTAAAACAAAGATATTATTTTTACAAATTTTTAGAAATTTATTTGACTTGATTTAGAGTCTTAAATCAAAAGTTATGAAAGAAATAAGAAAACTCAGAAAAAGAAAAAAGAAAAAATGCTGACGTCATGATGACGTCAGCGTCGTCTTCAAGCTCCAGACCCAGGAAACGCGAAATCAGCTCCCGTGCAAATTCCCGAATTGATTCCCGTTGATTTAGAGCCCCAAATGACGCACCGTTTGTTTCTAATTAAATCTCTTAATCTCCTCTTTCATTCCCCCATAAAAGCCCTCTCTTAAATGCCCTAAATTGCTCTAATTTATTCCGCCATTAAACATGGACGTTTTTGGTCGAAATTAATGTCCGATTGATTGCGGGTAAATTACTGCACCAACTCAAGCACCGTCGGATTCTATATAAAGCCCTCGACCTCCTCCTCCATTCTCCCCCAAAAGCCCTCTCCAATACACCACTAGGCCGACGAATTTGCTCGCCGGAGTTCTTCACATCCACGGACGATTTCATTGATTCCGGCGAGGTGAGGCGACCTCCGAGCACCAAGACCACCTCCATTCCGTCCGCCTTGCCCGTGCGCACCCCCTCGACCCATCCTCGCCTCTCCTCCACGACCAAAACGCTCGGGGCAAGCACGCCGAAGCTCGCCGACGCCCGACGCACTCCGGCCGCTCCTCTGCGCCGCACCGAGCCACGCCGCTCAACGTCGAAGCCACCATCCTCTCCGTCGCGACGCGCCGCATACGCGGAACCCCTCTACACGTCCGGAGAACCACGGGAACGTCGTCTCCGACCTCCACCCGACGCCGGCGCCGCCGTCTCCCTCAACTCCGGTGAACTGCGCCGCCACCTCCAGATCATCTCGCTGTAAGCCCTTACATATTGATCCAGCGGTGTAGATTAGATGACTTGTTTGATACAATAGCATCGCGCCGCGCGACTGTTGTGTTAGCTATTTTCCTTTTCCGTTTTTCTGTCTAGACATAACTTCCAAAATTCATATTAAATCGACCGTAACTCCGTTTTTGATGTTTTTGTAGTCTATGGAATCGTATGAACGTATAGAAAATAGTGGTATAATAAAAACTTGTATGTTAGTCGTGCACTAACTTGGTATTTACAGAAACATGTAAAACATTATTTTAATTATAGTTTTAATTCTGTAAGGTCAAAATTTGTTAATAAAATATCTTTGAAAAGCCCATGACCTATAGATTGTGCTAGTTATGTTATTTTCCAACCTTGACTAGTTTAAACTCGTTCAAATGTTCAAATGCATGATTTAAGTAAATTGGACATAGATATTATTGTGTATGTCCAAGAAATTTTTAAATGAAATATTTTTGGAATCATTAAGATGTAGAATAAGTATTCGATTATACATTATATTGACCAACCTTAAAATGATTTAGCGTACAAATTTGATATTAAAACTTGATGCCAACTTAAATAACTAGAATATTAATTCACTGATATGAACTCTTAAGTTTGGTTTTAAAATGATTTGTTATGTTACTTTAATGAAACTTGAAATTTAAATTAGGTTAAAACCTTTACCAAGGTTAATGTGTGATCATTTGAACAAGTTTAACACAATGTCTCATTAAATCAATTTTGAAACATAGACTGGTGTATTTGTATTTAAATATGCTGGATAACTTAAAATTGCGAACCTTGCTTTTAAATTGTTTTCAAACCATCTCGGCATTCATTGGTGTAAATCTTTTCAAGACCATCCCCTGACCAAAATGGCAAACCCTTAACTCAATCACATTAATTCTTTTTGCATATGAAATTATGTGATACCCTTGACCAAACCCTGTGCTAAGCCCTTTTACGCTTGTTTGTTTTAAATTGTTATGTGCTTGTTGAATTGCTTGTTCATTGTATGTCTGTTTACTCTATAGATTGAAAGGAGTGCAACGTTCGTTGTCGACAATGAGTGAGTGAGAAACGACAACATTCATCAGGCAAGTGACTTCATAAAACACCTACTATTTTATTCATTTGCATATCTAGTGTTTTCAAACAGTATTTGCAAAAGTAGTATGCATGATAGGTTTTTGGGAGATTGTAGTACGCTATGCAAACCTTTTAGGTTTCCCCTTAGAAATTCCAGATTAGACCCCTATTATAATTGAGTGGAAGCAACTGCTGCAAAAATGATTGTTTTATGGTTGATGTGATAAATGAAAATTTCCACTAAATTAATTTAACGCCTGGGTGGATTGGGTCGATCGAGGAGGTTTCAAGTTGAGTGGCTTCTCAGGGCCAAGTGTCCTGGTTGTCTTCGCCCAGGGTAGTTTCTACTTACTTGGGGCCATGATATGCGGTGTTAACCTGAGTTGCTCACTTGTGGTAGGCCACCCAGGGCTATGAGATTTAAGTCTACACTGAGTCTGGTTGCTTATCGTGCAACCATTGGTCAATATGGGCTCTGTCTTGATGGAGTAAGTTGTTGTGGACCTGGGTCAAGAGATTGATGGTGGTAGAGTTGATAGGATGGTGGTAATCTCTTAGTATGATCATGGGAAAGCAACTTCTGAAAAGTCTCGTCTTGATCTTCTCCTTTTCCTTCTCACTAAAGGAGTGTAGAGGATAGTTTGGGTTGATTGAGTCTAATGGTGAAAGTGCACACCCTCTCGAGAGTTAAAACCTAAGATCTTAGCCGTGTCCCCGGCAACGGACAATTTGAGCAACTACACAAGGCTGTGTTCTGAAAATCTCCTCATCTCAAATTTCTTAATAAAACTTTGTTGGGTGAACATGGGTAGGAGACATGGACTTGTCTCGAGATTGTCTCTGAAGGAGAAGATTATTGATTTAAGAAAATTGTTTACCAAAAGTAGGAGAAAATTTGCTTTGCGCAATAGCCTTGAGCTCCACCAGCCAAATAAGCATATAGATATAGCTTAGTAGAATATTAGAAATTAAAGTCACTTGCCACCACAATTCAATTGTGCTGACCCTTTATAGCTGGGCTGCAAGTAAACCTTGCAGATTCGACAGACGACAAGTGAGTATTCGATAGGATTTCGAGTCTACAACCAACATGCTTTGCCTGTGGCACATGAAGATGACGAGGCTCATTGTATCTACTATTTTCCGCTGCTACTCTTGGAAATTTTGCTAGCCTTTTCAGGTTATGCAAGTTGTAAGAGATATTTGTAACACTGGATCATGCGATTTAATAAAGTATTTGACACTTTTGCACGATATACATCTTAAACTGTGGTGCTAGCATTTGATCCAGGGACTAGCATATTAACACAGGGACTTCCACCTTATAATAAAAGGTGAGGTCACTACATAACACCTTATTCAAAAGATTCTTGTATGAAAATACTATGATCTCTTTGAAGAGGATTGCAAGCAGAAAATAATTTTCAATTTCCATTTGTGGAGATATTCTTTTCGGAACATATTCCAATAATCTAATTTTATGAAAATAGGTCGGATACCTTATTTCAAGCTTCTACTTTTATTCCATCAACCATAATTCAAAAAATCATATTTTCTTGAAATTACACAGACAACAATACAAGTTTTGCTTATGTTGGTGTTTTGAATATACTCTCATCCTAATGTGAGTATTCTACAAAGAACTATTCGTGTATATTTTGTATTATCATATAATCATCTATACCACGACACTTGCTGTTGATCACATGAATCATCGTTGAAAAATATCAATTTCCTAAAGTGGATGTCGACTATAATGTTTTGAACATATTAAGAGATTTTACAAGAGATTCTGAAAGACCACACTTTATCTAAACTAGAGTATGATTATAATATTTCACATATCACTATATCCGATATTACAATTTTGTGAAACGAATTTCCACAAGTCTTTTATGTTGAAACCATAATTCAAAAAATATTGTCTTGTTTGATCAAATCATGTGAATACAATATTCACTAATATTTCTTCTGAAAATTCCTTTGATCTTTTAACAATTTTTTTCAGACTCAAGATTCATTATGCAAATACATTTATTTACTTAAAATCATAGAAAAATTTGAATCAATGAAATCCACCACTTATTTAATTTAATAATCATTTGATCTGACTTTCAATTAATTTCCTTGCATATTGACACTTCAATATCCAAATTTCAATCTTAATGAATTCGGCACATGCAACCTTTTAATGTATCGAAGTATCTATTATTTCTTACATTGCTTTTATGATCAAATTCAGTGGTGTTTGTTCTTGGAACAAAATCATTTAATCTTTTGACACATAATTTTATCATTCCCGCTTTTATAAATGTATATCATTCGAGTAATGTATACGAGATGTGATTGCATAAAACTTTACTCATAATATAAAACTACTGACTTGTTCCATAAAATAAAACAACTGATTTGCTCTATTACATATATGAATAACTTTGGCTTGTAACATTCAAGACACTAAACAAAATCACACTCTCACTATTACAAAATGTCTTATAAATAACTATTAATGATAACTACTATGATAACTTGAGGACGTGAGCATCACTGGCCATCAACTTCTTTGCTTGCCATCACTTACGCACTATCACATCATCTATCTTGTCATACTTGTAACATTCAGGACCTTTTTTCATAAACAGAATAAGTATCAAATACTTTTCGTCAAGTATCATGAGAAGAATACATTTATAACTTTGTATATCATATATACATGAAGCTTTGAAGATCTCTCCTTTGATGGACTCAACCTTTACAGATTTGAACTTGTTCACGAAAGTGAAGAAATTCATCGTATCTCTCTTTATAGCATATTCACACGCATGCTTCTCATAGCTCTTGTAGACCGATAGCGATGATTACGCTCCCGCACAAGCGTTGCCGATGAAGCCGACATAGCCGACCGCAAGGTCGGCTAGAACTTGGCGCGACGAAGTAGACGATGACGCGGCGATGTCGACGATGACCTGGTGTCGACGGGGATGGGGCGTCCCCAACAGAGGGGGGCGCGCCGACGGCGGCTGGGAGAAGGGGCGCTGGCGGCAGGGCTGCGGCGGTGGCGATACTGGTTAACAACAGCCCCCGGTCACTCAGATTCAGCTGAGATCGCAGGAGTAGAACTTTTCTGGAATCCCGCAGGGCAACGGCGCCCAGCGGTATAGCTTCGTGGGATGTTTGGTGTTAGTTGTAGATGTTTATCTTATGCACTCTCTTATCCCTCTCTGATTAGACGGAAGTTGTAGCGTGTCTCTCTAGATTGCTAGTGCTGCTGCCGCTAAGTCCACCTCCCCTATATTTTGGGAGATGGTGTAGAAAGTAGGCAAGTCGGTTTTGCTTGCCAGGGAGTGCCCTGACCCTCTTTTGGGTTATGCTTTATGTGCAGTCAAACAGGTTTGAAGTCCGACGACGTTAGCTTGGGAATCCCTCCGGCTTGGCTGGGCAGGGATATGGCGCCATCGCTTATCTTCAGGACTCTTAGTCCAATTTGCATCTTATCCTTAGATGGATACTATTTTGCTTCCGCTGTCATTTGAATCTTTGTATTGTATCATTTGTATCTTGACTCGTTCGAGTCGTTGTTCTATTATATATCTTCTGTTGTATTTGTGGATGTATCGGAACTGTTGTAATGTTATCACAATTCCACCCACATAATGCGCATGTTTCGGCGTGCACATTATGTCTGGTGGGCGACCTAAAATCGTTATTATGCGGATTTCGGCGGGATCGCTTAAATCTACATAGTACCAATTTTAGGGCGTCACATGTGGTCATCTTGAGAGCCCCCAATTAAGTTGTGGGTGCGTGCCTCAAGCGTTTGTAAGGGATTCGATCTCCGCCCTAAAAGGGGATCAATAGTGGAAGGTGAACTCGCAACCTTTGTGGTTGAGTTCATCGGAGAAGAAGGTGAGCCTTTGTGGCGTTGCGGCTAACCTGTTGTGGTAGCGCAAACCTCTCCAAACGAGACGTACACCCTTCGGTGGAACTCGGGATTACATCTTCGTCTCCGCGTGCTTCACTCGGTTCCCCTTATCATTACTCCCTTACTTGCTTGTCTTGTTAGCTTATTTATCTTGTTATTGCTTCGGTTGTCATTTAGGTAAATTCACCATAGTTGCATATCTAGAGAATTTACCTTTGTGTAGAGCCTAAATTTGAAAAGACCTAAAATTTGTAATAGCACCTATTCACCCCCCCCCCCCCCCTCTAGGTGCCGGATTCTCGTTCAATTGGTATCAGAGCCTTGTTCATTTTTAAGGGCTTAACCGCCGAAGTGCAATGATGACGGAATCCGATGCCGAGAGGGCCGCCCGTGAGAAATTAGAGGCGGAGAAGGAGGCGTTAGCCAAAGGGGCAACCATGGCCGATCTTATAGATATGAGATCGTCCTTGGAGGCCCAACTCCTCAAGATGAATGAGATGCTCATGGCACTCTTAAAGTCTAAGGAGCCCGAGGCTACTTCTCCCTCTCCTCCTCCTCCTAAGGAGCATGGTGAGAACTCTAAGGAGTCATCTTCGGATGGGTCCAAAGATGTTCCTCCAAGTGTTTCCCTTGGGAAGGCGGAAAAGGATGAATCACCTAGCTCCTCTAACACCCCCAAAGGAGAGGAATTTCATAATGTCAACCATAATTACTCTCCTAACCCTCCTATCCCTCACCCTCATGTAAACTTTAGAAGTGATCCTCCTAAGCTCAAACCTACCCATTTCTCTCAATGGCAATTTCTAATGAAGTCTCATCTATGTAGTGACTCCATTGAGCTACGGCGCATCATTGAAGAAGGATTCAAGCCCCATGATCCAACCAACTTGACAAGAAGAGAGGTGGTTGATAGTCAACTCAACGCCACCGCTCTTCATCAACTCCAAATGGTCGTTGGAGAGAAGGACATGGCGCTCATTCAACAATTCTCCACCGCCAAAGAAGTTTGGAATGCTCTTTCAGACATCTTCGTCGGAAATGAGAGCATGAAGAAGAACCGGTATGATGCCTTATGCAATGAGGTGGAAGGGTTCTACAAGTTGGATGGAGAAAGTCACGAGGACATGTACCGGAGGTTGGTGTTGGTTGCTAACTCCTTCAAGAACCTCGGGGCGGTCTACATTGATGACGCTTGGATCAAGAGGAAGTTTGTGACCGCTCTCTTGCCCTTTGAGGAAACGGATTTGAAGACACTCCAAGGGAGACATGACTTCGCAAAGATGACATCCAATGAAGTCATGCAAGAGATGACCGCATACAAGGTGGCCTCCAAGATTGCACAAGATGCAAGAGCTAGAGCCATAGGGATGCACAAGCATGCCTCAATTGCCTTGAAGGCCACCGTTCAAGAAGAGGATGAAGAGGAGTATGATGATCAAGTCGAGCTATCTAGTGAGACTCTCTCAAGTACTCTTACTCAACACATGGGTCTTGCGGCAAGAACGTTTTGGAAGAACCCCGGAAGGGCCAAAGCGAGGATTGACAAGAAGTTTCCCCCCAATGGAGGAAAGCCAAGCAACAAGGTGAGGCTTTGCTATAATTGTGATGACAAAAGCCACTTTGTTGCAGATTTCCCATGGGAAAGAACAGAGGATCATGGTGGGAGGCTCGTGGCCAAGACGAAGGGCAAGGGGCCCATGCCCATGAAGAAGCCCTACTTTAAGAAGAACCAAAAGATTGTCTTGGTAACTCAAGAGCAATATCCCACCGATGATGAAGATAGTGACAAGGAGGATACTCCAACGCAAGTGGCCGCACTAGCCATTTCTTCCACACCTCCGCCACTCTTCTCCTCACCAAACGAGAGCCCCATCATCAAGAATGCAAGATGTCTTATGGCAAAGACATCTGAGGTAAAATTGTCCCCCACCCCCATATCCCATGAAATTGATGATGGTATGAGCCTAGAAGTCAAGGAAGAAATTATTGCTTTTGATAAATTCATGACTAACTTGCAAGGAGAAGGAATGAAACACTTTGGCTCAATTATGAGTCGTATAGGTGAGCTTGAGGATGAGCTTGAATTAAAAGGTGAGATTGAGAGAGAGGATGCACACGCTAAGGTGTCCCTCCAATCCTCTCTCGAAGATGAACAAGAAGCTCATGCTCTCCTCAAGGAGCAACTTGCTAAGATCACTAAGGATCGTGATCTCTACTTTGCTAAATGTAAAATTGTGCAAAATGAAAAGTCCGAGCTTGTAGTTGCTCATGCTAGACTTTGCGAATACTTCGAGTCACTTGAAAATACTCACAAGGTATTGACAAGTGATCACGAACGTGTCCTCAAGTCTCGTGATCAACTCCAAACTCGGATATCTATTCTTGAGAAACCTAGTACTTCTACTCCTTTGAATACTAATGCAAATGTTGTCAAGGATAAAGCTAGGGTCTTGTTTGTTCCCTCCATAGCAACCGAGCCCAAGACCTCCCTTGATAAAGGCAAGTGGACACTCACTACTCCTCTTCATGAGCGAGTGCCCCGCAAGGGTAAGGAAGGTCTAGGCTATGTTGCTAAGGAGAAGAAGAAGATGATCAAGAAGAAGACCAAGCCCGCACAAGCCAAGAAAGATGCTATAGCAAGTGGAAATGCCACAAGGGGCACTCCCACTCGTGATGACTTTGCGGGCATATCTAACCCCAATTATGTTTTATATGTTGATTATTATGGGGATGTATATGCTAGATACATTGGTCCTTTTGATGGTTACATTGAATATGCTATTTGGGTCCCAAAGACCCTTGTTCCTAACAAAAAGGCACCCATTGCAAAATGGGTACCTAAACCAAAGAATTGATTGTGTGTAGGGACTTGCTTCCGGAGGATCGAAATGGATAATTGATAGTGGGTGCACTAGTCATATGACCGGAAGCAAGGAAATTGTAACGGAGTTGAAGCCCAATGATGATCAAATGACCGTTACATATGGTGACAATTCAAAGTCTAAGGTAATAGGGCTCGGCAAGGTGGTAGTGGCACCGGACATCACACTTGTGAATGTTTTGCTTGTCGAGTCCCTAGGTTTCAACTTGATCTCCGTCGATTCTTTAACTTGTTTGGGTTATACCGTTGTCTTTGAAAAGGAGATGGTTATCCGCATGCGGAGCAAGTCTCTCAATGTGTCTTTTGTTGGGTACATTGAGAATGGGCTCTATGTGGTTGACTTCTCCGGAGTCACCACTTCCCATTCAATGTGCCTATTCGCTAAGGCGGACTTGGGTTGGCTATGGCATCGCCGACTAGCCCATGTCAACATGAGGACTTTGCAAAATCTCCACAAGGGTGGCCATATCCTAGGACTAAAAGACCTTGTTTCTTTCTCGAAGGATCGAATGTGTAGGGCTTGTGTTGAAGGAAAAATGCATGACATTCACCATCCAACCAAGACCATCATTTCTTCAACAAGGGTTTTGGAGCTTCTCCATGTTGACCTCTTTGTTCCCATTCCGAAAGCTAGTCTTGGTGGCAAGAATATTGCTTGGTGATTGTTGATGACTATTCAAGATACACATGGGTTTTCTTCTTCAAGTCGAAGGTAACTATCATCGACTTCTCCAATGAAGCTCAACGTCAACACAATGTCCCTATCTTGGTGATAAGAAGTGACAATGGGTCCGAGTTCAAGAACTACACCTTGAACGAGTTCCTTAGTGAAGAAGGGATTCGTCGTCAATATTCCGCTGTTTATACTCCCCAACAAAATGGTGTAGCCGAAAGGAAGAATCGCACTCTTATTGAGATGGCAAGGTCGATGATGGCCGAGTTCAAGTCCCCTCACAACTTTTGGGCCGAAGCCGTCAACACCGCTTGCCATTCGTCCAACAGGCTCTTCTTTCGCAAAGGACTCATGAAGACCCCTTATGAAGTGCTTACCGGGAACAAGCCCAATATCTTTTACTTTCGAGTTTTTGGTTGTAAGTGTTTCTATCTCATCAAAGGTGTTCGTTTGGGCAAGTTTGAATCTAATTCTCTTGAAGGGACATTTGTGGGCTACGGGTCCGAATCCCACACTTATAGAGTCTATGATAAGGCCTCGCGCATTATCATATAAACTTGTAGTGTGGTGTTCGAGGAGAATGACAGCTCCCTTGTGGAGCAAAGTGGTGTTTCCGTTGCAGGTGATGATCAACCTCAAAATGCTATCCGAAGAATGGGGTTGAGAGTCCACCGCCCCGTTGAAATCTATTATGAGGTTGCTCAACAAGGATCAAGTTCTACACAAGTGGTGGCTACCCCAACACAAGAAACACCCATCGACAACACCGTGCCCATCACGCCCAGCCAAGAAGAAGCACAAGATCCTTCAGCTGCTCCTGGAATTTCCGGAGTGCCAGAATATCCGGATCAAACTGGAGTCGGAAATTCCGGTGACTCGGAATTTCCGATCCATACTGAACCCGGAATATCCGGTCCTGCTGACATTCCCGGTGGCAGCTCGCATCAAGGCCAAGATCAACCCTCTCCCCCACCTCTGTACGTCACTCCAATGGTTGATCAAGGCCATCAAATCAGTCAAGGCGGAGACATGAATGATCAAGATGATCAAGCAATTCCTCCCACCACTCGGAGGGAAATCGAGATCCGCCGCTTGAATAGGGTTGGCACCTCACAAGAATTAAGAGCTCTATCTCTTGAGAAGGTGCTTGGTGATGTGAGAAGCAAGGTCTCTACCCGAAGACAACTTGTAAGCTTTAGTGAACATCAAGCTCACATCTCCATGGTGGAACCCAAGAAGGTCTTTGAAGCTCTTGAAGATAAAGATTGTCTTGATGCTATGCATGAAGAGCTCAACAACTTCGAGCGCAACAAGGTGTGGAAGTTGGTGGAAAGACCCAAAGACTGCCGCAATGTTATCGGCACCAAGTGGATTTTCAAGAACAAGCAAGATGAACATGGCATGGTGGTGAGGAACAAGGAAAGATTGGTGGCTCAAGGTTACTCCCAAATTGAAGGCATTGACTTTGGAGAAACCTACGCGCCCGTGGCTCACTCAAGAACTGCGTAGAATTTATATCAGTGTTGTTGGCTTAGGTGTCAACTAACTCACACAAATATATCAGTGCTGTTAGAATTTATGACCAATTGGTGTCTGCGTGTTATGACCTTTCTAAAACAGAAGGTCATAATTTTGTCCCTCTCAGTTGGGTTATGACCAACGAGTTTAAAATGGTCATAAATTTATGACAAAAAAAACTTGTTCGTTAAGATAAGGTCACATGTTGACATATTTCTTGTAGTGCCAGTAGTTGGTGACGCGGCCTTGTCCGCCCACCGACCTCGCCCTTTCGCCTATAAGTACCCCCTAAAACCTAAAAAATCAGACGGTGTTCATTATTTCCTCCACGGGTCCCGAGCCGCCGCCGTCGTCAACACCAATTCGGGAGAGATCAGAACTGCTCGTCGGTACACTGTCGGGAGGGAGAATCGTCATCGGAGGCCTCTACGTCACCATGACCGCCTCCGGACTGATGCGTGAGTAGTCTACCCTTGGACTACGGGTCCATAGCAGTAGCTAGATGATTGTCTTCTCCTCGTTTGCTATCATGTTTAGATCTTGTGAGCTGTCTATCATGATCAAGATCATCTTTATGTAATTCTCCATGTTGTGTTTGCTGGGATCCGATGAATATTGAGTACTAAAGTTATTACTTCATAATATATCATGTGTGTGCTATTTAATGATCTTGCGTGCTCTCCGTTACTTGTGTGTGCTTTGGCCAAGTAGATGCTCGTAACTCCAAGAGGGGGTATTTCTGCTCGATAGTGGGTTCCTGTCTCTATTTAATCTGGGGAAGTGACAGATGCTCTAACGTTGTAGATGTATTGTTGCTACTAGGGATAAAACAGTAGTACTTTGTCCAAGGATGATGTTACTTACTTTACACAAAGTGCTTAAGGCGATAATCTGTTGCATGCAACTTAATACTGAAAGGGGTGCAGACGCTAACCGGTAGATGCGGTTGGAACGGTCTATGTATATTGTTGTAATGCCCGAATGAATCTCACAGTAGACATCATAACATTAGTATATGCATTTGTTTGCTCATCATTATTCTGTCAATTGCCCAGCTGTAATTTGTTTACCACTCATGGATGAATGTTATTATTATTTATGGAGAGACACCACTAGTGAACTGTGGACCCCGGTCCTTCTCATTAATCTGATAAAACCACAACTGCAAACCTGTTACTTTCTGCAAACAAACATCTTTCTTCCACACATACGTTTAATCCTTTGTAACAGCAAGCACGTGATATTGACAACCTCACTGTTAAGTTGGGGCAAAGTATCTTGATTGTTTGTGTGCAGGCTCCACGTCAACCACCAGGAAGCATATATCTGGCGCCATTGATACCTCGAGGGAATTCTCATTTCCTACTGGTTCAATAACCTTGGTTTCATACTGAGAGAAACTTGTTGCTGCACTACTTCACACCTTCCTCTTGGGGTCTCTCAACAACACACCCACCGTGTGCATCGGGGAACCATCATTCTCATTGAAAACCACACTACAAGTTTCTATGATAATGCGCGAGGCCTTGTCATAGACTCTATAAGTGTGGGATTCGAAACCATAACCAACAAACGTCCCTTTAAGAGACTTAGAATCAAACTTGCGTAAACGAACACCTTTGATGAGATAGAAACACTTACCACAAAAAACTCGGAAGTAAGAGATGTTGGGCTTGTTCTCGGTAAGCACTTCATAAGGTGTCTTCGTGAGTCCTTTGAGAAAGAAGAGCCGGTTGGATCAATGGCAAGCGGTGCTGATGGCTTTGGCCCAAAAGTTGTTTTGGGACTTCAACTAGGCCATCATCGATCTTTCCATCTCAATAAGTGTGCGGTTCTTCCTTTCGGGTACACCATTTTATTGGGGAGTATAAGCAGCAGAATATTGATGACAAATCCCTTCTTCACTAAAGAACTCGTTCAAGGTGTAGTTCTTGAACTCGGAACTGTTTTCACTTCTTATTACCAAGATTGGTACATTGTGTTGGCGTTGAGCTTCATTGGAGAAGTCAATGATTGTTTGTTGAGTTTCCGCCTTCAACTTGAAGAAGAAAACCCATGTGTATCTTGAATAGTCATCAACAATCACCAAGCAATACTTCTTGCCACCAAGACTAGCTTCCGGAATGGGACCAAAGAGGTCAACATGGAGAAGCTCCAAAACCCTCGTTGATGAAATGATGTCTTGCTTGGATGGTGGATGTCATGCATTTTTCCTTCAACACAAGCTCTACACATTTGATCATTCGAGAAAGAAACATGGTCTTTTAGTCCTAGGATATGGCCACCCTTTTGGAGACTTTGCAAAGTCCTCATGTTGACATGGGCTAGTCGATGATGCCATAACCAACCCAAGTCCGCCTTAGCGAATGGGCACATTGCATGGGAAGTGGTCACTCCGGATAAATCAACCACATAGAGCACATTTTCAATGTACCCAACGAAAGACACCTTGAGAGACTTGCTCCGCATGAGGATGACTATATCCTTTTCAAAGAGAACGGAATAACCCAAACAAGTTAAAGAATGAACCGAGATTAAGTTGAAACCTACGGATTCGACAAGCAAGACATTCACAAGTGTGATGTCTGGTGCCACTACCACCTTGTTGAGTCCCAATACCTTAGACTTGGAATTGCCACCATATGTAACGGTTACTTGATCATCATTAGGCTTCAACTCCGTTACAATCTCCTTGCTTCTGGTCATATGACTAGTGCACCCACTATCAATTATCCATTTTGATCCTTCAGAAGCTAGACCCTACATAAAATCAATTCTTTGATTTAGGTACCCATTTTGCAATGGGTGCCTTTTGGTTAGCAACAAGGGTCTTTGGAACCCAAATAGCATATTCAATATAACCATCAAAAGGACCAACATATCTAGCATAGACATCCCCATAATAATCAACATATAATGCATAGTTGGGGTTAGATATGCCCGCAAAGTCATCACGAGTAGGAGTGCCCCTTTTGGCATTTCCACTCGCAATGTTATCCTTCTTGGCTTGTGCGGGCTTGGCCTTCTTCTTGGTCTTCTTCTTCTCCTTAGCAACATAGCCTAGACCTTCTTTACCCTTGTGGGGCACTCGCTCATGGAGAGGAGTAGTGAGTGTCCCCTTACCTTTATCAAGATAGGTCTTGGGCGTAGTTGCCTTGGATGGAACAAACAACACCCTAGCATTATCCTTAACAACATTTGCATGGTCATTCAAAGGAGTAGAAGTGCTAGGTTTCTCAAGTTTAGATATCCGAGTTTGGAGTTGGTCACGAGACTTGGTGATACATTCAAGATCACTCGTCAATACCTTGTGAGTATTTACAAGTGATATGAAGTCTTCACAAAGTCTAGCATGAGCAACCACAAGCTCGGATTTTTCATTTTGCGCAATTTTACATTTAGCAAAGTAAAGATCACGATCCTTAGTGAGCTTAGCAAGTTCGGAGTTATGAGACTCCAAGATAGTTTTAAGTTGCTCTTTAAGAAGAGCATGAGTTCCTTATGCATCCTCAAGGGAAGATTGGGGAGACACCTTAGCATGGGCATTCTCTCTCTCAATCTCACCTTTTAACTCAAGCTCATCCTCAAGCTCACCTATACGACTCATAATCGAGCCAAAGTGTTTCTTCCCTTCTCCTCATTTATCAAAGGAAATAATTTCTTTCTTGACATCAAGACTCATACCATCATCAATATCATGGGATATGGAGGTGGGGGATAATTTTACTTCGGATGTCTTTGCCATAAGACATCTTGCATTCTTGATGATGGGGCTCTCATTTGTTGAGGAGAAGAGTGACAAAGGTGTAGAAGAAATGGCTATGGCGGCCACTTGCTTTGGGGTGTCCTCCTCGTCACTATCTTCAGCATCGGTGGGATATTGCTCTTGAGTCACCAAGAGAATATTTTGGTTCTTCTTGAAGAAGGGCTTCTTCATGGGTGTTGGCCCCTTGATTTTTGACTTGGCCACGAGCCTCCCATCATGGTCTTCTCTTCTTTCCCATGGGAAATCTACAACAAAGTGGCTTTTGTCATCACAATTATAGCAAAGACTCACCTTGTTACCTGGCTTTCCTCCATTGTAGGGGAAATTCTTGTCCATCCTAGATTTGGCCCTTCCGGGGTTCTTCTAAAAAGTTCTAGCCGCAAGACCCATATGTTGGGTGAGAGTGGTTGAGAGGGTCTCACTAGATAGCTCGACTTGTTCATCGTACTCATCTTCATCCTCTTCTTCAACGGTGGCCTTCAATGCAATTGATGCATGCTTGTGAATCCCAATGGCTCTTGCTCTTGCGTCTTGAGCAATCTTGGAGGCAACCTTGCAGGCGGTCATCTCTTGAATGACTTCATTGGATGTCATCTTTGTGAAGTCATGTCTTCCTTGGAGTGTCTTCAAGTCCGTTTGCTCAAAGGGCAAGAGTGTGGTCACGAACTTCCTCTTGATCCACGCATCATCAATGTAGACCGCACCGAGGTTCCGGAAGGTGCTAGCAATAGACACCAATCACCGGTACATGTCTTCATGGCTCTCTCCATCCAACTTGTAGAACCGTTCCACCTCATTGCACAAGGCATCATACCGGTTCTTCTTCATGCTATCATTACCGACAAAGATGTCGGAAAGAGCATTCCAAACTTCTTTGGCGGTGGAGAGATGTTGAATGAGAGGCATGTCCTTCTCTCCAACGGCCACTTGAAGTTGATGGAGAGTGGTGGCATTGAGTTGACTATCAAACACATGTCTCCTTGTCAAGTTGGTTGGATTGTTGGCCTTGAATCCTTCTTCGATGATGCGCCATAGCTCAATGGAGCCACTGCACAAATGAGAATTCATTTGAAATTGCAATTGAGATAAATGAGTAGGCTTGAGCTTAGGAGGGTCACTCCTAAAGTTTACATGAGGGTGAGGGATAGGAGGATTAGGATAGTAATTATGGTTAACTTCGTGAAATTCCTCTCCTTGAGGGGACTTAGTGGAGCTATGTGTTTCATCATTTTCCTCGTTCCCGGGGGAAGCATTCGGAGGAGCGTCTTTGGACCCATCCGAGGATGATTCCTTAGAGTTCTCACCGTGCTCCTTAGATGGAGGAGAGGGAGGAGTAGCCTCGGGCTCCTTAGACTTCAAGAGTGCCATACGCATCTCGTTCATGTTTAGGAGTTGGGCCTCCATGGACGATCTCATATTCATGAGATCGGCCATGGTTGCCACTTTGGCTAACGCCTCCGTATCCGCCTCTAATTTCTCACGTGCGGCCCTCTCGGCATCAGATTCCGTCATCGTTTCACTTAGGCGGTTAAGCCCTTAAAACTGAACCTGTCTCTGATAAACCAGGGAACAAGTCAAGCAAGTAAGTGAGTAAGGAATAGGGGAACAAAGTGAAGCACGCGGAGACGAAGAAGTAATCCCGAGTTCCACCCAAGGGTGTGCATCTCGTTTGTAGAGGTGTGCGCTACCACAACAGGTTAGCCACAAAGGCTCACCTTCTTCTCCGATAAACTCAACCACAAAGGTTGCGAGTTCACCTTCCACTATTGATCCCCTTTTAGGGCGGAGATCTAATCCCTTACAAACGCTTGAGGCACTCACCCACAACTTAATTGGGGGCTCTCAAGAGGACCACAAAAGGTCAAGGTAACACCAAGATTACAACATGGTGAACTAGGGTTTCCTACTGGAAACCCTAGCCACGAAATCCCTAAGTGAATGGGGGGGGGGGGAATACAAATCTCTTTGGTGACGATGTAGATCAGGGCTTTCTCCTTCAATCCTCCAAAGGTCAACGAGTTTGAGTGGGAGGATTGGGAGATCTTGGAGCTCTTAGCTTCGCATTAATGGAGGTGAGAGAGTGTAGAAGCTCAACCCTTCAAAGGTAGGTGAAGGGGTCCTTTTATAGCTCCTTCAAAAACTGGCCGTTGGGAGCTGTAACTTACGCAGCGGTACTACCACTAGGAAGGCCGGTAGTACCGCTGGTTCTTTCAATCCAACCGTTGGCCTCTTCAGCGGCTGCACGGAGACTCCAAATCTTCGTGGCAGTACTACCGCTGGGAAGGCCGGTAGTACCACCCCGGTACCGCTGGAGGAACTGCTCTAACAAACAGAGCGCCGAAATCGGCGATACCTCCGGCGGTACCGCCAGCGATACCTTGGCTCGAGCTGGCCTGAATCCTGCAAGAAAAACACACATCGATACTACCGCTGGAGGGGCCGGTAGTACCACTGGAAGCCGGTAGTACCACTCAGGTACCGCTCGAGGTACCGCTCTAAGAAACAGAGCACCGAAATCGGCGGTACCTCGGGCGGTACCGCTAGCGGCAGCCAAGGCTCTGAGCTGGGCTCAGTCCAGTGCAAAGGGAGTAGCGGTACTACCGCTGGACGAGTCGGTAGTACCTCTGGTGCCCGGTACTACCGCTCTGGTACCGCTCGTGGTACCGCGGTGCGCAACAGAGCGTAGAAAACGGAGGTACCACCAGCGGTACCTCTAGCGGTAGCAGGCCACTGGCCTTCGCACTGGAGAGAGACAACTGCAATGGTACCACTGCTAGAGCCAGCGGTACTACCATTGCCTGGAGCAAGGCTTGCTGCAAAGCTTTTGTTGCGCCCGTTTCGATCCTTCCCTTTTTGCTAAGATCTTAGAAACATCCTCCAAACTTTAATAGCCATGTCAGAACACAAATTGTGTTGTCATTAGCACGAAAACAAGGGTCTACTAGACAATGCTCTTTCACCCCCCCTTTCCTTCTTTGGTGCGGCTCCCCCCCCCCCCCCATGGGCCTTTCTTGGCCCATTAAGTAGGCTTCCCTCTTTTTCCTTCTTTTTAATTAATATTAAATTAATATAAATATAATTAATTCATAATTAATATATTTGCATACTATTAAATCTCCCGTGACCTCGAAACATTTTCCGGACCACCCGAACATCTTTCGAACATTCCCGCAACTATTCCAGACCTTCCCGGAACCCCTTCCGGAACCACCGAAACCTTTCCGGATTATTTCTCTCTCTCCATTCACTTCCTATATAATTCCAAAACTATCTCCAAGTGTCGTTAAGAGCATAAGTCTTGTTACGCTACGGTTCGAGAATACTCCAGACATGGTCGAGACCCCTCGCTCGCCAATGACCGCCAAGGAGACCTGGATGCCTGTGACGGTCCTTGTGCATTCTACAAATATCATCGTTGAACCATTAACATGATATTCATTCCCTTTGTTTCTATGATACTACCTTGTCCGAAATATGATCGTAGACATCCGATGCCCTGTTTTATCTCGTTACCGACAAAGGTTAATAACTCATTTGTGATATTACATCTCCATGACCTATTCATAAGCTGCGCAACTATATAGACGTAATCTCACCGAGTGGGCCCAGACTATCTTTCCATTACGCGAATGAACAAATCCCGCTCTTGATCCATACGTATCAACATGCTCTTTCGAGATACACAAGATAGACACCTTTATTGTCATGCTATATAAGACACAACATTTGATTTTCTCAAAGTACCCCTACGGAGTAGCAATAAGCACGGTCTCACGGTCTAAGGAATAAGCTATCATATTACTTCCTATTGCAAATGATGAACATCGTAATACGATCTTATTGCAATACTTTGATGCGTATGTCCATCACCTTATTCTACCAATAAGATGACCTCATCGTCAACCGACGTCTTTGTCCATGATCGGGAGATCTCGATCAATAGTTGTTCAATGAACTAGTTTATATAGAGGCTCAATAGGGACTCTGGTTTGTCTATGTATCGCACATGTATTAACAATTATAACATCCCAACATTCTATAATGTTCAAAAATAACTAAAATTTAAAACTTTTGTTTTTGATTAAAATAAAATATTAAAATGCATAAGAAAACCAATTATAAATGACTTCAAACATATTGAAAGGGTTTAATATTTCAAATATCTCAGTTTAACAAAATGTTCAAAAGTTGTTTCTAGTTAAACATTACATTCCTTATTGTATTTCAAAAACCTTAATATGTAAAGTTGACAATTGTTTTATAAACTTCAAACCATTTCATTTTAATAAAATAGTTTCCTTATAAGAAAGTAATCTCAACCACTTAGCCATATCTATTCATAAATTATTTAAAAATGGTGTAAGTTGCCACATGGTTTTCATTCTCTCAACTAAGTTCAAAACATGGTGTTAAAATTAAAATTCTATAATTTATAACTATAAAACTTCATAGATTTTAATTAATGAATTATCCAAATAGACATTTCCTTAGCTTAAATGAATTTCATTTATTTTCAAAACATAAAATGATTTTCATGAATATATATCCAGTATAAAAATAAATTAAATCTAAAATCTATTCTAAAGATATGTTATAAAGTTTTCAAATGATTTATCATATTATGAAACTTAATGGTGCACAAAATAATTTGAATTAAAAATGTTTACATTACATTTTCTCTTTTCATTACAAATAGTTGTAATATGTTATTTAATAATCTATTAAAGCTAAAATTTATTTAATATTGGAAATGTGTTTAAATGACTTAAATTCAAACATATTGGAATGTGGGTATTTTACAAATTTTATTTAGCCAAAAGAAAATTTAATTAAGATATAATTTCAAATTTGACTTTAAGTGTCAAATTGGTATTTGATCAATATTTCAAAATGTTATTTTTCAAAAATGTTCAAAACATGTCCATAACTGGTTTAACACAAAGATATTGTTTCTACAAATTTTTAGAAATTAATTTGACATCATTTGAACATTTAAATCAAAAGATATGAATAATTTAGAAAATCACAAAAAGAAAAAGAATCGCTGACGTCATGCTGACGTCAGCATCGTCTTCAACCTCCGGCCAGAAATCACACGGGCGATCTCTTTCCAAATTCGAGCGAGATTGTCGCGGATTTGTTTCCCCCTTCGCCCTATATAAATCCCCTGCCTCTGCTCTTCGTTTGCCCTCTCCTTCCTCTCTGTTTCGTGCCGCCAGGCCGAAGAAATTGGTCGTCGGAGTTCGTCCGCCTCCGCCGCCCTTTCCTGTTGACTCCGGCGAGGTGAGCCCCCTTCGCAGAACGAGACCCCTCTCCCCTTCCTCTACATTTCCGTGCGCACCTCCTGACCTCGCCCTCGCCCTTTTCCTACAGCCAAACGGGGAGACCGAGCTCGACCCGAGTGCACCGGAGCGCCGCCGGCCGCCGTCCGACCGCTCCAGGAGGAATTGCGCGACGTCGTCGCCTTCATCGTCTCCCCCACGACTCGCCGCGTCCAGAGCTGCTCTCCGCGCGTCCGGGGAGAGAATACATCGCCGGGGCCGTCCCCGCCCGAGCCGCCGCCGCCGTCTTCAACCTCTCCGGCCACCGGCGCCACCACGGTGAGGTCTCCTTCTCCCAGAGTCGTCTGATCTTCAATCTGCGGCCAGGATTAGATCGCAGTAACGAATCGGTAGGATTTGATCTGGACCGCCAGATCCAGATCTGACGGCCCATATCTACTCACTTATCCACGTAGGATCCAGTCAGCACGCACAGTCAGCGCCATGTCGTGCCTCGTCAGCATCCAGTCAGCTGCCACGTGGAAAATGATTTTCTTATTTAAATTTAATTGGCAGTTTTGCAGAAAAGCCCCTGCCACTTAGAATTGTTATAACTTTTTACTCACATATCCAAATTCAAATATTTTTATATTTGGAAAGCCCTGACATGTAGATTATTTTGGAACTGTTAAATTTCAAATGGATGATTTGACTATATTTGTAATAAATTTAAATCTATAAATCCAAAAATTACAAATAAAATTGTTATAGAAACTTTAGAATATTTGTAAATTGATGCCACTGCTAAATTTTTTTTGAGTAATATTTGAATGAATTCATAGTTATATATTTAATTTGAATAGTTTGAGTATTTTCAACATAACTATTAATAGAAATGTTATTTTTGATTAAATCAAATTGCTATAAATTTAATTAAATGCTCCCTGTCTATTAACACTATTTATAAAATTATGTTATAAAAATTTAATCATAGAAAAGTTTAATCTTATAATTATTCCTTTTATTATATTTTCCAAAAATAGAAATTAATTAAATTGCATGTATAGCCTAATGCATACTTTATAAATATCACAAATTTTGTATGATATTTCTTAGGATTTAAAAGTGCATTGCATGCATAACTTATTTCACATATAGATATATTTCCCATAGGAAATATCTTCATTATTTTCTCTAAGTTGGGAATATTTCCAAACTTTGTATTTTGGTAAAAGTACTATGCACTAGACACTTAGTATTTTCAACATGGAGCTTGAAGGCCAATGAAGAACTTAGCCAAAACAAGACTTCAGAAGTATCTCCAAGGAGTAGAAGCACTTAGAAGAAAGATCAAGAAGAAGTTCATGAAGACCAACCAGAAATAGTTTCTAAGTCTTCCTTCCTCTCTCTTTCATTTCTCCTTTCTTCTCTTGGACCTTTTGAAGACTAAGTAAATCCAAGACCAGTCTAGGTGATACAAAAATCATCAAGTCTGAAGATTATTCAAGTCTACCAAGAATTCAATCAAGACCTCACCAAGGAGAATATTACAAGTCTGGAGATGAAGCTTGGAAGACCAACTACATCTTTCTTTCTATCTTTCCCCCTTTCCTAATCTTGTCTTTCACTTTAGACTTAAACAATTTTTGATCATGATATTATCATCTTGAAGTTTGTTGGATCCTACTATCCAATTTACGAAGAGTTGTTAATAATTGTCGATCACCTTGAAGAATAGACTTAGTATTTTCTCTAAGTAGATATGCACATCATGACTAAGTCATTAGAGTGCTTATTCAAGATAAATTATAACAAATGTATTTTATCCACCTTCTAACATTAGTCCTTTGCCTTTTGACCAACACATTTCCTTGCATTAACTTAAAAATATTTTCTTAGCATGACATACATCTCTAGTCCTTAGGAATATTTTGCACCTCATGCATAAACATATTTTCCTTAGAAGTTTCATGAAACCGGTTTGTTCACTATGTATGTACATGTATGTTTGATGATTGTTGTTTGTTGATTGTTGTATCGTTGTTTTCTTATATTGTTTAGATTGAACGGAGATCAAACGTTCGTTGTTGAAAAGAGTTTGTGAACAACGACAACATTCAAAGGCAAGTGGCACACCTCATAAACTTCCTATTATTTTCTATATGCATTACTTAGTGTATTTTTATGTAAGCATGTGTAGGATAGTATTGCTATGCTAGACCTATATAGAAATTCCTTACTCCAGTGTCTAGGTTCCTATATAATACTTAGTAGATATATTGATGCTATGCAATTGATGAATTTTTTTACAAAATGTTAAGTGACTACTCAGGGCTGTGCTCATGGTTGTCGTCGCCTAGGATGAATGTCTATTCTACTTAGGGCCGTGAGCATGGTGATTTTCACCTGAGAGTGTACATCCACTAAGTTAATGAATCTCCTGGGTGGATTGGTTGTATATGGTGACGAAGTTGAGTGGCTACTCCGGTCCATGTCTATGGTTCCTGGAGTATGTGCACTTGTGGATGGCCACCCAGGGAACAGAGGAATCTGAAGAACTCTGAGTGACGATTGCTTCCAGTGCAGCCATTGCCATATGGGCTCTGGCTTGGTCAATTATGTTGCGTGGACTCTCTCCGGCTTGACAAGCATATGTAGGGGGTGTTAGGTGGAAATGGTCAAGCCAGAGTGGGAGGGAAAATGCTTCTGAAAGATCTCGTCTCATTCTTCTCCTTTCCTTATCACTATAAGTGTGTAAAGGATAGTTTGGGTTGAATGTGTACAATGGTGAAGTGCACAACCTCTGCAGAGTTAAAATCTAAGTACTTAGCCGTGTCCCGGTACGGACAATTTGAGCAGCTGATCACGGACGTCAAACGGAGGATTCCACCATTCCAACTTCAGAAATAAAACTTGATGGGTGAACAAGGGAAGATGAGATTTATGGTTTTCATGCCATACTTGTCTTGATTTAAAGAAAGTGTTTTCCAAAGAGATAGGAAAAATTGTCTTTATGCAAAATAGCCTTGAACTCCACCAGCCAAATATGCATATAGGCTATAGAGTTATTCCATTAAGTGTCCACCATAGTGTCACTTGCCAGACTCCATTTTTAATGGAATCTGACCCACGTTGTTGCAATATTTTTCTTATTGCAGATTGATCAGATGACGAGTGAGGTTTCGTTTAAAGGTTTCGAGTCTGCAACCAACATGTTTTCGCCTGTGGCAACATGAAGTTGATGGAGACTCACTGCTATTGTATTTCCGATGTGTACTAATTCAAAGCTAGCTTTATGCTATGCAATTTGTATTATATATTTTGTAAGTCTGGATCATCGATATAATAAAATTGATACTTTGTTGTGATATTACATCGTAAACTGTGTGTGCAAACGAATTGATCCAGTGATTTACACTATATACAGGTATCTGGCTTATTTAAAGTGCAGGTACGCTACAACAATTCTGATTAGTTCACCCTTGGACTACGGGTACATAGCAGTAGCTAGATGGTTGTCTTCTCCTCTTGTGCTATCATGTTTAGATCTAGTGAGCTGCCTATCATGATCAAGATCATCTTTATGTAATACTTTATGTTGTGTTTGCTGGGATCCGATGAATATTGAGTACTAAGTCATTTGCTTCATAATATATTATGTGTGTGTTATTTATGATCTTGCATGCTCTCCGTTGCTAGTAGATTCTCTGGCCAAGTAGATGCTCGTGACTCCAAGGGGGGGTATTTATGCTCGATAGTACGTTCATGTCTCTATTTAATCTGGGGTGGTGACAGAAAGCTCTAAGATTGTAGATGTACTGTTGCTACTAGGGATAAAACAGTTGTACTTTGTCTAAGGATGATGTTACTTACTTACTTTACACGCAGTGCTTAAGGCGATAATCTGTTGCTTGCAACTTAATACTGAAAGGGTCTATGTATATTGTTCTAATGCCCAAATGAATCTCACACTAGATATCATGACATTAGTACATGCATTGTTATGCACTTCATTATTATATCAATTGCCCAACTATAATTTGTTTACCCGCATGAATGTTTGTGGAGAGACGCCACTAGTGAACTGTGGACCCCGGTCCTTTTCTTTAATCTGAAAAACCACCTACTTCAAACCTGTTACTTTCATTCTCTTCAAACAAACATCATTCTTCCACGCATATGTTTAATCCTTTGTTACAACAAGACAATGAGATTGACAACCTCACTGTAAGTTGGGACAAAGTATCTTGATTGTGTTGTGTGCAGGCTCCACGTCAACTTAGCACCAAGACTTTTCTGGCGCCATTGACACCTCGGGGGAATTCTCATTTCCTACTGGCTCGATAACCTTGGTTTCATAACTGAGGGAAACTTGCTGCTGCACTCATCATACCTTCCTCTTGGGGTTTCCCAACAACGAACTATCGTGTGCATCGGCTATCATAATAGTTGTTCATAATTAAGCAACAAGAAATTAACAAATCTGTTTGTTTGGTCAAAGGATGGAATAGACTAATTCCCCATGGACTTGCCCTAATTCCCCATGGACCTGCCCTAACCACCATAGTCCCTACACCTACAACACCTTGGTACATGTAATAAGAGGGAGAACCTCACCTTCATGGTCGAGGAGCGCGAGGAGGTCGAAGGCGAGCAGACGACAGCAACGACTCGACAATCGACGAGTTGGCGTCCGGTGACACTGCCAGCGCCATGGCACCCACCAGGAGGCGCATCTGCGTCGGGGCTGGAGGAATATGGGGCGGCAGCAGAGGGAGAGGTGGGAGCGGAGCACGAGGTCGGGAAAGAAGATGTGCTCGATGGCGATTACGAAGGTTTCCTTGTCGAGCACCTCCGGGTGGCGGCGCTTGGAGGAGGAGGTGGCGAGGGTGGACGCTGAGGCGGAGTAGGGGGTGGCGGAGGTGGGTCAAGGAGTGGATGGGGCGGGGGAGGGCGAGAGGGAGAGGTGGTGAGAGGATTGGCCAGGAGAGGAGAGCATCACTGCGTCGTACCGCCGGCGGCTCTCGGTCGATCTAGGGTTAGGTCGGAGTGTAGGGGATCGTGTGCAGACAACAAAAAAATTCCTAGCAACGATATCCTTAAACTAACCAAGATCTACACTATGCAGATATAGAAGTACGGTGGAGATCAGAATACATACCCTCGTAGACCGAATAGCGGGGATTACGCTCCCGCACAAGTGTTGACGACGAAGACGACGTAGTCGACCTCTAGGTCGCGAAGAACTCAGCGCGACGAAGACGACTAAGATGACCTCGAGGTCGGGTGGAGGAAGTAGGCCTCCGAGCAGCGCTAGCGCAGCACCTCGCAGGGCGTTACACACATACGGTGTAGACGACGGCCTCCGAAGCTCCAGTCCAGGACGAGCAGCGGAAGACTTGGACCAGAACACCAGCAACGCGGCAGTGGGCTATAGTGGAAGGGACCCCCCTCTCAACTCGGCGCAACTACGACAAAGGGAATCACGAGATCGAGAGAGAATTGGGGAATTAATTGGTGAAATAAAAGGCCAGGGGTGCCCCTTCTTATATAGGCTCCCGGGGGGAGCCAACCTTGCCAGTCAGGCGATGTGGGACTATCCCACACCAGCCACGACGCTTGAAGGGTGCGCCAGCCCTAGTGGACCCCTTGTGGCCCACCTAGGCCGGCCGAACCAGCCCTCATCCCTTGGGGGGGGAGCTTCACCCCTCATGGGCCTTCTTTCCACTAGAAGGCCATTTAGGGAAATCTGCCTTTAAAAATTCGAAAATAAATATATAAAATCATATTTAAACATTAATTACACTAATTAATATCAAACATATTTTATATAATTTATTCTAGCTCTGAAAACTATTTCGTCGCTGCCCGATCTCCATCGGACCATTCCCGGGACGTTCCCGGTGATCTCTTTCCTTTCCGGTTGTCTTGTCGAAACTGAAGGGAATATGCCCTAGAGGCACTTAATAAACGTAGTTTATTGGCAATATCCCAATCGTTCATTATATTTTTTACACCATGCTATAACTGTATTAAGCGAAAACATTAATACAGTTGTGGTAGATAAACAACTAGGTCCCTAGTAGCCTCTACTAAGACTAGTTTCATTGCGCGATTGATGATCGAGGTTTTCCGATCATAGGGCATGGCACCGGTCGGCAATGGAAGTCATATCGTTAGGAGTAACGATGTGATGGACGTACCCAGTATTTATAGGACATAGTCATTACGCCTTAAGACCGTGAGACCAACTCTTATTGTTATTCCTGGAAGATACTTTGATCGCACCAAACGTCGTATCTTATTTAGTATGACAATAACGGTGATACTTTTGGGTATCGGAAAGGGGTATTTGAGACGAGGGGTCAACAGCGGGATTTGTCAGTCCGCATAGCCGGATAGATACTCTAGGGCCCACTCGGTGAGATTATGTCAAAATGAGTTTGCAAACATGTGACTAGGTCACCAGCTGACATAATATCATAGACGAGTAGAAGATAGCGATGTCGGTAACGAGATCATACTAGGTATGGAGATATCTGTGAATGATGCTCGGACACGCTAAGTATCGCCATGACAAAGGGTTTAAGACTATACGTCCAGGTTTGATAGATGAAAGTCATTCGTTATATCACAGGGATTAATTCATGGGGTCCAGGCCTACGAGTTAGTCGTTGATCATAGAGGAGTCTTGATTGTACCTGTTATTATATCGAACCGCTAGGGTAACACACTTAAGGGGTTTCGACAAGACAACCGGAAAGGAAAGAGATCACCGGGAATGTCCCGGGAGGGGTCCGATGGAGATCGGGCAGCGCCGAAAGAGTTTTCGGAGCTAGGAAAAATTATATATATTATGTTTGATATTAATTAGTGTAATTAATATGCAAATATGATTTTATATATTTATTTTCGAATTTATTTAGGCTGATTTCCCTAAATGGGCCTTCTAGTCGAAAGAAGGCCCAAGAGGGGGAAAATCCTCAAGGGATTTTTGTGGGGGAGGCTTGGCCGGCCTAGGTGGGCCAAATGGGGCCCACCTAGAGCCGGTGCATCAGCCTTGGCCGAACCAGGCATGTGGGATAGTCCCACATTGCCTGGCTGGCAAGGTTGGCTCCCCCTGAGAGCCTATATAAGAAGGGGCACCCCTGGCCTATTAATTCACCAATTAATTCCCAATTTCTCTCTCGATCTCGTGGTTCCCTTGTCGGAGACGCGCCGAGTAGAGGAGGGGGATCTCTTCCACCATAGCCCGCTGCCGCGCTGCTGGTGTTCCGGTCCAAGTCTTCCGCTGCTCGTCCTGGACTGGAGCTTCGGAGGCCGTCGTCTCCACCGTATGTGTGTGACGCCCTGCGAGGTGCTGCGCTAGCGATACTCGGAGGCCTACTTCCTCCACCCGACCTCGGGGTCATCTTCGTCGTCTTCGTCGCGCCGAGTTCTCCGCGACCTAGAGGTCGGCTATGTCGTCTTCGTCGTCAACGCTTGTGCGGGAGCGTAATCCCCGCTATTCGGTCTACGAGGGTATGTATTCCGATCACCGCCGTACTACTATATCTGCATAGTGTAGATCTTGGCTAGTTTAAGGATATCGTTGCTAGGAATTTATTTGTTTTCTGCACACGATCCCCTTCAGTGGTATCAGAGCCGATCTATCGTAGATATAGCTGTACGCTGTTAGAACCCGTGTTCTGCACAGGGGCACCGTTCCTGTTATTTGCTACCCTCTAGCGTGCACTTGTGATTCCAGCGGCATCGAGTTGATGAAGCGGCCCGGACCGACTTTACGCGTATGCTTACGCGAGACTGGTTCCACTACTGACATACGGCTTGTACCGTATCTGTGGCTGGCGGGTGTCAGTTTCTCTCTCTTTAGTTGGTCTTCGCATTTTCAATGGAGGGCCCGAAAGGGATGCTTAAACATGCAATTATTGGATCGTTGTTGTGGTCATAAGGTTCTTAGGTATGAAGCGTTTCTATTTACGAAAGCCCCAAGCCACGTAAAATATGCAAAAGATAAAGTAGAAGCGTCTAACTTTATTTTGCAGGGGCTATGTGATATGGTCAAGGTAGGTTTATTAAATTGTTTATAAACTGCGGGCGCCAAGAAGACCATGGCGCAATGGACTATATCAGATTGCATTGCATTTGATGTTTTGTGTGCATCTTATATTGTGTGATTGTGTGTATAGTATAGATTAGTTACACGACGGTAGCTATATAAGGCGATCCCTTCAAAATACCACTAGTGTTCTCCCTCCAACGCGCACCACCAAGAAAGTTCTACGTTATGAGGCAGGCCGTGATGATCGGGTGTCAGACATATCTTCGTTCGCATACGGTGGGTGTAAGCCATGTTGCACAAGCGTCAGCGTGGAGGTTATGGTGGCGAGCCTAGCATATTCAGAAATATGGCCTCGGAACAGGGAGACCGAAAGGTCGAGCACGAGTCACAAAATTGGTGTGGCGGACTTTTGTCTAATCTTGAAGTTGTGCCGCCGGCTCTGATGATGAGGGGTGGTGCAATGGATGGGGGTCATGTAATCGCTTAAACGACCAGGAGGGATGTTCGTTTGAGTGGGAGTTCGGATAGTTATTTTCTAAAATACTAGAACTCAGAATATAATGAACAAAGTCTGTTTTGCAAACCTTTGTAGATATTAACCATTGTGATAGCATCTTTTCAAATTAGGCGCATTCCTGCGATTGAGAAACTTAAAAGGTTGGGTCCAAACTTCATAGTTTTATACTTTAGCTTGAGGATACTCCTTGTTTAAACCGTTAGCTCTTTGTGATACAATACCCGCTAGGAGATAAACCCGTAGATTCTGCTAGAAAAAGATAATTTGGATTATCGGATTTTGAGCGGATGATATCATCATAGTCCAGTGTATGCTATGATCTCTGCCATAGAGAACCAACGGTGGGTACGAGTTATTGGATCGCGGACATATGATATGGTCGCTAAAACTCGGGGTACCCCTAAAGTTGGGTTGATGAAGTTTATCAGTACGTTGACTGATTGTCTTCTCAACCAAGATGGAAGAGAATACACACATTGAGGGAGCACGTGGCGGTCATACTTAATGACATATGTTCATGATTAATGAACATTGAGATGCCTCGCTCAGCTCAATCACTGGATGACAGACATCGTTGCCAAGGGCAAATCCTCTGTCATAGACTATGTCATGCAAGGGGAATCGTTCACCTTCATGGTTCTTGATTACGGTGGAAGTATCAAGAAGATGAAACAGATCGCCGGAAGTCATCAATGATGATGGTGTATATATGATATACATGTGATGAATGTTTTAGCTAAGCAAGTACTCGCAGTAGTGACTAAGTTTTGGACTAGTCATGTTTTGTGAAAAACCAGGTTTACTGCTTGAGTAGCTTAAAAGGATGAGGCGACATTGCGTGTTGATAATGGCAATAAAGTTGTTGTGATGGCCATAGACACTCTCCCTCTAGATCTACAATTTGGGTAAATTCTTTATGATCGGGTGTTGGTATGATCGTTACAAGTGTGTCTCCTCTAGCGAGACACTTGTTCATACATGATAGTGACAAATTGGTGTCCTATATTTATGAAGTAATGATCATATGCCGATTTGAATTTAGATGGTAGAAGCTCCCACATTCATAATATTAATGCCAAAGGATACAAACTTAATAAAGACACCACATATGTGTGGCACTACCGTTTAGTCATGTCAATGTTATATGCATTAGCTCCACACTGGATGGACCTACAAGTCCTAAGATTTGATCTTTTGACACTTGCAAAATAACTGTGACACCGTTTTCGAAAAACGTGCATATAACTTATTGATAGTCATACATGGAGATGTATGTGGTTCAATGAAGTAATTGACGGGTAGTGGAGACCTTTATTTCGTGAACTTCACTGAACGTTTTGAGTATAGCTTGTTGAGAATCATGCATATGGGTGTATGTGAATCAATGAAGTACTTTAACGTGTAGTGAAAGTCTTTATTTCATAGACTTCATGAATATTCCGAGTAGATATATGGATATCCACTCCGGGGAATGTTAGTCTGAATTTTTGATTCGATCAAACGAAGTTCAGAATGAAGTAGGAAATAAACTTAACAAGAAAATCAAATTCCCGCGATGCAAATCGAGGAATGAAGATTTGAGTTATATTGTTGGCACATCATTGAAAGACTTGTGAGAAGAGTTCCACAAATTACGTCGCATGGAACACCATATGAGTAATGGTGTGTTAGGACGTCGTAATTACACCCTATCGGATAGTGTTTGGTAAATAAATCTCTTACCGAATTATTGTGATCATTAGAGTCATATGATAGAAACGTAAACACTCACGTTAGCAAATAGGTAAACCATTTGAATCCATGGAGACAATGCCATATGAGTAATGGTGTGGCTTTTAGCCTGGATTGTCGTTTCAGCAATTTAGTGTTTCGATGTAATCGAACCTAAAATGGATTAATCTTTGTAGTATACCCTACCTAAAGAGTTAGTTGGGTACATGTCTCACGACATAGGCAAAATCTTTGCCAGGATATACCTTGCGAAAGAAATAGTTTCTTGTCCGAGGGTATAAGTGAGAAAGAAAGTAGAGCGAGACGAAGTTGGTGAACTTCCTCTCCAAACATCAGAGTGGCGCAATCGAAAGTGTTTTCGGTGTCAGGCCCCACAGCTTGAAAAAGCTAATTATTCAAGATCATGATGTTCTGAGCTCATACTAAGAGCGTAGGCATACGAGGTTGTGTTCCACACTGTGTGTTACGACAATCTTGTTATGGAGGTCATATTAATGGAATATGATAGACCTACGAACTACGAAGAAGAGATGGTGGACCTAAGTCCGAGAAATGGCTATGAGTCATTTGTGATCCGAAATAAAATCCATATACGATTACCAGGTAATGACTTGGGAGATCCTCTTGATTGCATCTAGGATGTTGATAGTATATGGAGTTTTATGAGAGAGTAGATATTGAGCAGGTTCGATTTGTCGTGAAAAAGTTCCGACAGACCACGTGAGACTTTGTCTCAAGTGGCGAAGCCTAAATCTATTCTGGGTCGTTTAGCAATTACTATAATGTCGAATGAGAAATTGATAGATGGATGAGAAAACCATGGTTCTTAACAGTGTAATTAAGAATGGTTTGTAATCCTGAGGATGCTAAACATGTGTGCAAACTTCGGTTGTCCATTCATGGGCAGAAGCAAGCATATCGGAGCTGGAATCTTCACTTTGATAATGTGATCAAAGGATTTTGGAGTTGTCCAAAATAGTTGAAGAAACCTACATTTGCAGAGAAGTGAGTGGGAGCAAAGTAGCATTCATTGATCTTGTATGCGGAAGGCATATTTGAGTGGGAGCTAGGTGTCATTCGTGATTTGGTTTGTAACAACATGACACAGATCCTCTAGTAGAGTGTAAAGGTATTTAAGTGATTAAATTTTCTATGAAATGAAGTTAGGAGTATTAGGCATCCGATTTATAATTGTATAGATCAGAGGGGGCTTAATAACATTAAGTCGGAGTATTTCATAAGTCAGGATTCTGAAGTGTTTCAGAAAAGGACAAGCGAAGAAAGAGGTTCTTGCTTGTATGACTAGGTAAAAGATTAAGTTAATCTTGCCTTTTTCAGTGATAGAAAATGATGTTCGACATTCTCTATGTATCACACATAGAGTCTATCAGGCTGAAAGCTCGACTTGGTGTGACCCGAGTTCTTGGTTCAAGAACAGGTTCTAGAGTGATCCTTGTGTGGATCAATGAACAAACGTTAAGTTTATTCTTCAGTGTCTGTGAGAACTGAAGATAGGTTTTCTAGTAACGGGTAAGAGTGGAATGGCAACTTGTCGTAAAGCGGTTACGATGATGCAAGTTATTACACTGACCCATACGACTAGAAATCTCATATAGGAGATGTCCTTTATTTTGAAGATAGACATGGTTAGTTTGCGAAGTCGCATATGAATGCACTGTCGCACAATCTACATAGGTATAGAAATATATCGCGACTTCAGAAGTAGCAAGTGTGACTGGACTGAGCAGTTTTCCGAGCGTAGGTGATCTCCTTAATAGATCTCTTAGACTTTTAAGGCGCATGCTACGCGAATGCTCGAGTCTCACTCCATCCACTGGGATATATTTCACCGTCATCGTAAGATACGGGTTGATATCAAACTAGGTGACATAGAAGTGTTGCAAAGCACATATAGGTCTCAATGTGTGAGATATGTTGACTGTATTCCTCTTCCACGAGGCGAGCAGGCACCGAGATGCTATGGGTGTTGAGCTTTTACCAGGTTGTAAACTAGATTAAGTGTTACTCTAGTGCAAGTGGGAGACTGAAGGGAATATGCCCTAGAGGCACTTAATAAACGTAGTTTATTGGCAATATCCCAATCGTTCATTATATGTTTTACACCATGCTATAGCTGTATTAAGCGAAAACATTAATACAGGTGTGGTAGATAAACAACCAGGTCCCTAGTAGCCTCTACTAAGACTAGTTTCATTGCGCGATTGATGATCGAGGTTTTCCGATCATAGGGCATGGCGCCGGTCGGCAATGGAAGTCATATCGTTAGGAGTAACGATGTGATGGACGTACCCAGTATTTATAGGACATAGTCATTACGCCTTAAGACCGTGAGACCAACTCTTATTGTTATTCCTGGAAGATACTTTGATCGCACCAAACGTCGTATCTTATGTAGTATGACAATAACGGTGATACTTTTGGGTATCGGAAAGGGGTAGTTGAGACGAGGGGTCAACAGCGGGATTTGTCAGTCCGCATAGCCGGATAGATACTCTAGGTCCCACTCGGTGAGATTATGTCAAAATGAGTTTGCAAACATGTGACTAGGTCACCAGCTGACATAATATCATAGACGAGCAGAAGATAGCGATGTCGGTAACGAGATCATGCTAGGTATGGAGATATCTGTGAATGATGCTCGGACACGCTAAGTATCGCCATGACAAAGGGTTTAAGACTATACGTCCAGGTTTGATAGATGAAAGTCATTCGTTATATCACAGGGATTAATTCATGGGGTCCAGGCCTACGAGTTAGTCGTTGATCATAGAGGAGTCTTGATCGTACCTGTTATTATATCGAACCGCTAGGGTAACACACTTAAGGGGTTTCGACAAGACAACCGGAAAGGAAAGAGATCACCGGGAATGTCCCGGGAGGGGTCCGATGGAGATCGGGCAGCGCCGAAAGAGTTTTCGGAGCTAGGAAAAATTATATATATTATGTTTGATATTAATTAGTGTAATTAATATGCAAATATGATTTTATATATTTATTTTCAAATTTATTTAGACTGATTTCCCTAAATGGCCTTCTAGTCGAAAGAAGGCCCAAGAGGGGGAAAATCCTCAAGGGATTTTTGTGGGGGAGGCTTGGCCGGCCTAGGTGGGCCAAATGGGGCCCACCTAGAGCCGGCGCATCAGCCTTGGCCGAACCAGGCATGTGGGATAGTCCCACATTGCCTGGCTGGCAAGGTTGGCTCCCCCTGGGACCCTATATAAGAAGGGGCACCCCTGGCCTATTAATTCACCAATTAATTCCCAATTTCTCTCTCGATCTCGTGGTTCCCTTGTCGGAGCCGCGCCGAGTAGAGGAGGGGGATCTCTTCCACCATAGCCCGCTGCCGCACTGCTGGTGTTCCGGTCCAAGTCTTCCGCTGCTCGTCCTGGACTGGAGCTTCGGAGGCCGTCGTCTCCACCGTATGTGTGTGACGCCCTGCGAGGTGCTGCGCTAGCGGTACTCGGAGGCCTACTTCCTCCACCCGACCTCGGGGTCATCTTCGTCGTCTTCGTCGCGCCGAGTTCTCCGCGACCTAGAGGTCGGCTACGTCGTCTTCGTCGTCAACGCTTGTGCGGGAGCGTGATCCCCGCTATTCGGTCTACGAGGGTATGTATTCCGATCTCCGCCGTACTACTATATCTGCATAGTGTAGATCTTGGCTAGTTTAAGGATATCGTTGCTAGGAAATTTTTTGTTTTCTGCACACGATCCCCTTCAGAAACCCCTTAAGTGTGTTACCCTAGCAGTTCGATATAATAAAAGACATGATCGAGACTCCTCTCCGATCAATGACTAACTCGTAGGCCTGGACCCCATGAATTAATCCCTGTGATATAACGAATGACTTTCATCTATCAAACCTGGACGTCTAGTCTTAAACCCTTTGTCATGGCGATACTTAGCGTGTCCGAGAATCATTCTCAGATATCTCCATACCTAGCATGATCTCGTTACCGACATCGCTATCTGCTACTCGTCTATGATATTATGTCAGCTGGTGACCTAGTCACATGTTTGCAAACTCATTTGACATAATCTCGCCGAGTGGGCCCTAGAGTATCTATCCGGCTATGCGGACTGACAAATCCCGCTATTGACCCCTCGTCTCAACTACCCCTTTCCGATACCCAAAAGTATAACCGTTATTGTCACACTAAATAAGATATGACGTTTGGTGCAATCAAAGTATCTTCCAGGAATAACAATAAGAGTTGGTCTCACGGTCTTAAGGCGTAATGACTATGTCCTATAAATACTGGGTATGTCCATCACACCGTTACACCTAACGATATGACTTCCATTGCCGACCGGCACCATGCCCTATGATCGGAAAAACTCGATCATCAATCGCGCAACGAAACTAGTCTTAGTAGAGGCTACTAGGGACCTGGTTGTTTATCTATCACACATGTATTAATGTTTTCGCTTAATACAGTTTATAGCTTGGTATAAAACATATAATGAACAATTGGGATACTGCCAATAAACTATGTTTATTAAGTGCCTCTAGGGCATATTCCCTTCAGTCTCCCACTTGCACTAGAGTAACAGTTAATCTAGTTTACAACTTGGTAAAAGCTCAACACCCATAGCATCTTGGTGCCTGCTCGCCTTGTGGAAGAGGAATACAGTCAATAGATCTCACACATTGAGACCTATGTGTGCTTTGCAACACTTTATGTCACCTAGTTTGACATCATCCCGTATCTTTTGATGACGGTGAAATATATTCTAGTGGATGGAGTGAGGCTCGAACATTCACGTAGCACGGGCCTTAAAAGTCTAAGAGATCTATTAAGGGGACCACCTACGCTCGGAAAACTGCTAAGTCCAATCACACTTGCTACTTCTGAAGTCGCGATATATTTCTATATCTATGTAGATTATGCGACAGTGCATTCATATGCGACTTCGCAAACTAACCATGTCTATCTGCAAAATAAAGGATATCTCCTATATGAGATTTCTAGTTGTATGGGTCAGTGTCATAACTTGCATCATCGTAACCGATTTACGGCAAGTTGTCTTTCCACTCTTACCCTTTACTAAAAAACATATCTTCAGTTCTCATAGACACTGAAAGATATACTTAACGTTTCTTCATTGATCCACACAAGGATCACTTTAGAACCTGTTCTTCACCCAAGAACTTGGGTCACACTAAGTTGAGCTTTCAGTCTGATAGCATCTATGTATGATACATAGATAATGTCGAACATCATTTGCTATTACTGAAAATGCCAAGATAAATTTAATATTTCACCTAGTCATACAAGTAAGAACCTCTTTCTTCGCTTGTTCTATTCTGAAACACTTCAGAATCTTAACTTACGAAATATTCCGACCTAATATTATTAAGCCTCTTCTGATTTATACAACTATAAATCGGATGCCTAATACTCCTAACTTCATTTCATAGAAAATTTAAGCACTTAAATAATCCTTTACACTCTACTAGAGGATCTGTGTCATTCAATATGTCGTTACATACAAAATCACAAATAAAACCTAACTCCCACTCAAATATGTCCTCCGCATATGAGATCAAGGAAAGCTACTTAGCTCCCACTCACTTATATGCAAATGCAGGTTTCTTCAACTATTTTGGACAACTCCAAAATCCTTTAATCACATTATCAAAGTGAAGATTCCAGCTCCGATATGCTTGCTTCAGCCCATGAATGGACAACTGAAGTTTGCATACATGTTTAGCATCCACAAGATTAAAAATCATTATTGTACTGATTATAACTCTTTCTTAATGATAATATTAAGAAACATGGTTTTCTTATTCATCTATTAATTTCTAACGCACGGGAGAAAAAAAAGTTGACTGCTAATAATCACACCATAGATCAGTTGCTTCCTAGTGGACACGTTGTGGACTGTCAGATGAGATGCATGATAGTAGACGTTGCAATGTACCAAGCGAATTGCTCAACATCGTCCACTCCTTGACCCTCTTTTGTTTGCAAGTCGCCCATGCCAACGCTTTGCATCCTAGGAGAATAAATATGTAGTGCCACCCTTTAACAATGTCGCCATGGAATAGCTGTTAGCTCCATGGTGGCGAGGTGTAGAACGACGGTGGAGTTGTCCTTGTTGGCCAATTTAATCCGGTGAAGTAAATCTGCTAATATCAGTCAATCATCAAGTAGGGTAAAATGGATCAAACCTTCATGGGTGTTCCTCTGAATATATATATCCCATCGATGAATAATTGATGTACATAATTAATGGCTAAATGCAATAGAAGGAACTATTTGGTTTAAGAATTTAAGGTCAACGTTGTATATGAGTTTCTCTACTGCTAAATTATTTTGTGGTTGTCTTTCTTTTGTTCCCATTGCTGAAGATTGATTAGGCTTGAGGGCTTCTAGAGCAAGATCTGAACTTCCTCATAATCGATCAATCTGCTATTTGGTTAACAGTTTCATAAAGGTATACTTCACTTCAATTGTGAGCAAATATTTTGGCTCGTAGCAGCAAAGATTCATATTCAGCAGAAAACATAGGTGCAAGTTTCGTATTCAAAAGAAACGACACTTGCTTCTTGTGGCTGTTAGAAGTATAATAGTCTAATTGTAGTTTAATTGTAACTCCCCACTATTAGAGGGTTTCCTGCATATTCACACCTGTACATGTCCTTTATATTGTGGCATTTGGCCTCCTGAAATACAACAAGTCTATTCCTAACATGGTATCAGAACGGTTTTAGATCTTGCCTTTTTTCTCCGACGTCGCCGCCGCTGCGCCCCGGTCGCCGCCACCCTCCGGCCGTCACCGCCGCGCCCCGCCGTCGTCCGGCCGCCCCGGCCTCCACCGCCGCGCCCCGGCCGCCCCGCCGTCGCCAGCGTCCGGCCGCCCCGGCCGCCACCGCCTTGCCCCGGCCGCCCCGCCGTCGCCAGCTTCTCCGACGTCGCCGCCGCTGCGCCCCGGTCGCCGCCGCCCTCCGGCCGCCACCGCCGCGCCCCGGCCGCCCCGCCGTCGTCCGGCCGCCCCGGCCGCCACCGCCGCGCCCCGGCCGCCCCGCCGTCGCCAGATCCGGACCCGCCCCGGCCCGCCCCGCCCGTCACAGAAAGAGAGTTATGTCATCCTCGGGCTACGTTGCAATCCCTCGCTGCCCGGTGATTTTTGATGGCGCGAATTATCCTGATTTCGCTGCCTTTATGCGCGTCCACATGCGCGGTCTTCGTCTTTGGGGTGTGCTGTCTGGCGAGGTCCCCTGTCCGCCGCGCCCCACTGCTCCCACGGCGCCTATTCCACCGACGCCCGTCTCCTTTGCGTCTGACGCTACTCAGACGGTCAAGGATGCAGCCAGGAGTGCTGATGATTCTGCTATGGCGGCGTATGACCGGCAGGTATAGGAGTATTCGGACGCTCTTTCGACCTACCGGCTGGATCTGACTGACTTTACTCAGTGGATGGATGAGGATGCCCGTGCTGCAGCTGTTCTCACTTCCAGCGTTCTGACTCAGTATGCTGCCGAGTTCATGAGTCTTCCTACTGCTGCTGCTCAGTGGGCTTTTCTTCGCATGCGTTATCAACCGTCTGGGGATGCTCTTTACCTATCTATGGTTCGCCAGGAGCATGCTCTTCAGCAGGGTGATTCCACCATTGACGAGTTTTATACTCAGAGTGCTGCTATTTGGCGTCAGCTTGATTCCCTTCGTACAGCTGTGTGTGGCATATGTCCCTGCTGTCTGACTGTGCGCGCGGATCTGGAGTTTCAGCGCGTCTATGAGTTCCTATCTCGGCTCCGCAAGGAGTTTGAGCCCCGTCGTGCCCAGCTGCTTGCTCGCGGTCGTGTACCGCTCTCTGAGGTCCTGTCTGAGCTTCGCGCTGAGGAGACTCGCCTTCGCAGTGATGGACTTCTTGAGGTTTCCTCTGTTCTTGCCACTCGTGGCCCCCCTGCGCCGGCACCTTCGTTGCGGTCTTCAGCACCGCCGCTCCTCTCCAGTCCTCCGGTCCAGGGTCAGGGTCAGACTCAGCAGTCTCGTGGTCAGTCTCGCCCCACTCGTCCTCCCTGCTCCTACTGTGGCCGGACTGGCCACGATTTCTCTGGCTGCTGGAAGAGGGATCCCAGTTTACGTCTGCATTACCTTTCTCGTCAGCAGTCTGGTTCGTCAGGATCTTCTGCAGTTGCTCGTCAGCAGGTTGTTTCGTCAGGATCTTCTGCAGTTACACTCTCTGAGCAGGATATTATTCGTGGTCTTCGTGGTCTGCTCGCTGCTACAGGATCTTCCTCGTCGGGCACTGCTGGTTCTGTGCCTACCTCTTCTGACACTGCGCGCCCACCATCTTCTACACAGTCAGGTATGTCCTCCCCGTGGTATCTGGATTCTGGAGCTTCTTTTCATATGACTTCTGCGTCTTCTATTCTTTCTGATCTCCGTTCTCTTATTTCTCCTGTCTGTGTTACCACAGCCGATGGTACCTCTCTTCCTGTTTCCAGTCGAGGTTCCCTTTCTACCTCCTTTTTCTCTGTTCCTGATGTTTCTCATGTTCCTAGTCTTACGATGAATCTTTTCTCTGCTAGTCAGCTCACTCACTCTGGTTGTCGCATCATCCTTGACGCTGATTCTTGTTCTGTTCAGGACCGCCACACTCAGGCCCTGGTTGGAGCTGGCCCTCGTAGCCGTGAGTCCCCGGGGCTCTGGGAGTTAGACTGGCTTCGCGTTCCACCTTCTGCTTCTTCATCGACCAGTTCTTCTGCGGTTGCTGCTTCCGCATCCAGCTCTTTTCAGCAGTGGCATCATCGTCTGGGTCACCTTTGTGATTCCCGCTTATCGTCTTTAGTTCGTAGTGGTCTTCTGGGGTCTGTCTCAGGAGATGCGTCTTTACATTGTCAAGGTTGTAAGTTAGGCAAACAGATTCAGCTTCCCTATCCTACTAGTGTGTCTTCATCTCAGCGACCGTTTGATTTAGTTCATTCAGATGTTTGGGGTCCGGCTCCCTTTTCTTCAAAAGGGGGTCATCGCTACTATATTTTATTCATTGATGATTTTTCCCGGTACACCTGGTTATATTTTATGCGCTCTCGCAGTGAGGTCCTCTCTATTTATCAGCGTTTTGTGGCCATGGTACACACTCAGTATTCCACGCCTATTCGTGTTTTTCGTGCTGATTCTGCAGGTGAGTACATCTCCCAGCATCTGCGTGGTGTTCTTGCTGAGCAGGGCACCCTTGCTCAGTTCTCGTGTCCCGGCGCCCATGCTCAAAATGGTGTCGCCGAGCGTAAGCATCGTCATATTCTTGAGACTACCCGTGCCATGATGATTGCTTCCTCCCTTCCGCCGCATTTCTGGGCTGAGACTGTTGCTACGGCGACTCATCTCATTAACATTCAGCCTTCTGCTGCCATTCAGGGTGGTATTCCTCTCGAGCGTCTCTCTGGTAGTTCTACAGACTACTCGACTCTTCGTTTATTTGGTTGTGTTTGCTATATCCTTCTCCCTCCTCGCGAACGCACCAAACTGACTGCTCAGTCGGTTGAGTGTGTTTATCTCGGATACAGTGATGAGCATAAGGGCTATCGTTGTTGGGATCCCGTTGGTCGTAGGCTGCGCATCTCTCGTGATGTCACGTTTGATGAGACGCGTCCCTTCTATCCTTGCCCCACCTCGGGTACCTACCCGGTGGGTGATATATCATTTCTTCTTTTTCCGCCTCCCACTATCCCCTCGTCCTCGGCGTCTTCTTCGACCGCGGCGCCCCCTTCGACTTCAGCGCCACCTTCGATCTCGGCGCCACCTTCTACCTCGGCGCCGTCCTCTCCTAGTACTCCTCCGTCTAGTTCCCCTAGTTCTCCTCGTTCTCCGGTTTCGGATTCTTCCTCTCCTGTTTCTTCTTCCTCTTCTTCTGATGAGTCGTTTTCTGCCGATGAGCCTTCCTCTTCACGACCTGTTCGTCTGCGACGTGCTCCAGACCGTTACTCTCCTAGTCAGTATGGTCTCTCTATTACCTCCGAGCCGACTTCTTATAGGGATGCCGAGCGTCATCCGCACTGGCAGCTTGCCATGGCCGAGGAGATTGCTGCGCTAGAGCGCACTGGCACCTGGGAGCTTGTTTCTCCTCCTCCCGGTGTTCGTCCTATCACGTGTAAGTGGGTCTATAAAATTAAGACCCGCTCTGATGGATCTCTTGAGCGATATAAAGCTCGTCTTGTAGCTCGTGGTTTCCAGCAGGAGCACGGCCGTGACTACGATGAGACCTTTGCACCCGTGGCTCATATGACCACTGTGCGCACTCTTCTTGCTGTTGCCTCTGTTCGCCGTTGGTCCGTGTCTCAGCTTGATGTGCAGAATGCATTCCTTAATGGCGAGTTACGTGAGGAGGTTTACATGCAGCCTCCTCCTGGGTATTATGTTCCTGATGGGATGGTTTGTCGTCTTCGGCGTTCTCTCTATGGGCTGAAACAGGCCCCTCGAGCTTGGTTTGAGCGTTTCGCCTCTGTGGTGACCGCCGCCGGCTTCTCTCCTAGCGCACATGATGCTGCACTTTTTATCCACACTTCTTCTCGTGGTCGCACTCTTCTCCTTCTCTATGTTGATGACATGATCATCACTGGAGATGACCCTGAGTATATCGCCTTTGTTAAGACTCGTCTTCGTGATCAGTTTCTTATGACTGATCTTGGTCCTCTTCGATACTTCCTTGGGATTGAGATTTCTTCTACTTTTGATGGTTTTTCCATCTCACAGGAAAGGTATATTCAGGACCTTCTTGCTCGTGCTGCTCTTGGGGATGAGCGCACTGTTGAGACTCCTATGGAGCTTAATGTTAAGCTCCGTCCTACTGATGGTGAGCCCCTTTCTGATCCGACGCGCTATCGTCATCTCGTTGGGAGTCTTGTCTATCTCGCCGGCACTCGTCCGGATATTTCCTATCCTGTTCATATTCTGAGTCAGTTTGTCTCAGCTCCTACCACGGTTCACTACGGTCATCTTCTTCGTGTTCTTCGTTACCTTCGTGGTACGAGTACTCGTCGTCTTTTCTTCCCTAGCTCCAGTTCTCTCCAGCTCCAGTGCTACTCGGACGCTACGTGGGCGAGTGATCCCACGGATCGTTCGTCTCTTTCTGCTTACTGTGTTTTTCTTGGTGGTTCGCTGGTTGCTTGGAAGACGAAGAAACAGAAAGCAGTTTCTCGCTCGAGTGTTGAGGCTGAGCTGCGCGCTATGGCCTCGTTGATTGCGGAGGTGACCTGGTTACGGTGGTTACTTGCAAATTTTGGGATCTCTGTTACGACACCCACTCCACTTTTGTCTGACAGTACAGGTGCTATCAGTATTGCACGTGATCCGGTCAAGCATGAGCTGACCAAGCATATTGGTGTTGATGCTTTCTACACACGTGCAAATGTGCAGGATCGGGTTGTTACCCTCCATTATGTGCCTTCAGAGTTGCAAATAGCGGATTTCTTCACCAAGGCACAGACTAGAGCGCAGCATGTTTTCTTTCTCTCAAAACACAGTGTTGTTGACCCAACATGAGTTTGAGGGGGGTGTTAGAAGTATAATAGTCTAATTGTAGTCTAATTGTAACTCCCCGGGGTTTCCTGCATATTCACACATGTACATGTCCTTTATATTGTGGCCTTTGACCTCCTGAAATACAACAAGTCTATTCCTAACGGTGGCATCAATTTTTAGGATCATAATATCTGTGGCCATGGCAGATCACGTGGATATGCTTTTGTCTTGTGCTTGCATTTGCCACGTCCACGGACTCGAGGTCTAAAAGAGAACATCCACGTCCTTGTGTTCACCACCATCAGATCACATGGGCCTGATTTAAGTTCTGTACACCTCACATCGGTAGTCATAACTTCTAGAGCGATGCATCACATACCCGGTAAGAAGATCATGTTGTCAAAAAAAAAAAAAAGATCATGTTGTTGTTTTGCAAGTTGATGACAAGCACGTCCACCACGACGACCCTCACCGCCACCTCGTCCTTGGATCAAATCCCAGGACTCGTGCCCACGTGGGGTCATCGCGCCTCATCCTCACCACGAGCGGGATCAAGTGGTAGCTCACCAAGTCCGGGCTACAGTGCCGCCTCCACCCATTGTTATTTGAGTTCGGAGCTAGGGCTCTACACGTGAGGGTGCGAGTGAGACCGCATATTATACGTGGGACACCCACTTAAGACCACATATTATTTCTTGGGATATGTGGGGTTAGTGGAATGCCCACATAATAAGTAAAATTGTTGTGATCCAATTGTTATTAGAGGCTTTCTCGCTCAACTGCTACTGCCGCCAACATGCTATTGACTTCTTTTTCTTGAGTTCAATCGATCTGTTAAGCTAGCTCTGTTAAGCTAGCTCTGTAACGCAAGAGGACGACTGACAACAGTGTGCAGAGCTAGCTCTTAAATGCTTCCTGACTAAATCGATTATTTGCGGGCTCCCGGCCGTCAGTACCGTGCTCGTGCCGCCCGTCGTGCTAGCTGTTGTGCGCTCGACGACCCTCGCGCAGCAGCGCTCGTCGGCCGCCGACCGTGCTAGCTGTTGCGGCTCACGGATCCGGTAAGGTAGTAGATGAATGGGAGAAAGTCAGAGCTCCGTCCCCCGGAGCCGGAGAACGAGGTGTTGCCATCGTGGAGCTAGTCGGCGGCTCCCCTGTTCGCTTCCAAATCACGACCTGGAAGGAGATCGTGGGATCGATGTAGCCGGGACCCAGCTAACATTGGGATGAGTCTCGGCAAGATCCGAACGGCGCCACCTAAGTTAGCGGTGGGCGTGAAGGAGGTGGGTTGGGGATCGAAGAGACAGGTTGGGAGACTGGAAAAAACATTTCACTTACCGATGGCAGTGGTGGGTAAATATCACAAACCGGTAAGGGCAAAGTTGTCAAAAAAAAGGTCAACGAAAATTTAGGCAGAAACCTTCCTACTTTTATTATTAGATATAGATTACTAAACGACTCAGAACAGAGTTAGTCTTCGCCAGTTGAGACAAACTCTCATGTGGTCAACTTTTGAATCTGTTGGAACTGTTTCACGACAAATCGATACTTCTCAATGTCTATTCTGTCATAAAATTTCATATTCTATTAACATCCGAGATGCCATCAAGAAGATCTACCAAGTCATTACCTGCTAATCGTACATGGATTTTATTTCGGATCATAAATGACTCATAGCCATTTCTCAGACTTAGGTCTATCATCTCTTGTTCGTAGTTCATAGGTCTGTCATATTCCATTAATATGACCTTCATAACAAGATTGTCGTAACACATAGTGTGGAACACAAAATCGTACGCCTACGTTCTTAGTATGAGCTCAGAACATCATGATCTTGTATCATCAGCCTTTTCAAACTGTGGAGCATGACATCGAAAACACTTTCGGTTGCACCACTCTGATGTCTGGAGAGTAAGTTCACCAACTTCGTCTTGCTCTACTTTCTTTCTAACTTATACCCTTGGACAAGAAATTATTTCTTTCGCAAGGTATATCCCGACAACAATTTTGCCTATGTCGTGAGACATGTACCCAACTAACTCTTTAGGTACGGTACACTACAAAGATTAATCCATTTTAGGTTTGATAACATCGAAACACTAAATTGCTGAAACGACAATCTAGGCTGAAAGCCATGCCATCACTCGTATGGTATTGTATCCATGGATTCAAATGGTTTCCCTATTATCTAACGTGAATGTTGCATTTCTACCATATAACTCTAATGATCACAATAATTCGGTAAGAGATTTATTTACCACACACTATCTGATAGGGTGCAATTACGACGTCCAAACATACCATAACATTATGGCGTTCGATGCAACGTAATTTGTGGAACTCTTCTCACAAGTCTTCCAATGATATGCCAACATTATAACTCAAATCTTCATTTCCTCGATCTGTATCGCAGGAACTTGATTTTCTTGTTAAGTTTATTTCCTACTTCATTCTGAACTTGTTTGATCGAATCAAAATTTCCAGTCCAATATTCCCCGAGTGGATATCCATATATCTACTCGAATGTTCATGAAGTCTATGAAATAAATAATTCCACTACACGTTAAAGTACTTCATTGATTCACATACATCCATATGCACGATTCTCAACAAGCTATACTCAAAACGTTCAGTGAAGTTCACGAAATAAAGGTCTACACTACCCGTCAATTACTTCATTGAACCACATACATCCATATGCATGACTATCAATAAGTTATATGCCCGTTTTCCGAAAACGGTGTCTTAGTTATTTTGCAAGTGTCAAAAGATCAAATCTAAGGACTTGTAGATCCATCCGGTATGGAGCTAATGTATTGACTATAACATTGACATGAATTAAACGGTAGTGCCACACATATGTGGTGTCTTTATTAAGTTTGTATCCTTTGGCATTAATATTATGAATGTGGGAGCTTCTACCATCTAAATTCAAATCAGCATATGATCATTACTTCATAAATATAGGACAACGAATTTGTCACTAACATATATGAACAAGTGTCTCGCTAGAGGAGACACACTTATAACGATCATACTAACAGGCGATCATAAAGAATTTATTCAAGTGGTAGATCTAGAGGGAGAGTGTCTATGGCCATCACAACAACTTGTCTGCCATTATCAACACGCAATGTCGCCTCATCCTTTCAAGCTACTCAAGCAGTAAACCTGGTTTTCATAAAACATGACTAGTTCAAAAACTTAGTCACTACTGCGAGTACTTGCTTAGCTAAAACATTCATAACATGTATATCATATATACACCATCATCATCGATGACTTCCGGTGATCTGTTTCATCTTCTTGATACTTCCAACGTACTCAAGAACCAGGAAGGTGAACGATTCCCCTTGCATGACATAGTCTATGACAGAGGATTTGCACTTGGCAACGACGTCTGTCATCCAGTGAGCGAGCTGAGCGAGGCGTCTCAATGTTCATCAGGTATGAACATATGTCATCAAGTATGACTGCCACGTGCTCCTTCAATGTATGTATTCTCTTCCACCTTGGTTGAGAAGATAATCAGTCAACGTACTTATAAACTTAATCAATCCAACTTTAGGGGTACCCCGAGTTTAGCGACCATCTCATATGTTCGCGATCTAACAACTCGTACTCACCGTTGGTTCTCTATGGCAGAGATCATAGCATACACTGGACTATGATGATATCATCCGCACAAAATCTGATAATCCAAATTATCTTTTGTTAGCGGAATCTCCGGGTTTATCTCCTAGCGGGTATTGTAACACAAAGAGCTAACGGTTTAAACAAGGATTATCCTCAAGCTAAAGTATAAAACTATGAAGTTTGGACCCAACCTTTTAAGTTTCTCAATCGCAGGAATGCGCCTAATTTGAAAAGATGCTATCACAATGGTTAATATCTACAAAGGTTTTGCAAAACAGACTTTGTTCATTATATTTTAAGTTCTAGTATTTTATAAAATAACTATCCGAACTCCCACTCAAACGAACACCCCTCCTGGTCGTTTAAGTGATTACACGACCCCCATCCATTGCACCACCCCTCATCGTCAGAGCCGGCGGCACAACTTCAAGAGTAGACAACTGTCCGTCACACCAATTTTGTGACTCGTGCTCGACCTTTCGGGCTCCGTGTTCCGAGGCCATATCCGCATATGCTAGGCTCGCCACTATAACCTCCACGCTGACGCTTGTGCAACATGGCTTACACCCACCGTATGCGAACGACGATATGTCTGACACCCGATCGTCACGACCTGCCTCATAACGTAGAACTTTCTTGGTGGTGCTCGTTGGAGGAAGAACACTAGTGGTATTTTTGAAGGGATCATCTTATATAATTACCGCCGCGTAACTAATATATACTAATATATATAATCATACAATATAAGATGCACACAAAACAGCAAATGTAATGCAATGTGATATACTCCATTGCGCCATGGTCTTCTTGGCGCCCGCAGTTTATAAACAATTTATCAAACCTACCTTGACCATATCACATAGCCCCTGCAAAATAAAGTTAGACGCTTCTACTTTATCTTTTGCATATTTTACGTGGCTTGGGGCTGTCGTAAATAGAACTGCTTCATACCTACGAACCTTATGACCACAACAACGATCCAAGAATTGCATATTTAAGCATCCCTTTCGGGCCCTCCATTGAAAATGCAAAGCCAACTAAAGAGAGAGAGACAGACAGACACCCGCCAGCCATAGATACGGTACAAGCCATATGTCAGTAGTGGAACCAGTCACACGTAAGCGTACACGTAAAGTCGGTCCGGGCCGCTTCATCAACTCGATGACGCTGGAATCACAAGTGCACGCTAGAGGGTAGCAAATAACAGGAACGGTGCACGCATGCAGAACACGGGTTCTAACAGCGTACAACTATATCTACGATAAATCGGCTCTGATACCACTATAGGGGATCATGTGCAGAAAACAAAAAAATTCCTAGCAACGATATCCTTAAACTAGCCAAGATCTACACTATGCAGATATAGAAATACAGCGGAGATCGGAATATATACCCTCGTAGACCGAATAGCGGGGATTACGCTCCCGCACAAGCGTTGACGACGAAGACGACGTAGCCGACCTCTAGGTCACGAAGAACTCGGCGCGACAAAGACGACGAAGATGACCTCGAGGTCGGGTGGAGGAAGTAGGCCTCCGAGCACCGCTAGCGCAGCACCTCGTAGGGAGTTACACACATACGGTGGAGACCACAGCCTCCGAAGCTCCAGTCCAGGACGAGCAGCGGAAGACTTGGACCGGAACACCCGCAGCGCGGCAGCGGGCTATGGTGGAAGAGATCCCCCTCTCAACTCAGCGCAACTCGGACAAAGTGAATCACGAGATCGAGAGAGAATTGGGGAATTAATTGGTGAATTAAAAAGGCCAGGGGTGCCCCTTCTTATATAGTCTCCCGGGGGGAGCCAACCTTGCCAGTCGGGTGGTGTGGGACTATCCCACACCAGCCACGACCCTTGAAGGGTGCGTCGGCCCTAGGTGGGCCCCTTGTGGCCCACCTAGGCCGGCCGAACCAGCCCTCATCCCATGGGGGGAAGCTTCCGCCCTCATGGGCCTTCTTTCCACTAGAAGGCCCATTTAGGAAAATCTGCTTTTAAAAATTCGAAAATAAATATATAAAATCATATTTAAACATTAATTACACTAATTAATATCAAACATATTTTATATAATTTATTCTAGCTCCGAAAACTATTATGTCGCTGCCCGATCTCCATCGGACCATTCTCAGGACGTTCCCGGTGATCTATTTCCTTTCCGGTTGTCTTGTCGAAACCCCTTAAGTGTGTTACCCTAGCGGTTTGATATAATAACAGACATGATCGAGACTCCTTTCCGATGAATGAATAACTCGTAGGCCTGGACGCCATGAATTAATCCCTGTGATATAACGAATGACTTTCATCTATCAAACCTGGACGTCTAGTCTTAAACCCTTTGTCATGGCGATACTTAGCGTGTATGAGCATCATTCTGAGATATCTCCATACCTAGCATGATCTCGTTAACGACATCGCTATCTTCTACTCGTCTATGATATTATTGAAGGAGATATGCCCTAGAGGCAAATAAATAAGTAGTATTTATTGCATTATCTCATAAGTTTATAATAGGTTTGTGTATTATGCTAAAACTGTATTAATCGGAATTATTAATACACGTGTGATACATAGAAAACCAGGTCCCTAGCAAGCCTCTATATGAGCTAGTCCATTGGGCAACAGTTGATCGAGATTCCCGATCAAGGACAATGACGTCGCTTGACAATGGGGTCATCTTGTTAGTTGAATAAGGTGATGGACATACGCAAAGTATTGCAATAAGATCGTATTACGATGTTTGTCATTTGCAAATAAGTATATGGTAGCTTATTCCTTAGACCGTGAGACCGTACTTATTGATGCTTCGTAGGGGTGCTTTGGGAGCATCAAACGTTGTGTCTTATATAGCATGACAATAACGGTGTCCATCTTGGGTATTCCGAAAGAGCATCGAGACGTAAGGATCAAGAGCGGGATTTGTTCATTCTTGTAATGGAAAGATACTCTGGGCCCACTCGGTGATATTGCATCTATATAGCTGCGCAGCTTATGACTAGGTCATGGAGATGTAATATCGCAGACGAGTTAATAACCTTCGTCGGTAACGAGATACAACAAAGACATCGGTGTGTCTACGATCATATCTCGGACAAGGTAGTATCGCAGAGACAAAGGGAATGAATATCATATTTATGGTTCAACGACGATATTCGTAGAATGCACAGGGGTCGTCATATACTTCCAGGTATCCCTGACGGTCATTGGTGAGCGGAGTCTCTCGACCATGTCTGGAGTGTTCTCGAACCGTAGCGTAACAAACTTAAGGTCTTAGCGACACCAGGAGATAGGTTCTGGAATATTATAGGAATTTGTTGGAGAGAAAGAAATGATGCGGAAAGAGTTCCGGTGGTCCAGAAGTAGTTCCGGGGAGGTATGGAATGGTTCCAGGAATGTCCGAAAGTTGTTCGGGTGGTTCCGAAATTATTTCGGAGTCATGGGATATTGAATTATATATAAATATATTAATTATGAATTAATGGGACTTTTATATTAATTTAATATTAATTAAATAAAGGAAAAAGGGGGCTCCCACCTACATGGGCCCTAAGAGGGCCCAAGAAGGGGGAGCCGCACCCCACAAGGAAGGGGAGGCTTGGGCCTCCTAGTCCGAGTTGGACTAGGAGTGGGACAAGCCCAAGGGGGTTCGGCCGAACCCCCCCTCCCCTCTCCTCCTTTAGTCCCACATGGGGGAGCCAGGGGGTTTGCACACCCCCTTCCCCTTTATATACCAAGGCATATTAATTGGATTAATTCATTGGAAAATACAATTAATTGTATTGCAGGCCGGCTGAGCTGTTTCTCCGCCCGTTTTGCCCCCTCTCTCCACCTAAGCTATACCGCTGGGCACCGTTGCCCTGCGGGATTCCAGATAAGATCTACCCCTGCGATTTCAGCCGGATCTGAATGACCGTGGGTTGTCGCTAAGCTCCGTATGTTTGTGAGTGCTCGGAGGTAACTCTTTTTGAGGAGCCTGGGCGACGTCGTCTCGCCCCTGCAGCCGCCGCGCCGCCTCCCTCTCTGCCGCCGGCGCACCCCCCTGGTGCTGGCGCCCCACCTTCTTCCGCCCGACGCCCGTCGACGCAGATCATCGTCGACACCCCGGCGTAATCGTCTTCGTCATCGCGGCAAGTTCTCCACGACCTCGAGGTCGGCTACGTACGACTTCATCGTCAACGCTTGTGCGGGAGCGTAATCCCCGCTATCGGTCTACATGGAGGTAATGTAACCCGTTCCGCCACCGTTATCACATGTACTAGATAGATAGATCCTGGCTAGTTAGGGTTTCGTTCGCTAGAAAAATTATTGTTTTCTGCACCGTAACCCCTTCAGTGGTATCAGAGCCGATCTATGCGTAGTACTGCTGGTACGGTTAGAACTCATGTTGAATTAGGGCGTCTTTCTTATATTTGCTACCCTCTAGCGTGCACTTGCGATGCCTTCGGTATTGAGTTGATGAAGCGGCCCGGACCGACTTTACGCGTACGCTTACGCGAGACTGGTTCCACTACTGACATACGGCTTGCACCGTATCTGTGGCTGGCGGGTGTCTGTTTCTCTCTCTCTAGTCGGCAAAGCATTTTCAATGGAGGGCCCGAAAGGGATGCTTAAACATGCAATTATACGATCGACGTAGTGGTACAAAGTTCGTAGGTAGGGAAGCGATTCTCTTACGAATAAGCCTATTTGCCACGTAAAACCTGCAAAACTAAATAAAGCTAGAGGCGTCTAACTTTGTTTTGCAGAGGCGTTATTTTATGTGACATGGTTACGGTAAGTTTTGATATTACTCGTACTGTCGGAGGCAATGGAGGGCTCTGTAGACTCGGAGCCATGCCGGGGCGCCGGGGTCCAGGCACATGGCGCCATGAAGGTCCAGGCGCATCGACCATGTCACATCGCACTTCATTGCATCATTATTGTGTGTTGTTGTGTGTGCATCCTATTGATTGCTTATATGCTAGATATACAACGGTAGCATCATAAATAGGATGATCCCTAACAAATACCAAAATTGTGTTCTCCCTCGTTGCGCACCACCAAGAAAGTTCTATGTTATGAGGCAGGCCGTGATGATCGGGTGTCACACATCTCGTCGTTCGCATACAGTGGGTGTAAGCCACGTTGCACGCGCAGGGTCTTCGAGGTTTGATTAGCGACCCTGGCATATCCAGAAATATGGCCTCGGAACACGAAGATCGAAAGATCGAGCACGAGTCATAGAGTTGTTGTGATCGACATTTTATGTCCACCTTTGAAGCTATGCTGCCGGCCGTGATGATCGGGGGTGGTGTGGTGGATGAGGGTCGTGTAATCGCCATTATTATTTTAGGGATAATAATCTTGGTGTGGTGTGTTTTAGATAATGAGATTATAGAACTAAAACTCACCTATATATTATAAACTTTACCTTACCTCTTTTACGATCACATCTGGAGACTACGGAACTACACTTCGGTTGCTTCCTCAAGAGCTCGGATTCTACCTTAGAAGCCGACGGGTCCAACTTCATCAGCTGGTACATTGGTTTTAGAAACATTCTCCAAACACAACAACATTCTATATGTTCTCGATGAACCGTTAGGAGAAGGACCAGGAGATTCTGCTAGCGAGGAGGAGGAAGATGATTTCCGTAGGCGTCGAGACATATTCATTGAAGTGGAGATCACCATGACCATTTGCCTGGCACCCGAGTTGAAAGAGTTGTTTCGACGCAAGGAGCCAAGCGTCATGATTGATGTGATAAAGACACACTTCGGGGATGAATTAAAGTGTGAGCAATTTAGGCAGCTTAGAATGTTCCAGAACATTCACATGGAGGAGCATACCTGTCTGAAGACACATTTGAAGAGATTGTATGACATCTACTTCCAGCTGACGATGGTCTTCGATTACTGGATGGCAGATTCTTGTGCCATTCGGACTGTCCTGATATCTCTACCTCCTAGCTATGAGAAGCATGTGCGCAAGTACATTTTGAAGGCCGATGATATGAACTTCTACAAGTTTGTGTCTGAATTCAAATCTCTGAAGGTTGATTCCATCGAAGGAGAGATCTTTGATGCTACAGGTATATATTTGATATATACAGAATTATGAATTCGCCTCTTGGTATATGATGAAGTATTTGATACTTGTTCTATTTGTGAAACAGGTCCTAATTATAACATATATGCGGCGTAGTTTGATGTGACCTGGCGCTGAAGCTGGTGATCAAGGAGTTGATGGCCATTTGGTGTTCACGTCCTCAAGTTATCATAGTTATCATTAATAGTTTTTGATAAGATCTTTTGTAATAGTGAGCGAGTGTGTGTGTCTTGATTGTTGCAAGACAAAGTTATTCATGTAATAAGACAAGTTCAGTTGTTTTATGTTATGGAACAAGTCAGTTGTTTTATATTATGATTAAAGGTTCCACATCTCAGTTACATTGATTGTATGATAAGTATTCATAATTGTAGAAATGATAAAATAGCGTGTCCTATGAATAAGAGTTCTACTACTAGAACAAACACCGTCGAGTTTAGTCATGAAAGCAATGAAAGAAGTAATGGATGTTTTTGGTCCATTTAAGCATTTCGAGTGCCGAGTTGATTAAGCTTGAAATCAAGTATTGAAGTTGCAATACCAGAGGAAATTAATTGAGTGTCATTTTTAATGATTAATTAATGGTGTTTATTGCTTGATCCGAATTCTCCTATGATTTTGGTAAATAGGAGTATTTGCCCGACAAATCATAAGTCTGAAATTAATTTGATAAGAGATCAAATGGGGTTTTTCAGAGGAAAGAATGGTGAATGTTATATTCACAAGATTCGATCAAAGGACAATATTTTTGAATTATGGTTTCAACACAAAAGACTTGTGGAAATTTGTTTCACAAAATTATAATGTCATATATGGTGATATGTGGGGAATTATAATCATGCTCTATTTTAAATAAAGTGTGGTCTGTCAGAATCAGTCTTAGAATCTCCTACTATGTTCGAAACATTATAATCGATGTCCACTTTAGAAAATAGATGTTTTTCTCAACAAGAATTCATGAGATCGACAGTAGTGTCGACATGAATATGATTACACGATAATTCGGTATATACATGAATAGTTCTTTGTAGGATACTCGCATTGAATGGGAGTGTATTCCAAAACCAAATAGAAACAAAACTTAGTTTGTTGTCTATGTAATTCCGAGGAAAATATGATTTTTCGAATTATGGTTTATGGATTGGAATTAGAAGCTTGAAATAAAGTGTCAGACCTATGTTGGAAGGTGTTCAAAAGAGTATATGTCTGCTAATGAAAATTTGGTGATTAAGAGTGAGGGAGACTAGAAAATTGTTTTCCGCTTGCAATCCTCTTCATAAAGATCATAATATTTTCATGAAAGAAACTTCTAAATAAAGTGCTGTTATATTTGATATTGCTGTCAGGTCACAGCACTGTATTAAGTGTTTCAGATCTTGTTGACAGATCAAGGTGCACTATATGAATACAAAGAAAGTTGAGAAAATATCAGAGTACGAACAAAGGCTTTTTGAGCCTGGAAATCCAAGTTGCATTTGAAAGGATTAAGAGAGTAATTGTTGCTGCAATTCTTATTAGAGGAATAAGATTGTTTAATCGTCATATAAGGTGTTATATGAGAAATGTGACTATAAGAAAGACGCGGTAGCATGTCTTGTCAAGAAATGTGTCTTGGAGAAGATCAAATTTGTTGACTACATTTGTGTATACATGCTTGAAGTCTGAGGGATTTGTATTAATGTAATACTGTATTTTGTATTAAATTCGAATTGATAGTAGATCAATGATTTTGGTTTGACCAAAATGTCGATTTGAGTGGGAGTCGTAGTTAGTTCACTCAGGAGAAATATGTGAAGAACATATTTTTGAGTGGGAGCTTAGGAACTCAAATATGTGGATAACATGTTTTTGAGTGGGAGCTCGTGTTCTCAAATATGTGGAAACATGTTTTGAGAGGGAGTCGAATTCATTTTGTGTATTTAACACATTGTGAGATTGTACCAATAGAATAGGATGAAGCTGTGAAACTATTTGAAAGTTAGTGTCTATTTTGAAATAGAACGGGAATTTTAAATAGTTAGTCGAGTTGTTTTGGATTATATCTGAGGAGTCAGAATAGAATCAAAAGGATGGTACTTTGGAATCCAATTGATCATTAAGAGTAATGATGCATGAAAGTAATAGTTGTATGACATGTGGGTCTATTATGTAATATTAGACATCATACAGAAACCATATTATCTGCTTGATGAAATATAACCGATGTTCTTGGAAGAAGAGCAGTTATGAAAGTAAATTTAGAATTTACTGGAAGTAGAGGTGTGTTAGTTGTTGGATTGACATTAGAATGTCAAGTTTTCTGCATTGGTGTGAAAGTATGTAGATATCGCGAGCTTGTAATTGTTACAAGGGGCTCTCTATGGCTGAGTGTGTTTTTCGAGGGCAGTTATCTGGTTAGTCTAATCAGAGTAAGCGCTGGGAAACAGAAGTCTCACTTAGTTACGGTATTTGCATATATGTTGTTGGACAACGTGGTGATATCAAGCAAGTTGATATCAGTGAATCGCAAGAGCATGTACAATCATGGATTGTGCAGTAACACTCTTCCACAAGCAAGCATTATCAAATGATTCTTATTTGATAAGGGATTCTGATAAAGTAAAATGCAGCTAGTTTATTTGTACTCTAGTGCAAGTGGGAGACTGAAGGAGATATGCCCTAGAGGAAAATAAATAAGTAGTATTTATTGCATTATCTCATAAGTTTATAATAGGTTTGTGTATTATGCTAGAACTGTATTAATCGGAATTATTAATACACGTGTGATACATAGACAACCAGGTCCCTAGCAAGCCTCTATATGAGCTGGTCCATTGGGCAACAGTTGATCGAGATTCCCGATCAAGGACAATGACGTCGGTTGACAATGTGGTCATCTTGTTAGTTGAATAAGGTGATGGACATACGCAAAGTATTGCAATAAGATCGTATTACGATGTTTGTCATTTGCAATAGATAAGAATATGGTAGCTTATTCCTTAGACCGTGAGACCGTACTTATTGATGCTTCGTAGGGGTGCTTTGAGAGCATCAAACGTTGTGTCTTATATAGCATGACAATAACGGTGTCCATCTTGGGTATTCCGAAAGAGCATCGAGATGTAAGGATCAAGAGCGGGATTTGTTCATTCTTGTAATGGAAAGATACTCTGGGCCCACTCGGTGATATTGCATCTATATAGCTGCGCAGCTTATGACTAGGTCATGGAGATGTAATATCGCAGACGAGTTAATAACCTTCATCGGTAACGAGATACAACAAAGACATCGGTGTGTCTACGATCATATCTCAGACAAGTTAGTATCACAGAGACAAAGGAAATGAATATCATATTTATGGTTCAACGACGATATTCGTAGAATGCACAGGGGTCGTCATATACTTCCAGGTATCCCTGACGGTCATTGGTGAGCGTAGTGTCTCGACCATGTCTAGAGTGTTCTCGAACCGTAGCGTAACAAACTTAAGGTCTTAGCGACACCAGGAGATAGGTTCTGGAATATTATAGGAATTTGTTGGAGAGAGAGAAATGATCCGGAAAGAGTTCCGGTGGTCCGGAAGGAGTTCCGGGGAGGTATGGAATGGTTCCAGGAATGTCCGAAAGTTGTTCGGGTGGTTCCGAAATAGTTTCGGAGTCATGGGATATTGAATTATATATAAATATATTAATTATGAATTAATGGGATTTTTATATTAATTTAATATTAATTAAATAAAGGAAAAAGGGGGCTCCCACCTACATGGGCCCTAAGACGGCCCAAGAAGGGGGAGCCGCACCCCACAAGGAAGGGGAGGCTTGGGCCTCCTAATCCGAGTTGGACTAGGAGTGGGACAAGCCCAAGGGGGGTTCGGCCGAACCCCCCCCCCCCCTCCCCTCTCCTCCTTTAGTCCCACATGGGGGAGCCAGGGGGTTTGCACACCCCCTTCCCCCTTTATATACCAAGGCATATTAATTGGATTAATTCATTGGAAAATACAATTAATTGTATTGCAGGCCGACCGAGCTGTTTCTCCGCCCGTTTTGCCCCCTCTCTCTGAAGGGGTTACGGTGCAGAAAACAATAATTTTCTAGCGAGCGAAACCCTAACTAGCCAGGATCTATCTATCTAGTACATGCGATAACGGTGGCGGAACGGGTTACATTACCTCCATGTAGACCGATAGCGGGGATTACGCTCCCGCACAAGCGTTGACGATGAAGTCGTACGTAGCCGACCTCGAGGTCGCGGAGAACTTGCCGCGATGTCGGTGTCGATGACGCCGGGGTGTCGACAATGATCTGCGTCGACGGGCGTCGGGCGGAAGAAGGCAGAGCGCCAGCACCGGGGCTGGTGCGCCGACAGCAGAGGGGGGAGAGGCGCGGCGGCTGCAGGGGGCGAGACGACGTCGCCCAAGCTCCTCAATAGAGTACCTCCGAGCACTCGCAAACATACGGAGCCTAGCGACAACTCCCGGTCATTCAGATCCAGCTGAAATCGCAGGAGTAGATCTTATCTGGAATCCCGCAGAGCAACGGCGCTCTGCGGTATGGCTTAGGTGGAGAGAGACCCCCTTCCTCAGCTCGGCGCGGCTCCAACTTGGGAACCACGAGATCGAGAGAGAAATTGGGAATTAATTGAATTTCCTGTGAATTAAATCAATTAATATGCCTTGCTATATAAAGGGGGAAGGGGGTGTGCAAACCCCTTGGCTCCCCCATGTGGGACTAAACAAAGGACATGGGAGGGGGGGGGGGGTTCGGCCCCCACATGGGCTGGCCGAACCAGCCAATGGGGCCCACCCCCCTTTGAGGTGCGGCTCCCCCTCTTGGGCCCTCTTAGGGCCCATATAGGTGGGAGCCCCCTTTTTCCTTTATTTAATTAATATTAAATTATTATAAAAATCCCATTAATTCATAATTAATATATTTATATATAATTCAATATCCCGTGACTCCGATAACTCTTTCGGACCACCCGAACAACTTTCGGACATTCCTGGAACCATTCCAGCCCTCTCCGGAACTCCTTCCGGACCACCGGAACTCTTTCCGGATCATTTCTCTCTCTCCAACAAAAACCTATAAAATTCCAGAACCTATCTCCTAGCGTCGCTAAGACCTTAAGTTTGTTACGCTACGGTTCGGGAACACTCCAGACATGGTCAAGACACTCCGCTCACCAATGATCGTCAGGGATACCTGGAAATATATGACGACCCCTGTGCATTCCACGAATATCGTCGTTGAACCATAAGTATGATATTCATTCCCTTTGTCTCTGCGATACTACCTTGTCCGAGATATGATCGTAGACACACCGATGCCTTTGCTGTATCTCGTTACCGACGAAGGTTATTAACTCGTCTGTGATATTACATCTCCATGACCTAGTCATAAGCTGCAGCTATATAGATGCAATATCACCGAGTGGGCCCAGAGTATCTTTCCATTACAAGAATGAACAAATCCCGCTCTTGATCCTTACGTCTCGATGCTCTTTCGGAATACCCAAGATGGACACCGTTATTGTCATGCTATATAAGACACAACGTTTGATGCTCTCAAAGCACTCCTACGAAGCAACAATAAGTACGGTCTCACGGTCTAAGGAATAAGCTATCATACTCTTATCTATTGCAAATGACAAACATCGTAATACGATCTTATTGCAATACTTTGCGTATGTCCACCACCTTATTCAACTAACAAGATGACCCCATTGTCAACCGACGTCATTGTCCTTGATCGGGAATCTCGATCAACTGTTGCCCATTGGACTAGCTTATATAGAGGCTTGCTAGGGACCTGGTTGTCTATGTATCACACGTGTATTAACAATTCCGATTAATACAGTTATAGCATAATACACAAACCTATTATAAACTTATGAGATAACGCAATAAATACTACTTATTTATTTGCCTCTAGGGCATATCTCCTTCAGTCTCCCACTTGCACTAGAGTACAAATAAACTAGCTGCATTTTATTTTATCAGAATCCCTTATCAAATAAGAATCATTTGATAATGCTTGCTCTTGGAAAAGTGTTACTGCACAATCCATGATTGTACATGCTTTTGCGATTCACTGGCATCAACTTGTTTGATATCACCATGTTGTCTAACAACATATATGCAAATACCGTAACTAAGTGAGACTTCTGCTTCCCAGCGCTTACTCTGATTATACTAACCAGATAACTGCCCTGAAAAACACACTCAGCCATGCAGAGCCCCTTGTAACAATTACAAACTCGCGATATCTACATACTTTCACACCAATGTAGAAAACTTGACATTCAAATGTCAATCCCTTAACTAACGCACTTCTACTTCCAGTAAATTCCAAATTTACTTTCATAACTGTTCTTTACTCCAAGAACATCGGTTATATTTTATCGAGAAGATAATATGGTTTCTGTATGATGTCTAATATATACATAATAGACCCACATGTCATACAACCATTACCTTCATGCATCATTACTCTTAATGACCAATTGGATTCGAAAGGACCATCCTTTTGATTCTATTCTGACTCCTCAGATATAATCCAACACAACTCGACTAACTATTTAAAAATTCCCGTTCTATTTCAAAATAGACACTAACTTTTAAATAGTTTTACAACTTCATTCTATTCTATTGGTACAGTTTCACAATGTGTTAACTACACAAGATGAATTCGACTCCCACTCAAATTATGTCTCCACATATTTGATAACACGAGCTCCCACTCAAAAACATGTTATCCACATATTTAAGTTCCCAAGCTCCCACTCAAAAATATGTTCTTCACATATTTCTCCTGAGTGAACTAACTATGACTCCCACTTAAATCGACATCTCGGTTAAACCAAAATCATTGATCTACTATCAATTCGAATTTAATACAAACTACAGTATTACATTAATACAAATCCCTCAGACTTCAAGCATGTCTACATAAATGTAGTCAACAAATTTGATCTTGTCCAAGACACATTTCTCGACAAGACATGCTACCGCGTCTTTCTTATAGTCACATTTCTCATATAACATCTTATATGACGATTAAACAATCTTATTCCTCTAATAAGAATTGCAGCAACAATTACTCTCTTAATCCTTTCAAATGCAACTTTGGATTTCAAGGCTCAAAAAGCCTTTGTTCGTATTCCGATATTTTCTCAACTTTCTTTGTATTCATAAAGTGCACCTTGATCTGTCAACAAGATCTGAAATACTTAATACAGTGCTGTGACCTGACAGCAATATTAAATATAACAACACTTTATTTAGAAGTTTCTTTCATGAAAATATTATGATCTTTATGAAGAGGATTGCAAGCAGAAAACAATTTTCTAGTCTCCCTCACTCTTAATCACTAAACTTTCATTAGCAGACATATACTCTTTGGAACATCTTCCAACATAAGTCTGACACTTTATTCCAAACTTCTAATTTCAATCCATAAACCATAATTCGAAAAGTCATCTTTTCTCGGAATTACATAGACAACAAACTGAACTTTGTTTCTAATTGATTCTGGAATACACTCTCGTCCAATGCGAGCAATCTACAAAGAACTACTCATGTATATTCCGAATTATCGCATAATCATATACACGTCGACATTACTGTCGATCCTATGAACTCTTGTTAAGAAAAATATCTATTTTCTAAAGTGGACATCGACTATAATGTTTCGAACATATTAGGAGATTCTAAGACTGATTCTGACAGACCACACTTTATTTAAAATAGAGCATAATTATAATTCCCCACATATCACCATATATGACATTATAATATTGTGAAACGAATTTCCACAAGTCTTTTGTGTTGAAACCATAATTCAAAAATATTGTCCTTTGATCGAATCTTGTGAATACAATATTCATTAATCTTTCTTCTGAAAAACCCCATTTGATCTATTATCAAATTAATTTCAGACTCCATAATTTATCGGGCAAATACTCCTATTTACCAAAATCATGGAACAATTCGGATCATGCAATAACACCATTGATTTATCATTTAAAAATGACTCTCAATCAATTCCTCTAGCATTGCAACTTCAATACTGTATTTCAAACTTAATCAATTTTGGCACTCGAAATACTTAAATGGACCAAAATTATCCATTACTTCTTTCATTGCCTTTATGACTAAATTCGATGGTGTTTGCTCTTTGGACACATAATTTTATCATTCCCGCTATTATAAATGTATATCATATGCATAATGTAATTGAGATGTGATGCAAATTACTCATAACATGAAACAACTGCTTTGTTTCATAACATAAAACAACTGATGTGTTCTATATGAATCATTATGTCTTGTAACATTCAAGACACCAAACTAGATCACATTCTCACTATTACAAAATGTCTCATCAAAAACTATTGATGATAACTAATATGATATCTCGAGGGCGTGAGCACTACTGGCCATAAACTTGCCATCACTTGTGCACTGTCACGTCACCCTCCGCCACATACTTGTGATAATCAGGGACTGTTTCACAAACAGAACAATTATCAAACACTTTTCATCAAGTATGAGAAGAATACATTTATATCTTCGTATATCAAATATACCCATAGCGTCGAAGAACTCTTCTTCGATGAATCAACTTTTATAGATTTGAACTTGTTCACGAACGTGAAGAAGCTCACCGTGTCTCTATAGCATATTTACGCACATGCTATTCACAGCTCGGAGGTAAAGCACAATCTCTATTGCACTGGAGTTCGCTATCTAGAAATCGTAGATATTCGCAATCCTGAAGTAGATGTCACACAACTTCTTCAACTGAGTTTCCAGACAGGTATGCTCCCCATGTGAATGGTCCGGAACTTTCTAAGCTGTCTGAACCGCTCAAGACTCAATTCATCTTTGAAGTGACCTCTGATCGCATCAATCACGACATATGGCTCCATGTGTTGAAACAACTTTCAACTCAGGTGCTAGGCATACGCTCATGACGATCGTCACTTCCATGAACATGTCATGATGCTTACGGAACTCATCATCTTGCTCCTTGCTATCAGAATCATCTGGTCTAACTCCTAACTAATGTTCTAGCACATATAGGATGTTTGTTGTGTTTGGAGAATGTTTCTAAAACCAATGCACCAGCTGATGAAGTTGGACCCGTCGGCTTCCAAGGTAGAATCCGAGCTCTTGAAGAAGTAACCGAAGCGTAGTTCCGTAGTCTCCAGATGTGATCGCAAAAGAGGTAAGATAAGTTTATAATATATAGGTGAGTTTTAGTTCTATAATCTCATTATCAAAAACACACCACACCAAGATTATTATCCCTAAAAAATAATAATGGCGATTACACGACCCTCATCCACCACACTACCCCCGATCATCACGGCCGGCAGCACAGCTTCAAAGGTGGACATAACATGTCGATCACAACAACTCTGTGACTTGTGCTCGATCTTTCGATCTTCCCGTGTTCCGAGGCCATACCTCTGAGTATGCTAGGCTCGCCAATCAAACCTCGAAGACCTGCGCGTGCAACATGGCTTACACCCACTGTATGCGAACGACGAGATGTGTGACACCCGATCATCACGGCCTGCCTCATAACGTAGAACTTTCTTGGTGGTGCGCAACGAGGGAGAACACAATTTTGGTATTTGTTAGGGATCATCCTATTTATGATGCTACCGTTGTATATCTAGCATATAAGCAATCAATAGGATGCACACACAACAGCACACAATAATGATGCAATGAAGTGCGATGTGACATGGTCGATGCGCCTGGACCTTCATGGCGCCATGTGCCTGGCCCCCCGGCGCCCCGGCATGGCTCCGAGTCCACAGAGCCCTCCATTGCCTCCGACAGTACGAGTAATATCAAAACTTACCGTAACCATGTCACATAAAATAACGCCTCTGCAAAACAAAGTTAGACGCCTCTAGCTTTATTTAGTTTTGCAAGTTTTACGTGGCATATAGGCTTATTCGTAAGAGAATCGCTTCCCTACCTACGAACTTTGTACCACAACGTCGATCGTATAATTGCATGTTTAAGCATCCCTTTCGGGCCCTCCATTGAAAATGCTTTGCCGACTAGAGAGAGAGAAACAGACACCCGCCAGCCACAGATACGGTGCAAGCCGTATGTCAGTAGTGGAACCAGTCTCGCGTAAGCGTACGCGTAAAGTCGGTCCGGGCCGCTTCATCAACTCAATACCGAAGGCATCGCAAGTGCACGCTAGAGGGTAGCAAATATAAGAAAGACGCCCTCATTCAACATGAGTTCTAACCGTACCAGCAGTACTACGCATAGATCGGCTCTGATACCACTGAAGGGTTTACGGTGCAGAAAACAATAATTTTCTAGCGAGCGAAACCCTAACTAGCCAGGATCTATCTATCTAGTACATGCGATAACGGTGGCGGAACGGGTTACATTACCTCCATGTAGACCGATAGCGGGGATTACGCTCCCGCACAAGCGTTGACGATGAAGTCGTACGTAGCCGACCTCGAGGTCGCGGAGAACTTGCCGCGATGTCGGTGTCGATGACGCCGAGGTGTCGACGATGATCTGCGTCGACGGGCGTCGGGCGGAAGAAGGCAGAGCGCCAGCACCGGGGCTGGTGCGCCGACAGCAGAGGGGGGAGAGGCGCGGCGGCTGCAGGGGGCGAGACGACGTCGCCCAAGCTCCTCAATAGAGTAGCCTCCGAGCACTCGCAAACATACGGAGCCTAGCGACAACTCCCGGTCATTCAGATCCAGCTGAAATCGCAGGTGTAGATCTTATCTGGAATCCCGCAGAGCAACGGCGCTCTGCGGTATGGCTTAGGTGGAGAGAGACCCCCTTCCTCAGCTCGGCGCGGCTCCAACTTGGGAACCACGAGATCGAGAGAGAAATTGGGAATTAATTGAATTTCCTGTGAATTAAATCAATTAATATGCCTTGCTATATAAAGGGGGAAGGGGGTGTGCAAACCCCTTGGCTCCCCCATGTGGGACTAAACAAAGGACATGGGAGGGGGGGGGTTCGGCCCCCACATGGGCTGGCCGAACCAGCCAATGGGGTCCACCCCCCTTTGAGGTGCGGCTCCCCCTCTTGGGCCCTCTTAGGGCCCATATAGGTGGGAGCCCCCCTTTTCCTTTATTTAATTAATATTAAATTATTATAAAAATCCCATTAATTCATAATTAATATATTTATATATAATTCAATATCCCGTGACTCCGAAAACTCTTTCGGACCACCCGAACAACTTTCGGACATTCCTGGAACCATTCCAGACCTCTCCGGAACTCCTTCCGGACCACCGGAACTCTTTCCGGATCATTTCTCTCTCTCCAACAAAAACCTATAAAATTCCAGAACCTATCTCCTAGCGTCGCTAAGACCTTAAGTTTGTTACGCTACGGTTTGGGAACACTCCAGACATGGTCGAGACACTCCGCTCACCAATGATCGTCAGGGATACCTGGAAATATATGACGACCCCTGTGCATTCCACGAATATCGTCGTTGAACCATAAGTATGATATTCATTCCCTTTGTCTCTGCGATACTACCTTGTCCGAGATATGATCGTAGACACACCAATGCCTTTGCTGTATCTCGTTACCGACGAAGGTTATTAACTCGTCTGTGATATTACATCTCCATGACCTAGTCATAAGCTGCAGCTATATAGATGCAATATCACCGAGTGGGCCCAGAGTATCTTTCCATTACAAGAATGAACAAATCCCGCTCTTGATCCTTACGTCTCGATGCTCTTTCGGAATACCCAAGATGGACACCGTTATTGTCATGCTATATAAGACACAACGTTTGATGCTCTCAAAGCACTCCTACGAAGCAACAATAAGTACGGTCTCACGGTCTAAGGAATAAGCTATCATACTCTTATCTATTGCAAATGACAAACATCGTAATACGATCTTATTGCAATACTTTGCGTATGTCCACCACCTTATTCAACTAACAAGATGACCCCATTGTCAACCGACGTCATTGTCCTTGATCGGGAATCTCGATCAACTGTTGCCCAATGGACTAGCTTATATAGAGGCTTGCTAGGGACCTGGTTGTCTATGTATCACACGTGTATTAACAATTCCGATTAATACAGTTATAGCATAATACACAATCCTATTATAAACTTATGAGATAACGCAATAAATACTACTTATTTATTTGCCTCTAGGGCATATCTCCTTCACTCTCCACCTAAGCTATACCGCTGGGCACCGTTGCCCTGCGGGATTCCAGATAAGATCTACCACTGCGATTTCAGATGGATCTGAATGACCGGGGGTTGTCGCTAAGCTCCGTATGTTTGTGAGTGCTCGGAGGTAACTCTTTTTGAGGAGCCTGGGCGACGTCGTCTCGCCCCTGCAGCCGCCGCGCCGCCTCCCTCTCTGCCGCCGGCGCACCCCCCTGGTGCCGGCGCCCCACCTTCTTCCGCCCGACGCCCGTCGACGCAGATCATCGTCGACACCCCGGCGTCATCGTCTTCGTCATTGCGGCAAGTTCTCCGCGACCTCGAGGTCGGCTACGTACGACTTCATCGTCAACGCTTGTGCGGGAGCGTAATCCCCGCTATCGGTCTACATGGAGGTAATGTAACCCGTTCCGCCACCGTTATCACATGTACTAGATAGATAGATCCTGGCTAGTTAGGGTTTCGTTCGCTAGAAAAATTATAGTTTTCTGCACCGTAACCCCTTCAATTATGTCAGCTGGTGACCTAGTCACATGTTTGCAAACTCATTTGACATAATCTCACCGAGTGGGCCCTAGTGTATCTATCCGGCTATGCGGACTGTCAAATCCTGCTGTTGACCCCTCGTCTCAACTACTCCTTTCCGATACCCAAAAGTATCACCGTTATTGTCACACTAAATAAGATATGACGTTTGGTGCAATCAAAGTATCTTCCAAGAATAAAATAATAGTTGGTCTCACGGTCTTAAGGCGTAATGACTATGTCCTATAACTAGGTATGTCCATCACACCGTTACACCTAACGATATGACTTCCATTGCCGACCACTACCATGCCCTATGATCGGAAAACCTCGATCATCAATCGTGCAACGAAACTAGTCTTAGTAGAGGCTACTAGGGACCTGGTTGTTTATCTACCACACATGTATTAATGTTTTCGCTTAATACAGTTATAGCATGGTATAAAACATATAATGAACAATTGGGATACTGCCAATAAACTATGTTTATTAAGTGCCTCTAGGGCATATTCACTTCACGGGGAGAGGGTGAATTGGGGATCGGGGAGGAGAAGGGTGCATTTTGAGAGAGAGAGGGGCACAGTGAGAGAGCCTGAGAGGTGGGTCACTGTGCGGGTGTCGTGGCGCGTTATAACGCCTCCATCCAACGTTGGCGCTCCTTTCTATTTATTCGCCAGCATTAAGGTCGTTACCGCTGGCGAATAGAAATGGTGTTCGCCAGCGGTATGCTTCGGTCACAGCCGCCTCCGACCCAGTGCTACTGCTGGCGAACAGTTTATTTGTTCGCCAGCGGTACTAGTTTTCTCGCTGGCTGTGGCGGCACCATGTTCGCCAACGCTATTTTTACTGGCACACGATATTTTGTGTTCGCCAGCGGTAGCATGATGGCTATAAGCATATTCCTACTAGTGGTAGGACAGTGTGAACAACATAGTTTTTTCTATCGAAGTCCATTTTCTCATTTCCGGATGTCTGCCAATATATAGGGTGTGTTTGGTAGCCCGACTGGGCTATCTAACCTCATACATGCTGAGTCTAACCATGTGGATTAGATACGACTGTGGTTTATTTGTTGTCTTTGGTATGTTGTATTAGGTGAGCTTTGTTGAGTTGAGAACATGTTTGGTGTGCTGAGATGAGTAGAAAACTTCACACGTTTAGGTCGACGAGCCCGAGATGAGAAGAAGGGGGAGAGAGAGTGCTGGGGTAGAATGATGCTGCGTTTCACGCGGGGTGGGGGGCGTGATGGCTCGATGGGTCTCACGCGTGGGAAATTTTTGGTATGAGCTCGACAGGGTTGACGAGAGAAGATCGAACTCAACTTCCTAGGCGGGCAGGGATGAGAGGCGTTTTCACATGAGGCGGGCACTGCCCAAAAGAGTCGACCCGACTTACCAAACAACAAAACGTGTGATGAGATGAGAATATCTAGGTTGGCTCGGGCTACCAAACATGCCCATAGTGACTGTGTGTCTTAATGCCACACCGTGTGCAACACTACTGTCGAATCCTCTTATGTAAAACTAGAAATTATGCTAGATCAGAACTTTGTTGTAGAATTTAGGAAGTTTTTGGCATGCCTTACTTTATCATCCACCTTGTGTTGGCTTTGGAATCTTCTCTATCTAAATAGGAGAACCCCACTACCTGATTTTCCAGCCTCCTCATGCGTCCATGTCACCTCAATTGCTCCAACAATTTACCTAACCTCCGTTCAACGTTTGGTTTCGTTGGGTACATTGATCAGCCACACTAGCTGGTCAAACTTCAACCCATTGATGTACGGCTTGAGGCTTACAGTTACAGCCCATAACTCCGGCCCATCGGTTGCATTTGACCACATCGCTCCGTTTTCCTGTGTTGCGGCCGTATCGTCTCCTCCGCCTATTAATTAAGCTGGCAATCACATCAAAAAAAAATTAAGCTGGCAATCTCGCTCTCTTCATCTCCTGCCCGACTGCTTTCTTCTTCCCATCTTCTGTACCAAGCAAGTGCCTCTTTTAACAGGCGTCCCTTGCACCCGCACCAGCCAGCTCCATGCTTCCGCGGCTCCGCATCGACGGTCCTTTCAGTCGTCATGACTCAGCACAACATACCCTTAATAGGCGTGTCGGCCTCTACTATGACGACATCGAGTCCCTCGAGCTCTTTGACGGCCAGTGCTTGAGGTACTCGGCGCTTGGCTACTCCTTCCATGGCCTGATTGTGGGGTTTCTTTATCGACTTCTCAAGGCCCAACACTTGACGGAAGCTACAAGCAATTTTTTTCTTGGTAAGTCTCGGAGAGTGACTCCCACGAAAGAGGGATAGTCACACCCTGAAGAGATAGTTCAAAGGGGGACTGAACACGGAGCTCAAATAACCCTAGAGAGACACGACGACGGTGCTCGTCGAGTCTGAAAAGGAACAGCACGACAGAGATGGACACCAGCCCGTACCCAGGTTCACGGCCCTCAGGAGGAGGTAACACCGCTACTCCTGCTTGTTTGTATTGCACTGCAGAGATTACAGTACAATGAGCTTGCCGAGGGCTCTCTTTAGGCAGTGTGGTGCTTGAATAGGGAAGCTATGGTCTTCTTCCTCCTCGAGTTAGTTGGCTATCCTATGCTCTTCGTGATGTCTACGCACGCTTCTATTATCGTAGACAGTGTCGGGCCTCCAAGAATAGAGGTTTGTAGGACAAAAGCAAGCTTCCCTTAAGTGGATCACCCAATGTATATCGAACTCAGGGAGGCACAGGTCAAAGGAAACCCTCTCAAGCAACCCTGCAATTAAGATACGAGAAGTCTCTTGTGTCCCCAACACACCCAATACACTTGTCAGATGTATAGGTGCACTAGTTATGCGAAGAGATAGTGAAATACAAGTAATATGGATGATCATAAGAAGTAATTGCAATCTGTAATAAAAATGGCAGCACGCAAACATGTAGCAGAACTTGTTGGAAACGGTGTTTCAATGATTAGAAACAAGGCCTAGGGATCCTACTTTCACCAGTGGACATTCTCAACATTGACATCAAAGTTAAATAAATAAATACTATTCTCAAACACTATCATGTTGTATAACCAACATCCTTCATTGTGTAGGGCTACAAGAGCACCCTTAAAGTCGGAGTAAACTAACACCAACAATGTCATAAAGGGAATCACAGACGGTGCACACACTGTCACCGTTACACACGTGAATAACCCCGAAGTTCATATTAAAGTAACCTCTAGAGTGCATAATATACAAAGAGTAGCATCACATATTCAACGAGATTACAAAGTTCATAATCACATAAAGATCACATGGGAGAGAGAGATAAACCACATGTCTACCGTATATCCCGTAGCCTCGGGGAAGAACTACTCACGCATGGTCATGGTGATGAGGGGCTTGATGGAGAGTTGCAGTCCGGAGTGGAGACGGTGGCCCTTGGCAGCCACGGCGCGATGAGGGGCGGTGGCGGCAGCCCGGCTGCGGCGTGGCAACCCTTGACGCGGCGGCGGCGGCCCTTCGCGGGCACGGACACCCTTGGTGATGGGGATGGTGTTGATGAGGCTCTCCTCCCCAATACGGCTGCCTGGGAGAAGGAAAATTAGTGGTTTTCATAGATTTTGACGACCTAGGGTTCATTCCCTTATATGGACTCTCGGATTTCCGTCAGCCCCTCTTGGGCCTCACGAAACCTGGCATATCTGGAGCATACAGACTCGGATTAGGCTGTTTTTGGGCTTAAAATTTGCGCATGGAAATTGTTGACAACTCTCTATTTTTTTTATTTGACGTTGTCTTCGGTGGTCAAACTGACGATCTCTAAAAAGTTATCAGACAGATTTCAGGAAAGTCCAAATTCGAGTGCAACAAGGTTTGCTCTTGTATTCTTGATAATTTCTACACATCAAAGAGTAAAACAAGAACATTGTGCACTTTTTCAACTATTAGTAGGGTTGTCTAAATAAATTATAAGCTTAATATAAAAACAAGTGCTAAAAGCATAAAATGGCATGAAACAATAAAAAATTATAGATACGTTTTGGACGTATCAACATCCCCAAGCTTAATTCCTACTCGTTCTCGAGTAGGTAAATGATAACAAAATAATTTTTGATTGTAAATGCCGTGACACAATATTGATCATATAATAATGTAATATATGTAAATTGAGATCAAATGAATAAGAGTTATAGTTTATATTCATATCAACTGAGTAATGAATAAACAAGTAGGAAGAACAAAGTAAAACTTTCAATGAATCAGTACTAAAGAACAATCAATTGTGCATAGTAGATATTAAAGATTATTTAAGCTTCAAGAATAACAATATAATCATCTAATGCTTCCAACAAACATGACAATTTTATGAAAGGATGAAGTCAAGCAATATCAATATGCACGTAGAAGATTAATACTTTATTTGTTCAAAAGGAACAAGCAAGCGTTCAACGTTGGTTCCTGCCACCAGGATGTTTTGGCTAAGAGAATGTTAATGGGGGTTTGGAAGGCTAACGGAAGAAAGGCTCTCAAATCTGCAAGTGATCATTAGACAAGAGAAAGTCTTACAATCAAAGCTATGCAAAGAGTAGTGATTGCCACATAACGGATGCATATAGAGCTATAAGTGTATGAAAGCTCTCCAATGAAACTAGTGGGGGTGCATCCAACTTGCTTGCTCACAAAGATCTTGAGCACTTTTAAGGAGGCTCATCATTGGAATATACAAGCCAAGTTCTATAGTGTAAAGTTCCCCATATAGTTATGCAACTAAGACATGAAAACTCTCTCATATGGAATAAAGGTGCTAAACATGAGCACAAATGATGATCACAAATGATATGGTGCTATAACATGAGCACAAGTGTGTGATAAGGAATAGTAATGCTGCCCTTTTTTTTCTTTTTTTCTTTCTGTTTCTCTTTTCGATGGCCTCCATGGCTGTTTTCACTTTTAGGGGCAAGCAACCTAATATGATATATGACAACACAGTAATAGTGATTTGATAACATACGGATGATACAGGTAACTAATATGAATGTGACATAATATGCATATGGCACGGTGCCTCTGCCAGTGTAGCAGGTTATGCAATGATCTAGCGTAACATGAGTAAAACCACACATCAAATTTATAGAATCACGCAAAGCAATATATAAGTAATGAATGACAACAAGTCATGTAATGTAAGATGGATGTTGCATGGCAATATATCTCGGAACAACTATGCAAATGCTGTAGTAGGTAGGTATGGTGGATGTTTTGAGGAAGATATTTGGCTTATGTGTAGAAAAACAAGATGAAGATCACCCGCAAGTTTGGATGTACCCGTGAAAAATGAACCAACTCTCAATGTAAGAAAGAGCAATGCACAGTACCGAAGAGGCCAGCAATATGGTGGTGGAAGTGCCATGAAAACCGCAGTTTTAGAACTCACAAGTAAAAAGATTCGAAATAAAAATATGATCATACAAGGCATATTGAAAATTACTCCTATAGGATCGTGGCGAATGACAAAGTCACCGTTGGCTTGCCCGACCGTAGCGCATAACATAAAGTCATTACGGTTGCCTTAGGCAAATAGAAGTCATATACCATTATGCAATCAACTGGAAATTTAAGTGTGGCAGAACTTTAAGTTTTTCTAGACCAACCATTAATCATTCCACTTTACTAGACCATCATGTTTACCATTAAGCAAATTAATATCTCAAAACAACATCAATGATTCAAGTGACACAATTTAATGATCTACAAGATTATGTATCATTTAATTATACCATCTACCAAATTTATCATTTTCTGTTCTCAACAAAACACCAATCAACTTATTTAAAAAATAAACTCTCCAAGTAATTAAACAATGAGATATGAGAGTACAATATAATAAAGCTAACAACTCTAGCAAGAGATGCTTGAAAAACAAGAGCTAGAAAGCAATCAGTAGCATGAAAAGAATACTCAACGAATATAAGTGAAGAATACGAGTATTCATATGAAAAAACAGAGCGTGTCTCTCTCCCACACAAAAGAATGCTAGGATCCATTTTACTCAGAGAATGAAAATAATAAAAACAAAAATAAAAACAAACAGACGCTTCAAGCAAGCACATAAGATGTGACGGAATTAAAATATAGTTTCACTAGAAAGGACCTGATAGTTTGTTGATGAAGAAGGGGATGCCTTATACATCCCCAAGCTTTGACGCTTGAGTCTTTTGAAATATGTTGGGGTGAACCACCGGGGCATCCTCAAGCTTTGGCGTCACTATCCTCTTGATCACATTATATCATCCTTCTCTCTTGATCCTTGAAAACTTCCTCCACACCAAACTTAGAGTAAATTTCATTAGAGGGTTAGTGCACGAATAATGATGATGTTCTGTAGGAACACAATTGCTAGCAATGCTACTGTACATTAGCTACAACCACTGATACTTAATAGGATAAAAAAGGTCCAATCAAAGTAGCAAAAGAGGCATTGCAAAATAAATGACAGAATCTGTCAAAAACAGAATAGTCCGTAAAGAAGAATTTTTTCGAGGCACTTAACTTGCTCAGATAAAAAAAACTCAAACTAAAGAAAGTTGCGTATACATCTGAGGATTAAGAACAAAAAAGGGCAGATTTTTCTGACGTTCTAGTGAAGAGTTACGAATTTAACGGTGAACAACATAAATCTGTTTATGCGCAGGAATTGAAATTTAGCATCAACTTTGAACTAGAGGCTTAACTTGAAACAAAATTGGAATAAAATAAAGATAAAAAGGAATTTTTACAGAGGTAGGACAAGTTCTTGACACAAACAAAATAAAATAACAGGAAATAAAATATTGGGTTGACTCCCAAAAACACTTTAATTATAGCCATCAAGATAGGCATAGTGATTTTTATGATGCTCTCATAAAAATGAGAGTTGAAAAACTAAAGAGAGCATCAAGAGGCAAATATCAAAAAACTTTTAAGTCTAACCCTCTTCCTATGCAAAGGAATCTTGTAAAGAAACAAGTCATGAAAGCACAAAGCAACAAGCACAGGAGAGCAAAACAAGTGCAACTTTAAAATTTTCAACACAAAGAGGGGAAACTTAATAGGGTCAACTGGTTCTTTGCCATAACTGGCTGCGTTTTATCGGTCTGTGCCATACACGTGCTGTTTCTCTGGTCCGTGCCCTGATTTGCTCGCATATTTCCCAAACGCTCGTTTCCCTCTGGTCAACCTCCTTTAACCCGCACTTGGCGTGACTGGTGGGGTAGGCCTGGCGCGGCTCGACTCGTTTGTTGGCTCGGTTGGGATTTCCTGGGGTCGGCGCGTGGGGCCAGGGCACTAGTCTGACTGGTGGGGCTGTGGCACTAGTCTGATTGGTGGGGTTGTGGCACTAGTCTGACTGGTGGGGCTATGGCACTAGTCTGACTGGTGGGGCTGTGACACTAGTCTGACTGGTGGGGCCGGGGCACAAGTCTGACCTGGTGGGGTATTGACTTGGTGGGCCGGGCTCACCGGATGTGAAACCCACAGAGAATCACCATCGCTAGTTGGGTGTGTGGGCGACCTCTTTATATTATACTCCCTCCGTTCTAAATTGACTCAGAAGAGGGAGTAAATTCAAAAAAAATCAGAAGAGGGAGTATATCACAATATTTCAAAGCTGTCGTTAGCATTGAACGTGTTGGTGTATAGATGTGCCTCTAATTTCTGGAGTAAATAGTTTCGGTACGGATGATTAGTAATAGGGAAGCGGTTGGTCCAAATGAGACGACTGGCTTATCATAAGCGGTTGGTTACATAGATGTTACATTGCATTAATTATGCTTACATCGCATTAATTAACTACGACTGACAATCAGCAGATAAACAAATCCTAGAGCAACTATACAGAGATAAAATCCTACAGCTATCAAATTAGCCTGCTTCTTCACATCATTCATTTGCCTTAAGTGCTTGTTCAACTTCTTCAGTTCGCCTCTCACTTCCGCTTTCGCAACCCCCATCGGCGGAGCAGAGGGTGCAATCTCCACATCAGACGGCAGAGGAAGGTCGATGTGCGCGCACCTCTCCTGTCTAAGCTGCGCAATGTATTCATCCAAGCACTTGAAATAGTTGCATCTATACCCTCAAAAAGTCAACCTGAACCCTTAATCCCAGATCTGTGCAAGAAATTGAAAACACGGAAGAAATCAAATCAAAAGGATGCGAGAGAAAGATCTTTACATTTTGTGGTAGGCTCCCGCATGTCAAATATTCGTGCCACATGTTCCTTCCATGCTTAGTAATCTTACGGAGCAGTGGTTCCTTGCGAGAGCATTTAGAACATGGCGGCAACGTCACCTCAGGCTGCCTTGTCCAATTGGGGCGAGCGGATGAAGTAGAGGAGCTCGACATTGCTGCTGCCCTTCGTCGTCGGAGAGGAAGAAGAGGAAGGAATAGGAAAAAGAAGATGATCCAAAGAGGAGGATGGATGCTCCGTCTATGCGAGCAAGGATGGGTGCTCTGTCTATGCGAGTAAGAATGGATGCTCTTTCTATGCGAGCAAGAATGGATGCTTTGTCTATGCGAATGGATGCTCTGTCTATGCGAGCAAGAATGGATACTCTGTCAATGCGAGGAAGAAGAAGAGGAACAGGAGGAAGGAGGAGGATGGGTGCTCTGTCTATGCGAGTAAGAATGGATGCTCTGTCTATGCGAGCAAGAATGGATGCTTTGTCTATGCGAGCAAGAATGTATGCTCTGTCTATGCGAGCAAGAATGGATACTCTGTCAATGCGAGGAAGAAGAAGAGGAACAGGAGGAAGGAGGAGGATGGGTGCTCTGTCTATGAAGAGGAGGCAAATGGTGAGACCGCGGTGAGCGTGTAACGGTCACATGCGGCGGTGCGGCTGTTGCAAGTCCACCAACCCTTTTTGCTAAGAAATGTGGCCGTTTACACTACCTTTGGAGCTCATTTGAAACACATCGAACGGGTTGTGTAGAATGAGCACCGCCAATCAAATCGCAGAATGAGCCCCGAGTCTACCAGATTCCTTCTAGAGGACGATCAAATGGCTGCAGTTTAGCGGTAGGGTTAGATCGACGGTCATTGTTCAAATGGGGTTTGGAGGCACTCAACGGGGTTTTGAAAAGTGTGATAAAGTGTCCAAGTTTCATTTTGAAGTGGCTAAGAAGGCATTTTTACCGAAACCTAAGCCCTCTCACTCTTCTACGAACTCTATAACTCTTTGTACGTGATAGCTCATTTGTGCGTACCATTTTTCATGAAATTAACCAAACCCAGGTTTATATTTTTTATCATAAATATGTCACATAGTAAGACAATGTGCGCTGGTTTCACATTTTTTCGATTTTTTTGAATCATGTATGATCATTTGAATGTTTGGTCAAACTTGGTCAAACGCACTTTGAACGTCTCCAAAAGAAGTTTAAAATATGAAAATGAAAAACAAAGTGCAGATGCTTCTTAGTAACAATGAAATGAAGCTTTTGTGTTTTTTTTTATTTTATCGAAAACTAAACCCTCTAACTCTTCTACGAACTCTAGAACTCTTTGTACGTGATAGCTGATTTGTGCGTACCATTTTTCATGAAATTAACCAAAACCAGGTTTATATTTTTTTATCATAACTATGTCACATAATAAGACAATGTGCGCCGGTTTCACATTTTTTCAATTTTTTTGAATCATTAATGATCATTTGAATGTCTGGTCAAACCTGGTCAAACACACTTTGAACATCTCCAAAAGAAGTTTAAAATATGAAAATGAAAAACGAAGTGCAGATGCTTCTTAGTAACAATGAAATGAAGCGTTTGTAATTCTTGTGATTTTTTTTGATTTTATCAAAACCTAAGCCCTCTCACTCTTCTACGAACTCTATAACTCTTTGTACGTGATATCTCATGTACGTACCATTTTTCATGAAATTAACCAAAACCAGGTTTATATTTTTTTATCATAACTATGTCACATAATTAGACAATGTCCGCTGGTTTCACATTTTTTCAATTTTTTTTGAATCATTTATGATCATTTGAATGTTCATGCCCAGAGCACGCACAGTTCATGCCAGAGCGCGTACACTTCATGCCCAAAGCCCATAAGGTGTTTGACCAAATTACATCCGACCAAAATACAAGGGTTTAGTAATATTAATCAGTCTCTTCTTTGTCGTCATCAAAGCCGGACAACATCTCGTCAACCCACTTGTCGATCTCTTCGCTGGGGTCGCTGATCTCTTCGTCCGACTGCTCGATTTCTTCGCCCGACTGCTCGATTTCTTCGTCCGACTGCTCGATTTTCTCGTCCGACTGCTCGATCTCTTCACTGATCTTCTCAGATGGTCGCTGGATGTACTCCACCTTGATGATCACCTTGATAACATAGAGATCACCAAATCAAATTGGCAGTTGCTCCCAGAATAGATCCCAGTTCCTCTCGAACTCGAGGTATTCGTAGCCGTTGACCACATGATATGATCCAAAGATCTCCACATCATTCCCCAAAACACGAGAAACTCCGTGATCTTGTCGTAATATGAGCTCACACGGTTGAAAAACCTCGGGGTAGCCATCTAGTAACTCAATCTTGAGATGCCATCAAAACAACATGAGCATCATATCAGAATAGTTCAAATCACAGAACTGAGAGATCATTCAATTGACAGAACATGAGCATCATATGAGAATTCCAGAGAAACTTCATCTATAGAATCATTCTCAATCCTGCGCACGTAGTATTGAGGGATCTCTTCCAACTCCATCGTGGCATCTTTCAATAAAAGGAGAGATATCGCATTCATTTCTGAATAGGTGACATCTCACGGTTCGTGAAATATGCTCGACACGAGGGCAGGCTTGCAGCGTCCGTCAATATGTTGAAACTCTGATCAAAGAGAGGAAGACATTCAAAAAACTTGTAAACTACTCAATGTGTAAGAAAACGAACACAAACGAGCATACCCGTGTGTTGCACAAGAGGTTTTGCAACATTGTGCTTGTTAGTCACTTCAACATTGAACAAATGCAGATCTTCATTCCAAGCGAATTTGACAACATCGCCCTCCTCGATGCCGTAGACTTCACATAGTGCTCTCCACTGCATTCCACGTATCTCCGTGTATATATGGATGTTCGGGCTACCACTTAGTTGCTTAACAAGATATGTCCCTACTGCGTCATCTTCTACCCACTTATCCCGGTAGAGCAAGTACTGGTCTCCGTTTGGACACCTAGCCTCCATCCAGTTCTTACGAGGGCCAAGTCCCCGGCTCTGATCTAGAAGATATCTTAAAGGGCATGGCAGAATCTACATGTAATACCAAACCGGAGAAACTATGAAGAAATTCATTGAAGGAAAAACAAATGACATTCCCTCGAATTTGAAAGGCAATACTTACAACGGCCGTTTTGAAACTGTGTTCCATCGGGACTTTGAAAGTGGAACCACGAGTTAGTGTGCGACAGAGAGTTGCTTCGTAATTGCACAGAGCACAATGATCGACGCCATCGCTATCGCTATCACTATAGCTATCGCTATCGGAATCCTATTTTAACAAATGAAATTTAGAACCAGATAAACATGCGGACCTGGGGTTTTTCCCCATTCCGCAATCCAAATACAAAATCAAATCTACTCACATTTAATGCACCAAACAGGAAAATCAAACATGTAGAGAAGATAGCACTGACCAACGGCGACAAGATGGGGTTGATGGACTGCATCTGAAACCGTTGGCGACCAAAAAACCCCAAACGGCGAAGGTGGCCATAGAATGGCATGGGCGATGGAGCTCCTTGCTTGTCCCTCCTTCTCGACGGGCGACGAGAGACTGACCGGCTACGGAAATGGCGATGGAGCTCCTTTGCGCCTTCAATCACCTTGCTCTCCGTCCTCAGTCCAACTCCTATTGCTCTATTTTGCTCTGTTCTTGGGGGTTCATCGGAGGTTCTATGGGCGACAACAGTGAGGCAGGGAAGAAAGACCACGTGGGCCCCATCAGCGGTTTCCCTTGATTAAACAAGTCCCAACCGAGCCGCACACAAGCCGACCCCGTGAGACTCCAACCGAGCCGCGCCTGGCCGACCCCACCAGTCAGGCCAAGGGCGGGTCAAAGGAAGGTGACCAGAGGAAAACGAGCGTTTGGGCGATATGCGAGCAAATCAGGGCACATACCAGAGAAACAGCGCGGGTATGGCACAGACCTATAGAATTCAGCTAGGTATGGCACAGAACCAATTAACCCAAGTTAATATTGTTGAGATAAATAAAACCATGTTTCCCTCTCTCATAATAACTTTCAGTAGTAGAAATAAATTAAACCATATAACCACAAGAATCATTCAACTTAGATAATATAGGCACATAAAGAGGATCATTAAATTTATTTTGGAATTCATTAGCATGCTTCCCTCTTTCAAATTAGTTGCTAAGATCAATATCAAGATTAAGATCATGGTTGCAACAAAGATTTGGAACTAGAAACAATTGCAAACCACATAAGTATTTCTCAACATAAGAAATTTTCTCCTCCATGGTGTAATTAGGAGAATACAAGAACAAAGTAGGACTCTCGTGAGTAAGAGTACCATCACAAGCAGCAATTATTTTTATCCTCAACTTTTAAACATAGAGGATTATCAATAAGAATAGGACCATCATCTAAAGCATTATCATATAGCATATTTAAGAAATACTCATCATTATCATCAATAAGTTCACTTGTAGCATCATGAATAAAATTTTCAACATAACTATCACATAAAACATTCTTATCATGATCCACATTCATAAAAGAATTAATACTCCCCACATAAGCATAGTAATTCTTATTAATTGTAGTGGGAGCAAATTTAACAAAATAGCTATCATTATTATTGTCATCGCCATAATCATCAAATATAGGAGGCATATTGTAATCAACAAAAAATATATCCTCAATAGTAGGTGGACCGAAAATATCACAATGATTATAATTATCATATATTTGAGCCAAGGTATCATCAAAGAAAAAACTCTCCTCCGTGCTTGGGGGACTAAATGTATCATGCTCATCAAAACCAACTTCCCCAAGCTTAGGCTTTTCCATAGCCTTAGCAATAATAGTGTCCAAAGAATTTCTACTAATAACATTTCTACTAGGATGCATATAAAGTTTCATAGGTTTTTTAATTTTCTCTTCAAACACTTCATGTCCTAACTCAAGATAAATATTATAAAGCTCTCTTATTTTTGTGTGTTTTCCATTAGCCTAACTAGTGAAACTAAAAACAAGAAAAAAGAAGTAATAACTGAAGAATCTAAAGGAGATACCTTCAAGCGCTCACCTCCACAGCAACGGCGCTAGCAAATGGCTTGATGTCTGCGCACGCTTCTATTCTCGTAGACAGTGTTGGTCCTCCAAGAGCAGCGGTTTGTAGGACAGCAGCAAGCTTCCCTTAAGTGGATCACCCAAAGTATATCGAACTCAGGGAGGTAGAGGTTTCAATGGCAACACGAAAACATGTAGCAGAACTTGTTGGAAACGGTGTTTCAATACTTAGAAATAAGACCTAGGGATCCTACTTTCACCAGTGGACATTCTCAACAATGACATCAAAGTTAAATAAATAAACACTACTCTCAAACACTCTCATGTTGGATAACAAACACCATTCATTGTGTAGGGTTACAAGAGCACCCTCAAAGTCGGATTAAACTAACACCAACAATGTCATAAAGAGAATCACACACGATGCACACACTGTCAACGTTACACACGTGAATAACCCTGTAGTTCATATTAAGATAACCTCTAGAGTGCATAATAGACAAAGAGTAGAATCACATATTCAACTAGATTATAAAACTCATGATCACATAAAGATCACATTGGAGAGAGAGATAAACCACATGGCTACCGTAGATCCCACAGGCTCGGGGGTGAACTACTCACGCATGGTCATGGTTATGAGGAGCTTGATGGAGAGGTGCAGCCCGGAGTGGAGACGGTGTCCCTTGGCAGCCATGGCGCGATGAGGGGCGGCAGCGGTGGCGGCAGCCCTTGACGCGGCGGCTGCGGCCCTTCGCGGCCACGGCCACCCTTGGTGATGGGGATGGTGTTGATGAGTTTCTCCTCCCTAAGACGGCTGCCTGGGAGGAGGAAAATTCGTGGTTTTGGCAGTTTTTCACGATCTAGAGTTCCTTCCATTATATGGACTCTCGGATTTCCGTCAGCACCTCTTGGGACTCACGAAAACGGGCATATCTGGAGCATCCGGCCTCGGATTGGGCTTTTTTTTTTGGCTTAAAATTTGCGCATGGAAATTTGTGACAACTCACTATTTTTGTGATCTTTATTTGACGTTGTCTTTGGATCTATATATAAAAAATTCAGACAGATTTCAGGAAAGTCCCAATGCTTGTGCAACAAGGTTTCTTCTTGTATTTTTGATAATTTCTTCATATCAAAAAGTAAAACAAGAACATTGTGTACTTTTGCAACAATTAGTAGGTTAGTCCAAATAAATCATAAGCTTAATATAAAAACAAGTGCTAAAAGCATAAAATGGCATGAAACAATCAAAAATTATAGATACGTTTTGGATGTATCACTTGGATGAGGTTCCAAGGCTTCAGAGATCGATCCTTTGCTACGGAGGTACTTCGTCTCCTTTTATAGGCACCCCAGGAATCATCCTTGCACTTTATGCAGAGGATGGGTTCCCACATGGCAGTGGCACGAAGGAGTGGAGTTCACCGCCGCAGAAAAAGTTTATGGACTCGGTCCATCCATGCTAAAGCCAGCCGCGGTGGCTGACAATCCGCAGTCCGCGCAGAACGGCCAGCATGCGCTGCAGGGATCGTGGCGGAGCCCACGATGATGATCTTCTTGGAGTGTTGCGCCGTCCAGCCATTTTATCACCAAAGAGGAAGGTATCGTAGTCCGGCTCTGATGGCGCAGCTTTATTGACTCCTTTAATCAGCAGAATGGCAACTGTGGCGTCCGCGTCACTGTCTACAGACGCGCGCGTCACTCTGCGGCTGCTGCAGAGGTCATGTGCGCCCTGCAGCGGTTTCTTAGCCGCAAAGTGTCTCCACAGGGCTTCGGTGGCCTTGTGGAGGGATTTGCGTTGACTCCTCTCCAGGCGGGTGGAGCCTTGTGGAGTCTATTGAAGCGAGGGGTTCCTCTTCAGTCCCTCGTTTCCTCTTCAGGCTCTTGAGAGGGTTAGCCTCTCGAGAGTCTCTCCAAGCGGTAACTTGGTCCTTAGTCGTTTCGTTGATTCTGTCGCGTGCGAGGGCTATGGAGAGTGGGCTCTGCACACCCTGATCCTCACTGGGCCGACATTAGCCCCCGGGCACAGGATGGGCACGGCCGAGCCCATGGACGCAGCCGAATCGTCGTGGGCCCAAAGTGTTCGGGTGGCCCACGACACACGTCGCGCTGTTACGCAACTGCCGCGCACGATCTCAGGGGCATGCGTCGTGGGGGTCCCACCACACCCCGGTAACCGCTCCTGATGAGACATAAAGCCTGCACGCCGTGGCGGAGAGCCGTGACTGCTCCCATTCTTCTCTTCCAAGCCTTCTGCTTTTGAGCTCTCCGCACGTTCTCTCCGGTGAACTCACTTCCTTACTCAATCTCTCTTGCTCCTCGTCCTTCTTCTTCTCCGACAATGAGTCTAGACAAGGGCAAGGGCAAGGCGGCGATGGCGAAGTCTTCTCAGGATGCACCGCCGAGCCCGCGTATGGCGCGACGCTGATTGGGGCACGCACCTAAGAGGCGGTGCTGGACAAGATCCGCTTCATCGTCGCTGGGCGGACCAACGAGCACGGCGCCAGCATGCTCCGGGCCGCGGAGCTCGGGAAGCGCCTGAAGGGATTTTTCCCAATGTTCCTCCACTGCGTCGCCGCTGGGCTGGTGCCTCTGTATTCGCCTTTCTTGCAGGCGGTGCTGGAGTTCTACCAGATCCAGCTCCTTGATACGTCTCCAACATATCCATAATTTCTTGTGTTCCATGCTATGTTATATCATGTTATTACATGTTTTATATGCATTTTATATAGTTTTATGCATTTTCTGGGACTAACCTATTAACAAGATGCCACAGTGCCAGTTCCCTGTTTTCTACTGTTTTTGGTTTCAGAAAAGCTCTTAAGGAAATATCCGCCAAACTGAAACGAGTCAACCAGAAATTATTTTTGGAATATATGCGTCCAGGAAAACCGAAGATGAGACGAAGTGGGGCCACGAGGCCACCACATCGCCTCATGGCGCGGGCCCCATGTCTGCCGCGCCAGGAGGCTGTGTGGCGCCCTCGGGCACCCACCGACCTAGGTATTGCGCCCATATAAACCCACAGAGCACGGTTAAACACTTTTTGCTCCACGAGTCCGGATCCGCCGCCGTCGTAAACACCACTTTGGGAGAGATCAGAACTGCTCCCGGGCACCCTGCCGGGAGGGGGAATCGTCCCTGGAGGCCTCTACGTCGCCATGACCGCCTCCAGACTGATGCGTGAGTAGTCTACCTTGGACTACGGATTCATAGCAGTAGCTAAATGGTTGTCTTCTCGTCTTGTGCTATCATGTTTAGATCTTGTGAGCTGCCTATCATGATCAAGATCATCTCTATGTAATTCTCCATGTTGTGTTTGCTGGGTTCAGATGAATATTGAGTACCAAAGTTATGGCTTCATAATATATCATGTGTGTGCTATTTAATGATCTTACATACTCTCCGTTACTTGTGTATGCTCTGCCCAAGTAGATGCTCGTAACTCCAAGAGGGGGTATTTATGATCGATAGTAGGTTCATGTCTCTATTTAATCTGGGGCAGTGATAGAAAGCTCTAAGGTTGTTGATGTGTTGTTGCTACTAGGGATAAAACAGTAGTACTTTGTCTAAGGATGATGTTACTTACTTACTTTACACACAGTGCTTAATGCGATAATCTGTTGCATGCAACTTAATATTGAAAGGGGTGCGGACACTAACCGGAAGGTGGATTTTTAGTAATAGATGCGGTTGGAATGGTCTATGTATATTGTTGTAATGCCCGAATGAATCTCACACTAAACACCATATCATTAGTATATGCATTGGGTTGCTCATCATTATTTTGTCAATTGCCTAGCTGTAATTTGTTTACCACGCATGGATGAATGTTATTATTATTTATGGAGAGACACCACTAGTGAACTGTGGACCCCGGTCCTTCTCATTAATCTGATAAAGCCACAACTGCAAACCTGTTACTTCTGCAAACATCACTCTTTCCTCCACACATACGTTTAATCCTTTGTTACAGCAATTCGGTGGGATTGACACCCTCACCATTGAGTTGGGTAAAATACTTTGATTGTGTTGTGTGGAGGCTCCACGTTGGTAATTGTAAACGCCGCCGCCAACAACCTCAAGTGAACATTCATCTCCTACTGGTTCGATAACCTTGGTTTCATACTGAGGGAAACTTGCTGCTGCACTACTTCACACCTTCCTCTTGGGTTCTCCCAACAACACACCCACCGTGTGCATCAAGCAAATTTTTGGCGCCGTTGCCGGGGACTTGAAGATTCACTACGAGGGGAGTTTTCGCACTTCCAATCTTTTTATTTTGTTGTCTTGCTTAGTTTTTTTTTATTACTATCTTGTTTGCTTAATATTAAAAATACAAAAAATTAGTTACTTGCATTACTTTTCTTATTTCGGTTTAGTCATTTATTTTCAGTTTTGTTGCTTTATTTATTTCGGTTTGTCAATTATTTCTTGAATTTTGTTATTTCGGTTTGTCAATTAAATTGCTGGTTGTGTGATTTTACAAGAACCAACAATAATGATTTTATATGCACACCTATTGCTCCACCTGCATCTAAAGCTGAGTTCTTGAAAATTAAACTTGCTTTTTTAAATCTTGTTATGAGAGAGCAATTCTCTGGTGTTAGTTCTGATGATGCTGCTGCCCATCTAAACAACTTTGTTGAATTATGTGAAATGCAAAAATATAAGGATATAGATGGTCATATTATAAAACTGAGATTATTTCTTTTCTCTTTGAGAGGAAGAGCTAAAGAATGGTTGCTTTCATTGCCTAGGAATAGTATTGATTCATGGATTAAATGCAAAGATGCTTTCATTGGAAAATACTATCCTCCTGCTAAGATTATTTCTCTAAGAAGTAGCATCATGAATTTTAAACAACTTGATAATGAACATGTTGCTCAAGCTTGGGAAAGAATGAAATCTTTGATAAATAATTGCCCAACCCATGGACTGACTGCTTGCATGATCATCCAAACCTTTTATGCAGGACTGAATTTTTCCTCAAGAAACTTATTGGATTCAGCTGCTGGATGTACCTTTATGTCCATCACTTTGGGGGCTGCAACAAAACTCTTGGATGATATGATGGTGAATTATTCTGAATGGCATACGGAGAGGATACCTCAAGGTAAGAAGGTAAATTTTGTTGAAGAAATTTCCTCCTTGAGTAAAAAGATTGATATTATTATGTCTATGATTGCTAGTGGTAAATCCCATATTGATCCCAATAATGTTCCTTTAGCTTCTTTAGTTGCACAAGAAGAGCATGTTGATGTAAACTTTATTAAAAGCAACAAGTTTAACAGCAATGCCTATAGGAACAACTATGTTAATAACAACTATAAGCCCTATCCTCCTAATAATGTCAACACTTATGGTAATTATTATGGTAATTATTATAACAACAATAGGACTACCACCTCTGAACTTGAAACCATGCTAAAAGATTTTATCACTACACAAAATTTGTTTAATAAAATTGTTGAGGAAAAGATTGGGAAAATTGATATTCTTGCGTCTAAAGTTGATAGTCTTGTCCTTGATGTTGATCTTTTAAAATCTAAAATTATCCCTACTGAAACTAAACAGAATAATCCCTTTGCTAAAATCAATGCCATCCAAATTCAAGTTGATGAAAATGTTAGGATGATGGCTCAATTACGTGCTAGATGGGAAAGAGAGAGAGAACTAGAGAAAGAGGCTAATATTGTTAAAGTTTTTACTATTACTACCTCTGAAAATAATGGTGTTTCACATGATAGTAAGCCTCCTACTATCAATGGTAACATAGTTGGTATAGGAAATGTCTCCTCTACTTCACCCAAAAATTTAAAATTGCCTGAAACTGCTGAAACTAGTGTTGACAAAAGTGCTGAAATTTTTAAAAACGTGAGAGAATATGGTTAAGATTGCTTTGATGATAATAATTTTGATTTTGATAATTGTAATATCTCTGAAGTTATTAAGTTCTTGCAAAAATTGGCCACAACTCCTAATGCTAACTCTCTTAATTTGGCTTGTACTGCCCATATTACAAATGCTCTCATTAAAGCTAGGGAAGATAAAATAAAACTTGAATATTCTATCCCTAGGAAGTTAGAAGATGGTTGGGAGCCCATCATTAAGATGAAAATAGATAAATTTTATTTCAATGCTTTGTGTGACCTTGGTGTAAATATTTATGTTATGCCAAAAAAGCTCTATGATATGTTTGATTTGTCATCATTGGAACATTGTTATTTGGATGTTTTTCTTGCTAATAATGCTTTGAAGAAACCTTTGGAGAGAATCAATGATATTCCTATTATGTTTAATAATAACCTGGTCCCCGTTAATTTTATTGACTTGGCATTGAATGCAATCCATCTTGTCCAATTGTGTTGGGAAGACCCTTTCTGAGAAATGTGGGTGCTATTATTGATATGAAAGAAGGTACCATCAAGTACCAGTTCCCACTCAAGAAAGGTATATAAAACTTCCCTACGAATAGAATGAAGCTACCTTTTGATTCTATTGTTCGTTCAAATTATGGTGTTGATGCTTCATTTCTTGATAATACTTGAGTTTCACTTTTTGTGCCTAGCTCAAAGACGTTAAACAAAAGCGCTTATGGGAGACAACCCACTTTTATTTTCTGTTATTTTATTTTGTTTTGCTTGTGTCAATGTACATGCCTAGCTCTTTATAAATTCCTTTGTATCTTATTTTTATTACAATGTTGTGTCAAGTTAAGCCTCTAGCTGAAAGTTGATGCTTAAATTCAATTCCTGTGTTGAAACAGATTTCTGCTGTCCACCGTAAAATCCATATCTCACTACTGGAACGTCAGAAATATCTGCCCTTTTTTCTGCATAATCCTCAGATGTATACGCAACTTTAATTAGTTTTGAGTTTTCTGATATGAGAAAGTTAAGTGCCTCGAAAAAATTTGTCGTTACGGATTGTTCTGTTTTTAATAGATTCTGCCATTTTCTTTTGCAATGCCTCTTTTGCTATTTTGATTGGATCTTTTGATCCTTTTAAGTATCAGTGGCTGTAGCTAATGTCCAGTAGCAGTGGTAGCAATTGTGTTCCTACAGAGTATCATAATTGTTTGTGCACTAACCCTCTAATGAAGTTACTTTAAGTTTGGTGTGGAGTAAGTTTTCAAGGATCAAGAGAAGAGTATGATATAATGTGATCAAGAGGATAGTAACGCCAAATCTTGGAGATGCCCCGGTGGTTCACCCCAATATAATTCAATAAGACTCAAGCATCAAAGTTTTGGGATGCCCAAGGCATCCCCTTCTTCATCGACAAACTATCAGGTCCTTTCAAGGGAAACTATATTTTAATTCCGTCAGATCTTAGGTGCTTATCTTGAAACGTCTGTTTGTTTTTATTTTTGTTTTTGTTATTTTCATTCTCTGAATAAATATGGATCCTAGCATTCTTTTGTGTGGGAGAGAGACACGCTCTGCTTTTTCATATGAATACTCGTATTCTTCATTTATATTCGTTGAGTATTCGTCTTTTGTTATCGTTTGCTCTGTAGCTCTTGTTTTTCATGCATCTCTTATAAGAGCTGTTAGCTTTGTTATATTATACTCTCATATCTCATTGTTTAATTACTTGGAGAGTTTATTTTTTAAATAAGTTGATTGGTGTTTGGTTGAGAACAGAAAATGCTAAATGTGGTAGATGGTATAATTAAATGATACATTAATCTTGTAGATCATTAAATTGTGTCACTTGAATCACTGATGTTGTTTTGGGATATCAATTTGCTTAATGTTAAACATGATGGTCTAGTAAAGTGGAATGATTAAATGGTTGGTCTAGAGAAACTTGAAAACTGTGTCACACATAAATTTTCAGTTGATTGCATAATGGTATATGACTTTGTCGGGGGGCTACCCCCGGGTAGGGTAAAGATCCGGGCAAGTTGGCCCCAGTGACAGTCAGATTGGCCCTTTGACTAACCTCATGAGTCGCTTGACCTTTAGAGTTACAGTAAAATGGCCTTTGAAGCAGAGCAAAGGGTGACCTTTGGAATAAAGCTGGAGCCGTCCCTTGGAGGAGGCAAGGGGCAGGTGGGAGCACTATAAATAGACCCCCAGCCCTTCATTCTCACTCAAGCAGGAGCAGGGAGTTCTCCTAAGAACCAGCTTCTCGAAGATGTCTTCGGTAGTAAGACTAAGACATCTTCGAGTAGCTGGGCCTAGGGCTACTCTCTTGAGGCAGCACCATATACACTTGCGGGACAGAGGCAAGAGCAGGGAGTTATCCTGTTTCTCGAAGATGTCTTTGGGAGCAGAACTAAGACATCTTCGAGGAACTGGGCCCAGGATTGCTCTCTCGGAGACAAAGGAGAATTGAGGTCAGAGAATCCAGGGTTCGGAGAGTGTGACCCGATTACTTGTATGTCGGGACTGGCCGACACTCGTGCACCGTGTTATACCTAAACCGACTTAACCTGACCGACATTGCCATGTCGGCACCACCCCCTTGTTTGTTGTGTGCAGGTTGGAGGCGTCGGCTTACTCATGTCCGAACTCGGAAGAGGTTCCCGACAGTGCAGGTCCGGCACAAGAGTGTCGGGCTACGGATGGTGATGCGGCATACCTCTGCCGGGTCAGGAAAGATACACCGACATACTTTATGTTGGGAAAGAAGTCAAGGACAAGGACAATCATATCTCTGACATAGAAGCTATGTCACATCCCGGTTGACACGGAAGCGGAATAGAAGGCGGAGTACCGCACGGACGTGACTATTCCACTGTAGCACTGATGTGCTGACAGGGGACATGACATTCAGAAGCCAAATCTCGTCTCTGACACGAAGACCATCATCAACTAGCTCGGCGCTACCAGTACTAGGTCATGACGAACTGACAGGGGCTACCCGGATAGCTCGGCCGCTAGGTCGGCTAGGCCACGTCGGCATTGTCGTTAACCCGGTGTCACTACCAAGTGGACCTGGGTCAGTTAGGGTTTCCGGTCAACCCGGCCAGAAGTCTATAAATATCGCCATAACTCCTCCAGCGAGAGGGACGCCCACGTTCTGTTAAGAGACTTATTGCTCTGAGTTCTACTCCCTCCCATCCTCTAGCAGTTAGTGTTCTTGGAGGAAAACAGCTCTAGGAGCACCTTTGTAGTTCTTATCATACACATATAAGAGAGACACAAGGGCAGGAGTAGGGGTGTTACCTCCCCACGAGGGCCCCGAACCTGGGTACATCGTGGTGTTTGCGTGTTTGTGTTTGTGTTTCTTCGGTGTTGAGTGTTTGTTTGGAGTTCTTGTGAGTTCTTGAGCTCACCTACGCATGTCTTGCAACATGCAAGCCCTCCCCGGATCCCCAGCGCACGTCCGACCCCCAACATTAGCCACCCCGTGGCATATGCCGTGACACCACCACGACATTTGGCGCCCACCGTGGGGCTAGAAGCGCTTGCTGGGGTTTCCATCTGGACGGGTTTTGTCACCGACTCAGGAGAGAGGGTGATGTGCGGCCTCGTCTGCAACATCGGCTCCTTTCACTTCATCTCCGACAACACCGGCTCTTTCGCTGACAGACCATTCCCGACGAACAGCTGCCTCGTCATGTTCGGGAGCTTCGTCACCTAGGTCGCCACCGAGGTGGTCTGCGAGTACCCGTCACAGGTGCTCGTGGCCACCGACCCGCCAGCGATTGCCACGGCTCGCGGCTGGCGTAGCACTCGCTCCGAGAGCTGTGGGGTCATGATGGCTGGGACAACCGAGATCCCCGTCGAGGAAGAAGCTGCACCGCCCGAGCCCGAGAGGAGGGGCCGGCACGCCAAGCAGAGACTGGAACGTGAGGTTACCGAGACATTGCACAGGCCGGTAAGACCCGAGCCTTTGACGGAGATAGCGCAGAGGTTAGCAGTGCCGGTAGCAGAAGTGTCGGATGCGGCAAAGGCCGTAGCCGAGTTAGAGGCTCAGAGACAGTTTTTGCATAAGGAAGACAATACCATGGCCGAGTTGAAGGCTCAGCTAGATAGAACTCTCCGAGAGTATAACATAGCACATGGATTTACACCACTGGTAGATCATAGAGCTTGGATAGATAACTTGCGCAGGAGAGGCAGAGCCCTCAATGTCGAGTTAGGAGGGGAGGAAAGGGACGGTGTCAACAGTTCCACAACTGCATCCATAGAAGTGTCGGCTGGTAAGGGTATATACAGCTCGCCGCCAAACTCTTAGGGTGGCAGAGGCTGCAAGGGCTGAATTGTCCGGGTTGACAGGAGATGTCCGGAAGAAGCAGCAAGACAGAGTCAATGAGTTAGTCGGCATGGCAACTCGGCAAAATGAAGCTCTACGCCGGGAAAATCTCAATGCCAGTGGTTCCCATGTGGTTCACTCAGTCGGGCAATGTAGTGGCTCCAATCGGCAGGCCTCTTCTCCGCATGTCGGAGGGGACCGTGCTCAGTGTGAATTCCGGAAGAGACCGGCAGATGCTAACTTATGATCCGGAGTATGCCCACCGACAGTTGGCGGGACAAGCTGGAGCAAGCAGAACAAGAAGCAACCCTCTGCCGGGTAATTCTATTCAGCGGCAGGCAAACTCGGCTGGACGAGGTCAGCCCCCGAGATATCGAGTGTAGAACCCGGCACATAGGCAGCCGGAGGTGGTCTATGTCTAGCAGCCACCCAATGTCAACCCGGTGGTAAACCGGCACGAGGATGACAACTCAGCAATGGCACAGGCTGGCTACCCATAGAACAACCCCTTGGGCTCTCGCTTGGGATCTCGGCACCTTATCCCGGGAGATGCCCGGCATCGTCTGGATAGGATTTACATGTCGGAAGCACTTGAAGAGCAAGGCCCACCTGGCCCCAAGTGTTTGGGCCCCGGATCATGAATGAGCCACTTGTTCGACACTTCCATCTGAGCAGAGGTGCCAAGACGTATGACGGCAACACTAAGCCGAAGGACTGGCTAATAGACTATATGTTGGCCGTGAACATTGTTGGTGGGAACAGAAGATGGGCGGTGAGGTATATCCCGTAGATGTTGGAAGGGATAGCTCGGATCTGGCTCAACAACTTGAGGGAAGGAAGTGTGGACTGCTAGTTAGACTTTGAAGATGCTTTTGTAAGCGATTTTTCAAGCACATACAAGAGACCGAACAGACCTCAACAGCTTGCGATGTGCAAGCAGAGAGACAACGAAACTGACTGAGATTACTTGACTCAGTGGAGTACTGTAAGCAATTCCGTCTAAGGAGTTGTGGAGTCGCAGGCCATTTCATGATTTGCACATGGATGCCGACATGGCTCCATGTTGTGGCAGAAACTACAGAGGGAAATGCTGGATACTCTGGCCGAGACAATCCGCATTGCGGACAGTTACGCACTAGGAGACCCAATGTAGCCCCTGCTTAACTCGGGAGAGTCGAGTAGGAGGTACCAGGGCAACAACAGGACCGGACCACCCGGCGAGAGGAGAATTTTGGAGTCAAGAGAAGAGAACCAGAGTATAGATTTGAAGCACAGCATGTCGCTGCAGTAGCTCCGACACAACCAGAAGCTAGCGCACCATAGCGCCCCAAGACGGATGGTCCGGCATGGACATAGAATTAGGAGGTGAAGCAAGCATGGGCAGGACCGAGTAAGCCAGTAACATATGAGGCAATGTTGGATGGACCGTGCAGTTTTCACACCACCGATGTTCGCAAGCCAGCGAACCACTCCACCCAGAACTGCATCTGGTATCAGCGTGCATAGAGGGAAGGAGCCGGATCAGGCGGGTACCAACCAAGAGGACCACCGAGACCACCAGCTCAGAGGCCACCGGTGCAACTTACTGGGGCAAATACAACTCGGATGCCACCACCAGCACCATGGGCACCCCCTCCAAGGCCAGTAAACGTGGTGAATATCAGAGGCAACTCGGCAGACACAAGGCAGCAGGAGAGGGAGCAATATCCTCAAGGTGATTTCAAGGAGGCTCGCCAGTCCTACATGATATTTGTGTCGGAGCCGACACACAAGAGAAGCTTACACAAGCGCAACATGGAAGTAAATGCGGTAATGTCGGCAGTGCCGAAATTCATGCATTAGTCCAAGCAAGAGATTACATGGAGCAGAAGGGACACTCGCCAAGTTATGCCTAACCCGGGAGGATATGCTCTGTTTGTCGACCCGACATTCATTGGTCCGACATTGAACGTGAGGTTCAGCAAAGTGCTGATTGACAATGGTAGTGCAATTAATATTATGTACCAGGACACGATGGTGAAGTTGGGAATCAGTTTGAATATGCTCCAGCCAAGTACCACCACTTTTCACGACATTGTGCCGGGAGTGTCTTGTGCTCCAATGGGAAAAATTTGGGTGGATGTGTTGTTCGGTACAAAGGATAACTGTCGGACTGAGAGCATACAGTTTGAGGTGGTGGACATTGATAGTCTGTATCATGCTCTGATTGGTCGACCGGCACTGCCCAAGTTCATGGTGTCAACTCATATGGCTTATGACAAGGTTATACCAAACGGGTACCCCTTCGTGTGGGTACCTGGTGCACGTAATGACTAAATCCCAGTTGTCAACAGGCTGAAGAAGCCCATTAAGCGAATCCCAAGTCGAAGACTAATTCCATAGATAGCATAGTCGGTAGTACTTTCCATAATTGTAGTCCTAGTCGGTTACGACCCGAGACCTGTACCCCTATATAAAGGACATGAGGGAGACCGACCAGGTACACGCCAAGCCAGAATCACAAAACCCTAGCAAGATCGACATCTTGCTAGACCCCTGTACTCGCCGCATATACACAATCAATAACAGACAAGCAGGAGTAAGGGTTTTTACCTCACTCGATGGCCCCGAACCTGTGTAATTCCCGCTTGTCAGCCGACGAATCTACCAACACCACGCATTCTCTACCTCATAACTCTTACCCTAGTCTAGTAACCATGGGTATTGATGGGGACATCACTCGTCAATTGGCGCCGTATGTGGGAATAGGTGGTGTTGGATCTACGGATTTTTCGGTCCAAATTTCAAACGGCGATCCGCTGACTCTTTCAAAGGGATGCACATCAGCAACAACAGATTATATCCAGTTCACAAGCGACCACTCGCCAAAAACAACATCGCCAGCAAGAATCAGGCCATACTCACCCGCTGCTCAGGAGATCTACTCTAGTCTCAATTCTGGTTTTGATCCAACTATTGGGGAACATAACTTCTTTGTTGATCAGCTTGGTGTGTAGGATTTAGTCGAACTGATCGCGAGTCAACCGCTTCAGAAAAGACCGACTGAGATAACATCTGCAGCAGACAAGGAAGATACCCCGTCACAGAGCGATCTGATCCCGCCGCCACAATCTCCAACGGACTCAATGACGTCCTTATAATTTAACAAATTCATGGCGGATGAGTTCCCTGAAGAGGAAGAGTTGTCGACTACCTCAGTTGACGATATGATCATATCAACGGCTTCGGCTGGAAGCACTGGAGCGCCAACATCACAGATCGATCCGATCTCGTCCATAGCAGGGTCCATGTCCACAAAGGAATTCAACGAATTCATAAAGCAAAACGAGATGGGAGAACAAGTGCAGTCGACCTTCCGTATCAACCCAACCAAAGACCATATGCAAACTGACGCTCCAGAAGGAAGCTTTCACCTACCCGAGTATGATGAGCCTGCAGACATATGGCCGACTTCGCCGGCACAGAGAGCCAGTCTCCATTTCATGCTGCCGTTGACTACGATGCACATGCACAGCAAACCGAAGAAGGTGAAAACAACAAAGCATAGAACGGGATAGAAATATCGAAGCAGCATATGAAGAGCACTTAGCCTATACATATCCTTAACACATACCACAGCAGGTTTACGTGGCAACAGCCGCGGAACCATCAGAAAACACAGCCAATCGACAACCTGTCGAGTATCCACGAACGATCACGTTACCAGATGGTACTACCACCTTGGACATCACGGCAGAGATGGCTGCAAAGGTGACAAAGGTCATTGAAGAAGGCATAATGATGCCAGCAGACGCAACTCCAGATGAGTTGGCAACATACAACTACTTCAACTGGCAGGAATCACATCGCTTTAAGCAATACAGAGCAACACTCGAAGAGCGAAGAAGACAAGCAAGCATATCAAGCGCGCAGACGACAGCCATCCATGATCTCTATAGGGGCAACCGAGGCACGACGCAGATCCAGATTCGACAGAATACCCGAACACGAAAGAGCAGACGTCACTCAAAATCTGAACAACTCGTTCCTGTCCATCGACTCTGAAGGCATAATCCAACCCAAAACTGCAGAAGGAGCCCTCATATCCATAGGAGCATACCTTCAAGCAGGAAAAACACCGGCAGGCGACCCAGCTGAAGCAAGATATCTACAGCAAATGAAGGCCCTCGAGATCACAGCAATAGAACTAGTCTACGAAGGAAGGAGAAGACGTAGCAGGAGCTACTCGAGAGATCGTTCCAGTCGCAGCCCTCAGCGAAGCAGCGGCAGGAAAAGCTCAAGTCGTCGCAGATCAAGAAGCCGCTCAAGAAGCAGGTCCAGAGGATCAGGCGGTGGCGAATCGCCTGACAATCGCAACGCAGGACCATGCGGAGCACAATGCTTCACTGGACGGATTCAAGAAACAAAACTCCCAAAGAAGTTTGGTCTACCAACCATGCCAAAATTCAACTCGAAGGAGGAACCCTCAGGATGGCTGGAAGATTACAAACTTGCAGTCATATGCCAACGAGGAACAACAACGACAACACTACAATACATACAGCTGATGTTGGAAGGCACGGCCCGTGACTGGCTCAAGTCTTTACCCGAAGGAGCCTATGATTCTTGGGATCACTTCAAGGAAGACTTCATAAAATATTTTGACCCTCTTTGCGAGAGGTCGAAAACATTTGAAGAATTAAGAGCGTGCCGACAAAAGACAGACGAGAAACTTAGGTCTTACATCAGAAGGTGGACCTCCATCAGGAACTCCGTGGGCGCAATATCAGAAGACAGAGCAATGGACGCCTTCACGAATGGAGTCTACAGAAAATATTTCAGGGAAGCACTCGGACGACAAAAACCAAAAAAACATGGCAGAGCTCATGAAACTAGCAACCGAATGGGCAGATGGCGAAGATGCGGTCCATAGCAAAGCTCCACACTCACCACATAGTCATCGTGACCGACGAGACAGTCACGATCACCGAGACACCCGAGATCGCCGAGACAGGGACGACAAACTACGACGACGCGATCATGACAGCAGGGGCAAAGGCAATGTCAAATTCATGGCCGCATCTCGCATATTGATCACAATCATCAAGAAACCAGAAGCAGCTACAAGAATGACAGGTCAGTCGATCGGCATGACAACAGAAATCATGGTCAACGCGGAAGCAGCAGCAGACAAGATGGACACGCTTAGATCCAAAAAATAGAGAATCCTTGCAGATTACACTTATTCAAGGACCAGAGACGGGAAGACTAATATCAAGTTATACGATTCAAAATTGTCGAGAATTTGAGCAGTTGGCAGTGGAGTACGCAAAGAGGCATATGAGCAGCACATTCGAGCACATGGTGCCTACACCACAAGGTATATCACTGCCACCACCACCATCATATGACCCTAACAGTCAAGTTGCAGGGGCTGTATATCGCACACACCAACAGTCGACGGATCAACACTCAAATCATCAGAGGCAAACATACATGATCCAGAAGGGGCGTCCATCAAACAGGCAACAGAAACTGCACACCAGGCATGTCAATATGGAAGTCATGGCACCACCAGCTGTGCCAGAATACCTTCGCGGATCTGAAACAACAATCACATTTAGTCGAGAGGACCACCCACCGTCTGTATATAGGTCAGGTCATTCCGCCCTGGTACTAGAAGTCCAGATAGGAAGTTACAACAAGACTAAGGTCTTCATGGATGGAGGGAGTGGCATCAATATCATCTTCACCAACACACTGCACCGAATGAACAGGTTAGTCGAAAATTTACCTCCATCATCAAATACTTTTCATGGCATAGTTCCAGGCAAAGCCATTGTGCAAAAGGGCGCGATACAGCTCGACGTCACATTCGGAGATGCAACGCACTTCCAAACCAAAACAATGGATTTCGAAGTTGTCGACTGGAGGTCACAATTCCATGCTATACTCTGACGACCGGCGTTTGCCCTATTTATGGCAATACCACATTATGCATATCTCCAATTGAAGATGCCAGGCCCAAAAGGAATATTTACGGTCAGGGGAATCTTTCAAAGTTCAGACGCTTGCGACCGCGACTTCAACAAGATCTCTGAGACATTCGGAGCAGAGCAAACACTGGATGAGCTCTCGCTTCTCAGCAACACCACATCCATGCCGGAGCATAAAAAGCATGCCACAGGCAACACATTCAACACCGCAGATGACACACGGACGCACCAGGTCCATCCGACTGACTCGGCAAAAACGGTCAAAGTGTCGACAAGCTTGCCTCCCGCATAGGAAGGCGCGCTCGTCGAATTCCTCTGTGAAAACTGGGATATGTTTGCATGGTCAGCAGATGACATGCCAGGCATACCTAGGGAATTCGCCGAGCACACTCTCAAACTCAGTCCAGGAACCAGACCCGTCAAACAAACGGTACGACGCGTATTAGGGCCTAACGAGAAGCCATCGAGAAGCTAGTAGACAAGTTGCTAAAAGAAAATTTCATTCGGGAGATAAAGAAATCAGAAGTGGTTTCCAACCCCGTGATAGTCGAGAAGAAGAAGACAACCGAAACAAGAATGTACATCGACTTCACAGGGTTAAACAAGTGTTGCCCAAAGAACCATTTTCCGCTACCCCGTATCGATCAGATTGTCGACTCTACTGCGGGATGTGCCCGACTGTCATTTTTGGACGCATACTCTGGATATCATCAGATAAGAATGAAGAAGGAAGACCAAGAAAAGACAGCCTTCACAACCCCACTCGGGGTATATTGTTACACCACAATGCCTTTCGGCCTAAAAAACGCAGGAGGTACTTACCAGCGCATGATGCAAAACTGTTTAAAAACACAGATCGGAAAAAATGTGGAGGTCTACGTCGACGACATAGTGATCAAATCAAAAAAGGAGTGCACGCTACTAGCAGACATAAAGGCGACATTCGATAACCTCAGAAGCTATAGCATAAAACTAAACCCAGAAAAATGTACCTTTGGAGTCCAGGCAGGAGAACTCTTGGGGTATCTGGTCTCAGCAAGAGGTATTGAATCAAATCCAGAGATAATACAGGCCATACTAACCATGCAAAGGCCTACGAAGCTGTATGAAGTACAACAGCTGACAGGAGGAGTGGCAACCCTCAGTCGGTTCGTTAGCAAGCTAAATTCGACTGATGAAGAAAGCAGATAAATTCGAATGGACAGAAGAAGCAGAAGCAGCGTTCGTAGATCTCAAACGAACACTCACTAAACCGCCCATTCTGGCAGCACCAAAAGAAAATGAACTGCTATACCTCTATGTGGCAGCAACAAACAGGGTGGTCAGCACAGTACTTGTAGTCGAGCGCATGGAAGAAGGAAAAGCTCAGAGTATGCAAAGACCAGTCTACTACATCAGCGAGGTGTTAGCCCTATCAAATCAAAGATATCCACACTTCCAGGAATTAGCTTATGCAGTATTCATAACAACAAGAAAGCTGCGACACTACTTCACAGAGCACCCAATAACGATAATCAGCAAATCAGCAATTGGAGACATACTCACCAATCCAGATGCAACAGGACGGGTCGCCAAATGGCTCATCGAGATGGGGCCACTCAGAATAACATACGATCACCCAAAGGCCATCAAATCTCAGGTGCTACCAGATATCACCACATAGTGGATCGAGTCACAACTACCAGGAACACCAGACATATCCAATTCATGGACAATGTATTTCGACGGATCCAAGAAAAACGAAGGGGAAGAGCAGGGGTAGTACTAATATCCCCAAAAGGAGACAAGCTGAAGTACGTACTCCAAATAGATTTTGCAACACCATCCAATAATGAAGCCGAGTACGAAGGTCTAATACATGGCATACGAATGGCCAAGGCCTTGGGATGCACTCGACTGATGATATACGGCGACTCAAACCTGGTGGTACAGCAAACAATGAAGGCTTGCGATGCCATAGCAGATAATATGATCGCGTATCGCGACTTATATAATACACTGGAAGGAGACTTCGACGGTTGTGAGTTACGGCATATTGGACGAGAAAGCAATGAGGAAGCAGACATACTAGCCAACATTGGGTCGACTAAAGCACAAGTTCCACCGGGTGTCTTTCTGGAACGCATCACGCACAGATCTGAAGGTGTGCAGGAGGTCGTTGGCTGTGAGGTCCTCCGAGAGGTCGCTCAAGACATCATGCATGTTCTCGACCTCCTCGGAGTCCGGAAGTTGGCTCCAGAGTTCGAAGTCGGTCGGAGGGCCCCTGGCGAACTCCGGTAGGTTGAGGAAATCCGAGGCGGAGGAACTCGCTTCGTCTCTGGATGCAGTCGGATTCCGCACGTAGAAGAAACTCCGTTGCCACTTCCTGCAGGACTCCAGGCCTTGTATCTTGGGGAATCCAGAGTCACCGCGCGGGATGATAGTCGCCGCACCGCAGGCGACGAGATCCTTAACCTTCCGGTCCGGGTTAGGGATGACTTGTCGGTGAAGAAGGAAGTACTTGGCCCAGAGATCCACAAAGGGCCAGATGCCCAGGTACCCCTCCGTGTAGGAGGCAAAACAAGAGAGTATCATGATGGCGTTAGCAGGGAGATGGTGTGGTTAGAGGCTGTAAGTGTCGAGGAAGTCGCGAAAGAACAGGCTAACCGGGAGGCCGAACCCGCGCTCAAAATGCGTGACGAACACTACTCGTTAACCGGGTTGGGGTGCCGGTTCGACCTCGCCTTCTGGAAGTCGACTTTCCACTTGGGGTGGAATCCGATGCGTCCAGTACAACCTATCAAGATCCTCCTGACTAGCTTCGGAACCATCCCAGAATCCTCTGACGCTCTCGTCGCGCATCTCGGTGGCCTCAGAGGTCATGTCAGGACTAATCTGCAGTCGCAATGGCTGGTTAGTCGGGTTAGCATGTCGGAAGTGGGAGGAACTCGGACTAAGAAACTACTTCTATCAAACGGCATCCTAACGAATGGATCTACTGAAGCAAAATAATGGGAAGTTATTGGGAGCACAAGTTGAGGTTCTAGGTAGTTCTTGAGAAATGGTGCAAGAGTAAAAGCAATCCAAGCAGAGGTATGGTCCATGCAATTCTGTGCACTGCGCAAGTACAACAAAAACTGCGCAATACACACTGAGCAAGATCTACCGATGAAACACACGATGGATCCGTGGAAGTTTGGGAAGAACTACCCAAGAACGGGAACCGCCACGACCGTAAATCAATCTGCGGGAGGGATGGAGGAACTAACCAGGGAGGATGTGACGCCCGAAAATCGGTACTATGTAGATTTATGCGCTCCCGCCGTAATCCGCATAATAACGATTTTAGGTCGCCCACCAGACATAATGTGCACGCCGAAACATGCGCATTATGTGGGTGGATTTGTGATAACATTACAAAAGTTCCGATACATCCACAAATACAACAACAGATATAATTACAACAACGACTCGAACGAGTCAAGATACAAAAGATACAATACAAAGATTCAAAAGACAGCAAAAGACAGCAGAAGCAAAATAGTATCCGACTACGTATAAGATACAAATTGGACTAAGAGTCCTGAAGATAAGCGATGGCGCCATATCCCTGCCTAGCCAAGCCGGAGGGATTCCCAAGCTAACGTCGTCAGACTTCAAACCTGTTGACTGCACATAAAGCACAGCCCAAAAGAGCGTCAGGGCAATCCCTGGCAAGCAAAACCGACTTGCCTACTTTCTATACCATATCCCAAAATATAGTGGAGGTGGACTTAGCGGCAGCAGCACTAGCAACCTAAAGAGACACACTACAACTTCCGACTAATTGTAGAGGGATAAGAGAGCGCATAAGATAAACATCTACAACTAACACCAAACATAACCCATTCTCGGATTAACCCCCTCAACCAAGTATGAGGAAGCAATTCGGGAAAACTCACACGTTGAACAATTTTAGTTACCATTTATTGTGAAAGTAATTGTATATTACTAGTCAAAATTAATTAACAATGATTAGGTGTAAGTTGTCTAGATCTTGTTAGCCAGCATCATCACCAAAGTCGTCCATAACCGTGGACACGTCTCATCGATAAGATTATACCCTGCAGGGGTGCACTACTGTACCCATACTCGTATGATCAACCCAAGCAAGCATCATGGCCTCTCAACTCGACTCATTCCTTCACTACGCCACCATATGAGTTGTTACCCGCGTCAGGAGTCCAGCCGAATCTCAATTGCGGACTCATTAGTTTGCGACTATGCCACCATGCGGCTCAAACCACAGTAGGATTTGTCCGCTTCGTGTCGTACCGCACCTATATGACCCCCCCGTATCACATAACCTCTCATCATCATCATCATGCACATGCATATGAGCAAATGGAAAACCCGAACTACTTGCGGCACATGGACAAGCTGTAGATCCGTTCAAAGTCGAGGGGCTCATTAGGGCCACCCACAAGTGGTTAGTGCGCTCAAAATTGGATCCGAGGACAAAATCTCAGTTCCTAGGTCGACACTGAGCAGAACAAAGCACCTCGCAAGGCCTTCCGCCTGGTGCCTTATCTTTTAATTATAATACCCCAATATAAAACAACATTTTATTAAGGTAGAATAATCTATCATACTAAGCAGATGAAACAAAAGACCAACAGACGACTCGCACAATCAACTCTAAGCATGCGCTACGACTCGCAAGGCCAACAGATAAACATGCAAGAGGCGATGGGTTGTGGGGATAAAGCTGTATAGGCTGCAGGATAAACATGTGATGGGATCACGATAAAGAATCGAATACTAGGGTAGTAGAGATCAACGGCAGGAATGAAAGATAATGTATAGGTAAACAAGCAAACTTTGCTTTCCTAGAATCCCGCATGGAAGCAGATCTTGTCGTTGCTCACACATCTCAACGTCTTATGCGCGAAGAAGCAACAAACACTGGAAAGCGTAAAAGATGCATTTTACAACTACGGCAAAAGATTCAGCATGATCGTACGAGAATCATGCATGGCATGGCAAGATGCAATACAATGCAGGTAATCCAAATTAAGCGGGAAAGCAACCCCGGCAATTAATATTTAGGTGTAAGTTATTTATTTACCAGCAATATTAAATGTTGGTTAACATGGCAACACATGGCATGGGTGATCTATTTAAATTAAATGGAATAGGGCATGATATATTTATTACCCCTAACATTCCATATTTAATTATTTAGTTGCAATTAACAAATTACACTAAGCAATTAAAATAACAGATGCAAAATGGCATACAAATGGCATATTAATATTCATTGCATTTTTCTGATAAATAAACATATAAAGATTATTTTATTTGGAGTTATAAATTAAAAGTTATTAGCATTTTAGTTTTAGGGTTCTTTCTGCAATTTACAGGACCTGTTCGTGATGAAACTGTGTCGGTGGGAGTCTCTGCGCAGAAAAACAGAAACAACAGGGGCTTTGGCGCTATTATTCAGATCCAGATCTGGATCTGGGTTTTTGCACCGGAGGTGAGGCTAGCCACAGCGACTGACGCACGGGCCTAGCGCCACGCGGGCGATGACTGCGCGGGTGCGGCGCACTCGGTCGCTGACCGGTGGGCCCGTGGTGTCAGAGGGGAAAGGAAGAATAAAAACGGCGCTTTTATTCAACATGCGCGTGAGGGATGGATCGAACCCGCGAGCGAGCAGGGCGGCGCGGATCACTGCGCTAGCCAGGAGTCCGGGTGCGTGTTATTGCTATCTACTGCATCGGCCTGTTTTTGAGTGAAACGTGTGGATGCTTCTCTGACGAAACTGCATATCGGGGAACAGAGCCACGGCGGACTGAAAATGGCCGACGGTGACCACGATCGGGTAGAGACGCGACTGCCGTGTGCATACGTGGATGCGGAAACATGGGTGTGTGCTCACAGAAAGAAAGAGGAGGCACGGGGACGCGTTTGTGCTCGAGCCCGTGCCCGTGCTCCTGCGGCGCACCACGGCCATGGCGGCCATAGAGGAAAACATGGACGGCGGCGACGCTCCGGGCAGATTTGGGAGAGGGGAAGGCGGGAATGGGACCGGGGCTCACAGAGAGGGGGTCGGTGTAGGGGATCGGGCGCGAGGAGGGCCGGGACGCCGGAAATTTGCGGCGGAGGACCGCGGGCCGCGGAGAGGAATGGGAAGAGCTCGTCGGACTCAGGCGGTTCCCTCCCAATTCCTTCGTCGGAGAGGCTACAGACGACGAGGCGCAGCTCTGAGTGTCGCGGAAGGTCCCTCGACGGCGCTGGCGCGGTGGCGCTACGGCAATGTGGTGGTGGATGTCTCGGTGGAGAAAAACTGAGGAGCAGGAGATGGGGAAGAAGGGGGCGGCGGCGGCTGAGAGGGAGAGGGGAAGGAAAGGCTAGGGTTCCAGGGGGAGGGGGTCGGCTGGCTAAGAAGAGGGGGAGGGAGTAGCACATGGTGGGGCTGCCATGGCTCCTTCTGTGCCTCGCTATAAAGCGAAGATGACAGGGGAGAGGAAATGGGTTGGGCCTCAGAGATGGCCCATGGGGAGAGAACCGACCCAGTTAGGTTTTTCTCTGAAATTTTTATTTCTTTTATTTATTCTTTTCTGTTTTGTTTTGTGTTTTTAAGCAAAATAGAAAAAGAAGAGAGATAATAGTTTCAAAATATACAATTTAATATATTAGTTTGAATATTTGAAAAGAGTTTAAATATCATATTTAAATTGATTTGGTTTGCATTTAGATTTAAAAGTGGAATTTGAATTTGAAGGGTGTGATTCAAATTTAAATGCAATAAAATAAAAATAGGTGACAAATGCATGATGATGTGATAACATGATGATGCAAAAAGAAAAACAATAAAATCTAATTTGGGATAAATCCCGGGATGTTACAGAGGATTGGGATGCCGAGGCGCGGGAGAAGCACGGACCAATGGCGAGGATGGCGTGCTCCGGCTACGTTGTGCTGTGCTCGGGTAGAATATGGCGGCGGCGGCGGAACGCTCGGGAGGCGTACGGGGAAGAAGATGAAGTGGGGAAGAAGGGGACCCAACCCTTCCGGTCCCCCTATTAATGGGGGACCTCGGAGGGCGGTTGCCGGCTTTCCCGCCCACGATCTCCAAATTCGGGGGGGGGGGGGGGGGGGGGGGATCACGCTGTGCCGAAACGGACACGTGGCCGCACCTAGAGGCGAGTAAGGAGCCACACTAGAGGCCACGAGGCACTGGCGGTTCGCATGCCGATCCGGTGCGGGCACCGGCGCGGAAACCCGAGCAGCGTGCCGTTAAGTAAAAAATGCACTCGAGTGCTTCACTGGCTTGACAAGACCTCGGGTGGGCCCGTCTGCCTGATGGGACATGTCCGGCATGTGGCGAGAGGTGCATGTCTTCGATCCGAGTAAGGAGTGTCGTCATAAGAGTGCTAAGTTAATCTCTCCGGGATAGGTCATCCTGGATGGATGGATCTCGGGAGAGGAATGTCGGAAAAGGGTATCCCGGTCGCAGAAGTTGAGGTTAACCTTGGGATCTCGGTTCATTTGGTTTTTTGAACCTGGTGCCGCACTTTACCTTACGTCGCTGCACAGCACCAGCTTCGGGGACTAGTGTCGGGGGGCTGCCCCCAGGGTAGGGCATAACCCGGTACAGGCGAGCAGTATGGCTGCAGGAAATGACCTTTGGGGCATGCTAGGAGCTAACCTTTGATAACCTGAAGGGGCAACTTCACGTTTGGGTGGTTGCCAGGGCCGGAGTGCCTCTTGGAGGCCGCAAGGGTCATCTCTGGAGACTATAAATAGACCCCCAGACCCCAAGAGCGATACAAGCATCTGAAGAGGGTTCCTCTAAGAACCAGCTTCTCGAAGATGTCTTTGGCCATAGCCCAAGGCATCTTCGAGCAGCTGGGCCTAGAGATACTTCTCTTATTTAACATTTCGGATACTGGCTGGAACCCGGTACGAGTGTGAGGATAGCTCGGCATGTGTCCATCTCGGATACTGCCGGCATGGTTCCGTGAAGAAGAGACCGCGGAGGATACAGTTGGATATCCCGGGTAACGACTCTCCGTCTTGCCTAAGTCGGATTCGATTCCTTGTCTCTGTTATGTAGGATCGGTATGTAGGGATACCGGAGTAAGAGACCGACATGGGGCATGTCGGGCAGGAGTCAAGGAGCAAGTACAGGCTTTCCGCCTGACACGGGGGAAATCATATCCCTCCTGACACGGAAGCATTTTCACCTCCCGCATGACACGGGAGCATGTCAGACGGTACGATGACACTACGACAAGATCGGACATGCCTAGCCCGGCAATCCGAAAAAGGCTACTAGGCATGGGCAAAGACATGTCTTGTCTCTGACAAGGGGACAATGATGATCAAGGACGGCGCCTGCGGTTCTTGCCGGGATGATGACGGCAGGGCTATACCGGATAGCTCGGCGGCTAGGTCGCACTAGCCGGTGTCGACATAACCGTTAGCCTGGCCGGTGGGCCCAAGCCGGATTAGGGTTTCCGGACCTCCGTCCGGAACTCTACAAAAGGCACCATAACTCCTCCTGTGGAGAAGAGGACCAACTTATGTGCCAAAACTATAGTCTCATTCACTCCTAGAGCATTTACTTCTCCTCCCTCTCTAGTTCATATAGTTCATCACCGAAACAGCTCAAGGAGCAGCTTGTAGATCTTGTGACATCCATATAGAGAGAGGAAAGGCAGTTGTAGGGGTCTTACCTCCTCACGAGGGCCCAGAACCTGGGTATATCGTGTGTCCGGTCCTGCCTTCGTCAGTTGTTTGCATCTTGGAGATGCCTGGGTGTGTTTTTCGGTGTTCTTGAGTGTTTCAGACTGTCTTACCGTGTGAGCTTCTCAGTTTGCTAGCCCTCCCCGGATCCACCAACGTCCATCGGCCCCACACGTTAGCCATCCTATGGCATCCTCCGTGATACCACCACGACACCCATCGATCAGTCGAAAGGGCCGAGGATCACTCCAGCAGTGTTTTAATCCTGGACATTTCCATGACAACAGATACGATGAAAATCCTGGCGGACGCGCTGGGTAGCAAATTAAAACTGCAGAACAATATCAGTAAGACCATCGACTGGCCTGAGGTGTGTCTGTCCAGTATGTTCCGGGTTTGAGCCCAAGGAATCGAAACCTGACTTAGGCTAGTAAGGTTTTGCCCAAGTGCAGTTAACTGGTTTCAACTCATCGAGTAAATCCAGGCCTACTCAGTCGAAATCCTTTATCAAAATCCATAAGTCCAAAAGACAAAAATATCATATCAAAAGCATAAAACATGAGACATGCACTGTGTAGTGAGTCCATGACTTATTCTTCGAATTAGCCATGCACTCCGGGGCTAATGACAAGGTTATACCAAATGGGTACCCCTTCGTGTGGGTACCTGGTGCACGTAATGACTAAAGCCCAATTGTCAACAGGCTGAAGAAGCCCATTAAGCGAAGCCCAAGTCGAAGAGTTATACCCTAAATAGCATAGTCTGTAGTACTTTCCATAATTGTAGTCCTAGGCGGTTACGACCCGAGACCTATACCCCTATATAAAGGACAGGGCGGAGACCGACCAGGGACACGCCCAGCCAGAATCACAACACCCTAGCAAGACCCTGTACTCGCCTCATATACACAATCAATAACAGACAAGCAGGAGTAAGGCTTTTTACCTCACTCGAGGGCCCCAAACCTGGATAATTCCCGCTTGTCAGCCGACGAATCTACCAACACCACGCGTTCTCTACCTCATAACTCTTACCCTAGGCTAGTAACCATGGGTATTGATGGGGATATCCCTCGTCAGCTTACCTGAAGATAAAGATGTCGAGCCCCAATGGAGTTATTACCATCTCGGGGGACCACAAGCGCTTCATAGATTGTGCCTCGACTGGCTCTTGTTTGGTGGAGTCACTGATCATTGCTGCTGAGAAGACAAAGATGCACCAGGTGGTGGCCATGGCTCAAGCTGCACAACTAGGCATGCCGTGTATGGCGAACCCCGAGCAGAACGCGTCATTTCTGCCGCCAAAGGAGACAAAGAAGGTGAGCATTGACCCGTACTACCAGGAGTACAAGGCCATTATCGGCGCGGATCTGACCGAGAAATAGGAAGGCGAGCTCACTCAATTCCTCCGTGAGAATCGAGATGTCTTTGCATGGTCAAATCAAGACCTGCAAAAAGTCCCGAGGGAGTTGGCTGAGCACTCTTTGTTTGTCAGACCGGAGGCTAAGCCGGTGAAGCAACCAACACGTCGACTGTCGGATGAGAGAAGGGTGGCGATACTGGATCATCTAGCTGTACTGCTAGCGGCCGGATTCATTATGGAGGTACTGCACCCGGACTGGTTGTCTAACCCAGTCCTAGTAGATAAGAAGAAGGACGAACCTGTGCTGGCCAAGGCGTGGAGGATGTGCATCGACTTCACCAACCTGAACAAGGCGTGCCCGAAAGACCCATTCCCGCTACCTAGGATAGATCAAGTGATCGACTCCACTGCCGGATGTGAATTGTTGTCTTTTGTAGATGCTTATTCTGGTTTTCACCAGATTCCTTTGAACCCTACTGATCAATTGAAAACTGCCTTTATTACCCCATACGGGGCTTATTGCTATCGTGTCATGACATTTGGGTTGAGAAATACCGGTGCGACTTATCAGAGATGTATGCAAAAATGTTTACACAACCAAATAGGCAAGAATGTTGAGGTGTATGTCGATGATATTGTGATAAAAACAAAAGAAATATCCACCCTCGTCGAGGACTTGCGAGAGACATTCACAAACCTAAGAAGATTCCGGATGAAACTTAACCCGGATAAATGCACCTTTGGTGGTCCGGCAGGAAAATTACTCCGTTTCCTCGTGTCAAGCCGAGGTATCGAGGCCAACCTGAGTAAAATTTGAGCTATCAAAAATATGAAGTTGCCAAGATCACTTAAAGATGTGCAAAAAATTACCGGATGTTTGGCATCCCTAAGTCGGTTTGTAAGTTGGTTGGGTGAATAGGCTTTGCCTCTATATCAACTCATGAAGAAGACCAACGGGTTCGTATGGACTCCGCAAGCGGATTTGGCTTTTGAGGACTTTAAAAGAATGTTGGCAACTGCTCCTATATTAGCCTCACCCTTGCCGAAGGAACCAATGCTATTATATATCGCGGCAACCAACCGGGTTGTCAGCATAGTCATGGTGGTGGAAAGGGAAGAAGGAGGCAAAACCGTGCAACGACCGGTATATTATCTAAGTGAAGTGATATCGACATCCAAGCAGAACTACCCTCATTATCAGAAGATGTCATATGGTGTATATCTGGCGGTCAAAAAAGTGAAACACTACTTTCAAGAGCACCCAATCACTGTAGTGTGTGAAGCTCCACTGTCGGAAATTCTCGGTTGCAAGGATGCTAGCGGCAGGATAGCAAAATGGGTCATCGAATAATCACCTTATGCCCTGACTTACGAGAGAAGGGATGCCTCAAGTCACAAGTATTGCCGGATTTCCTTGTGGACTGGGCTGAGATGCAGTATGAGCCGCCTGTGCCGGATTCCAACTATTGGAAAATGCATTTTGACGGATCCAAGACAAAGATAGGGCTGGGTGCCGGGATAGTGCTGACGTCACCAAAACAAGACCAGTTGAAATATGTTCTACAGATACACTTCACTGCATCCAACAATGTGGCCGAGTATGAGGCATTGGTACACGGGATCAAGGTGGCCATGGAAATTGTCATTCAGCGAATAGAGTGTTTTGGTGACTCAGACTTGGTCATACAGCAAGTCTCGGGAAATTGGGATGCATTAGATGCGAACATGGCGTCATATCGGGTCCATCTCCAGATGATCTCAGGATGTTTTGAGGGGTGCGAGTTCAATCATATACCTCAGGCGGAAAATGAAGCGGCCGGCATTCTGTCCGATCTCGGTTCATCAAGAGATGCAATTCCACCCGGTATAGCCTTGGAACATTTGAGGAAACCGTCAATCAAACCCTCACCAGAGTCCGAGTCAATCTATGTACCCCAGGTGCCAGTATCTGAAGCCACACCAATGGAGGTAGATGTCGGATGCGTAGCGGAGAGCTCGGGGACTGCGTCATATTACCCGGGGACTGTTCTATCTCACCCGGGGACTACTTCATATAACCCGGGGACTGCACAGTGGATCTCCGACATTGTTATGTTGGTCCAGCCTATGGAGATAGACGAACCACTATTCCTAGCACGACCTGTGCCGGAATGGGCGCAACCTATTATGACTTATCTGTCGGAAAATACCTTACCCGACAATGAAGTAGAAGCTCGAGAAGTATTGAGAAGAGCAAAGGCATACATAGTGATCAACAAGGAACTATATAAAAGAAGTGCGACGGAAGTATTGCAACGCTGTGTGGGGCCCGAGGAAGGAGAAGAAATGTTATTGGAAATACACCCAGGTGATTGTGGGCATCACGCTTCGTCAAGGGCTTTGGTGGCAAAGGTATTCCGACATGGATTTTATTGGCCCAGTGCGCTGCAGCGGGCAGAGGACATAGTCAGAAAATGTGAGGGATGCCAAAGATTCGCTCACCAGATACATGTGCCGGCATCAGCACTCAAGACCATCCCCATCACATGGCCATTTGCAGTATGGTGCCTGGATATGGTAGGGCAGTTTAAACCGGCACGAGGTAACATGACACACATATTGGTGATGGTGGACAAATTTACGAAATGGATAGAGGTCAAACCAATTCGGAAGTGTGATGGACATACAGCTGTGGCATTCCTGAAGGATATCATCTTGAGATACGGCTACCCACATAGTATCATCACCGACAATGGAACCAACTTTGCTGTCGGAGAGTTGGCTCGGTTTTGTGCAGAAAAGAGGATCCGACTTGACGTTGCATCGGTAGAACACGCGGAAGCAAATGGACAAGTGGAAAGAGCTAATGCACTAGTGTTGGCCGGCATCAAGGCCAGATTGATCGAAACATTAGTAAGGACACCAGGGTTTTGGATAGAGGAACTACCCGTGGTACTATGGGGATTGAGAACAACACCGAATAGATCAACCGGGAATACACCCTTCTTTCTTGTATATGGAGCGGAGGCAGTGCTCCCAGCCGACATACAGTATGACTTGCCAAGAGTGGCCATGTATACTGAAACCGAGGCAAAGAGGCAAGAGAGAATGATGTGGACTTACTGGAAGAGGCAAGAGAATTGGCATTTTTGAGGTCGGCAATATATCAGCAAAATCTGCATCGGTACCATAGTCGGAAAATCCACCCACGGGTGTTCAGAGAAGGAGACTTGGTCTTGAGGTTGATACAAAGGACTGCCAGAATGCACAAATTATCACCTCCACGGGAGGGGCCATTTATCATTAGCAGGGCCTTGCACATCGATTCATACTACCTTGTAGACGCAGAGGAAGCCAAGAAAGGAGTGATGGACAGGTCGGGAGAGGAAACCAAGAGGTCGCTGGAATGTAGCTCTTCTTCGCCCCTTTTACTCATAAAAGGCGCAGTGTATGTATCCGAGTTATAAATGAATGAAATGCCGCCACTCTGAGTTGAACTCGAGGACTGCCATGTTTGTCTATACTTATGTTTTTTCTTGCAGTGTTTTTCTTTATTGCTTTTGTATGTCGGGACCCCGACTTAAAACTCGGGGACTGCCTGGAATGTATGTGCATGCTATGTTTGTATCGTCCATATATCGAATAAATCTTGACCTTGTTTTAACGAACAAGTAATGTATGATGTATGAGGAGATCTCCTGACTTGACTGACAAACACCTAAAAGGTAGTCAAGAGCAGAGATTGTTAAGATAGTGAACACGAAAACAAACTCGGGGACTCGGTCCAGGCAATATTCGGCATATGTTGTATCTTGCTATCCTTGTCTTTCATTTATTTTCTTGGATGTCGGAGGACTTTAAACCAAACCTCAAAATTTTACAAGTACTGTATGCAGCAAATGGCGATTTTGTGACTCGACTGATAGACACCGAAATGGTAGACAAGAGCGGAAATGGCCAAATACGGTAAACATGAAGTAAACTCGGGGACTTGGGGTGGAGAAATTCAACATCATAAGCTTGTTCGGTAACTTAGCAAAATAAGCGTGACTATTTTGAGCATCTACTTAAGAATGTGTATTACATGTTGCACCCGACATTCCGGGGATTTGATAAGTTTGAGCTTAGGATTTATACAGCCGAGCCAGAGACACCAGTATCGGCAGCAGGAGTTGCGGAAGGAGGAGTTTCGATAGTCGAGGTTGAAGGCGCGGCGGAAGTACCGGACGTCGGAGCGAGCGGAGTCTCAGAGGCGGCCAGCTGGGCCTGGCCGGTAGCTTCCGGGATAGGAGTGTCGGTAGATGCCGACAAAGGAATGTCGGTTGTGGTCGTCTCGACGACGACGCCGACAGCAAAAGTGGGAGTCTTGGCGGGATCAACAAGGGGAGTGTCGGGAGCGCTCGACTTGGAAAGCTCGAGAACTTTCTCGGCACCTGAAGACGGCGTCGGGATCACCGGGGTCTCCTTGGCAGCCTCGGGGACTTTGGCGGGAGCCTCGGGGACTTCATCTTCGGCAGTCAGCTCGGCGACTTCTTCTTTGTTAGACTCGGCCTCCTCGCCATGCTCATCAGCCTCATAGTCGTCATCGTCAGTATAGGTGTCGCCCTCGACATATTGATGGGGCTGGGAGTAGCGCGCCATATAATCGGCAAGTTCTCTATATTAATACCTTCGTACCAAGACAGCACGAAGGCCAAAGCCTGGTCAGCACCAGCGCGGGATGCAGAGGATCGCCAGGCCCGGAGCCGGCTCTTAGCATTTCTCAGTCGGTCTGCCAAGTCCGAGACATTGTTGGGCGGGACAGTGTCGGGCCATAGAACCCGGTGCGCTTTAATGCCGACATCCAGCAACTCGGTGCCATTTAGCTTGAGAGGGGTAACTCGGGCACTTAAAGCAACTAGGTGGTCGTCGACTTCCCAGTCAGACGAAATCGGACCTGCTTCAGCACGCTTGACCCGGGTCTTTTCTACAGCGTTGAGGGCATCGGCCTGGGAATGCTCGAAGTGTTCTAAGAGAAGAGCTGTGATAGAGTTAATTCACATCCCGACATAAGATCTATGTGTCGGTCAAGAAATTCAAAGATACAAAAAGGGTAAACTTGGAAAACTTACTGTCCATTTGGGCATTGAGCTTCTTAAGCTCTGCCAACCAAGAGTTGCACCGAGTCTTCAAGGTGCTTAACCAGAGCTCGACACTCAACCGAGATTCCAGCGTGGCCTTGGCAATTTGCGCGTTGCTTAGCTCGCGTTGCAGGCGGATCGCCTTATTCTTCTCCTCATTGTATGCAAGCTTTTGAGTGGCAAGTTCCTACTCAAGTTGCTTGTGTTTTGCGATGAGCTCTCGATGGGACTTCTTGAGTTGCCTGAACTCATGTGTGGCGCGCTGGAAAACCTCGCTGCGCACGCATGACGTACTGCAAAGAAGCAAGAAGGAGTAAGTGTCGGACAATTTTAAGTCGGGAAATGAAAAAGCAAAAACAAGAGAGTTTATGGAGAAACTCGGAATTTTTTTGAAGATTTGTGCCGAGTAAACTTCACTCAAGAGAATTTGGTCACTCAACAAGAATCTTGGTGACTAGATATCGGAAAAAAAATTATTGAAGATTCATGCCGAGTAAACTTCACTCAAGAGAATTTGGTCACTCGGCAAGAATCTCGGGGACTGGGTGTCCGAAACAATTTTTTGAAGATTCGTGCCAAGTAAACTTCACTCTAGAGAATTTGATTGCTCGACACAAATCTCGGGGACTAGTGGAATGGAGAGTATGATAAGTTATCTCGGTAGTTTGCATGGCTTGGAGCACCGCGACATGCATCTGGTGCATAGCTTGAGCAGTCTTGCCTAGCCCGGCAGGATGCATGGTGGAGGAGAGCTCGGTCAAGGTGGGCCTGACATTGGCGTTGTTCCAATCAACGATCAGCTGATCGACTTGGCTGTACGGGCGAGCATCATTGGCGACCGGCACTCCAGACTGGCTACCCTCTGGATTGGCAATCTCCTGACCCGAAGTAGCCTGTAGCATCTTCAGTGTGGTAGTTGGAGGAGTGGGTTGCAGAGAAGTGATGGCCTTCCGTTTCTTGACTAAGATGGTGCCACCAGAAGCAGAGGGCAAGCTCTTGGCCAGTGTGGTAACCGGCCCTTTACCCTGGAGAGTTGGTGTTTTCTGGGGCACCAACTTCTTACTCGGAGGGGGAGCAACCGAACTGGACGGTACTGTCGGAGCCTTTGTCGGGGGGAGTACCGGCGAAGAGGCAGACTTCCCCCCTTGTGCCTGAGAAACCTTCTTAGGAATCTCGGCAAACGAGGTGTTGGGGCCAGAGATCGAGGTGGCAGTAGGGCCCGACTTGGACAGCGTCGGGGGAGTCGGCGGCAGCTCGGGCACATGAGTAGAGCAGGGAGGAGAGTCGGGCACCAAGATCGGAGACGAACGCCCTGCGGGGTTCGAGTCGGCAGAGGCGGGCTGAGGTGCGCCCGAGTCAAGTTCGAGGGCAGCACTGCAAAGTTTGATACATAAAGTTAACTCAAGGAAGAGATATGTCGGGCAGGAAGGGAAAGGAATCAAAATGAAAGTAGAATGGAGACATACCCAGTGGAGGTCGGGGGTTTCTTCCTTGGAGGCTTCGTGCCCACGGCCTTGGATCTCTTGGCCGCGGGGGCGGCACCTTCCGAGTTGGTTGAGGTGGAGGTGTTGGCAGCAGCGCGCTTGCGCGTAGTTCCCGCGACACTCAACGCAGCTGGTGTCGAAGAAGCCGGGAAAGCAAAGGCCAGAGGAGTGGCAGCGATAATCTCTTGTATCACATAGTCGTCATCAACTGACCAATCTTGTAAGACGAAGCGGGGTGGAGGCTTACCCGCGGCAGCAGCGCGAGGCGCCGGGATGGGCATGTTATCCTCATCATCCGGATCTTCCGTTAGAGAAGTTTCCGGAACGGGGAAATCGGCCTTCCAGTGGACCTCATTGTACCGAGCTGCTTCCTATTTCTGATGCTCGAAGCGCTAAAGGAAAAGCATAGAATACCAGTAAGGAAGTGTTAAAAGCAAGAAACCGACTTAAAGTTGTCTGAGATAAATGGTATGTCGGAAGTTAGGCAAAAAGACTTACTTGTGCTGGAGGATTGGCCCGGTCATGGGGAACCATACCCCATTCCCACTCATCGCCCATCTTGGTCGTGGCGATGGCCTGGACGCGACGGTGAACGGAGGCCTTGTCCAACTCAAGCATACTAACCCGATTAGGGTCGTATGGGCCACTCATATGGCAGATCTTGTGCGACCGGGCATGAAGAGGACAAACTCGGCGGACGATGAAGGTCCGCAGGAGGTCGTCGGTTGTAAGGGTGTCCTTGATGGTGAGGAGATACTTGTGGATCAAGTTGATCTCCTCTACATTGTCCTTGGGGTCCAGGGGCCAGTTGAGTTGGGTAGTCGGGGGTTCAATCCTTAACTCGGGAAGTTGATATAATCAACCGGAGTAGACCCTTCCTTGGGCGCCGGGTTGTGCATGTAGAAGAAGCTCCTCTGCCACTTCCGGCAGGACTCTAACCCGGTGATTTTGGGGAAATGGACGAGCTTCCGGACAGTTACAGTTGCGGCTCCGCAGGCTGTCATCTCCTTCTCCTTGACACCCGGGTTCGGGATGCTCTACTTCCGGAGTTGCAAATACTTGGCCCACAAGTTCACCATGGGCCAGAGTCCAAGATAAGCCTCACAGAAAGAGACATAGGCCGACAGGGCCGTGATGGAGTTAGCCGGGAGATGATGGGGTTGAAGCCCGAAAGTGTCCAGGAAATTGCAGAAGACACGGCTAGCCGGAAGGCCAAAGCCGCGTTCAAAATGGGTGACGAACACTACCCATTCCCCTGCTCGGGGCTCGGGTTCGTTTTCCTTCTTCGACCGCCTACATATTACCTGGTCCGGGATACGTCACGACCGACGTAGCTAGGCGATGTCCTCCTTACTGGCGGCGGATCCTTCCCAGTCGCGCCAGATTCCCGTGGCAGCCATGTCGACAGATTCGGGTTGTTGGGTTGAGCTCATTCCGACAGAAACCTATGAAAGCAGAGTACCGAGTTAAGGATACCGACATAGAAAATGTCGGAGCGAGTCTATGTGAGACACAGGTTGTCTAAGTCGAGTATAAACAGATAAGTGTCTGATTTACCACACAATGACGATCTAGACCAGCAAGGGAAAAGGGCAGTAAATCTAGAAGCAATATACTAGGGCAGGGCAAACTACAACCCTAACAGACCTAATCTTGCCTAATGCTAAAAGATCCGAGGGGATGTGACTACTTTGGTGCGACTTTAGGCCAAAATAGTAAGAATCCCACGGACATTTCCCGGGCCAAGGGCACCTATCACTCCTAAGCAACGGGATACGGCGAAGAACACCGCCGGCGACGACGAACTACCATGAGGAAAGATCAAAAAATTGGGAATGGAAGGGAAGTGTTACCGGAGAAAAGGTGGGCGCGACGAGTTCGCGCGGGGGAGGAAGCAGAGAAGATGCGCGGCCTCCAATCGAAAGCAACGGCGGAGCTCGTCGGCGAGCAAGAGCACGGGCTCGTTTGGCGGTGCGGCAGGCGAGGAAGGCGAGGAGGGCAAGAAGAGTGGAGCGATGTGAAGAAGGAAGAAGAAGAGGAGGTACTCGTGCCGTATTTAAGAGGGAACCGGAACGGCGGTTTCCGATTTTCCCGCCGTGGAACTGTGTGCGAAGGCGTAGTGGGATCGGGTGTGGCAACATGGGCGGTTGAGATTCGTGCGCAGCGAACGATTGGCCACACAGCCGGCCATAGGAGCCCAACAGCTAGGCGACGCCGAGGTGCCCGGGAACCGAGGCGGCGCACCAGAGTCAAACACACTTGAGTACCTGGGAGATTCGACATCGTGTGGGTCCCATGGAGGCTTGTGCAGGACGGTTTGTCAGTAGAATCAACTAATATGCACGTAGGAAGAGGTCATGTGGTGACAGATGGCACGAGGAGATCTACCAGAAGATTTGGGTATGTCGGAAGAGTATGTCGGGCGAGTGAAGTCGGAGGAAATGCAAGTAACCCGGAAAAATGAGCTCGAAATAAACTTGGTATCATAATAACAAAAGAAAGTCGGAGAACTTCACTACCCGACAGGACAATATCGGAGCTCGTTGGTTAAGGAAAGTTGTGTTTTAACCTGGTCCAGCCCACCATCCGAGGATGTCGGACTACACCAGCTTCGGGGACTAGTGTCGAGGGGCTACCCCCGGGTAGGGTAACGATTCGGGCAAGTTGGCCCCAGTGACAGTCAAATTGGCCCTTTGACTAACCTCAAGAGTCGCTTGACCTTTAGAGTTACAGTAAAACGGCCTTTGAAGCAGAGCAAAGGGTGACTTTTGGAATAAAGCTAGAGCCGTCCCTTGGAGGAGGCAAGGGGCAGGTGGGAGCACTATAAATAGACCCCCAGCCCTTCATTCTCACTCAAGCAGGAGCAGGGAGTTATCCTAAGCACCAGCTTCTCGAAGATGTCTTCGGTAGTAAGACTAACACATCTTTGAGTAGTTGGCCTAGGGATACTCTCTTGGGGCAGCACAGTATACACTTGTGGGACAGAGGCAAGAGAAGGGAGTTCTCCTAAGAACCAGTTTCTCAAAGATGTCTTTGGGAGCAGACCTAAGACATCTTCGAAGAACTGGGCCCAGGATTGCTCTCTCGGAGACAAAGGAGAATTGAGGTCAGAGAGTCCAAGGTTTGGAGAGTGTGACCCGACTTACCTGTATGTCGGGATTGGCCGACATTCGTGCTCCGTGTTATACCTAAACCGACTTAACCTGACCGACGTTGCCATGTCGGCACCATCCCCTTGTTTGTTGTGTGTAGGTTGGAGGCGTCGTCTTACTCATGTACGAACTCGGAAGAGATTCCCGACAGTGCAAGTCCAGCATAAGAGTGTCGGGCTGCGGATGGTGATCCGGCATACCTCTGCCTGGTCAGGAAATATACTCTGACATACTTTATGTTGGGAAAGAAGTCAAGGACAAGGAAAATCATATCTCTGACACAGAAGCTATGTCACATCCCAGCTGACACGGAAGCGGAATAGAAGGCGAAGTACCGCACGGACGTGAGTATTCCACTGTAGCACTGATGTGCTGACAGGGGACACGGCATGGAGAAGCCAAGTCTCGTCTCTGACACGAAGACCATCATCAACTAGCTCGGCGCTACCAGGACTAGGTCATGACAACCTGACAAGGACTACCCGGATAGCTCGGCGGCTAGGTCGGCTAGGCCACGTCGGCATTGCGGTTAACCCGGTGTCACTGCCAAGTGGACCCGGGTCAGTTAGGGTTTCCGGTCAACCCGACCAGAAGTCTATAAATATCGCCATAACTCCTCCTACGAGAGGGACGCCCACATTCTGTTGAGAGACTTATTGCTCTGAGGTCTACTCCCTTCCATCCTCTAGCAGTTAGTGTTCTTGGAGGAAAACATCTCTAGGAGCACCTTTGTAGTTCTTATCATACACATATAAGAGAAAGACAAGGGAAGGAGTAGGGGTGTTACCTCCCCACGAGGGCCCCGAACCTGGGTACATCGTGGTGTTTGCGTGTTTGTGTTTGCGTTTCTTCGGTGTTGAGTGTTTGTTTTGAGTTCTTGTGAGTTCTTGAGCTCACCCGCACATGTCTTGCAACATGCAAGCCCTCCCCGGATCCCCCAGCGCACGTCCGGCCCCCAACATTAGCCACCCCGTGGCATATGCCGTGACACCACCACGATAGACTTCTTTTTGCCTAAGGCAACCGTAATGGCTTTATGTTATGCGCTACGGTCGGGTCCCAAACAGTTACTTGTTCATTTTCTACAACACCCCTAGGAGTAATTTTCATTATGCCTTGAATGATCATATTTTTATTTGGAATCTTTTTACTTGTGAGTTCTAAAACTACGGTTTTCATGGCACTTCCACCACCATATTGCTAGCCTCTTCGGTATTCTGCTTTGCCCTTTCTCACATTGAGAGTTGGTGCATTGTTCGCGATTACATCCAAACTCGTGGGAGATCTTCATCTTGTTCTCCTACACATAAACCAAACATCTTCCTCAAAACATCCACCATACCTACCTATTACAGCATTTCCATAGCTGTTCCAAGATATATTTCCATGCAACATCCATCTTACATTACATGACTTGTTGTCATTCATTACTTATTTATTGCTTTGCGTGTTTATATAAAGCTGATGTGTGGTTTTACCCATGTTACGCTAGAGCACTGCATAACCTGCTAGACTGGAAGAGGCACCGTTGTCATATGTATTCTTATGGCACATTCATATTATTTACTTGTATTATCAGTATGTTTTTTATCATCATTAATGTGTTGTCATACATCATATATCATATTAGGATGCTTGCCCCTAAAAGTGAAAAGAGCCATGGAGGCCACGGAAAAGAGAAATAGAAAAAGAAAAATATATAGAAAAAAGAGAAAAGAAAAAAGAAAAAAGGAAGAAAGAAATAAATAAAAGGGGCTTCATTACTATTCTTTATCACACACTTGTCCTTATGTTACAGCATCATATCTATAGTCATCACTTGTGCTCATGTTATAGCACCATATCATTTGTGATCATCATTTGTGCTCATGTTTAGCACATTTACTCCATATGAGAGAGTTCTCATGTCTTAGTTCCATAACTATGTGGGGAATTTTACACTATAGAACTTGGCTTGTATATTTTAATGATGAGGCTCCTCAAAAGTGCTTGTCGGGGTGCTCCCCCCGGATAGGGTCAAGATGTGGTAAAAGCTATGTCCAAGGGTGGACCGAGACACTTGCTGACAGACATATGCCCGGGTCGAAAGGGACCGGGATATGGTATTGGTGTCATCCGACATATTCTAACCGACATGTGCTAACCGACTTGTGTATCTAGGTATCTTCTCGTTTTCTCTTATGTGCAGGAAGAGCGGATAATGAAGAGTAATCCGGCATAACCATGTCGGGTATCGGGAGAGGAAGACTATCCGGCATTTCCATGCCGAGTTGCGCAGAAGAGGAGTCGCCGAGTTATCCGGCATATCCATGCCGGATTGCGTAGACGAGAAGTCGTAGAGAACCGGCATGTCCATGTCAGGTGGAGCAGAGAAGATACCAAGACAAACACTACATGACAAAACCAAGGACATGGACAAGACTTTCCATGCCCATCCCCATGATACAGTACAAAGGACGGACAAGATGGGACAAACCCATGTCATAACGCAGTGAATAGTGTGACAAGACTCCAGTAGTCATGTCATGAATGGTGCATTAATAATGCGCGATGGGCCACCTCTTGTCCCCTGGTCTCCCTCTATATTAGGAGCACCAGGGGGAAGGCTTCAAGACACACGGCGACGGCAGCTCCATTTACCCCTTTGCCATTTCCTCCTTAAACCCTCTTAGAGGCATCCTTTGACCAGCTCATGGAGCAGTTTGTACCACACACATACACAGAGGAAAAAATACATAGATAGGCTAGATGCTGTAGTAGGGGTTTTATCTCCTCACGAGAGTCACGAAGCAGGGTAAATCTCCGTGTTCATGTGTTCTTCGTGTGCGATCCCTTCGCAATATCCCTCCCCAAATCCTATAGCGTCCATCACCCCCAATATTAGCCATCCCGCATATGTCATATAGCCACGACATTTGGCGCTCATCGTGGGGCTGACAGTGGCGCTCGCTCGAGCAAATTCGGACGGGACCTTCTTCAACGCGGGGACTCGGCATCGGCATAACCCCGCGGCTCTTCGCCGTCGTCGTCGGCAGCAACATCTCATCACTGCGCGCCCGGCTGCTGCCAGCTAGCGCGTCGCCGCCGCGTCGGGCATGCCGTGGCCAAACCTCTGCTTCCACCTGCGGCAGCCACTCCGCGCCGAGCTGTGGCCAAGCTTCCCCAGCAAATTCCGTCTCCACCGCGCTCAAGCCCCTACGCGCATCCGCGCCCGCGTCCTCGACCTCCACTCTGTGGTCGCGCCCGCATCCTCGAGCACGCGCACGGAGTCGGCCGGCTCCTCCACCCACACCCCCTCGCCCTCAAACCAGTCAAAATCACAGCCGCGCGAGCAAGCGACGAGCGCCGCCACCAACCTCCGCTTCCGCCTTCGACGGCATCCACAGCCGTGCCTGGCTGCGCACGGAGCGATGCTCGTCGTCGGCTGGCCGCAGACCGCGTTGTGCCTCGTCACGCGGTGCTGCACATCTTCGCGCCCTGCTCCGGCCGCGTCCCGCTGCGCTTGTGCCCTGCTCCAACTCACCGCGCCGCCTGCGCCCTCGACCGCCCACCCCCGGCCACGCCCGGCCCTCTACACATCCGGCTGCGCCCCCGCCCGGGTCGTAGGCTGCCGAGTCACCGGATGCGCCGCCCAGGTCGCCGGATTGGTTCCTAGCTCGGTCGCTGTGGCAAGAAGGAGAGAATCGAGCGATGGAGTAGAAAGAATAAAGAAAAAGAAGAAAAGAAAATTGGTAGAGATTAGATCCGATCGGGCGGCCGTGTAAGGAAAATGAGAAAATAAAAGGAAGTGGAGCCGGATGGATCAGTCGGGAAGGAAGAAAAAAAAAGGAAAAATAAAAGAAAAAAGAGAAAAGAAGGATCGTGTGGATTTTTTTTTTGAAAATTAACCACACGATATATTAGATCCGCAAACTGGCTCATTAAAAACCTTCCAGTTCCCTTAGGTACCCTGATAAGGAAAAGAACGCGTCTGAAACTTGCGGCCTCCAAATCATATAACAGTTACATCATCTAGGAGAGTTTGGAGAATAAATCTAGGGGGCTCATCGACCCAATTACAAGAATTAGTCGTATCAAAACAGTGCCTAGCTATTTTATGAGCTGCTATATTCGGTTCTCTTCGATAATGCACAAACTTAACTCTTCCAATATTACCCGCCACTTGTATGATATCTGCAAAAATTGAAGTAGCTTCATTCCATATGCGATCTATCCCCGAACATAACTTGATAACTTCCGAAGCATCTGATTCCGCCTCCACAACCGAGTAGTTAAGGGTATTTGCTAGTTCCAGCCCATGCTTCATTGCCAACGCTTCCGCGGTAGCGCTAGAAGACACATGCGATATGAAATTTGAAGACGCAGCTATAAACATCCCCTGATTATTTCTTATTATTACCCCAACCGCACCAGTTTCACTAACCATGTCAAATGATGCATCGACATTGATCTTAACTGAATGTGATAAAGGCTTTACCCAGTATACCTTTTGGACAGCAGCGGAGAGTTTACCCTTTGCGGCATTGGCAGTAATCGCCTTTATTGAGGTTAAGCATTGTTGGATCGGAGGAACCTGCTCGCCATGAGTTTTTCGCCGACGTATCCACCAAATATACCAAGAAGCTACAGCAATAATATCACGTGTTTTAATTGTATTATAACCCGGAAGCACACTTACCACAGATTTTAACAATGCTTCCAGAACTTGAGCGCCAGAGCGGTTCGGCAACATATGCTCATGAATCAAATTGTCCAGGCCAAGACCTCTCCGGATTTCAGCAGCGTCCTGACATTTAAAAACCATATGCATGATATCCTCTTCCTCATTGTTACAGATCGGACAGGTATTACTTGTTCCAATGTGACGCTCGAATAAAATTGACTTGATAGGCAACACTCCATGTAGAATCCTCCAACAGTATATTTTAATCTTAGCCGGTATATCAAGCTTCCAGAGAATTTTACAGGTGGGATTATTAAGAGACGTACCAGTAATGAGTGATCGACAAGTAGTGCCATTATACTGGTGCTTCCATTCAACATGGTAGGCTGACTTTACTGAGAAAACTCCAGGACTTGTATGGTGCCAAGAAACAAAATCCTCAATCGCATTATAGTTTACTGGTATTTGAAGGATCCGCTGAACATCAATCGGGCTAAAAATAGAATTAAGCAGCTCCACATCCCAGGAACCCGTAGTGGGGTCAATGAGATCAGAAACCAATCTTAGAATGCAATCCCCACGAGGTGTTAAAATTCTTCTGTCCGGACTAGAAGGTATCCAAGGATCTTTCCAAATTTCTACTGACTCACCAGTTCCGACACGCCAAATATGGCCTCGTTTGAAGGTCTGTAACCCAGCTACCAAACTTTGCCAAGTAAACGAAGCTCCTGCCTTCGGCCCTGCCTTCAGAATGTCACCAGAAGGATAGTATTTAGCTCGCAGGACTTGAGCACACAGCGAATTAGGTGAATCAATAAGTCTCCAAACTTGTTTTGCCAGCATCGCAAGATTAAAAGAGTGTAGGTCCCGGAAACCCATACCTCCTTCGCTCTTTGGAAAACATAATTTCCACCAAGAGTACCAGTGCATTTTCTTGCCTTGTGCATTATCACCCCACCAATATTGTGCTATAACATCCGTAATCATCTTGCAAATTTTCTTGGGTAAAAGAAACACTGACATTACATAAACCGGGATTGATTGAGCCACCGCCTTAAGAAGGATTTCTTTACCCCCAATAGATAATAACTTTTCCATCCAACCTTTAATTCTTTCCATTACTCTTTCAACAAAATGAACGAAGCAATCACTACGGTCAGCTCCCACTAGGGCCGGTAACCCAAGGTATTTATCAGACAAAGCTTCAGTATTTATATTAAGTGTATCACACATAGCCACCTTGACATCAACATGTGTGTTAGGACTGAAGAATATACTGGATTTCACAACACTCACCATCTGTCCCGAGTTAGCACAGTAGGTGTCCAGCACTTGCTTCAACGAGATTGCATTATTCAAATCTGCTTTCAAGAGAATCAAAGAATCATCAGCAAAAAGTAGGTGTGATGCCGATGGTGCATTCCTGCACACCTTGATCCCTTCAATGCCACCAATCTCCTCCGTGTGTAACAAGCAACTAGATAAACCTTCCGCACATAAAAGAAACAGGTAGGGAGAGAGAGGATCCCCCTGTCTAATACCCCTTGTGGGTTTAAACTCCTCGGTTAGATCATAATTAACTCGGATAGAGTAGGAAACCGAGGTAACACACTCCATAATCAACTCAACCCATTGATTGTCGAACCCCAATTTTATCATCATCTTTCTCAGAAAACTCCACTCATCTCTATCATAAGCCTTATGCATGTCCAATTTAACCGCACACAGGCCAGTCTTTCCTTTCTTTTTGTTCTTGATCTTATGGATGCATTCATAAGCCACCAAAACATTATCTGTAATGAGTCTACCAGGAACAAAGGCACTTTGAGTTGGAGTTATAATATCAGGCAAAAGAACCTTTAACCTGGCTGCAAGCATTTTAGATATGATTTTATAAACCACATTACAGAGAGATATGGGTCTGAATTGTGATACCTCCTCCGGTGACTCCACCTTTGGGATAAGCACCACCACGGTCTCATTCCAACCAGCAGGAATTTTTTTCTCATTTATCTCCTTAAGCACATCACTAGTGATATCATTACCCACCAAGTGCCAGAACCGCTTGTAAAACAGTGCATGCAAGCCATCCGGACCAGGTGCTTTTAAGTCACCAATACTATGGACAACTTTTTTAACATCTTCGGCGGTAAACGGTGCAAGGAGCAACTCATTCATATCATGTGTCACTCTAGGAGTAACTTTCTCTAGGAAGTCTGGATCCACCAAAATGTTGTCCGAACTGAATAGGTTAGAAAAATAGTCAAACACAATCGGCTTAACAAGCTCATCACCTTCCACAAAGTAACCTGAGGGCCCTTTTATCTTTTTAATCATGTTCCGTTTCCTCCTAGCAGAAGCATAACTGTGAAAAAAGCTGGTTTTTATCTCCGTTATGGATCCAGTTCACCCGCGATCGTTGACACCACTTAATTTCCTCTTGTTCAAGAAGATTCTCAATTTGCCTTGCTAATTCAAATTTCTTTTGATCTTCATCCGGATTGATAGGACCACGCATTAGCTTTTCTAAATCAAACTGTGCCTTCCGAAGACGTTTCTTAGGATTTTGAAGAATTGTCCTATCCCAAGCATGCAGCCCAATATGCATGGATTTTAGTCTATCGAGAACGGGAATCTGATCCGTTTCTGCCGTAGCCCACTTCTCTTCGACTATATCCCGGAAACCTTCCTCCTTGAACCATTTAGCTTCAAATTTGCGCTGATTTCGTCCAGTAGATGATGCAGACGCTGTATAATAATCCGTATCTAATAAAAGGGGACGGTGATCTGAGTGATTATACTCGAGATGTAAGATAGCAGCATTGGTATGCATTTGACTCCAATCTGAGTTCGCGAGACCTCTATCAAGACGCTCCCTCATAGCTCCTCTATGCCAAGTAAATTTGTCTCCAATAAAACCAATATCTGTAAGCTGACAGTCATCAATAGTATCTTGGAAGGCTTTCATATACCTCTCTGGCCGCATCCTACCGCCTTCTTTTTCCGACACGAACATAATCTCATTGATATCCCCATGACCAGCCAAGGTAAAGTATTTTGCTGATGGATTGACCGAAATCTTTCCCAAGTTTTATACTTTTCCTCCCATTTAAATTCTCCATACATACCGGTGAATCTCCACTCTTTATTTGCTTCCTCTACAATGTGGATATCAATATAATTGGGACAAGAATAAATTTGATGAATCTGAATTTCCTGTTTCCAAACCATAAGAACTCCACCTTTTCTTCCATCACTAGCCTGAACAATAATAAAATCCATACCCATTTGACGACGTAGACACTCCGCGGGGTAACGATCAATATGTGTTTCCGAGAGGAAAACAACATCTGGTTTATGGCGCCTCAAGACATCCATCAGCGCCCGAATTGCCGCAGCGTTACCCAAGCCACGACAATTCCAGACTAAAATCCTCATTGCGTCCGGACGGACTCCTCTCGAGAGCCCGCCGATCCTAGTGAAGAGGAGTCAGCTCCAGTCTTCGTTCGTTTATTTCTATCTTGTTCACCGGTAATCTTGGGAGCTATATTAGCATCAGCCGTTGCAGTGATCATAGTTACCCTGTCCACCTCCGCAACTTAACTCCCGCCTGCAATTTCTTTTCCAATCTCATTGATCAGATTTCTTTTTGATCCAGAGTTGAGATCGCTTCTATCCTCCATCTCCAACTCAACACTTTTCGGGGGAAACTGAACAGAGTCCTTCATCTCATCAGTAACAGCTTTGCCATCCACATACGCAAGAGCATTATGCCTCCAACTTGTGTGGCTTCTATCACCACGGCCCCTTGTTCCTCTTCCTCCATCATAAGCGTATGTATCTGTAGCTCTACCTCCTCTAGACCCACGGCCTCTACCACGGGAACCAGCAGCTACTCTTCCGTGCCAAGAATCCCAATCAGCTTTCAGCCAATCTCCCCATTGCAGTTTATCTTCATCATGTTCACCCGAGCCACATTCTAGGTGTGAGTGTCCAATAAAACCACAAGCTGTGCAAAACCTCGGCATCTTCTCATATTGTACGAGAAAAACCTCCCGTTTACCGCCTCGGATCATAGATACCCAACGTTCCAGGACCTTTCTCACATCCAATCTTACATTTGCACGGACGAATTTGCCAGCTCCATGAACATCTGTCTAAATCTCTAGTACTTTGCCCATCTTTTTCTCCACCAAGTTTGTTAACAAAGCAATGTTGCGATACCCTACTGGTACCTTATGGATTTGGATCCACGTCGAGAAATAATTAAGATCCATGGCATCAATATCCGAGAAACCATCGTATGGTTCAATGCAGACAATGGACTGTCTAAATAAGCAAGGTCCCCCCTTGTCCACCTTGAGCCAGTCACCAAGACAGAAGCACTGGATTGTAAATAAGTTGCCTTCAAGATGCTGAAAATTCACATCTCTCGCTGGACTCCATGCTACCTTCATGTGTTGTTCAAACGTCGAAGGACTAAAAAAGTTATCCGTATGAACCCTAGCAAGGGCCATCCACTTCGTACCTTCCTTCGGAGCCCCTTCTACATCCTCAAATACGAGATCGTCAAACGTATCCTCCTCAATTCCCAATTGCTGCAACAGCTCATCAATCGTCTCGGACTGCTTCGTCCCCGATCCTCCCGTTCCAGCGCCCGAGTTTGCCGAAGCCGTCGCATGGAATTGCCAAAACCGGATCACCTAGAACCACAGCGCACGAAAGAGCCAGAGCCTCTCCCGCAAACCCTTGGAAGCCTAAGAAGCCCTCCCACGTAGAGAGGTCACGCATGTTTAGTCGGAATAGAACTCCGTACCGGAGGCGGAGGCGCAAAACCCTAGTCGCTCTAGCCGCCGCCAGAGCGGTAGGTCAAAACTAGTCGCTTCAAACCGATACTTCTAGTAGTGAAAGTTTTATGTGTCCTAATCGTGCGGATTGGTAAGGGAAAGAAGAAAGAAAAGGAAAAAGACCCCTAGGATGCGGGGCGTTTTTGCTTCTTCCTTTCGTCCATGGCGCGGGCGGAGCGAGAGGCGAGCGGCTGAGGCGCGAGGGGCTTGGCGCAGCGGCGGCAGGAGTGCGTGGAGGGCCGCCGGGGCTGCACGAGTCCTGCTGCACGGGGGCTGGCCATGGGTAGCACGGCTGTAGGTGGCGGCGGGCGGCGCGGGCCGTCCGGGCCCGTTCTGGGCCGGACGGGCCTCGAGCGTTCCCTGCGCGCTGCGGTTGGCACGGCCGGCCTTGAGGCACAGCGGATGGCGAGGCCGTCCCTGCGGCGCTGCGGGGGCTGCTGGTTGGAGGAGTCTTGGTGTCCTCCTAACGTCGCTCACTTCAGGGGAGAGGAAACCAGGGCGGCGGCCCTGGACCGATGGGTGCGGAAGGACGAGGCCGGCAGGGCTACTGCCTTGGCATGAGGTGCCACGGCGGTAGGCATGCGTGTGGAGTTCGGTGGTGGAGCTCGGTGGACGGCGGTAGGACGGCACTACCTGTGGCGTCGCTCCCTTACTTTGTGGTCGGGACGACCTCTGTACGAAAGCCTCGTTGCGACTTGGTCAGAACCGGCGATGACAGCGTTTTTGGGCGTCGTTTTCCCTCTTGGGGGCGTCACTGCGGAGTGCTTGTTCCCACCCAACGTGGGTGGTGCTAAGATTTCCGGGTGAAAGCCTAAGCTCCATTGGGGGCGGGCGGCGACGACGGACGCGACGTTTCCTTGTTGGAGGCGCTGCCTTGGAAATTCTTAGCCCCTCACGGTGGGATGGGCTCGCGGCGCTCGGGGAGGGCAGTACTGTTGCCTGGGGAGCGGATGACCGGGGTGGCGGCCCCGGACGGTGGCGGTGCGTCGAGACGGCGGTCTCGGTCTCCCTCTCTATGATGGTTTCATTAGGCGGAGCCGTTGTCTAGCGGGGGTCTAGGTGGCGACCCGGATGAAGACTGCATGGGCAGAGGGTTCCTCGACCTGTCTGGATCATCCTCGGGCAATGCGAAGGCTGATCTGGTTGCTACGGCGTGGCGGCGGCCCCGGAACATGGTAGTTTTGGTGGCAACCTGGATGAATACTGTGTGGGCAGAGGTTCGCCGACCATGAATGGATTACTATCGGGGAATGCGAATGTTGATCTGGTTGTTACGCCGGGGCGGCGGCCCCGGAGCGGATGGTGTGTGTTGGGGCGTTTGTCGATTTGTGTCATGTGGGCGGCGGGTCGATTCGTTTGTGTCATTGTTTTGTATAGATTGTATGGTTTTTGGACCCGGTTTCCCTTATAAACTGGATCAACTCTTTGTATCTATTCAGGCGGTGGATACAACCACCTTATACCTATAAAAAAGCAGTTTATAGCACTGCATGCTTGGTCGGCCGGGCACTTCCGTGTGCTAGCTAGTCAGCTGGAGTCCCTGAGACACTCCCACTGCATGCGTACCTGGATGGTTGGCTGACTACCGACTGGCCAAGTTTCGAGTGCTCTCCGAGATGGTTGTGTCGGATGACCAACATCCCGGGTCAACATCCCCGTACCGGCAGCTACACCAACATCCGAGCACTTCAACGACATAGACGGTAATATCTACCCGGTATCAAAATAATTGTATGAATATTTACACTATATAAGGATTGCATGCTTTATGAACTGTCTTAGAAGTCACTCGGCGACTGCCCCGCATTTAATCTGTTTTCCCCCGGGATCAAGTATTCGGACCGGGGACTGTCTGTTTATTGTGGATTTTATTTGTTCCTAGCTATTAATCGATTTGAGGACTCGATCGAGTTTCAATCGGATTCCTCGTGCATAGTTTTGCTGCTAGAAGTAATCTCGGTCGCATGCTATATTCCGCCTGTTATTATCTTTTTTGTTAAAATTATATATTCATTGTGTATACGCATGAGCTAATACGGAATTATAGCACGGGTTTTATCGAGACAATATTCATCACCAATAATATGCTTATGTCGGTTATCTCGGGGATTCATCTGGTGTATAGTATGTGATCAAAGCATATCGCCGAGTTATTGTTAACATCATACAAGTATCCAAAATATCATGGTATCATTCAATATCCCGGACACCTCGACATCGAAACTACAATGTGAGTACTTACAATATGTTTGTGTTGCATATTGAGTGATAGTCTGAAAGTGAATTCAGGGACTGCCCCTGCGTGCATAGTTTAATTGTTTACCCGGAAACGAAATGTCGTAACCCGGGGACTGCCATGTTATGTGAGTTTAAATTTGTTTATATGCATGTCGTTTCTTGGTTCCTGCTATGTCGTTTGTGTGCCGGCACCGCGAAACCGAGCTCGGGGACTGCCTTATTTATTTATCTGCCTGGTTATATGTGTAGTCAGTATGCCGGATAAACTTTTAACCGTGTCTCAAAGTTAAAGTAATGTATGCTATCGGATTTAACCTCGTGACTCGACTGACGAACGCCTGAATGGTAGTCAAGAGCAGAGATTTTTGAGTATAGTGAACACGAAAAGAAACTTGGGACTCAGTCTAAAAAGCAATTTGGCATACGTTGTCTGTGTGTTTTCCCCGGGAGAGAGATGTCTTGACCCGGGGACTCGGTGAAACCGAGTCTGTAATCCTGTACCTAGCTCGGCAAGTAGTCGTGTTTTCTGTCTTGCGTTAGATTCATTTTGACCTATTAATTAGAGTTGTCGCTCCTGTTAAATATTTATTATACATGCCTGCCTACACTAACATTCAAGGGGGATGTCGGTTTTACTGAGAGGATATTCCTGTCAAAGATCTGGGTTATGTCGGTTACTATGTTGGTTATCTCGGATCCATCTTATATTTATTACTGCCTCAAGATATATTGCATATGGTTTTTGATATTGGCTTGCCGAGTTGCGATGGAATATCATACCGAATTGTTACTCACGTCAGATAATCGTTGACGTCAGCTTGCCGAGTTCTAAATGGCATATCTCATCTCGGTTATTACTTATGTCGGTATCACGTAATATCTCTAGATCGCCGTTTATGTAGGTTCGCCAACATATCACGGCATCATGCAATATCTCCAGATCGCCGTTTATGTCGGTTCGCCAATATATCGCGGCATCATGCCATATCTCCATATCCCCATTTATTTCAGTTCGCCAATGTATCATGGCATCGGGCAATATTTCCAAATCGTCATTTGTTTCGGTTTGTCAAAGTTCGCCAAAGGCAACACCCGAGATACCGAAACATGTGTAAGTGCCCAAAGTGGCCGAGATATCGAGACATCTGTGATACGCCTAGAGTGGCCGAAATACCGAAACATGAGTGATCTGCCCAGAGTGGCCGAAATACCGAGACACCCGAGATACACGTAAGTCAAATCAGCAAATGTTAGAGGCGTCTGTGTCGGTAGAGTGTCTAAAAGCCGGCACATGAGACTATGTGTCGGTATACGCACAGAGTGGCTAAAGGCCGGCACGTGAGGCGTCCGTGTCGGTATACGCACAAAGTGGCTAAAAACCGACATGTGTTATATGTTTATGTCAAGCCGGCAGTGGCCGAAGACATCTATGTCGGTAAAACGCCCAGAGTGGCTAAGAAACCGGTATATGATTGTATTTTTTCAGGTACACGGTGAGTATGTAAGACGGTGGTGTTGTGGTTTTTTCTAAGTCTGCGCGCAACTCTGCGAGTCCTCCGTAGCCTCGGGGACTAGTGTCGAGGATGTAAATCCCCGGTACCCTAAGATTAGGGCATTATGGTGCTGTTATCTGAGGTGAAGGAACTTATAAATAAATAAAGGAGACATAAAGAAAAATTAGAAGATGTCACGGGCCGAATTGGGCAATACCCAGCCCGATATCTCCCTTGCTGTGCCAAGTTCTCCCAGGTGTGGCCCGACATCCTCTACTCGGTTGACCGAGATCCCCACTGAGTCCTCGTCTTCCCCAACGCTCGTATCGCGTCCGCCCCGACTTCGTCCCTGACTCCTCCACTACACCCCGACCCCATCGCCGCCCCCCTCCTCGACCTCGTCCATGCCCGACCTCGCCAGCAACCCGCGCCTGGCCACCCGCGCCTCGACCAAGTCCAGCGTCTTCGTCGTCTTTCCCAAATCGGCACGCCACCCCCGGCCTCGGCTCCGAGCCGCTCCACCACGGCTCCTCCCCGTCCCGGCCATGGTCGCGCCACCTCGACATCGATCTCTGGGGCGGAGAGCTCGCCCCCAACTTCGCCCGACGCCGGCACGCCTTCGACCACCTCGACGTCGCCCTCATCCCGACAATGCCTCCACCCCGCCCATGGGCATGTCGGCAGGCCCTAGCCGGGCTCCACGACTTCCTCGCCGCTCGCTGCCTTACTCGCGCCTTGGCGCCTGAGTTGATCCCCGCCTCGGCCGCATCTCAAGGCGCCTCCGCCCGACCTCGGCCACGCCTCGACTCGGCGGGCACCAACATCATCCCGGCCTCTCCGACATTCGCACCAACATAGGCGCACGCCCGACATCGTCTGCCTCCGTGGCGCGCAACCTCCGACCTTGCCTTCGGTAGCACTGCCTCGGCGTCAGTCCGACCGCCCGCGCCGCCTCGCCGCCCCTGGCTTCGCCTCTCCTCTGGCATCGGCCCCCCAAGAGACAAGACGATGCAGAGACACGAACGGAAAGACAGAGAAATAACAGGCGTCTCCTCGACCTCTGATGTGGTCTACTTCGGCCGCATCTCTGAGCAACCCGACCTCGGCGCCGAGTTCTTCCACGACATCTCCGCGCAGATGCGCCTCCGACTGATCCGTCTTTGTAGAGAAAAGAAAGGAGGAAGGAAGAAGACCGAGCGGTCGGGTGAAGGAGAGGAAGAGAGAAAAGAAGAAAAGGAAAGGAGTAAAGGGGTTGAAATCCGATCGGTGGGAACAGAAGAAATGAAAAGAAGATGTCCCGACGGTTCTATCCCACAGTCGGCTAGTACACCGGTGAATTTCTGGCTGACTGAATCAAGTCGGACGAACAATCACTTTTCCAACTCAAGCAACTCGGGCGGTATGAAAGTTGGCAATGGTTGAAGATTTGATTCTGGAAGTTCTGAATTGGATCGATGGGAAAATGTCAGATATTTGATCAAGTTGGTTTGATTTTGTAAATCTGATCCGGCCCTTCATCCCAGTCTGCAGGACCGCATCAGCTTCGGGGACTAGCGTCGGGGGGCTGCCCCCAGATAGGGTCAAGATGTGGTAAAAGCTATGTCCAAGGGTGGACCGAGACACTTGCTTACAGACATATGCCCGGGTCGGAAAGGACCGGGATATGATATTGGTGTCGTCCGACATATTCTAACCGACATGTGCTAACCGGCTTGTGTATCTAGGTATCTTCTTGTTTTCTCTTATGTGCAGGAAGAGCGGATAATGAAGAGTAATCCGGCATAACCATGCCGGGTATCGGGAGAGGAAGACTATCTGGCATTTCCATGCCGAGTTTCCCAGAAGAGGACTCGCCGAGTTATACGGCATATCCATGCCGGATTGCGCAGACGAGAAGTCGTAGAGGTACCCGACATGTCCATGTCTGGTGGAGCAGAGAAGATACCAAGCCAAACACTACAGGACAAAACCAAGGACATGGACAAGACTTGCCATGCCCATCCCCATGATGCAGTACAAAGGACGGACAAGATGGGACAAGCCCATGCCATGATGCAGTGAATAGTCTGACAAGACTCCAGTAGTCATGTCATGAATGGTGCATGAATAGTGCACGGTGGGCCACCTCTTGTCCCCTGGGCTCCCTCTATATAAGGAGCACCAGGGGGAAGGCTTCAAGACACATGGCGACGGTAGCTCCATTTCCCCCTTTGCCATTTCCTCCTTAAGCCCTCTTAGAGGCATCCTTTGCCCAGCTCATGGAGCAGTTTCTGCCACACACATATACAGAGGAAAAATAAATCGATAGGCTAGATGCTGCAGTAGGGGTTTAATCTCCTCACGAGAGCCCTGAAGCAGGTTAAATCCCTGTGTTCATGTGTTCTTCGTGTGTAATCCCTTCGCGCCATCCCTCCCCAAATCCTCTAGCATCCGTCGGCCCCCAAGATTAGCCACCCCGTGGCATATGCCGTGTAGCCACCACGACAGTGCTCTAGGTCTTTGTGAGCAAGCAAGTTATATGCACCCCCACTAGTTCCATTGGAGAGCTTTCACATACTTATAGCTCATTATGCATCCGTTGTATGGCAATCACTACTCCTTGCATAGCTTCGATTGTATGACTTTCTCTTGTCTAATGATCATCTACAACTTTGTGAGCCTTTCTTCCGTTGGCCTTCCAAACCTCCGTTAACATTCTCTTAGCCATAACATCCTTGTGCCAGGAACCAACGTTGAACGCTTGCTTGTTTCATTTGAAAAAATAATATATTGATCTTGTACGTGCATATTGCTATTACTTGACTAGATCCTTTCATAAAGTTGTCATGTTTGTTGAAAGCATTAGATGATTATATTGTTGTGCTTGAAGCTTAAATCATCTCTAATATCTACTTTGCACAATTGATTGCTATGTAGTACTATATCATTGAAAGCTTTGCTTGCTTCACCTACTTGTTTATTCATTACTCGTTTGATATCAATATAAACTACAGCCCTTATTCATTTGATCTCAGTTAACATGCCTTACATTATTACATGATCAAGATTGTGTTTAAGCATGTCACTTGAGAAATTATTCTTCTTTTCTTGCCTACTCGGGACGAGTATAACTAAGCTTGGGGATGTTGATACGTCTCCAACGTATCCATAATTTCTTGTGTTCCATGCTATGTTATACTCCCTCTGTTCCTAAATGTAAGAGCTATAGTTTTCTGCACGGATATTAAGACATGAGTATTTGACATACTATGGACTCATTTGTTTTAGACAAAATTTAGAAGAGAGGACTCCCTAATAGACAACAAATGAAAACAATTCATAAAATCACTCTGTTCGAGAATGAAACTCACTTTTTTATCGATAAATTCATCCAAAAATCGTTGTAAACCATATATTTTGGATTTTTTTCCAAAAAACTATAGCTGTTACATTATGAAATGGAGGGAGTATCATGTTATTACATGTTTTATATGCATTTTATATAGTTTTATGCATTTTCTAGCACTAGCCAATTAACAAGATGCCAAAGTACCAGTTCCTGTTTTCTGTTGTTTTTGGTTTCAGAAAAGCTCTTAAGGAAATATCCGCCAAATTGGAAACAAGTCAACCAGGATTTTGTTTTGGAATATATTGTGTCCAGGAAAACCGAAGACAAGACGAAGTGGGGCCACGAGGCCACCACATCGCCTCGTGGCGCGGGCCCCATGTCTATCGCTCCGGGAGGCGGTGTGACACCCTTGGGCACCCACCGACCTAGGTCTTACGCCCATATAAACCCCCTTGACCTACAAACAGAGCACGGTTGAACACTTTTTCCTCCACGGGTCCCGAGCTGCCGCCGTCGTCAACACCACTTCGGGAGAGATCAGACCTGCTCCCGGGCACCCTGCCGGGAGGGGGGATCGTCCCCGGAGGCCTCTACATCGCCATGACCGCCTCCGGACTGATGCGTGAGTAGTCTACCTTGGACTACGGTTTCATAGCAGTAGCTAGATGGTTGTCTCATCCTCTTGTGCTATCATGTTTATATCTTGTGAGCTGCCTATCATGATCAAGATCATCTTTATGTAATTCTCCATGTTGTGTTTGCTGGGATCCGATGAATATTGAGTACTAAAGTTATTGCTTCATAATATATCATGTGTGTGCTATTTAATGATCTTGCATGCTCTCCGTTACTTGTGTATGCTCTGCCCAAGTAGATGCTCGTAACTCCAAGAGGGGGTATTTATGCACGATAGTAGGTTCATGTCTCTATTTAATCTAGGGCAGTGACATAAATCTCTAAGGTTGTAGATGTGATGTTGCTACTAGGGATAAACTAGTTGTACTTTGTATAAGGATGATGTTACTTACTTACTTTACACACGGTGCTTAAGGCGATAATCTGTTGCATGCAACTTAATACTGAAAGGGGTGCAGACGCTAACCGGAAGGTGGATTATTAGTCATAGATGCGGTTGGAACGGTCTATGTATATTGTTGTAATGCCCGAATGAATCTCACACTAGACACCCTATCATTAGTATATGCATTGGGTTCCTCATCATTATTCTGTCAATTGCCTAGCTGTAATTTGTTTACCACGCATGTATGAATGTTATTATTATTTATGTAGAGACACCACTAGTGAGTTGTGGACCCCGGTCCTTCTCATTAATCTCATAAAACCACAATTGCAAACATGTTACTTTCTGCAAACATCACTCTTTCTTTGTAACATCCCAATACTTTGGAATGTTTAAAAATCACTAAAAATTTAAAACTTTTGTTTTTGATTAAATTAATTCTTTAAATGCTTAAGGAAACCAACTATAAAAGACTTCAACCAATTTGAAAAAGTCTATTATTTCAAAATTTCCATTGTGTCAATATTTTCAAAAGTTATTTCCAATTAAACATTAAATTATCCATTGTATTTCAAAAACCTTAATATGTAATTTGACAAATGTTTTATAAAGTACAAACTATTTTATTTTAAGTAAATAGCTTACTTATAAGTAATTGAATAGCCTTAGCTATAAATAAATTAAAATAATAATTACAAATGTTATTTTAAACTATTGAAAACATTGTCTATTTGCCAAAAGATTATTATTCATTTACCTAAGTTCAAAACATAATTTGGATATTACAAGTCTATAGTTTATAACTTAAAACCTCATAGATTTTATAATTACTTAACAACCCAAATAAACATTTCATTAGCTTAAATGATTTTCATTTATTTTCAAAACATAAAATGACTATCATGAATATATTTTCTATATAAGTAATGAAGTAAAACTAAAATCTTTTCCAAAGTTGTTATGAAATTTCAATTGAGTTATCTTTATATAAAACTTCATGGTGCACAAAATATTTTGAATTAAAAAAATGAATACATTATATTTCCCTTTTCATTTCAAATAAATGTGTGATGTTATTTAATATTGTACTAAAGCCAAAAATGATTTAATGTTGGAAAATGAGTTTAAATAACTTAATTTTAAACTTATATAAGTGTTGTATTTTTATAAATTTTATTTAACCAAAAACGAAATTATTTAAGCCATGTTTTCAAATTTGACATTAAGTGGCAAATTTTTAGTTAATCAATAATTCATTTGATTTTTGAAAAGTGTTCAAAACATGCCCACAAGTGGTTTAACACAAAGATATTATTTTTACAAATTTTTAGAAATTTATTTGACTTGATTTAGAGTCTTAAATTAAAAGTTATGAAAGAAATAAGAAAAATCAGAAAAAAAAGAAAAAAATGCTTACGTCATGATGACGCCAGGGTCGTCTTCAAGCTCTAACACGCACGGACGCGAAAACTGCTTACCGTGCCTCCTTCCCGAATTGATTCCCGTTGATTTAGAGCCCCAAATGACGCACCGTTTGTTTCTAATTAAAGCCCTTGATCTCCTCTTTTATTCCCCCATAAAATGACTCTCTTAAATGCACTAAATTGCTCTAATTTCGTCCGCCATTAAACACGGCCGTTTTTGGTCAAAATTAATGTCCGGTTGATTGCGGGGAAATTACTGCACCAAATCAAGCACCGTCAGATTCTATATAAAGCCCTCGACCTCCACCTCCATTCCCCCCCAAAAGCCCTCTCCAATACGCACCAAGGCCGACGAATTTCTTCGCCGGAGTTTCGCTTGACCGCCACCGTGTTTCTTTGATTTCGGCAAGCAGAGTGAGTCCCCGCCGCCGATCCTTGGTCCTTCCTCTTTCCCATGTCCGTGCCCTCCTTTAAACACCCTCCTTACTTCATTTCCACAGCCAAATCGTGGAGGCCGAACTCGACCCGAAGGTCATCGTCGCCGTCGCCACTCCGTCTGCCTCTCCACGCAGCTCCAGGAATCGCCGCTCAACTCCGACACCGTCTTCCGCTCCGCCGTGTCCATACGCGCGTCGTCGTCGTCTCCATCGCGTCCGGGAGCATCCAAAACATCGTCGCCGTCCACACCCGTCGCCGACGACCACAGCATGCCGACTGTCCGCGTCCGCCCGGCCGATCCACCGCCGCCGTCATCTCCTCTCGCCGGTGAGCTGCTGCTGTGCTTCCTTCTATATTGTTACGTACATATCACTTGATGAAGGGTAGCAGCCATTAGAAAAACGTCATAGGTCACCTATTCAATATTTTCGTTTTTCTGAATAGACATAACTTCCAAAATTCATATTAAATCAACCGTAACTCCGTTTTTGATGTTTTTGTAGTCTATGGAATCGTATGAACCTGTAGAAAATAGTGGCATAATAAAAACTTGTATTTTAGTCGTGCACTAACTTGGTATTTACAGAAACATGTAAAACATTATTTTAATTATAGTTTTAATTCTGTAAGGTCAAAATTTGTAAATAAAATATCTTTGAAAAGACCATGACCTATAGATTGTGCTAGTTCTGTTATTTTCCAACCTTGAGAAATTTAGATTTATTCAAATTTAAAATATGATATTTAGTAAATTTGACATAACTATTAATAGAAACTTTATTTTGACTAAATCCAATTGCTATAAATTTATTTAAAACCCTTCCATCTATTAACACCATTTATAAGAAAACTGTGCTATGAAAATTAATTCACATAAGACTTTAATGTATATGTTTCCTTTTATTACATTTTCCAAAAATAGAAATTAATTAAAATGCATCTATAGCCTAATGCATACTTTTCAAATATCACAAATTTTGAATGATATTTCTTAGGATTTAAAAGTGCATTGCATGCATAATTTATTTTCACATATAGATATATTTCCCATAGGAAATCTCTTCATTATTTTCTCTAAGTTTGGAATAAAGTACTATGCACTAGACACTTAGTATTTCAACATGGAGCTAGAAGTCCAATGAAGAACTTAGCCAAAACAAGACTTCAGAAGTATCTCCAAGGAGTAGAAGCACTTAGAAGAAAAATCAAGAGGAAGTTCATGAAGACCAACCAGAAATATTTTCTAAGTCTTGCTCCCTCCCTCTTTCATTTCTCCTTTCTTCTCTTAGACCTTTTGAAGACTAAGTTAAATCCAAGACCAGCCTAGGTGATACAAACATCATCAAATCTGAAGATTATTCAAGTCTACCAAGAATTCAATCAAGACATCACAAGGGAGCATATTACAAGTCTTGAGATGAAGTCTGGAAGACCAACTACATCATTCTTACTATCTTTTCCCTCTTTCCTAATCTTATCTTTCACTTTAGACATAAACGATTTTTGATCATGTTATTACCATCTTGAAGTTTGTTGGATCCTAGCGGCACAGTGAGATGAAGCGGCCTGGAAACTAACCTTACATGTCCACGTACATGAGACCTGTTCCACAGTTTAAGTGGCTGGCCGGGTGTCTGTCTCTCTCACTATAGTGAATATCCAATTTACCAAGAGTTGTTAATAATTGTTGATCACCTTGAAGAATAGAGTTAGTATTTTCTCTAAGTAGTTATGCACATCATGACTAAGTCATTGAGTGCTTATTCAAGATGATTTATAACAAAGTATTTTGTCCAACCTATGACTTTAGTCCTTAGTCATTTTGACCAACCTAATTGCCTTGCATTAACTTAAAAGAATTTCATGGCATGACATGCATCTGTAGTCCTTAGAAATAATTTGCATATCATGCATGACATGTTTTCCTTATAAGTTATGAAACTTGTTTGTTCATTATGTATGCTTGTATGTGTTGTGTTGTTTTGTTTTATGATTGTTGTTTGTTTATATTGTTTAGACTGAACGGAGAGTTCCGAGTATCGTTGAAAAGAGTTTGTGAACAACGACAACATTCAAAGGCAAGTGGCACACCTCACAAACTTCCTATTATTTCTATATGCATTACTTAGTGTATTTTTATATGCATGTGTAGGATAGTATTGCTATGCTAAACCTGTGTAGAATTCCCTTACTCCTGTGTCTAGGTTCCTATATCATACTTAGAAGAAATATTGATGCTATGCAATTGATGAAAAGTTTTACAAAATATTAAGTGACTACTCAGGGTTGTGCTCATGCTTGTCGTCGCCTAGGATGAATATCTATTCTTTTTAGGGCCGTGAGCATGGTGATTTTCACCTGAGAGTACATCCACTAAGTTAATGAAACACCTGGGTGGTAAGTGGTTGTATGGTTTATGTTGAGTGGCTACTCAGGCCATGTCTATGGTTTCTGGAGTATGTACACTTGTGAATGGCCACCCAGGAACAGAGGAATCTGAAGAACTCCGAGTGACGCTTGCTTCCAGTGCAGCCATTGCCATATGGGCTCTGGCTTGATCAACTATGTAGCGTGGACTCTCTCATATGGGCTCTGGCCAGTGCAGCCATTGCCATATGGGCTCTGGCTTGATCAACTATGTAGCGTGGACTATGATCAACTATGTAGTGACAAGCAGATGTAGAGCGTGTTAGATGGAACAGGTCAAGCCAGAGTGGGATGGAAAATGCTTCTGAAAGATCTCATCTCATTCTTCTCCTTTCCTTATCACAAATGGTGTGTAAAGGATAGTTGGGTTGAATGGGTACAATGGTGAACGTGCACAACCTCTGCAGAGTGTAAAACTAAGTACTTAGCCGTGTCCCCGGTACGGACAATTTGAGCAGCTGATCACGGATGTCAATAGAGGATTCCATCATTCCAACTTCAGAAATAAAACTTGATGGGTGAACAAGGGAAGATGAGATTTATGGTTTTCATGCCATACTTGTCTTGATTTGAAGAAAGTGTTTTCCAAAGAGATAGGAAAAATTGGCTTTATGCAAAATAGACTTGAACTCCACCAGCCAAATATGCATATAGGCTATAGAGTTATTCCATTAAGTGTCCACCATAGTGTCACTTGCTAGACTCCATTTTTAATGGAATCTGACCCACGTTGTTGCAATATTTTTTCCTATTGCATCTTGATCAGATGACGAGTGAGGTTTCGTTTAAAGGTTTCGAGTCTGCAACCAACATGTTTTCGCCTGTAGCAACATGAAGTTGTTGGAAACCCACTGCTATTGTATTTCCGCTGTGTACTATTTCAAAGCTAGCTTTATGCTATGCAACTTGTAATGAATATTTTGTAAGTCTGGATCATCGATGTAATAAAAATGATACTTTGTTGTGATATTACATCGTAAACTGTGTGTGCAAACGAATCGATCCAGAGATTTGCACTATACACAGGTATCTGCCTTATTTAAAGTGCAGGTACGCTACATTCTTCCACACATACGTTTAATCCTTTGTTACAGCAAGCCGGTGGGACTGACACCCTCACCGTTGAGTTGGGGCAAAATACTTTGATTGTGTTGTGTGTAGGCTCCACGTTGGTAATCGTAAACGGCGCCGCCAACAACCTCGAGTGAACATTCATCTCCTACTGGTTCGATAACCTTGGTTTCATACTGAGGGAAACTTGCTGCTACACTACTTCACACCTTCCTCTTGGGGTCTCCCAACAACACACCCAGCTTGTGCATCACTCCTCCACCTTCATCCAAATTCCGTACTCATCCTCTCCATCTTGGCCTATCTCTGCGAGGCCTACCTGGGCGTGGAGCCCTCGGTGGCCCTCTTCAGGAGTTTCTACGCACTCCGGTGCACCTCTGCCAACGAGCGGTCCGGGTGCGTCTCCTTCCGCATCGCAGACGGCATGGGGGGCATCTACATCCCCATGTCGTGGAATGGGGACATGCCCGTCACGGCGGTGGTGAAGAAGGTGGAAGACTTCCGCCACAAGTGGTTCCTCATCGGCGTGGTGTCGTCGTGCGCCTTCCTCGACATCCCCGAAGCGCCGCTTGTGAAGAATTCCCACTAGGGCAAGTCCCCCTTCAGCTGCGCGGATAGCGTGTGTAACATCCCAATACTTTGGAATGTTTAAAAATCACAAAAAATTTAAAAATTTTGTTTTGATTAAAATAAAATATTAAATTGCATAAGAAAACCAATTATAAAGGACTATAAGCATATTGAAAAGTTTAATATTTCAAATATTTCAGTTTATCATTATTTTCAAAAGTTGTTTCCAATTAAACATTACATTATCCATTGTATTTCAAAAACCTTAATATGTAATTTGACAAAGGTTTTATAAACTACAAACCATTTTATTTTAATTAAATAGTTTACTTATAAGTAATTGATTTCAACCACTTAGCCTTAGCTATAAATAAATTAAAATAATATTTACAAGTCTTCTTTAAAAACTATTAGAAACATGGTATAATTGCAAAATGGTTTTCATCCTTTTGCCTAAGTTCAAAATATAGATTTGGAAATTATAAATCCATGTTTTGTATTTGTAAAACTTCATATATTTTATAACTAATGATTTATTCAAATAGGCATTTCAATAAATTAAATTATTTTTTCCAATTTGCAATACATAAAAATGATTTCATGAATATATTCAAAATAAGCAATGAATTAAATCTAGAACAACTTCCAAAGATATGTTATAAAGTTTTAAAATGATTTATCTTATTATGAAACTTAATGGTGCAAAAATAATTTGTAATAAAAATGAATACTCTATAATTTCCATTTCCTTAAAATTATCTATATTTAGTTATTCCACTATTATACCAAAATAAAGATGAATGGTTAAAGAAAATGAGTTTGATTAACTTAATTTCAAACTTATATAAGTGTTGTATTTTTATAAAACTTATCTAGCCAAAAATAAAATTATTTAAACCCTATTTTCAAATTTAACATAAAGTGTCAATTTTGTATTTAATGAATATTTCAAAATTATTAATTTTAAAAAATTTCAAAACATACCCACTAATGTTTTAAAACATAGATATGAATATTACAAATTTTTAGAAATTTTTTTGACCTCATTTGGACAAATAAATCAAAAGATATGAATTAAAATAGAAAAAACAGAAAAAGAAAAACCGATGACGTCAGCGGTGACATCACGGTTTCTTCCTCCTCTGGCCGAGAAATCCGCCCCCGTTTTCGTTCCCAAATCCGGCGTGATTGTCGCGTTCTTCCCCCCGTTCGGCCTATAAACCTCCGCACCCTCCTCTTCCTTTTGCCCCAAAAACCCTGACCTAATACGCCTCCAGGCTGCCGCGAGAGCTCGCCGGAGTTGCTTCGGTCGCCGCCGCCTTCTTCGTCAAATCCGGTGAGCTCCTTCGACCTCGGCCTCTTCCCTCCCCTCCATTCACCTTTTCTCACACGCGCGCACCTCCCCTGACCCTCTCTTCGACGTTTTCGGCAGCGAAACGAGCAGTGCGTGCTCAACCGAACTTCGCCGCCATAACCCGCGCCTTCGGCCGCGATTCCACGCCTCTACGTGAAGAAATTGGCTTCGCCAGCGTGTCCATCATCTCCGCCACGTCGCGCTGCATCTCGCCATCTACTCCCCGGAGCGGGCGAGCACCGTAGCGACCGGAGCGTCCTTGCCCGAGCCCAGCGCCGCCGTCCCCTCCGTTTCCGGCGACCATCCGCGCCGCCCGGTGAGGTCCTCTTCTCCTGACCGTCCGATCTTGATCCTACGGCTAGCATTAGATCTTTATAACCGAATCGGTACGATCCGATCTGGACCGTCAGATCTAGATCTGACGGCCCAGATCCAATGACTTATCCACGTCAGCGCCAGCGTGGCAGCCGTGGCAGCCGCGTCAGCGCACAGTCAACGCCCAGTCAGCTGCCACGTCAGAAAAGGATTTCTTTGAATTTGATTAAATGACAGTTGTGCAGAAAAGCCCCTGTCTATTCAAACTATCATATCTTTTTAACCACTTATCCAAATTTGATAAATTTTATATATTTGGAAATCCCTTGACATGTATAATATTTTAGATCCGTTAGAATTCAAATTTGAGTTAGTTTAAATTATTCAATTTTCAAATGGAGGATTTGAGTATATTTGTCATAACTTTAAATCGATAAATCCAAAATTTGCAAATAAGATTGTTTTAGTTTGGAATATGTGTTATAATATGCCTCTGTTATAAAATAATTTTGAGTATTAGTTTTGATAATTTAATAGTTATATGTTTAAATTGAACAACTTGAGTAATTTTGATATAACTTTTAATATAAACATTATTTTTGAATAAATCCAAATACTATAAATTTATTTAAATCCTCTCTGTCTATTAACAGTATTTATAAATTATTGTTATAAAAATTTAATCACAGAAAACTAAATCTTATATTTATTCCTTTTATTATATTATATTTTGCAAAAATAGAAATTTATTAAATTGCATTTATAGCCTAATGCATACTTTATAAATATCACAAATTTTGTTTGATGTTTCTTATGATTAAAAAGTGCATTGCATGCATAACTTATTTTCACATATAGATATATTTCTGATAGGAAAACATCTTCATTATTTTCTGTAAGTTAGGATTATTTTTCAAACTTAGTATTTTGGAAAAAGAGCTATGCACTAGACACTTAGGATTTTCAACATGAAGCTAGAAGGTCAATGAAGGACTTAGCCAAGAAAACAAGACTTCAGAAGTATCTTCAAGGAGCAGAAGCACTTAGAAGAAAATCAAGAAGAAGTTCATGAAGACCAACCAAAAATATTTTCTAAGTCTTGCTTCCTCTCTCTTTCTTTTCTCCCATCTTCTCTGAGACTTCATGAAGACTAAGTTAAATCCAAGACTAGCCTCGGCGATACAAGAATTATCAAGTCTGAGGATTTATCAAGTCTATCAAAACTTCAATCAAGACACCACGAAGGAAAAATTACAAGTCTAGAGATGAAGCCTGGAAGACCAATTACATCTTTCTTTCTATCTTTTCCTTCTTTCCTAATCTTGTCTTTCACTTTAGACATAAACAATTTTGATCATGTTATTACCATCTTGAAGTTGTTGGATCCTGGCGGCATAGTGAGATGAAGCGGCCTGGAGACAAACCTTACATTTCCACGTAGATGTGACATGTTCCACAATTTAAGTGGTTGGCCGGGTGTCTGTCTCTCTCACTATAGTGAATATCCATTTTACAAAGAGTTGATAATAATTGTTGATCACCTTATAGACTTAGTATTTTCTCTAAGTATTTTGCACATCATGGCTAAGCCATTTGAGTGCTTATTCAAGATGAATTATAGCAAATATTTTATCCAAGTTATGACCTTAGTCCTTAGTCATTTTGACCCACATTTTTGCCTTGCATTAACTTAAAAGATTTCATGGCATGAATATCATTTCTAGTCCTTAGAAATATTTTACACATCATGCATAAACATGTTTTTTTCCTTAAGTTTTATAAAACTTGTTTGATTCATCTTGTATGTGTTGTATGTGTTGTGTTGTTGTGTTATGTTGATTGTTGTATTGTGTTTCTCTATATTATTAGATTGAACGGAGAGCTCCGAGTTACGTTGAAAAGAGTTTGTGAGTAAAGACTTCATTCAAAGGCAAGTGGCACACCTCACAAACTTCCTATTATTTTCTTTATGCATTACTTAGTGTATTTTTTATATAAGCATGTGTAGGATAGTATTGGTATGCTAAACCTGTATCTAGGATCCTATGCAATAGTTAGTAGAATTATTGATGCTATGCAAATGTTGTTTTGTGAAAATCTAAATTCTACTAAGTTAATAAAGAACCTCCTGGGTGGATTGGTTGTATACGGAGGCGAAGTTGAGTGGCTACTCAGGACCATTTCTATGGTGTATACTTGAGTATGTGCACTTGTGGATGGCCACCCAGGGAACAGAGGAATCTGAAGAACTCCGAGTGACGAATGCTTCCAGTGCAGCCATTGCCGATGGGCTCTGGCTTGATCAATTATGTTGCGTGGACTCTCTCCGGCTTGACAAGCAGATGTAGGAGGTTTTAGGTGGAACGGGTCAAGCCAGAGTGGGAGGGAAAATGCTTCTGAATGATCTCGTCTCATTCTTCTCCTTTTCCTTATCACTATAAGTGTGTAAAGGATAGTTTGGGTTGAATGGGTACAATGGTGAACGTGCACAACCTCTGCAGAGTGTAAAACTAAGTACTTAGCCGTGTCCCCGGTACGGACAATTTGAGCAGCTGATCACGGACGTCAACAGAGGATTCCTCCATTCCAACGTTAGAAATAAAACTTGATGGGTGAACAAGGGTAGAATGGACAGTGGTTTACATGCCACGAAAGTCTCGAATAGAAGAAAAGTGTTTTCCAAAGGGTTAGCAAAAATTGGCTTTATGAAAAATAGCCTTGAACTCCACCAGCCAAATATGCATATAGGTTATTAGAGTTATTCCACTAAGTGTCAACCATAGTGTCACTTGCCAGACTTCATTTTTAATGGAATCTGACCCACGTTGTTGCAATATTTTTCTTATTGCAGATTGTTCAGATGACGAGTGAGGTTTCGTTTAAAGGTTTCGAGTCTACAACCAACATGTTTTCGCCTGTGGCAACATGAAGTTAATGGAGACTCACTGCTATTGTATTTCCGCTGTTTGCTCTTTTAAAGCTAGCTTTATGCTATGCAACTTGTATTGAATATTTTGTAAGTCTGGATCATCGATGTAATAAAATTGATACTTTGTTGTGATATCACATCGTAAACTGTGTGTGCAAACGAATCGATTCAGGGATTTGCACTATACACAGGTATTTGCCTTGTTTAAAGTGCAGGTACGCTACATCGTGAACCTGGTGGGCCGCCTGCGCTATCTCCGGGAGGAGGGCCTCACAGGGGAGATGATCATCGCGGACTTCGTGACGCTTCGCATCTCTCCACTTCAGGCTCACAAGAAGCCGATGTGGATGTACGTGGGCCTCTCAGACCCGATGCGGCCCCAGCCTGGTGACAACGACAAGTACGCCGTCGACTTCGTCCTGTCCGTCCTCTTCATCAACCCGGAGGTGCCGGCGGTGGACAAGTTTCCGTCCTCGTTGAGGCCTCTGCACTAGCTCGACATGGCCGAACGCCTGGCCATTTTGGAGAGGATGCCTACGTTCACCCCGACAGGCCTGGCGAGGGACAAGAGGGAGGAGGCCGCGCCTGTGGCGCAGGAGGATGGGGCCATGGAGTCGCCCTCCGCTTCGGGAGCCGGTCAAGGCCACGAGGAGGCCATGGCAGACGCGACCTCGTCAAGGACCATGCCCTTTATCGACGAGATTTGCGACATCTCGTCAGGCGATGACGAGGCCTTCGTGCTGGCGCCTTCGCGCCCTGTGGAGGAGGAGGACGAGGTGGCCGCGGCGAGAGCCCCGGTCCAAGGCGGCCGCCGAAAGGCCTGTGGCGAGGCCGTCTGACGTCCCCTCCAAGAGGAAAGCCGAGGCGCCTCTAGAGGGGTCTGGCGCCAAGGCCAAGCCCTCTTGGCGCTCGCTAGGCTTGGCGTGGGTGGACACCGGCGCCAAGCAAGCTGGGTAAGTATTTTAACTTTCAACTTGATTGCATGTTTCTTGGTCTTACCCTCTTCAACCTTTTCTGAAGATTTTTCTTGGTGTTTGCCAGCGATCTTGTGTCTGCGAAACGTCGCAAGCTTTGCAAGGCTACTGATGTGAAGGAAGCCACGACAGAGGCCTTGGCTGACAAGGCCACGAGGCCTTTGGAGGTGGGCTCCACAGGCCCTACTGATGAAATGCCTCAGGCGGAGGCGATTGCCCCGCCTCTCGAGCGGGCGAGGCCTGAGGAGCAAGAGGAGAGCGTGCCTACTTCTCCTCGCGCCTTGACGCACACGGTGGGTGTGTTGATGGGAGACCCCAAGAGGAAGGTATGAAGTAGTGCAGCAGCAAATTTCCCTCAGTTAAGAAACCAAGTATCGAACGAGTAGGAGAAGAACGTTCCCTCAAGGTTGGTAGCAGGAACGTTGGCACGACGCAATCCCAGCGTCAGCAACGAACGTGGAGCCTGCACACAACACAATCAAAATATATTTTTTCCCCAACTCAACGGTGAGGGTGTCAGTCCCACCGGCTTGCTGTAACAAAGGATTAAACGTATGTGTGGAAGAAAGAGTGATGTTTGCAGAAAGTAACAGGTTTGCAGTGGTGGTTTTATCAGATTAATGAGAAGGACAAGGGTCCATAGCTCACTAGTGGTGTCTCTCCATAAGTAATAATAACATTCATCCATGCGTGGTAAACAAATTACAGCTAGGCAATTGACAGAATAATGATGAGCAACCCAATGCATATACTAATGATATGGTGTCTAGTGTGAGATTCATTCAGGCATTACAACAATATACATAGACCGTTCCAACCGCATCTATGACTAATAATCCACCTTCCGGTTAGCGTCTGCACCCCTTTCATTATTAAGTTGCATGCAACATATTATCGCCTTAAGAATTGTGTGTAACGTAAGTAAGTAACATCATTCTTAGACAAAGTACTACTGTTTTATCCCTAGTAGCAACAGTACATCTACAACCTTAGAGCTTTCTATGGCTGCCCCAGATTTAATAGAGACATGAACCCACTATCGAGCATAAAATAGCACACACATGATATGTTATGAAGCAATAACTTTAGTACTCAATATTCATCGCATACCAGCAAACACAACATGGAGAATTAAATAAAGATGATCTTAATCATGATAGGAAGTTCACAAGATCTAAACGTGAAAGCACAAGAGGAGAAGACAACTATCTAGCTACTGCTATGGACCCGTAGTCCAAGGGTAGACTACTCATGCATCAGTCCGGAGGCGGTCATGGCGACGTAGAGGCCTCCAGGGACGATTCCCTCGTCTGACAGGGTGGGGTGGGGGAGCAGTTCTATCTCTCCCGAATTGGTGTTGACGACAGCGGCGGCTCAGGACCCGTGGAGGAAATAATGAACACCGTCTGATTTTTAGGTTTTTTGGGGGTACTTATATGCTTAAGGGCGAGGTCGGTGGAGCGCCGAGGCCGCGTCACCACCTGCTCGCGCGGGCCACGTGGTGGTGACGGCGCCTCGGTCGTCCACTTCGTCAAGTCTTCGGTCTTCTGGAACCTTCATTTTTCCAAATATAATTTCGGGATGTTTCTTTTTGAATTCCAAGAATATTTCCTTAAGTACTTTTCTGAAACCAAAAACAACAGAAAACAGGGAACTGACATTTTGGCATCTTGTTAATAGGTTAGTCCCAGAAAATGCACAAAACTATATAAAATGCATATAAAACATGTAATACATGATATAACATAACATGGAATAGAAGAAATTATAGATACGTTGGAGACGTATCAACATCCCCAAGCTTAGTTCTACTCGACCCGAGTAGGCAAGAATGATAAAAGAAGAATAATTTCTGAAGTGACATGCTTAAATACAATCTTGATCACGTAATAATGTAACGCATGTAAACTGAGATCAAATGAATAAGGGTTGTAGTTTTTATTGATATCAAATGAGTAATAAATAAACAAGTAGGTAAAGCTAGCAAAGCTTTCAATGATATAGTACTAGATAGATATCAACCGTGCAAAGTAGATATTAAAGATGATTTAAGCTTCAACCACAACAATATAATCATTTAATGCGTCCAACAAACATGAAAACTTAATGAAAGGATCAAGTCAAGCAATATCAATATGCACGTAGAAGATCAATACTTTATTTGTTCAAAAGAAACAAGCAAGTGTTTAACGTTGGTTCCTGGCACCAGGATGTTATGGCTAAGAGAATGTTAACGGGGTTTGGAAGGCCAACGGAAGAAAGGCTCACAAAGCTGCAAGTGATCATTAGACAAGAGGAAGTCTTACAATCGAAGCTATGCAAGGAGTAGTGATTTCCACACAACGGATGCACATGGAGCTATAAGTATATTAAAGCTCTCCAATGGAACTAGTGGGGGTGCATCCAACTTGCTTGCTCACGAAGACCTAGAGCACTTTTGAGGAGGCTCATCATTGGAATATACAAGCCAAGTTCTATAGTGTAAAGTTCCCCACAAAGTTATGCAACTAAGACATGAAAACTTTCTCATATAGAGTGAAGGTGCTAAACATGAGCACAAATGATGATCACAAATGATATGGTGCTATAACATGAGCAGAAGTGATGACTATAAATGATATGGTGTTGTAACATAAGCACAAGTGTGTGATAAATAATAGTAATGTTGCACCCTTATTTATTTATTTATTTTTGTTTCTCTTTTCGATGGCCTCCATGGCTCTTTTCAATTTTAGGGCCAAGCATCCTAATATGATACATGATATATGACAACACACTAATGATGATAAAACAACATACTGATGATACAAGTAACTAATATAATTGCATATGACAACGTTGCCTCTGCCAGTGTAGCAGGTTATGCAGTGATCTAGCGTAACATGGGTAAAACTACACATCATCTTTATAGAATCACACAAAGCAATAAATAAGTAATGAATGACAATAAGTCATATAATGTAAGATGGATGTTGCATGGCAATATATCTCGGAACAGCTAAGGAAATGCTGTAGTAGGTAGGTATGGTGGATGTTTTGAGGGAGATAATTGGCTTATGTGTAGGAGAACAAGATGAAGATCTCCCACGAGTTTGGATGTACCCGCGAAATATGCACCAACTCTCAATGTGAGAAAGGGAAATGCAAAGTACCAAAGAGGCTAGCAATATGGTGGTGTAAGTGCCATGAAAACCGCAGTTTTAGAACTTACAAGTAAAAAGATTCCAAATAAGAATATGATCATACAAGGCATAATAAAAGGGTCCTTTAATGGATTGCCCCTAGCAGCCTTCTCAGAGTCAGTTTTGCCCCTGGTCGCGAATCGTCCTCAGTTTTGCCCCTAGTTCGTTCGCAGTACTAAGGTTTGCCCTCGACGGCAAGTTTGAAGTCTATTCCGTTTGATGGCGTTACTGACAGTAGGTTCGCAACTTAGAGGTGAGACCAACTTGGTGCAGATCTTACAGGTGGGCCCGCCCAACGCAGAGGTGAGATCTCATTTAAAAAACAAAATAAACGTAGAGGTGGGGCCGACTGGGTGCAGTTCTTACAGGTGGGCCTCGCCCAACGTCCTGATCCCCAATCTGTGCTTCGCCGGTGTTCTGTGCTTCCCTGCCAAGGCCAATCCACCACCTGCGCCATCCAATCAACCACCTGCGCCGCCGCGGCCGTCCTCGCCACCAGATCGAGCACCACCAGCAGATTCGCCGCCACCGTCCCGCGACTGCTCGTTCCGCCACTAGGACCGCTCGTTCCGCCACTGCGGCCGCCACCTGCTCGACCTGTGGCGGGGCTCCTTCCGTGCGCCCGGCCGGAGCGCTGATAGGTGAAGGGATGTTGTATCCAACAAGGACGTTGTTGGCGAAATGGATTACGGCAGCGACCCTGGACTAGCTGGCGATTCTGGCGTCGGGTCCACGACTGGGATCCCGAGGGGTAAGGCTTCCAATTTTTGCTTGTTTGTGCATTTGAACAGTCGATATACATAGGACGCGGTCTATTTCTGCAATTGGACATAGCCTTCTTCTGCAATAGCTTCCCATTTTTGCTTGTGCTGATTGCGTCTCTGTTTTTTCGTGGGTTAGGATGGAGTTGCGGTTTGCTTTCTTGGTGAACGTTGGAAGAGACCGCTACATCATGAATGAAGACAACACCCATAAGAAATTCCAGGGAGGTTTCGATTATGACCTGCCAATGGATTGCAATTGGAATTTTAGGCAATTAGGGGAGGTTCTTTGCTTCCCATATCCTTGGGCTTTGCATGAAGAAGTGGAATTCAAATACTACGATGGGGGGATGGATTGGGTCAAGATTAGCAATGATGCAGAACTCGCTACCATGTTTGCTAAGCATAAGGAGCAAGATCAATTTAAGGTGAGGCTGCAAGTAAATGTGGTTGTGCCGGCATTAAGGAGTAATGCAAGGATGTCAGGTTCATCTTCTCGGACAGAACCATCTCGTCGTAAAGCAATTTATAGCCATAATAGTTCAGTTCATCCAAAGCGACGTGGGTGCTCGACAAGCGTGGGCAACAACAGAAGGGTACCTACTGAAGTGGAGGTTGATGCTGACATATCTAGGGATGATGAAGAAAGGCTATACTCTGATGTCATTCAGAATTTACGACGGGCATCTCGTGCTGTTGAAATCCCAGATGATGGTGACTATGAGAAAGAAGATAAAGATGAAGATGAAAATGAGGAGGAAGACCTTCCACCTGTTGTGGGACCCTAAAAACCCTCAGTTGTTGGAAGGTACAATTTTTGCATCCATGAGTGAGTGTAGAAATGCAGTTGTATCTTACTTCATCGAGGCAGAACGTGCTTTTATCGTTGACAAGAGCGATAAACGACGTTACACAGTGCATTGTGTGACTGAGGGTTGTAAATGGAGGATGCAGGCATCTAAAATGCGGAAAAGCTTGAATATTCAGGTAAAAGTGAATCCTTTTACCCACACATGCCAAGAATCAACTCTCAGAAAGGAAACAATCAGTAGAGCCAAGTCAAAATGTGTGGCAGAAGCAGTAAAGAAGTGGGTGAAAGAAAACCATTAAGTGGGTACAAAGGAATTGCAGGCAAACATCAAAGCCAAGTTCAAGATGGATTTACCATACATGAGGGTCTTCAATGGCAAACAAAAAACTATGAAATCTATCTATGGTAACTGGCACGAAAGTTTTGAATTGTTGTATTCATTCAAAGCTGAAGTGGAGAGGACAAGCCCATGTAGTATTGTTGAAATTGATCACCACTCAGTGGAGTACACATTGAAGGGAGTGACAAGGACCAAGGAATGCTTTAGAAGGGTTTTTGTGTGCTTTGAGGCTTGTAAACTGGGTTTTTTGGCAGGCTGCATGCCATATTTGGCTATTGATGCTACTTTCCTCACAGACAGGTTTAAAGGATAATTAGTAGCAGCTTGTGCAGTAGATGCGCACAATTTTGTATTTCCACTTGCATACGGTGTGTTGGAGACAGAGTCCGAGGAGAGCTCGACTTGGTTTTTGCAGAATCTACGCCGGGCTATTGCACATCCCAATGGCTTGGTAATTCATACAGATGCCTGTAAAGGTTTAGAAGTCGTTGTGGACAATGTGTTCCCTGGAGTAGAGCATAGGGAGTGCTTTCGTCACCTTGCTGCAAATTTTGTGTAGAAATTCAAAGGAAAGACATATACAGACAATTTATGGCCAGCATCTTTGACTTGCAGTGTGAGGAAGCACAACTTCCACATGAGGCAGTTATACACCAATGCCAAAATAAAGGAATACTTGGAAACACACCACTCCAAGTTATGGGCCAGAAGCCAATTTAGTGAACTGAGCAAAGTTGATTATGTGCACAATAATATTGCAGAGTCTTTCAACGCAGCCATCCGGAAATTTAAAGATCTTTATTTGGTGGATTTCCTTGACAAGATAAGGATAGAATACGCGCAGAAGTTTCATTTTTGTGATGGAATAGCTGAGGCTAAATTCATGGGCCACATTATTATCCCTTCGGTGATGATTGAACTGAAGCAGAAAACAGTAGGCCTGGTAATGAGCATGATTCTATTGTCAGATAGCACATCAGAGGTGTCAGTAATGGATAGAGAGAAGAGAAACTGGAGATATCCAATGGATATAGAAGCTAGAACTTGCAGTTGTAGGCAATGGCAGATAACTGGGTTGCCATGCATTCCTGCGTTGTTTTTCATCACTTCTCTCCCAGGTACAGCAGGGAACATACAACAGTATGTTCATGAGTACTACTTTGTTGCAAGGTTCAGATCCACATATGCACATGCCTTGCCTGCTTTGGAGGGAAAACAACAGTGGGACAAAGTGGACCCTGGATTCAGACTTTGCGCTCCAGTTCTGAAGAGAGCAGCAGGTAGACCGAGGAAGAGTCGGTACAGACGTCGCAGCGAAGGAGCTGGACTTGGATCAAGGCAGCGTAAGTGCAAAAGGTGTGGTAGGTCTGGTCATTTCGTTAAGTACTGTGATAATGTTGTAGATCCAGCGTTCGGAGAGAGTTCTGATGAAAATCATGATCAGCAACCGGAAGCAAGAGAAGATGAAAATGTTGCTCCAAATGATGATTCGGATGATGATGCTCCAAATGATGAGTTTGATTATCATGTTGCAAATAATAATTATTTTGATGATGATGCTCAAAATAATTATTTTGATGATGCTGCAAATGTTGAGCCAAAAGATGCTGAAAATGATGCTCCAACTGATGTTGACCAACCATCTGTGGTTCTGAGTACTCCTAGGTATGTAAATCTTCTTCTCACTTTGAAAAATATGGTATTTTCGAATTTGTTGTACATATATCACTTCATGTAAACCGTGTGCTCACTTTTTGTTCAACTATGTGGTCTGTTCGAAGAAGACACCCAAGAGGGGAAGAGAAGAAGTAGTGAGCACAGTGATAACATGGAGCACAAGGAGCAAAATGATAGCAAGTAACACAAGAATCACAAGGAGCAAAGTAGTGCCAAAAACTCTATGAAACATTATGGATCATGTTGTATTTCTATGAAACAATCCTTATTATTGTGTTGAATGATGTGGGATTTATGTTTTCATGAAATTTGAGGAGCTGGTTTCATGTCATTTTGAATTTTTTTTGAATTAATTATGCTCATTTGAAACCATCCTCTATTCTCATGAGAAAAGTGCTTCAAATGAGGTCTGAAGCTAGGGTAAACACTCCCATTTGTAATTTCAAGAAAAAATCGACCTTGTCTAACTGATCCAAATAAATTTAAGGAGCAACTATATCACATATAAAAACATTCGGCGCTGGTCTCATGTCATTTTGATTTTTTTTAATTAATTATGCTCATTTGAACCCATCGCTCTATTATTGAACTCTAAACAAGTCTATACAAGATAGCTTTTTTGTGGAAAGCATTTTCGATCAATTATCCATAAACCAAGTTTATAATTTTTTATAGCAACTATATCACATATAACAACATTCGGCGCTGGTCTCATGTCATTTTGAGATTTTTTGAATTAATTATGCTCATTTGAACCCATCGCTCTATTATTGAACTCTAAACAAGTCTATACAAGATAGCTCTTTTGTGGAAAGCATTTTCGATCAATTATCCATAAACCAAGTTTATTATTTTTTATAGCAACTATATCACATATAACAACATTCGGCGCTGGTCTCATGTATTTTTGATTTTTTAAAATTAATTATGCCCATTTGAACCCATCGCTCTATTATTGAACTCTAAACAAGTCTATACAAGATATCTCTTTTGTGGAAAGCATTTTCGATCAATTATCCATATATCATGTTTATTATTTTTTATAGCAACTATATCACATATAACAACATTCGGCGATGGTCTCATGTCATTTTTGATTTTTTAAAATTAATTATGCTCATTTGAATCCTAGCGGAGCATCTGATCAAACCCTACCGTCGCACCGTAGCCGTCCGATCAAACCCTAATGCAAAACGACAGCCCTCAGATACGATCTTCTAGAAGGATTCCTGATAGCGATCCGCGAGAGGTTGGTTCCGGCCACCTGATTGGCCGCTGAAAACAGGCGGGCCGCGAGATTTCTTTGGATATTTTCAGACTGTGACGAAATGATGTTGATCTGATTTCTTTTTCTCTTTGCTCTGAATTATTTTTCCTTGGATATGAGATTTAGGGTTCATCGTTTCGTTCAGATTGTGACGAAATGATTTTGCTCTGATTTCTTTTTCTCTTTGCTATGAACTATTTTTCCTTGGATATGAGATTTAGGGTTCATCGTTTCGTTCAGATTGTGACGAAATGATTTTGCTCTGATTTCTTTTTCTCTTTTCTCTGAATTATTTTTCCTCGGATATGAGATTTAGGTTTCATCGTTTCATTCAGATTATGACGACATTATTTTTCTCATTGCTTTAGGATTTTAGTTTTGTGTAATTTCTCTAGGATTTGCTTACTTGCTAGCTAGTCGCCAGTCGTTAGAGATGTTATTTGTGTCGATCTACTGCTCTTGTGTTGCTTAAACTGGGTCTGCAGGCCGTCGCCATCGTAGTTTGCACGCATACGTGCTCGTTATGCAACTACGGAAGAAATTTTAACATGTCTACTGCTCTATTATTGAACTCTAAACAAGTCTACCGCTCTTGTGTTGCTTAAACTGGGTCTGCAGGCTGTCGCCACCGTAGTTTGCATGCATACATGCTCGCCATGCAGCTACGGAAGATATTTTACATGTTACACGCCCCTAGTGTAGAATTAATGCAAAGAGAGGCAGACTATGGTCCATTGTGCCTGTTGCTTCCTCGGTCGGTCTCCGTTCTGCTGGACAGGTAGTTAAGGCAGGCGTGAGCGTGAGACTTTTGTCGTGGTATCGGCATAATTGATAGGAGACGGACGTCCTCTAGCCTACGTATGGATTGTCGGGAAGAAGGTTGGTGTTGTCGAGGACAGGATTGAACACGGCGCGTTTACCCAACTTCAGATCCCGCAGCGGTGGCGAGATCCTACGTGCTGCTATAATTCACTATGAGGCTATAGCCGTGAACATGTTACAATGTGTATGATGCGTATTGGGGCGTGCACTAAAGGCTTCCTGGTGGCCGGCTTATATAGGTGGCCAGACCCCAGGATACAAGGCAAGTACTTGTCCGGCAAGTAATCAGAGTCCTAGACCTAGCCGGCTTAGTTGCCGCCTTCTGTCTTGGGCTTGGTGGCTTGATGGGCTTCGGCCTTTCGCCTTCCTTGGACCGTCGGGCTACTTCCTTGTACGTCAGCTATCTGGGCCGCCCGGCAGGCTTCAGCCTTACCACCCTTGGGCCACCCTGGACTAGCCGGATTGATCCATGTTGGAGATACCCCTAGTTGATATACCCCCGCGCCGCCGGCCGCCGACCGCCATCCCCTGCGCCTCTGCTCCCGCCTCCACTGCACCAGCGCCGCCCCGGCCTCCTCCGCCCGCACGCGCGCGCCCCCGCGTCTCCCGCGCCGCCGTCCGGCCATCTCCGGCCGCATCCCCCTCGCCGGCGTCGCCCCCCCGGCCACCAGTGCCCTGAGCCGCGCCGTCTGCCGCCGCCGGAGCCGCACCGTGCGCGCGCCCTTGACCTGCTCCTCCCGCGCCGCCCCTGTGCCCGGCTTCCTCCGCCTCCAGCCACGCCCCACGCCGTCGGTCGCGCTGCGCCGCGACTTCCCCCTGCTCCATGCTCGGCTGCCGCCGTCGCCCGCGCACGCCGCCTCCCCGTCGCGCTCCTCGCGCCACTGCTCCACCGCACGCTCCACGGCGCCCGCGTGCGCTCCCGCCGCCGTGCGCGTGCTCGCAGCCCGCGCCGGCCTCCTTCCATTCTTTGTTTCCCCCTTCCGGTGACGTCCCCGCATCCGCCGCCCGCAAGGTGTTCGACGCAACGTCCGCAAGACCCCGGCGGCACTTTTTCGTCCGTGTTTGTCCACCCTTCGTGGTGCTGCCCCGTGCGCGTGTGCGCGCCCCTTCCAGTGTCCGTTGTCGTGGCCCCGAAGACCGGATACGACAAGTGCGCCACCGACCCCGATGCTGGGGGTCCGAACAACGACCACCCGGACTTCTTCCCCGACCACTTCCACGACACCGACAAACGACGATGCCCCGGTTCCGCGACGACTACTTCCCCGACGACGACTACTTCCTCTACGTTCCGAAGACGTCGGTTTCGAACCCTATCTCTCCAGATCCAACGTGGGAACCCAAACCCTAACCCTATACCTATTTTTTATTAAATGTCATCTATCTTGTGCATTTCGCATCATAATTACATGTGTTGCATCTCTTGGGTTTGCGGATGTAGCATTTCACCTAATTAATAATTATGGAATGTGTGGGGTAATATATATGTATTGCCCTATTCCATTTAAATTGACTAGATCATCCATGCCATGTGTTGCCATATTAACCAACATTTAATATTGCTGGTAAATAAATAACTTGCACCTTAATATTAATTGTCGGGAATGTTTTCCCGCTTAATTTGGATTAGTTGTTTTTTGTATTGCATCTTGCCATGTCATGCATCATTATCACATGATCATGCTGGATCTTTGCCGTAGTTATAAAATGCATCTTTTACGCTTTCCAGTGTTTGTTGCTTCTTCGCGGATAAGACGTTGAGATGTGTGAGCAACGACAAGATCTGCTTCCTTGCGGGATTCCAGGCAAGCAAAGTTTGCTTGTTTACCTATACATTGTCTTTCATTCCTGCCGTTGATCTCTGCTACCCTAGCTTACGATTCTTTATTGCGATCCCATCACATGTTTATCCTGCAGCCGATACAGCTTTATCCCCACATCCCATCACCTGTTGTATGTTTATCTGTTAGCCTTGCGAGTCGTAGTGCATGCTTAGAGCTGGTTGTGCGAGTCGTCAGTTGGTCTTTTATTTCATATGCTTAGCTTGATAGATTATTCTACCTTAATAAAATGCTGTATTATATTGGGGTATTATAATTAAAAGATAAGGCACCGGCGGAAGGCCTTGCGAGGTGCTTTGTTCTGCTAAGTGTCGACCTAGGAACTGAGATTTTGTCCTAGGATCCAATTTTGAGCGCACTAACCACTTGTGGGAGGCCCAATGGAGCCCCCCTCGACTTTGACTGGAACTTCGACTTGTCCGGGAGCCGCACCTAGTTCGGGTTTTCCATTTGTCTCATATGCATCGATACTAGTGTAGTATTTTACTTTGGCGGTGTGCCTTGTTACATGCATATAGGGCGCGGCCTGTTGGTGCGGAGGGGGGTGTCCTGCGGGAGTCCGCACCCTTTTGGTCGGGACCAGCATAGCTCCCGTGGCTCCTGGACTTGTTGCGGTGAAGGAAAAGAGTTGGGTTGAAAGGCCCTAATGTTTTTGACTGGGTTGATCATGCGAGTATGGGTCCAGTAGTGCACCCCTGCAGGGTATAATCTTATCGATGAGCCGTGTCCACGGTTATGGACGTTTTGGTGATGATGCTGGCTAACAAGATCTAGACAACTTACACCTAATCATTGTTAATTAACCTGACTAGTAATATAGAATTACTTTCACAATAAATGGTAATTAAAACTGTTCAACGTGTGAGTTTCCTGAATTGCTTCCTCATACTTGGTTGAGGGGGTTAATTCGAGAATGGGTTATGTTTGGTGTTAGTAGTAGTTGGTTATCTTATGCGCTCTCGTATCCCTCTCTGATTAGACGGAAGTTATAGCGTGTCTCTCTAGGTTGCTAGTGCTGCTGCCGCTAAGTCCACCTCCCCTATATTTTGGGAGATGGTGTAGAAAGTAGGCAAGTTGGCTTTGCTTGCCAGGGAGTGCCCTGACCCTCTTTTGGGATGTGCTTTATGTGCAGTCAACAGGTTTGAAGTCTGACGACGTTAGCTTGGGAATCTCTCCGGCTTGGCTGGGCAGGGATATGGCGCCATTGCTTATCTTCAGGACTCTTAGTCCAATTTGCATCTTATCCGTAGTCGGATACTACTTTTGCTTCCGCTGTCATTTGTATCTTTGTATTGTAACATCTGTATCTTGACTCGTTCGATTCGTTGTTGTATTTATATCTTTGTTGTATTTGTGGATGTATCGGAACTGTTGTAATGTTATCACAATTCCACCCACATAATGCGCATGTTTCGGCGTGCACATTATGTCTTGTGGGCGACCAAAAATCGTTATTATGCGGATTTCGGCGGAATCGCTTAAATCTACATAGTACCGATTTTCGGGCGTCACACCGCCTCAGACCAATTCAAGTACTGAGGGACGTACGGCATTGTCGCGTTGAGTTCGCGCATCTCCGCCTTTTCCACCTTAGCCGAAGGCGTGCCGACCAAACACACGAGAGATTTTTGACCTTCGGATATGGTTTCTTTTTCTTGGCGGCCGCGTCATCCTCGCTTGAGATTGACATGTCGTCGTCATCCTCGTCGTCTTTGTTGTCTTTCTTGTCGTACTTCTTTGACTTCTTTGACTTCCAGCCAACTGTGGGGTCCTTTTTGAAGTCGTCCATGAAACGACACTCGCTAAGCATATGGTTGACCTTGCCAAGTGAGGCGTGGATAGGGCATGGCAGAAGTTTCGCCTGCTCAAAAGTGATACGCGCCGCCTTAGGGCCCGAGCCGGCGTCGCGATTGTCTTTCTTGTTCTTCCACTTCTTTTTGCCGGCATTCCCTTGGAACGCGACGGCTACCTCGTTGTAAGGTCCGGCTTTGTCTTCCGTCGTCTAGTTGCGTTTGTTGTTCTGTTTTGGCACGATGCTGACGTCTGGATCATCGTCACGTGCGTCCTCATCCGCCGCCACGTATTGGGCGGCTAGGTTAAGCATCTCGCCAAGGTCCGTGATTTGCTCGCGGACGAGCCGATGACGGAGCAGGGACTTCTTCTGCAGGCCCGTGTAGAAGGGATGGATAGCTTGTGCGTCATAAACACCATGACAGTTGGCCTTTTCGGAGATCCGACGGCTGACAAAGTCTGTCATGGTTTCATCCGGCTTTTGGATACAGCGTTGTAAATCCGTGTAGGTATTTGGACGCTTGTATGTTCCTTGGAAGTGCTGGGAGAAAACCTTTTCCATGTCGTACCAGCTATGGATAGACTTTTCAGGAAGGTTGTCGATCCAAGCCCTTGTCGTGCCTTCCAACATGAGAGGTAGGTAACGGACGGCAATATGACTGCTTCCGCCAGCAATTTCTATGGCCATGGCATAATCGGCTAGCCATGAATCCGGCTTAACGAGGCCGTTGTACCAACAACAATTTTTTGACACTGATGTCATGTCGTTGGGGAACGGTTCTCTGCGGATGGCGTCGCCAAAGCACTTTGCTCCAGAATATAGCGGCTCCTTTCCTCTTGCTATGTCTTGTAGGCGGTGTCGCGCGTCTTTTGGATCGAGCTGCTGTGCGCCTCTGTTTGCGTTTGGCTCGTCCTGCATTGCCCGGCTTACGCTGCGCCTGGGCCCTTCTGCCGCCTCCTTCCTCTTGCTGCCAGTGCTACGCTGCGGAGACCGGCTTCGACCTCTCCTGGGAGGATCGTTACCGGCATCTTTTCTAGGCGGCTGTCCATTATCTCGGCTACCGCCATTGCCGCGCCTTGGCTGGGATGGAGGTGGCAGGTCTCCTCTGCTTCTTGTCCTTGAATTCTCGTCCCGCCTTGCTTTTCGTGCTAGCGACTTCTTTGGAGGTGGTGTTGCTTTCCTTTTGCCGCCATGGCTACTGGAGCCGGACAGGCCTTCGGGGTCGGCGCCAGGTGCAGCTTGGCACTTTCCTGACTTGGATTCTAGGTCTCCCCCGCGGGCATCCGCCATGTGGCCATAGGAGTCAACACGGGCTTGTTGTTCGAGGGCCTTGCTTACGAAGTGTCTTGCATTGGCCAGTTTGTCCTCCGCTGTGTAAGTCTTGTCGTCTAGGGTGTGTAGCGCAGCAACAACGTCAAGGATGGGGGCGCAGAAGACGACATCCCCCCTTTTATCCACGCGCTGTGGTGCTGTGCGCCAGTCGAACCCGAGATCCTGAGCCGCTGTCGTTGCACGCGTTGGCGGCTCCTTATCACGGCGGTTTTTTGATGGCCTTTTTTCCTCGAAGAGCTGCCGGCTTGTTTTGGCCGACATCTTTTCTTGTTCTTTCTCGATCTTCTTTGCAAGGCTCTCGAAATGCTCCTCTCTTTTGCGCAGGAAATCAGAGTGCTTAAGAATATTAATCCTAAGCTCTTCCACTTCGTCGAGTGGGGTGTCCTTGTTCACCGGAGTGTTCATAATCTCTTCTACTTCCTTGATGACGGAGAGCAAATCCGTGGGTTTGCTGCTGCCGCCTTTCTCGAGGCCAGTTTTCTTCTTTGCGCGCACCTTGTCGGAACCTTTAATGAGTTGACCGGCAGTGGTGTCGCCGGCATCTTCCACCGGCTTGTTTTGCGTTTCAGAAGCAACTGGGGTTGACTCGTGTCCGACGACAACCATCATAGCCTGCTTGTCAGGCATATCAGTATCCTCTGTGCCCTCTGAAGGAGCCGGATTATCACTGGAAAGCCGGCTTTTGATCTTCTCTTCGAAGAGACTAGCATCATCATCAGAGTCAGAGTCTACGTTGACTTGAACGGTAGATCTGGATCCGGCATCTGACATTGCATCCTCCTGAAGAGCAGGAAGGATTGATTCAGGATCGTTGTTTTCCGGCTGGGAGTCGGATCCCAGTCCGACAACTCCTACGAAGTGGAAATCAGATTCGGCCGACTCTTGGGAGAAGGCGGATTCAGATCCATCTTGTCGATCGACTGCTTGGTCGAAGGGTTGGTGGGTGGGGTTGTAGAAACGCGGTAAGCCGTACGCCTCTGGTGTGTACCAGATGAAGACGTCGATCCCTCTGATCGGTACGATTGCACATCAGATAAGGTAGTCGTCTGCCGGGAGCCAGGACTCATCCGAGTTGACGTATCTGTGGTCGCCATACCTTGTGACGCTGCCGACGGCGATCTGCTTGCCCACGCCGCCAACTGTTCCCGCCTGGAACGTGACGCCAGGAACCTTATGCCCCACGGTGGGCGCCAACTGTCGTGGTATCGGCATAATTGATAGGAGACGTGGGTCCTCTAGCCTACGTATGGATTGTGGGGAAGAAGGTTGGTGTCGTCGAGGACGGGATTGAACACGGTGAGTTTACCCAGCTTCAGATCCCGCAGCGGTGGTGAGATCCTACGTGCTGCTATAATTCACTATGAGGCTATAGCCGTGAACAGGTTACAATGTGTATGATGCGTATTGGGGCGTGCCCTAAAGGCTTCCTGGTGGTCGGCTTATATAGGCGGCCAGACCCCAGGATACAAGGCAAGTACTTGTCCGGCAAGTAATCAGAGTCCTAGACCTAGCCGGCTTAGTTGCCGCCTTCCATCTTGGGCTTGGTGGCTTGATGGGCTTCGGCCTTTCGCCTTCCTTGGACCGTCGGCCTACTTCCTTGTACATCAGCTATCTGGGCCGCCCGGCAGGCTTCAGCCTTACCACCCTTGGGCCACCCTGGACTAGCCGGATTGATCCATGTTGGAGATACCCCTAGTTGATATATCCCCAACAACTTTGGACTTGTGTTAATGCATGCATGCAGGGTCACGTCGCATCCTAGCCCAGCTATTTTTTGCAGTCACCGCATTGACCGCAACGCTACGGCTGCCTCGCACGTACTACTCTTACGCTTTCACACCATTTGCGCCTCTTCCTTCTTCATCTACCCCATTTATTTCACACTCATCGGGTCTTTAAGTAGTGCCCCAGCCATCTTCCCTTCTTCTCATCCTTCTCCAGCCCCTTTGCCTCATCCTCCCTCCACCATGTCGACCTACTCTCTCCCGTCGAGCCCTGAGCCCCTCAGCGACGAGGACAACCACCCAGCCCCTCGCCGGTGGTGGGAGGCGACGGAGGAGATGGTGAGCGAGGACGACAAACCTACGAAGAGGTCGCGAGGGCCACTTCATCCACAACCCCGACCCCGACGAGGTCGCGAGGATCAGCCAGCGCTCCAACAAGGAGACCGAGGACCTCCTCGCCGCCTTGGAGAAGAAGGAGAAGAGGGAGGAGAAGATGAAGGAGAAGATGGAGGAGAAGAGGGTGCGGCGCCGCATAAGGAAGTCCCGGGAAAGGGAGCAATCCGAGATGCGGGAGGCCAATGCCCGGGCCCTTGACGAACGCGAGAGGGTGGATAGGGCGGTGGAGTGGACGGCAAGGATGCCGGCGGAGTGAATGGGTAGGCCACCACCGGCGGCTGGCCGGCAGACGGAAGGGCGCCCTCCGATGAAGGGGCGCCAGCAGTTAGGGTTTAGGGTCCTCTTTTTTTTATTTTAATATATTTAATGTGGCTATATATGCCCCTCTGTGCTAACATATGTAATGTGGGTATATATATATGCCCCTACGTGCTAATATATGTAATGTGTGTTTATATTTTTGAACCAAGTCATGCACAAGTGGTTCAGGAACGTGAAAAAAATCAGTGCAAAAAAAACGTCGTCAAATTTATGTGTGCCCAGAGATATAACTACATAACTGTTTAAGCAACGTCACAAACAAAATCAGTACAAAAATGCATTTTCAAATTTATAAACAAATTCATGCAGCAACTATAGTTATCTTCTTTCCCTCCATGTACCAACATCTCCTCATTCTCCTCCCGGTTACCAGCGCGATCATATTGACAACAATACAGCGGGGTCCTGGGTTCGAGTCCCAGCCGCACCATTTTTTGTTCATTTTGGACCCTTCTCACCTTTTTTTTTAAAGAGAATCCCATTTGGCCACTACGAATAGGCCTAATTGGTGTAGTTGGCCCATTAGTGCATTCACACATTTTTAACGGAATCCGATTTTGTTTTTTAAGGATTATCAGTATGTTTCAGAGCTAAATTGCATTCATAAATGTTCTGAATTTCAAACTTCTCATACAATTTCAAACTTACAAATTTCCCCCAAATTCATGCCTTTTCATACAATTTTAATATTTCACCTAGTGCGATTAGCACACCTACAAATGCCAAATGTAATTGCAAAGCGGAATCTATGTTTGTTCTTCGAGCTTCTTAATCTTCTGGTTCAACCTCCTAAGCTCAACAACATCAATGCCTGCTCCACCCTCCGTATCTTCTCCCGGAGCTCGTTCTACGGCCGCTGCCCTCTGTGGCATGATGGGAAACCATTATTCATGCTCGCCTAGCAGTTCATCCGTCGGCTTCTTGGCCAGAGCATCGACCCAAAGAAAGAAACAAGTTATCTACAATAATGTCAAACAGATCAATTTAGTAAAATTGCTCCGATTCACCCCATTCTAGATGCACTAAATTTGTGAAATTGCTCCAATTCTTACCCCATTAGCCTTGCACACGTAGAACGGCCGATTACTGTTCTTCCTTGTCTGCGAAATCCTCCGCCTGACACCGCGGACAGAGGAAGATCGGCATCTCCATGCGCGCCGGAATCTCGATCCGCGATGTCGCGCGAGAGCTAGAGGTAGACATTGACCTCGATTCTCGACCGGACGGAGCCGTAGGGGATCTCAGATCCTACGCGCACGGCCCCTTTAGTTGTAGCAAACGGCCGCGCCGTCCACGTCGATCTTCCCGTCGGCGGCGCACCCCGTCGACACCGCCCAATCGGTTGCCCGCGCCCAGCTGCTTACTACCAAGAGGAGTCGCCGACAACTTCAGTGCGTGCCCGCCTCCAATTCCAAACCCCCTGGCTGATTCGTGCTCACAGCTGCGAGCTCCGGGGACGTGCTCCGCCGCTTTTACAGCACATGCCGCCGCCAGCGAACGGTCAACAACTGGGTCCCACAAGACGCGCCAACGGTACTCTTTTGGGTCCCACAACCAACGGTTGTCTTCTGAATGTCAAAAAAAAAACGGTTGTCTTCTGGGTCCCACATGTAAGAAAGGCTAACGGAGACGGCTGGAGTGGCGGAATGAATCCTTGTGCACGGAGTAGGGGCAAAACTAAGCACGATTTGCGACTAGGGTCAAAACTGAGGTCTATGCCACAACTGAGGGCAGCCTGATAAATAACCCTAAGAAAAATTACTCGTAGAGCGATCGTGGCGAATGACAAAGTCACCGTTGGCTTCCCCGACCGTAGCGCATAACATAAAGTAATTACGGTTGCTTTAGGCAAATAGAAGTCATATACCATTATGCAATCAACTGGAAATTTAAGTGTGGCACAGCTTGAAGTTTTTCTATACCAACCATTAATCATTCCACTTTACTAGACCATCATGTTTACCATTAAGAAAATTAATATCTCAAAACAACATCAATGATTCAAGTGACACAATTTAATAATCTCATAGATTATGTATCATTTAATTATACCATCTACCGCATTTAGCATTTATGTTCTCGACCAAACACCAATCAACTTATTTAAAAGATAAACTCTCCATATAATTAAACAATGAGATATGAGAGTATGATATAATAAATCTAACAGCTCTAGCAAGAGATGCATGAAAAACAAGAGCTAGAAAGCAAACAATAACATGAAAAGAATACTCAATGAATATAAGTGAAAAATACGAGCATTCATATGAAAAAGTGGAGTGTGTCTCTCTCCCACATAAAATAATGCTAGGATTCATTTTATTCAGAGAATGAAAATAAAAAATAAAAAAACAAACAGATGCTTCAAGAAAAGTACATAAGATGTGACGAAATTAAAATATAGTTTCATTAGAAAGGACCTGATAGTTTGTTGATGAAGAAGGGGATGCCTTGTGCATCACCAAGCTTTGACGCTTGAGTCTTCTTGAAATATATTGGGGGTGAACCACTGGGGCATCCCCAAGCTTTGGCGTTACTATCCTCTTGATCACATTATATCATCCTTCTCTCTTGATCCTTGAAAACTTCCTCCACACCAAACTTAGAGTAAACTTCATTAGAGGGTTAGTGCACAAACAATTATGATATTCTGTAGGAACACAATTGCTAACAATTCTACTGGAAATTAGCTACAGCCACTGGTACGTAATAGGATAAAAAGATCCAATCAAAATAGCAAAATAGGCATTGCAAAATAAATGGCAGAATCTGTCAAAAACAGAACAGTCCGTAAAGACGAACTGTTTCGAGACACTTAACTTTCTCAGATCAGAAAACTGAAAACTAATGAAAGTTGCGTATACATCTGAGCATTATGCGACAAAAAGGGCAGATTTTTCTGACGTTCTAGTGAAGAGTTATGAATTTAACGGTGAACAGCAGAAATCTGTTTATGCGCAGGAATTGAAATTTAGCATCAAATTTCAACTAGAGGCTTAACTTGACACAACATTGCAATAAATAATGATAAAAATGAGTTTCTACAGAGGTAGGACAAGTACTTAACACAAGAAAAATAAAATATAATGTGTTGCCTCCCAAAAGCGCTTTCTTTAATGCCTTTTAGCTAGGCTTGCTAGTTTTTATGATGTTTTCATAAGTATAGAAAATGAATCGAAAGGAGCATCAAGAAGCAAATTCAAAACACATTTAAGTCTAACTCACTTCCTATGCATAGGAATCTTGTACACAAATATATCCACAAAGAACAAAGTGACAAGCATAGAAAGATAAAACAAGAGTAACTTCAATACTTTTAGCATATAGAGAGGTGTTTTAGTGACATGAAAACTTCTAGAACCATATTCTCCTCTCTCATAATAATTTTAAGTAGTAGAAATAAATTCAACCATATAACCACAAGAATTATTCAACTTACATGGTACAGGCACATAAAGAGGATCATTAAATTTATTTTGGGATTCATTAGCATGCTTCCCTCTTTGAAAATAGTTATTAAGATCAATATCAAGTTTAAGATCATGGTTGCAACAAAGATTTAAACTAGAGACAATTGCAAACCACATAAGTATTTCTCAACATAAACAAGTTTATCCTCCATGGTATAATTAGGAGAATTCAAGAACAAAGTAGAACTCTCGTGAGTAAGAGTACCATCACAAGCAGCAATTATATCATTTTATCCTCACATGAATAAGTAATAACTACTAAACATAGAGGATTATTGATAAGCATAGGACCATCATCTAAAGCATTATCATATATAACATTGGGGACCACATTTTTACTTCCTGTTATTTAATTTTTAATTGCGTCAAGGAGCTTTCTTATTTCAATTTTATCAAAACTAGATATTTTAATAGATTCATGACATTCAACAATATAACACACTTCTTCCTTAGGCACGTATGGAGGGCAATCAAATAATGTAAGAGTTAAAGAGTTACTATCTTTAGGAGGTAGACCCTTCTTTTGTTCTTCACTCTCCTCCTCTTTTTCATCTAATGAGCTTTCAGGTTCAGCAATTCCTTCTTCTAAAGGTTCCTGCAAGGCAACGGTTTCTTCTTCGTGAGGAAAAATCCTATTGACATGTTGAGTAATATAAGAATTTTCATCCTTATAGTTATCAAAACATTATTTAAGTATAGAAAGATTTTCGGATCTATAAGGGGCATTAATTTTATGCTGAAGATAAGAACTAGATTCAAGTGCACCCTTAAAGATAATAAATTCTTCCATCCTTTCTACCTCATAAGCATTATAGAAACCTTTAACATAAGAAGCTAAGGTTTCATTTTCATTACAAGCACATTGGAAAGGAAATTGTTTAGACTTCCTATGACAATCAGATTCATTAAAGCAAAAAGACTTGCCAAACATATGGCATAAATTTCTAGCATATTCCTCTAGTTGATTTAACAATTTCCATAAGTATGACCCTTTTTGTGACATACGGTAATCCCTATAATATCTTCGTTCATATTCTATGGAGCAACCTTGCCAACAAGATCTAGTTTCATAGATATAAGCCATTGATAGCAAATAAACAACTAGACATAATAACAAACCGAAATAACAAATGCAATAGAAAATGCAAAACTGAAAATAAAATATGCAAACCAAAATAACAAAAGTAATGCAAGTAACTAATTTTTTTGTATTTTTGATATTAAGCAAACAAGACAGTAATAAAAATAAACTAAGCAAGACAATTACAAAATAAAAAGATTGGAAGTGCGAAAACTCCCCTTGTAGAAGAATGCTTATCTCCTCGGAAATGGCGCCAGAAAATCCTTGATTCTGGTGCTAATGTTGACGGGGAATATCAAAGTCTTCTCACCAAAGGAATCCCAATCTCCCCTGCAACAGCGTCAAAAAATCCTTGATGCTTGAAGGTGTGTGGTTGGTAAACCCCAAGAGGAAGGTATGATGTAGTGCAACAGCAAATTTCCTTCAGTTATGAAACCAAGGTTATCGAACCAGTAGGAGATGAACGTTCCCTCGAGGTTGTTAGCTGCGACGTTGGCACGTCGCAACACCAGCGTCAGCAACGAACATGGAGCCTGCACACAAACAATCAAGAAACTTTGCCCCAACTTAACAGTGAGGTTCTCAATCTCACCGGCTTGTTGTAACAAAGGATTAAACGTATGTGTGGAAGAAAGATGTTTGTTTGTAGAAAGTAACAGGTTAGCAGTTGTGGTTTTATCAGATTAATGAGAAGGACCGGGGTCCACATTTCACTAGTGGTGTCTATCCATAAATAATAATAACATTCATCCATGAGTGGTAAACAAATTACAGCTGGGCAATTGACAGAATAATGATGAGCAACCCAATGCACATACTAACGTTATGATGTCTTGTGTGAGATTCATTCGGGCATTACAACAATATACATAGACCGTTCCAACCACATCTATGACTAATAATCCACCTTCCGGTCAGCGTCCGCACCCCTTTCAGTATTAAGTTGCATGCAACAGATTATCACCTTAAGCATTGTATGTAAAGTAAGTAAGTAAGTAACATCATCCTTAGACAAAGTACTACTGTTTTATCCCTAGTAGAAACAGTACATCTACAACCTTAGAGATTTCTGTCACTGTCCAGATTTAATAGAGACATGAACCCACTATCGAGCATAAATACCCCCTCTTGGAGTTACGAGCATCTACTTGGACAAACCACAAACGGAGAGCATGCAAGATCATAAAATAGCACACACATGATATGTTATGAAGCAATAATTTAGTACTCAATATTCATCGGATCCCAGCAAACACAACATGGAGAATTACATAAAGATGATCTTAATCATGATAGGTAGCTCACAAGATCTAAATATGATAGCACAAGAGGAGAAGACAACCATCTAGCTACTGCTATGGACCCGTAGTCCAAGGGTAGACTACTCACGCATCAGTCCGGAGGCGGTCATGGTGACATAGAGTCCTCCGGGGACGATTCCCCCTCCAGGCAGGGTGTCGGGGAGTAGTTCTGATCTCTCCCGAATTGGTGTTGACGATGGCGGCGGCTCGGGAAATATGGAGGAAATAATGAACACCGTATGATTTTTAGGTTTTTAGGGGGTACTTATAGGCGAAAGGGCGAGGTCGGTGGAGGGCCGAGGCCGCGTCACGACCTGCTCGCGTGGGCCCAGGGCTGGCCGCACCACGAGGTGGTGACGGCGCCTCGGTCATCCACTTCGTCAAGTCTTCGGTCTTCTAGAACCTTCATTTTCCAAAAAAATAATTCCAGGATGTTTCTTTTCGAATTCCGAGAATATTTCATTAAGTACTTTTCTGAAACCAAAAACAACAGAAAACAGGGAATTGGCACTTTGGCATCTTGTTAATAGGTTAGTCTCAGAAAATGCATAAAACTATATAAAATGCATATAAAACATGTACTAACATGATATAACATAGCATGGAACATAAGAAATTATAGATACGTTGGAGACGTATCACGCCTCTACCCCGGCTCGCGCTCCGACGCTGCCTCGCGCGCCAACCCTGCCTCGCGCGTCCAATCCTCCCGCACAGCAAGAGGCTGAAGCGGGCTAGGGCCATCCTGGCATCAGTGAGTAGGAGGGGGGAGCTCCTCCGCAACCCTCGCCACGCCCCGTTGCTGGAGTAGAGCCGCAACATGAGATGGTGCACCACGGCTGCAACGACTGTCGACCCAGTGGGAACTGGGATATCAAGAGCCCATCCCCCCCAGGCCTCGCCCGCGGGCCAGACGGACAAAACGGCTAAGGACTAGGCGACACCGCCTGACGGGACCCTCGAGAGGCAACTCCCCTCGAGGGCCTGAAGAGGGAGCGAGGGCCTCAAGGGACCCCACGCCTCAGGGGATCCTCCCCGTCAAGGAACCAACCCGCCTGAGGCGAGTGCGGTAGGAATCTCCCCTCAGGCCTGGAGGGAAATGTCGTCGCCAAGGAATCCCGACAGAGCGCACATGACCTCCGCCCCACCCGTACAGAGGCGCTCACACCCCCGTCGCTGTCCCTGGCGATAAAGCGGTCAACAAAGCTGCTCGGCCTGCTGCGCAGCTGTGAGGACCTTCTACTCTGACGATAAAGCAGGTGGACGGCGCAACCCTCCAACGGAGATCGTCATCGTGGGCTCCACCTCAGAGACTGCCCGCTCTGTGGGCGGTACAAGCGCGGTCGGCCGCTTGTCGGCCACGGCGCCACCTTTATCAACAATGGACCGAGTCCATGGATGAATGGAGCACGGTGGACTTGTGCTCTGCCCCGCCACTGGCAAGTGGGAGCCACCTTGAAGGCCAAGCCGAAGAAGAAGGCCGGAGGCGCCTATAAAAGAGGGAGGACCTCCATCGTAGCAAGGGTCGGCTCTTTTGTGTGCAAAACACCCTTGTAAACCCTAGCAGCTCTGGTTAGGTTAGCCTCTGGCTGGAGGAGGAAGAAGATCATCGCTTCCCTCCCCAGGCAAAAACTGCCTCAAGGGGGCTTCCGGCAAGCTCAATTGTACTGTAACCTCCCACATATAATACAGACAGGCAGGAGTAGCGGTCTTACCTCCTCACGAGGGCCGTGAACCTGGGTAAAGGACGGTGTTTTACTTGGTCAGGTGTGCGTCTTCTTCGGGTCCGGCAAGCAACGTCGCGGAGCCACTATAGGGTTTAGACCTCCGCGTTCAATCCCCTCTCGAACTACACTTCAGGAAGTGACTACCCCCGATTCCCGGGAGTCATAACCCGACATTTGGCGGGCCATGTAGGGGATTGAGGCGCGTCAACAACCTTCGAGTTCGTCTCCACGTCATGGTGAACACGCGCGCCACCCGCACCGCTCGAGTCAGCCAACGTGCGCCCGCGCGCCCCTAGGCGCCGCGACCACCCGCGCGACCACCCGCGCAAGGCGGGGCCGACCCGCGCCAAGAGGAGCATGTCCCCTATGGACCTCACGTGGAGGCGCCAGAGCACGACGCCGAGCACCAGGAGGACGCGCAGTCGTCGCACCCGACGCAGCGCCCGAGCGGCTCGGGCCCGGGGAGAACCGACCCCGTGCCACACACCGCGCTGCTCATGGCACAGGAGCTGCTCCGCTACCAGCCCACCGCTGAGGCCCACGAGCAGTGGCTCCAACGCCTCAACCACCTCGCCGGCATCGCCACAACGCGCCCCGCTCCGTCGCAGTCCAATGCGAACCCCTCTCTCGCGGGCACGGTCGCAACAAATGCACCTGCGCCACCTCCGGGGGCTGCACCGGCTGCGGCGCAGAGGGCTGCGTCACACGCGACCTCGACGCGCAATTGCATCATCGTTCAGCGCACCGCGCCCGACGCCCGTGTGGGGATGGATCATGATGCGATAGGTTCGGTCCGATTTGGACCTGATAGTGCGCCACTGATCCTATGAAGGAAATTGCAGGATCAGGTTTGCCCCGCACCTCCCGTGCCAGGTTCAGGGTTGATCCTAGGCTAGGCCCTCTTGTGCAGCACTTAATCGAGCCGATGGCCGGAGCCGGCACCGCAGACTAAACACCGGCAGTCAAATGATGTAGCGAGGCACACAGAGATGCGAGACGACAGTATGGCGACACTGTAGCCCGGCTACAATCAGCTTCCCGGCGCTGACAGTGCGGAGCCATGGCGGGCGGAGAGGAGCACATGAGAGCTCTCAATCTGGGTAAACTGCTGAGGGAATCCTGGCCGACGGCGGGGAAATTGGCCTGCCCGGTGCCCGATGACGCCCCAACCATCCAGTTCGTGTCTGCATCAGGTGCGGGTTGACTCTAGGATGAAGGATCTGGGGGGGGGGGGGGGGGGGAGGCAGCGCGCAAGCTCACCTGCCGGCTGCAGCGCCCTCCAGTTCATCAGACGAGAGGTTCGAGTTGACCCTAGGTTCGAACGAGTAAGGAGCATGTTGAACCTAATTTTAGATGGATCGGATCCTTATCCTAATGGTAACAAAATCCAGGTCCGGTCCAGCGGGTCAGTGGGCCGAACCGGACCCAACTCATCTATAGGGATGGAGCTCCAGCGAGACCGACAGAACAGGCTCGTGGAGGAGCTCGGCCGGGCGGGACAGCAGAACCGCGGCGCGCTTCAGCACGGGGGCACTACGTACACCTCGGGCTGCATGGCGTTCACACGCTCCCTGCACCGCGTGGTCTGGCCGCAGAAGTTCAGGCCGGCGCTTCCCAAGGGCTACGGCGGCTCCAGCAACCCCGTCGAGTTCCTGCAGCTCTACACCACCTCCATCCAAGCTGCGGGGGGAGACGACAAGGTCATGGCCAACTGGTTCTCCCATGCGCTACGTGACTCTGCACTGTCGTGGCTCCTGAACCTCCCGGAGGACTCTGTGAACTCCTGGGAGGAGCTCTGCAAGCAGTTCGTCTCCAACTTCAAGGGGACGTACGAGCGCGCCCTCACCCACAACGTTCTGCGCGCTGTGGTTGTGAGGAAGGACGAAACGCTCTGCAAGTACATCCAGCGCTTCAGCCAAGTGCGGAACAAGATCCCGAACATCCCCGACACTCAAGTCATCGCCGCCTTCCGCGAGGGTGTCACCAACAGCAGGATGCTTGAGAAACTGGGCATCCACGACAAGCTCACCTCTGTGGTCAACCTGTTCGACATGGCGAACAAGTGCGCCAAGGCTGAAGAGGGACTCCTCTTCATGAAAATTTCCTCGAGAGGGGATGAACACGCTGAGGGGTCCAAGAGCCAGAACAAGAAGGAGGAGCCCAAGCGCAAGGCCACCGCAGTTCTCACGGCAGAGCCGGACACAAAAGGCACCCGCAGGGACTCCCCCGAGGCTGGAGAAAGAAAAGATGATCACTGCCCCTTCTGCATCTACCACAACAGGCGCGGCCACTCTACGGAGTCCTGCTACGACCTCAAAAGGTTGAGCAAGGAGCGCGAGCAAGCAGAAGACAGCGGCGGCCGCGGTCGAGGCCGTGGCTACCGCGGACGCGGGCGCAAGGGCGGTTACCAGAAACCATCTGGAAACCGAGCCAACGCCGCAGAAAAGAACGGCAACCTCCCTGACGAGGAAGATGGCGGCTACCAAGCCCCGAGGGGCGCCATCGCCTGCATCCTAGGGGGGGCGCAGGCGCCGAAGTCGAACAACCAGTTCAAGCAGTTTGCCCGGGAGCTTAACGCTGCCCTCGCAAGCACGGAAACTTCCAGATCCCTCAAGTGGTCACAGTACACCATCGCTTTCGACGCTCAGGACCACCCCAAGTCCACCAAGACTGTTGGAACCCTCCCGCTGGTCTGCACCCCCACCATCGACAATGTGGCTGTCTCCAAGACGCTCATCGATGGCGGAGCAGGCCTGAACGTTACCTCCACAGATACGTTCGAACCGCTTCAAGTGCCCTACGAGAGGCTTATGCCCTCGAGGCCCTTCACGGGGGTCACCAGCGGCTCAATCGAGCCTCTAGGCCAGGTCAGGCTTGCCGTCACCTTCGGGAGCGAGGAAAATTACCGCACCGAGCACATTGACTTCGATGTTGCGCACATCGGCCTGCCGTACAACGCCATCCTCGGCTACCCCGCGCTCGCGAAGTTCATGGCCGTCACGCACCATGCGTACAACATGGTCAAGATCCCCGGCAGCACCGGCACGATCACCTTACGTGGGCATGTCCTGGACGCTACGTGCGCTGTGGAGACGGCCTACAAGACTGCCGCCATGGCTTTCCCCGCAGACGAGGACCAAGAGCCTCTCGAGAGGCCCAAGAAGAAGAAGCAGTTGTTCTCTCAGGAGGCAGCTGCTACCAAGAAGATCTCTCTGAGCTCAGGGAGCTCGGGGGCTGAAGGATCGGGGGCTAGCGTCACCATTGGCGCCGCGCTGCCTCCCAAATAGGAAAGCGTGCTCGTCGCCTTCCTCCAGGTAAACTCTGACATGTTCGTGTGGACTCCTTCAGATATGTCTGGTGTACTGAGGGAGGTGATCGAGCACCACTTGGCCGTGTGCCCAAACGCGCGCCCCGTCAAGCAAAAAGCAAGAAAGCAAGCCCCCGAGAAGCAAGCATTCATCGTCAAGGAGGTCGAGAAGCTCAAAGCGGCAAAAGTAGTCCGCGAAGTCGCGCACCCCACTTGGCTCTCTAACGGGGTGGTAGTCCCAAAACCCGCCGGCGGAGGCCGCCTCTACATCGACTACACCGACGTGAACAAGGCCTGCCCCAAGGACCCTTACCCCATGCCCAAAATTGACCAGATCGTGGAATCCACGGCAGGCTGCGACCTCCTCTGTTTCCTCGATGCCTTCTCTGGTTATCACCAGATTAAGATGGCTATAGAGGACAAGGAGAAGACGGCTTTCCTCACTCCTTGTGGTGTGTATTGCTACGTCTGCAAGCCCTTCGGCTTAAAAAACACCGGAGCCACTTTCGAGAGGTTAATGAGGATAGCCCTGGGCGGGCAAATGGGGCGAAACACTGAAGCATATGTCAATGACATCGTCGTGAAGTCACGAGAAGGAAATACTCTGCTCGGAGACCTGGAAGAAACCTTCGCCAGCCTGCGCAAGGTGAACATCAAGCTCAACCCCGCCAAGTGCGTCTTCGGAGTACCTTCGGGCAAATTGCTGGGCTTCCTCGTGTCTCATCGGGGCATAGAAGCAAACCTAGACAAAATCAAGGCCATAGAAGGCATGCAACCTCCACGTAGGCTCAAGGACATGCAACGCCTGGCGGGCTGCATGGCCAGCTTGGGTCGATTTGTATCCAAGTTCGGCAAAAGAGCCCTGGCGTTTTTCAAGATCATGAAAAGGACGGGCACCTTCAAGTGGACACCTGAAGCTGAAAAAGCATTTGAGGACTTGAAGAAGTACTTGGCCAGCCCTCCTGTAATGGTCGCTCCAAGGCCTGGCGAACACCTAAAGCTGTACTTGTCAGCCACCCCACAAACAGCCAGTGCTGTCCTTGTGGTGGAAAGAGAGGAGCATGTACTTCACAAGAAGAGTGCAACCACTCCAAAGGAAAAGCCTCTTGATAAAGAGCTCGAAGAAGGGGCGGTCTTCACAAGGCCCACGCCAGGCCCAAAGCCTCAAGAGGAGACCGCCCCGAGTCAACTGCTGCAAGAGGCAAACGCACTCGAGGCCCAGGAGGAGCGCTGCGAGGCCACATCTCTCAAGGACACGTCCCTCGAGGCCACGTCCCTCGAGTCCAAGTCCCTCGAGGACAAGTCCCCCGAGGCCAAGTCCCTCGAGGCCACGTCCCCCGAGGCCAAGTCCCTCGAGGACACGTCCCTCGAGGCCAAGTCCCTCGAGGCCACACCCCCCGAGGCCCAGGACAAGCCCCTTGAAGCCAACCCCACCGAGGATCAAGCTGGGCCGCCTCAGGCGAAAGACACCAAGGAAACAGGAACTACCCTCGTCGAGCACCCAGTTTACTTCGTCAGCACAGTACTGCGTGATGCTCGCGAGCGGTACCCGATGCAGCAGAAGCTTCTCATCACACTCCTCATCGCCTCAAGAAAGTTGCGGCACTACTTCCAGGGGCACCCCATCACGGTGGTAACCTCTTTCCCCCTGGAGCAAATTCTGCGCAACCCAAACACAACATATCGTGTCGCAGGATGGAACATCGAGCTACATCCATTCAATTTGCGCTTCGATACCACAAGGGTAATCAAAGGGAGAGCGCTGGCAGACTTCGTCGCCGAATGGACTGATCCAACCCCTGAAGAGCCCTGGGAAGAAGAGCACGAGTCTTCTGGAGCAGCAATGCCCAGTTACTGGACCATGAAGTTCGACGGAGCTTTCGCTTGTCGCCACGGTGGGGCAGGTGTAGTCCTAACCTCACCAAAAGGTGACAAGTTGTATTACGCAGTTCAGCTGTGCTTCGGAATCGACAAGATATCCAACAACATCGCCGAGTATGAAGGGCTGCTTGCTGGCCTACGCGCCGCAACTGCCCTAGTCGTCAAGCACATACTCATCAAGGAATCTTTATCAAAACTTTTAAATCAAATTTGATTTTAAAAACTTAACCAAAACTTTTCAGAAAAATTCATAAAAATATGTTTTGGAAAGCTTGTTTAATTTAGAACTTTTTAGTAGTATTATTGCCCAAACATAAATTAAATTTTTTTGGAATATTATAAAAGGTACAAAAACATGTTTATGGAAAATTTTCCAAAACAAACATATAAATAATATATTAAAATTCAACTCTTATTTAATTTAAGCAACATGATGAAATGATGTTGATGCATGAATGCATGAGTGCATGAATGCAATGCTTGAATTTTCTTTTCAAAGTAAATACTTAATAGGTTTTTAAAATTTTAAAAAAATTCTGATTTTTCAAAATTTTAAAATTTCCAGGATGTTACAGACTACCACCCTTAAAAGGAATCTCGTCCTCGAGATTCGAGAAGGCTAGCAAAAGGTTGTGACTGGTTTAACTGGGTGGGCTACCACCCTTAAAAGGAATCTTTGTTGGTATTGAAACTTCAATATAACAACTTGATTTAGAAAGTACCGTTCACTTCTTCCACGGTGATGTGATTCACATATCCTTTATCAAAAGGATTTGGCTTGACAGCGGCTTCGGCCCCTTTCTTTTCTGGGCAGTCAGTGGAGTAGTGTCCTTGCTTCTTGCAGTTGTAACATGTGATATGATTGATGTTTTTCTTGGGTTTCTCATTTGGATGGTGATTGTGGTTAGGAGCATTGTGTCCGTTTCCCTTGAATCCACCATTGTGTTCATGATGCTTGTGGTTGCTTCCTCCACTATGGTGGTTTCCAAGTTTGTGACCATGGTTCCCATCATGAACAAAATGTTTCTTGTATGAGGGTTCAGAGGAGTGCTTGTTCATCTTCCTCTTCCTGTTTTCAGCTTTCTTCATGCTATCTTCAAGGGTGATTGCTTGATCAAGAAGTATCTGATAGTTTGGAGCATAAGCAACAGTCAAAGGTATGTTCAGCTCATCACATAGTCCCTTGAGAAATTTTGCCTTCTTCTTTGCTTCCGTATCAATATCCTCAGGAGCATATCGAGACAAGGCATGAAAGTCATCCATGTACTCCTTAAGACTTCTGTTACCCTGACGCAGATTGCGAAACTTCTCCTGCTTCAGATTCATAATCCCCGTGGAGACATGAGCATTACGAAGTCCTTCCTTGAATTCCTCCCAGGTCAAGGTGTCCAATGGGTGAGTAATCTGATAAGTTTCCCTCCATTGGGAAGCAGGTACTTCGAGAAGATGTGCGGTGAACCTGACTTTCTCAGCATCATCACATTCAGTTGTCACCAGATCCTTTTGCACAGAACGCAGCCAGTCATTAGCTACCATTGGCTCAGTTGAGGTTGAGAACTTGTTTGGCCTAAGCCTCAGAAATCTGGTAAGCCTGTCCACTTGGGGAGGTGGTGGCGGTGGAGGATTGTTGTTGTTGTTATTGTTGTTGTGGCTCACTGCAATAAACTGAGTCATCATAGTCATCAACTGGGCTTGGGCGACCATCAACTGCTGCATAGCATCATTGTTGTTGTTGTTGCTGTTGTTGTTGTTGTTGTTGTTGTTGTTGTTGTTCTTGTTGTTGTTGTTCCGAGGAGCACGTCGGGGAGGCATCTGTGGGTTTTAGCATAGATGACTAAAAGATAGACATAATGATGTACGAAAAGTTCTTATTTTCAGAAACTGAATGAAATAGATTTTTAATCCTATGGCCAAATCCTATTTCTATCCAAACCTAGGGTTTCGAACCTACAGGCAACACAGTGCTCTGATACCATCTGTAGCGTACCTGCACTTAAAAATATGGCAGGTACCTGTGTATAGTGCAAACCCCTGGATCGATTCGTTTGCACACACAGTTTACGATGTAATATCACAACAAAGTATCAATTTTATTACATCGATGATCCAGACTTACAAAAATAAATAGTTCGATACATCTTTGCATAGCTTAAAGCTATCTCAAAACAATAAAGCAACGGAAATAAATCTTCAATGAGCCTCCAACTTCATGATACGCCACAGGCGAAAACATGTTGGTGCAGACCCAAAATCCCTTAACGAAAACCTCACTCGTCATATGAACAACCTGTATCAAATAAAATTTTGCAACAGAGTGGGTCAGATTCCATTAAAAATGGAGTCTGGCAAGTGACACTATGGTGGACACTTAATGGAGTAACTCTATAGCCTATATGCATATTTGGCTGGTGGAGTTCAAGGCTAATTTGCATAAAGCCAATTTTTCCTACTCTTTTGAAAACACTTTTCTTGAAATCAAGACGAGTATGGCATGAAAACCATAATCTCATCTTCCCTTGTTCACCCATCAACTTTTAACTTGGAAATTGGAATGTTGGGAGCCTCCGTTGAATCCTTGATCAGCTGCTCAGATTGTCCGTAACCGGGGACACGGCTAAGTACTTAGTTTTACACTCTGCAGAGGTTGTGCACTTTCACCATGAGACTCAAACAACCCTTCTGTCCTAGACCCTCATCTAGTGAAAAGGAAAGGAGAAGCCTGAGACGAGACCTTTGGGGAAAAGTCAAGGCAGAGCCATTATACCACGTGGCTGCACTGGAAACATCTTCACTTGGAGAAAACTTTGGTCCCTTTGTTCCTGGGTGGCCATCCTCAAGTGTACGTACTCAGGTTCACTCATCTAAATGAGCCTGGGTCTTAGCCAGGTGCACCCACCTAAATGAGCCTAAGCAGCCACTCAACTCTAACCTCCATCCTCTTGCCACATCCACCCAGAAGTTTCTTTAACTTAGTAGAAATTTACTTTCCACAAAACAACTTTAGCATAGCATCAATATTTCTACCAAGTTACCCATAGGATTCTAGACACATCTAGTGTAAGGGATATAGTGGTTTCAACACAACAATACTATCCAACACTTGCATATAAGAAACACACTAAGTAATGCATAGAAGATACTTAGGAAATTTATGAGGGTGTGCCACTTGCCTTGGCAACAAGAAGAATAGCAACGACAGCTGCAACAGTTGTCGTTTCCCTCCGAAATTTCTAACACATCAAACAAAGCCAAATAAACATACCAACAAAATAACAGTACAAAAATATGTTATGCATGATGTACAAAGCCAAACCAAATAAAAGTTATAATGAATCTAAGTTCTGGGTTCTTTTCTGCAAAATTGCCAGATTAAAACTAAATAGAAAAAATCAATTTCCACGCGGCGCTGACTGTACGCTGACGAGGCGCTGACTGGGCATGACGTGGCTTCCTCTGATTGGAAGATACCGGTTCGAGTAAGGCATCTAATCTGTGCCAACGGATCTTGATCCAACGGTCTGGATCTAACGACCGAAAGTGGGCGGCGCTAGGTCAACGGAAAGCCTCGCCGGAGACGTGCCTGCGGCGGTGGCGCACGATCGTCCGTGTTCTACGCATAAAAAAGACGAGCCGGGACAGACGGATCATACCAGATCATAGAGGAGGTCACGGCGGACTTGGTGGCGAGCCTGGCGACTGCGGCGTGCTCCGGTTCTTCTCCAGTTCCTCGTCGGAGTTGCGCACGGCGGCGAGTTGCTTCGGGTCTGCACCAACATGTTTTCGCCTGTGGCGTATCATGAAGTTGGAGGCTCATTGAAGATTTATTTCCGTTGCTTTATTGTTTTGAGCTAGATTTAAGCTATGCAAAGATGTATCGAACTATTTATTTTTGTAAGTCTGGATCATCGATGTAATAAAATTGATACTTTGTTGTGATATTACATCGTAAACTGTGTGTGCAAACGAATCGATCCAGGGGTTTGCACTATACACAGGTACCTGCCATATTTTTAAGTGCAGGTACGCTACAAGCTACAAGGCCAAGGACGACCACATGGCCGCATACCTTGAAGAGGTCCGAAGGTTGGAGAAGAACTTCAGGGGAATGGAGCTCATTCACATCCCAAGAAAGGAGAACCAAGAGGCTAATGACATTGCCAAGCGCGCATCAAAGAGGCAAGCCCAGCTACCAGGTGTCTTTGAAGAAAGGCTCGTCAAGGCATCCATAAAGCAGCCTCTCGTTGCCCTGCCCGCCAGCATAGAAGTAACACTCCCCCCACCACCTGCAAGCGGAGCCCCAGGCTGCGGGCCCCCAACGGGGGAGCGTCTGTTGCTCACAGCGGTGCACCCACACACGGGATGGATCGATGAGATCAAAGACTACCTCCAGAAAGGGATCCTTCCCGAGGAAGATGTCAAAGCGGAGCGAATTGCCCGCCACGCAAAATCATACCAGATCCTCGAAGGAAATCTCTACCGCAAGCGCCCAAACGGCATCGCGCTCAAGTGCGTCCCTCCTGAAGAAGGAAAAATGTTGATTAAGGTCATCGACAGCGGGGAATGCGGCCACCATTCGTGCGCCCGCACCCTCGCAGGGAAAGTCTTCAGGAGCGGCTTCTACTGGCCTCAAGCACTTCAAGATGCAACGGACATCATCCAAGCTTGTGAAGCCTGCCAATTCCACGCCAAGCAAATCCACCAACCAGCGCTGGGCCTACAAACCATTCCGCTCTCGTGGCCGTTTGCGGTCTGGGGGCTGGACATCCTGGGACATTTCCCAACGGCGCAAGGTGGATATCGCTACCTCTTCGTGGCCATCAACAAGTTCACAAAATGGCCTGAAGTGGAGGCGACACGTACAATCACAGCAGGCGCGGCGGTGAAATTCATCAGAGGCCTGGTCTGCCGCTTCGGAGTGCCTAACCGCATCATCACCGACAATGGCTCGCAATTCACAAGCGGCATCTTCAGAGCCTACTGCCAGAAAATGGGCATCAAGCTCTGCTTCGCCTCAGTCGCCCATCCGCAAAGCAACGGACAGGCTGAGCGCGCAAACGCAGAGGTCCTCAAAGGATTGAAGACCAGGACCTTCGATGTCCTCAAGGGCCACGGCAAGGGCTGGATCAATGAGTTACCCTCGGTGCCCTGGTCCATCCGGACCACGCCACCCAAGCCCACCGTGGAAACGCCGTTCGCACTCGTTTATGGAGCCGAAGCAGTCCTCCCCGCAGAGATAAAGCATGGATCCCCACGGGTCCTGGCCTTTAATGAGGACCTGCAAGAGGACCTCCACAACGACGACCTGCTGCTACTTGAAGGGCTAAGACGCCGCGCCGCTATACGGGCGGTCAAGTACCAGCAGTCCCTGAGGCGCTACCACAGCCGCAATGTGCGCTCGCGCACCCTGGAGGCAGGCGATCTCGTCCTCAGACGAATCCTCTCCAGGGAAGGCCTCCACAAGCTGTCCCCGATGTGGGAAGGTCCCTACAGGGTCACCCACATCGCCAGGCCTGGCGCGGCTCGCCTCAAAACGGAAGACGGCGTCCCCGTCAAGAATCCATGGAACATCATGCATCTACGCAAGTTCTACCCGTGATCATCATCACGTCAGGGCATTTAGCGAAAGAGGCAGCTCACGGCTCAACCTCCAAGCACCTTTTTGTCCCTCAAGGTTAAAAGCTCAAGGCTTAAACCTCTCAAACCTTTGTATCCGCCAGGAACAAGTGAAAAAAAAGTGATTATTGTCACGCCCGTGATCATTGTCACGACGAGACGTCAAGCGGACGAGGCAGCCTACGGCTCAACCTCTAAGCATTTTTTGTCTCTAGAGGTTAAAACGCCGAAAGGCTTAAATCTCCAAAAACATAGCTTTGTCTCCTAAAGGAAAAAATGCCAAAGTGGTCATTGCCACACCCGTGATCATTGTCACGTCGGGAAAACAAAGCGGAAGAGGCAGCTTACGGCTCAACCTCCAAGCGATGTCGACTCTAGAGGTTAAAACGCCAAAAGGCTTAAACCTCAAACAAATGCTTTGTCTCCTAAGGGAACAAAAGCAATCGTGGTCATTGCCACGCACGTGATCATTGTCACGTCGAGACTCCTAGCGGACGAGGCAGCTTACGGCTCAACCTCCAAGCATTCTTGTCTCCGGAGGTTAAAACGCCAACGGCTTAAACCTCCAAAGCCCCAAAGGCTTCCCTCGAGGGAAAAACCCTCCGAGCTCTCAATTAAAACGATCCACCTCAGGACGCTGAGAGTCTCAGCCACCAACAGGTGGTCCCCATGCCTCGACATGGTCAGAGCGTTAACTTGGCAACCCCAAGCATAATGACTCAATCTCGTTCCTAAGTGAACTTAGCGCTTCGGCGCCGCTTAAAAAACGTTTTTGGGGGGTTTTATTTTATGCATTATTTTTGTTGAAGTGTGCGTTTATATATCTCCACATGCGTATCTCGCGAGCGGGGGCTGAGTATGGTGCCAGTGCCTCAAATGACACACCAGCAGAACTGCAAAACCCAAGAGTCCGAGCTCTGGCTGGAGGGCAATTCCCCACAAACAAGCCATCTCAATAGAGGACCTTGGTACTTACTCTCCTTGCAAGGAACGCCTGAGGGGACCTATAAGCGTGCACGATCCCTTGATCCGTGTTCTAGCGTTTGGGTTCGTCCCTCTAATACCTGCAGGGAAGATTTCCCCCCGCAAGCCTGTAGGGACATCCGTGAGCGACCCCTCAAGCGGGCAACCTCGCCAGGCGAAATGCCTCCCCGGAGAGCGACCCCTCAAGCGGGCAACCTCTCCAGGCAAAATGCCTCCCCAGAGAGCGACCCCTCAAGCGGGCAACCTTGCCAGGCAAAATGCCTCCCCAGGAGCGACCCCTCAAGCGGGCAACCTCGCCAGGCAAAATGCCTCCCCAGGAGCAACCCCGCCAAGCGAAAAACCTTCACAGGGTGGAAACCTCGAGAAGCTAAGTCTCGCACCCACGCTTTAAGAGCGCTTTTCTCTCCCTAGCGCGCATCTCTGCCCCTCGAGCGACTTCGCTTTCCCTTACGCTTCATGGACTACTCGCACGTCTAAGGGGGGCATTTCAGCATCGCGACTCAAGGATCTTACCTCTCCTAGGCCTAAACTCCCCCCTAGGCCCTGCGGAGTCATTGCTCCCGCGGACCAAGGTGGCGGAGTCATGGCACGAAGAGATGGGACCTAACGACACAGAGGACAAATAGACATGAAGATGAGTCCAAAGAGACCTCAAGAGGGGCAGACGAGCTCGGATTTAAACAGCAGTTAAAAGTATATTACAGGCCAAAAGGTCTTAAGGTGTTTAAAAGCACACAGCTGGTGCAGATACAAACGTTCGCAGGCGCAATGGAGGATGGTTCAATGAGAAGCAGCGCCATCTTGGACCTCTTCCGCGGCGGCCTCGTCAGCCTCGGCAGAGCAGGCCTCCTCCTCGCTGTCCTCCGGCGCAGCTTCCACGCGCCTGAAGCGGTTGCAGAAGGCGTCCACCTGCTCGCGGAGGGAACTTGAGACCCGCTGTGCGTCCTCGCCTTGGGCGGCTTCGGTCACAGAACCCAGGTCGAAGCCTGGTGTGAGAAGCTTGAGGTTGGTGAAGAAGCGGTCCACCACCACCCCCAAGAGCTGCCGACTCTCATCCTCGATCATCTCCCGAAGCTCGGCGACGGGACCCTCAAGCGCAGCAAAGAGCTGCTCGAAGTACACCAAGTACATGGCCACGTCGCCGCGGCCCCGGACGTCGGTGTGCGGTGCATCTGCTCCTAGCTGCGAAGCCAGCTCGTTGCCACGAGCGACCAGCGCGTCGAACATGCGCTCGCGCTGCTTCGTGAGTGCCCGAGCCGCGTTGGTGGAGTCTGAGGCCTCCGCCGCCCGCTGCATCACCGGGGCCACCTGCTCCTCCACGTCCTTGGCGAGGGAGTTGAGGTTGTGGACAGCCTCAGTGCGAGCCTCCTCCGCCCGGCGGCGGCCGTCCTTAGCGCGAGTAAGACAGGCCTCCAGCTTGGAGTTGGTCTTCTCGAGCTCGGCGATCTTCCGAGCGTCCGCGGCGTGCTTGGCCTTGAAGCTGTCCTCCTGCGCCTGGGTCATGTCGCGGTACTTTTGGGAAGTGGACCTGCAGAACTGCTTCTCGCGCTCCGCGAGAGCGTCTTCGGCCTCCTTTTTCTTCTCGGCGAAGCGCCACTCGAAGCGCTCGTAAGCCACCTTCTGGGCAGCGACGTTGTCCTCGTACTTCTGGGTCGCCTGGGCCAGCTCGCCCTCTCGCTCCTCGAGGGCCTCGCTTTGAGCAGCCAGGTCCTTCTCCGCCTGGAGGCGCTGCTCCTCGCGCTGCTGCAGCTCCTTCTCCTTGAAGACAAGCAGCTGCTCGCGCTCGGCAAAGGCCTTGCGGTCTTTCTCCAGAGCAGCCGATGCGGCCTGATGGGTGGAGAGCAATTGAGCCTCCAGATGGCCCAGCTCGCGACGCTTCTGCGCCAACGAGCCCTCCATCGCCTCGCGTTCCGCCCCGACCTCGCGCAGGAGCTTCGCCGCGGCGTTGCGTTGGAGCAGCTCTGCAGCGTCGCGGATTGCCGCCTCGCGGGCGGCCTGCAGCGCCAAGGGGGCTGGCTTGAGCCCCGCCGGAGCCCACGACCGCGCCCCCTTCAGGCCCTACATCCGTGAGGCGCTCCTCGCCTCCAGCCTGGCATGGAGAAGAGGAGGAACCGTCCCCGGTAGACGCGCCCGCGCCCGACGGCGCCTCAAATGCCTCCATCACGGGCTGCGCAGAAGCGTTGGGCGCAGATGACGTAGCAGGCCCGCCCGGAGGGGTCGACACGCGCGGCGGCGTCGGCTCGCGTGGCGGAATGACCTCGCGCGGAGGCGTAGCCGCACGGGGTGGAGTGACCTTGCGCGAAGGCGTAGCCGCGCGAGGCGGAGTGGCGGCACCAGCGGGCGCAGAAGTCCTCGCCTCCGAGCCCTCCACCAACGGAGACTCGCACGGCGCTGCAGGAGCGTCCGGGCCTACGACGTTCTCCTTCTCAGGTGGACCAGCCGCCCCGCAAGAGGCGCCGTCGCTTCTACTTGAGGCTCCTCCTCAAGGGGGACCTTTGGCGCTGCCCCTTCAGGCCTCGCGGCCTCGTGTGTCACGGCCCCTGCCATGGCGGTCTTCACCTCGGACGCCTTACGGAGCCGGCGGCGCTTGGCAGGCGCAGGACGGCTGTCAAGAGTGCAGGGAAAAACTTCAGCAAAAGATGAGGTGGAAATAGAAACCAGGAGGGTAAACGACCCAGCAACGTATAAACTCACCCCGGAGGGGGAGCGCCAGCATCGACCCACGCGAGGCCTGACGAGCGCTAGGAGGGAAAGGGCTTGGCAGCAGGCCTTGCGAGGGGCGCCTCCGCTTTCCTCTTGGAAGGGACGTCAGAGGGCCTCGCCCCTGCGTGGTCCACGGCGGCCTTGGTGCGAAGCCCGCACCTCCCCGGAGAGCCCTCTACGTCTGAGGCCTCCCCTTCCTCAGCTTCCTCCTCCACGGGGCGCGAGGGCACCACCACGAAAGCATCTTCGTCGCCTGACGAGACATCGCGAATCTCGTCAGCAAGGGGCCGAGCCCTGGAAGATGAGACCTCCCTAGCAGTGGCTTCCTCCTCGCCCAGGCCAGCTCCGGAAGCCGAGGGAGAGTCGGCCCCCTCCGCTCCCCGCAGGGCCGGCAGCGGCACATCAGAGTCCGCCGGGCCTGTCGGGGAGAACGAAGGCATCCCCTCCAGGCGGGCCATGCGCTACGTCAGGTTGTACTGGTGAAGGGGCCGGAGCGTCGTGCGGACCTCATCCGCGGGAAGCACGGAGGGGTTGACGAAGAGCGCGGAGAGGATGTTGTCGACGACGTCCTTGTCGTTGTCCTCGACGTGGAGCCACATCTTGTCGTTCGGCCCCGAGTACATCCACATGGGGACCGAGTGAGCTTAGAGAGGCGCGATGCGGCGGGTCACAAAGTCCGCCACGACCGTCTGCCCTGTGACGCCCTCCTAGCGAAGGAAGCTCAGGGGCCCCATCAGGCTCGCATTCTTGGCGCCGTCAAAGGTAGAGCCTTGCCCCAGTGGGAGTTCTTCACCGGAGGCTCGCCAGGGACCTCGAGAAAGGCGCAGGGGCGCTCTACCCCGACGAAGAACCACTTCTGGCGGAAGTCGTCTACCTTCTTCGACACAGACGTGATGGCCTTGCCCTCGTTCCAGGACATGGGGATATAGACGCCCCCCATGCCGTCGACGACGCGGAACGAGACGCACCCGGAGCGCTCGTTCTTCGCTGTGTTCCGGAGCGCGTAGAAGTACCGGAATAGCCCCACCGTGGGATTCATACCTAGGTACGAGGTAGGCGAAGACGGCGAGTATGAGGATGGAGTTGGGGTGTAGGTGCAGTGACGAGGTGCTAACTCGACAAGCCCCAGGGTTGTGCACCCCGGGTTGATTGATGGGGAGAGAGATGAGTGCAGGTGGTCACGACGGCTGACAAGCAAGGATTTACCCAGGTTCAGGCTCCCGGAGGATAACACCCTACTCCTGCTTGTCTGATTATTGATGCGAGTTGTGGTTACAATGGCGAGATTGCAATCTTGCTAGGGTTTGTGGCGGTGGCTATGAGCGTGTCCTTTTGGACGAGCTACCCTCCTGGCTTTATAGGCAGCCAGGTCTCGGGTGGCTTATGCCGATGGCAACTACAGATATGGCAGGTTATGCTTCCTAACCGACTTGGACTAGGTTACATGATACCCCGCGTGGGCCTTCTGTGGGCTTCCACGTCCTTGGCGCGGCCCAGGTATCCTTATCGTGGGCTACCCGAAAGGCAGCCCCACGTCAGTAGCCCCCGAGTGCTTGGTCGAAGCGTAGAGTCGAGCGAAGGACTTCTTCCTCCTGGACGCGCCATTGGATTGCTTGATCTTGAGCTTGAACTCGATTTTTTCAGTCGAACCGGCCGCTCCCGATTGGAGTAACCTTTGCAGTCGAATTACTGTGCCTTCGTCTTGAAGTTTGCTTTTACTCGGCCAACTGGCTTACTTGTTGATGGATTCGGCTGCTCGAGCTTACTCATTTTTTTCCTTTGCCACCCGAATGATTTCTTCGGGTTCTCGGATCATCAGTCGATCCTACTTCGTTGGTTTCAGCTTAGTAGCTTACTACTCGAATCACTTTGTCGAGCTGTTTCCGTTGTTTTTGGAGCCGTTGGCTTGATGACGTCACTGGTGACGATCCATTGCACGCCTCTGCGCCCGACGGGACGTGACGTAGTGGGCCCCGCTGTCAGAGCTGACCGCGGTCAGCAGTTGTCACGTCTCCGAAGTGGGCGCGAAATTTGCGCGGCATGATGATGACGCCTCGGTTTTCGTGCGTAGTGGACGAAGTGGGCGGCGACGGTTGGTTTCTTCGCGCGACACGTGTACGGCCGGATGTGTCTGCTCGGAGCCCTTGTTCTGTGGACGGTTGAGATGATCCTTTTCGAGGCATAAGTACTGCGTTTTGATGCGAGGGACTTCATCTTCTCCAATCGTTCTGGCCTCCCTTTCCTCTGCGCTTTACCATTTTTGCCGCCATCCAGAGCTCCTTGCTTTTCTGTCCGTGCACCTTGCGCTGCCTCACTGCGCCATGGGCAAGCCGAAAAACACCGCTGGCTCCTCCGCCGCCGCCGATGATGCCGGGCTGATGAAGAAGCCCGACGACGACTGCCAGAGATCGTCGGTGAAGAAGGCCGAGGTGGAGCTCTTCCGCGCGCAGGGTCTTCTTCCACCTGTTGACCAAGTCCAGGTACGCGCTCCTGGCAAAGAGGTTTTCCCCACTCCCCGCGATGGGGAACGTGTTTGCTTTGCGGATTTCCTTCCGCGGGGCTGCGGGTTCCCCATGCACGATTTTATGCGCGGTCTCCTGTATGCCTATGGGGTTCAGATCCATGATCTGACCCCCAATGGCGTCTTGAGCATCGCGGGCTTCATCGTGCTTTGCGAGTGCTTTATGGGTGTCGCGCCCCACTGGGCATTGTGGAAGTCGCTCTTCCTCGTTCGCAAGAACGTTGGGAGGAGCGGGTTGCCCTTCCCCGTGGGCGGCTTCGGAATCCAAGTGCGCGGTGACACCGCGTACTTCCGGATGAAGAAGTGCGACTCCGTCCAAGGATGGCGCAAGAGATGGTTCTACGTCCAGTCGAACCAGGACGGGCTGGTTGCATTCGATAGCGGACGTGGACTGCGGAAGACCGTCGCCTGGACGCACCCGCTGACTGTCGTGGAGAAGGAGGCTGTGCGGCCCCTGCTGGGCCTGTTGCGCGATCTGACCAAGACCCTTGGGCGCGAGGGGGGTGGCGTCTTCCTGATAGCCACCTTCTTCCGTCTTCGGGTGCAGCCGCTCAGCGCTCGGCCTCACCCGATGTGGGCCGCCGAGGGCGTCAGCACCGAGCCGCTTGACGATGAGGAGGTGGAAACCAAAGTAAGGTCCATCACTAGCCTCCGAGTCGCAGACACGTGCAACGTCAAGTGCCCGGTTGCTGCTTACGGGGCATCGAACCCCGTTCCTGAGGTGAGTCTTGGCTTGTTTTTCTTTTGGCTTGACTCGACTTGCGTCTACCTTCTTCCTTATTCGACTTGTGTCTACTTGCTTCAGGGTCGGTCTTTGTTGATCAGCCTTCCTCCTCTTCCCGAGAATGGACCCGACGATGAGTCGAAGTTTGTCGAGGAGGAGGACGACGACGAAGAGATTCCTTCCGCACATTCTCCCCACGAAGAGGTGGAGGATGAAGATGAAGTGGAGGAACCCGTGCGGAAGAAGCGGAAGCTCCCGAGCCGTGGCGACTCTGCTAGTGCGTCGTCACCTGCTAAGGATGCCGACGTTACTCTAGAGGAGGCCGTCGCGACGTCGTCGGGTGCGCGGTCCTCGGGTGGCTGGGATGAGCCCCTGAATGTTCCTCCAGTCAGCTCCACGGCTCCTCGTTCGTTTGCGCGGATGGCGTCCCCCTCCCTGGAGAGTTACGACCTTGGGACCCCCAGGTGAGATTCTTGATGATTTGTTTCCTTCGAGTTGTGTTTTGTAGCTGCAACGTTTAAGTTGACAAGTGTGCCCGTTTTTGCTGCAGCCATCGTTCTTGCGATGCTAGCTCCCCCCTTCGGGACGTTGAGCACACATCCGCCCCTTCGACTGAGTTGGGGGCTCAGGCGGTGGTGGAGAAGGCGCGTGCGCAGCCTGCTGGCGTTGCATCGTCGAGCCGCGATCCTCCTTCGGCTTCAGAGGACCCTGACCTCCTGGATCACGTAAGTCCTTTAAGCTTGTACTTGTATTCTTGAGTTTTCATCGGGTGCGCGATCAGCTGTAACATCCCAGAATATTAATATAATTAGTAATGCAAAAATGTGGGCCAACAAAAACTTTTCTTATAAAAATGTGTGTATGTTTAATTCTTGAGTGTTGCTTGTTGCATTGTTTGCAAGATTGTTAAATTCTAGCTCTAATTGAAAATTTGAAGAAAGGAAAATAAATAAAACAAACCACAAAAACAAAACACCATGTGACAAATGTCACATTATATTTTCCAAATTAAGAAGCATAATTTATTTTTACACCAAAACCAATGGAGAAATATTATAAACACTCCTAGTTAATTTTTACAAACTATTCCCTTTCAAAAATTCAGATTCAAAACTTCAAATTCAAATTAGAAATTCATGATTGAAATATTTCAAAATATTTCAAAGAGACTTTGTAACACTCACCAATAATATACTTAGCCTAGATCTTAAATTTGGACCCAAAAGAATAAATAGAAATAGGAAAATTAAAATGCCAAAAGGTTACTGTTTTGGTTCGGGCAATTCACCAAACACTTGGTGTTCACCACCTGTTCTTCCCAAACCGAACCAAACCTCGGATCAAATCGAGCAATTGAGTGTTTAACTTGTCGAATTGGAGCCTCCCCTGCACTCACCTCATCTCCACGATCCCAGCGCGCCCGAGATCACGCCATTTGGTCACCGGAGTCGACGAGGAGGCGTTGGCGACAGCCACGGCCGCGCGCACGTCGCTGTGGTCGGCACTGTGGCCGCGACGACGCCGCGCCGTGCCGGCCGCGCTGTGCCTCCCTCCCTCGCTCTCCCTCACTCCCTGGTCCCCTTCCGCACCCACAGCCCACACTAGCACCAGCCCGTGGGCGCCGCGCCCGAGCCAGGACGCGCACGCCGTGCGCCGCCCGAGCACGCCCACGGCAGGGCCATGCCCCCGCACGCACCCGAGCGCGCCACGCCGCTCCACCTTGCCCGCTCGGTCCCCTGAGAGCCCCGCAACCCAGCCACGCCCCTCCACCGGCCTACGGCGGCCTAGCACGGCCACGGGCGCCCCTGCACCGCGCCCACCGTGCGCCGCCCGGCCGCTATAAAGCGCCCCCGTGCCCTGCTCTTCTCCACACCACCCCACTGCCTCTTCCCCCTCTCACACCACCTCTCGAGCACCGCCTGGAGGGCGACGCCGTCGCCGCAGAGCCTCAGGCCACCGTGGGTCTCCTCGAGCTCGCCGTGCCCGAGGTAGACGACGACCACGGCACGGCCGTGCTACCCCTCCCCCTTCCCTTCTCTCTGCCCTCAGCCCTTCCCCTTGCACCCCGCACTCACCCGCCTCCCTTTTCCCTCTGTCCCGTGTCCAGGAGCGCCGTCAATCGCTCGCCGGAGTCGGAGCAGAGCCGCGGAGGAGGAGGAGATCGTCGCCGACGCTCGGGGCCACGCCAGCACGCACCACTCGCCCCAGGAGCTTCCCCACCTCGCCGCCGTCGTTCTGCACCATCTGCACGCCCTACCGAGACCCCTTGGTGAGCGCTCCGTCCCCCTCGCCGTCGCCGGAGCCGCGGCGCCGCCCGATTTAGGTCGTCGCCGACGCGCTCGATCTCAGCCGTTAGATCTATATCGTACGGTAGCTTACCGGTTTGTTTTAATTATTAAAACCCTGACATGCGGGTCCCACGCGTCAGGTTTAAATAAACCGCGCGCGCGCTCGCTGAGTCACTGACCAGTGGGTCCCCTCTGTCAGATTCTTCAACATTATCCACTCTGAACTTTAATTCGAATTTAAATTTCATTTAAAAACCAGTACTAAACCCAATTTTAGAAATTCCATAACTTTAGATTTACAACTCCAAATTTAACAAATCCAACTGTTCTGGAAAGCTTATGAAATTATCTATCCAACTAAACTAGTTTCACCCCATTTGGATATATAATAAAAATACAATATTCAAAATACAGTAGCATGTTTAAATTCTAAACTTGTTTGTTTCTGATACTCTGATAATCCAGATTAGTTGAAACTAATTTTATTAGATCACCTTTAGCCATGGTTAGTCAATCCTAAAATGGTTTAATTTTTAGATGAATATAATTTAAATAATAGCCAAAACCATATTAATTGACTTCTGGAGTCAAAATAATGTGTAGGGAGTTTGGTAACTCCAAATGACCCAAACCCAATTGTGTCATCTTCTACACATCATTAGATTTCTGTAGAATTTTAGCTTGTATTTTTGTGACAAACAGAACTCAAGCTATGCAATTAAACATGTGCAACAAGTTTCTGCCCCAATTAAAATACAAGGGAATAATGTTTAATTCCATTAAATTGAAACCACATGATATTGTTTGGTATGTGGAATGGTTAATTAGAACCTCTAAGAGTGCATTGCGATGATGATTGATTGAATAGGCTAGTGATTGTTTGTATTTGATTGATTGTGTATTAGAAGAGAACGTTGCCGGATATATCGAGGAGGAGGGATTTGCTGAACCTGAAGACCAAGACCAAGATCACTTTGCCGAGCAAGGCAAGCTACTCTCTGAGCTTGCACCTAACTTATGCATCTAGATTTACAAATCATTTTCAAAAGCAAAGGTTTACAAAAACCCTTTTTCAAAAGTATATAGAGATGATTTTGCCACCCTATATAGAAGTAGATACTAAAACTATAGGATGGAAAAACAATGTTGTTTATTCAAAACTCCTTGAGAACTTGTGTGGATATGTAGCACCAAGATGGTGTGTTGAAATAAGGAAATGGAGAAAGATGGTTTTGGAAAAGCACATTGTGTCCTAGTACTCAGTCAAGCAACCGATACTCTGTGCGACCACATTTACCCACATATGGGAAAGGGCTTAGTCATATAGTTTGCTCTTATTAGTATGGGACTCTGCATCAACAGAGATGACTCTGTTATGCATGAGGGAGTGGTTTGGTGACCTAACCCTGACCTGGGTCCTCGCTCAAAAATCTATGAGTAGATAAGGAGGAGGATAGAAGGATGTCCGTATACACCGCCAGATAAAACCTATGAGTCCTCACACTTAGGGTTTCCGACGGGAAACTGGACTAGGTGTAGATGGAATGGTTCATAGGGGCAGGATCCTATACTAGCATGAGCAAGGGAAAGACTAGGGTCGGTGACTCAACTTCGCATACCACGGGTATGGCGAAGCGTGGCTGACACGATGAGTTATCGAATGAGTGTGGGAAAAGCGTGCTACCTCTGCAGAGGGTAATTAAACTATTCGAATAGCCGAGTCCTCGGATATGGACAGTTGAAGACCCTACTTAGACCATGTGCAAGTTTTTGGAAAAGAGTTGAGTTTGAAAAGAAGAAGGAAATGGAGAGTGTTCCATACACCTATACCAACGGATCAGTATGAGGTAGTTGGAAAGATATTACCATAATGGTTTATGGTTGGAAAAGGAGGAGTTTTGGAATAACACTAATAAAATTGAGATATCTAGTAGTCATAATTTCCTTATCTTCTTCAACAAAGATACACAGATGTTTTAAATGAATAAAAGTGAGAAAATAAAAATGGAACTAGAGCACTCATGTTGGAGTAGTTTGCGAGTACATTCAAATGTACTCATACTAGTTTGCTTCTGGCTATTGTCGTAGCCAGACATGGAGGAGTACTACACCCAGGAGGAATACGGCGACATCTATGCCAACTAAGGATCTTCTCAAAGTCGACTGCCTGTCGGGTCTGCGTTAGCTGTTGGATGGCTGCTACGTTTAAGTTCCGCTGCTTATGTTGATTGTTTTGGTTTGGCCCTTGAAGGCACCTATGTAAGACTTGGTCTAGATGACCATTTTATGTAAGACTTTAATTCGGTATTGTAATGGATGTAAACTTTGGTATTCAATTCGGATTATGTGCAACGACAGACTGATCACGGGATCGTTGTGTTAAGCATAATCGGGTATTTCGGACCGTTAGTCCGGGGTCCCCACAGAATTGGTATCAGAGCCATCTCGACTTTAGGAGCCTTAGATTAGCATGGTCGTTAGATAGTGATTGCAAAAGTTGAGTTTTTAAAGAAAAACAAAGTAAGAAATTAGTTTAAAAATTTCTTATCTCTTACCCTCTCATTTGTGCAAAGTTCTCTTCTTACCAACTACTAAGTTTTCTCTCATACTCATAAAAACTTGCCACACTTCATTTGAATAAACTTAAAAATCTGCTCACATATTGTCCCTTCCATTAAAAATTTGATATACTTGCCATCTCACTAACTTAAAATTTTGACTAAAAATTATAGATGGCGATCCATTTCACCGAGTTCGTTCAGCTGGAGAAGGACGGCAAGTTGATGTTCGAGAAGGACTTGTTCGAGTTGACCAAGCTGCTAGGTCGTCCCACTCCTGAGTTCAGGGGAGCCCAGGTGGACGCTCCCGGTAACGGGAACCTGTCCTGGTTGATCGAGGGGTCTGTTCGCGGGAACATCAAGTCCCCCGGATCCAGGGCACTCTCTTTCACCCTCATGGACGTCCACTGGGACGATGGACTGTGTCGTTCCATGCAGCGGATGCTATCCCGGCTTTGTGAGGAGCACAAGGCGGAGCTGGTAAACTCTCGTTTCCAGTTCTACGGGAGGCGCACCATCGATGGACACCCAATTCGGTCCCCTCTGCACCCGACATTTGGAGAGTATATCCTGGACATGGAGATTATGCTCTTTCGCACCCAGGAGGATCTAAGGTGCGCTAGGCTTCGGTCTCACTTTGAGCGCCTCTCGCTCAAGGAGAGTCGCGAGAGCGAGGCACAGCTGAAGGCTGAGAAGACCGCTCTTCTGAAGAAGAGAACCCAGATGAGGAAGACCATAGCGAAGCTCCGCAAGAAGGTTGCTGAGCAGGATGAGCTGATAGAGGATTTGGAGCTCCGTACTGACGAGATGGAGGAGGAGGGCGAGGATCTCCGCAAGGAGAACAACGCTTTCCTCAGTGACGATGACGACTATCTGGAGGAGATGGACGATGAGGATGAGGATGATGAGGGTGAGGATGATGAGGAGGAGGATCCAGAGGAGCCACCCTACCAGTCCGATGCTGACCTGGCAGAGCCTGAGGTTCCACCTCAGTAGGCTAGTTACTTGAGTTCTACCGCAGGATTAGGTCGACCCCCCCTATCGCGAGTAGAGTCAAGGTTGTGGTTCTTTTGGAACTTGCTATATGTACATTAGTTAGGGAGAAGGTTGTAAGCTAGATTTGGATGAACTCTTGATGTAATGGTTGTGCTATGAAAGTGTGTGCTAGTCTTGTTAACATGTGTTAAATGTTTCTCCTATAGTCCCTAGTAAATCTACCTCTACGTAAAAACCCATCTTCCCCTTGGTCAGAACCCCTTTTGCTTGCCCTTATTCCGGTGTACTTCAGGATGGTGGAAACTCGTCGCACCAACACGGATGGAGGAGCACCACCACCCCCACCGGACCCAACCACCGCCCAACTTCTGGCGCTCATCATGGAGGAACGTCAAGCTGCCCGGACTGAGCGTCAAGCTCATATTGCTGCCCTGCAACAGATAGCTGCCGCTCACAACAACAACAACAACCACCACAACAATGGCAATGGCAATGGCAATGGCAATGGTGAAGGAAATCAGCGGTCCACTTTGAGCAACTTCCAAAGAACCAACCCACCCACCTTTTCCAAGGGACTTCACCCACTTGAGGCCGATGACTGGCTTCGCACCATTAACAACAACCTGGTAGTTGCAGCCGTGGGAGAACCTGAGAAAGTGCTGTATGCGAGCCACTATCTTGCAGGACCAGCACGGTCTTGGTGGGAAGCTACCAAGGCTCTACAGCAAGCTGGTTATGCTATCAGCTGGGATGATTTCCAGGAGAAGTTCCGCAAGAAGCACATTCCCCGCGGACTCATTGAGCGGAAGAAGGATGAATTCCGCAGGTTGCGGCAGGGAAGTAAGGATGTGGTCGGATACCTCGATGAGTTCACTGACTTGTCTCGGTATGCTCCTGATGACGTCGACACCGAGGGGAGGAAGATGGAGCGTTTCATGAACGGACTTCATGATGAACTGCAATGCGCCTTGGTTATCCATGACTTTGTTGATTTGGAATCACTTGTGGACAAGGCCATACAGTTGGAGACCAAGCGCAAGTCCATGTTTGAGGGTCGTAAGAGGAGGATGATTGCCCAGGAAGGTTCGAGCAGTCAGAAACCTCGCACCCACCTACCAAACCCCAAGCCAGCATATAGACCACCACCAACTTCGCACCCCAGTTACCCTAAGCCCCCATACACCCCAAACAAGTTCAGCCGTCCCAATGACAACACCCGTCCCGGAGGGAACTCTAGCAACCCCAATCTCAATGCCAATGTTGTCTGTTTCAATTATGGCACCAAGGGTCACTACTCCAAGGCATGCCCCAATCCTAAGAAGAATGGTCCGCGCCCCGATGCACAGGCGCCAAACAACGGCCAAGGCCGCAATGGAAGTGGTAAGAGCCCCGCACCCCGCGGAAATGTGGCTGTTGCCAAGGGACGCCTGCACCACATCAATGCTGAAGAGGCCATGGATGCACCAGATGTTGTGATGGGTACGTTCCTTGTCAACTCAGTACCTGCAACTGTTCTGTTTGATTCTGGTGCTACTCATTCTTTTGTTACCCAAGAATTTGTTGCTAAGGGAGGTTTAGTCGGAAACCTCTTACCCAGACCCATGGTCATCCAAATCCCAGAATCCACCATAGATACCAAGTCATTTTGCCCGGACGTTTCCCTTGAGATCAAAGGGGAAAAGTTCCTAGTCGACTTAATCATCCTAGGAACTCAAGGAATAGATGTCATACTGGGTATGAATTGGTTAGCCAAGTATCATGGTCGAATTGACTGTGCCAGAAGAGCTGTAGCCCTCACCACCGACAAAGGAGTAGAAGTGGAGTATGTGTCAGAAACCAGTCGACCCCAACCAAGATGCCATGAGAGCATAGCTCGACCAGCCCTAGATGAGATCCGTGTTGTTCACCTGTTCCAAGATGTCTTTCCTGAAGAATTGCCTGGTATGCCACCGGATCGGGATATTGAGTTCATCATTGAACTTATCCCCGGGACAGCCCCCATATCCCAAAGGCCTTATCGGATGAATCCAGAAGAACTGGTTGAGTTGAAGAAGCAGTTAGCAGATATGCTCAGCAAAGGGCTTATTCGCCCAAGTGCTTCACCCTGGGGATCACCCATTATTTTTGTGGATAAGAGAGATGGTACCACACGCCTGTGTGTGGATTATCGAAGGTTAAATGATGTGACCATCAAAAACAAGTACCCTCTTCCAAAGATCGAGGATCTGTTCGATCAAATGAACGGAGCCCGAGTCTTTTCCAAGATCGATCTTCGGTCAGGGTATCATCAGTTAAGGATCCGAGAGTCAGACATTCCCAAGACTGCCTTCACAACCCGTTACGGTTTATTTGAATACACCGTAATGTCCTTTGGTCTGACCAATGCCCCAGCCTATTTTATGAATCTCATGAACAAGATCTTCATGGAGTATCTTGACAAGTTCGTGGTAGTTTTCCTTGATGACATCCTTATTTACTCCAAAACTGAAGAAGAGCATGCAGAACACCTGCGTCTAGTTTTAGCAACCCTCCGAGAGCATCAGTTGTATGCCAAGTTTAGCAAGTGTGAGTTTTGGCTCAGTGAAGTCTCATTTCTCGGACATGTTGTGTCTGCGGGAGGAATTTCTGTAGACCCAGAGAAGATCCAAGCCATTGTGGACTGGAAAGCCCCAACTAGTGTGACTGAAATCCGAAGCTTTCTCGGACTAGCGGGATACTACCGCAAGTTCGTTGAGGGATTCTCCAGTATAGCCAAACCCCTTACCCAACTGCTGAAAAAGGACAAGAAATTTGAATGGACTCAGAAGTGTGAAGAGAGTTTCCAGGAATTAAAGAAGAGATTGACCTCAACACCTGTCCTGATTATGCCAGACGTCACCAAGAGTTTCGACGTGTATTGCGATGCATCACGTCTAGGACTGGGTTGTGTTCTAATGTAAGAAGGCAAGGTGGTGTCGTACCTGTCTCGACAGTTGCGACCACATGAAGAGAACTACCCAACCCATGACCTGGAATTAGCCGCTGTCGTTCTTGCTTTGAAGACGTGGCGCTCCTATCTGGCGGGACATCGCTGCGAGATTTATACGGATCATAAGAGCTTGAAGTATATCTTCACGCAGAGGGAGTTAAATTTGCGACAGAGAAGGTGGATGGAATTAATCAAGGATTATGACATCGGCATCAATTATCACCCTGGAAAGGCTAATGTAGTTGCCGATGCCCTTAGTCGCAAACCCTGCACCCTGAATGCCATGATCCAAGCAGAGCAGCCAACCCTGTTTAAGGAGTTCAAAGATTTTGGACTAGAGCTTGTTAGCCACGGCTATCTCGCCCATTTAGAGTTAGCTCCAACTCTGATAGATCAGATCAAGGAGGCCCAGAAAGGTCATGAGAGCATAGAAGGAATCAAGAAGAAGATTTCTCTCGGTAAGGCGCCTGGTTTTACCGAGGATGCAGAAGGAGTGTTGAGATTCAATGGTCGTATCTGTGTCCCCAATACCTCGGAACTCAAGGAGTTAATCCTAAAGGAAGCCCACGAGACCCCTTACTCTATCCACCCCGGCGGAACCAAGATGTACCAAGACCTTCGTGAAAGATTTTGGTGGCATGGAATGAAGCGAGAAATTGGTGCTTTCGTAGCCAAGTGTGATATTTGTCAGCGAGTCAAGGCTGAACATCAGCGACCCGCTGGATTGCTTCAACCCCTAAAGATTCCCGAGTGGAAGTGGGATGAGATTGGAATGGATTTTATCACCGGACTTCCAAGGTCCAACCGAGGCCATGACTCAATATGGGTCATCGTTGACAGGCTGACCAAAGTGGCCCATTTTATTCCCGTCCACACCACCTATAGGGGAAATCAGTTAGCAGACCTGTATATTTCCAGAATAGTAAGCCTGCATGGTGTGCCTAAGAGGATTGTATCAGATAGAGGCACACAATTCACTTCAAGGTTCTGGAAAGCCCTGCATGAAGCCCTCGGAACCAAGTTGGCGTTTAGCACAGCTTATCACCCCCAGACCGATGGCCAAACTCAACGAGTGAACCAGATATTAGAGGACATGCTTCGCGCATGTGTCCTAGCCTATGGATCCAAATGGGAAGATTGTCTTCCATTTGCAGAATTCTCCTACAACAACAGTTACCAGTCTAGTCTGCAAATGGCCCCTTTTGAAGCCCTTTACGGCAAGAAGTGTCGTACACCCCTGAATTGGTCCGACACCGGAGAAGGCAAAATGTTTGGACCAGATACCCTCCGTGAGGCTGAAGAGCAAGTCCAGCTTATCCGTGAGCGACTCAAGACCGCCCAATCCCGTCAGAAGAGTTACGCTGATCCCAAGCGTCGTGATGTCACCTTCAATATCGGAGATTATGTCTATCTCCGAGTGACACCCCTTAAAGGAATGCAGCGTTTCCATGTCAAAGGAAAATTAGCGCCAAGATATATTGGACCCTTCAAGATCCTTGCTCGTCGAGGAGAAGTGTCTTATCAACTGGAGTTGCCCCAAGAGTTAGAAGATTACCATGAGGTTTTCCACATTTCCTTGCTCCGGAAGTGTCTTGAAGTTCCTGACCAGCCTGATGTTTTCAAAAACATCGATCACCAGTCCGTCGACCTGAGCCAAGATCTGACTTATCGTGAGACGCCCCTCAAGATTCTCGACGAAGATGTTCGTCTCACCCGCAGGCGAGCAATCAAGTTCTACAAAGTCCAGTGGACTAACCACTCTGAAGATGAAGCAACTTGGGAACGTGAAGACTATCTTAGGAGCGAGTTTCCCAACCTCTTTAGTACCCAGGCCTAGCAAATCTCGGGACGAGATTTATTTTAAGGGGGGAAGTCTGTAACATCCCAGAATATTAATATAATTAGTAATGCAAAAATGTGGGCCAACAAAAACTTTTCTTATAAAAATGTGTGTATGTTTAATTCTTGAGTGTTGCTTGTTGCATTGTTTGCAAGATTGTTAAATTCTAGCTCTAATTAAAAATTTGAAGAAAGGAAAATAAATAAAACAAACCACAAAAACAAAACACCATGTGACAAATGTCACATTATATTTTCCAAATTAAGAAGCATAATTTATTTTTACACCAAAACCAATGGAGAAATATTATAAACACTCCTAGTTAATTTTTACAAACTATTCCCTTTCAAAAATTCAGATTCAAAACTTCAAATTCAAATTAGAAATTCATGATTGAAATATTTCAAAATATTTCAAAGAGACTTTGTAACACTCACCAATAATATACTTAGCCTAGATCTTAAATTTGGACCCAAAAGAATAAATAGAAATAGGAAAATTAAAATGCCAAAAGGTCACTGTTTTGGTTCGGGCAATTCACCAAACACTTGGTGTTCACCACCTGTTCTTCCCAAACCGAACCAAACCTCGGATCAAATCGAGCAATTGAGTGTTTAACTTGTCGAATTGGAGCCTCCCCTGCACTCACCTCATCTCCACGATCCCAGCGCGCCCGAGATCACGCCATTTGGTCACCGGAGTCGACGAGGAGGCGTTGGCGACAGCCACGGCCGCGCGCACGTCGCTGTGGTCGGCACTGTGGCCGCGACGACGCCGCGCCGTGCCGGCCGCGCTGTGCCTCCCTCCCTCGCTCTCCCTCACTCCCTGGTCCCCTTCCGCACCCACAGCCCACACTAGCACCAGCCCGTGCGCGCCGCGCCCGAGCCAGGACGCGCACGCCGTGCGCCGCCCGAGCACGCCCACGGCAGGGCCATGCCCCCGCACGCACCCGAGCGCGCCACGCCGCTCCACCTTGCCCGCTCGGTCCCCTGAGAGCCCCGCAACCCAGCCACGCCCCTCCACCGGCCTACGGCGGCCTAGCACGGCCACGGGCGCCCCTGCACCGCGCCCACCGTGCGCCGCCCGGCCGCTATAAAGCGCCCCCGTGCCCTGCTCTTCTCCACACCACCCCACTGCCTCTCCCCCCTCTCACACCACCTCTCGAGCACCGCCTGGAGGGCGACGCCGTCGCCGCAGAGCCTCAGGCCACCGTGGGTCTCCTCGAGCTCGCCGTGCCCGAGGTAGACGACGACCACGGCACGGCCGTGCTACCCCTCCCCCTTCCCTTCTCTCTGCCCTCAGCCCTTCCCCTTGCACCCCGCACTCACCCGCCTCCCTTTTCCCTCTGTCCCGTGTCCAGGAGCGCCGTCAATCGCTCGCCGGAGTCGGAGCAGAGCCGCGGAGGAGCAGGAGATCGTCGCCGACGCTCGGGGCCACGCCAGCACGCACCACTCGCCCCAGGAGCTTCCCCACCTCGCCGCCGTCGTTCTGCACCATCTGCACGCCCTCCCGAGACCCCTTGGTGAGCGCTCCGTCCCCCTCGCCGTCGCCGGAGCCGCGGCGCCGCCCGATTTAGGTCGTCGCCGACGCGCTCGATCTCAGCCGTTAGATCTATATCGTACGGTAGCTTACCGGTTCGTTTTAATTATTAAAACCCTGACATGCGGGTCCCACGCGTCAGGTTTAAATAAACCGCGTGCGCGCTCGCTGAGTCACTGACCAGTGGGTCCCCTCTGTCAGATTCTTCAACATTATCCACTCTGAACTTTAATTCGAATTTAAATTTCATTTAAAAACCAGTACTAAACCCAATTTTAGAAATTCCATAACTTTAGATTTACAACTCCAAATTTAACAAATCCAACTGTTCTGGAAAGCTTATGAAATTATCTATCCAACTAAACTAGTTTCACCCTATTTGGATATATAATAAAAATACAATATTCAAAATACAGTAGCATGTTTAAATTCTAAACTTGTTTGTTTCTGATACTCTGATAATCCAGATTAGTTGAAACTAATTTTATTAGATCACCTTTAGCCATGGTTAGTCAATCCTAAAATGGTTTAATTTTTAGATGAATATAATTTAAATAATAGCCAAAACCATATTAATTGACTTCTGGAGTCAAAATAATGTGTAGGGAGTTTGGTAACTCCAAATGACCCAAACCCAATTGTGTCATCTTCTACACATCATTAGATTTCTGTAGAATTTTAGCTTGTATTTTTGTGACAAACAGAACTCAAGCTATGCAATTAAACATGTGCAACAAGTTTCTGCCCCAATTAAAATACAAGGGAATAATGTTTAATTCCATTAAATTGAAACCACATGATATTGTTTGGTATGTGGAATGGTTAATTAGAACCTCTAAGAGTGCATTGCGATGATGATTGATTGAATAGGCTAGTGATTGTTTGTATTTGATTGATTGTGTATTAGAAGAGAACGTTGCCGGATATATCGAGGAGGAGGGATTTGCTGAACCTGAAGACCAAGACCAAGATCACTTTGCCGAGCAAGGCAAGCTACTCTCTGAGCTTGCACCTAACTTATGCATCTAGATTTACAAATCATTTTCAAAAGCAAAGGTTTACAAAAACCCTTTTTCAAAAGTATATAGAGATGATTTTGCCACCCTATATAGAAGTAGATACTAAAACTATAGGATGGAAAAACAATGTTGTTTATTCAAAACTCCTTTGAGAACTTGTGTGGATATATAGCACCAAGATGGTGTGTTGAAATAAGGAAATGGAGAAAGATGGTTTTGGAAAAGCACATTGTGTCCTAGTACTCAGTCAAGCAACCGATACTCTGTGCGACCACATTTACCCACATATGGGAAAGGGCTTAGTCATATAGTTTGCTCTTATTAGTATGGGACTCTGCATCAACAGAGATGACTCTGTTATGCATGAGGGAGTGGTTTGGTGACCTAACCCTGACCTGGGTCCTCGCTCAAAAATCTATGAGTAGATAAGGAGGAGGATAGAAGGATGTCCGTATACACCGCCAGATAAAACCTATGAGTCCTCACACTTAGGGTTTCCGACGGGAAACTGGACTAGGTGTAGATGGAATGGTTCATAGGGGCAGGATCCTATACTAGCATGAGCAAGGGAAAGACTAGGGTCGGTGACTCAACTTCGCATACCACGGGTATGGCGAAGCGTGGCTGACACGATGAGTTATCGAATGAGTGTGGGAAAAGCGTGCTACCTCTGCAGAGGGTAATTAAACTATTCGAATAGCCGAGTCCTCGGATATGGACAGTTGAAGACCCTACTTAGACCATGTGCAAGTTTTTGGAAAAGAGTTGAGTTTGAAAAGAAGAAGGAAATGGAGAGTGTTCCATACACCTATACCAACGGATCAGTATGAGGTAGTTGGAAAGATATTACCATAATGGTTTATGGTTGGAAAAGGAGGAGTTTTGGAATAACACTAATAAAATTGAGATATCTAGTAGTCATAATTTCCTTATCTTCTTCAACAAAGATACAGAGATGTTTTAAATGAATAAAAGTGAGAAAATAAAAATGGAACTAGAGCACTCATGTTGGAGTAGTTTGCGAGTACATTCAAATGTACTCATACTAGTTTGCTTCTGGCTATTGTCGTAGCCAGACATGGAGGAGTACTACACCCAGGAGGAATACGGCGACATCTATGCCAACTAAGGATCTTCTCAAAGTCGACTGCCTGTCGGGTCTGCGTTAGCTGTTGGATGGCTGCTACGTTTAAGTTCCGCTGCTTATGTTGATTGTTTTGGTTTGGCCCTTGAAGGCACCTATGTAAGACTTGGTCTAGATGACCATTTTATGTAAGACTTTAATTCGGTATTGTAATGGATGTAAACTTTGGTATTCAATTCGGATTATGTGCAACGACAGACTGATCACGGGATCGTTGTGTTAAGCATAATCGGGTATTTCGGACCGTTAGTCCGGGGTCCCCACATCAGCGCTCCCGATGGGAGTAGCCCCGGAAGGTGTGGGTGACTAGTATAGTCGCCCGCAACTTTATTAACATCTTGCTTTTGTTTCAGCCGTACTACCGTCAGCAGCTTGACGCAGCCGTGGCTTATGTTCGCCTGGAGAAGGAGAGGGACCAGTTGCGTGCTTCTCTGGACCAGGCTACTGGGCGGGTTGCTGAGCTTGAGAAGGCCCTGCATAAATCTCGAGAGCGGGAGCTGGCGCGGGTCGCCAAGGAGAAGACTCAAGTCGGTCGTCTACTCTCACTCGCCGGTGTTCTTGGGGGTAAGTTTCGGCTTAATGCCTACTGTGTCTTGATCTTTTCCTTTGTCTGACTTTGAATCCTTTGCGCAGAGACTTGCGGTGGGGCTCCTCCAGAAGATGCGTCGAGTGACACGGTTGACTTGGCGACTGCTGTCGGCTTCCTCGACCGGGTCTGCGCCTATGCGTCCGACGCGCTGAAGAAGTCCGCAGCCGCGTTGAAGAAATTGACTGGAGCCCTCACTGTGGTGCACCAGAGTATCTTCCCGGGTGACCAGCTTCCGCAGCCGTGGACGCCCTTGCTGCGCCGTTTGAGGACGCGAGCACCATCGCCGACTTCACGCGGTCGCAGACGGTACGCGGCTCCGAGCTCACCTTCCAGCTCCTCTTAGGGCATCAGGTTCCGGGTGACTTTGAGAAGGTCGTCAGCGGCTTTCCCCGCAAACCCGATGGTCGAACCGCGTCGCTGAGTGGCGTGAAGGAACGTGCTTCACAGCTGGCTGTGCAGCTTGTGGCACTCTTTGAGAGGGCCCTTGCTAAGGCAACTGAGGCGGCTGCCGCTCGGAAGGGTCGCTCCCGGTCGCAGTCTGCAGCCTTAGAGTAGGCATAGCTTTAGGAATTCGGCAGTCGCCGCAGTCTGTATTTTGAACTTCTGGCTCTGTAATGAATATTGTCCTGCCAGGTCTTTTGGCCTTCAATAGTGCTTTTGCTAGAACTGACTTTCTTCCTGCCGAGTTTAACTGTGCTTCGCAGTCGTATGATTGTATTGACTCTGCGTATTCGTGGCAGAATGTTGTGCGCGGTGGTGCTTCTTCTTCTCCTGCGACTGAGCCGAGTGGCGAGGCTTCTTCTTCGGGTGCTCGCCGTCGTCGGGCGGCGCCGGCTCCTCCACGTAGTGTAAATGATCAGCGGATAATCACATACTGAGCAGCGAAGAACAAGGTGGTTGAGCTTGAGGCGACCCTGAAGAATACTGAGCGGCTGCTGCACCGCTCCAGGTCGCATCCTACCGCAGAGTTCTCACGACGTGAGGATTTTTTGCTTGGGGAGATCGATCTGATCAGTCGACAGCTGCAAGGTTGGTATCCTTTTGGCGGCTGCTTTCTTTGCTGAAGCTTGCTTGTTCTGACTTGCAGTTTTACGCGTGCAGATGTGAACCCGGATTGGGAGGCTGAGCGGGCTCGCGTTGAAGAACGAGTTACCCGACAGGCGTCCGGCGACTCCTATGAAGCTCGGCAGTTCTGGGTGAACAAGTCGAGAGGGCGCGCCCTTGCCACCATGCTTGATCGTACGTGGCGTGCTGCTTTTCTTCTGGAGAATTGCCGGAAGACACTCTGGCACATCAATCGTGTGTACTTCCCGCATAACGCGCAGCCAAATGGGTTGTCCGCCTTGCTGGAGAGGTTTCGCGATGGTGAAGGCCTGAAGGAGGTTGTCGACGCCCAACTTGTGGCTGGGGCGAATGCGGCGTTGGCATACGTCCGGATGCATCGGCCGCATCTTCCGCTCGACAAGGTGCTTGATGGCCTGCCTGGCGATGACGACTTCGACGAGACCTTGGCGGCTGCGCGCCAAATTATCAGGCAGGTTCAGGACCTGAGTGAGCGCCTTGTAGGTCCCCTCGATGCGCCGAAGGTTGAGCCTGCAGTTTAGAGTAGCTGTCGTCTGATGTACATGGTTAGCTTATAGAGGGCAAATGTGCTTGTGCAAGCTGTAATGTGCTAAATTAAAAATACTTGCGAGTAATGAGAATTGATCTGCTTGTTCGGAAGTGTAAATGCATGTTTTGATTTTCGACCTGTTTGGCGCAGTCGCCTAGTATGTTAGGCGACGGCCTAGGTTTTTCCAAGTGTGACATGTATGCCGCAGTCTCTGACTTTAACAGGTGGCGACTTTAGGATTTTTGCAACTTGACCTGCATGGCGCAGCCCCCGAGTTGTTCGAGTGGTGGCCTAGGATTTTGGCGAAGACCTGTGTGGCGCAGCCCCCGAGTAGGTCGAGTGGCGGCCTAGGATTACAAGTGTTACCTGTTTGGCGCAGCCCCCGAGTATGTCGGGTGGCGACCTAGGATTTTGAACTTGACCTGTACAGCGCAGCCCCCGAGTGAGTTCGAGTGGCGGCTGAGGATTTTTATGAGAAGGCCTGTATGGCGTAGCCCCCGAGTAGGTCGAGTGGTAGCCTAGGATTACAAGTGTTACCTGTTTGGCGCAGCCTCCGAGTGTGTCGGATGGCGACCTAGGATTTGAACTTGACCTGTATGGCACAGCCCCCGAGTGGGTCGGGTGACGGCCTAGGATTTTTTGATTTTTGCTTGTATGGCGCAGCCCCCGAGTAGTTCGGGTAGCGGCCTAAGCTTTTCTTTCAACCTGTGTGGCGCAGCCCCCGAGTGGTTCGAGTGGCGGCCTAGGATTTTAGCTTCCTCTGTGCGAAAGGTAAAGGAGACAGATTTTCTTCAAATCACTTTATTGATTCTTGCGAACAGGCCGCCTCATTAAAACCCTTCCAGTCCCCTTAGGTACCCTGGTGAGGGAAAGAGTGCGTCTGAAACCTGCCGCGCTGATTTTTCTTGTACAATGATTGGGTTGAACTAGGCGTAGAACCGGCGGAGTTGTGCCACGTTCCACGGGTTGCTGCAGTCTACTCCCGTCTGTCACGATGTGCGGGCCCTCCCATGGGGAAGCGAGCTTGTGCACCTTCTTTTGCTTGAGTCGGAGGACCAGGTCGCCTGCAACGAACGCTCTTGGTCGCAGCCTCCGAGTGTGATAGTTGCGCAGGCCCTGTTGATACACGGCTGATCATGCCAGGGCGATGTCGCGTGCTTCATCCAGGGTGTCCATGTTGTCTTCGAGTGCCTCCTCTGCATCCGACTCGTCGTAGGCGACTACTCTTGGTGCGTCGAACTTGATGTCGCAGGGGAGAACCGCTTCTGCACCATACACCATAAAGAATGGAGTGTATTGGGTGGATCTGTTTGGCGTTGTTCGTAGACTCCAAAGGACCGATGGTAGTTCTTCCACCATGCGCCTGCTGCGCGTTTTAGTGGCACGCGCAGTCGCTTCTTGATGCCGTTGCAGACGAGGCCATTGGCCTTCTCCACTTGCCCATTGGATTGCGGGTGCGAGACGGACGCATAACTGAGTTTGATCCCCTGTTCTGAGCAGAAGTCCTTGAATTCTTCAGCTGTGAAGTTCGAGCCGTTGTCGGTGATGATCCCATTCGGTACTCCAAATCTGAAGATGATTGACCTGATGAAGTTGACTGCTGTGGATGCAGTCAAACTTGTGATGGGCACGGCTTCGATCCACTTTGTGAACTTATCGACTGCAACCAGGAGGTGAGTGTGGCCTCCGGGTGAGGATTTCTTCAGCGGGCCAACCATGTCCAGACCCCATTGGGCGAAGGGCCAGGCTAATGGTATTGTCTTGAGTTCTGATGCTGGCGCGTGTGGCTTGTTGGCAAACTCCTGGCACCCTGTGCATTTCCTTACTAGCTCCTCGGCGTCCTGCATGGCTGTCAGCCAGTAGAACCCGGCTCGCAGTGCTTTGGCTACCAATGCTCGACTGCTGGCGTGATGCCCGCAGATACCCGCGTGGATGTCGAGTAAGATGGCTGGGCCGTCGACTGGATCTACGCACCTTTGCAGGATTCCTGAGATGCTTCTTTTGTAGAGTTCTCCGTTGATGACGGTGAAACTTTTGGAGCGCCTGATGATGCGCTTTGCTTCGACTGGGTCAGCTGGCAGCTTCTGATGCAGTATGTACGCAAGGTACGGTCCTGTCCATGTAGCTTCGACTAGCATAACCTCCATGGGGACCTTGTCTTGGCTTGGCGGGTTAGCTTCGCCTTTTGTTGTTGCAGTGCTTGCTGTGCTCTGAGCCTTGATGGATCTCTGCATGATGCGCTCGAGGAAGACGCCGGGTGGGACTGGCACCCTGTCTGAGCCCATGTTAGCGAGCACATCGGCTTCCTCGTTGCTTTCACGGCCGATGTGCCGCAACTCGCAGCCGTTGAAGTTGCCTTCCAACTGATTGTAGAGGTCTCTGTAGGCGATCATGTTGTCGGCGATGGCGTCGCAGGACTTCATGATTTGCTGTACCACCAGGTAGGAGTCGCCGTATATCATGAGGTGCGTGGCGCCGCAGTTCTTGGCCATCCGCATGCCATGGATCAGGGCCTCGTACTCGGCTTCGTTGTTGGACGGCGTCGGAAAGTCCATCTGCAGGACGTACTTGAGTTTGTCGCCTTTGGGGGAGATGAGCACGACTCCCGCCCCTGCTGACATGAATTTCTTGGAGCCATCAAAATACATTGTCCATGCGTTGGACAAGTCGGGGACATTTGGTAGCTGGGCTTCTAACCACTCGGTGGTGAATTCCGGGAGGACTTGGGCCTTGATGGACTTCGGGTGAGCATACTTCAGCCCCCATGGTCCTAGCTCAACAACCCACTTGTCGACTCGTGCTGTCGCGCGTTGGTTTGTGAGAATGCCTGCTAGTCCAGAGGAGCTTACCACCGTGATCGGGTGCTCAGAGAAGTAGTGGACGACCTTCCTGGAGGTCATGAAGACTCCATACGCCAGCTTCTGGTAATGCGGGTAGTTCTGCTTGGACAGGGTGAGGACTTCGCTGAGGTAGTAGACGGGCCTCTGCACCGGGTGACTGTGCCCTTCTTCTTCCCTTTCGACAATGAGTACCGTGCTCGCCATCATGTTTGTTGCTGAGACGTATAAGTATAGCGGCTCATTTTCCAGTGGTGCCACGAGGACTGGAGAGGTTGTCAGGGTTTTCTTGAGATGGTCGAATGCGTCATGCGCCTCATGTGTCCACTCGAACTTGTCCGTCTTCTTCATCAGTTGGTAGAAAGGTAAGGCTTTCTCTCCCAACTTACTAATGAACCGGCTGAGAGCTGCGACTCGGCCGGCTAATCGCTGCACCTCGCGGAGTTTGGTTGGTGCTGGCATGGTGAGGATGTTCTGCACCTTCTCAGGGTTCGCTTCGATTCCTCTTGCAGATACGAGGTACCCTAGCAGCTCTCCGGCTGGCACGCCGAACACGCACTACTCTGGGTTGAGCTTGATCTGGTATACATCGAGTGCGGCGAAGACCTTGCGGAGGTCGTCGACTAGGGTATCTTCCTTTCGGGTTGTGACGACGATGTCATCGACGTAGACTTGGACGATCTGCCTGATTAGCCCCTTGAGGCATGCTTGCATTGTCCGCTGGTACGTGGCACCTGCGTTCTTTAACCCGAACGGCATCGTCTGGTAGCAAAAGACGCCGTCGGGTGTGATGAAGGCCGTCTTCTCTTCGTCCTCGACTTTCAGCCAGATCTGCTGGTAACCTGAGCAGGCATCCAGGAAGGACAGGCGCTCGCAACCTGCTGTCGAGTCGATGATTTGGTCTATCCGCGGGAGCGGGAAGTGATCCTTGGGGCAGCATTTGTTGACTGCGGTGAAGTCAACGCACATGCGTAGTTTCTTCGTCTTCTTTTCTCCACTAGGACCGGGTTGGCGACCCAGTCCGAGTCCTTGATCTCTCAGATGAACTTGGCGTGCAGTAGTCTGTCGACTTCCATGGTGATCGCGTCTCGCTTGGGTCCTGAGAAGCGTCGCATGGATTTCTTGACTGGTCTTGCGTCCTTGTGGACTTTCAGAGAGTTCTCGGCGAGTTCCCTGGGTATCCCTGGCATGTCAGAAGGTTGCCATGCAAAGATCTTCCAGTTCTCACGTAGGAACTCGACGAGCGTGCTTTCCTATGCTGGGGTCAGACTTGACGAGACCTTGACCGTCTTTCTGCTGTCAGTCGGATGGACTTGGTGGGTGACGGTGTCGTCGTTCGTGTTGAATGTTGCGTCCTTAGCTGGCTTCTTGCGAGCTGGGAAGACGGTCTTGTCGTTGTCGGCTGATATGGCCTTGAAGTTCTCTTCGACTCCGAAGAACTCAGAAATCTTGGCGAACTCGTGGTCGCAGCTGTTGGAGAGCCCGAAGTCGCCGCGTACAGTGATTACTCCTTTCGGCCCGGGCAGCTTTATCATCAGGTAGGCGTAGTGGGGTACTGCCATGAACCTGGCAAAGGTTGGACGCCCGAGGATGGCGTGGTATTGTGACTTCCAGTCGACGACCTCAAAGTCCATCGACTCCTTCCTGAAGTGCTCGGGTGTACCGAGGATGACGTCTAGTGTGATTGTTCCCATGGGCGTGATTGCTTGCCCTGGTACTATGCCGTGGAAGGTGGTTTCCGATTCCGGCAATTTCTCTGTCGACCTGTTCATTCTTCTCAGGGTGTCGGCGAATATGATGTTGATGCCGCTGCCTCCGTCCAGGAACACCTTCTTCAAGCTGTAGTCGCCAATCAGGGCCTCAATCACGAGTGCGGCGTGCCCGGGTCGGGTTACCTCAGATGGGTGATCTGCCCTGGAAAATGTGATGGGTGTCTCCGACCCGCGCAGGTAGTCTGGTACCGCGCGCGGGCTGGGGATGGCCTGAAGTACTTGGCGGGTGATGATCTTTTGGCGCCTGTTTGACGGGGGTCCCTTCTGGATCATGTTCAGCCGTCCCCGTGCGGGTGGGTACGTGTCGGTTGCTGCCGACTGACCTTGTTGCTGTTGTTGCGGCTGGGGGAATGCTCCTACCGCCTGCACCTGGTTGTTGTTTGCGGGTGCTGCATGGATGGCTAGCTGCGGGGCCGCCTGTATTGCTTGCACTGGAGCGATGATTTGCTGCATGGCTTGGTATAATTTTCTTGCTTTGCGACAGTCCTTCAGCAGGTGGCTGGAACCCCATTTGCCTGTTTCCGGGTTGCGGAACGAGTGATGCTTACAGGGTTGCATCAACTCCTCTGCTGGGGTCAGTGGGCGCTTCCACTCGCGCTTCTGGCTTCCATCATTGTGTCCGATGCTGCTGCTGCCACGGTTATACTGACTCGAGTTAGACTGTCGACCCTGGTCGTACTGTCGACTGTTGTCGCGTTTGTCCTCACGGGGGGTTTCATAGCCCGCCGCTACTAGCTCGATTGAATCGTGGGTGTAACGTGGCTTCTTCTTTTGGCGTGCCTCACGCCAGTTGCTTGTTTCCCCCTCTTTCTTGGGGGAAGTTTCGCGGACATAGTCCTCTCCTTCGGCCCATTGGTTGGCTGTCTTCATGAGCTCTATTGTGGTCTTCGGCTGGAGCCTACCGAATTCCTCGCGAAGGTCGCGGCGAGCGACGCCGTGCATGAAGGCGTCCATCACCCGATCTTCTGAGACGGGTTCCATGGTGTTGCGGAGTAGTGTCCATCGCTGGATGTAGGAGCGGAGCGACTCACCCTTTCCTTGCTTGCAGGCCTGCAACTCGATGTAGGTCGTTGGCCTTGCGGATGTTCCCGAGAAACTCTTGATGAAGTTATCCTGGAATTCTTCCCATGTTCGGAAAGAGTCTTTGGGTTGGCTTGTGAGCCACTCGCGTGTCGAGTCCGTCAACATGAGCTGGATGTACTGCATTGCCGTAGTCGACGTCCCGCCTTGGCAAGTGCAGGCGATGAGGTAGTCTTCAAGCCACAGTTTTGGATCTTGCTTCCCGTCATACTTTGGTGTGCCTGCTGTCAACTTGAATCCTTTGGGCATGCGGGTGTCGCGGATGTTGAAGCTGAAGCATGCCGCGTCGCACGGCTCGAAGTCGCGGTCAGCGTGGTCGTCCGCGTTTGCCGCACTAGCCGAGCGCTCCTTGCGGCTGCGATCCACCGTCTTCTGCGTGAGGACGTCGCGAAGGTCCTTGACTGGTTGCCGCTGTGCCGCTGGGATGCCCGAGGTTGTCGGTTCGTGCGCCCGGTTGCTTGGCCCCTTGGCTGCCAGTGCTTCTTCGATTGCCCTTATGGAGGCAATTTGCTGCTTGTGGAGAAGGGAGCGCGCGTCCCCCTCCGGTGGCTGCGTGAGCCGGAGGTATGTCTCGACTGAGATCAGGGCGGCGTTCGCCGTCTTTGGGACGGGTATCCCGTTCTCATCTTCGGTGACGAAGGACGAGTCGAGGTTGCGGGTGAGCCTTGTTCGATCGGCTTCTGCCATGAGGGGAACGCGGGCTCTGTTTCGCCGTGCTCCTTGGATGACCTCCGTAGAGGATGTGAAGGAGAGGGCGGCTCGCCTGGCACTCGATGCGTCCGCGTCCCTTTTGCGCCTGAGCAGGTCGGCTTTTTCGGCGCGGATTCGTTCGCCTTCCTTGCGTAGCAAGTACTGGACCGCCAGGTGGTCATCTCGAGGTGCGTTGGGTGGGGGGAACGTGCCCTCGTCCACATGCTTCATGGCTTGGATCGCCATGTCCCGTGTGATGACAAGTTTAGTCTGGTCCGGCATGTCCACCTCTAGCGGGTATGCGGGTTCTTCGTCGTCGCCATGTGGTGCAGTGCCGGCCATGAAGACTTGCTTGGGGTAGACTTGAGTCGGAGAGTTGGTGCTGCCGCTGCTGCTTATGTCGTCCGTGTCTTGCTCGGGATCGAAAATTGCTGCAACGTGGCGCGCGGCGCAGTCGCTGTCGCATCTTCTCGCGATCGTCCATGTATTCCCGTTCGCCGGGGCGAGTGCGATTGGCTTGGGGTAGACTTGGGACTTCCACGAAGATGAGGGCGCACGTGACGCGGCTGTCGGGCGCGAGCTCCTAGCTGCCCGTGCGGGTGTGACTGTCGAGGTAGAACTTGACTTAGTCGACCGCGCGGCCGAAGTTGGGGTAGTAGATCCGATCCGCGCGGCCGTTGCCGAAGTTGTCGATGTGGTCGATGTAGATGCGATCTTTGCGGGTGCAGCGGGTGCGGCATATGCGATCTTCGCGGGTTCGGCGGGCGCAGGGGTTGCCGATTCGGGTGACGCCACCGCGCGTAGCGCGGTAGTCGTAGACCTGAGTACACCACGACTATCGATGCAGCAGTATATGGAGCCGAAGGTGATGTGTATACCTTTTTCCAGATCGGCGTACACCGAACGGTGGGCCGATGGGTGGAGGACGTACTCGAAGGAGCCGAATCGGATCGACTCCCGAGCGGCGGATACGCCGATCTTCATTGCGGATGGAGCCGGAGCGTCCATGATCCTAGCACTTGTTTGACGTTCCCACAGACGACGCCAATTGACGAGGTGCTAACTCGACAAGTCCCAGGGTTGTGCACCCCGGGTTGATTGATGGGGAGAGAGATGAGTGCAGGTGGTCACGACGGCTGACAAGCAAGGATTTACCCAGGTTCAGGCTCCCGGAGGATAACACCCTACTCCTGCTTGTCTGATTATTGATGCCAGTTGTGGTTACAATGGCGAGATTGCAATCTCGCTAGGGTTTGTGGCGGTGGCTATGAGTGTGTCCTTTTGGACGAGCAACCCTCCTGGCTTTATAGGCAGCCAGGTCTCGGGTGGCTGATGCCGATGGCAACTACAGATATGGCAGGTTATGCTTCCTAACCGACTTGGACTAGGTTACATGATACCCCGCGTGGGCCTTCTGTGGGCTTCCACGTCCTTGGCGCGGCCCAGGTATCCTTATCGTGGGCTACCCGAAAGGCAGCCCCACGTCATGCAACAACTGCACCTGGTAGAATGCCAGCACCGCCTCTAGGAACGGAGAGAAGGGCGGCACCAGTCCCGCGGGCGCTTCCCGTGCGCCGCGCGCTTCAGGGCGGTGGCGCCGTGCTCGTTCGTCCGGTCCGCCACCAAGTAACGGACCTTGGAGAGCGCTTTCTCGTTGACGCGCACGCCGAGCAGCGCCGCGCCCATCACGGTCTCCGTGGCTTCCGCCTGGGAGGAAGACCCCGCGGCGGCCTTGCCCTTGCTCTTGAGAGGACTCATCGTCACGGGCGCAAAGGTTGGAAGGAGTTGGAGAACAGGGACTCGCAGGAAAGCGCGGAGGCGGAGAGCTCTGTGGAGCGGAATTTTCTGCGAGGAGTTGGAAACGGTAACGGCTCCCTGCCGCAGCGCTCGGGCTTTATGTCCCCTCCAAGAGCAGTTACCGGGACGTGGTGGGACCCCCCACAACTCACGCCCCGGATCGTGTAAAGCCGTTGTCGTCCGAGTGCCGCGTGGCTCGGGCCGGCTGGGCACTAAGGGCCCACGACGCTTCGCCTAAGCCCATGGGCTCAGTCGTGCCCATCCTGGGCCCGGGGGCTACTGTCGGCCCAGTGGGAACTGGGGTATCAAGAGTCCATTCCCCCAGGCCTCACCCGCGGGCCAGACGGACAAAACGGCTAAGGACTAGGCGACACCGCCTGACGGGACCCTCGAGAGGCAACTCCCCTCGAGGGCCTGAAGAGGGAGCGAGGGCCTCAAGGGACCCCTCGCCTCAGGGGATCCTCCCCGTCAAGGAACCAACCCGCCTGAGGCGAGTCCGGTAGGAATCTCCCCTCAGGCCTGGAGGGAAACGTCGTCACCAAGGAATCCTGACAGAGCGCACGTGATCTCTGCCCCACCCGTACAAAGGCGCTCACACCCCCGTCGCTGTCCCTGGCGATAAAGCGGTCAACAAAGCTGCTCCGCCTGCTGCGCAGCTGTGAGGACCTTCTACTCTGACGATAAAGCAGGTGGACGGCGCAACCCTCCAACGGAGATCGTCATCGTGGGCTCCACCTCAGAGACTGCCCGCTCTGCGGGCGGTACAAGGGCGGTCGGCCGCCTGTCGGCCACGGCGCCACCTTTATCAACAATGGACGGAGTCCATGGACGAATGGAGCACGGTGGACTCGTGCTCCGCCCCGCCACTGGCAAGTGGGAGCCACCTTGAAGGCCAAGCCGAAGAAGAAGGCCGGAGGCGCCTATAAAAGAGGGAAGACCTCCATCGGGCCGAGCGAGCCTCTCTGGAGGATGCCCGCAAGGGCTGGTCGTCCGGGAGCAGCAGCTGCTCTCCACGGAGAAGGAGGTGCGCCTGCGTGACGAGCAGCGGCTGCAGGCGGAGAATGAGCTCGCAGCTAAGCGTGAGGAACTCGAGGCCTGGGAGGGGAACTTGGCCGAGGCCCTCGAGAAGCACATCCAAGAGGTCGCCTCCCAGCAGCAGATCATGGAGTGCTTCAGGGCCACGTTCGCCCAGAGGAAAGACGAGGCGGAGGTGGAATTCCAGTCCCGGGAGAAGAAATACAAAGCGGCCATCGCCCAGAACTAGCGCGACAAGGTCAAGAAGCAGGAGGACCGCTTCAAGAGCAAGCGCGCTGAGGACGCCAAGCGGATCAACGAGCTTGAGAAGGCCAACACCAAGCTGGAGAGCCGCGCCCAGCATGCTGTGGAGGGCCATCGCCAAGCAGAGGCAGCCCGCAAGGCGGCCACGCAGGACCTGAACTCCCTCATCAAGGGAATGGAGGAGATAAACAAGCAGGTGGGTTCTGTGGTGGAGCGCGCGGTGGAGGCTGCCGAGGGCGTCCAAGCGGCTCGGGTGCTGACGCAGCAGCGGGAGCGGATGTTCCAGTCCTTGGTGACTAGGGGCAACGAGCTTGCCGCCAAGCTTGGCGTGGAAGCGCCGCACGCTGCTCCCCGGGGCCACGACGATGCTGCCATGTACCTAGTTTACTTCGACCAGCTCTTCACGGCGGTTGAGGGAAATACCGCCGAGCTCCACGAGGTGATCGAGGCGGAAAGCCGCCAGCTCCTGGCCGTGGTCGTCGACCGCATCTTCGCCAACGTCAAGCGCCTCACGCCCGGCATCGACTTCTCTACAGTGACCGAGCCTCTCGAGGGTGAGGAAGGGTGGAAGATCTCCAACTCGCTCCACGGCCAAGTTGATGCCTTCTGCAGCCGCTTCAAGCGCGCTGAGGCGCCAGCCGATGAACGTGAGGAGGCTGACTCCGCAGGCGCTGGAGAGGAGGGTGCGGGCGAGGACTCCGCCTGAAGATCTCTTGTATCTGTCACACACTCAGAGCGCTTTTATTTGAACAACTTTTGTTTAGACAATTTGAATCATGGCCTGTAATATACTCTTGAAGTATTTTAATTTAGTGTGTGTGCCCCTCGCGAGTCCTTTTATCTTATTTTCATGTCTTTGTTCGCTCTGCGTCGTTAGGACCCGTCTCTTCACGCTATGACTCTGCCACTGCGGTATGCTTGAGCAATGACTCAGCAAGGCCAGGGGGAGTTTAAGGCTTGGAGAGGTAAGAACCTTGAGCCGTGATGCTCAAGTGCCCCCCTTTGACGTACGAGCAATCCATGAAGCGTAAGGGAAAAATGAAGCGCTCGAGGGACAACGTGCGCTTGCGGAGGAGAAAAAGCTCTCGAGGCATGAGTGCAGAACTTAGCTTCTCGAGGTTCTTTGCCCTGTAGAGATTTTTCCCTGGCAAGGAGCTCCTCTTTAAGGGTTTAGCATTTTGCCTCCTCAGGCTTGGAGGGACACTTGTTCCCTGTGGATGTTAGAGAGTCAAAACCAAACGCTTGTGCATGGTAGTAGGAACTCATGCGCGCTTATAGGTCTCCTCAGGCGTTCCTCGCGAGGAGAATAAGTACCAAGGTCCTTTGGAGAGATGGCGTGTTTGTGGGAGCTTGCCCTTTAGCCAGAGCTCGGATCCCTTGGGTTTTGCAGTGTTGTTGGTGTGTCATTTGAGGCACTGGCACCGTACTCAGCCCCCTCTCACAAGGCGCGCATGGGGAAGCATATAAGCGCACATTGAAAAGCAATAATGCGGAACTAAAAACTCACAACCAAAATATTACATAGTGGCGCCGTAGCGCATAGTTCACTTAGGAACGAAATGTTTCATTATGCTTGGTGTTGCCAAGTTAATGTATTATCCATGTCGAGGCATGGGGACCACCCATTAGTGGCAGAGACTCTCTATGGCCTGCGGTGGCTCGTTACAAGGAGAGCTCGGAGGGATGACCCTCGAGACAAGATTTTGTGAAGCTTGGAGGTGAAGCCGTGAGCTTTCCTCTAGAGACAAAAAATGCCTGGATGTGGAGCCGTAAGCTTCCTCTAGAGCTAGATGTCTTGACGTGACGATGATCACGGGCGTGACGATGATCACAGGTAGAACTTGCGTAGATGCATGATGTTCCACGGGTTTTTGACGGGGATGTCGTCTTGAGTCTCGAGGCGAGCTGCACCAGGCCTGGCGATGTGAGTGACCCTGTAGGGACCTTCCCACATTGGTGACAGCTTGTGGAGGGCTTCCCTGAAGAGGATTCGCCTGAGGACGAGATCGCCTACCTCTAGGGTGCTCGAGCGCATGTGGCGGCTGTGGTAGCGTCGCAGGTCCTGCTGGTATTTTGCGCCCGGAGGGCGGCACGGCGCCGTAGTCCCTCAAGAAGCAGCAAGTCGTCGTTGTGGAGGTCATCTTGCTCGTCATCATTAAAGGCAAGGACCCGTGGGGATCCATGCTTAATCTCTGTGGGGAGGACTGCTTTGGCTCCATAGACGAGGGCGAACGGTGTTTCTCCTATGAGCTTGGGTGGCGTTGTGCGGATGGACCAAAGCATCGAAGGGAGCTCGTTGATCCAGCCCTTGTCGTGGCCCTTGAGGATGTTGAAGGTCCTGGTCTTTAAGCCTTTGAGGACTTCTGCGTTTGCTCGCTCGGCTTGGCCATTGCTCTGTGGATGAACCACCGAGGCGAAGCAGAGCTTTATGCCAAGTTTCTCGCAGTAAGCCCTGAAGATGCCGCTGGTGAATTGTGAGCCATTGTCGGTGATTATGCGATTAGGCACTCCGAAGCGGCCGACCAGGACTCTGATGAACTTCACTGCTGCTCCTGCTGAGATGGTGCGTGTCGCCTCGACCTCGGGCCATTTGGTGAACTTGTCGATGGCCACGAAGAGGTAGAGATAACCCCCTTGAGACTTGGGGAATGGTCCCAAGATATCCAGCCCCCCAAACCGCGAACGGCCAGGAGAGCGGGATGGTCTGTAGCCCCAGCGCCGGCTGATGGATTTGCTTGGCGTGGAACTGGCAGGCCTCGCACGCTAGGACGATGTCGACTGCATCTTGAAGTGCTTGTGGCCAGTAGAAGCCGCTCCTGAAGACTTTGCCCGCGAGGGTGCGGGCGCATGAGTGGTGGCCGCACTCCCCGCTGTGGATGTCCTTGATCAGCCTTCTTCCCTCTTCAGGAGGGACGCATTTGAGCGCGATGCAGTTTTGGGCGCTTGTGGTAGAGATCTCCCTCGAGGATGTAGTAGGATTTTGCCTGTCGAGCAATTCTCTCTGCTTCGACGTCTTCCTCGGGGAGGATTCCCTTGGCGAGGTAGTCTTTGAGCTCGTCGATCCAGCCCTTGCCGTGGCCCTTGAGGATGTTGAAGGTCCTGGTCTTTAAACCTTTGAGGACTTCTGCGTTTGCTCGCTCGGCTTGGCCATTGCTCTGTAAATGAGCCACCGAGGCGAACCAGAGCTTTATGCTCAGTTTCTCGCAATAAGCTCTGAAGATGCCGCTGGTGAATTGCGAGCCATTGTCGTTGATTATGCGATTAGGCACTCCAAAGCGGCAGACGAGGCCTCTCATGAAGTTCATCGCTGCGCCTACTGGGATGGTGCGTGTCGCCTCGACCTCGAGCCATTTGGTGAACTTGTCGATGGCCACGAAGAGGTAGCGATAGCCCCCTTGAGACTTGGGGAATGGTCCCAAGATATCCAGCCCCCAGACCGCGAATGGCCAGGAGAGGGGGATGGTCTGTAGCCCCAGCGCCGGCTGATGGATTTGCTTGGCGTAGAACTGGCAGGCCTCGCACCCTTGGACGATGTCGACTGCATCTTGAAGTGCTTGTGGCCAATATAAGCCGCTCCTGAAGAATTTTCCTGCGAGGGTGCGGGCGCACGAGTGGTGGCCGCACTCCCCGCTGTGGATGTCCTTAATCAGCCTTCTTCCTTCTTCAGGAGGGACGCATTTGAGCGTGATTCCATTTGGGCGTTTGCGGTAGAGATCTCCTTCGAGGATGTAGTATGATTTTGCCTGTCGAGCGATTCGCTCTGCTTCGACGTCTTCCTCGGGGAGGATTCCCTTGGAGAGGTAGTCCTTGAGCTCATCTATCCAGCTTGTTTCTTGATGCGCCGCTGTGAGCAACAGGCGCTCCGTTGTGTAAGGACCGCAACTGGGAGCCCCACCTGCAGGAGGTGGTCGGAGCGCTTCGTCTGTGCTTGCGGCTAAGGCCTCTTGAGGCTGCTTTATGGATGCCTTGACGAGTCTCTCTTCAAAGACGCCTGCCTGCTGAGCTTGCCTTCTTGATGCGCGCTTTGCGATATAGTCAGCCTCTTGATTCTCCTTCCTCGGGATGTGCATGAGCTCCATGCCTCTAAAGTGCTTCTCAAGCTTGCGGACCTCTTCAAGGTACGTGGCCATATGGTCATCTTTAGGCTTGTAGCTCTTGCTGGAGAAGTTGACTAGCAGCTAGGAGTCGCCCTTGACAAGTAGGTGCTTGACGCCTAGGGCGATGGCGGCCCGTAGGCCGACGAGGAGGCCCTCGTACTCAGCGATGTTGTTGGTGATCTTGTCGATTGCGAAGCACAGCTGGACGACGTAGTAGAACTTGTCGCCCTTGGGCGAGATCAAGACGATGACATCCCCGCCATTGCGGCAGGCGAAGGCTCCGTCGAATTTCATTGTCTAGTGGCTGGGTATCTTCTCTTCAGAGGGCTTGTAACGCCCCGGGATTTTTCCCAAATTTGAAATTGTTTGTCTTCTTTTTTTTTGCACCATCATGACATCATCACGCATTTAATCAATTGCATATTTTAATTTTAGCTCAAAATAATATTTTATGCAAATCTATTTTGTCTCACAAATAATAAATCTCTCTCTATTTTAAATACAACCTCAAGATAATATTTGTAAATAATTCCAAAGGTATTTTAAATCACAAAGGTTTTGAAAAATAGTTTATAAAATCTTGGATTTCTTTTCTTTTCCCTCTCTTTCTTTTTCTTTTTTCTCTCTTATCTCTTTTCTCTCTCTTTTTTTTTTCTGGTAATTGGAAAACAAAAGAGAGCAGCAGGCCCAACTTAGCCCAGCCCACCTCCTCCTTATCTCCTTCCTTCGTCTGTACCAGAGAACACGAGGAGAACGTGATCTCCTTCCTCTCCCTGCCATGGAGTCCCCACCTCCTGCTCCCCTCTCCTTTAAATCCCCCTGCTCGAACCCTAACCCTAGCCGCCCCCTCCTCTCCTCTCTCAGCGCCGCCGCCCTCTTCTTCCCCATCTCCTTCTCCCTGTTTCTTCCCCACCGAAGCACACCATGGCCGGAATCAAAAGCTATACCGAGCAGTCACCATGGCCACCCCCGACCCCTCCTGAGCACGGGAATGGTGCCGCCACACCTCCCGCGTCGTCCGCGCTGAAGAACCAGAGCTGCAGCTGACCGGAGCGCCTACCTCGAGCTCGTCTTCCTCGTCGTCGTTCACCTCTTGTTCCGGCCATCTCCGTCGCCCTCCGGCCACACGAGCTCGCCCCCGACCTCCCCAAGGTGAGGCGCACCTCTGGGACTCTTTTCCCTTCCTCTCCCCTTGCTCTGGAACCGCCATCGCGCGGAATCGCAGCAGCGCTAGCTGCAGTTCGTCGTCGTTCGTTCCTCATCGTTTTCAGTTCGTCATTCTGAACCTTGTTCAGGTTCAGTTAACATCGCCATCAAGCTTCATTTGATATTGATCCCGGAGTCAATCACAAACACCAGCGCACTCCAGTGGCTGCACTCCTTCGCTTGCACCGCGAGGACGCAAGTTCGAATCCTTTGAAGGCACAAATTATACTCCTTTTTTCCTTCATTGCCCAAAATGGGTCCAACCTATCCTTTATGTCAAACCAGACGCAAATTGTAACAGCAACCCGAGTTCAGCCAAGTGGCTTTGCCCCCTGTCTCCACTGCCAGGTGATCCCAAGTTCGACCCCCTGGAGTGGGCCTAAATCACCTTTTTTTGTTTTTTTGTTCAGTTAACGTTTTGTAATTGGTTCATAGGAATTCAGTTCCTGTTCAAGTCAGAACCAACGCCATAGCCCAGGGGCAGTGCTAAAGTTTCTCCTTGTCCACCAGGGAGCCAATTTCGAATCCTAAGCCCACACCTTTTTTTTCATCCCTTTATCCTCTGCCTAATCTTTTCTTTTATCTTTTTGTACAAAATGTGTATTCTTATAAATGCTATATCTTTTGTTTCTTCAATCCAATTAACAAAAAGTTTATATCTATTTTTATCAACAAAATGTAATGAACACTAATATGCCATTCTTATGCCATGTTGCATCTTTTATTTTAATTGCTTAGTGCAACTTGTTAGTTGCATCTAAATAATTAATTATGGAATGTGTTGGGGTAATTAATTATATATATTGCCCTATTTCATTTTATTTGACTAGATCATCTTTGCCATGTCTTGCCATGTTAATGAACATTTAATTTGGTGGGTAGATAAATAACTTTAACATTAATATTAATTGTCGGAATCCCGGTTCCGCTTAATTTGGATTAAGTGCATCTCATGTTGCATCTTGCCATGCCATGCATCATTCTCATATGATCATGCTGAATCTTTTGCCGTAGTTATAAAATGCATCTTTTGCGCTTCCAGTGTTTGTTGCTTCTTCGCGGATAAGACGTTGAGATGTGTGAGCTACGACAAGATCTGCTTCCATGCGGGATTCCAGGCAAGCAAAATTTGCTTGTTTACCTATACATTGTCTTTCATCCTTGCCTTTTGATCTATGCTATCCTAGTTATGATTCTTGAATTGCGATCCCATCATATGTTTATCCTGCAGCCGATACAGCTTCACCCCCACATCCCATAACCTGTTGTATGTTTATCTGTTAGCCTTGCGAGTCGTAGCGCATGCTTAGAGTTGTTTGTGCGAGTCGTCGGTATGTCTTATTTATTTCACATGCTTAGCATGATAGGTTATTCTACCTTAATAAAATGTTGTTCTTATATTGGGTATTATAATTACAAGATAAGGCACCGGCGGAAGGCCTTGCGAGGTGCTTTGTTCTGCTAAGTGTCGACCTAGGAACTCAGTTCTTGTCCTCGGATCTAATTTTGAGCGCACTAACCGCTTGTGGGAGGCCCTATGGAGCCCCCCGCGGCTTCGATCTAATCCGCTTCTTATCCAGGGCGCCGCAAGTAGTTCGGGCTTTCCATTTGATGGAGCAAATTGCAGATAACACCACATGTTGGTGCAGATGTTGCACAGAACCACAACTTCAACGTTGTTTTGCACAAAACACCAGTTTTTGATTTAATTATTTGCACAACTCACATAAATAGGTATTAACAACCCAAATAGACAATTAGTGGATAACTAGTGATTCTGGGTAAGGTGACAAATAAATCGAGCCAATTTATCTGACCAGATTGTTCACGCGTGAGGCCTCTGCCATGGATACGACGGCTGCGGCGGTAATCAGACGTCCACCGCACCAGGTCGCGCCGCCCAAAAACCTAAACCTCTCCTCCCACCATGGACCCCTTATTCGCCGCCGACAAGCTCCCACACACCGCCTCCCACCCCTTCGACACCGAGGACGACGGCGCCGCCGCGGCCGACGCCGACGGCGCGGGGTGGGTTGTCGCCAGGCCCTGCAACGACGTCGGGAGCTGCGGCACGCCTCTGTCATGGAGACGATGGCGACGGCAACAGTGTCCCCAGGCTCGACGACGATAGCAGGAGCGGCGCGCCGGCGACTAGGACGCCATGATACGTCAATGGGGAATCCACAGACATCATATGTTTTTCTTCGTGTCTTCGTTGAGGTCTAGCTAATGAGGAACAGATCAATCAGTCCAGGAGTTATGAAGGGTGCGTGGGGGTGGCTGGTCCTGACTAATGGGCTATTAGGATCGTTATTTAGGTTGTATGTGGTCTGTGCAAATAATTAAGTGAAAAACTGGTGTTATGTGCAAAACAAAGTTGAAGTTGTGGTTCTGTGCAACAGCTGCACCAACATGTGGTGTTATCTGCAATTTGCTCCATTTGATGCATGCATATGGCTACATAACGATCTCATGATGATGGAGTAGTCGATTCTCATATAGGGTGGCACGTTCTTAGAGTGCTATGAAGGTCGATCCCGCGGGCACTGGACCTGATTAGCCGTGCACACAATCATGCGGTTCCCTGGATGGGTCGTAGAGAAGAGATTTGCCGTGTTGAGATGCCCTACCTTCTGGCTTTGCTTTTGGGGTTGATCGAACGAGTACGGGTCCAGTAGTGCACCCCTGCAGGGTATAATCTTATCGATGAGCCATGTCCACGGTTATGGACGACTTGGTGATGATGTTGGCTAACAAGATCATAGACAACTTACACCTAATCATTGTTATTTAACTTGACTAGTAATATAGAATTACTTTCACAATAACTGGTAACTAAAATTGTTCAATGTGTGAGTATTCCCGAATTGCTTCCTCATATTTGGTTGAGGGGGTTAATCCGAGAATGGGTTATGATTGATTTTAGTAGTAGTCGTTTATCTTATGCGCTCTCTTATCGCTCTCTAATTAGACGGAAGTTGTAGCGTGTCTCTTTAGGTTGCTAGTGCTGCTGCCGCTAAGTCTACCTCCCCTATATTTTGGGATATGGTGTAGAAAGTAGGGAAGTCGGTTTTGCTTGCCAGGGAGTGCCCTGACCCTCTTTTGGGATGTGCTTTATGTGCAGTTATCAGGTTTGAAGTCTGACAATGCTAGCTTGGGAATCCCTCCGGCTTGGCTGGGCAGGGATATGGCGCCATTGCTTATCTTCAGGACACTTAGTACAATTTGCTTCTTATCCATAGTCGGATACTATTTTGCTTCCGCTGTCATTTGTATCTTTGAATTGTAACATTTGTATCTTTACTCGTTGGAGTCGTTGTTGTATTATATCTTATGTTGTATTTGTGGATGTATCGGAACTGTTGTAATGTTATCACAATTCCACCCACATAATGCGCATGTTTCGGCGTGCACATTATGTCTGGTGGGCGACCAAAAATCGTTATTATGCGGATTTCGGCGGGATCGCTTAAATCTACATAGTACCGATTTTCGGGCGTCACAAAGTGGTATCAGAGCCTTGGTTTCGATCTCCTTGTTGTTTCGATACGAATGGTTATCGAAGCAGCGGGTCCACAAAATCCTGTAGGATAACCTCGCTAACGGTAGATGTTTGTAGAATGTCTAAATTATTTGACTAAAAGTTATTTTGAAAAAGATCTCAATAGGTTTCTTTTTACTCCTTACCTCTATTCAATTTCTCCTCTTACCTTATTTGTTTTGGAGTCTCTTCTCTTATCCAAACTTTCAAAGTTTTAGGATCCTACGTGTGGGTGGACGATTTCTTGCCTTTTATCCTATTAGGTTCGACCTTTTGGAGTCATCTACATCGTGAGCAACAATCCCTTGTTAGTGGTGTCGAGAATTTCAAGGTGGAGCAACAATCCCTTGTTAGTGGTGTCGAGGAGTTCATCACGAAACCGGAAGACTCAATAGTTACCCCTCTCTTTTTGTGGTCTCGGCGTGGAAAGCGGGACGCGATCCCTTGATAGTGGTGTCGATTGTAACGCCCCGGGATTTTTCCCAAATTTGAAATTGTTTGTCTTGTTTTTTTGCACCATCATGACATCATCACGCATTTAATCAATTGCATATTTTATTTTAGCTCAAAATAATATTTTATGCAAATCTATTTTGTCTCACAAATATGAAATCTCTCTCTATTTTAAATACAACCTCAAGATAATATTTGTAAATAATTCCAAAGGTATTTTAAATCACAAAGGTTTTGAAAAATAGTTTATAAAATCTTGGATTTCTTTTCTTTTCCCTCTCTTTCTTTTTGTTTTTTCTCTCTTATCTCTTTTCTCTCTCTTTTTTTCTGGTAATTGGAAAACAAAAGAGAGCAGCAGGCCCAACTTAGCCCAGCCCACCTCCTCCTTATCTCCTTCCTTCGTCCGTACCAGAGAACACGAGGAGAACGTGATCTCCTTCCTCTCCCTGCCATGGAGTCCCCACCTCCTGCTCCCCGCTCCTTTAAATCCCCCTGCTCGAACCCCAACCCTAGCCGCCCCCTCCTCTCCTCCCTCAGCGTCGCCGCCCTCATCTTCCCCATCTCCTTCTCCCTGTTTCTTCCCCACCGAAGCACACCATGGCCGGAATCAAAAGCTACACCGAGCAGTCACCATGGCCACCCCCCGACCCCTCCTGAGCACGGGAATGGTGCCGCCACACCTCCCGCGTCGTCCGCGCTGAAGAACCAGAGCTGCAGCTGACCGGAGCGCCTACCTCGAGCTCGTCTTCCTCGTCGTCGTTCACCTCTTGTTCCGGCCATCTCCGTCGCCCTCCGGCCACACGAGCTCGCCCCCGACCTACCCAAGGTGAGGCGCACCTCTGGGACTCTTTTCCCTTCCTCTCCCCTTGCTCTGGAACCGCCGTCGCGCGGAATCGCAGCAGCGCTAGCTGCAGTTCGTCGTCGTTCGTTCCTCATCATTATCAGTTCGTCAGTCTGAACCTTGTTCAGGTTCAGTTAACAGCGCCATCAAGCTTCATTTGATATTGATCCCGGAGTCAATCACAAACACCAGCGCACTCCAGTGGCTGCACTCCTTCGCTTGCTCCGCGAGGACGCAAGTTCGAATCCTCTGAAGGCACAAATTATTCTCCTTTTTGCCTTCATTGTCCAGAATGGGTCCAACCTATCCTTTATGTGAAACCAGACGCAAATTGTAACAGCAACCCGAGTTCAGCCAAGTGGCTTTGCCCCCTGTCTCCACTGCCAGGTGATCCCGAGTTCGACCCCCTGGAGTGGGCCTAAATCACCTTTTTTTGTTTTTTTGTTCAGTTAACGTTTTGTAATTGGTTCATAGGAATTCAGTTCCTGTTCAAGTCAGAACCAACGCCATAGCCCAGGGGCAGTGCTAAAGTTTCTCCTTGTCCACCAGGGAGCCAATTTCGAATCCTAAGCCCACACCTTTTTTTTCATCCCTTTATCCTTTGCCTAATCTTTTCTTTTATCTTTTTGTACAAAATGTGTATTCTTATATATGCTATATCTTTTGTTTCTTCAATCCAATTAACAAAAAGTTTTGTCGTGGTGGTGTCATGGCAGATGCCATAGGATGGCTAATGTGTGGGGCCGATGGACGTTGGTGGATCCGGGGAGGGATAGCGAGCTGAATAGCCCACACGAGGAGGATCCCGGTATAACCGAGATCTCCTAAGAACAAGAAACAAGATCAAAGCACGAAGGGGAAGATCTAACAAACACGCACAAATGCACGAAGGCACACAACACACACACGATATACCCAGGTTCAGGGCCCTCGTGAGGAGGTAACACCCCTACTCCTGCCTTTCCTCTCTATATAGCTGTGGTACAAGAGTTACAATCTGCTCCTAGATCTCTCAAAGGGAGGAGTACAAAGAACTAGATGAACTCAAGGTGAGAAGGAGTGAATGCTCTAAGAGTAAATGTGACTATAGGTTTGGCTCCGAAGTTGGTCTCTCCCTCTCAGGAGCAGTTATGGCGCCTTTTATAGAGCTCCGGCCAGGAGGGCCGGGAACCCTAAATCAGCTTGGCCCCACCGGACAGGCCTAGCCGGCATGCCGTCACCGGCTAGTTCGACCTAGTCGCCGAGCTATCCGGTGTAGCCCCTTCTTCATCATCTTGATAAGGACGGCAGGCGCCATCCTGCACCATCATTGTCCCCCTGTCAGAGACAAGACATGTCTTTGCCCATCCCGGATAGCCTTTTCCGGATTGCCGGGCTAGGCACGTCAGGTCTTGTCGTACCACGATCGTACTGGCTGACGTGCTCCCGTGTCAGGCGGGAGGTGACCATGCTTCCGTGTCAGGCGGAATGGTACTTCCCCCCGCGACAGACGGGAAAGCCTGCTATAGACCGTTGACGGCCTACCGGGAGCCCTCTCGTCGGCTACCTCCTCGCTTGCCACTATGAGCCTCTCCTACATAAGATCAAGACCGAGATATACATTCCGGTTAGTACCTACCCGGAGTACCTATCCGGTAAAGCCGAGTACTCCTCCTTCCGGGAGTTTCCTCGGAGCCCGAGATCCGGGATCCTTTCTGGAGGGGTCCGAGCTCGTCTCAGGATGAGTATCTCTAGGCCTAGCCTCCCGAAGATGTCTTAGCCTATCAGCAAAGACATCTTCAAGAAGCTAGTTCTTAGAGGAACCACCCGCTTACGCTTGTGTTGCGATTGTAAAGGCCGGGGGTGTCTATTTATAGCTGCCAGAGCTGCCCCTTGCGCCTGCCAGGAGACACTTTGCCCTCTACCAGTGTTCAAGGGTCAAGTTGCCCTTTCAGCACACCAGGAGGTGTCCCTGGCTCTCGCCAAAGGTCGAGTACTGTTGGCGGCTTACTGAATTATACCGGGATCTGCCCCTACCCGTGGGGCAGCCCCCCGACACTAGTCCCCGAAGCTGGTGCTGCACAGCGACCTTGGATGATGTGCGGGATCAGCTTTTAAATAACAACTATCTTCCGAGAACACATGACACCATTCTCCGTCTTCTTGCCGAGATTGATTTCCCCCGAGACCTTCTTACCAAGACTGTGTTAACCGGGAGGCAAAGCCTGCAACCGGATAACACAGTCTCAGTGAACCTCGACCGTTGGCTTCGTGCTGAACTCGAGATCACGAGCTGGGCCCCACACGACGTCCCGTCCGAGCAGAAATGCACTCGAGTGCTCCTGCTCGAGCACGCTGTCGCTTGGGTTCCCGCGCCGGGAGCCGCAGCCGATCCGGAGTCCAACCGTTGGGGCCGTGTGACCCTCGGTGTGGCCGGATCGGACGCTCCGGGTAGCGCCACGTGGCTTGCTGCGCAAACTAGATCCCACCCCCGATCGTGGAGATCGTGGGCGGGAAAATTGGAAACCGCTCCGGAATCCCCCCCATAAATAGGGGACCGGAACGGTCTCCTCCCCTTCTTCTTCCTTGCTTCTCCTTCATCCTTGTCTCGAGCACATCGCCGCAGCTGCCTTCGTCGCCCGAGCGCCGCCGCCCTCGTCGTTCTCCGGAGCCCGAACGCCGTCGTTCGTCTCGCACGCCACCGGCCTCCTCTTCTCCGGTGAGTCGCTCTCTCCGTCTCGATGATCTCCTTTAGCAAAATAACCACTCGCCATCGGCCGTGCCCTATCACATGCGCGGTCGAGCCGCCGCCGGTGAGCATGAATTGAGCGGCGCGCGCGAGGCGCACGGCGGTGACGCACCGTTGCGGTAGCATGTAGATTTTCCGCTCGCACTTTGCTTCGTTTGAGTTTAGCCCGCACCTTTTTTCCTTCCTTCTGTTTTGATTATTTAGCACACGGTAGATCTTATTCGTCAGGAACCCGGTTGTGTTTAGCAGTTTGTGATCCGACATCCTAGCTCCCGGAAGAATAACTCCGACTAACCACCGCTGCGCCTGCAGAGTAGCCCGAATACACCTGCAGACTTCTCCGACATGGGCGAAGAAAGTATCCGGGGGTGCTGGGATGGATCCGAGACCAAACAATGGGACCTGGACCGGCTGTACCGGACTCACCGGATTCCGCCAGAAGTTGAGAGCCGTCTTCCGGAGGGCGAGGTGGAGCCGGAACCCCAACCCGGGGAATACGTCGTATTCCTTACGCATTTCGAGCGTGGGTTTGGGCTTCCGGCTAGCCCCTTCTTCCGCGACTTCCTCGACACCTACAGCCTCCAACCACATCACCTCCCAGCCAACGCCATTATGATGCTCCCGGTCTTCACCACTTATGCGGAAGAATATCTCGGCGTGTGGCCCTTTCTGGATCTTTGGGCCAAGTATTTCATCCTTCGTCGCCAAGTCATCCCCAACCCGGATCAGAAAGTAAAGGACTTGGTCGATTGCGGAGCGGCCACCATCATCCCTCGCGCTGACTCCGGATTCCCTATAGTCAAGGGACTGGAATCCTGCCGGAAGTGGCAGCGCAGCTTCTTCTACGTGAAGAACCGGGAGAACTCGGGAGATGGTCCGGGATCCTCGAATCCGGATTTCATAAATCTGCCGGAGTTTGTCAATGGCCCTCCCCGCAAGTTCAATCTCTCGAAACGACTTCCCGATACCGAAGAGGTCAATTGCATGCATGACGTGCTCTTGGCGCTGAACAAGAAAATGACCGGCGACGATCTCCTGCGCTGCTTCATTATCCGCCGCGTCTGCCCTCTGCAAACCCGAGTGCACAAGATGTGCCATATGGATGGGAGCTATGACCCCACCAGGACCAGTATTTTCCCTCTTGACCATCCCGCGGTCGTCTGACGTGTCCGAGCTATTGCTCGGACGAAGATGTCGGATGAGTATGTTTGGGGTGTCATTGGGGGATCCCGGAAAAAACCGTTAAAACAGGTGCTCTTGTCTGTCTTTCGTGCATTTGCCTTCGTACATGCGTTCACCTGGAAATCATGTGATGACCTGTTTGCGCAGTTATTCGAGCGGCAAGCCGAGGAGGACGCAGTCCACGCCAATGGGAATTTCGTGCCGAATATCCCGGTGCCGGATAAGATGCCGAGAAAGGACCCCGACGGCGAGGACCATCTCGCCATTCCTCTGTTCAAAGCTGCTGCCCCGGGTAACCCTTCAACCTCAGAGGCAGTTTCCATTTCTTCGGATGATGAGGATGAGATTGACTGCCAAATTATCGATGTTATTGACGCTCTCCCTCTCAACTGGGCCTCAGCAGTGGTTCCGAAGCCAACGGCCGGGACCAAACGCGCCGAGAGCCGGAAGCGCGCGGCTTCCGACACCGAGGCTGCCGACAACTCCGGCAACCCCCCCAAGAGGAGCAAGCCGAATAAACAAACAGCCCTGAAGCCTCGCCGGCAAAGGGGCCCTCCCACTGTAGACTCCGGGTACATTCTCCTTGCCTTATTCCACATGACTTTGCCTTTTCCACAAACTTTTACTAAGATATCTTCTTTCAGGGACGCACTCGACCTCCCGTCACCTGCTATTCCTCCTCCTACCGGAACTCGGACTCCCAGCCCTGCTCGGGCTTCGCCTTCTCCTCCTCGCCCCTCTACTCGGGGAAGCGAAGCTGCCGCCTCCGGTACCGCACCGGCATCCGTTGTGACTCCGGATGCTTGCCCGGTGATCGACGAGATCCCGGTGCAGGCCACGACGACCTCGGGAGACATTCTCCTCCCGGAAAGTCCGCGGCGGGTGCCCGGGCTTGAGGCGGAGATCTTGAGCCCTCGCCGGCAGTCCGTGTCAAGCGGTCCCTCCCGGCAAGCTTCGGACAAGGCTGCCCCGGAGAAACGACCCACAGTCTCCTCCCGGCCAGCTGATCCACCTGCCGGGAAGTCGCGCCCCAAGGTTGCTGGGCAGAAAATGACTTCTGCCAAGCCTGCAGCTGCCCCGACATCCTCGGCCCAGTACTTGGTGCTGCGCACGGGTATGTTTTCATCGTTACCACCGCCTCCCGCCGAGATCCCTACTGCTGCCTTGCGGATGTTGCAAGCAACCGTTCGCTCCTTTGTGCCTTCTGGATCCCGGGATATTGCTGCTACCCGCGCACCCGGCGGCTCCGGCATACAGGTTGTTGATGCATACAACCACGCCTGGCTTGCCGCCGACGCCTCCGAGACCGCGGGAGACTTGCACGCTGCCGGCCCAAGCCGCAACGCTCAAGCTCTGCATGCTCTCCAGGTGGCCGCGCTGGATGTTACTCGGGTGACCGAGGTAAGCTTGTTCTATTTGTTTCAAAAAACACTTGTTCCTTCCACCACCACTAGTCCCCGAGATTGGTGCTTAGTGCTCTAGATTCCACCGAATAGCAGATCACTCGGCTCCAATCTTAGAGAAAAATCCAGGACTCGGATAGCGAGTCCCCGAGATCCTCCCAACCGGGTAGCTTGCTTCCAAATTTGCTTCACAACCACTAGTCCCCGAGATTGGTGCTTAGTGCTCTAGATTCCACCGAATAGCAGATCACTAGGTTCCAATCTTAGAGAAAATTTCAGGACTCGGACACCGAGTCCCCGAGATCCTCCCAACCGGGTAACTTGTTATGTGTTAGAGATCCCGGATTCTCCCGATTTCCTTACATTCTTCCCCGGCTGATTCCTCCTTCTTTGTCTTGATTTCAGGAGTGCAGCAAGAAACGCTGCAGCATCTTCAACCGAGTTCTTGCTGACCTCGGTCAGTCGAAGAAGTGCGAGGGGCGCCTCCGGGAGGAGCGAGACGCCGCGCGCAAGGTCTCGGTAGACTAGAAGGCCGCACTTGCCACCGCGCAAGCCGAGATCACGCGACTGAATGGCGAGCTCGAAAAGGTCAAGATAACTGCGACCGAGATGAAGACGCGCTTCATCGAGGCGACAAAGAAGCAAAAGGAGACCTTGGACCAGTCCGAGGAGCGTGCGCATCTTGCCGAGACCGAGCTGGCTCTCCTCCGGTCACGGTCCGATACGTGGCTTTCCGAGCTCACTGTATTGAACCGGGATCTTAACAGTAAGTGGACCGACATCCCTCTTGTTGCTTTCTTTCTTTGTTGTTGCTTTTCTTATGACCTAGCCGTTTGACAGCTCTTCTTTTTAAAGGAGAATTCGAGCACTCCCGCGATGCTGCCACCCTTGCCGTTGCTGCCGCCCGAGAGAAGCGCGCCGGGAAGGGCCCTGTCTCGGATGCCTGGGATATCGAGGATCACCTCACCGCCCTGAAGGCCCGGATAGTGCCTCTTCGGTCTATCGGGACGGAGCTGCTTAGCGCTGCGGTCCACGTCTACGGCGCACTGTGGCCGAGTATCCGCGCGACGCTTTCGGTTCCCGAGCTCGCGAGCGCACTCCGGTGTGCCGGGAGGCGCCTCCACGCTTGGAAGCGTTTCGGTGCGCGAGCTGGTGCCGACCAGGTCTTGAGCCAAGTACTTAGCTGGTACGAAGGTCTTGATCTGGAGGCGATCCAGCGCCTGCGGACGATCTCGCCGTGGCTGAGTGATCCGGCCAAGATCCAGCGGCGACAAGAGGTGGCGCACCGCATCGCTTCGTGGTCCAGCATCCGTGCCTTCACCGCCAGCGTCCTTCCTTCCGACTCGGAATCTGATTACGAGGATGACGAAGAAACCGTTGCGACCGGCGACGCGGATGACGAGGCCCCGGAAGAAGATGACGCTGCCTCCGGTGCCGCGCCCGAGAGCGTGGTTCCCCGGGACGCAACGACTCCGCCGAGACCCGAGGTCATCGAGACCGAGGTGCGCCCCGACGCTCCGAGTAGCGCTGCCGGAACTGAAGCCGAAGCTGCTCCTGCTGCTTCTTCCGAGATCGCTCCTACTGCTGATGCCACCGGGACCGCTGCTCCTGCTGCTCCTGCTGCCCCCGAGGTCGCTGCTCCTGAGGTCGCTGCTTCTGCTGACACCCCCGTAGAGAAGCCGACTTCCCCTATCACTTGAAATACTCAAGAGTAGATTCGTCAAATCCCCGGGATGCCGGGTACCAGATGTAATATACACTTATATTACTTTCGTTTCGTACTGAAATATTTATCCGAGTAACTTATGTCAATTTATTCTGTTTTGAGTTCCCGAATTGCCTTTCATGTTTACCGTACTTAGGTAATTTATGCTCTTGTCTACCATTTCAGCGTTCGACAGTCGAGTCACAAAACTCCACATACGGCATACATTACTTAAAACAATCCGAGTTCCTACTAACCGAATCCCGACATAAAAAATAACAGAGTTAGTAAAAAACAGGTATGCCGGATAAGTTCCTGCTCCGAGTCCCCGAGAACATTTTCGTGTTTCCCACCTTCCCTCTCTTTGCTCTTGACTACCATTTCGGCGTGCGTCAGTCGAGTCACAAGATGATTTCACATGACATACATTACTTTGACTCTGAGAATCGAACTCGGAACTTTCCCGGCATACAAATAAAACAGAAGACTATTATCCGGCAGTCCCCGGGTTCCTTCCCGAGATGCCGGTAAAAAATAGCAAATGAACTTGACAAAAATGAGAACAAAACATGCATATAACCAGGCAGTCCCCGGGTTCCTCCCGGGGTGCCTTTCTTTCATTGATACTAAAAATTGAGATACAACATACACTGAGCCCTTTACGTGTAAAAGGGGCAAAGTAGTGCTACATTCCATGGACGCTTGGTTTCCTCACCGGATTTGTCCATTACACCTTTCCTAGCCTCCTGTGCATCTACAAGGTAATAAGAATCATTGTGCAATGCCCTGCTTATCACAAAAGGTCCCTCCCATGGAGGTGACAATTTATGCATTCCGGCCGTGCGTTGGATGAGCCTCAGCACCAGATCTCCTTCCCGGAACACCCTCGGGTGCACCTTCCGGCTATGATAGCGATGGAGATTCTGTTGATAAATTGCAGACCGAGATAGTGCCAATTCTCTTGCCTCTTCGAGTAAATCTACATCATCTTCTCGGGCCTCCTTTGCCTCGGTCTCGGTGAACATTGTCACTCTCGGGGAATCATACTGTATGTCGGTCGGTAGTACTGCCTCAGCACCGTATACCATGAAGAATGGCGTGTACCCGGTAGATCTATTCGGTGTAGTCCGGAGACCCCATAACACCGCCGGTAACTCCTCTATCCAGCATCCCGGAGTTCTCAACAATGGTTCGATCAAACGAGCTTTGATACCAGCTAAAACTAGTGCATTTGCTCTTTCGACTGGCCCATTTGCTTCCGGGTGTGCAACTGATGCTACATCCAGCCGGATTCCCTTCTCAGCACAAAATCGAGCGAATTCCCCCACAGCAAAGTTGGTGCCATTATCTGTGATAATGCTGTGCGGGTATCCGTATCTCAAGATGATGTCTTTCAGGAATTGCACAGCGGTGTGTCCATCACACTTCTGGATTGGCTTGACTTCTATCCATTTGGTGAACTTGTCCACCATAACCAGTATGTGTGTCATATTGCCTCTTGCCGGCTTGAACTGACCGACCATATCCAAACACCAAACTGTGAATGGCCAAGTGATGGGGATTGTTTTCAGTGCTGACGCCGGCATGTGTATCCGGTGAGCAAATCTCTGGCATCCTCCACACTTCCGGACAATATCTTCTGCTTGCTGCAGCGCAGTGGGCCAGTAGAACCCATGCCGGAACACCTTTGCCACCAGGGCCCGGGATGATGCATGATGTCCACATTCCCCCTGATGTATTTCCAGTAGCATCTCTTGTCCTTCTGCCGGTTCTACACACCTCTGGAGTACTTCATTAACACTCCTCTTGTATAGCTCTTGATTGATGACGGTGTATGCTTTTGACCTTCGCATTATCTGCCGGGCTTCCACTTCATTTTCCGGGATGGTTCCTTCCAAGATATACGCCATAATGGGTTGTGCCCATTCCGGGACAGGTCTAACCGGGAACATGGGAGCGTCTATGTCCATTGGCTCTGCCGACATCACTTCTATCATCATCTTTCTTTGCCTCTCTGAGCACTGCGATGCAGTCCCCGGGTTCGATGTTATGCTCCCGACATCTACTTCCATGGGTACGGCATCTGAACCAGGCTCCTTGGGGATGAAGATAGAATCCGACTCGGGTGACGGTTGAATAGATGGCTTCCTCAAATGCTCCAGGGCTATCCCGGGTGGGATGGCATCTCGAGATGACCCTAGCTTGGACAAGACATCCGCTGCTTCGTTTTCTCCTCTGGGTATATGCTTGAACTCGCATCCTTCAAAAAATCCGGATATTTTCTGCACATGAAATCTGTATAAGGCCATGTTTGCATTGAGGACATCCCAGTTCCCCGTCACTTGTTGCACCACGAGGTCGGAGTCACCGAAACACTCTATCCGGCGGATGCCGATTTCCTTGGCGACGTTCAGTCCATGAACCAAGGCCTCATACTCTGCGACATTGTTGGATGCCCGAAAATGAATTTGCAGCACATACTTCAGTACATCTTGCTTTGGGGAAGTGAGGACCACTCCGGCACCCAATCCGATCTTAGCCTTTGAGCCATCGAAATGCATCCTCCAGAAATTGTAATCCGACATCGGAGGTTCATACTGCATCTCGGCCCAGTCCACCAAAAAGTCCGGCAGCGCCTGCGACTTGATGGCATCTCGTCTCTCATATGCCGGAGCGTATGGAGACAACTGGATGGCCCATTTGGCTACCCGGACGCTAGCGTCCTTGCAACCGATGATCTCGGCCAGAGGAGCTTCGCATACCACTGTGATCGGGTGTTCCTGAAAGTAGTGCTTGAGCTTGGTCACTGCCATGTACACCCCATACGCCATTTTCTGGTAGTGCGGGTAGTTCTGCTTGGATTCCGAGATCACCTCACTGAGGTAATACACCGGCCTCTGTATCATCTTGCCCCCTTCTTCCCTTTCTACTACCATTGCCACACTGACTACTCGGTTGGTTGCGGCGATATACAGCAGCATAGCTTCCTTGGGTAATGGGGATGCCAACACGGGTGCTGTTGAGAGCATCCTCTTCAAATCGTTGAACGCCGCATCAGCCTGCTGGGTCCAAACAAATGTTTTGCTCTTCTTCATCAGTTGGTACAGGGGCAAGGCTTTCTCCCCAAGTCGACTCACAAACCGACTAAGGGATGCAAGACATCCGGTAAACTTCTGCACATCCTTGAGACGCACGGGCAATTTCATGCTCTCGATAGCACGAATTTTACCCGGGTTGACCTCGATTCCCCGGCTTGAGATGAGGAAACCGAGTAATTTCCCTGCCGGAACACCAAATGTGCATTTATCCGGGTTCAATTTCATCCGGAATCTTCTTAAGTTCTTAAATGTTTCCGTCAGATCATCTATTAGTGAGGCTTTTTCTTTTGTTTTTATGACTATGTCATCGACATAGACCTCGGCATTTCGGCCTATTTGGTCATGCAAACATTTCTGCATGCATCTCTGGTATGTAGCACCAGCATTCCTCAAACCGAAAGTCATGACACGATAGCAATAAGCCCCATAAGGGGTAATAAAAGCAGTTTTCAATTGATCATCCGGATTCAAAGGTATCTGGTGAAAACCAGAATAGGCATCTAAAAACGTCAAAAGCTCACTCCCGGCAGTGGAATCTATCACTTGATCTATCCGGGGAAGTGGAAAAGGGGTCCTTCGGGCATGCTTTGTTGAGGTTGGTGAAGTCGATGCACATGCACCACACCTTAAGCAGGAGGGGATCATCCTTCTTCTTCTCTACCAAAACCGGATTCGATATCCAATCCGGGTGCAGCACCTCCATTATGAATCCAGCGGCCAGCAAGATAGCCAGATGCTCCATGACCGCGGCTCTTCTTTCATCCGTGAGGCGCCTAGTTGGTTGCTTCACCGGCTTTGCATCCGGTCTAACAAACAGAGAGTGCTCAGCCAACTCCCTCGGGACACCTTGCAGATCGTCACTCGACCACGCAAAAGCATCCCGATTCTCACGAAGGAAGTCGACGAGCTCGCCTTCCTATTTGCTGTCCAGGTTGCTGCCAATGATCACTTGGCGCTCCGGGTTGCTGGGGTCCACACACACCTTCTTGGTCTCCTTGGGGGGCTGAAATGATGCCCCCTGCTCCGGGTTCACCATCCCGGGCATTCCGAGTTGGGAGGTCTTGGCCATTGCTACCACCTGTTGAATCCTCTTCTTTTCTTCTGCGATCACCAGAGACTCAGCTAAACATGACCCCGCTGAGGCACACTCCATGGAGCGCTTGTGGTCTCCCGAGATGGTGATTATACCGTTAGGTCTCGGCATCTTCATCTTGAGGTAGCCCATGTGAGTTGAGATCATGAACTTGGCGAGGGCCGGTCTGCCGATCAGTACGTGATACGGGCTTTCGAGGTCCACGACCTCGAACTCTAAGCTCTCGGTTCGGCAGTTCTCCCGAGTTCCGAATAGCACCTCAACCCAGATCTTTCCCATGGGCGAGCAAGAGACTCCGGGCACAATGCCGTGGAAGGTTGTCTCGGTAGGCAGCATGGTGTTCATGGATACTCCCAGCTTCAGCATCGTGTCCTTGTACATGATGTTAATGGCACTGCCATTGTCAATCAGAACTCGGCTGAAGCGGACGTTGAGGTTGGGTCCGACAAAAGTTGGGTCCACCACCAAGGCATACGCTCCCGGCTTAGGCATAACTCGGGGGTGATCCTTCCGGCTCCACGTGATCTCCATCTCGGACTAGTGCAAGAACTTGGGCACCGTCGGGATCACAGCATTCACCTCCAGGGCACGCTGCCGCACACTCTTTCGGTCCGTGGGTTCGGTCACGAAGACCACATAGCTCTGATGTGCCTCCCGGTAGTTACTCTGCTGCTGTCCGCCTTGGTTACCTTTGTCGTTCCGGGTGTGCACCACATTCACCGGGCGAGGTGGGGGTCCTCTCGTAGGAGGGGGAAGTCGGACAGCGTTGGCCCCCGATGTCGGAGGAGGGGGTCTCGGGATATTGGGCCGAGATGCCGGAGCACTCTGCCGAATAGCTCCCGAGCTACCTTCCTGCAACGTGCGCTGATACCAACTGCACTGCCGAGTAGAGTGGTTTGCGGGCTTGTTGGCCTCCAGAGTATGGTAGCAGCATGGCTTGTTCAGCATTTCCTCATATGTCAGGGGCTTCTTTTGTTCCACCCAGGTCTTTTGCACCTCCTGACTCTGACCCCAAGCCGGGCCACTTGTCTTTTGACGCTGGCTGTTGCCGGCATCCTCCTGCTCCCGGGTCACTGCTGCGACGTGCTGTGCGGCATGGTGGTACTCGGGCTGATTCCTCTTGTGGCCGAACTCTTGGCGATCATGGCTCCTGCTCGGTCCTGAACGCTGAGGTCCCGCATTCCTCCTGTTGGAGTCACCGACATCCACCAGGGGTTGCATGGGATCTCCAAGCGTGTAGGTATCGGCGATGCGCATGGTCTCTGCCAAGGTCGTTGGCATCTTTCTTTGCAACTTCTGCCACAACATTGAGCCATGCCGGCATCCTTGTGCAAACCAGGAGATGGCCTGTGCCTCTACCACTCCTTCGCAAGAGTTGCGAATATTGCTCCACCGGGTAAGGTACTCCCGGTCGGTCTCGTTGCTCCTTTGCCTACAGATGGCGAGCTGCTGAGGCCTGTTGGGCCTTTTGTACGTGCTGGTGAAGTTGCTGATGAATGCCTCCTCGAAATCTAACCAGCAGTCTATGCTGCCAGCCCTCAGGTTGTTCAACCTGATCCGGGCAGGTCCTTCCAACATCTGCGGTACGTATCGTACCGCCCATCGTCTGTTTCCACCGGCTATGCTTACTGCAGTTACATAGTCGGTTAGCCAGTCCTCCGGCTTCTTGCTGCCGTCATAGGTCTTGGCACCCCTGTTGAGCTGAAAGTTCCGAACAGGTGGTTCTCGCATGATCCGAGGTCCGAAGCAGGCAGGTCCCGGAGGTTCTTGCTCTTCCACCAACTCGGATTGGTGAATCCGGTCGAGCCGGAATCTGGCGTCTGCCGGGTTCAGCTGCCTGGTTCCTATCCGAGATCCCAAAGGGTTCTCGTCTGGCTGATACCCGAGCTACAGCTGCCTCGAGTTGCCATCGTTGAGCCTGTCTTGCGCAGGGATCACGGCCTACTGGGGAACAGAGGCGACCTCCCTCTGCGGGTTTCCCTGAACATGAGGAGGGTTCCGGGGTGGATTACCACGGCCAACCGGGTTATTGTTTCCTACACCCAGGTTACCATCCCCACGGGTACTTCCCGCCTGCCCCGAGTTACGCTGTCCGGCTTGCCCGGCTTGCTGGATACCGGCGAAGGCCGGGTCATATGTCTGTAGCTGCTTGTTCTTCCCGGAACCTCGACTCCGGCTCCGGCTCTTGCTCTTGCTCTTGCTTCTGCTCGGATGCGGGGAAGAGGCCTCTCCGTACGACCTCTGGCTATTGGGTCTGGCTGAGTGCACTTGGGACCCTGACCCGGGGTTCTTCTTCTTGAAGGCCTGATTCTGACGGTTGGCCTCAATCACCAACTCGTTTACCCGCTCCTGCTGCTTGCGCAGGGCCTCACCGGACAACCCCACCAACTCGGCCATGGCGGCTTCGGCGGCCCTAAGGGTTTTTGCCGGTGAGCTGTACACCGGCTTTCCCGCTGAAATCCGACTTCCTGTGTGACTGGTGGTGGCTCCACCAGCCAGCTCCTCATTCACCATTCTTCCTTTCTTGCGTAGATCCGCAATGCGCTTGTCCCGGGAGTCTATCTTAAGGAATCCGTGAGCTGCATTGTACTCCCGGAGGCTAGCATTGAGCTCGCGACGGATCTCGGCGATCTCCTGCGCTTCGGCGAGTAGCAACCTCCGCTGCTCCTCCAACTCAGCCGAAGTGGCCTGGGTATCTGCCTCAGCGGCCACAGGTACAGTCAACTTGGCCACCAGGCCCGAGAGGGGATCCGGGTGACGTCGTGGCTGGGACGGTTGTGGATCACCATCCCGGGCTGCACCCCTTTCCTGAGGAGGTTTGGCCAAACGGATGTGACCACTCCCGGTATCGCCCTCTGCGTCCTGGTACTCCTCCTCGGTTGCCCCGACCATCATCACCGCGACGGAACTCGGGGGGCGACCGGCACGCAGACCCCGAGCAGCGCAGAGCATGGGAGGGTCCTCAGCTTCCAGGACCACGTCCGGGTAACTACAGACAACCTCGGTGGCGACGTAGGTGGTGAAACCACCAAAGTCAATGAGACATCCGTTCACCCGGAAAGGTTTGTTCCGGAAGCATCCTGCGTTGTCGCAGACGAAGTCCATCTCCCCTAGCCTTACGACCAGGCCAGAGAGAACCCGAACCTCGAAGTGAACCGGGGAGCCCGTCCGGATGTGTACACCAGCCAACGCCTCTGTCTGCCCCACGGTGGGCGCCAACTGTCGTGGTGGTGTCACGGCAGATGCCATAGGATGGCTAATGTGTGGGGCCGATGGACGTTGGTGGATCCGGGGAGGGATAGCGAGCTGAATAGCCCACACGAGGAGGATCCCGGTATAACCAAGATCTCCTAAGAACAAGAAACAAGATCAAAGCACGAAGGGGAAGATCTAACTAACACGCACAAATGCACGAAGGCACACAACACACACACGATATACCCAGGTTCAGGGCCCTCGTGAGGAGGTAACACCCCTACTCCCGCCTTTCCTCTCTATATAGCTGTGGTACAAGAGTTACAATCTGCTCCTAGATCTCTCAAAGGGAGGAGTACAAAGAACTAGATGAACTCAAGGTGAGAAGGAGTGAATGCTCTAAGAGTAAATGTGACTATAGCTTTGGCTCCGAAGTTGGTCTCTCCCTCTCAGGAGCAGTTATGGCGCCTTTTATAGAGCTCCGACCAGGAGGGCCGGGAACCCTAAATCGACTTGGCCCCACCGGACAGGCCTAGCCGGCATGCCGTCACCGGCTAGTGCGACCTAGTCGCCGGGCTATCCGGTGTAGCCCCTTCGTCATCATCTTGATAAGGACGGCAGGCGCCGTCCTGCACCATCATTGTCCCCCTGTCAGAGACAAGACATGTCTTTGCCCATCCCGGATAGCCTTTTCCGGATTGCCGGGCTAGGCACGTCAGGTCTTGTCGTACCACGATCGTACTGGCTGACGTGCTCCCGTGTCAGGCGGGAGGTGACCATGCTTCCGTGTCAGGCGGAATGGTACTTCCCCCCGCGACAGACGGGAAAGCCTGCTATAGACCGTTGACGGCCTACCGGGAGCCCTCTCGCCGGCTACCTCCTCGCTTGCCACTATGAGCCTCTCCTACATAAGATCAAGACCGAGATACACATTCCGGTTAGTACCTACCCGGAGTACCTATCCGGTAAAGCCGAGCACTCCTCCTTCCGGGAGTTTCCTCGGAGCCCGAGATCCGGGATCCTTTCCGGAGGGGTCCGAGCTCGTCTCAGGATGAGTATCTCTAGGCCTAGCCTCCCGAAGATGTCTTAGCCTATCAGCAAAGACATCTTCGAGAAGCTAGTTCTTAGAGGAACCACCCGCTTACGCTTGTGTTGCGATTGTAAATGCCGGGGGTGTCTGTTTATAGCTGCCAGAGCTGCCCCTTGCGCCTGCCAGGAGACACTTTGCCCTCTACCAGTGTTCAAGGGTCAAGTTGCCCTTTCAACACACCAGGAGGTGTCCCTGGCTCTCGCCAAAGGTCGAGTATTGTTGGCGGCTTACTGAATTATACCGGGATCTGCCCCTACCCGGGGGGCAGCCCCCCGACAAGTTTATATCTATTTTTATCAACAAAATGTAATGAACACTAATATGCCATTCTTATGCCATGTTGCATCTTTTATTTTAATTGCTTAGTGCAACTTGTTAGTTGCATCTAAATAATTAATTATGGAATGTGTTGGGGTAATTAATTATATATATTGCCCTATTTCATTTTATTTGACTAGATCATCTTTGCCATGTCTTGCCATGTTAATGAACATTTAATTTGTTGGGTAGATAAATAACTTTAACATTAATATTAATTGTCGGAATCCCGGTTCCGCTTAATTTGGATTAAGTGCATCTCATCTTGCATCTTGCCATGCCATGCATCATTCTCATATGATCATGCTGAATCTTTTGCCGTAGTTATAAAATGCATCTTTTGCGCTTCCAGTGTTTGTTGCTTCTTCGCGGATAAGACGTTGAGATGTGTGAGCTACGACAACATCTGCTTCCATGCGGGATTCCAGGCAAGCAAAGTTTGCTTGTTTACCTATACATTGTCTTTCATCCTTGCCTTTTGATCTATGCTATCCTAGTTACGATTCTTGAATTGCGATCCCATCATATGTTTATCCTGCAGCCGATACAGCTTCACCCCCACATCCTATAACCTGTTGTATGTTTATCTGTTAGCCTTGCGAGTCGTAGCGCATGCTTAGAGTTGTTTGTGCGAGTCGTCGGTATGTCTTATTTATTTCACATGCTTAACATGATAGGTTATTCTACCTTAATAAAATGTTGTTCTTATATTGGGGTATTCTAATTACAACATAAGGCACCGGCGGAAGGCCTTGCGAGGTGCTTTGTTCTGCTAAGTGTCGACCTAGAAACTCAGTTTTTGTCCTCGGATCCAATTTTGAGCGCACTAATCGCTTGTGGGAGGCCCTATGGAGCCCCCCGCGGCTTCGATCTAATCCGCTTCTTATCCAGGGCGCCGCAAGTAGTTCGGGCTTTCCATTTGATGGAGCAAATTGCAGATAACACCACATGTTGGTGCAGATGTTGCACAGAACCACAACTTCAACGTTGTTTTGCACAAAACACCAGTTTTTGACTTAATTATTTGCACAACCCACATAAATAGGTATTAACAACTCAAATAGACAATTAGTGGATAACTAGTGATTCTGGGTAAGGTGACAAATAAATCGAGCCAATTTATCTGACCAGATTGTTCACGCGTGAGGCCTCTGCCATGGATACGACGGCTGCGGCGGTAATCAGACGTCCACCGCACCAGGTCGCGCCGCCCAAAAACCTAAACCTCTCCTCCCACCATGGACCCCTTATTCGCCGCCGACAAGCTCCCACACACCGCCTCCCACCCCTTCGACACCGAGGACGACGGCGCCACCGCGGCCGACGCCGACGGCGCGGGGTGGGTTGTCGCCAGGCCCTGCAACGACGTCGGGAGCTGCGGGACGCCTCTGTCATGGAGACGATGGCGACGGTAGCAGTGTCCCCAGGCTCGACGACGACAGTAGGAGCGGCGGCACGCCGGCGACTAGGACGCCATGATACGTCAACGGGGAATCCACGGACATCATATGTTTTTCTTCGTGTCTTTGTTGAGGTCTAGCTAATGAGGAACGGATCAATCAGTCTAGGAGTTGTGAAGGGTGCGTGGGGGTGGCTGGTCCTGACTAATGGGCTATTAGGATCGTTATTTAGGTTGTATGTGGTCTGTGCAAACAATTAAGTGAAAAACTGGTGTTATGTGCAAAACAAAGTTGAAGTTGTGGTTCTGTGCAACAGCTGCACCAACATGTGGTGTTATCTGCAATTTGCTCCATTTGATGCATGCATATGGTTACATAACGATCTCATGATGATGGAGTAGTCGATTCTCATATAGGGTGGCACGTTCTTAGAGTGCTATAAAGGTCGATCCCGCGGGCACTGGATGTTGGGGATATATCAACTAGGGGTATAACCAACATGGATCAATCCGGCTAGTCCAGGGTGGCCCAAGGGTGGTAAGGCCGAAGCCTGCCGGGCGGCCCAGATAGCTGACGTACAAGGAAGTAGGCGGACGGTCCAAGGAAGGCGGAAGGCCGAAGCCCAACCAGCCACCAAGCCCAAGACGGAAGGCGACAACTAAGCCGGCTAGGTCTAGGACTCTGTTTACTTGCCGGACAAGTACTTACCTTGTACCCTGGGGTCTGGCCGCCTATATAAGCCGGCCACCAGGGAGCCTTTAGGGCAGACGCTTCAATAGGCATCATACACATTGTAACCTGTTCACGGCTATTGCCTCATAGTGAATTATAGCAGCACGTAGGATCTCGCCACCGCCGTGGGATCCGAAGCTGGGTAAACTCGCCGTGTTCAATCCCGTCCTCGACGACACCAACCTTCTTCCCCACAATCCATACGTAGGCTAGAGGACCCCCGTCTCCTATCAATTATGCCGATACCACGACAGTTGGCGCCCACCGTGGGGCATAAGGTTCCTGGCGTCACGTTCCAGGCGGGAACACTTGGCGGCGTGGGCAAGAATATCGCCGTCGGTCGCGTCACAAGGTATGGCGGCCATAGCTACGTCAACTCAGATGAGTCCTGGTTCCCGGCGGACGACTACCTTATCGGATGCGCAATCGTACCGATCGGAGGGATCGACGTCTTCATCGGGTACACGCCAGAGGCGTACGGCCTACCGCGTTTATACAACCCCACCCACCAACCCTTCGACCAAGCAGTCGACCGACAAGATGGATCTGAATCCGCCTTCTCCCAGGAGTCGGCCGAATCTGATTTCCACTTCGTCAAAGTTGTCGAACTGGGATCAGACTCCTAGCCGGAAAACAACGATCCTGAGTCAATCCTCCCTGCTCTACAGGAGGATGCGATGTCAGATGCCGGATCCAGATCTACCGTTCAAGTCAACGTAGATTCTGACTCTGATGATGATGCTAGTCTCTTCGAAGAGAAGATCAAAACCCGCTTTTCCAGTGGTAATCCGGCTCCTTCAGAGGGCACAGCGGATACTGACATGCCTGACAAGCTGGCTATGATGGTTGTTGTCGGTCACGAGACAGCCCCAGTTACTTCGGAGGCGCAAAACAAGCCGGCGGAAGATGCCGGCGACACCACTGCCGGCCAACTCATTGAAAGTTCCGACAAGGTGCGCGCAAAGAAGAAAACTGGCCTCGAGAAAGGCGGCAGCAGCAAACCCACGGATTTGCTCTCCGTCATCAAAGAAGTAGACGAGATCATGAATACTCCGGTGAATAAAGACACCCCACTCGACGAAGTGGAACAGCTTAGGCTTAACATGCTTAAGCACTCTGACTTCCTGCGAAAAAGAGAGGAGCACGTTGAGAGCCTTGCGAAGAAGATCGAGAAAGAACAGGAGAAGATGTCGGCCAAAACAAGCCGGCAACTCTTCGAGGAGAAAAGGTCATCAAAAAACCGCCGTGGGAAAGAGCCGCCTACGCAAGCGACGACAGCGGCTCAAGATCTAGGGTTCGACTGGCGTACGGCACCACATCGCGTGGACAGAAGGGGAGATGTTGTCTTCTGCACCGCTGTCCTCAACGCGGCCTCCGCGCTAGATACCCTGGACGACAACACTTACACGGCGGAAGAAAAGCTGGCCAACGCAAGACACTTCGTGAGCAAGGCCCTAGAACAACAAGCTCGCGCTGATTCCTACGGACACATGGCGGATGCCCGCGGGGGAGACCTAGAGTCTAAGTCGGGAAAGTGCAAAGCTGCACCCGGCACCGACCCCGAAGGCCCGTCTGGCTCCAGTAGCCATGACGACAAAAGGAAGGCAACGCCACCTCCAAAGAAGGCGCCACCGCCAAAGCCAAGGCGGGACGAAAATTCAAGGACAGGAAGCAGAGGAGACCTGCCACCTCCATCCCAGCCAAGACGCGACAACGGCGGTAGCCGGAACAACAGGCCACCGCCTAGAAAAGATGTCGGCAACGACCCTCCCAGGAGAGGTCGAAGCCGGTCTCCGCAGCGTAACACCGGCAGCAAGAAGAGAGAGGAGGTAGAAGGGCCTAGGCACAGCATAAGTCGGGCAGCGCAGGACGAGCCGGACGCAAACAGGGGCGCATGGCAGCTCGATCCAAAAGACGCACGACACCGCCTACAAGACATAGCAAGAGGAAAGGAGCCGCTATACTCTGGACCAAAGTGCTTCGGTGACGCCATCCGCAGAGAGCCGTTCCCTAAGGACATGACATCAGTGTCAAAAAACTGTTCTAGGTACAACGGCCTAGTTAAGCCGGACTCATGGCTATCCGATTATGCCATGGCCATAGAAATTGCCGGCGGGAGCAGCTACATTGCCGTCCGCTACCTACCTCTCATGTTGGAAGGCACGGCAAGAGCTTGGATCGACAACCTTCCTGAAAAGTCCATCCATAGCTGGTACGACATGGAAAAGGTTTTCTCCCAGCACTTCCAAGGAACATACAAGCGTCCAAATACCTACACGGATTTGCAACGCTGTATCCAAAAGCCGGACGAAACCATGACAGATTTTGTCAGCCGTTGGATATCCGAAAAAGCCAACTGTCATGGTGTTTCGGACGCATAGGCTATCCACGCCTTCTACACGGGCCTACAGAAGAATTCCTTGCTCCGTCATAGGCTCGTCCGCGAGCAAATCACGGACCTTGGTGAGATGCTCAACCTGGCCGCCCAATACGCGGCGGCGGATGACGACGCCCGGGACGATGACCCAGACGTCAACATCATACCAAAGCGGAACAACAAGCGCAAGCAGGCGGCGGATGACAAAGCCGGACCTTCCAATGAGGTAGCCGCAGCATTCCAAGGGAACGCCGGCAAAAAGAAGTGGAAGAATAAGAAAGATAGTCGCGAAGCCGGCTCAGGGCCTAAGGCGGCACGAATCACTTATGAACAGGCAAAGCTTTTGCCATGTCCCATCCACGCCTCACTGGGCAAGGTCAACCATATGCTTGGCGAGTGACGTTTCATGGACGACTTCAAAAAGGATCCCACAGTCGGCTGGAAGTCAAAGAAGTTTAAGAAGAACGACAAGAAAGACAACAAGGAGGACGAGGATGACGACGACATGTCTATCTCAAGCGAAGACGACGCAGCCGCCAAGAAAAAGAAGCCGTATCCGAAGGTCAAAGAATCTCTTGTGTGCTTTGTCGGCACGCCTTCGGCTAAGGCGGATAAGGCGGAAATGCGCGAACTCAACGCGACAATGCCGGACGTCCCTCAGTACTTGAACTGGTCGGAAGCAACGATCACTTGGGACCGGTCCGACCACCCTGATCACGTTCCTCACCCAGGCAAGTACGCCCTTGTCGTCGATCCCATTGTCGACAACTTCAGGCTCACAAAGGTACTTATGGATGGCGGCAGCAGCCTCAACATCCTGTACTATGACACACTAAGCCGCATGAACCTATCAGAGGATCAGCTGGACCACAGCAACCTCACTTTTCATGGCATAGTGCCCGGCAGGCAAGCAAAGTCAATGGGGAGCATCAGGTTGAAGGTAACTTTCGGACCAAAAGAGAACTACCGCTCAGAGTTCCTCCGGTTCGAAGTTGTCCCCTTCAAAAGCGCCTATCATGCAATCTTTAGACGACCGGCTTTCGCCAAGTTCATGGCAAGGCCCTGCTACATATACAGCAAGCTTAAAATGCCGGGGGGAAACGGAACCATCACGATTACCAGCAACTTCAAGAAAGCCAAGGAGTGCGAGCGTGGCATGGCCGCCTTCGCAGAAGCCGTCATCCACAAGGAAGAACTCGCGCTGCTTGGGGCGGATTCAGACAACTCCATGCCAAGGCCAAAGATTGATGTCAAGAAGACCTTCGAAGCTTCAGAAGACACCAAAAAGGCGGACCACGTCCCAGGTGACAAGTCTAAGCAAGTTGTCATCGGCTCCAAGCTTGACAGCAAATAGGAAGGCGCGCTCGTCGAGTTCCTCCGTGAGAATCGTGACATCTTTGCATGGTCGCCTTCCGACATGCCTGGTGTACCAAGGGAACTTGCCGAGCACTCGCTCAACGTCATAAAAGGATCCAAGCCGGTGAAGCAAGCAACAAGACGCTTTGGAGATGAGAGACGCAAGGCTATAGGAAAGGAGATAAATAGGCTGAAGGCCGCCAATTTCATAAAAGAAATTGTACACACCGATTGGGTGGCAAATCTTGTACTTGTTCCAAAGAAGAATAAAGAGCTGAGGATGTGTATCGACTATACCGGTGTTAACAAGTGCTGCCCAAAGGATCCCTTTGCGCTGCCTAGAATTGACCAAGTCGTAGACTCCACATCAGGCTCCGAGTTGCTTTGTTTTCTGGACGCCTACTCAGGATACCACCAAATCAAGATGAGGGAGTCAAATCAGCTGAAAACATCTTTCACCACTCCATACGAGACTTTCTGCTACATTACAATGCCTTTTGGCCTGAAGAATGCAGGGGCAACATACCAGCGCTGTATGCAAAATTGCCTGCACGAACAGATCGGCCGCAATGTTCACGTCTATGTAGACGACATCGCGGTAATGTCAAAAAAGAAGGCAGATCTCCTAGAGGATTTGGAAGAAACGTTTCAGAATCTCCGGAGGTATCAGATGAAACTCAATCCCGCCAAGTGCGTTTTCGGCGTTCCAGCCGGCAAACTGCTCGGGTTTATCGTCTCAGAACGAGGGATCGAGGTTAACCCGGAGAAGATCAAGGCCATCCAAAACATATCCAGACCTACTTGTCTGAAGGACGTGCAGCGTCTAGCCGGATCGGCGGCAGCCGTCAGTCGTTTCATAAGCCGCCTAGGTGAAAAGGCAAGCCTCTCTACCGGCTATTGAAGAAACCCGACAACTTCGAGTGGACAGCAGAGGCAGATGCCGCGTTGCAACAACTTAAGGAGGCCCTCACATCCGCTCCGATATTGGCAGCACCTCGATCACAGGAACCAATGCTGCTGTACATCGTGGCAACAGGAGTTGTTGTCAGCGTTGTCTTGGCTGTGGAAAGAAAGGAGAACGAAGCCGCGACGTGTGAGCAGCGACCGGTCTACTTCATCAGTGAAGTATTCTCCGCCTCCAAGCAGAGGTATCCGCATTACCAAAAGCTGGCTTATGGTGTATTCTTCGCCGCCAGAAATCTTAGGCATTACTTCCAGGAACACACAGTGACAGTAGTCAGCAAGGCACCGTTGGGAGACATAATCAACAATGCAGAGGCAACAGGTCGAGTTGCCAAATGGGGCATCGAACTTGCCGCCTTTGATATAGTCTATAAACCACGGACCGCCATTAAGCCTCAAGCGCTTGCAGACTTTGTCGCCGACTGGACAGAGGCCATGGAAGAAACGACACTCCCCGAATCAGAATATTGGGTCATGCACTTTGACGGATCAAAGATGCTCAAAGGCTCGGGGGCTGGAGTCGTTCTACGCACGCCTAAAGGTGACAAGCTTAGCTACGTGTTAAAAATCCACTTCACAGCAACCAACAACGTTGCCGAGTACGAAGCCTTGCTTCATGGGTTACACGTGGCAAACGACCTAAGCGTCAAAAGAATCCTCTGTTATGGCGACTCAGATTTGGTCGCGCAGCAAGTAAGCGGAACATGGGATGCGAAAAGCGCAACAATGGCGGCTTACAGAGCCAAAGTTGACGAATTCGCAAAAAACTTCGCGGGCTACGAAGTCCGGCATGTTCCAAGAGCTGAAAACGAGGCGGCGGACACACTTGCAAGACTAGGGTCGGAACGCAAAAAGGTACCAAATGATATTTTCCTGGAGCATTTGCACAAGCCATCCATTAAAGGCGCCGATTTGATGGACCCTGATGCAGAAGAACCAGTAGAAACGGCAAGTCTCGCTGTCTACTTGACACAGCCGGATTGGACAGTCCCATATCTCGATTTTCTAATCGACAGAAAGTTGCCGGAGGACGATGAGGTGCTAAAAAGGCAGATCATAAGGCGAGCCAAGGCATTCACGGTAATAAAAGGCGAGCTATATAAGCGAAGCACGTGCGGCATCTATCAGCGGTGCATACAGCCGGAAGAAGGCCGGGAAATTCTGAAGGACATACATATTGGCACCTGCGGGCATCATGCTTCCGCCAGGTCCATTGTATCCAAAGCTTTCCGCCAAGGTTTCTACTGGCTCACCGCCAAAGAAGACTCCGAGAACATTCTAAAGACATGCAAAGGCTGCCAGTTGTACGCTCGTCAACCTCACTTGCCGGCACAGGAACTAAGGACGATCCCAATCACCTGGCCGTTCGCGGTCTGGGGCTTAGACATGGTGGGTCCCTTCAAAAAGGCGCGGGGTGGGTACACCCACCTATTGGTCGCTGTCGACAAGTTCACCAAATGGGTCGAGGCTAAACCGATCAGCAAACTTGACGCACGAACAGCCACCAATTTTCTCTGGGGAATTATCTCTCGGTTTGGAGTTCCACACAGCATTATCATCGATAATGGCAGCAACCTGTCTCAAGGCGACATAGAAGAATACTGCAGCGATCTGAGTATCCGGCTTGATTTGGCATCCGTGTCACACCCTCAATCCAATGGACAAGTAGAGCGTACAAACGGCCTAGTCTTATCAGGACTTAAGCCTCGTCTCGAAGCTCCATTACACAGGGCAGCCGGCGCTTGGGCAGATGAGTTACAGTCGGTACTATGGAGTTTGCGCACAACGCCAAACAGGTCTACCGGCTACACTCCTTTCTTCTTAGTATATGGCGCTGAGGCAGTGCTACCTACCGACATGAAGTACGATTCCCCAAGAGTTCAAGCCTACATCGAGCAAGACGTAGAAGGTGCAAGACAGGATAGCCTAGACCTGCTAGACGAAGAAAGAGACGTCGCTCTCCATCGTTCCGCCTTGTACCAGCAACAACTTCGCCGCTATCATAGCCGGAGAGTGCGGAAGCGAAGCTTCAGAACAGGTGACCTGGTTCTCCGCCTAATTCAAGACAGAAAAGGCTTGCACAAGTTATCCCCGCCATGGGAAGGACCGTTTATAGTCACAAAGGCGCTGCTCAATGGTTCCTACTACCTGGCTGACATCCGCGACGAAGACGAAAAGAAAATGTGCAAGAAGGCAGCAGGAAAAAGGGGAACCAAGCGCAAAAAAGGCATTGACGATCCATTCGAGTAAACAAGACGGCCTTGGAATATTGAGCAGCTTCGTCCTTTCTACACTTAGCAATTTATAATTGTAATAAGTTAAATATGATTATGAAATAAAAGTCTATGGTTCCTCATCTGTGTTGAGAAGCATGCCATCTTTTGTCCTTTCTTGCAATCATATTTCCCCTATGTATCTAAGTTACCTATTTTCTAGCTCCGTGCAAAGGTTCAAACTGGTAGATACTTGCAGCTTTCGAGCCAACCCAAAGCAAAAATAAACTTTTTTGCGCCGCCTAATTCCTTTACCTCTGATTACTTATATGTGGTTCGCCTAGTAGTATGTCTTTGACACCAACATGTTGGCTTTGGTCTCTGATTCTAAACGCATGGTTTAGCCCTGGTTGTTTCAGCTAAAGTTACCGGCTGAGGTTTCGTCAACATACAAAAAGTCAAACATATAAGTCAGGGTAAAATTAAGGCGGGCCATATAAATAAAGACAAAATAAAACTTGTCAGCTAGTTTCCGCCTAACAAAGCAGCAACAAAAGTATATACAAATATTACAAGTCAATGTTGCATTGTTAGGCTAATAGGAGGCAAGGACAGAAAAGATATGGCTCGGGGGAGCGTCTACATCAGGCTTGGGGGCTGACAACTTCAGCCCCGGAACTATCACTCCCCTCCGCCTCGGCCGCGCCGGCAGCTTCAGCTCCCTCTCCGCCAGGCACAGGATGGCGCCGATAGAAGATTGAAGTGTCGACCATATCGGCAACACGCGTGGCGTAGCCGGCAACGCTGTCCAGAACAGCGGCCGGCTCAACCTCGCTGCCATCTTCATATGTTGACGGCATGCCTTCAGTGACGGCTTCTATCTCCGCCTCGGGGTAGTGCGCCACGAATAACCCAAGTGCGGTCTTGGCACCACCCCGCGCCGCCGACTTCAGCGAGCTCTTGTGCAGTTTGGTCGCCTGCTCCAAGATAGCGGGCACGTCGCTGAACTCGGTCGGTTCCTGGCTGCCGGAGGAGGTGAAGAACTTGGCGGCAAACAGCTTGGACGCCGCCAAAGTCTCGGTGATCAGTTCGCCTAAACGCGCAAGGCGATCCAGACGGGGGCTAACAACCTTGTCATCGCCTAAACCGGCGGGAACTGAATCAAAAATGAAGCCATTAGTCTGGCTCAGGCTAAAGCAAAATGGCAACATCAAATAAGGAGTAAGAAATTACCAAGGACCGTGTTATGGAAAGCGGACAGCTCAATCATATGAGTTGCCAGCGCATCCTCCGCAGTTTGGGCGCGAGAAGTCTGCTTGGAGATTTCCTCGGCAGCCGTCTTCTCCGCCTCCGCCAACTTATTGCGCAGGCTTTCCAGCTCACCAGTGAGCTGGCTAGATTCCTGCGCAAATTTGAGTTGCTGGGCCTCCATCTCCTTCTGGTGAGCCTCCTTCAACTCCAAGTTGGCGGCCGCCAAATCAGAAGCTTCATTCATAAGAGCTTGCATATCAGTGGACGCCTTCAGAATATCCTGGGCATGGTCTAGCAGTTCTACAAATATGGATTCGCTAACTAAATGATTGACGGCAACATAAGTCGAAAGTATAGCTGAAGGCGAAGAGGATTAACCCTACCTTCATCTTTTTTGCGGGCCGCCTCCAACTCGGCAATCCGTAGGTCCTTAGCCTCGCACTCCTTCTTCAGGTCGCGGCAGCGCCAGTTTATCTCGACTCGGGAGGAGACAAGCTCGACGTTGGCGGACACAAGGCCCTGCAGGACAAAACAAAGGCATAAAACATATTGTCAAATAACCACTAAGCCGGCAGTCAGAAATTTCTTTTATTTTTGACTTGCCATATAAGTGCTCGGGGGAAAGGCTATGTATATGCCGGAGTGGTAAAAACTTACAGATAGGTCGCCCTCCAAGTCGGCGAAGGCCTGCGAGGCGAAGTTGGCGAAAGCCAAAGTTGACTCCCTGGCCTCCTTAAAGGTGGACCAAGGGTCTCTGACCTTGCCGCCTCCCGCAGTCGGGGCTGCCCTCCGAGACCCGCCGGCAGTTGACTCCAGCAACCCTTCATTAGCGGCGCGCGATTGAGCGGCTTCATCGGCCGTAGCCTCAGCCAGCAGCAGGGGAGTCTTGGGCGCGCGGTCGGTGGAAGAGGCCCTTGGCGGAGCGCCAGAAGCCGGAGCCGGGGGCTGACGACGAGCGTCGCCCACAAAGCTGCCGGCTTGGAGCTGAGGAGTTGGCGGCACGGTAGCCGGCGAGCTGCCTTGTGGCCGCTTACCCTTGCCAAGAAGCCTGGTCGTCAACCGGGAAGTTGCGACCCTTTCCCTGTCAATAAAAAGCAAGCATAGTCAATTGGGTGCCAGTATTAAAGAGGTTTGTCGTCTATTAAAAGCAAAATTGAGTACCTTCGGGGGATATTAATCCCCGCGTTCTCGCCAAGGTTGGCGAGAGCCGGCTCGGTAGCCGATGCGATCCGTTTCTTCCTCTCGGCATTCACCGTAGAGGAAGCGGCGCCGGATGCCTTGCGCTTCTTCGTCTTCCCGGCTTCCGACTCGTAGAAGTCGGGAGCCAGGTCATCCTCCCCCAAGGCGGAGATCTGAAAAAGAAGACAAGTTAATGGAGCTCAATTTTAGCCGGCGAAGCTATCAAACAAGGGGCAAGGAAGAAGATATTTACCTCGAGGTGAGGGTTGTCGTGGGTGTGCATAGGCACGCCCTCCACCGCCTTCACCAGCCCCGCCTTGACAAGGCTGCGGAGCCGGAACGCCAGGTCGGCAACCGGTAACATCTCTTCGCTCACGCGAAGAGAGGCCGTGTCAGTAGGCGAATATTGACACATTTTGTGCGGGCTGTACCGCAGGGGGAGGATCTGCCGGCCGAGCCAGCAGATGACGGTGTCGACCCCATCCAGCAGAGGGGGAGCCATCGTCCGCGTGAGGAATTCAATCCGCCTTTGAATAAGGCGGAGTTCCTCCGTCAGCTTGGGCACCGCCTCGTCCCAGCAGGGCCGGGGCATAGGTGGCGCGTTGACGAATTCCGGGATGCCAACTTGGCGGCCCGGAGCTGCCATATCTTGGCAGTAGAAGAAGGTGGAGGTCCAGCCCTTGACGTACTCAAGGTATGGTATCTTAGGATACCATTGGCGGCCCTGACGGCAGTTGAAGGTGACGCTGCCGCAAGTTGCCAGCCCGCCGTCCGGCACCGTCTGTCGCCGGCAACGGAAGCAATATCTGAAGAAGTCTAAACTAGGCCTAATACCTAGGTAGCCTTCGAACAGAGTTGTGAAGCCGGCTAGGACTAATATGCTATTGGGTGCTATGTTGTGGGGCTGGAGCCCATAATGATCTAGAACCTCGCTAAAGAAGGCGGAAGGCGGAAGCACCATTCCCCTAACCAAATGGGAGGTGAGGATTACCCGCTCCCCGGCTCTCGGGGCCGGGATGACGTCTCCATAGGCGGCCCTCCACCGTCAATCTTCCCGAGTGGGGAGGTAGCCGACGGCCTCCAAATCTTGGAGGGCGTCTTCGTCGACTATGGAAGGTAGCCAGTAGCGGGACCCGAGGTCCGCCACTTCCTCTTCCTCGTCAACGGGGGCGCCCGCCATCGTCATCGCCGCGGTGGTTGGTGGAGGAGCCGAAGGACCCGCCGCTAGCGCGCGCGCGGTGTAAGTCCGGGGGGTGACGGTGGCGACATTGCCCGTCGCCGCCGTCGCGGGACGAGTTATCGCGCCGCCCATCGCCGTCGCGGGCGCGGTCTCGGTCGCCGGACCTCTCGACGCCGTGGAAAGAGTCTGGCCGGTGGACATCGCCGCGCGGAGAGGTCGTCGGAGGAGAGGAGTTCGCCGGAGCTCGCTCGGAAGCAAGAAGCGGAGAAGTGGAAAGGGCAAGAGGGCACGGAGAGCAAAGGCAGGGTGGTGAAAATGGACCGTTTGGCTACCTATTTATAGGGCCAGGCGTTGCTCCCTGTGCAACGGCGCTTTTAGTCGGACACGTGTCCAGCATCCGTTGCAGCACACGATTGCGCGATCTCCACGCCTCCTCTTTTCCCGCAATTTGTGATCATGGCGAGATTCCCACCTAGTCTGTTTTCAAACTGTCGTGAGCTGGCTAGGTGGAAACCGTCAAGATGAATGCTCGGCAAGATTGCCGAGTAGCCGTCTTGTCCCATGATGGATAAAGGCGGCCGCATGTCAATATCAAGACACGCATGCCTCGTTGATTTTCAGAATGGTTCAAGTCCTGCAGCCGTCAACTTTGGCAGATGAAGAATCAAGAAGAAGTCGGCGCCTGGAGAACTTCAACCTTTCTGGGGGCTAATGTTGGGGATATATCAACTAGGGGTATAACCAACATGGATCAATCCGGCTAGTCCAGGGTGGCCCAAGGGTGGTAAGGCCGAAGCCTGCCGGGCGGCCCAGATAGCTGACGTACAAGGAAGTAGGCGAACGGTCCAAGGAAGGCGGAAGGCCGAAGCCCAACCAGCCACGAAGCCCAAGACGGAAGGCGGCAACTAAGCCGGCTAGGTCTAGGACTCTGTTTACTTGCCGGACAAGTACTTACCTTGTACCCTGGGGTCTGGCCGCATATATAAGCCGGCCACCAGGGAGCCTTTAGGGAAGACGCTTCAATAGGCATCATACACATTGTAACCTGTTCACGGCTATTGCCTCATAGTGAATTATAGCAGCACGTAGGATCTCGCCACCGCCGTGGGATCCGAAGCCGGGTAAACTCGCCGTGTTCAATCCCGTCCTCGACGACACCAACCTTCTTCCCCACAATCCATACGTAGGCTAGAGGACCCCCGTCTCCTATCAATTATGCCGATACCACGACACTGGACCTGATTAGCCGTGCACACAATCATGCGGTTCCCTGGATGGGTCGTAGAGAAGAGATTTGCCGTGTTGAGATGCCCTACCTTCTGGCTTTGCTTTTGGGGTTGATCGAACGAGTACGGGTCCAGTAGTGCACCCCTGCAGGGTATAATCTTATCGATGAGCCGTGTCCACGGTTATGGACGACTTGGTGATGATGCTTGCTAACAAGATCATAGACAACTTACACCTAATCATTGTTATTTAACTTGACTAGTAATATAGAATTACTTTCACAATAACTGGTAACTAAAATTGTTCAATGTGTGAGTATTCCCGAATTGCTTCCTCATATTTTGGTGAGGGGGTTAATCCGAGAATAGGTTATGATTGGTGTTAGTAGTAGTTGTTTATCTTATGCGCTCTCTTATCCCTCTCTAATTAGACGGAAGTTGTAGCGTGTCTCTTTAGGTTGCTAGTGCTGCTGCCGCTAAGTCCACCTCCCCTATATTTTGGGAGATGGTGTAGAAAGTAGGCAAGTCGGTTTTGCTTGCCAGGGAGTGCCCTGACCCTCTTTTGGGATGTGCTTTATGTGCAGTTATCAGGTTTGAAGTCTGACAACGTTAGCTTGGGAATCCCTCCGCTTGGCTGGGCAGGGATATGGCGCCATTGCTTATCTTCAGGACTCTTAGTCCAATTTGCTTCTTATCCATAGTCGGATACAATTTTGCTTCCGATGTCATTTGTATCTTTGTATTGTAACATTTGTATCTTTACTCGTTCGAGTTGTTGTTGTATTATATCTTATGTTGTATTTGTGGATGTATCGGAACTGTTGTAATGTTATCACAATTCCACCCACATAATGCGCATGTTTCGGCGTGCACATTATGTGGTGGGCGACCAAAAATCGTTATTATGCGGATTTCGGCGGGATCGCTTAAATCTACATAGTACCGATTTTCGGGCGTCACAGGGCTCTATCTCTTCTCCTAGAGGCTCTTCAGGGGTTGGGTCAGTCCATTCGGCGACGAAGTCTACCAGCGCTCTTCCTTTGATGACTCTTGTTGAATCAAAGCGCAAATTGAATGGCTGCAGCTCTATGTTCCATCCCGCGACATGATTTGTGGCATTAGGGTTGCGAAGGATCTGCTCCAGGGGAAAATAGGTAACCACCGTGATGGAATGGCCCTGGAAGTAGTGTCGCAGCTTCTTTAGGCGATGAGGAGTGCACTGAGGAGCTTCTGCTGCATTGTGTACCGTTCCCGAGCATACCGCAGTACTGTACTGATGAAGTAGACGGGGTGCTCGACAAGGGTTGTCAGCTTAGGCGCAGCGTTGGCTGCCTAGGGAGATTCTTCAGGGTCCCTGAGGAAATCAGCCTGGGGAGGCTCTTCAGGGCCCTTGGCGAGATCGGCTTGCGGAGGCTCTTCAGGCCCCTTGGCGAGATCAGCCCGTGGAGGTGTCTCGGCAAGGGTCCTTGGGGCAGACTCGGCTTGTGGCTCTGGGCCTGGCGGTGGGTTTGTGGAGTCTGTCCCTTTGTCGAGCTCCTCGTCAGGCGGATTTGGCCTTGGAGTGGTTGCACTCTTCTTGGGGAGCACTGGCTCTTCTCTTTCTACCATCAGGACGGAACTGGCGGTCTGAGGAGTGGCTGAGAGATACAGCTTCTGATGTTCGTCTTTCCTTGGGGCAACCATGACTGGTGGGTTGGCCAAGTACCTCTTCAACTCCTCAAAGGCTTTTTCCGCTTCAGGCGTCCACTTGAAGGTGCCAGATCTCTTCATGATCTTGAAGAATGGCAGGCCTCTCTCGCCAAACTTGGAGATGAAGCGGCCCAAGCTGGCCATGCAGCCTACTAGGCGCTGCATGTCCTTGAGCCGGCGAGGAGCCTGCATTTCCTCTATAGACTTTATCTTATCAGGGTTTGCCTCTTTGCCGCGGCGGGACACAAGGAATCCGAGCAGTTTGCCTGAAGGCACTCCAAAGACGCACTTGGCGGGTTCAGCTTGATGTTCACCTTGCGCAGGCTGGCGATGGTCTCCTCGAGGTCCCTCGGGAGAGTATCTCCCTCTCGAGACTTGACGACGATGTCGTCGACATAAGCCTCTGCATTTCTGCCCATCTGCTCGCCAAGGGCTATCCTCATGAGCCTATGGAAGGTGGTGCCAGCGTTCTTCAGGCCGAAGGGCATGCAAACATAGCATTACACACCACAAGGTGATGAGGGATGTCCCTGTCAATACCCATGGTTACTAGCCTAGGGTAATAGTTATGAGGTAGAGAACGCGTGGTGTTGGTAGATTCGTCGGCTGACAAGCGGGAATTACCCAGGTTCGGGGCCCTCGAGTGAGGTAAAACCCTTACTCCTGCTTGTCTGTTATTGATATTGTATATGTGGCGAGTACAGGATCTAGCAAGATGTCGATCTTGCTAGGGTTTTGTGGTTCTGGTTGGGCGTGTCCCTGGTCGATCTCCCTCCTGTCCTTTATATAGGGATATAGGTCTCGGGTCCTAACCGACTAGGACTACATTTATGGAAAGTATCACCGACTATGCTATCTATGGTAGAAGTCTTCGTCTTGGGCTTCGCATGTTGGGCTTCTTTAGCCTACTAACAATTGGGCTCTAGTCATTACGTGCACCAGGTACCCCCATGAGGAGGTACCCGTTTGATATAACCTTGTCATTAGCCCCCGAGTGCTTGGCTAATTCAAATAATAAGTCATGGACTCACTACGTAGTGCACGTCTCATGTTTTATGCTTTTGATATGATATTTTTATCTTTCTGACTTATGAATTTTGACAAAGGATTTCGACTGAGTAGGCCTGGATTTACTCGATGAGTCGAAACCAGTTAACTGCACTTGGGCAAACCCTTACTAGCCTTCAGTCAGGTCTCGAGTCCTTGGGTTTGAACCTGGAACATACTGGACAGACACAGCTCAGGCCAGTTGATGGTCTTACTGATACTGTTCTGCAGTTTCAATTTGCTACCCAACGCGTCCGCCGGGATTTTTCATCGAACCTGTTGATACGGAAAGGTCTAGGATTGAAAACACTGCTGGAGTGATCCTCGGCCCTCTCGACTGATCGAGGGGTCTTACCTTTGTATTCTATTCTATCGGGTGCACGACAGTGCTCCCGATGGGAATAGCCCCCGAGATTGTGCTTTATTGTTTGCAATATAGGATAATCTCAATTTACGTTTTGCCAGTCGAATGCTTTTTGCCTTCTCCCGATGGGAGTTTCCCACTCGACTCTTTTTACTTTTATTCGTGGAGTTTTGCTTTCGAGTTTGTAAGGAGCTTTTCCTTTTTGTCAGTCGTGGTATGACGCCTGTTTTTGTTCGTCTGGAATGATGTCATGCTTGACATCCTTGGCGTGCGAATAGCACTCTGATAGGACGTGACACAGTGGGTCCCTCTCTTGGACCATTGTGGACACCGGTTCAATTCCGATTTGACCTGACGTGGCGAGATTTCCGTAGACGTGATGATGATCTCCTCGTTTTGCGCGCGTGGTGGGCTGCGTGGTCTGTGGCGATTGCCCTCTGATTGTGCCACGTGTCGCCGTATTTTTGTTTGGACGGCCACGATGAACCTCTGGTTTTTACCATAAGTACGGGTTTCTCCGTTGTGATTTATTTTACCCTGCCATTTGCCTCATGTTCTCCTCTGCTTCATCTTCGTTCTCGCGCCCGCCGCCGCTCTGTTTTCGCGCTTCCTTCCTTTTTCGCGCCCGCTCCTCCTTCTTTGCTCCGGCCTTCCTTCTACCTATCATGGCTCGTATGAAGAGCTCGGCGTCTTCCACTGCTGCTGCTGGCACCGGCAAGAAAAGGAAAGAGGCGACTGCCGTTGCCGTCCCTGCCGTTCTGAAGAAAGAGTCAGGCGGCTGGACTTCGTCCACCGTGACGGAGAAACAGCTGGCGGCCCTTCGCAAGGAGGGACTTCTTCCTCCATCTAAGGATCTCGTAGTTCGGGCTCCTGGCAAAGAGAACGTCCCCGCGCCCCTTCTCGTAGAAAGGGTATGTTTCGCTGAGTTCCTTCCCCGCGGCTTCGGCTTCCCGCTGCACGACTTTGTGCGCGGTCTCCTTTTTGCTTACGGGATACAGATCCTTGATCTGGTCCCCAACGGTGTTTTGCACATTGCCTGTTTTATGGTAATGTGTGAATGCTTCTTGGGAATATCCCCTAGCTGGGCACTATGGAAGTCGATCTTCCTAGTGCGCCCCATGGCCCGCAACGGTCGTGTCAATCCCATCGGAGGCGTCGGCTTCCAGGTCAAGGTTGGCTGCAAGTACTTCACTTTGAAGGCAGTCGAGTCTGCACAGGGGTGGAGAACCAAGTGGCTCTACGTCCTTGTGGGCCAAGACGTCCGCCCCGCCTTCTCGACTGGCACTGGTGAGAAGACGAAGGCCTGGGAGCACTCTCTTACCCCTGCTGAGGAACTCGAGGCTGCCCCGCTGTTGGAGAAAGTCGCCGGATTGCTGAACACCGGTGTCTCCGGTGTTTAGTTGATCTACACTTTCCTGAAGAGTCGGGTATGTCCCCTTCAGCAGCGTGCTCACCCGATGTGGGCGTATGAAGGGGTACTCGACGCCACCCGGATCAGTGCCATAGAGCTGTCGGCGAATGAGCTTGACTACCTCGTGAAGTCGGTGACCAGCTACAAAGCTGAGGACGCCATCAATTATGCTTTCACGACAGCTCCCTTCAGCTTAGAGAATCGCCTTCCAAAAGTAAGTTGCTTGCACCCTTTGTTCTCAACTGGATTTTGTTATTGTCTTCTTATTTAATTTTGCTTTCGCTTTTGCTTCGACTCGTGCAGGGGCATTCGACAAAGTCTTCGTTCCCTCCCCTTCCCGAAGCTGGGCCTGTCGAGGAGACGGCGGTGCTGAAGGAGCGAGAGAAGTCGATAGACTCCCTGCCTGAGGCTGAATCTTCTTCTTCGGAGAAATCCGAAGTCGATGGAAAAGGTGTAGGGCAGCTTGATGCCGAGGCAACCATTGAGCCCACTCCTAAGCGCCCCCGCCTGGTGCACTCAGGCGAAGGTGAGGAGGCAGCGGACTCCGGTGCTTCTTCGCCTGCGTGGGATGTGCCCCGCTTGGCCTAGCGCTCGCCTCCACCTTTTACCGGCCAATCTGGCTTTGGCGGGCCTCGGTTCGACTTCGATCTCACTTCCGGTGAAGATGAGCGAAGGTAACTTTTCTATCATGCGAATGTGTGCACCTTCTTTTGATTGTGCGCTATGCTTTTATTTCTGAATGTCCTTTCTTTGCGTCTTCATTTTCTAGCGATCACCGGGCCTCCAGTCCCTTGGCTGCCCGTACCACGATTGCCACTTCCTCTCCAATTGCGGAGGCGGTAGTCGCTCCTTCGCCACCTTCTGTTCCTGCGTCGGGGATCGTGGCGCCCACTGCGACTGCTTTGACTGATACGCCTTCGACTCCTTCCATGCCCTCCTGGCTGAACCATGTAAAACTTCTTCTTTCTTTCGCATAGTGTTCTTTTCTTTGACATGTGTGTGTGATGTGTACATTATGCTTGTAGTCGGCCGCAAGGGGCCTTACTTCCTTTCGCGAGGCCTTTGCGCATTCGTAGGATGAGCAAGTCGCTCTTCGCTCTCAGCTGGATCAGCTCAGCCGTAAGTTCCTACCTTTGCTTTACACATGCTGCCTTTCTTACTTTATGTGACTTGATTTCTTTCTCTCTTTTGTTTCAGGGGAGAAAGAAATTTTGCAATCCCGACTGGCTGATGTAGAGAAGACCCTCTCCCAGCAATCGACTGCCAAGGAAGAGTTAGATGCTCTTCGTGCTTCTGAAGGGGAGCGGGCTAAGCGACTGCTTGGCTGTGCTCACTCTCTTGCCGGTGAGGAATAATGATTTCCGTTTGTGGATTTGCTATTTGCCTTTTCAGATTTTTTGACATGCGTCTTCTTCTTTTGTTATGCAAGTCCTTCTTCCAGCTTCGTTGGTGCGGCGAGTGATGTCTTGTCACTCGACCAAGCCATCAACCAGGTTGGGGTGACCATGAAGCACGCCAAGAAGTCTCTGGAGACATCCGTCCAGACTCTCGGCGCTGTTTTTAAGGAAGTGCTGCCGGCAGCCAAGGTCCCGTTGACTATTGCGGGATTTGCTGCGCGACTAGGCCCCAAGTCAAAAAATTTAAAGTCTTACGCTCCGGAGCTGATGGTACGCGGCTCAAACTCCACCCTCAAGCTTCTTCTTAGTCGTGGCGCAGACGCTGACTATGAGTCCATCCTGTCTGACTTTCAAAAGAAGTCAGATGGCCTTCGAGTCTGGGGAAATACAGCACCCGCGGCTCTAGCCTTGCTAAGTCTAGCATTGCGACTATGGATCGCCGCTCGACATCTGTTGATGCTGCCCGCAAGACTGGGTCTGAGTCTGCTGTCCAGTCCTAGGCAGCTTTAGTTTTAGTCTTTTTGCTTTGTGCTGTAATCTGTGATGTATATTGTGCCACCTAAGTTGATATTTGGAAAATATAGCTTTTGCTGCTCCTTGTCGTATGCCTTGTGTCTCCTTTTGCTTCGACTTGTATCTTGCCTGAAGTGCTTATGATTATGTCTCAGTCGAACGTCTCGACCGCTCCTAGGGATGTTCGAGTGGGAGGGGAGTGGCGCTCGACTGCGCAGCTGATGAATGACGCCCGCGTGCTTGATTATGCCAAGAAGAAGGTTGTTCAACTGGAGCAGCAGCTCAAAACGGCCGAAACTGACATGGACATTCTTCGAGGGAGACCTTATATGTCCACTCAGAGGGAAAAATATGTTCTCTATGAGATGGAAGATTCGAACAGGCAACTTGAAGCTATTTGGTGTGTGGGTCTTTGGTTCTTATGCGTGTGTGAGTTGCATCTGATGCCTTATCACTTTGCTCTATCTGTAGTTTTTGTAGATGACTCTCGTGCTGAGGCCGCTCGTGTGGCCGAACGTCTGGCAGCTGCTACTCAGATGGCCGTCACCGGCCCTCAACAGTTGTGGCTTGATGCGTACCATGTAAATATCCTTGCCACTCTGAAGGATCGAGTGTGGCGTGGTGCTATTCTGCTGTAGCGCTGTCGGGCGGCACTTACGTGGGCGAACCATTATTTGTTTCCTGAAGGTCCCCAGCCTCGAGGAATCCACGCCCTAGTCGACCTGTTTCGCTCTCATGAGCATATTCGAGAGGCTGTAACCCGACAGGTTGTGCTTGGAGCCAATGCTGCATTCGCCTACATGAAGCGTCAAGACTCTTCGCATCTTTCTTCTTCTTCATCCCGGTCAGAGATTCGACTGTCTAGTGAAGATATGGAGCGAACTCTTGCACCTGCTGAGAGGTTTATAAGCCGAGCACGGAAGCAACTGATCGACTCCAATCTGCCGTTGAAGGATGAAGATGCTTAGCTTATGTATTTGTAGGATTTGCACTTTTAAATGTAACACAGAGATCTAGCCCCCGAGTATAGCGAGTGGGGTTTTGTTGTTATGCCATAGGGATCCCTTGTCCGTCTGTATTAGTTGTTTCTCAACTATATTGAGTTTGTTAGTGTTTTTGTTTCTTGATACTCACACAGCTCCCGAGTGTATCGATTGGTTGTTTGTGCCTTCTGACGTACATACAGCCCCCGAACATATCGAGTGGCTGATTTTTTTGCTTTTTTATGTATGCGCAGCCCTCGAGCATATCGAGTAGCTGCTTTTTGCTTTTTGATGTATGTGCAGCCCCCGAGTATATCGAGTGGCTGCCCTTTCGTTGTAACAAAAAATTATGCAGGGAAGGTATGGATAATCTCTTTTCTTTATAAATGTTGACCAGCAAGCCGCCTCATGTTTGCTAGCATTTGGCTTGTTTGTTGCGTGTTCGCGCTATATGCTGCAGCTCGCAGCTGTGAAATCTTCTTTGCCACATATCGAAGTAGTCATGTCACCTAGCCAGTTTGTCTATGTTCATTCTCCTTGCACTTGCCGTGTTTTGGGTGATTGAGCATGAACTCCCTCGGATGATGATGTTTTGTGCTCCTGATGCTCTTGCCAGTCGCATGCCTTGGAACATGCCTTCATAGTCGACTTCGACCTTTGATGGCGACGGGAAATTTATCTGCAGCACATATCGCACTTGCTCCTTGTTGGGGTTTATGAGTATCATACTTACGCCTGTGCCTCTGCCGTTTTTGGACCCGTCAAAATGTATTGTCCATCGTTTGGCTTGTGTGATTTCTTGTTTTGTGGGTTGAACTGTCCATATGGTGTTTACCTCATGCGTTGCGGCTATGATTGCTCGTTTCTTACGTTCTGGCTCCGTTGCTACTTCCATTTCGACTCGCGCCTTGTCTGAGGTTTCCTTGGCGCCGTATTCCTCCGAGATCCTGCAAAAGTCTTTGTCGCAGTCGTCTGACTTTTGGAAGTTTCCGTTGACTGTGATGACTCCTTTTGGACCTGGCATTTTGAGCTTGAGGTATGCATAGTGCGGTACTGCCATGAACCTTGCGAATGCCGGCCGTCGCAATATGGCGTGGTATTGTGATTTCCAGTCGACGACGTCGAAGTCGATGAGTTCGCTTCTGAAGTGGGTTGCATCTCCGAATGTGACGTCGAGTTGTATTTTCCCTTCTGGACGCACGGCTTTGCCTGGTACAATACCGTGGAAGGGGTTTGTAGATTTCGGGAGATTCTCGACTGACCTCTTCATTCTCCGGAGCGTGTCTGTGAATATTATGTTGACGCCACTGCCTCTGTCCATGAATGGTTTGGTCATAGTGTATCCTCCAATTTGTCCTTGAGTACTAGAGCAGCGTGTCTCGGTCGATAGATGGCTGGCGGGTGATCCTCCTGATCAAAAGCGATTGTTATGTCTGACCCTTGCAAAAATTCTGTTACTGGGGGTGGAGCTAATATTGCCATATCGACGTTTCTGGTGTGGCGCTTTTGCCTTCTGTTGGAGGTGCATCCCTTCTGGATCATGTACATCTTCCCTTTTGGCTGTGGATATTGAGTGTCCATATTGTGCGGTATGTGATGTATGGCGCCCTCCATCTGGTTATTCACATCGTGTTGTGGTGGTGTCGGGAATGCTGCCACTATTTTTGGAGGTGCTATGTATGCCGCTGGGATAGCTTGTGGTTGTTCTCTCTTCATCTGATTTATGTAATCCATTGCCATTTGCCCGAATTCGCGACAGCTTCCCATTGTGTGATGCGATGTCAACCGTCCAGTCGCCGGGTCTTTGAACATATGGAGTATGCACTCATCTTTCATCTTTTCTTGAAATGACTTCTCGATTCTTGACTCTGAGCGCTTCTGCCAGTCTTTTCTTCTATAGCTTCCGCGCAGGTCTCGACCTCAGTCGTCGCGTCTGTCGACCATCCTATCTCGTCTATAGTTACCACTTCGTGTATCCCGGCGATCGTCTTGCCGGCTACTTCGTCGGTCATCTTGCTTTCTATTATCTTGATTCCGGTCGTCCTACGAGAATCCAGCTGCTACAAATTTGACCTTGTCCTTGGCACGGTGATCATAGTCGCGCCTTCTTTGTTTGTCGTCTCTATCCCGCCGATCTTGGTTGTCCCGGTGATCACGATTGTCCCGTCTGTCGCGATGTCGCTGTGGTGAGTGTGGGGTTTTCCTCTGGAGTGCATCTTCGCCATCTGCCCACTCGGTTGCTAGCTTCATGAGCTCCGCCATGTTTTTTGGTTTTCTCCATCCGAGTGCTTCCCTGAAATCTTTTCAGTAGACTCCATTCGTGAAGGCGTCCATTGCTCTGTCTTCTGATATTGCGCCCACGGAGTTCCTGATGGAGGCCCACCTTCTGATGTAAGACCTGAGCGTCTCGTCTATCTTTTGATGGCATGCTCTTAATTCCTCGAATGTTTTCGACCTTTCGTAGAGAGGCTTGAAATATTTTATGAAGTCTTCCTTGAAGTGGTCCCAAGAATCGTAGGCTCCTTCGGGTAACGATTTGAGCCAGTCGCGGGCTGTGCCTTCAAGCATCAACTGTATGTATTGTAGTGCGTTGTTGTTCCTCGTTGGCATATGACTGGCAGTTTGTAATCTTCCAGCCATCCCGAGGGTTCCTATTTTGATTTGAATTTTTGCATGGTTGGTAGGCCAAACTTCTTTGGGAGTTTTGTTTCTTGGATCCGTCGAGTGAAGCATTGAACTCCGCAAGGTCCTGCGTTGAGATTATCGGGTGATTCGCGTATGCCTAATGTCCTAGACATGCTCCTTGAGCGGCTTCTTGATCTGCGACGGCTTGAACTCTTTCTGCCGCTGCTTCGCTGAGGACTGCGACTGGAACGTTCTCTCGAGCGGCTCCTGCTACATCTTCTCCTTCCTCCGTCGACCAGTTCTTTTGATGTGATTTCCAGGGCCTTCATTTGTTGTAGGTATCTTGCATCAGCAGGGTCACCTGCAGGTGGTTTTCCTGCTTGAAGGTATGCTCCTATGGATATGAGGGCTCCTTCTGCTGTTTTGGGTTGGATTATGCCGTCAGAGTCGACAGTTAGGAACGAGTTGTTCAGGTTTCGAGTGATGTCTGCCCTTTCGTGTTCGGGGATTCTGTTGAATCTGGATCTGCGTCGTGCCTCGGTTGCCCCTATAGACCTCATGGATAGTTGTCGTCTGCGTGCGCTTGATATGCTTGCTTGTCTCTTTCGCTCTTCGAGTGTTGCTCTGTATTGCTTCAATCTCTGCGATTCCTGCCAGTTGAAGTAGTTGTATGTTGCCAGCTCATCTAGCGTTGCGTCTACTGACATCATTATTCCCTCTTCAATGACCGTTGTCACCTTTTCGGCCATCTCTGTCGTGATGTCCAGAGTGGTGGTACCATCTGGTAAAGTGACCGTTCGTGGGTACTCGACTGGTTGTTGATTGGCTGCATTTTCTGATGTCTCTGTGGCTGTTGCCACGTAAACCTGCTGGGGTATGTGATAGGGATATGTGTAGTCGGACTAGACGTATGCTATCTTCTGCAGACTCATCATACTCGGGGAGGTGGAAGCTTTCGTCTGGAGTGTCGATTTGCATTTGGTCTTCGACTGGGTTGATATGGAGGGTCGACTGCACTTCTTCTTCCATCTCGTTTTGCATTATGAATTCGTTGAATTCTCTTGTGGACATGGATCCTGCTATGGACGAGATCGGATCGATCTGTGATGTTGGCGCTCCAGTGCTTCCAGCCGAAGCCATCGATATGATCATATCGTCGACTGAAGTAGTCGACAATCTTTCCTCTTCAGGGAACTCACCCGTCATAAATTTGTTGAATTGTGCGGATGTCATTGAGTCTGTTGGAGATTGTGGTGGCGGGATCAGATCGATCTGTGACGGGGTATCTTTCTTGTCTGCTGCAGATGCGACCTTAGTCGATATCTTCTGAAGTGGCTGAGTTGTGATCTGTTCGACCAAATCCTGCACACCAAGCTGATCAACAAAGAAGTTATGTTCCCCAATGGTTAGATCAAAACCGGAATCGAGATTGGAGTAGATCTCCTGAACTTTGGGTGAGTATGGCCTGATCCTTGCTGGTGATGTTGTTTTTGGCTAGTGGTCGCATGTGATCTGGATACGATCTTCTGTTGCTGATGTGCATCCCTTTGAAGAAGTCGGCGGATCGCCATTTGAAATTTGGGCCGAAAAATCCATAGATCCAACACCACCTTTTCCTACATACGGCGCCAATTGACGAGGGATGTCCCCGTCAATACCCATGGTTACTAGCCTAGGGTAAGAGTTGTGAGGTAGAGAACGTATGGTGTTGGTAGATTCGTCGGCTGACAAGCGGAAATTACCCAGGTTTGGGGCCCTCGAGTGAGGTAAAACCCTTACTCCTGCTAGGCTGTTATTTATATTTTATATGCGGCGAGTACATGATCTAGCAAGATGTTGATCTTGCTAGGGTTTTGTGGTTCTGGTTGGGCGTGTCCCTGGTCGATCTCCCTCATGTCCTTTATATAGGGCTATAGGTCTCGGGTCCTAACCGACTAGGACTACATTTATGGATAGTATTACCGACTATGCTATCTATGGTAGAAGTCTTCGTCTTGGGCTTCGCATGTTGGGCTTCTTTAGCCTACTGACAATTGGGTTTTAGTCATTACGTGCACCAGGTACCCACATGAGGGGGTACCCGTTTGATATAACCTTGTCACAAGGGGTGAGGAATGTTGTCTTCTCCTTGTCCTCTTTAGCCATCTTGAGCTGGTGATAATCAGAGAAGGCGTCGAGGAAATAGAGGAGGTCGCAGCATGCAGTGGGGTCCACGATCTGGTCGATCCTTGCCATAGGGTATGGGTCCTAGGGACAGGCCTTGTTGACATTAGTGTAGTCGATGCAGAGACGGCCTCCTCCGGCGGGCTTTGGGACGACCACGCCGTTGGAGAGCCAAGTGGGGTGCACGACTTCGTGGACAACTTTTGCTGCTTTAGCTTCTCTACTTCCTTTACGATGAATGCTTGCTTCTCGGGGGCTTGCTTTCTTGTATTTTGCTTGATGGGGTGTGCGTTTGGACACACGGCTAAGTGGTGCTCAATCACCTCCCTCGGTACACCGGACATGTCTGACGGAGTCCATGCGAACATGTCAAAGTTTGGCCGGAGGAAAGGGACGACCGCGCCTTCCTATTTGGGAGGCAGAGCAGCGCCGATGGTGACGCTAGCCCCCGAGCCCTCAGCTTCCGAGCCGCTGGAGCTCACGGAGACCTTCTTCGTGGAAGCTGGCTCCTGAGAGAACAACTGCTTCTTCTTCTTTGGCCTCTCGAGAGGCTCCATGTCCTCTTCAGCCGGAAATGCCATGGAGGCTGCCTTGTAGGCGGTCTCGACAGCGCGCGTGGCTTCCAGGACGTGGTCGTGGATAGCGATGGTGCCTACACTGCCGGGAATCTTGACCATGTTATAGGCGTGATGCGTGATGGCCATGAACTTCGCGAGAGCGGGGTAGCCGAGGATGGCGTTGTACAGCAAGCCGATGTGCGCGACATCGAAGTCGATGAGCTTGGTGCGGTAGTTCTTCTGCGTGCCGAAGGTGACGACGAGCCAGACCTGCCCCAAAGGCTCGATTGAACCACCGGTGACTCCCGTGAAGGGCCTGGAGGGCATGAGCCACTCGTAGGGCACTTGAAGCGTCTCGAACGTCTCGACAGAGATGACGTTCAGGCCTGCACCCCATCAATGAATGTCTTGGAGACAGCGATGTTGTTGATGGTGGGGGAGCAGAACAGCGGGAGGGTTCCAACAGTCTTGGTGGACTTGGGGTGGTTTTGCGCGTCGAAAGCGATGGTGTACTGCGACCACTTGAGGGGCCTGGAGGTCTCGACGCTGGGGAGCGCGGCGTTGAGCTCGCGGGCGAACTGCGTGAACTAGTTGTTTGACTTAGGTGCCTGAGCCCCGCCAAGGATGCAAGCCATAGCCCCTCTCGGGGCTTGGTAGCCTCCATCTTCCTCATCAGGGAGGTTGTTGTTCTTCTCGACGGCGTTGGCTTGAGTGCCTGGTGGCTTCTGCTACCCGCCCTTGCGTCCGCCTCCACGGTAGCCACGGCCTCTACCGCGGCTACCGCTGCCTTCAGCCTCCTCGCACTCCTTCGTCAGCCTCTTGAGGTCGAAGCAGGTCTGTGTAGAGTAGCCGCGCCTGTTGTGGTAGACGTAGAATGGACGATTGTCCTCCTTCTTCTAACCAGGCTCTAGAGAGTCCCTGCGGGAGCCCTTGGCGTCTGGCTCTGCCACGAGGACCGTGGTGGCCTTGCGCTTGTGCTCCTCCTTCTTCTTGTGGCTCTTGGACCCCTCAGCAAGGTCGTCTCCACGCGAGCTCATCTTGACGAAGAGGAGCCCCTCTTCAGCCGTGGCGCACTTGTCAGCCAGGTCGAAAACCTTCACCACAGAGGTGAGCTTGTCGTGGATGCCCAGCTTCTCGAGCATCCTGCGGTTCGTGACGCCTTCACGGAAGGCGGCGATGACCTGGTGTCAGGGATGTTTGGAATCTTGTTCCGCACTTGGCTGAAGCGCTGGATGTACTTGCGGAGGGTCTCGTCCTTCTTCTGCACCACAGCGCGAAGGTCGTTGTGGGTGAGCGCGCGCTCGTACGTGCCCTTGAAGTTGGCGACGAACTGCTTGCAGAGCTCCTCCCACGAGCTCACGGAGTCCTCCGGCAGGTTCAGGAGCCACGACAACGCGGAGTCACGAAGCGCGTGGGAGAACCAGTTGGCCATGACCTTGTCGTCTCCTCCTGCAACTTTTTTGGAGGTGGTGTAGAGCTGTAGGAACTCGATGGGGTTGCTGGAGCCATCGTAGCCGTTGGGGAGAGCTGGCCTGAACTTCTGAGGCCAGACCACACGGCGCAGAGCACGGGTGAACGCCATGCAGCCCGTGGCGTACATGGCGAACCTGTTCTGGAGTGCCCCGCAATTCTGCTGGCCCGCCTAGCCAATCTCCTCCACGAGGCGGTTCTGGCGGTCTCGCTGGCGCTCCATCCCCACGCGTGCGTCCGGCGTGGTGCGCTGCACGATTTGGCAGTCGCGCGGCGAGGATGCGTGGGAGACAACTCTTTGCGCGGCGGTCGGAGCGGGTCCCGGAGGAGGCGGAGGCGTGTTAGGCGCAGCCGTTCCTGCAAGAGAGTGGTGCACAATCGACCGCGACGGAGCGGGGCGCGTCGTGACGATGCCGACGAGGTGGTTGAGGCGTTCCAGCCACTGGTCGTGGGCATCTGGAGTAGGCCGGTAGCGGAGAAGTTCTTGTGCCAGGAGCAGAGCGGTGTGAGGGCCGGGCTCTGCGCGTCCTTGGGAGGACGCGTGTAACGCCCCGGGATTTAACCCAATTTAGTTTTTTTTTGTTTGCTTTTCTTTTGCATCATCATATCATCGTATCATCATGCATTTGTCTTTTCATTTGTTTATTTGCATTTAAATTTAATTCAACACCTTTCAAATTCAAATTCCACTTTTAAATCTAATTGCAAATCAAATTAATTTAAATGTGGTATTTAAATTATTTTCAAATATTCAAACTAATTTATTAAATGGTGTATTTTGAAATAATAATTATTTGTCCAAAAGTTATATATGTTTTCTTCTCTATTTTATTTTAAAAACACAAAACAGATTTGTATTAAATAAAAATGGCAGAAAAAAAATACCTTACCTGGGCCAAACCCCACCCCTGACCCATTTCCCCTCTCCCTCTTGGGCCGGCCCACTCTCCCCTTCCCCTTCTTCTCCGTACGGTCAACAAAGCGCAGAGGAGACGCACATGGCGTGACGCCATGGCAGCCCCCACCTCCTCAACCACTCCCCCTCCTTTTAGCCTCCTCTCCCCTCCAACCCTAGCCTCGCCCCTCTCTTCTCCCTGCTCCGCCACCGCCTGCCCTCTTCTCTCCACCCCGAACCCCTCTCTGTTTTCTTCCACCAAAAAAATCACCGGAACCCACCGGAGGACCTCGCCGCCACGCCGCTGCTCCGGCGCCGTCGAGGGACCGAGGAGGAGCACCGGAGCAGCACCATACCGTCGCCAAGCTCCTCCACCACATTATTTGGACCGGGAGCCCCTGCTGCAGCCGCCCTCGTCCACGACGTCCCGACACCGGCGGAGCAACTCCGGGGGAATTCGCGGCCACCGGACCTCCTCGACACCGAACAACTACGCCACCACCCTCCCTGTGAGCTCACGGTCCCTTTCCCCTCTCCCCGGGCTCGCTTTCCTTCCCACGCCCTCGAATCCGTCCTCGTCCTTCTCATCTCCGCCATGGACGGACGAATCGAGCTTGAGCTCGGAGTTTTGGGACTTCTCCTTCTTCCCCGTCACGGATTTTCTTCATCCACTGCACACCCAACACACCCCGCCCCCGTAGCACACACGCGCGCGAGCGGCCCCGCCCGTTTTGGTCATCGCCGGCGATGATCCCCGCCGCCGTGCCCACTGTCAACTGAACCTTGTTCAGTTTCTTTAGTGTCCGCCACCCCCCTCTTTCCTGTTAAAATAAACGAAATCTAAACCTATCAGTAACACCACCCGATCCATCTGGCTAGCGCAGCGAGTTCCCTGCCCGCATCCGCGAGTTCGAATCCCAGACTCCGCGCATAAAAACCCATTTTTGTCTCTTTTATTTCACGCACTGACATGCGGTCCCCACCGGTCAGTGACCGTGGGAACCACACAACGCCCACACACGCCAGCCTGTCGTATGGCCCACTGGTCAGCCTCACGAGTGCAATCAGCCTTCGGTGAGAAAAGACCCGAACATATCTCTGCGCTGCCGTTTTGCGCTGAGGCCCCTGCCCTCTCTGTTTTTCTAGTTTAAACCTTACCAGCATGTTTTTCAATCACGGATAAGTCCCTGCAATTTACAGAAACAACCCTAGAACTAAAAATGCAATAACTTTATATCTACAACTCCAAATAAAATAATCTTTATATGTTTATTTATCAGAAAAATGCAATAAATATTAATATGCCATTTATATGCCATTTTTCATATGTTATTTTAATTTCTTAGTATAATTTGTTAATTACAACTAAATAATTAAATATGGAATGTTAGGGATAATAAATATATAATGCCCTATTCCATTTAATTTTATTTAGATCACCCATGCCATGTGTTGCCATGCTAACCAACATTTAATATTGCTGGTAAATAAATAACTTGCATCTAAATATTAATTGCTCGGGTTGTTTTCCCGCTTAATTTGGATTACCTGCATTGTATTACATCTCGCCATGCCATGCATCATTCTTGTATGATCATGCTGAATCTTTTGTCATAGTGGTAAATTGCATCTTTTACGCTTTCCAGTGTTTGTTGCTTCTTCGCGGATACGACGTTGAGATGTGTGAGCCACGACAAGATCTGCTTCCATGCGGGATTCCAGGCAAGCAAAATTTGCTTGTTTACCTATACATTGTCTTTCATTCCTGCCGTTGATCTCTGCTACCCTAGTTATCGATTCTCGAACTGCGATCCCATCATATGTTTATACTGCAGCCCATACAGCTTTATCCCCACATCCTATCACCTGTTGTTTGTTTATCTGTTAGCCTTCGAGTCGTAGTGCATGCTTAAGGTTGGTCCTGCGAGTCTGTTTGTCCTATGTCATTTATACTTAGCAGGATAGATTGTCTAAATTAATAATATGCTATCTTTTGTTGGGGTATTATAATTAAAAGATAAGGCACCGGCGGAAGGCCTTGCGAGGTGCTTTGTTCTGCTAAGTGTCGACCTAGGAACTCAGTTCTTGTCCTCGGATCCAATTTTGAGCGCACTAACCGCTTGTGGGAGGCCCTATGGAGCCCCCCGCGGCTTCGATCTAATCCGCTTCTTATCCAGGGCGCCGCAAGTAGTTCGGGCTTTCCATTTGATGCATGCATATGGTTACCTAACGATCTCATGATGATGGAGTAGTCGATTCTCATATAGGGTGGCACGTTCTTAGAGTGCTATGAAGGTCGTATCCCGCGGGCACTGGACCTGATTAGCCGTGCACACAATCATGCGGTTCCCTGGATGGGTTGTAGAGAAGAGATTTGCCGTGTTGAGATGCCCTACCTTCTGGCTTTGCTTTTGGGGTTGATCGAACGAGTACGGGTCCAGTAGTGCACCCCTGCAGGGTATAATCTTATCGATGAGCCGTGTCCACGGTTATGGACGACTTGGTGATGATGCTGGCTAACAAGATCATAGACAACTTACACCTAATCATTGTTAATTAACCTGGCTAGTAATATAGAATTACTTTCACAATAACTGGTAACTAAAATTGTTCAACGTGTGAGTATTCCCGAATTGCTTCCTCATACTTGGTTGAGGGGGTTAATCCGAGAATGGGATATGATTGGTGTTAGTAGTAGCTGGTTATCTTATGCGCTCTCTTATCCCTCTCTGATTAGACGGAAGTTGTAGCGTGTCTCTTTACGTTGCTAGTGTTGCTGCCGCTAAGTCCACCTCCCCTATATTTTGGGAGATGGTGTAGAAAGTAGGCAAATCGGTTTTGCTTGCCAGGGAGTGCCCTGACCCTCTTTTGGGATGTGCTTTATGTGCAGTCAACAGGTTTGAAGTCTGACGACGTTAGCTTGGGAATCCCTCCGGCTTGGCTGGGCAGGGATATGGCGCCATTGCTTATCTTCAGGACTCTTAGTCCAATTTGCATCTTATCCGTAGTCGGATACTATTTTGCTTCCGCTGTCATTTGAATCTTTGTATTGTATCATTTGTATCTTGACTCGTTCGAGTCGTTGTTGTAATTATATCTTCTGTTGTATTTGTGGATGTATCGGAACTGTTGTAATGTTATCACAATTCTACCCACATAATGCGCATGTTTCGGCGTGCACATTATGTCTGGTGGGCGACCAAAAATCGTTATTATGCGGATTTCGGCGGGATCGCTTAAATCTACATAGTACCGATTTTCGGGCGTCACAACGCGCTTCGGCGCAGCGACGGGTGTGAGGACTCCGCGTCCTCGTGGTGCTCGGGGTGCTCCTCCCCGTCGCGCTCGGCCTCGCTCTCGGGCTCCTCCACGTGAGGGCCGGTGTTGGTGCGCTCCTCCCGGCGGGGGCGACCTCGACGGCCGCGAGCGGCGGTCGCGCCGAGCGCAGTGTGAGTTCCTCCAGGCGCACGCTTGTTGGCGCAGGCGGCGCGAGTGGCGCGGGTGAAAGAGCATTTTCCGTCTCCTGAGTTTTGGATAGTAATGACAACACGAAAAGGATGTTTAACGGTGTGCTTAAGTATTTCAGATACTACATTGCCTTGAAGAACAAAAAGGGTGAAGATCAACAGGATTAAAGAGAGTGTTGGCTAGCAGTTTTTCCTGTCGTGTCAGGCCGGAAGTTCTGGCCTACGGGACGGAATTTCCGGGCCTGCACCGGACATTTCTGTTTGGCCAGAAAACGGCTAAGTCCTTTAGGATTTATGCTCTAGCAAAGGAAGAACATTGCCCGGAGGTTTGGCCGGATCTTTCCGGGCGACCGGAAGTTCCGACCTACCACCGGAAGTTCCGTCCTAGACAAACGAGAAAATCGGCTAAGTCAAAACTTGGCTGCGCACGGGCAAAGCCGGAACTTTGTCCGGAGATTTGACCGGAACATTACGGGAGACCGGAAGTTCCGGTCTACTCACCGGAAGTTCCGGTGCTGAATAGCAGAGAAATCTGCTAAGTCAGGAATTGCTCGCGCACGTGCAAAGTCAGAAGTTTCGGTTCTGTGACCGGAAGTTCCGGCCTACGGGACGGAATTTCCGGGCCTGCACCGGACATTTCTGTTTGGCCAGAAAACGGCTAAGTCCTTTAGGATTTATGCTCTAGCAAAGGAAGAACATTGCCCGGAGGTTTGGCCGGATCTTTTCGGGCGACCGGAAGTTCCGACCTACCACCGGAAGTTCCGTCCTAGACAAACGAGAAAATCGGCTAAGTCAAAACTTGGCTGCGCACGGGCAAAGCCGAAACTTTGTCAGGAGATTTGACCGGAACATTCCGGGAGACCGGAAGTTCCGGTCTACTCACCGGAAGTTCCGGTGCTGAATAGCAGAGAAATCTGCTAAGTCAGGAATTGCTCGCGCACGGGCAAAGCCGGAACTTTGGCCAGATCTTTCCGGGCCACCGCAAGTTCCGGCCAGTCAACCGGAAGTTCCGGTGCTGAACATGTCAGGTTTTTCTCTAAGTCTGGAATTGCCTGCGCCCTGGCCAAGCCGGAAGTTCCACCGGAACTTTGGCCGGAACTTTCCGGGCGACCGGAAGTTCCAGCTTAAGTGACCGGAAGTTCTGGCCTGCGCGCAGTGAAAAACGGCTAGTTCTTGGAGGGGCTATAAATACCCCTCCACCTACCTCCAGCCATTTCAGCTCTTACACTCTCTCTCTCATCATAAATGTGCTGAAGCTCAAATCTTCAAGATCTCCCAACTCCTCCACCCAAACTCGTTCATCTTTGGAGGAGTGCAAGAGAAGGCGCCGATCTACTACTTCACCGAAGCGATTTGTAATCTCCCCCCATTCACTTGGGGATTTCGAGTCTAGGGTTTCCTCTAGGAAAACCTAGATCTCACCATTGTTGGTACTTGGTGTAAGCTTGACCTTTTGTGGTCTTGACCTTTTGTGGTCATCTTGAGAGCCCCCAATTGTGTTGTGGGTGTGTGCCTCAAGCGTTTGTAAGGGATTCGATCTCCTCCCTAAAAGGGGATCAAAAGTGGAAGGTGAACTCGCAACCTTTGTGGCTGAGTTCATCGGAGAAGAAGGTGAGCCTTTGTGGTGTTGCGGCTAACCTGTTGTGGTAGCGCACACCTCTCCAACGAGACGTACACCCTTGGGTGGAACTCAGGATTACATCTTCGTCTCCGTATGCTTCACTTGGTTCCCCTTATCCTTTCTCTCTTACTCGCTTGTCTTGTTTATCTTGTAATTGCTTAGATTGTCATTTAGGTAAATTCACCGTAGTTGCATATCTAGAGAATTTACCTTTGTGTTCAGCCTAAATTTGAAAAGACCTAAAATTTGTAATAGCACCTATTCACCCCACCCCCCCTCTAGGTGCCGAAATCCCGTTCAATTGGTATCAGAGCCAAGTTCACTTTTAAGGGCTTAACCGACTAAGTGCAACGATGACGGAATCCGATGCCGAGAGGGCCGCCTGCGAGAAATTGGAGGCGGAGAAGGAGGCGTTAGCCAAAGGGGCAACCATGGCCCATCTCATAGATATGAGATCGTCCTTGGAGGTCCAACTCCTCAAGATGAATGAGATGCTCATGGCACTCTTGAAGTCTAAGGAGCCCGAGGCTACTTCTCCCTCTCCTCCTCCTAAGGAGCACGGTGAGAACTCTAAGGAGTCATCCTCGGATGGGTCCAAAGATGTTCCTCCAAGTGCTTCCCCCGGGAAGGCGGAAAAGGATGAATCATCTAGCTCCTCTAATACCCTCAAAGGAGAGGAATTTCATAATGTTAACCATAATTACTCTCCTAATCCTCCTATCCCTCACCCTCATGTAAACTTTAGAAGTGATCCTCCTAAGCTCAAACCTACTCATTTCTCTCAATGGCAATTTCAAATGAAGTCTCATTTATGTAGTGCCTCCATTGAGCTATGGCGCATCATTGTAGAAGGATTCAAGGCCCATGATCCAACCAACTTGACAAGAACAGAGGTGGTTGATAGTCAACTCAATGACACCACTCTTCATCAACTCCAAATGGCCGTTGGAGAGAAGGACATGCCTCTTATTCAACAATTCTCCACCGCCAAAGAAGTGTGGAGTGCTATTTCCGACATCTTCGTCGGTAATGAGAGCATGAAGAAGAACCAGTATGATGCCTTATGCAATGAGGTGGAAGGGTTCTACAAGTTGGATGGAGAAAGTCATGAGGACATGTACCGGAGGTTGGTGTTGATTGCTAACACCTTCAAGAACCTCGGTGCGGTCTACATTGATGACGCTTGGATCAAGCGGAAGTTCGTGACTGCTCTCTTGCCCTTTGAGGAAACGGACTTGAAGACACTCCAAGGGAGACATAACTTCGCAAAGATGACATCCAATGAAGTCATGCAAGAGATGACCGCTTACAAGGTGGCCTCCAAGATTGCACAAGATGCAAGAGCAAGAGCCATAGGGATGCATAAGCATGCCTCAATTGACCTGAAGGCCACCGTTGAAGAAGAGGATGAAGATGAGTATGATGATCAAGTCGAGTTATCTAGTGAGACTCTCTCAAGTACTCTCACCCAACACAATGGGTCTTGCGGCAAGAACTTTTTGGAAGAACCCCGGAAGGGCCAAAGCTAGGATTGACAAGAAGTTCCCCTCCAATGGAGGAAAGCCAAGCAACAAGGTGAGGCTTTGCTATAATTGTGATGACAAAAGCCACTTTGTTGTAGATTGACCATGGGAAAGAAGAGAGGACCATGGTGGGAGGCTCATGGCCAAGACGAAGGGCAAGGGGCCTATGCCCATGAAGAAGCCCTACTTCAAGAAGAACCAAAAGATTGTCTTGGTAACTCAAGAGCAGTATCCCACCGATGATGAAGATAGTGACAAGGAGGATACTCCAACACAAGTGGCCGCTCTAGCCATTTCCTCTACACCTCCGTCACTCTTCTCCTCACCAAATGAGAGCCCCGTCATCAAGAATGCAAGATGTCTTATGGCAAAGACATCCGAGGTAAAATTGTCCCCTACCTTCATATCCCATGAAATTGATGATGGTATGAGTCTTGAAGTCAAGAAAGAAATTATTGCTTTTGATATATTCATGACTAACTTGCAAAGAGAAGGAAAGAAACACTTTGGCTCAATTATGAGTCGTATAGGTGAGCTTGAGGATGAGCTTGAGTTAAAAGGTGAGATTGAGAGAGAGGATGCTCACACTAAGGTGTCTCTCCAATCCTCCCTTGAAGATGAACAAGAAGCTCATGCTCTCCTCAAGGAGCAACTTGCAAAGATCACAAAGGATCATGATCTTTACTTTGCTAAATGTAAAATTGTGCAAAATGAAAAGTCCGAGCTTGTAGTTGCTCATGCTAGACTTTGGGAAGACTTCGAGTCACTTGAAAATACTCACAAGGTATTAACAAGTGATCATGAACGTCTCCTCAAGTCTCCTGATCAACTCCAAACTCGAATATCTACTCTTGAGAAACCTAGCACTTCTACTCCTTTGAAAACTAATGCAAATGTTGTCAAGGACAAAGCTAGGGTGTTGTTTGTTCCCTCCATGGCAACCGAGCCCAAGACCTCTCTTGATAAAGGTAAGGGGACACTCACTACTCCTCTCCATGAGCGAGTGCCCCACAAGGGTAAGGTCTAGGCTATGTTGCTAAGGATAAGAAGAAGATCAGGAAGAAGGCCAAGCCCGCACAAGCCAAGAAAGATGACAGTGCGAGTGGAAATGCCACAAGGGGCACTCACACTCGTGATGACTTTGCGGGCATATCTAACCCCAATTATGCTTTATATGTTTATTATTATGGGGATGTCTATGCTAGACTTGGTTCTTTTGATGGCTATATTGAATATGCTATTTGGGTCCCAAAGACCCTTGTCGCTAACCAAAAGGCACCCATTGCAAAATGGGTACCTAAATCAAAGAATTGATTGTGTGTAGGGCCTTGCTTCCGGAGGATCGAAATGGATAATTGATAGTGGGTGCAGTAGTCCTATGACCAGAAGCAAGGAGATTGTAACGGAGTTGCAGCCTAATGATGATCAAATGACCGTTACATATGGTAACAATTCAAAGTCCAAGGTAATAGGGCTCGGCAAGGTGGTAGTGGCACCGGACATCACACTTGTTAATGTCTTGCTTTTCGAGTCCCTAGGTTTCAACTTAATCTCGGTGCATTCTTCAACTTGTTTGGGTTATACCGTTATCTTTGAAAAGGAAATGGTTATACTTATGCGGAGCAAGTCTCTCAAAGTGTCTTTCGTTGGGTACATTGAGAATGGGCTGTATGTGGTTGACTTCTCCGGAGTCACCACTTCCCATGCAATGTGCTTATTCGCTAAGGCGGACTTGGGTTGGTTATGACATCGCCGACTAGCCCATGTCAATATGAGGACTTTGCAAAGTCTCCAAAAGGGTGGCCATATCCTAGGACTAAAAGACCATGTTTCTTTTTCGAAGGATCGAATGTGTAGGGCTTGTGTTGAAGGAAAAATGCATGACATCCACCACCCAAGCAAGACCATAATTTCTTCAACAAGAGTTTTGGAACTTCTCCATGTTGACCTCTTTGGTCCCATTCCGGAAGCTAGTCTAGGTGGCAAGAAATATTGCTTGGTGATTGTTGATGACTATTCAAGATACACATGGGTTTTCTTCTTCAAGTCGAAGGTGGAGACTCAACAAACTATCATCGACTTCTCCAATGAAGCTCAACGTCAACACAATGTCCCAATCTTGGTGATAAGAAGTGACAATGGTTCTGAGTTCAAGAACTACACCTTGAACGAGTTCTTTAGTGAAGAAGGGATTCGTCATCAATATTCCGCTGCTTATACTCCCCAACAAAATGGTGTAGCCGAAAGGAAGAACCGCACTCTTATTGAGATGGCAAGATCGATGATGGCCGAGTTCAAGTCCCCAAACAACTTTTGGGCCGAAGCCGTCAACACCGCTTGCCATTCATCCAACCGGCTCTTCTTTCGCAAAGGACTCATGAAGACACCTATGAAGTGCTTACCGGGAACAAGCCCAACATTTCTTACTTCCGAGTTTTTGGTTGTAAGTGTTTCTATCTCATCAAAGGTGTTCGTTTGGGCAAGTTTGATTCTTAGTCTCTTGAAGAGACGTTTGTGGGCTACGGTTCCGAATCCCACACTTATAGAGTCTATGACAAGGCCTCGCGCATTATCATAGAAACTTGTAGTGTGGTGTTCGATGAGAATGACGGCTCCCTTGTGGAGCAAAGTGGTGTTTCCGATGTAGGTGATGATCAACCCCAAGAGGCTATCCGAAGGATGGGGTTAGGCGTTCACCGCCCCGTCGAACTCTACTATGAGGTTGCACAACAAGGTTCAAGCTCTACGCAAGCAGTGACTACTACCTCACAAGAAACCCCCGACAACAACGTCGTGCCCAACACGCCTCAATGAGAAGAAGTTCAGGAACCTCCAACTGCCCCTGAAGTTTCCGGTGTACCGGAACTTCCGGCGCCACGGATATTCCGGGGGGCAGTCCTCCCCAAGGCCAAGATCAACCTCATCCTTCATCGTTCACACCTTTCGTTGATCAAGGCAATCAAATCAGTCAAGACGGAGACATGAATGATCAAGATGATCAAGAGATCCCTCCCACCACAAGGAGGGAAATCGAGATTCGCCGCTTGAATAGGGTCAGCACCTCACAAGAATTGAGAGCTCTATCTCTCGACATGGTTCTTGGTGATCTGAGAAGCAAGGTCTCTACCCAAAGACAACTTGCAAGCTTTAGTGAACATCAAGCTCACATCTCCATGGTGGAACCCAAGAAAGTCTTTGAAGCTCTTGAATATAAATATTGTCTTGATGCTATGCATGAAGAACTCAACAACTTCGAGCGCAACAAGGTGTGGAAGTTGGTGGAAAGACCCAAAGATTGCTGCAATGTTATCGGCACCAAGTGGATATTCAATAACAAGCAAGATGAACATGGCATGGTGGTGAGGAACAAGGCAAGATTGGTGGCTCAAGGTTACTCCCAAATTGAAGGCATTGACTTTGGAGAAACCTACGCGCCCGTGGCTCGACTTGAGTGAATTCGTATTCTTCTTGCATATGAGTCTCATCATAACTTTAATTTGCAACAAATGGATGTTAAATCCGCTTTTCTTAATGGTCCACTAAATGAACTTATTTATGTTAAGCAACCACCGGAGTTTGAGGACCTCAAGTATCCGAACCATGTCTACAAGTTGGATAAGGCACTCTATGGCCTTAAACAAGCCCCACGTGCGTGGTATGAGCACCTTACAGAACTTCTTGTAGACCGTGGGTTCCAAGTTGGGGAAATCGACCCCACCCTTTTTACTAAGAAAGTAAATGGAGAGCTTTTCATTTGTCAATTATATGTGGATGACATTATATTTGGGTCTACTAACAAAGCAATTAACAAAGAATTCTCCAAGCTTATGACTGACAGGTTTGAGATGTCTATGATGGGTGAGATGAAGTTCTTCCTCGGATTCGAGATCAAGCAATTGAAGGATGGAACGTTCATCAACCAAGCAAAGTACATTCAAGACATGCTCAAGAAGTATGGGTTGCTTGAGCTCAACGGTGCCTCTACCTATAACATCCCAAAATTTGCAAAAATTTAAAACTTTGGATTCATACATCATTCATAATGTAGGCATAACATTACTTCACATAAGTACCAAATAAAAATTCAATTATAAGATTAAATTTTTTATAATTCCATAATGTTGTTTATTTAAACTTCTTTAATAAATATATTTTTCCAAATTATTTAATGGGCAAGTATAATGCTAAAAAGTTCTAATTTTAATAACCTTTCCAAAATATATTTTTATGAATTTTTCTGAAATGTTTTGTTTAAGTTTAAAAATCATTTTTGAAATCAGTTTTGAAAACATAAATTAATTTAATAAAAAGAAAATAGGAAAAAGAAAAATCGGGCCGGCCAACCCCCTATCTACCGTGCGCGCTAGGAAACGGCCCAGCAACAGCCCAGTAGCCCGCTCCCCCTCTCCTCTCACGCTGACAGGTGGGACCCACCTGTCAGCTGGATCTTCAACCTTGGGCGAGAAATCCGCGCGGGATGATCTCCGATCCGGAGACGAAATTAGCTCCGTTCTTCGGGGGATTTGCTCCCTAGGCACCCCCATTTAAACCTCCATCCCCGCCGCCACTCCCCGCGCCAAAACCCTAACCTATTCGCCCCCAGGCCGCTCGGAAGCGGAGTTTTCGCCGCCGCCATTTCCGCCGGTGAGAAGCGCCGCCACGACCATGTTCGACCTCCCCAAGCCTCCTTATCCCTCTAGTCCTTCTTCCTAACATCGTGCGCTACCCCTTGACGTCGATACCCATCTTTTCATGCATCCAAACGACGCCCCTGTCCTCGACCGACGCCGCCGTCCGCTTCTTCATCTCCGGCGAGAAACCGAGAAGAGGAGGAGGAGCCTGCGTAGTCCCCCACCGCTCCATCATCGTCAGCCCGCCCCCCTGCACCGAACGGTAACGCCTTACCCCTCCCGCTCCCCTTCTTGCGCTAGTCCGGCAATGGCTCCGCCGCGGTCGGTGTTTTTCCGGCGACGGCGCCGCCGGTGTTTGGTCTTCGTTTTCAAATCGTTGGATCTAGATCAAATCCATCTGAGGCGTTCGCTGTTAGTTAGATCGGACGGCCACGGTGCCGATCCGCGTCGAAACGGTACCATCCAATAAGATCGCGCCACGTAGACCTCCCTTTATTTATTTTCGCAGGAGTTTAATAAATAAAACAGAAAATATGCAAAACTAAAAAAATTCATAACTTGTGATATGTAAGTCCAAATTTGATAAATTTTATATCCACGGATAGCCCTGCTAGTGTAGTTTATTTCTACATCATTTGTTTTTCCTTTTGAAATATTATAATTCATGTAATTATCCGAGGAGTATTTTGGCTATTAAATTCATAACTTAAATAATAAAAATGCTTATCTAATAAATTTAATTGTTTTTAAATTTTATTACTGTCCTCTATCCAGAAATATTAACATGTGTTTTATTTGAAAACTTTCATAAAACAATAAAAGTTGTAGTTTTAGAATTTTAATTTTTCTATATTGTTTCGAATTATTAAATTGATAAGTAAAATAGGAAATTGCAAGAAATTGCATTTCATGCATTCAATAACAGAAATTATAAAATGTTAATAAGTGTGACTTGTTATACTCATAGCACATCATGCATGCATACATGTTTATGTTTTTGTGTTTAAGTGTTGTAATGTGTGTGTATTTATTTATTTTATTTTTGTATTGCTTGTGCTAGATTGTGAAGAAGAGGAAGGACTTGCTTGTGATTGTTATTCTTGGTGAGCTTGAGGATGAGCTTGAGTTAAAAGGTGAGATTGAGAGAGAGGATGCTCAAACTAAGGTGTCTCTCCAATCCTCCCTTCAAGATGAACAAGAAGCTCATGCTCTCCTCAAGGAGCAACTTGCTAAGATCACTAAGGATTGTGATCTTTACTTTGCTAAATGTAAAATTGTGCAAAATGAAAAGTCTGAGCTTGTAGTTGCTCATGCTAGACTTTGGGAAGACTTCGAGTCACTTGAAAATACTCACAAGGTATTGACAAGTGATCACGAACGTCTTCTCAAGTCTCGTGATCAACTCCAAACTCGAATATCTACTCTTGAGAAACCTAGCACTTCTACTCCTTTGAATACTAATGCAAATGTTGTCAAGGACAAAGCTAGGGTGTTGTTTGTTCCCTCCATGGCAACCGAGCCCAAGACCTCTCTTGATAAAGGTAAGGGGACACTCACTACTCCTCTCCATGAACGAGTGCCCCACAAGGGTAAGGAAGGTCTAGGCTATGTTGCTAAGGATAAGAAGAAGATCAGGAAGAAGGCCAAGCCCGCACAAGCCAAGAAAGATGACAGTGCGAGTGGAAATGCCACAAGGGGCACTCTCACTCGTGATGACTTTGCGGGCATTCTAACCCCAATTATGCTTTATATGTTTATTATTATGGGGATGTCTATGCTAGACTTGGTCCTTTTGATGGCTATATTGAATATGCTATTTGGGTCCCAAAGACCCTTGGCGCTAACCAAAAGGCACCCATTGCAAAATGGGTACCTAAATCAAAGAATTGATTGTGTGTAGGGCCTTGCTTCCGGAGGATCGAAATGGATAATTGATAGTGGGTGCACTAGTCCTATGACCAGAAGCAAGGAGATTGTAACGGAGTTGAAGCCTAATGAAGATCAAATGACCGTTACATATGGTAACAATTCAAAGTCCAAGGTAATAGGGCTCGGCAAGGTGGTAGTGGCACCGGACATCACACTTGTTAATGTCTTGCTTGTCGAGTCCCTAGGTTTCATCTTAATCTCGGTGCATTCTTTAACTTGTTTGGGTTATACCGTTATCTTTGAAAAGGAAATGGTTATACTTATGCGGAGCAAGTCTCTCAAAGTGTCTTTCGTTGGGTACATTGAGAATGGGCTGTATGTGGTTGACTTCTCCGGAGTCACCACTTCCCATGCAATGTGCTTATTCGCTAAGGCGGACTTGGGTTGGTTATGACATCGCCGACTAGCCCATGTCAATATGAGGACTTTGCAAAGTCTCCAAAAGGGTGGCCATATCCTAGGACTAAAAGACCATGTTTCTTTTTCGAAGTATCGAATGTGTAGGGCTTGTGTTGAAGGAAAAATGCATGACATCCACCACCCAAGCAAGACCATAATTTCTTCAACAAGAGTTTTGAAGCTTCTCCATGTTGACCTCTTTGGTCCCATTCCGGAAGCTAGTCTAGGTGGCAAGAAATATTGCTTGGTGATTGTTGATGACTATTCAAGATACACATGGGTTTTCTTCTTCAAGTCGAAGGTGGAGACTCAACAAACTATCATCGACTTCTCCAATGAAGCTCAACGTCAACACAATGTCCCAATCTTGGTGATAAGAAGTGACAATGGTTCTGAGTTCAAGAACTACACCTTGAACGAGTTCTTTGGTGAAGAAGGGATTCGTCATCAATATTCCGCTGCTTATACTCCCCAACAAAATGGTGTAGCCGAAAGGAAGAACCGCACTCTTATTGAGATGGCAATATCGATGATGCCCGAGTTCAAGTCCCCAAACAACTTTTGGGCCGAAGCCGTCAACACCGCTTGCCATTCATCCAACCGGCTCTTCTTTCGCAAAGGACTCATGAAGACACCTATGAAGTGCTTACCGGGAACAAGCACAACATTTCTTACTTCCGAGTTTTTGGTTATAAGTGTTTCTATCTCATCAAAGGTGTTCGTTCGGGCAAGTTTGATTCTAAGTCTCTTGAAGGGACGTTTGTGGGCTACGGTTCCGAATCCCACAATTATAGAGTCTATGACAAGGCCTCGCGCATTATCATAGAAACTTGTAGGGTGGTGTTCGATGAGAATGACGGCTCCCTTGTGGAGCAAAGTGGTGTTTCCGATGTAGGTGATGATCAACCTCAAGAGGCTATCCGAAGGATGGGGTTAGGCGTTCACCGCCCCGTCGAACTCTACTATGAGGTTGCACAACAAGGTTCAAGCTCTGCGCAAGCAGTGACTACTACCTCACAAGAAACCCCCGACAACAACGTCGTGCCCAACACGCCTCAACGAGAAGAAGTTCAGGAACCTCCAACTGCCCCTGAAGTTTCCGGTGTACCGGAACTTCCGGGGCCACGGATATTCCGGGGGGGCAGTCCTCCCCAAGGCCAAGATCAACCTCATCCTTCATCGTTCACACCTTTCGTTGATCAAGGCAATCAAATCAGTCAAGACGGAGACATGAATGATCAAGATGATCAAGAGATCCCTCCCACCACAAGGAGGGAAATCGAGATTCGCCGCTTGAATAGGGTCAGCACCTCACAAGAATTGAGAGCTCTATCTCTCGACATGGTTCTTGGTGATCTGAGAAGAAAGGTCTCTACCCAAAGACAACTTGCAAGCTTTAGTGAACATCAAGCTCACATCTCCATGGTGGAACCCAAGAAAGTCTTTGAAGCTCTTGAATATAAAGATTGTCTTGATGCTATGCATGAAGAACTCAACAACTTCGAGCGCAACAAGGTGTGGAAGTTGGTGGAAAGACCCAAAGATTGCTGCAATGTTATCGGCACCAAGTGGATATTCAATAACAAGCAAGATGAACATGGCATGGTGGTGAGGAACAAGGCAAGATTGGTGGCTCAAGGTTACTCCCAAATTGAAGGCATTGACTTTGGAGAAACCTACGCGCCCGTGGCTCGACTTGAGTCAATTCGTATTCTTCTTGCATATGAGTCTCATCATAACTTTAATTTGCACCAAATGGATGTTAAATCCGCTTTTCTTAATGGTCCACTAAATGAACTTATTTATGTTAAGCAACCACCGGAGTTTGAGGACCTCAAGTATCCGAACCATGTCTACAAGTTGGATAAGGCACTCTATGGCCTTAAACAAGCCCCACGTGCGTGGTATGAGCACCTTACAGAACTTCTTGTAGACCGTGGGTTCCAAGTTGGGGAAATCGACCCCACCCTTTTTACTAAGAAAGTAAATCGAGAGCTTTTCATTTGTCAATTATATGTGGATGACATTATATTTGGGTCTACTAACAAAGCAATTAACAAAGAATTCTCCAAGCTTATGACTGACAGGTTTGAGATGTCTATGATGGGTGAGATGAAGTTCTTCCTCGGATTCGAGATCAAGCAATTGAAGGATGGAACGTTCATCAACCAAGCAAAGTACATTCAAGACATGCTCAAGAAGTATGGGTTGCTTGAGCTCAACGGTGCCTCTACCTATAACATCCCAAAATTTGCAAAAATTTAAAACTTTGCATTCATACATCATTCATAATGTAGGCAGAACATTACTTCACATAAGTACCAAATAAAAATTCAATTATAAGATTTTTTTTTTATAATTCCATAATGTTGTTTATTTAAACTTCTTTAATAAATATATTTTTCCAAATTATTAAATGGGCAAGTATAATGCTAAAAAGTTCTAATTTTAATAACCTTTCCAAAATATATTTTTATGAATTTTTCTGAAATGTTTTGTTTAAGTTTAAAAATCATTTTTGAAATCAGTTTTGAAAACATAAATTAATTTAATAAAAAGAAAATAGGAAAAAGAAAAATCGGGCCGGCCAACCCCCTATCTACCGTGCGCGCTAGGAAACGGCCCAGCAACAGCCCAGTAGCCCGCTCCCCCTCTCCTCTCACGCTGACAGGTGGGACCCACCTGTCAGGTGGATCTTCAACCTTGGGCGAGAAATCCGCGCGGGATGATCTCCGATCCGGAGACGAAATTAGCTTCGTTCTTCGGGGGATTTGCTCCCTAGGCGCCCCCATTTAAACCTCCATCCACGCCAAAACCCTAATCTATTCGCCCCCATGCCGCTCGGAAGCGGAGTTTTCGCCGCCGCCATTTCCGCCGGTGAGAACCGCCGCCACGACCATGTTCGAGCTCCCCGAGCCTCCTTCTCCCTCTTGTCCTTCTTCCTAACATCATGCGCTACCCCTTGACGTCAAGACCCATATATTTATGCAGCCAAATGACGCCCCCGTCCTCGACCGACGCCGCCGTCCGCTTCTTCATCTCCGGCGAGAAACCGAGAAGACGAGGAGGAGCCTGCGTAGTCACCCACCGTGCCATCGTCGTCAGCCCGCCTCCCTGCACCGAACGGTAACGCCTTACCCCTCCCGCTCCCCTTCTTGCGCTAGTCCGTCAATGGCTCCGCCGCGGTCGGTGTTTTTCCGGCGACGGCGCCGCCGGTGTTTGGTCTTCGTTTTCGGATCGTTGGATCTAGATCAAATCCATCTGAGGCGTTCGCTGTTAGTTAGATCGGACGGCCACGGTGCCGATCCGCGTCGAAACGGTACCATCAAATAAGATCACGCCACGTAGCCCTCCCTTTATTTATTTTCGCAGGAGTTTAATAAATAAAACAGAAAATATGCAAAACTTAAAAAATTCATAACTTGTGATATGTAAGTCCAAATTTGATAAATTTTATATCCACGGATAGCCCTGCTAGTGTAGTTTATTTCTACATCATTTGTTTTTCCTTTTAAAATATTATAATTCGTGTAATTATCTGAGGAATATTTCGGCTATTAAATTCATAACTTAAATAATAAAAATGCTTATCTAATAAATTTAATTGTTTTTAAATTTTATTACTGTCCTCTATCCAGAAATATTAACATGTGTTTTATTTGAAAACTTTCATAAAACAATAAAAGTTGTAGTTTTAGAATTTTAATTTTTCTATATTGTTTCGAATTATTAAATTGATAAGTAAAATAGGAAATTGCTAGAAATTGCATTTCATGCATTCAATAACAGAAATTATAAAATGTTAATAAGTGTGACTTGTTATACTCATAGCACATCATGCATGCATACATGTTTATGTTTTTGTGTTTAAGTGTTGTAATGTGTGTGTATTTATTTATTTTATTTTTGTATTGTTTGTGCTAGATTGTGAAGAAGAGGAAGGACTTGCTTGTGATTGTTGTTCTTGTCGTGCTTGCTCCTCCTGTTACCAAGGCAAGTGACATTCATAATCTACCCAATATTTTCTATATGCATTAGTAGAATATTTTGAGTAGTATGCATGGTTGGAACTTTTTGGAGTATTTCATTATTGTTAAGTTAGTTTTCCACTTTGCAAAACTTCCTAGTAGTTTGTAGCCACCCTTTCCATGCAGCCATAAAAAGTTTTATTAGATGCTCAACAATGCTATAAAATTGTTTACATACTATGCTATGGAAATATTTCTAAGTGTTAAAATTAAAATGCACACCTGGGTGGATTTCGTTGGAATGGTTTATGTTGAGTGGCTATTTGGGACTATGCTTGTGGTTGTCGTCGCCTAGGATGAATGTCTATTCTACTTAGGGCCATGAGCATGGTGGTTGTCACCCAAAAGGGCACTTGTGGACGGCCACCCAGGAACAAAGAGATTTCTAAGTCCCTCCAAGTTTAGATGCTTCCCGTGCAGCCTTTTGACAATGGGCTCTGTCTAGAACAAGTAAGTTGTGAGAGTTCAACTGTCAGCTTGACAAGCAGATGTAGAGTTGGTAGGTGGAACGGGTCTTGCTAGTATGGTTGAATCCTTCTTCTGAAAGTTCTTGTCTCAATTCTCGCCTTTCCTTAATGCACTCCGCGTGTATAGGATTTTTGGGTTAACTGAGTCTAAAGGTGAAAGTGCACAACCTCTGCAGAGTCGACAATCTGAGTACTTAGCCGTGTCTCGGGTGATGGACTACTTCGAGCAGCTGGACAAGGATGGACGGAAGAATCTCAACATCGTTTTCATGAAGTAAAATTTGACTAAGGAAAGAATTGTTGGTGCACTTGGGCTTCATCCCTTGGTGCCAAGTCTTTGAGAAACAAAAGTGTTTTACAAAAGATAGGAGAAAACTTGCTTTCTGCAAAATAGCCTACAACTCCACCTAGCCAAGTATGCATATAGAATTAGACTTGTCGTAAATTATCCACCATAGTCACTTGCCAAAACTTCATTGTATTGACCTCCTTCGGGGGCTGCATATTCAAATGTGCAGGTACTTCAGATGAGGAATAAGTTTGGACTCGAGTCTACACCCAACATGTCTGCCTGTGGCGCATGCCTGAAGATGAGGCTCATTGCTATTTGCTTTTGTTGTGAACTCTGAATATTTTAGCTAGTCTTCATGACTATGCACTTTGTAATAAAGCAATACTTAGTTATTTTTGGATCTCGTTGTAGTATTATGATACTTCTGCAATGATACTTTATATTTTGTACTGTGGTGCTGGCAGTGATCCAGGGACTAGCACTTAACACAGGTGTTCCATCTTTATATAAAAGATGGGGCGCTACAAAAGGGTATCAGAGCAAAGTGTTGCCTGTAGGTTCGAGCCCTTAGGATTGGTTAAGCCCCTTTTAATCATAATATTACCATCTTTGAAGTACGTTGGATCCTAGCGGCATAGTGGGATGAAGAGGCCCGGGACTAACCTTACATGTCCGCGTACATGAGACCTGTTCCACAATTATAAGTGGCTGGCCGGGTGTCTGTCTCTCTCAGTATAGTGAATATCCAATTTACAAAGAGTTGATAATAGTGTTGATCACCTTGTAGAATAGAACCCTTATTTTCTCTAAGTATTTAATTACACCATGACTAGTACTTCTTACCTTATGTATTATGTTTTAACAATTTTTACTCTTATAACTTAAGGATGTCGTTCTTCATGTATCAAACCGCAGAGGACTTCAAGAACATGTGTTTTGGAAGATATCTTCTGGAGTTGGTAGAATTACTGGCGCTACCAACACCCATCATCAAGGCAAGTCAGCTGAAGCACTTCAACAAAGAAGACTTATGGGGAGTTCGCTTTTCCAACAAGGGCGCCAGACTGAACCCAAGAAGACATCCAGTACAAGTCGATTAGTGACTCTTTAGAGAAAGGACTGAATCTCGTCACGCAGGAGCTAATAGGTCGTGTTTGCTGGCAATTCCAGGAGGAGTTAAAAGACCACTACTTTTCTAACCTAGGCCAACGTGACGAAGAAGGGATACCCTACCTTGTTAACGAGGAAGACAAAAACAAACCAGAACCTTTGCATCCTTATCTCCAAGACTTCGAAATTCACCTCTGGCAACTAGAAGAGGATAGACGTGATGAGCTGCTGAAGAATGATGAAATATTGGCTCAAGTCAAGGAGACTCATAAGAAGATTGACGCCCAAGAAGAAGTGGCCAACGCTCAAGAGGAGAAATTCCGAGCACAAGAGAAGAAATTCCAAAATCAAGAAAAGAGAATTAGAGATAAGAACAAAGAGATCAAGACCTTGAAGGATGAAATTCTGAGCAACGACGTCGAGTTCGAAGCTGATCGAGATTTGATCGAGACTCTACGCCGTGAGAAGAGAATGCTACAAGAGAAGATTTAAGCCCTGGAGAAGGAAGCGATCGAGACTCTGCACTGTGAGAAGACAATGCTACAGGAAAAGAATGAAGCCTTAGAGAAGGAGGTGAACGACTACAAGGAGATCCTCATGAAGGAAGGCATCACCATCGAGGAGATCGAACAAGATGAAGGAGACGTCATGGACAAAGTTTAGACTTAGTAGTTGGACCACCATGTTATTTCTCGTTTTGCTCGTCGTTTTTGAAACATTGATCTCCAACTTGTGGTGTGACAATGTTAGAATGTTTGGTTTGCAGACTCTATCGTTTTATTTAATCAATCTAGAATGTCTTCTATCGAATCACTAAGGGAGAAAAGCTTTTAAGTTGTTTAGGGTTTGTTGTTTGCTTGACTTGGTTGTTTTGTGCATGGGTAGGATTTCCTTCTCTTAGATCTATCTATCTTTACTCATCCATGCTGAAAAATCCCACAGATGCCTCCTCGTCGTGATTCCGACAACAATGATGCCATGCAACAACTGATGGCCGCTCAGGCTCAGCTGATGACTATGATGACTCAGTTCATTGCAGCACCACAACAACAACAACAACAACAACAACAACAACAACAACAACAACAACAACAACAACAACAACAACAACAACAACAACAACAACAACAACAACAACAACAACAACAACAACAACAACAACAACAACAACAACAACAACAACAACAACAACAACAACAACAACAACAACAACAACAACAACAACCCGCCACCTCCACCACCACCTCCAGTGGACAGACTTGCTAGATTCCTAAGGCTTAGGCCTAATAAGTTTTCCTCTGCTACTGAACCAATAGTGGCCGATGACTGGCTTTGCTCTGTCAACAAGGACTTAGTAACTTGTGAGTGTTCTGAGGCAGAAAAAGTGAGGTTCACTGCCCACCTGTTGGAAGGACCTGCTGCTTTGTGGTGGGAGACATATCAAGTGAATCATCCTCTAGATGGCATGACTTGGGATGCTTTCAAGGAGGGTTTTCGCAATGCTCACATTTCCTCTGGCATAATGAATCTGAAGAAAGAGTAATTTCACTGCTTGAGGCAGGGAGGTAGAACTCTGAAGGAGTATATGGATTACTTCTGTATGCTATCAAGGTATGCACCAGAAGACATTGACACTGATGCTAACAGGAAGGAAAAATTCCTCAATGGACTTAAAGGGGAACTGAACATACCCTTGTCTGTGGCCTATGCTCCTAACTACCAAGCTCTGCTGGATCAAGCAATCACTTTGGACAATAACCTAAGAAATGAAGAGAACAGGAAGAGACCTTACTCAGTGCAAGTAAGGTACATTCTGAAGGGACACACAAGAGACAACACACCTCTGAAGTCAGTGGCCATAAACCCTGGAATCACTCCAACAATGGTAGTGGCCAAAAACATCATGGTCATAACCACAATGGAGGATACATAGGAAGCAATGGAGGATACAAAGGAAGTAATGGAGGATACAAAGGAAATAATGGTGGATTCAGGGGAAACCATCACCATGGCCATAATCATGGAAATGGTCATCACTGTCCTAACTATGAAGGGAAGAAAGACTTATCTGATGTGACTTGCTTCAAGTGCAAGAAGACAGGGCATTATGCAACTGACTGCCCAGAGAGAAAGAAGGACGAAAATTCTAAGCCCAATCATTTCCAGAAGGGACAAGTAAACCACATCAATGTGGAAGAAGTTCATGATGAACCTGATGCTGTGATTGGTACGTTTTTGCTCAATTCTTTTCCAGCATTAGTCTTATTCGATACTGGAGCATCGCATTCATTCATATCGAGAGCTTTTGTAAACAAACATGGGCTAGCTGAGGAAAGTCTAGGAAAACCTATTAGGGTAAGTTCACCTGGAGGGTAGATGATAGTAAATTCCGGGTGTAGACAGTTAGACTTGAAGATTGGTAAGCACACCTTTCCAACAGACTTAGTCATCCTAGAAACCCAAGGTTTGGATGTTATTATCGGAATGGATTGGATGACTCGTTTTGAAGGAATCATAGACTGTGCAAATAGAGCAATCACCCTCACCACCCAGAGAAGAGGAAGATTAAGTTCAGATCAACTTTAGAACTTAAGAAGGTTAGACTATATTCTCTTAAGGGGGTTAGCCTTGGTGATGTGCTTATTATCAAGGAATACCCAGATGTTTTTCCGGAGGAATTACCGGGAATGCCACCCGATAGAGATGTAGAGTTTCTCATCGAACTGAAACCGGGTACTGGACCAATAGCTAAAAGACCATATCCTATGGCCGTTGATGAACTGAAGGAGCTCAAGAAGCAACTGGAGGAACACCTCCAGAAAGGATTTATTTGTCCAAGTTCATCGCCTTGGGGAGCACCAGTCTTATTTGTTAAAAAGAAGGATCAAACCCAGAGACTAGTCACGGACTACAGGGATATAAATGAGCAAACTATCAAAAACAAGTACCCATTACCCAAGATAAATGAACTATTTGACCAACTGGAAGGTGCTTGTGTTTTCTCAAAGATCGATATTCGGTCAGGGTACCTCCAAATGAAAGTTAGAGAAATGGATATACCCAAGACTGCGTTTGTTACAAGATATGGCTCTTACGAGTACATCGTAATGCCTTTTGGATTAACCAATGCTCCAGCCTATTTCATGAATATGATGAATAAAGTGTTCATGGATTTTTTGAATAAATTTGTGGTAGTGTTCATAGATGACATTTTAATCTACTCCAAGAGTCATAAAGAACATGAAGAGCATTTGCGTCTAGTATTGCAGAGACTACGTGAACATAAGTTGTATGCCAAATACAGTAAGTGTGAGGTTTGGTTAGAACAAGTCGGATTTCTAGGCCATGTGGTGTCCAAGGAAGGTATAGCGGTGGATCCTGAAAAGGTTTCAGCCGTAACTAATTGGGAGTCGTCGAAGAATGTTGGAGAATTACGGAGTTTTCTTGGTCTAGCAGGATACTACCGAAGATTCATTGAAAACATTTCCAAGATCGCCAAGGCTTTGACGTAATTATTAAAGAAGGAAAAGAAGTTTGAGTGGACTGAGGCATGTGAAGCCAGTTTTCAAGAATTGAAGAAACGTCTAGTTTTAGCCCCAGTTCTGTGTTTACCTAATTTAGAGAAGGAATTCCAAGTGTATTGTGATGCTTCACGCCAAGGCCTGGGAAGTGTATTGATGCAGGAAGGCCGAGTGGCATCTTATGCCTCTACACAGCTCAAGAAACATGAAGCAAACTATCCTACTCATGATCTCGAGTTAGCCTCAGTGGTACATGCCATGAAGACTTGGAGACCCTATCTGATGGGGAAAAGATGTGAAGTATTCACGGACCACAAAAGTTTGAAGTATATTTTTACACAGAAGGAATTGAACATGAGACAGAGAAGATGGTTGGAACTTATCAAAGATTATGATCTAAGTCTAGAAAATGTGAACATGTGAGGTAGTGTCACCTAGAGTTGATATTGTTGATTATATTGTTCCTAGGTGGCATGGTACTCAAACAAGTTCCATATTTGCTTAAAATTCTTCTTGTTCACCCATATTTTGGTATCTTGTTTTTGAGAGAGTTTCTTGATGCTTAGTATGATCATCGATCATTTGAAGCCATCAAGAATCTCTAGATAAGCATGGTTTTCAATTCTTTTATTTTGCCACATGCTTATGTTTTGTGAATATGATCTTGAATACATATATGTCATGTACCACCGAGAAATGTCTCCATACAATCATTGTCTTTGACAAGTGATAATTATATTTGTGGTAAATTTATTGATCATATTCACATTGGCTATTGTTCTTAAGTTGTATCTTTCTTTCGCCAAGTGTGTCTTGGTTTAACCATCCTTTTGTCTTCTTTGCTTCATTTGGATCCTTTTGTTGCCCTACTCATTATTTGTGTTGAACTTTCTTGAGTTAGGAAAAGCAAGGATCCCATTGTTGTGCTTTACATTCGAAGACTTAATTCTAAGTAACGCACTATTCCTAGGGGAGCTATCCTACATTGAGTAGAACATCATCCTTTTTAATTGTTATTGGGTCTTATTGACTTTCTTGAACTTTGTGTTCAAAAAGATATATGGAGGGTAATGATCCCACTTGTGTGCATTTTGTATTTACATACAAGATCTCAAATAATGCACTAATCATGGGGAAGCTACTCTATACTCTTTAGAACACTTCTTTAAATTGGTTTGGTATCGTATTGCTCTTCTTGAACATGATTAATGCTTTAACAATAAATATGGAGAGTGATGATCTCATTTGTGTGCATTTTGTATTCAAATACAAGATCATAAGTAATGCACTAATCTTGGGGGAGCAATCCTATACGTTGTTGAATATTAGTTATCTTCAATTGGTTTTTGGTCCCGATGACTTGTCTCTTTGAAAGACAAACATTTTTCGTCTTGGTAATTTGTGCCATCATGAAAATTGTAGAGGGCTTGGTTTATTTGTTGGAACCTTACTCCTCTTTGTGGAGTTGGCTATCTCATCCCACGCTTCTTAGTGTACCTTCTTGGATGAGATGAAACCCTCGATCATGTTTGCTTGTTTTATTTCTTATGCTCATTGGTTTAGCCTTGACCTTGTTTTCATTTGATATATTTTCTATTGGTTTCTCGAATCGTATGTTGGTTTGAGTCTTTGATACAATGAGGACAAATCCTTCTCTTGCCACACTTTTCTGTAGCTTCTTGATTTAATTGGTGTTTTGTCCAAATTGTATCTCGTTTGGTTCTTGAAAGTTTTGTGCTTGCATATTTACTATATGTATATCTTTGGGCATGCTTACTTTACTTTTTCCAATATATAGTATAAACTCCACCAAATCCTAAATGGCTAAGATGTGCTTGAAATTCAATTTCATATTAATAGGCACATATTTATGTGGAGTTTGTCCTATGTATTGTAGTTGCTCTAACTACTTTGGACCCAATGAGTTTGGGTACCACTTTGTACTTAAATTTGTTTTAGGTACATTGGAGATGCATTGAAAGCTTGTCTCGATTACGAGGAGGAAGCCATCATCATGTGCCGTTTGAGCCAAGCTTGGATGATCATGAGCACCACCTTCTACTTCTTCAATGCTATCTCGGTAACAAGTATCTATCTCATGCATACTCTTCTAGCCCTCAACCTTGTGTAGGTTGTTTCTTGGCATGAGTCTCTCGAGTTGCTTTTGATATGGTTTTTGCAAAGTTCCCTTCAAATCGTCTTTATTACAAATTTGAGCAAGCCGGGATGATTACATAGTAAAGGGAACATACTTGATCGTGTTCATGATTCATCAATTCCAACTATGTTAATCTAGCAATTCTTCTTATTTTGTCTCATATGCAATATGGATGAATTTTCAAAATCATTTGCCGCTTGAGAGAGTGTTTACCATTCTCAGAGCATCTCAACTATAACTTATTATTTTGGGTATTTGAGATACTTTGAAGAGTGTGTGTTGGAAGTCTTCCTAGCTTTGTGCTATGGGTGTAGGCAAAATTCTTATTGGTTTATTTAGACTTCCAAGTGAATATCATGTTCTTTATCTAGTACCTATTTTGTGTGTGCATGTTTCTTTGTGGACTTAGTGCCTACTTAGAAACTTATATACATGAGATTAGGTACATCTTTAATTGATATTTAAAATCTTTTTTGATCACCTTTATTGCTCTCTTGATCCTTTTGTGATCTCTAAAAGGCATAAGCTTTGCATTTGATTTGGTATCCTCTTGCCTCTTAATAAGCTTGTGAATCTATTTGATGTGTTTTCGTTGGTGTGCTTGTATGCGAAATACTGGATATGCACTATGTGCCACTTACCTTGAAAGACTATGGGAATGCCTAGGCTCATCCCTCTTAGTCTCCTAACATGTGTTTCCATATTACATCCATCCTTCTCGTTTGAGCAAGTCTTTATTTGTCTCGTTTCTTTTCGTTTGCTCAACATTTGTTTGTTGCAAAGTGCATTCTTTCTTTTTCCGTCTATGCACTCTTGCACTTATTGTTCAAATTAATCTAGGAAGGAACGAGGATTCCATGTTGCGCAACCTTTATTGAATTTCAAATTATTCATTGCGCATGTTCCTTGGGGAGTTCCATCTTGATTCATTTGAACATTTGATTGCTTTTATCATAATATCTTCTTGTGTCCAAATTGGTTTTTCTGATCCTTTGATTGCATCTTTCGAGTTGCAATTGATTTCTTTCTATATTTTTATTGATATCTTTTCTTTTGCATTTCTTGAATCCTCAATATAATTTGATCCCCTCCATGTATTCGTTATTGGATATATGCTTTTGATTTCACTCATATCATGAGAAATGCATAATTCATGAGGAAGCTCTTATTATATTGTCCTTCTGGATCTTTCTCCCATTCCGGCAATGGATGCCAATGGGGGAGAGATTTAGAGGGTTTTAAGGGATTTAGTTCTTTTCTCTTGCAACCTTGCTTTGCTTAGTGTGTTGCATGGTTGTTTTTAATTCCTTATATAAACCCTCGTAAAAGGGATTGTCATCAATTACCAAAATGGGGGAGATTGAAAGGGCATGTGCCCTCATGTATGGTTTTGGTAATTAATGACAATCCCTAAGGACTAATGTGTGTTTTGAGCATATTGCAAGTATGGCTTGAAGTTGTCAAGCCATCACCTATAAGAAGAAAGATGGTATCTTCCATTGGCTTGCAACAAGAAGATCAATTCATATAGCTCATGGAGGATGATGTCATGCCATGATCGTCATCAAGGTTGACTAGTGCAAGACCAAGGGAAGTTGTCAGAGACATGAAGACGAAGCTAAGCGAGACTCTCCCATGATGGAGTATGGGGGAGTATATGGAGGAGTCGACCAAGGGAAGCTGTCGGAGACATGAAGACGAAGCTAAGCGAGACTCTCCCATGTTGGAGTATGGGGGAGTATATGGAGGAGTCTTCATCAAGCATGTGCTAGCAAGCGCAATCAAGAAAGGTGGTCCACTTGAAGAGATCAATATCGTCATCATCTAGCTCAAGTGGATTGCTCAAGGCAAAGGTATGATCTTGATAGGGCTATAGGATAGATAGGCGTACTATCAAGAGGGGCTCTCGAGTGAGTAACTTGATCGCATCTTTGTGGAGAGCTCAAACCTTTGCATGCTTGGCATATCATCTTTCTTGGTTCTTATTTGGCTTTTCTCCTTGTTGGTTTTTGGTGCTTGTCGTGATCTTCATGACAAGACCAAGTTCGAAAACGGTTTTTGTTTGGAAAACTCGTTACGTTTTCGGTGTGGAAATATTACCGGTTCAACCTTGAGGAAAGTTCCACACCTTCACATGTGTGGAGACTTTGCTCTACTTATGGTTTGCAATATTTCCAATGGAGTTGGTCTCAAATCATTCGGAGTTTATTTGCAAAAGATATTTCAGTTCTGTTGTTTATGCAGTTTTTCTAAGGGTCGGAAATGTCCGGACCTTGCTCGGTGATTTCCGGTGCTCGGAGATTTCCGAGCCCCAGTCCGGAGATTTCCGAGCGACGGAAGATTTTTGCTAAGTCCAGAACTCAATTGCGTACTGACTCAGTTCAGTTTTCCATCGGATTTTCTACCGGAGATTTCCGGGGTCCGGAAATCTCCGGCCCTGGTTCGGATATTTCCGGTCACAAGTTGCAGTTTTTCGCCAAGTCTTATTTGCTTTCAGCACTGATCTTTTCTCAGCTCGGGTCGGAATTCCTACCGGAGATTTCCGGGGTCTGGAAATTTTCGGACCTCAGTTCAGAAATTTCCGGACTGGAGATTCCCAACGGCTAGAAATTTGGGAGGGGCTATAAATACCCCTCCCCTTCTTCTTCCTTGAGCTGACGACTTTCCCCTCTCTCTCTTGCCATTGTTGACCTTGGGAAAGCTTGCCCCCTCTCAAATCCTCCCATGATTCTTGCATATCTTTGAGGGAAAAGTTAGAGGAGATCTAGATCTACAATTCTACCAATTCATCTCCTCTAAGTGAGGGGAACTTAGTGGATCTAGATCTTTGAGTTCCTTTGTGGTTCTCCCCCTTTGTTCTTGCTCTCTTTTATCCCCCCATAAGCATTAGTTGCTTGTGGTGGGATTTGGGAGTGTAGGTTTTGTCTCCTTTGTGGTTTCTTGGTTCTTCCTCTCTTATTCCCCCATAAGCATTTGTTGCTTTGTTGGAATTTGAGAGTGAAGGACTTGAGCACTTTGTGTGTTCTTGTCATTGCATCTTGCATCGGTTTGAGCCCTCCACGAGGATTCGTGGTGGTGAAATTCATGAGCTTGTTTCTCTTGGGTCTTGGACCCTAGACGCCTTAGTGGCCGCCTTTGTGGCATAGGATCTTTTGTGGTCAAGGCCTTTGTGGCTAGTTGGGACCTTTGTGGTCAAGACCTCTTGTGGTCATTTGGGAGCCCCCAATTCGGTTGTGGGTGTGTGCCCCAAGGTTGTTGTACGGGATTGTTCTCCGCCCCAAAGGAGTTCATAGTGGAAGGTGGACTCGGACCTTTGTGGTCGAGTTCATCGGAGAAGAAGGTGAGGCCTTTGTGGCGTTGAGCAAACCTGTTGTGGTTGCTCACACCTCTCCAACGAGACGTACACCTTTTGGGGTGGAACTCGGGAATACATCATCGTCTCCGCGTGCCTCGGTTATCCCTATACCCGAGCTTTTTACTTATGCACTTTACTTTGTGATAGCCATCGTGCTTGAAGTTCTTTACCTTGCTATCCCATTGTTGTTTGTGTTGCATAGCATAAGTTGTTGGTGCACATAGCGAACCTAGTATATTTAGGTTGTGTCATTGATAAGTTAAACACTAAGTTTTATTCCGCATTTATCAAGCCTAAATTATAAAAAGTGTTCCTCGCCTATTCACCCCCCCCCCCCCTCTAGGCGACGTCTTTCCTTTCACAACCTACTGTGATGGACAAGATACGTGAAGCTCAGAAAGGAGACAAGGAAATAGAAGGAATCAAAGTCAATCTGAGAGCAGGAAAAACTAAGGGATTTCATGAAGATGAGCAGGGAATTTTGTGGTTTGAAAAAAGTGTATGTGTGGCCAATGACCCTGATCTTAGGAAGTTAATTCTACAAGAAGCCCATAAGACACCTTATTCCATTCATCCAGGAAATACCAAGATGTATATGGATATGAAGGAGAGATTTTGGTGGAATAATCTGAAGAGAGAAATAGCAGAATATATCGCTAAGTGCGATGTATGCAGTCGAGTAAAGGCAGAACATCAGAAGCCAGCAGGACTTTTACAACCTTTGAAAGTACCGGACTGGAAATGGGATTCTATTGGAATGGATTTCATCACCGGTTTACCAAGGACCAAATCGGGTTATGATTCTATTTGGGTTATTGTTTGCCATCTAACAAAAATAGCTCACTTTATACCCGTGAAGACCACTTATACAAGTGCAAAGTTAGCTGATATTTACATGAAGAGAATTGTGTGCCTTCATGGTGTTCCTAAGAGTAGCGTGTCTGATAGAGGGACCCAGTTCACTTCTCATTTCTGGAAGCAGTTGCATGAATCACTGGGAACCATATTGGAATTCAGTACGGCTTTTCACCCGTAAACAGATGGTCAGACTGAAAGAGTAAATCAGATTTTAGAGGATATGTTAAGAGCTTGTGCGCTCGAATATGGATCTAGCTGGGATGATAATCTACCTTACGCTGAGTTCTCCTACAATAACAGTTACCAAGCCAGCATTGAGATGGCACTGTTTGAAGCCTTATATGGGAAGAAATGCACAACCCCATTGTTGTGGAGTGGTGTAGGAGAACGGAGTTTCTTTGGACCTGATATAATCCAGGATGCAGAAGAGAAGGTCAGACTGATTAAAGATAGATTGAAGATAGCACAGTCACGCCAGAAAAGCTACGCAGATTCCAAACGTAGAGAGGTCACCTATGAGGTGGGTGATAGAACCTATCTCAGAGCGTCACCACTTCGGGGTGTGAAAAGGTTTGGAATCAAAGGAAAGTTAGCACCTCGATTCATTGGACCATTCAAAATCCTTTCTCGCAAAGGTGAAGTGGCATATGAGTCAGAACTGCCAGAAGTTCTGTCTGCTATGCATAATGTGTTCCATGTCAGTCAGTTGAAGAAATGTCACCCCGAGATGATGGGAGTTCCTTTAAAGGATATTGTACCTCTCGAGGAAGTACAATTGGAGAGCGACCTAACCTATGAAGAGAAGCCCATCAAGATATTGCAGACAGCAGAAAGAGTCACCCGTACCAAAACCATCAAGTTTTGCAAAGTTCAGTGGAATCATCACACCGCGGAAGAAGCCACTTGGGAACGAGAAGATGACCTCCGAGAAGACCATCCTCACCTATTTGCTGACCTGTCCGAAGATCGAGGGCGAGCTTCCTCTTAAGGGGGTTAGTCTGTAACATCCCAAATTTTGCAAAAATTTAAAACTTTGCATTCATACATCATTCATCATGTAGGCATAACATTACTTCACATAAGTACCAAATAAAAATTCCATTATAAGTTTAAATAATTTTATAATTCCATAAAGTTGTTTATTTAAACTTCTTTAATAAATATATTTTTACAAATTATTTAATGGGCAAGTATAATGCTAAAAAGTTCTAATTTTAATAACCTCTCCAATATATTTTTATGAATTTTTCTGAAATGTTTTGTTTAAGTTTAAAAATCATTTTTGAAATCAGTTTGAAAACATAAATTAATATAATAAAAATAAAATAGGAAAAAGAAAAATCGGGCCGGCCAACCCCCTATCTACCGCGCGCGCTAGGAAACGTCCCAGCAACAGCCCAGTAGCCCGCTCCCCCTCTCCTCTCACGCTGACAGGTGGGACCCACCTGTCAGGTGGATCTTCAACCTTGGGCGAGAAATCCGCGCAGGATGATCTCCGATCCGGAGACGAAATTAGCTCCGTTCTTCGGGGGATTTGCTCCCTAGGCGCCCCCATTTAAACCTCCATCCCCGCTGCCACTCCCCGCGCCAAAACCCTAACCTATTCGCCCCCAGGCCGCTCGGAAGCGGAGTTTTCGCCGCCGCCATTTCCGCCGGTAAGAACCGCCGCCACGACCACGTTCGAGCTCCTCGAGCCTCCTTCTCCCTCTAGTCCTTCTTCCTATCATCGTGCGCTGCCCCTTGACGTCGAGCCCCATCTTTTTATGCAGCCAAACGACGCCCCCGTCCTCGACCGACGCCGCCGTCCGCTTCTTCATCTCCGGCAAGAAACCGAGAAGAGGAGGAGGAGCCTACGTAGTCCCCCACCGCGCCATCGTCGTCAGCCCGCCCCCTGCACCGAACGGTAACGCCTTACCCCTCCCGCTCCCCTTCTTGCGCTAGTCTGTGACGCCCTAAAATCGGTACTATGTAGATTTAAGCGTTCCCGCCGAAATCCGCATAATAACGATTTTAGGTCGCCCACCAGACATAATGTGCACGCCGAAACAAGCGCATTGTGTGGGTGGAATTGTGATAACATTACAACAGTTCCGATACATCCACAAATACAACAGAAGATAAATTACAACAACGACTCGAACGAGTCAAGATACAAATATACAATACAAAGATACAAATGACAGCGGAAGCAGAATAGTATCCGACTACGGATAAGAAGCAAATTGGACTAAGAGTCCTGAAGATAAGCAATGGCGCGATATCCCTGCCCAGCCAAGCCGGAGGGATTCCCAAGCTAACGTCGTCAGACTTCAAACCTGTTGACTGCACATAAAGCACATCCCAAAAGAGGGTCAGGGCACTCCCTGGCAAGCAAAACCGACTTGCCTACTTTCTACACCATCTCCCAAAATATAGGGGAGGTGGACTTAGCGGCAGCAGCACTAGCAACCTAAAGAGACACGCTACAACTTCCGTCTAATCAGAGAGGGATAAGAGAGCGCATAAAATAAACATCTACAACTAACACCAAACATAACCCATTCTCAAATAAACCCCCTCAACCAAGTATGAGGAAGCAATCCGGGAAACTCACACGTTGAACAGTTTTAGTTATAATTTATTGTGAAAGTAATTCTATATTACTAGTCAATTTAATTAACATTAAATAGGTGCAAGTTGTCTAGATCTTGTTAGCCAGCATCATCACCAAAGTCGTCCATAACCGTGGACACGGCTCATCGATAAGATTATACCCTGCAGGGGTGCACTACAGTACCCATACTCGCATGATCAACCCGTTAGGGCCTCTCAACACGACTCATTCCTTCACTACAGCAAGTCCAAGTGCCACCCATATGAGTTGTTACCCGCGTCAGGAGTCCGGCCGAATCTCAATTGCGGACTCATTAGTTTGTGCCTACGCACCATGCGGCTCAAACCACAGTAGGAACTGTCCGCTACGTACGCACCGCCCCAATATGACCCCCCGTATCAAGTAACCTCTCATCGATCATCATCATCATCATGCACATGCATATGAGCGAATGGAAAACCCGAACTACTTGCGGCACATGGACGAGTTGCGGATCCGTTCAAAGTCGAGGGGGGCTCCATTGGGCCACCCACAAGTGGTTAGTGCGCTCAAAATTGGATCCGAGGACAAAATCTCAGTTCCTATGTCGACACTGAGCAGAACAAAACACCTCGCAAGGCCTTCCGCCTGGTGCCTTATCTTTTAATTATAATACCCCAATATAATACAACATTTTATTAAGGTAGAATAATAATACTAAGCAGATGAAACATAAGACCAACAGACGACTCGCACAAACAACTCTAAGCATGCGCTACGACTCGCAAGGCCAACAGATAAACAAACAACAGGTATTAGGTTGTGGGGATAAAGCTGTATGGGCTGCAGGATAAACATGTGATGGGATCGCAGTTCAAGAATCGATAACTAGGGTAGCAGAGATCAACGGCAGGAATGAAAGACAATGTATAGGTAAACAAGCAAACTTTGCTTGCCTGGAAATCCCGCATGGAAGCAGATCTTGTCGTTGCTCACACATCTCAACGTGGTATCCGCGAAGAAGCAACAAACACTGGAAAGCGTAAAAGATGCATTTTATAACTACGGCAAAGATCCAGCATGATCATATGAGACCGATGCATGATATGGCAAGATGCAATGCGAGATGCAATTAATCCAAATTAAGCGGAACCGGGATTCCGACAATTAATATTAATGTTGAAGTTATTTATCTACCCCACAAATTAAATGTCCATTAAGATGGCAAGGCATGGCAAAGATGATCTAGTCAAATTAAATGGAATAGGCATCAACAGTAATTAAATGCCGACACATTCCATAATTATTATTTAGGTGAATCGCTACACCACCAAACCCAAGAGATGCAACACATGCAAGTATGATGCGATATGCACAAGATAGATGATATTTAATAAAATAGGTTTAGGGTTAGGGTTTGGGTCCGTACGTCGGATCGGGTGAACCAGGGTTCGAAACCGACGTCTTCGGTCCGTAGAGGAAGTAGTCGTCGTCGTGGAAGTAGCCGTCGCGGAACAGGGGCATCGTCGTTTGTCGGTGTCGTGGAAGTGTTCGGGGAAGCGCGGGCACGTTGAACACGGCAAACGGACACCGGAAGGAAAAGCGCGCACTGGCGGCACCACGACATGGGCACGGATAGTGACGGCGACGCGACACCGGAGGGAGCACACGCACGCGCACGGGCTGCACCTCGAAGGGTGGACAAAACGGACAACAAAAAGGGACGACGGGGTTCTTTCGAGCATTGTGTCGAACACCTGGTGGGCGGCGGCGGCGACGGTGTGCACGCGGTCGGAAAGAGGAGGCAGCGGGGGCGGCGGCGCGACGCGGGCGAACGCACGAGGGGCGGCGGGCGGCGACACGACGGCGGAGGAGTCCGGGCAGGAGGCAAAGGAGGCCGGGGCACCGGGTACGCGGGGCGGCGCTCGGGGAGGCGGCGGCGACCGACGGTGCAGGGGGCCGGCAGCGACGGCGGGAGGCGTGAGCAGGGCGGAGGCGCGCGCGGAGAGGCGCGGGAGGCCGTGGCGCGGCGCTGGGCGGCCGGACGGTGGAGGACGCGCGGGCGCTGGGGATTCACGTCGGGGGCGAGCTCGGGCTGGAGCTCGGGGCCGGCCGGACGGAGGCGCAGGAGGCGGCCATGGGAGGACGAGCTCTGGAGGGAACGGCGCGCGGCGAGCTTGGGGAGCGGCCGGCGTGCGGAGCGGTGCGGGCTGGCGCGGGAGGCGGCGCGCTGCGGGCGGCTGCGTCCCAGGGACGCGGGCGCGCGAGGGGCGCGACGGCGGCGCGCGGCCGGAGCGCGCGGCGCGGGGGGCGACGGCGGCGCGGCGGCGCTGGGGCGCAGGCGGCCGGGCGCGCGCGGGCACAGGGCTTGCTCGGGAGCTCTCTCCCGTGCGGGATGCGCTCGGGAAGGAGAAGAAAGAAAGGAAGAAGAAAAAGAAAAAGAAAGAAAAAGAGAAAAGAAAAGAAAAGGAGGGAAAAAAAAGGAAAAAAGGTGGGTGGGAGGACTTTTGCAAAAATCCAGAAAAAAGGAGGAGGGTGGCTGCAAATTTCCAGGGGGTGGGAAAAGTTTTCAGGAGACAAAACCTAGGGTTTGGGGTTAGATGGGCTTGGGCTTTATAGTTTTTCTCCCGTTAATCTTTTTCGTTTTATATTTTTAGAACAAAAACGAAAATGAATTTGAACACGAAACCTTTACAAAATATTTTTAGTTTTCAAAGGACAATTTAATAAACTAGTTTTTAACGTTTTTAAAAGATTTAAAAATAACACATTTTTAATTAATTTGAAAAGCATTTGAATTTAATTGTGGAAATTTAATTTAAATGCAACAAATTAAATTAATGCGATGCGATGCCATGTCGATGCAAAAAGAAAACTCACGAATCTAAAAGGGGATAAATCCCGGGGCGTTACATAGTCCGGCAATGGCTCCGCCGCGGTCGGTGTTTATCCGACGACGGCGCCGCCGGTGTTTGGTCTTCGTTTTCAGATCGTTGGATCTAGATCAAATCCATCTGAGGCGTTCGCTGTTAGTTAGATCGGACGGCCACGGTGACGATCCGCTTCGAAACGGTACCATCCAATAAGATCGCGCCACGTAGCCCTCCTTTTATTTATTTTCGCAGGAGTTTAATAAATAAAACATAAAATATGCAAAACTTAAAAAATTCATAACTTGTGATATGTAAGTCCAAATTTGATAAATTTTATATCCACGGATAGCCCTGCTAGTGTAGTTTATTTCTACATCATTTATTTTTCCTTTTGAAATATTATAATTCGTGTAATTATCCGAGGAGTATTTCGGCTATTAAATTCATAACTTAAATAATAAAAATGCTTATCTAATAAATTTAATTGTTTTTAAATTTTATTACTGTCCTCTATCCAGAAATATTAACATGTGTTTTATTTGAAAACTTTCATAAAATAATAAAAGTTGTAGTTCTAGAATTTTAATTTTTCTATATTGTTTCGAATTATTAAATTGATAAGTAAAATAGGAAATTGCTAGAAATTGCATTTCAAGCATTCAATAACAGAAATTATAAAATGGTAATAAGTGTGACTTGTTATACTCATAGCACATCATGCATGCATACATGTTTATGTTTCTGTGTTTAAGTGTTGTAATGTGTGTGTATTTATTTATTTTATTTTTGTATTGCTTGTGCTAGATTGTGAATAAGAGGAAGGACTTGCTTGTGATTGTTATTCTTGTTGTGCTTGCTCCTCCTGTTACAAAGGCAAGTGACATTCATAATCTACCCAATATTTTTTATATGCATTAGTAGAATATTTTGAGTAGTATGCATGGTAGGAATTTTTGGACTATTTCATTATTGTTAAGTTAGTTTTACACTTTGCAAAAATTCCTAGTAGTGTGTAGCCACCCTTTCCATGCAGCCATAAAAAGTTTTATTAGATGCTCAACAATGCTATAAAATTGTTTACATACTATGCTATGGAAATATTTCTAAGTGTTAAACGTAAAATGCACACCTGGGTGGATTTCGTTGGAATGGTTTATGTTGAGTGGCTATTTGGGACTATGCTTGTGGTTGTCGTCGCCTAGAATGAATGTCTATTCTACTTAGGGCCATGAGCATGGTGGTTGTCACCCAAAAGTGCACTTGTGGACGGTCACCCAGGAACAAAGAGATTTCTAAGTCCCTCCAAGTTTAGATGCTTCCCGTGCAGCCTTTTGACAATGGGCTCTGTCTAGAACAAGTAAGTTGTGAGAGTTCAACTGTCAGCTTGACAAGCAGATGTAGAGTTGGTAGGTGGAACGGGTCTTGCTAGTATGGTTGAATCCTTCTTCTGAAAGTTCTTGTCTCAATTCTCTCCTTTCCTTAATGCACTCCGCGTGTATAGGATTTTTGGGTTAACTGAGTCTAAAGGTGAAAGTGCACAACCTCTGCAGAGTCGACAATCTGAAGTGCACGGTGGTTTTCACCCAGAAGTGCACTTGTGGATTGCCACCCAGGAACAAAGAGATTACTAAGTCCCTCCAAGTTTAGAAGCTTTCCGTGCAGCCTTTTGACAATGGGCTCTGTCTTGAACAACTAAGTTTGGACTCGAGTCTACACCCAACATGTCTGCCTGTGGCGCATGCTTGAAGATGAGGCTCATTGCTATTTGCTTTTGTTGTGAACTCTGAATATTTTAGCTAGTCTTCATGACTATGCACTTTGTAATAAAGCTATACTTAGCTATTTTTGGATCTCGTTGTAGTATTATGATACTTCTGCAATGATACTTTATATTTTGTACTGTGGTGCTGGCAGTGATCCAGGGACTAGCACTTAACACAGGTGTTCCATCTTTATATAAAAGATGTGTCGCTACACTACCCCAATGCAAACCAAATGCCACCTTGAGCTCAACCCCAAGGGTAAGGATGTGGATCAAAAGGTATATCGCTCCATGATTGGATCTCTTCTTTACCTTTGTGCATCTAGACCGGATATAGTGCTAGCCGTAGGAGTGTGTGCAAGATATCAAGCGGCTCCTAAAGAAAGTCATGATATGGCGGTCAAGAGAATCTTTAGATATTTGGCTTATACCCCAACCTTTGGATTGTGGTACCCCGAGGATGCACATTTCTCATTATGTGGGTACACGGATTCCGATTGGGCAGGAGATCAAGATGATAGGAAGTCAACCTCCGGTGCTTGTCAATTTATTGGGAGGTCCTTGGTAAGTTGGTCTTCTAAGAAGCAAAATTGTATATCTCTCTTAACCGCTGAAGCCGAGTATGTTGCCGCCGCAAGTTGTTGCACTCAATTGATATGGATGAGGCAAACTTTAAAGGAGTACGGAGTCGATTGCGACAAAGTGCCTCTTCTATGTGACAATAAAAGTGCCATCAAGATTGCCTACAACCCGTTGCAACATTCAAGAACCAATCATATTGAGATCCGCCATCATTTCATAAGGATCATGTGGCCCGAGGAGATATTGACCTATATTATGTGGGCACAAGGTATCAATTGGCGGATATCTTCACGAAGCCCCTTGAGGAAGGAAGGTTTTGCTTTTTGAGGAATGAGCTCAATATCATTGATTCGCGGTCCTTAGCTTGATCGCTTGCACACTCACCTATGACGTAATTGCATCTTATCTTGTCTAGATGTAGGCATAGGGGGAGTGCGTTCCTAATACATTGGACCATCCCTCCCCCCATTATGCCGATAGCAAGTGTTAATTTCTCTCTATATTCATTCTCATGTCTATTTGAGCTAAAACGACGAGTAGTGGTTTGTACCCAAGATATATCTTCGCGGTGAAATGCCCAACACTCCAACATGGTGGCTTCGGCCACCGACCTCTTCCTATTTCTAGGATGATTTTGTTTTATTGACTTTCTCTGGTTTTCATTTGCATCTTCTTGGTTTTATGCAAAACACACTCAAGTTGGTCTTCTTGAGAGCTTATTGCATTTTGCAATTTGAGTGTGAAGTAACATGATCAGTTTGGACTTCTCACCTAAGCTTTCCCCCCTTTAACCTTGCTACTCCATCACTCATGTCCATTTTGTTTCACTTTCCGGAAAATTTTGTTTGGTTTTCCTTAAGTCGAAAATTCCGGGTCCCAGACCGGAACTTCCGGTGCTCAGGAAACTCCAGCACTTCATTCTGTGGCTAAGTCAAGATTTCTCCACTCCCTGGAGAAACCGGAACTTTGCCCGTAAGAAGTGCTGGAAGTTTCCGGTGCACCGGAACTTCCGGCCAGCAGGCCAGAACTTCCGGTGCCAGGAAATTTCCAGCTATTCCTCCAGCGGCTAAGTCCGGAATTCTCCACCTCCTGGACAAACCGAAACTTTGCCCGGAAGAAAGGCCGGAAGTTTCCGGGGCACCAGAACTTCCGGTCCAGAGGACCGAAACTTCCGGCTTAAGTGGCTCGGATCTATAAATAGGGCCGCGCGGGGTGAACTGTTTCGTTTCGAATGGTTCTTCCACCCCCGTGCAGCCCAGATCTTCTCTCTCCTCTCCCGAGCCCTAGAACTCCACCAAATCACTCTGAGGCCTTCCGACCTCGGATTCCTTCGGTTCAAATCCGGATCTGCAACTCCTCGACGAGGGGATCCGTTGTCTCCGATCGGTTTTCGCCATGGACTTTGGTAATGTCTTCTATTTTCAAATCTAGGACGAATCTCACTTCGTTTAACCTAGTGGATTTAGAACATATTATTTTTATTCCTTTGGTAGAAACCCTCCCTTAGGCTTGCCCTACAATATCCTAGCAGCTAGTTGATTTTTTGTTGAAATTTCTTGAAGTTACATGGAATTTTCGTTTTCAGTCTGAAACCCGGAACTTCCGGCCTACAGGCCGGAACTTCCGGTGCCTGGAAAATTCCAGCAATTCATCCTGCGGCTAAGTCCAGAATTCTCCAACCCCTGGAGAAACTGGAACTTTGCCCGAAAGAATTGCCGGAAGTTTCCGGGGCACCGGAACTTCCGGTCCCATTGACCAGAAGTTCCGGTCCCATTGACCGGAACTTCCGACCCCGTGGATTGGAACTTTCAGACTAAAACCGGAACTTCCGGACTAAAATCAGAAATTTCTGAACTAATTCCATTTGCTGATGGATCTTGTTTCCTTGGACATGAGTGTTTATCCTCATGCTTCCTTCTATCTCTATGTTGTGTTCATGCAGGTGCAGGTAGTCAGGCAGGGAGTCGCCGTGGTCGGGCTAAGAAGAAGGTTGTCAAGAGGAGTGCCAGTCGTGGACCTGCAGCCGAATAAGAAGAGGAGATCATGTCTGAGGAAGATCATCAGCCAGATCCAGCTTGGGTTCAGTCATCTGCAGCTCCTTCCAGCAAGAAAAGCAAGGGGCCAGCTGTCTCAGTTTTGCGCATGTCTGCCGCAGAATTCTATACCTGGAGGTGCACGTTTGACTATGCCAATCCTTTGGAGCACCGGATCTTTCACAGCTTGGACATGAAGCTACTTCATGATGAGCTCTATTGCGGCTTCTCTGAGAAGAAGCGCGTGTGTCCCATGCAGACTATTGACTTTGAGTATCTTGAGAAGAAGCGCAGCTATTATGAGGGTGTTGTCACTATTGTGGATGCTCTTGGTCTTCGGTCTCTCATGACCCGTCAGTGCAACTACAACATTCCCTTGATCCATCAGTTCTTCTCCACTGTCGTGTTTGATGACTCCTCCAACATTAGGATGACATGGATGTCCGGGAAATTCAGACTTCAGGCTTCCTTCAAGGACTTGGCTGCGCTACTTGGTTACCCCTTCAATGGGTTGGATGAGCCTGCTGGTATGAGATTGCACAATGATGATGACCACTATGACAAGAATGATGACCATTGGTGGCACCCATGGCTTGAAGCCCGTCTATGATATTGTTCTTCGGATGTTCCGCCACTCCATTGCTCCAAGTGGTGGGAACAATGATGCTATTCGTCGAGGACTGGTTCATCTCATGGCATTGGCGAGCCAAGCATACCTCTCAGACTCCGTGCCCGAGCCCAGCTCACTCTCCTTTGATGTCATGGACTTCATTTTCCGTGAGATGCACTATGCTATCTTCCATAGGAAGGTGCCCCCCTATGCACCCTACATCATGCTGCTCATCAAGGACCGGTTTCCTTTCACCACCAAGGAGAAGTTAGATGTGGACGCTGCCCTTGAGTGCACCCTGCACAAGCCTGTTCGTCTGCACATGAAGAAATCCGACGTGGCTGCCCCAACTCGCCCCATGGGTACCTATGATGATGAGGAAGCCACCACTGGACGAAACTGTGCTCCCTCTGACCCCAGCGTCAAGAAGGCAGCCAAGAAGAAGCGTCCTTGGTTCGTGAGGGCTCTAGAGAAGATCATGCTCATGGGCTCTTGTCTGCACAGGGAGGACTATGCCATATATGAGCAGAACCATGCCATCCTCACCAACCAGTCCGCCATCATGACTCACCTGAAGATGCCCAACCCACCGTCTGCTCCTCCTCCTCTCGTTGAATACAAGCATTGGAACGCAAGAGGGATTGGATGGGACATTGATGTGCCAGAAGATCTCATAGATGATGAAGATGCCATGGAGGAAGATGTGGATGGTTTGGACCACGAGTCCGACTGACTCTTGGGGCGTTAGCATCGACCTTCTTCCTTTTTGGTGTTGCAAGATGCCAAAAGGGGAGAAGTTTATCTATTAGGACTTCTAGGGGATTTGCAAGGGTGGAAGCACAAGCCTTTATTTCTAATTTGGTCTTAACTTGTGCTTCTTGAACTTTTTAGTCGTGTTATTTGGAACTCTATCTTTTAGCATGTGGTAAGACGTGTGAAACCTTGTGATGTAATCAGTTTAGTCTTGTCTTACCTTAATTTTTATTTCAGCAAGTTATGCTATCTATTCCTCTTATGATGAACTTGCTAGGATTTTAAAAGATAGGGGGAGCTGTGATCCTAAATAGATGTGCACTTGTATTCAAACACAAGATTTAATAGTGCACATATTTAGGGGGAGCCCGTCTATTTTTTGCAAATCCTTGTCCCGCTTGTGTTGTCATCTCTAACCAAAAAGGGGGAGATTGAAAGAGCATTTTCCGTCTCCTGAGTTTTGGATAGTAATGACAACACGAAAAGGATGTTTAACGGTGTGCCTAAGTATTTCAGATACTACATAGCCTTGAAGAACAAAAAGGATGAATATCAACAGGATTAAAGAGAGTGTTGGCTGGCAGTTTTTCCTGTCTTGTCAGGCCGGAAGTTCTGGTGCTGTGACCGGAAGTTCCGGCCTACGGGACGGAATTTCCAGGTCTGCGCACGGGCAAAGACGGAACTTTGTCCGGAGATTTGACCGGAACATTCCGGGAGACCGGAAGTTCCGGTGCTGAATATCAGAGAAATCTGCTCAGTCAGGAATTGCTCGCGCACGGGCAAAGCCGGAACTTTGGCCAGAAGTTTGGCCGGATCTTTCCGGGCCATCGGAAGTTCCGGCCAGTCAACCGGAAGTTCCGATGTTGAACATGCCAGGTTTTTCTCTAAGTCTGGAATTGCCTGCGCCCTGTCCAAGCCGGAAGTTCCACCGGAACTTTGGCCGGAACTTTCCGGGTGACCGGAAGTTCCGGCCTACGCGTAGTGAAAAGCGGCTAGTTCTTGGAGGGGCTATAAATACCCCTCCACCTACCTCCAGCCATTTCAGCTCTTACACTCTCTCTCATCATAAATGTGCTGAAGCTCAAATCTTCAAGATCTCCCAACTCCTCCACCCAAACTCGTTGATCTTTGGAGGAGTGAAGGAGAAGGCCCCGATCTACTACTTCACTGAAGCGATTTGTAATCTCCCCCCATTCCTTGGGGATTTCGAGTCTAGGGTTTCCTCTAGGAAAACCTAGATCTCACCATTGTTGGTACTTGGTGTAAGCTTGACCTTTTGTGGTCATCTTGAGAGCCCCCAATTAAGTTGTCGGTGTGTGCCTCAAGCATTTGTAAGGGATTCGATCTCCGCCCTAAAAGGGGATCAATAGTGGAAGGTGAACTTGCAACCTTTGTGGTTGAGTTAGTCGGAGAAGAAGATGAGCCTTTGTGGCGTTGCGGCTAACCTGTTGTGGTAGCGCACACCTCTCCAACGAGACGTACACCCTTGGGTGGAACTCGAGATTACATCTTCGTCTCCGCGTGCTTCACTTGGTTCCCCTTATCCTTTCTCTCTTACTCGCTTGTCTTGTTTATCTTGTTATTGCTTAGATTGTCATTTAGGTAAATTCACCGTAGTTGCATATCTAGAGAATTTAACTTTGTGTTGAGCCTAAATTTGAAAAGACCTAAAATTTGTAATAGCACCTATTCACCCCCCCCTCTAGGTGCTGGATTCCCATTCAGCGGGTGTCCGTCATGTCACATAAGCGGCTTGAAGGTTGCAGACGCGCCTCAGTCCCCTACCCGGCGCGTCAAATGTTGGAGAGTGACTCCCACGGAACAGGGATAGTCACACCCTGAAGAAATAGTTTGAAGGGGGGCTGAACGCGGAGGTCAAACAACTCTCGAGAGGCACGATGACGGTGCTCGTCAAGCCTGAAGAGGAACAACACGACAGAGATGGACACCAGCCCGTACCTAGGTTCACGGCCCTCAGGAGAAGGTAACACCACTACTCCTGCTTGTCTGTATTGCACTGCAGAGGTTACAGTACAATGAGCTTGCCGTGGGCTCTCTTTAGGCAGTGCGGTGCTTGAAGAGGGAAGCTATGGTCTTCTTCCTCCTCGAGTTAGTTGGCTATCATATGCTCTTGGCTAGGGTTCCAAGGCTTCAGAGATCGATCCTTTGCTACGGAGGTGTTCCTGCTCCTTTTATAGGCGCCCCGGGCCTCATCCTTGCACTTTATGCAGAGGATGTGTTCCCACATGGCAGTGGCGCAAAGGAGTGGAGTTCACCGCGCAGAAATAGTTTATGGACTCAATCCATCCGTGCTAAAGCCAGCCGCGGTGGCCGACAATCCGCAGTCCGCGCAGAACGGCCAACAGGCGCTGCAGCGATCGTGGTGGAGCCCACGATGACGATCTTCTTGTATCGTTGCGCCGTCCAACCACTTTATCACCAAAGAGTAAGGTCTCGTAGTCTGGCTCTGGCGGCGCAGCTTTATTGACTCCTTTAATCACTAGAATGACAACTGCGGCGCCCGCGTCACTGTCTGCAGACACGCGCGTCACTCTGCGGCTGCTGCAGAGGCCATGTGCGCCCTGCAGCGGTTGCTTAGCCGCGAATTGTCTCCATAGGGCTTCGGTGGCCTTGTGGAGGGATTTGGGGGTACTCCTCTCCAGGCGGGTAGAGCCTTGTGGAGTCTCTTTAAGCGAGGGGTTCCTCTTCAGGTACTCGCTTCCTCTTCAGGCACTCGAGAGGGTTAGCCTCTCGAGAGTCTCTCCAAGCGGTAGTTTGGTACTTAGTCGTTTCGTTGATTCGTCGCGTGCGAGGGCTGTGAAGAGTGGGCTCTGCACACCCTGGTCCTCACTGTGCCGACAGGTAGGACACTCCAATTTCTCCTTCCTCTATTTCCTGATTTCCATTTATTTATAAATTGATCTAGATCATATTCATGTCCTCTATTGGTATCACATTAGTATTATGGAAACCCCTTTTCTCTTCCATTTTACTTGGCCAGGATCTCCAGAGTTTGATAAGTACAGTTGAAGTGAAGGAAATATGATGAAAGTATTCCTAGTATGTAATCATAGAAGGTATCAACTTCGATGAGATCGCTCTACCTTATCTTCTGTTATGAAGTACATATATTTCTTCGGTTTAGATATGCCTTCTACCCCCTTACAATTTTGAAGGGAATAAACCCAATTAGAAAAGTTCTTTTTTTTTGCAGTTGACTGAAGGTTACCTAAATCTGCCGCTAATTCAACTTTTATTCTACCACTCCACTGGAAAAAAGGCCAGTGTTCTACTTCGAGCCTACCACATTAATATTTTATGATGTATTTGCATACAAGTTGACTCATGAATATTAGACCATCGTTTTTCTCCGGGTATAGTTGAGCTGTTAGCGGGGGCTGTATAGAAATGGTTTGCTATTGGGAATGCTGCAGTTCATTTTCCAACTGACCACAATGCTGCAGTTCATAGCAATTCACATGCTGATCAACAACTAGGTACCTCAGCTGCACCTACTGCTACTCTTTCTGCCTCAAGGAAGAGAAAAGGAAAAACTATTATGTCTGTTGAACAGGTCAGGAGAAGCACCAGAATTGCAAAGCTCAAGGAGGGTTACAAGGATGTACCTACTGATACTGTCATTGAGGACCTTGAGGATGATGATGAGGACCAGGACAGGGAAGCTTTCACTGTTCTTGTCAGGGATGTCAATGCTCCTGCTCCACCTTTTCTGCCTTTGGAGACTATCCAGGCTTTGGCTACTGGACCTTGTCAGATGCATCCTGAGGATGTATCAGAAGATAGTTTGAACTATGACAGTACCAATGATAGTATTGAATAAGCTATGCGAAGTGGGGGACATCAGGATCTTGTGCCTCATTCACTCTTGCTACTTTTATGTTTATTTGTCTTGTAATATGTTGGTACTCTTTTCCTATCTGCTAATCTACCAGTATAGACCTCTATCCTACCAGTATGGACTGTATTTGGCTGCTTGTGAACTTGGTTGTATGCTCTTTTGCTGCCAGTGTGCCATATTTGTGCTAGTTGGTGTTGACAGCTTTTCTTGGATGTCTGTGTATGTTTATTCTGGGTTATGCTTTCAGTCTGTATTCCTTCTGGATGTATCCTCTGTTTCATTCATACTTCTGGCAGTTGATTGTTGGCTCTTTTTATGTTCACGGAGGATTGTTTCTTGCAGCTGTTTCTGCTTGTCCCTGGGCTTTTTAATATTGCGCAGCATAAACCACCTAGAATTGGTTATCAATGAGTAGACAATGGAATATTTTGGATTGGAATCTGAGAGGGATTAACTCACAGACCAGATGGGATGACATTAGGCAGAACATTAATGAATCAAATTGCAATATCATTTGTTTCCAGGAAACTAAAAAAGAACACTTTGACCTCCAATATGTCAGGAACTTTTGCCCTAGACGTTTCAATAAATTTGTTTTTTCTCCTTCTATGGGGAGCTCCGGGGGTATAATAACTATATGGAATGGGAACCTCTTTGATGGTACTGAGATTTCATTTTCTAAATTCCATGTGACTGTTCAACTGATCTGTAAGATTACTGGTCAGGTTTGGTATCTTACAAACGTATATGGACCAACCTATCCTGCTGAGAGAGCTCTCCTTCTTAATTGGTTGATGAGCATCGACACGAGTCCCATGCATTTGTGGATGATACTTGCTGACTTTAATCTGATTAGGGGTCCAGAGAATAGGAACAGACCTGGAGGGGACATCAATAATATGCTTGCTTTTAACAGATTTATTAGCCATCATGATCTTATTGATATTCCTCTAAAGGGTAGATCTTTTACCTGGAGTAACATGCAAGCTGATCCCTTGCTTGAAAAGTTAGATTGGGTTTTTACCTCTGCCAGCTGGACAACTTTATTCCCTAATACTTTTGCTAGTCCTCTAGCTAAATTATCATCAGATCATGCCCCTCTTAAGGTTCAGGTTGGTATCCATGTTCCAAAAGCACAGATATTCAGATTTGAAGAATTTTGGCTGGGGATGCAGGGTTTTGCACAGATTGTATCTCATAATTGGCAGCATCGGGGGTCCTATAAAAATGTTGCACAAGATATTACAGCGAGACTGAAATCTTTGAGATGTGGATTGAAGCGATGGAGCAAAAGCTTGTCTCAGTTAAGTAAGATTATTCAGTCATGCAACTATGTGCTAGCTTTATTGGATGGCCTAGAGGACCAAAGGTTACTCTCTATTATTGAATCCAATTTTAGAAGAGTACTTAAAATCCATTTGACCAAACTACTGGAGGCCAAGAGGATTTATTGGCGTAGTAGGGCTAAAATCAGATGGGCTAAACTGGGAGGTGAAAACACAAGTTTCTTCCATACCTATGCCACCAAAAGCTTCAGATGTAATTATATTGCCATTTTAAGCACAGAGGATGATCATATGGTTTGTGATCATGAAGATAAAGCAGCAGTAATTTGGCAGTCTTTTAAACAGAGGATTGGTTGTTCTGATAATCCAATTATGCTATTTGATCTAGATAACATCACTGTACCCAACTCCAATATTGATTTTGCTAGCCTTGAGGTCCCCTTCACAAAGGATGAAATTGATGACATTGTTAAGTTTATGCCAACAGATAAGTCACCTGGTCCTGATGGGTTTAATGGAGCTTTTCTAAAAAAAATGCTGGAATCAAGTTAAGGAGCAATTCTATCAGTTGTGTTTTAGCTTCTTTGCAGGTGATTTGGATATCTCCAGCATCAATACAACCTTCATCACTCTAATTCCTAAGAAAGTTGATCCAGAATTTGTTAATGATTATAGACCTATCTCTCTGGTCAGTATCACTTTGAAGTTATTGACCAAACTGCTGGCTAATAGGATGCAGAAGGTTATTATCCAAGCATTGCACAAGAATCAGTATGGATTCATCAAAAACAGAACCATTCAGGACTGTCTTGCATGGGCATTTGAATACATTCACCTATGTCACAAGTCTAAGAGAGAGATCATTATCTTGAAATTGGATTTTGAAAAAGCTTTTGACAAGGTTGAATATTCTGCAATTCTATTCATGCTTAAGCATTTAGGGTTTGGTAACCTTTGGTTGAAATGGATATCCAAAATCCTTTACACTGCTTCCACCTCAGTACTTTTGAATGGTATACCTGGGAAAAAAATTTGGTGCAAAAGAGGAGTTAGGCAAGGTGACCCTTTGTCTCCTTTGTTGTTTGTGACTACTGCAAAGCTTCTACAATTCGTCATTAATGCTGCTTGGCAATCTGGAGAGATTGGTTTGCCCCTTGATTGTTCTTATGGATTAGATTATCCTATAATACAGTATGCTGATGACACTTTGCTAATTATGCCAGCATGTGCTGAACAACTGAGAAGGTTGAAAGTTATCCTGGATAAATTTTCTTTATCTACTGGATTAAAGATCAATTTCAGCAAATCCTCCATGGTACCTATCAATGTTGATCAAGATAAAAGTGCTGATCTGGCTCTGATTCTGGGGTGTAAAATTGAGGTCCTACCTTTTACTTACCTTGGTTTGCCTTTGGGGACTACTAGACCAAAGATGGAAGATCTTATTGGTATTATTCATAGGATTGACAGAAGATTAGTTGGCATTGCTGATACACTATCCTATGATGGACGACTGGTGGTGATTAAATCCATCATTTCTGCTATACCCAATTTTGCTATGTGCACTTTGAAACTGCCATTGGGTTTCCTGGACTACATTGAGGGATCTACCAGGGGCTTCTTTTGGAGAGGGAAAGATATTCATAAAAAAGGTAAATGCTTGGTCAACTGGGAAAATGTATGTAAGCCAAAGAGAGTGGGTGGATTGGGCATCCTGAATCTCAGAACCCAAAATATTGCCTTACTCATGAAATACATTTTTAAGTTCATGAATAAGGAAGATTTGCCATGGGTCAAGCTTATATGGCAAGCATATTATGGGAATGATAGAATACCACAAAACACTGGCCCTGTTGGTTCTTTCTGGTGGAAAGATTGTTTAAAGATACTTGATAACTTCCTGGAGTTGGCTGCTTGTGTCCCAGGTGAAGGTGGAACTGTAAGACTTTGGATGGATAAGTGGTCTGATGAGCTTCTTCGGCACCAATTGCCTCACCTATGCTCCTTTGCGAAGTCACAATCCATTTCCCTTAAACAGGCTCTTGCTGTCTTTTCTGATGAAGAGTCATTGGAATTGTTTCACACCCCACTTTCAGCCCATGCTGTTCATCAATTTGCCCAGTTCAATAATTTGCTGACAGGACAAATGGATATTTCTTCTGCTGATAGGTGGGTTCTGTCAACCAGCAACAAAAATTATTCGAGTAAGAGGGTTTATGAGACATTAATGCCAAAAATTCCTGCACCATCCCCTTTTCAATGGATCTGGAAATCTTGTGTTCTCTCAAAACATAAGATCTTCTTTTGGCTTTTATTGCAAGACAGATTGAACACAAGAGACCTCCTAGCCAGAAAGCATTATCAGATTGAGGACTATAATTGTGTCCTATGCACTCAGGGGATGACTGAAGAGTTTATCCATTTATTCTTTGAATGCGACTTCAGCAGGAACTTTTGGTGGAAATTATATCTTCAATGGGATACGGATCTGGACATCTTCTCCATGTTGATTAAAGCAAAGAAAACTTACAGGCTGATTTGCTATAAGGAAATTCTCATTATTGGTTGCTGGAGTATTTGGACCCATAGGAACAGATGTATTTTTGACTCTCAGCCTATTTGTTTTGAGGCTTGCTTCCAGGACTTTATTTGTTCTTTTAGATTGATTATGCATAGATCTAAACCTTCCCTAAAGGAGGGGATGACCCAATGGGTGGACACTATATGAACTTTTCCTTGTATTTGTACAGCTATCAATGAGAAAATAGAAAATTAAACAGTAGAGATTTTTCCCTACTGTTTTGCGCTTTAAAAAAAATGGTTTGCTATTATATTTATATATCACCATTTTATAATGGAATAATTCTTCTTTTGTTACACACGATTTTTGGGAGTCATATGCTTATGCGTCTTTTAACTGTATTGTTAAAATTACGTTAGATTGATACTTGCATGTCTTTAATTGATGGTCGCACATGTTTTCGCAACAACGCGCAGGGTATCATCTAGTTTTTGTTTTTTGATGGTGACATGTTTTGATAATTGAATTCAAGGTGAATTCCAATGAAATTTTGCCACCCTGAAATGCTGCAACGTGGATTGATTTTTTTTTTCAAATGAGAGAGAATTGATTTCAAAATTCGTTTAGCGAAATAGTATGAATTTTCCAGAAATAGTCAGGTTGGCAGTTTCTCCCATCCGTAGGAGAACTAGTAATAACCGTACGATCTTGGCGTCTCCGACTCCCCCTCTGAAGTCTCGAGTCTCGACACGCTCGCCCTGTACAGGAACAGCAGGGAGACGAGAAGAAGAAACCCTAGAGAAACCCCAGCCACCAGATCAAGATGGCCTCCGCCGGCGGCGACAGCAAGGGGAGAAAGCGCAAGTTCCTCCCCCACGGCAAGCCGGTGCGGAAGGGCTCGTACCCGCTGCGCCCCGGCGTGCAGGGCTTCTTCATCACCTGCGACGGCGGCCGCGAGCAGCAGGCCACCCGCGAGGCAATCTCCCTGCTGGACACCGTAAGACACCGCCTTCCCACTTGCCTGCACTGCACCTAGGTGGTATGCTCTCTTGCCTGCCTGAGCGTCCCGCGCAGTAGGTGTTCGTCCTGTTGCCTGGTCCGAGCAGCACCAGCTGCTACTTCATGCTGCTGCTGCTTAATTCAGCGATTCACTTCTTATTAGCACGTTATACAGGGATACGTTTCGCTCAAGGTTCCGTGATAGCGCTATGTGTGTTCAGTGTAGTGACTTTTTTTTTGCGCTATGACTTGTTACATTGAAGGAGCAGTCTACATTTGGCTATGGATTCGTATTCCACAGTGCACCTTTCAACTCACTGGTAAAATTATAAGACTGATTGTAAGGGCGTAAAATGACTGCAGCTCGATGAATTATTGATTGTAAGATAGTGCTCTTCAAAATCTTACTGTCTAGAGTATGTTCAGTTCTTATTACACACTTCGACAAATGATGGTAGTGGTTGGCTCATCCAGTAAACTGTAACCATAAGTTGTACAATGTGGCTTTCCTTTGTGTTCTGGCAAGAGCTGTATGTTTCATTGCTACTTTGCTAGTTGCCCGATTGCTTTCTTGCAAAATATGCTTTTGGCTAGGAATAGTCGCTGATATGTAATACTCCGTTGTTGGATGTTCAGTTCTACGAAGACCTGGTCGACGGGAAAGGATTTGATCAGAAGCCCAAGATCATCTCTAACAAACCGTTGAACAAGAAAATAAAGTTTGACGACTCTGATTCCTCTGATGACGAGGATGCAGATCGTTCAGTGGAGGATGCTAACAATGGAAATGGTGCAGCAAAATGTGAAGCCAAGTCATCTGAGCAGCAACAAGAAGCACTTGGTACCTCAGAAGTTGCTAGCAAGGGCAATGAAGAACAAGTGGAAACTGCTGATGGATCAACACCAAAGAAGCAACGTGTAGAAGATTCTCCGGTTTCTGAACAAACAGAGCCAAAAGAGTCCACTGATAAACCAACAGAGACTAGTAATGACATACCAAAAGAGTCAACTGATAAAACACCAGAGACTAGTGACATACCAAAAGAGTCCACTGATAAACCACCAGAGACCAGTGATAAACCAAAAGAGTCCACTTGTAAACCAAAAGCGTCCAAGGACTTACCTATTGATGATTTAATTGATCAAGACCTGAAACAACTGGGAGACAGGAAAAAGGTTTGTTTGCTTTTTGAACTTAGTTACAGTCTTAAGATATGAAGAAGGTGCCTTTTCCTTAAAGAGAGTAGTCCATATAAATTTTGTCAGATGTGCTAAAACATGTATTCTTGGGGCAGTTTACTCATCCATAAATATTTATAATGATTTTTAAGATGGAAGCATGCTATTCTTATTCATATGCCTAAGCAGTTTTGCTGGACCTCTGTTCCACAATATAAGGCACATTTTGACTGTCCAAATTCATGCTTTTGAGCAGCAATTACTGCAATAATTTGTAGTTTATGTCACGCAAAATAGATACCATTAGATTCGTTTTTATAGGTATTTCTTATTATTTTGTAACCATTGACTAGATATTGCATGAGAAATTCACGGCAAAAGCACAAATGTGGACAGTCATAATAGACTTTATATTTTGGGACAGAAGCGGGGATACTCATAAAATCCTTTACTTCACATTATATTTTGGAACAGAAGCGGGGATACTCATAAATGTTAGACATTGAAATGTTCTTGTGCTTAACATATGGAATACACCGTTTTATCGCACAAGGCCCTTAATTTGGAAATCATCTTGCTGTAGATAGGAAGTTTTCAGTATTTTAGTCCATTGGTAACTAGCTTCAGAGGTTAACTGTTAGTATTTAGCTATTTACTCATTGATACTGTTGTTTAACTATTTATTCATTGATACTTATTTTTACATCCCTGTGCAGTTATGTATAATTATTTAAGTACATTTCACAATTAATTTTGGCAGGCAAAACTCATTTGATGACTGAGTATATTGTGCCTCTCATTTTAGCAACTCGTTTCTGATAACTTCACAATGAGAATCTTGCACAACATTCCTTAATAGGAGAAAATGGTGTGACCATACTGTTCCCATTATATTTTGTCTTTGCCTCACTATGAAACCATTGCACTTGAAACAGAGGCTTTTTGCAAGTGTTGATTCAGGTTGCAATGGTTGCATCTTCATTCAAATGCACAAAAGAGACGGAGACCCTGGTCCAGTTGAGATTGTACAAAACATGATGTCTTCGGCTGCTTCAACTCGTAAACATATGTCCAGGTTCATATTTGATGTTAATGGAATCTGTCTTTTCTTGTTCTCACTAAGTCTCGTATTTCAAGATTTATGTAGTGTGCAGTTATTTTCTTGCTTATAGACCTCATCTTGATTGTACTCTACAACTCTAGGTTTATTCTGAGGGTTTGCCCTGCTGAGGTGGTATGTTATTCTTCAGAAGAGGAAATAACAAGAGCCATTAGTCCACTTGTTGAAAAGTACTTCCCCAAAGAATCTCCTTTCGGACACAAGGTAACTGCTACTTTATTTCTGTGTGGTCTAGTAAAAGAGCATAGGGCAAAGCAATAAGATTACAGTACCAATATGCTTCATATATATATTTTGTCTTGTATTAGTAGTCATATAGCCTTTTTACACTTGAACTGATGTGTGGTGTTGTTGCTTATCGATAAATATAATGCCAAGTCAAAGTTTTCTAAGTTTGACCAAGTTCATAGAAAAATTATCAACATATGCAATACCGAATCAATATCAATAGATCCATCACGAAATATGTTTTTATTCGATATGGTAGATGTTGATATTTTTCTATGAACTTTGACATAGGACAAAACTTTACATGCCTTATATTTTGGACTGGAGGGAGTACCGATCAATTGCAACATTTATATTTTATGTTGTGATGCTGACGGTGCTATCCTCAGATGCACAGAGTTTTAATCTTGTACTAATCTGTTTCTAAATGCCATTCATTGTCCATATATTCTGTGCTTGTGTCATCTCGAAGAAAGTGCAGGAAGTAGGATCACCCAAAGTTTAGCACATGCCACACTGCATGAGTATGCCATTTCACCCAGTACAATACCTGATATATTACAGCATACTGTTTAGGGCATGTACTGTTTCTATAGAACACACATAACAATGCAATTATCAAAATAGAAGTTGTTTGCTTGTTGTTTTCCTGTCCAAAATTGTACATGGTTCCTTACTCGCTTGGTTCAATCTTTGCAGTTTGCGGTGTTATATGAAGCAAGGTCAAACACAGGAATCGATAGGATGAAAATTATAAATGCAGTAGCAAAATCCATACCTCAACCTCACAAAGTTGACCTTAGCAACCCTGACAAGACTATTATTGTCCAGATTTCCAAGGTAAACACTTAAGTATAGTTGGATTGCTATCAAATACCTAGTGTTATGTTTTGTCGAAGTGCTTTGTAAAAAAAACCTGAAATTAACCTACAATTCTCACTAAAATCCCTAGGATTTGCCGCTGAAGTCGCTAGTCTTATGTTTTGTGAAAGTACTCCTTCCAAATTCATATGTATGGAGGATTATTAAATAAGTTTTTGCAGTAGTAAAAAGCAAGATAGTGCATATGGTCGTTTTGGTCTGTGTCCATTGTGGTATGTTCATTCATATGGTCGTTTTGGTCTCTGTCCATTGTGGTATGTTCATTCGTTGCGCAGGGGTGAAAAACAACTTGTTCCTGATCTATGTCCCGGCAGCTGCCAGTGTAGTAACCTGTAGCATATCACTGGGATCTCGGATATAGCAAGTGAACGTAATAAATTGATAACACCAGGATATGACTCTATGGTCTAAGTTCAATAAAATTTATGTTAATTTCGTGGCCATTTCAGTATACTGATGGCATCCTACAGATTGGAGGTGAAATAAACTTAGAAAAGTTTCTTTACAATGCTTTTATGAGTGCTTTTATTTTCCAGCTTTTAACTCTGAATCCTGGAATAATCCCGAGTGTCGTTTAGTATAGCATGGGTGTACGAACTTGGTATCATGGTCAATGTTGACCTGCTTGTATTGTCTCTAAATGTCTTGTCATTGTCATGTCCATGATATATGGTCCGTGTGTCATCTGTATCAACCATATATAGCGTTCCACTCACTGATCAGCCCAGTTGTCTTAGCTATTGCTTATATCTAATGCGGTTGCTATTTTCCTCTATCTGAACTACTATAGAAAAATACATAATTGCTGGCCTTACACAGGGCACTCATCAGTTCATGTCCTGACGAACCATATTTTGTTTGTTTGAATTATGAGCAGACTATATGCATGATTGGAGTGGTGGAGAGATACAAGGAGCTTTCCAAGTTCAACCTAAGGCAGCTGACATCGCCACCAGAGAAGTAGTCTGTGGGTGATTGCGTCCTTCACACAGAGCTTTAATCCGACGCAGCATCAGTTAGTTTAGTAGCTGAAGCATGGAAATCACTGTCAAACGAGGTTTAGGGTGCAGTTTTGAAACTTTGTCGGTGGATTTTATACAGCAGGGGTTTGAATAAAATTCCATCATGGCACTGTTGCATGTTTTTTGGTTGTAAGGTTATACTGTTATCTTTCTCCCCTTTTCGAACAAAGGTTAAATTGGTATCTGTTGAAAACGAAAGATGAAAGACAACTGAGCTTAAGGGCATCTCCAGCCGTTCGGACCTTCGGCGAGGTAAACCTGCCGTTTGACGGCCCAGGAAATTTGAAAGTTCTTCCCGCCCCAAAAAATAGGCTGAGTTTGGCAATCATAGCAGCCATAGTTGGTCAATCATATTACAAAAAAAATGCCACAGTTGGGTGATCAAGTAGTCAGCCAAGGGCAAGCCACATTCGGCACATATCAGATAGAGGCTGGCGACGCCTCGGCGTCATCCTCGACGTCAAAGACGGGCTTGGGTGTCGGAGCTGGCGCTGAGCTCGGAGTGGCAGTTTCGCCGGCCTCGAGGTCGATGACGGGCATGACATCATCTAGGTCGATGGCTTTCTCCAGGTCGATGTGCGTGCTCGGCGGCGCATTGGCCGTAGGCTTGGGGGACCGCGTCTCGGCTGGACTGGTCAAACTCGTCGGGCCGTCGAAGGTCGTGCCCGGTGTTGCGTAGCTCGTATCTGTCGGGTCGGGGCCGGGCTTATGTCGTTGAGAATGAGACGACGCTGCGCCATGAACCATGCCCTCAACTCAGGGTCCATCGCGGCCGGAACGCCCCCCGTGAGGAAGGCGAGGTCATGGTTCCTCTTCTTCGCCACGGTGCCGTCCTGAGGAAGTCGATCTTGACCCGGGAGTTGGCCATGAGCGCCGCCCACCTCTGCTTGGCGATCTCCTCCCTCTTGGTGGTCTGGGTCTAGACATCGGTGATGCAGGTCTCGATGGATGCCTGGAGCTTTGCAGCTGCCGACGCGCCATCCCTCACCGCCTTGGCTTTCTTGTGACCCATCGGCGGGCGGCCTTCGGACGCAGAGGCAGCCACCGCGTCGGGGACGTACTCCTTGCCCTTGCCGATCGAACGACGCACCTCCGCCCACTTGTCGCACCCCTCAATGACGACGAAGACGTGGAGGAACTTGAAGTCGGCGTTCTTGTCGTCCTTGTACGCCTCGAGCATCCGGACGAGCTCCATCTCGCGGTTGGCGCCGCTCTTCGGCATGTTCTTGACCTCCTCCTGGATGCCATGCCACTTGTTGCAGGCAGTCTGGATGTTCGCCCAATGGTTGGGGCCAAACACACAACCGGAGTTGGCGGCTCATACAGTGCCTCCTCCTCCTCCTCCTCTTCTTCCTTGACGATGGCCTGGTCCTCGGCCGCTGCACTGTCTCCCTCGTCCGGCGCTGGATGTTCACCATCCTCTGACGCACCGTCTCAGTGATCGACTCCTTGTTGGACATGCCAGGCGGCTTCTCCTTCGGCGCTCTCGGCTTCCGCGGCTTCTTGCCGAGCATGGAGGTGGCAGAGGTCGCGAGGGCGGCGACGGCGCGGGATCCTGTGAATCGGGTGGGAGCCATGGCGGCCGGATCTAGGAGATGGGGGAAATGGCGGGATCGGGGCGGGGGGGGGGGGGGGGGGGGGAGAGGTATATGTGTTGGAGAAATGGAGTGAAAGGCCGAAATTATGGAGGGAAATCACCTTCCCTCGCCGACAAGTCTGGTCCGCACACGCCTTTTGCCACCGCCAAGCCGAACCAACGTGCTGGTTTGGGTTGGCCGACGCGAAACGGCGCTAAACCAAGTTCTGTGACGACTGGTGAATTTTCGTTCGCGCCGACGCTAAAAAGGCATCCTTGGGGGCCCTAGGGGACAACTGGAAATGACCTGAAAAGCTGGAATCTTGTCGACACAACGCAGACACTCAGGGCTTGTTTGATTCATAGGATAGGAAAGTCATAGGAATAGGAAAAGTATAGTATTGATATGTCATGTACACTCCAATCCTATAGGGTTTGGTTTGTATCAAAGTTTGTTTGATTCCACCAAAGGAATTGATGTTAGAATTCCTATGGGAAGTAGTACAAAAATTCCTATGGGAAAAATTCCTATAGGAACCAATCCTATAAATCAAACCACTAGGAAAGGAAAAAATCCTATGGGATAAAATCCTATAAGATTCCTATGAATCAAACAAGCCCTCATTTTCGTTCACCTAGGCATGCTTGTGAGACGCCATAAACGTAGATCAGTCATCCATCCGGTTCTGGTAGTCAGTGGGTCCGAGTCACATTTGTTAAACTAACAATATATTAAGCTAGCAAGCCGTCTCACTAAAAACCTTCAAATCCTATTAAATACTAAGAAAAATATTGCATCTAAAACTTGTTGCTTCAATAATCATAAATATCGATTAAATCATTTAAGAGGGTATCTAAAATAAAACTAGGGGCTCATCGGTCCAATTACAGCACTTTATTTGAAAACATATCGTAGATAATTCATGAGCCATTGAATTTGCTTCCCTTGGACAATGTGTAAAGCTAGCACTACCAATCAACACCACCAAATTAGAATAATCCCATTCTGTTTGCCAAAGATAAATCAACCTTCGTTGCCATTGCTTCCGCCATTGATGATGATTCCAGTGAGGGAGTTACTCATTTGATGCAGCTATAAATTTCCCCAGAAAATCCCACAAGACAACACCAATTGCCTGTTACGCTAAAAATCCTGCATAACCAAAAAGATGCATCCACATTAGTTTTATATGTCTTGGATCATATGCGATAATTTTCATTAACCTATTTCTTGGAGGCCTTAGCCGCATTAGCAACAAATGCAAAAATAGAGACCTTATTTTTATGTTTCTAGATTTTTTTTAGAAATACAGGGATCCCCTCCCGGATTCCATTAGATAATGAAACTGATCACAGAACATCATGCCGAAAAGGCAAGTTCAAACTACATCAAAAGCTTATAGGGAAATGACAGGAAAGTAAAAGCTAGCAGCTAGATCAACTCCAAAACGAGCACAAATTTTGCTCCCGCCACTCGCTGCCTCAACGCAGCCCCAAAAGGCTAACCAATAGTATCTAAACAGGTTTCATACTTCCAACACAGGCTAGCTATTTTAACAAGCATTAGAGTCTCAGAATTGCCAAACACATCAGGACATCGAGCCATCTTGCTGGAGTCATCGATCCTTCACATGACCACACGAATCGCATCCGATTCCTCCGGGTGCATCTTAAGGTAATCCAGCGAGACATGACCATCATACGCCGAGGTTGTTGTGTTTGACCTGGTGCTGATCCAGCTGAAGTCAGCACACCTCAGTCTGGTTCCAGCTCCAACGGTGCCTTGAGCTTTGCGACCACCAGGTTTGCCAACAACTCTATCTTTCCTCCTGGTGGTTCTTTAAACGGAACCACCCACAACTTCATATAATAGAGGATTAACCGCCACACCTATTTCATATTGATCCAGGAGCACCGACTAAAAACTAAGTTGTTCTTGTTGATCCAAATAGTACATAAAACAGCAACATTAGCCATGTTTAGATACATGAACCTAGTATTACAAAGCCACTTAGAAACTACAGATTCAAAGTTAACTATATCAACATCAAAGACTACCTTAATCAGATCCCAATGATTCCTAGACACTATGCATTCAAAGAAAAGATGATGCACAGACTCTTATCTCTTTACACATTTCACATTCTAAAGGTTTAGAGATGCCTCTCCTCCTAAGATTATCCCTGGTTAAGATTTTATTTTGTGACCAGAGCCACAAGAACATCTGGATCCTGGGAGGGACTTTAATATCCCACACAACAGGCCTATACACAGGTTTAACACCCCTAAAGTTGATCAAAGCATACATAGATTTAGAGGAATACACCCCTTTAGTCTCATTCTGCCTGATCATCTGATCTTCCTCCTCACTATAGGTAATCGAACTAGCTATGTTAACCAGGCCCAGCCACTGTTCCATCATATCCTCATTAAAAGTTCTTCTAAAATCACATCTAATTTGAGAGCCATCCCAAATCTCAGCTACATTCTTAGTGTATTGGTTTGAAATAACATATAAATCCCAAAATTGGGTAGATAAAGGAGAATTGCCAAACCATATATCCTTCCAGAATTTAATCAATCTCCCATTCCCTATTTTCCATCTATACCCTACCTTCACAGCCTTTGATGCCCACATAACCCCTTTCTAGAAAGTAGAAGGGTAGGTGTTGGGGGGATCAAAACCCGGTAGGCCTACCAACGTAGAAGATAAGCCGGCCTGACAAGAGCCTGGGACGGATCAAGCATAAATATATGGGCCGGGTGTTGAGTGAGCTGGTGCGCAACGTGTGCCTTGGCCTGCAAGTAAGAAGGATCCAGAAGGCTGGAGACCAAGTACAAGACGGAGTCCTGATAAGGAAGGCGAAGACTTAGAGGACTTAGAGTAGAGTCCGGGTATGATAAGAACCCGGATCCCGGCTTGTACCTCCAGCGAGACCCGTCGTCTATATAACGGGGTCTCCTGGTTCCTAGAGATGTTAAGTCATAAGCAATATCACCATTGTAATCTCGAGACCCGGAAGCTAAGGCATCGAGTCCTCGAAACCAATATCAATAAAGCAGAAGCAAGAAGTAGGTCTTTACCTCAAGACAAGGGGCTGAACCAGGGTAAATCCTTGTTTCCCCACGCCACGTTAGAAAAGCTCCTGATGTCGGAAGCCGCCATGCCCTTCATTTCAAGTTTCCACCCGGAAATATCTGTCGTGACAAACCCACGACAGTTGGCGCCCACCATAGGGCCCGCGACCAAGAGCATCAATTTTTAAGGAGAAGCGCGACGAGGTATGGAAAACCTAGCTATCGGTTAGATCTACTCGCTTCCAGGAGGGGAGCGGATCGTGGACGACTCCGACTAGTCGGAAGAGGCGGATTTTTTGGAGACCGGATCTATGCTCATCTTCGGGCAGATCGATGTTTTTGTGTGATCCGATCTAGCGGAGCCGGCGAAGACCAGTATGAGCCGGAGTTCGAGTCAGAGTGCGGGTCCACCACGATTGCCCAGACAGACGGAGAAGAGTCAGTTAGATCGCCAGAGTTTGAAGCTATCACCGAAGAGGAAGAGGCGGCTATCCAGGCTATGCAGGGTTCCATTATCGCCCCCACCAATATATCAAATCTAGACACAGATACAGATTCAATCTTGCCATTATTCAAGGATTGATATGGAGACGGTCTTGAAGATGAAGATCACCCGGCTCCACTGGGACCCATACGTCATATGATGGTTGACGTCATGACCCGGGCACCGCCGGCTGATGGGGTTACAACTTCCGTGAGTGATGAGACAAGTGCAGAAGCGGCCGCGAGGCGGAACATAGATAATTGGGATCATGATCTAGTTGCTGCACCAGTAGCGAACTACGCAGAAATGGGGCTGTTTACCCTATCTTTGGAACTCATTTGAAACACATTTTTCAGCTAGACCACCACCCTACCTTTGAAGCTCATTTAAAACACATTTTTCGGCGAGTCCACCATTTTTGCTCAGAAATGAGGCCGTTTACCCTACCTTTCGAGCTCATTTGAAACACATTTTTTAGCGAGTCCACCACCCTACCTTCGGAGCTCATTTGAAACATATTTTTCGGCGAGTCCACCATTTTTTCTTAGAAATGAGGCCGTTTATCCAACCTCTCGAGCTAATTTGAAACACTTTTCTAAGCGAGTCCACCACCCTACCTTTCGAGCTCATTTGAAACACATTTTTCGGTGAGTCCACCATTTTTGCTCAGAAATGAGGCCGTTTACCCTACCTTTCAAGCTCATTTGAAACACATTTTTTAGCGAGTCCACCACCCTACCTTTCGAGCTCATTTAAAACACATTTTTCGGCGAGTCCACTATTTTTTCTAAGAAATGAGGCCGTTTACCTTACCTTTCGAGGTCATTTGAAACACATTTTTCGGCCAGTCCACCACCCTACCTTTGGAGCTCATTTGAAATACATTTTTCAGCTAGACCACCACCCTACCTTTGAAGCTCATTTGAAATACACTTTTCGGCGAGTCCACCATTTTTGCTCAGAAATGAGGCCGTTTACCCAACCTTTCGAACTCATTTGAAAGACATTTTTTAGCGAGTCCACCACCCTACCTTTGGAGCTCATTTGAAACATATTTTATGGCGAGTCCGCCATTTTTTCTTAGAAATGAGGCCGTTTTCCCTACCTTTCGAGCTCATTTGAAACACATTTCTAAGTGAGTCCACCACCCTACCTTTCGAGCTCATTTGAAACACATTTTTCGAAGAGTCCACCATTTTTGCTTAGAAATGGGGCCGTTTACCCTACCTTTCAAGCTCATTTGAAACACATTTTTAGCGAGTCCACCACCCTACCTTTCGAGCTCATTTGAAACACATTTTTCGGCGAGTCCACCACCCTACCTTTGGAGCTCATTTGAAACACATTTTTCGGCGAGTCCACCAATTTTGATTAGAAATGAGGCCGTTTACCCTACCTTTCAAACTCATTTTAAATACATTTTTTAGCGAGTCCACCACCCTACCTTTTGAGCTCATTTGAAACACATTTTTCGGCGAGTCCACCATTCTTGCTTAGAAATGAGGCCGTTTATCCTACCTTTCGAGCTCATTTGAAACACATTTTTTAGCGAGTCCACCACCCTACCTTTCAAGCTCATTTGAAACACATTTTTCGGCGAGTCCTCCATTTTTGGTTAGAAATGAGGCTGTTTACCCTACCTTTCGAGCTCATTTGGAACACATTTTTAAGCGAGTCCACCACCCTACCTTTCAAACTCATTTGAAACACATTTTTTGGCGAGTCGGCCATTTTTTCTTACAAATTAGGCCGTTTACCCTAACATGAACATATACGTGCCACTCGTTCTGCTATAGCTAGTACTCCCTCCATCCCGGTTTATAAGTCACCTTTGAAGCGAGTCCACCATTTTTGCTCAGAAATGGGGCGATTTACCCTATCTTTGGAACTCATTTGAAACACATTTTTCAGCTAGACCACCACCCTACCTTTGAAGCTCATTTGAAACACATTTTTCGGCGAGTCCACCATTTTTGCTCAGAAATGAGGCCGTTTACCCTACCTTTCGAGCTCATTTGAAACACATTTTTTGGCGAGTCCACCACCCTACCTTTGGAGCTCATTTGAAACACATTTTTCGGCGATTCCACCATTTTTGCTTAGAAATGAGGCTGTTTACCCTACCTTTCGATCTCATTTGAAACACATTTTTAAGCGAGTCCACCACCCTACCTTTCGAGCTCATTTGAAACACATTTTTCAGCGAGTCCACCATTTTTTCTTAGAAATGAGGCCGTTTACCCTACCTTTCGAGCTCATTTGAAACACATTTTGAAGCGAGTCCACCTCCCTACCTTTCGAGCTCATTTGAAACATATTTTTCGGTGAGTCCACCATTTTTGCTTAGAAAAGAGGTCGTTTACCCTACCTTTCGAGCTCATTTGAAACACATTTTTAAGCGAGTCTACCACCCTACCTTTCGAGCTCATTTGAAACACATTTTTCCGCGAGTCGGCCATTTTTGCTTACAAATTAGGCCGTTTACCCTACCTTTCGAGCTCATTTGAAACACATTTTTCAGCGAGTCCACTACCCTACCTTTGGATCTCATTTGAAACATATTTTTCGGCGAGTCCACCATTTTTGCTTAGAAGTGAGGTCGTTTACCCTACCTTTCGAGCTCATTTGAAATAATTTTTTAAGCGAGTCCACCACCCTATATTTTGAACTCATTTGAAACACATTTTTCGTCGAGTCGGCAATTTTTGCTTATAAATTAGGCCGTTTACCCTACCTTTCAAGCTCATTTAAAACACATTTTTCAGCGAGTCCACCACCCTACCTTTGGATCTCATTTGAAACACATTTTTCGGCGAGTCCACCATTTTTGCTTAGAAATGAGGCTGTTTACCCTACTTTTCGAGGTCATTTGAGAAAGGTCATGGCTATCCGCATTTGGTGTGCCAAAATACCCATTTTGTGTCACTGAGGCAAATGGGGGTGGACGAGCCAAAATCCCCTTTGGGTCCGCCGTGGTCCACTCGTCACCAGGTGTACAACCCTTGTCCTACGTGCGCGTCCAATCAGATTGCAGAATGAGCTTCTCACGGATCACCCCGAGTCTACCTGCAGATTCCTTCAAGAGGAAATCGGACGGCCGCAGATTCCTTGTAGAGGAAATCCGAGGGCTGCAGATTCCTTGTATAGGAAATCAGCTTCAAATATTCTAAAATTATCGAAAAAAAGAAAAATCCTGCGCACATAGTCGTCTTATATCATATACTAACGACTCAAGCTGAAAAACATGGTCTACATACATTCAAAAGGAGAAGGGCATGGATCTCAGGTGATACCGCATAACTCAAACTATGAGGTCTAAGGTTGGAGAGAAGTGGTTTCGGAATTGCAACATGAAATTTCAAAAACCTCACTAAAGCTTCCTTTTGGAGTGACTAAGAAGGATCCATGCTTAGTTTTTCATTTTCATATTTTAAACTTGTTTAAATTTTGGTCAAACTTAGGTTTGACCGATTTTGAAATAACCATAAAAAATTCAAAAATTGTCGAAAAATTGAAAAACTGACGTACATAGTCTTCTTATGTCATGTCCTAACGACTCAAGTTAAAAAACATGGTCTACATACATTCAAAAGGAGAAGGGCATGGATCTCAGGTGATATCGCATAACTCAAACTATGAGGTCTAAGGTTGGAGAGAAGTGGTTTTGGAATTGCAATATGAATTTTTCAAAAACCTCACTAAAGCTTCATTTTGGAGTGACTAAGAAGGATCCATGCTTAGTTTTTCATTTTCATGTTTTAAACTTGTTTAAATATTGGTTAAACTTAGCTTTGACCGATTTTGAAATAACCATGAAAAATTCAAAAAATATCGAAAAATTCAAAAACTGACGCACATAGTCTTCTTATGTAATATACTAACGACTCAAGTTGAAAAACATGGTCTACATACATTCAAATGAGAAGGGCATGGATCTCATGTGATATCGCATAAATCAAATGTGCAAATGAGAATTGCAACATGCTAATTTCAAAATTCTCACGAAAGTATCATTTAGTAGTGACTAAGAATGGTCTAGACTTAGTTCAAGCCCAAATTTTACACAAATGTGCGCCTGTGTGCGCCAAGAGCACGCCAGGCACGCTCTAAGCGCGTCCAGAGTGCGCACTTCAGGTGTTCGACAGAAGTACAATAAAAAAAATTGCTGGTGATGCTCATGTTAAAAAACGACTCCAGCACGCCTCGCTTTCGTCTGCGCAAGTGGTATTTAGTTTTACCCTTCTTACTTGTCTTTTCCGTGGCATCACGCATCCCGTTCCCCTGGCGGGTGCAGACCGAAGCGAAGGGTGCTGCAGTCGGTGCCCTACAGACGGAAGCAAGCGTGCTTGATTCGCAGCGGCTGGAGTCGCAATAACGCCGCGCCGCTTCCATTGGCACAGACGGAAGCGACGCGTGCTGGCAGTCGCATCGTCTGGTCGCGTCGGCGTCAATGCGCGACCAGGCGAAGCGGTGGCCGCGTTAATGCAGACCACCCGACCCCGCTCCTCCGGCCGCCTTTAAAACCCGACGCAGCGCAGCCCTCCTCTCCTCACACCAACACTTCCTCCTCTCTCTTCTTCTCCCTAAGGAAACGGAAACATAGGCCACCATGGCGGGCAGCCCTGGCGGGCAGCTACGCCACTTGCAGCTAGAGGAACTCCGGTGTCGCAACGAGGACGCAGAGATGGCCAAGGCGTTCGAGCGAGTCATGTGGGGCGAGGAGGCCAAGACCTCTCATCCCTACGTGCTCTCGCTCGAGACCGCGTGGCTGAGTTGCCGCCACCAGCTGCCGGTGGACGAAGACGCATCCTTTCGGATGGGTGGGTGAGGAGCGCCGTGTACATTCCGGTGGCGCCACGGCTCAGCGGGCAGGCCATCGTCGAGTTCATCAAGGGCAAGTGGGCGGAGATGCCGTGCGAGCAAAGGCTCGACCCCAAGTACTCCATCTCGGCGCCCTATTGGCACGCCGTGGTGGACAAGGAGTATGAGGCGCGTCTTGGCGGTCGATGAAAGCCGACACTGGAGTTGTCCTCAACGAACGATGACTGTGACGGTAAGGACGGCGACGCCAGCGACGACGACGACGACCCCGAGCTGCCCGATCTGCCTCTACAAGCGTCTGCATTGTGAGTCCTAAGACCGGTACTATGTAGATTTAAACGATCCCGCCAAAATCCGCATAATAACGATTTTAGGTCACCTACCAGACACAATGTGCACGCCGAGACATGCGCATTATGTGGGTGGAATTGTGATAACATTACAACAGTTCTGATACATCCACAAATACAACAGAAGATATATAATACAACAACGACTCGAACGAGTCAAGATACAAATAATACAATACAAATATTCAAATGACATCGGGAGCAAAAATAGTATCCGACTACGGATAAGATGCAAATTGGACTAAGAGTACTGAATATAAGCAATGGCGCCATATCCCTGCCCAGCCAAGCCGGAGGGATCCCCAAGCTACCGTCGTCAGACTTCAAACCTGTTAACTGCACATAAAGCACAACCCAAAAGAGGGTCAGGGCACTCCCTGGCAAGCAAAACCGACTTGCCTACTTTCTACACCATCTACCAAAATATTGGGGAGGTGGACTTAGCGGCAGCAGCACTAGCAACCTAAAGAGACACGCTACAACTTCCGTCTAATTAGAGAGGGATAAGAGAGCACTTAAGATAAACATCTACAACTAACACCAATCATAACCCATTCTAGGATTAACCCCCTCAACCAAGTATGAGGAAGCAATTTGGGAAAACTCACACGTTGAACAATTTTAGTTATAATTTATTGTGAAAGTAATTCTATATTACTAGTCAATTTAATTAATATTAATTAGGTGCAAGTAGTCTAGATCTTGTTAGCCAACATCATCACCAAAGTCGTCCATAACCGTGGACACGGCTCATCGATAAGATTATACCCTGCAGGGGTGCACTACTGTACCCATACTCATATGATCAACCCAAGCAAGCATCAGGGCCTCTCAACTCGACTAATTCCTTCACTACAGCAAGTCCAAGTGCCACCCATATGAGTTGTTACCCGCGTCAAGAGGCCGGCCGAATCTCAATTGCGGACTCATTAGTTTGTGTCCACGCGCCATGCGGCTCAAACCACAGTAGGAACTGTCCGCTTCGCGCGCACCACCCCTATATGACCCCCCGTATCATGTAACCTCTCATCAATCATCATCGTCATGCACATGGATATGAGCAAATGGAAAACCCGAACTAGTTGCGGCACATGGACAAGCTGAAGATCCGTTCAAAGTCGAGGGGGGCTCCATAGGGCCTCCCACAAGTGGCTAGTGCGCTCAAAATTGGATCCGAGGACAAAATCTCAGTTCCGAGGTCGACACTTAGCAGAACAAAGCACCTCGCAAGGCCTTCCGCCGGTGCTTTATCATTTAATTATAATACACCAATATAAAACCACATTTTATTAAGGTAGAATAATCTATAATACTAAGCAGATGAAACATAAGACCAACAGACGACTCGCACAATCAAATCTAAACATGCGCTACGACTCGCAAGGCCAATAGATAAACAAAAACCAAGTGATGGGATGTGGGGATAAAGTTGTATGGGCTGCAGGATAAACATGTGATGAGATCGCGATAAGAATCGAATACTAGGGTAGCAGAGATCAACAGCAAGAATGAAATACAATGTATAGGTAAACAAGCAAACTTTGCTTGCTTGGAATCCCGCATGGTAGCAGATCTTGTCATTGCTCACACATCTCAACGTCTTATCCGCGAAGAAGCAACAAACACTGGAAAGCGTAAAAGATGCATCTTATAACTACGGCAAAAGATCCAGCATGACCATATGAGAATGATGCATGGCATGTCGAGATGTAATTTGAGATGCACTTAATCCAAATTAAGCGGAACCGGGGTTCCGACAATTAATACTTAAGTGCAAGTTATTTATCTACTCACCAAATTAAATGTTGATTAACATAGCAAGACATGGCATGGGTGATCTAGTCAATTTAAATGGAGTTGGGCAATACATATATTGATTTGCCCCACACATTCCATATTTATTATTTAGATGATTTGCTACACCACCAAAATCCAAGAGATGCAACACATGCAAGTATGATGCCCAAGAGATGCAACACATGCAAGTATGATGAGATATGCACAGGATAGATGACATTTAATAAAAAATAGGTATAGGTTTAGGGTTTGACTCCGTACGTCGGATCGGGTGAACTAGGGTTCGAAACCGACGTCTTCGGTCTGTAGAGGAAGTAGTCGTCGTCGTGGAAGTAGTCGTCGCGGAACCGAGGCATTGTCGTTTGTCGGTGTCGTGGAAGTGGGCGGGCAAGTAGTCGTACTCGGTCATCCTCGTTGACGGGCGCGGGCACGTAGGAGCACGACAATCGGACACCGGAAAGAAACACGCATGGGCGGGCACCGCGACACGAACACGGGCGACCACGGAAATGCGGCACCGGAAGAGGACGCGCACGCGCACGTAGCAACACCACGAAGGGTGGACAACTCGAAAAAAATGCGACGCCGGGGTCTTGCGGACATTATGTCGAACACCTTGCGGCGACGGCGGGGACGCCACCGGACGGATAAACCGGCGAGTGGAAGGAGGCCGGCGCGGGCTGCGAGCACGCGCACGTCGGCGGCGGGGAGCGTGCGGTGGAGCAGGGGTGCGAGGCGTGCGGCGGGGAGGCGGCGCACACGGGCGGCACGGCGCGGGCGAGGCGCGCGGCCGACTGCCGGAGAGAGGCGGCGCGGCGGTGGATGCGTGCGGGGGCGGGCGCGCACGGCGGCGGGTGCGGGCGTGCGGCGGCGCCCGGGCCGGAGCAGGGCGGAGGCGGCTGCGCGGGCGGAGGAGCTCGGGGGCGCGGCGGCAGCTAGGCGCGGGCGGCCGACCGGGGGCGCGCGGCGCGGAGTCAGCCCTGGGGCGGCCGGAGGCGGCGGGCGGCCGGGGGCGCGCGAGCGGAAGACGCGGGGCGCGCTCGGGCCGACTGGGGAAGCGAGGCGGCGGCTGGCGCGGCTGCGCGCGGCGGGAGGAGCACGGGGGCGCGCGGTCGGGAGGCGTAGGGGCCGGCGCAGGCGGCGCGATGGGGCCGTGGGGAGGAGCTGGTGCGGGAGTCTCCCGTGCGGGAGAAGAAGAAAGAAAAAGAAGGAAAAAATAGAAAGGAAAGAAAAGAAGAAAGAAAAGGAAGAAGAGAAAAGAAAAAGGAGAAAAAGGAAAAGGGAAAAAGAAAAAAGAGAAAAAGGGGAGGGGGTGGCTACAAAAGTTTCAGGGGGTGGTAAAATTTTTTCAGGGGAAAACCTAGGTTTGGGTTAGATGGGCTTTTGGGCTTTTATTTCTCTCCCTTTTTAATCTTTTCTGTTTTATATTTTTAAAACAAAATAGAAAAGAAATTTGAACACGAAAACAATACAAAATAGTTTAGTTTTAAATAAACAATTTAATAAACTAATTTTAACATTTGCAAAAGATTTAAAATATCACATTTTTAATTAATTTGAAATGTGTTTGAATTTAATTGTGGGAATTTTAATTTAAAATCAACCAATTAAATTAATGAGATGCAATGCGATGTCATGTTCATGCAAAATATAAAACAAACAAAACTAAATGGGATAAATCCCGGGGCGTTACAATCGACACCACTAACAAGGGATCGCGTCCCGCGATCCACGCCGAGACCACAAGATGTAGCGTACCTGCACTTTAAATAAGGCAGATACATGTGTATAGTGCAAATCCCTGGATCGATTCGTTTGCACACACAGTTTACGATGTAATATCACAACAAAGTATCAATTTTATTACATCGATGATCCAGACTTACAAAATATTCATTACAAGTTGCATAGCATAAAGCTATCTTATACAATAGCAGTGAGTCTCTATCACTTTCATGCTGCCATAGGCGAAAACATGTTGGTTATAGACTCGAAACCTATAAACGAAACCTCACTCGTCATCTGAACAATCTGCAATAAGAAAAATATTGCAACAACGTGGGTCAGATTCCATTAAAAATGGAGTCTGGCAAGTGACACTATGGTGGACACTTAATGGAATAACTCTATAGCCTATATGCATATTTGGCTGGTGGAGTTCAAGGCTATTTTGCATAAAGCCAATTTTCCCTATCTTTTTGGAAAACACTTTCTTCAAATCAAGACAAGTATGGCATGAAAACCATAAATCTCATCTTCCCTTGTTCACCCATCAAGTTTTATTTCTGAAGTTGGAATGGTGGAATCCTCCGTTGACGTCCGTGATCAGCTGCTCAAATTGTCCGTACCGGGGACACGGCTAAGTACTTAGTTTTACACTCTGCAGAGGTTGTGCATGTTCACCATTGTACCCATTCAACCCAGATTATCCTTTACTCACCATTTGTGATAAGGAAAGGAGACGAATGAGACGAGATCTTTCAGAAGCATTTTCCCTCCCACCTGCCTTGACCCATTCCACCTAACACCCCCTACATCTGCTTTTCAAGTCGGAGAGAGCCCATGCAACATAATTGATCAAGCCAGAGCCCATATGGCAATGGCTGCACTGGAAGCAATCGTCACTCGGAGTTCTTCAGATTCCTCTGTTCCCTGGGGTGGCCATCCACAAGTGCACGTACTCCAGGAACCATAGACATGGACCGGAGTAGCCACTCAACTTCGCCACCATTAACAACCAATCCACCCAGGGGTTTTATTAACTTAGTGGATGTGCACTCTCAGGTAAAAATCACCATGCTCACGGCCCTAAGTAGAATAGACATTCATCCTAGGCGACGACAACCATGAGCACAGCCCTGAGTAGTCACTTCACATTTTGTAAAACTTTTCATCAATTGCATAGCATCAATACATCTACTAAGTATTATATAGGGTACCTAGACACAGGAATAAGGGAATTCTACACAGGTTTAGCATAGCAATACTATCCTACTCATGCATATAAAAATACACTAGGTAATGCATATAGAAACAATAGGAAGTTTATGAGGTGTGCCACTTGCCTTTGAAAGTTGTCTTTGTTCACAAACTCTTTTCAACAACGAACGTTTGCTCTCCGTTTAATCTAAACAAATAAGAAAAAAACAATTTAACAATCCACAAACAGCAATCATCAAACCTACATGTTCATATCTAGTGAACAAACAAGTTTTGTAAACTTCTAAGGAAAACATGTCATGCATGAAATTCTTTTAAGTTAATGCAAGGAAATGTGTTGGTCAAAATGACTAAGGACTAAGGTCATAAGTTGAATAAAATATTTTGTTTTATATCATCTTGAATAATCCCTCTAACGGCTTAGTCTTGATGTGTAGAATTATTTAGAGTAAATACTATGTCATTTCTTCAAGATGATCAACAATTATTATCAACTCTTTGTAAATTGGACATTCACTATAGTGAGAGAGACAGACACCCGGCCAACCACTTAAATTGTGGAACAGGTCTCATGTACGTGGACATGTAAGGTTTGTTTCCAGGCCGCTTCATCTCACTATGCCGCTATGATCCAACAAATTTCAAGACGATAATATCATGACCAAAAATTGTTTATGTCAAATGTGAAAGACAAGATTAGAAAAGAGGGTAAGGATAGAAGAAAGATGTAGTTGTCCTCCAGGCTTCATCTCCAGACTTGTAATATTCTCCTTGATGATGTCTTGATTGAAGTTTCGATAGACTTGATAAATCTTCAGACTTGGTGGTTCTTGTATCCTCGAGGCTGGTCTTGGATTTACTTAGTCATCATGAAGTCTAACAGAAGAAGGAGGGAAAAAAGAAAGAAAGAGGGAGAAAGACTTAGAAAATATTTCTGGTTGGTCTTCATGAACTTCTTCTTGATCTTTCTTCTAAGTACTTCCACTCCTTAGAGATTCTCCTGGGGTCTTGTTTGGCTAAGTCCTTCATTGGTCTTCCAGCTCCATGTTGAAAATTACTAAGTGTCTAAGTGTAGCACTTCACCAAAATGCTAAGTTGAAAATATTTCTAACTTAGAGAAAAATAATGAAGAGGAGTTTTCCTATGAGAATTATATCTTCAAAATAAAATATGCTCTGAATGAAATGCTATTTTATATCACGAAACATCAAATAACTTTTGTGATTTCTTTATAAATATGCATGAATTTATAAATGCAATTTAATTAATTTCTATTTTTGGAAAATATAATAAAAGGAATAATTATAAGATTAAAGTTTTCCATGATTAAATTTTTATAACAAAGGTTTTATAATTAGTGTTAATAGACAGGGGCATTTAATTACATTTATAGCAATTTGATTTAATCCAAAAATAATGTTTATATTAAAAGTTATGTTGAAAACATTCAAACTATTTAATTTAAATATATAACTATAAATTCAATAAAATATTACTCAAAAATATTTTATAACAGTGGCATCACACTACAAATATTCTAAAGTTTCTAAAACAATTTTATTTGCAATTTTTGGAATTATAGATTTAAAGTTATGACAAATATACTCAAATCTTCCATTTGAAATTTGAATATTGTAAACTTAGTCAAATTTGAATTTTGGCAGATCTAAAATATTCTACATGTCGATGGCTTTCCAAAAATATAAAGTTTATCAAATTTGGATAAGTGGTTAAAAAGTTATGAAGGTTTGAATATGCAGGGGCTTTTCTGCAAAAATGCCAGATCAGTTGACTGGGCGCTGACTGGATCAGACGTGGTTGCTGACGGAGCGCTGACTATGGCGGCTGACGTGGCGTCTTGTGATTTGCCCGTACCGGTTCAGTTAAGTGAAACAGAACTGACCGTAGGATTTAGATCTAAGGGCCCAGATTCAATCGACCAGACCGAGCGGCGCTAGGTCACCGGAGACCTCGCCGGAGACGATGCACGCAGCGGCGGCGCATCGACAACAAACGTTCTACGACATCTAGGGGGTACTGGAAGGAGCGGATCATACCAAAATGAAAAGGAGGCCGTGGCGGTCTAGATGGCGAGGCAGTGGTCTTCGAGGCGCCCTCGTCCGTTGCCAGTGGCTCGTCGGAGTAGAGAATGGCGGCGGCGAGCTCCTATCGATGACATAAACGGCGTTCTGGTGCGCGAGAGGAAACCCGACCAAGTCCGAAAAGATGCACACGGTAAAAATAAAGAGCAAGGAAGAGAGGGGAGTGCTCGGGAAGGCTCGTACTCGCCGGAGTTGGAGAAATACGGCGGCGGCAATGGCGGAGCTCCGAGGACAAACGCGAGCAGCCTGGGGGCGCTCGGGCTAGGGTTTTTAGGGGAAAAGGGAGAGGAGGAGCAGGGGTTTATATAGGCCGAAGGGGGGAACACATCCGCGACAATCTCGCTCGAATTTGGGCAAGGATCGGAGGAGGATTCGGGGGCGTGATTTCTGGCTAGAGGTTAGGGATGAAGTCCTGACAGGTGGGTCCCGCCTGTCAGGTTTTTCACTTTTTCTTTTCTGATTTAATTATTTCTTTTATAACTTTTGATTTATAACTCCAAATGAGGTCAAACAAATTTCTAAAAATTTGTAAAATTATTATCTTTATGTTAAACTAGTTGTGGGAATGTTTTGAACATATTTTGAAAAATAATATTTTGAATTATTGATTAAATGCAAAGTTGACACTTAAAGTCAAATTTGAAATTATATTTTAATTAAATCTTCTTTTGGCTAAATATTTTTTTTAAAATACCCACATTCCAACATGTTTGAATTTAAGATATTTAAACCCATATTCCAATATTAAATAAATTTAAGCTTTAATAGATTATTATATATCATATTACAAGTATTTGTAATGAAAAGAGAAAATGTAATGTAATCATTTTTAATTCAAATTATTTTGTGCACCATTATATTTTATATTAAGATATATCATTTGAAAATTATAATAAATACCTTTGGAAATATTCTAGTTTTAATTCATTGTTTATACTGAATATATTCAGGAAAATCATTTAAAGTTTTGAAAATACATGGAGATCATTTAAGCTAATGGAATGATTATTTGTATAATTCATTAATTATATAATCTATGTAGTTTTAAGGTAATGAATAATAAAATTATAATTTCCAAAGCTATACTTGGATTTAGTCTGATGAATGAAAACTATTTGGCAATTAATCCACTTTAAATAGTTTTTAAAAATTTATGAATAGATATGACTAAGTGGTTGAAATTAGTTTCTTATAAGGAAACTATTTTATTAAAATTACATGGTTTGAGGTATTTACATATTAGGGTTTTTGAAATACAATAAGAGATGTAATGTTTTAACCAGAACAACTTTTGAACATTATGTGAAACTGAGATGTTGGAAATATTAATCTTTTCATTAAGTTTGAAGTCTTTCATAGTTGGTTTTCTTATGCATTTAACATTTTATTTTAATAAAAAGAAAAGTTTTAAATTTTAGTGATTTTTGAACATTCCAAAATATTGGGATGTTACAGACTACCACCATTAAAAGGAATCTCGTCCCCGAGATTCGGAGAGGCTAGAAAGAGAAAGCAAATGCTTGAATGATTCTGATAACTCGGGATGTTTTGAGAAATGAAATTTCTGACATGGAAACTGGAAACTAGCAGGGGATGAATTTTCTGATTGGGGAGGCTCGAAAGAAAGATGGTTTGGGATCTCTTGGTTTCAGGCAGCTGGGTTAGAATTATCTGGGTGGCTACCACCCTTAAAAGAAATTTTTGTGGTCAGTCTAGAAACTTTGTTTAATCATTTTTATTTCTCTGTTGTAGAGCGTACAAGTATTCAAAATACAATGACATGTGGTAGATACGGGAAGTTTTAGCACTCACGTTTTCCACTCGGTCCTTGGAGAGATTTAATCCTCTTCCACTCTGGGCAGCCACTGGCATAGTCCCCCTTATCCTTGCACCTGTAGCATGTTATGTGGCTAAGATCCTTCTTGGATTCACTCTTTTGTCTTTGTTCCTCGAGGATCTTCATGAGAGACTGTCGCATTCCTTCCTTGGCTTGCTGGTTGGCTTGTTGCACCAAGGGATAAAATTGACATTGGATTGGAACATGGGTTGTTCCTTCACACAGGAAGCAAATAACCCGTTTGGTGTGGCGTCCATTAATTGGACGTCTGGTGTAACCATGGGTGCACTCATCAGAACAATCCTTGGACGTATGTCCTATCTCTCCACAAGTTTTGCATGCCTTTAGTTTGGTCATAGGGTCCTCTTCAACAATACTATGGTTCTGATCAATCTTAGGCGGGTGGTCGATGATCGCCTTCTGCCTCTCGTTCCTTAACGGCTTTCGCGTAGTTGGATACAATTCACCGTTGTCGTTATTAGAGTGAGACATCTATTGTTTTTGGAAAATAAATGAGTTGAATTATAAGTTCTATGGGGAAATACTACTTCAATAATTTCAGAACAAGACAACCAATTCCTAATAATATCAATCAACATGATTCAAACACATGCAATACATACAAAAACAAATTTCACACTTATTTTGAGAATTTGAACTAATCATTTATCGAATGAAAACACATCAATGTCATGGAATTACAAAAACGATAGTACTGCCATACCACAGTTTGATAGGTCAATACATCAAATCGATACGATAAGCCAAATGAGATAAACGGTGGTCCCTCTAACGTGGTTTGTATTGCTCCACTTATTCCTCCTCAATCTCACGCTTGCGCTTTATTGCGTGGTTATTCGCCACAGGCGTGACTTCTCCCTCAGTTGACTCTTCAAAAAGCACCTCTTCGGGGTCTTCTTCATCCTTTACCTCTGAGTTTACTACCACATTTCCAGTGCCTTGGTCACTTCCTTCAGCTACTGGCGGTGGTGGAGGTACATTGAGTTGCGCCTCAAGGGTGGCGATCTGCTCATCCTTGTTAAGATTCTGCAAATGTATTTCAAGGATGAGTTCCTCCATATGGCCAATAAGGGTTTCAGAAGTCTGGAGTTCTTGGGTTTTTGCGTGTATGACGGCTCGGGCATGATCTGCGATGTTATAAGCTTGCTGAACCTTTCTGGTCAGACGGTTCACGAGAAAATCCAAGTCTTCAAACATCTTGTTAGTAATGGGCAGGTCCAGGCGATTTCCCGTGTGAGCCATTGAGTGTCCATGCGCATCCCTCTTCCCAAAGGCACGGAAGGGCGATTCTGGTGCCAGCTTGTTGCGATACTTATAACACAATCGGGCCATCAAGTCCACCATAGCTATGTTCACTCCTTCAATCCATTCAGGGTAGTAGGTGATATAGTCCACGGGTCGAAGTCTGGCATCGTGGGATCTGGGGTCATGATTGTGCGGATTTCCCAACGCATCACATCAGGTATGTCGGTCTCTTCCTTCCTTCCTCGGAAATAGGGCGGTGGTAGCTTCAATATACTTGTCAACCTAGACAGCTGCCTCCCAAAGATGAAACCCGACAAAACTCCAGCATATGCGGTCTCAGTGTACTCTCCCATCTAAAATTTTGAAGAGGAAAGAGTATTAGAATTAAAATGAAACAGTACGATTTCATATGATAAAATGGAAAGTTTTGTTTTTAGAAAAGTGAATAAAATAGATTTTCAATCCTATGGTCAAATCCTATTTCTATCCAAACCTAGGGTTTCGAACCTACAGGCAACACAGTGCTCTGATACCATCTGTAGCGTACCTGCACTTTAAATAAGGCAGATACATGTGTATAGTGCAAATCCCTGGATCGATTCGTTTGCACACACAGTTTACGATGTAATATCACAACAAAGTATCAATTTTATTACATCGATGATCCAGACTTACAAAATATTCATTACAAGTTGCATAGCATAAAGCTATCTTTGAAATAGTACACAACGGAAATACAATAGCAGTGAGTCTCTATCACTTTCATGCTGCCACAGGCGAAAACATGTTGGTTGTAGACTCGAAACCTATAAACGAAACCTCACTCATCATCTGAACAATCTGCAATAAGAAAAATATTGCAACAACGTGGGTCAGATTCCATTAAAAATGGAGTCTGGCAAGTGACACTATGGTGGACACTTAATGGAATAACTCTATAGCCTATATGCATATTTGGCTGGTGGAGTTCAAGTCTATTTTGCATAAAGCCAATTTTTCCTATCTTTTTGGAAAACACTTTCTGCAAATCAAGACAAGTATGGCATGAAAACCATAAATCTCATCTTCCCTTGTTCACCCATCAAGTTTTATTTCTGAAGTTGGAATGGTAGAATCCTCCGTTGACGTCCGTGATCAGCTGCTCAAATTGTCCGTACCGGGGACACGGCTAAGTACTTAGTTTTACACTCTACAGAGGTTGTGCACGTTCACCATTGTACCCATTCAACCCAGATTATCCTTTACACACCATTTGTCATAAGGAAAGGAGACGAATGAGACGAGATCTTTCAGAAGCATTTTCCCTCCCACCTGCCTTGACCCGTTCCACCTAACACCCCCTACATCTGCTTGTCAAGTCGGAGAGAGTCCATGCAACATAATTGATCAAGCCAGAGCCCATATGGCAATGGCTGCACTGGAAGCAATCGTCACTCGGAGTTCTTCAGATTCCTCTGTTCCCTGGGTGGCCATCCACAAGTGCACGTACTCCAGGAACCATAGACATGGACCGGAGTAGCCACTCAACTTCGCCACCATTAACAACCAATCCACCCAGGGGTTTTATTAACTTAGTGGATGTGCACTCTCAGGTAAAAATCACCATGCTCACGGCCCTAAGTAGAATAGACATTCATCTTAGGCGACGACAACCATGAGCACAGCCCTGAGTAGTCACTTAACATTTTGTAAAACTTTTCATCAATTGCATAGCATCAATACATCTTCTAAGTATTATATAGGGTACCTAGACACAGAAATAAGGGAATTCTACACAGGTTTAGCATAGCAATACTATCCTACTCATGCATATAAAAATACACTAGGTAATGCATATAGAAACAATAGGAAGTTTATGAGGTGTGCCACTTGCCTTTGAAAGTTGTCTTTGTTCACAAACTCTTTTCAACAACGAACGTTTGCTCTCCGTTTAATCTAAACAAATAAGCAAACACCAATTTAACAATCCACAAACAACAATCATCAAACCTACATGTTCATATCTAGTGAACAAACAAGTTTTGTAAACTTCTAAGGAAAACATGTCATGCATGAAATTCTTTTAAGTTAATGCAGGAAATGTGTTGGTCAAAATGACTAAGGACTAAGATCATAAGTTGAATAAAATATTTTGTTTTATATCATCTTGAATAATCCCTCTAACGGCTTAGTCTTGATGTGCAGAATTATTTAGAGTAAATACTATGTCATTTCTTCAAGATGATCAACAATTATTATCAACTCTTTGTAAATTGGACATTCACTATAGTGAGAGAGACAGACACCCGGCCAACCACTTAAATTGTGGAACAGGTCTCATGTACGTGGACATGTAAGGTTTGTTTCCAGGCCGCTTCATCTCACTATGCCGCTAGGATCCAACAAATTTCAAGACGATAATATCATGATCAAAAATTGTTTATGTCAAATGTGAAAGACAAGATTAGAAAAGAGGGTAAGGATAGAAGAAAGATGTAGTTGTCCTCCAGGCTTCATCTCCAGACTTGTAATATTCTCCTTGATGATGTCTTGATTGAAGTTTCGATAGACTTGATAAATCTTCAAACTTGGTGGTTCTTGTATCCTCGAGGCTGGTCTTGGATTTACTTAGTCATCATGAAGTCTAACAGAAGAAGGAGGGATAAAAGAAAGAAAGAGGTTGAAAGACTTAGAAAATATTTCTGGTTGGTCTTCATGAACTTCTTCTTGATCTTTCTTCTAAGTACTTCCACTCCTTGGAGATTCTCCTGGGGTCTTATTTGGCTAAGTCCTTCATTGGTCTTCCAGCTCCATGTTGAAAATTACTAAGTGTCTAAGTGTAGCACTTCACCAAAATGCTAAGTTGAAAATATTTCTAACTTAGAGAAAAATAATGAAGAGGAGTTTTCCTATAAGAATTATATCTTAAAAATAAAATATGCTCTGAATGAAATGCTATTTTATATCACGAAACATCAAATAACTTTTGTGATTTCTTTATAAATATGCATGAATTTATAAATGCAATTTAATTAATTTCTATTTTTGGAAAATATAATAAAAGGAATAATTATAAGATTAAAGTTTTCTATGATTAAATTTTTATAACAAAGGTTTTATAATTAGTGTTAATAGACAGGGGCATTTAATTACATTTATAGCAATTTGATTTAATCCAAAAATAATGTTTATATTAAAAGTTATGTTGAAAACATTCAAACTATTTAATTTAAATATATAACTAAAAATTCAATCAAATATTACTCAAAAATATTTTATAACAGTGGCATCACACTAAAAATATTCTAAAGTTTCTAAAACAATTTTATTTGCAATTTTTGGAATTACAGATTTAAAGTTATGACAAATATACTCAAATCTTCCATTTGAAATTTGAATATTGTAAACTTAGTCAAATTTGAATTTTGGCAGATCTAAAATATTCTACATGTCGATGGCTTTCCAAAAATATAAAGTTTATCAAATTTGGATAAGTGGTTAAAAAGTTATGAAGGTTTGAATATGCAGGGGCTTTTCTGCAAAAATGCCAGATCAGTTGACTGGGCGCTGACTGGATCTGACGTGGTTGCTGGCGGAGCGCTGACTGTGGCGGCTGACGTGGCGTCTTGTGATTTGCCCGTACCGGTTCAGTTAAGTGAAACAGAACTGACCGCAGGATTTAGATCTAAGGGCCCCAGATTCAGTCGACCAGACCGAGCGGCGCTAGGTCACCGGAGACCTCGCCGGAGACGATGCACGCGGCGGCGGCGCGTCGACAACAAACGTTCTACGACATCTAGGGGGTACTGGAAGGAGCGGATCATACCAAAATGAAAAGGAGGCCGCGGCGGTCTAGATGGCGAGGCAGTGGTCTTCGAGGCGCCCTCGTCCGTTGCCAGTGGCTCGTCGGAGTAGAGAATGGCGGAGGCGAGCTCCTGTCGATGACGGAAACGGCGTTCTGGTGCGCGAGAGGAAACCCGACCAAGTCATAAAGATGCACACGGTAAAAATAAAGAGCAAGGGAGAGAGGGGAGTGCTCGGGAAGGCTCGTACTCGCCGGAGTTGGAGAAATACGGCGGCGGCAATGGTGGAGCTCCGAGGACAAACGCGAGCAGCCTGGGGGCGCTCGGGCTAGGGTTTTTAGGGGAAAAGGGAGAGGAGGAGCAGGGGTTTATATAGGCCGAAGGGGGGAACACATCCGCGACAATCTCGCTCGAATTTGGGCAAGGATCGGAGGAGGATTCGGGGGCGTGATTTCTGGCTAGAGGTTAGGGATGAAGTCCTGACAGGTGGGTCCCGCCTGTCAGGTTTTTCACTTTTTCTTTTCTGATTTAATTATTTCTTTTATAACTTTTGATTTATAACTCCAAATGAGGTCAAACAAATTTCTAAAAATTTGTAAAATTATTATCTTTATGTTAAACTAGTTGTGGGATTATTATCTCTTATTATCTTTATGTCAAATTTGAAATTATATTTTAATTAAATCCTCTTTTGGCTACATAAAATTTGTAAAATACCCACATTCCAACATGTTTGAATTTAAGTTATTTAAACCCATATTCCAATATTAAATAAATTTTAGCTTTAATAGATTATTAAATATCATATTACAAGTATTTGTAATGAAAAGAGAAAATGTAATGTAATCATTTTTAATTCAAATTATTTTGTGCACCATTATATTTTATATTAAGATGTATCATTTGAAAATGATAATAAATACCTTTGGAAATATTCTAGTTTTAATTCATTGTTTATACTGAATATATTCAGGAAAATCATTTAATGTTTTGAAAATACATGGAGATCATTTAAGCTAATGGAATGATTATTTGTATAATTCATTAATTATATAATCTATGTAGTTTTAAGGTAATGAATAATAAAATTATAATTTCCAAAGCTATACTTGGATTTAGTCTGATGAATGAAAACTATTTGGCAATTAATCCACTTTAAATAGTTTTTAAAAATTTATGAATAGATATGACTAAGTGGTTGAAATTAGTTTCTTATAAGGAAACTATTTTATTAAAATTACATGGTTTGAGGTATTTACATATTAGGGTTTTTGAAATACAATAAGAGATGTAATGTTTTAACCAGAACAACTTTTGAACATTATGTGAAACTAAGATGTTGGAAATATTAATCTTTTCATTAAGTTTGAAGTCTTTCATAGTTGGTTTTCTTATGCATTTAACATTTTATTTTAATAAAAAGAAAAGTTTTAAATTTTAGTGATTTTTGAACATTCCAAAATATTGGGATGTTACACAAGAAGAGAGGGGTAACTACCGGATCTTTCGGCTCCGTGAAGAACTTCTCGACACCACTAACAAGGGATTGTTACTCCACCCATAAATTCTCGACACCACTAACAAGAGTTGCTCACGTCGATGACGATTCCCGAAGATCGAACCTAATAGGGTAAAAGGCAAGAAATCGTCCACCCACACGTACGATCCTAAAACATTGAAAAGTTTGGATAAGAGAAGAGACTCCAAAACAAATAAGATAAGAGCAGAAATAGAATTGAGGTAAGGAGTAAAAGAGAAACCTATTGAGATATTTTTCAAAAATAATTTAAGTCAAATAGTTTCGACACTCTAGAAACAACGACCGTTAGCGAGGTTATCTTACAGACTTTTGCGGACCCGCTGCTTCGATAACCATTCGTATCGAAACAACAAGGAGATCGAAACCAAGGCTCTGATACCACTTTGTGAGTCCTAAGATCGATACTATGTAGATTTAAGCGATCCCGCCGAAATCCGCATAATAATGATTTTAGGTCGCCCACCAGACATAATGTGCACGCCGAAACATGCGCATTATGTGGGTGGAATTGTGATAACATTACAACAGTTCCGATACATCCACAAATACAACAGAAGATATATAATACAACAACGACTCGAACGAGTCAAGATACAAATAATACAATACAAAGATTCAAATGATAGCAGATCAAAAATAGTATCCGGCTACGGATAAGATGCAAATTGGACTAAGAGTCCTGAATATAAGCAATGGCGCCATATCCCTGCCCAGCCAAGCCGGAGGGATTCCCAAGCTAACGTCATCAGACTTCAAACCTGTTAACTGCACATAACGTACAACCCAAAAGTGGGTCGGGCACTCCCTGGCAAGCAAAACCGACTTGCCTACTTTCTACACCATCTCCAAAAATATAGGGGAGGTGGACTTAGCGGCAGCGGCACTAGCAACCTAAAGAGACACACTACAACTTCCGTCTAATTAGAGAGGGATAAGAGAGCGCATAAGATAAACATCTACAACTAACACCAATCATAACCCATTCTCGGATTAACCCCCTCAACCAAGTATGAGGAAGCAATTCGGGAAAACTCACACGTTGAATAGTTTTAGTTATAATTTATTGTGAAAGTAATTCTATATTACTAGTCAATTTAATTAATATTAATTAGGTGCAAGTTGTCTAGATCTTGTTAGCCAGCATCATCAGCAAAGTCGTCTATAACCATGGACACGGCTCATCGATAAGATTATACCCTGCATGGGTGCACTACTGTACCCATACTCGTATGATCAACCCAAGCAAGCATCAGGGCCTCTCAACTCGACTCATTCCTTCACTACAGCAAGTCCAATTGCCACCCATATGAGTTGTTTCCCGCGTCAAGAGTCCGGCCGAATCTCAATTGCGGACTCATTAGTTTGTATCCACGCGCCATGCGGCTCAAACCATAGTAGGAACTGTCCGCTTCGCGCGCACAACCCCTATATGACCCCCCGTATCATGTAACCTCTCATCAATTATCATCATCATGCACAGGATATGAGCAAATGGAAAACCCAAACTAGTTGCGGCACATGGACAAGCTGAAGATCCGTTCAAAGTTGAGGGGGGCTCCATAGGGCCTCCCACAAGTGGTTAGTGCACTCAAAATTGGATCCGAGGACAAAATCTCAGTTCCTAGGTCGACACTTAGCAGAACAAAGCACATCGCAAGGCCGGTGCCTTATCATTTAATTATAATACCCCACTATAAAACCACATTTTATTAAGGTAGAATAATCTATCATACTAAGCAGATGAAACATAAGACCAACAGACGACTCGCACAATCAAATCTAAACATGTGCTACGACTCGCAAGGCCAACAGATAAACAAACAACGGGTGATGAGATGTGGGGATAAAGCTGTATGGGCTGCAGGATAAACATGTGATGGGATCGCAATAAGATTCGAATACTAGGGCAGCAGAGATCAACGACAAGAATGAAAGACAATGTATAGGTAAACAAGCAAACTTTGCTTGCCTGGAATCCCGCATGGAAGCAGATCTTGTCGTTGCTCACACATCTCAACGTCTTATCCGCGAAGAAGCAACAAACACTGGAAAGCCTAAAAGATGCATCTTATAACTACGGCAAAAGATCCAGCATGATCATATGACAATGGTGCATGCCATGTCGAGATGTAATTTGATATGCACTTAATCCAAATTAAGCGGAACCGGGGTTCCGACAATTAATACTTAGTTGCAAGTTATTTATCTACTCACCAAATTAAATGTTGATTAACATAGCAAGACATGGCATGGGTGATCTAGTCAATTTAAATGGAGTTGGGCAATACATATATTGATTTGCCCCACACATTTCATATTTATTATTTAGATGATTTGCTACACCACCAAAACCCAAGAGATGCAACACATGCAAGTATAATGCGATATGCACAAGATAGATGACATTTAATAAAAAATAGGTATAGGGTTAGGGTTTGGGTCAGTACGTCGGATCGGGTGAACTAGGGTTCGAAACCGACGTCTTCGATCTGTAGAGGAAGTAGTCGTCGTCGTGGAAGTAGTCGTTGCGGAACCGGGGCATCGTCGTTTGTCGGTGTCGTGGAAGTGGGCGGGGAAGTAGTCGTACTCGGTCATCCTCATTGACGGGCGTGGGCACGTAGGAGCACGGCAATCGGACACCGAAAAGAAACGCGCACGGGCGGGCACCGCGACACGAACACGGGCGGCCACGGAAATGCGGCACCGGAAGAGGACGCGCACGCGCACGTAGAAACACCACAAAGGGTGGACAACTCAGAAAAAATGCGACGCCGGGGTCTTGCGGACATTATGTCGAACACCTTGCGGGCGGCGACGGCGGGGACGCCACCGGACGGAGAAACCGGCGAATGGAAGGAGGCCGGCGCGGGCTGCGAGCACGCGCACGGCGGCGGCGCGCACACGGGCGGCAGGGAGCGTGCGATGGAGCAGGGCGCGAGGCGCGCGGCGGGGAGGCGGCGCGGCGCAGGCGAGGCGCGCGGGCGACGGCCGGAGAGAGGCGGCGCGGCGGTGGATGCGTGCGGGGGCGGGCGCCCACGGCGGCGGTTGCGGGCGTGCGGCGGCGCTCGGGCCGGAGCAGGGCGGACGATCTCGAGGGCGCGGCGGCGCTCGGCCGGAGCAGGGGAGGAGACGGCGCGCGGGGCGGCGGCCGGGGGACGCGGCGGCAGCTAGGCGCGGGCGGCCGGCCGGGGGCGTGCGGTGCGGAGTCAGCGCTGGGGTGGCCGCAGGCGACGGCGGAGGCGGACGGCCGGGGGCGCGCGAGCGGGAGGCGCGGGGCGCGCTCGGGCCGACTGGGGAAGTGAGGCGGCGGCTGGCGCGGCGGCGCGCGGCGGGAGGAGCACGGGGGCGCGCGGCCGGGGAGGCGCAGGGGCCGGCGCAGGCGGCGCGATGCCGCCAAGGGGAGGAGCTGGTGCGGGAGTCTCCCGTGCGGTAGAAGAAGAAAGAAAAAGAAGGAAAAAATTAGAAAGGAAAGAAAAGAAGAAAGAAAAGGAAGAAGAGAAAAGAAAAAAGGAGAAAAAGGAAAAGGGAAAAAGAAAAAAGAGAAAAAGGGGAGGGGGTGGCTGTAAAATTTTCAGGGGTTGGGAAAATATTTTCAGGGGGAAAATCTAGGGTTTGGGTTAGATGGGCTTTTGGGCTTTTATTTCTCTCCCTTTTTAATCTTTTCTGTTATATATTTTTAAAACAAAATAGAAAAGGAATTTGAATACGAAAACTATACAAAATAGTTTTAGTTTTAAATAAACAATTTAATAAACTAATTCTTAACATTTGCAAAAGATTTGAAATATCACATTTTTAATTAATTTGAAATGCGTTTGAATTTAACTGTGGGAATTTATATTAAATGCAACAAATTAAATTAATGAGATGCAATGCGATGTCATGTTGATGCAAAATATAAAACAAACAAAAATAAATGGGGATAAATCTCGGGGCGTTACATGCATCTTGGTCAGCAGCGTCGCTTTCACTGAAGAAAGCAGCGGCGCAAGACAAAGAGGCTTACCTTAAAACGCCCCCCGCATGTTATGGCGGTGAATCGAAAACGGCGCCGGCGATGCCAAAAGCCTCAGCAGCCACGGCGGTGGCTACTGACCAGGTGAAGGCTGACTTGGTTCGCATCTTCTCCCCCTCACCGGGATGGAGCGGTATCTCTTCGCCGGCGATGGTGTTGAGGGATGGCCATGCATAGGCCTCTCTCTCAACCCTAAACCCTTTGTTTAGATTTGCTTTATTTATAAAGCGGGGCGAAAGCCTTTTTGTTTAGGTTTAAGTTTGTTAAATCTTGTTAGATTTGTAATTGTAAGTTTGTTAAATCTCGTTTAAAAGTTTGAATCAATTTGTGTTCACCGTTTATGTTGTTCATCGGCGGCTGTTCGTGCGCCCGTAAGGTGTTCGACAGTATGCATTCATGTTGAATTCGTTTCCGAACCACCTCAATCTTGTTCATCGGAGGCGGTTCTTGTGGCCCGCAATGTGTTCAACATGTTAAATTCGTTTCTGAACCACCTCAATCCTGTAGTAGGATGAAACTGTCCACAATTGACCAGCGGAACGGGCGGAACAACGAGGCCTGGATTTTCCGCCATGGATGCATCTTCCAAGCAGAGGTGCAGTGCCACGCTGACCCCACGCGCACCCCACGTGTCGTCCCCACCAGTCAGACTAGTGCCACAGCCCCACCAGTCAGACTAGTGCCACAACCCCACCGGTCAGACTAGTGCCACAACCCCACCAGTCAGACTAGTGCCACAACCCCACAAGTCAGACTAGTGCCACAGCCCCACCAGTCAGACTAGTGCCCGGCCCCGTGCGCCGCCCCTAGGAAAATCCCATCCGAGCCGACAAACGAGCCGAGCTGCGCCAGGCAGACCCCACCAGTCAGGCCAAGTGCGGGTCAAAGTAGGTTGACCAGAGGGAAACGAGCGTTTGAGCGATATGCGAGCAAAACAGGGCACATAACAGAGAAACAACGCGGGTATGGCACATACCGATAGAACTGAGCTAGGTATGGCACAAAACCAATTGACCCAAAGTTAAAGGAGAGAGCCATCAATGCGGTAGCAACAACTGTGCCAAGATTTTTGAAGTGGTCAGAACAGTCAGTCACATGGAGCCGGGACGATCATCTGCCAAGAACAGAACAGGGGGGGGGGGCTCCTACCTCTGGTCATGGCACCACAGGTAGCCGGGTTCCGCTTACACAAGGTTCTGATGGACGGAGGAAGCAGTATCAACATCTTATACCTGAAGACATTCAAGAGGATGGGTTTGTCCGTGGATCGGCTCACACCAACCTCAATAATTTTTCACGGCATAGTTCCAGGAAAGTCGACACACCCAAGTGGCGAAATCAGTTTGGAGGTAGCCTTGTGAGTAAGTAAGGAACAGTTCAGGTCAGGTTCTTGACGTTTGAGGTCGTTGACTGGAAGAGCCCATATCATGCTTTGTTCGGAAGGCCGGCTTACGCCAAGTTCATGGCAAGACCGTGCTACGTGTACCTCAAACTAAAGATACCGGGTCCCCAGGGAACCATCATCGTCGAGGGAAGTAAAGACATGGGCATAGAGTGCGGCAGAGGTGATGCCATCATGGCAGACCAAGCATGCCCAGAGGAGGAGCTGAAATACTACAAATCTCAAGTAGATCCGGCTAACAAGCGTGTGCTGGACAAGCCGGCTCACGAAGAAGAGAAGAAAAAATTCAAGTCAGCCCAGGACACCAAGATGGTCGATTTCGTGGAAGGAGATTCTTCCAAGCAGTTCTCGATCGGGACCCACATGGACCCGAAATAGGAAAGCGCGCTCGTCGAGTTCATCCGTGAGCATCATGATATCTTTGCATGGTCCCCTTCAGACATGCCGGGTGTCCCGAGCGAACTCGCCGAGCACATTTTACATGTTGATCCATCAGGAAAGCCGGTAAAGCAAGGTTTGCGACGTTTCAATGCAGACAGAAAAAGATCATTGGAGAAGAGATGGCCCGCCTGTTAGCGGCGGCTTCATCATGGAAGTGTATCACCCGGAGTGGCTGGCTAACCCGGTCCTCGTCATGAAAAAAAATGGAGACTGGAGGATGTGTGTTGACTACACAAGTTTGAAGAAGGCTTGCCCGAAAGACCCCTTTGCATTACCTCGGATAGACCAGATAATCGATGCCTTAGCCGGCACCGAGTTTCTATGCTTTCTGGATGCATATTCTGGGTATCACCAGATCAAGCTCAACATGGATGATCAGGAGAAGACATCGTTCATCACGCATTTTGGTGCTTTCTGTTACAAAACTATGTCCTTTGGTCTTAAGTACACAAGTGCGACATACCAGAGGTGCATCCAGAAGTGTTTCAAGAATCGAATTGGATGCAACGTGCATGCTTACATCGATGATGTTGTGATCAAGTCGGAGAAAGCCGGGTCACTCTTAGAAGACCTTAAGGAGACCTTCACCAACCTCCGCAAGTATCAGATGAAGTTAAACCCGACTAAGTGCGTGTTCAGGGTTCCAGCAGGTATGCTGCTGGATTTCATAGTCTCAGAAAGAGGGATATAGGCAAACCCAACGAAAATTAAGGCAATCAAGAACCTTAAGAAGCCGGAGTGCGTGAACAATGTCTAGAAGCTGACAGGTTGCATCACAGCCCTAAGCCGGTTCATAGCAAGGATGGGAGAGAAAGCACTTCCACTTTACAAGCTGCTGAAGAAATCAAACAAGTTCGTGTGGGGTCAGGAAGCAGATGATGCCTTTGAAGACCTGAAGAAGACACTATCCACAGCGCCAGTCCTAGAAGCTCCAAAAAGCAAGGAGCCGATGCTGTTGTACGTCTCTGCCAATTCACGAGCCGTCAGTGCCATGGTTGTCGTGGAGAGAAAGGAAAAAGGAAAGGAGTACCCAATCCAGAGGCCGGTTTATTATGTTAGCGAGGCCCTGACCGAGTCAAAGCAAAGGTACCCACAATGGCAGAAGTTAGTCTTTGGAGTCTTCATGGCAAGCCGAAAAATACCACACTACTTCCAAGAACACACCATCACGGCGGTTAGTGCGGCTCCCTTAGCAGAAATAATCAGAAACAGAGAAGCAACATGCAGAGTGGAAAAGTGGGCAATCGAGATGAGGCCTTATCATATCAACTACGAGCCAAGGACATCAATTAAATCAACAGCTTTAGCCGACTTCATCAATGATTGGACATAATTTGACCCCTTACTCCCTGCGCCGAGTGTCAAGCACTTGGTTATGCACTTTGACGGGTCAAAGCAGTTCTGAGGAGCAGGAGCCGTCGTCGTCTTAATTTCGCCAAGAGGAGACAAGCTAAGTTACGTCTTGCAGATACACTTAGAACCATGCACACACAACATTGCCGAGTACGAGGCTTTGTTACACAGCCTGAGAGCCGCCAAGGAGATGAACATCAAAAGAATCATGTGTTATGGTAACTCGGACCTAGTCACCCAGCAAGTATGAGAAACCTGGGATCAAAAGCACACCAAGATGGGAGCTTACAAAAGAGAAGTTGATAAGGTAGCCGGGTTCTTCTCCGGGTATCAAGTGGAACACATCGACAGAAGAAAGAACGAGGCAGCTGATGCCTTATCAAGAATCGGCTCTAGGAGAGAGCCGGTGTCACCCAACGTGTTCAAAGCCGAGTTAATCATCCATCAGTCAAGCTTCCAACAGAAGAAGAGTTAGCAGTCCTAGATGACCTGGAATCCCAGTTGGTTGCCGCCTTACACCAAATCTCGTCATGGACAGAGCCGTATCTGGCTTATTTACTGAGAAAAGAGCTACCACAAGACGAAGTACTAGCAAGAAATATTGTACGCTAGGCTAAGTCATATGTCATCATCGATGGAGAACTATACAAGAGGAATACGTCAGGAGTGTTTCTACGATGTGTCTCGCCAGAGGAAGGCCGGAAAATCCTCCAGGAATGCCATTCAGGGGACTGCGGACACCACACATCAACAAGATCAAAGGTAGCCAAGGCGTACAGACACAGGTTCTTCTGGCTGACGACTTTGGCGGATGTAGAGAATATAACCCAGGTTTGCGATGGATGTCAGCGTTATGCGAGACAGATTCACGTGCCGGCTCAAGATTTGAGGACCATCGCAATAACATGGCCCCTCGCAGTATGGGGTATGGATATGGTGGGACCCTTCCAGCCATCACCCGACAAGAAAACACATCTTCTAGTTGCCGTGGACAAGTTCACAAAGCGGGTCAAAGTTCAAGCCGTCAACAGTTGCACAGCAGCAATAGTCAAGTTCCTGAAGAAAATCGTATACAGATTCTGATACCCTCACAACATCATCACAAACAACGGGACCAACTTCTCACTCGGTGACATGCAGATATTTTGTGGGGAGAACGGGATCCAGCTTGACCTTGCTTCAGTTTCACACCCCTAGTCAAACATGCAAGTGGAGAGAACAAACCAGGAGCTCCTAAAAGAAAGAGTTTGTCATTTCAGATCCTTGTGCTTCATATAATGAGGGGTCTTGGGGGCTTACTAACAAAAAGATATAAGTTGAAAACTCAAGACCCGGCAAAGACGCCAAAATATTCTTGGTTATACTTGCCTGCTAGCTCGATGCTATTCTCACCCGGCAAAGACGCCACAATGAGCTGATGCTAAAAATCCGTCTTTCAATCTGACTATGACACCCAAGGGGACTTAGCAGACCCTAATCGACCTAGAGTTTTGTGCACGAAAGGTGTCATGAGAAAGCCAGCTATGTAGAAAGCTAAAGAAACCAAAAGGGTCATCAAAACCAAAAAAGACTTGCAGATTTCGGGCAAAGCCGAATATCATTAAGTAAGAGAAAGTTCTTCAGACGTACGAAGGCGCACCAGAAACAGGGATAGCCAAAAGTTTAAGCTAACCTATTACTTGCCATATAGGCCAAAAGAATATCTTGCTTGCAGGAACATCAAAGTATCTCAATCAGTACAAGCCGGATTATACTGCCGGGCAAGTCTCGGAAGGAGCAGCTGAAGTCTCGGGGGCTGGAGCAGATGAGCTTGAAGCGCCAGATTTTTTCTTTGACTTCCTCTGGACCAAGCCTTCAACATCCTCATAGGAGATTTTGAAGACGCTCGGAAACTCGGCAGTAGCAACAGCCGGACGGGGAGGAGCCGACACATCAGGAGTCCCTGACGTAGGCGCCGCCTCCGGCTGAGTCGGAAGAGGAGCGTGGTAGCTCGGATCCATCCTCGTCACAGCCGGGTCCTTGGGATACAACTTGGCCCCATCAGCATTAAAGCCGGTTTGAAAGGTGCTCAGGCTCAAGGTATCCGTAGGAAGTGTTGCATGATGCCGAGTCTTCTTATCAATCCCCTTGATGTCCTCCCGTGTAATAGGAGTCCCATCACTCTCAGGCAAGGCCACCCCCGGGTCAGCAGCGCAGTGTCCACAGCCGGGTAATGCGCCTTGGTGAAAGCCAGGATGCGCATAGCAACACGCCGAGCAGCAGACCTCCTCCAGATATCAAGCCAAGCCGGAAAGACATTCAGTTGCTGGAGAAACTTGGCCTGCATCGTCGACGGCTTTTCCCAGTTATGACAGGCCATCAAAGCTTTCCTGGCGCCATAATAGAGCTGTTGCACCAGGGTATAGGCGGCTCTCAGCTTGTCCTCCGGCTCAAGCTTGCATATGGGGTTCCAAGACCCTGAGACAATAAGACAGAAATATAAGTCGGATGAAAGACCAAGATAAAGCAAAGAAATCAAGAGTACAGGAAAAAGTCATCTTAGCAAAGAGTGAGGCCGCCATCTCAAAGATAAACGTGACAAAATTTTCAAACCTAGCGTTGGAGGCTTTCAGATCCTCCTGCAACTTGTCATGCTGCTCATTCCAGTCATGCTCCTCCATTTCTTGCTGAAGATGGGCGTTTTCTTCTGCAGCCTGGCCGAGTTTCCTTTCTAGCTCGGAAATCTTCTTTTCAAGCTCGGCGCGGTGGCCGGCTTCCATCTTCACCTCCTGTTTCACAACATCGAGGGCATAGCCATGCTGGCGAGTTTGATCCTGAAACAAGAACATAAAAAGTGGCCAAGCAAAGAACAATGAGAGTAAGAAAGCCCAAATTGTTATAAGTCCTAGGATGCGCAGACAGAAAACCCGACACTTGGGGGCTACTCAATTGTGGGCTCAGCAAACGCAAAGGTTCAACAAGAAGACCCGGATTATCGCAAACAATTATTCCGACTCTTGGGGACTACTCAGTTGAAGGTTCATAAAGTCTTACAAAGACACAAAACCTATAAGAAGACCCAGAACATAGCAAGCAATGATTCCGACTCTTGCGGACTACTCAACAAAGCTACAATCTATGCACCAGACGGAAAGAACAAGTCATTGTGAAGTACCGAGTCATCGCAAGCTAATACCCCGACACTTGGGGACTAGGAGAGAGTCATATTCGTACCTCAAACTTATCTTCGAGCTCAACGATCACGCTGTCGTCCGCCTGGCAATGCTCCCCAATGCGCCGATGGAATTCTCCAAAGAGAGCAGTTAAGTCCAGTCCTTGTAGGACCGGAAGCCTAAGCTAGACATGGGGGCTTTGTTGGTTGAAGATTTCGAGGCGACAGCTTCAGGAACATCAGTTTTCACAACACGAGAGCCGGCGGGCTTCTCTCCCATGGCAGAGCCGGTTATCTCCACATCGGGTAACTCGGATGACGGAGGAGAAGCCAGATGTGTCACCGACTTAGCAGCTTCCACCTCAACGCGGAGGGGGGAAATGACGGCCGTCTCGTGGATAGTCGGGACATGAAGTGGAACGGCTCGAGCTCTGAACAAGTAAAATGAAGTCAGAACAATAATGAAGTAAAACAAGAAGTTTACAAGTTGATAAGGACTCACCCCTCATTGACGGTAAAATCGTCAAAGAGATCATCGCTCGAATCTGAAGAATTTGACAGAGATCGAGACTTAGCCTTCTGTTGTGTCCCGACCAAAGGGTAAAGAACAGACAAATGTTTCCGTGGACGCTTAACCCGGCGAGGAGTCGGGTTGTAGGGAATACCTTCATTTAGAGGCTCGTTAGAGTCGGAGGATCGAAGTCGGCGCTTTTGGCGACGAGCTTCCCTTTCCTCCTGAAGCATAGATCAAGTTCAGTAAGGTTCAATCAAAGAGTGAAAGAGAGACAAGTCTCAAAAAGTATTACCTCGGCAGCATCTGACCGGAGCCTCCTCTTACTAGCCCGAGGAACCGGGTCTGTGGACGGGAGGACTGTATCTGACACGTTTGCATTTTGATTAAGAGAAGGCCGGCTTTCTTGGAGGCCGGCGTCCAATAACTCAAAGAAGATCCAAGTGATAAAGTTTACCCGACTTCTTCAACTTCAACTTCATTACCCGACTCATCATCAGAGTCGGGCGTGGATGTCAGGGTCGCGGACCACCAGGGATCGTCCGCCTGAGAAACTCAAAGTTATGATTCAAGAAAGATTGCAATATAAAGGGAAAGATAAGGAGTCATGTAACATCCCAATTTTGTAAAAAATTAAAACTTTGCATTCATGCATCATTCATCATTTAGGCATAACAATTTATTACATAAGTACAAAATTTTATTTCAATTAAGAGTTTAAATAATTTATAATTTCCATAAAGTGTTTATTTAAACTTCTTCATAATTATAATTTTCATAATTTATCTAATAGGCAAGAATAATACTAAAAAGTTCTAAATTTAATAATCGTTCCAAAACATATTTTTATGAATTTTTCTAAAGTATTTTTGGCTGAGTATAAAAAAATCATTTTGAATAAATGGTGAAAACAGAAATTTATTTGAGAAAAGAAAAGAGAAAAGGAAACGCGCCGGCCTCCCTATCTACCGCGTGCGCTTCGGCCCAGCAACGGCCCGGCGGCCCACGCTCCCTCTCCCTCTCGCTAACAGGTGGGACCCACCTGTCAGGTGAGTCTTCCACCTCCGGAAGCGAATCCCGCACGGATTTCTCTCCGGTTTCGATCCGATTTTGATTCCAAAAATCGTGGAGTTTGTTTCCTTTTGCGCCCCCATATAATCCCCACCCCTGCCGCCTCAACCCGCGCCAAACCCTAGCCTCTTTCGCCTCCAGGCCGCTCGGATTTCCGAGCTCCGCCGCGTCCCTTGCCGACGGTAAGTTTTAGCAACTCCAGCGACATCCGCTGCCCCCGAGTCCTTCTTCCCCGCTCGGATTTCAGTTTACTTTAACCGTGCGCATCTTCGTGACTTCGTGGTTGGTCTCTTACCGTAGATGAACGCCGTCCCCGTCCGCGAACCCCGCCGCCGGCCGCAAGCACCAACTCCGGCGAGAATTTCCCGGGGAACGGCGACGCTCCGAAGAACCGCGCTTCACCACCGACCCCGCCTCGGCGTCCTCTACGTAACGGTAAAACTTGTTCGTCCCGTAAACCTCTAGGACACGAACGCGCACGATGCCGGCCGTAGCACCGCCGTGGTCGGACGACCTCCGGCGACTCGCGCCGCCCGCGCGGAGCCACTGTTTGTGAACCGTTGGATCTAGATCCAACGGATTTAGATCCGTTTAATCCCGAGCGCACGTTTTTAAGGAGATCGGACGGCCGCGCGGCCGATCCGCGTCGAAGCGGTACCATCCAATGGGATCGCGCCACGTAGCCCCTCTTATTTTCTTTTTCGCAGGAATTTTATAAATAAAACAGAAAATATGCAAAACTTAGAAAATTCATAACTTATGTTCTGTAAATCCAAATTCAATGAATTTTATATCCACGGATAGCCCTGCTAGTATAGTTTAATTATACATCATTTGTTTTTGCTTTTGATAAATAATAATTCATAAGATCATCCGAGGAGTAATTCGGCTTTTAAATCCATAACTTAAATAATAAAAATGTTTTACAAATAAACTCAATTGTTTTAGGTTTAGGTTATTAACCTCTGCCCATGAATATTAATATGTGTCTTATTTGAAAACTTTCTTAGAACAATAAAGTTGTAATTGTAGAATCTAAATTTTGCTATATCGTTTTCAATTATTCAATTGTTAAGTGAAATAAGAAATTCCTAGAATTGCATCCCATGCATTTAATAACAAAAGATATAATTTATTGATAAGTGTGTCTAATTATACACATGGCATATCATGCATGCATACATCTTTTGTTTGGTGTTGTGAGATATCGTGTCGATATTTATTTGTATGTATTGCTTGTGCTAGATTGTGAAGGAGAGGAAGGACCTGCGTGTGATTGCTATTCTTGTTGTGCCTGCCCCTCCTGCTGCCAAGGCAAGTGACTTCATAAAACACCTACTATTTTATTCTATTGCATTCCTAGTGTTTTAAGCAGTATTTGCAAAAGTAGTATGCATGGTAGGTTTCTGGGGGATTGTAGAATGCTATGCAAACCTGTTAGGTTACCCCTTAGAAATTCCAGTTAGACCCCTATTATAATTTAGTGGAAGTACCTGCTGCAAAAAATGATTGTTTTATGGTTGATGTGATAAATGAAAATTTCCACTAAATTAATTAAACGCCTGGGTGGATTGGGTCGATCGAGGAGGTTTCAAGTTGAATGGCTTCTCAGGGCCAAGTTTCATGGTTGTCTTCGCCCAAGATAGTTTTCACTTACTTGGGGCCCTGATATGCGGTGTTAACCTGAGTTGCTCACTTGTGGTAGGCCACCCAGGGCTATGAGATTTAAGTTTACACTGAGTCTAGTTGCTTATCGTGCAACCATTGGTCAATATGGGCTCTGTCTTGTTGGAGTAAGTTGATGTGGACCTGTGTCAAGAGATTGATGGTGGTAGATTTGATAGGATGGTGGTAATCTCTTAGTATGATCATGGGAAAGCAACTTCTGAAAAGTCTCGCCTTGATCTTCTCCTTTTCCTTCTCACTAAAGGAGTGTAGAGGATAGTTTGGGTTGATTAAGTCTAATGGTGAAAGTGCACACCCTCTCGAGAGTTAAAACCTAAGATCTTAGCCGTGTCCCCGGCATCGGACAAATTGAGTGACTACACAAGGCTGTCTTCTGAAAATCTCTTCATCCTAATTTCTTAATAAAACTTTGTTGGGTGAACATGGGTAGGAGACATGGAATTGTCTCGAGATGTCTCTGAAAGAGAAGATATTGATTTAAGAAAATTGTTTATCAAAAGTAGGAAAAAACTTGCTTTACGCAATAGCCTTGAGCTCCATCAGCTAAATAAGCATATAGATATAGCTTAGTAGAATATTAGAAATCAAAGTCACTTGCCACCACAATTCAATTGTGCTGACCCTTTATAGCTGGGCTGCAACTAAAACTTGCAGAATGTCGGAATGAGGAGTAAGGGGGTCGTCTTCGAGCTACAACCAACATGATCTGCCAGTGGCTTCATGGAGATGATGTAGCTCCATGCTATCTTTTGTTTTGCGTTTGAACTCTGAAATAAAGTGTGTACTATTTATTCAGCTAGCGTTTTCAGCTATGCAAAATTGTAAGGATTATCTGTTTTTGGATCATTCGTCTCGTATTGTAATAGATTATGACATCGTACTGTGATATTACATCTTATTGGTAATTGCGAGACTTATGTGATCCAAGTCTTCCGCACTATTCATAAGTGCCATTGCTATCTTAAGCAAGGGCACTACAGATGGTATCAGAGCACGAATGTTGCCTGTAGGCTCGAAACCCCTAGGATTGGATACAAACCCTAAAGTAAATATTTTTAAAATCAATAAAATTCGAAATATAAAAATTAGTCAGACTTCTTTTCTTATAATATTTTCCTTACCTTCTACATTCTTAAGTTTTGTTTCATCTCATTAATTCTTACCCCTTCAAATTTTTTGTAGATGAAGAACTTCACTCGAGAGATATCCCCGCAGAAAGGAGACCAATACTACTCTAGTGACCAGCTCCTTAATATTTCCAAAACCTTGAGGTTGATGCCGCCAGTCTTCAGGGGCAAAGAAATTATGTCCGAAGATTACCCTGAAGGTCGCTGGAAGATCGAGGCAGAAGTTCTCCCTCGTCTTGATCCCCCTGGATCGCAGTTGATCCGTTTCCGATCTAGATACCCCAACTGGAAGAATGGAGTGGAGATGGCGATGCTGGAGACCTTGTCCCGCATCATTGAGCAGTTCTATGACGAGATCAAGCCCAACTCCGTCTTTCGTCACTTTGCCAGGAGGGATAGCATTGGACAACCCGTTCAACCCTCACTTAGGGGTATGAATGAGAAGCATCATGGAGACCTTGGAGCTCATTGCCATAACTTGGATATACTTCTGGGACAAGAGATTTTCTACAGGGCAGATTTAAGGCGCGTTCACCGTCACGTTAAAGAAAGCTTAGAGGAAGAGAAGGATATCCTTCGTGTAGAAAATCAGCTGCTAACTAAGGAGAACAAGGAGCTTGAAATCATGATTTATCTGCAAGACGCAAATTTTGGCATTGCAGGCGCAGTGTGCTCATTTGTGTGAACAACTAAGCCAAATGGAACTTCAGGCAAAGAAGAACCACCCCCCTGACGTCCCAGGGCCCCTAGTGATAACCTATCCCGATGAGGACACTCCCAAGGAAGCCACGGGTGTCAAGAAGCGCAAGTGTGGGAACACCCGCAATTACATAAGGAGTTTCAAATTTTGATAAGAGAGACCACCAGTTATCCTTACCTTACGATTATTTCTCCTTATCTCATCGAAGTTGTATTGACCTACCAATTTGTGGTGAGGCAGTACCTTGAAAACCATGTCCTATCTTGGTACTCAAAATCTCTAAATTTTCGAATTTATAAAATACTTCGAGAGTGTCTATTGGTTGCTGTTTGATGTGTTTCTGTGTAATGTGTTGTTGTGCATGGGTAGATTTTCCTCTGTAGTCTCTTTCTATCTGTACTTACCTATGCTCACACCATATAGATGCCTCCATGTCGTGATCCTGACAACAACAATCCCAACGAAATGATGCAACAAATGATGGCAGCTCAGACACAGTTGATGACCATGATGGCTCAGTTCATGGCAAACCAAAACAATCCGCCACTACCACCACCACCCCCACCCCAAGTTGATCGCCTTGCTAGATTCTTGAGGCTCAGACCCAACAAATTCTCCACAGCTACAGAACCTATCGTAGCCGATGATTGGCTACGCTCTGTGAACAAGGATCTAGTTACTTGCGAGTGTACTGAAATGGAGAAAATAAGGTTCACTTCTCATCTACTGGAGGGGCCAGCGGCACAGTGGTGGAAAACATATCAGATCACTCACCCACTTGAAGGACTTACTTGGGAAGCCTTTAAAGAAGGTTTCCGTAATGCTCACATCTCAACTGGGATCATGAATCTGAAAAGGGATGAGTTTCGTACCCTGAGACAGGGAAATCGTGCGCTGAGGGAGTACATGGAGGACTTCAATTCCCTCTCACGCTATGCCCCAGAGGATGTAGACACCGATGCAAAGAGGAAGTATAAGTTTCTGAATGGACTCAATGGTGAGCTGAAAATACCATTGTCTGTGGCTTATGCTCCCAATTATCAGGATCTTCTTAATCAGGCCATTACTCTGGACAGCAACATCAAGAAGGAGGAGAATAGGAAAAGGAAGTTCAGCGCCAATAAGTACAACACTAATCTGATGCAGAAGAAACCATTCGTTCCAGAGAACAGTGGGAGTCACCACAGTCACAAGATTGGAAGTGGCCACAACCATAACGGTCATATCCATAAAGTAGGAAATTCCGGATACAGAGGAAATGGGCAGGGTGGTAATGGACACAATCACCCGTTCAATGGGAACAATATTGGAAAAGAGCAACACCGCCACAAAATTGAACCGAAACGGGATATTAATCAAGTGACTTGCTACATGTGTGGGAACAAGGGACATTACTCCACAGACTGTCCAGAGAAGAACAAGGCGCCGGAAGCTTCAAAGCCTAATCCGTTCCAGAAGGCACAGGTGAATCATCTTGAAGTGGTAGAAGTGCAGAATGAACCAGATGCAGTGATTGGTACGTTCCTACTACATACCTTTCCAGCATTAGTCTTGTTCGATACTGGAGCATCTCACTCATTCATCTCAAGAGCATTTGTTAATAAACACAAACTGTCTACTACAAGCCTGCTAAATCCGGTTAGGGTAAGTTCCCCAGGGGGGGAAATGCTAGCACAAACCGATTGTCAAAACTTGAGGTTAGAATTTGGTAAACACTCGTTTCCGGTAAACCTGATAATATTAGAGACCCAAGGTCTGGATGTTATACTCGGTATGGATTGGTTGGCCAAGTTTGAAGGAGTATTGGATTGTGCGAATAGATCCATTACACTCACCACTCCCGAGAATAAGAAGATTAGATACAAATCCAAATTCGAACTTAAGAAGGTTAAGCTAAATTCTCTTAAGGGGGTTAGCCTGGGAGACGTCTGTGTGGTAAGAGATTACCCTGATGTTTTCCCCGAAGAACTACCGGGAATGCCACCCGATAGAGATGTTGAATTTCTTATAGATTTGGTTCCCGGAACGGGACCCATAGCTAAGAGACCATACCCAATGGCCGTAGCTGAATTGAAAGAACTCAAGAAGCAGTTAGAGGAGCAACTGCAGAAAGGATTCATCCGCCCAAGTTCATCACCTTGGGGAGGACCCATTCTGTTTGTAGAGAAAAAGGATAGTACTCAAAGGCTAGTCACGGATTATCGAGCAATCAACGAGGTGACAATCAAGAACAAGTACCGGCTACCAAAAATTAATGAGCTTTTCGACCAGCTACTTCGGTATTCTCTAAGATCGATTTGCGATCAGGATACTTTCAAATGAAAGTAAGAGAACTAGATATCCCAAAGACTGCCTTCACTACCAGATATGGATTATATGAGTACACCGTAATGCCGTTTGGTTTAACCAATGCACCGGCATACTTCATGAACATGATGAACAAAGTGTTTATGGACTTTCTGGATAAGTTTGTTGTGGTGTTCATTGATGACATCCTGATTTACTCCAAAAGTCAAGAGGAACATAAGGAACACTTACACCTAATATTACAGAGACTTAGAGAGCATAAACTGTATGCCAAATTCAGCAAGTGTGAATTCTGGCTAGAAGAAGTGGGTTTTCTAGGACACGTTGTATCAAAGAATGGAATAGCAGTAGACCCAGAAAAGGTGTCGGCAGTAACTAAGTGGGGTACCCAAGAATGTGGCAGACATTCGTAGTTTCCTTGGACTGGCAGGATATTATAGAGGGTTTATTGAGAACTTCTCCAAACTTGCCAAACCACTGACCTCACTACTGAAGAAGGAAGTCAAATTTGAGTGGACTGACGAATGTGAAATAAGTTTCCAAGAGCTAAAGAAACGGCTGGTGTCAGCACCTGTTTTATGTTTGCCAGATATAGAAAAGGAATTTCAAGTGTATTGTGATGCCTCGCATAATGGACTGGGAAGTGTCCTGATGCAAGAAGGGAAAGTGGTCTCCTATGCTTCTAGACAACTTAAGAAACATGAAGTCAACTATCCCACCCACGATCTGGAGCTAGCATCGGTAGTGCATGCTCTAAAGACGTGGAGACCCTATCTATTGGGAAAGTGTTGTGAGGTATTCACAGATCATAATGAGTCTGAAATATATTTTCACCCAGAAAGAATTGAATATGAGGCAAAGAAGGTGGCTGGAACTTATTAAGGACTATGATATGAGTTTACAATACCACCCAGGAAAGGCTAACATGGTGGCAGACGCCCTGAGTCGTAAGGTCCATGTAAATGGACTGACAGCGGGAGAATTGCCCGAGGATTTAAGTAAGGCATTTAAAGACCTCAGATTAGAGGTAGTACCCGAAGGATTTCTAGCAACACTGGACGTACAACCTTTGTTGATGGATAAGATTCGGGAAGCCCGGAAGGGAGACAAAGTAATGAATGAAATCAAAGTCAAACTGAGCGAAGGAAAGGCCAAATGTTTTCGGGAGGATGAACAAGGCACCATGTGGTTTGAGAAACGCATCTGCGTGCCTCAAGATGAGGATCTTAGAAATTTGATTCTGCGAGAAACGCATAACTCACCTTATTCCATACACCCGGGAAACACCAAGATGTACATGGATGTGAAGGAAAGATTTTAGTGGAATAACCTGAAGAGAGACATCGCAGAATATATAGCTAAGTGCGATGTAGGTAGCCGAGTAAAGGCTGAACATCAGAAGCCAGCAGGATTGTTGCAACCTTTACCTATACTAGATTGGAAATGGGAACAGATAGGAATGGATTTCATTACAGGATTACCGCGTACCAGATCGGGATATGATTCGATTTGGGTAATAGTGGATAGATTGACAAAGGTGGCCCATTTTGTGCCAGTAAAGACTACCTACTCAAGTGCTATGTTGGCAGAAATTTACACGAGGAGGATAGCGTGTTTGCATGGTATTCCCCAGAGGATTGTGTCTGACAGAGGTACCCAGTTTACCTCGCACTTCTGGAAACAACTACATGAATCGTTGGGTACGAGATTAGAGTTCAGTACAACATTTCATCCCCAAACGGATGGGCAGACGGAAAGAGTAAACCAGATTTTGGAAGATATGCTGAGGGCATGTGCATTAGACTACAAGTCTAGTTGGGATGATAATTTGCCGTACGCCGAATTTTCCTATAACAACAGCTACCAAGCGAGCATAGAGATGTCGCCGTTTGAGGCGCTCTATGGTAGGAAATGCACCACACCACTACTTTGGAGCGGTGTTGGAGAGCGTAGTTTATTCGGACCTGATATAATCCAGGAAGCCGAAGAGAAGGTTCGAATGATCAAGGACAGATTGAAGATCGCGCAGTCCAGACAGAAAAGCTACGCAGATTCGAAAAGGAGATAGATCACTTATGAGATAGGTGACATGGCCTATTTGCGAGTGTCACCGATGCGTGGTGTGAAGAGGTTCGGGATCAAGGGTAAACTTGCACCTCGATTCATCGGGCCCTTTAAGATCCTTTCCCGCAAGGGAGAAGTGGCGTATGAGCTAGGATTGCCGGAAGTTTTGTCAGCAGTTCACAATGTTTTCCATGTGAGCCAATTGAAGAAGTGTCACCCAGAGATGAAAGAAACCCCGCTACGGGATACAGTGCCACTAGAAGAAGTTCAGTTGGAAAGTGACCTGACGTATGAAGAGAAGCCAATCGAAATCTTGGAGACTGCAGAAAGGGTCACACGAACCAAGACTATCAAATTTTGTAAGGTCCAGTGGAGCCACCATACCGAAGAAGAAGCAACTTGGGAACTGGAGGATGATCTTCGAGAAGAACACCCACATCTTTTTGCAGGCCAAACCGAATCTCGAGGACGAGATTCATCTTAAGGGGGTTAGGTTTGTAACATCCCAATTTTGCAAAAATTTAAAACTTTGCATTCATGCATCATTCATCATTTAGGCATAACAATTTATTACATAAGTACAAAATTTTATTTCAATTAAGAGTTTAAATAATTTATAATTTCCATAAAGTGTTTATTTAAACTTCTTCAATAATTATAATTTTCATAATTTATCTAATAGGCAAGAATAATACTAAAAAGTTCTAAATTTAATAATCTTTCCAAAACATATTTTTCTGAATTTTTCTAAAGTATTTTTGGCTGAGTATAAAAAAATCATTTTGAATAAATGGTGAAAACATAAATTTATTTGAGAAAAGAAAAGAGAAAAGGAAACGGGCCGGCCTCCCTATCTACCGCGCGCGCGCTTCGGCTCAGCAACGGCCCGGCGGCCCGCGCTCCCTCTCCCTCTCCCTCTCGCTGACAGGTGGGACCCACCTGTCAGGTGAGTCTTCCACCTCCGGAGGCGAATCCCGCGCGGATTTCTCTCCGGTTTCGATCCGATTTTGATTCCAAAAATCGTGGAATTTGTTTCCTTTTGCGCCCCCATGTAATCCCCACCCCTGCCGCCTCAACCCGCGCCAAACCCTAGCCTCTTTCGCCTCTAGGCCGCTCGGATTTCCGAGCTCCGCCGCCGCCCTTGCCGGTAAGTTTTAGCAACTCCGGCGACATCCGCTGCCCCCGAGTCCTTCTTCCCCGCTAGTTCAGTTTACTTTAACCGTGCGCATCTTCGTGACTTCGTGGTTGGTCTCTTACCGCAGACGAACGCCGTCCCCGTCCGCGAACACCGCCGCCGGCCGCAAGCACCAACTCCGGCGAGAATTTCCCGGGGAACGGCGACGCTACGAAGAACCGCGCTTCACCACCGACCCCGCCTCGGCGTCCTCTACGTAACGGTAAGAATCGTTCGTCCTGTAGACCTCTAGGACTCGAACGCGCACCATGCTGGCCGTAGCGCCGCCGCGGTCGGAGGACCTCCGGCGACTCGCGCCGTCCGCGAGGAGCCACTGTTTGTGAACCGTTGGATCTAGATCCAACGGATTTAGATCCGTTTAATCCCGAGCGCACGTTTTTAAGGAGATCGGACGGCCGCGCGGCCGATCCGCGTCGAAGCGGTACCATCCAATGGGATCGCGCCACGTAGCCCCTCTTATTTTCTTTTTCGCAGGAATTTTATAAATAAAACAGAAAATTAACAAAACTTAGAAAATTCATAACTTATGTTCTGTAAATCCAAATTCAATGAATTTTATATCCACGGATAGCCCTGCTAGTATAGTTTAATTATACATCATTTGTTTTTGCTTTTGATAAATAATAATTCATAAGATCATCCGAGGAGTAATTCGGCTATTAAATCCATAACTTAAATAATAAAAATGTTTTACAAATAAACTCAATTGTTTTAGGTTTAGGTTATTAACCTCTGCCCATGAATATTAATATGTGTCTTATTTGAAAACTTTCTTAGAACAATAAAGTTGTAATTGTAGAATCTAAATTTTGCTATATCGTTTTCAATTATTCAATTGTTAAGTGAAATAAGAAATTCCTAGAATTGCATCCCATGCATTTAATAACAAAAGATATAATTTATTGATAAGTGTGTCTAATTATACACATGGCATATCATGCATGCATACATCTTTTGTTTGGTGTTGTGAGATATCGTGTGGATATTTATTTGTATGTATTGCTTGTGCTAGATTGTGAATGAGAGGAAGGACCTGCGTGTGATAGCTATTCTTGTTGTGCCTGCCCCTCCTGCTGCCAAGGCAAGTGACTTCATAAAACACCTACTATTTTATTGTATTGCATTCCTAGTGTTTTAAGCAGTATTTGCAAAAGTAGTATGCATGATAGCTTTCTGGGGGATTGTAGAATGCTACGCAAACCTGTTAGGTTACCCCTTAGAAATTCCAGTTAGACCCCTATTATAATTTAGTGGAAGTACCTGCTGCAAAAAATGATTGTTTTATGGTTGATGTGATAAATGAAAATTTCCACTAAATTAATTTAACGCCTGGGTGGATTGGGTCGATCGAGGAGGTTTCAAGTTGAGTGGCTTCTCAGGGCCAAGTTTCATGGTTGTCTTCGCCCAAGATAGTTTTCACTTACTTGGGGCCATGATATGCGGTGTTAACCTGAGTTGCTCACTTGTGGTAGGGCACCCAGGGCTATGAGATTTAAGTTTACACTGAGTCTAGTTGCTTATCGTGCAACCATTGGTCAATATGGGCTCTGTCTTGATGGAGTAAGTTGATGTGGACCTGGGTCAAGAGATTGATGGTGGTAGAGTTGATAGGATGGTGGTAATCTCTTAGTATGATCATGGGAAAGCAACTTCTGAAAAGTTCTGAAAAGTCTCGTCTTGATCTTCTCCTTTTCCTTCTCACTAAAGGAGTGTAGAGGATAGTTTGGGTTGATTAAGTCTAATGGTGAAAGTGCACACCCTCTCGAGAGTTAAAACCTAAGATCTTAGCCGTGTCCCCGGCATCGGACAAATTGAGTGACTACACAAGGCTGTCTTCTGAAAATCTCTTCATCCTAATATCTTAATAAAACTTTGTTGGGTGAACATGGGTAGGAGACATGGACTTGTCTCGAGATGTCTCTGAAAGAGAAAATATTGATTTAATAAAATTGTTTATCAAAAGTAGGAAAAAACTTGCTTTACGCAATAGCCTTGAGCTACACCAGCCAAATAAGCATATAGATATAGCTTAGTAGGATATTAGAAATCAAAGTCACTTGCCACCACAATTCAAATGTGCTGACCCTTTATAGCTGGGCTGCAACTAAAACTTGCAGAATGTCCGAATGAGGAGTAAGTGGGTCGTCTTTGAGCTACAACCAACATGATCTGCCAGTGGCTTCATGGAGATGCTGTAGCTCCATGCTATCTTTTGTTTTGCGTTTGAACTCTGAAATAAAGTGTGTACTATTTATTCAGCTAGCGTTTTCAGCTATGCAAAATTGTAAGGATTATCTGTTTTTGGATCATTCGTCTCGTATTGTAATAGATTATGACATCGTACTGTGATATTACATCTTATTGGAAATTGCGAGACTTATGTGATCCAAGTCTTCCGCACTATTCATAAGTGCCATTGCTATCTTAAGGAAGGGCACTACAAGTCAAGAGTACCGGTTTCAGGCGATTGGCGGCGGAGAAAGGCGGGAGGCCATCTTCTTTCAGGATCTCCGGAGACTCGTTGTCGATCCTCCGGATGGCCTTTATTAGCACTTCTTCGGTGTGCTGTTTGTCGTTGAAGCGCATCGGGTCATCCAGTGACCCGGTATATTGGCACATCACACCCGGCCGGATGCCGAGTGGCATAATGTGCCACTGCATACAACAATTGACCAAGTCTGTGCCCGTAAGCATGTGGGCGAGAAGGGCGCAAACCCGGGCAATGAGAGGCTCGATGGCCTTCCGGTCTTCGGGAGAGGCGAAGGAGTTCATGTTGTCGTTGAGGGTGAGCCTCTTGACGCGGAAGCCGGGGAGAGCAGGCTCACCTTCAGGAGCTGAAGGCCGGCAGTAGAACCAGGTCTTCTACCAGTCCTTCGGGTGCGAGTGAAGAAGCACACCCGGGAAGACGAGGTTGCGGCGGCGCTCGACCGTAACCCCTCCACAGGCGACCAGAGGGTCGTCCGTGTTCTCGCACTGAGTTTTACAATAATAGAATTCGAGAAAGAGTTGAAGATTGGGCGCTATGCCAAGATAGGCCTCGCAGAGAACGACGAAGTGGGCAATGTTAAGCACCGAGTTTGGTGCAATGTCTTGTGGCCGGATCTTGAAGTATTCCAAGACCTAGCGGAAGAAGAGGGAACCCGGGAGTTTGAAACCCCGGGCTATATGATCGCCGAAGACGACGACATCGCCAGGGCCGAGTTGCGGCATAGTTTCATCTTCATTTGGAAGCCGCCAGTGAACTTCCGAGTGAGCCTGCAGCATGCCAAGCTCGACGAAGTCTTGGACCTTGTACTCCCGGATGGTCGATTTACCCCAGTTACACCCGGTCTTCCGCTTCGATTTCTCAGCGGCAACTGTGGTCGATGACCCGGCGACAACTGTCTTCTTGGGGCCGCGTTGGGCGGCGACTTTAAGCCCATGTTCACTGTAAGCCGGTAAACTACAAACAAAGCATTACAGAGAATGGGAATCAATACAGATCTACAGGACGATTGGAAAATAACTGGAAAAGGAAAAGATCAAGGGGTGCAGTGCAGTTCATCAACGAGGATCATGAGAAGAGATAAGCGCCAAGTCGCAAAGGGGTAAAACAGGAAAGTGGTAAAATAACATGCATCAGAATGGATCAAATAGGCTGAGGAAAATCGAAACTAAAAGGGAGATATTCCAGAATATGAAGAACAAAGATGAGTTCGTCCAAAGAGATGCGTGCAGATCAAAGGACAATGATGAGATGAAAATATTTACTGAACGAAAAGAACAGAAGAGGAGGAATCAAAGTAGACTTGGAGAGCTTTGAAAAGGCAGATTGACAAGATAAAATAATATGGCACGAAGAACAGGCGGGGGGGGGGGGGGGGGGGTGGGGATTAGCCGAAATAAATAACATAGATGGAAATGCGAGACATGAGTAAGGAACTTACCGCTCAGGGAAGAGATGAGGAAGATCTGGGGCGCGCGAGCACGGAATGCGCGAAGGAGTTCTTCGCGCAGATCTCACAGGCGAGCAGTTCGGAGATCCTTGGGCTCGAGGAAGCGGAGAGCTCCGGAACCTTAGGCGGTGCGTTCGAGGAGCAAGACGAAGGGAGTGGCTGCGGGGAGAGTGAGCCTCTGCTCATGTAACATCCCAAATTTCACAAAAAATTAAAACTTGCAAATTCATACCATTGCATGCATGATGTCATTGCATTTTGCATTTGCATCATTATTTATAAATGTTGAAACAATAAATAAAATTATTATTTATAATTTTTTTATAAAATGCTTTCAAAAGGTTTAGTTTGGTAAAGATAAGTTTTACAAAATTTTACAAATTGGTTTGAATCATTTTGGAGTTGTAAATAAAAAGTTATGTAATTTCAGAAAAGAAAAGGAAAAGAGAAAGTCAAAAAAAAGGGAGAAGAAAACCGAACCAGCCCCGCAGCGGCCCATTTCTTCCCTCTCCTCTCGCGCGTGCGCACTGCGGCCCAAGACCAGCTCGCCTCCCCCTGACGTTGACAGGCGGGTCCCACCCCTGACAGCGTATCTTCTTCAACCTCCATCGCAAAATTCTCCGGCCGTGTGCATCTAGAACTCGAGATCGTTCCCGATTAATTTAAACGAGTTTATCTCGTCCCCCCCCCCCCCTCCCTTCATAAATACCTCAGCCCCGCCGCCTCTTTCTACACCCCAAAAACCCAGAACTCGCCTCCAGGCTGCTGAGAACGAGCTCGCACTGCCGCCATTGCCGCCGCCGCCATCCGCTAAGTTCCGGTGAGACTTGACGTTTCCAAGCCCCCTCTGTTGTACCATTCAATCCACCTCTTCCGTGCACAGCTTTTTGACATCACCATTTGTTCCTCACGGCGCCAGAACGAGTAGACCAAGATCAACCAGAGTTACCGGCGCTGTCTTCCGTTTCCGGCGGGGAATCGAAGGAGGAGCAGAGCGCCCCTACACCAACCGCTTCGCCACCGTCATCGCCTCGTCCTCCTCATCGTCACGGTATGTACCATCCATATCGGCTCAGTGTAGATCGATGTAACGCGCATGTGGCTCCCATGGTTAGGTCGCCGGAGTACTCCGGCGAATAGCGCCGCCGGTTAGTTGCCACTTTTATTTTGCACTGTCGGATCGAGTTTCAACGCGTTAGATTAGACCGCGGGTTTCGACCGCGCCGCATCGCCCGTCCATGTCCCCGCCGCTTATCCCACATCCGCCCGAGGACCTCTGCGCGAAGACTTTCTTTCTGTTTCTCACAGTTTAGCCCCTGCAAATTGAATCTATCATTAATTTTCACCCCTTTATCCAAAAATTGTAAAAAAATTTGTTTTGGAAAGCTTATGAAGTATAGAAAATTTTGACATCATTATATTCATATTTTGTCGAATTAATTTTGCGTATTAACAGAAGTGACATTAATGGTAAATTAGGCATAACTATAAATATAAAATATTTTTCTCATCAAACTCTTTTGCTATGAAATTGTAGGACTAAGTATTGGCTATAGGAATACTCTACTATTTTTTTCTTAGATTGTTTATGTGCTTTTGTGCAATTATTTTGATTAAAAGCTTTTTAGACATTATATAATGAATAAAATAAATTAGAAGATTATTATAATTGATTTTCTTCATGAATTCGAAATATAAGAGTACTTAGCATATTATAGCACCTTAGACACAGAAAAGTAATCTTCCTTAGAAATTTTGCTAAGTGTTGTCTTTAGAAAATTATTTGAACGTCTTTGTTTCTAAGTCCTTAGCGAAAATTTGACCCGAAGTGTGTGACCTTGGTCCTTAGTCATTTTGGACCAACTCACATATTTCATTGCATGGCATGCATCTAGTCCTTAGAAATATTTTGCACATCATACATGGCATATTTTCCTTAGTAGTTTTTATGAAACTTGTTTTTGTATGTTGTATTGTTTGTTATGTTAGAATTTTCGGAGAGGAACGAGGACTGCCGTTGCTGTTGCTGTTCTGCTTGTTGCCAAGGCAAGTGGCACACCCCGATAAAATTCCTAAGTATTTTCTATGCATTACTTAGAGTATTTTCTATATGCATGTGTAGGACTTAGTAGATTGCTATGCAAAACTTTAGAACTCCATACTCTTTTGTGTCTAGGAACCTATATAATGACTTAGTAGAATTATTGATGCTATGCGAAAGTGTTTTACTGGAAAAACTTAAATTCTACTAAGTTAATGTAACACCTTGGTGGAATTTGTTCTGAATGGTTTATGTTGAGTGTTATTCCTTAGGGGTGATCTTTAAGGGATGGTCACTTGTGGATGGTCACCCAGGGTAATAAAGAGACCAATGTTTTCTCTAAGTGAAGATTGCTTCTCGTGCAACCGTTAGTCAATGGGCTCTGGCTACATGGAGTAAGTTGCGTGGACTCGGCCCGACTTGGCAGGTGGTGGTAGATGGTTAGCTTGGAGCGCGTCAAGTCTACAAGGGACTGGAAGATGCTTCTGAAAAGTCTCGTCTCAACTCTATCCTTTTCCTTAGCACAATTTGAGTGCTTGAGGATAGTTTGGGTTAGTTGGGTCTAATGGTGAAAGTGCACAACCTCTGCAGAGTTAAAACTAAGTACTTAGCCGTGTCCCCGGTTACGGACAATTTGAGCAGCTGATCAAGGATTCAACGGAGGCTCTCAACATTCCAATTTCCTAAGTTAAAAATTTTATGGGTAAACAAGGGTAGAAATACTATGGTTTTCAAGCCATATTGTCTTTACTTTGATGAAAAGTTTTTACAAAAAAAGATAGGCAAAAACTCGCTTTATGCAAAATAGCCTTGAAACTCCACCAGCCAAATAAGCATATAGGCTATGGAGTTTTCCCTTAAGTATCCACCATAGTGCCATTTGCCAGACTCCATTTCCAATGGAATCCGACCCACTATGTTGGAAATTATTATTTGTTGCAGAAGCTTCTGATGAAAGAGTAAGGAATACGTTTGGGTTTCGTGTCTGCACCAACCTGTTTTTCGCCTGTGGCGTGTCATGAAGATGGAGGCTCATTGAAGATTTATTTCCGCTGCTTTATTGTTGAGCTAGCTTTAAGCTACGCAAAGATGTACCGGAATATTTATTTTACCAAGTCTGGATTACTCGAGTAATATTGATACAATGTTGTGATATTCATCACAAACTGTGTGTGCAAATGATTCGATCCAGGGGTTTGCACTTTACACACTTTACACAGGTACCTGCCATATTTTTAAGTGCAAGTACATTACAGATGGTATCAGAGCCAAGTTGCCTGTAGGTTCGAACCCCTAGGTTTGGTTAGAAATTGGTTGGCCAAAAACTAAATTTTCACTAAGTATAAAAACCTCTATCGAATATTCTTGCTTTTCTTCTAAGTACCTTCAATTCTGTTCTCTTGCGTTTTTCTCATATCTTTTTCTTCATAACTTAAGGATGAAGAGATTTGAGTACACTTGCGAAGAAGACTACCCGGTGTCTTGCTTTGGCAGCATCTTGTTCTACATACTCAAGCACCTGAAGCTACCAACACCTATGATCAAGGGATGAAAATTGAAGAAGTTCAAGACAGAAGACCTTTGGGGAATCAGAATCTGTCAACAAGGACGTGAAGGCGAAGCACCCATTGAGACCAGAATAATGGGGGTCTCCATAGAAATATGAATCGACGTCGTCATGCAATACACAATAGGTTGTCTTTGTGGACACTACTCCAAGGAACTTGAAGGACACTACTCCCTTCCTTTTGGCAGACGTAATGAAGATGGATATCCTTGCTGCTATGGCACCGAGGTCATGGGCAAGGATGAGTTCGTGAGCGATTACTTCCACGGCTTAGAATTCTTAGTCTATGAACTTTACTTTGATTCCTATGAAGAACTCTACAAGAATGATGAGATGTGCGCCCAAGTCAAGGAGAATGAAGAGAAGATGAAGGAACAAGAGGAGAAGACCAAGGAACTAGAGGAGAAATTCCAGCTACAAGAGAAGAAATTTATAAGTCAAGAGAAGAGGGTCAAGCAAAGAAACAAGCAAATAAGGGAGTTGAAGGTAGAGCTTGAAGCTGATAGCGACTTGATCAAGCGTCTTCATGCTGAGAAGAAGTATCTTCAAGACCAGAACTTGGAGAGGGAAGTGACGGACCTCAGAAACATGTTAACTCGTGAAGGCTATGAGATCCAAGACGTTGAAGAAGAAGAAGTTCCCATGATTGAAGGCTAGGATAGTTAGAGAGACTACCATTTGTACTTCACACTTTTTAAATTTCAAATTTCTAAGCTTAGGATCTACCAACGTGTGGTAGATCAGTATCTTGTTTTGCTTATGGTTATTTTGGACCAAGACTAGTGGAAATTTAAATTGCTTGAATTTGTTGCTTGATTGTTTGAAGTGTTTGCATGGGTAGAATTAACTTCTTAGACCTTTCTATCCTTACTCATCTATGCTTAAACAACGGATGCCTCCTCGTCGAGCTCCCGAGAACAACAACAACGATGCTATGCAGCAGTTGATGGCCGCCCAAGCCCAACTGATGACCATGATGACTCAGTTCATTGCAGCAACCAACAACAACAATAACAACCACAATCCTCCACCACCACCACCCCATCCTCCAGTGGACAGACTTGCCAGGTTCCTTATGCTTAGGCCAAATAAGTTCTCAAGTTCAACTGAGCCACTGGTGGCTGATGAATGGTTGCATTCTGTGCAAAAGGATCTGGTGACATCTGAATGTACTGATGCTGAGAAGGTTAGGTTCACCGCATATCTGTTAGAAAGACCTGTTGCACAATGGTGGGAAACTTATCAGGTTACTCACCTGCTAGATACCTTAACCTGGGAGGATTTCAAAGATGGCTTTCGTAATGTTCATATTTCCACGGGCATTATGAATCTGAAGCAGGAAGAGTTTCGCAATCTGCGTTAGGGAAACAGAAGTCTTAAGGAGTATATGGATGACTTTCATGCCTTGTCACGATATGCTCCTAAGGACATTGACACAGATGCAAAGAGGAAGGCAAAATTTCTCATAGGACTTAGTGATGAGCTGAAGATACCTCTGACTGTTGCTTATGCCCCAAACTATCAGATACTCCTTGATCAAGCTATCACCCTTGAAGATAGTATAAAGAAAGCTGAAAACAGGAAGAGGAAGATGAACAAGCACTCCTCTGAACCCTCATTCAAGAAACACTTTGTTCAAGAGGGGAATCATGGTTATAAGGATGGAAACCACACTGGTGGTAACTTCCACAAACATGGACACAATCATAATGGAGGATTCAAGGGAAATAATGGAGGATTCAAGGGAAACAATGGAGGATCCAATGGAGGACACAGAGGGAATGGAAATGCTGGAAATAATCATAACAATGGTCAACATCGCCCAAATTTTGAAAAGAAGGATCTCAGTCAAGTGCTATGTTACAAGTGCAACAAAAAGGGACATTATGCTAATGAATGCCCTGAGAAGAGAGTGGACACACCTACAAAGCCTAATCCTTTCAACAAAGGACATGTGAACCACATCAATGTTGAAGAAGTCCTTGATGAACCTGATGCTGTGATTGGTACGTTCCTAATCAATTCTTGTTCAGCATTAATTTTATTTGATACCGGATCATCTCATTCATTCATATCAAGAGCATTTGTTAACAAACATGGGCTAGCGGTTGAAAACTTGGGGTGTCCAATTAGAGTCAGTTCCCCGGGAGGAGAAATGTTGGTATCATCTGGGTGTAGACAACTAAATCTTGCGATTGGAAAGCATCAATTTCTAACAGACTTAATCACATTAGAAACACAAGGTCTAGATGTCATTCTAGGGATGGATTGGATGACTCAGTTTGAAGGAACCATAGACTGTGCAAACAGAGCAATCAGCCTCACCACTCCAGAAAAGAAAAAGATCAGATTCAAGTCAAAATTTGAAATGAAGAAGGTTAGGCTTAATTCTCTTAAGGGGGTTAGCCTTGGCGATGTACTCATAGTAAGGGAATACCCAGATGTGTTTCCCAAAGAACTACCGGGAATGCCACCCGATAGAGATGTTGAGTTTCTCACTGAGCTTAAACCAGGCACAGGGCCCATAGCCAAGAGGACATACCCAATGGCAACAGATGAACTGAAAGAACTCAAGAAACAGTTAGAGGAACAATTACAGAAAGGTTTCATCCGTCCAAGTTCTTCACCTTGGGGAGCACCAATCTTGTTTGTTCAGAAGAAAGATAGTACTCAGAGGCTAGTCACAAACTATAGAGCTTTGAATGAAGTAACGATTAAGAATAAATACCCACTTCCTAGAATCAATGACCTCTTTGACCAATTGAAAGGAGCTTGTGTGTTCTCAAAATTGATCTCAGATCTGGATACTTTCAGATGAAGGTTAGGGAGTTAGACATACCTAAGACGGCTTTCACCACCCGTTACGGTCTGTATGAGTACACAGTTATGCCTTTTGGCTTCACCAATGCGCCAGCATACTTCATGAATATAATGAATAAAGTGTTCATGGATTTCATAGACAAGTTTGTCGTTGTGTTCATCGATGACATCTAAATCTACTCCAAAAGCCATGAAGAACATAAGGAACATCTGCATCAAATTTTGCAAAGGCTTAGAGAGCACAAGTTATATGGCAAGTTCAGCAAATGTGAGTTTTGGCTGGATCAAGTTGGATTCCTAGGACAGTTTGTGTCTAAGGATGGAATAGCAGTAGACCCAGAAAAGGTTTCTGCTGTCACCAACTGGGAGTCACCCAAGAATGTGGGAGAAATTCGTAGTTTTCTGGGACTAGCAGGATACTATAGGAGATTCATTGAAAATTTCTCCAAAATTGCTAAGGCCTTAACAGAATTGCTACAAAAGGAGAAGAAGTTTGTGTGGACTGAAGAGTGTGAAACTAGTTTTCAAGAGTTGAAGAAACGATTAGTATCAACACCTGTTCTATGTTCGCCTGATCTAGAGAAAGATTTCTAGGTTTACTGCGATGCTTTGCATCGGGGAGTCGGAGGTGTGTTGATGCAAGAAGGCAAAGTGGTGTCATATACCTCAAGGCAGCTCAAGAAGCATGAAGTCAACTACCCCACACATGACTTAGAATTAGCAGCTGTAGTACATGCTGTGAAGACATGGAGGCCATATCTTTCGAGAAAATGTTGTGAAGTATTCACAGATCATAAAAGTATTAAATACTTTTTCACACAAAAGGAAATGAACATGCGTCAAAGGAGATGGCTGAAATTGATTAAGGACTATGACTTGAGTTTGCAATATCACCCAGGAAAGGATAATGTGGTAGCTGATGCCTTGAGTCGTAAAACTTATGTTAACGGACTCACGGCAGGGGAATTACCAGAAGACCTATGCAAGGGACGCAAGGATCTATGGCTAGAGATAGTACCTGAAAGTTATGTAGCCTCTCTTGAAGTGCAACCTCTTTTGATGGACAAAATCAAAGAAGGTCAGAAGAAAGACAAAGTGATGAAAGAAATCAAGAAGAACGTAAGTGAAGGTAAGTCCAAAGGTTTTCGATTAGATGAAGAAGGCACAATATGGTTCAAGGAACGAATTTGTGTTCCAGAAAATGTTGATCTCAGAAAGTTGATACTTCCGGAAGCTCATGACTCACGTTACTCCATACATCCGGGTAACACCAAGATGTATATGGATGTGAAGGAAAGGTTCTGGTGGAACTATCTAAAAAGAGATATTGCAGAATATATTGCTAAGTGTGATGTGTGTAGCCGTGTGAAGGCTGAGCATCAGAAGCCAGCAGTATTACTTCAACCTCTACCGGTATCCGACTGGAAATGGGATCAGATTGGAATTGACTTCATCATAGGTCTACACAAAACCAAGTCTGGTTATGATTCTATATGGGTTATTGTGGATCGTTTAACCAAGGTAGCTCATTTCGTGCCGGTAAAGACAACTTATACCAGTGCCAAGCTAGCATATATCTACATGAAGAGAATAGTATGTTTGCATGGGGTCCCAAAGAAGATTGTGTCTGATAGGGGCACTAAATTTACTTCTCATTTCTGGAAACAACTACATGAAGTCCTTGGAACTAGGTTGGAGTTTAGCACAACCTTTCACCCACAAACCGATGGACATACTGAAAGGGTAAATCAAATTTTGGAAGACATGCTGAGAGCGTGTGCTTTAGACTATAAGTCTAGTTGGGATGACAATCTTCATTATGCTGAGTTCTCTTATAATAATAGTTATCAAGCCAGCATAGAGATGGCACCATTTGAAGCTTTGTATGGAAAAAAATGCACTACCCCACTTTTGTGACGTGGAGTAGGGGAAAGAAGTCTATTTGGTCCAGATATAATCGAAGAAGCTGAAGAAAAGGTCAGTCTGATTAAGGACAGATTCAAGATAGCTCAATCCCGACAGAAAAGTTATGCCGATTCCAAGCGAAGAGAAGTCACCTTCGATATTGAAGATAGAGCTTATCTTAGAGTCTCACCCCTTCGTGGAGTGAAGAGGTTTGGGTTCAAAGGAAAACTGGCACAGAGATTCATTGGACCCTTTAAAGTTTTGTCACGTAAAGGAGAAGTGGCATATGAGTTGGAACTACCGGAAGCACTTTCTGCAGTTCACAATGTTTTTCATGTTAGTCAGCTAAAAAAGTGTCACCCTGAAATGGCAGAATCTCCGCTGAGGGATACAGTGCCACTAGAAGAAGTTCAGCTGGAAAGCGATCTCACCTATGAGGAAAAACCCATACAAATTTTGGAGACAGCTGAGAGAGTTACGAGAACTAAGACCATCAAGTGTTGCAAAGTGCAATGGAATCACCATTCAGAAGAAGAAGCAACTTGGGAAAGACAAGATGACCTCAAGAAAGAACATCCTCACCTATTTGCTAGCCAGTCCGAATCTAGAGGGCGAGATTCATCTTATGGGGGTTAGTCTTGTAACATCCCAAATTTCACAAAAATTTAAAACTTCCAAATTCATACCATTGCATGCAGCATGTCATTGCATTTTGCATTTGCATTATTAATTATAAATGTTGAAAGAATAAAAAAAATATTATTTATAAAAATGTTATAAAATGCTTTCAAAAGGTTTAGTTTGGTAAAGATAAGTTTTACAAAATTTTACAAATTGGTTTGAATCATTTTGGAGTTGTAAATCAAAAGTTATGTAATTTCAGAAAAGAAAAGGAAAAGAGAAAGAAAAAAAAATGGAGAAGAAAACCGAGCCGTCCGCGCATCGGCCCATTTCTTCCCTCTCATCTGGCGCGCGCGCACTGCGGCCCAAGCCCAGCTCGCCTCCCCCTGACGCTGACAGGCGGGTCCCACCCCTGACAGCGTATCTACATCAACCTCCCATCGAAAAATTCTCCGGCCGTGTGCATCTCGAACTCGTGATCATTCCCGATTCGTTTAAACGATTTTATCTCATCCCCCCCCCGCCCTCCATAAATACCTCAGCCCCGCCGCCTCTTTCCACACCCCAAAAACCCTGAACTCGCCTCCAGGCTGCTCGGAACGAGCTCGCACCGCCGCCATTGCCACCGCCGCAATCCGCTAAGTTCCGGTGAGTCTTGACGTTTCCAAGCCCCCTCTGTTGTACCATACTCTCCACCTATTCCGTGCGCAGATTTTTGACATCGCCGTTTGTTCCTAAGTTACCGGCGCTGTCTTCCGTCTCCGGCAGTGTGACGCCCTATAATCGGTACTATGTAGATTTAAGCGATCCCGCCGAAACCCACATAATAACGATTTTAGGTCGCCCACCAGACATAATGTGCACGCCGAAACATGCGCATTATGTGGGTGGAATTGTGATAACATTACAACAGTTCCGATACATCCACAAATACAACAGAAGATATAATTACAACAACGACTCGAACGAGTCAAGATACAAATGATACAATACAAAGATACAAAAGACAACGGAAGCAAAAATAGTATCCGACTACGGATAAGATGCAAATTGGACTAAGAGTCTTTAAGATAAGCAATGGCGCCATATCCCTGCCAAGCCAAGCCGGAGGGATTCCCAAGCTAACGTCGTCGGACTTCAAACCTGTTGACTGCACATAAAGCACAGCCCAAAAGAGGGTCAGGGCACTCCCTGGCAAGCAAAACCGACTTGCCTACTTTCTACACCATCTCCCAAAATATAGGGGAGGTGGACTTAGCGGCAGTAGCACTAGCAACCTAAAGAGACACGCTACAACTTCCGTCTAATTATAGAGGGATAAGAGAGCGCATAAGATAAACATATACACCTAACACCAAACATAACCCATTCTCAGATTAACCCCCTCAACCAAGTATGAGGAAGCAATTCGGGAATACTCACACATTGAACAATTTTAGTTACAAGTTATTGTGAAAGTAATTCTATACTACTAGTCAGGTTAATTAACAATGATTAGGTGTAAGTTGTCTATGATCTTATTAGCCAACATCATCACCAAGTCGTCCATAACTGTGGACACGGCTCATCTATAAGATTATACCATGCAGGGGTGCACTACTGGACCTGTACTCGTTCGATCAACCCCAAAAATACAAACCAGAAGGTGGGGCATCTCAACACGGCAAATCTCTTCTCTACAACCCATCCAAGGAACCGCATGATTGTGTGCACGGCTAATCAGGTCCAGTGTCCGCGTGATCGACCTTCATAGCACTCTAAGAACGTGCCACCCTATATGAGAATCGACTACTTCATCATCATGAGATCGTTATGTAACCATATGCATGCATCAAATGGAAAGACCGAACTACTTGCGGCGCCTGGATAAGAAGCGGATTAGATCGAAGCCGCGTGGGGCTGCATAGGGCCTCCCACAAGCGGTTAGTGCGCTCAAAATTGGATCCGAGGACAAGAACTGAGTTTCTAGGTCGACACTTAGCTGAACAAAGCACCTCGCAAGGCCTTCCGCCGTTGCCTTATCTTTTAATTATAATATCCCAATATAAGACAATATTTTATTAAGGTAGAATAATCTATCATGCTAAGCAGGTGAAATTAAATAAGACATACAAACGACTCTCGCAAACAACTCTAAGCATGCGCTACGACTCGCAAGGCCAACAGATAAACATGCAACAGGTATTAGGATGTGGGGATAAAGCTGTATGGGCTGCAGGATAAACATGTGATGGGATCGCGATAAGAATCGAATACTAGGGTAGCAGAGATCAACGGCAGGAATGAAAGACAATGTATAGGTAAACAAGCAAACTTTTCTTGCCTGGAATCCCGCATGGAAGCAGATCTTGTCGTTGCTCACACATCTCAACGTCGTATCCGCGAGGAAGCAACAAACACTGGAAAGCGTAAAATATGTATTTTACAACTACGGCAAAAGATTCAGCATGATCATACGAGAATGATGCATGGCATGGCAAGATGTAATATAATGCAGGTAATCCAAATTAAACGGAAAGCAACCCCGGCAATTATTATTTAGGTGCAAGTTATTTATTTACCAGCAATATTAAATGTTGGTTAACATGGCAACACATGGCATGGGTGATCTAATTAAATTAAATGGAAAATGGCATTATATATTTATTACCCCTAACATTCTATATTTAATTATTTAGTTGCGATTAACAAATTACACTAAGCAATTAAAATAACAGATGCAAAATAGCATACAAATGACATATTAATATTCATTGCATTTTTCTGATAAATAAACATATAAAGATTATTATATTTGGAGTTATAGAAATAAAGTTATTGCATTTTTAGTTGTAGGGGTGTTTCTGAAATTGTGCAGGGACTTGTCTGTGATAGCAAAAGTGTTGGTGAGTAGTTAACTGCAAGGACAGAGAGCACAGGGGGCTCAGGGTAAGTTTCCAGCGCTAGTGTCTATGAGTGGTGGGACCTACATGTCAGCGACCTCAAGCCAATAAAAAGGGTGGCCTTTAATCGGCATAGTGAGGGATCGAACTCGGGATCTCGCACTGTGTTGCGTGTTGGATGCGCTAACCACGGGGCCCGGTGTAGTGTTGTTGTCAGGTTAGGGATTAGTGTAGATGTAAACAGTAAAAGGGCATAGTTTTCTTCCCTCTGACGAACTAAACTCCGGAAGCAAAACTACAGAGAGCACGACGGCGGAAGGGACGACGCCGGCGGATACCAAGGACTGGCGGTGCTTGCTAGCGTGCGTGCGGCGCGGGATGAAGAGCGCGGGGTGGTCCCGTTTTCGGGCCTAGTTCGAGGGGAGGAGGCGTGGTGGCTCGTGTCCGTGCGAGGGTAACGGCCGACGCGCCTCGGCCGTGGCGGACGCAACTCCGGCGCCGGCGAATGGGGACGCTACGGCTCGCACCGAAGGGGGAAAATGGGGGAGAGGAAGCCGCTCACCTTGAGGAGCGCGGTGGCGAGGCGAGGCCGCTCGGGGGCGACGGAGGGGAGAGGATGAAGGTCAACGGCGGCGCGGCCTCGACGTCGTGGACGAAGGGGTGGCAGCGTCGCGTTCGTGCTCCTGGGCCCCCCGGCGCGGCGTCGAGGATGGAGAAGAGGGTGGGGGTGACGTTGGTGCGAGGAGGAGAAAAGGGGTGACGGAGGAGCGGCGCGGCGACCCGACGATCTCCGGTGATTTTTCTAGTGTAGAACAGAGAGGGAAAAAGGGGGGCGGCGGCGTGAGGAGGGGGGGGAGGAGACCTAGGGTTCGGGGGCGCGCTGCGGCTTGCTAAAAGGAGGAGGGAGGCAGTGGGCAGCGAGGTGGGGGCGAGGTGCAGCGACTCCATGGCATCATCCACGCTGTAAAGCGAGGAGCAACCGTACGGAGGAAGGGGACGAGGGAGTTGGGCCGGACTGGGGTCGGGCAGGGCCAGGAGGAGAGGGGAGATGGCCCAGGGAGGTTTTTTTTTCTCTGAATGTTTTATTTGTTTTATTTAATTCTTTCCTGTTTTTGTATTTTAAAGCAAAATAGAAAAATAATTTGTATAGAGAAACTATACAAAATAGTTTTTGTTTTAAATAGGCAATTTAATTATTGTTTCCAATACACAATTTAATATATTAATTTGAATATTTGAAAAGAACTTAAATACCACATTTAAATTAATTTGATTTGCAATTAGATTTAAAAGTGGAATTTGAATTTGAAGGGTGTGATTCAAATTTAAATGCAATGAATAAAAGAAGTGACAAATGTATGATGATGTGATGTCATGATGATGCAAAAAAAAAAAAAAAACAACAAAAATCTAATTGGGATAAATCCCGCGGCGTTACACCAGCCTTCTGGATCCTTCTTCCTTGGAGGGCAAGGCACACGTTGCGCACCGTCTCACGTCACACCCGGCCCATATATTTATGCTTGATCCAGCCTAGGCTCTTGCCAGGCCGGCTTATCTTCTCTGTCGGTGGGCCTACCGGGTTATGATCGCCCCAAAAGTAGCCCCCATGACTTCCGGGTCTCGAGATTACAATGGTGATATCTCTTATGACTTAACATCTCTAGGAATCAGGAGACCCCATTATATATACGGCGGGTCTTGCTGAAGATACAACCGGGATCCGGGTTCGTATCATACCCGGACTCTACTCTAAGTCTTCGCCTTCCTTATCAGGACTCCGTCTTGTACTTGGTCTCCAGCCTTCTGGATCCTTCTTGCTTGCAGGCCAAGGCACATGTTGCGCACCAGCTGACGTGACACCTGGCCCATATCTTTATGTTTGATCCGGCCTAGGCTCTTGCCAGGTCGGCTTATCTTCTATGTCGGTGGGCCTACCGGGTTATGATCCCCCCAACAGTAGCCCCAGGATATTTTGGACATCAGACTGGACTTGCTTCACCTCAAATATTGAGCATATTCTGGGGTAAGCCGTCAGTCCTTTTGTCCGGGTTATCTAAAAAACAATACACAACTTATTAGACAAGCAGGCTCTCGGGTGTCAGTTTGGCCGACTCTTGCTGGCGGCCCGTTCATAACCCGGCCATCGCTTGCAGACTTTCACTTCTTTGAGGCTTTGACTTTCTTCTTTCTTTATTCTCTCTCTTGTTTTTTGGTCAACCTTCCTGGTCAACGACATTTTTTATTTCTATCCATGCACGGGAATCAAGGGGACACTAACCACCTAGGGGAAACAACGATATTGTCAGAGAATATCTCCAGGACAACAGTTTATGTCCCCCAAGATAATCATTATCTTTTTGTCTTCCCGCTTTTGCCCTTAGGTCAACCCCAAAGGTCTATAAATAGGGGGGGGGGGGGGGGGGGCGGGGTGAGCTGTAATGTACCTGCACTTAAAAATATGGCAGGTACCTGTGTAAAGTGCAAACCCCTGGATCGAATCATTTGCACACACAGTTTACGATGAATATCACAACATTGTATCAATATTACTCGAGTAATCCAGACTTGGTAAAATAAATATTTCAGTACATCTTTGCATAGCATAAAGCTATCTCAACAATAAAGCAGTGGAAATAAATCTTCAATGAGCCTCCATCTTCATGACACGCCACAGGCGAAAAACATGTCGGTGCAGACACGAAACACAAACGTATTCCTTACTCTTTCATCAGAAGCTTCTGCAACAAATAATAATTTGCAACAGAGTGGGTCAGATTCCATTGGAAATGGAGTCTGGCAAATGGCACTATGGTGGACACTTAAGGGGAAACTCTATAGCCTATATGCTTATTTGGCTGGTGGAGTTTCAAGGCTATTTTGCATAAAGCCAGTTTTTGCCTATCATTTTTTGTAAAAACTTATCATCAAAGTAAAGACAATATGGCTTGAAAACCATAGTATTTCTACCCTTGTTTACCATCAAATTTTTAACTTAGGAAATTGGAATGTTGGGAGCCTCCGTTGAATCCCTGATCAGCTGCTCAAATTGTTCGTAACCGGGGACACTGCTAAGTACTTAGTTTTAATTCTGCGGAGGTTGTGCACTTTCACCATTAGACCCAACTAACCCAAACTATCCTCAAGCACTCAAATTGTGCTAAGGAAAAGGAGAGAGTTGAGACGAGACTTTTCAGAAGCATCTTCCCGTCCCTTGCAGACTTGACGCGCTCCACGCTAACCATCTACCACCACCTGTCAACTTGGGCCGAGTCCACGCAGCTTACTCCATCTAGCCAGAGCCCATTGACTAACGGTTGCACGAGAAGCAATCTTCACTTAGAGGAAACATTGGTACCTTTATTACGCTGGGTGGCCATCCACAAGTGACCATCACTTAGAGATCACCCCTAAGGAATAACACTCAACATAAACCATTCAAAAGCAATTCCACCCAGGTGTTACATTAACTTAGTAGAATTTAAGTTTTTCCAGTAAAACACTTTTGCATAGCATCAATAATTCTACTAAGTCATTCTGTAGGTTCCTAGACACAAAGGAGTAGGGAGTTCTAAAGTTTTGCATAGTAATCTACTAAGTCCTACACATGCATATAGGAAATACTCTAAGTAATGCATAAAAAATACTTAGGAATTTTATGGGGGTGTGCCACTTGCCTTGGCAACAAGCAGAACAACAACAGCAACTGCAGTCCTTGTTCCTCTCCGAACATTCTAACATAACAAACAATACAACATAAACAAACAAGTTTCATAAAAACTACTAAGGAAAATATGCCATGTATGATGTGCAAAATATTTCTAAGGACTAGATGCATGCCATGCTATGAAATATATGAGTTAATGCGAGGCAAGTTTTGTTGGTCCAAAATGACTAAGGACCAAGGTCACACACTTGGGGTCAAATTTTTACTAAGGACTTAGAAAAGTAGTTCAAATAATTTTCTAAAGACAACACTTAGCAAAATTTCTAAGGAAGATTACTTTTCTATGGCTAAGGTGCTATAATATGCTAAGTACTCTTACATTTCGAATTCATGAAGAAAATCAATTTTAATAATTTTCTAATTAATTTTATTCATTATATAATGTCTAAAAAGCTTTTAATCAAAATAATTGCACAAAAGCACATAAATAATCTAAGAAAAAATAATTGAGTATTCCTATAGCCAGTACTTATTCCTACGAGTTCATAGCAAAAGAGTTTGATGAGATAAATATTTTATATTTATAGTTATGCCTAATTTACCATTAATGCCACTTATGTTAATAAGAAAAATTAATTCGACAAAATATGAATATAATGATGTCAAAAGTTTCTATACTTCACAAGCTTTCCAAAACAATTTTTTTTATAATTTTTGGATAAAGGGGTGAAAATTAATGATAGATTCAATTTGCAGGGGCTAAACTGTGAGAAACAGAAAGAAAATCTTTGCACAGAGGTCCCTGGGCGACGTGGCAGCTCCTGGTTGGCTTGGTGGCTTTGCGGGCGGATGTGGGATAAACGGCGCGGACATGGACGGGCGATGCGGCGCGGTCGAGACCCGCGGTCTTCGAGGCGACGTGGCATCCTCCGGTTGGTCGATACCTCTTCGCGAGCGGATCTAATCTAACGCGTTGAAACTCGATCCGACGGTGCAAAATAAAAGTGGCAACTAACCGGCGGTTCGCCGGAGTACTCCGACGACCTAACCGAGGCGACGACATGCGCGTTCCATCGATCTACACTGAGCCGGGATGGATGGGACATACCGTGACGATGAGGAGGACGAGGCGATGACGGTAGCAAAGCGGTTGGTGTAGGGGCGCTCTGCTCCTCCTTCAATTCCCTGCCTGTAACGCCCCGGGATTTATCCCCAATAAGATTTTTGTTGTTTTTTTTGCATCATCATGACATCGCATAATCATGCATTTGTCACTTCTTTTATTCATTGCATTTAAATTTGAATCACACCCTTCAAATTCAAATTCCACTTTTAAATCTAATTGCAAATCAGATTAATTTAAATGTGATATTTAAATTCTTTTCAAATATTTGAATTAATATATTAAATTGTGTATTGGAAACAATTATTAAATTGCCTATTTAAAACAAAAACTATTTTGTAAAGTTTCTCTATACAAATTCTTTTTCTATTTTGCTTTAAAATACAAAAACAAGAAAGAATTATATAAAAGAAATAAAACATTCAGAGAAAAAAACCTCCCTGGGCCATCTCCCCTCTCCTCCTGGCCCAGTCCGACCCCTGTCCGGCGCATCTCCCTCGTCCCCTTCCTCCGTACGGTCGCTCCTCGCTTTACAGCGTGGAGGATGCCATGGAGTCAATGCACCTTGCCCCCACCTCGCTGCCCACTGCCTCCCTCCTCCTTTTAGCAAGCCGCAGTGCACCCCCGAACCCTAGGTCTCCTTCCCCCCCTCCTCGCGCCGCCGCCCCCGTTTTTCCCTCTCTGTTCTACACCGGAAAAATCACCGGAGATCGTCGGGCGGCGCGCCGATCCTTCGTCGCCCCTTTCCTCCTCCTCGCGCCAACGTCACCCCCACCCTCTTCTCCATGCTCGACGCCGCGCCGGGGGGCCCGGGAGCACGAACGCGACGCCGCCACCCCTTCGTCCACGACGCCGACGCCGCGCCACCGTCGACCTTCATCCTCTCCCCTCCGTCTCCCCCGAGCGGCCTCGCCTCGCCACCGCGCTCCTCAAGGTGAGCGGCTTCCTCTTCCCCGTTTTCCCCCTTCGGTGCGAGCCGTAGCGTCCCCATTCGCCGGCGCCGGAGTTGCGTTTGCCACGGCCGAGGCGCCGGCCGTTCCCCTCGCACGGACACGAGCCACCACGCCTCCTCCCCATGAACTAGGCCCGAAAACGGGACCACCCCGCGCTCTGCATCACGCGCCGCACGCACGCTAGCAAGCACCGCCAGTCCTTGGTCGCTGCCGGCGTCGTCCCTTCCGCCGCCGTGCTCTCTGTAGTTTTGCTTCCGGAGTTTAGTTTGTCAGTTCGTCAGAGATAAGAAAACAGTGCCCTTTTACTGTTTACATCTACAGTAATCCCTAACCTGACAACAACACTACACCGGGCCCCGTGGTTAGCGCATCCAACACGCACCACAGTGCGAGATCCCGAGTTCGATCCCTCACTGTGCCGATTAAAGGCCACCCTTTTTATTGGCTTGAGGTCGCTGACATGTAGGTCCCACCAGTCATAGACACTAGCGCTGGAAACTTATCCTGAGCCCCCTATGCTCTCTGTCCTTGCAGTTAAGCACTCACCAACACTTTTGCTATCACAGACAAGTCCCTGCACAATTTCAGAAACACCCCTACAACTAAAAATGCAATAACTTTATTTCTATAACTCCAAATATAATAATCTTTATATGTTTATTTATCAGAAAAATGCAATGAATATTAATATGCCATTTGTATGCCATTTTGCATCTGTTATTTTAATTGCTAAGTGTAATTTATTAATCGCAACTAAATAATTAAATATGGAATGTTAGGGGTAATAAATATTTAATACCCTATTCCATTTAATTTAATTAGATCACCCATGCCATGTGTTGCCATGTTAACCAACATTTAATATTGCTGATAAATAAATAACTTGTACCTAAATAATAATTGCCGGGGTTGCTTTACGCTTAATTTGGATTACCTGCATTCTATTGCATCTTGCCATGCCATGCATCATTCTCGTATGATCATGCTGAATCTTTTGCCGTAGTTGTAAAATGCATCTTTTACGCTTTCCAGTGTTTGTTGCTTCTTCGCGGATACGACGTTGAGATGTGTGAGCAACGACAAGATCTGCTTCCATGCGGGATTCCAGGAAAGCAAAGTTTGCTTGTTTACCTATACATTGTCTTTCATTCCTGCCGTTGATCTCTGCTACCCTAGTATTCGATTCTTATCGTGATTCCATCACATGTTTATCCTGCAGCCCATACATCTTTATCTCCACATCCTAATACCTGTTGCATGTTTATCTGTTGGCCTTGCGAGTCGTAGTGCATGTTTAGAGTTGTTTGTGCGAGTCGTCTGTATGTCTTATTTAATTTCACCTGCTTAGCATGATAGATTATTCTACCTTAATAAAATATTGTCTTATATTGGGGTATTATAATTAAAAGATAAGGCACCGGAAGAACGCCTTGCGAGGTGCTTTGTTCTGCTAAGTGTCGACCTAGGAACTCAGTTCTTGTCCTCGGATCTAATTTTGAGCGCACTAACCGCTTGTGGGAGGCCCTATGGAGCCCCCCGCGGCTTCGATCTAATCCGCTTCTTATCCAGGGCGCCACAAGTAGTTTGGGCTTTCCATTTGATGCATGCATATGGTTACATAACGATCTCATGATGATGAAGTAGTCGATTCTCATATAGGGTGGCACGGTCTTAGAGTGCTATGAAGGTCGATCCCGCGGGCACTAGTCCTGATTTGCCGTGCACACAATCATGCGGTTCCTTGGATGGGTTGTAGAGAAGAGATTTGCCGTGTTGAGATGCCCCACCTTCTGGTTTGTATTTTTGGAGTTGATCGAACGAGTACGGGTCCAGTAGTGCACCCCTACAGGGTATAATCTTATCGATGAGCCGTGTCCACGGTTATGGACGACTTGGTGATGATGCTGGCTAATAAGATCGTAGACAACTTACACCTAATCATTGTTAATTAACCTGACTAGTAATATAGAATTACTTTCACAATAACTTGTAACTAAAATTGTTCAATGTGTGAGTATTCCCGAATTGCTTCCTCATACTTGGTTGAGGGGGTTAATCCGAGAATGGGTTATGTTTGGTGTTAGCTGTATATGTTTATCTTATGCGCTCTCTTATCCCTCTCTAATTAGACGGAAGTTTTAGCGTGTCTCTTTAGGTTGCTAGTGCTGCTGCCGCTAAGTCCACCTACCCTATATTTTGGGAGATGGTGTAGAAAGTAGGCAAGTCGGTTTTGCTTGCCAGGGAGTGCCCTGACCCTCTTTTGGATTGTGCTTTATGTGCAGTCAACAGGTTTGAAGTCCGACGACGTTAGCTTGGGAATCCCTCCGGCTTGGCTGGGCAGGGATATGGCGCCATTTCTTATCTTCAGGACTCTTAGTCCAATTTGCATCTTATCCGTAGTCGGATACTATTTTTGCTTCCGCTGTCTTTTGTATCTTTGTATTGTATCATTTGTATCTTGACTCTTTCGAGTCGTTGTTGTAAATATAGGGCGTTACAGCTGGAGACCAAGTACAAGACGGAGTCCTGATAAGGAAGGCGAAGACTTAGAGTAGAGTCCGGGTATGATAGGAACCCGGATCCCGGCTTGTATCTCCAGCAAGACCCGCCGTCTATATAAGGGGGTCTCCTGGTTCCTAGAGATGTTAAATCATAAGCGATATCATCATTGTAATCTCGAGACCCGGAAGCTAAGGCGCCGAGTCCTCGAAACTCATATCAATTGAGCAAAAGAAGGATGTAGGTCTTTACCTCAAGAAGAGGGGCTGAATCTGGTTAAATCCTTGTTTCCCCACGCCATGCTAGACAAACTCCTGATGTCGGAAGCCGCATGCCCTTCATCTCAAGTTTCCACCCGGAAACAGCTATCGTGACAATCCCACGACAGTGGGTATCCGTGCAACAAAGGATGTTAGGATTCCTAGTATTATACTTAGCATCTACTACTCTTATCCAAAGTGAACCCTCTCCTTGAGAATATCTCTTAATCCAAGACCCTATCATACTTAGATTTAGATCCTGAAGATTAGGGATTCCTAAACCCCCAAATTCCTTCGTCATATAGACAGAAGGCCAGTTAGCTAAATGGATCTTAGATTCCCATCAGTATCATCCCAAAGGCAATTAGCTAACTGAGCTTTAATCAAGTAGAGGGCCCATTTTGGGAATTTAAAGAAAGACAGTAAGTAAACAGGGATACTAGCTAAAACAGACTGTACTAACTCTCTTCTTGCAGCAGAGGAGATCAACTTCCCTCTCCAACCAGCTAGTCTTTTTAACAAGTTATCTATCAGAGGCTGCAGGTCCTCCCTTCTAAGTTTGCTGAAGTGCAAAGGTATCCCTAAATATTTTATAGGGAAACATCCCACTACACATTGAAGAATCTCAGCATAATGTGTACATTCCTTCTGATCAAGATTGATGGGAATCAATTCGCTTTTGTGGTAATTGATCCTCATGCCCGACATTTGTTCAAAGCAAGTTAGAACCCACTTCATATTAAATATACCTCCTTATCTGCCTCCAGAAACAACAACGTATCATCTGCATATATATTGCAGACAGACTACTCCCCGAGGATTAAATATGGGGCACATACCTCTAATCATGTCACCTACATTACCTTTAATTAGCATCTTAACAAATACACCCACAACAAAGTTGAACAAAATGGGTGACAAGGGGTCACCTTACCTTAGACCCTTACCAGTGACAAAGAAATCTCCCTCTAAATCATTTACTTTAACTCCTACTGACCCATTTTGTGTCACTTGTTTAATTAATCTAACCCAAATAGGGCTAAAACCTCTAAGCTCCAAGATCTCATACAGGAAGTCTAAATTTACCTTATCATATGCTTTCTCATAATCTATCTTAAGCACTAAACCATTCTCTTTTTGCTATGCACTTCGTGAATTACCTCATGTGCAGTAACTACACTTTCCAAAATAAATCTTTCTCTAATGAAAGAAGATTGGCAGTTAGAAATTAACCTATTCACCACAGATCCTATACGATTGGTTAAGACTTTAGTGAAGATCTTAAAACTGCAACTGAGTAAACTAATGGGCCTAAACTTCTTCATAGAGCTAGAATTTTCCTCCTTCGGAATCAGAGTAATCATAGCAAAATTAATCCTATAAATGTCTAGCTTATCCTCAAACCAGTTATTAAAAAGCCTAAGTAAATAAAGTTTCACTGTCTCCCAGTATTTCTGATAAAAGAAAAAAGGTATACCATCAGGCCCAGGTGCACCATCAGCATAGGACCCAAACATTACTACCTTAATCTCTTCTAAGCTAAATTTGGCTTCTAACATCAGATTTTCCTCTTGACTAACCTTTTCAGGCTCACTGAAAAAGTCCACACTAAGCCTAATCTATGGCCTTTCCTCTTGACAAAATAAATCTCTACAGAAGTCAGTAGCTACCTTAAGCATTTCTTTATTCTCTTTAACAGGCCCCTCAGGAGTATCAAGTGAGTAAATCATCTTTTTCCTCCTTCTCTGATTTGCTACAGCATGAAAGTAAGTAGTATTCCATTTCCTCTATTATCCAATAGCTATTTAGCTCCTTATAAATCAAATCTAGTCTATCTCTTTCTAAATCCGACAGGTCCTATGTCTCAGCTTTAATATCTAGAACATCATATTCTAGCATTAGAGCTTTCTTATTTCATCTAATCTCAACATCTAAGTTAGCACTCCAACCTTTAGCTAGCTTCCTAAATCTTCTCTGTTTCCCCTGCCACACATCCATACAGTTTCTACCAAATATCGGTGTGTGCTAGGCTTTTCTGACTATTTCAATAAAATTTGGTTTAGTGCTAGACCATTTCTCAAATTTAAACCACAATTCCTAGGGATATTGTCAACAACAACATCCCATAGTAAAGGGGTGTGATCACTCCCTAGTCTAGGTAAAGCTCTAGCATACGACAAAGGGAATAGTACATCCAGGCCCGTGGAGCAAAAATTTCTATCTATTCTACTCATTACCTGCTGCTCTTGATTATTGGACCATCGTGTAAGCCCTATCAACTAAAGAATCCTCCATTAAAGCCCAAATTTCTACCCAAACATTAAACTTATGTACCCATTTAATATCTACATTTCCATTACTCTTGTCTTCCTGAGATCTTACCAAGTTAAAATCTCCTCCTATTTTAGCAGGACCATTCCAGCCAATGAACAATTCATGTAGCTCAGAGATAAAGGCATGCTTCCCTTCGTCATAAGAAGAGTCGTAAACTATTGTAATTCTAATCACTTTTTCATCTGCCTTATTTTTTAAAACAACACTAACGGAAAATTGCTTGATATCCCAGGATACTATATCAAAAATATCATTATTAATTCCAACTAGAATACCTCCAGCAGTACCTCTAGCCTCTAGCAGGGGGTAATTCCAAGAGAAATTCCTATTTCCTTATAAATTTTTCAAGAATTTTTCCTGCTTAGTCTCCTGAAAACCAATGTAATCTACCTGGAGAGGCACAATTTTTTCATCAATGCACCTCTTTCTCCCAGGGGCTACAATACTCCTAGAGTTCTAGAAAGCACACTTCTTAGGCACAACTTCCTGGGGTGCTTGCCCCGAGATTTCCTAATTACTTCAGTCCAGGTATCATCTAGATCATTAATTCTACTGACATTCACTCTATTCCTCTCAGGGCTATCATCAGATATTATATTCGCCCTATTTTCTACATATCTAGACTTTGAACGGCCAATACTATCTGCCATGTCAGCTACATGATCTATATTACTAATATTATGTTCAACATCATCTATACTAGATCCTCCAGCATCATCTACCTCTATCACTTCTCTAATATCCATACCAACATTTTTAGCAATTTGCTCTAAACAACTAGGGTGCAGGATATTAAAAGGATTGTTTCTCATTATACCTGCCATCTTCTTTGTTGGTATCTCCAGGTTGTTCCTCTTCTTGAGCTCCTTAACTTTCTCCATTACATTCTTTGTTCTATCAATCCTGGTACTCATCCTGGTTGGCTGCACATGACCCCACTTCCTTGACTTATTACAATTTCTGCCTTCCCCTTTGTCCTCTTCATCTATACACAACCTGTCAAAGCTTGGCATTATATCATCTGGCAATCTAACCTCTTGTGACTTAGCTCTTGCCACCATTTCTAACTTATGTTAAAAAAAAACTACCTGTTCATCAGACCAGTACTCAGCTACCTCTTGACTACAGGTCTTATCTGAACTGTCCCAGACAAATGCTCCATCATCATTCACAACACCCCTTTCCACCAGCAATATGTACGTTGCAGAAGCATTAAGGGCTTCCCCATCAAGCAAACCCAGGTTGTTTTGCTTCCTAGTGTTACCTCCATTGTTGGTCCTAGTACTGTTCTCTGATGTGTCAGAGCTTTTTCCAGAGTCATCTTTCCTCCTATCATCAGTCATATCTTTTGTCCCTCCATTCTCTTCAGCCCCTTTGTCCTCACCATCACTAGGAGCTTTATTATTACTGCCTTTCTTCTTAGCATCTACCACTGTATCCATCTCCACCTCAAACTTGAACTGATACAAGCCCCCATGGTAGTGAAACAGTCTACTCTGAGGGATCTTGTTAGGATCTCTAGTGCTAAGCTTGAACCTAACCACCTCTACACAGTCTTTGAAGATACTTGCCCATTCAATGTCAATGAGGATTCCACAAGTTGAGACAGCTTGTTCAAGAGATCCGCATTCACACCATTCACAGTCTAATATACTAACTTGCATCCAACATTCTTTGATTGTCTCCAGAGGCACCACTGCGTGACACTCCCATTTCTCTACTCTAACCCAGACATCTGCTTTCCCTAATCCAAACCTAGGATATCCAATCACCTGCTCCACTGGAATGTGAGGGGGAAATTTCAGTTGGTAGTTCCACAAGCCAATCTCCCTTATCTGCCAAGGCCAATTAGTCTTGTAAATGTCAGAGAATTCCATGGCTAGTTCTTCCTTAGTTATTTCTCCTTCTTCAATCATTACCACTCCACAATTCTTGTGGCAGCTACTGGACAAACTATCTTCTTTGGACACTCTACATGGTAGAAACCAAGCCCAGATGCTACACTACCAATAAACTTTGCCATCTGACGAGGCCTCTTCTTCACAGGACAATCCTCCACTCCATGCGTCGTTACCTTGCAAATAAAGCACATCTGCTTATTAGAGCAAGTCTGCTTGAAATGTCCAGGTTCCCCACAACCCATGCAGATGGTATTTGAGTAACTCATCTGCTGGTTGGGGTTCGCCGAGCTTTTCTGAGGTACTGCTCTCTTCCTCTTTAATGGCATCGGCTTGGCCCGTGACGCCTTTTTCTTGTTCTGCTGATCTGCCTCCTAGTGCTATAGCGTTTGAGCTGGCTGCTGATCCTGCGGCAATTCCTCCTCCTGCTCGTTCCACTGCCCCTGATTCGGGCCAAATTGGGGGTGGAGGATAGGGCGAAACTGGCCAGGATATCCCCAAGGACCCCCAGCAAAGTATGGAGGGGGATACGGAAATGGCGGCTGCATCGGGCCCTAGAACTGCTACAGTTACTGCTGTGGCTGTTGCTGCTGCTGCCAGTCCACCTAGCCGAAGTTCCTGCCCCTTCCACGCCCACCTCTTCCTCGGTCCGCCATTGCTTCACCAACGCCTTGCGACCAATTATGCAGATTATCCTCAATTCCCAGTGCTCTCATGCTTTCTTCTTCATCCACCGGCAGCACCTGGAAAAGGAGGAGAACTCGAGATCTAGATCTCAGATGGGGAGAGTGGTTGGATCTGCTAGAGGAGGGGATTCTGATGGGGATATGCCACAATTGCACATAAAGCGCTCCCCTCCTCTGTGAAATCCCCAACAGACCCCTGCGCTCTTGTGTGGCTATCACCTTGACCCCTCCCGTTCTCTCCCAAATGCCACTGTGCTTGATTAAGCTGAACCTGCAACTTCACCTGGGTTTTTCCTATCTGCGTCAGATTCAGAGATTAAAGCTGAGAAATCACTGTCTCTGTGGTCTGATACTCCTCCTCAGCCACCGAAACCTCTAAAACTGTCACAGATTCCTCAACTGCACGGGTTCAGACCTTGCCAGAGATGATCCAACTCTTGGAATGACACAAGGCGAAGTACTACCAGCGCCTTTACAGCCTCCAGCTCTGAGTCCTAAATCTGACCTAGCTCCAACTGCGACGGCTCCGCACTCGTCGGGAACACCGCCGTCCTCAGCTGCTTGATCAACTTGCGCATGGAACCGAAACGCCATGTTGGGCAGAATCGTAGCCTCTAAGGTACACCTCCGATCAATGCATGCGTCGACCAAGCCTGCTTGAGGATCATCTAGGCTGAGACCTTGTATCTCCTCCCCTGGATTGCCGCTGCTTGAGAGGAAATCGATTTCCTCTCCGCGAAACGCGCCGCCGCCCTCCGTGGGGACCAATGTCTTGCTCTGCCCCACCCGCCGTTCTCCGCCGTAGTGCATGAGAGCAGCGAGTCCGAGTCCCGCCATGCCCGCCCCGAGGTCTCTGCCACCACTTCTACGCGCGCTGCCGTAGAACTCACTCTCTCCATCCACCGCCCTCTCTAGTTTCAATTTCCTCCCGAAACGCCCAAAAAGAGCTCGTGGAGAAGCCGAGACGACAGGAGGGAAATTAGAGTGGTACGAGCTCTGTTGTGTTGCCGCGTGGAGGAGTATTCCTGCCGGGAGCGACGCGCCATGGACGGAAACCGAGGTGGTTCCGCCACGGGCGGGGCTCGGGGTCGCTACAGTGGAGAGACGTGTCGGGGATGACATCCAGTGGAGAGATGTGGGTCAGCTCATTTCTAGATCTTCGTCGTCTCAACCACCACAGATACCAGCATGCCACATCCACAACTTCCTTTAGACACAAAGTTAAATCATGGCAACGAATTATCCTCTAGCCTTAATGTTGGAGAGTGGAGATCAGACATACCATGATGAAATTACGCGAAAAGCTACCCTTACCCGAACGATCCAACCGAGCATAATCCAGCATGGATGCCCGTGATCTATTTTTTTTTGAGATAGCAGCCCCACATTATTAATCAAACAACAAAACTGGAATACAGCAAATCTCAGGCGGAGCCAGCAACCAAACATGTCGACCCGGGGCATCTAACAAAACACTTCTAGCTAAATTATGAGCTTCCTTATTATGAACATGCGAGTACAAAAGCTTCCCGGATAGCAAGCACCTCCAGCGTCTCCGGTTCGGTCTTACCAGGGTAGATTATTGCTGATGCTCCCAAATACAGACCCGACTGCGACCTTGCGACAACGGCGACATCGCCCGTGCCCATCGTCTTCCCCACTGCCATGTCCACGTTGATTTTCACCATTCCAGGCGGTGGAGCTAGCCATCCAGTACCTTCTTGGACTTTAGGAGCCGTCGGTAACTTGCCGCCCTTGTCACCTCCTTGCTCGAGATCATCAATGAACCTCTTGACAAACAAATGTGTGGATAAAGGGCTCTGAAACTACTCCTCATGGATCGCTCTGCGCCGTGCATGCCAGATCGCCAACAGCGTCACAAACACCATAGTCTGATCCTGGTGTTTCAGACTATGCATCATATTCGCCAACCACTGCCGCACGTTCCCTTCCGTCGAACCCGCCATATGTTCAGTGACCCCCTCGTCAACAAGCTCCCACACACACCGAGCCATCATGCAGTCAATCAAAGCATGGCGCCAAGAATCCGTTGCACCATAGAATTGACAGCAATCATTATCAGTCATGTGCCTATGCTTCCGCACATCATTTGTCAGAAGTGACTGCTTTGCTAGACGCCACAAGAAACTTTCACTTTTGATGGTACTTGTGTGTTCCAGAGCGTGGTCCAGTATTTTTCCACCTCTGTATCATTCAAGATTCCCGCTTTACTCTCCATCCATGCTTCCCTTTTTTCCCTCGTACAGACTAGCATTTTGTACGCAGATCGGACCGGGAACTTTCCCTTCCGATCGTAGTGCCAAACCCAAAAATTTCCCTGCTTCCGGTGACTCAACGGGATCTGGGTGATCAACTCGACATCCATTGGTGGAAAATGCAAGCGTAGTGCTTCTTCCTTCCAGGTAGCCGAGGTGGCGGCGTCAATGAAATCAGCCACCTTGGTAGGGGGATCCATCTGTAGACATGCAATAGGTCGCAACATGCCATCCCGCGGTATCCATTGATCATTCCATGGATCAGTGTCCTCCCCGGTGCCAATTCTCCGAATGAGTCCCTGCTTCAGTACTTTAACACCCTCGAAAATTCCCCGCCATACCTACGATGGTGTCGGGCTGAGTCGTGCTTGTAGTAAGATGGTTTCCGGGAAATAAGCAGCCTTCAAAATCCGAGCACTAAGCATCTCCGGATTCTGCAACATACGCTAGCCATGTCTTGCTAGGAGTGTGAGGTTGAAGAGACCAATGTCTCTAAACCCTAGACCCCCATGAACTTATGTTTGCACATCTCTTTCCACGAGAGCCAACAGGCCTTTCGTGTACCATTCATGCTTCCCACCAGAACTTCCTGATCTGAGAGTTAATATATGAGCACATGCCCTCTGAAAGAAGAAAAATGCCATTGAGAAGATCGGTATTGCTTGCGTGACAGACTTGATAAGAATTTCCTTTCCGCCTGCACACAGTAGCCTCTCCAGCCAGCCTTGGATGCGGTTCCAGATATGGTCCTTGATATACTTGAAAGCATTACCCTTTGAGCGTCCCACATCGGCAGGCATGCCCAAATATTTCTCGTTTAGTGTTTCATTTCGCACATCGAGAGCATTACAAACACTCTCCCTGATTCCATTCGGGAATCTCTTGCTAAAGAAAATAGAAGATTTGTTCCGATTATTTCGTTGGCCTGATGCCAAACAATATTTCTCCAGTACCTCCTGGACCTTAACCGCACTCTCCTTACTCGCCTTCAATTGCAACAGCTTGTCATGATGCCACCTTTAAACCTTGGAGCTCCGATGATATACTGTGGTGTTTTAAAAGGCACGAAAGGCCCTCTGCCGCTATCAAGAAAAGATATGGGGAGATTGGATCACCTTGTCTCACCCCACAAGATGGGGTAAATTGTCCCAGCTTCCCTCCATTGAAAAGGACTTGGAAGGACACTGTAGTCACCAGCCGCATCACTATGTTGATCCACATGCGGTGAACACCCAACTTGATCATGGCAGCCTCAAGATAACGCCACTCAAGCTGGTCATAAGCTTTCCTCATAACAAGTTTCAGTGCGCAAAACCTATTCTTTTTCGCACGGTTACGCTTCATAAAATGTAGGCACTCGTACGCAGTGATTATGTTGTCCGTAATTAGCCTTCCCGGAACAAAGGCTGAGTGTTCTTCCGAGATTATCTCCGAGAGACACACCTTCAACCTATTTTCCAAGACTTTTGATGCAATCTTGTAGATAGCATTACACAAGATGATCAGTCTAAACTGACCGAGCTCCTCCGGAATCGCCACCTTGGGGATAAGAACAATAAAGGTTTCATTAATATCCTTCTTATTGTCCTCACCCTTCAGTACTCATAGCATTGACATAGTCACCTTCTCCCCGCATAATTCCCAATGAGTCTAGGAAAAATGTGCAAGAAAGCCATTAGGTCCTGGCGCTTCTGTCGAAACATTTAGAACAAATCGTCCTTTATCTCCTGCTCTCAGAAAGGTTTTAACAGAGCAGTATTCATTTGGGCAGTGACCTTAACAGGGATAACATCAATAACCTCCTGCATATTGGTTACCTCCTCCAATGTATACAACGACTCTTAAAAGTTGCTCGTCATGTCTGCCATCTCCCTATCATCCTCGGTAAAACCCCCGTCTGGCTTCTTAAGACTACTGACACGGTTCTTGACTAGCTCGGAGGTGAAAGAAACGCGTGTTTTTATCACCCTCCGCCAGCCATTGTACCCGCGAGCGCTGTCGCCACATCACCTCCTCCTGTGCGTATAGATCAACAAGTCGCTGATAGAATTTAATCTCCTCATATGACAGTCCTTGACGAAGAGGTTCAGCTCTCAATGTAGTAAGTCGATCATTCAGTTGACAAATCTCCTTAGTAACATTTCCAAAAGTACCTCTGCCCCATTCATCTAGCGAGCTTGACACACGGTTCAGCTTCGCCTGTAGCTGCTGCATTGTTGCGGCCTTTCCCTCCTCCTGCCACACATCTGCCAAATGTCGTTTAAATTGCTCATGAGACTCTCACATGACCTCGTATCTAAATATACGTTCTACAGTAACCCTCCGTTGTCGTGCTGACTCCCTCCAACTGAGAAGTATCGGGCAATGATCCAATGACGCCCCCGTCAGATGCCGTACAGTAGCAAAGGGAACCGGCTGCTCCAAGCTGAAGTTGCGAGAGCCCTATCTAGCCGAACTCGACAGAACGAGCCTCCGAACACCCTTTTTTCAAAGGTCCAGTTGTTTCCTTCATAACCCAAGTCAGCTAGTTCGCACACATCCACTGCATCACGAAAACAAGCTATCTGGGCTAGACTCCGATCCACCACACCTTCATGCTCATGTTGGTGTAGCACCTCATTGAAATCACCAAGGCAAACCCACGAAAGTGGTGATGATGATTTTATGAATTTAAGCATGTCCCAGGTCTTAAATCTCTCCGCTGTTCTTGCTTGCCCATACATACAGGTTAACCTCCAGGGATCAGAACCCCCTGTTGATAATTGCGTCTATATGGTACTGAGACGGCAAAATCTCCACCTTTATTTCATTATTCCAAAAGATACCCAAACCACCACTGCGGCCCGAACTGCTTACAGCAAAAGTTTTGTCAAACCCTAGCCTCCTAGCTAGTCCTTCCACCCGTACTTTATGTAATAGAGTTTCTAAAACACAAAGTACAGTAGCTAGATCACAAAGCTCTCTAACTGCCGCGTCACCACCGATTGTAACATCCCAACATTTTATAATGTTAAAAAATCACTAAATTTAAAACTAAAATAAAATATTAAAATGCATAAGAAAACCAACTATAAAGGACTTCAAACATATTGAAAGGGTTTAATATTTTAAATATCTCAGTTTATCATTATTTTCAAAAGTTGTTTCAAGTTAAAAAAATTATTATCCATTGTATTTCTTAAAAACCTCAATGTCTAATTTGACAAATGTCTTACAAAATTTCAAACCATTCCTTGTAATAAAAAGTTTCTTTATAAGTATTTGATTTCAACCACTTAGCCATAGCTAATCATAAATTAAAATAATATTACAACTATTTAAAACATGGTATAATTGCCAAATGGTTTTCACTCTTTCACCTGAGTTCAAAACATAGTTTTATAAATTACAATTTTATAGGTTATAACTTTAAAACATCATAGATTTTAATTAATGAATTATCCAAATAGACATTTCCTTAGCTTAAATGATTTTGTTTTATTTTCAAAACATAAAATGATTTTCATGAATATATTCAATATAAGAAATGAAATAAATCTAAAATCCTTTCCAAAGGTATGTTATGGAGTTTTCAAATTAATTAGCATAATATAAAACATAATGGAACACAAAATTTTGTGAATTAAAATTTTAATTTACTATATTTCCCATTTCCTTAAAAATATTTATATTTAGTTATTTTACAATTATACCAAAATAAAAATGAATGGTTATTGAAAATAAGTTTTAAATAGCTTAATATCAAACATATATGATATTGGTATTTTCATAAATTTTATTTAGTCCCAAATCAATTTAATTAAGCCATATTTTTAAATTTAACATAAAGTGTCAATCTTGCATTTAATCAATATTTCGAAATTATTATTTTTGAAAAGTGTTCAAAACATGCCTACAACTGGTTTAACACAAATATATTGTTTTTACAAATTTTTAGAAATTTATTTGACTTGATTTGGAGTCTTAAATCAAAATTTATGAAAGAAATAAGAAAAATCAGAAAAAGAAAAAGAAAAAAAAGCTGACATCAGCGATGACGTCAGCGTCGTCTTCCGGCTCGAGATGGATGGAAATCACGCCCGCGAGCATGGATTTTCCTATGTCTTGCCAACTCGTTTCCCGACGTTTTACTCCATGAAATCAAGCGCCGTTTGTTGCTAATTAAAATCCATGATCTCCTCCTTCCTTCCCCACAAAAGCCCTCTCCGAAACGCCTCCAATCTTCCGTATTTGGCCGCCGGAGACCATGCTGCCATTTTTTAACCAAAAATTGCTCTCTTGATTCCGGTCGATTAATGCCACGATTTCTTGCCATTCTTTGCTCTATAAATAGCCCACGACCCCCTCTCCATTTCCCCTCTCCCTCCCCATAGAATCGTGCCCCAAGGCCGTCGAATTTCTTTGCCGGAGCTCCGCCGGTCCGCTGCCGCTCTTCTCCGTTTTCGGCGAGGTTAGTCCATGCCCAGGCCTGAGACCCCCTCCATACTTATTCCCTTGTCCAGGCGCACCTCCCCGATCCCTCCCATGTTTCTTTTGTGCAGCAAAACATCGCGCCCATCCACGACCGAAGCTAGCCGGAGCGAACCGCGCCGCCGGCCGGGTCCAAGTCGCTCCAAGACACGTTCCTCGACGCCGCGACCCCCATCTACTCCTTCGTTCCGCGGGGATCGTCTCCGTCGCCTCCACGAGTCCGGGGATGCACCGGAGGCACCCGAGCACCCGAAGCAGCCGGCGCCGCCACCTTCCTCTTCTCCGGCGAGACGCGCCGCCACCTCCTGGACACCCACGGTGAGCCGTTCGATCTGTGTTGTACACGTAGGATTAGATCTTAGATCGAACCGTTACGGGCTGTTTAGATCCGTCAGATCTAGATCTGATGATCTAGATTTAAGTGAGCCGAGCAGAGCCAAGCCGAATTCGGCTAAGCCAAGCCACCAGCCGAGCCCGAGCCGAGCCAATCACTGTGCGCCACGTGGCCAGACAATTATTTGTTTTATTTTTCCGAATAAAATTAAGTGGCAGTTTTCAGAAAAGCACCCGCATCTAGATCTATTATAACTTTTTATTGGTTTGGCCAAATTTAACAAACTTTATATTTTTGGAAAGCCCTCGACATGTAGAATATTTTAGATCAGTTAGAATTCAAATTTGACTTAGTTAAAAATATTCAAATTTCAAATGGATGATTTGAGTATTTTTGGCATAACTTTAAATCTATAATTCCAAAAATTGCAAATAAAATTGTTTTAGAAACTTTGAAATATTTGTAATATGATGCCTCTGTTATAAAATATTTTTGAGTATTATTTTCATGATTAAATAGTTGTATGTTTAATTTGAATAGTTTGACTATTTTTGACATAACTATTAATAGAAACCTTATTTTTGATTTAATCCAATTGCTATGAATTAAATTAAATCCCTTCTGTACATTAACACCATTTATAAGAATATTGTGTTTTGAAAATTTATTCACATAAAAGTTTAATGTATATGTTTTTCCTTTATTTATATTTTGCAAAAATATAAATTAATTAAATTGCATTTATAGCCTAATGCATACTTCCTAAATATCACAAAAATTAGTATGATGTTTCCAATTATTAAAAAAAGTGCATTGCATGCATAAAATATTTTATACTCCTCATATGAAAACTCCTCCCTCATTTTCTCTAAGTTAGGATTATTTTGGTAAAGTGTTATACACATCGACACTTAGGATTTTCAACATGGAGTTAGAAGGCCATTGAAGGACTTAGTCAAAACAAGACTTGAGAAGTATCATCAAGGAGTAGAAGCACTTAGAAGAAAATCAAGAAGAAGTTCATGAAGACCAACCAGCAATATTTTCTAAGTCTGGCTTCCTCGCTCTATTTTCTCCCTTCTTCTGTTAGAACTCATGATGACTAAGTTAAATCCAAGACCAGCCTAGGTGATACAAAAATCATCGTCTGAAGATTATTCAAGTCTACCAAGAATTCAATCAAGACATCACCAAGGAGAATATTACAAGTCTGAAGATGAAGCCTGGAAGACCAACTACATCTTTTTTTCTTTCTTTTCCCTCTTTCCTAATCTTGTCTTTCACTTAAGACTTAAACAAAGTTTTGATCATGATATTATCATCTTTGAAGTTTGTTGGATCCTAGCGGCATAGTGAGATGAAGCGGCCTGGAGACTAACCTTACATGTCCACGTACATGAGACCTGTTCCACAATTTAATTGGCTGGCCGGGTGTCTGTCTCTCTCACTATAGTGAATATCCAATTTACAAAGAGTTGATAATAATTGTTGATCACCTTATAGACTTAGTATTTTCTCTAAGTAGTTTTGCACATCATGGCTAAGCCATTTGAGTGCTTATTCAAGATAAATTATAACAAATGCTATTTTATCCAACTTATGACCTTAGTCCTTAGTCACTTTTGACCAACCTATTTGCCTTGCATTAACTTAGAAGATTTTCATGGCATGAAAAGCATTTCTAGTCCTTAGAAATATTTTGCACATCATGCATAAACATATTTTTCCTTAGAAGTTTTATAAAACTTGTTTGCTCATTTGGTATGTGTTTTTATGTATTGTGTAGTTGTGTTTTATGTTGATTGTTGTAATGTGTTTGTCTATATTGCTTAGATTGAACGGAGCGCTCCGAGTAACGCTGAAAAGAGTTTGTGAGTAAAGACTTCATCCAAAGGCAAGTGGCACACCTCATAAACTTCCTATTATTTTCTATATGCATTACTTAGTGTATTTTCAATAAGCATGTGTAGGATAGTATTGCTATGCTAAACCTGTGTAGAAATTCCTTATTCCTGTGTCTAGGTTCCTATGCAATACTTAGTAGAATTATTGATGCTATGCAAATGTTGTTTTGTAAAAATCTAAATTCTACTAAGTTAAGAAAGAACCTCCTGGGTGGATTGGTTGTATACGGAGGCGAAGTTGAGTGGCTACTGAGGACCATTTCTATGGTGTATACCTGAGTATGTGCACTTGTGGATGGCCACCCAGGGAACAAAGGGATCTGAAGAACTCCGAGTGACGATTGCTTCCAGTGCAGCCATTGCCAATGGGCTCTGGCTTGATCAATTATGTTGCGTGGACTCTCTCCGGCTTGACAAGCAGATGTAGAGGGTGTTGGGTGGAACGGGTCAAGCCAGAGTGGGAGGGAAAATGCTTCTGAAAGATCTCGTCTCATTCTTCTCCTTTTCCTTATCACTATAAGTGTGTAAAGGGTAGTTTGGGTTGAATGGGTACAATGGTGAACGTGCACAACCTCTGCAGAGTGTAAAACTAAGTACTTAGCCGTGTCCCCGGTACAGACAATTTGAGCAGCTGATCACGGACGTCATCGGAGGATTCCACCATTCCAATTTCAAAATTAAAACTTGATGGGTGAACAAGGGTAGAATGAGACAGTGGTTGTCATGCCACATATGTCTCGAATAGAAGAAAAGTGTTTTCCAAAGAGATAGGAAAATTTTGGTTTTATGCAAAATAGCCTTGAACTCCACCAGCCAAATAAGCATATAGGTTATTAGAGTTATTGCACTAAGTGTCCACCATAGTGGCACTTGCCAGACTCCATTTTTAGTGGAATCTGACCCACGTTGTTGCAATATTTTTCTTATTGCAGATTGTTCAGATGACGAGTGAGGTTTCGTTTAAATGTTTCGAGTCTACAACCAACATGTTTTCGCCTGTGGCAACATGAATGTGATGGAGACTCACTGCTATTGTATTTCCGCTGTTTACTCTTTCAGAGCTAGCTTTATGCTATGCAACTTGTATTGAATATTTTGTAAGTCTGGATCATCGATGTAATAAAATTGATACTTTGTTGTGATATTACATCGTAAACTGTGTGTGCAAACGAATCGATCCAGGGATTTCAACTATACATAGGTATCTGCCTTATTTAAAGTGCATGTACGCTACACCGATGCCGCGACAGTTGTAACTAAGGGCACTCATTGCTCTTGGCGGCACTCCATCTCGGAGCCCGCCTCAATGGTATCCTCACATGTCTTCTTCTGCCTCTTCCGGACATGCGGCTTCACAGGTGATATTGCTGCCACCATGTTCCCTCCCTCGGTTTAAGGGCACTATCCAAACTCCTCCTTGTTGGGGGGGGGGGGGGGGCACCTCCCTCAGCACTAAGCCCATCCGTGATCTTCAACATGTCCGGCATAGTGGCTCCCTTCCCATTGTTCTTCCCCTCCTTTGGCGAGTTGTCGCTGGTTTGTGGGCGTTTGCGTGTCTCGTTGCCCTGTCCGCCACGGCCTCCTTTCCCGCCTTCTGCCTATTTCGGCGTCGTTCGCACCCCGGTAGTCTGCGGGTGCCAGTCTTCCACCGGGGCGATCATCCCTGCCCCGTTCTGCTTGTCATGGTTACCATCATCCCCATCACAACACTCCAGTTCAGAATATCCAAGGAGCCCACAAATGGCACAATACCGTGGTAGGCTGGTAGCTTCTCGTAAAGCACCTGGAACGTGATCCTCTCCCGCCCTTCTGGGTGCAGGCCAACAACCCTTTGCCGAGGTTTATTCACATCCAACTTTAGTAGAACTCTCACGAAATTGGTGCCACTTGCCCCCAAAGCGTACAGATCCACGCTCTTCACCTCTCCGATGCACGCAACCATGTCCCACATGATCCCTTCCTTCCGGAACATCGGGAGCACCCTCCCACCTGCACCCAGATATGGATGTGGTCCATCACCAGGCTCTATCAGCACTCCGAGCTGGCGGAAGAACCACAGCCCCTCGTTCATCACCCTGTTCCAGTCTCCCAAGCATGAGACTTGCAAGATGAACAAGTTTTCCTCCATACGATGGATCGTCCATCTCTTTGCGAGGCCCCAAGCTATATCCATCTTCTGAAAAAACGGTTGGTTACCGAGTGATTCGACGTGTGCACCTTCACCACCGCCATCCACCGCGATTCCTCTCGCAGATTGAAGAACTCCTCACGCGGGAGGACCACATCATCTAATTACTCATCCTTCAGGACAAGTTTCTTCAACAACTCCTGGAGATCAACTGGATGTTCGGATTCTGAAGAACCACCCTCCTTCGGGATCTTGGCCGCCATGGCTCGGCATCGAAACCTAAGGCCTCCTGCCCGCACCCGCACTAACGTCTCCACCAAGGCCGGGTAGACGTGCTGGACGTCCCCTTGATCAGCCCGAGTGGATCGTAGGCAGGGAGGAGGGAGACGACGGAGATCGGCGCTGGAGAGAGCCTTTCGCCGCCAAAGTCGCCGGAAAAGTCAAAACCCTAGAGTAACCCTAGGTCGCTGCATCCCAAGGGGTTGTTATATGTGAGCTTACGGATTGGACGCCCGTGATCTTCTTCAGTCTTATCGTGTTGCCGATAATACCAGCCCAATTAACTTGGGGCTTCCCTGACAACATTACTTTCAAAAGAAAAAACGATGGATTGCAGTTGAACGTCACTCACTCTCATCTCACTTTGTTCTTGGGTGGACTCAGACAATTTGGACCGGAGGTAGCTACCCTACCCCATAGTCAGACTTGTAAATACTTATTGGCAACATTCGAAATACTCACACAATTACTGATGAGTATTATTAATGCAAGAACCATTGCAAATAATATTATTAGGAGCACAGCAAACTAAAATATTATAAGGAGCACCTACTTGCTACTTCCATGTGATCAAGCCATAATGTTAGAGCGGTAAGTGCAGCCCCAGCAGGCAACATTCAGATATCAGCTCCCAAATCTTTTTGAAAAAAATGAATAAATTTATACGATAGAAATATATAATAATAATAACTTGGATTTTTTTCATTCTTGGAAAGCGGAGCAGCAGTACCGGTCGGGGAGGGGCATCAGTACCGGTTGTTCAACCGGTACTGCCCAAGCGGGACTGTTGCCCCAAATCATCAGTACCGGGCGTGTTGCAACCGGTACTAAAGGGCGGGCGCAGAGTGCGGTTTCGTGGGTAAACCTTTAATACCGGTCAGTGTTACTGACCGGTACTAAAGTTTTGTTTTTTCCATTTCTTTTCTGTTTTCTTTTCTTTACTGCAATTTCTAGGGTACTGCAATTTGATTTTATGTTTTCTTTTCCATCTACTGTCTTACATATATATGGTACACATTTGATGCATACATATTATACTTTTCGTATATGTATTCTACGCTACTACATACGAAACACATTTATATATATAATAAAATTTACATATAACACATATTCATAATACTCTATTACATACATATATATACAATCCGGTATATCGACATCGCATTAATTACATACATCCTCCTCATTACGTCGGGAGTTCCTTTCATGTGGGATAGCTATATTTTCAATAATGGTATTCTCCCTTTGGAGACATGACCTCCTCAAGAATAAATCCCGCCAACTCCTTTTGAATTGCTTCTACGCGCTGATGTGGTAGGATGGCAGCGCGCATGTCGTTAAGCTTAAAGGAGATCAATATGAATATACTAATTGTGTGTGTATATATATATCAAATCATAATAAGATTGAAATATAGTGCAAGACAGTCACACTCACATCCATTCTTTTCTCACGTGATACCTGCTCAACGCTCAATTTCCTCATGAACTCGCAGACGTAGAATCCACATAATTCATTTCCCCGGGGTTGCTGCAAGGTCTTTACAACAATATAAATTAAGTAAATAATAATCCAAAATGATGATTAATTAAAGAGACTATGGTCAATAGTAGTACACGTACATCAATATGTTTAAACATCAGCTTTGGTTTCCATTCACCAGGCTCTCTCTTGATGAATATTTTCCAAATCCTACTCGCAAAAGCAAATGAATAATGAGTTATTGATTACTTGATATTATGAAATAGATTAATGGTTGAATTTACCTCTGAAGCATGTCAATCAAGTCCTGGTAGTTTGATTCTGGTTTGCGTAATGAATCAAATACTTCAACTATTCCCTTGTCAATGAGAATGTCCAGCAGAATCCAATGGTAGCTGCACACATTTATATAGTGGGGCATGCATAGAACTCATGAATTAAACTTAGCATATAGTAGTTAGCAATATAGAAATGTATTCAAAACAGTCACACTCACCCGAAGTTGTAAGGAAAAAGTATATCGGTCGCCTGAGTTTGCTTCAATAGCCCAGTCAGTAATGCCTCCTCGCAGTCCTAGGGCTTCCGCACTAAGTTTTTGCAGTTAACTAGGAATGGGTCAATGAACCCAACATCCTAGAGTCTTTTCCTTTTGCACTCCACAAGCATCAACCTGCATATATAATAGCATACAAAAGAATATTGTGAGGATAATATCCACAAGCTCAGCTAGCTAGAGACTTAGAAACAATCACTTATAGAACATAGCAACTCATGATAGTTGCGTTGATAGCACGCCGGTTGTATAACTGTCATAATTCTTCAAATTCGACACATATCTCGTTGTTGATGAAGAATTGGTCGGCCCGGTATGTCACGTAAAACACTAATAGGCCGTTCTTGGTGCTTTTCTTGTACCAGTCATGCAATTTCCGCATTTGATAAGCTAGACGCACCATCTCATCAGGAGGGAGAAGATCTTCCCCGTAGACAAATTGCCGTGCTACCTCTTGCGTCTTGGGGAACATTGCGTCAAATGCAGGATCGTCCAAGTAGCCTGAGGCAGCAACAATATGTGTCTCAATGTTGGAACGCTTGACTGTCTGTACCTTCAGCGGGGCGACGGACTGAACTTTTTGTTCTCCAAGCCGGGGAACCTGCTTCCCTTTCTTTCTCTTTATTGCAGCGAGCCGCTTCTTTTTATCCTCCTCTCCTTGGTTAAACTCTTCGAGATAGAGCGTGTATAGTTATCATTCAAAGTTCTACGGTTAGGATCATACACAATGTCTAGAATGTGTTTAACACCCTTAGGGTTTAGTACCTGCTTTGGCAGGGGGACTTTCTTTGCAGCGCTTGCAGCGGCCCGTGCGTCCATCTCAGCTTTTAACGCTGGAGCATTTTCCTCAACTGTGCGTTCCCAAGTTAACACCAGAGTAGGCTTCAACGAAGGCCCGTACTTGAAGTTGTCCTTTGGAGCACCACTCGGCGCACCGGCAAGCATCCTCTGCCTCATTGAGAAGGACCTACTGTTGGTGGGCGGACTCTTCGCACGCTCCGGCGTGGACTCATGCGTAGGGGGACTATTTTCACACCCAAGCATGGACTCATGGTGAGGCGGACTCTTTGCACGCTCCGGGGTGAACTCCCGGTGGGTTGGACTCGTGCACCGGGGAGATGGAGTCACGTTGGGTTCCCTCTCGTTCTCCATATTATCAATGTGTGGTGGACTTGGAGGTTGATTGTTACTCGGGGGGGGGGGGGGGGGGGTTAGTGCCCTACGCATAGATTCTGGAAAAACGATGAGTTCCTTTCTTGATATAATGATTCCACGAAACACTTCTCCCAGTGTCATCTCCCCTTCGGCTGCAGGAATGTTAAGCTCGAGTTCCTTATATCCCTTAACAATTTCATCCACACCGACTCGAGCATAGCCAGCTGGAATCGGACCGCCATGGAAGGTTACTCCGGGCGTATTCTCCAAAGCATAGCCGGCCGCCACCTTCATGGATAGGTTCTTCATTTTGGTATGGAGCTCACACATCGTCTGAACCTGAATCTGATCCACGGGGTATATTGCGTCATCGGCCTGAATATGCAGCATGGAAGCCACGCTGCTTCTCCTCTGAGATGCCATATCCAGTTGGTCCTCCGGCGGCTGAGATGACATTTCGTCCTTCTGTGCATTCTGTTGTAGCTCTACTATCATGTTTTCCAATCTGGCATACTTGTGGGCCTCCAGTTTCTTCTTCCTATCGCGGCTCCTGTAAGTGTTCTTATCCTTGTCGAACCCAACATTCCAAGGGACGACGCACATGCCTCGTACTAGTCCGGTGTGTTCGTCATTCCCGAGCACGAGTGTCAGCTCGTCATGCTCTCTATCGGGCTTGAAGATTCCCTCTTGAACGGAAGCTACTGCTTGATCAAGGTCTTTGACTACGTTGAAAATTGTTTTTCTTTTTTGGCTGCTGCTTCATTATCAATTTCTTCTGAGCGGCCTCGTTTAACTTTTGGCCTCAAGACAAGACTCCCTGTATCGCGGCTGGGCTCCAACCTTAAGGCGTAGACCCAATTCTTGACCCTTGTGGCAAAACTCAATGTAGATGGAGTGACCCTATCTTCAATTAACTTGACGTCTCTTGCTTCCCACAAAGGAACGGCTGTCATGTAACCACCTGGCACCAAACGTTGGTGATATATATTTTTGTCCGCGTTAAACTTATTTTTCCTCGATTTTTCTAGAGCTTCTTCTGATTCCTTATAGGCCTTGAAATATGTCCACTGTTCTTTTATCTTCATGTACTGCCCGTCAGCAAAATCTGGAGTTTTTCCCACCTTAATAAAATCCCGGTATAACCATTTCTTGTAGTTCATGAATTGTTCGGCCATTTTCTGAAGAGTCCATATGTAGTCTTTGTTTTTCTCGGCAGATGAGAGGCATGTCGGTAGGTTGAAATGCGTAAACAGCGTCTTCAGAAGTTCCTTCTTGACACCATTGTCAACAAAACTAACTCCTCCAGACTTCGGCTTGTTCCATTCTCGGATGGTGATCGGGATGATGTCCGAACAATAACTCCGCACTGACTGACATATTTACGTGTGTGCTGCTCGGGGGCAATCGGTGCACCCGTTTCAGAGATTTATTCGATATCAAACCTTTCATCTTGGCTCGGTCCCGATCCAGAGGGCCAAAAGAAGAAATATTTTGTTAATATATGTATATGTATACATATAAAATCATTTATCACCATAGGCTATGTATACCTCGACGGTAGTCGTCAATACATTCTCATCAGCGTTACTGTTCGATCCGGAGGCAGGATCTTCTATGTTAAAAATGTCGTCGTCCTCCTCCATTCCATCGCTGGACATGTTAAGATATTGCGAGCCATCATCTTCATCACCTTCTTTGATTATGCCGAACTATTCCTCTTCACCAGCTCTGCTGTCCATAGCTTAACTAATACAAAAAAAAGATACAACAACTTAGTGCCAAATCGGGCGACAACATTGTAAAGAAATAACATGTGCACGGTAGAGGCTCACCGCGGGGGAGCGCACAAGGGGATGCGCGGGAACGACGGTGAGGTGCGGGATAGACGAGACTCGGGAAGGTCACAAACACGACGTCGAATCCTACATTATTACGGTAAGAATGACAATAGGAATATTTCATATTACATTGTCACATTGTTGCAATCCTCACGCGTTGTTGCAGGAATTATGGTTGCACGCGCTGCTACGAGATTTATAATACAGGTGTAGCATTTACATACAAGTGTAGCATTTACAACATGTAGGCCACAATATATGCAACTTCAGTTAACAAAGTCACATATGTATTCATCTTCTCTTTCCTAGTATAACAAAGTTCTAATCATGTAAACTTTCATTTACAACTTTCATTTACAACATGTAAACATCATTTACAACTTCCATTTACAAAACTTAACATTCCCAAATTTGACATTCCCAAATTTAACATATATACAAAAACAGTAGCATATATATACAAAACCAGTTCCTAAAACATTGCATTTCCATATGTTCAATCAAGAAATAGCAATAGCATTCATATAAATAACAATATAATTCATCTAAAAAAGTACCATTTCCTAGCAATTCTGAAATAGTCTAACACTCTATATAAAATGTCCTTAAATCTATTTAACAAATAATCTAACACTATATATAAAATGTCCTTAATTCATTATGATGTGAGCAATGGCGCACGAAGCTCCTGCCTCGCACTACTCTGTCGATTGAGGCCAAGAGAGAGCACGCGCGTGACTAAATGCTGGCGGCACCGCCCTCGAATGGTCTCTGGAGAAGGCTGGGCGGCGGTGTCATGCTCGCCGACAATGAGGGCGAAACGAGGGCGAGAGGGGGGCTCCAAGGACCAGTAGCTCACCGCGAGGCACGTAGGGATTGTCGGAGCGCGAGGCAAGGTTGAGTATGGCCGAGGCGAGGCGGTGGAAGAAACAGCCGGAATCATGCTCACCGGCGGCGGATACCTAGGGTTTCTTCTCTGCAAGTGGGGAACCAACGGCGTATTAGATCTCAAATCACACGGGACGGAAGATGGAGGCGGAGCTCCATAGTAGAATGGACGACGACGGCGTCTGGGAGCGGCGCGGCGAGCTCTCCGTCGATGGCGTCGAGGTCCTGGCGGCGTCTGCGTCTCCACTAGTGAGAAGTGGAACTGTCCGATCGGGCGAGGAAGCATATAAAGCACCCACCTTTAGTGCCGGTTCGTGCCTTCGACCGATACTAAAGGTCCTTCAGTACCGGTTGGTGGCTGGGACTGGTACCGAAGGTTTGACGATTCGCCGCAAAATAACTGGCGTGAAACGAAAACCTTCAGTACCGGTTGGTGGATGCAACTGGTACTGAAGATTTTTTCTTTCTCTTTTCTGTTTTTTCATATGTATAGGTTGAATTGTTAAAACCAATCATACTTAGTTTCTAATAATTTGATAAAACATATCTATATTCAATGTGTTCAACAAATTAAAAAAATTAGATAATTACAAAGTGTAATCAACAAATATCATTTTCCATTTTATAAGTGCAAATAATGACATTTTTTTAGCAAAGTATAGAAAATATGATACAAAATGGCACCCATTTAATTTTCATGCAAACTAGTACACATATGATGGATAATTCCCAAGTATTAGGTTTTTCCTTAATTTGTACCTAATTTCCCCTGGTTAAATGAGTTTTTGCCTGTTTTTTGAAAGTAATTCAAATTTGAACTACAACTGTTTAATAGCTTTGTTTGAAATTTTTGGAAAAATCATTTTAAGGTACACAACTATTGGTTATATCATAGAAATATTGATAGTTCTACAAAATCTTACATCTTTTGATGAATTGTCATAACGACCGTTTTGACTTTTTATGAGAAATAGATAAATAATGTGATAAACACTTCAAAAAAAAGAAACCCTTTGGCATGGGGATCTTATATGTGTACTAGTTGCTATGAAAAATGATAAACTTGATTTTTGACAAAATTTGCAAAAAAAGTCTTCACAAAACGGTCTATCATGTATAGATACTAGAAGTTTCGAGACAAATGATCAACTTATGGTCATTTGAACGACATAGTTTGTGATAAAGACCTCATATTCCACAAATAGTTGCATATTGGTATAAGAAACAACCAAGTCAAAGGAAATCTTACAATTATTTTCATAAATATTATTTTCCATTTTATTACATCACCAATATTAAACATCAAAAGAAGTTTCAAGCCATATTACACATCACCAATATTCAACATCACCAAGTAGTGTTATGTTTAATACAAAATTGCACATCACCAATATTCTCATCTGTTGTATTGTTCCTCCTTTTCTTTGATTGCTTAACATTGGATCGGAACCACGGGGAATCCTCATTATTTAACGTGATTCTTGGGTCAGTGTTGGCTTTAAAGGGCGAAATTTCATCAAACTTATCATAATCTTCTGACATGCCTGTCTTGTCATCCACCCCCACGATGTTTCTTTTTCCTGAAAGAACTATGTGGCGTTTTGGCTCGTCTGATGTATTCGCTTCCATGTTTTTTTCTTTTTTTTTTGGGTTTGGTAGACATGTCTTTCACGTAGAAAACTTGAGCTACATCATTTGCTAGGACGAACGGTTCGTCTTTGTAATCAATATTGTTCAGATCCACCGTTGTCATTTCGTACATCGGGTCTATCTTTACCCCGCCTGCATTACAAAGGGACCTTAAAAGAAGGTCCATACTCAAGTTCCCATATCTCCTCTATATAACCATAATATGTGTCCTTTTGCCCATTGTTGTATATTGCATCAAAGCGGACACCACTGTTCTGGTAGGTGCTCTTTTTATCTTGAGCGATCGTGTAAAATGTATTCTCATTTATCTCGAACCCTTCGAAAGTGACTATAGTCGAAGATGGTGTCCTGGCCAACAAGTACAGCTGAACATCAACTTTGGTGCATGATTCTCGCAAGCGTGTGGTTGGGAAAACCCCAAGAGTCAAGAATAAATCCCGCCAACTCTTCTTGAATTGCTTCTACGCGCTGTTGTGGTAGGATAGCAACGCACATGTCGTTAAGCTTAAAGGAGATCAATATGAATATATTCGTTGTGTGTATATATATATCAAATCATAATAAGATTGTGGCCAACAAGTAAAGCTTAACATCAACTTTGGTGTTTGATTCTCGCAAGCGTGTGGTTGGGAAAACCCCAAGAGGAAGGTGTGAAATAGCAGAGCAGCAAGATTTCTCTCAGTTATGAAACCAAGGTTATCGAACCAGTAGGAGATAAACGTTCCCCTCGAGGTGTCAACGGCGCCTGAAACTTGGTGTGGCGAAGGAGACGTGGAATCAGCACACAACACAATCATATTATTTTTCCCCAACTCAACGGTGAGGTGGTCAATCTCACCGGCTTGCTGTAACAAAGGATTAAATGTATGTGTGGAAGAAAGATGTATGTTTGCAGAAAGTAACATGTTTGCAGTTGTCGTTTTATCAGATTAATGAGAAGGACCGGGGTCCACAGTTCACTAGTGGTGTCTCTCCATAAATAATAACATTCATCCATGCGTGGTAAAAAAATTACAGCTAGGCAATTGATAGAATAATGATGAGCAACCCTATGCATATACTAATGATATGGTGTCTAGTGTGAGATTCATTCGAGTATTACAACAATATACATAGACCGTTCCAACCGCATCTATGATTAATAATCCACCTTCCGGTTAGCGTCCGCACCCCTTTCAGTATTAAGTTGCATGCAACAGATTATCGCCTTAAGCACTGTGTGTAAAGTGAGTAAGTAACATCATCCTTAGATAAAGTACTACTGTTTTATCCCTAGTAGCAACAGTATATCTACAACCTTAGAGCTTTCTGTCACTGCCACAGATAAAATAGAGACATGAACCTACTATCGAGCATAAATACCCCCTCTTGGAGTTACGAGCATCTACTTGGCCAGAGCATACACAAGTGACGGAGAGCATACAAGATCATTAAATAGCACACACCTGATATATTATGAAGTTATAACTTTAGTACTCAATATTCATCGGATCCCAGCAAGCACAACATGGAAAAATATATAAAGATGATCTTGATCATGATAGGAAGCTCACAAGATCTAAACATGATAGCACAAGAGGAAAAGACAACCGTCTAGCTACTCCTATGGACCCGTAGTCCAAGGTAGACTACTCACGCATCAGTCCGGAGGCGGTCATGGAGACGTAGAGGCCTCCGGGGATGATTCCCCTCCCGGCAGGGTGCCGGGAAGCAGTTCTGATCTCTCCCGAAGTGGTGGTGATGACGGCGGCGACTCGGGACCCGTGGAGGAAAAAGTGTTCAACCGTGCTCTGTTTTTAAGTCAGGGGGCGATACGTCTCCAACGTATCCATAATTTCTTATGTTCCATGCTATGTTATATCATATTATTACATGTTTAATATGCATTTTATATAGTTTTATGCATTTTCTGGGACTAACCTATTAACAAGATGCCACAGTGCCAGTTCCCTTTTTTCTGCTGTTTTTGGTTTCAGAAAAGTACTTAAAGAAATAGCCGCCAACTTGGAAATAAATCAACCAGGAAATATTTTTTGAATATTTGCGCCGCGAAGAACCGAAGACGAGACGAAGAAGGGCCGCGAGGGGCCCTCACCACCTGCTGGCGCGGGGCCCATGCTGGCCGCGCCAGGGTGTGAGGAGGCCGCCTCGAGCGGCCACCGACCTAGGTCTTTCACCCATATAAACCCCCCTGACCTAAAAAAAGAGGAAGGTTAGACACTTTTTTGTCCACACGTCCCGAACGCCGCCGCCGTCGCCGACAAGATTCGAGGACAGAAGTCTCTTTTCCGGCACCCTGCCGGGACGGGGAATTGCCCCCGGAGCCATCTCCATCGACTCCACCACCATCTTCATTGCCGTTGCTGACTCCTACGATGAGAAGTGAGTAGTCCTCCCCTGGGGCTGCGGGATCTACGGTAGCCATGTGGTTTACCTCTCTCTCCCATGATGTGATCTTTATGTGATCATGAGCTTTGTAATCTAGTTGAATATGTGATGCTACTCTTTGTCTATTATGCACTCTAGAGGTTACTTCAATATGAACTCCGGGGTTATTCACGTGTGTAACGGTGACAGTGTGTGCACCGTGTGTGATTCCCTTTATGACATTGTTGGTGTTAGTTTACTCTGACTTTGACGGTGCTCTTGTAGCCCAACACAACTAATGGTGTTTGTTATCCAACATGAGAGTGTTTGAGAGTAGTGTTTATTTATTTAATTTTGATGTCATTGTTGAGAATTTCCACTGGTGAATGTAGGATCCCTAGGCCTTGTTTCTAAGCATCAAAACACTGTTTCCAACAAGTTCTGCTACATGCTTTCTTGCTCCCATTTTTATTACAGATTGCAATTACTGTCGTGGTATCGGCATATTTGATAGGAGACAGGGGTCCTCTAGCCTACGTATGGATTGTGGGGAAGAAGGTTGGAGTCGTCGAGGTCGGGATTGAACACGGCGAGTTTACCCAGCTTCGGATCCCGCAGCGGTTTAGCGGAATCCTACGTGCTGCTATATTTCACTATGAGGCAATAGCCGTGAACATGTTACAATGGGTATGATGCCTATTGAAGTTGTCTCTGTGCTTGGCCCTAAAGGCCTCCCGGTGGCCGGCTTATATAGGCGGCCAGACCCCGGGTTACAAGGTAAGTACTTGGCCGGCAAGTAAACAGAGTCCTAGACCTAGCCGGCTTAGTTGCCGCCTTCTGTCTTGGGCTCGGTGGCTTGATGGGCTTCGGCCTTCTGCCTTCCTTGGACCGTCCGCCTACTTCCTCGTACGTCAGCTATCTGGGCCGCCCGACAGGCCTCGGCCTTACCACCCTTGGGCCACCCGGGACTAGCCGGATTGATCCATGTTGGTTATACCCCTAGTTGATATATCCCCAACATTAGCCCCCAGAAAGGTTGAAGTTCTCCAGGCGCCGGCTTCTTCTTGATTCTTCATCTGCCAATGTTGGCGGCTGCAGGACTTGAGCCATTCTGAAAGTCAACGAGGCATGCGTGTCTTGAGATTGACATGCGGCCGCCTTTATCCATCATGGGAAAAGACGGCTTGCTCGGCAATCTTGCCGAGCATCCTTCCTGGCGGTTTCCACCTAGCCAGCTCACGACAGTTTGAAAACTGTTGGGCGGGAATCTCGCCATGATCACAAATTGCGGGAAAAGAGGAGGCGTGGAGATCGTGCAATCGTGTGCCGCGACGGATGCGGGACACGTGTCCGGCTAAAATGCCGTTGCACAGGGAGCAACGCCTGGCCCTATAAATAGGTAGCCAAACGGTCCATTTTCTTTACCCAGCCTTTGCTCTCCGTGCGCTCTTGCCTCTTCCCCTTCTTCGCTCCTTGCCTCCAAACAAGCTCCGGCGAACTCTTCTCCTCCGACGACCTTTTCTTGCGGTGCTGTCCACCGGCCCAGCTCACTCGACGGCGTCGAGCGGTCCGGCGACCGAGGCCGCGCTCGCAACGTCGATGGGCGGCGCAATAACCCGTCCTGCGGCAGCGGCGACGGCGGGCAATGTCACCGCCGTCGTCCCTCGGACTTCCACCGCGCGCACGCCAGCGGCGGGCTCTTCGGCTCCTCCACCGTCCACCACGGCGACAGCGGGCGCCCCCGGCGATGAGGAAGAAGAAACGTCGGACCTTGGGTCCCGCTACTGGCTACCTTCCATCGTCGATGAAGACGCCCTCCAAGATTTGCAGGCTGTCGGCTACCTCCCCACTCGGGAGGATTGCCGGTGGAGGGCCGCCCTCGGAGACATCATCCCGGCCCCGGAAGCCGGAGAGCGGGTAATCCTTAGCTCCCACCTTGTTAGGGGAGTGGCGCTTCCGCCTTCCGCCTTTTTTTGCGAGGTTTTGGATCACTACGGGCTCCAGCCCCACAACATTGCACCCAATAGTATATTAGTCTTAGCCGGCTTCACAGCTCTGTTCGAAGGCTATCTAGGTATTAGGCCTAGTTTAGACTTCTTCAGATACTGCTTCCGTTGCCGGCGACAGACGGTGCCGGACGGCGGGCTGGCTACCTGCGGCAGCATCATCTTCAACTGCCGCCAGGGCCGCCAATGGTATCCCAAGATACCATACCTCGAGTCCGTCAAGGGCTGGACCTCCACGTTCTTCTACTGCCAAGATATGGCAGCGCCGGGCCGCCAAGTTGGCATCCCGGCATTCGTCAACGCGCCACCCATGCCTCGACCATGCTGGGACGAGGCGGTGCCCAAGTTGACGGAGGAACTCCGCCTTATTCAAAGGCGGATTGAATTCCTCAAGAGGACGATGGCTCCTCCTCAGCTGGATGGAGTCGACACCGTCCTTTGCTGGCTTGGCCGGCAAATCCTCCCCCTGCGGTACAGCCCGCACAAGATGTGTCAGTATTCGCCTACTGACACAGCTTCTTTTCGCGTGAGCGAAGAGATATTGCCGGTCGCCGACCTGGCATTCCGGCTCCGCAGCCTTGTCAAGGCGGGGCTGGTGAAGGCGGCCGAGGGCGTGCCCATGCACATCCATGACAACCCTCCCCTTGAGGTGAATATTTTCTTCCTTCGCCCCTTGTTTGATAGCTTTGCCGGCTAGGCTTGAGTTCCTTTAACTTGTCTTCTTTTTCAGCTCTCTGAGTTGGGGGAGGATGACCTGGCTCTCGACTTCTACGAGTCGGAAGCCGGGAAGACGAAGAAGCGCAAGGCGTCCGGCGCTGCTTCCTCTACGGCTAATGCCAAGAGGAAGGAACGGATCGCGTCGGCTACCGAGCCGACTCTCGCCAACATCGGCGAGAACGCGGGGATTAACATCCCCCAAAGGTACTGAATTCTGCCTTTACCAGACGACAAACTTCTTCAATACTGGCCAATTGACTGTGCTTGCTTTTTATTGACAGGGAAAGGGTCGCAACTTCCCGGTTGACGACCAGGCTTCTTGGCAAGGGAAAGCGGCCGCAGGGCGTCTCGCCAGCTACTGTGCCGCCAACTCCTCAGCTCCACGCCGGCAGCTTTATGGGCGACGCTCGTCGTCAGCCCCCAGCTCCGGCTTCAGGTGCTCCGCCAAGGACTTCTTCCGCCGACCGTGCTGCCAAAACTCCCCTTGTGCTGGCTGAGGCTACGGCCGATGATGCCGCTCAATCGCGCGCCGCCAACGAAGGGTTGCTTGAGTCGTCTGTCGGCGGGTCTCGGAGGGCAGCCCCGACTGCGGGAGGCGGCAAGGTTAGGGACCCTTGGTCTACCTTTAAGGAGGCCAAGGAGTCAACCTTGGCTTTTGCCAACTTCGCCTCGCAGGCCTTCGCCGACTTGGGCGACTTATCTGTAAGTTCTTCTCACTCTGGTATATACATAGTCTTTCCCCCGAGCACTTAGATGGCAAGTCAAAAGGAATTTGGACTGCCGGCTTAGTGGTTATTCGACAATATGTTATATGCCTTTGTTTTGTCTTGCAGGGCCTTGTCTCCGCCAACGTCGAGCTTGTCTCCTCGCGAGTCGAGATAAACCGGCGCTGCCGCGTCCTGAAGAAGGAGTGCGAGGCCAAGGACCTGCGGATTGCCGAACTGGAGGCGGCCCGCAAAAGAGATGAAGGTAGGGTTGATCCTTTTCGCCTTCAACTATGCTTTTGACTTATGTTTCCGTCAATCATTTAGCTTAGCGGATCCATACTTGTAGAACTGCTAGACCACACCCAGGATATCCTGAAGGCGTCCACTGATATGCAAGCTCTTATGAATGAAGCTTCCGACTTGGCGGCCGCCAACTTGGAGTTGAAAGAGGCTCATCAAAAGGGGATGGAGGCCCAGCAGCTCAAGTTTGCGCAGGAATCTAGCCAGCTCACTGGTGAGCTGGAAAGCCTGCACAACAAGTTGGCGGAGGCGGAGAAGACGGCTGCGGAGGAGATCTCTAAGCAGACTTCTCGCGCCCAAACTGCAGAGGACGCGCTGGCAACTCATATGATTGAGTTGTCCGCTTTCCATAACTCGATCCTTGGTAATTTCTTGCTCCTTTTTTGATGCTGCCATGCTGCTTTAGCCTGAGCTAATCTAATGGCTTTATTTTTGATGTAGTTCCCGCCAGCTTAGGCAATGACAAGGTTGTCAGCCCCCGCCTGGATCGCCTTGCGCGTCTAGGCGAACTGATCACCGAGACTTTGGCGGCGTCCAAGCGGTTTGCCGCCAAGTTCTTCACTTCGTCCGGCAGCCAGGAGCCGACCGAGTTCAGCGACGTGCCCGCCATCCTGGAGCAGGCGACCAAGCTGCACAAAAGCTCGCTGAAGTCGGCGGCGCGGGGTGGAGCCAAGACTGCCCTTGGGTTGTTCATGGCGCACTACCCCGAGGCGGAGATAGAAGCCGTCACCGAAGGCATGCCGTCGACGTACGAAGACGGTAGCGAGGTTGAGCCGGCCGCTGTGCTGGACAGCGTTGCCGGCTACGCCACGCGGGTTGCCGACATGGTGGACACTTCAATCTTCTATCGGCGCCATCCTGTGCCTGGCGGAGAGGGAGCTGAAGCTGCCGGCGCGGCCGAGGCGGAGGGGAGTGATAGTTCCGGAGCTGAAGTTGTCAGCCCCCAAGCCTGATGTAGACGCTCCCCCGAGCCATATCTTTTCTGTCCTTGTCTTCTGTTAGCCTTACTTGTCGGCCCCTGAAACAATGCAGCATTTGTAATATTTGTATATACTTTTGCTGTTGCCTTGTTGGGCGGAAACTAGCTGACAAGTTTTATTTTGTCTTTATTTATATGGCCCGCCTTAATTTTACCCTGACTTATATGCTTGACTTTTTGTATGTTGACGAAACCTCAGCCGGTAACTTTAGCTGAAACAACCAGGGCTAAACCATGCGTTTAGAATCAGAGACCAAAGCCAACATGTTGGTGTCAAAGACATACTACTAGGCGAACCACATATAAGTAATCAGATGTAAAGGAATTAGGCGGCGCAAAAAGGTTTATTTTTGCTTTGGGTTGGCTCGAAAGCTGGAAGTATCTACCAGTTTGAACCTTTGCACGGAGCTAGAAAGTAGGTAACTTAGATACATAGGGGAAATATGATTGCAAGAAAAGACAAAAGATGGCATACTTCTCAACACAGGTGAGGAACCATAGACTTTTATTTCATAATCATATTTAACTTATTACAATTATAAATTGCTAAGTGTAGAAAGGACGTAGCTGCTCAATATTCCAAGGCCGTCTTGTTTGCTCGAACGGATCGTCAATGCCTCTCTTGCGCTTGGTTCCCCTTTTTCCTGCCGCCTTCTTGCGCATTTTCTTTTCTTCTTCGTCGCGGATGTCGGCTAGGTAGTAGGAACCATTGAGCAGCGCCTTTGTGACTATAAACGGTCCTTCCCATGGCGGGGATAACTTGTGCAAGCCTTTTCTGTCTTGAATTAGGCGGAGAACCAGGTCACCTGTTCTGAAGCTTCGCTTCCGCACTCTCCGGCTATGATAGCGGCGGAGTTGTTGCTGGTACAAGGCGGAGCGATGGAGAGCGACGTCTCTTTCTTCGTCTAGCAGGTCTAGGCTATCCTGTCTTGCACCTTCTACGTCTTGCTCGATGTAGGCTTGAACTCTTGGGGAATCGTACTTCATGTCGGTAGGTAGCACTGCCTCTGCGCCATATACTAAGAAGAAAGGAGTGTAGCCGATAGATCTGTTTGGCGTTGTGCGCAAACTCCATAATACCGACTGTAACTCATCTGCCCAAGCGCCGGCTGCCCTATGTAATGGAGCTTCGAGACGAGGCTTAAGTCCTGATAAGACTAGGCCGTTTGTACGCTCTACTTGTCCATTGGATTGAGGGTGTGACACGGATGCCAAATCAAGCCGGATGCCCAGATCGCTGCAGTATTCTTCTATGTCGCCTTGAGACAGATTGCTGCCATTATCGGTGATAATGCTGTGTGGAACTCCAAACCGAGAGATAATTCCCCAGAGAAAATTGGTGGCTGTTCGTGCGTCAAGTTTGCTGATCGGCTTAGCTTCGACCCATTTGGTGAACTTGTCGACAGCGACCAATAGGTGAGTGTACCCACCGCGCGCCTTTTTGAAGGGACCCACCATGTCTAAGCCCCAGACCGCGAACGGCCAGGTGATTGGGATCGTCCTTAGCTCCTGTGCCGGCAAATGAGGTTGACGGGCGTACAACTAGCAACCTTTGCATGTCTTTACGATGTTCTCGGCGTCTTCTTTGGCGGTGAGCCAGTAGAAACCTTGGCGGAAAGCTTTGGATACAATGGACCTAGCGGAAGCATGATGCCCGCAGGTGCCAATATGTATGTCCTTCAGGATTTACCGGCCTTCTTCCGGTTGTATGCACCGCTGATAGATGCCGCAAGTGCTTCGCTTGTATAGCTCGCCTTTTATTATCGTAAATGCCTTGGCTCGCCTTATGATCTGCCTCTTTAGCACCTCATCATCTTCTGGCAACTTTTGGTCGATTAGAAAATCGAGATATGGGACTGTCCAATCCGGCTGTGTTAAGTAGACAGCGAAACTTGCCGCTTCTACCGGTTCTTCTATGTCGGGGTCCATCAAATCGGCGCCTTTAATGGATGGCTTGTGCAATTGCTCCAGGACGATATCTTTTGGTACCTTTTTGCGTTCCGATCCAAGTCTTCCAAGTGTGTCCGCCGCCTCATTCTCAGCTCTTGGAACATGCCGGACTTCGTAGCCTACGAAGTTTTTTGCGAATTCATCAACCTTGGCTCTGTAAGCCGCCATTGTTTCGCTTTTCGCAACCCATGTTCCGCTTACTTGCTGCGCGACCAAATCCGAGTCGCCATAACAGAGGATTCTTTTGACGCCTAGGTCGTTTGCCACGTGTAACCCATGAAGCAAGGCTTCGTACTCGGCAACATAGTTGGTTGCTGTGAAGTGTATTTGTAACACGTAGCTAAGCTTGTCACCTTTAGGCGTGCGTAGAACGACACCAGCCCCCGAGCCTTTGAGCATCTTTGATCCATCAAAGTGCATGACCCAATATTCTGATTCGGGGAGTGTCGTTTCCTCCATGGCCTCTGTCCAGTCGGCGACAAAGTCGGCAAGCGCTTGAGACTTAATGGCGGCCCGTGGTTTGTAGACTATATCAAAGGCGGCGAGTTCGATGCCCCAATTGGCAACTCGACCCGTTGCCTCTGCATTGTTGATTATGTCTCCCAACGGTGCCTTGCTGACTACTGTCACTGTGTGTTCCTGGAAGTAATGCCTAAGCTTTCTGGCGGCGAAGAATACACCATAAGCCAGCTTTTGGTAATGCGGATACCTCTGCTTGGAGGCGGAGAACACTTCACTGATGAAGTAGACCGGTCGCTGCTCACACGTCGCGGCTTCGTTCTCCTTTCTTTCTACAGCCAAGACAACGCTGACAACAGCTCCTGTTGCCGCGATTTACAGCAGCATTGGTTCCTGTGATCGAGGTGTTGCCAATATTGGAGCGGATATGAGGGCCTCCTTAAGTTGTTGTAAGGCGGCATCTGCCTCTGCTGTCCACTCGAAGTTGTCGGATTTCTTCAATAGCCGGTAGAGAGGCATTGCCTTTTCCCCTAGGCGGCTTATGAAACGACTGACGGCTGCTGCCGATCCGGCTAGGCGCTGCACGTCCTTCAGACAAGTAGGTCTGGATATGTTTTGGATGGCCTTGATCTTCTCCGGATTAACCTCGATCCCTCGTTCTGAGACGATGAACCCTAGCAGTTTGCCGGCTGGAACGCCAAAAACGCACTTGGCGGGATTGAGTTTCATCTGATACCTCCGGAGATTCTGAAAAGTTTCTTCCAAGTCCTCTAGGAGATCTGCCTTCTTTTTTGACATTACCGCGATGTCGTCTACATAGACGTGAACATTGCGGCCGATCTGTTCGTGCATGCAATTTTGCATACAACACTGGTATGTTGCCCCTGCATTCTTCAGGCCAAAAGGCATTGTAATGTAGCAGAAAGTCCCATATGGAGTTATGAAAGATGTTTTCAGCTGATCTGACTCTCTCATCTTGATTTGGTGGTATCCTGAGTAGGCGTCCAGAAAACAAAGCAGCTCAGAGCCTGCTGTGGAGTCTACGACTTGGTCAATCCTAGGCAGCGCAAAGGGATCCTTTGGGCAGCACTTGTTAACACCAGTATAGTCGATACACATCCTCAGCTCTTTATTCTTCTTTGGAACGAGTACAGGATTTGCCACCCAGTCGGTGTGTACAACTTCTTTTATGAAATTGGCGGCCTTCAGCCTATTTATCTCCTTTCCTATAGCCTTGCGCCTCTCATCTCCAAAGCGTCTTGCCGCTTGTTTCACCGGCTTGGATCCTTTTATGACGTTGAGCGAGTGCTCGGCAAGTTCCCTCGGTACACCAGGCATGTCGGAAGGCGACCATGCAAAGATGTCACGATTCTCACAGAGGAACTCGACGAGCGCGCCTTCCTATTTGCTGTCAAGGTTGGAGCCGATGACAACTTGTTTAGACTTGTCACCTGGGATGAGGTACGCCTTTTTGGTGTCTTCTGAAGCTTCGAAAGTCTTCTTGACATCCATCTTTGGCTTTGGCATGGAGTTGTCTGAATTCGCCCCGAGCAGCGCGAGTTCTTCCTTGTGGATGACGGCTTCTGCGAAGGCGGCCATGCCACGCTCGCACTCCTTGGCTTTCTTGAAGTTGCCGGAAACCGTGATGGTTCCGTTTTGCCCCGGCATTTTAAGCTTGCTGTATATGTAGCACGGCCTTGCCATGAACTTGGCGAAAGCCGGTCGTCCGAAGATTGCATGATAGGCGCTTTTGAAGGGGACAACTTCGAACCGGAGGAACTCTGAGCGGTAGTTCTCTTTTGGTCCGAAAGTTACCTTCAGCCTGATGCTTCCCATTGACTTTGCTTGCCTGTCGGGCACTATGCCATGAAAGGTGAGGTTGCTGTGATCCAGCTGATCCTCTGATAGGTTCATGCGGCTTAGTGTGTCGTAGTACAGGATGTTGAGGCTGCTGCCGCCATCCATAAGTACCTTTGTGAGTCTGAAGTTGTCGACAATGGGGTCGACGACAAGGGCGTACTTGCCTGGGTGAGGGACGTGATCAGGGTGGTCGGACCGGTCCCAAGTGATTGCTTCCTCCGACCAGTTCAAGTACTGAGGGACGTCCGGCATTGTTGCGTTGAGTTCGCGCATCTCTGCCTTATCCGCTTTAGTCGAAGGCGTGCCGACAAAGCACACAAGAGATTCTTTGACCTTCGGATACGGCTTCTTTTTCTTGGCGGCTGCGTCATCTTCGCTTGAGATAGACATGTCATCGTCATCCTCATCCTCCTTGCTGTCTTTCTTGTCGTTCTTCTTTGACTTCTTTGACTTCTAGCCGACTGTGGGATCCTTTTTGAAGTCGTCCATGAAACCGCACTCTCCAAGCATATGGTTGACCTTGCCCAATGAGGCGTGGATGGGACACGGCAAAAGCTTTGCCTGTTCATAAGTGATTCGCGCCGCCTTAGGCCCTGAGCCGGCTTCGTGATTATCTTTCTTATTTTTCCACTTCTTTTTGCCGGCGTTTCCTTGGAACGCTACGGCTACCTCATTGGAAGGTCCGGCTTTGTCATCCGCCGCCTGCTTGCGTTTGTTGTTCCGCTTTGGTATGATGTTGACGTCTGGGTCATCGTCCCGGGCGTCGTCATCCGCCGCCGTGTACTGGGCGGCTAGGTTGAGCATCTCACCAAGGTCCGTGATTTGCTCGCGGACGATCCTATGACGGAGCAAGGACTTCTTCTGTAGGCCCGTGTAGAAGGCGTGGATAGCCTGCGCGTCCGAAACACCATGACAGTTGGCTTTTTCGGATATCCAACGGCTGACAAAATCTGTCATGGTTTCGTCCGGCTTTTGGACGCTTGTATTTTCCTTGGAAGTGCTGGGAGAAAACCTTTTCCATGTCGTACCAGCTATGGATGGACTTTTCAGGAAGGTTGTCGATCCAAGCTCTTGCCGTGCCTTCCAACATGAGAGGTAGGTAGCGGACGGCAATATGGCTGCTCCCGCCGGCAATCTCTATGGCCATGGCATAGTCGGATAGCCATGAGTCCGGCTTAACGAGGCCGTTGTACCTAGAACAGTTTTTTGACACTGATGTCATGTCCTTAGGGAACGGTTCTCTGCGGATGGCGTCACCGAAGCACTTTGGTCCAGAGTATAGCGGCTCCTTTCCTCTTGCTATGTCTTGTAGGCGATGTCGTGCGTCTTGTGGATCGAGCTGCCGTGCGCCTCTGTTTGCGTCCGGCTCGTCCTGCGCTGCCCGGCTTATGCTGCGCCTGGGCCCTTCTACCTCCTCTCTCTTCTTGCTGCCAATGCTGTGTTGCGGAGATCGGCTGCGGCCTCTCCTTGGAGGGTCGTTGCCGCCATCTTTTCTAGGCGGTTGCCTGTTGTTCCGGTTACCGCCATTGTCGCGTCTTGGCTGAGATGGAGGTGGTAGGTCTCCTCTGCTTCCCGTCCTTGAATTCTCGTACCGCCTTGGCTTTGGCGGCGGCGCCTTCTTTGGAGGTGGCGTTGCCTTCCTTTTGTCACCATGGCTACTGGAGCCAGACGGGCCTTCGGGGTCGGCGCCGGGTGCAGCTTTGCACTTGCCCGACTTAGCCTCTAGGTCTCCCCCGCGAGCATCCGCCATGTGGCCGTAGGAATCAGCGCGAGCTTGTTGTTCTAGGGCCTTGGTCACGAAGTGTCTTGCGTTGGCCAGCTTTTCTTCCGCCGTGTAAGTGTTGTCGTCCAGGGTATCTAACGCGGCAGCCGCGTTGAGGATAGGGGTGCAGAAGACAACATCCCCCCTTCTATCCACTCGCTGTGGTGCCGTACGCTAATCGAACCCTAGGTCTTGAGCCGCTGTCGTTGCTTGCGTAGGCGGCTCTTTTCCACGGCGGGTTTTTGATGACCTTTTCTCCTCGAAGAGTTGCCGGCTTGTTTTGGCCGACATCTTCTCCTGCTCTTTCTTGATCTTCTTCGCAAGGCTCTCAACGTGCTCCTCTCTTTTTCGCAGGAAGTCAGAGTGCTTAAGCATGTTAAGCCTCAGCTCTTCCACTTCGTCGAGTGGGGTGTTTTTGTTCACCGGAGTATTCATGATCTCGTCTACTTCTTTGATGACGGAGAGCAAATCCGTGGGTTTGCTGCTGCCGCCTTTCTCGAGGCCAGTTTTCTTCTTTGCGCACACCTTGTCGGAACTTTCAATGAGCTGGCCGGCAGTGGTGTCCCCGGCTTCTTCCGCCGGCTTGTTTTGCGCTTCCGAAGTAACTGGGGTTGTCTCGTGACCGACAACAAACATCATAGCCAGCTTGTCAGGCATGTCAGTATCCGCTGTACCTTCTGAGGGAGCCGGATTTCCACTGGAAAAGCGGGTTTTGATCTTCTCTTCGAAGAGACTAGCATCATCATCGGAATCAGAGTCTATGTTGACTTGAACGGTAGACCTTGATCAGGCATCTGACATCGCATCCTCCTGTAGAGCAGGGAGGATTGACTCAGGATCGTTGTTTTCCGGCTGTGAGTCGGATCCCAGTCCGACAACTCCGACGAAGTGGAAATCAGATTCGGCCGACTCCTGGGAGAGGGCGGATTCAGATCCATCTTGCCGGTCGACTGCTTGGTCGAAGGGTTGGTGGGTGGGGTTGTAGAAACGCGGTAGGCCGTACGCCTCTGGCGTGTACCCGATGAAGACGTCGATCCCTCCGATCGGCACGATTGCGCATCCGATAAGGCAGTCGTCCGTCGGGAGCCAGGACTCATCCGAGTTGACGTAGCTATGGCCGTCATACCTTGTGACGCGACCGACGGCGATCTGCTTGCCCACGCAGCCAAGTGTTCCCGCCTGAAACGTGACGCCAGGAACCTTATGCCCCACGGTGGGCGCCAACTGTCGTGGTATCGGCATATTTGATAGGAGACGGGGGTCCTCTAGCCTACGTATGGATTGTGGGGAAGAAGGTTGGAGTCGTCGAGGTCGGGATTGAACACGGCGAGTTTACCCAGCTTCGGATCCCGCAGCGGTGGCGGAATCCTACGTGCTGCTATAATTCACTATGAGGCAATAGCCGTGAACAGGTTACAATGGGTATGATGCCTATTGAAGTTGTCTCTGTGCTTGGCCCTAAAGGCCTCCCGGTGGCCCGCTTATATAGGCGGCCAGACCCCGGGTTACAAGGTAAGTACTTGGCCGGCAAGTAAACAGAGTCCTAGACCTAGCCGGCTTAGTTGCCGCCTTCCGTCTTGGGCTCGGTGGCTTGATGGGCTTCGGCCTTCTGCCTTCCTTGGACCGTCCGCCTACTTCCTCGTACGTCAGCTATCTGGGCCGCCCGGCAGGCCTCGGCCTTACCACCCTTGGGCCACCCTGGACTAGCCGGATTGATCCATGTTGGTTATACCCCTAGTTGATATATCCCCAACAATTACTACTTATAATCATCCATATTACTTGTATTTCACTATCTCTTCGCATAACTAGTGCACCTATACATCTGACAAGTGTATTGGGTGTGTTGGGGACACAAGAGACTTCTCGTATCTTAATTGCAGGGTTGTTCGAGAGGGTTATCTTTGACCTCTACCTCCCTCAGTTCGATATACCTTGGGTGATCCACTTAAGGGAACCTTGCTGCTGTTCTACAAACCTCTGCTCTTGGAGGCCCAACATTGTCTACACGAAGAGAAGCGTGTGTACACATCAGGGGGTTTATATGGGCGAAAGACCTAGGTTGGTGGGCGCCCGAGGGGGCCTCCTCACCTCCTGGCGCGGCTGGCAGTGGGGCCGTGCCACCAGGCGATGAGGCCGCCTCACGGCCCCTCTTCGTCTCGTCTTCGGTTTTCCTGGACGCAAATATTCCAAAAATAAATCCTGGTTGACTCGTTTCCAATTTGGCGGATATTTCCATAAGAGCTTTTCTGAAACCAAAAACAGCAGAAAACAGGGAACTGGCATTGTGGCATCTTGTTAATAGGTTAGTCCTAGAAAATGCATAAAACTATATAAAATGCATATAAAACATGTAATAATATGATATAACATAGCATGGAACACAAGAAATTATGGATACGTTGGAGACGTATCAACATCCCCAAGCTTAGTTCTACTCGTCCCGAGTAGGCAAGAACGATAAAAGAAGAATAATTTCTGAAGTGACATGCTTAAACACAATCTTGATCATGTAATAATGTAAGGCATGTATACTGAGATCAAATGAATAAGGGTTGTAGTTTATATTGATATCAAACGAGTAATGAATAAACAAGTAGGTGAAGCAAGCAAAGCTTTCAATGATATAGTACTAGATAGCAATCAACTGTGCAAAGTAGATATTAAAGATGATTTAAGCTTCAAGCACAACAATATAATAATCTAATACTTCCAACAAACATGACAACTTAATGAAAGGATCAAGTCAAGCAATATCAATATGCACGTAGAAGATCAATATATTATTTGTTCAAAAGAAACAAGCAAGCGTTCAACGTTGGTTCCTGGCACCAGGATTTTATGGCTAGGAGAATGTTAACGGAGTTTTGGAAGGCCAACGGGAGAAAGGATCACAAAGCTGTAGATGATTATTAAACAAGAGAAAGTCATACAATCGAAGCTATGCAAGGAGTAGTGATTGCCATACAATGAATGCACAATGATCTATAGTATATTAAAGCTCTCCAATGGAACTAGTGGGGGTGCATCCAACTTGCTTTCTCACGAAGACCTAGAGCACTTTTGAGGAGGCTCATCATTGGAATATACAAGTCAAGTTCTATAGTGTAAAGTTTCTCACATAGTTATGCAACTAAGACATGAAAACTTTCTCATATGGAGTAAAGGTGCTAAACATGAGCACAAATGATATGGTGCTATAACCTGAGCACAAGTGATGATTATAGACTATATGGTGCTATAACATGAGCACAAGTGTGTGTAAGAATAGTAATGCTGCCCCCTTTTATTTCTTTTCTTTCTTTCTTTTTTCTTTTTCTTTTTTTTCCTTTTCTGTTCTCTTTTGGATGGCCTCCATGGCTCTTTTCACTTTTAGGGGTAAGCATCCTAATATGATATATGCACTAGTGGAAAAAAGGCTACCTGTGGCGCACCCTTTAGCCTTTCTGTGGCGCAGCCAGGAAAATAGGGGTGCGCTACAGTTATCTCGCCAATATATTTCTGTGGCGCACCCCCTCAGTGCGCCAGATAAATTTTCAGCATTCTGTGGCGCATCCTTCCTGCTGCGCCACAAAAAAAATTCAGTGGCGCATGCGCTTTAAGTGCGCCACAGAATTATATGCGGCACAAAAAAAATAAACAATCCTGCTGTACAAATATAGGAATATATACATGATTTATACATATATATTATAAGTTGACACATATATATTTAACCAGTACATAAATTAGAACAGACATATCACATTCATTCGAGCCCGAGAAGTCTTATCACATACATATATAGTAATAAGATAAGTCTTATACAAAGTAGTAAGAACCTAAACATGATAAATGCTAAGCTAGCTAGAAAACAAGTCGCACGAGTAAACTACTCGTCGTCGGAGCTAGTGTTATAGAAGATGTCGGACCACCTGGACTCATCGGTGTCCCAGTCATCCTTGTTAGCATTCTCAGCGGCCTCCCGATGGCGACGACGGTCTGCCCTCCTTTGCTCTCTTCGGTTCCTGTAAAACTCCAACTCGGCGGCGACGTCGCCCGGGAAGTCCGCCCTCCACTAGCGCATCAGCTCCTCGTCGTTCTCGGCGGTGTCGATCCACCGCTGCACCTGGCGGTGGCGGCGACGATTTTCGTTGGTGAGGAGGGCTGGCCGTGGCGCGAGGAACTCCGTCTCCGCGATGTCCTGACTACCTGGAAAGTTTAGCTCGCTTCGCGGGCGCCAGAAACCCCACACGACCGCGTCGTACGCGTGCGCTTCCTCCTCCGGCATGGGGTACGTCCCGAGCGTCTGCCGAAATCCGCCCATGCGGATTTCAGCATAGTAGGTGTCGTTGGGCCGCTCCCGAACACCGAGGAAGCCAGACGACCCGCGACGGCGCGACGGGATCATCTACATGCATAAGAGGAGGTTACGCAGTTAGTACAACAAATTAGAACTTATACACAACAAGATGCAAAGAAATAATATCAACATATGCGCATGCCTCATAAATTGTGGACACAAATTTATAGATGGCGTTTCTGAAATCAAGTGAGATGCAGAAAATGTGTATTTGTGCACATCACAGGTTTCAAAGACGCCACCTCTGAATCACACGGTGTCACAATGGTTTAATCATTGGCATATCAAAAGAAGGTAAAATGCAAGTTAATTAAAAAGCAGTCAAGAAAAATAACAAACAAGGCCTCATATGGAATTGCTTCAGATATGGTGTGGGCGAACAACGTGGAATGAACACTACGTATATGTCCAGACAACATGGTTCACTCACACCTCCCTGAAGATGTAACGTGGAACCATATAATCATCGGCCAAAAGTAGTCATCTTAGAAACAAATTATAGAAATGAAATTTGGTCCAAAGAAAATCTTGCCTCATACTTAGACTGGGAACACACAAATGGTCCGAGACGGAGTAAGTGAGAGCTAGTGGGATGTAGAAAATGTTTATTCCTGTACATCATGGGTCGCATCATACTGGCCTCACTTACTCCATCTCGGGATCTAATGTTGTCACAACATTTTAATCATCGGCATAACAAAAGATGGTAAAATGCAAGTTAAATAACACTTAACAAAAACAAGCAAGGCCTCATAATTAGAAGTGACATGCTCTAGGGATGGAGCTAGCGAGACATGTAGGATGCACGAGATCTGTGCACTCATGCATATCACAAGGCTCAACAACGCCACCCCTGAAACCTATATCACAATATTTTAATCATCGGCATATCATAAGATGGTAAATAGTACAAAAAGTAAAATGCATTTAAAAATCACCGAACAAAAACAAGCAAGGCCTCATATGGAATTATTGATCAGTCACATATGAAATTTAGAAACGGTGTCAGCGAACAAAGTGGAATGAACATTGTATATATGTTCAGACAACATGGTTCACTCACAACCGTCTGTTTAATCATCGGCTAAAAGTAAATAACATGAAATTCCAAATGACAGTCTTATTTGAACAACATCATAATCATCCCACATTCGTAACGTACTGGTGTTGTTTGCAAAATTTGGGTATGTGGATGGCAGGGTATCAAAGTAATAATCAATCATGAATTTCCTTCTAGTATTCTTGGTGTTGTTTGCCAAATTTGGGTATGGCAAGGTATTGTAACATATTGAACTTGACAATAAAAACAATAGCATAGGAGATTACCAAATCGCACCAATTTCTGTCATTTCATGAGTGCTTTGAACGAGAACATGATACCACGTACCAAATGGCACAAAAACAATAAGTAAACATATTGGAATTTCGTCAAACACTTTGAGTGCACTTCGGTAGGGGAGGGAGGAGAGGGAGAAGGGAAGCACCTCGGCCGAGGAGGGGATGGAGGTGAGGTCAAGGGGAGGACGAGGGAGCGCGCGGGACGTCGGTGGCGGCTGGAGCGTAGCGGAGCTCCTCTGCAACCATCTATGTGCGCGGGCGTCGAGGCACGGGGTGGTGGGGCGCGGGGTCTCGGATGGCAGCATTCGTGCTCTGGGGCGGGCTAGCACGGCGGTGGGAGGAGGGCTAGCGCGGCGGTGCGCGGGAGGAGGCGCACGAGCGAGAGGAGGTGCTAGGGATAAGGTGCGGTGCGGGTTAGGGGTAGGTGGGGGGTTTTGTAGGGTAGGGCTTTTGTGGCGCATGGGACTGGTGCGCCACAGAAAGCAGCCGCATACGCCACAGAAAGCAGCTACATGTGCAACAAAATAACATTCGCCACCGAAAAAGTAGTATGCGCCACAGAAAAATCTGGGGTGCGCAAAAAATTCTAACCTATAAAAAAACCCTATTCAATTGTTAAACTTCAAATAAGTCTAATGACTCAACTCAAATATTATGAAGATATGAAGATATATACAACACACAACTCAACTCAACTCAACACATGTACAACACAACTTCAAATAAAAAATCTGGGGTGCGCAAAAAATCTAACGACAATTTATGAAGATATATACAACACACAACTCAACTCAAATATTTAGTTCACAAAGATATATATTACAACACAACTCAAATGAAGATACACCATAGCTGAAATGAAGATACACAACACAACACAATCCGTTGATGCAGCGCCCTTGCCATTTGACGATGATACACTCTTCTTCTTGGATGATGATTCAACCTTCTTGCCCTTCCCCTTCGATGCTCCTTCTGACTTCAGGGTCTTGGATGACAGCATGAAGTCATCGGAATCATCGCTCTCATCTACCCAACGGTAAGACTCAGCGTATGAATCAAGATCCCATTGAGTCTTGAACTTGCCCTTCTCAACTTTCTTGTTAAACCTGACTCGAATCCTAATCAATTCACGACGAATTTGGTTAGGGGTCCGATATGGATACCCAGCGCTGCATAGCTTGGTTCCTAGCAAAGCGAGATGGCTCTCACTCTCAATAAGTTTGTCGTGATACACTTTCCTAGCCTCAACGTGCAAATTATGGCAAATATGCGCAAGATACTCGGCGGCGGGACTGTGGAACCCGGCAGACGGACACCTATTGCAAGGACCAACACAAACCATCCTTACCGCCTAGCTAGACTGAAAATCTATAATTCAAAAGCTCATAACGGAGGGGGATTTTACAGGAAGAGAAGAGCAGAAAAATGGCTGAAAAAGGGAGAGAAAAGGCGAGAAAAGGGAGAGAATAGGCGGGAAAACTTTTTGTGGCGCACCAATTCCATATGCGCCACAGAAAGTAAGCATTCTGTGGCACACCAGTCCCATGAGCCACAGAATGTTAACTTGTAAGGCGCATGGTACAGGGTGCGCCACAGAATGCCCACTATCTGTGGCGCATGTGCTTTGTGCGCCACAGAATATGCCTCGGGTTTCTGAACTCAGACAAATCTGGCGGGGCCCACCATATTTCTGTGGCGCATAGTCCTTGGTGCGCCACAAAAATGTCTATTTCAGTGGCGATTTTTTTTGTGCGCCACAGATATTTGTGGCGCACTTGTGTGGTGCGCCACTAAACGATTTTTGTGGCGCATGGGCTAGTGGTGCGCCACAAAGAGGCATCTCACCTATAAGCATTTTTCCACTAGTGATGACATATGACAACACACTAATGATGATAAAACAACATACTGATGATACATGTAACTAATATGAATGTGCCATAAGAATACATATGAGAACGGTGCCTCTTCCAGTATAGCAGGTTATGAAGGGCTCTAGTGTAACATGGATAAAACCACACATCAGATTTATAGAAATACGCACAGAAATAAATAAGTAATGAATGATAACAAGTCATGTAATGTAACATGCATGTTGCATGGCAATATATCTCGGAACAGCTATGAAAATGTTGTAGTAGGTAGGTATGGTGGCTGTTTTGAGGAAGATATTTGGCTTATGTGTAGGAGAACAAGATGAAGACCCCCCACGAGTTTGGATGTACCCGCGAAAAATGCACCAACTCTCAATGTGAGAAAGGGCAAAGCAAAGTACCAAAGAGGCTAGCAATATGGTGGTGGAAGTGCCATGAAAACCGCAGTTTTAGAACTCACAAGTAAAAAGATTCCAAATAAACATATGATCATGCGAGGCATAAAGAAAATTACTCTTAGGGGTGTTGTGGCAAATGAACAAGTCACTATTGGGGACCCGACCGTAGCGCATAATATAAAGTCATTACGGTTGCTTTAGGCAAATAGAAGTCATATACCATTATGCAATCAATTGGAATAAGTGTGGCACAATTTTCAAGTTTCTCTAGACCAACCATTTAATCATTCCACTTTACTAGACCATCATGTTTACCAATAGCAAATTAAGATCTCAAAACAATATCAATGATTCAAGTGACACAATTTAATGATCTACAAGATTAATGTATCATTTAATTATACCATCTACCACATTTAGCATTTTCTCTTCTCAACCAAACACCAATCAACTGTTTAAAAGAGAAATCCTCCAAGTAATTAAAAAATGAGATATGAGGGTATAACATAACAAAGCTAACAACTCTAACAAGAGATGCATGAAAAACAAGAGCTAGAGAGCAAACAATAACATGAAAAGAATACGAGTATTCATATGAAAAAGCGAAGCGGGTCTCTCTCCCACACAAAAGAATGCTACGATCCATTTTATTCAGAGAATGAAAATAACAAAAACAAACAAACGCTTCAAGATAAGCATATAAGATGTGATGAATTAAAATATAGTTTCACTTGAGAGGACCTGATAGTTTGTCGATGAAGAAGGGGATGCCTTAGGCATCCCCAAGCTTTGTCGCTTGAGTCTTCTGGAATTATATTGGGGTGAACCACCGGGGCATCCCCAAGATTTGACGTTACTATCCTCTTGATCACATTATATCATCCTTCTCTCTTGATCCTTGAAAACTTCCTCCACACGAAACTTAGAGTAACTTCATTAGAGGGTTAATGCATACAAAATTATGATATTATGTAGGAACACAATTTCTACCATTGCTACTGGACATTAGCTACAGCCCACTATACTTAAAAGGATAAAAATATCCAATCAAAATAGCAAAAGAGGCATTGCAAAACAAAATGCCAGAATCTGTCAAAAATAGAACAGTCCGTAAAGACGAATTTGTTCGAGGAACTTAACTTGCTCAGATCAGAAAACTCAAAACTAATTAAATTTGCGTATACATCTGAAGATTGCGCATAAAAACGGGCAGATTTTACTGACGTTCCAGTAGGGAGATATGAATTTTACGGTGGACAGAAGAAATCTATTTCAGCACAGGAATTGAATTTAAACATCAACTAGAGGCTTAACTTGACACAACATTGCGATAAAATAAAGATACAAAAAAATTGCTACAGAGGTAGGACAAGTCCTTGACACAAGCAAAGCGAATTAATATGACAGGAAATAAAAGGGTTTGTCTCCCATAATCGCTTTTGTTTAACACCTTTGAGCTAGACACAAAGTAAAACTCAAGTATTATCAAGATATGAAGCATCAATATTACGAGCACGAGCAGCTCTTTGTTTGTTTCTTTTACCATCTTTCTTACCTTTGTTTGTAGGGAACATTTGCCAACTTACAGGGGAGGTAGTGAAGCTCATAGTACCTTTTCCCACATCAATTTTCGCTCCCAAAAGTTTCAGAAGGGATCTTCCAATAGTAATTTGTCCCGTTCCTGCACATTCAGTGACATGGTAATCAGTGGATACTGTTGTTCCTAAGAGTGTTGTAAATACTCCCTCAGCTACCCCAATGGGTTGTATAATAGTATTATCGGTAAGGGTTATTTCTTCTCCCCCTTCAAAAGTTCCCCAAGTATTTAAAGATGTATGGATGTATTTAGGCATAAGACAAAACTCATACATAATGTCACAACGGGCAAGAAAAACTTTATTACCAATAGTCACTTTCAATGTAGGGAGCCACAATGATGGTTCAGAGTTTATTGGAACATAGTCATGTTTCTCACGAATCTTATTGTACCCATCTTTTAAGAAAGAAATGCTTGACTCAAGGGTATTTAGTCTTGTATGTATTACCAATACTTGTACTACATTTATTAGATGGAGAAGAAGACATAATTAATTTCTTTATTGCATTGAAAGCTTGATCTCCGTCACATTGAAGGAAATCTCCTCCCACTACAGCATCTAAAGCATAGCTATAGCAAAGAATGAGCCCAAAATAAAAACTACTAAGAAGTAAACATAAAGTCATTTTAGGTTCGGTTTCACCATAAGTTTCAAAAAATTAGACCAAGCTTCTCAAAAAGTTTCGTCATTCCCTTGTTTAAAAGTAAAGATTAATTCCTCGGGTGACACAGTAAGAGGGAAAACATCAGCCATGATGATTAATTAAACGAATTTTTTTATTTTTGATGATAACGATAAAGCAAATGAAGCCGAAATAAACAAAATTCTAGAAGTAATTGGCAAACTGAAATGAACAAAGCAACAAAACTGAAAATAAAAGTGCAAAACCGAAATAACAAAAGTAATGCAAGTAACAATTTTTTTTGTATTTTTGATATTAAGTAAACCAAATAGTAATAAAAATAAACTAAGCAAGAAAATAATAAAATAAAAAGATTGGAAGTGCGAAAACTCCCCTCGTGAAGAATGCACAAATCCCCGGCAACGGCGCCAGAAATTCTTGATGCTCGCAAGCGTGTGGTTGGGAAAACCCCAAGAGGAAGGTGTGAAGTAGCAGAGCAGCAAGATTTCCCTCAGTTATGAAACCAAGGTTTTCGAACCAGTAGGAGATGAACGTTCCCCTCGAGGTGTCAACGGCGCCAGAAACTTGGTGTGGCGAAGGAGACGTGAAATCTGCAGGCAACACAATCAAAGTATTTTGCCGCAACTCAATGGTGAGGTTGTCAATCTCACCGGCTTGCTATAACAAAGGATTAAACGTATGTGTGGAAGAAAGATGTATGTTTGCAGAAAGTAACAAGTTTGCAGTTGCGGTTTTATCAGATTAATGAGAAGGACCAGGGTCCACAGTTCACTAGTGGTGTATCTCCATAAATAATAACATTCATCCATGTGTGGTAAAAAAATTACAGCTAGGCAATTGACAAAATAATGATGAGCAACCCAATGCATATACTAATGATATGGTGTCTAGTGTGAGATTCATTCGGGCATTACAACAATATACATAGACCGTTCCAACCGCATTCAATGACTAATAATCCACCTTCCGGTTAGCGTCCTTACCCCCTTCAGTATTAAGTTGCATGCAACTGATTATCGCCTTAAGCACTTTGTGTAAATTGAGTAACATCATCCTTAGATAAAGTACTACTGTTTTATCCCTAGTAGCAATAGTACATCTACAACCTTAGATCTTTCTGTCACTGCCCCCGATTAAATAGAGACATGAACCTACTATCGAGCATAAATACCCCCTCTTGGAGTTACGAACATCTACTTGGCCAGAGCATACACAAGTAACAAAGAGCATGCAAGATCCTTAAATAGCACACACATGATATATTATGAAGCAATAACTTTAGTACTCAATATTCATCGGATGCCAGCAAAAACAACATGGAGAATTACATAAAGATGATCTTGATCTTGATAGGCAGCTCACAAGATCAAAACATGATAGCACAAGAGGAGAAGACAACCATCTAGCTACTGCTATTGACAGGAGATAACTTTCTCCTTTGGCAAAGTCAGATCATGCCTGATATTCAAGGCGCCCAACTTGAAGGTTTCCTCGATGGATCGGTGAAGGCTCCAGAGAAGGAGCTGACGACCAAGGACAAAGAAGGGGCAGTGCTGAAGGTCCCTAACCCTGAGTATGCGAGGTGGGTCTCGCGAGATCAAAAGCTGCTCGGCTATCTTGTGCGGAACATGTCCAAGGAGGTGTTGATTCAGATGGTCGGGCGGAATACTTCAGCAGCGGTCTGGAATCATGTGACTGAGATGTTCTCATCGCGTTCCAAAGTACGTGTGGTTCATCTAGGAACGAAGCTCAACCAGACTCGCAAGAAACGCAAGACCGGTGAAATTTTAGTGTACTTGGGCCAAGGCCCAATTAAAATCCAAAATTCTTATGGCCCATTATGGTTGGCTGGTTGTGCATGTACGAGTGACTAATGTCTAGTCCCATACTTCTTGTGGAGAGTGAGTTACACACTTTATATAGTGCGATGTTCTAGTACTAGTATGAGCTAGTGAGAACAAGAGAAGATGAAGAGTGCCACACGCGCTCCTCCTCCTCGCTCGACACGCCACGCCTCGCCTCGTCACGCCGCGCGCGTCCCGTCCCAACTCTACGCTCAACGACGCGGGTTGCGGGAATCTCGCCGAGCCGAGGTTACATTTTTTATGTTCGGGAAAATCTATGAGTCATTGATTAGTAATTAACGGACGTGTTAATTACCTTGTCGTTTCCGATTCCAATGGGATCGTGCGGCGTTACCCACTCGATCGTGGTTTACAACCCACTTCCTACCCGACTTGCACATATATAGCCCGGGCAAAACCGCCGTCACTACGAGATACATGGCGCTGCCGTCTACCAAGTCTTCTCCATGCACAGGTTGAAGGGACAGTAGGCCTCCGGAACCCCGCCTCTTGTGATCCTGTACGGAAGAGGGGCGATCCGGTTTTTGAAGAGGGCATCGCCCGACTACTGGCTTCGAGTTCTTCCCCAACGACGACTTCTTCCCCGACATTGCCAGCCTCTTCATCAACGACATGGGCGACGACACGGGGAACTCCAGTGGTGCGACTACCGCTGCACCGTATGTGTTCTTGATCTTCCTATATGATGTTTTGCTAGAGTTCTTACTTATAATATATGCTCTAGATTGCATTTTTTTATCTACTATTTTAGTACATCGCATGATTATTTTAATCTATATTATTCTAGTCATAATCTTTTTACTTTTTTCACCGAATAAATGATATGCTAAATTGCCTAATTGTTCAACAATCCAAAAACCTGATTATAGGCAATTATCACCTGCTAGCTTTATCACGTCAACGAGGCCGCTTCCCTTTAAAGGGGTTATGTATAAGCGGTGGCGCATGAGAGCAGTGTTATTGTTTCAAAACTTGAACTGCTATGCTGCCACCAAAGGCAAGCCTGATGTCGAGCTTGACCCTGCACAGCAGGAGTCTTTCGAGAGGCTCGACAACTTGTTCAAGAGTGCCCTTTTGAGTATTCTTGAAGATTCCATTGTGGACTCGTATATGTCGTTTTCTAATGGCAAGGACATGTGGGATGCGCTCAAGGCCATGTTTGGGGTCTCGGACGCTGGCAGCGAGTTGTATGTCATGGAAACTTTCTTTCACTACAAGATAGCTGATGGGCCCTTTTGTTCAATGGGCTCATGAGATATAGTAACTCGCTAAGGAACTTGAGCACTTTAAGTGTATCTTACCGGACGATTTTGTCGCCGATGGCATTATCGCTAAGCTTCCACCTTCGTGGAGCAACTTTGCTACCTCTCTGAAACACAAGAGACAAGAGTTTTCCGTTTCGGATCTCATTGGGTTGCTTGATATGGAAGAGAAGGCGAGAGCGAAGGATACACGTGCTCGAGTTACCGAGACTGGTTCTAGTGCCTTTGTGGTACAGAAGAAGAATTACCAGCCGCCCCACAAGAACTCTGGGAGCAAGGGCAAGCCTGATGGAAAGTTTAATCCATCAGAGCCTACCAACTTCAAGAAGAAGAACAATAAACCGAGGAAGAATTCATGCCATGTTTGCGGTGATCCAAATCACTAGGCACCTCAGTGTCCCAACCGCCATGAGCTGCGCAAACCTGAGAACAATGGCAAGAATGCCAATGTTGTCATTGGCAATTCTGAGATGAAGGATTAAGGGTACGGTATATTTCCTACCATCCTTTCAGTTTGTCATTCACCTGAATGGTTGATTGACACTAGCCCCAATGTACATGTTTGTGCCAATGCCTTGATGTTCTATTCTTACTAGATCACAGGGACTTTCCCCGTGTTGATGGGTAATGGGTCACATGCTTTCGTTCATGGTGTCGGTACGGTCGATCTGAAGTTTACTTCGGGGAAGACTGTGCATCTGAAGAACGTTCATCATGTGCCCGCCATCAATAAAAATCTCATCAGCGGATCTTTGCTGTGTTGAGATGGTTTTAAGTTGGTTTTCGATTTCAATAAAGTTGTAGTATCTAAGTATGGACAATTTTTTGGAAAAGTCTATGAGTGCGGAGGCTTGTTCCGCCTATCTTTATCGGATATTTGCTCCAAAGTTATTAATCATGTTTGCCACGAAATTGAGTCTAATCTCTAGCATTCACGACTTTGTCCTATTAACTTTGGTAGCATGACGCGGCTGGCTAATTTGGATTTAATTTTGAAATTCACTAATGTGAAAGGTTCTAAGTCTCAAGTGTGCGTTCAATCTAAGCAACCCTCTACGATCATACAAGAGCATACAAGTCTCAAGTGTGCGTTCAATCTAAGCAACCCCGTAAGTCACATAAGGCTGCGGAGGCAAGAGACTTGGCACATCGGAACTTATACATTTAGATCTTTGTGAGCTGAATGGTTTATTGACGAGAGGCGGAAAGAAATATTTCATGACGCTTATTGATGACTCCACTAGATATTGTTATGTGTATCTCCTGAAAAAAAAAGATGAAACTTTTAACTTCTTCAAAAACTATAAAGTTGAAGCAGAGAACCAACTTGATCAAAGAATAAAACGGCTAAGGTCTGATCGTAGTGGAGAGTACTTTTCCAATGAGTTTGATTCTTTTTGTGTGGAACATGGTATAATCCATGAGAGGACGCCTCCCTATTCACCTCAGTCAAATGGGGTAGCCGAAAGAAAGAACCAAACTCTAACTGATTTGGATAACGCCATGTTAGACAATTTGGGTCTCTCCAAGGCATGGTGGGGGGAGGCGCTATTGACACCTTGTCATGTCCTAAACCGAGTTTCCGCAAAGAACAAATCTGTTTCTCCATTCGAGTAATGGGAAAGGAAAAAGTTGAGACTCTCTTAGTTACGTACTCGGGGTTGTTTGGTGAAAGTCAATATTCCAATTCCCAAGAAGCGCAAGCTAGGACCAAAAACCTTGGATTGTGTTCTTCTTGGCTATGCTTTTCATAGCATTAGTTATAGATTTTTGATAATCAAATCTAAGGTAGCCGACAAGCGTGTTGGTATGATTATGGAGTCAAATGATGCGACTTTCTTTGAGGACATATTTCCCATGAAGGGTATGCCTAGCTCATCAAATCAGGATATATCTAATACATCTAGTCAGGAATTAGTTGAGATATAACAAACTGATAATCCCGTGGAGGATGAAAATGAAGTTCTTATTAGGAGCAAGAGACAAAGGACTACAAAGTCCTTTGGTGATTATTTCATTGTGTATCTTGATGACACCCTCAGGACCATTTCAGAAGCTTATGCATCTATTGATGCCGACTACAGGAAGGAAGCTGTCCGTAGTGAGATGGATTCCATCTTAGCTAACGGAACCTGGGAAGTTACTGATCGTCCTTATGAGTGCAAACCTGTAGGATGTAAGTGGGTGTTCAAGAAAAAGCTTAGGCCTGATGGTACAATTGAGAAGTACAAGGCGCGTCTTGTGGCCAAGGGTTATACCCAGAAAGAAGGAGAATACTTCTTTGATACTTACTCACTTGTGACTAGACTGACCATGATTCGGGTGCTACTTTCGTTGGCTGCCTCACATCGTCTTCTCGTTTATCAAATGAACGTTAAGACAGCTTTCTGAATGGAGAGTTAGACGAGGAAATTTATATGGATCAGTCTGATGGTTTGGTAGTACCGGGTCAGTAAGCAAAGGTGTGCAAGTTATTGAAGTCTTTATAAGGCCTTAAGCAAGCTCGTAAGCAGTGGCATGAGAGGTTTGAAAGAACTTTAACTTCTGCAGGTTTCGTTGTTAATGATGTCTATGCACACTTCTATTCTCGTAGACAGTGTTGGGCCTCCAAGAGTAGAGGTTTGTAGAACAGCAGGAAGTTTCCCTTAAGTAGATCACCCAAGGTATATCGAACTCAGGGAGGTAGAGGTCAAAGATATTCCTCTCAAGCAACCCTGCAATTAATATACAAAAAGTCTCTTGTGTCCCCAACACACCCAATAGACTTGTCAGATGAATAGGTGCACTAGTTAAATACAAGTAATATGGATGATTATAAGTAGTAATTGCAATCTGTAATAAAAATGGCAGCAAGCAAACATGTAGCAGAACTTGATGGAAACGGTGTTTTGATGCTTAGAAACAAGCCTAGGGATAATACTTTCACCAGTGGACATTCTCAACAATGACATCAAAGTTAAATAAATAAATACTACTCTCAAACACTCTCATGTTGGATAACAAGCACCATTCATTGTGTAGGGCTACAATAGCACCCTCAAAGTCAGAGTAAACTAACACCAACAATGTCATAAAGGAATCACACATGGTGCACACACGATCACCGTTACAACCGTGAATAACCCCGAAGTTCATATTAAAGTAACCTCTAGAGTGCATAATAGATAAAGAGTAGCATCACATATTCAACTAGATTACAAAGCTCATGATCACATAAAAGATCACATCATGGGAGAGAGAGATAATCCACATGATTACCGTAGATCCCGCAGCCCCGGGGGAGAACTACTCACTCCTCATCTTAGGAGTGAACAACGGCGCTGGAGATGGTGGTGGAGTCGATGGAGATGGCTCCGGGGGCAATTCCTCGTCCCAGCAAGGTGACGTAACATGGAGTTTTTTCCCCCAAATCTTGTCTTCGATGGCGGCGGTGCTCTGAACCCGTGGAGGAAATATCAAACACCGTGCGATTTTTAGGTTTTTGGGGGCTTTAATTAGGCGAAAGTGCAAAGGCGGTGGAGGCCCGAGGGCTCCCCACCACATGCTCGCGCGGGCCCACTCCTGGTCGCGCGAGCACCAGGTATCGGCGCCTCGGTGCCCCACTTCGTGTGCTCTTCGGTCTTCTGGAACGTTCCCGATGCAAAAATAATTCCAGGATGTTTTTTGTCCAATTCCGAGAACATTTTCTTAAGTACTTTTCTGAAACCAAAAACAGCAGAAAATAGGGAACTAGCACTTTGGCATCTTGTTAATAGGTTAGTCCCAGAAAATGCATAACACTATATAAAATGCATATAAAACATGTAATAACATGATATAACATAGCATGGAACATAAGAATTTATAGATACGTTGGAGTCGTATCAACATCCCCAAGCTTAGTTCTACTCGTCACGTGTAGGCAAGAACGATAAAAGAAGAATAATTTCTGAAGTGACATGCTTCAACACAATCTTGATCATGTAATAATGTAAGGCATGTAAACTGAGATCAAATGAATAAGGGTTGTAGTTTATATTGATATCAACTGAGTAATAAATAAACAAGTAGGCAAAGCAAAGCAAAGCTTTCAATGATATAGTACTAGATAGCAATCAACTGTGCAAAATAGATATTAGAGATGATTTAAGCTTCAAGCACAACAATATAACCATCTAATGATTCCAACACACATGACAACTTAATGAAAGGATCAAGTCAAGCAATATAATTATGCACGTAGAAGATCAACTTTTTATTTGTTCAAAAGAAACAAGAAGCATTCAACGTTGGTTCCTGACACCAGGAGGTTTTGGCTAATAGAATGCTAACGAAAGTTTGGAAGGCCAACGGAAGAAAGGCTCACAAAGCTGCAAGTGATCATTAGACAAGAGGAAGTCTTATAATCGAAGCTATGCAAGTAGTAGTGATTGCGAAACAATGGATGCACATAGAGATATAAGTATATGAAAGCTATCCAATGAAACTAGTGGGGGTGCATCCAACTTGCTTGCTCACGAATACCTAGAGCACTTTTGTGCAGGCTCATCATTCGAATATACAAGCCAAGTTCTATAGTGTAAAGTTCCCCACATAGTTATGCAACTAAGACATGAAAACTCTCTCATATGGAGTTCAAGTGATAAACATGAGCACAAATGATGATCATAAATTATATGGTGCTATAACATGAGCACAAGTGATGACTATAAATGATATGGTGCTATAACATGAGCACAAGTGTGTGATAAAGAATAGTAATGCTGCCCCATTTTTTATTTTTTTATTTCTTTCTCTTTTTTATTCTCTTTTTTCTATTTTTTTATTTTTTTGTTTCTCTTTTCAATGGCCACCATGGCTCTTTTAACTTTTAGGGGCAAGCATCCTAATATGATATATGATATATGACAACAAACTAATAATGATATGTCAACATACTGATGATACAAGTAACTAATATGAATGTGACATAATATGCATATGACAACGGTGCCTCAGCCAGTGTAGCAGGTTATGCAATGATCAAGCGTAACATGGGTAACACCACACATCAGCTTGATAGCATCACGCAAAGCAATATAGAAGTAATGAATTACAACAAGTCATGTAATGTAAGATGGATATTGCATGGCAATATATCTCGGAAGAACTATGGAAATGCTGTATTAGGTTGGTATGGTGGATGTTTTGAGTAAGATATTTCTCTTGTGTGTAGGAGAACAAGATGACGATCTCCCACAAGTTTGGATGTACCAGCGAAATAGGCACCAACTCTCAATGTGAGAAAGGGCAATGCAAAGTACCGAAGAGGCTAGCAATATGGTGGTGGAAGTGCCATGAAAATCGCAGTTTTAGAACTCACAAGTAAAAAGATTCCAAATAAAAATTTGATCTTACAAGGCATAATGAAAATCACTCCAAGAGGGATCGTGGCGAATGACAATGTCACCGTTGGCTTCCCCGACCGTAGCGCATAATATTAAGTCATTACGGTTGCCTTAGGCAAATAGAAGTCATATACCATTATGCAATCAACTGGAAATTTAAGTGTGGCACAGCTTCAAGTATTTCTAGACCAGCCTTTAATCATTCCACTTTACTAGACCATCATGTTTACCATCAAGCAAATTAATATCTCAAAACAACATCAATGATTCAACTGACACAATTTAATGATCTACAAGATTATGTATCAATTAGTTATACCATCTACCACTTTTAGCATTTTCTGTTCTCAAGTAAACACCTAAAAAGATAAACTCTCCAAGTAATTAAACAATGAGATATGAGAGTATGTTATAATAAGGCGAACAGCTCTAGCAAGAGATGAATGAAAAACAAGAGCTAGAAAGCATAGCAGTAGCTTGATATAAGTGAAGAATACGAGTACTTATAAGAAAAAGTGGAGCGTGTCTCTCTCCCACACAAAGGAATGCTAGCATTTTATTCAGATAATGAAAATAACAAAAACAAAAACAAATAGACGCTTCAAGAAAAGCACATAAGATGTTGCGGAATTAAAATATAGTTTCACAAGAAACGACCTGATAGTTTGTTGATGAAGAAGGGGATGCCTTGGGCATCCCCAAACTTTGCCGCTTGAATCTTCTTGAAATATATTGGGGGGTGAACCACTGGGGGCATCCCCAAGCTTTGGTGTTACAATCCTCTTGATCACATTATATCATCCTTCTCTCTTGATCCTTGAAAACTTCCTCCTCACCAAACTTAGAATAAACTTCATTAAAGGGTTAGTGCAATCAAAAATTCTTATATTCTGCATGGCCACAATCATAATAATGGTATTGGACATTAGCTACAGCCATTGGTATTTTGTGGAACAAAAAGATCCACTCAAAAACAGTAAAAGAAGCAATGTAAAATAAATGGCACAATCTGTCAAAAACAGAATAGTCCGTAAAGACGATTTTTTTCGAGGCACTTAACTTGCTCAAATCAGAAAACTCAAAACTAATGAAAGTTGAATATATATTTTGGGAGTACGCACAAAAAAGGGCAGGTCATTTGGATTTTTTGTGAAGATTTATGAATTTAACAGTGAACAGCAGAAAACTGTTTCTACACAGAAATCCAAATTTAGCATCAACTAAGGCTTAACTTGACACAACAATGAAATAAAATAAAGATAAAAACGAATTGCTACAGAGGTAGGACAAGTAGTTGATGCAAACAAAATAAAATAATAGGCATAAAACGTGGGTTGTCCCCCATAAGCGCTTTTTTAACGCCTTTCAGCTAGGCATAGTGATTTTCATGATGCTCACGTAAAGATGAGAGTTGAAACGTAAAAGAGAGCATCAAGAAGAAAATATCAAACACACTTAAGTCTAACTCTCTTCCTATGAAAAATAATCTTCTAAAGAAACAAGTCATGAAATCACAAAGAAATAAGCATAGGAAAGCAAAATAAGTGCAACTTCAAAAATTTCAGCATAAAGAAAGGTGTTTTAGTACGATGAAAACTTCTACAACCATATCCTCTCTCATTGTAGTTGCAAGTAATAGAAATAAATTCAACCATATATACACAAGAATCATTCAACTTAGATAATATAGGCACATAAAGAGGATCATTAAATCTATTTTGGAATTCATTAGCATGTTTCCCTCTTTCAAAATAGATACTAAGATCAATATCATATTTAAGAGAATGGTTGCAACAAAGATTTGAAAGTAGAGACAATTCCAAACCACATAACTATTTTTAACATAAGAAAATTTCTCCTCCATGGTGTAGTTAGGAGAATTCAAGAATAAAGTAGGACTCTCGTGAGTAAGAGTATCATTACAAGCAGCAATTGTGACATTTTTATCCTCACATAAATAAGTAACAACTTCTAAACATAGAGGATTATCAATAAGCATAGGACCATCATCTAAAGAATTATCATATAGCATATTGAAGCAATACTCATCATTATCATCAATAGATTTCACTTGAAGCATCATGAATAAAATTTATAACATAATTATCACATAAAACATTATTATCATGAGCCATATGCATAAATGAATTAATACTCTGCACATAAGCATATTCATTCTTATTAATTGTAGTGGGAGCAAATTCAACAAAAGAGCTATCATTATTATTCTCATCACCATAATCATCAAATATATGAGGTATATTGTATTCATAATTAATTTTCTCCTCAATAGTAGGTGGACTGAGAATATCATATTTATCATTATAATCGTCATATATTGGAGGTGAAGTATCATCGAAGTAAAATTTCTCCTCCGTGCTTGGGGGACTAAAAATATCATCCTCATCAAAACCAACTCCCCCAAGCTTAGACTTTTCCATAGCATTAGCAATAATGGTGTTCAAAGAATTCATACTAATAACATTGGTACTAGCATGCATATAAAGTTCCATAGGTTTTTTAATTTCTCTTCAAACACTTCATGTCCTAGCTCAAGATAAATACTATAAAGCTCTCGAATATTTTTGTTGTTTTCCATTTTAGCCTAACTAGTAAAAATAAAAACAAGAAACAAAAAGTAATTACTGCAGAACCTAAAGGAGATACCTTCAAGCGCTCACCTCCCCGGCCACGGTGCCCGAAAATAGCTAGATGTCTACGCACACTTCTATTCTCGTAGAAAGTGTTGGTCCTCCAAGAGCAGAGGTTTGAAGAACAAGAGCAAGTTTCACTTAAGTGGATCACCCAAGGTATATCGAACTCAGGGAGGTAGAGGTCAAAGATTATCCTCTCAAGCAACCCTGCAATTAAGATACAAAAAGTCTCTTGTGTCCCCAACACACCCAATACACTTGTCAGATGTATAGGTGCACTAGTTAAATACAAGTAATATGGATGATTATAAGTAGTAATTGCAATCTGTAATAAAAATGGCAGCAAGCAAACATGTAGCATAACTTGATGGAAATGGTGTTTCGATGCTTAGAAACAAACCTAGGGATAATACTTTCACCAGTGGACATTCTCAACAATGACATCAAAGTTAAATAAATAAACACTACTCTCAAACACTCTCATGTTGGATAACAAATTAATTATGTAGTGCTACCAGAGCACGCTCAAAGTAAGAGTAAACTAACACTAACAATGTCATAAAGGTATCACAAACAGTGCACACATTGTCACTGTTACAACCGTGAATAAACCCGTAGTTCATATTAAAGTAACCTCTAGAGTGCATAATAGATAAAGAGTAGCATCACATATTCAACTAGATTACAAAGATCATGATCACATAAAAGATCACATCATCGGAGAGAGAGAGAGGGATAAACCACATGGCTACCGTTGATCCCGCAGCCCCGGGGGAGAACTACTCACTCCTCATCACAGGAGTCATCAACAGCGATGGAGATGGTGGTGGAATCGATGAGATGGCTCCGGGTGCAATTCCCTGTCCCGGCAAGGTGCCGGAACAGAGAGTTATGTCCCCTGAATCTTGTCTTCGATGGCGGCGGCGCTCTGGACCCGTGGAGGAAATATCGAACACCGTGCAATTTTTAGGATTTTGGTGGCTTTAAGTAGGCGAAAGGGCGAAGGCGGTGGAGGCCCAAGGGCTCCCCACCACGTGCTCACGTGGGCCTACTCCTAGCCGCATGAGCACCAGGTGGCGGCGCCTCGGTGCCCCACTTCGTGTGCTCTTCGGTCTTCTGGAACGTTCCCGATGCAAAAATAATTCCAGGATGTTTGTTGTCCAATTCCGAGAATATTTCCTTAAGTACTTTTCTGAAACCAAAAACAGTAGAAAAGAGGGAACTGGACTTTGGCATCTTGTTGATAGGTTATTCCCAGAAAATACATAAGACTATATAAAATGCATATAAAACATGTAATAACATGATATAACATATCATGAAACATTTTAGATACGTTGGAGACTACATGTAATTATAGATACGTTGGAGACTACATGTAATTATAGATACGTTGGAGACGTACAAGTTAACGAATCCGACAATTGTGTACTATCGCCATGGTGGGGGCGAGGGATTTATTCTATGTCTGCATGTCGATGACATACTGATATTTGGAACCAATCTTGATTTAATAAAGGAGTTTAAGGATTTCTTATCTCGTAGTTTTGAGATGAAGGATCTTGGAGTAGCTGATGTAATAATAAACATCAAGTTGCTAAGAGATGGTGATGGTGGGATTACACGGCTTCAATCCCACTATGTGGAAAAGATCTTGAGTCGCTTCGGGTAGGACGACTACAAGCCTTCTCCGACACCATATGATCACAGAGTATTGATTCGAAAGAATCAGAGCATTGCTAGATATCAACTGAGATGTTCTCAGATCATTGGATCGCTTATGTATTTGGCTTATGCCAAGAAGACTGACATATCTTTTGCTGTAAGCAAGTTGAGACGGTTTGTTTCCAACCCGGGTGATGTTCATTGGAATGCGCTTGAGAGAGTTATGCGCTCTTTAAAAGGCACTGCGAGTTATGGAATTCACTATTCCGGTTGTCCTAGAGTACTCGAAAGTTACAGTGATTCTAATTGGATATCTGATGCTGATGAGATTAAGGCCACGAGTGGTTATGTGTTTACATTCGGTGGTGGAGCTATTTCCTGGAAGTCTTGCAAGAAGACCATCTCAAAGAGGTCAACTATGGAAGCAGAACTCACAGCGTTAGACACTGCCACTGTTGAAGCAAAGTGGCTTCAAGAGCTTTTGACAGACTTACATGTGGTTGAAAAACCCATACCCGCTATCCTTATGAACTGTGATAATCAAACTGTGATAGTTAAGATTAAAAGTTCTAAGGATAATTTAAAGTCATCAGGCATGTGAATAGGAGATTAAAATCTGTCAGAAAATTGAATAACTCTGGAGTTATTGCGTTGGATTATATCCAAATGTCTAAAAAATTGGCAAACCCTTTCACCAAGGGTTTATCATGTAATGTGATAGATAATGCATCGAGGGAGATGGGTTTGAGGCTCACCGTATGAGTTGTCCATAGTGGTAAGCTACTCTATGTAATCGGAGATCCCGTGAAATAGAAGTGGGAGACAAGCTGTTGGTCGGCTGGGAGAAGAGTATCCTTACATTTTACTATCCCACTCCGGAAAGATGCAGTACTCTCCTAATCTGCATGGAAGATTTATATTTATCTTAATGTGTCCCAAGCGGCTTACTTTTATAAGCGGAGATGTTATCCTGCAGAACATCTCTTGAGGAATACACCTATATGAGTCTGACTGTTAAACGTCACAGTCTATGAGAGTTGGGTGCTCTTTAATAAACTCATGAAAGGTCTTGGAGTACGATGTATAAGCTCCACCCGCAGGGAAGCCTTGCGGTAGCCTAGTATTGGTCAACGGCTTGTGTGAAACTAGTTCACAGCAAACTTGTAGTTCAAGGCATAGTCCACTATTCAAGTTGTGGTCTAACGTAGCATAAGTTTCTAAGTGGAAGTTCAACTTAACAGTCTCCACTAAGTACCGGTATAGCAAACAATGTTTTGGAACAAAGATGGTACAATGTGCCAATTGGACTTTGTGGGGCATTGCTGGAATTTTAGTGTACTTGGCCCAAGGCCAAACTAAAATCCGAAATTTTCATGGCCCATTTTGGTTGGCTGGTTGTGCATGTACGTGACTGATGTTTAGTCCCATACTGCTTGTGGAGAGTGAGCTGCACCACTTTATATAGTGGGATGTTCTAGTACTGGTATGTGAAGGGGTTTGTGGTGCAGAAAACAATAATTTTCTAGCGAACGAAACCCTAACTAGCCAGGATCTATCTATCTAGTACATGCGATAACGGTGGCGGAACGGGTTACATTACCTCCATGTAGACCGATAGCGGGGACTACGCTCCCGCACAAGCGTTGACGATGAAGTCGTACGTAGCCGACCTCGAGGTCGCGGAGAACTTGCCGCGATGTCGGAGTCGATGACGCCGGGGTGTCGACGATGATCTGCGTCGACGGGCATCGGGCGGAAGAAGGCAGAGCGCCAGCACCGGGGCTGGTGCGCCGGCAGCAGAGGGGGGAGGCGCGGCGGCTGCAGGGGGCGAGACGATGTCGCCCAAGCTCCTCAATAGAGTAGCCTCCGAGCACTCGCAAACATACGGAGCCTAGCGACAACTCCCGGTCATTCAGATCCAGCTGAAATCGCAGGAGTAGATCTTATCTGGAATCCCGCAGAGCAACGGCGCTCTGCGGTATGGCTTAGGTGGAGAGAGACCCCCTTCCTCAGCTCGGCGCGGCTCCAACTTGGGAACCACAAGATCGAGAGAGAAATTGGGAATTAATTGAATTTCCTGTGTATTAAATCAATTAATATGCCTTGCTATATAAAGGGGGAAGGGGGTGTGCAAACCCCTTGGCTCCCCCATGTGGGACTAAACAAAGGACATGGGAGGGGGGGTTCGGCCCCCACATGGGCTGGCCGAACCAGCCAATGGGGCCCACCCCCCTTTGAGGTGCGGCTCCCCCTCTTGGGCCCTCTTAGGGCCCATATAGGTGGGAGCCCCCTTTTTCCTTTATTTAATTAATATTAAATTAATATAAAAATCCCATTAATTCATAATTAATATATTTATATATAATTCAATATCCCGTGACTCCGAAAACTCTTTCGGACCACCCGAACAACTTTCGGACATTCCTGGAACCATTCCAGACCTCTCCGGAACTCCTTCCGGACCACCGGAACTCTTTCCGGATCATTTCTCTCTCTCCAACAAAAACCTATAAAATTCCAGAACCTATCTCCTAGCGTCGCTAAGACCTTAAGTTTGTTACGCTACGGTTCGGGAACACTCCAGACAAGGTCGAGACACTCCGCTCACCAATGATCGTCAGGGATACCTGGAAATATATGACGACCCCTGTGCATTCCACGAATATAGTCGTTGAACCATAAGTATGATTTTCATTCCCTTTGTCTCTGCGATACTACCTTGTCCGAGATATGATCGTAGACACACCGATGCCTTTGCTGTATCTCGTTACCGACGAAGGTTATTAACTCGTCTGCGATATTACATCTCCATGACCTAGTCATAAGATGCAGCTATATAGATGCAATATCACCGAGTGGGCCCAGAGTATCTTTCCATTACAAGAATGAACAAATCCCGCTCTTTATCCTTACGTCTCGATGCTCTTTCGGAATACCCAAGATGGACACCGTTATTGTCATGCTATATAAGACACAACGTTTGATGCTCTCAAAGCACTCCTACGAAGCAACAATAAGTACGGTCTCACGGTCTAAGGAATAAGTTATCATACTCTTATCTATTGCAAATGACAAACATCGTAATACGATCTTATTGCAATACTTTGCGTATGTCCACCACCTTATTCAACTAACAAGATGACCCCATTGTCAACCGATGTCATTGTCCTTGGTCGGGAATCTCGATCAACTGTTGCCCAATGGACTAGCTCATATAGAGGCTTGCTAGGGACCTGGTTGTCTATGTATCACACGTGTATTAACAATTCCGATTAATACAGTTATAGCATAATACACAAACCTATTATAAACTTATGAGATAATGCAATAAATACTACTTATTTATTTGCCTCTAGGGCATATCTCCTTCAGTCTCCCACTTGCACTAGAGTACAAATAAACTAGCTGCATTTTACTTTATCAGAATCCCTTATCAAATAAGAATCATTTGATAATGCTTGCTCGTGGAAAAGTGTTACTGCACAATCCATGATTGTACATGCTTTTGCGATTCACTGGCATCAACTTGTTTGATATCACCATGTTGTCTAACAACATATATGCAAATACCGTAACTAATTGAGACTTCTGCTTCCCAGCGCTTACTCTGATTATACTAACCAGATAACTGCCCTGAAAAACACACTCAGCCATGCAGAGCCCCTTGTAACAATTACAAACTCGTGATATCTACATACTTTCACACCAATGTAGAAAACTTGACATTCAAATGTCAATCCCTTAACTAACGCACTTCTACTTCCAGTAAATTCCAAATTTACTTTCATAACTGTTCTTTACTCCAAGAACATCGGTTATATTTTATCGAGCAGATAATATGGTTTCTGTATGATGTCTAATATATACATAATAGACCCACATGTCATACAACCATTACCTTCATGCATCATTACTCTTAATGACCAATTGGATTCCACAGGACCATCCTTTTGATTTTGTTCTGACTCCTCAGATATAATCCAACACAACTCGACTAACTATTTAAAATTCCCGTTCTATTTCAAAATAGACACTAACTTTTAAATAGTTTTACAACTTCATCCTATTTTATTGGTACAGTTTCACAATGTGTTAACTACACAAGATGAATTCGACTCCCACTCAAATTATGTCTCCACATATTTGATAACACGAGCTCCCACTCAAAAACATGTTATCCACATATTTGAGTTCCCAAGCTCCCACTCAAAAATATGTTCTTCACATATTTCTCCTGAGTGAACTAACTATGACTCCCACTTAAATCGACATCTTGGTTAAACCAAAATCATTGATCTACTATCAATTAGAATTTAATACAAACTACAGTATTACATTAATACAAATCCCTCAGACTTCAAGCATGTCTACATAAATGTAGTCAACAAATTTGATCTTGTCCAAGACACATTTCTCGACAAGACATGCTACCGCGTCTTTCTTATAGTCACATTTCTCATATAACAGCTTATATGACGATTAAACAATCTTATTCCTCTAATAAGAATTGCAGCAACAATTACTCTCTTAATCCTTTCAAATGCAACTTTGGATTTCCAGGCTCAAAAAGCCTTGGTTCGTATTCCGATATTTTCTCAACTTTCTTTGTATTCATAAAGTGCACCTTGATCTGTCAACAAGATCTGAAATACTTAATACAGTGCTGTGACCTGACAACAATATTAAATATAACAACACTTTATTTAGAAGTTTCTTTCATGAAAATATTATGATCTTTATGAAGAGGATTGCAAGCAGAAAAAAATTTCTAGTCTCCCTCACTCTTAATCACTAAACTTTCATTAGCAGACATATACTCTTTGGAACATCTTCCAACATAAGTATGACACTTTATTCCAAACTTCTAATTTCAATCCATAAACCATAATTCGAAAAGTCATCTTTTCTCGGAATTACATAGACAACAAACTGAACTTTGTTTCTAATTGATTCTGGAATACACTCTCGTCCAAAGCGAGCAATCTACAAAGAACTACTCATGTATATTCCGAATTATCGCATAATCATATACACGTCGACATTACTGTCGATCCTATGAATTCTTGTTGAGAAAAATATCTATTTTCTAAAGTGGATATCGACTATAATGTTTCGAACGTATTAGGAGATTCTAAGACAGATTCTGACAGACCACACTTTATTTGAAATAGAGAATGATTATAATTCCCCACATATCACCTTATATGACATTATAATATTGTGAAGCAAATTTCCACAAGTCTTTTTGTGTTGAAACCATAATTCAAAAATATTGTCCTTTGATCGAATCTTGTGAATACAATATTCACTAATCTTTCTTCTGAAAACCCCCATTTGATCTATTATCAAATTAATTTCAGACTCCATAATTCATCGGGCAAATACTCCTATTTACCAAAATCATGGAAGAATTCGGAACATGCAATAACACCTTTGATTAATCATTAAAAATGACTCTCAATCAATTTCCTCTAGTATTGCAACTTCAATACTTCATTTCAAATTTAATCAATTTTGGCACTCGAAATACTTAAATGGACCAAAAATATCCATTACTTCTTTCATTGCCTTTATGACTAAATTCGATGGTGTTTGTTCTTTGGACACATAATTTTATCATTCCCGCTATTATAAATGTATATCATACGCATAATGTAATTGAGATGTGATGCAAATTACTCATAACATGAAACAACTGCTTTGTTTCATAACATAAAACAACTGATGTGTTCTATATGAATAATTATGTCTTGTAACATTCAAGACACCAAACTAGATCACATTCTCACTATTACAAAATGTCTCATCAAAAACTATTGATGATAACTAATATGATATCTCGAGGGCGTGAGCACTACTGGCCATAAACTTGCCATCACTTGTGCACTGTCACGTCACCCTCCGCCACATACTTGTGATAATCAGGGACTGTTTCACAAACAGAACAATTATCAAACACTTTTCATCAAGTATGAGAAGAATACATTTATATCTTCGTATATCAAATATACCCATAGCGTCGAAGAACTCTTCTTCGATGAATCAACTTTTAGAGATTTGAACTTGTTCACGAACGTGAAGAAGCTCACCGTGTCTCTATAGCATATTCACGCACATGCTATTCACAGCTAGGAGGTAAAGCACAATCTCTATTGCACTGGAGTTCGCTATCTAGAAATCGTAGATATTCGTAAGCTTGAAGTAGATGTCACACAACTTCTTCAACTGAGTCTCCAGACAGGTATGCTCCCCATGTGAATGGTCCGGAACTTTCTAAGCTGTCTCAACTGCTCAAGACTCAATTCATCTTTGAAGTGACCTCTGATCGCATCAATCACGACATATGGCTCCATGTGTTGAAACAACTTTCAACTCAGGTGCTAGGCATACGCTCATGACGATCGTCACTTCCATGAACATGTCATGATGCTTACGGAACTCATCATCTTGCTCCTTGCTATCAGAATCATCTGGTCTAACTCCTAACTAATGTTCTAGCACATATAGGATGTTTGTTGTGTTTGGAGAATGTTTCTAAAACCAATGCACCAGCTGATGAAGTTGGACCCGTCGGCTTCCAAGGTAGAATCCGAGCTCTTGAAGAAGTAACCGAAGCGTAGTTCCGTAGTCTCCAGATGTGATAGCAAAAGAGGTAAGATAAGTTTATAATATATAGGTGAGTTTTAGTTCTATAATCTCATTATCAAAAACACACCACACCAAGATTATTATCCCTAAAAATAATAATGGCGATTACACGACCCTCATCCACCACACTACCCCCGATCATCACGGCCGGCAGCACAGCTTCAAAGGTGTACATAACATGTCGATCACAACAACTCTGTGACTCGTGCTCGATCTTTCGATCTTCCCGTGTTCCGAGGCCATACCTCTGAGTATGCTAGGCTCGCCAATCAAACCTCGAAGACCTGCGCGTGCAACATGGCTTACACCCACTGTATGCGAACGACGAGATGTGTGACACCCGATCATCACGGCCTGCCTCATAACGTAGAACTTTCTTGGTGGTGCGCAACGAGGGAGAACACAATTTTGGTATTTGTTAGGGATCATCATACTTATGATGCTACCGTTGTATATCTAGCATATAAGCAATCAATAGGATGCACACACAACAGCACACAATAATGATGCAATGAAGTGCGATGTGACATGGTCGATGCGCCTGGACCTTCATGGCGCCATGTGCCTGGCCCCCCGGCGCCCCGGCATGGCTCCGAGTCTACAGAGCCCTCCATTGCCTCCGACAGTACGAGTAATATCAAAACTTACCGTAACCATGCCACATAAAATAACGCCTATGCAAAACAAAGTTAGACGCCTCTAGCTTTATTTAGTTTTGCAAGTTTTACGTGGCATATAGGCTTATTTGTAAGAGAATCGCTTCCCTACCTACGAACTTTGTACCACAACGTCGATCGTATAATTGCATGTTTAAGCATCCCTTTCAGGCCCTCCATTGAAAATGCTTTGCCGACTAGAGAGAGAGAAACAGACACCCGCCAGCCACAGATACGGTGCAAGCCGTATGTCAGTAGTGGAACCAGTCTCGCGTAAGCGTACGCGTAAAGTCGGTCCGGGCCGCTTCATTAACTCAATACCGAAGGCATCGCAAGTGCACGCTAGAGGGTAGCAAATATAAGAAAGACGCCCTCATTCAACATGAGTTCTAACCGTACCAGCAGTACTACGCATAGATCGGCTCTGATACCACTGAAGGGGTTTGCGGTGCAGAAAACAATAATTTTCTAGCGAACGAAACCCTAACTAGCCAGGATCTATCTATCTAGTACATGCGATAACGGTGGCGGAACGGGTTACATTACCTCCATGTAGACCGATAGCGGGGACTACGCTCCCGCACAAGCGTTGACGATGAAGTCGTACGTAGCCGACCTCGAGGTCGCGGAGAACTTGCCGCGATGTCGGAGTCGATGACGCCGGGGTGTCGACGATGATCTGCATCGACGGGCGTCGGGCGGAAGAAGGCAGAGCACCAGCACCGGGGCTGGTGCGCCGGCAGCAGAGGGGGGAGGCGCGGCGGCTGCAGGGGGCGAGACGACGTCGCCCAAGGTCCTCAATAGAGTAGCCTCCGAGCACTCGCAAACATACGGAGCCTAGCGACAACTCCCGGTCATTCAGATCCAGCTGAAATCGCAGGAGTAGATCTTATCTGGAATCCCGCAGAGCAACGGCGCTCTGCGGTATGGCTTAGGTGGAGAGAGACCCCCTTCCTCAGCTCGGCGCGGCTCCAACTTGGGAACCACGAGATCGAGAGAGAAATTGGGAATTAATTGAATTTCCTGTGTATTAAATCAATTAATATGCCTTGCTATATAAAGGGGGAAGGGGGTGTGCAAACCCCTTGGCTCCCCCATGTGGGACTAAACAAAGGACATCGGAGGGGGGGTTCGGCCCCCACATGGGCTGGCCGAACCAGCCAACGGGGCCCACCCCCCTTTGAGGTGCGGCTCCCCCTCTTGGGCCCTCTTAGGGCCCATATAGGTGGGAGCCCCCTTTTTCCTTTATTTAATTAATATTAAATTAATATAAAAATCCCATTAATTCATAATTAATATATTTATATATAATTCAATATCCCGTGACTCCGAAAACTCTTTCGGACCACCCGAACAACTTTCGGACATTCCTGGAACCATTCCAGACCTCTCCGGAACTCCTTCCGGACCACCGGAACTCTTTCCGGATCATTTCTCTCTCTCCAACAAAAACCTATAAAATTCCAGAACCTATCTCCTAGCGTCGCTAAGACCTTAAGTTTGTTACGCTACGGTTCGGGAACACTCCAGACATGGTCGAGACACTCCGCTCACCAATGATCGTCAGGGATACCTGGAAATATATGACGACCCCTGTGCATTCCACGAATATCGTCGTTGAACCATAAGTATGATATTCATTCCCTTTGTCTCTGCGATACTACCTTGTCCGAGATATGATCGTAGACACACCGATGCCTTTGCTGTATCTCGTTACCGACGAAGGTTATTAACTCGTCTGCGATATTACATCTCCATGACCTAGTCATAAGCTGCAGCTATATAGATGCAATATCACCGAGTGGGCCCAGAGTATCTTTCCATTACAAGAATGAACAAATCCCGCTCTTGATCCTTACGTCTCGATGCTCTTTCGGAATACCCAAGATGGACACCGTTATTGTCATGCTATATAAGACACAACGTTTGATGCTCTCAAAGCACTCCTACGAAGCAACAATAAGTACGGTCTCACGGTCTAAGGAATAAGTTATCATACTCTTATCTATTGCAAATGACAAACATCGTAATACGATCTTATTGCAATACTTTGCGTATGTCCACCACCTTATTCAACTAACAAGATGACCCCATTGTCAACCGACGTCATTGTCCTTGATCGGGAATCTCGATCAACTGTTGCCCAATGCACTAGCTCATATAGAGGCTTGCTAGGGACCTGGTTGTCTATGTATCACACGTGTATTAACAATTCCGATTAATACAGTTATAGCATAATACACCAACCTATTATAAACTTATGAGATAATGCAATAAATACTACTTATTTATTTGCCTCTAGGGCATATCTCCTTCAGTATGAGCCTGTGAGAACAAGAGAAGATGAAGAGTGCCACACGCGCTTTCCTCCTCCTCGCTCGCCTCGCTACGCGACGCGACGTGGGTTGCGGGAATCTCGCCGAGGCGAGGTTACATTTTTTGTTCGGGATAATCTATGAGTAATTGATTAGTAATTAACAGACGCGTTAATTACCTTGCCGTTTCCGATTCCAATGGGATCGTGGGGCGTTACCGACTCGATCGTGGATTATAGCCCCCGTCCTACCCGACTTTCACCATATATACAGCCCGGGGAATATCCTAGCCACTACTACAAGATACATGGTCTCACACCGTTTCAGAGCATTGCACCGTTGTCTACCAAGTCTTCTCCATCCTTTCTTCCGGCGTGCACCGGTTGAAGGGATAGTAGGCCTCCAAAACCCCGCCTCTTGTGATCCTGTACGGGAGAGGGGCGATCAGGTTGTTGGGTAGCGAACTCGCGCGACTACTGGCTTCGAGTTCTTGCCCAACGACGACTTCTTCCCCGACATCGCCAGCCTCTTCATCGACGACATGGGCGACGACACGGGGAACTCCAGCGGTGCGACTGCCGCTGCACCGTATGTGTTCTTGATCTTCCTATATGATGTTTTGCTTGAGTTCTTTTACTTATAGTTTATCACTAGTGGAAAACGGACTAGTAGTACCGGTCGGGAGGGGCATCAATACCGGTTATGTAATCGGTACTGCCCAAGCGAGACTGTTGGCCCCAAAGCATTAGTACCTGGCGTGTTGCGGCTGGAACTGCAAGGCCTCCACGTGGGGTGCGGAGTGCGGTTTCGTGGGGAAACCTTTAGGGTTAATTGGTTATGTGCCATGGTTCGATGAGTTTTATCGGTCTATGCCATACCCGCGTTGTTTCTCTGTTTTGTGCCCTGGTTTGCTCTCATATTGCCCAAACGCTCGTTTCCCTCTTGTCAACCTACTTTAACCGGTGGGGTCGGCCTGGCGCGGCTCGGCTGGAATTTCGTGGGGTCGGCTAGTGGGGTCGTGCCTTTGACCTTAGAGCATGCATGCATGCAAGTGGGGCCAGCGGCGGCGGAGAGCATGCATGGAGCCGTACGTGCGCGTCCATGCCTATGCTCGCCGCGCCTTCAATGGCGTGTCCCCCTGGCCGGCAAAAAGCTACCTCTCCGCCTACACTGCCGGCCCGGACGCGCCTTCTCCGTCGTCCTCGTGTCTCTCTTGTCTACTTTGTCCTGCTCCAAGATGAGCAGTCTAGAGCCGACTTAATGTCCGGTCGCCATTACTGCCTTCTAGACCGCGACGCCGTCCAGAGACCGCAGATGGCATTAAAAAGAGCCATCTCCTTGCCCGTTGCGCTCACAAATCCCCTCTTCCTCTCCTAGGAACCTTCGCCCAGTCCCTTATCTCTCCATGGCTCGTGGTGATGGAAGCTCCACTCCTAGCTCGAACTGCCGCCGCCACCACGTCCCCTATCCTTGGTTTCTTGAGGCGAGCCAGGGAAGCGGCATGGGGAGTCGGCGTGGGCGTGGTAGTGGGCGTGCACGTACTCCTCCAAGCTTGAGCAGGTGGCGAGCGAGGGAAGCAGCATGGGACGGGGAGTCTCCAAGTCCAAGGGGCAGGGCCATTGCGCCCGATCCCATTCCCTTCATCGATTTGTCTGGCGAGGACGACAAGGACGACCAGGGTATGCACTGGACCATGGCCTGGAATGAGGAGGTCACGAATGTGATGGACCCGGGTTTCGCCTGGGCCATGGCCGACCTGAAAGACATGGACCTTGCCAAGCATTCCGCCGCGAAGCAGCAACGGCTCAAGATCTACTCGGAGAGCCAGTGGAAGAAGGAGGACATGTGGTCGGCGTCGAACAACAACAGCTCAGAAGAATTGGATGCCAAGTGCAAGGGCAAGGGCAAGGCCGAGACGGTGGAGGTTTCCAATGACGAGGACGAGTGGTAGTCCATTTTAGTTATTAGTTGCTTTATTAAGGGCAATGGCCTTGTGCTTGACGTTTTGAATTGTGTGTGGCAATTCACTTCAGTTTGACAATTTTCAGTGAGTCCACCATTTTTGCTTAGAAATGAGGCCGTTTACCCTACATTTGGAGCTCATTTGAAACACATTTTTGCGGCGGCTCCACCATTTTTTGCTTAGAAATGGGGCCGTTCACACTACCTTTGGAGCTCATTTGGAACACATTTTTGCGGCGACTCGACCATCTTTTGCTTAGAAATGAGGCCGTTTACCCTAGCTTGGGAGCTCATTTGAAACACATTTTTGCGGCGACTCGACAATTTTTTTCTTAGAAATGAGGCCGTTTACCCTACCTTTGGAGCTCATTTGAAGCAAAAAAATTCAGGCGACTCCACCATTTTTTGCATAGAAATGAGGCCGTTTACCCTAACTTTGGAGCTCATTTGAAACATATTTTTCAGCGAGTCCAACCTCATTTGAAAATTTATATGGATTCAATCTAGATTTGAGCAAGATCATCTCTATCCCCATTTGGTTTGCCAAAATACCCATTTGGTTACGACGGGTAACAGCCAAAATCCGCATTTGGTGCGCCAAATACCCATTTGGTCTCACTGAGGCAAATGGGGGTGGGCGAGCCAAAAATCCCCATTACGTCTACTCATCAGCGGGTGTACAGCGCGTCCAATCAGATCGCAGAACGAGCTTCTCGTGGATCGCCCGTAGATTCCCTCTGGAGGAAATCGGACGGATGCATATTCCGTCTAGAGGAAATCAGACGGTTGCAGTTTGATCGACATTTGAAATGAGCTTAAAATATTCAAACAAATGTCAAACAAAGGAAAATCCTACGCATATAGTCGTATTATGTCATATACTAACGACTCAAGTTGGAAAACATAGTCTACATACATTCAAAAGGAGAAGGGCATGGAGATCATGTGATATTGCATAACTCAAACAATGAGGTCTATGGTTTGAGAGAAGTGGTTTTTGAATTGCAACATGAAATTTTCAAAAACCTCACAAAAGATTTGTTTTGGAGTGACTAAGAAGGACCCATGCTTAGTTTTTCATTTTCATGTTTTAAACTTTTTAAATGTTGGTGAAACTTAGGTTTGACCGAATTTGAAATAACCATAATAAATTTAAAAATTATCAAAAAAATGAAAAACCGACGCACATAGTCTTAATATGTCATATACTAAGGAATCATGTGGAAAAACATGGTCTACATACATTCAAATGAGAAGGGCGAGGATCTCATGTGATATCGCATACCTCAAATGTGCAAATGAGAATTGCAACATGATAATTTCAAAAAACTCACGAAATTATCATTTAGGAGTGACTAAGAATGGTCTAGTCCCAGTTTGCGCACAAATTTTACACAAATGTTCGCCTGTTCACGCCCAGAGAACGCCAGGCACGCTCTGAACGCGTCTAGAGTGCGCACTTAATGTGTTCGACGGAAGTATAATAACAAATATTCAAACGATTCAAATTGATAAACAAGGTCTACACACGTTCAGATCGCGTAACTACACAGAGCGCGCACTGTGGGCGCAAGTTCACGTCCATTTCGTGTCTAGATTGCGCTTGCTGTGTTGGCACGGATGCACCGAAACGTTTTTAGTTTATGTCGGATATTGGCACGTAAAAAGAAAATTAATCGCGTCGGTTCTAGCAACAAATGCTTATGATACGTGTAGATGTCTCACAACATCTCGTCTCCCATTGCAGTAAATTTAACCAGAACGACGACGCGCATCAACTATTCGACAGTTGTACTCGACACATATAGGGGCACCAGATGACGTGGTAAACATTTACAGGCATGTCACTTCGACTAGACGTGAAGCGCGGTCACACGATGTCATCATTGCGAATAAAATCCCAATATGCATTGTGTTGTCAAGAAAACTAAGAGATGCGCATGTTCAGTGCCCAAGCACGTTTATCGATTACAAGCCGACGGTAGTGAATTCATCACGAGCAGTTATCCCTTCACTAATAAAAACCCCAATGTGCATTGTCATTGCCGTTCACTCGCTCTTCTCTCTTCTCTCTTCTCTGTGAAAAACCCCAACCACCACTTCTCTCCAACAAAAATGTCGTTGGACGATGAGCCTTGGTGGCAGAACCCAGCCATCCCGACAGACTCCGACGGGAGGGCAACCCGATCGAGTGGTGGGAGGAGGGCCATGGCCACGGGAACGGCGGCGGCTTCGGCACCGACAACAACGGCGAGGGGTCCGACGTCTACTAGAGCGGCAGTGACGGCGAGCAGTCCGACCCCGACTCCAGCGAGAACGACAACGATCACCACGGGTCCGAGGAGGTGGACTCGAACCCGGTGTTGAACAAGGGCGACGAGGAGGAGAAGGACGACGACGAGGAATATGACATGGAGCAGGAGGAGGAGGAGGTCGAGGAGGAGGAGGAGGAGGCACAAGAGGAGGAGGACGACTCCTCCTCCGACGACGGACCGCCGCCCAAGAGGCAGCGCGCGTAGGAGCCGCACCCGACGATCGTCGTAGTAGCAGTAGCACTGCATTAGTTTTTGACTGCTACTGATTAATAGTAGTATTAGGTCGCCGCCGGCGTAGTAGCAGTGCTGCATGCACTGCTAATTTTTTGTAATTGTTAATATAATCATAATATAATCGAGTTTAAATTAGTAGTAGCAGTTTCAGTTCGAGTTATAAATCGAGTTTCAGTTTTTAAATCGAGTTATGAATCCTATTACAAATCGAGTTATGAATCCTATTATAAATCGAGTAGCAGTTTCACTACACAATGACGTACCAATCAAATAATTATCAGTTACGTTAATGTTAATCGAGTTAATTCAGTGTTAATTCAGTTAATTCGGTGTTAATTGGGGCGGAGATAGCCAACCTGGGCGTGAAACTCATCCCTTCCTGTCCCCACTTGAGCGGTCCCACTTGGAGGAGGATGAAGTACTACTCCAGTCAGCCCGAGCCGAGCCGAGCCGCGCCAGCCCGACCCCACCAGGCAGGCCAAGTGCGGGTCAAAGGAGGTTGACTAGAAGGAAACGAGCGTTTGGCCGATATGTGAGCAAACCAGGGCACATACCGATAGAATTCAGTTAGGTATGGCACATAACCAATTAACCCGACTGGTACTAAAGTTTTGTTTTTTTTTGTTTTTTTCCATTTTTTCCGTTTTCTTTTCTTTACTGCAATTTCTAGGGTAATTCAATTTGATTTTATGTTTTCTTTTTCATCTATTGTTGTACATATATACGGCACACATTTGATGCGTACATATTATACTTTTCGTATATGTATTCTACGCTACTACATACGAAAGACATTGATATATATAATACAATTTACATATAACACATATTCATACTACGCTATTACATACATATATATATATATAATCCGGTATATCGACATCACATTAATTACATACATCCTCCTCATTACGTCGGGAGTTCCTTCATATGGGATAGCTATATTTTGAATTATGGTATTCTCCCGCCAACTCCTCTTGAATTGCTTCTACGCGCTGTTGTGGTAGGATAGCAGCGCACATGTCAATAAGCTTAAAGGAGATCAATATGAATATATTAGTTGTGTATATATATATATATATATATATCAAATCATAATAAGATTGAAATATAGTGCAAGACAATCACACTCACATCCTTCATGAACTCGCAGACGTAGAATCCACATAATTCATTTCCCGGAGGTTGCATCAAGGTCTTTACAATAATATAAATTAAGTAAATAATAATCCAAAATGATGATCAATTAAAGAGACTATGGTCAATAGTCACTTACATAAATAAGTTTAAGGGACAATTGGTTTTATGCCTTGGTTCGCTGAGTTTTATCACTCTGCGCCATACCCGCGCTGTTTATCTGGTCTATGTCCTGGTTTGCTCGCATATCACCCAAACCCTCGTCTCCCTCTGGTCAACCTCCTTTGACCCGCACATGGCCTGACTGGTGGGGTCAGCCTGGCGCGGCTCGGCTCGTTTGTCGGCTCGGTTGGGATTTCCTGGGGGCGGCGCGTGGGGCCGGGCACTAGTCTGACTGGAGGGGATGTGGCACTAGTCTGACTGGTGGGGTTGTGGCACTAGTCTGACTGGTGGGGCTGTGGCACTAGTCTGACTGGTGGGGACGGCACGTGGGGTGCGCGTGGGGTCAGCGTGAGGTTGGCGCCTGGGGTTAGCGTGGTTTGGTTAGGGTTTGCCCGCCCTCCCCGCCGCGACTAATAAAAGGGGGCCGCCCTCGCCGTAGAAACTCCATTTTCTCTACCTCTCTCTCTCCTCTATCCCTCGAAAATGTGGTGGAGCATGTCATCGCCGATGCCGGACTCGGAGCTCTACTTGCCTGTGGAAATATGCACGACATGCAGGAGATGAAGCCAGAGGAGCGGGAGGAGTGGCTAACAAAGCAGAACCATCTAATAACAAAAGCTTTCATTTCAATGGCCATGGCTATCCGTGCACGATACATAGACGGCATGGTGGACTACGGCATGCCACGCACATATTCAATGCGAACGAACTGGAAGGCTCTCAGAAAGATGTGTCTCATACTCTCATCGTACGACTCGTAAAAAATGATTTGCTTCGGATTCTTGCTTTCACGCTAGAACAGATAAACATTAAGGTAACCCTAACATGAACGTATACGTGCCGCTCGTTCTTCTATAGCTAGTACTCCCTCCATCCCGGTTTATAAGTCACCTTTGAAGCGAGTCCACAATTTTTGCTCAGAAATGGGGTCGTTTACCGTATCTTTAGAGCTCATTTGAAACACATTTTTCAGCTAGACCACCACCCTACCTTTGAAGCTCATTTGCAACACATTTTTCGGCGAGTCCACCATTTTTGCTCAGAAATGAGGCCGTTTACCCTACCTTTCGAGCTCATTTGAAACACATTTTTTAGCGAGTCCACCACCCTACCTTCGGAGCTCATTTGAAACATATTTTTCGGCGAGTCCACCATTTTTTCTTAGAAATGAGGCCGTTTATCCAACCTCTCGAGCTAATTTGAAACACTTTTCTAAGCGAGTCCACCACCCTACCTTTCGAGCTCATTTGAAACACATTTTTCGGTGAGTCCACCATTTTTGCTTAGAAATGAGGCCGTTTACCCTACCTTTCAAGCTCATTTGAAACACATTTTTTAGCGAGTCCACCACCCTACCTTTCGAGCTCATTTAAAACACATTTTTCGGCGAGTCCACTATTTTTTCTAAGAAATGAGGCCGTTTACCTTACCTTTCGAGGTCATTTGAAACACATTTTTCGGCCAGTCCACCACCCTACCTTTGGAGCTCATTTGAAATACATTTTTCAGCTAGACCACCACCCTACCTTTGAAGCTCATTTGAAAGACACTTTTCGGCGAGTCCACCATTTTTGCTCAGAAATGAGGCCGTTTACCCAACCTTTCGAACTCATTTGAAAGACATTTTTTAGCGAGTCCACCACCCTACCTTTGGAGCTCATTTGAAACATATTTTATGGCGAGTCCGCCATTTTTTCTTAGAAATGAGGCCGTTTTCCCTACCTTTCGAGCTCATTTGAAACACATTTCTAAGTGAGTCCACCACCCTACCTTTCGAGCTCATTTGAAACATATTTTTCGAAGAGTCCACCATTTTTGCTTAGAAATGGGGCCGTTTACCCTACCTTTCAAGCTCATTTGAAACACATTTTTAGCGAGTCCACCACCCTACCTTTCGAGCTCATTTGAAACACATTCTTCGGCGAGTCCACCATTTTTGCTTAGAAATGAGGCCGTTTGCCATACCTTTCGAGCTCATTTGAAACACATTTTTCGGCGAGTCCACCACCCTACCTTTGGAGCTCATTTGAAACACATTTTTCGGCGAGTCCACCAATTTTGATTAGAAATGAGGCCGTTTACCCTACCTTTCAAACTCATTTTAAATACATTTTTTAGCGAGTCCACCACCCTACCTTTTGAGCTCATTTGAAACACATTTTTCGGCGAGTCCACCATTCTTGCTTAGAAATGAGGCCGTTTACCCTACCTTTCGAGCTTATTTGAAACACATTTTTTAGCGAGTCCACCACTCTACATTTGGAGCTCATGTGAAACACATTTTTTGGCGAGTCCACCATTTTTGCTTAGAAATGAGGCCGTTTACCCTACCTTTCGAGCTCATTTGAAACAAATTTGGAAGCGAGTCAGTCACCCTACCTTTCGAACTCATTTGAAACACATTTTTTGGCGAGTCGGCCATTTTTTGTTACAAATTAGGCCGTTTACCCTACCTTTCGAACTCATTTGAAACACTTTTTTCAGCGAGTCCACCACCCTTCATTTGGATCTCATTTGAAACACATTTTTCGGCGAGTCCACCATTTTTGCTTAGAAATGAGGCCATTTACCCTTCCTATCGAGGTCATTTGAAACACATTTTTTAGCGAGTCCACGCTAGATTTGAGAAAGGTCATGGCTATCCGCATTTGGTGTGCCAAAATATCCATTTTGTGTCACTGAGAAAAATGGGGGTGGGCGAGCCTAAATCCCCGTTGGGTCCGCCGTGGTCCAGTCGTCAGCGGTTGTACAGCCCTTGTCCTACACGCGCGTCCAATCAGATCGCAGAATGAGCTTCTCGCGGATCGCCCCGAGTCTGCCTGCAGATTCCTTCTAGAGGAAATCGGACAGCCGCAGATTCCTTGTAGCGGAAATCGGACGGCTGCAGATTCCTTGTATAGGAAATCAACTTCAAATATTCAAAAATTATCGAAAAAATGAAAAATCCTGCGCACATAGTCGTCTTATGTCATATACTAACGACTCAAGTTGAAGAACATTGTATACATACATTCAAAAGGAGAAGGGCATGTATCTCAGGTGATATTGCATAACTCAAAGTATGAGATCTAAGGTTGGAGAGAAGTGATTTTGGAATTGCAACATGAAATTTTCAAAAACCTCACTAAATCTTCATTTTGGAGTGACTAAGAAGGATCCATGCTTAGTTTTTTATTTTCATGTTTTAAACTTGTTGAAATGTTGGTTAAACTTAGGTTTGATCAATTTTGAAATAACCATAAAAAAATAAAAAATTATCAAAAAATTGAAAAACTGACGCACATAGTCTTCTTATGTCATATACTAATGACTCAAGTTGAAAAACATGGTCTACATACATTCAAATGAGAAGGGCATGTATCTCATGTGATATCGCATACCTCAAATGTGCAAATGAGAATTGCAACATGATAATTTCAAAATTCTCACGAAAGAATCATTTAGGAGTGACTAAGAATGGTGTAGGCTTAGTTCGCGCCCAAATTTTAGACAAATGTGCGCCTGTGTGCGCCCAGAGCACGCCGGGCATGCTCTGAGCGCTTCCAAAGTGTGCACTTAAGGTGTTCTACAGAAGTACAAAAACAAAAATTGTTGGTGATGCTCATGTTGAAAAACGACTCTAGCACGCCTCGCTTTCGTCTGCGCAAGTGGTCTTTCGTTTTACGCTTCTTACTTGTCGTTTCCGTGGCATCATGCGTCCCGTTCCCCTAGCGGGCGCATACCGAAGCGACGTGTGCTGAAGTCAGTGCCCTGCAGATGAAGCAAGCGTGCTCGAGTCGCAGGGGCTGGAGTCGCAATAACGTCGCGCGCTTCCAATGGCGTAGACGGAAGCGACGCGTGCTGACAGTCACAGCGTCTGGTCGCGTCGGCGTCAATGCGTGGCCAGGCGAAGCGGTGGACGCGTTAATGCAGGCCACCCAACCCCGCTCCTCCGGCCGCCTTTAAAACCCGACGCAGCGCAGCCCTCCTCTCCTCACACCAACACCTCTTCCTCTCTCTTCTTCTCCCCAAGGAAACGAAAACATTGGCCACTATGGCGGGCAGCAATGCCACTTCCAGCTGGAGAAACTCCGGTGTCGCAACGAGGACGCGGAGATGGCCAAGGCGTTCGAGCGAGTCAGGTGGGGCAAGGAGGCCAAGACCTCTCGTCCCTACGTGCTCTCGCTGAGTAGCCGCCACCAGCTACCGGTGGACGACGACGCCATCCTTCCAGATGGCTGGGTGAGGACCGCCGTGTACATTCTGGTGGCGCCGCGGCTCAGGGGGCAGGCCAGCGTCGAGTTCATCAAGGGCAAGTGGGTGCAGATGCCATGCAAGCAAAGGCTCGACCCCAAGTACTCTATCTCGGCGCCCTATTGGCACGCCGTGGTGGACAAGGAGTACGAGGCGCATCTTGCGGTCGACGAAAGCCATGCCGGAGTTGTCCTCAACGGACGACGACTGTGACGGCGAGGACGGCGACGCCAGCGACGAAGACGCCGCCCCCGAGCTGCCCGATCTGCCTCTACAAGCGTCTGCATCTTGGTCAGCAGCGTCGCTTTCAGCGAAGAAAGCGGCGGCGCAAGACGAAGAGGCTTATCTTAAAACGCCTCCCCCCCCCGCATGTCATGGAGGTGAATCGAAAACGGCGCCGGCGAAGCCAGAAGCCTTAGCCGCCACGGCGGTGGCTACGGACCCAGTGAAGGCCGACTTGGTTCGCATCTTCTCCCCCTCACCGGGATGGAGCGGTATCTCTTCGCCGGCGGTGGTGTTGAGGGATGGCCATGCATAGGCCTCTCTCTCATCCCTAAACCCTAAACCCTAAACCCTAAACCCTAAACCCTAAACCCTAAACCCTTTGTTTAGGTTTGCTTTATTTATAAAGCGGGTCGAAAGCCTTTTTGTTTAGGTTTAAGTTTGTTAAATCTCGTTAAGATTTGTAATTGTAAGTTTGTTAAATCTCGTTTAAATGTTTGAATCAATTTGTGTTCACCGTTTATGTCGTTCATCGGAGGCGGTTTGTGTGCCCGCTAGGTGTTCGAAAGTATGCATTCATGTTGAATTTGTTTCCAAACCACCTCAATCTTGTTCATCGCAGGCAGTTTGTGTGGCCCGCAATGTGTGAACCGAGCTTAAAATGATCTTCTTTTATTTCCAAAACATAAAATGATTTTCAGGAGTATACTTTTGTTTTTAAATCTAAAATCTTTTCCAAAGTGGTTATGAAGCCTTCAATGGAGTTATCTTATGATAAATAAATTGGTGCCCAAATTACTTCAAACTGAAAGGATTACATTACATTTTCTCTACTTAATACAAATAGGTATAAAATGTGTTTTAATAATCAATTAAAGCTAGATATTATGTAATAATAGAATATGAGTTTAGATAACTTAATTCCAAATCATATTTGAATATGGGTATTTTACAAATTTTATTTAGCCAAAAGAAAACTTAATTTACTATATAACTACAAAATTGATATTTAGTATCAAATTGGTATTAAATGAATTTTTCAAAAAAATTAAATTTTAAAAATGTTTAAAATATGCCCACAAATGGTTTAACTCAAAGATAATAATTTTACGAATTTTTAGAAATTTGTTTGACTGCTTTTGGACACTTAAATTAAAAGTTATGAAATAAGGAAATAAAAATCAGAAAAGAAAAAGGAAGGGTGACGTCAGCGTGACGTCATCGTCGTCTTCCCCAGGCCGAGATTCACGCCCCGATTCTTTCCAAAAATTCGTCGAGGTTCTTGCGGGATTGGTTCCCTCCCCTGCCCCTTTTAACCCCCACGCTTTCCCCCTCTCTTTTCCCCGAAGAACCCCAGCCCGAGCACCCCCGGGCTGTCCACAATCACCGCCGCCGTCCATCCATTTCCGCCGCCGTCCTCTGCTTATTCCGGTGAGTGCCGAGCTCCTCGGTCCCTCCCTCGCCTCTCTCTCGGTCCCTCGTAGTCGTGCGCTTCTTTGTGATGCCCTCGTTCGCTTCTTTCCGCATCAAATCATCGCGCCCGTGCACGACCGAAGCGAGCCGCCGCCATGCGCAACTCCGGCGAGGATTTGGAAGAGCACCGGAGCACGCCGAGCACCCCCACCTCGTCACCATCTCCGCCGCGACCTCCTGCACACCCTGGTTAGTTCCGTTCATCCCGGGACACGGTAGAGCGAGTAAAACGCCGCGATGCCGTCGTCGGCACCGTCTCCGGCGAGACTCCGGCGACCTAGCGCCGCTAGTCTCTGGACCACGCGTGAGAGCCCTCAGATCTTCAATCAACGGCCAGGATTAGATTTTTTAATCGAATCGATACGATTCCCTTCTGGCCGTTAGATCTGGATCTGACGATCCAGATCGTTTCACTTATCCACGTCAGCGACCCAGTCAGCAGCCACGTCAGGTCCAGTCAGCGCCCAGTCAGCGCACACGTGGATATTAATTTCTTTTAATTATATTAAATGGCAGTTTTGCAGAAAAGCCCCTGCCACTTAGAATTATCATAACTTTTTAACCCTTGACCCAAATTGGACAAATTTTATATCAAATTGACAAATTTTTAAATTTCAAATTTGACCTATTTTAAAATATTCAATATTCAAATGGTGAATTTGAGTATTTTTGTAATAACTTTAAATCAGTAAATTCTAAAAATTGCAAATAAAATTGTTTTAGACACTTTAGAAAATGTGTAATATGTTGCATCTATGATAAAATAATTTTGAGAATTATTTTGATGGTTAAATTATTGTAGTTTTATTTTGAATAGTTTGACTATTTTGCAACATGACTACTAATAGAAATATTATTTTTGATTTAATCAAATTACTATGAACTTAATTAAAATGCCCTCTACCTATCAACCCCATTTATAAAATTTCGTTACAAATAATGTTTGAACAATTTAAAATGAATTTAAAGATCATGAGACTTGATTTGATTTATTCTAGCACATTATAAGTTTATTAATTTAAAAATTTATTACTTTGCACGAAAGACATAAATAATTGTCCTAGTCTAGAGAAAGCTCAAATTTCTGTTTATTAATATAATACTTAACTTTAATAAGTATGTTTTAATTTAAAACCTTTTAAATGATTTTAATTCATTTACAAGTGTATATAAATGATATTGGTTATTTAGGTGTTACAAAAAATGTGAATTAAAACATTATGCCATTTCAAATAACTAGGTTGTATATTTTAATACTATGAACCTTTCAGTTGGGAATTAAAAATGTTAGATATGATAAATTAAGAAATTCTTGAATATGAATTTGTTTAAATTTAAAATTTTGAAAACATAACCTTAGGTAAAAGAAATTAAATATGGATGGTTGTTGTAAAATCTTGTACCTTGCTTTTAAGTTATGATTAAACCATCTTAGGATGTCTTCGTTTAAAGACTACTTCAATTGGATCCTGTGATCTTTCAATCTTTTCAAATCGAAAATGTCCAAATTGACTTTCGACTATACCCTAAACGCAATCACATAAATTCTTTTTGCATATTGAATTATGGGACATCCTTGACCAAATCCATTTCTAAACCTTATTGCGCTTGTATGTTTCATTTTGTTTTGTGTTTGTTGAATTTCTTGTTTATTGGGTGCCCTTTTACTATATAGTTTGAAACAGGGAGCAACTTTTGACTTGGACAAGAGTGTGTGAGAAACGACAACTTTCTTCAGGCAAGTGACTTCATAAAACACCTACTATTTTATTCTATTGCATATCTAGTGTTTTCAAACAGTATTTGCAAAAGTAGTATGCATGATAGGTTTTTGGGAGATTGTAGTATGCTATGCAAACCTTTTAGGTTTCCCCTTAGAAATTCCAGATTAGACCCCTATTATAATTTAGTGGAAGCAACTGCTGCAAAAATGAATGTTTTATGGTTGATGTGATAAATGAAAATTTCCACTAAATTAATTTAACGCCTGGGTGGATTGGGTCGATCGAGGAGGTTTCAAGTTGAGTGGCTTCTCAGGGCCATGTGTGATGGTTGTCTTCGCCCAGGGTAGTTTCTACTTACCTGGGGCCATGATATGCGGTGTTAACCTGAGTTGCTCACTTGTGGTAGGCCACCCAGGGCTATGAGATTGAAGTTTACACTGAGTCTAGTTGCTTATCGTGCAACCATTGGTCAATATGGGCTCTGTCTTGATGGAGTAAGTTGATGTGGACCTGGGTCAAGAGATTGATGGTGGTAGAGTTGATAGGATGGTGGTAATCTCTTAGTATGATCATGGGAAAGCAACTTCTGAAAAGTCTCGTCTTGATCTTCTCCTTTTCCTTCTCACTAAAGGAGAGTAGAGGATAGTTTGGGTCGATTAAGTCTAATGGTGAAAGTGCACACCCTCTCGAGAGTTAAAACCTAAGATCTTAGCCGTGTCCCCGGCAACGGACAATTTGAGTAACTACACAAGGCTGTGTTCTGAAAATCTCTTCATCTCAAATTTCTTAATAAAACTTTGTTGGGTGAACATGGGTTGGGGACATGGACTTGTCTCGAGATTTGTCTCTGAAGGAGAAGATATTGATTTAAGAAAACTGTTTATCAAAAGTAGGAGAAAATTTGCTTTGCGCAATAGCCTTGAGCTCCACTTGCCAAATTAAGCATATAGTTATAGTAAAATAGAACATTAGGAATTAAAGTCACTTGCCACAACAATTCAATTGTGCTGACCCTTTATAGCTGGGCTGCAACTAAACCTTGCAGAATGTCCGAATGAGGAGTAAGGGGGCCGTCTTCGAGCTACAACCAACATGATTTGCCAGTGGCTTCATGGAGAAGATGTAGCTCCATGCTACCTTTAGTATTGCGTTTGAACTCTGAAATAAAGTGTGAACTATTGATTCAGCTAGCATTTCCGCTATGCTAAGTTGTAAGGATATTTGTTTTTGGATCATTCGTCTCGTTCTGTAATAAATTATGACATTGTACTGTGATATTTCATCTTATTGGAGAATGTGAGACTTATGTGATCCAAGTCTTTACATTATTCATATGTGTCACTTCTTTCATAAGCATGGGCACTACAGAAACGAGCGTTAGAGCGATATGCGAGCAACCCAGGGCACATACCAGAGAAACATCGCGGGTATGGCACAAACCGATAGAACTTAGCTAGGTATGGCACATAACCAATTGACCCTATGTTTAAACGTCAGCTCTAGTTTCCATTCACTAGGCACTCTCTTGATGAATATTTTCCAAATCCTACTCGCAAAAGCAAATGAATAATGAATTGATTACTTGATATTATGAAATGGATTAATGGTTGAATTTAGCTCTGAAGCATGTCAATCAAGTCCTGGTAGTTTGATTCTGGTTTGCGTAATGAATCAAAGACTTCAACTAATCCCTTGTCAATGATAATGTCCAGTAGAATCCAATGGTAGCTGCACACATTTATATAGCGGGGCATGCATAGAACTCATGAATTAAACTTATCATCTAGTAGTTAGCAATATAGAAATGTGTTCAAGATAGTCACAGTCACCCAAAGTTGTAAGGAAGAAGTATATCTACCGCCTGAGTTTGCTTCAATAGCCAGGTCAACAATGCCTCCTCGCAGTCCTGGGGCTTCCGCACTAAGTTTTTGCAGTTAACTATCAATGGGTCAATGAACCCAACATCCCTCCTTTTTCACTCCACAAGCATCAACCTGCATATATAATAGCATACAAAAGAATATAGTGAGGATAATATCCACAAGCTCAGCTAGCTAGAGATTTAGAAACAATCACTTACAAAACATAGCAACTCATGATAGTTGCGTTGAGAGCATGCAGGTTGTATAACTGCCATAATTCTTCAAATTCGACACATATCTCGTTGTTGATGAAGAATTGGTCGGCCCAGTATGTCATGTGAAACACTAATAGGTTGTTCTTGGTGCTTTTCTTGTACCAGTCATGCAATTTCCACATTTGATAAGCTAGACGCACCATCTCATCAACAGGGAGAAGATCTTCCCCGTAGACAAATTGTCGTGCTACCTCATGCATCTCGGGGAACATTGCGTTAAATATTTGTCTCAATGTTGAAACACTTGTTTGTCTGTACCTTCAGCGGGGCGACGGACTGTGCTTTGTGTTCTCCGAGCTGGGGAACCTGCTTTCCCTTCTTTTCATTTGCAGCGAGTCGCTTCTTTTTATTCTCCTCTTCTTGGTTATAACTCTTCGAGATAGAGCGTGTATAGTTATCATTCAAAGTTCTACGGTTAGGATCATACACCATGTCTAGAATGTGTTTAACAACCTTAGGCTTTAGTACCTGCTTTGGCGGGGGGAATTTCTTTGCAGCGCTTGCAGCGGCCCGTGCGTCCATCTCAGCTTTTAACGCTAGAGTATTTTCCTCAACTGTGCGTTCCCAAGTTAACACCGGAGCAGGCTTCAACGAAGGCCCGTACTTGAAATTGTCCTTTGGAGCACCACTCGGCGCACCGGCAAGCATCCTCTGCCTCATTGAGAAGGACCTACTACTGGTGGGTGGACTCTTCCCACGCTCCAGTGTGGACTCATGCTAAGGCGGACTCTTTGCACGCCCCGGCGTGTACTCATGCTAAGGCGGACTCTTTGCTCGCTCCGGGGTGAACTCCCGGAGGGTTGGACTCGCGCACCGGGGAGATGGAGTCACGCTGGGTTCCCTCTCGTTCTCCATATTATCAATGTATGGTGGACTTGGAGGTTGATTGCTACTCGGAGGGGTTGGTGGCCTACGCGTCGGTTCTGGAAAAACGATGAGTTCCTTTCTCCATAGAATGATTCCACGAAACACTTCTCCCAGTGTCATCTCCCCTTCTTCTGCAGGAATGTCAAGCTCCAGTTCCTCATAACCCTTAACAATTTCATCCACACCGACTCGAGCATAGCCAGCTGGAATCGGACAGCCATGGAAGGTTACTGCGGGCGTATTCTCCAAAGCATAGCCGGCCGCCACCTTCATGGATAGTATCTTCATTTTGGTGTGGAGCACACACATCGTCTGAACCTTAATCTGATCCACGAGGTATATTGCGTCAATGGCCTGAATATGCTCGTGGAAGCCAGGTTGCTTCTCTGCTGAGATGCCATATCTAGTTGGTCCTCCAGCGGATGAGATGACATTTCGTACCTCCGTGCATTCTGCTGCTGCAGCTACTATCATGTTTTCTAATATGGCATACTTGTCGGCCTCCTGTTTCTTCTTCCTTTCGCGGCTCCTGTAAGTGTTCTTATCCTTGTCGAATCCAACCTTCCAAGGGACGACGCCCACCCCTCGTACTCGTCTGGTATGTTCGTCATTCCCGAGGACGAGTGTCAGCTCGTCGTGCTCTCTATCGGGCTTGAAGATTCCCTCGTGAATGGAAGCTACTGCTTGATCAAGGTCTTTGACTACGTTTAAATTTTTTTCTCTTTCTTTCACTACTGCTTAATTACCAATTTCTTCTGAGCGGCCTCGTTTAACTTTTGGCCTCAAGACAAGACTCTTGTATCTGGGCTGGGCTCCAACCCTAAGGCGTACACCCAATTCTTAACCCTTGTGGGATAACTCGATGTAGAGGGTGTGACCCCGTCTTCAGATAACTTGGGGTCTCTTGCTTCCCACAAAGGAACGGCTGTCCTGTAACCACCTGGCCCCAGATGTTGGTGATATATCTTTTTGTCCGTGTTTAACTTATTTTTCCTCGATTTTTCTAGAGCTTCTTCTGATTCCTTGTCGGCCTTGAAATTTGTCCACTGTTATTTTATCTTCACGTACTGCCCATCAGCAAAATCTGGAGTTTTGCCCACCTTGATAAATCCCAGTATAACCTTTTCTTGAAGTTCATGAACTGTTTGGCCATTTTCTGAAGAGTCCATATGTAGTATTTTTATTTCTCGGCAATTGAGAGGCATGTCAGTAGGTTGAAATGCGCAAACCACATCTTCAGAAGTTCCTTCTTGACACGATTGTCAACAAAATTAACTCCTCCAGACTTCGGCTTGTGCCATTCTTGGATGGTGATCGGGATGATGTCCTGAACAATAACTCCGCACTGACTGACATATTTACGTGCGTGCTGGTCGGGGGAAAACGGTCCACCCGTTTCAGAGATTTTTTTGATATCGAACCTTTCATCTTTCAACTTTTTGGCCGGGCCTCGTTTTCTTTTACCAGCTGATTTACCAGACTGGCTCGGTCCCGATCCAAAGGGCTAAAAGAAGAATTGTTTTTTTAATATATGTATGTATACATATCAAATCATTTATCACCAGAGGCTATGTATACCACGATGGTAGTCGTCAATACATTCTCATCGGCGTTATTGTTCGATCCGGAGGCAGGATCTTCTATGTTAAAAATGTCATCATCCTCCTCCATTCCATAACCGGACATGTTAAGATATTGCGAGCCATCATCTTCATCACCTTCTCTGATTATGCCGAACAATTCCTCTTCACCAGCTCTGCCGTCCATAGCTTAACTAATACAAAAAAAGATAGAACAGTTTAGTGCCAAATCGGGTGGCAACATTGTAAAGAAATAACATGTGCATGGTAGAGGCTCGCCGCGGGGGAGCGCACAAGGGGATGCGCGGTAACGACGATGAGGCGCGGAAAAGACGGCGAGATTCCTACATCATGTAAAGTTATAACGATGAGGCGAGGGATCGAGGATGAAATCAAGTACTTTCCATTGGGAAAATTGTGGGTGCATTCCCCGCGTGTTGCCGCGGGAATTGCGGTTGCATTTTCAGAATACTATTTCACAAAATCTAACACTTTTATTCACAAGTTTTAACACTTGCATCCACACTATTTATTACATTGTAGCATTATAATCTTTAAATCAAATAAAATTACATAGTAGCATCCACAAAATTACCCTAGTATTTAGCATCAAAAAAAAATTACACAAGTACTAATATCCACAAGTACTTTGCATAAGTATGTTGCATCCACAAAATTACCATAAATTACTCAAGTACTTTGCACAACTACTTTGCATCCACATTTATAAATTTCACATGTTATTTGCATCAAATAAAATTTCATAATTACTTTGCATAAAAAAATACACACTATTATCTTGTCCCTAAAACAGTAGCAAATACATTACTAATTGTAATTAACATCCAAAATTAGTAGAAATTCCTACCAAATAAAATAAACATTAGCAATTTTCTTGAAAACATGGCTCTGACGTTAGCATGACGTCAGCAATGTGCTCTCTCCCCTGCTTCTTACGCCATCAATTGCGCACCAAATCGAAGCCGCATTGGACGGTGGTGCCACCCAAAAAAGGTCACCGGACACGCATGGGACAGTGGCGCCGCCCGATATAAGTCACCGGAGGCTGCAATGGCCGGTGACACGTGTGCGCAACCTAGCAACGCCTCGGGTGCGATGGAAGCTTGGATTTGGCGCCGTCGAGCATGGATTTGGGCTGCGGAACTCTGGCGGTGGCGGGGTCGGGCGCGTCAGGGATGGCTGCGGGCGGCGGCGCTGGGGTGTTTTGCTAACCCTAGCTTATCTATGGTGACGAGGAGGAGGGAGGAGTTCACCTAGCAACGACAGAGCGTCGGACGGAGCAGCGTGGATGCGTCAAGGGAGCGTCGTGGATGCGTCGGGGTGCAACACGGCCTCACGGAGTGGCACGGCAGCTAGGGCACAGCGGCGGCAATAGCGGCAGCGTATGTGTCTTCTTGGTCGTTGAGGGCTCAGTGTGCGTCTGTGAGAGTGGAACTGCCCCATCTGGGCGTTGTCTATTTATCGCACCCCCCTTTAGTACCGGTTGATGGCACAAACCGGTACTAAAGGTCCTTCAGTACCGGTTGTAGTCACCAACCGGTACTAAAGGTTAGTCGATTCGCCGCCCAAAAAACTAGATTTTTCACAAAATTTGATAAAAAAAATCTTCACAAAAAGATATATCATGTATGGACATGTAGAAGTTTCAAGCCAAATGATCAACTTATGGTCATTTGCACGACATAGTTTGTGAGAAAGACCTCATATTCCACAAATAGTTGCATATTGGTATAGGAAACAACCATGTCAAAGAAAATCTTGAAATTATTTTCATAAATATCATTTTCCATTTTATAATTGCAAAAAATGACATTTTTTGTGAACAAAGTACCAAAAATATGATACAAAATGGCACCCATTTAATTTTCATGGAAACTAGTACACATATGATGTATAATTGCCAAGTATTAGGTTTTTCCTTGATTTCTACCTAATTTCCCCTAGTTAAATGAGTTTATGCGTATTTTTCGAAAGTAATCCAAATTTGACCTACAACTGTTTGATAGCTTGGTCTGAAATTTTTGGAAAAATAATTTTAAGGTACACAACTATTAGGTATATCATAGAAACATTGATAGTTCTACAAAATCTTACATCTTTTGATGAATTGTCATCACGACCGTTTTGACATTTTTGGAAAAAAACAAAATAATGTGATAAACACTTCAAAAAAAGAAACCCTTTGGCATGGGGACCTTATATGTGTACTAGTTGCTATGAAAAATGATAAACTTGATTTTTGACAAAATTTGCAAAAAAAGTCTTCACAAACAGGTCTATCATGTATATACATGTAGAAGTTTCAAGCCATATTACACATCACCAATATTCCACATCACCAAAGTAGTGTTATGTTTAATACACTATTACACATCATCAATATTCTCATATGTTGTATTATTCTTCCTTTTCTTTGATTGCTTAACATTGGGTTGAAACCACGGGAAATCCTCATTATTTAATGTGATCCTTGGGTCAGTGTTGACTTTGAAGGGCGGAATTTCATCAAACTTATCATAATATTCAGACATGTCTGTCTTGTCCTCCACCCCCACGATGTTTCTTTTTCCTGAAAGAACTAGGTGGCGTTTTGGCTCGTCTGATGTATTCGCTTCCATGTTTTTTTCTTTTTTTTTTGGTTTGGTAGACATGTCTTTCACGTAGAAACTTGAGCTACATCATTTGCTAGTACGAACGTTCGTCTTTGTAATCAAGATTGTTCAGATCCACCGTTGTCATTTCGTACATCGGGTCTACCTTTACCCCGCCTGTATTCAGCTTCACTCATTTGCACCGAAACAAAGGGACCTTAAAAGAAGGTCCATACTCAAGTTCCAATATCTCCTCTATGTAACCATAATATGTGTCCTTTTGCCCGTCGTTGTTTATTGCGTCAAAGCGGACACCACTGTTCTGGTTGGTGCTCTTTTTATCTTGAGCGATCGTATAAAATGTATTCCCATTATCTCGAACCCTTCATATGTGACTATAGTCGAAGATGGGTTCCTGGCCAACAAGTACATTTGATCATCATATTGGGTGTTACCCATGAGATGTGTTTGTAACCAACCGCTGAATTTCGCCTTGTGTTGATCTTACATCCAGAACTCATCCTCCACTTGGTTCTGAGATCGTAAAATATTCATGTGTTTCTCGATATACGGAGCTGCCAACGAGGAATTTTGTAGAACTGTGTAGTGTGCTTGACTGAAAGAAGGTCCTTCCCTGCATACTAATACTTTTTTCCTAAAGTGACTTTTTCACTCAGTCTCCCCTCATGTCGCGACTGAGGAACACGAATCAGATTAATCTCAGGAATAAAGTCAACACAAAACTCAATGACTTCCTCGTTTCCATAGCCCTTGGAGATGCTTCCTTCAGGCCTAGCACGGTTATGAACATATTTCTTTAAGACTCCCATGAACCTCTCACATGGGAACATATTGTGTAGAAATACGGGACCGAGAATTTGAATCTTTTCGACTAGGTGAACCAAGACATGCGTCATAACATCGAAGAAGGACGGCGGGAACACCAACTCAAAACTGACAAGACACTGGACCACATCAATCTGCAACCTTGGTAGGATCGTTGGATTCATTACCTTCTGAGATATTGCATTGAGAAATGCACAAAGCTTCACAATGGGTACTCGAACATTTTCCGGCAAAAGCCCCCTCAATGCAATCGGAAGCAATTGCGTCATAATCACGTGGAAGTCATGAGACTTTAGGTTTTGAAATTTTTTCTTTTCTACATTTATTATTCCCTTTATATTTGATGAGAAGCTAGACGAGACCTTGATACTACTTAGATATTCAATAAATATTGCTTTCTCTTGTTTAGTTCGAGCATAGATGGCAGTAACTTCATAGTGTTTTGGAAGCAGGCCGTCTCGTTCTTTCAGACGTTTCTGGTCCTCCCGTGCTTCCTTTGTGTTTTTTTTCTTCCCATACACGCCCAAGTGGCCTAGCAGGTTCACGCAAATATTCTTTGTCACTTGCATCACGTCGATTGCAGATTGGACCTCCAGGACTTTCCAATATGGTAGCTCCCAAAATATAGATTTCTTCTTCCACATGGGTGCATGTCCGTTAGCGTCATTCGGAACCTGTAGTCTTCCAGGACCCTTTCCAAAGATTACCTTCAAATCCTTGACCATATAAAATATTTGATCACCGGTGCGTTCCATAGGCCTCCTACGATGATTTGCCTGACCTTTGAAATGCTTGCCTTTCTTCCATACGTTATGCCTGACCGGAAGAAATCGACGATGCCCCAGGTACACACAGTTCTTACATTTATCCAAGTATATACATTAAGTATCATCCAAACAGTGTGTGCATGCATGGTATCCCTTAGTTGTCTGTCCTGAGATGTTACTAAGAGCAGGCCAATCATTGATTGTTACGAAAAACAACCCTCGACGGTCAAAATCCTCCTGTTTGTGCTCATCCCACACACGTACACCTTCTTCCCGTCACAACTCTAAATGTTCATCAACTAATCGTATGAGATACAAGCTCGATGCCGGGTTGCTTCGGACCTTGGATGAGCACTGGCATCATATTGAACTTTCGCTTCATGCACAACCAAGGAGGAAGGTTGTAAATACATCGAGTCACATGCCATGTGCTATGAGTGCTGCTCTGCTCTCCAAAAGGATTGAAGTCGTCCGTACTTAGACCAAACCTTAAGTACCTTGCGTCATCTGCAAAGTCCGGGAACTCTCTTTCGATTTTTCTCCACTGCGACCCATCAGAGGGGTGTCTGAACATCGCATCCTTCTTACGATCCTCTTTGTGCCATCGCAACATCTTGGCATGCTCTCTGTTGCTGAACAAACGTTTCAACCATGGTATTATAGGAGCATACCACATCACCTTGGCAGCAATCCTCTTTCTGTGGCGCTCGCCCTTAACTTCACCGGGGTCATCTCGCCTCATCTTATACCGCAGTGCACCGCAAACCGGGCATGCATTCAGATTCTCGTACCGCTCACCGCGGTAGAGTATGGAGTCATTAATGCATGCATGTATCTTCTGCACCTCTAATCCTAGAGGGCAGACAATCTTCTTTGCCTCGTATGTACTGTTGGGCAATTCGTTATCCTTTGGAAGCATCTTATTTATCTTTTTCAGCAACTTTTCAAACCCCTTGTCCGATACACCCTTCTCAGCCTTCCATTGCAACAAATCCAGCGTGGTACCCAACTTTTACTGGTCATCTTCGACACCTGGGTACAATTTTTTTTGTGATCCTCTAACATGCGCTCCAACTTCAACCACTCCCTCTGACTTATGTTGTTTCTCTGTGCATCAGCAATGCCCCGAGCAAGATCATCAGCGGGCTCATCCGGCACCTCTTGGTTAGGCGCGACAACCCTAGGTTCCCCCATTTTAGTACCGTCGTATTCAGGAAGCTCAGGATAGTTGTCGGCGTCTTCTTCTTCTTCATTGTCTTCCATTATGACTCCTATTTCTTCGTGTTTGGTCCAACAGTTATAGCTGGACATGAAACCAGACTCAAACAGGTGGATGTGAATGGTTTTTGATTTGGAGTAACCCTTGATATTCTTACAAGCAGAACATGGACATTACCTAAAGTCATCCCGCTTATTTGCCTCAGCAACACGGATAAAATCCTGCACGCCGATCATGAACTCCGAAGAGCGTCAGTCAACATACATCCATTGTCGATTCATCTGCATTATGTAAATATATCTAAAACCATTACACAATAGCTGTATATATATCATTAATAGAGAGATAAGTGACCAATTCATAAATCAAGTTCACCATATTTAAACAAATCTAATACATAGTTCTCATAAACATTCATTAACTGAAACTAACATAGAACTAGTTAAAGAATTTAAATCCAACAACAAATACGATCAAAATCGCAACTAAGATAACTACTGAACCAACATCATAATGATACCAAGCCTCTTGACTAATGACATATTTTCTAAACTTTTTAAGCTTCAAGAGCATTGCATTCATCTTGTTCTCGTGATCGAAGCGCATTGCCTCCATCTTGATCTTGTTATCATCGATGACTTCGGCGATCTTAAACTCCAATTTCATATCTTCTCTTCAAGACGAAGTTCTTCAATTATTTTCAATTTTTATTTGAAATCATTGTTTTCTTCTACAAAAAACTCGACAATAGGGTCGGTTGGAATTTCTGAGTCAACTACCTCCATATCCGAATAATAGAGAGGGAGAGAGCCAGTGTGGACAGATGTCAAAACCATGACACTATATATAACAAAAAAACACAAATAAGAAAATTATACAAGTAATAATTCTATAACTAACATTTATTAAAACAAAATAAAAAACAAGAGGCTCACCGAGGTGGTGTCGGCAACGGGACGACGCGGGAGATCGATGACGGTGAGAAAGGGGACGGAACAATACCAGAAAAAACCACAAATTATATTTGAATTTGAGCACAAAATGCATATAAAACAAATGAAATGCCTTAGTTAAGCATTTCATCAAACACCTTGCTAGCACTACAAAAAACAAATGAGCTAAACTAGCAAGCAAATGAGCTAAACTTGAAACGCCGGAGGAGTTGATGAAGGTGCTAACCCTTGTGTATATAGATGCCACGAATCTAGACAAATGTTGGAAAAAAATGTGGTGAACTAGAGCTCTTGGGAGAGGAAAGAGAGAACAAATGAAGTGTGTACTCGAGCTGAAAAAATGGAGTGTGGCTCGGGGTGGGAGAAGCTCTCTAAATACAGTGACATATTCAGTACCGGTTGGTATTACCAACTGGTACTGAAGGTGCTTGTCCTACCGCAGCTGATTCCCCAAACCTTTTATTACTTGTTGGTGTCTCCAACCGGTACTAAAGGTCACTACGAACCGGTACTGCTGCCCCCCTCGCCTCTCGTTGTTCGGTCCGGTACTGATGTCACACTAGCACCAGCAGCAAACCTGGCCGGGACTGATAGTTTGGACGTAAAGTCATAATCTTTAGATTGCATCTGTTATCTACTGTGTTAGTAGATCGCATCATTAGTTTAATCTATATTATTCTAGTCATAATATTTTTATTGTTTTCACGGATTAAATAATATGCTAAATCGCCTAATTATTCAACATTTAGTTCAGCCAAATCATGAGTTTGGCGGATGAGATGGCGACTGCCGGCAAACCTATTGATACAGAGGATATCATCTCCTACGTGCTCGCTGGTCTTGATGATGAGTACAATGGATTTCTTGCTGCAATCGCAGTGTTGATCAAGGCTCAACAATCCATCAATTTGGGTGATCTTGCTGGAATTTTAGTGTACTTGGGCCAGCCCAACTTAAATCCGAAATTCCCATGGCCCATTAATAAACTGCTGGTTGAGTGTACGTGACTAATGTTTAGTCTCATACTGCTAGTGGAGAGTGAGCTGCACCACTTTATATAGCGGGATGTTCTAGTACCAGTATGAGCTAGTGAGAACAAGAGAAGATGAAGGATGCCGCACGCGCGCTCCTCCTCATCGCTCGGCTCGCCACACCATGCCTCGCCTCGTCACGACACGTCACGACGCGCCGCGGGTTGCGGGAATCTCGCCGAGCCGAGCTTATATTTTTGCAGTCCGGAAAATTAATGAGTCATTGATTAGTAATTAACGGACGCGTTAATTATCTTGTCGTTTCCGACTCTCTGGATCGCGGGGCGTTACCGACTCGATCGTGGCTTACAACCCAAGTTCTACCCCACTCGCACTATATATACAGCCCGGGGCAAACCCTAGCCGCCGTCACGAGATACATGGTCTCACACCGTTCCAGAACATTGCACCGCCGTCTACCAAGTCTTCTCCATCCCGTCTTCCAGCGTGCACCGGCTGAAGGGACAGTAGGCCTCCAGAACCCCGCCTCTTGTGATCCTGTACGGGAGAGGGGGGATCAGGTTTTTGGCGAGCGCATTCGCGCGACTACTAGCTTCAAGTTCTTCCCCAACGACGACTTCTTCCCCGACATCGCCAGCCTCTTCATCGATGACATGGGCAACGACACAGGGAACTCCAGCAGTGCGACTGCCGCTGCACTGTACATGTTCATGATCTTCCTATATGAAGTTTTACTAGAGTTGCTGCTTGTAGTATGTGCTCTAGATTCAATCTGTTTATCTAATGTTTGCGTATATCACATGGTTAGTTTAATCTGAATTATTCTAGTCAAAATTTGTTTACTGTTTTCGCAGATTAAATCATATGCAAAATCGCCTAATTATTCAATAATCCAAAAACCTGATTATAGGCAATTAGCGCCTGCTGGCTTTATCGCGTCAACGAGGCCGTTCCCTTTAAAGGGGTTATGTATAAGCGGTGGCACATGAGAGCAGTGTTATGGTTTCAGAACATGAACTGCTATGCTGCCGCCAAAGGCAAGCCTGATGGTGAGCTTGACCCTGAACAGCAGGAGTTTTTCGAGAGGCTCGACAACATGTTTAAGAGTGCCCTTTTGAGTGTTCTTGACGATTCAATTGTGGACTCATATATGTCGTTTTCTAACGGCAAGGACATGTGGGATGCGCTCGAGGCCAAGTTTGGGGTCTCGGACACTGGCAGCGAGTTGTATGTCATGGAAACTTTCGATGACTACAAGATGACTGATGAGCGCCCTGTTGTTCAACAGGCTCATGAGATACAGTCCCTCGCTAAGAAACTTGAGCACTTTAAGTGTATCTTACCGGACAAGTTTGTCGTCGGTGGCATTATCGCCAAGCTTCCACCTTCGTGGAGCAACTTTGCTACCTCTCTGAAACACAAGAGACAAGAGTTTTCCGTTTCGGATCTCATTGGGAAGCTTGATGTGGAAGAGAAGGCGAGAGCAAAGGATACATTTGCTCGAGTTACCGAGGCTGGTTCTAGTGCCCATGTGGTACCGAAAAAGAATTACTAGCCGCCCCACAAGCCCAAGTTTAACGAGAACAACTCTGGGGGTAAGGGCAAGCATGATGGAAAGGTCAAGCCATCACAGCCCACCAACTTCAAGAAGAACAACAACAATAAACCGATGAAGGGATCTTGCCATGTTTGTGGTGATCCAAGTCACTGGGCACCTCGCTGTCCTAACCGCCATGAGCTGCGCGAACCTGAGAACAACTGCAAGAATGCCAATGTTGTCATTGGCGATACTGAGATGAAGGAATCAGGGTACGGTATATTTCCTACTATCCTTTGAGTTTGTCATTCTCCTGAATGGTTAATTGACACTGGTGCCAATGTAGATGTTTGTGTTGATGCCTCGATGTTTTCTTCTTACCAGGTCACAGGGACTTCCCCCGTGCTGATGGGGAATGGGTCGCATGCTTCTGTTCGCGGTGTTGGTACGGCCGATCTAAAGTTTACTATGGGGAAGATCGTGCGCGTGAAGAACGTTCATCATGTGCCCGCCATCAATAAAAATCTCGTCAGCGGATTGCTGCTGTGTCGAGATGGTTTTAAGTTCGTTTTCGAGTCCAAAAAAGTTGTAATATCGAAGTATGGACAATTTGTTGGAAACGGCTATGAGTGCGGAGGCTTGTTCCGCCTATCTTTGTCGGATATTTGCACCAAAGTTATTAATCATAGTTGCCATGAAGTTGAATCTAATATTTGGCGTTCTCGACGTTGTCATATTAACTTTGGTAGCATGACGCGGCTAGCTAATTTGGATTTAATTCCGAAATTCACTAATGTCAAATGTTCCAAGTGTCAAGTGTGCGTTCAAGCTGAACAACCCCACAAGTCCCATAAGGCTGCGGAGGCAAGAGACTTGGCACCACTGGAACTTATACATTTAGATCTCTGTGAGATGAATGGCGTGTTGACAAAAGGCGGAAATAAATATTTCATGACGCTTATTGATGACTCCACTAGATATTGTTATGTGTATCTCCTGAAAACAAAAGACGAAGCTTTAAACTTCTTCAAAAACTATAAAGCTGAGGCAGAGAACCAACTTGATCTAAGAATAAAACGGCTAAGGTCTGATCGTGGTGGAGAGTATTTTTCCAATGAGTTTTATTATTTTTGTGCGGAACATGGTATAATCCGAAAGAGGACACCTCCCTGTTCACCTCAGTCAAATGGGGTAGCCGAAAGAAAGAACCGAACTCTAACTGATTTGGTTAACGCCATGTTAGACACTTCGGGTCTCTCCAAGGCATGGTGGGGGGAGGCTCTATTGACAGCTTGTCAGGTCCTAAACTGAGTTCCCGCAAAGAACAAAACCGTTTCTCCGTTTGAGGAATGGGAAAGGAAAAAGTTGAGACTCTCTTACTTACGTACTTAGGGTTGTTTGGCTAAAGTCAATATTCCAATTCTCAAGAAGCGCAAGCTACAACCAAAAACCGTGAATTGTGTTCTCCTGGGCTATTCTTTTCATAGCATTGGCTATAGATTTTTGATAATCATGTCTGAGGTACCCGACATGTATGTTGGTACGATTATGGAGTCGAATGATGCGACTTTCTTTGAGTACATTTTTCCCATGAAGAGTATGGCTAGCTCATCAAATCAGGATATACCTAATACATCTAGTCAGAAATTAGTTGAGATTCCTAATCCTGCCATTCTGATAGAACACACTGATAATCCCGTGGAGGATGACAATGAAGTTCCTGTTAGGAGCAAGAGATAGAGGACTACTAAGTCCTCTGGTGATGATTTCTTGTGTATCTTGAGGGTGACACCCCCAGTACCATTTCAGAAGCTTATGCATCTCTTGATGCTGACTACTGAAGGAGGTTGTCCGTAGTGAGATAGATTCCATCTTAGCTAATGGAACCTGGGAAGTTACTGATCGTCCATATGGGTGCAAACCTGTAGGATGTAAGTGGGTGTTCAAGAAAAATCTTAGGCCTTATGGTACTATTGAGAAGTACAAGGCGCGGCTTGTGGCCAAGGGTTATACCCAGAAAGAAGGAGAATACTTCTTTGATACTTACTCAACCGTGGCTAGATTGACCACGATTCGGGTGCTACTTTCATTGGTTGTCTCGCGTCGTCTTCTCGTTCATCAAATGGACGTTAAGACAACTTTCCTGAATGGAGAGTTAGACAAGGAAATTTATATGGATCAGCCAGATGGTTTTGTAGCACCGGGTCAGGAAGCAAAGGTGTGCAAGTTACTGAATTCTTTACATGGCCTTAAGCAAGCTCCTAAGCTGTGGCATGAGAAGTTTGAAAGAACTTTAACTGCTGCAGGTTTCGTTGTTAACGAATCCGATAAGTGTGTGTACTATCGCCATGGGTGGGGTGAGGGAGTTATTATATGTCCGTATGTCGATGACATACTGATATTTGGAACCAATCTTGATTCAATCAAGGAGGTTAAGGATTTCTTATCTCACTGTTTTGAGATGAAGGATCTTGGACTAGCTGATGTAATCTTAAACATCAAGTTGCTGAGAGATGGTGATGGTGGGATTACACTGCTTCAATCCCACTATGTGGAAAAGATCTTGAGTCGCTTCAGGTATGATGACTGCAAGCCTTCTCCGACATCATATGATCCCAGTGTGTTGATTCGAAAGAATCAGGGCATTGCTAGAGATCAACTGAGATATTCTCAGATCATTGGCTCGCTTATGTATTTGGCTTGTTCCACGAGGCCTGACATCTCTTTTGCTGTAAGCAAGTTGAGCTGGTTTATTTCCAACCCGGGAGCTATTTAAAAGGCACTTCAAGCTATGGAATTCACTATTCAGGTTACAGTGATTCCAATTGGATATCTGATGCTGATGAGATTAAGGCCACGAGTAGTTATGTGTTTACACTCGGTGGTGGAGCTGTTTCCTGGAAGTCTTGCAAGCAGACCATCTTAACAAGGTCAACTCTGGAAGCAGAACTCACAGCACTAGACACAACCATCGTTGAAGCAGAGTGGCTTCGAGAGCTTTTGATGGACTTACCTGTGGTTGAAAAACTCATACCCGCTATCCTTATGAACTGTGATAGTCAGTGATAGTTAAGATTAAAAGTTCTAAGGATAATTTGAAGTCATCAATGCATGTGAAAATAAGATTGAAATCTGTCAGAAAATTGAAGAACTCCGGAGTTATTGCTTTGGATTATATCCAAACATCTAAGAAATTGGCAGATCCTTTCACAAAGGGTTTATCACGTAACGTGATAGATAATGCATCGAATGAGATGGGTTTGAGACCCACCGTATGAGTTGTCCACAGTGGTAACCTACTCTGTGTGATCGGAGATCCCGTGAATTAGAAGTGGGAGACAAGCTATTGGTCGGATAGGCGGAGAGTATCATTACATTTTACTATCCCACTCCGTAAAGATGCAATACTCTCCTTATCTGCATGGCAGGTTGATATTTATCTTAATGTGTTCCAAGCGGCTTACTTTTATAAGCGGAGATGTTATCCTACAGAGCATCTCTTGAGGAATACACCTATATGAGTCTGACTGTTAAACGTCGCAGTCTGTGAGAGTCGGGTGCTCTTTAATAAACTCATGAAAAGCCTTGGAGTATGACGTATAAGCTCCACACCGCGGGGAAGCCTTGCGGTAGCCTAGTATTGGTCAAGGGCTTGTGTGAAATTAGGTCGCAACAAACTTGTAATTAAAGGCATAGTCCACTATTCAAGTTGTGGTCTAACGTAGCATAAGTTTCTAAGTGGAGTTCAACTTAACAGTCCCCACCAAACACCGGTATATAAAACAATGTTTTTGAACAAATGTGATATAATGTGCCAATGAGACTTTGTGGGGGATTGCTAGAATTTTAGTGTACTTGGGCCAGCCCAACTAAAATCCGAAATTCCCATGGCCCATTAATAAATGGCTGGTTCAGTGTATGTGAATAATGTTTAGTCCCATACTGCTAGTGGAGAGTGAGTTGCACCACTTTATATAGCGAGATGTTCTAGTACCGGTATGAGCTAGTGAGAACAAGAGAAGATGAAGGATGCCACACGCGCGCTCCTCCTCCTCGCTCGCCACGCCTCGACTCGTCTAGACGCGCCGCGGGTTGCGGGAATCTCGCTGAGCCGATCTTATATTTTTGTAGTTCAGGAAAATTAATGAGTCATTGATTAGTACTTAACGGCCGCGTTAATTATCTTGTCGTTTTCGATTACTCTATGATCGTGGGGCGTTACCGACTCGATCATGGCTTACAGCCCACGTTCTACCCGACTCGCACTATATATACAGCCCGGGGCAAACCCTAGCCGCCGTCACGAGATACATGGTCTCACACCGTTCCAGAACATTGTGACGCCGTCTACCAAGTCTTCTCCATCCCACCAGCTGAAGGGACAGTAGGCCTCCGGAACCCCGCCTCTTGTGATCTTGTACGGGAGAGGGGTAATCAGGTTTTTGGGGAGCGTACTCACGCGACTACTGGCTTCGAGTTCTTCCCCAACGACGACTTCTTCCCCGACATCGCCAGCCTCTTCATCGATGACATGGCGACGACACGGGGAACTCTAGCGGTGTGACTGCCGCTGCACTGTATGTGTTCATGATCTTCCTATATGAAGTTTTACTAGAGTTGCTGCTTGTAGTATGTGCTCTATATTCAATCTGTTTATCTACTGTTCGCGTAGATCACATGATTAGTTTAATCTGTATTATTCTAGTCATAATTTGTTTATTGTTTTCACGGATTAAATCATATGCTAAATCGCCTAATTATTCAATAGATCTTTACTCCCAATTATGATTTCTGGTGGGGCGGGATTTCCCACATATCTTGTGTCCCGTCCCGTGTGAAACAGCCCGCTCGTCCCGTCTGATGTAACCACTAATCCCGTACGGGTTTAACGGGCCAACTACACTTTGAGCCCATCGGCGGTAGAGTATCCCGTACCTCACTTCTCTGAGTCGAAGCACGACCATAGCCGCCGCCGCCTCCTCCTCCACAGTCGTCCGCCGCCGCCTCCTCTCCTCCTCCGCAAGACCACAGCATGCCGCCGCCTCCTCCTCCACGCCCTCCTCTCTGGCCCCTCGCCACGGCTAAGAAACCGGAGTCTCACCGTGGCCCCCTATCCCCACGCAATTGTCCGCTACCAGGAGCTGAGCCGAAGCCAGATCCGCGATGCTGCCAGCTCGTATCCCTGGCGTCGGGACCCGGAAGATGTCGCCATCGATGCTGCCTATCTCCACCCCTTCCAAGGAATGGTTGTCTCCCCCGTCCTCTACCATCTGTTCAAGAAACTGAGGTGAGGCTGGTGCGAGTGTAGTTGAGAGACACCTTGTGGATGTCTGGTATCTTCAGTGCCCTATTGTGCTTATCTGGTCATCCTTCTACAATAGATGAAATTGGTCATGAACTTTGATGATTTCACCTTGCTTAAGTGGTAAATGTAATGATCATTGGTTGCTAATCAATGTCTCCATGTTATTGGCAACTCTTGCGTTTATTTTTTGTACTAGTTCAATAAGGAATTAATGATTTGTGTGCATTGACTAGTTACAACCAATTCTTGTTTATTTACGTCCTTGTGATAATTCAGTAATGGTCCTTACTTCAGTTTTAAGACAATATGATATGTAGTTTTGCATTTACCTTTAAGACAGTATAATATGTACATTATTCAAGACAGGACATAACTAGTAGTTCAAGTATGTCAGACCCGAAGAGCCAAGGACTTGATCAGCCAGTTGTTCAATCTTCTGCACCTCCTGTACTTAGAAGGTTCCTTTCCCCATCACTGGCACGATCTTCTGAAGCAGCACAATCAGGCAGATGTTTTAGGTCCCCAGTGTCGCCATCTGCTATTGGATCTACTAGTCTGAGGTTATTTTTGTCCCCATCATTCCGAAACAGCACAAGAAGGAACTCTCCATGTACCAGGGTCTCTCATGTCATTATGTCTCCAATGATTGCGCATACAATGGTTGATATTGCAGCAGGTGCACATACTTCGGTTGGTATTGCAGCGGGTGCACATGCTTCAGTTCATGTGGGTGTCGGGTTATGACTCCCTAGAATCGGGGATAGTCACTTCCTGAAGGTAGTTCGTGAAGGGGATTGAACGCGGAGGTCAAGACCCTCGAGGGGCACGACGACGTTGCTCAGCGGAACTGGAGACAAAACACCCACGACCGAGTTGGACACCAGCCCGTACCCAAGTTCACGGCCCTCGAGAGGAGGTAAGACCGCTGCTCCTGCTTCTCTGTATTGAACTATGGTGGTTACAGTACAGCAGAGCTTGCCGAGGGCCCCCTTGAGGCAGTTCTTGCCTGGGGAGGGAAGCGATGATCTTCCTCCTCCTCCAACCAGAGGCTATCCTACTCAGCAGCGCTACGGTTTACAAGTGTTGTAGCAAGCAATTGGCCGACCTTTGCTACGATGGATGTCCGACCCTTTTTATAGGCACCTCAGGCGCTCTTCTTCTGCTCGGCGTCCGAGGTGGCTCCCACACGGCAGTGGCGTGCAGGAGCAGGAGTCCACCACCGCCGGATCGTCCATGGACGCGGTCCATCATCGATAAAGTTGGGCGCCGTGGCCGACAGGCGGCCGACCGCGTAGTACTGCCCGCAGGGACGGCAGTCTCTGTGGTGGATCCCGTGATGACGTTCTCTTTGGAGGGTTGCACCGTCAATCTGCTTTATCACCAGAGTAGAAGGTCTTGGCAGTCTTGGAGCAGGCGGCGCAACTTTATTGAGTCCTTTATCATCAAAACGGCAATGGGAGTGCATGCGTCACCATGTGGGCGTGGCAAAGGCCCTGTGCGCCCCGCCGTACTTCCTTAGCCGCGACGTTTCCCCACAGGCCTGGGGAGGCCTGTGGAGGGATTCCCGTTGACTTCCCTCCAGGCGCGCTGGTGCCTCGGGAGGGTCTCCTGAAGCGAGGGTCCCCGTGAGGCCCTCGCTTCCTATTCAGGCCCTCGAGGGGAATTGCCTCTCGAGGGTCCCACCAGGCGGCGAGGCTTGGTCCTTAGTCGTTTTGTCTGATTAGCCCGCGTGCGAGGCCTCGGGGGAGTGGGCTCTTCATACCCCAGTCTCCACTGGGCCGACAGTAGCCCCCGGGCCCACGATGGGCGCGAGTGAGCCCATGGGCGCAGGCGGAGCGTCGCGGGCCCATAGTGTCCGGCCGGCCTGAGGCACGCGGCACTCAGACGAGTAACGGTTGCGCACGATCTGGGGCGTGCGTCGTGGGGTTCCCACCACGCCCCGGTAACTGCTCCTCGAGGTGACATAAAGCCCGAGCACCGCAGCAGGGAGCCGTTAATGTTTCCAATTCTTCTAGCAGAAGCCTCCGCCGTCTCGAGGTTTCTGCCTCCGCTCTCTCCTGCGATTTCTCCTCCTTCCGTCTTCCTCGGCACACCGATCCCACAACGATGAGTCCCCTCAAGAGCAAGGGCAAGGCTGCCGCGGGCTCCTCTTCCCAGGCGGAGGGTGCTGAGACCGCGCATGGCGCGGCTCTCGTGGGGGCGCGCACCGACCGTCAGGCCTTGGAGAGAATCTGCCACCTGGTTGCGGGGCAGACCAATGAGCATGGCGCCAGTGCGCTTCGTTCTGCCCGGTTCGGGTGGGAGGGGGGGTTCCCTCAAGGTTTCTATCCCATTTTTCTCCACACCATCACCGCCGGGCTGGTGCCCCCGTACTCGCCGTTCCTGGAGGCGGTATTGGAGTTCTACCAAATCCAGCTCCTTCATCTTCATCCAAACTATGTCCTCATCCTCTCCTTTTTTCTCTACCTCTGCGAGGCTTATTTGGGCGTGCGCCCCTCCATGGCGCTCTTCAGGAATTTTTATTCGCTGCAGTGCACGGATGCCGGCGAGCGAACCGGGTGTGTCTCTTTCCACATTGCGGATGGCATGGGGAGTGTATATATCCCTATGTCGTGGAGTGGGGGCAAACCCGTCATGGCCGTGGTCAAGAAGGTGGATGACTTCCGTCAGAGGTGGCTCCTCAACGGCGTCAAGTCGCCCTGCGCGTTCCTGGACGTCCCGGAGGCACCGCCCGTGAAGAACTCTCATTGGGGCAAGTCTGCCCTTCGCGGAGCAGACAACCCGCACCTGGTGGGGCGTTTGCAATACCTCCGGGAGGAGGGTCTCACTGGGCAGTTGGTCGTGGCGGACTTCGTGAAGCGCCACATTGACCCTCTTCAGGCCCACAACCAGCCGATGTGGATGTATTCGGGCCCCTCGGACCCGATGCAGCTTCATCCTGAGGACCACGGCCTGGACGTCGTCGACACCATCTTGAGTATCCTTTTTTTCAATACGGAGGTGCCCGGGAAGATCGCAGACTCTGTGCAACCTCTGCACCAGCTCCCCTTGGGCGATCGTTTGGACATCTTGGACGGAATGCCAGACTTCACCCCGCTTGGCCTGGCGGGGGAGATGGATGAGGTGGTTGCTATGATGGCGCGGGTAGTTGTAGGAGCTGACTCTCCTTCAGCCTCCGGTGCCTGGTGTGGCGAGGAAAGGGCCACGACGGGAGAGATGTCCCCCTTGAGGCCCGGCCATTCACTGACAAGGTCTGTGACATCTCGTCAGGTGATGACGATGCCTTCGTGGTGGCTCCCTCGCGCCCCGTGGAGGAGGAGGCTGAGGAGGGGGAGGCCTCCGGCGTGGAGGCCTCTCCGGGAAGGCGCGGGCCCCGCACCAAGGCGGTCGTGGACCGCTCTGGGACGAGGCCATCCGACGTCCCCTCCAAGAGGAAAGCGGCGGCGCCTCCGGAGGGGTCAGGCGCCAAGATCTTGCCCTCCTGGCGCTCACCAGGCCTGGCGTGGATCGACACCGGCGCTGCTCCGTCGGGGTGAGTGCTCATGACGCTTGGTCGTTTTGATTCTTGTTTTTCTCTTCGTTTTGCCCTCTCTTGAAGGTCTTTTGTTGGGTTTTTGCCAGTGATTTTGTGCCTGCGAAGCGCCGTAGGCTTCACAAGGCTGCTGACGTGAAGAGAGCCACGGCTGAGGCCGTGGCTGACGAGGCCACGAGGTCCGTGGAGACGGCCTCCACAGGCCCCACTGAGGGGGTGCCTCAAGTGGAGGCGGCTGCGCCTCAGGCGGAGGCGGCAGAGCCTCAGGCGGAGGAGGACGCGCCTCGCCCAGAGGCACCTACACCGCCCCCCGAGCCAATGGTTGTGGAAAACACGGAGGAGAGGGCCTCTACTCCACCGCGCGCTCCTACTCCCCCTCGCGCGGTCACGCCTCCGCGCGAGGCAACTCCTCCACGCGAGCCAACGTCGCCGAGCGTGTCGACGCCACTGCGTGTGCCCACTCCGCCGTGCGCGCCCACGGCTCCCGTGCAGCCTGCGACGGAAGCAAGCGAGGCGCCAGCGGGCGTGGGCGTGTCCACAGGAGGAGGTTCTTCCTCGCCTCCTTGTCCAGCTAGAGGTGATGAGCGCCCTACTGTCGCGGGCGCCGAAGAGGACGCTGGCGTGGACGGGGGCGGAGCCCAGGCTAGCCCTCGAGCTCTCCATGAGGTCAGGCTCTCGGGGCTCAACACCGGGGCTGGGCCCTCGTCAAGCCAGGAGCTGGTCCTTCGAGGCTGGGACTGTAGCGCGGGGCGCCACGAGGTGGCCTTTGGCCTCGTGAGGGAGTCCCTGGAGGGCTTGGAGGCGCACCTTGCCCTCGGGGACATACGGCTCGCACAGCAGCGGAAGGAGCTCGCGAAGTCGTGGGCGTCCTTCCATGCGGCGGTCGAGGCGCGCCGGCAGGAGGACTTGGCGCTGCAGGCCGCACGCGAGGAGGCCACCCGCTTCGCCAAGGAGATTCGCGAGTGGGCCATTCGCGACGCTGCAGAACTTCTCGCGCCCCTCGAAGATGAACGTGATGCCGCTGCCGAGCTGCTGCGCGAAGCCACGGCCGAGCGCGAGGCAATGGAGGGCGCGCTGGCGCAGAAGCGACGCGAGCTGGGCCAACTGGAGGCCCATCTGCTCACCGCCCACCAGGCCGCGCAGGCAACCTTGGAGGGGGACTGCAAGGGCCTTGCTGAGCGTGAGCAGCAGCTGGCCCTCAAGGAGAAGGAGCTACAGCATCACGACAAGCAACGGCCTCAGGCGGAGCAGGACCTAGCCACCCAGCGCGAGGAGCTAGAGGCGCGTGAAGGAGACCTAGCCCAGGCGCTCTCGAAGTACGACGAGAACGTCGCTGCCCAGAAGCTTGCTTACGAACGCTTCGAGCGTCGGTTCGCCGAGAAGAAGAAGGAGGCGGAGGATGCCCTTGCGGAGCGCGAGAAGCAGTTCCGGCTGGCCAAGTCTCAGGAGTACCGTGACTTGGCTCAGAAGCAGGAGGACCGCTTCAAGGCCAGGCATTCCGCAGATGCTCGGCGGATCGCTGTGCTCGAGAAGGCCAACTCCAAGCTGGAGACCCGTGTCAAGCGCTCCAAGGATGGTCGTCGCCAAGCGGAGGAGGCCCGCACCGAGGTAGTTCATGACCTAAACTCCTTGGCCAAGGATGTGGAGGAGCAGGTGACTCCCACGATGGAGCGGGCGGCGGAGGCGACGGACTCTGCCCAGGCGACCCGCGCGCTTACAAAGCAGCGCGAGCGCATGTTCGAGGCGCTGGTCGCTCGGGGCAATGTGCTCGCTGCGCAGCTAGGCGCGGACGCGCCGCACACCGAGGTCCGAGGCCGTGGCGATGCTGCCATGTACCTGGTCTACTTTGACCAGGTCTTCACGGCTGTCGCCGAGCTTCGTGAGATGATCGAGGACGAGAGCCGGCAGCTCCTGGGGGTTGTCGTCGATCGTATCTTCACCAACCTCAGGATCCTCACGCCAGGCTTCGACCTCTCCACCGTGACGGAGGCCGCCCAAGGCGAGGATGCGCATAGGGACTCCAACTCCCTCCGCAAGAAAGTCGACGCTTTCTGCAACCGCTTCAGGTGTGCGGAGGCTGCGGCGGAAGACAGTGAGGAGGAGGCTGCCTCTGCCGAGACCGAGGTGGGCGCCGTGGAGGAGGTCCAAGACGACGATACCTCCGCCTGAGCCACACGTCATTGTGCCTGCGTGCGCTTGTATCTGAAACAACCTTATGTTTAGACATTTGTGATCTTTTGGCCTGTAATATACTCTTATTTTCTATTTGCTTTTAGCTTGCTTGCCCCTCGAGAGGTCTCTTTGGACTCATCTTCATGTCTATTTGTTCTCTGCGTCGGTAGGACCCATCTCTTCGTGCCATGACTCCACCACTTCGGTATGGAGAAGCAATGACTCCGCAAGGCCGGGGGGAGTTTACGCCTACACTAGTGGAAATCGGGGCTTAGGTTCACCCCTTTAGTCCCAAATTAAATTTGGACCGAGACTAAAGGGGTGCAACCCCACGCCGCGATTTTGCGAGGGACCTTTAATCCCGGTTCGTGTTAGGAACCGGGACTAAAGGTCCACCGCATGAGGCAGCGGAGGCGGGTCCCAACGTCAGAACCCTTTAGTCCCGGTTCGTTTCACGAACCGGAACTAAAGGTCCTCACCTTTATCAGCTTCTTCCACCCCGACTCCTCCCTTTCCAAACCGAGCTCGAGCTCACCATTTTCCCTCTCGATTTCTCCTCTCATTTCCTCTCTCCAAACCTAATTAATCCACAAAAAAAACACCATTTGGCAAGATTGAAGGCACCCTACGGTTAGCCTCTTCATCCTCTTTCCGGCATTGCTTATTACGCTCATTTTGCTCATTTCAAAAAAATTGTGCAAGAAAGGTGTTTGATGAAATGCCTAAGTTAGGATTTCATTTGTTTCATATGTGCAATTTGTGCTCAAAGTAAATAATGATTCATGTGTTTTAGTGTCGTGAGGAGCCTTATCGACGTCGATCGCCCGCGTTGTCCCGTCACCGGCACCACCTCGGTGAGCCTCTATCTTTTATTTTATTTGATTTTTAAAACATAGCTTTATTGTTTTAGATGCATAGTTATTACTTGTATAATTTTCTAACTTGTATTATATGTATAGAGTCATGGTTCTCATATCCGTCCCCGTCGGTCCTCGTCCGGTTTATGATTCGGATGTGGTATATTTTCAAAACTATTTATTACATTCTATGTTTCTGGCAATTATGGCGACCAACTTGACATAGAATTATTTTTATCTAGGAGGTAGTTGAACCAGAAATTGAACCTGACCCTATTGTCGAGTTTTTGGATAAAGAAAACAATGATTTGAAAGCAAAATTGAAAAGAAGTGAAGATCTTTATCTTCAATGCTTAGAAGATAAGATGAAATTAGAGCTCAAACTTGCCGACGTGGTCGATGGTAACGAGATCAAGATGGATGCAATGCGCTTGAAGATAAAAAGGATTAGAAAATATGCCATTAATCGGCAGGCTTGGTATCATTATGCTGTGGTTTCAGTATTTACCTTAGTTGCGATTTTGATCGCATTTGTTGTTGGATTTAAATTCTTTAGATAATTTTTATATTTGTTTCAGTTAATGTATGTTTTATGAGAACTATGTATCTACTCTTATTTTAATGGATGACATTGTATTAATTAATTTGCTCTTACATATTATTTATGACAGTAGTGTAATAATGGGGTTCGATATACTTTTATGTAATACAGATGAACCGACAATGGATGTACGGTGACCGATGTTGTCCTGAGTTCATTGATGGCATGCATAATTTTCTCCATGTGGTTGAGGCAAACAAGCCGAAGAACGGTTTTATTCGTTGTCCATGTAGGGCCAGCAAGAATATGAGTGATCACTCTTCCTCAAAAGTCATTCACTCACACCTCTTGCATAATGGTTTTATGCCTGGTTATTATTGTTGGACCAAGCACGGAGAAACAGGGGTTATCATGGAAGAAAATGAAGAAGAGGAGGATAATGACAAGTATCCTTGGTTCAGTGATACGACAATGGGAGAAGACGAAACTGAAGAAGATCCCATTATTGATGAGCCCGACGATGATCTTCGTCGGGCCATTCGTGATGCACAAATAGACTGTGGAAGTGAAAACGAAAGGTTGAAGTTGGAGCATATGTTAGCTGATCACGCAAAATTGTTGTACCCAACTTGTCAAAATGACCAGAAAAAGCTAGGTACCACACTTGAATTGCTGCAATGGAAGGCAGAGAATGGTACTTCTGACAAGAGATTTGAAAATTGGTTAAAAATAGTTAAGAAGATGCTTCCAAAGGATAACGAATTGTCGTCTAGTACGTATGAAGCAAAGAAGGTGGTATGCCCTCTAGGATTAGAGGTGCATAAGATACACGCTTGCATTAATGACTGCATCCTCTACCGCGGTGAGCACGAAAAATTGAATGCATGTCCTGTATGCAGTGCTTTGCGGTACAAGATCGGGCGAGATGACCCTGGTGATGTTGAGGGCGAGCCGCGCCCCAGGAAGAGGATTCCCGCAAAGGTGATGTGGTAAGCTCCTATAATACCACGGTTGAAACGTTTGTTCAGCAATAGAGAGCATGCCAAGTTGTTGCGTTGGCACAAAGAAGATCGTAAAAAAGACTTGATGTTGAGACACCCCGCGGATGGGTCCCAGTGGAGAAAAATTGACAGAGAGTTCCCGACATTTTCAGATGACGCAAGGAACTTAAGATTTCGTCTAAGTACAGATGGCTTTAATACTTTTGGAGAGCAGAGCTCCAGTCACAGCACTTGGCCTGTGACTCTATGTATCTATAACCTTCCTCCTTGGTTGTGCATGAAGCGGAAGTACATTATGATGCCAGTGCTCATTCAAGGCCCGAAGCAACCTGGCAATGACATTGATGTGTACCTCAGGCCATTAGTTGAAGAACTTTTGCAGTTGTGGCGTGAAGAAGGTGTACGTGTGTGGGATGAGCACAAACTGGAGGAATTTGATCTACGAGCTTTGCTTTTTGTAACCATGAATGATTGGCCTGCTCTAGGCAACATTTCAGGACAGTCAAACAAGGGATACAATGCATGCACGCACTGTTTAGCTGAGACTGATAGTATACATTTAGGTAACAAGAATGTGTACCTGGGTCATCGTCGGTTTCTTGTACCCAAGCATCCGTTAAGGAAGAAAGGCAAGCATTACAAATGTGAGGCAGATCATCGGTCGAGGCCTACCCGCCCTTTTAGTTCTGCTATACATGATATGGTCAAGGATTTAAATGTAATCTTTGGAAAGGGTCCTGGCGGACTCACTGTTCCGAATGACGCAAACAACCACGTACCCATGTGGAAGAAGAAATCTATATTTTTGGAGCTGCCATATTGGATAATGCTAGATATTCACTCTGCAATCGACGTGATGCACGTGACAAAGAACATTTGCTGCAACTTGCTAAACTTCTTGGGCGTGTATGGGAAGTCAAAAGATGGGAAGTCAAAAAAAGGGAAGTCAAAAAAAGCTACACCGAAAGGAAGGCAGACCCATCAACGTATGAGCGAAGAGATGCATCGAGACGATACTCATTCAGAGAATCAGCCAGGTCCTGCAAGCTACGCTCTTACTAAAGAAGAGAAGAAAATATTGTTTGAGTGCCTTCGCAGTATGAAGGTTCCATCTGGCTTCTCATCAAATATAAAAGGAATAATAAACATGGCAGAGCAAAAATTTCAGAATCTAAAGTCTCATGACTGTCACGTGATTATGACACAATTACTTCCGGTTGCATTGAGAGGGCTTCTACCGGAAAATGTTCGAGACCCCATTGTGAAGCTATGTGCATTTCTCAATGCAATTTCTCAGAAGGTCATCAATCCACTAACTCTAAAAAATTTAGAGAAAGATGTGGTCCAATGTCTTGTCAGCTTCGAGTTGGTGTTCCCACCAACCTTCTTCAATATTATGACGCACCTTGTAGTCCATCTAGTCGAAGAGATTTCTGTTCTCGGTCCTGTATTTCTACACAACATGTTCCCCTTTGAGAGGTTCATGGGAGTCTTAAAAAAATATGTGCATAACCGGGCTAGGCCAGAAGGAAGCATCGTCAAGGGTTATGGAACAGAGGAGGTCATTGAGTTTTGTGTATATTTTATTCCTGATCTGAAGCCGATCGGTGTTCCTGAATCACGTCATGAGGGGAGACTGCATGGAAAAGGCACCCTAGGAAAGAAAGCAACAATATGTCAAGACGGGGATTCTTTCACTCAAGTACACGACACCGTTCTACATAATTCCAGTTTGGTGGGTCCGTATGTCGAGGAACACAAGAATGTTTTACGCTCCAAATACCCGGAGAAATCTGAAGATTGTATTGATGGAGAACACATGAATACTTTCAGCAGTTGGTTAAAAAGACGTCTCATTAATGACACCAATGTTGAAGAACAGCTATACTTGTTGGCCACATCACCAGCTTCAACTATATTGACTTTTCAAGGGTACGAGATAAATGGAAATATATTTTACACAACCAACCAAGATAAAAAGAGCACCAACCAAAACAGTGGAGTATGCTTTGATGCAACAAACTGCAACGGGACAAAAGACACATATTATGGTTACATAGAGGAGATATGGGAACTTGACTATGGACCTACTTTTAAGGTCCCTTTGTTCAAGTGCAAATGGTTCAACCTACGAGGCGGGGTAGAGGTAGACCCACGATACGGAATGACTACAGTGGATCTCAACAATCTTTCGTACGAGAACGAACCATTCGTCCTAGCCAGTGAAGTTGCTCAGGTTTTCTATGTGAAAGACATGTCTACCCTACCGAAAAAAAGAAAAGATAAGCAAGCGAGTACATCGTACGGTGAGCCAAAGCGCCACATAGTTCTTTCAGAGAAAAGAGTCATTGTGGGAGTGGAGGACAAGACAGACATGTCAGAAGATTACGATAAGTTTCATGACATTCCGCCCTTAAAAGTCAACACTGATCCAAGTATCAAGTTAAATGAAGAAGATTGTCCATGGTTACGGCGCAATCAGAAGAACAAGTAAACACTAGATAGGGATATTATTGTTGATGTGTAATATCCGAATGCTTTGTATCAGAAGAACAAGTGAACTGAAGTATTTTGTAGATGCATGGAACAAAACACATGATTTCACCTGCATACAGCCCAACGGTGGCTCGTGAGTGCCTACATATGAAATGCACCGTTGGGCGTATGCAGGGAATCCAAATGCTTTGTATTCTGTCGATGAAGTAGAATGAGGAGACAATGACTGCCGAACATGTTCAAGAGGGGGCTATATATAGGGTCATGTTACTCACGAAATGGTCATGATAGTTCCCATCCAACAGCTCAGAATCCCTCACAAGAAACACATCTTCATCCAACGGCTCACAAGTACTTTAAAGAAACACACGATCCATGTGCTTCTTTAGTCCCGGTTGGTGTTCCCAACCGAGACTAAAGAAGCACATGGATCGTGTGTTTCTTTCTAGCGCTTCTGAGACATTGGATCTGAGGTGTGTTTCTTTTGAGAGATTCTGAGCTGTTGGATCAGCAGTATCACGACCACTTCGTTACCAACCGGGACTAAAGAAGCACACGTACCTTATATATAGCCCCCCTCCCGGACATGTTCAGCACTCAGTGTCTACTCATTGTAGTTTATTTTGGCAGCACACGGGTAGCAGAGAGCACTCAGTGAAGGCTGAAGGTGAACCCTCCCCTCGGCAGAGGCATCTTTGGGCAACCAGCGGCAAGACGTCTCTGATGATCTGCGACCGTTCCAAACGGCTGCAGATCATCAGAGATGTTTTGTCGGACGGTTGTAGATCATCAGAGATGTCTTGCCACGGTCATTTAGCTTGGGTTGAAATGACCATAACTTGGTCATTTGGCTTGAAACTTCTAGATGTTCATACATGATAGACCTTTTTGTGAATACTTTTTTTGCAAATGTTGGCAAAAATCAAGTTTATCATTTTTCATAGCAACTAGTACACATATAAGGAGCCCATGCCAGAGGATTTGATTTTTTGAGGTGTTTATCACTTTATTACATTTTTTCTTAAAAACGATCAAAACGGTCGCTATGACTATTCATCGGAAGAGGTGATATTTTCTAGAACTATCAATGTTTCTGTGATATAACCACTAGTTGTGTACCTTAAAATGATTTTTCCAAAAGTTTCAGACCAAACTATCAAATAGTTGTAGTTCAAATTTGAATTACTTTCGATAAATCAACATAAACTCAATTAACTAGGGAAAATTAGCTATAATTCTAAGAAAAACTCAAACTTGGGGATCATCCATCATGTGTGCACCACTCTTAGTGAAAAATAGTTGGGTGCCATTTGGAATCATATTTTATGTACTTACTTCACAAAAAACCTTATTTTTTGCACTTAAAAAAAAGAAAATGATATTTATGAAAATATTTTGAAGAATCCCTTTGGCAAGGTTGTTTAATATACCAATATGCACCTATGTGTGGAGTATGAGATATTTATCACAAACTATGTCGTTGAAATGACCATAACTTGGTCATTTGGCTTGAAACTTCTAAATGTTCATATATGATAGACCTTTTTGTGAATACTTTTTTTGCAAATGTTGGCAAAAATCAAGTTTATCATTTTTCATAGCAACTAGTACACATATAAGGAGCCCTTGCCAAAGGATTTGATTTTTTGAGGTGTTTATCACTTTATTACATTTTTTTCTTAAAAACGATCAAAACGGTCGCTACGACTAATCATCGGAAGAGGTGATATTTTCTAGAACTATCAATGTTTCTGTGATATAACCACTAGTTGTGTACCTTAAAATGATTTTTCCAAAAGTTTCAGACCAAACTATCAAATAGTTGTAGTTCAAATTTGAATTACTTTCGATAAATAAACATAAACTCAATTAACTAGGGAAAATTAGCTATAATTCTAAGAAAAAACTCAAACTTGGGGATCATCCATCATGTGTGCACCACTCTTAGTGAAAAATAGTTGGGTGCCATTTGGAATCATATTTTATGTACTTACTTCACAAAAAATCTTAAAAAATATAAAATGATTTTTATGATTTTTTTAAAGAAATCACCTTGGCATCTTAAAATGAAAAAATATAAAACAAAACAGAAAAATAAATTAGAAACCAAAACAATTCAAAAAATAAGTAAACCAAAAAAAGAAACAAGAAAAAAAGTCATTTGTCTCGGTTGGTAATACCAACCGCGACTAAAGGTCCACTGGGCTTCGCGCACAATTATTCGCGGCCCAGTCATACCTTTAGTCCCGGTTGGTGTTACCAACCGCGACTAAAGACCCTTTAGTCTCGATTCGTAACACGAACCGGGACTAAAGGCCCTTTCCGCGCCGTTTAGGTTCACGCGGCCGAAAATTTGTCAATCTCCCCCCAACCTGTTCCACGGCGAAGCCCTGCTCCGCTCTCCGCTCCGGCCTCCCTCGGCGAAGCCCTGCTCCGCTCCGGCGCCCGCATCTCGTCGGCGAAGTGCGCTCGGCGAAGCTCTGCTCTAGTCCGGCGCGCCACCACACCTCCTCTCGCTCCTTGCTCCGCTCCGGCCCGCGCTGCTCCGGTCGCCGTCCCGTGGCCTCCTCCACGCCAGCGGCACCTCCGCTGCTCCGGCCCGCTACTCCTCCGCGTTGTTGTAGCGTACCTGCACTTTAAATAAGGCAGATACCTGTGTATAGTGCAAATCCCTGGATCGATTCATTTGCACACACAGTTTACGATGTCATATCACAACAAAGCATCAATTATATTACATCGATGATCCAGAATTACAAAATATTTGATACAAGTTGCATAGCGTAAAGCTAGCATTGAAAAAGTACACAGCGGAAATACAATAACAGTGAGTCTCTATAACTTTCATGCTGCCACAGGCGAAAACATGTTGGTTGTAGACTCGAAACCTTTAACGAAACCTCACTCGTCATCTGATCACATCTGCAATAAGAAAAATATTGCAACAACGTGGGTCAGATTCCATTAAAAATGGAGTCTGGCAAGTGACACTATGGTGGACACTTATGGAATAACTCTAGAGCCTATATGCATATTTGGCTGGTGGAGCTCAAGGCTAATTTGCATAAAGCCAATTTTTCCTACTCTTTTGAAACACTTTTCTTGAAATCGACGAGTATGGCATGAAAACCATAAATCTCATCTTCCCTTGTTCACCCATCAACTTTTAACTTAGAAATTGGAATGATGGAATCCTCCGTTGACGTCCTTGATCAGCTGCTCAAATTGTCCGTACCGGGGACACGGCTAAGTACTTAGTTTTACACTCTGCAGAGGTTGTGCACTTTCACCATTGTACCCATTCAACCCAAGGTATCCTTTACACACCAGTTGTGATAAGAAAAGGAGAGAATGAGACGAGATCTTTCAGAAGCATTTTCCCTCCCACTCTGGCTTGACCCGTTCCACCTAACATCCCCCTACATCTGCTTGTCAAGCCGGAGAGAGTCCACGCAACATAATTGATCAAGCCAGAGCCCATATGGCAATGGCTGCACTGGAAGCAATCGTCACTCGGAGTTCTTCAGATTCCTCGGTTCCTGGGTGGCCATTCACAAGTGTACATACTCCAGGAACCATAGACATGGACCAGAGTAGCCACTCAACATAAACCATACAACCACTTACCACCCAGGTGTTTCATTCTTAACTTAGTAGAATTTAGATTTTCACAAACAACATTTGCATAGCATCAATAATTCTACTAAGTATTGCATAGGAACCTAGACACAGGAATAAGGAATTCTACACAGGTTTAGCATAGCAACACATGCATATAAAAATACACTAAATAATGCATATAGAAAATAATAGGAAGTTTATGAGGTGTGCCACTTGCCTTTGAATGTTGTCGTTGTTCACAAACTCTTTTCAACAACGAACGTTTGCTCTCCGTTTAATCTAAGCAATGTAAGCAAACAACAATACAACAATCAACAATCATCAAACATACATGCTCATATCAAATGAACAACAAGTTTTGTAAAAACTCCTAAGGAAAACATGTCATGTATGATATGCAACTTATTTCTAAGGGCTAGAGATGCATGTTATGCTATGAAAATCTCTTAAGTTAATGTAAGGAAGATAGGTGGGTCAAGAATGACTAAGGACTAAGGTCTTAAGTTGGATAAAAATACTTTGTTTCATATCATCTTTAAACCAGCACTCTAATGGCTTAGCCATGATGTGCAAAATACTTAGAGAAAAATACTAAGTCTATAAGGTGATTAACAATTACTATCAACTCTTTGTAAATTAGATATTTGCTTAAGTGAGAGAGACAGACACCCGACCAGCCACTTAAATTGTGGAACAGGTCTCATGTACGTGGACATGTAAGGTTTCTTTCCAGGCCGCTTCATCCCACTATGCTGCTAGGATCCAACAACTTCAAGATGATAACATCATGATCAAAATTTGTTTAAGTCTAAAAGACAGATTAGGAAAGAGGGAAAGGATAGAAAGAAAGATGTAGTTGTCCTCTTGGCTTCATCTCCAGACTTGTAACTTTCTTCTGGATGATGTCTTGATTGAGCTCTTGGTAGTCTTGATGAATCTTCAGACTTGATGATTCTTGTATCCTCGAGGCTGGTCTCGGATTTACTTAGTCTTCATGAAGTCTCAGAGGAGAAGAAAGGACAGAGAGAAAGACTTAGAGAATAGAAAGGGGGTTGGCCTTCTTGAACTTCTTCTCACTTTTCTTCTAAGTGCTTGACATCTTGAGGATGCTCCCAGAGTCTTGTTTTTGGCTAAGTCCTTCAATGGTCTTCTGGCTCCATCTTGAAATTTACTAAGTGTCCAAGTGTAGCATTTCACAAAAATGCTAAGTTGAAATTATTTCTAACTTAGAGAAAACTAATGAAGAGGGGTTTTTCTATGAGAATAAAATATGCTATGAATGAAATGAAATTTTAAATCACAAGAAACATAAAAATAACTTTTGTGATTTCTTTATAAATATGCATGAATTTATAAATGCAATTTAATTAATTTCTAGTTTTGGAAATATAATAAAAGGAATAATTATAAGATTTAAGTTTCCTATGATTAAATTTTTATAACAAAATTTTATAATTAGTGTTAATAGACAGAGAGCATTTAATTAAATCTATTGCAATTGGATTTAATAAAAAATAATGCTTCTATTAAAAGTTATTTAAACAAAATAGTCAAACTTATTCAAATTGAACACACAACTATGAAATCATTCCAAAATTACTCAAAAATATTTTATAGCAGTGGCATTAATTTACATATATTCTAAAGTTTCTAAAACATATTTATTTGCAATTTTTGGATTTATAGATTTAAAGTTATTACAAATATACTCAAATTCACCATTTGAAATTTGAATATTTTATACTAAGTCAAATTTGAAATTTGGCCGATGTAAAATAATCTACATGTCAAGAGATTTCCAAAAATATAAAAATTATTGAATTTGAAGTTGTGGTTAAAAAGTTATAGATGTTTTAATTACAGGGACTAATCTGCAAATTTTCCAATTAAAATTAAATTAGAAAAATGATTTACACGCTGCCGCTGACGTAGCTGCCACGCGGCGCTGACTGGATCTGACGAGGCACTGACTGGGCATCAACGTGGCTACTTCCTATTCGCTGATACCGTTTCGGAGGGCGATCTAATCTGGGCCGGAGGATTTTAATCGGCAGTGGAGAGGCGTTGACCATACCTGGGCGGCGGGATCTCGCCGGAGTTGTGAGGGACGACGGCGCCGGCGCTCGGTCACGGACGGATTCGTCGCCACGGTGGTTTTCCGAACGCGCGGAGGGCGGCTTCCGACTCGGCGATCCAAAACGAACAGAATGGCGGGGACGGCCAGATCCACCTCTTCCCGGAACGTCGTGGACGAGCAGATGGAGGCTCCGGCGATTCGTCCGAGCACGAGACACTCCGTTCGGCTGCGAATGGAGACGAGGGAAGTAGTCAGGGGATGCGCACGGACGCGAGGGAGAGGTAGGAGGGCTCACGGGCTCCGGAAAAGGTCTCCACTCGCCGGAGATCGAAGAAACACGGCGGCGGATGGTGCGGACTCCGGCGAGCTTCTCCGGCGGCCTGGGGGCACGATTTAATTAGGGTTTGAGGGGGAAATGCGGAGGAGGGGCAGGGGATTAAATAGGGCAGAGGAGAGAGCACATCCCGCAAACAACTCGCCGGATTTTGGAGGAATTTGTTGGAGGATTCGGGGGCGAGATTTCCGGCTGGAGGTTGACGATGATGACGTCAGCGATGACGTCATCCAGGTAATTCTTTTTCTGTTTTTATTTATTGAATTCATATCTTTTGATTTATAACTCCAAATGATGTCAAATAAATTTCTAAAAATTTGTAAAATTATTACCTTTCTGTTAAACCAATTGTGGGCATGTTTTGAATATTTTTGAAAAATAATATTTTGAAATATTGATTAATTACAAATTTGACACTTAAAGTCAAATTTGAATTTCTATCTTATTTAGATTTTCTTTTGGCTAAATAAAATTTGTAAAATACCCACATTTCAATATGTTTGAATTTAAGTTATTTAAACTTATTTTGCTGAAATCATTCATCTTTATTTTGGCATAATATTAAAGAAATAAATATAAATAATGTTTAGGAAATGTAAAATATAAGGTATTCATTTTTAATTGAAAATAATTTGTGCACCATTATATTTTATATTATGATAATTCATTTGAAAACTTCATAACAACTTTGGAAAAGATTTTTGTCTTAATTTTATTCTTATTTAGAATATATTAATCATTTCATGCTTTGAAAATAGATGAAATTCATTTGAGCAAATGAAATGTTTATTTGGCTAATTCATTAATTTAAAATCTATAAAGTTTATAGTTATAACTTACAGAATTTAAAATTTAACACCATGTTTTGAACTTAGTTGAGAGAATGAAAACCATTTGGCAACTAACACCATTTTTAAATAATTTGTGAATTTATGAATAGATATGACTAAGTGGTTGAAATCAATTTCTTATAAGTAAACTATTTACTTAAAATGGATTGTAGTTTGTAAAATATTTGTCAAATTACATTTTAAGGTTTTTGAAATACAGTGGATAATAAAAAATTTAAACTGTGACATTTGAAATATTAAACTCAAGTTTGAAGTCTTTCATAGTTGGTTTCCTTATACATTTAATATTTTATTTTAATAAAAAGAAAAGTTTTAAATTTTAGTGATTTTTGAATATTATAAAATGTTGGGATGTTACAGACTACCACCCTTAAAAGGAATCTCGTCCCCGAGATTCGGAGAGGCTAGAAAGACAAAGCAAATGCTTGAGTGATTCTGATAGCTCGAGATGTTTTGAGAAATGAAATTTCTGACATGGACACTTGAAAACTTGGCAGTGAATGGTTTTTCTGATTAGGAGGATGGAAAGAAGATAGTTTGAGATTTCTGGGTTTAAGTGACTGGGTTTGAATTATCTAGGTGGCTACCGCCCTTAAAAGAAATTTTTGTGGTCAGTCTAGAAACTTTGTGTAATCTTGTTTATTCCTCTGATGTAGAGCGTACAAGTGTTCAAAATACAATGGCATGGTGTGGATACAGAAAGTTTTTAGCACTCACGTTTTCCACTCGGTCCTTGGAGAGATTTATTCTTCTTCTACTCAGGGCAGCCACTGACATAGTGTCCTGTTGCTCCGCATCTGCGACATGTCACGGGACTGATGATTTTCTTGTGTGAGCGGTTAAGGAATTTCTCCTTCATCTTTACTGGGCACTTATCAGCATAATGTCCTTTGCCTTTACATTTGTAGCAAATTACGTCACTTAAGTTCCTCTTCTTCTTTGGTGTTTCCAGGGCTAACAGTTCTTCCAAATCTTGTTTGCTATATTCCATATCAATTAAAGAAGTCCAGTCTCGTTTGATTTGACAGTTTCGAGCTAGGTGATCTCCTTCACATTTATAGCAACACTTGGAGGTACTTTTGGATTTCTTCGGAAGTGACCTTACTCTTATTTCATTCTTCACCTTAGTATGACCCACAGTCTCATTTTGATGAAGATTTGGTTCAGTATTCTGACCAGTCCTTTTCTCTTTGCAGTCCCATGAATAATGTCCTAGTTCTCCACAGGTAAAACATGTTATATGGCTAGTATCTCTTTTGTGTTCCTCCTTCTTTTCTTGTACTTCCACATACTTCATGAGATTTTGTTGCATCCCCTTTTTGGCTTGCTGACTGACTTCTTGCACCACGGGGTAGAGTTGATATTGCGTTGGGACGTGATTTGTTGCTTCACACAAACAGCAAGAAATCTGACTTGTGGGGCATTCCCTAACTGGATGTCCGGTATGACCATGGGGCCACTCATCAGTGCATTCTTGGGACGTATGTCCTATCTCTACACAGGTTTTGCATGCCTTTAGTTTGGTCATATGGTTCTTTTCAAAATCACTATGGTTTTGATCAATCTTAGGCAGTTGCTCATTGATCATCTTCAACAGCTGACTCTGGTTCTCTAATAGTAGTCGCATAGTTGTATGCAAATCACTGGTGTTGGTATTGGGGTGAGACATCTGTTTGGTTTAGAAAGCAATGAGTTGAATTATTTGTACTTATGGGGAAATCCTAGTTCGATAAAACAATACAAGGCAATCAATCTATAACATAATCAATCAACATCTAACAAACATCAAGCAACAAGGTTCACAACAAACAAACAATCTAGTATTGTCATATAGCCAAGTTGATATGATCAATACACTAACACGATTTCGTCATTCTATTTTTGGTGGTGGTCAAATCTACCTCCTTCATGACTGCTTCAAGTTCTTGTTCAACTTTCTTGGATATCTTAGAAGTGTTGGTCGAAACCTGGTTCTTCAGTGGTCTTCCATGCATGCAGAACTTCATGATTAATCGTAGCTTTTCCATATGAGCCAGCAGAATCAGACTTAGACTATAAGAACATGGTCATCTAGAAAAAGATAAGAGGTTTCCAGAAGGTTGATAGTAGATGAGAGTATGAGGAAGATAAAATGAAAAGTTTTGTTTTTAGAAAAGTGAATAAATAGATTATCAATCCTATGGTCAGATCCTATTTCTATCCAAACCTAGGGTTTCGAACCTACAGGCAACACAGTGCTCTGATACCATCTGTAGCGTACCTGCACTTTAAATAAGGCAGATACCTGTGTATAGTGCAAATCCCTGGATCGATTCATTTGCACACACAGTTTACGATGTCATATCACAACAAAACATCAATTATATTACATCGATGATCCAGAATTACAAAATATTTGATACAAGTTGCATAGCGTAAAGCTAGCATTGAAAAAGTACACAGCGGAAATACAATAACAGTGAGTCTCTATAACTTTCATGCTGCCACAGGCGAAAACATGTTGGTTGTAGACTCGAAACCTTTAACGAAACCTCACTCGTCATCTGATCACATCTGGAATAAGAAAAATATTGCAACAACGTGGGTCAGATTCCATAAAAAATGGAGTCTGGCAAGTGACACTATGGTGGACACTTATGGAATAACTCTAGAGCCTATATGCATATTTGGCTGGTGGAGCTCAAGGCTAATTTGCATAAAGCCAATTTTTCCTACTCTTTTGAAACACTTTTCTTGAAATCGACGAGTATGGCATGAAAACCATAAATCTCATCTTCCCTTGTTCACCCATCAACTTTTAACTTAGAATTGGAATGATGGAATCCTCCGTTGACGTCCTTGATCAGCTGCTCAAATTGTCCGTACCGGGGACACGGATAAGTACTTAGTTTTACACTCTGCAGAGGTTGTGCACTTTCACCATTGTACCCATTCAACCCAAGGTATCCTTTACACACCAGTTGTGATAAGGAAAGGAGAGAATGAGACGAGATCTTTCAGAAGCATTTTCCCTCCCACTCTGGCTTGACCCGTTCCACCTAACATCCCCCTACATCTGCTTGTCAAGCCGGAGAGAGTCCACGCAACATAATTGATAAGGGGTGGCCCGATCTTCTCAGTGAGCCGATGGTGGAATCGATGGATGATGTAGATAACTCGCGGATGCTCTCGGACTCTCCGGCTGTTCCCCCGTTGCCAATGCAACAGCTCTTCAACCCAATGAATATTCGCAACACCACACGCTAGTGCAACGCAGCCGCCGACCACGAAGCGGTTTTGCAATCTACCAATTCCCAGTGGAACGACAGATCACACTCAAACTTTGGTAACAATAACCTCTCGATCGCAACAAAGGAGAGGGGTGAATTCCTGATCGCAGCAAAGAGGAATTCTGATAGATGAATGCTTAGCAATTCGATCTAGGGTTTTGTTTAAACGTGGTCTGCCTCTCTATGGCGCAGCCCTTGGCTATTTAAAGGGGCTGGCCGAAACTAGGACTCAATTCGGATCTGAACCCAAACCTGGTTCGACTCAAACTGATACAAACCGACCCATGGTGGTTCGGCCTAACATGGCACGCAGGCCTCATGTATAACACCTTAGACTAATATCTTCTTACGTTATGTCCTGGTGCGCCACTTGATCCCTCTAACGTGCAAACGAGTGATTTCCTTCAATGCCCTGGTGCGCCGGCCTCCCTCTCCTCCCTCGCGCACTTGCTGATATTGGAAATCAGTGATGGTTCTTCTCATTGTTGTAGCTCGTCTCCTCCTCCCATGCTTGTGTTATCAATAAACCTGATCATACATAGATGCATAGACTTAGGCAGTATAAAGTTCTCATTAACACAAACATCATATTCAATTAAGAGTGAGTTCACCTGTTGCTCAAGTAACTTGGTTCGAGCCCTTGTCATTGGTCCAATCCTCACATCATTAGCTTTGTCTTGTACAGCAACATCATCAATAGGAGAAGATGGTAAAGGACTAGGGATGTCCTCATCATCCTCCCCCCTTCAAAAGGCGTCGACCTCGACGCGTCAAGGTGTTCTCCAGCAAATGGCGTCAAATCAGCAACATTAAACGTATTGCTCACACCAAACTCAGATGTAGGAAGATCTATCTTGTATGCATTATCATTTATCTTGGCAAGAACCTTGAAAGGACCATCACCACGTGGCAGCAATTTAGACTTGCGCTGAACAGGAAATCTGTCCTTGCGAAAGTGCACCCAAACCATGTCGCCGGGCTGAAAAAGCACCTCCTTTCTTTTCTTGTTAACACGATCAGCATTGTACTTTCCTTTCTTCTCGATAGCCTCTTTAGTCTTCTCATGTATCTTCCTCACAAAATCTGCTCGTTTCGATGCATCCATGTTGACACGTTCTTGAATTGGAAGCGGCAGCAAATCAAGCGGTGTAATGGGTTTAAAACCATACACCACCTCAAACGGACACAATTGCGTGGTGGAGTGTACAGCCCTGTTATATGCAAACTCCACATGCGGCAAACACTCTTCCCACACACGCAGATTTTTCTTGATCATTGTCCGCAGCAACACCGAAAGTGTGCGGTTCACCACCTCCGTTTGGCCATCAGTTTGGGGATGACAAGTTGTACTAAACAGCAGCTTCGTCCCCAGCTTTCCCCAAAGTGTCTTCCAAAAGTAGCTCATGAACTTCACATCACGGTCAGAAACAATCGTCTTCGGTACTCCATGTATGCGCACGATGTCCCTGAAAAACAGATTAGCAATATGCGACGCATCGTCGCTTTTGTGGCAGGCAATAAAATGAGCCATCTTAGAAAAACGATCCACTACCACAAAAATAGAATCATGTCCTCTACTGGTCCTAGGCAATCCTAACACAAAATCCATGCTTATATCTTCCCATGGTGTAGTAGGAGCAGGAAGAGGGGTATACAAACCGTGGGGCTTAAGTTTGGACTTAGCCTTGTTGCACGTAATGCAACGCTTCACAAACCTGTCCACATCCCGCCTCATGCGTGGCCAATAGAAGTGATCAGCCAACATCAACAACGTCTTCTCACGTCCAAAGTGACCCATCAAGCCGCCTCCATGTGATTCCTGCAACAAGAGCAAACGCACGGACGACTCGGGTACACATAACTTGTTAGCTCGAAACAAATATCCATCATGCATATGGTATTTTTCCCACGCCTTCACATCAGAACAGTTAGCAAAGGCAGTGGCAAAATCAGTATCGGAAGCATATAAATCACGCAAACTCTCTAAACCCGGAACTTGAACATCAAGATGTGTCAAAAGCATGTTTTTCCTAGAGAGTGCATCAGCAACAACATTATCTTTGCCCTTCTTATACTTAATAATGTATGGAAAAGATTCAATGAATTCCATCCATTTAGCATGACGTTTATTAAGATTAGTTTGGCACTTTAAAAATTTCAAAGCCTCATGATCAGAATGTATGATAAATTCTTTTGGCCACAAATAATGTTGCCAAACCTCAAGAGCACGAACAAGAGCATACAATTCCTTATCATAAACAGGATAGTTCAATTGTGCACCATTCAATTTTTCAGAAAAATATGCAACCGGCTTTCCCTCTTGCATCAACACACCTCCTATTCCAATGCCACTAGCATCACATTCAATATAAAATTGCTTATTGAAATCAGGAAGCATAAGCAAAGGTGCAGAAATCAAACAACGTTTCAATTCATCAAATGCAGCATCTTGGGCAGCGCCCCAAACAAAAGGAACACCTTTCTTAGTAAGATCATTCAAAGCTGCAGCAATAGTACTAAAGTCTCTCACGAAACGTCTATAAAATCCAGCAAGACCAAGAAAGCTTCGTAATTGACTTAGGTTCATGGGAGTAGGCCAATTTTTAATTGCTTCAATTTTAGAGTCATCTACCTCAACCCCATGCCTAGAAACAACAAATCCCAGAAATATTACCCTATCTTTGCAAAACGTGCATTTCTCAAGATTACCATAGAGCTTATTAGCACGCAGCACATGCAAAACTTGGCGAATATGATCAATATGTTCAGTTTCGTTGTGGCTATAAATTAATATGTCATCAAAATACACAACCACAAACTTTCCAATGAAATGCCTCAAAACATGATTCATTAATCTCATGAAAGTACTAGGTGCATTAGTTAAACCAAAAGGCATGACTAACCACTCATATAGACCGAATTTAGTTTTAAAGGCTGTTTTCCACTCATCTCCTTCTTTCATCCTAATTTGATGATAACCACTACGCAAATCAATCTTAGAGAAAATAGCAGCCCCACTTAATTCATCGAGCATGTCATCCAACCGTGGAATAGGGTGACGATAACGAATAGTGATGTTATTAATTGCTCTACAATCTACACACATGCGCCATGTACCATCTTTCTTAGGAACTAAAATAACAGGAACAGCACAAGGACTTAAGCTCACACGAATATACCCTTTGTCCAGAAGTTCTTGTACTTGTCGCTGAATTTCCTTCGTCTCCTCAGGATTGGTAGGGTAGGGGGCTCGGTTGGGCAAAGAGGCTCCTGGAATCAAATCAATTTGATGTTCTATGCCTCTCAATGGTGGCAAACCAGCCGGTACCCGCGTCGGGAAAAACGTCCTCGAAATCCTGCAACACCTTAGCAACACCAAGAGAGATAGGGGTCATGTCATTAGAAACAAGAATTTCGCCCTTGCACATAAGTACAAGAGGTACTAGAGTAGGATCCTCACGAAACTCTTGTAAATCAGATTTAGTGGCTAACATGACTAGCTTTTTCTCTCCCTCACTTTTCTTTTTACCACTCGAATTTGGCTTGTGGCTCTCACTCACCGAAGGTGGAGTCTCTCTCCTATCTAATCTCTCACGCTCATCCTCACGGTGAACCTCAACTTTTTGACGAGATTGATTGACCACAGCTTGCGGTGTCATAGGCCTCAACATGATCTCCTTTCCTTGCCAATTGAGCTGGTATGTGTTGGCCCTACCATTGTGTCGGACATCTCTATCAAATTGCCATGGCCGACCCAACAATAAATGGCACACCGTCATAGGAACAACATCACACTCCACGGTGTCCTTATAAGGTCCAATCTGAAAGTCCACACGCACCATATGGTTGATCTTCATCTCCCCACTATCACTCAACCACTGAATAAAATAAGGATTAGGATGTGGCAAGTATTTCAGATTCAGTTTTTGACAAAGCTCTTTACTAGCCAAATTGCGGCAACTGCCACCATCAATTATCACTTTGCACGCCTTGCCATTACCAAGTGCAGCCATGGTTTGAAACAGATTGCAGCGCTGCTCCATGGGACTTGGCGTAACGCTCAATGCTCGCTGCGTACAAACAATAGTGGGCAAATGAGCAGCATCAGCATATATAAGACCGCTGTCCTCTTCCTCCACAAGATCAGCCGTATGGTCCACCTCATCACCACTCTCATACTCACCAGTTTCTTCATTGACTAACATAACTTTTCTATTGGGACAATCTCGCTTGAAATGACCCTTGCCGCCGCACGTATGGCAGTTCATATCACGTGTACGGGCTGTAGAATTCGAAGAACCGGTACCACTTGCTGTAGGTGGCGGTGGAGGCTTGTGAGAAGGTGCAGCCGAAATTGGCTTTGTAGGTGCAGCTCCATGAGAACTTGGTGCAACACTAGATTGCACAATACTAGGTGTAGCACGTGAGGAAAAACTGCCCCTTCCAAAGGAAGAACGAGACAAATATTTGGCATCTTCGGCCACTTGTAACTCAGCTTCACGTGCTTGATGCAATAAATCCTCTATATCAGCATATTGATAATGACGTACAATTCTCTTGACATGAAAGTTCAAACCTGACAAGAAACGCTGCATGGTTTGTTCAGATTCTTCTCTCACTTTAGCACGCTGCATAATCAACTCCATCTCCTTGTAATATTCATCCACGGAGGAAGTACCTTGCTTCAGATTTTGCAACTTGTCATACAAGGAACGCCTATAGTTACGAGGAACAAAACGATGGTGCATCTCTTCCTTCATCTCTCGCCAAGAACGAATAGGCAAGTCATTAGTTTCACGCCTTGCATTAACAAGACCATGCCACCAAAGCAAAGCATAACCATCAAACTCAGAAGATGCAAGCTTGATCTTTCTATCTTCCGTATAATCATGCAAATGCCATAATTGTTCCATCTTCAACTCCCAATTAATATATTCTTCCACATCAATAGAGCCCTCGAATTTGGGAATGCTGAATTTTGGTTTACCCAACCCGTCATCATCACGAATGGCTGCATGACCAACATTATCAAACAGACGACGAGCACGACCAATAGGTGCCCCACCACGCCCCGGATGTGCAGCACCGCGGCCGTCTCCTCGGCCAACATTAGCAGGAATAGCGTGGCCATTAACTCCCTCATCAGCATCATCATAAGCATCGTCATGTTCGGCCTGAACACTGGCATCGTCTGCTGGCTGTCCATGACGCTGTGTGATTGCCTCCATGGCTCGAGTCATAGCATCCACGGACCGCTGAAGAGTCCCCAATGAACGCTGTACAGTATCAACCTTGGCATCTGTGGCCGCCAAACCAGTGTGCAACCTCTCAGATTCAGCCCCAAACTGACGCGAAAGATGATCACGTAGGGCCTCATATTCCCGCCAATTAACCGAAGCATTATCCTCCTTCTTTTGCTGCACCACACTTGCGGTGTCATCACCTGACGACATGATTAGTGTGCACAAGAATATCGAGATATATATGTGGAAACTCTCAACTCACTCAAAAAAAACAAAAGAATGTGTGGATCTTACCGTTCCAAAGTGAATTAGCAAAGCTTACCAACTTGTAATAGGAGCACGTGCACAGATGTGATGAAGCGAATATTATGGGTATCAAAGTGTCACACAACAAAAACAGGGTATAATGGTGGAGCTTGGTTGGGAGGCCTAACAACACCAACTACAAATCCTATTTGCTGTTCGTGTGAAACTCAAAAACACAGGAAACACACACGTGGAGAATAATGTGGCAAAGCAACTATAGGGATGAGCACAAATATGTAAAGATATGTCCGGAGTATAGCTCGTGTTGCAATGCACGGGAAGTACACTAGCAAGTTGCTCAAATAAACTCAGGCACAAGATTGCTCAACAATGAGTAGTGTCACAAAAGATACTATGCACTTCGGCCTATTTCCTTGCTCTTTTTTTTTTGAATTTTTCAATTTGCTATGGCCAGTACTTGAAGATACACAAGACACACAATAATGAGCAGCCTGGGAGCACAAAACGTTAGCTAGTCCTGTATGGGTAAGCTCCTAACACTGCTGTAGAAAGGCTGTGTCTAAGGTTTCTGCACAAAAGTGGCAAAAAGAAATACTTCCCGAGGTTTTTTGGGAATTCTGAGACGTCGAAAAGGCGTAAACAGACGTAGTCAGTTTGGCTGCCTTCGCTTTTGTCTCCTCTTCAAAACGAGCTAAAAATCGTCCAAATCGGAGTTCGTATGCAAAAGTTATGCCCGGTTGAATTTTCTGCCGGAACCGTATACGACACGAACTCGGAAACGGAACACGGAAGGAAAAACAGCGACGTACGTCGATGGAAACTGCCGATTCTGACCCGAACTCGGAAACAACCGAAACCTCTTCTCTTTTTTTTTTTTTGATTTTTTGACAATGACTCCGAATCCAACACAACTAAGTACGGAAAGTAACAACTCCAAACCTAAACAAACTCTACGACACAAACGGAAAAAAAAGAAACGCAAAAGATCGACACGAACAGCAACTAGAACATGCAATCGGTGCTATCTAGTCTATGGCGATGTCTAAACCCTAATATTTTTGTGTGGCTTTTTCTGTATAGGACGAAAAACAGTAAATCTACGGGATGGACTGGTGGATGCTCACCGAGTAAAACGCTGGAAATCTGATAACAAGATGATAAGGGGTGGCCCGATCTTCTCAGTGAGCCGATGGTGGAATCGATGGATGATGTAGATAACTCGCGGATGCTCTCGAACTCTCCGGCTGTTCCCCCGTTGCCAATGCAACAGCTCTTCAACCCAATGAATATTCGCAACACCACACGCTAGTGCAACGCAGCCGCCGACCACGAAGCGGTTTTGCAATCTACCAATTCCCAGTGGAACGACAGATCACACTCAAACTTTGGTAACAATAACCTCTCGATCGCAACAAAGGAGAGGGGTGAATTCCTGATCGCAGCAAAGAGGAATTCTGATAGATGAATGCTTAGCAATTCGATCTAGGGTTTTGTTTAAACGTGGTCTGCCTCTCTATGGCGCAGCCCTTGGCTATTTAAAGGGGCTGGCCGAAACTAGGACTCAATTCGGATCTGAACCCAAACCTGGTTCGACTCAAACTGATACAAACCGACCCATGGTGGTTCGGCCTAACATGGCACGCAGGCCTCATGTATAACACCTTAGACTAATATCTTCTTACGTTATGTCCTGGTGCGCCACTTGATCCCTCTAACGTGCAAACGAGTGATTTCCTTCAATGCCCTGGTGCGCCGGCCTCCCTCTCCTCCCTCGCGCACTTGCTGATATTGGAAATCAGTGATGGTTCTTCTCATTGTTGTAGCTCGTCTCCTCCTCCCATGCTTGTGTTATCAATAAACCTGATCATACATAGATGCATAGACTTAGGCAGTATAAAGTTCTCATTAACACAAACATCATATTCAATTAAGAGTGAGTTCACCTGTTGCTCAAGTAACTTGGTTCGAGCCCTTGTCATTGGTCCAATCCTCACATCATTAGCTTTGTCTTGTACAGCAACATCATCAATAGGAGAAGATGGTAAAGGACTAGGGATGTCCTCATCAATAATTGATCAAGCCAGAGCCCATATGGCAATGGCTGCACTGGAAGCAATCGTCACTCGGAGTTCTTCAGATTCCTCGGTTCCTGGGTGGCCATTCACAAGTGTACATACTCCAGGAACCATAGACATGGACCAGAGTAGGCACTCAACATAAACCATACAACCACTTACCACCCAGGTGTTTCATTCTTAACTTAGTAGAATTTAGATTTTCACAAACAACATTTGCATAGCATCAATAATTCTACTAAGTTTTGCATAGGAACCTAGACACAGGAATAAGGAATTCTACACAGGTTTAGCATAGCAACACATGCATATAAAAATACACTAAATAATGCATATAGAAAATAATAGGAAGTTTATGAGGTGTGCCACTTACCTTTGAATGTTGTCGTTGTTCACAAACTCTTTTCAACAACGAACGTTTGCTCTCCATTTAATCTAAGCAATGTAAGCAAACAACAATACAACAATCAACAATCATCAAACATACATGCTCATATCAAATGAACAACAAGTTTTGTAAAAACTCCTAAGGAAAACATGTCATGTATGATATGCAACTTATTTCTAAGGGCTAGAGATGCATGTTATGCTATGAAAATCTCTTAAGTTAATGTAAGGAAGATAGGTGGGTCAAGAATGACTAAGGACTAAGGTCTTAAGTTGGATAAAAATACTTTGTTTCATATCATCTTTAAACCAGCACTCTAATGGCTTAGCCATGATGTGCAAAATACTTTGAGAAAAATACTAAGTCTATAAGGTGATCAACAATTACTATCAACTCTTTGTAAATTGGATATTCGCTAAAGTGTGAGAGACAGACACCCGGCCAGCCACTTAAATTGTGGAACAGGTCTCATGTACGTGGACATGTAAGGTTTGTTTCCAGGCCGCTTCATCCCACTATGCTGCTAGGATCCAACAACTTCAAGATGATAACATCATGATCAAAATTTGTTTAAGTCTAAAAGACAGATTAGGAAAGAGGGAAAGGATAGAAAGAAAGATGTAGTTGTCCTCTTGGCTTCATCTCCAGACTTGTAACTTTCTTCTGGATGATGTCTTGATTGAGCTCTTGGTAGTCTTGATGAATCTTCAGACTTGATTATTCTTGTATCCTCGAGGCTGGTCTTGGATTTACTTAGTCTTCATGAAGTCTCAGAGGAGAAGAAAGGACAGAGAGAAAGACTTAGAGAATAGAAAGGGGGTTGGCCTTCTTGAACTTCTTCTCACTTTTCTTCTAAGTGCTTGACATCTTGAGGATGCTCCCAGAGTCTTGTTTTTGGCTAAGTCCTTCAATGGTCTTCTGGCTCCATCTTGAAATTTACTAAGTGTCCAAGTGTAGCATTTCACAAAAATGCTAAGTTGAAATTATTTCTAACTTAGAGAAAACTAATGAAGAGGGGTTTTTCTATGAGAATAAAATATGCTATGAATGCAATGAAATTTTAAATCACAAGAAACATAAAATTAACTTTTGTGATTTCTTTATAAATATGCATGAATTTATAAATGCAATTTAATTAATTTCTAGTTTTGGAAATATCATAAAAGGAATAATTATAAGATTTAAGTTTCCTATGATTAAATTTTTATAACAAAATTTTATAATTAGTGTTAATAGACAGAGAGCATTTAATTAAATCTATTGCAATTGGATTTAATCAAAAATAATGTTTCTATTAAAAGTTATTTAAACAAAATAGTCAAACTTATTCAAATTGAACACACAGCTATGAAATCATTCAAAAATTACTCAAAAATATTTTATATCAGTGGCATTAATTTACATATATTCTAAAGTTTCTAAAACATATTTATTTGCAATTTTTGGATTTATAGATTTAAAGTTATTACAAATATACTCAAATTCACCATTTGAAATTTGAATATTTTATACTAAGTCAAATTTGAATATTTTATACAAATATACTCAAATTCACCAATCTAAAATAATCTACATGTCAAGAGCTTTCCAAAAATATAAAAATTATTGAATTTGAAGTTGTGGTTAAAAAGTTATAGATGTTTTAATTACAGGGACTAATCTGCAAAATTCCCAACTAAAATTAAATTAGAAAAATGATTTACACGCTGGCGCTGACGTGGCTGCCACGCGGCGCTGACTGGATCTGACGAGGCACTGACTGGGCATCGACGTGGCTACTTCCTATTCGCTGATACCGTTTCGGAGGGCGATCTAATCTGGGCCGGAGGATTTTAATCGGACGGTGGAGAGGCGTTGACCATACCTGGGCGGCGGGATCTCGCCGGAGTTGTGAGGGACGACGGTGCCGGCGCTCGGTCACGGACGGATTCGTCGCCACGGTGGTTTTCCGAACGCGTGGAGGGCGGCTTCCGACTCGGCGATCCAAAACGAGCAGAATGGCGGGGACGGCCAGATCCACCTCTTCCCGGAACGTCGTGGACGAGCTGATAGAGGCTCGGCGGCTCCGGCGATTCGTCCGAGCACGATACACTCCGTTCGGCTGCGAATGGAGACGAGGGAAGTAGTCAGGGGATGCGCACGGACGCGAGGGAGAGGTAGGAGGGCTCACGGGCTCCGGAAAAGGTCTCCACTCGCCGGAGATCGAAGAAACACGGCGGCGGATGGTGCGGACTCCGGCGAGCTTCTCCGGCGGCCTGGGGGCACGATTTAATTATGGTTTGAGGGGGAAATGCGGAGGAGGGGCAGGGGATTAAATAGGGCAGAGGAGAGAGCACATCCCGCAAACAACTCGCCGGATTTTGGAGGAATTTGTAGGAGGATTCGGGGGCGAGATTTCCGGCTGGAGGTTGACGATGATGACGTCAGCGATGACGTCATCCAGGTAATTCTTTTTCTGTTTTTATTTATTGAATTCATATATTTTGATTTATAACTCCAAATGATGTCAAATAAATTTCTAAAAATTTGTAAAATTATTACCTTTCTGTTAAATCAATTGTGGGCATGTTTTGAATATTTGTGAAAAATAATATTTTGAAATATTGATTAATTACAAATTTGACACTTAAAGTCAAATTTGAATTTCTATCTTATTTAGATTTTCTTTATGTTTGAATTTCAATATGTTTGAATTTGACACTTTATGTTTGAATTTGAAAAATTTGTAAAATACCCACATTTCAATATGTTTGAATTTAAGTTATTTAAACTTATTTTGCTGAAATCATTCATCTTTATTTTGGCATAATATTAAAGAAATAAATATAAATAATGTTTAGGAAATGTAAAATATAAGGTATTCATTTTTAATTGAAAATAATTTGTGCACCATTATATTTTATATTATGATAATTCATTTGAAAACTTCATAACAACTTTGGAAAAGATTTTTGTCTTAATTTTATTCTTATTTAGAATATATTAATCATTTCATGCTTTGAAAATAGATGAAATTCATTTGAGCAAATGAAATGTTTATTTGGCTAATTGATTAATTTAAAATCTATAAAGTTTATAGTTATAACTTACAGAATTTAAAATTTAACACCATGTTTTGAACTTAGTTGAGAGAATGAAAACCATTGGCAACTAACACCATTTTTAAATAATTTGTGAATTTATGAATAGATATGACTAAGTGGTTGAAATCAATTTCTTATAAGTAAACTATTTACTTAAAATAAAATGGATTGTAGTTTGTAAAATATTTGTCAAATTACATTTTAAGGTTTTTGAAATACAGTGGATAATAAAATGTTTAAATTGTGACATTTGAAATATTAAACTCAAGTTTGAAGTCTTTCATAGTTGGTTTCCTTATACATTTAATATTTTATTTTAATAAAAAGAAAAGTTTTAAATTTTAGTGATTTTTTAATATTATAAAATTTTGGGATGTTACAGTTGTTCCGGCCGTCCTCGTCGCCGTCGTGGTGAGCTCCTACTCCCCTCTCCGATTTTCCACCGCCACGTCTCATGCCGCCGGCCGATTTAGGGTTAGGTTAAGTTAGGAACCATGGATATCCTCATTTAGACAAACATCAACGAAGCAAAAAACAGAAACCGACAGGGTTTCCAGCCAAGCCACTATTCTCAGATTTAATCGTAGAAGAATCGAATTTGTTACTATTATGCATAATGTTATTTGGTGGTTCATAATCTTTCTGAAATGTTGGTATTTTCATAATGTTATTTGTTACTATTATGCATATATATGGGAGCAGTATTGATATATGGTCATTGGATCATTGCCGTCGTATTGACTGTTCTTGCTAGCGTGCTCGTAAAATATCTTATATTTTAATACAGAGAATGAGATGATTTTGTATTAAATATAAATGCAAAGTAGGATGAGATGATTCTAAATGCATATGCAAAGTAGGATGAGCCGTCACTAGGTGTTTGCAATAGATTTGGCTAATATTGATATACAATTCATTATACAACTTGCAGGAGGTCTCTTCTTCTCTTGCTTACCAAGCAATTCTAATTGCTTAGCTTCGTTGACTTGTGGATGTGTTTCTTAGTTTCTAGATATTGTCTGGGGTTGTCCTTGGTTTAAGAACAATGTGTTGTGTAAGCTTCATTGACTTGTGTGTGCTCAGGTTTATGTGGGATGTTTGCTCCTGCGGCTGGGGTTTATTTATAACCTCCTGAACCGACTCTGCTCTCTTCAGGTTAACTGTATTGAGTGCTCACTCACTGCTTGTGGTCCATCTATCTAATTAATTGGTAGATGTGATAACATATTTGCCTAGGTTGCCTTTTTAATAACTCACTGGCATAAGTTTTTATTTGGAATGCAAATGTTGGATTAACTTGATGATCAGATGCTATTGCCTCCAGTTCAGGTTGCCTCCTTTCTGATTTTTTAGTGCAAAACAATGCACTAAATGCCTCTGCCCCATTGTTGCCTAATTACTTGAGCACTGGTCTGCTTCCACCCAGTTGTATCAGCTACTTCCTCCCAGTTTTATTTATGAGAGTTACACTTGGGTGCATTAGTTTGACATGCTTGAATAGTAAACAGGTACATTGTAATTTATAGAATATTTTAAACAATCATTCAACCCAATATTCATATTCTTGTAATTTATAGGATTGCATACTTGTATCTTTTTTAGAATAAATCTAAACTTGATTGCAAATTTTATTGATTGCATGTACATTTGAGCTATGGAGCACTTGCGAGACGAGCAGATAGAAGAAGCACAATTTCAACGAGACGAAGAGATGGAAGACCAAATGGAACAACTTATTTTTAATGATGCCCGAGCTGAAGGAGATGTAGATGATTATGATTTCGAACAATTTTTGAATGACTTTGGTGATGGAATAGAGTCACGAGATGTGGTGATAACAAACTCCGGCGGAGAGGTGTATATGTGTTTATAATAAATATGGCGATATGTTGTTGTTAACTACATGCATTAATTGATTTGTGTTGTATTTATTAACGACTCATTTTTCTTTTAGCCATCCGGATCAAGCAAATCTGCGAAAAAGCAGCCACCATGTGCTCCTCGAGGCAAGGCAAAAAGAATGACGAGCGAGGATCCAAAGTTACCGATTGAGGAAATTGCAGATTCCGGCGAACCGCTCGAACCAAAACAGAACCGCAGCAAATTTATAAGTCAAGCTGGAGTTATTGTTAGGGACATGATCCCAATAAGCATACGCGAATGGAATAAGCCGGCGGCCGCAGATGTGGAGGACCCATGTTATGTCCACCAAGTTCTTAAGGATTTGGTCTATAACACGCTGTTGTCACATTTCACCCTCCCGCCAGGTCTCTCTAAAGTGAAGAAGGACAACCTCAAGAAGTGGACTCTTATTAAGATGGCGGAACAATTCCTGAACTGGAAGAAAAAGTTATGGAATCAATATGAAGAAACAAAAGAAGATCTAGATTTCAGTGGAGCACAAGGGAAGAACTTAGAATCTGAATGGGCGGCGTTTAAGGCGTATAGGAAATCACCTATGGCTGTGGCCCGATCGGAGATAAATAAATTAAATGCTGGGCTGAAGGTATACCACCATACATTGGGGACAGGTGGCTATAAGAGCGCCATTCCTAAGTGGTTAGCCTATGAAGAAAAACTGCTTCGATCGGGGGTCCGTCCAAAGACACTTGACTGGCCCGAGAGGTCAAAATTCTGGTTGTTCGCGCATGGGGCAATGTTGGACCCCAAAACCGGAGAGATTGTTGGAAGGGGAAAATGGAAGGTTCTCGTTGACATAATCAAAGAGAAGCTTGAAAAAGCAATTAATGATGTTCGCAATGGTGTGTTCAAACCCGATAGAGAGGATGACGAGCTGAGACGGGCCCTGGGGAATCCTGAACATGTTGGACGAGCTCGAGGCTTTCCTGGCGGTGCTACGTTTAAGACTGCGTGGCCGGAATCCGCTCACACTTATAGAAGCCGTAGCAGAAGTAAGAAGAAGGAGGCTGACCGGATATTACAATTGGAACGTGAAATGAAGGAGCAACGGGCAGAAATAAAAGCATTGAAGGAGCAAAGAACGGAACCTCAGGAGCGGCACCAATTAGACCATGAAGCAGATGCCGCCCCATCTCAGCGTAGAAGCAGCGTTGGTTCCACGCGTCAGGTCGACGTTGGTGCCTACCCAGTGGATGACATCACAGAGCCTACAGGTTGTGAGCTACATATAGCAATGAGAAACATAAGTTTGAAGGTGGCGGTGGGGCAAGCTTTAGTAATTCAACCTGGAGAACTCTACCATTGTGGCTACGCTCGTGTCGGGGTGGACGAAATTATGCCGGGATTTGAAACCTTGGAACTTGAGTTACCTGGAGGTGACGAGGAGAAAACGTTGGCAGACGTCAAGCATGCCTTCGCCCTATGGCCCAAGAAATACATCGTCCTTTCAGAACAAGCAAAGTCCACTCCTCGTTCTAGGAGTCCAGCTCACCAGCAAAGTCCACTCTTCCTCAAGAGGGATCAAAGACGGAGTCCATCTCCACCCCATCAGCAAAGCCCTCACCTCCCCGATAGGGACCCCAGCCCGAGTCCATCTCCAGCTCAACAGCAAAGCCAACCGCCCCCCGAGAAGGTTCTTAGCGCGAGGCCATCGCAGTCTGTGCCAGTCCGCCAGAATGTTAAGTCGCTCTCGAGTAGGCGCCAGTCTGGTTCTCCTGTTAGGAAGAAACCTAGAAAGCAGAAAACACCGCCGCCTACTCCAAAGTTACCTTGGGAGAGAACCGTCGAGGAAAATGATATCGCCTGCAAAGAACATACGGATGTCTGGCTTGCGTGAAACAGAAAGCGTTAGCGAAACAATTGCCTCCTGCAAAATTTACTGCAGGAATTCCTCAGGAGAAAATTGACCGTTGCATCGATGCCCTATACAACCCCCCACCATCGCCGCCAACAGACTATGATCGGAACATTGGTAAGTCATATGACGAAGAGATGGATGATCGATCGAAAAAAGGGAAACAAGTTGCCCAACTCGGAGAACAAGATGCACAGTCGGCCCCCCCCGCTCAAGGTGCTTGATGACAGAGTTCTCAAATACATCAATGTGCGGGAGCTGGTATATTCGGGAGATGATATCCCCTTCGCGGATGTCGTTCGTACTTATGTTCACGGGGAAGATTTTGTCGACGGCGACTTACCCACAAGAATGCGTCAATTTCAAGCCTGGTACAAGAATATCGTAAAGGAGACGAATAAAGACGCTCTCATGATGGCAGTTAAGGAAGAGCATTATTTCCAAGAATACTCCGTTGTCCTTTACTTCGCCGAAATCTTTCAGTTATAAAATCTCCGGGCCCTCGACAAAGCTATCATGAGTTCCTATTGTCTGTAAGTGATCTATTCCTGTAATTTAATGTTTTAATTAGCTCTACTCATTCATTGTCTGTGATAATCCTCTCTATAATATTTGTGTGCTTCATTACGCAGAATGAAGATGCTCGAATGCAAGAAACAGAAAATCAACCACATTGGGTTCATTGACCCCTTTATAATGCATGAAGATAACATAATTGATCCAATACTTAACAAGGATACACCGGGGAATTTGCTAATGTTTTTCAAGCGACAAGCTTACAAAAAATATATATTATGGCCTTACAACTTCAAGTGAGTGTTACTGCTTATTACACATTCTATTTTTGTCACCCGATGTTAAGTTTAATTGATGAGTTATGCATGACTATTTATAAACGTGCGCAGCTCCCAGTACATTCTTATCGTTATTGACTTGCGGAAAGGAGAAATTGTTGTCCTTGACTCGTTAAGAAGATGCCCTGAACAATACAAGACCTGTTTTGATTTGGTGGCAAGGTACTTTCTTTTCTTATCGCCCCTTTCGTTCATTTCCTAATATCAAAGAATTTATGACTCATTCATTCATTTTCTTGTCATGCAGTGTTTGGAAAATGTTCCTCGCGGAACATCCGAACAGTGGATGGCCAGAGAAACTGCGCTGGCGTAGTAACGATGTAAGTAGTACTATAACTAGGCCCATGCACCATTATCATACTTTATTATTATTTGATTAAATTCTATTTTTGTATAGACTTGCCTTAAACAGCCAATAGGGACTGATCTATGTGGATTCTACGTTTGCGAGTACATGCACACTGTGGTCAACGAGAGTTTGAAGAGCAAAAGAAGTATCGAAGTACGTAAAGCTCTAGTCACAACATTATTTTGTACCATCAATCGTGATGAGTTTTATTCATTTCATATCTCATGTATTCATTGTGATGTCATTTTTTTACAGTTGGCAAGAAAGCGCAGCGAGTTACCAATAAGACCCGTTTCAGTGCACTTGCAGAGGAGTTGACGGGATTTTACCTCGCCCATGTCATACCAGAGACCGGAGAGTACCACTATTTTGACTAGTGCAGACATGTAAAATTAGTGATCTCCATGTAACGTGAAACGTGATCTTCATGTACCAGGCGTACTTAATTGTGTATGTGTTATCAACACATGATTTTCATGTAATTGTATATATGAATGATGCATTCATCTAGCTTTGTATAATAATTTATACGTGTTTTTCGCGCATCGAAGCCGTAGCATCCGAAACCCCTACCCCGACGCATCGACGTGGTACCATCTGAAACCCCTACCCCGACGCATCGACGTGGTACCATACGAAACCCCTACCCCGACGCATCGACGTGGTACCATCCGAAACCCCTACCCAGAAATAAAAAAAAAGCAAAACCCTGAAATAAATAAAAAACAAAACCCTGAGATGTAAAAAATAAAACAAAACCCTAGTACCGGTTCGTAACACGAACCGGGACTAAAGGGTTCGCCCCCGCGCGCCCTGCCACCTCCACGTGCGGAGCTCTAATTGGTGTGGGGGGGTGCGGTCCCGGTTCGTATTGAACCGAGACCAAAGGGTGGGGGGGCTCTAGTCCCGGCCTGACAGTCCCGGTTGCTACACCGGGACTATAGGCCCTCTGGAACCGGGACTAGAGCCCCTTTTTCCACTAGTGCTAGGAGAGGTAAGAGCCCTGAGTCGCGATGCTCAAGTGCCCTCCTTAGACGTGCGAGTAGTCCATGAAGCGTAAGGGAAAGCGAAGTCGCTTGAGGGGCAAACGTGCGCTAGAGGAGAAAACAATCTCAAGGCGTGGGTGCAAGACTTAGCTTCTCGAGGTTTTCGCTCTGTAGAGGATTTTTGCCTGGCGAGGAGGTCCTCTTGAGGGATCGTTCCCGGATGCCTCCTCAGGCTTGTGGGGGGCATTTCTTCCCTGTAGATGTTAGAGGGGCGAACCCAAACGCTGGAACACGGTACAGGGGACTCGTGCGCGCTTATAGGTCCCCTCAGGCGTTCCTCACGAGGAGAGTAAGTACCAAGGTCCTCTGTAGAGATGGCGTGTTTGCGGGATCTTGCCCTCCAGCCAGAGCTCGGATCCTTGGATTTTGCAGTGATGCTGGTGTGTCATTTGAGGCACTGGCACCATACTCAGCCCCCGCTCGTGAGGTACGCATGTGGAGAGATATAAGCGCACATTTCAACAAAGTAATGCGTAAATAAAACTCATCACCATATATTACATAGCGGTGCTGTGGCACTAAGTTCACTTGGGAACGAAATTGTCTCATTATGTTTGGGGTTGCCAAGTTAATGTTTTGACCATGTCGAGGAATGGGGACCACCCATTAGTGGCAGAGACTCTCAACGGCCTGAGGTGGCTCGTTACATGGAGAGCTCGGAGAGTTGACCCTCGAGAGAAGCCTTTGGAGCTTGGAGGTTTAAGCCGTGAGATTTTAACCTCTAGAGACAAAAAGTGCTTGGAGGTTGAGCCATAAGCTGCCTCTTCCGCCAGATGTCTTGACGTGACAATGATCACGGGCGTGACGATGATCACGTTCTGCATTTGTTCCTTCTGGAGACAAAAAATTCTGTGAGGTTTAAGCCGTGAGCTTTAACCTCTGGAGACAAAATTTGCTTGGAGGTTGAGTCATAAGCTGCTTCTTCCGCCAGATGTCTTTATGCGACAATGATCACGGGCGTGACGATGATCACGGGTAGAACTTGCGTAGGTGCATGATGTTCCAAGGATTCTTGACGAGGATGCCGTCTTGAGTTTCGAGGCGAGCCGCGCTAGGCCTGGCGATGTGGGTGACCCTGTAGGGACCTTCCCACATCGGGGACAGCTTGTGGAGGCCTTCTCTGGAGAGGATTCGCCTGAGGACGAGATCACTTGCCTCCTGGGTATGCGAGCGCATGTTGCGGCTGTGGTACCGTCTCACGTCCTGCTGGTATTTGGCCGCCCGGAGGGCGTCCCGGCGTCGTAGTCCCTCAAGGACCAGCAGGTCGTCGTTGTGGAGGTCCTCTTGCTGGTCCTCGTTAAAGGCAAGGACCCGCGGGGATCCATTCTTTATCTCTGTGGGGAGGACTGCTTCGGCCCCATAGACGAGGGCGAACGGTGTTTCCCCCGTAGGCTTGGGTGGCGTTGTGCGGATGGACCAGAACACCGAAGGGAGCTCGTTGATCCAGCCCTTGCCGTGGCCTTTGAGGATGTCGAAGGACCTGGCCTTTAGGCCCTTAAGGACTTATGTGTTTGCTCGCTCAGCTTGTCCGTTGCTCTGCGGATGCGCGACTGAGGCGAAGCATAGCTTGATACCCATTTCTTTCGCAGTAAGCTCTGAAGTTTACTCGCAAACCAGGCTTGATGACCAGGCCTCTGATGAATTTCACTGCCGCGCCTGTTGTGATTGTGCGCGTCGCCTCCACTTCGGGACACTTAGTGAACTTGTCGATGGCCACGAAGAGGTAGCGATATCCTCCTTGAGCTGTTGGGAAATGTCCCAGGATGTTCAGCCCCCATACCATGAACGGCCAGGAGAGCTGAATGGTCTGTAGCCCCAACGCAGGTTGGTGGATTTGCTTGGCGTGGAATTGGCAGGCTTCACATGCTTGGACGATGTCCACTGCATCCTGAAGTGCTTGAGGCCAGTAGAAGCCGCTCCTATAGACTTTGCCTGCTAGGGTGCGGGCGCACGAATGGTGGCCGCATTCCCCGCTATGGATGTCCTTGATCAGCATTTTGCCTTCTTCAGGAGGAACGCATTTGAGTGCGGTGCCGTTTGGGCGCTTGTGGTAGAGATTTCCTTCGAGGATTTTGTAAGATTTTGCTTGGCGGGCGATTCGCTCCGCTTCAACATATTCCTCGGGAAGGATCCCTTTGTCGAGGTAGCCTTTGATCTCGTCAATCCATCCTGCTTCTTGATGCACCGCTGTGAGCAACAGATGCTCCCCTGTAGGGGGCCCGCAATCTGGAGCCCCGTTTACAGGCGGTGGCGGGAGCGCTTCGTCTGTGCTTGCGGGCATGGCCTCTTGAGGCTGTTTTATGGATGCCTTGACGAGTCTTTCTTCAAAGACGCCTAGCGGCTGAGCTTGCCTCTTTGATGCGCGCTTGGCGATGTCATCAGCCTCTTGGTCCTCCTTTCTTGGGATGTGCATGAACTCCATTCCCCTGAAGTGCTTCTCAAGCCTACGGACCTCTTCAAGGTATGCGGCCATGTGGTCGTCCTTAGGCTTATAGCTTTTGTTGGAGAAGTTGACAAGTAGCTGGGAGTCGCCCTTGATGAGAAGATGCTTGATGCCTAGGGAGATTGCGGCGCGTAGGTCAGCAAGCAGGCCTTCCTACTCAGCGATATTGTTGAAGGTCTTGTCGATTCCGAAGCACAGCTGGACCGCGTAATATAGCTTGTCGCCTTTTGGTGAGATAAGGACCACACCAGCTCCACCCTGGCGACAAGCGAAAGCTCCGTCAAACTTCATGGTCCAGTGGCTGGGCATTTTATCTCCAAAGTGCTCTTGTTCTTCTCCCAAAGGCTCTTCAGGGGTTGGGTCAGTCCATTCGGCGACGAAGTCTGCCAGCGCTCTTCCTTTGATTACCCTTGTGGTATAGAAGCGCAAATTGAATGGTTGTAGCTCTATATTCCATCCTGCGACACGATCTGTGGCATTTGGGTTGCGCGGGATTTGCTCCAGGGGAAAAGAGGTAACCACCGTGATGTGGTGCCCCTGGAAGTAGTGTCGCAGCTTTATTGAGGCGATGAGGAGTGCGAGGAGGTGCTTCTGCTGCATCGTATACTGCTCGCGAGCATCGCGCACTATTGTGCTGACGAAGTAGACTGGATGCTCGACAAGGGTAGTCTGTGTAGCCTTGGTGTCTTCTGCCTGAAGGGGCTCCGCTAGGCCCTCAAGAGGGTTGGCCTCTGGAGGCTTGTCCTGGCCCTCGAGGGAGTTGACCTGTGGAGGCTTTTTGGAGTCCTCGAGGGGGTTGGCTTGTGGGGGCTCTTCAGGGTCCCTGGCGGGATCATTTTGCAGCGGATGACTTGGGGCGGGCCTCTCCTGTGGCTTTGGGCCTGGCGGTGGGTTTGTGAGACCTGCCCTTTCGTCGAGCTCTTCCTCAGGAGGTTTTCGTTTTGGAGTGGTTGCACTCTTCTTGTGGGGTACTGGTTCTTCCCTTTCTACCACAAGGACGGCACTGGCGGTTTGTGGAGTTGCTGATAGATACAACTTCAGGTGCTCGCCTGTCCTTGGGGCGACCATTACTAGTGGGTTGGCTAGGTACCTCTTCAAGTCCTAAACGCTTTTTCCGCTTCAGGTGTCAACTTGAAAGTGCCTGTTCTTTTCATGATCTTGAAGAACGGCAGGGCTCTTTCGCCAAATTTGGAGATGAATCTACCCAAGCTGGCCATACAGCCTGCTAGACGTTGCATGTCCTTGAGCCTGCGTGGAGGTTGCATGTCCTCTATGGCCTTGATTTTGTCCGGGTTTTCCTCTATGCCCCGATGGGACACGAGGAACCCAAGTAATTTCCTGAAGGCACTCCAAAGACGCACTTGGCGGGGTTGAGCTTGATGTTCACCTTGCGCAGGCTGGCGAAAGTCTCTTCAAGCTTCCTGAGGAGAGTGTTTCCCTCTCGGGATTTTACGACAATGTCATCGACATATGCCTCGGCGTTTCTCCCCATTTGCTCGCCAAGCGCTATCCTCATTAGCCTCTGGAAAGTGGCTCCGGCGTTTTTTAGGCCGAAAGGCATGCAGACATAGCAATACACACCACCAGGGGTGAGGAAAGCCGTATTCTCCTCATCTTCCTTAGCCATTTTTATCTGATGATAATCAGAGAAAGCATCGAGGAAGCAGAGGAGGTCGCAGCCTGCCGTGGAGTCCACGATCTGGTCGATTCTTGGCATGGGATAAGGGTCCTTCGGGCAGGCCTTGTTTACATCAGTGTAGTCGATGCAGAGGCGGTCTCTCCGGCGGGTTTTGGGACTACCACGCCGTTGGAGAGCCAAGTAGGGTGCGCGACTTTGCGGACGACCTTTGCCGCTTTGAGCTTCTCGACCTCTTTGACGATGAATGCATGCTTCTCGGGGGCTTGTTTTCTTGCTTTTTGCTTGACAGGGCGCGCGTTTGGACACACGGCTAAGTGGTGCTCGATCACCTCCTTCGGTACACCAAACATATCTGACGGTGTCCACGCGAACATGTCAGAGTTTTCCTAGAAGAAGGCGACGAGCGTGCTTTCCTATTTGGGAGGCAGCGCGGCGCCAATGGTGACGCTAGCCCCTGAGCCCTCAGCCCCCGAGCTGCTGGAGCTTAGAGAGACTTTCTTTGTTGCGGCTGGCTCCTGGGAGAACAGCTGCTGCTTCTTCTAGGGTCTCTCGAGAGGCTCCATGTCCTCGTCTACGGGGAATGCCATGGCGGCGGCCTTGTAGGCCGTCTCGACAGCGCGCGTAGCATCCAGGACATGTCCACGGATGGTGATTGTGCCAGCGCTGCCGGGGATCTTGACCATGTTGTAGGCATGATGCGTGATGGCCATGAATTTCGTGAGCGCGGGGTAGCCGAGGATGGCATTGTACGGCAGGCCGATGTGCGCAACGTCGAAGTCGATGTGCTCGGTGCGGTAATTTTACTCGCTTCCAAAGGTGACGGCGAGCCTGACCTGCCCAAGAGGCTCGATCGAGCCGCTGGTGACTCCCGTGAAGGGCCTAGAGGGCATCAGCCGCTCGTAGGGCACTTGAAGCGCTTCGAACGTATTTGTGGAGATAACATTCAGGCCTGCTCCACCATCAATGAGTGTCTTGGAGACAGCGACGTTGTCGATGGTGGGGCTGCAGACCAGCGGGGGTGTTACAACAGTCTTGGTGGACTTGGGGTGGTCCTGAGCGTCGAAGGCGATGGTGTACTGCGACCACTTGAGGGGCCTAGAGGTCTCGGTGCTAGGGAGGGCAGCATTGAGTTCGCGGGCGAACTGCTTGAAATGATTGTTCGACTTTGGCGCCTACGCACCACCGATGATGCAGGCGATGGCGCCTCTTGGGGCTTGGTAGCCACCGTCCTCCTCGTCAGTGAGATTGCCATTCTTCTCGGCAGCATTGGCCTGGTTGCCAGATGGCTTCTGGTCGCCGCTCCTGCGCCCGCTCCCGCGGTAGCCACGGCCTCGACCGCGACCGCCACTGCCTTCTGCTTGCTCGCGCTCTTTGCTCAACCTCTTGAGGTCAAAGCAAGTCTCGTTAGAGTGACCGCGCCTGTTGTGGTAGATGCAGAATGGGCGGTGGTCATCTTTCCTCTCTCCAGGCTCGGGAGAGTCCTTGCGGGTGCCCTTCGCGTCAGGCTCTGCCGCGAGAACCGCGGTGGCCTTGCGCTTGGGCTCCTCCTTCTTCTTCTGGCTCCTGGACCCCTCAGTGTGCTCGTCCCCTCTCGAGGACATTTTGACGAAAAGGAGTCCCTCTTCAGGCTTGGCGCACTTGTCCGCCAGGTCGAACAGCTTCACCACAGAGGTGAGCTTGTCGTGGATACCCAGCTTCTCGAGCATCATGCTATTTGTGACGCCCTCGCGGAAGGCGGCAATGACTTGGGTGTCAGGGATGTTCGGGATCTTGTTGCGCACTTGGCTGAAGCGCTGGATGTACTTGCGGAGAGTCTCATCCTTCTTCTGTACCATAGTGCGCATGTCATTGTGGGTGAGGGCGCGCTCGTACGTCCCTTTGAAGTTGGACATGAACTGCTTGCAGAGCTCCTCCCAAGAGTTCACAGAGTCCTCGGGGAGGTTCAGGAGCCACGACAGCGCATATTCGCGAAGCGCGTGGGAGAACCAGTTGGCCATGACCTTGTCGTCTCCACCTGCAGCTTGGATGGAGGTGGTGTAGAGCTCAGGAACTCGATGGGGTTGCTGAGCCATCGTAGCCCTTGGGGAGAGCCGGCCTGAACTTCGGGGGCCAGACCACGCGACGCAGGGAGCGGGTGAACGCCATGCAACCAGTGTCGTACGTGGCGACTTCGTGCTGCAGCGCGCTGCGGTTCTGCTAGCCCGCCTGGCCGATCTCTTCCACGAGCCTGTTCTGGCGGTTGCGCTGGAGCTCCATCCCCACACGAGCGTCGGGCGCGGTGCGTTAAACGATCAAGCAATCGTGCGGCGAGGACGCGTGCGAGGCAGCCCTCTGCAACGCAGCCGGTGCAGGTTCTGGCGGAGGCACGTCTGTTGCGACCGTGCCCGCGAGAGAGGGGTGCATGATGGACTGCGATCGAGCGGGGCGCGTCGTGTCGATGCCGACGGGGTGGTGGAGGCGATCCAGCCACTGCTTGTGGGCCTCAGCGGTGGGCTGGTAGCGGAGAAGTTCCTGCGCCATGAGCAGCGCGGTGTGAGGCGCGGGGTCCGTCCTGTCAGGGCTGGAGCCGCTCGGGCGCCGCGTTGGATGTGACGACTGCGCGTCCTCCTGCTGCTCGGAGTTGTGCGCGGGCTCCTCCGCATGAGGGCCCGAGTGGGCGTGCTCTTCACGCCGGGGTCGGCCCCGTCGTGCGTGAGTGGTCGTGGCGCCTGGCGGGGCACGCGCTCCTTCAGGCGCGCGTCGGTTGACGCGGGCGGTGCGGGTGTTCGCCATGGCGCGGAGGCGGCTCGAAGGTCGTTGACGCGCCTCAATCCCCTACCTGGCGCGGCAAATGTCGGGTTATGACTCCCTAGAATCGGGGATAGTCACTTCGTGAAGTGTAGTTCGTGAAGGGGATTGAACGCGGAGGTCAAGACCCTCGAGGGGCACGACGACGTTGCTCGCCGGACCTGGAGACGAAACACCCACGACCGAGTTGGACACCCAGCCCGTACCCAGGTTCACGGCCCTCGAGAGGAGGTAAGACCGCTACTCCTGCTTGTCTGTATTGAACTATGGTGGTTACAGTACAACAGAGCTTGCCGAGAGTCCCCTTGAGGCAGTTCTTGGCTGGGGAGGGAAGCGATGATCTTCCTCCTCCTCCAACCAGAGGCTATCCTACTCAGCAGCGCTAGGGTTTACAAGTGTTGTAGCAAGCCATTGGCCGACCTTTGCTACGATGGAGGTCCGGCCCCTTTTGTAGGCACCTCAGGCGCTCTTCTTCTGCTCGGCGTCCGAGGTCGCTCCCACATGGCAGTGGCGTGCAGGAGCAGGAGTCCACCACAGCCGGATCATCCATGGACGCGGTCCATCATCGATAAAGTTGGGCGTCGTGGCCGATAGGAGGCCGACCGAGCAGTACTGCCCACAGGGACGGCAGTCTCTGTGATGGAGCCCGCAATGACGTTCTCTTTGGAGGGTTGCGACGTCCATCTGCTTTATCACAGAGTAGAAGGTCTTGGCAGTCCTGGAGCAGGCGGCGCAACTTTATCAACTCCTTTATCATCAAAACGGCAACGGGAGTGCCTGCGTCACCATGTGGGCATGGCAGAGGCCATGTGCGCCCCGCCGTACTTCCTTGGCCGCGACATTTCCCCAGAGGCCTAGGGAGGCCTGTGGAGGGATTCATGTTGACTTCCCGCAAGGCACGCTGGCGCCTCGGGAGGGTCTCCTGAAGCGAGGGTCCCCGTGAGGCCCTCGCTTCCTCTTCAGGCCCTCGAGGGGAATTGCCTCTCGAGGGTCCCGCCAGGTGGCGAGGCTTGGTCCTTAGTCGTTTTGTCTGATTAGCCCGCGTGCGTGGCCCGGGGGGGTGGTCTCTTCATACCCCAGTCTCCACTGGGCCGATAGTTGGGGGTAAGTTTTGTTTGTCATGTATGTCAATTATTATTGTGATAGCACTACTGCAACATCTTACTTTAGTATAATATGTGTCTCCTTGTTGATAATGTAGGGCGACCAAGAAGATAAAAAAAAGAAACTTACATCTGACATATGGGATGATTTCACTCCTCTGTATGATGAGGACGAGAGGCTTATACAAGCTCAGTGTCTTCATTGTAACACCCTCTTTCCGGTTACCAGACAGACCGGATCTAGTCAATGCCAAAGTGACAGGTTAGCTTGCACTGAGAAAGCTAAAATTGATGAGTTGAATGGTGGTATGCAGCCTAGCGATCCAAGAGTTCCTTCGATGAAATAGTTCAAGTTTGATAAAGATAAAGCATACCATGAGCTGGTCAGAATGATTGTCTTGCATGAGCTTCCTTTCCGCATAGTTGAGTATGAGGGATTTCGATAGAACACACTGATAATCCCGTGGAGGATGACAATGAAGTTCCTGTTAGGAGCAAGAGACGGAGGACTGCTAAGTCCTTTGGTGATGATTTCATTGTGTATCTTGTGGGTGACACCCCCAGTACCATTTCAGAAGCTTATGCATCTCTTGATGCTGACTACTGGAAGGAGGTTGTTCTGTCCGTAGTGAGATGGATTCCATCTTAGCTAACGGAACCTAGGAAGTTACTGATCGTCCTTATGGGTGCAAACCTGTAGGATGTGAGTGGGTGTTCAAGAAAAAGCTTAGGCATGATGGTACTATTGAGAAGTACAAGGCGCGGCTTGTGGCCAAGGTTAAACCCAGAAAGAAGGAGAAGACTTCTTTGATACTTACTCACCTGTGGCTAGACTGACCACGATACGGCTGCTACTTTCATTGGCTGCCTCGCATCATCTTCTCGTTCATCAAATGGACGTTAAGACAACTTTCCTAAATGGAGAGTTAGACGAGGAAATTTATATGGATCAGCTAGATGGTTTTGTAGTACCGGGTCAGGAAGCAAAGGTGTGCAAGTTACTGGAGTGTTTATATGGCTTATCCTTAAGCAAGCTCCTAAGAAGTGGCATGAGAAGTTTGAAAGAACATTAACTGTCGAATCCGATAAGTGTGTGTACTATCGCCATGGGTGGGGTGAGGGAGTTATTATATGTCCGTATGTCGATGACATACTGATATTTGGAACCAATCTTGATTTAATCAAGGAGGTTAAGGATTTCTTATCTCACTGTTTTGAGATGAAGTATCTTGGACTAGTTGATGTAATCTTAAACATCAAGCTACTGAGAGATGGTGATGGTGGGATTACACTGCTTCAATCCACTATGTGGAAAAGATCTTGAGTCGCTTCGGGTATGACGACTGCAAGCCTTCTCCGACACCATATGATCCCAGTGTGTTGATTCGAAAGAATCAGGGCATTGCTAGAGATCAACTGAGATACTCTCAGATCATTGGCTAGCTTATGTATGTGGCTTGTGCCAGGAGGCATGACATCTCTTTTTCTGTAAGAAAGTTGAGCCGGTTTGTTTCCAACCCTTGAGATGATCATTGGCATGCGCTTGAAAAAATTATGCGCTACTTAAAAGGCACTTCGAGCTATGGAATTCACTATTCTGGTTATCCTACAGTACTGGAAGGTTATAGTGATTCTAATTGGATGTCCGATGCTGATGAGATTAAGGCCACGAGTGGTTATGTGTTTACACTCGGTGGTGGAGCTGTTTCCTGAAAGTCTTGCAAGCAGACCATGTTAACGAGGTCAACTATGGAAGCAGAACTCACAGCATTAGACACAACCACCGTTGAAGCAGAGTGGCTTCGAGAGCTTTTGATCGACTTACCTGTGGTTGAAAAACCCATACCCGCTATCCTTATGAACTGTGATAATCAATCAGTGATAGTTAAGATTAAAAGTTCTAAGGATAATGTGAAGTCATCAAGGCATGTGAAAATGAGATTGAAATCTGTCAGAAAATTGAAGAACTCCGGAGTTATTGCGTTGGATTATATCCAAACGTCTAAGAACTTGGCAGATCCTTTCACAAAGGGTTTATCACGTAACGTGATAGATAATGCATCGAGAGAGATGTGTTTGAAACCCACCGTATATGTTGTCCACAGTGGTAACCTACTCTATGAGATCGGAGATCCCGTGAATTAGAAGTGGGAGACAAGTTGTTGGTCGGCTGGGAGAGAGTATCATTAAATTTTACTATCCCACTCCGTAAAGATGCATTACTCTCGTTATCTGCATGGCAGGTTGATATTTATCTTAATGTGTCCCAAGCGGCTTACTTTTATAAACGGAGATATTATCGTGCAGAGCATCTCTTGAGGAATACACCTATATGAGTCTGACTGTTAAACGTCACAGTCTATGAGAGTCGGGTGCTCTTTAATAAACTCATGAAAAGACTTGGAGTATGACGTATAAGCTCAACACCGCGGGGAAGACTTGCGGTAGCCTAGTATCGGTCAAGGGATTGTGTGAAATTAGGTCGCAGCAAACTTGTAGTTCAAGTCATAGTCCACTATTCAAGTTGTGGTCTAACGTAGCATAAGTTTCTAATTGGAGTTCAACTTAACAGTCCCCACTAAACACCGGTATATAAAACAATGTTTTGAAACAAATGTGATATAATGTGTTAATGAGACTTTGTGGGGGATTGCTGAAATTTTAGTGTACTTGGGCCAGCCCAACTAAAATCCGAAATTCCCATGGCCCATTAATAAATGACTTGTTGAGTGTACGTGACTAATGTTTAGTCTCATACTGCTAGTGAAGAGTGAGTTGCACCACTTTATATAGGGGATGTTCTAGTACCAGTATGAGCTAGTGAGAACAAGAGAAAATGACACACGCGCGCTCCTCCTCCTCCTCGCTCGCCTCGCTACGCCACGCCTCGCCTCGTCACGACGCGCCGTGGGTTGCGGGAATATCGCTGAGCTAAGTTTATATTTTTGTTGTTCAGTAAAATTAATAAGTTATTGATTAGTAATTAACGGGCGCGTTAATTATCTTGTCGTTTCCGATTACTCTGTGATCGTGGTGCGTTACCGACTCGATCGGTGCTTACAGCCCACGTTCTACCCGACTCACACTATATATACAACTCGGGGCAAACCCTTTCCACCGTCACGAGATACATGGTTTCACCCTAGGTCGTAGTGTTGGCCGTGGAGGCGGCTACTCTGACCAGCGCAACAACTACGATCGTGGCGGTTATGAGTCACGTGGCAATGAGCAGTACAGAGGTGGTGGAAATCGTGGCTATCAAAACTACCGTCAGCAAAACGGTGGATATCAGCAAGGAACAAGGCCTACATGGCAGGTGCACCGCAAGGAAGGGCATATTGCGCTGAACTGTTGGAAGAGGTTCAGTAAAAACTACCATGGTCCGGATAAATCAGTCAATGCAGCTAGTGGGTCATATGGAGTCGATTCAAACTGGTACAGCGACTCTGTAGCAACTGATCATGTCACGGGTGAGCTTGAGAAACTGCATGTGAGAGATCGCTACAATGGGAATGAGCAAATCCACACGGCTAGTGGTGCAGGTATGGATAGACGTTATATTGGTCATTCGTTGATTCATACCCCTAATCATAATTTGCAACTCAATAATATCTTGCACGTTCCCACAGGCAATAAAGTCTAATTTCCACTAGTCGTCTCACCAAAGATAATCATACTTTTGTTGAGTATTGGCCTGATTGTTTTTTTGTCAAGGACCAGGACATGAGGGAGGTAATTCTTCAAGGTAGATGCGTGGATGGCCTTTATCCCATATACCTTCTTCTTCTTCTTCTTCTGGATGACAAGCACATGGTGTTGTCAAGACATCCTCGTCCCATTGTCATAGACGTCTAGGGCATCCTTCTTCAACGGTGGTCCAGCAAGTTCTTTGAAATAATAATATTCCTTTTAGTGAGTCCAATAAAGAGTTAGTTTGTGATGCGTGTCAAAAGGGCAAAAGCCATCAGCTTCCCTATCCTAAGTCATCGAGTGTTTCGAGTTTTCCTCTTGAACTTGTTTTCTCTGATGTTTGGGGCCCTGCCTCACCCTCCTGAGATATAAATACTATGTCAGTTTTATTGATGATTATAACAAGTTCACATGGATATATCTTTTGAAATACAATCTGAGGCGTTTCAGAAATTTCATGACTTTCAACATCACGCTGAGCGACTCTTTGACAAGAAAATCATTGCTATGCAAACCGATTGGGGGGGGTGAGTATCCAAAGGTCAGTTCTTTTTTCCAACGTATAGGTATATCCCACCATGTCTCTTGTGCCCATGCACATAAGTAAAACGGTCCAGCTGAACGCAAGCATAGACACATTGTCGAGGTCGGCTTATCGCTTCTTGCACATGTGTCTATGCCTTTTAAATTTTGGGGTGAGCCTTTTCTCACCGCTGTCTACTTGATCAATCGCCTTCCTAGTAAGGTCATTAACTCCCAAACCCCCATTGAACGTCTTTTTGGAAATAAAGGTGACTATTCATTTTTACGGATATTTGGTTGTGCTTGTTGGCCGAATCTTCGTCTGTATAATAATCGCAAGTTACAGTTTCGCTCTAAGCAATGTGCTTTCTTAAGATATAGTGGACTCCATGAAGGTTATAAATGTCTTGATATCTCATCTGGTCGTATATATTTCACGTGACATTGTTTTTGATGAAACGGTGTTTCCTTTTGCTTCTCTTCATGCCAATGCCGGAGCACTCTTACGAGCTGAAATAAATCTTCTTCCTCTCTCGTTGCAACCTTTTCCTCTGCATAATGATTGGGGTAATGAATTACGAGTTGATCATGACGCTAATCCTGCTAATAGTGATCTGGCTGAGTCGTTTATACAGGAAACAGATCAAGAATTCATGCAGGAAGCTAATTCTAGTGCTGGCACGGGAACCAATGATGGTATGCATACGGGAACCAATGATGGTATACATGCAGATTCGCATGGAGCTTCCGATCAGCGTGGAAATTCAACACAATCATCAGGTGCACGGTCGTCTGAGCCAGTCAGCCAGGAGCAGCTTCTATCGTCGCGGGATTTCGCTTCCATCTTCAAACGGTCGGGCAGACGTGAATTCCCCTATTTGTCCTGAGGCCAGTGGATTTCCTCTGGATACTTCGGCTTCATCAACCACATCGGATCGACTACGTACAGTATGTCAGCTGCTTTTCAAAAAAAAAAGGAAAGTGAGTCAGCTGCTGCAGGTTCCTCTGCAGATTCTCCTGAATCCTCTGTGCATTCCGAGTCTCCAGCTCAAGATGTTCCTGTATCTTCCCGCGTGCGTACGAGGCTTCAAAAAGGCATAGTTCAACCTAATACAAGGCTTCAACATGACGGCGATGGTCGTGTACGGTATGATCCGATCCGTTTTGCTAATTTCTGCAGCACGGGTGAGCCAGATAATGTTCAGGAGGCTGTTTCTAATGCTACATGGAAATCTGCTATGGATGAAAAGTATTCGCCTTCGGCACTCAAGAAAAACCAAACTTGGCACTTAGTTCCCGCTACTAGTACATTAGTAGAAAATAGGCTAACAGTTCCGGTTTATAAGGGCATTCAGTCCCGGTTTAACAACCGGGACTGCGAAATCAAGATTAAACAACTCAACCTATAATCGCGGTAGAATATGTAACCGGGACAAAAAGGTATCCATATGAACTCACAGGCGAACTGCTCGGCGAAAACCTTTTGTACCGGTTTGTAATACAAACCGGGACTAATAAGTTCGAGGGGTTTTAGGCTTTATTATTTTTATTTTGATTTATGTTTTATTTTTTATTTAAACTATTGTTTGTAAGCTATAATTACACACATCGATACATATATTATATGAAGTAAACGAGAATTGATCCATATATTACATATCCAACGAGACTCGTATCAAGTTAAACATGTATCATATATAAGTGTCATCCCAACTTATTACATCAAAATCATTATTTACGGTTTATATTGTATTCTCATGTTGGGCTATAACCTCGTTAACCATATATCCACAAACTTCCTTTTGAATTCCTCTAGAGCGTTGATATGGAGTGAGATGCTCTCGTTGATTCATTTGCTGGATATATGAAGAGAAGACGGTCAATATAAACACATCAAGAGTTAAATTGTGAATTGATATGTAAATGATTTACGTACCACCATATCTTTTTGCTCACTGACATACATGCGCATATACTCGCAAACGTAATATCCACACAGATTTGTCGCCGGTGGCTGTCTCTCGCACTTTACGAAAATAGAGTTCATATCAAGTAATAATCAAACATGACAATCCGATATTGAAACTAGAACTAAATAGAGTAATCTACTTAATTACGTTGAATAGTTGAAAGGTCAGCTCTGGTTTAAATTGACCTTCTCCACCACGTTTTATGAACCGCTTCCATACACTGCCCCAGCAAAGAAAATGAATAAAGAATATATTCATAACCGGAACTTAGGAAATGAAGAAAAGAGGTCAATATAGTACCTCTGGAGCGTTTCAATAATGTTCCAGTATTCCGTCATGGGTTGATATAATGAGTCCTCGATCTGAACTTTCCCCAAGTCAATTTCAATGTTGAAGAGAGTTCAATGGTGGCTGCACATACACATCAGCACATAGAAGAGAATTCAGTAAATATTCAGTGACGAGGTTATACCAAACAGGTATCCCTCCGTATGGGTACCTGGGGCACGTAATGACTAGAGTCCAATTATCAATAAGTTGAAGAATCCCAACAAGCGAAACCCAAGTCAAAGACTTATACCATAGATAGCATAGTCGGTATTACTTACCATATATGGAATCCTAGTCAGTTACTACCCGAGACCTGCACCACTATATAAAGGGTAGGAGGGCGGCCGACTAAGGACATGCCCGACCAGAATCACAAAACCCTAGCAAGATCGCCATCTTGCTAGACCTCTGTACTCGACGCATATTCCCAATCAATAACACGCAAGCAGGACGTAAGGGTGTTACCTCAATCGAGTGCCCCAAACCTGGGTAAATCCCGCTTGTCAGCCGACGAATCTACCAACACTACGCGTTCTCTACCTCTTAAATCTTACCCTAGGCCAGTAACCATGGGTATTGATGGGGACATCCCTCGTCAATTGGCGACGTCTGTGGGAACATGTAATGTTGGATCTACGGATTTTTCGGTCCAGATCGCAAACGGCAACTCGCCGACTTCTTCAAAAGGATGCACATCAGCAGCTACCGACCACATTCAGCTCATAGGCGACCACTCGCCAAAAACAACATTTCCGGCCAGGATCAGGCCATACTCACCCGAAACTCAGGAGATTTACTCCAAGCTCAGTTCAGGTTTTGATCTAACCACTTGGGAACATAACTTTTTTTGTTGACAAGTTTGGTGTGCAGGATCTAGCCGAACAGATCGCAACTAAGCCACTCCAGGAGAGATTGACTGAAATCGCATCTTCAGCAGACAAGGAGGATACCCCGTCACAACTCGATCTGATCACGCCACCAAAATCCCCCCACGGATTCGATGTCATCTGCAGAATTCAACAGGTTCATGGCAGATGAGTTCCCCGAAGTCGAAGGACAGTCGGCTACCTCAGTCGAAGATATGGTCATATCAATGACTTCGGCAGGTAGCATAGGAGCTACAACATCACAGATCGACCCGATCTCATCCATAGCAGGATCCATGTCCACTCGAGAATTCAACGAGTTCATGGCGCAGAACGAAATAGAAGAAGAGGTATAATCAACCCTCCAGACCAACCCAGACGAAGATCATATGCAGACCGGCGCTCTAGAAGGAAGCTTTCACCTCTCCGAGTATGATGAGCCTACAGAGGACAACATACGTCTGACCGACTTCGCCGATCCAGAACTCCAATCTCCACATCACGCTTTAGTCGACCATGACGAAATAAGCAACTAGCAGGGGGTGGCAAAAATAGCGAAAATAAAAACGCAAGCACATAGTGGAATAGCGACACCGAAGCAACGCATGAAGACCACGTAGACTACACATATCGTTATCAAATACCCCGGCAAGTTTGCGTTGCAAGCACAACAGAAATGTCAGCAAACGCGGCCAGTCGGAGACTAATCGAGTACCTTGCACAGTTAATTTACCAGATGGTAGCACCACTCTGGATATCATGACGGAGATGGCGGCAAAAGTAGCGAAGGTCGTCGAAGATGGCATAATGATGCCAGCAGGCGCAACCCATGATGAGTTAGCCACATACAACTACCTCATCTGGCAGGAATCACAGCGAATAAAGCAATACGGAGCGGCACTGGAGGAACGAAGAAGGCAAGCAAGCATATTAAGTGCTCGTAGGCGACAACTATCTATCAGCACTACAGAAGCAACAAAAGGACGACGCAGATCCAGATTCGAAAGAATCCCTGAAGACGAAAGGCTAGGAGTCACTCGAAATCTCGACAACTCGTTCCTAACGTTCGACTCAAGCGGCGTACCCCTTCCCAAAACAGCAGAAGGCGCCCTCATATCCATCGGGGTACACCTCCAAGCGGGAAAACCACCAGCGGGTGACCCCGCCGAAGCAAGGTACCTCCAGCAAATCAAGGCTCTGCAAAGGAGCTGGTGGATGGAGAAAGACGAGGACGAAGCAGAAGTCACTCGTGAGGACGCCACAGTTGCAGCCCTCAACGAACCAGCGCAAGAAAGAGTTCTAGTCTTCGCAGATCACGAAGTCGCTCTAGGAGCAGGCCGAGGAGATCAGGCAGTCACGGTTTACCTGATAATCGCGGTATAGGTCCTTGCGGAGAACAAGGCTTCACTCGACGCATCTAAGAAGCGAAGCTACCAAAAAAGTTTGGCTTGCCTGCCATGCCAAAATTCAATTCAAAGCAAGAACCCTCAGGCTGGCTCGAGGACTACAAGCTGGCAGTCATATGCCAACGACAAACAACAACGACGACACTACAATATCTAGAACTCATGCTCGAAGGCAGAGCCCGCGACTGGCTCAAGTCACTACGTGAAGGAGTCTACGACTCCTGGGACCACTTCAAAGAAGACTTCATAAAATATTTCGACCCACTCTGCGAAAGGTCGAAAACATTCAAGGAGCTAAGAGCATGTAGACAAAGGTCAGACAAAAAGCTTAGGTCATATATCAGAAGGTGGACCTCCATCCGAAACTCTGTTGGTGCAATATCAGAAGACAGGGCTATGGACGCTTTCACAAATGGAGTTTATAGAAAAGATTTCAGAGAAGCACTCGGACGACAAAAGCCGGAAAAAATGGCGGAGCTCATGAAGCTAGCAACTGAGTGGGAAGATGGCGAAGATGCAGTCCAAAGAAAAACTCTGGACTCACCACAACGACACCACGACCGACGGGACAGTCGTGACCATAGGGACAGCCGGCATCGCCGTGCTAGAGGCGACAAACGAAGAAGGCGCGACTGCGACCGTAGCGACAAAGACAAGGTCAAATTCGTAGCGGCGTGATTCTCACATGACGACCGAAATCAAGACGACAGAAAGCAAGATGATCGGCGCAATGATCGACAGGACGATCGTCGAGACACACGAAGTAACAACTATCGACGCGACAGACCAGTCGATCGACGTGACGACAGAAACCGTGACCAGCGTGGAAGTTACAGAGGTCAAGACTGGCAAAGTCGTTCAAACCCTAGGATCGAGAAATCGTTCCAAGAAAAGATGGAAGACGAGTGCAGACTCCATATGTTCAAAGACCCAGCAACCGGTCGACTGACATCACACCACACAATGGGACAATGCCAGGAATTCGAGCAAATGGCAACAGAATACACGAAGCGGATGATGAGGGACCAACCACCAGCCGTCCCGTCATCATATATAGTGCCTCCACATACAGTCGCAGCATTGCCACCACCAACACCACATAACACAAACAACCAAATGGCAGGTGCCATACATCACATACCACATAATGCGGACAGTCAATATCCGCAGCCAAAAGGGCAGATGTACATGATCCAAAAGGGACGCCCCTCTAATTGACAGCAAAAAGGGCACACCAGAAACATCGATATGGCAATTTTAGCACCACCCCCCGTAACAGAATTTTTACGAGGATCAGAAATAACAATCGCCTTCTATCAGGAAGATCGCCCGCCAGCCATCTATCGGCCGGGACACGCTGCCCTAGTACTCGAGGCACAGATCGGAGGATACACCATGACAAAAATATTCATGGACGGAGGCAGCGGCGTCAACATAATATTCACTGACACGCTCCGTAGGATGAACAGGTCAATCCAGAATCTTCCACAATCTACAAATACTTTCCACGGTATTGTACCAGGCAAAGCCGTACGGCCAGGAGGAACAATCTAACTCGACGTCACATTCGGGGATGCAACCCACTTAAGAAGTGAGCTAATCGACTTCGACGTCGTCGACTGGAAGTCACAATACCACGCCACATTGGGACGGCCAACGTTCGCAAGATTCATGGCTGTACACACTATGCATATCTCAAGCTCAAGATGCCAGGTCCAAAAGGAGTCATCACAGTCAATGGAAACTTTCAGAAATCAGATGACTGTGACTGGGACTTTTGCAAAAAATCGGAGGCATTCGGAACAGAACAGCCCTCGGACAGGACACAAGTTGAAAGGGAAACTACAACACAGCCAAGGCGTAAGAAGCAGGCAGTCATAGCCACAAAACATGAAGTAAATGCTGTATGGACAGTCGAACATGCAGAAGGAGATAACACACGCGCCAAAACTTGGACAATACACTTCGATGGATCAAAAGGGGGGAGAGGCGCTGGAGCAGGTATGATACTCATAACACCTAACAGGGAACGAGTAGGCTATGTGTTAAAGATAGACTTCCCGTCTCTATAAAAAATCGAAGTCGATTACGAAGGCCTCTTCCAAGGCATGCGACTAGCAAGATCATCCGGAGCACATGACTGAGGGGGATTGTAGGCAGAAAACAAAAAATTCCTAGCAACGATATCCTTAAAGGGTCAATTGGTTATGTGCCATGGTTCGCTGAGTTTTATTGGTCTGTGCCCTACCCGCTCTGTTTCTCTGTTATGTGCCCTGGTTTGCTCGCATATCGCCCAAACGCTCGTCTCCCTCTGGTCAACCTCCTTTGACCCGCACATGGCCTGACTGGTGGGGTAGGCCTAGCGCGGCTCGGCTCGTTTTTCGGCTCGGTTGGGATTTCTTGGGGTCGGCGCGTGGGGCCGGGGCACTAGTCTGATTGGTGGGGACGGCGCGTGGGGTAGGGTGTCAGGTAGGCGTGGGGTTGGCTCATGGGGTCAGCGTTGATTTCTCGCCACTGACCACTTCCAACCTATCCTCCAGTCGACGATTCCGGCTACCATGGATGCCCTTCCATGGCACCTCCGCCAGGAGCGCCGCCGCTGCGTCAAGGCCGACGGAGCGCGCAAGTGCTCGAGCAGGTGGTGGACACTGAAGGGAATCGAGTCGCCGCCGTCTCTGTTGCGGCGGTAGACGGAGGAGTTTGATCTCCTCCACGGTCTCCTGCCAGCGCCGCCCGCGCTGCCCGTCCTCGCGCCACCGTCACCTCCCGCAGACGAGGAGACCTCATCCGGCTCGTGGACCTTGTCGCCGTCGCCGTGCCGCGCAGCCTAGCCGAGGTCGCCGTGGACGAGGAAGGGTTCGAGATCTACGATCTCGCCGCCTTCGAGTCCCTTATGACTCGCGAGGACTTTGTCCCCGACGAGGTCCTCGAAACGGTCACCGAAGCCGTCCAGGAGCGCTCCTCAGAGGACGTCCAAGCGTACGCGAAGCGCCGCTGCCGGGGGGTCGAGATCGAGCCGTACCGCCTCCACCGCGAGCAGGAGGCCGGCGCGAGCTCGAGCAAGGGGAAGGCCATCATCGTCTACGTCGACAACGACTCCTCCGACGAGGAGGGAAGCACTCTGGCGACGGCGCAGCCGCACCCTGCGAGCTCCGGTGAGCTAATTTTGTTGCTTAGGGTTAGGGCCGCGTAGTGTACATAGATTTTGAAAGGTCGTATGTAATCTCCGGCGAGCTCCGACGAGCACGCTCTGAATGTAATCTCCTGCGAACGAAGAACTATATGAATTTTAAATATGCGGGTCCTATTTGCTCCGGCGAATACATTTTTCAGCGAGTTCACCATTTTTGCTTAGAAATGGGGCGTTTACCCTACCTTTGTAGCTCATTTAAAACACATTTTCCGGCGAGTCCAGTATTTTTGCTTAGAAATGGGGCCGTTTAGCCTACCTTTGGAGCTCATTCGCAACACTTTTTTCAGCGAGTCCACCAACCTACCTTTGGAGCTCATTTGAAACACATTTTTCAGCGGGTCGACAATTTTTTCTTAGAAATGAGGCCGTTTACCCTACCTTTGGAGCTCATTTTAAACACATTTTTCAGCGAGTCCACCACCCTTTCTTTGGAACTCATTTGAAACACATTTTTTGGCGAGTCGACCATTGGTGCTTAGAAATGAGGCCGTTTACCCTACCTTTGGAGCTCATTTGAAACACATTTTTCAGCGAGTCCACCACCCTTCGTTTGGAACTCATTTCAATCACATTTTACGGCGAGTCGACCATTTGTGCTTAGAAATGAGGCCGTTTACCCTACCTTTTGGAGCTCATTTGAAACACATTTTTCAGCGAGTCCACCCTTCCTTTGGAACTCATTTCAATCACATTTTTGGGCGAGTCGACCATTTGTGCTTAGAAATGAGGCTGTTTACCCTACCTTTGGAGCTTATTTGACGGTGGAGGTTTCCATTTTAGTTATTAGTTGGTTTATTAAGTGCAAGTGCCAATTAAGTTATTAGTTGTTGATCTATTTTAGTTGTTAGTTGCTTTATTAAGGGCAATGGCCTTGTGCTTGAAATCTCAAATTGTGTGTGTAAATCCAATTGAGTTTGCAAATTTTCCGGCGAGTCCACCATTTTTGCTTAGAAATGAGGTCGTTTACCCTACCTTTAGAGCTCATTTGAAACACATTTTTCAGCGAGTCCAAGCTCATTTGAAAATTTATATGGATTCAAGCTAGATTTGAGCAAGCTCATCACTATCCCCGATTGGATTGACAAAATACCCATTTGGTTACGACGGGTAACAGCCGAAATCCACATTTGGTGCGCCAAAATACCCATTTTATGTCACTGAGGCAAATGGGGGTGGGCGAGCCAAAATCCCTGTTGGGTCCACTCGTTAGTGGGTGTACAGCCCTTGTCCTACGCGCGCGTCCAATCAGATCGCAGAACGAGCTTCTCGGGGATCGCCTGCAGATTCCCTCTGGAGGAAATCGGATGGCTGCAGATCTAAATCTGGATTCTGGCCAGATCTAGATCGGGCCACCCAAATTTCAAAATATTTCTGTTTCGTCGGAGCTCGTCGGAGGCCGCACCGTGCTTGGCCGTAGGTGGGTGGGTGGGTGGAAGATGGGGGTCACCGGAGATGGGTGGAGGAGGAGGAGGTGTTTGTCGCCGGAGGCAGAGGAGGTGGTGGTGGTTGCCGGAGGAGGTCACCATAGGAGGTGGTGGCGGTCACCGTAGGAGGAGAAGGAGGTGGTGGTCGTCGGAGGAGGTCACCGAAGGAGGAGAAGGAGGTGGTGGTCGCCGGAGATGGTGGTGGAGGAGGAGGTGGCCGGAGGTGGTGGTGGTGGAGTAGATGGAGCTCGCCGGAGTTGAGAAGTAAGAGGGAGGAGAAGTAGAGGAGAGGAGTTGGAGGAAATGAGAGGAGAGGAGGAGGAGGAAATGAGAGAAGAGGAGGAGGAGGAGGAAATGGGAGAAGTGGGGGAGAATGGGAGGGAGGAGGAGAGGAAAAGGGGGCAGGCGCGGTTCAAATTTTTTTCCCGCCCAAATAATTCTGTGGCGCACCCCCTCCCGGTGCGCCACATATTTTTTTTTAATTTTTTGGATTTTGCTGAGAAAAACAATCATTTTGAAGTAACTTTTTTTCCATTTGGAATCTGAGTCTGAAAAGGGCTAACCGGGGAAGCAAAAGTTTTTCCATTTTCAATTTTTGTGTAGTTTTTTTTAAGGTATTAAACGCATTTTTTCGACGTCATATGCAAAAGTTATGGCCGTTTCGTCTTTCTTTATAGTGATTTTGCATAAAAGTTCAAAACTCATATTTCAAATATGCTACACGAAGTATACACTAATATCTAACCATATTTGAAAGGATGGAATTTTTTGAACAATTTTTCATTTTCATCTTTTTCCTGGAAGATTGAAAAGGCGATCCAAGGGGGCGGGGGGATCTGTGTGCAGACTTTCTGATGCACCATTCTGTGGCGCATGGGACCCCATGCGCCACAAAAATTGCATACATTTTGTTGCGCACCTAACCTGATGCGCCACAGAATGTCCAATTTCTGTGGCGCACCCAGCTGATGCGCCACAGAATGTCGACTTTCTATGGCGCACCCGGCTGATGCGCCACAGAATGTCGACTTTCTGTGGCGCTCCCGAGCCCATGCGCCACAAAAAGTCATATTTCTGTGGCGCACCTGAAACCATGCGTCACAGAAATATGACTTTCCGTGGCGCATGCAAAAGGATGCGCCACAAAAAGTGTTTTCTGTGGCGCATGCAATTTGGTGCGCCACAAAAAGGCCTCCACCTATAAGCCTTTTTCTACTAGTGGACTCATGTTGAAAAACATGCTCCACATACATTCAAATGAGAAGGGCGAGAATCTCATGTGATATCACATATCTCAAATGTGGAAATGAGAATTGCAACATGATAATTTCAAGATACTCATGAAATTATCATTTAGGACTGACTAAGAATGGTCTAGACCCAGTTCGTGCACAAATTTTACACAAATGTGCGCATGTTCGCGTTCGGAGCACGGCGGGCACGCTCTGAGCGCGTCCAGAGTTCACATTTAAGGTGTTTGACAGAAGTACAATAACATATATTCAAACGATTCAAGTTGATAAACAAGGTCTACACACGTTCAGATCACGTAACTACAAAGAGCGTGCAAGTTCACGTCCAGTTCGTGTCTATATTGTGCTTGCTGTGTTGACACGGACAGTTCGTGTCCACTCATCCTCGTCCGGAACGCGTCCAGAGTGCGCACTTAATGTGTTCGATAGAAGTACAATAACTAAGTAACATTAAGTATAATAACGCTATATAGAAGAGAGGTTCATATTCAAATATCCCTAAGTTCATAATATATTTGAAGATAGCCCCAGGTTCATAATTCGATGAAAATAAAAAGGCTAATTCATGAGTGTTCAAACAAACAGAGAGAGCTCCCTCTGTAACAGCTGCTCTTTCTTGGCCCTGCAGGAACAGCCTACTGGCCTCACTTGGCCATCTCAACAGCGAGGAGCTCCCTCTGTAGCAGCTGCTCTTTCTTGGCCTTCTCCACCTTCTTGTCGAGGCGCTGCTTCTCCAGCGTCATAGCTTGGTTTTCTAGGGCTAAAGCTTCATTCCGCGCCAGGTTGTTCTCCAACTGGAGGGCCAAAACCTTCTCATGAAGCTTTAGGTTGTTCTCCACCTGGACCTTCAGCTGGTCGGACATCTTCTCAGCGAAGTCCGAGGCCATGAGGAACTGCTCTCTAGCTTCCACCGTCTCATCCATGTACTGATTAGCTTTTTTCGTTCTTGTAAGTCCTTAATCGACTGCGTGAGGGAGGCGATCACCGACACCTCCTCCGACGTGAGATCCTCCTCCGCTGCATTATCAACGCTCACATAATCCGAATATATATGATGTTAACAAACCATGAGACCGGATGTACACAACAGATGCAACCGTAAGGAACTAACAATCGGAATCAGACCACACGTACATCATGGTAGCAGAGCTCTTGAGCGGTGATGCCATGGATGGTGAAGCCGCGATGGAGTACAAGAATTTGGATGCGTGGCGGCGTCGGGAAGACTGGAGGATGAAGTACATATGGGAGGGGGTGTGCACCTCTATTTATGCGAGACTGGAGGATGAAGTACCCCACGAACTCGTTTCCCCACGCCCCACAACTGCACGTTTCCCACTTACTCGCTTCCCGCGCGTTTCCCACTTACGCGCTTCCTGGGGGCGCGAGGTTGTGCTCTAAATTGCGCCGGTGTGCAGGAGGCCGGTACGCCCGCATTAATGGCGACGCGTTTCTGCAGGCGATGAAGCGACAGGACGGCGAGCCGTCTGCTGCACGCCTCAAAATTACGCCGGCGCCTAGGCTTTCCCGGCTTCCCAAGCGTCGGCGTGGCCGTATCTCGTTGCCGCCTTAATAACTCCGATGCGATGCATGCTCACCCACCCGCCGCTTCCCTCCCAGTGACACTGCTTCACGCCTCCGTTTCCATCCCCTCCCTGCCTTTATAACTCCTCCGCCGTGCCCGCAGCCTCCAAAGCGAGCACCATTCCTCGCCGCCTCCAGACCACCTGGGCCACCCTCACCCACGCCCACCCTTTGGGGCAGGAGGACCAGCCGGAGCAGGCGCCGGAGCTCCAGCCTATCGGCGACGTCTTGCCCCTCGACTGGGCGGACGTCGACGTGGAGGACCAGGAGGAGGAGCCGACGCAAGAGCAGGAGCTGCCACTGTCGTTGTGGTCCGATCAGGTGGCCGCGGTGAACTCCATCGACACCTTGGATGAGGCGGATGATGACTTCATGGAGGCAATTGCAGTTGATGACTTCGCGGAGGCGGTTGACGTCTACGCTGAGGTGGCGGACGTGGTTATTGACGCCATGGAGGCGGTTGCTGACGCGATGAACTCCATCGACGCCTACATGGCCGCCGAGCGCGCGGTGTATGACGACCTCAACGCCGTGGTAGCGGAGCGCGCGGCGAACCGCCTTGATGGAGGCCGCCAAGCTGGCGGTTATCTCCGACCTGCGCGCTAGGCGGAGAGCACGTTACGAGGCAGGCCAGGGCGACCTAGACGGAGTTTAGAATAGGGCTAGTTAGTATATATTAGGGCTAGTTAGGCTTCAAATTGGAAAACAGCCGACCAGCGGTATAAAAATAGAGCCGCGGTATTACTAATTCATCCAACGGTCCATTTAAAAAACAGCCGACCAAATCCCAACCGAGTCGCACACAAGCCGAGCCGCGGAAATTCCAGCCGAGCCGCGCTAGGCTGACCCCACCAGTCAGGCCAAGTGCGGGTCAAAGGAGGTTGACCAGAGTGAACCGAGCGTTTGAGCGATATGCGAGCAAACCAGAGCACAAAACAGAGAAGCAGCGCGGGTAGGGCACAAACCGATAAAACTCAGCTCGGTATGGCACAAAACCAATTAACCCATCCTTAAAACATGCCAAGATCTATTCTATGCAGATATAGTAGTACAAACGGAGATGGGAATACATACCCCTGTAGACCGAAAGCGGGATTACGTTCCCGCACGAACGTTGACGATGAAGATCGACGAAGCCGACCTCAAGGTCGTGTAGTGAAAGTAGACCTCCCAGGGCGTTACACACGTACGGTGGAGACGACGACCTCTGAAGCTCTAGTCCAGAACGATGAGCGGAAGACTTGGACCGGAACACCAACAACGCGGGAGTGGGCTATGGTGGAGAGATCCCCCTCTCAACTCGGCGCAACTCCGACAAAGGGAATCACGAAATCGAGAGAGAATTGGGGAATTAATTGGTGAATTAAAAGGCCAGGGGTGCCCCTCTATATAAAGGCTCCCGGGGGGGAGCCAACATGCCAGCCAGGCAATGTGGGACTATCCCCCATTGCCTGGTGCGGCTCCCTTAGTGCGCCGGCCACCTGGTGGGCCCCTTTTGGCCCACCTAGGCCGGCCACCTGGACCCCCACCGAATTCCCTTGGGGATTTTTCCCCTCTTGGTCCTTCTTTCGACCAGAAGGCCCATTTAGAGAAATCAGCCTAAATAAATTCGAAAATAAATATATATAATCATATTTAAACATTAATTACACTAATTAATATCAAACAAATTATATATAATTTATTCTAGTTGCCGGTGATCTCTTTCCTTTCCGGTTGTCTTGTCGAAACCCCTTAAGTGTGTTACCCTAGCGGTTCGATATAATAACAGACATGATCGAGACTCCTCTCTGATCAATGACTAACTCGTAGGCCTGGACCCCATGAATTAATCCCTGTGATATAACGAATGACTCTCATCTATCAAACCTGAACGTAAAGTCTTAAACCTGAACGCTAAGTGTCGTCATCCTTCAACGGCAGGTTAGAGTCGATCAACTGGTTATGTGCTCGACTTATCAATCTCTCAGCAGGAGCAAGAGTCTGCTCCATATCTTCGCTTGATAGTCGAAGTTCTGAGTGAGTCGAGGAAGCGGAGGCGTGACCGGTATCTTGGCTCTTCATATACGCAAAGGCAGCGTTGGCTCCAAGCACAAACCACCGGGTCACGGCCTCTTGAATCGGCTCAGAAGAACGAAATAAATCGACTAGGGCCTGAAGCCTTCACGGCTGAGGACCCTCGGGAAAAAGGTAATGATTCACCCGCATAAATGCCGCCCGACAACGCTCCAGCAGAATAGCACCACGCCACACACGATCTTTTAGAGTGGCAAGAATGTTGGCGGGGTACGTATCAAGTCAGAAGTGTTGCGGACCGGTGATAGCCGTCTGAGTAGCGTCTGCCAGACGTTCCGCCCCGCGAGCAGCTTCAGCCCTGGAATCATCCACAAAAACTGCAGACAGAGCAAAATGATCAGACGTTAAGTACAACTCACACATACACAAGAAGTAAGTCGACACACTCCATACCTTCAAGTTGCCTGTTCGAGTCGTCCATCTCATAGAGAACATATTTTTCTCTCTGGGTGGAGAGAGAAGGCCTTCCTCGAAGAATTTCTATATCAGTTTGAGCTGCTTTGAGCTCCTGCTCCAGTTGAGCAACCTTCTTCTTGGCATAATCAAGAACCCGGGCATCATTCTTCAGCTGCGCAACCGAACGAAACTCCCCTCCCACATGAACATCCTTCAAGGTGGTCGAGACGCTCGACTGAGACACAATCACAAAATGTCAGGCAAAAAACAAGTCGAGGTAAAGATAGGCACAAAGCACACATCAAGGATCAACAAAAGCTCTATTCCCAGGAAATATCATAGTGGCAAAATATACATCACGCATTACAAAATTAAAACAGAAATCTATAGCAAGTGCTGCCTATGACTGGGCATCAGACTCAGACCCATCCTTACAGGCAGCAGCAATGGCAGCCGAGCGACGCTCCTTAGTCGCAATGCTGGCATTAGCGAGTTTTGAGACGAGCAACCCGTACTTCTTCAGACTAGAAGGTTTCCCGTCTGACTTCTTATGGAAGTCAGACAGGACGGACTCATAGTCGGCAGCCACACGGTGACTAAGAAGGAGCTTAAGGGTGGAGTCTGAACCGCGTACCATCATCTCCTGCGCATAATCCTTCAAAGTCTATGACTTGGGGCCCAGTTGCGCAGCATACCCCGCGATAGTCGAAGGGACCTCGGCTGTAGGCAGCACTTCCTTGAAAACAGCTCCAAGGGTTTAGGTGGAAACCTCGAGAGATTCCTTGGCATGTTTTATGGCCACCCGAACCTAGTTAATAGCGTGGTCAAGTGACAAAGTATCACTCGCCGTACCGCTGGAGCTGGAAGAGGGACCTGCAAGGCAAAAACAATTGTCCGCGTCAGAAGCCGAAAAAGGAAAAAGGCAAATTCACACACGAGAAGCATATTTATACCTACCTTCAAGTGAATGCACAAGGCCAAGCAGTCACTTGGCACACTCTCCCTCAGAAGCACGAAGGGAGCCAAGCTCCTCCTTTGCATTCGAGTGTAGGGAGAGGGTCTTTTCTACATCAGCTAGCCGGGACTCGAGAATTTCCTTCTCCCCTGAGGAAAACGAAAAAATTCAAGCCACAGAGGAAAGCAAAAAATAGGAAAAAGCATGTGCAAGGAAAAATAGGGGCTTACGGCTTAGTTGATCCAGTCGAGAGCACATGACACCTCGCTCCTCCTCCGACTGCGCAAAAGCATTGCCAAAAGAAGCGATGCCACTTACGGCCGGCTGCAGACACAACGCATACATCACACACACAAGTCAAAGATAAGATACACTCTAGAGATACAAAGAAGGAATCTTACATGATTTAGCCAGGAAGGCAGGGAAGAAGACAAGGGTGCAGCAGTCGAAGCAGCCGCGATGGGATCTGCAACCTCCGACACTAGAACAGAAGGCGGAGAGTGGCAGTCGCCGCGCGAGCATTTGATGGACTGGCTACCCGGTCATCGCTAGATTAAGAAAGACACAGAAGCATGGGACATTACAAGACCAGCATAAACAGGGCAGAAAAGTGAAATACGGGCATACATGCATACGACAAAATTTACCTTCGCTCATCTTCATCAGAAGACAGGTCATCATCATAGCGAGGCCCGCCAAAGCCAGATTGGCGAGTAGAAGGTGGCGGCGAGCGCTGGGCCAGAGGCGGCACATCCCTTACAGGTGAGGAAGCGCCAGAGTCCGATGTCCCCTCACCCTCCACCGTGTGCACCAAGCGGTGGCGTTTGAGGGCGGGTTCAACGACATGCTCAACCTCGAGCCGCCCTACACCTTTGCCATCCACTTCAGATTTCTCCGAAGAGGAGGATTCAGCCACGGGCAAGGAGTCCTTCGACTTCTCATTCGCCTTCAGCACAGTCGTCTCCTCGACAGGACCAGCTTCAGGAAGGGGAGAAATTGAGGACTCAGTCGAATGAACCTGCAAAACACAAAGCAAAAAGAAGAACATATGGCAAAGGATACTAAGATCCACTCGACAAAGACAAAAAAGCACAGATAAGGGAGGTACTTACCTCAGGAAGAGGGTGCTCTAAGCCGAATGGAGCTGTAGGGAAGGCATAGTCGATGATGTCCTCAGCTTTGTAGCTGGTCACCGACTTCACTAGAGCGTCGAGCTCATTATCCGACAGCTCCACGGCACTCACCCTAGTGGCGTCATGTGCGCCCTCGTACGCCCACATTCGGTGAGCACATCGCTGGAGGGGACACACACGACACTTCAGGAAGGTATAGATCAGATGCACACCTGGAACGGTGTGCACCAATCCTTCGATCTTCTCCAGAAGAGGTGCCGCCTCGCTCTCCTCAGCTGGCGAGAGAGTGTGTGCCCAGGCCTTCGTCTTCGCAGAGGCGACTCCAGTCGAGAAGGTTGGGCGAACATCTTGACTCACAGGGACGAGGAACCATTTGGTCCTCCACCCTTGAGCAGAGTCGACTGCCGTTAAGGTAAAATACCTGCAGCCACTCTTGACTTGGAAGCCAACGCCTCCAACTTGGTTCACACGGCCATTGCAGGCCATGGGACACACCAGAATGATGGACTTCCATAGTGTCCAACTGGGGGATATACCCAAAAAGCATTCGCACATTACCATAAAACAGACAATGTGCAAAACGCCATTGGGGAAAAGATCGTGGATCTGTATCCCGTAGGCGTAAAGAAGACCGCGCACAAATTTGTGCAACGGGAAGCCAATCCCGCGAGGATGAAACTCGGCGAAACATACCCGTTCACCGAGGAGGGGCGTGGGGGAGTTCTCCTTGCTGGGAGCATGAACGGCGAGCTCCTGCGTAGGTGGAAGTCGTCCCTCCTTGCGAAGGGCCGCCAGTCGATTCTCCGTCACGGTTGACGAAGTCCAGCCGCTAGACTCTTTCTTAAGAGCGGCAGGAACGGCGGCAGTCAGCTCCTTCCTCTTCTTGCCAGCGGGGCCAGTGGCAGCAGCGTAGGAAGATGCCGAGTTCTTCTTGGGAGCCATGGCAGGCAGTGGAATGCAAAAGCAAGGAGAGAAGAGCGCACGCAAAAGGAGACAAAGCGACAGAGCAAAAAAAGAGCAGCGGCGGGTGCAAGGAAGAAGATGAAGCAGAAGAAAACAGGAGGCAAATGGCAGGGTACAACAAATCGTAGCGGAGGAACCCGTACTTATGGTAAAAGCCAGTAAATCATCGCAGCCGTCCAAGTAAAATTACTACGACGTGTGGCACAATCAGAGAGGAACCGTCGTAGGCCACGCCGCCCACTACGCGCGCAAAACGAGGAGATCATTATCACGTCTGCGAAAATCTCGCCACGTCAGGTCAAATCAGAACTAAACCGGCGTCCACAACGGTCAAGGAATGGGACCCACTACGTCACGTCCCATCGAAATGCTATTCGCACGCCAAGGTTGTCATGTGTGACATCATTCGCCTAACAGACGAACAAAACGCATAAAACAAATGAACGCCGACTACGAATGGCAAAACGAAAAAGTCTTGCAACTCGAAAGAAGCAGCATAGCATATGCATAAAGATGGTCGAGTGGAAACTCCCATCAGGAGAGAACAAAAATCCTTCGACTGATGAAAAAAAAGTTGAGATTATCCTCTACTTCAAGCAATAAAGCACAATCTCGGGGGCTACTCCAGTCGGGAGCACTGTCATGCACCCAATAGAATCAAAGGCACTAAGAACATAATGATTCTCGAGTGAAAATCAGCCCATGATACCTCAGATGATGTATGCGAAAAATACAAAGGTAAGACCCATCGATCAGTCGAATGGGCCGAGTTTCACTCCAGCAGTGCTTAATCCTAGATATTTACCTATCAACAGATACGATCGAAACCCTGGCGGACACGCTGGGTAGCAAATAAAACTGCATACCGATATCAGTAAGACCATCAACTGGCCTGAGGCCTGTCTGTCCAGTATGTTCCAAGATTGAGCCCGAGGACTCAAAAAAGGCTAGTGTGGTTTTGCCCAAGTGCAGTTAACTGGTCTCGACTTATCGAATAATTCCAGGCCCACTCAGTCAAAATCCTTAGGCAAAAAATCATAGTCGAAAGATAAAGACATGAAACGTGTTTCAGCAAAAGCATAACATGAGACGTGCACTATGAAGTGAGTCCATGACTGATTCTCCGAATTAGCCAAGCACTCGGGGGCTAATGACGAGGTTATACCAAACTGGTACACCTCCGTATGGGTACCTGGTGCACGTAATGACTAGCGCAAAATTGTAAATAAGCTGAAGAAGCCCAACAAGCGAAGCCCAAGTCAAAGACTTATACCATAGATAGCATAGTCGGTATTACTTAACATATATGTAATCCTAGTCGGTTACTACCCGAGACCTGCACCACGTATATAAAGGGCAGGAGGGCGGCCGACTAAGGACATGCCTGACCAGAATCACCAAACCCTAGGAAGATCGCCATCTTGCTAGACCTCTGTACTCGCCGCATATTCACAATCAATAACAGACAAGCAGGACGTAAGGGTGTTACCTCACTCGAGGGCCCCGAACCTGGGTAAATTCCGCTTGTCAGCCAACGAATCTACCAACACTATGCGTTCTCTACCCCATAAATCTTACCCTAATCCAGTAACCATTGGTATTGATGGGGACATCCCTCGTCATTAAGTCTCTAGCTAACTCATCAAAATCGAGTACGAGGGAAAATGAACGTGTAACACTCTAACCTGAAGTTGTACGGAAATAATATGTTCTTCTTGAAATGTTGTTTCTCCAAACAAAATTGAGCAAGTTCTCTCCGTTTCCCCCAGGTTTATTTTTAAGGTATGTATATGAACTCGATCTGGGTCAACGAACCCAACTTGATAAATCCGGTTCCTCCTACACTCAAGAATCTTCATTCTGCATAGTAGCGTACAAAAGAATGAAGTGAGGACAATTATATATTATAAGAAAATGATACAAGATTAGCTTTAATTAATCACTTATAAACAATAGCAGCTGATGATATATTTATCAAGAGCCTTCTGGTTCAATAACTGAAAGAGTTCGTCAAAGTCAATATGAATCGTCTGTTCTCCCATGAAGTAATGCTCATCTGTAAGTTTAACAAACAGTATCTCGTCCCCGTCTGTTGAGGCATCCTTGTACCATTTATGTAATGCATGCATTCTTGTAGGTAGGTTGGCCCAGTCCTCCTTTGTGACCAGATCCTTCCCAAGGTGATATTGCAATGCCTCGGGAGCAATGTCGGCCTCTATCAAATCCACCATTTCTTCGTAGGTCATACCAGGAATCTCATACCCTGCTGGTATCACATTCTTGGATGCCAACTTCAGCGGAGCAACGTCGCGTCTCTTCTGATTTGTTTTCTCAAGCCCCTCATTATATGCCTTGTCAATACAACGATCATAGTCCGATAGTAAGTTTAAAACATGTTGGGGTGGTTGAAAACAATGTTTCAGGAAGTACTCCATTTTTTCTGATCAATTGATACGCCTGGCATGTTTTCCACGGGGGCATATAAGGGTAAGGAAACTTTGGAGGACTCTTGGGGACCTTTGGAAGCGGCGAAAATTCCGCCTTAGTAGGCGGAGGCGGGCACTTAGTGAAGGTACCCTACTTGACCTGGCTGATCTTCCGCTTTCCCGTCTTGTACTCAGCCGAAGAAGGTTCATGCGAAGAAGGTTCAGGGTGCTGACACGGCGGCGAAGATCGAGGTGGAGTCATGTAGGTGTCGTCGTCGTCCCTATCAAAGTTCATTGGACTTGGAGGTGGTGGAGGTGAGAGAGACCGTGGCCTCTGCGTCGAGCCTAGAAATATGATGTATTTCTTTTTCTATAAAACGATTCCATGCCTGACTTCTTGCAGTGTTGTCTCCCCTTCAGGGCCAGGGTGGTCAATCTCCAATGTCTCGCATCCAGGTACAATTTCCTCCACCCCAACACGAGCATACCCAGCTGGAACCTAGCAGCAATGCCAACACACTTCAGGATCAACTTTTAAAGCAAAGCCGACAGCCACCTTCACAGATATGTTCTTCATTGGCTGGTGCAGCTCACATTCAGTCTTATCTTCGATATTATCCACGGGGTAGCGATCCATCGGTGACGCATCAACTTCTCCATCATCATCATGCAACCCCGTGGAAGCCACACTGCTCCTCCGGTTAGATGGGCCATCAGCTGCAGGATCTATGTAAATCTAGTCGGCCTCTGGACGGCTTGAAATTTTCTCCTGCATCTTTGTATACATCGTAAAGAGCAGCTCGTTCCTTTCTTCCACCTTCTTAAGCCGGTATGCTGTCTGCTGCTCCCTCCTCTTCGTTGGTCTGGCTCGACTTCTATAATTATGATAGTCCCCATGAAACCCCATCTTACAGGGAACACCTCCATAGCCTTGTGTTCGTCCTCCCTTCTCAGGATTTCCGAGTGCCTTTGTCAGCTCGTCGTTATCTCTACACGGAATGAACGTGCCCGCCTCCACCTCGGCTACTGCTTTTTTAAGATCATCGAAGGGAGTCAACACTTCTTCTTCGTCGGATCACGAAGAACCAACTCCCGTGTTTCCTTCTCCAACGTCATACCATGCGCCATTAGGAAGTTTCCTGCTCTCTCGGGCACTTTCTCCGTCTCTGGAGTTAGACCTTTTGACTTAATTTCTGAAAGGAATATGCCCGAGAGACAATAATAAAGTGGTTATTATCTTCTTCCATGTTTATGATAAATGTTTATTTCTCAAGCTAGAATTGTATTAATTGGAAACGTTAATACATGTGTGACTAATGAACAAATAAGAGTTCATAGTAATGCCTCTCGTTTAACTGGCTCGTTGATTAACTGATGATTAAGGTTTCCTAATCATGAACATTGGATGTTGTTAATTACGTGATCACGTGATTAGAAAAATGATGTGATGAACACACACCCAAATTAAGTATAGCAATGTGATCAAGTCATTAAGTTTACATTGTTGTACTAAGCATACGAAGTAATCCTAATTCTTAGACCATGAGATCATGTCAATCACTAACATCGGACAAATGCTTTGATAACATCAAACGTCACACCGTAACAGGGTGACGATAAAGGTGGCGTTCGGTATTCCAAAAGTATTAGTTGAGGCTCATGGATCAAGAAGTGGGATTTCATCCAGATCACGGAGAGATATACTCTGGGCCCTCTCGGTGATATCACATCGATACTGCTTGCAAACACGTGACTAGGTCAGAAGGATGTCATATCACATAACGAGTAAAGAGTACTTGTCGGGAACGAGATCGAACTAGGTATAGATGATACCAACGATCGGATCTCGGACAAATAAAATATCGCGATACAAAAGGAATTGGTTATGACGTTTTTGGTTCACACGATCACAAGATTCATCGTCAAATATGTAGGAGTCATTATGGATCTCCAGATCCCGCTGTTGACTATTGATCGGAGAGATGTCTCGATCATGTCTACATTATTCACGAACCGTAGGGTGACACACTTAAGGTTTGTCGACGCTTTTGGGTAGACACAAAATTTCAGAGAAAAGTTTGGACATCACCGAAATTGTTTCGGGTAATATTAAAATAGTTCAATGATTTAATTGTCAATGGTTGCCAATGGTTGTTAATAAAATTAATAAATGAACCAAGGGGGTAAGTGTTAATGTTTGTTAATAGAATTAACAAATATTAAAAATAAATGAAATTGTTTTATTTTATAAAGAAAATCCCTTAGGATTTTGAGTGGAAATTGATGAGAGAATGAGTGGGTTGAGTGGAGACTCCACTCACATGACGAGGGGAGAGGTGAGGGCACTCCAATTTCGTGGCTCCTCCCCTCCTATATAAAGAGGGGTGTAAGCGCCCTCTCCCTACACACTTGCCTCTCTCTCCCTCCTCCCGCTGCTCCACCTTCGAGCCATCAGTTTGGCGAAGCCATGGACGATTAGTTTCTCAGCCACAGCACGCCGTCGTGCTGCTGGAGTTTCCGGTGGTTCTGCTACTTCTGCTGCCCCGCTGGATCAAGCGAATGGAGGTCGTCATCAAGCCGTACGTGTGACTGAGTATGGAGGCGCTGCCCATTGCAGCGCACATCTTCACGATCTTGAGATCGGCGAGTGAACGACTACATCATCCATGAGAATTATTCTCGAAACGCTTTCGGTCGTCGAGGGTTAGTTCTCTTGGAATGTGTTCCACTCGTTACGAGCTTCTCCTAGACTAGATCTTGGCTTGTTGGTTTGTTCGCACCGTAAGAAATCTTTTGTTTTCTATGCTACGAACCCATCAATTTCAGCCTTAAGTTTATCCCACTTAGGCATGGCAGTCTTGTAGCCACCTGGCCCCAATTTATGATGGAGAACCTTTTTCTTGGCATTATCCGCATTTTTTTGGACCTCTCAAGAGCTTCTTCCGATTCCTTGTACGTCACGAAATCATCCCAGTGATCACGTAACCTCTCGTCTGTTCCCTTAAACTCCGGAGTAATTTTCCCACTCTTGACATACTTCGCCCATGTTCTTTTTTTGTGGTTTTGGAATTGTTTGGCCATCTTCTTCAGTATCCACACCTTGACTTTGGCCTTCAAGGCTGTTGTTTTCTCCTCGGCGTCCATCGTCGGCAGAGTGAAATGTGATATCAGCTTGTCCCAAATAGAATTTTTCAGCTCGTTAGAGACAAAACTTATTCCATCAGCTCTTGGCTTCTTCCATTCTCGACAGGTGATCGGGATCATGTCCCTAACAAGAACTCCTGCTTGATTAGTAAATGCAGTCACGATGTTTATAGGCTCCAAAGGTTCCCCACCGGCACTGACTATGTCAGTAATCATATGTGTCTTCTCGTTCCACTTTTTGGTCAGGCCCCGTAATCTTAAAGTGGAGGACTAAAAAAATATTCATTAAATATATGCTCAATGTGGAGGTCTGTATATATAATTAGTAGAGACTTAAATATTTACATCAGAGGACTCGTTGAGGGTCCAACGCTAGCATCGACATCAATACTTGGTTTCGGGTTGCCTATGTTTTGTTCTTCTAACTGATCATCTGACAACCCAGCATCACCATCTTCATTCAGATACTTTGAGCCGTCATCTGCCTCAGAATCTTTTTGTCCTTCCCGATCATCTCTACCGTCATGGTCCATAGCTTCACTATAAAGAATAAATATTAAAAGCAGTACTAAAAAGAATAAATAATATATATATACTAGCAATACTAAAACAATATTTAGTACAATAACAACATAAGAGCAAGATTGAAAATACTAAAATAATATTTATAGTAAGCAATACTAAAACAATATTTATACTAATACTATACTAGCAATATAACACTACACTATACTATAATATTTATGCTAAAGCTATACTATACAAATACTAAATACTAAACTTAATTAGGACTAATTGCTAAATTTACCACCTTTCCTAACACATCACTTGTCCATCTAGCTAATCAACTAACTTCAAACCCATCATCTTATCAACTAATTGCTAAACTTAGTTGAGCGGCGACTAAATTCATCTAGCTAATCAACTAAATTCTAACCCATCATCTTATCACCTAATCAACTAAATTTCACCAAGTCCTAAAACACTAAATGTATAAATCAATTTGCTAAGACACTAACCCTAAGTAGACCAAACCAACTAATCAACTAAATCAACTACGGCTGGGGGACCGACGTGAGCTCACATGACGCTATTCGGTCGGAGACGTCGACGAGAGAGGCGAGATCGGCGACGAAGTGAGGCCTCCAACATGGATCTCAATCTTGCTTATATACCGCCCAACCTTTAGTCCCGGTTCGTGGCTAGAACCGCGACTAAAGGGGGTCCTTTAGTCCCGGTTGGAGCCTCCAACCGCGACCCAGTTTGTTTTTCGACCGCGCGCACACTGCTACCCCTTTATTCGCGGTTAGTGGGACCAACCGCGACGTGAGGTGTTTTTTCAAATGAGTTTGAATATAAAAGTTTTGTATATTTAGGAATTCGACAAAACTTTCCATATGAAATGTGTTTGAATTTTACTAACTAATATAAAAATATTTTCTATTTTCTATAATAATAATTGTAAATATTTTAAAAACAGTTTGGATATGAATTTGAAGAACTTTTGTATCTTTAGGAATTTGACAAAACTTTCCATATGGAATGTGTTTGAATTTGACTAACTAATATAAAACTATTTTATATAATAATTATTGTAAATATTTTAAAAACAGTTTGGATATGAATTTGAAGAACTTTTGTATATTTAGGAATTTGACAAAATTTTCCATATGAAATGTGTTTGAATTTGACTAACTAATATAAAAAAAATTCTATAATAATTATTGTATCTATTTTAAAAACATTTTGGTTATGAACTTGAAGAACTTTTGTATATTTAGGAATTTGACAAAAAGGTCTATCATGTATAGACATCTAGATGTTTCAAGGCAAATGATCAAGTTATGGTCATTTTCAAGTCATTGTTGTGATAAAGATCTCATATTCCACAAATAGGTGACAATGGGTACAAAAAACAACCATGTCAAAGGAAATCTTGAAATTATTTTCATAAATATCATTTTCCATTTTTAAGTGCAAAAACTGACAATTTTTGTGAACACAGTACCAAAAATATGATGCAAAATGGCACCCATTTAATTTTCATGTAAACTAGTACGGATATGATGGATAATGCCCAAGTATTAGGTTTTTTCTTGATTTATACCTAATTTCCCCTAGTTAAATGAGTTTATGCCTATTTTTTGAAAGTAATTCAAATTTGAACAACAACTGTTTGATAGCTTTGTCTGAAATTTTTGGAAAAATATATTTTAAGGTACACAACTAGTGATTATATCACAGAAACATTGATAGTTCTATAAAACATTACATCTTCTGATGAATTGTCATCTTGACCGTTTTGACTTTCTTTATGAAACATGAAATAATATGATAAACACTTCAAAATAAGAAATCCTTTGGCATGGGGACCTTATATGTGTACTAGTTGCTATAAAAAATGATAAACTTTACTTTTGACAAAATTTGCGAAAAAAGTCTTCACAAAAATTTGCAACAATAACACTATTCAACTCCACATGAGGAGACTCTCAAGCACTACAAAATATTAGATATAAATTGTTTGCAACGATAACACTAATCACATCCACATGAGGATACTCTCAAGCACTACAAAATATTAGAGAGATAATTTGTTTGCAACAATAACACTGCTCACATCCAAATGAGAAGACTCTCAAGCACTATAAAATATTAGAGATAAATTGTTTGCAACAATAACACTACTCACATCCACATGAGGAGACTCTCAAGCACTACAAAATATTAGAGAGATAAAGTGTTTGCACTAAGACTACTGTCTTCCACATGAGGAGACCCTCAAGCACTACAAACACTAGTACAAATAGTCCTCCGAATCAGAATCAGAATACTCCTGGCACACTAGTCGCGGTACGAGGTGACGCTGCCCATAGTTGATGATTCTAATCTTGCGGTACACCTTGTATGCAACATACACATCTATTGCTGCATACTCAATGTTGCAACCGTCAAGTGGGTACTTCTCCCAAAGTTTGTGCTGCTCACTGTCGAAACTTTTCTTCATATTCTTGTATGCGTCCTCGTCGATCACGGCGCTTGTCGTATCAGCCATTCCAGTCTTAGCATGGTCAAGCATAAACAAGCAATGTGCCAGGCAGATGTTATCTCAAGACCCCAGGTGCGTCTCCTCTTGATCTTGTCATTCGTTATATCAATGCTAGCAAAATGAATGCCGCTGCGAAGAAAATCCATGAGCACCGGACATTTGCTTGTCACTTCTGCAACAACAAATGGAACACAACAATATATAATTTGAGATCAAGTATAATAAGAATAACAACAAATATATGCAATGCAACTAAGATTTTCGGCCAATATATATGTAATTTGATATCATATGTATAATAAGAATAACAACAATATGCAACTTTAATTTTCGGCCATATATAATTTGAGATCTTGTATAATAACAACAATATGCAATGCAACTTTAATTTTTGGCCAATATATAATTTGAGATCAAATATAATAAGAATAACAACTGTATGCAATGCAACATTCATTTTCGACCAATATATAATTTGAGATCATATGTATAATAAGAATAACAACTATATGCAATGCAACTTACATTTTCGGCCAAGATATAATTTGAGGTCAATATAATAAGAATAACAACAATATATGCAATTAATGCAACTAAGATTTTCTCGGCCAATATATAATTTGAGATCATATGTATAATAAGAATAACAACAATATATGCAATGCAACTAAAATTTTCTCGGCCAATATATAATTTGAGATCATATAGTTTGAGATCAAGTATAATAAGAATTTATAACAACAATATGCAACTTTCATTTTTGGCCACTATATAATTTGATGAGATCATGTATAATATAAGAATCCTATATATGCAATTTTCTTATCCTAATAGATTCCTATCTGATAAAATTTGATGAGATCATATTCACTACAATCAAAGATAAATTTCTATCATATGAAATTTTCCTATACTATGAATCAACACATATTAAAGAAAATAAGCCCTATATTGGATTAATTACCTTGCCCATTGGAAAACCATCATACGTTTCTTGAAACAGAGTTAGATGACCGCAACTTCTTGTTGATCGGCCGTGTCCTCAAGATCAAGGCCCATGAACTTCTCTTGCTCCCGAGCTTCACCAAGCCAAGTAGTGAAATCGGAGAGAAAACCCGCCACCCTAGCGCTATCGTTCGTGTACGCCACATTGAGGTTTGTGTCATGTGCAAGCACCTCCCTGTAGAGAGTGGTGGTTGGTGGTGCCGGATTCTTGGTGGCCAGAGGGATGCAAAAGAGGAGATCAGAGGGTCGTCGGCGGCTGGAAGGAAGAAGAAAGAAGAGGATCGATATCACCGACGCAGGGAGAAGAAAGAAGGGACGGAGGAGAAAATGAACTGCCGTATAGCCAATCTCGTCTAAAATCATGGCAAGAGTCGAGAGGTTACGGGCTTTAGTACCGGTCCGTAACACGAACCGGAACTCAAGCTCCACTTGCCCAGCCCCGCGCGGCCGTTGCAATCCCACTGAGCTTTAGTGCCGGGACGTATTACGAACCGGGACTAAAGGTCCCTTATGGACCGGTACTGATGCCCACCTCCCCTCTGACCGTTCGGACCGGTATTGATATTACATTAGTACCGACCGCAAACCTGACCGGGACTGATAGTCTGGACGTAAAGTCCTTTTTCCACTAGTGGTCGTAAAAATATTATTGACTGCAAATGGGTGTATAAAGTCAAGAGGAAGGCCTATGGTTCAATGGACAGATATGAAACTCGTTTGGTTGCTAAAGGTTTCAACATCATTACGGTATTGACTATGAGGATACATTTAGTCATGTTGTCAAGGAAACGACTATTTGGTTGGTATTGGCTCTTGTTGTTTCGCGAGGATGGCACCTTCGACAACATCACATGTGAAGAACGTGTTTTTTCATGGTGTTCTGGAAGAAGAGGTTAATAAAGCTCTATATGGGGCAACCTCCTGAATATGAGGATTGTTCTCGCTTGGGACATATTTGCAGCTTGATAAAGCTCTATATGGGTTAAAACAGGCACCACGTGCGTGGTACTCTCGTCTCAGTTCTAAGGTCATATCACATGGTTTTACTGCATCCAAAGGAGATACTTCTCTATTTTTCTACAACAAAGGGGAGTCTCTATATTCATGCTGATTTATGTGGACGACATTGTTGTTGCTAGCTCCTCAGGTAAGGCGGTTGATGCTCTTCTTTATGATCTTGGCCTGGAATTTTCTCTAAAGGATCTAGGAGATTTGCACTATTTTCTTGGGATTGAGGTCAAAAAGGTATGATGGTACTATTCTCTCACAAGAAAAATATGCAAATGATTTGCTTAGCCATGCGAATATGAAGATGTGCAAACCGGTTGATACCCCTTTGCCTTTGTCACTGTCTGCTAAATTGTCTCTGACCGATGGTGAGGTGTTGAGTACTAAGGATTCTACTCGTTATAGGAGTATTGTTGGAGCTCTACAGTATATTAGATATTTCCTTTTCTGTGAACAAGGTCTGTCAATTTCTGCATATGCCCACTACGGTTCACTGGACAGCTATCAAATGGATTTTGAGATATCTATGAGGTACAATCTCCCTTAGATTATGTATGGGTCCATCTGAAATCTGTCTTGGTAAGTGCCTTTTCTTATTCTGATTGGGCTGGATGTCCGGATGATAGAAGGTCGACGGGTGGATTTGTAGTGTTCTTGGGATCAAATTTTATCTCATGGAGTGCAAGGAAACAAGCTACAGTTTCCAGGTCTAGTACTGAAGCTGAGTATAAAGCTCTGGCTAATGCCACAACTGAGGTCATATGGGTGCAGTATTTCCTCACTGAGTTGGGAGTGCCGCAGTCTAGAGCGGCTTGTTTGTGGTGTGATAATATTGGAGCTACGTACCTTTCTGCTAATCCGGTATTTCATGCTAGGACAAAGCATATTTAAGTGGATTATCATTTTGTTCGTGAAAGGGTAGCTCAGAAGCTTCTATACATACGTTTTATTCCTTCAGGAGATCAATTGGCGATGGCTTCACAAAGTGTCTCGCTACAGGATAGTTCGAGGTGTTTCGTCGCAATCTTAACTTAGATAAGTTATGATTGAGGCGGAGTGTTTTTTTAAGAAAATAGGGTGCGGTATCCCTGGCCTCTGTATCAAAATGATGCACACAACCACCGCAATTTATTGCAGAAAATCATCGACACAAGTTTAGAGTTTACAGTTTAAGGATCACGCAAAGTTGCTACAAAAATCAGCCACTTAAAGAGTAGAGTACTAAACATCTATTCTTCTAGTGTGTAGCCATCCAGCCTGGCACAAGATAGCCCGTACGACCGCCAGCATGCGGGTACATCCGGAATCCATAAGTCCACGTTGGTCGACAGGGAGTAGTACGGACCACGTGTGGATCCTGGATCCAGTAGACCGCCTTGTTGACCACCTGCAAATAGTAAATAGCATTTGTTTTGTTAAACATAACATCGTTACGGCAGTTCCATATCGCCCACAAGAATAACGCAACACCTATACGAATCCGACCTGTTTTTGCCTTATCAATCCCATTCAACGAGCAACCAAACAAATTAGCAATGCTAGTTGGAGGATACAAGTTAAAAGTGAAATGAAATAGTCTCCTGATACTCTGGGCAAAAGAACAAGAAATGAAAAGATGATGAACCGTTTCATCCAAATGACAAAAAACGCATTTGGGACATCCGTTCCAATTTCTTTTCTTAAGATTATCCTTTGTCAACAATTCTTTCCTTTGCATAAACCAGAGGAAAATCTTAATTTTAAGCGGAATCTTGAGCCTCCATAGATATTTTCGCAAAAATCTAGTGTGACCATTCAACATATCACCATACATTGTTTTAACAGAAAAGACTCCATTTGGAGTTAACTTCCAAGTGAAAGCATCGTCTTCATCATTGCGATGAACTCGCATTAGTCTCTCAACAAGATTTAACCAAGCCGCCCTCCTAGTACCTATAATATTCATACGAAATGTAAGGTTTATAGGTATTGTAGTTAGCATGTCCGCTACAGAAGCATTTTTATTTTCCGCAATGGCATATAGGGAAGGATATCCCATCGAAAGTGGAACGTTACCTAACCATGTATCCACCCAAAAACTAGTCTGCTGCTCGTGTCTTACCACAAAAGTGCCCCGAGAAAAGAATTCGTCTTTCACCTCCATTAAACCCTTCCAAAAAGGGGAATCCGTTGGTCTTGCATGTACTTGGGATAACGTATTATTCCTTAAGTACTTATTAACTAGTATTTCCTGCCATACAACTTCCTCGTTCATCAACTTAAATAACCATTTGCTTAGTAGGGATTTATTTTTGATTTCTAGAACTTCTATACCAAGACTTCCCTGATCTTTAGGTCTATAGACAACGTTCCATGTAGTCAATCTATATTTCTTCTTCTGGCTATCGCTTTGCCAAAAAAATCTTGATCGATAGAAATCTAATCTTTTCCTAACCGCTTTGGGTATGGGAAAGAAAGATAAAAGAAACTTGGGCAAACTTGTGAGCACCGAATTAATTAAGACAAGACAGTCTCTGTATGACAACATCTTGCCTATCAAAGATCGCAACTTGGACTCAAATTGGTCCTCCACTGGTTTCCAATCTTTATTTAACAGTCTCTTATAATGGATCGGTATACCAAGATATCTAAATGATAGAACCCCTTCCTCACACCCAAAAATATGACGGTACTCTTTACCAAAACAGAAAATCTCACTTTTATGAAAATTTATTTTTAATCCTGACAATTGCTCGAAAAAGGATAGTATGAGTTTCATATTCACGGATTTCAAACAAAATAGTATCATCTGCATATTGGAGGATATTGGAGAATTGACACCCCACCATCCACCAAGTGTGGCACTAAGCCCCCAACTTGCCCATCCTCCTTTGCTCGGGAAATAAGGATGGCCAATATGTCAGCAACCAGATTAAAAAGAAGAGGTGATAGAGGATCCCCTGACGAAGGCCTTTTAGCGTTTGGAAGTAATGACCGATATCATCATTAACTCGTATTCCAACACTCCCTACCTGAACAAATCTAGCAATCCATTCACACCATCATGGTGCAAATCCTTTCATTCTTAAGACTTGTTGAAGGAAAGACCATTTGACCTTGTCGTACGCTTTGTCAAATTCTATTTTAAACAAGGCTCCGTCCAACTTTTTCCGATGGATTTCATGAATCGTCTCATGGAGAACCACTACTCCTTCTAAGATATTTCTCCCTCGAATAAACGCAGTTTGTGTTGGCCTAACGACTCTACTAGCAATGGTTGTCACCCGTATGGTTCCCACCTTTGTAAATACTTTGAAACTTACATTCAAGAGGCAAATAGGCCGATATTTCTCAATTCTACTAGCATCTTCCTTCTTGGGCAGTAAGGTGATAACACGGAAGTTCAACTTATATAACGGTAAATCCCCTGCTCTCAATTGTGTAACCATAGCCATCAAATCGCTTTTAATGTCTGACCAATTTTTTTTGATAAAACTCCGCAGGGAACCCATCTGGTCCCGGAGATTTATTATGTTCCATTTGTTTAATAGCATCAAACACTTCCTTCTCAGAGAATGGCGCCGTTAGAATCTCATTTTCCTCCTCGGATATTTGAGGCATGTCCGCAGTGACATCGTCCATCATTGTCAAATTATTCGAAACCGGTGCCCCAAATAACTTCTTATACTATTCGGAGATAAAAGCTTTAAGATTTTCTTGACCTACAATTGTCCCCTCGTCCTGTTCTAGTTGAATAATTCCTTTTTTCCTATGCTTCCCATTTGCAATTATATGAAAATATCTCGTGTTGTTTCATCCCTCCTGTATATATTTAGTGTTAAACGATGTAATTATGCCTAGTCGTGTTTGTCTCCTATACCTATACCGGTAAGATGTCCTATACCTATACCGGTCAGATGTATTGTAGACCGATAGGACTGACCTTGATATAATACACAACAGCGACCCAGGTTATGGTACGCTTCCATAATATTTTCACAATGTGCTCATGTGAATACTGCTGAAAACTCATTGAATTGCATCTCTGATGATCACTGCACCACATTGGTTCCAATTTGGAGCTCCACAATCTAATACTTTGTCCATTGGGCATCTCATTTTCATCCCAGACAGTACTGACTGTAAGGTAACACATTATGTTCTCAGGGCAATAGATGTCATTTCACTAGAGCAAAACAGGCCAATGGTCCCGGGCCGTGAGGGCTTTTTGCCCCGGTCACGCGCCCGGGACAGCGTGTTCGGGATAAATAGCCTCCCCTATTTGTCCCGGGCACGCCACGGCCCGGGACCAATAGGGGGGCCACGTGGCCAATCAAGGCAGGCTCTGCCTGCGACTCATTTGTCCCGGTTCGTAATACGAACCGGGACAACATATATGTTTTTTTTTGTTTCTTTTATTTTGTTTCCTGTTTTCTATTTTTGTTTCTGTTTTCTATTTATGTTACTGATTCTTTTGTGTTTGTGTTTTTTCATTTATGTTTCATTTCAAACAATATCGAGTTGCATATTATACGTTACTATGTAATATATATCATGAATACACGTTTTTTTCCTCGGGATATAGTCATGAATACTACTAGTACACGAGTTCTCCCAAACAAATATTTACAACCGGAAGATCATGTCTGTACCGGGGACACGGCTAAGTACAAATATTTTTTACATGACAGAGAAGCATTAGACCCTATTTTTTCCTCGAGATGGTCTTTTTTGGCGGCCGGATTATACTGCATTCTGCGCCTGGCTTTATGACATAGTCAAGCAGAAAGCCCGCAATTTCCTCCGCGATTGGTAGTAGGCGGTCTTTTGCTTCTAGCCTGTTCCGGATCGTCTCAAACTAAAAAGGAGAGATCAACACCAATATATCAACCATTATGAAAATAATTCAATTTGAGAAGTGAACAAGTTTGAATGAATTGTTAACGTACCCTATTCCAGTCTGCACCCTCATTGAAGTGAATTCGGATGAACTCGCAGACATAGAATCCACACAAATTGGTGCCTTGTTGCTGCTTCGCGCACTTTATGATATAATAAGATAAGAAATTAATAAAAAATAATCATAAATATTGAAAAAATGGTATTGTGAGACTGAAATTAAGAATATGCGTATGTGGAACCTAGCTAGTATACGTCTTTACCTCTCGCCATTTAAAAGTGAGGTTCTTAGCTATACCGACATCCTTGTGGAAACCGGTGAACTTGTCCCAAACCCTGAAGTTTACGGTATGAAAAATTAGTAAAGAAGTTAACTAATTACTATATATTATTAGAAAAGACGAGGTCGATTGTGATAATGAACGAAATTACCTCTGGAGCATCTGTTTCGTGTCGTCGAACTTTTCTTCAGGTTTCGATAATGGGTCCAAGACATCAACGATTGCCTTTTCAACATCAATCTCAAATAATACCCAGTGAAATCTGCCATATGTTTATATTTGTTAATAACTAAATCATCAATTACATATACTTAATTAACATCGAGTATGTATAAGAAAGTAAACAACTCACTCGAAGTTGAACGGGAAAATTATGGTGCTTTTTTAATGTTGCGCCATCAAATAAGTAAGCAAAAGCTCCTCCGTTTGATCTGGGTAATGTAACAAACCATGATGATGAACTCGATTAGGGTCAATGAATCCAATCTTGTGATTGAGTCCCAGCTTTCGAGATTGTATAATTTTCAGCCTGCATAATAGAGTACAAAAGTAATATAGTGATAAGGATAATTACAAGCAATGAAAAATAAGTAGAGCTAGAGAATTACTGACATATATACATAATTTAATTACTTACATGCAAAAGGCACTGATGATAGATTTGTCGAGCGCGTCAAAATTGAATAACTTCCATAATTCGCAATACTCGATTTGAACCTCATCATCACCTGGGCCAAAAAAATCCTTTGGAATTTTCCCATAGAGCCAGTCTCCGTCTTGACTTTTCGTGGTACGCAAGTACCATGCATTTAGTTGGTGCAACCTAGCTGGTAGAGTGCGCACCATTGCAGGGTCGACAAGATCTTGTCCTCTCACATATGTCCGCACCACCTCATGTATGGTGACACTCTCGCCAGCTTGCAATGCCTTCATCTCTGCCAGAGTTATACCCATATCTCTAGCTTGCTGCGAAAGTACATCATCGATCGGGTTCCGGTTGTAAGGCGCCAATATGAGTGGAGGGGCCGATTGTCCCGCCTGCATTCCGAGCTGTGGAACATCTCTCTTCTGGGTGGCAGCAGATTTTTGTTCTTCCCGCACTCTCTTAGATGTACGCACCAGAACGCGTGTGTAGTCATCGTCCATATTTAGTTCATATTGCGACGGATGCGTAAGAAATTCTATGGCCCACCGTATCGCTTCTGGAGAATAAACCGGAACAGGCAAAGACATCTTTTTTGCCTTCTTTCTCTGGGAAGTCTGGATCTCCTCGACCCATGTCTCGACATCTTTGCGAGAGTTCACAAAGCGAGACTTTCCGGCCGTTTCGCTTTTCTGAGTACTAGTCGACGCAGCGGTGCACTTCCGCTTCTTTTGCGGAGGCGATGGAGTCTGTTGACGCGGCGGAGTACGCTCACGCGGCGGAGTACGCTCACGCGACGGCGGAGATGGACTAGCGCCTTGGTTGTCGTTGTGGGGGGTGTCTGGACTAGCGCATTGGTTGTCGTTGTTGTAGTTATGTGGACTGGGAGGGCGATTTAGCTGCATGTGTGGGAACACGATGTATTCTTTTTTCCATAAGCAGGTACTCTTGAGGGCAAATCTCAACTCAACCTCGTCTTCACCCGTAGGGAAGTCCAGCTTAATTCCCTCATATGTCTTGATAACCTCATCAACCCCGACAACAGCATAGCCATCTGGAATAGGGCGACAATGGTAAGTTCCATTTGGGCTAGGCGGTAGGGCAAAGCCGTGCGCCACCTTCACGGTTATGTTCAAGCATGGCACATGTAGGTCGCAAAGTTCCCGCTGCACGATATTATCCACGGGGTGACGAGGACCCGGCATATCATTGTGGCGATCGAGCTCCGTTGAAGCCACGCTGCTTCTCCGCATTGATTTTGGATCAGCAGAAGGATTTTTGGGCGTCTCAGATTCGCAGGGCATCCGTCGAGTATGCGATGCCTTCAGCTCTGCTATCTCCTTCTCATGCTGTAGTAATTTATTTTCCATCCACTGGGCCCGGTCGGCAATCTCTTTCTTCTTTCTCGATCGGCTTCTATAAGTGCCAACGTCTTTGGGAAACCCAAGTATCCACGGTACAGAGCCGACGGTTCCTCTTGTTCGTCCACTGTGTTCAGGATTCTTAAGGGCTCGCGATAGCTCGTCCTTCTCTCTGTTAGGGTGGAACCTGCCTTCCGTGACCTCCTTCCATACCTCTCTGAGAGCTTTAATAGGGTCAGGTCCGTGCTCCTTGGTAAAAAGACAGTCACCTGTTTCGGGGTCTAACTTTCCACCATGCCCATAGAACCAAGCCTTAAGCCGGTCTGGCCAGTCAAATGTCTCGATCTGTATACCTTTAGCCAAAAACTCTTCCTCCATTTTCAGAAACTCAGGCAGGGCCGTCAGGTAGCCACCTGACCCCATGTTATGGTGATATATCTTTTTGTCTGCATTTTTCTTATTTCTCTCTGACATGGCCTTAGCGGCTTCCGATTGCTTGTACGCCTTAAATTCGGGCCACTCATCTTTTATCTTTTCATAGACTCCGACAAATTCTGGAGTTTTACCTTCTTTTATGAACTTGTTAAGCCTTTTCTTCCAGTTGCGGAACAATTCACCCATCTCAATATAAGTCCAGGCCTTGCATCGATTCTCTATAACCGGCTCCTCTACATCCTCCTCTTCCGGTAAAGTGAAATTCTGCATGAGCTCGTCCCAAAGGAGTTGTTTGTCTGCATTCGAGACATAAATAACCCCCTCTTTTGGCACCTTTGGCTTATACCATTCTTGAGCCCTGATGGACAGTCTGTCCCGAACGATGACTCCGCACTGAGCTACAAATTTCCTTGCGTGGTTAGCGGGAGCAATCGGTTTTCCTTTTTCATTGATCTCCTCGATGTGGTACTTCTGTTTCCCTTGGAGCTTTTTGGTCCCGGTGCGTGGCCCGCCTCGTTTCACCGCTGCTTTTTTGCTTGGTCCCGGTTCATGGCCCGCCGACGGCTAAAAACAAGAAAAAGTGATAGTTAATATATGTATACACACAAATCTTTTCAACGGAGACAAAAACCTGAGGGCATATATCTACCTCGGCGGCCGACTTTCCAACAGTAGAGTCGGTGAACTGTCGGTGAGCTGAACTGTCGGTGACGTCTATTCCGTCACCGGACTCGTTCAGAAATTGCCCGGTGAAATCGTCTACGTGTTCCTCTTCTTGTTCATGGTTTCTGCCGGGGTCCAATTCATCACCTTCGCGAATGATGCCGAACATGTCCTCTTCTTGTTGAAGATTTCTACGGGTGTCCATAGTTTCTGCAAGAGATTTAAATCCATTTAAATAATTTTAATAACTCAACATCTAAATAACTTTACCGATATGTCATACAACTAAATCTAACTCAACATCTTTTATCATTTATTTGTACAAACACATTTCAATTTCAACCTGAAGCAAAGTTATTTGAATAGTACAAATACATTAAGACATTTCAATTTTACAAACACATTTCAATCATATCGAGTATCTCATTTCTATTTACATTTCTCTTTTGAAGTCTCTCGAACTTTACTAGGGCTCCGAGAGGGCGGCGGCTACGACGCGGTGACAAATCCGAGTACCTGCACGCAAAATCCAAGTAAGAAAAAATAGATATGAATCCAGTTGATACCCTAACAATGGCGGAAACCCTAACAATGGCCAAACTCCGCCGGAAACCCTAATTTGCATACACAGGTTTTCATTTGCATACAAATTCGCATGCTACAAATATTAAAAATAAAAATAAAATAATACCATCATGTATAAGTTTTTTTTGCATACTACACATACTAATTCGCATGCTACTATATTAATATTTCAACTCACAAAATTAACTAACTAAACGCAAAATTTAACTAGCATGTATTTTCTTTTTTTTGAACATGTACACAACAACATGTATTTTATTTTTAAAATAGCGTAATTAAATACACAAAACTAACTAACTAACTAACTAAACACAAAATTAAATAGCATGTATTTTAATTGTTGGTTATATAGCCTAACGCTATCTGTCCTGGCCCGGAGCGCTAAGTGTTGGTTATATAGCCTAACGCTATCTGTCCCGGGTCGTGGCTCTGCCCGGGACAAATATGGGCTATCTGTCCCGGGCAGTGGCTGCACCCGGGACAGATAGCACCCATCTGTCCCGGGCTGAGCCACCACCCGGGATAGATGGGGTTTTTTCTTTTTCTTTTCTTTTTCTGTTTTCTATTTTCTGTTTTAAATAACTTTGGAATTTGAAAAAACTTTCAGTATGAAAAGTGTTTGAATTTGACTAACTAATACAAAAACATTTTCTCTTTTCTATAATCATTATTTTAATTAGTTTAAAACTATTATGAATGTGAATTTGTATAACTTTTGCAAACTTTGGAATTTGAAAAAACTTTCAATATGAAAAATGTTTGAATTTGACTAACTAATACAAAAACATTTTCTCTTTTCTATAACCATTATTTTAATTAGTTTAAAACTATTTTGAATGCGAATTTGTATAACTTTTGCAAACTTTGGAATTTGAAAAAACTTTCAATATGAAAAGTGTTTGAATTTGACTAACTAATACAAAAACATTTTCTCTTTTCTATAACCATTATTTTAATTAGTTTAAAACTATTTTGAATGTGAATTTGTATAACTTTTGCAAACTTTAACTTCCAAACCGGGACTAAAGAAGCACACGGATCGTGTGTTTCTTTCAAGCACTTGTAAGCCGTTTGATCAGGTGTGTGTTTCTTTTGATTGCTTCTGAGCTGTTCGATTAACGCTTTCAGTTTCAAACCGGGACTAAAGAAGCACACAGATCGTGTGTTTCTTTCTCACACTTGTTAGCCGTTGGATCAGGGGTGTGCTTCTTTTGAGCACTTGAGAGCTGTTGGATCAACACTATCAGTACCACTGGTTGAGCCCGTGACCCTATATATAGCCCCCTCTCAGACGAGGCGAGCAGTCAGTGTTTCCTCCTTCTAGTGCCTAGCCGGGTGGTGTGTGGTATACAAATCACTCGGATTCCCTGCATACGCCCCACGGTGCATTTGTTATGCAGGCACTCAGGAGCCACCGTGGGGCTGTATGCAGGTGAAATCGTGTGTTTTGTTCTATCAAAAGAATAGTTCAATTCATCTACTGAGGAATATATACAAATTACTCGGATTCCCTGCATACGCCCCACGGTGCATTTGATATGCAGGCACTCATCAAGAGCCACCGTGGGGCTGTATGCAGGTGAAATCGTGTGATTTGTTCTATCAACGCCGACGAATCCATTTGATATGCAGGTAAAAATGGAGCATCTTCTTCGTATCAAAAGTTTAATATATTAATTATTACATATCGCACCAACATCTCCATCACACAACACCGCCAGTTCTTCTGCGTCGGAACCATGGAGCATCTTCTTCAATCAACTTGATGATTGGGTCAATGTTCACTACGAAAGGCGGAATTTCATCAAAATTATTATAATCATCTGACATGTCTGTCTTGTCCTCCACTCCCACGATGTTTCTTTTTCCTGAAAGAACTATGTGACGCCTAGGCTCCTCCACTCCCAGGATGTTTCTTTTTTTGGATCTGCTAGACATGTCTTTCACATAGAAAACCTGAGCCACATCATTGGCTAGCACGAACGGTTCGTCTCTGTACGCAAGATTGTTTAGATCCACGGTTGTCATTCCGTACATCTTGTCTACCTCAACCCCGCCTTTCAGATTGACCCATTTGCACCGAAACAAAGGGATCTTAAAAGAAGGTCCATAGTCAAGTTCCCATATCTCCTCTATGCAACCATAATATGTGTTCTTCTGCCCATTGTTGTTTGTTGCATCAATGCGAACACCACTGTTTTGGTTCGTGCTCTTTTTATCTTGGACACTCGTGTAAAATGTATTTCCATTTATCTCGTACCCTTGGAAAGTACATATAGTTGTAGATGGTGCCCTGGCCAACAAGTGTAACTCTTCATCAACCTTGTCTTTATTTTCAAGATGTGCTCGCAACCAACCGCCGAACGTGGCCATGTGTGTACGTACAATCCAGTTGTCAGACTTCCCCGCGTGTAGAGAGCGTACAAAATTCTTGTGTTCATCGATATACGGGGCCACCAAGGTAGAACTTTGTAGAACTGTATAGTGTGCTTCAGTGAAAGAATGTCCATCCATACAAATTTTTGTTTTCTTTCCTAGTGTGCCTTTTCCACTAAGTCTACCCTCATGTAGTGATTGTGGAACACCTATCGGCTTAAGGTCATGAATAAAGTCAACACAGAACTCAATGACCTCCTCGTTACCGTAGCCGTTGGAGATGCTTCCTTCTGGCCTAGCACGGTTATGCACATATTTCTTTAAGACTGCCATGAACCTCTCAAATGGGAACATATTGTGCAGAAATACAGGACCGAGAACTTGAATCTCTTCGACTAGGTGAACCAGGAGATGCGTCATAACATCGAGGAAGGATGGAGGGAACAGCAACTCAAAACTGACAAGACACTGGACCACATCATTTTGCAACCCTGGTAGAATCGCCGGATCGATTACCTTTTGAGATATTGCATTGAGGAATGCACAAAGCTTCACAATGGGTACTCGAACATTTTCCGGTAGTAGCCCCCTCAGTGCAATCGGAAAGCAATTGCGTCATAATCACGTGGCAATCATGAGACTTTAGGTTCTGAAATTTTTGGAGTCTCACATTTACTATCCTCTTTATATTCGACGAGAACCCAGCCGTGACCTTGATACTGCTCAGGCATTCAAAGAATATTACTTTCTCTTGTTTGGTAAGAGCGTAGCTGGCAGGACCTTCGTAGTGTTCGGGACTTAGGCCGTCTCGTTCTTTCACACGTTTCTGGTCCTCCCGTGCTTCCTCTGTATCTTTTTTCTTCCCGTACACGCCCAAGTAGCCTAGCAGGTTCACGCAAACATTCTTCGTCACGTGCATCACGTCGATAGCAGATCTAACCTCTAGGACCTTCCAATATGGTAGCTCCCAAAATATAGATTTTTTCTTCCACATGGGTGCGTGCCCGTTAGCGTCTTTCGGAACCTGTTGACCTCCAGGACCCTTTCCAAAGATTAATTTTAGATCCTTGACCATATCAAATATTTCTTCACCAGTACGGTTGACAGGCCTCCTACTGTGATCAGCCTCACCTTTAAAATGCTTGCCTTTCTTCCTTGCGGTATGCCTGATCGGAAGAAATCGACGATGCCCCAGATACACACACTTCTTACATTTATCCAAATATAAACCTTCAGTCTCACCCAAACAGTGTGTGCATGCATTGTACCCCTTGGTCGACTGCACTGAGAGGTTAGCAAGAGCAGGCCAATCGTTAATTGTTACAAAAAGCAGAGCTCGTAGGTCAAATTCCTCATGTTTGTGCTCATCCCACACCCGTACACCTTCTTCCCGCCACAACTGTAAAAGTTCTTCAAATAATGGCCTGAGGTACACATCAAGGTCGTCGCCGGGTTGCTTCGGGCCTTGGATGAGCAATGGCATCATAATGAACTTTCGCTTCATGCACAACCAAGGAGGAAGGTTATAAATACATAGAGTCACAGGCCATGTGCTATGACTGCTGCTCTGCTCCCCAAACGGATTGAAACCGTCTGTACTAAGACCAAACCTTAAGTTCCTTGCGTCATCTTCAAATTCCGGGAACTCTCTCTCAATTTTTCTCCACTGCGACCCATCAGCGGGGTGTCTACACATCGCGTCTTTCTTACGGTCCTCTTTGTGCCATCGCAACAACTTGGCATGCTCTTTATTCGCGAACAGGCGTTTCAACCGTGGTATTATAGGAGCATACCACATTACCTTGGCAGGAACCCTCTTCCGGGGACGATCACCCTCAACTTCACCAGGGTCATCTCGTCTGATCTTATACCGCAATGCAGTGCATACTGGACATGCATCCAAATTCTCATACTCACCGCGGTAGAGGATGCAGTCATTAGGGCAGGCATGTATCTTATGCACGTCTAATCCTAGAGGGCACACAACCTTCTTTGCTTCGTACGTGCTGTCGGGCAACTCGTTGACCTTTGGAAGCATCTTCCTAATTATCTGCAGCAACTTTCCAAATCCTTTGTCAGTCACACCACACTCTGCATTCCACTGCAGTAATTCCAGTGTGGTACCCAGCTTTTTCTGACCATCTTCGCAACTTGGATACAACAATTTCTTGTGATCCTCTAACATCTGGTCGAACTTCAACCTCTCCTTTTCAGTTCCGCACTCTCTCTTTGCATCAGCAATGGCCCTACCAAGATCGTCAGTGGGCTCATCTGGTGCCTCTTCAGCTTCAGCTTCCCCCGTTGCAGAATCTCCGTACTCCGGGAACATAGGATAGTTGTCATAATCTTCCTCTTCTTCATTGTCTTCCATCATAACACCTTTTTCTCCGTGCTGCGTCCAACAATTATAGCTGGGCATGAAACCATGCCGAATAAGATGACTTTGAAGGGTTCTCACGTTTGGGTGATCTGTCTTATTCTGACAGTTGACACATGGACAACACATGAAACCATTCGTACTGTGGGCCTGGGCTTTCTCTAGAAATTTCCTCAAACCTGTCATGTACTCGGCAGTGCGTCGGTCACCATACATCCATTGTCGGTCCATCTGCATTATATAATGACTACATCAATAACCATTACAGAACATCGACAAATAAACACTGAACATGCACGGTATCAATTAATTACAAATGAAATGAGAGAAAAATTAACCTTGATCGAAAAGAAGAATAAACTTCTTTAAGTGTACATCAAATCATTTCGTGAACTCTCTCGGGCATTTCATCAAACACCTTGCATGCATAAAGAAAAAACAGACTAGCACACACTCCCTCCTTCCATTTCAAAAAAAAATGCCTCCAATGGTTTTGGGAGGGGGCTGCTGATCAGTATATATAGGCACCCACCCATTTGTCCCGGTTTCAGTCACAAACCGGGACAACAAGGAGGCCCATTTGTCCCGGTTTGTGACTGAAAACGGGACAAATGGGGGTTTTTTCTTTTTTTTTCTTTTTTTTTCTTTTTCTGTTTTAAATAACTTTTGCAAACTTTGGATTTTGGAAAAACTATGAATATGAAAAGTGTTTGAATTTGACTAACTAATACAAAACCATTTTCTGTTTTCTGTTTTAAATAACTTTTACAAACTTTGGAATTTGAAAACACTTTTGCAAACTTTAGATATATTTCGGTCAATACAAGAGAACACGCGCACACAGAATTTTTGCGTAACGGAATACATAGATAGTCTACTCCTCAACGACATTAAGATGATCATACTCAGTATTATAGCCGCGTAGACTATCCCACTTCCGTGCAATCTCGAAGCCAAGGCGAGCGTCTAAAGCAGCATATACGATTTGATCGTAGCTCAATGGAACGTTGCCCCATCCGAAAATTAGGTCTTCTTTAAACGTGTCTTCCTTGTCGTCGTCCGTGTTCTTCTTCTTCTTGTATTTCTTCTTCTTCTCAAGATTTTTCCCAATGACCGCATTAGAGAGAGCATATAGACTCGGAGTAAAATTGCCGGTAGGGTTTCGGCGATCCCTCTGCAGGTCGACCGCGGACCGAATAATTATTCCGTAGTAGGCTAGCATCTTCATGTCATTATGGATTGCCACGCCGTAGAATTTCATTGTCTCATCACCTAAGAAATCCACGAGGACCTGTGGCACCCGATCAGCTTCGCAAATTTGGAAGACAAGAGTCTCGGTCGCCACCGAGAGTTGAAGGACGGCGGCGCGCTGCGGAGTATCCTTCCGTCGAGGGCCGGTGAACTCGCAATCGAGTCCAACGGCTTTGATCGGAGCGGCGTCGAGGAAGTATTTCTTCACGTCGCGGATCCACTTTTCCACGCACCAGGCACGAAGGGTGACCCACACCTTGAACCGCATGCCTTCCTTCTTGTAGTAGTACAACTCGGACCGAGGCGGACGCGCGAGTGGCTCCATAGGACCGGAGAAAAGAGAGGAGAAATGGTGTGTGGAGGAGCCGGAGAGATGGTGTGTGGAGGAGCCGTACTGTGCATTTTATAGCGTCGGAGAGGTAGATGAATCGCCGGCCGGAGAGCAGAGGAATTAATCGCCGGAGGCAGAGGAATCGCCGGCGGCGCCGTACTTCCGTTCGTCTTCCGTGCGCGTCGAAAAAACGCGGCGATGGCTCGACTTCCGCGCGCGTGTAACTGAAACCATGTCATTTGTCTCGGTTCCAGTCACGAACCGGGACAAATAGGTGTACGCTGGAGCGCTCGGTGGGTGCCAGCTTATTTGTCCCGGTTCGTGGCTGGAACCGGGACAAATGGGTGTCGCCTGGAGTTCTCGGCGCGTTTTATGCCCCATCTGTCCCGGTTTGCAGTACGACCGGGACAAATGGGGTTATAGAGTTTGGTCCTTTAGCCTGTTTTCTACTAGTGTTTGAATGTCTTATAGCCAAGTATAAGCATATAAAGTTTTCCTTACTGTGGCCAGTACCAGCCATATGAATGAGCACCACAATATTTTACCTGGATCCCAGATGTAACAGGCGCCACTTCCAACTGACTGATTTCGCCCAGCTGCTAAATCTGGAATATGTGTACAAGACAACGGTTTACCAGTTTCACTCCATACTGTCAAAATGTCCAACCAGCTGTGCAAGGATATTTTAACTCCAGGATCCCAAACAAAAGAGGTTTGCAGCACTCTTGCAGTATAAGGAGCTGAGGTATTTATCCTGAGTTAAATGAGAAGCCCTTCATAGTATAAAGCAAGTAGCATGGCGTACAGAATTAGTGCCCTAGGGAGCAACAGACTGCATGCAAGCTGTCAGGCTAAGAAATGAGAGTTCTGATGTCTTGCTGCAGTAGGTTGAAGTCTTTCCAATCTCTTTTGGGCAGTTGTTTTTGTTCATGGCAGAGACATAACAGAGAATGATTTGCTAGATGGGTGGCTTCAGAATGTGGAACCGCTAGGACAAATACAGCTGAGGCCTTCACTTCTGTCCATGCCAATTCAAAAGTATATGAACGCATGATAGTAGATTAGTAGGTTCAAAACTGGATGCCTTTCTTACACTGAACTGCACCACTAATATCTGTACCATCATAGACTGGTAGGCATCTGTGCACTGTAATTTTGTAGCACCAGCAGCATTCATAAACAGGTCATGGAATTTTGCATCTCCTGGTTCACACGGAAAAAATAAAATGGAATGCGCTGTCGCAATTTGGCAAACCAATTTCTCCCACAATATTTTATCATCGCCTTGGGATTCTTTATCACATGTTCTATCTTGTGAAGCTGTGCTAGAGCAAATGATAAGATGTTTCAAAATCCTGTTTCGCAATAAATAAGTTTTCACTGTCATTTAGTTTCTCTAAATCACAGATTGACCGCTTAGTTAACAAACTGAACACACCAACAGTACCAACAGCAGGTCTCTCAAGACTGAATATTGGCTTGCTGAAACACTTGGGAGCCTGACCGGAACCTTTGGAATGAAGTAGGACTAGATAATTTGAACCATTCAGCATCTCCTGTAATTCTTATATTATTGGGCGTAATCCCATAATGCATGACCAGAACACCTGGATCCCATGGTGTGGTAAGAGAAAGAGTGTTCAGATCCTCTACTTGATCACCCATGGACTGTAGAACAATATTCGGCCAACATTTGCATTCCATGCTTTCGGACCTCTGAATGAAGGAATAACTAATATCTGTCGACTGCAACATGTACTTCAGACTATTGCACTCTGTAAGATGTTTACTAGTTTCCCGTGTCAGTATTGAGATCTGAAGAACACCTACAATATCTCTGTTGTGGAACCCGGAATTGTATGTACTCCCTGGATTGCATTGCAGACTCAATTGTCTCATACTATGCTAGATACTTATCTGGCTGGACCTTGTGTCAGATGAATTTGAGGCCTTTATGAGAAGACAATTGCATGCCCTCTCATCATCTTGTGGCTGCAGGTCAAGCGAGAGATCCCCCACATCTGAGGTAATGTTCAGGCAAGCGCTATCATCTTCCACATATATATCACATGCATGCGTTTCCTTGAGCATATGGGAAGTATCTTACACATTCATTGGTAGCTGCAGGTTGGGAATAAGCAGCGACTCAGAACCAGCAGTAATGTTGGCTTTGGAGCAGAGAACTGGAACCGGAGTTGCTGCTACAAATGGCGGAGCCATGGCATCAAGAATTTCCGCTGCTGAAGGCGATTCTTGTGGAGTAGCCTGATCCAAGGACTAACCTTCTGGTAGCACATAGTAGTTATGATCAGTACCAGCTGATAGGAATAGAGTTGCTGCTTGTGCTGCTACAAATGGCGGAGCCATGACATCAAGAATTTCCGCTGCTGAAGGCGATCCTCGTGGAGTAGCCTGATCCAAGGACTGAACTTCTGGTAGCACATAGTAGTTATGATCAGTACCATCTGATAGGAATAGAGTTTTCCGACTGAATTATGTTGTGGCATTTTACGGAACACCTATGGGTCAGCATAAGCACTAGTTGGTGCATCAGAAGGATGGTGAAGAGAAGAGAGCTCACTGAGGAGCCTGCTGCTGCACAGCACGTCGAGGGGGCGGATGCAGACATCATCGCGCTATCAGGATCCTTCGATCTCTGATGAACAACACCTGCAGAACACCTTCAGTTAACCGTAGCGGATCCGAAACACAACGTCCTATGGAATCTCAGCCCTTGATTTAGCCACGTACGGCTCAGGACATCCCTTACCGCTTCGCGCCTAGAGAGATACCCGTGGAGCGTCCGATGCTACATCAACGGCTGTCATTCACCAGACTGGACTTTCCCCCTATTTATCCCCCCATCCAGTGAAGGATTGGGCATGCTTGTAATCTTTGGGTTGAACCTTAGCCGCCTCTGTTCGAGGCAAACCCTAATCTTTCCTCTGTAATTAACAATTCCTCAACAAATCGACCTCTAAAGTTGGGATGATGAACTGCTTTGTTTGAATTCCATCTTCAGTTAGGACAGGTATAAGCTAGGTCATGTCAATGGTATCAGAACCTATAGATCCTTGTCGGCGTAGTGGATCTGGAGCCCAGCAAGGTTGGGTTCTCCCGTGAAATCCCTCCCCGTTTCTCCAGGTTCCGACGGCCGTGTGAATCCTACCAGTGGTGGCTTGGCGGCGGCGGCACAACTTGGGTGCAGATCTGGGGTTAGGATGTGGTTGCTGCAGAAACCTTCTCTGTGGTAAAATCCCACCAACCCTCCCTGATCCGTGCATCATCTGGAGACGGGTGGTGTAGGTGACGGTGACGGCGGCGGCAGGATCAGCTCAAAGGAGTCAGCTAACAAGCCTAGCTTGCAGTAAAGACCTGTCCTTTCGCGGTTGATCAAGAGTCCATGAGGTTTGGTTTGTACTCTACAAGCTTGTAAAATACCTCCCAGAGATCGACAATTCTACCGATACAAACATGCTTATCCTCGAGTCCTTGCAACTAGATGTGAAAACATTGCAGCAAAACCGCGATGAAGACAAGCAAGAATTCTTGAATTCAGTTCAACGGTGAACATATACTTTGCTAGCATCCAGACGAGTTTCAGCACAATTCAAACGAATTTCGAGAGATTGTTTGCAACAAAGAAAGCAGCAGCCTTTGAGATGTCACCAATTGGTCACTCCACCACTGACCAAGAGATACCTCCTACAACTGCATCCGCAGTGTCAATCCGACATGCACATGTACCAGTGCAATAAATAGGAACACAAGTCCTACAAGATCTGTCAGGCAAGGAGTTGAACCTCGACGGAACAACATAGGCACCATACCATCACCCACACTATGGGAAGGGACACCATAGGCACCATACCATCACCCACACTATGGGATGGTAACCATGACACTGTCTGACACTCAAAACAGAGGCAAAAATGAGTTGCAACACAAGCAGATCAAGTTGATGGCCCACAACACCACAAAAGATACAAGGAAACTGAACAACAAGTCGACAACCAGCGAGGGCCTCCACCAGTTAAACCGGCAAAGTTGAACATCCCTTATTTTGATGCAACATATGTGGATTCCTTGATATAGCTCATTGAACTATATTTTGATTCAGCTAGAACACAACTGGAAATTCGCACATAAGTCACAATAACATACGTGAAGGGTGATGCAATCTAGTGGTGGCGTGGAACAGGTTATCACTCGTCGAACCTGCCATGGCATCGTTTATGTAGACAACATGGGGGTCGATTCTCTGAGTCATCAGTGTGTGACAATGTCAAGAACTTCCCTGCTATCAATCAAACAACCACAGTGGTAGCTTATATACAGAAGTTCAAAGCAGCAATGAATCTATTGCGCCGAGACAACCCAGCACTACCTGACGACGGTTACATCCACAATTTCATCTTTTGCCTTAGTGACTTCACTATAAGAAACTAGTCCATTTGTGAGACGTTTTTTTAGTGACGGTTTTAGAATGTTCACAACTTAGTGACGTTTCTGATATGAGTCATCACTAGCCGTCGCAGAGAGGCAAAACCCTCGAACTAGTGACGTTTTGAGACCAAAACGTCACAACCTGGTTAGGTCAAAACGTCACTAAACTTAGTGATGATTTCAAGATCATCGTTAAGCCTTCCGTTTAATACGAAACTGCCTAGTGAGGATTTCAAGATCGTCGTTAATCCACTTACATGTGGGAGCTACCCCAGTCGATCTATTGGGCCTCATATCCTCCTGTGTTGGCCTGAAATGTATTGGGCTCTTTGTGATATCTCTACTTTTATACCCACCCTTCTGTTGGACCTGTTGGTGATATCTTCCTCTGTTGGGCTTTACTCTATTGGGCTATTTGTGATATCTCTGTTATTTTGACCAAGGCCTAGTGGAATCCCGACGCCCCCACCACTCCGTTGGACTGCTGGTGAAAACTTCCTCTGTTGGGCTGTTCTCTATTGGGCTATTTGTGGTATCTTTGTTCTTCTTATGACCCATGCGGTGAATGAATAGCTAGACCGACGGCCTAGTCTATGGAAAATGTGTTGGTGATATCCTCCTCTGTTGGGATGTACTCTATTGGCCTATTTGTGATATCTATGTTCTTCTTATGGCTCATGCGGTGAATGAATAGCTAGACAGACGACCTAGTCTATTGAAAATGTGTTGGTGATATCCTCGTCTGTTGGGCTGTACTCTATTGGGCTATTTGTGATATCTCTGTTCTTCTTATGGCTCATGCGGTGAATGAATAACTAGACAAACGGCCTAGTATGTGGAAAATTAATCGGCAAAAACTAGGCTGTGGGGGACTCGAACCCTCGACCGAGCGATGTCAGCAACTGCTGCTCTATACCGCTGCGCTACACTTGTGTTGTTGGTACATCTGTGGTAGTTACTTGATATACCAAAGACAAGAAAGTTAGTTGTTCATTTTCGCACGCGCCCGGGCAATGGCTGCACGCGTGGAGAAGCGCGGGAGTCCGACTATTAACTCCCAATCTCTCACTACTCTTTCACTCTCTGACCACTCGACTGAACTGCCAGAGCACGTCCCATCAACCGCTCTGATGGCCTCCTCGCCTCCTCCGCCATCTCGGCCCCAAGCCTCGTCCACAGATCCGGCGGACCTCTTCTCCGACCGCCGGAATTCCCTGCGCTCCAGTGTGGTGCGGGAGGTGCTTGGCCACGTGGCGGCGGCGCCGCCGATGCGTGCGGGTCGAATCCTAGTGCTCAATCGGTTGTCGCCCATTGCCGCGAGGACGGTTGAAAGTAGTGCTTCGGCGAGCGCGACCACCCTGCAAGCCGCCGCCATTGGCCACGGTCAACACCAGATTGGGGCTTTCCACGCACCACCCAACCTAGGGTTTTCAGCCGCGAGGGCTGTTGCTGTTGCAGCCGGAGCGCCAGGGTCGACCACGGAGGTCCTGCCGCCTCCTCCTCCTACTCCTCCGCCGGTCGGATCTCAAACCCCCCGGATTCCCGCCGGCGACAATGTTCCGGAAGCCTCCGCCATGGAGTCTGAGGCGCGGTTATGCGCCGCCGCCCCCTTCAAGATTGGGGGCCTCTCCTTCGAGCGCGGTTCCTCCTTCTCCTCCGACCGATGCGCCTCCTTCTCCTCCGACCGAAGTGCGCCGTGTTCGAGGCCGTCCTTCAGGTCCACGCCGTCCTCCAGGTCCATGCCGTCCTCCTACAGGTCGACACCTTGGCTCACGCCGTGCTGAAGGCAGTGGAGACGGCGGCGACGAAGGACTTTCTGCTCAGCGTCTGCCGATCACCGACCCTCTCTCTCTCTCCGGACAATGGTAAGTGATCTATACTTTCATGCGCTTTGTAAGATTGTAAGAATACGCAAAGGTCGGTTGTTAGATTGGCATGATGTGCTGATTGATCATGCCACCAGATGTCTTGTGCAGAGCTGGAAGTACCTTCTAGCGAGCCCCAGTGGGCTAGTACCCGAACTCGGCGACGTCGCGGTTCGCTTCCAGCACAGGGACACGAACGTCGCCTTGATGGAGGAATACATGTAGCTGCACGACCCCACAAAAAAGTTGGTCGGCCAGCTGACCTGGGACATAACCCCAGGGCACGGCTGCCTGCCTTCTTCGTGTAGGCTTCTTCCCAGGACCTCCTTGCCGTGAGCGTCCCGCCGGCCATGGAGAAGCCCCTGGTCACCAAGTACAACCTCAGGTACGAGCGCTCCGCACCGACGGTGGTACTATATGTCGGTGAAAGATGCGAGTACAAGGTGCAGCCCGCCTAGAGGGCCCAACGTGTCTTCTTTTGGAAGAGCTGGCTGATGGGGTTCCGGTGCAGAAAATAATAATTTTTCTAGCCTATGAACACCCTAACTAGTCAGGATCTATCTATCTAGTACATGTGATAACGGTGGCGGAACGGGTTACATTACCTCCATCTAGACCGATAGCGGGGATTACACTCCCGCACAAGCGTTGACGATGAAGTCGTACGTAGCCGAAATCGAGGTCGTGGAGAACTTGCCGTGATGATGTAGACGATGACGCCTAGGTGTCGACGAAGACCTGCGTCGACGGGCGTTGGGCGGAAGATGGCGAGGCGCCTGCGATTGGGGAGGGGTGGCGCCGGCGGCAGGGCAGCGGCAGGGCTACTGGGTGGGCGAGACGACGTTGCCCAGACTCCTCAAATGTGGCGCCTCCGAGCACTCGCAAACATACGAAGCTTAACAACAACCCCCGGTCATTCAGATCCAGCTGAAATCGCAGGGGTAGAACTTTTCTGTAATCCCGCAGGGCAACGACGCCCGACGGTATAGCTTTGGTGGAGAGAGGAGGCAAAACGGGCGGAGAAACAGCTCGGCCGGCCTGCTACAAATTTAATTATATTTTCCATAAATTAATCCAATTAATATGCCTTATTATATAAAGGGGGGAGGGGGTGTGCAAACTCCCTAACTCCCCCATGTGGGACTAAACAAGGAGAGGTGGGGGGGGGGGGTGTAGCCGCACGCACCATGGGCTCAATTGCCTCATTGGTGCGGCTCCTCCCTCTTGGGGCTTCTTGGCCCATTTAGGTGGGCTGCCCCTTTTTCTCCTTTTTTAATTAATATTAAATTAATATAAAATACTATTAATTCATAATTAATATATTTACATATAATTTAATCTCCCGTGACTCCGAAACATTTTCCGGACCACCCGAACATCTTTCGGAGATTCCCGGAACTCCTTCCGGACCACCGGAACTCTTTTCAGATCATTTATCTCTCTCCAATAAAATTCTATATTATTCCATAACCTTTTCCAGGTGTCGTTAAGACCTTAAGTTTGTTACGCTACGGTTCGAGAACACTCCAGACAAGGTCGAGACACTCCGCTCACCAATGACCGCGAGGGATACCTGGAAGCATATGACGGCCCTTGTGCATTCTACAAATATCGTCGTTGAACCATAGACATGATATTCATTCCCTTTGTTTCTGCGATACTACCTTGTCCGAGATATGATCGTGAACATTCGATGTCCTTGTTGTATCTCGTTACCGACAAGGGTTATTAACTCGTCTGTGATATTACATCTCCATGACCTACTCATAAGCTGCGCAACTATATAGATGCAAATTCACCGACTGGTCCCAGAGTATCTTTCCATTACAAGAATGAACAAATCCCGCTCTTGATCCTTACGTCTCAACATACGCTTTTGGGATACCCAAGATGGACACCGTTGTCGTCATGCTATATAAGACACAATGTTTGATGCTCTGAAAGTACCCCTACGAAGTAGCAATAAATATGGTCTCACGGTCTAAGGAATAAGTTATCATATTACTCATCTATTGCAAATGACAAACATCGTAATACGATCTTATTGCAATACTTTGCGTATGTCCATCACCTTATTCTACTAATAAGATGACCCCATTGTCAACCGACGTCATTGTCCTTGATCGGGAATCTCGATCAACTGTTTCCCAATGGACTAGTTTATATAGAGGCTCACCAGGGACTCTGGTTGTCTATGTATCACACGTGTATTAATAATTCCGATTAATACAGTTATAGCATAATACAAAATCTTATTCTAAACTTATGAGATAATGCAATAAATACTACTTATTTATTTGCCTCTAGGGCATATCTCCTTCAGTCTCCTACTTGCACTATAGTACAAATAAACTAGCTGCATTTTACTTCGTCAAAAACCCCTTATCAAATAAGCGTTATATGATAATGCTTGCTTGTGGTAGAGTGTTACTCTGACAATCCGTACAATACATAATTGTGCTTTCTTTTGCGATCCATTGATATCAACTTGTTTAATATCAACATGTTATCTAATAAAATATATACAAATACCGTAACTAAGTGAGACTTCTGCTTCCCAGCGCTTACTCTGATTCTGTTAACCATACAACTGCCTTGAAAACACACTTAGTCATAGAGAGCTCCTTGCAACAATTACAATCTTGCTATATCCATATATACATTCACACCTATGTAGAAAAACTTGACATTCCAGTGTCAATCTAATAACTAATACACTTCTACTTCCAGTAAATTCTAGATTTACTTTTACAACTGTTCTTCTTTTAAGAACATCGGTCATATTTCATCGAGTAGATAATATGGTTTCTATATGATGTCTAATGTTACATAATAGACCAACATGTCATACAACCACTATTACCGTGTGTCATTAGTCTTAATGATTAATTGGATTTCCAAGGACTATCCTTTGGTTTTAATCTATTCTGACTCCTCAGATATAATCCAAAACAACTTGACTAACTATTTAAAATTCCCGTTCTATTACAAATAGACACTAACTTTCAAATAGTTTCACAACTTCATTAATTCTATTGGTACAATTCACAATGTGTCATTTACACAAGATGAATTCGGCTCCACTCAAATTATGTCTCCACACATTTGAGAACACGGGCTCCCACTCAAAACATGTCATCTACATATTTGAGGTTCTAAGCTCCCACTCAAAAATATGTCCTTTACGTATTCTACCCGAGTGAACTAACTTTGACTCCCATTTAAATTCACAATTTATCTCGACATTTTAGTCAAACCAAAATCATTGATCTCTTATCTATTCGAATTCAATACAAACAACAGTATTCCATTAATACAAATCCCATAGACTTCAAGCATGTCTACATTAATGTAGTCAACAAATTTGATCTTGTCCAAGACACATTTCTTGACAAAAGATGATTTCACGTCTTTCTTATAGTTACATTTCTCATATAACACTTTATATTATGATCAAGAAATCTTATTTCTCCAAAAGGAGTTATCGCAACATTTACTATTTTAATCCTTTCTAAATGTAATTGGATTTTCAGGCAGAAAAGACTTTGTTCGTATTCTGATATTTTCTCAGATTTCATTGTATTCATAAGGTGCACCTTGATCTGTCAACAAGATCTGAAATACTTAATATTATGCTGTGACCTGACAGCAATATTAAATATAGCAGCACTTTATTTAGAAGCTTCTTTCATGAAAACATTATGATTTTCACGAATAGGATTGAAGGCAGAAAACAATTTTCTAGTCTCCTTCACTCTTAATCATCAAATTTTCATTTGTAGACATATATCTTTTGGAACACTTCCCAATATTCTACTTTTATGAATATAGGTCTGACACCTTATTTCAAGCTTCTAATTCCATTAACCATAATTCGAAAAATCATATTTTCCTCAGAATTACATAGACAACAACACAAGTTTTGTTTCTATTTGGTTTTGGAATACACTCTCATCCAATGTGAGCAATCTACAAAGAAATATTCGTGTATATTCTAAATTATCGTATAATCATCTATACAACGACACTATTGTCGATCACACAAATTTCTGTTAAAAAACATCTATTTTCTAAAGTGGATATCGACTATAATGTTTCAAACATATTAAGAGATTCGAAGACAGATTCTGAAATACCACACTTTATCTAAAATAGAGTATGATTATAAAACTTCACATATCACCATATATGATATTATAATATTGTGACACGAATTTCCACAAGTCTTTTGTGTTGAAACCATAATTCAAAAATATTGTCCTTTGATCGAATCTTGCGAATACAATATTCACAAATCTTTCTTCTGAAAAACCCCATTTGATCTTTTATCAAATTAGTTTCAGACTCATGATTTATTATGTAAATACACTTATTTACCAATAATCATAGAAGAATTCGGATCAAGGAAAAATTCACCTTATAATTAATTTAATAATCATACGAAATGACTCTTAATTAATTTCCTTTCGTATTGACACTTCAGTACTAATTTTAAACTTAATCAATTCGGCACATGTAATACTTAAATAGATCAAAGTATCTATTACTTCTTACATTGCCTTTATGATCAAATTCGATGGTGTTTGTTCTAGTAACAAAATCTTTTATTCCTTTGACACATAATTTTATCATTCCCGCTATTATAAATGTATATCATACGCATAATGTAATTGAGATGTGATACAATTTACTTATAATATAAAACAACTACTTTGTTTCATAACATAAAACAACTGATTTATTCTATTACATATATGAATAACTATGTCTTGTAACATTCAAGACATCAAACTAGATCACACTCTCACTATTACAAAATGTCTTATAAAAAACTATTGATGATAACTAATATGATATCTCGAGGATGTGAGCACTACTGGCCATCAACTTCCTTGCTTGCCATCACTTGTGCACTGTCACGTCACCCATCGCGCATACTTGTGATGATCAGGGACTGTTTCATAAACAGAACAAGTATCAAATACTTTTCATCAAGTATGAGAAGAATACATTTATATCTTCATATATCAAATATACCCGTAGTGTCGAAGAACTCTCTTTGATGGAATCAACTTTTAGAGATTTGAACTTGTTCACGAACGTGAAGAAGCTCATCGTGTCTCTATTGCATATTCACGCACATGCTCTTCATAGCTAGGAGGCAAAGATATAAGCGCAGTCTCTATTGCACTAGAGTCCGCTATCTAGAAATCGTAGATATTCGTAAGCCTGAAGTAGATGTGATACAACTTTTTGAAATGAGTCTCCAGACAGGTATGCTCCCCATGTGAATGGTCCGGAACTTTTTAAGATGTCTGGACTGCTCAAGACTCAATTCATCTTTGAAGTGTCCCTTGATCGCATCAATCACGACATATGGCTCCATGTGTGGAAACAACTTTCAACTCTGGTGCTAGGCATACACTCATGACGACCTCCACTTCTTTGAAAATATCATGATGCTTACGAAACTCATCATCTTCCTCCTTGCTAGCAGAATCATCTGGTGTATCTCCTAACTTATGTTCTAGGACATATAGGATGTTTGTTGTGTTGGATAATGTTTCTAAAACCATTGTACCATCTGACGAAGTTGGACCTGTCGGCTTCTAAGTTAGAATCCGGGCTCTTGAGGATGTAACCGAAGTATAGTTGCGTAGTCTACAGATATGATCGCAAACAGGTAAGGTAAAGTTTATAATATATGTGAGTTTTAGTTTATAATCATATTATCAAACACACTGCACTAAAATTATTATCCCTAAATTAATAATAGCGATTACACGACCCCCATCCACCACGCTACCCCAGATCGTCATGGCCGGCAGCACAACTTCAAAGGTGGACATAAAATGTCGATCACAACAACTCTGTGACTCATGCTCGATCTTTCGATCTTCCCTTGTTCCGAGGCCATATCTGCATATGCTAGGCTCACCAATCAAATCTCGAAGACCCTGCGCGTGCAACATGGCTTACACCCACTGTATGCGAACGACGATATGTTTGACACCCGATTGTCACGGCCTGCCTCATAACATAGAACTTTCTTGGTGGTGCGCAACGAGGGAGAACACAATTTTTGTATTTGTTAGGGATCATCCTATTTATGATGCTACCGTTGTATATCTAACATATAAACAATCAATAGGATGCACACACAAAATCACACAATCAAATGATGCAATGAAGTGCGATGTGACATGGTCGATGCGCTGGACCTCCATGGCGCCATGTGCCTGGCCCCGGGCGCCCCGGCATGGCTCCGAGTCTACGGTGCCCTCCATTGCCTCCGACAGTACGAGTAATATCAAACTTACCGTAACCATTTCGCATAAAATAACGCCTCTACAAAACAAAGTTAGACTCCTCTACCTTTATTTAGTTTTGCAAGTTTTACGTGGCATATAGGCTTATTCGTAAGAGAACCGCTTCCCTACCTATGAACTTTGTACCACAACGTCGATCATATAATTGCATGTTTAAGCATCCCTTTCGGGCCCTCCATTGAAAATGTTTTGCCGACTAAAGAGAGACAAACATACACCTGCCAGCCACAGATACAGTGCAAGACGTATGTCAGTAGTGGAACCAGTCTCGCGTAAGCGTACGCGTAAAGTCGCTCCGGGCCGCTTCATCAACTAAATACTGAAGGCATCGCAAGTGCACCCAAGAGGGTAGCAAATATAAGAAAGACGTCCTCATTCAACATGAGTTCTAACCGTACGAGCAGTACTACGCATAGATCGGCTCTGATACCACTGAAGGGGTTCCGGTGCAGAAAACAATAATTTTTCTAGCGTATGAACACCCGAACTAGCCAGGATCTATATATCTAGTACATGTGATAACAATGGCGGAACGGGTTACATTACCTCCATGTAGACCGATAGCGGGGATTACGCTCCCGTACAAGCGTTGACGATGAAGTCGTACGTAGCCGACCTCGAGGTCGCGGAGAACTTGCCGCGACGATGTAGACGATGACGCCGGGGTGTCGACGAAGACCTGCGTCGACGGGCGTCGGGCGGAAGATGGCAAGGCACCGGCGACTGGGGGGTGGCGCCGGCGGCAGGGCAGCGGCAGGGGCTGCTGGGTGGGCGAGACGACGTCGCCCAGGCTCCTCAAATGTGGCGCCTCCGAGCATTCGCAAACATATGGAGCTTAACAACAACCACCGGTCATTCAGATCCAGCTGAAATCGCAGGGGTAGAACTTTTCTGGAACCCCGCAGGGCAACGACGCCCGACGGTATATCTTTGGTGGAGAGAGGAGGCAAAACGGGCGGAGAAACAGCTCGGCCGGCCTGCTACAAATTTATTTGTATTTTCCATGAATTAATCCAATTAATATGCCTTGCTATATAAAGGGGGGAGGGGTGTGCAAACTCCCTAACTCCCCCATGTGGGACTAAACAAAGGAGAGGTGGGGGGGTGTAGCCGCACCCACCATGGGCTCAATTGCCTTATTGGTGCGTCTCCCACCTCTTAGGCCTTCTTGGCACATTTAGGTGGGCTGCCGCTTTTTCTCCTTTTTTAATTAATATTAAATTAATATGAAATACCATTCCCTCCGTTCCACAATGTAAGATGTTTTACCTCTTTTTTGGGCCACACGTATCTACCCATGTTTTAGTGCAAAGTTCACATGAACCTTACACTAAAATAAGTCTATATACATGTGGCCCAAAAGAGGCTTAAACATCTTACATTTAGTAACAGAGGGAGTATTAATTCATAATTAATATATTTACATATAATTTAATCTCCCGTGACTCCGAAACATTTTCCGGACCACCCGAACATCTTTCAGACATTCCCGGAACCATTCCAGACCTTCCTGGAACTCCTTCCGGACCACCGGAACTCTTTCCAGATCATTTCTCTCTCTCCAATAAAATCCTATATTATTCCAGAACCTTCTCCAGGTGTCGTTAAGACCTTAAGTTTGTTACGCTACGGTTCGAGAACACTCCATACATGGTCGAGACACTCCGCTCACCAATGACCGCCAGGGATACCTGGACGCATATGACGGCCCCTGTGCATTCTACGAATATCGTCGTTGAACCATAAACATGATATTCATTCCCTTTGTTTCTGTGATACTACCTTGTCCGAGATATGATAATGAACATCCGATGTCCTCGTTGTATCTCGTTACCGACAAGGGTTATTAACTCGTCTGTGATATTACATCTCCAAGACCTAGTCATAAGCTGCGCAACTATATAGATGCAATCTCACCGAGTGGGCCAGAGTACGATTGTATGGGCATAGGAGGTTGTATTGTCTTTATACAATTTTTACAAATGTGGTAGAGGTGAGGTGTGAGTGGGTAGAGGAGGAAGCTTCCTTCCATTCCACAGCTCACAGTGCACATGGCATGTGCCCTCTTTTGCACCTTTTTGCTTTTATGCCTTTTGTGGTTTCCTTGATCTCCAAGTTGATCTCTCTTTCTCCTTCATGATTCAAACTCATTTGAGTTCCCTCTTATCTTCTTGCCTTTAGCATTTTTAGGAATTCAGAAGATGGCCTTGAGTTTAGCTGTCAGACTTTCTGTTAGTTACTGTTCACTTTCAGACAATTGCAGTGAACTTCAGGTTTTTGCTTGGATTTGAATTGTTGATCTTGGACATCTTCTCTGTTGTATTGGTATAGGTTGAATGTTGCATCTTGCTTCACTTGTATAATGGATATTATGAATATTGTGTGCCTTTGCGCACTGATCTGTCAAATGAGTGAAAAGAAGTGTGACATGCAAATATTTGTAGCTCTGACTATATAAAAGGTGAGGTTTTAAGGTTTCGGGGTTGTGAATAATGCATATACAAACCCCCAGACTTAAACCTTTGCTTGTACTCAAGTAAAGAAATTGGAGGATAAAGACAACAAGCAGATTATGAACAGTTTAAAGTTCTGAATACTTAGCAGTTCATTTAAATTGGACTCAATGTAGTTCTGTTTACTATTAGAACAAGTTCTATCTTGGAAACAAGTTTCAATTAGCAGGATGCAATCATTTCTAAGATCAAGTACCAATGGATTAATTATATAAGACATTTGCAAGGGATCTGAATATAAATGATCCAAAGGAAAGTCATAATTCAAGAACGAATGCCAAATGGATGCAAAGTCAGTGCTTCACCTACTACAGTTCCAGGGAACATAGTAAGCTAATGCAAATGCAAGTTTTTAGTTAGTTTGTTTATTTTACTGCCAAGACACTTGGGTTATTGCTTCACAAGCTACAATCCCAGGATCATAGTTGCTAATGCATAAATTGAATCATTTTTTGGATAAGTCTTCAAGTTAGTGCTTTATAGACCAACATACCAAGAAAATGGTTGCTAATGCAAAAAAGTATTTTCTGTTGCAAAATTGTTTGATTATAGTTAATGTTAATGTCAGTATGGATGTTAGTGCTACACAAATCACAGTCCAGAAACAAAGATTGCTAATGCAATTTTTTTGCAAAAAAGGCAAAGAAGGATAAATTGCTCTACTAGGGATCATTTAACTCAGTTTCAAAGCAAATTGCGTCATTCAGATACTCCAAAGTTATTGAAGGAGAAATAAAGAGATTCTGTTCTTGATAGATGATTCTGAGCATAGCTTTGCAAAATAATAAGCAGATTCATTACATGATTCACAACCAGGATGTAAAGCTAATTAATCATAATAAAGCTTGCATCAATAATTTTAATTTTCGGATAACAACGAAACTTACCAATTTAATCTTCTTCTAGGAATGTGATAATAGCAATATGACAGTGTTGCTTAATTGTAACATCCTGGCATTTTTCAATTTTTGAAAAATCAGAAAAATTTAAAACTTTTTGAAAACTATATGTATGTCGATTTGAAAACAAAATTCATGCATGCATTCATCATTTTTTTCTTGCATTGTTTGCATTTGAAAGTACAATGGTTGAAATATTATTTCTACTTGAAAACCTATTGGAGAAAATGTTAAAAACAAAATATCATTTATGCTATTTATCTTATTTTTTACTTTAATGATTTGATTGTATTTATTAGAAATAATTATTTTCATATGTTCACAGTTGTGGTACCAAATTTTATTTAGCCACAAATAAATTGACTAAATCCCTATTTTCAAATTTGAGAAAAGTGTCATATTTGCATTAAATCAAATATTTAAAATTAACATTTTTAAAAAGTGTTCAAAACATATCCACAAATATTTTAAAATAAATATAACATTTTTAGAAATTTTTATAAATTAATTTAACTTAAATCGGAGTTCTAAATCAAAAGATATGAAATAAATAAGAAATAAAAAAATAATGAAAGGGACCAGCCGGCCGGCCCAACCCAGCCGATAGAGGCCAGGCCGACCGAGCCGGTCGCACCGAGTCGAACAAGGGTCAACTTCCCAACTTCGTTTTTCTAACCACTCTCCATTAAAACACGTGTATCTCTAAAAATATAACTCCAAATCCGGATCTGTTTGATCCTACGCGTTCACAACTTCGAGTCCTATCTGTTCAACCACCTTTTTGCCTATATAAACCCCAGTAGCCGTCGGCATCTCTTTTTCTCTTTTTTTGTTGCACCGAAATCCTAATCAGTGAAATTATATTTCGTTCATTTGATGAACAAAACCATCTCCAATCGCGACGAAAGCTTAACCATTGTTGTAGATCTCGTCGATACCTTTCCATCCCAAGAAGTCTCAACTCTTTTTATCCAGCGTGGAGGAAGAATTTTGAATAGTTATCCATCAGATCTGAAGTCGTATTTCTCAGATCTCTTCGCGCTCGTTGCGTCAAATCAAAATCCCTCCAATGAAAAGGTAGATCGAGTCTATATCTTCAACTTTCCTGTTGACAACTTTTTATTTTAGCGTACGTAATTTTTTGTATAACACAGATCGTGTTTGATGTTTTTCGAGGAACCAAACCATCTCAAAACTTTGGGACGACAAGACGAAAGTTGTTCCCCTGATCAAGACCTTTCAATTGCCCAAAGATTCGACTTATTTGGTTCAGCGCGCTAAGAGATATTCGCGTTTAAAATTTCGGACCAGAAAGGTATAATGCGATTTGTGACTAATCTATTCATTCACTCATAATATAATTATGTTAGTTAGAAAGATCGCGTAATTCTCTAAAATTTTCGTATAGATTGTTTTTCGATCCGAGCAACTTTAATTTCGGTCAAATTCATAGTCAACAGCCCGATCAGTCAGCCCGGTCAGTCAGCGTCCAGTCAGCAGCACAGTCAGCGGAGGCAGCCAATCAGAAAACGCCACGTCGCCTTAGTTTATTTTAAATTTCAGAAAATTTGTCAAACTTTCAAAATTCATAACTTTTATACGGTAACTCCAAATTCTTGCAAACTTTATATCCATGTAATCAGAATAATATGTAGAATTTATTAAAATTATAAGTTTGCACTTTAGCTCGTGCATAAAATTATTATTGTTAAATTACTTAAAAATGTCTTTAGAAGTATTTTGAACATAATTTCAAATTAATAATTGATAATTTATCAAACTCTTTTGCTATAAATTTGAATGACTAAGTATTGGCAGTAGGAATTTTCTACTAATTTTTGTAGAATACTTTTCTATGATTTTGTAATTAATATTGATTAAATACTTTTTAAGGGTTGTGTTAATTAATAAAATTGATTAAAAAAATATTAAATATTATTTTTATCATCTATTTGAAATATAAATTACTTAGTCATATTATGACCACTTTGGTATTAAAAATACTTAGAAATATTTTGCTTCTTTGAACAAAGTAAATTCTTCCTTAGAAAATAATTGATAACTATTTTTGGACAACACTCTTCCTTAGAAAAATTTCAACATCTTAAAGATGCTAAATATTTAACTTAGAAAATTTTAGCATCTGGAAAACTTAGTTGTTTTATTTTGTTGAGTGTTGTCCTCAGAAATAAGTTGCATTGCATGCATAGCATATGTTGTATAGTTATACTTCTTCCTTATTTTCCCTAAGTTAGGATTATTTTCAACATAGTTGTTTTGGTAAAGTGTTATGCACTTGGGATTTTCAACATGGAGCTAGAAGACCAATAAAGGACGTAGCCAAGAAAACAAGACTTCAAAAGTATCTTCAAGGAGAATAAGCACTTAGAAGAAAATCTTGAAGAAGTTCATGAAGACCCACCAGCAACATTTTCTAAGTCTTGCTTTCTCTCTCTCCCTTTTCCTCTTAGACCTCATGATGACTAAGGTATATTCAAGACCACCATGGATTCTGTCAACACTTTCAAGTCTTCAGAACCATCAACTCTACAAATTGCAATGAAGTCATCACATCAAGGAGAAACCTACAAGGAAGCAAGGAGAAGATTCTGGAAGACCAACTACATCTTTTTTTCTATCTTTTCCCTCTTTCCTAATTTGTATTCCACTGTGGACATAAACTCCTTTTTGATCATGTTATTACCACCTTTGAAGTATGTTGGATCCTAGCTGCATAGTGAGATGAAGCTGCCCAGAGACAAACCTTATATGTCCACGTACATGAGACCTGTTCCACAATCATAAGTGGCTGGCAGGGTGTCTGTCTCTCTCACTATAGTGAATATCCAATTTACAAAGAGTTGTTAATAATTGTTGATCACCTTGAAGAATAGACTTAGTAATTGAGTGCACATCATGACTAAGCCATTAGAGTACTTATTCAAGATGATTTATAGCAAAGTATTTTGTCCAACCTATGACCTTAGTCCTTAGTCATTTTTTACCAACATCTTTGCCTTGCAATAACTTAGAAGATTTTCATGGCATGACATGCATCTCTAGTCCTTAGAAATATTTTGCACGTCATGCATAAACATATTTTTCCTTAGAAATTTATGACACTTGTTTGTTCATTATCAAAGTGTTTGTATGCGTTGTGATGTTGTGTTTTATGTTGATTCTGGTATTGTGGTTTGTCTATATTTTTTAGATTGAACGGAGAGCCCCGAGTTACGTTGATAAGAGTTTGTGAGCAAAGACATCATCCAAAGGCAAGTGGCACACCTCATAAACCTCCTACTATTTTCTATATGAATTACTTAGTGTATTTTTATATAAGAATGTGTAGGATAGTATTGCTATGCTAGACCTGTGTAGAAATTCCTTACTCCTGTGTCTAGGCTCCTATGTAATACTTAGTAGAATTATTTGATGCTATCCAAATGTTGTTTTGTGAAAAGTGAAATTCTACAAAGCTAAGAATGAAACACCTGGGTGGAAAGGTTGAATGGTTTATGTTGAGTGGCTACTCAGGGCTGTGCTCGTGGTTGTCTTCTCCTAAGGTAGTTTCTACTAACTTAGGGCCATGAGCATGGTGTTTTTCACCTGAGAGTGCACTTGTGGATCGCCACCCAGGAATAAAGGGATCTGAAGAACTCCGAGTGAAGATTGCTTCTAGTGCAGCCATTGCCAATGGGCTCTGGCTTGATCAACTAAGTTGCATGGACTCGCCCCGGCTTGACAAGCAGATGTAGAGGGTGTTAGGTGGAACGGGTCAAGCAAGAGTGGGAGGGAAAATGTTTCTGAAAGATCTCGTCTCATTCTTCTCCTTTTCCTTATCACTTCAGAGTGTAAAGGATAGTTTGGGTTGAATGGGTTCAATGGTGAACGTGCACAACCTCTGCAGAGTGTAAAACTAAGTACTTAGCCGTGTCCCCGGTACGGACAATTTGAGCAGCTTATCAAGCACGTCAACAGAGGATCCCACCATTCCAATTTCTAAGTTAAAACTTGATTGGTGAACAAGGGTAGAATGAGACCGTGGATTTCATGCCACGGATGTCTCGAATAGAAGAAAAGTGTTTTCCAAAGAGTTAGGAAAAAATGGCTTTATGCAAAATAGCCTTGAACTCCACCAGCCAAATATGCATATAGGTTATTAGAGTTATTCCACTAGGTGTCCACCATAGTGTCACTTGCCAGACTCCATTTTTAATGGAATCTGACCCACGTTGTTGCAATATTTTTCTTATTGCAGATTGTTCAGGTGACGAGAGAGGTTTCGTTTAAAGGTTTCGAGTCTACAACCAACATGCTTTCGCCTGTGGCAACATGAAGATGATGGAGACTCATTGCTATCTTATTTCCGTTGTTTACTCTTTCAAATCTAGCTTTATGCTATGCAATTTGTAAAGAATATTTTGTAAGTCTGGATCATCGATGTAATAAAATTGATACTTTGTTGTGATATTACATCGTAAACTGTGTGTGCAAACGAATCGATCCAGGGGTTTGCACTATACACAGGTACATGCCATATTTTAAGTGCAGGTACGCTACATTAATGCAAAGATTTGAAAGTATCCACCTGGTGTTTACTTCTGCCTCCTTCTTCATGATATCCCAGCTAAAGCTGTCTCTACTTTTTTTATTTGAAATCTAAGAGACAAACACAAAGAGACAACACAAACAAAAATTAAGAGAAAAAATGAAAGGAACATGCAAATAATGAACCACATATACCAGGCTGCCTCCTGATGAGCGCTTGTTTATAGTCATGAGCATGACTGCAGCTTCTTCACAGGTCCATAGCTGAAGAGGATGCACTGAGGTCATCCTGAACTTCTTCATCATTAGTTTCTTCACTTGCTTCAGTATTCAAATGCTCTTCAGTTGTGTAATGCTTAAATCTCTGACCATTCACTTTGAAAGTACCTTCAGTAGCACTCTGTACTTCAAAAGCACCATGTCCAAGGTCTCTCTTGATAACACAAGGGCCAAACCATCTGGACTTAAATTTCCAAGAGAAAATATGAAGCTTGGAGTCATATACCAACACTGTCTGTCCAACTCTGAGTTCTTTTCAAATAATGTGCTTGTCATGCCATTTCTTAGTCTTGTCCTTGTAAATCTTTGAGCTTTCATAAGCATCATTTCTCAGTTCTTCTAGCTCAGACATCTGTAGCTTTCTTGCAGTTCCAGCTTTGCCTAAATCCATGTTAGACTTCCTTATTGCCCAGTGTGCTCTAAGCTTTAACTCAACAGGTAAATGACATGCTTTTCCGTAGACAAGCCTGAATGGTGACATACCAATAGGTGTCTTATATCCTGTTCTGTAGGCCCATAAGCTATCTGGCAATTTCATTGACCAATCCCCCCTGGATTTAGAAACAACTTTCTCCAGAATTTGTTTCACTTCTCTGTTTGACAGCTCAACTTGTCCATTTGCTTGAGGGTGATAGGGTGTAGTTACTCTATGATTCCTCACACCATAATTGTTCAAGAGCTTCTCAAACGGATCATTGTTGAAATGAGCTACACCATAACTGATTACTACTCTTGGCACACCAAATTTTGGGAATATGACTGTTCTGAAGAATTTGCATACCGCCTTGGAATCAACATTAACAGTGGGTATTGCTTCTACCTATTTGGACACATAGTCCACTGCAACAAGTATATGCTTGTATCCATTTGATGATGGTAAAGGACCAACAAAATCTACTCCCCATACATCAAATGGTTCAACCTCAAGAATTCTTTTCTGAGGCATTTCATTCCTTCTTTAATTCCAGATCTCTGACAAGGATCACACTTTTTGATGTAATCATGCACATCTACGAAAATATTAGGCCAATAGAATCCAGCTTGCAAATTTTTTGCCTGGGTCTTCATTACTCCAGCATGGCCTCCATACATGACTGCATGGGATTGGTACATAACATCACTAATTTCTTCAGCTGGCACACATCTTCTCATAATACCATCTGCACAATGCTTGTACAGGAATGGTTCATCCTAGTAATAATTCTTGACATCATGCATGAACTTCTTCTTCTGCTGGTAAGACATGTCAGTTGGTATGATTCCATACACTAGATAGTTCACAGTATCTGCATACCAAGGAGAATTGGCATTGACTGCTGACGAGGTTTCGCGCAACGGGTACCCCTTTGTGTGGGTACCTGGTGCACGTGATGACTAAAGTCCAATTGTCAATAAGCTGAAGAAGCCCAAAAAGTGAAGCCCAAGTCGAAGACTTCTACCATAAATAGCATAGGCGGTATTACTTTCCATATTTGTAGTCCTAGTCGGTTACTACCCAAGACCTGTACCACTATATAAAGGACAGGAGGGTGGCTGATCAAGGACACGCCCAACCGGAATAACCAAACTCTAGCAAGATCGTCATCTTGCTAGACCCCTGTACTCACCACATATTCACAATCAATAATAGACAAGCAGGACGTAAGGGTGTTACCTCACTCGAGGGCCCCGAACCTGGGTAAATCCCGCTTGTCAGCCGACGAATCTACCAACACTACGCGTTCTCTACCTCATAACTCTTACCCTAGGCTAGTAACCATGGGTATTGATGGGGGCATCTCTCATCAATTGGTTACGTCTGTGGGAACAGGTTGTGTTGGATCTACGGATTTTTTGGTCCAGATCGCAAACGGCAACTCGCCGACTTCTTCAAAGGGAGGCACATCATAAACTTCAGATCAAATCCAACTCATAGACGACCACTCGTCAAAATCAGCGTCACCAGCTAGGATCAGGCCATACTCACTCGAAGCTCAGGAGATCTATTCCAATCTCAGTTCTGGTTTTGATTTAACCATTGGGGAACATAACTTTTTTGTTGATCAGCTTGGTGTGCAGGATCAATCCGAAGAGATCGCAGATGAGCCACTCCAGGAGAGATCGACTGCGATCACATCATTAACAGACAAGGAGGATACCTCATCAGAACTCGATCTGATCCCGCCACAAAAATCTCCCACGGAGTCGATGTCATCTGCAGAATTCAAAAAATTCATGGCAGATGAGTTCCCTGATGTCGAAGGGCAGTCGGCTATCTCAGCCGCAGATATGGTCATACCAATGGCCTCGGCTGAAAGCATAGGGGCTACAACATCACAGATCGATCCGATCTCATTATCTGGGTCCATAGCGGGATCCATGTCCACACGAGAATTCAACGAGTTCCTGACACAGAACCAGATATAATAAGAACTACAGTCGACTCTCCAGATTAACCTAGTCGAGGATCATATGCCGATCGACGATCCAAAAGAGAGCTTCCACCTCTCCGAGTATGATGATCCTACGGAAGACAACATACGTCTGACCGACTTCGCCGATCCAGAAATCCAATCTCCAAATCACGCTTTTGTCGACTTCGACGAACATATACAACGAATAGAGGATGGCAAAAATAGCAAAAATATAACCGCAGGCACAGATCGGGATAACGACACTGAAGCAGCGCCTGATGTCCGCACAGCCCACACATATCCTTCTCACATACCCTGGCAAGTTTGCGTTGCAACCACCGCAGAAACGTCAGCAACAAAAGTCAATCGCCAGTCGAGTATCCTCGCCGGTTACCTTACAAGATGGTACAACCACTCTGGATATCACGGCAGAGAAGGCTGCAAAAGTAACAAAGGTCATCAAAGATGGCATAATGATGAGTTAAGAGCATACAACTACTTCAAATGGCAGGAATCGCAGCGCCTAAAGCAATACAGGGCAACACTTGAGGAGTGAAGAAGGCATGCAAGCATATCAAGTACGCTCATATCCAGATTCGAGAGAATCCCTGAGGAGGAAAGAGCAAGAGTCACTCGAAACCTAGACCACTCTTTCATGACACTCGACTCAAACGGCATACTCTTACCTAAGACAGCAGAAGGTGCCCTCATATCCATAGGGGCATACCTCCAAGCAGGAAAACCACCAACGGGTGATCCCGCTGAAGCAATGTACCTCCAGCAGATGAAGCTCTGGAAATCGTGGCGAAAGAACTAGCAGATGGAGGAACGCGAGGACGTAGCAAAAGTCACTCACGAGGGCACCACAGTCGCAGCCCTCCGCACAGCAATGCCAGGAGAAGTTCTAGCCGTCACAGATCAAGAAGTCGTTCGAGGAGCAGATCTAGGAGATCAGGTAGTCGCGACTCACCTAACAATTGCGTCACAGGTCCATGCGGAGCACAATGTTTCACCTGACGGATCCAAGAAGCAAAGCTACCAAAGAAGTTTGGCCTGCCAGCTATGCCAAAATTCAATTCAAAGCAAGAAGCATCAGGCTGGCTCGAGGACTAGAAGCTGGCAGTCATATGCCAACGAGGAACAACAACAACAATACTACAATATCTACAAGTTACTACCCGAAAGAACCTACGACTCCTTGGACCACTTCAAGGAAGACTTCATAAAATATTTCGACCCTCTCTACGAAAGGCCAAAGACACTCGAGAAACTATGAGCATGTAGACAAAAGTCAGACGAAGCACTCAAGGCATATATCAGAAGATGGACCGCCATTCGAAACTCTGTCGGTGCAATATAGGAAGACAGAGCTATGGATTCCTTCACAAATGGAGTCTATAGAAAAGACTTCAGAGAAGCACTCGGACGAAAAAAGCCAAAAACTATGGCAGAGCTCATGAAACTAGCAACCGAGTGGGCAGATGGAGAGGACGCAGTATAAAACAAAACTCCACACTCACTGCAACGACATCATGACCAACGGGACAGTCGTGACCACAAAGACAACCGAGATCACCGAGACAGAGATGACAAACGAAGAAGGCGCGACTATGACCGCGGAAGCGAAGACAATGTCAAATTCGTAGCAGCTGGATTCTCACATGACGATCGTAATCAAGACGACAGAAAACAAGATGACCGACGTAATAGTTGACAGGGCGATCGTCGAGACACACGAAGTAACAACTACCGACACGACAGACCAGTCGACATATGTTACAACAGAGATCACAACCAGCATGGAGGCTACAATAAACAAGATGGGCACAGACGCTCCGATCCAAGAATAGAAAATCCATGCAGATTACACTTATTCAACGATCCAGAAACTGGAAAATTAATATCCAGTCACACCATTGAAAACTGTCGCGAATTCGAGCAGTTGGTAATCGAATAAGCTAAAAGACGTGGAAGTAATACATCCGAGCATATGGTACCGGCACCACAAGTCGCAGCACTGCCACCACCTCCATCATACGACCCTAACAGCCAGTTCATGGGAGCAACACATTATACACACCAGAACTCGACAGATCAGTACTCCAATCATCAGAAGCAAACGTACATGATACAGAAGGGACGACCATCCAACACGCAGAAACTGCACACTAGACACGTCAATATGACGGTCATGGCACCACCAGCTGTACCAGAATACCTACGAGGATCCGAGACGACAATCATTCAGTCGAGAAGACCATCCACCATCTATATATAGACCAGGCCATTCCGCCCTAGTACTAGAAGCACAAATCGACAGTTACACCATGACCAAGGTCTTCATGGATGGAGGAAGCGGCATCAATATCATCTTCGCTAACACACTACGCCGGATGAACAGGTCAGTCGACAATTTGCTTCCATCATCAAATACTTTCCATGGTATAGTTCCAGGAAAGCTATCGTACCAAAAGGAACGACACAACTCGATGTCACATTTGGAGACGCAACACACTTCCGCACCGAGTCAATGGAATTTGAAGTCGGCGACTGGAGATCACAATACCATGCCATACTAGGATGACCAGCGTTTGCCCGCTTCATGGCAGTACCACATTACGCATATCTCCAATTGAAGATGCATGGCCCAAAGGAAGTAATCACGGTGAATGGAAACTTTCAAAGATCAGATGCTTGCGACCGCGACTTCAACAAGATCTCTGAAACATTTGGAGCAAAACAAACACTTGAGGAACTCTCGTTTATCAGCGACACATCATACATGCCAGAGCATAAAAAGCAGGCTACCGACAAAGCATTCAACACCGCAGATGACACACAGACACACCAGGTCCATCCGACTGACCCGCCGAAAACAGTCTAGATATCAACAAGTTTGCCTCCCGCATAGGGAGGCGCGCTCGTCGAATTCCTCCGTGAGACCTGGATATGTTTGCATGGTCAGCAGCTGACATGCCAGGCATACCAAGGGAATTCGCCGAGCACTCTCTCCAACTCAGTCCAGGAACTAGGCATGTCACACAAACGGTACGACGTGTCTCAGCACCAAAAAGGGAAGCCATAGAGAAGCATGTGGACAAACTACTCAAAGCAAACTTCATTCGAGAAATCAAGAAATCATAATGGGTAGCTAATCCTGTGATAGTCGAGAAGAAGAAGACAACCGAAACCAGGATGTGCATCGATTTTGCAGGGCTAAAATATTGTTGCCCTAAACATCACTTCCCGCTACCTCGCATCGACCAGATCGTCGACTCCACTGTAGGTTGCGCTCGACTATCATTCCTTGACGCATACTCTGGATATCATCCGATAAGAATGAAAGCAGAAGACCAGGAAAAGAAAGCTTTCACAACTCCACTCGGGGTATATTGCTACACCACAATGCCTTTCGGCCACAAAAACGCAGGAGCCACCTATCAGCGCATGATGCAAAATTGTTTGAAAACACAGATTGGAAGAAACTCAGAAGTTTACGTCGACGACATAGTGATCAAGTCGAAGAAAGAATGCATACTTCTATCAAACATAAAGGAGACATTCGATAACCTCAGAAGTTACAACATAAAATTGAACACGGAAAACCTTTGGAGCCTCAGCTAGAGAACTTTTGGGCTACTTCGTCTCAGCCCGAGGAATCGAAGAAAATCCAGAGGAAATGCAGACCATACTAACCATGCAAAGGCCTACGAAACTCTACGAGGTACATCAGTTAACAGGAAGGGTGGCAGCCCTCAGTCGATTCGTCAGCAAGTTAGGTGAAAAGGCGTGCCACTTTATCAACTGATGAAAAAGGCAAACAAGTTTGAATGGACAGAAGAAGCAGAGGCAGCCTTCATCGACCTCAAACGAACACTCACCAAACCACCTATCTTAGGGCCGTCAAAAGAAAAGGAGCCACTATACCTACACGTGGCAGCAACAATCAGGGTGGTGAGCACAATCCTAGTAGTCGAATGGATGGAAAAAAGGTAGGGCTCAAAGCATGCAAAGGCCAGTCTACTATATTAGTGAAGTTCTATCTCTGTCCAAGCAAAGATACCCGCACTTCCAGAAGCTGGCTTACATAGTGTTCATAACAAGGAAGCTAAGACACTAGTTCACAGAGCACCCAGTAATAGTAATCAACAAAGTCCGCAATCGAAGCTATCCTCACCAACCCAGATGCAACATGGCGAGTATCAAAGTGGCTCATTGAGCTAGGACCACTGGGAATCACATACGATCATTCGAAAGCCATCAAATCTCAAGTGCTACCTGACTTCACAATCGAGTGGATTGAGTCCCAACTACCAGGAATCCCAGACATATCCAACTCATGCACGATGTATTTCGATGGATCCAAGAAAAACGAAGGTGCAGGAGCAAGTGTCGTACTCATATCAACAAAATGAGACAAGCTGAAGTATGTTCTCCAAATGGATTTCGCAACGCCATCTAACAACGAAGCCGAATATGAAGGATTGAAACATGGCATCCGAATGGCCAAAACTTTGCGGTGCACCCGACTGATGATATATGGAGATTCAAACATGGTCGTACAACAAACAATGAAGGCGTGCGATGCCATATCAGATAAAATGATTGCATATCGGGACCTCTACAACACACTTGAAGGAGGCTTTGATGGATACTAGGTACGACACATCGGACGAGAAAGCAATGAAGAAGCGGACATGTTAGCCAACATTGGCTTGACTAAAGCGCAAGTACCACGAGAAGTTTTCTTAGAACGCATCACACTCAGGTCTATTGATAAACAACGACAGCTGGTAAGCTCGAATCAAACTACAAAAGATAGTAAATCTACCACGATGGACCCAACAGTGAAAGTACTTCTGTGTCAAGGTGACCACGTAAATCCCGCCTGGACAGAACCAATACTGGCATTCATGCTTAAGGCGTACACCATTATCAACTGTGAACTCTACAAGCGAAGCATCTCAGGCGTTTTACAAAGGTGCGTAGAATTTGAAGATGGCAAAACTATACTTCATGACATTCATGCAGGAATCTGCGGGCACCACGCTGGTAGTCGATCGTTGGTAGCTGAAGCCTTCAGAGCAGGATTCTACTGTCCTACCGCACTGAAAGACACAGAGGATATCGTCAAAAGATGCATCGGGTGCCAAAAATTTGCAACCAAACCTTATGCGCCAGCATCAACACTCAAAACCATACCATTGACATGACCGTTCGCCCAATGGGGGCTCGACATGGTAGGACCGCACAACAAATCGTCGCCCGGTGGGCATTCACACTTGCTGGTGGCAGTCGACAAATTGACAAAGTGGATCGAAGCAATCCCAATCACAAGCTTAACAGCAACAACGGCGGTTAAATTCATAAAATCAATAGTCTATCGTTTTGGCGTCCCAAATAGCATCATTACCGATAACGGCACCATTTCACAACAGAAGAATTGCATGTTTTCTGCAGAGAGTGGGATATTACACTCAATTACGCATCAGTGGCGCACCCACAGTCAAACGGCCAGGTCGAAAAAGCCAACGGCCTCGTATGCGCGGGTATCAAGAAAAGACTACTAGTGCCACTCAAAAGGGCCCCATGCGGTTGGGTCGAGGAACTACCAGCAGTACTTTGGAGTCTCCGAACAACCCCATACTCGTCATCTCAGTTCACTCCATTTTTTATGGTGTATGGAGCAGATCAGTTATGCAACCAGAAATAAAATTTAACGCGCCAAGGGTGGAGATATATAATGAAGATGAAGCAAAGGAGTCACAAGAAGACGCAGTGAATGTACTCGACGAAGCACGCGACACGGCTTTAGCCCGCACAGCTGTGTATCAGCAAGATCTTAGGAACTATCACAGTCGACGTCTCTGACCCAGGACGTTCATGGTGGGAGATTTGGTGCTACGACTAAAGCAGAAAGAAGTACACAAGCTCGCGTCACCATGGGAAGGCCCATTCAACATTACTGAAGTTATTGAAGGAGGCGCCTATCGACTAAAGCACGCGCAGACAGGAGAACTATCCCACAATCCATGGATTGTAGCGCACATACGTCATTTTTAAGCATAAGTCTGTCGACAAATCATTGTAAACAGGCTAGTAGATTTCAGACGTTCTCTTTTCCTTACTAGGGTACCTAAGGGGGTTGGAAGGTGTTTAATGAGGCGGTCTAGTGGACATATATCTTCAATGAATAAAGATTTACTTCATAATTATTGCATTGTATATTATGAGAGAAACACATAAACCCACTCGATCGACTCGGGGGCTTGGTCTTGCTGAGACTACACAAACACATAAACCCACTCGATCGACTCGAAGGCTTGGTCTTGCTGAGACTACACAAACAAATAAACCCACTCGATCGACTCGGGGGCTGGGTCTTGCTGAGACTACAAAAACGCATAAACCCACTCGATCGACTCAGGGGCTGGGTCTAGCGAAATTAAAGCGAACGCATAAACCCACACGATCGACTCGGGGGCTGGGTCTCGCTAAATTAAAGCGAACACATAAACCCACTCGATCGGCTCGGGGGCTCGGTCTTGCTGGAACCAAGAAAATTAAGAGAGCCCAACCGAAATGCATAAAGTGGAAGACGGGCAATCAATACATATACCAAAAAGTTGTCATCTTACAAAGAATTCCGAATGATTACAAAGAAAGGGAACAACTACTCGCAAGACGTTAACTTGGCCTTGCCATCACGAGACTGGCGCTCAGCAGATATGACGGCTTGACAACGCTCTCCGGTAAAATGCTAGCCTTGGCAAGGCGAGCAGCAGCATCAAGGTAACCCGGAAAGACAAAGGTTTCCCTTCGACTTCTTCGGGTAGTCCGACAAAGCATCCTCATAATCAGCCTCGATGCCATTCGCCAAAAGCAGCTTCAAGGTAACCTCCGAGCCACAGACTGTCAAGTCGCGTGCCCATGTCTTAAGGGTCGTCGAACCGGGACGCAGCGCCTTGGAAAAATATTTGACACTCGACGGAGTGGCAGCCCCAGGCAAAGCCTCGGCGAAGACATCACTAAGTGTCTGGATAGACACATACAAGGAGCGCCGAGTGCTTTCCGATTCTTCGTAGGCGCGTAATTTTTGGTCATGAAACAACCTTTCCAGCTTGACTAATCGATCTTCAAGAGAAGCTATCTCCTCTTAAATGGACACATCACACGCAAATTACACAAATCTCAAATTACGAATTAAATAACAAGCGAAAGGATAGAGCCTTACGACTGATCCGCTCTAGGTCAGAGCGAAGGCGAGCTCGCTCCTCCTCCGCTTGAACAAAGGCCTGGCCAGTAGCGACCAAGCCGCTTACAAAAGGCTACAAAGAAGCATGAGATACATATTCGAATCAAGGGGAAGTGGCAATCCACGTAAGGCAAACGAAACATGGAAGCAAGAAACTTACATGATCAACCCAAGAGGAGGAGACGGAGGGCGGTAGGCCAGCGGTCCTCGCAGCAACAGACGAAGGAAAACACACAGTTGTTAAAGAGACAATGGCTGCACCCTGGAGCCTGTCGACTCCAGCAAAAGAAGAAACCCTTTTTTTTCTCCGGCAGGAGGAGAAGGGCGAACTTGCCTAACAAAAGAGCTACTCGAATAATCAAAGCACGGCACAGAAAAGCACACAAATGAAAAGAAAGCTTAATCAGCACGAGCTTACTTCTCTACATTGTCATCAGGTGACAAAGCCACGACCACTAATGGTTGAGCGACGGGAGCAGAACTAACATCACCAGTTCAGCATAGACGACGACGCTTGATCAAAGGTTTCGTCAAGGGATCAATTGATGCTGAAATAAAGGGGATTCTTCAAGAGTCCTCTTCTCAGAAACGGCAGCGCCACCCGAGGAGCGAGGGTCGGCGACGGTTCCCACCTCGTATGCGTGAGTCGCCTCATCAGATGCATCATGTTCCGGAAGGGATGTCAGAGAAGAAACAATCGATAGTCCCTGGTCAGAACAAGAAAAAAGCGCGTCAGCCATACACACACACACACTAGTAGATAGTTAAGACCAAAAACAAGATCCGCAAGATAAGTTCAAAAGTACTTTGGGAATAGGAGTCCCAAGGCCACAAGGGACTACAGAGTAGTCGAAAGAGGCAATATCAGTAGGTGGGATGCTGGTAATGTACTTGATATGACCGTGAAACACACGATCCGCCAGCTCAGCCTCACTCATACGAGTGGTATCAAGGCACCCCTCATATCGCCATAAAGTATGCGCCCGTTGTCTCAAGGGACACACTCGGCGCTTCAGGAAAGTGCTGATTAATTGAATCCCTTTGATGACCTTCCACAGCTCTTGTTCTTTAAACATAAGAGAGGACACCTCATGCTCTTCCTCAGTCCACAAGCTATGCTCCCAGGACACTAATTCTATAGGAGGTGCAGTCGAGAAAGCATGCAGTATATTTTGGCGACTGACACATAAACCACTTCTTCCTCCATTTTTTAGTGGGCTCCACCGACATCAAATCAAAATACCGACAACCGTCGTGTATTTCGATGTAGAAGCCTCCAGTCAAAAAAGAACAACCGTCACAGTGCAGCTAACACACTCAAAAGATACGTTTCCAGAGAGCCCTGCTAGGAGATACTCCAAGAAAACACTCGCATAAAACCACAAAGTAGGCGATATGTAGAACACCATGAGGATTGAGGTCGTACATTTGAACTCCATAGAAGAACAGAAGGCCTCGAACGAAATCGTGCAGAGGGAAGCCAAAACCGCGGGGAAGAAAATATGTGAAACAAACTTGCTCACCAGGAAGAGGCGTGGGAAGTACCTCTTTATGGATAGGAGCACGGACAGCAACAACGTCTGGTGGAGACAAAATCCCCGCTTGACGGAAATCTGTTAGCTTCTCCTCCGTAACAATCGATTCACCCAATCTCCAGTGACTTTCTTCGCCGCAGCTGCAGGGATGACAGCAGAATCCCCAACGTCTGTCTTATCTTTCTTCTACTGGTTAGTGACGGATGAGGAGAGACCGGTGGGAGTGGAGATATTGTTCTTGAACGCCATGGCAAAAAACGAGCGCAACGAAGAACAAAGGAGCAAGGACGGGCGCGAGGAAGAAGATGAAGCAGGAAAGGCAAGGGCAAATGGCAGGTTGAAATTAGCTGAAGCAGAAAACCTCCTATTTATGACAAAGTCAAAACTTCATCACAACCGTCCGAGCAAAAAACTACCGAGACACGTGGCGCAATCGGAGGGCAATCGTCACGGACCGCACAACCCACTACCTACGAAAAATGAGGAAATCATCAGCATGACCACGAAAATCTCGCCACGCTAGGTCAAATTGTAACTGAACCGGCGGCCACAACGATCAAAGAAAGGGGCCCGCTATGTCACATCCCGTAAAAGTACTATTTGTGCATCAATGATGTCATACATGACATCATCTGGTAGACGAGCAAAAAAAAACACACAAAAGCAAAACAACTGAAAGAGACAACAAATCATATGCATAAAAAATGGTCGAGAGGGTGGCCGATCAAGGCTACGCCCAACCGGAATCACCAAACCCTAGCAAGATCGCCATCTTGCTAGACCCCTGTACTCGCCACATATTCACAATCAATAACAGACAAGCAGGACGTAAGGGTGTTACCTCACTCGAGGGCCCCGGACATGTGTAAATCCCGCTTGTCAGCCGATGAATCTACCAATACTACATGTTCTCTACCTCATAACTCTTACCCTAGGCTAGTTACCGTGGGTATTGATGGGGGCATCCCTCGTCAACTGCCATCAACTGCTCACCATGCATTTTGTCTTGTATCTCTCTACCTTCAGTGTAGATGATTCATGATAAGTGATCTGCCACTGAGTTCTCATATTTTTTTGTCTTTTATTTCATTATTAACTTCTTGCAGCAAGAGTATCCATCTGATGAGCCTTGGCTTCACATCTTTCTTACTTACCAAGTATCTTATTGCTGCATGATCTGTGTAGACAACACACTTGTGTCCAACAAGATAAGGTCTAAACTTGTCAAATGCAAACACTACTGCAAGTAATTCCTTCTCAGTGGTTGTGTAATTAACCTGAGCATCATCTAGTGTTCTGCTTCCATAGTATATCACATGGATAGCTTTTTCTATTCTCTGACCAAGTACTGCTCCTACTGCAAAATCACTTGCATCACACATCAGCTCAAAATGCACTGTCCAATCAGGTGGATGCACTATTGGGGCTGTAATCAGAGCTTCTTTCAGTTTTTTGAAGGCTTGTATACATACTTCATCAAAAGAAAGTAGTACATTGTGATTCAATAGGTGTGTGAGAGGCTTTGCACTCTGGGAGAAATCTTTGATGAATCTTCTGTAAAAACCAGCATGTCCTAGGAAACTCTGTATTCCTTTCACATTTTCAGGGGGTGGTAACTTAGCAATTGCATCAACATTTGCTTTGTCCACTTCTATTCCTCTGGCAGATACTAGATGACCTAGCATAATGCCTTCAGTTACCAAGAAATAGCACTTCTCCCAGTTTAGAATCAAATTTTGTTCACAACATCTGTGCAACACTGTTGTCAGGTTTTCCAAGCAAGTGTTGAAGTCCTTCCCATAAACTGTAAAGTCATCCAAGAATACCTCCATTATCTTTTCAATGTTCTCAGAGAATATGGACATCATACATATCTAAAAAGTACCAGGAGCATTGCATAACCCAAATGGTAATCTTTTATAAGCAAATGTTCCATATAGAAATGTGAATGTAGTCTTGTCTTGATTGTATGGATGGATGCGTATTTGAAGAAATCATGAATATCCATCAAGGTAGCAATAGAATTTGTGTCCAACCAGCATTTTCTAACATCTGAGCTATAAATGGCAAAGGGAAGTGATCTTTCCTAGTTGCCTTGTTCAGTTTTCTGAAGTCATTGACTACTCTCCACCCAGTGACGGGTCTAGTGGTAATCAATCTCCCTTCCTCATTTTCTACCACTGTGTAGCCTCCTTTCTTAGGCACAATGAATATAGGACTTACCCATTCACTGTCAGAGATGGGGTAAATCATTTCTGCCTTATGCAGTTTCAGAATTTCCTTTTTAACCACTTCTTGCATTGCAGGGTTCAGTCTTCTCTGTCCTTCTCTTGTTAGTTTACTGCCTTCTTCTAAGTGTATCCTATGAGAGCGAACCTGTAACGCCCCGGGATTTCCCAAATTAGATTTTTTTTGTTTTTTCTTTTTGCATCAACATGTCATTGCATTTGTCACCTCATTTATTTATATTGTTGCATTTAAATTTAACACACACTTTTAAATTCAAATGCAATTCAAATAATTCAAATGTGATGTTCAAATCTTTTGCAAATTTTCAAACTAGTGTGTCAAATTGTATATTTTGAAACTATTGAAATTGGCTAAAAAATAGAGGAAAAAACACTCACCTGGCCGAAGTGGCCCAACTTTGGCCCATCTCTATGAAGCCCAGCCCACTCTACATTTCTCCCTCCTCCGTACGGTCGACAGAAAAGAAAGCGACCATGTCGCCCCCACCTCCCACCTGCTCCCCCTCTCCCTTTTAGCCGGGCCCCCTCCTCCTCTGCCCTAACCCTAGGCTCCTCTCTCTTCCCACTGCGCCGCCGCCACCTCCTTCTTCCTTCTTCTTCTTCTTCTTTATTCATCTTTGTTTCTTCCCCAACCGAGAGTTCCACCGGAGACCCTCATCGTGGCGCCGCCGCTCCGGTGCAGCCGAAGGAGCGAAACAAGTACGTGAACCTCCGCATTGACGTTCCCTCTGTCCTCGTCCAAGGAATCGCGCCGGGAGAGCCCGAGGCGACGAAATCATCTCCGTCTTCCTCGGCACCGGCGGACCTCCGCCACCAAAATTTGCCACCTCGGGACCTCCTCGACAAGAACGACTACACCGAGCCTCCTCCCGATGAGATTCTCTTTCGGTTACCCCTCTCCTCTGTCTCGATCTCGTCCGGGTTATGTCGTTCCGTGTGGAGGCGAGTCCATGTCCGCCATGGAAGGCAGAGCCCTACGCCTCCAACACACTCACGCACACTGTGTCCGCACCCACGCTTCCGCTCGCGCACGCCAGGATCACTCCAGTTCGTTGGCTCCGTCCCGTACGTTCCTGGAAGCCTGAAACTTTCTCCGTCAGGGTTCAGTTCGTCAGTCGCTAGAGTTGTTTAAAAGAAGTGCTTAGCCTTACTCGTCAACACCACACACTCGGCCCACTGGATTGCGCAGCAGTCCTCGCTCGTCCACGACGCGGGTTTGAATCCCCTTGGCGCGTAGAACAAAAGGCCCATTTTTCTATTTTTGCGTACCCGCTAACAGGCGGGCCCCGCTGGTCAGCGACCGCGGGAGCCTGTCAACGCCCAGTCAGCGCTGGGTCCCAGTCGTCAGCCTCTCCGGCTGACTCAGTGCGCGGTGTAAAAACACCAGATCCAGATCCGGATCTGGGAGTTTGCGCCTAGGTCCCCGCTTTTCTACTTTCTGCACAGAAGCCCTTGTGAGCACTTTTCCATCACCAACAAGTCCGTGACTTTTACGGAACACTACCTTAACTTGTTTTGCTAATAACTTTTATTCTATAACTCCAAATTAAATAATCCTTATATGTATTTTTATCAGAAAAATGCAATGAACATTACTATGCCATTCTTATGCCATTGTGCATCATTTAATTTTATTCCTTAGTTTAATTAACAAATGCAGCTAAATAATTAAATATGGAATGTGTGGGGTAATAAATATATATAGCATATTCCATTTAATTTGATTATATCATCTATGCTATGTCTTGCTAAGTTAATTAACATTTAACATTGATGTCTAGATAAATAACTTGAACCTAAATATTAATTGTCGGGATTGCATTTCCGCTTAATTTGGATTAAGTGCATCTCGTATTGCATCCTACCATGCCATGCATCATTCTCATGATCATGCTGGATCTTTTGCGGTTGTTGCAAGATGCATCTTTTATTCTTTCCAGTGTTTGTTGCTTCTTCGCGAATAAGACGTTGAGATGTGTGAGAAATGACATGATCTTTTTCCATGCTGGATTCCAGGCAAGCAAAGTTTGCTTGTTTACCTATACATTGTCTTTCATACTTGTCGTTGATCTCTGCTACACTAGTATTCGATTCTTTATCGCGATCCCATCACATGTTATCCTGCAGCCCATACAACTTTACCCCCACAACCTATTCCCTGTTGCATGTTTATCTGTTGGCCTTGCGAGTCATAGCGCATGCTTAGAATTGGTTGTGCGAGTCGTCTGTTGGTCTTTTATTTCACATGCTTAGTATGATAGATTGTTCTACTTTAACAAAATGCTATCTTCTCTTGGGGTATTATAATTAAAATATAAGGCACCGGCGAAAGGCCTTGCGAGGTGTTTTGTTCTGCTAAGTGTCGACCTAGGAACTGAGATTTTGTCCTCGGATCCAATTTTGAGCGCACTAACCACTTGTGGGAGGCCCTATGGAGCCCCCCTCGACTTTGAACGGATCTTCAGCTTGTCCATGTGCTGCAAGTAGTTCGGGTTTTCCATTTGCTCATATGCTTGTGCATGATGATGATGACGAGAGGTTAAGTGATATGGCGGTCATATCGGGGTGGTGCGCGCGAAGCGGACAGTTCCTACTGTGGTTTGAGCCACATGGCGCGTGGACACAAACTAATGAGTCCGCAATTGAGATTCAGCCGGACTCCTGACGCGGGTAACAACTCATATGGGTTGCACTTGGATTCTTTGTAGTGAAGGAATGAGTCGTGTTTAGAGGCCCTGACGTTTGATTGGGTTGATCATGCGAGTATGGGAACACTAGTGCACCCCTGCAGGGTACAATCTTATCGATGAGCCGTGTCCACGGTTATGGACTACTTGGTGATGATGCTGGCTAACAAGATCTAGAAAATTTGCACCTAATTAATGTTAATTAATTTTACTAGTAATATAGAATTACTTTCACAATAAATCTTAACAAAAACTGTTCAATGTGTGAGTTTTCCCGAATTGGTTCCTCATACTTTGTTGAGGGGGTTAATCCTAGAATGGGTTATGATTGGTGTTATTTGTAGTTGGTTACTTAAGCGCTCTCTTATCCCTCTCTAATTAGACGGAAGTTGTAGCGTGTCTCTATTAGGTTGCTAGTGTTACTGCCGCTAAGTCCACCTACCCTATATTTTGGGAGATCTTGTAGAAAATAGGCAGGTTGGTGTTCCTTGCCAGGGAGTGCCCTGACCCTCTTTTGGGTTGTGCTTTATGTGGAGTTAATGGGTTTGAAGTCCGACGATGTTAGCTTGGGAATCCCTCCGTCTTGGGCTGGGCAGGGATATGGCGCCATTGTTTATCTGCAGGACTCTTAGTCCAATTTGTATCTTATCCGTAGTCGGATACTATTTTGCTTCCGCTGTCATTTGAATCTTTGTATTGTATCATTTGTATTCTTGACTCGTCGGAGTCTTGTTGTATATTTGTATCTTTGTTGTTGTTGTGGATGTATCAGAACTATTGTAATGTTATCACAATTCTACCCACATAATGCGCACGTTTCGGCGTGCACATTATGTCTGGTGAGCGACCTAAAATCATTATTATGAGAATTTTGGCGAGATCGCTTAAATCTACATAGTACCGATTTTGGGGCGTCACAAAGTGGTATCAGAGCCTTGGTTTTGATCGACTTGTTGTTTCGATACAAATGGTTATCGAAGCAACAGGTCCACAAAAGCCTGTAGGATAACCTTACTAATGGTCGTTGTTTCTTTAGTGTCTAAACTATTTGACTAAATATTTTGAAAAGATCTCAATAGGTTTCTTTTATTCCTTACCTCTATTCTATTTCTTCTCTTATCTTATTTGTTTTGGAGTCTCTTTCTTATCCCACTTTCAAAGTTTAGGTTCCTACGTGTGGGTGGACGATCTGTTGCCTTTATCCTATTAGGTTCGATCTTAGGGAATCGTCATCGACATGAGCAACTCTTCTTGTTAGTGGTGTCGAGATTTTCAAGGTGGAGCAACAATCCCTTGTTAGTGGTGTCGAGAAGTTCATCTCGGAGCATGAAAACTCGTTAGTTTCCCCTCTCTTCTTGTGGTCTCGGCGTGGATCGCGGGACGCGATCCCTTGTTAGTGGTGTCGATTGTAACGCCCCGGGATTTCCCAAATTAGATTTTGTTTGTTTTTCTTTTTGCATCCACATGTCATTGCATTTGTCAGCTCATTTATTTATATTTTTGCATTTAAATTTAAATCACAAACTTTTAAATTCAAATAATTCAAATGTGATGTTCAAATATTTTACAAGTTTTCAAACTAGTGTGTCAAATTGTATATTTTGAAACTATTAAAATTGGCTAAAAGTTTTCTCTCTCTTTTTCTTTTCTATTTTGTTTTAAAACACAAAACAGAAAAATAATAAAACAAAAGAAATAAAAAATAGAGGAAAAAACACTCACCTGGCCGAAGTGGCCCAACTTTGGCCCATCTCTCTGAAGCCCAACCCACTCCCCCTTTCTCCCTCCTCTGTACGGTCGACAGAGAAGAAAGCGACCATGTCGCCCCCACCTCCCACCTGTTCCCCCTCTCCCATTTAGCCCGGCCCCCTCCTCCTCTGCCCTAACCCTAACCCTAGCCTCCTCTCTCTTCCCACTGCGCCGCCGCCACCTCCTTGTTCCTCCTTCCTCTTTCTCCTTTGTTTCTTCCCCAACCGAGAGTTCCACTGGAGACCCTCATCGTGGCACCGTCGCTCCGGTGCAGCCGAAGGAGCAAAATGAGTACGGGAACCTCCGCATCGACGTTCCCTCCGTCCTCATCCAAGGAATCGCGCTCGGAGAGCCTGAGGCGATGAAATCATCTACGTCTTCCTCGGCACCGGCGGACCTCCGCCGCTAAAATTCGCCACCTCCGGACCTCCTTGGCATGAACGACTACACCGAGCCTCCTCCCGGTGAGTTTATCTTCCAGTTCCCCCTCTCCTCCGTCTCGATCTCATCCGGGTTATGCCGTTCCGCGCGGAGGCGAGTCCGTGTTCGCCATGGAAGGCAGAGCTTCATCTCCGTGACCCTCTGTTTCGCCCCTTCAAACCCCCACGCCTCTAGCACACTCACGCACACCGTGTCCGCACCCACGCTTCCGCTCGCGCACGCCAGGATCACTCAAGTTCGTCGGCTCTGTCCCGTACGTTCCTTGAAGCCTGAAACTTTCTCAGTCAGGGTTCAGTTCGTCAGTCGCTAGGCTTGTTTAAAAGAAGTACTTAGCCTTAGTCGTCAACACCACACACTCGTTACAGTGGCGAGCGTAGCAGTCCTCGCTTGTCCGTGAAGCGGGTTCGAATCCCCTGGGCGCATGGAACAAAAGGCCCATTTTTTCTGTTTTTGCGCAGCCACTGACAGGCCTAGTCAACGCTGGGTCCTAGCCGTTAGCCTCTCCGGCTAACTCAGTGCGCGGTGTAAAAACACCAGATCCCGATCCGGATTTGGGAGTTTGCGCCTAGGTCCCCGCCTTTCTGCTTTTCTGCATAGAAGCCCTTGTGAGCACTTTTCCATCACCAACAAGTCCCTGACTTTTACGGAACACCCCTTAAACTTGTTTTGGTAATAACTTTTATTCTGTAACTCCAAATTAAATAATCCTTATATGTATTTTTATCAGAAAAATGGAATGAACATTAATATGCCATTCTTATGCCATTGTGCATCATTTAATTTTATTTCTTAGTTTAATTAACAAATGCAACTAAATAATTAAATATGGAATGTGTGGGGTAATAAATATATAATGCCTATTCCATTTAATTTGATTATATCATCTATGCTATGTCTTGCAATGTTAATTAACATTTAACATTGATGTCTAGAGAAAAAATTGAACCAAAATATTAATTGTCGGGATTGCATTCCCGCTTAATTTGGATTAAGTGCATCTCGTACTGCATCTTGCCATGTCATGCATCATTCTCATGATCATGCTTGATCTTTTGCCGTTGTTGTAAGATGCATCTTTTAAGCTTTCCAGTTTTTGTTGCTTCTTCGCGGATAAGATGTTGAGATGTGTAAGCAACAACAAGATCTTCTTCCATGCGCGATTCCAGGCAAGCAAAGTTTGCTTGTTTACCTATACATTGTCTTTCATACTTGCCATTGATTTCTGCTACCCTAGTATTCGATTCTTTATCGCGATCCCATCACCTGTTATCCTGCATCCCATATAGCTTTACCCCCACAACCTTATACCTGTTGCTTGTTTATCTGTTGGCCTTGTGAGTCGTAGTCCATGCTTAGAATTGGTTGTGCGAGTCATATGTTGGTCTTTTATTTCACATGCTTAGTATGATAGATTGTTCTACTTTAATAACATGTTATCTTTTGTTGGGGTATTATAATTAAAAGATAAGGCACCGACGGAAGGCCTTGCGAGGTGCTTTGTTCTGCTAAGTGTCGACCTAGGAACCGAGATTTTGTTCTCGGGTCCAATTTATAGCGCACTAACCACTTGTGGGAGGCCCTATGGAGCCCCCCTCGACTTTGAACGGATCTTTAGCTTGTCCATATGCCGCGAGTAGTTTGGGTTTTCCATTTGCTCATATGCATGTGCATTATGATGATGATGAGAGGTTAAGTGATATGGGGGTCATATAGGGGTGGTGCGCGCGAATTGGGCAATTCCTACTGTGGTTTCAGCCGCATGGAGCGTGGATACAAACTAATGAGTCACCAATTGAGATTCGGACGGACTCCTGATGTGGGTAACAACTCATATGGGTGGCACTTAGACTTGCTGTAGTGAAGGAATGAGTCGTGTTGAGAGGCCCTGATGTTTGATTGGGTTGATCATGCGAGTATGGGTACAGTAGTGCACCCCTGCAGGGTACAATCTTATCGATGAGCCATGTTGTAACACCCCAATCTTCTTAGCCTAGAATTTTGGTGTTATGCTTGAAGGTTTAGACTTAGTGAAAAACTCTTTGTGTATGAAAAATAATTATGACACAATTTTATCTTTGATTGTTCCTACTAATCTAGTTTGAACATTCCCTAGTCATCTAAGTTGTTAGAAGCACTAAAGTAAAAATAGATATAACCAAAAATTCAACTCCTATGATCTTCATGTAAATTAAAACATAGCAAAACTAGAACCTATTATTAAGCAAACCTTACACAATTTTGGTCATGCAAAAGAGCCAACTTGGTCTAGTTAAAATATATTTTTGTTTGCTGACTTTAATTTTTTTTTTGTTTCAATGTAAAACCAAGGGGTTTAAGTATGCATAAAAAATCAATGACCATTAGCTCGCACTTTCTTTTCTAATTTTATTTCCATCTGTTATTTAGGGAAGTAGTAAGTAAACTCTAAATTGATCAAATTCTTCCATTAGCTAGTGTTTGGGTATCTTTTGTTTTGCATTTCGAATTCAAATGTTTCTTTGGGGTTTTGAAAAGAGGAGGAAAAGAAGAAAATGAAGGAGAAGAAGAAAACCTAATCTACCCGAACCCTATCTACCCCTCTCCTCTCTCTCTCTCTCAACCATCTCTGCTGGAGACAAGGAGGGGACAACACCCCCAGGTCCTGCCCCACCCGCCAGCCTACCTCTTCTCTCCCTCCTCCACTCAATTCCTTTGCTTTATCACCCCGGCCAACCCGAGCTCCCCTCCCTCGTTTCTACTGGCCGAAACTCGTCTGTAACATCCCAACATTTTATAATATTCAAAAATCACTAAAATTTAAAACATTTCTCTTTATTAAAATAAAATATTAAATGCATAAGGAAACCAACTATGAAAGACTTCAAACTTGAGTTTAATATTTCAAATGTCACAGTTTAAACATTTTATTATCCACTGAATTTCAAAAACCTTAAAATGTAAATTGACAAATATTTTACAAACTACAATCCATTTTATTTTAAGTAAATAGTTTACTTATAAGAAATTGATTTCAACCACTTAGCCATATCTATTCATAAATTCACAAATTATTTAAAAATGGTGTTAGTTGCCAAATGGTTTTAATTCTCTCAACTAAGTTCAAAACATGGTGTTAAAATTTCAATTTTGTAATTTATAACTATAAACTTCATAGATTTTAAATTAATGAATTAGCCAAATAAACATTCATTTGCTTAAATGAATTTCATCTATTTTCAAAGCATGGAATGATTAATATATTCTAAATAAGAATATAATTAAAACAAAAATCTTTTCCAAAGTTGTTATGAAGTTTTCAAATGAATTATCATAATAAAAAAATATAATGATGCACAAGTTATTTTCAATTAAAAATGAATACCTTATATTCCACATTTCCTAAACATTATTTATATTTAGTTCTTTAATATTATGCCAAAATAAAGATGAATGATTTCAGCAAAACAAGTTTAAATAACTTAAATTCAAACATATTGGAATGTGGGTATTTTACAAATTTTATTTAGCCAAAAGAAAATTTAATTAAGATAGAAATTCAAATTTGACTTTAAGCGTCAAATTTGTATTTAATCAATATTTCAAAATATTATTTTTCAAAAATATTCAAAACATGCCCACAACTGGTTTAACACAAAGATAATAAAATTACAGATTTTTAGAAATTTATTTGACATCATTTGGAGTTATAAATCAAAAGATATAAATAAAATAGAAAAATTAGAAAAGAAAAAGAAAATACCTGTGACGTCATGCTGACGTCAGCCGATCTTCTTCAACCTCCGGCCGGAAATCACGCCGGCGATCTCTTTCCAAAATCGAGCGAGATTGTCGCGGATTCTGTTTTCCCCCTTCGGCCTATATAAACCCCGCGCTCTCCTCTTCCTTTTGCCCCAAACCCTAGCCACTAAGACGCCGCCAGGCCGCCGGAAGCTCGCCGGAGCTCCATTGCTACCGCCGCCATTTTTCTTTGTTCCCCGGCGAGGTGAGCCTTCCCCGATGCCCCTGACTCTCTGCTCTTCCATGCCGTCCTCGTGCGCATCTCCTAAGTCACGCGTTCGGTTGTTTCCTACAATGATTCGAGAGCATCGTGCACGACCAGACCTCACCGGAGTCGCCGTGGCTTTGACCGAGCAGCTCTCCCTCCCCAGGACGAACGCGACCACGCCACCGTCTCCATCGAGTTCCCCACCTCGCCCCGCGCGTCATCGTCGTTTTCCCGAACCGGGGGGATCGCCGGAGCGACGAATCGATCCACGCCCGAGGCCGCGCCACCGTCCCCTTCGTCTCCGGTGACCGGAGCGCCGCCATCTTCTGGTCAAGCTCGGTGAGCCGTCTCATCCCCTTCCAACGCACCAGATTAGATCTTATTAAACGAACCGGTACGGACAGATGTGGACCGCCAGATCCAGATCTGACGGCCCAGATCTGTTGACTTATCCATGTCAGCGTGCCTTGTCAGCATCCAGTCAGCATCCGCGTCAGCAATTAATTTCGTAATTAATTTTAAATTGGCATTTTTACAGAAATAACTTTGGAATATAAACAAATGGATGCCTTTGTTATAAATTAATTTTGAATATTATTTTAAATGATTTCATAGTTGTGTGTTTAATTTGAATAGTTTGACTATTTTTGAAATAACTTTTAATAAAAATATTATTTTTGATTAAATCCAATTGCAATAGATTTAATTAAATGCTCTCTGTCTGTTAACACTAATTATAAAAATTTGTTATAGAAATATTAATCATAGAAAACTTTAATCTGATAATTATTCCGTTTATTATATTTTCCAAAAATAGAAATTAATTAGATTGCATTTATAGCCAAATGCATACTTTATAAATATCACAAAAATTAGTATTATGTTTCTTGTGGTTTAAAATTGCATTTCATGCATAGCATATTTTATTTTTGTAGTTTTATTTCCCATAAGGAAAACTCCTCCCCATTTTCCCTAAGTTAGGATTATTTTCAAACTTAGTATTTTGGTAAAGTGCTATGCACTAGACACTTAGGATTTTCATCATGGAGCTAGAAGGCCAATGAGGGAGATAGCCAAAACAAGACTTCAGAAGGATCTTCAAGGAGTAGAAACACTTAGAAGAAAATAAAGAAGAAGTTCATGAAGACCAACCAGCAAATATTTTTCCAAGTCTTGCTCTCTCTCTCCTTCTTTTCTTTGAGACTTCATGAAGGACTTAGAAGAAAACAGACTCTGGAAGCATCCTCAAGATGTCAAGCACTTAGAAGAAAAGTGAGCAGAAGTTCAAGAAGGCCAACCCCTTTCTATTCTCTAAGCCTATCTCTCTGTCTTTTCTTCTCCTCTGAGACTTCATGAAGACTAAGTAAATCCAAGACCAGCCTCGAGGATACAAGAATCATCAAGTCTGAAGATTCATCAAGACTACCAAGAGTTCAATCAAGACATCATCCAGAAGAAAGTTACAAGTCTGGAGATGAAGCCTGGAGGACAACTACATCCTTCTTTCTATCCTTTCCCTCTTTTCTAATCTTGTCTTTCACATTTGACTTAAACAAATTTTGATCATGATATTATCATCTTGAAGTTGTTGGATCCTAGCGGCATAGTGGGATGAAGCGGCCTGGAAACAAACCTTACATGTCCACGTACATGAGACCTGTTCCACAATTTGTGTGGCTGGCCGGGTGTCTGTCTCTCTCATTATAGTGAATGTCCAATTTACAAAGAGTTGATAATAATTGTTGATCATCTTGAACAAATGACTTAGTATTTCCTCTAAATATTTCTACACATCAAGACTAAGCCATTAGAGGGCTTATTCAAGATGATATAAAACAAAATATTTTATTCAACTCATGACCTTAGTCCTTAGTCCTTTTGGACCAACCTATTTGCCTTGCATTAACTTAAAAAATTTTCGTGGCATGAAAAAGCATTTCTAGCCCTTGGGAATATCATGCAAAAACATATTTTCCTTAGAAAGTTTTATAAAACTTATTTATTCATCTAGTATGTGTTTGTATGCATTGTGGAGTTGTGCTTGCGGTTGATTGTTGTATTGTTGCTTGTCTATACTGGTAGATTAAACGGAGAGTCCCGAGTATCGTTGAAAAGAGTTGTGAACAACGACAACATTCAAAGGCAAGTGGCACACCTCATAAACTTCCTATTATTTTCTATATGCATTACTTAGTGTATTTTTATATGCATGTGTAGGATAGTATTGCTATGCTAAACCTTTGTAGAATTCCCTTACTCCTGTTTCTAGGTTCCTATATCATACTTAGCAGAAATATTGATGCTATGCAATGGATGAAAAGTTTTACAAAATGTTAAGTGACTACTCAGGGCTGTGCTCATGGTTGTCGTTGCCTAGGATGAATTTCTATTCTACTTAGGACTGTGAGCATGGTGGTTGTCAACCTGGGAGTACACATCCACTAAGTTAATGAAACACCTGGGTGGTAAGTGGTTGTATGGTTTATGTTGAGTGGCTACTCAGGTCCATGTCTATGGTTCCTGGAGTATGTACACTTGTGAATGGCCACCCAGGAACCGAGGAATCTGAAGAACTCCGAGTGACGATTGCTTCCAGTGCAGCCATTGCCATATGGGCTCTGGCTTGATCAATTATGTTGCATGGACTCTCTCCGGCTTGACAAGCAGATGTAGGGGGATGTTAGGTGGAACGGGTCAAGCCAGAGTGGGAGGGAAAATGCTTCTGAAAGATCTCGTCTCATTCTCCTCCTTTCCTTATCACAAATGGTGTGTAAAGAATAAATTGGGTTGGATGGGTACAATGGTGAACGTGCACAACCTCTGCAGAGTGTAAAACTAAGTACTTAGCCGTGTCCTCGGTACGGACAATTTGAGCAGCTGATCACGGACGTCAACGGAGGATTCCATCATTCCAACTTCAGAAATAAAACTTGATGGGTGAACAAGGGAAGATGAGATTTATGGTTTTCATGCCATACTCGTCTTGATTTCAAGAAAAGTGTTTTTCAAAAGAGTAGGAAAAATTGGCTTTATGCAAATTATCCTTGAACTCCACCAGCCAAATATGCATATAGGCTTTAGAGTTATTCCATTAAGTGTCCACCATAGTGTCACTTGCCAGACTCCATTTTTAATGGAATCTGACCCACGTTGTTGCAATATATTTCTTATTGCAGATTGATGAGATGACGAGTGAGGTTTCGTTTAAAGGTTTCGAGTCTACAACCAACATGTTTTTGCCTGTGGCAGCATGAAAGTTATAGAGACTCACTGCTATTGTATTTCCGCTGTGTACTTTTTCAATGTTAGCTTTATGCTATGCAACTTGTATCACATATTTTGTAATTCTGGATCATCGATGTAATAAAATTGACGCTTTGTTGTGATATTACATCGTAAACTGTGTGTGCAAATGAATCGATCCAGTGATTTGCACTATACACAGGTATCTGTCTTATTTAAAGTGCATGTACGCTACAGATGGTATCAGAGCACTGTGTTGCCTGTAGGTTCGAAACCCCTAGGATTGGACGGAGACCCCAAAAGTTAAATAATTAAATAAACTAGGTTTCCAAAACTTGAGTAAATTTTGAAATTGCCTTTCTATTTTACATTGATTATCTTGTCTTGCACCTTTCCTATTCTTTTTTTTTATTCTAATTCCCTTTCCTTTTCAAAATTTTAGATGGGAGAGTACACCGAGACCGCGTATGCTGGAGTTTTGTCGGGTTTCATCTTTGGGAGGCAGCTGTCTAGGTTGACAAGTATATTGAAGCTACCACCGCCCTATTTCCGAGGAAGGAAAGAGGAGACCGACATACCTAATGTGACGCGTTGGAAAATCCGCACAATTATGACCCCTGATCCCATGATGCCAGACTTCGAGCCCGTGGACTATGCCACCTACTACCGAGAGTGGATTGAGGGAGTGAACATAGCTATGGTGGACTTAATGGCTCGTTTGTGTTACAAGTATCGCAACAAACTAGCACCAGGATCACCCTTCCGTGCCTTTGGGAAGAGGGATGCACACGGTCTCTCGATGGCTCACACGGGAAATCGCCTGGACCTGCCCATCGTTAACAAGATGTTTGAAGACTTGGATTTTCTCATCAACTGTCTGACCAGGAAGGTTCAACAGGCTTATGACGCCGCGGATCATGCACAAGCCGTCATACACGCAAAAACCCAAGAACTCCAGGCTTCTGAAAATCTTGTTGGTCATTTGGAGGAACTCATCCATGACCTACATTTGCAGAACCTTGGCAAGGATGAGCAGATTGCCACGCTTGAGGCGCAACTCATTCCACCTCCACCACCGCCAGTAGCTGAAGAAGGAGGTGACCAGGGCACTGGAGACGTGACTGTACCTGCAGCTACAAAGGAGGAAGGACAGGAGGAAGAAGACCCCGAGGAGGTGCTATTTGAAGAGTCAACTGAGGGAGAAGTCACGCCTGTGGCAAATAACTACGCAATAAAACGCAAGCGTAAGTTTGAGGAGGAATAAGTGGAGCAATACAAACCACGTTAGAGGGACCACCATTTATCTCATTTAGCTTATCGTATCGATTCGATGTATTGACCTATCAAATTGTGGTATGGCAGTACTATCGTTTTTGTAATTCCATGACATTGATATGTTTTCGTTCGATAAATGATTAGTTCGAGTTCTTAAAATAAGTGTGAAATTTATGTGTTTGCATGTGTTTTAATCATGTTGATAGATTTGATAGGAATTGGTTGCCTTGTTCTAAAATTATTGAATTCTCCATAGTACATATAATTAACTCATTTATTCTCTAAAAACCAGCAGATGTCTCACTTCAATATCAACAACAGTAAATTTTACCCAACTACGTGAATATTGTTAAGGGACCAGAGTCAGAAGGTGATCAATGACCACTCGCCTAAGATTGATCAAAACCATGGAATGTTGAAGAGGACCCTATGACCAAACTAAAGGCATGCAAAACTTGTGGAGAGATAGGACATACGTCCGAAGATTGCTCTGATGAGTGGCCCCATGGTCACATCAGACGTCCAATTTATGGACGCCGCTCCAAAAAGATTATTTGCTTCTTGTGTGAAGGAACGACCCATGTTCCAATCCAATGCCCATATTATCCCTTGGTGCAACAAGCTAACCAGCAAGCCAAGGAAGGAATGCAACCGTCTCTCATGAAGATCCTGGAGGAACAAAGACAAAAGAGTGAATCCAAGAAGGATCTTAGCCACTTAACATGCTACAGGTGCAAGGATAAGGGACACTATGCCAGTGGCTGCCCAGAGTGGAAGAGGATTAAATCTCTTCAAGGAGCGAGTGGAAAACGCGAGTGCTCAAACTTCTCGTAGCTACCACCTGTCATTGTATTTTGAATACTTGTACGCTCTACAACGGAGAAATAAAAGGGATTAAACAAAGTTTCTAGACTGACCACAAAATTTTCTTTTAAGGGTGGTAGCCACCTAGATAATTCAAACCCAGTCGCTTAAACCCCGAGATCTCAAACTATCTCTCTATCCTCCTAATAAAAAAAAATCATTCGCTGCCAAGTTTTCAAGTTTCCATGTCAGAAATTTCATTTCTCAAAACATCTCGAGCTATCAGAATCACTCAAGCATTTGCTTTGTCTTTCTAGCCTCTCCGAATCTCGGGGACGAGATTCCTTTTAAGGGTGGTAGTCTGTAACATCCCAACATTTTATAATATTCAAAAATCACTAAAATTTAAAACATTTCTCTTTATTAAAATAAAATATTAAATGCATAAGGAAACCAACTATGAAAGACTTCAAACTTGAGTTTAATATTTCAAATGTCACAGTTTAAACATTTTATTATCCACTGAATTTCAAAAACCTTAAAATGTAAATTGACAAATATTTTACAAACTACAATCCATTTTATTTTAAGTAAATAGTTTACTTATAAGAAATTGATTTCAACCACTTAGCCATATCTATTCATAAATTCACAAATTATTTAAAAATGGTGTTAGTTGCCAAATGGTTTTCATTCTCTCAACTAAGTTCAAACCATGGTGTTTAAATTTCAATTTTGTAATTTATAACTATAAACTTCATAGATTTTAAATTAATGAATTAGCCAAATAAACATTCATTTGCTTAAATGAATTTCATCTATTTTCAAAGCATGGAATGATTAATATATTCTAAATAAGAATATAATTAAAACAAAAATCTTTTCCAAAGTTGTTATGAAGTTTTCAAATGAATTATCATAATAAAAAATATAATGATGCACAAGTTATTTTCAATTAAAAATGAATACCTTATATTCCACATTTCCTAAACATTATTTATATTTAGTTCTTTAATATTATGCCAAAATAAAGATGAATGATTTCAGCAAAACAAGTTTAAGTAACTTAATTTCAAGCATATTGGAATGTGGGTATTTTACAAATTTTATTTAGCCAAAAGAAAATTTAATTAAGATAGAAATTCAAATTTGACTTTAAGTGTCAAATTTGTATTTAATCAATATTTCAAAATATTATTTTTCAAAAATATTCGAAACATGCCCACAACTGGTTTAACACAAAGATAATAAAATTACAAATTTTTAGAAATTTATTTGACATCATTTGGAGTTATAAATCAAAAGATATAAATAAAATAGAAAAATCAGAAAAGAAAAAGAAAATACCTGTGACGTCATGCTGACGTCAGCCGATCTTCTTCAACCTCCGGCCGGAAATCACGCCGGCGATCTCTTTCCAAAATCGAGCGAGATTGTCCCGGATTCTGTTTTCCCCCTTCGGCCTATATAAACCCCGCGCTCTCCTCTTCCTTTTGCCCCAAACCCTAGACCTAAGACGCCGCCAGGCCGCCGGAAAAGCTCGCCGGAGCTCCATTGCTATCGCCGCCTTTTTTCTTTGTTCCCCGGCAAGGTGAGCCTTCCCCGATGCCCCTGACTCTCTCCTCTTCCATGCCGTCCTCGTGCGCATCTCCTAAGTCACGCGTTCGGTTGTTTCCTGCAGTGATTCGAGAGCATCGTGCACGACCGGACCTCACCGGAGTCGCCGTGGCTTTGACCGAGCAGTTCTGTCTCCCCAGGACGAACGCGACCACGCCACCGTCTCCATCGAGTTCCCCACCTCGCCCCGCGCGTCGTCGTCGTTTTCCCGAGCCGGGGGGATCGCCGGAGCGACGAATCGATCCACGCCCGAGGCCGCGCCGTCGTCCCCTTCGTCTCCGGTAACCGGAGCGCCGCCATCTTCTGGTCAAGCTCGGTGAGCCGTCCGATCCCCTTCCAACGCACCAGATTAGATCTTATTAAACGAACCGATACAGACAGATCTGGACCACCAGATCCAGATCTGACGGCCCAGATCTGTTGACTTATCCAGGTCAGCGTGCCTCGTCAGCATCCAGTCAGCATCCAGTCAGCATCCGCGTCAGCAATTAATTTCGTAATTAATTTTAAATTGGCAGTTTTACAGAAAAGACCCTGTAACTTAGAATTGGTATAACTTTTTACTCACATATCCAAATTAAAATATTTTTATATATTTGGAAAGCCCTTGACATCTAGATTATTTTGGATCTGTCAAAATTCAAATTTTACTTGGTTTAAAATATTCAAATTTCAAATGGAAGATTTGAGTATATTTGTCATAACTGTAAATCTATAAATCCAAAAATTGCAAATAAAATTGTTTTAACAACTTTGGAATATACACAAATGGATGCCTCTGTTATAAATTAATTTTGAATATTATTTTAAATGATTTCATAGTTGTGTGTTTAATTTGAATAGTTTGACTATTTTTGAAATAACTTTTAATAGAAATATTATTTTTGATTAAATCCAATTGCAATAGATTTAATTAAATGCTCTCTGTCTGTTAACACTAATTATAAAATTTTGTTATAGAAATATTAATCATAGAAAACTTTAATCTGATAATTATTCTGTTTATTATATTTTCCAAAAATAGAAATTAATTAGATTGCATTTATATCCAAATGCATACTTTATAAATATCACAAAAATTAGTATTATGTTTCTTGTGATTTAAAATTGCATTTCATGCATAGCATATTTTATTTTTGTAGTTTTATTTCCCATAAGGAAAACTCCTCCCCATTTTCCCTAAGTTAGGATTATTTTCAAACTTAGTATTTTGGTAAAGTGCTATGCACTAGACTTAGGATTTTCATCATGGAGCTAGAAGGCCAATGAGCGAGATAGCCAAAACAAGACTTCAGAAGGATCTTCAAGGAGTAGAAACACTTAGAAGAAAATCAAGAAGAAGTTCATGAAGACCAACCAGCAAATATTTTTCCAAGTCTTGCTCTCTCTCTCCTTCTTTTCTTTGAGACTGCATGAAGGACTTAGAAGAAAACAGACTCTGGAAGCATCCTCAAGATGTCAAGCACTTAGAAGAAAAGTGAGCAGAAGTTCAAGAAGGCCAACCCCTTTCTATTCTCTAAGCCTTTCTCTCTGTCTTTTCTTCTCCTCTGAGACTTCATGAAGACTAAGTAAATCCAAGACCAGCCTCGAGGATACAAGAATCATCAAGTCTGAAGATTCATCAAGACTACCAATAGTTCAATCAAGACATCATCCAGAAGAAAGTTACAAGTCTGGAGATGAAGCCTGGAGGACAACTACATCCTTCTTTCTATCCTTTCCCTCTTTTATAATCTTGTCTTTCACATTTGACTTAAACAAATTTTGATCATGATATTATCATCTTGAAGTTGTTGGATCCTAGCGGCATAGTGGGATGAAGCGGCCTGGAAACAAACCTTACATGTCCACGTACATGAGACCTGTTCCACAATTTAAGTGGCTGGCCGGGTGTCTGTCTCTCTCACTATAGTGAATGTCCAATTTACAAAGAGTTGATAATAATTGTTGATCATCTTGAACAAATGACTTAGTATTTCCTCTAAATATTTCTACACATCAAGACTAAGCCATTAGAGGGCTTATTCAAGATGATATAAAACAAAATATTATATTCAACTCATGACCTTAGCCCTAAGTCCTTTCGGACCAACCTATTTGCCTTGCATTAACTTAAAAGATTTTCGTGGCATGAAAAAGCATTTCTAGCCCTTGGGAATATTTTGCACATCATGCATAAACATATTTTCCTTAGAAAGTTTTATAAAACTTATTTATTCATCTAGTATGTGTTTGTATGCATTGTGGAGTTGTGCTTGCTGTTGATTGTTGTATTGTTGCTTGTCTATAATGTTACATTAAACGGAGAGTCCCGAGTATCGTTGAAAAGAGTTGTGAACAACGACAACATTCAAAGGCAAGTGGCACACCTCATAAACTTCCTATTATTTTCTATATGCATTACTTAGTGTATTTTTATATGCATGTGTAGGATAGTATTGCTATGCTAAACCTTTGTAGAATTCCCTTACTCCTGTGTCTAGGTTCCTGTATCATACTTAGCAGAAATATTGATGCTATGCAATGGATGAAAAGTTTTACAAAATGTTAAGTGACTACTCAGGGTTGTGCTCATGGTTGTCGTCGCCTAGGATGAATTTCTATTCTACTTAGGACCGTGAGCATGGTGTTTGTCAACCTGGGAGTACACATCCACTAAGTTAATGAAACACCTGGGTGGTAAGTGGTTGTATGGTTTATGTTGAGTGGCTACTCAGGTCCATGTCTATGGTTCCTGGAGTGTGTACACTTGTGAATGGCCACCCAGGAACCGAGGAATCTGAAGAACTACGAGTGACGATTGCTTTTAGTGCAGCCATTGCCATATGGGCTCTGGCTTGATCAATTATGTTGCATGGACTCTCTCCGGCTTGACAAGCAGATGTAGGGGGATGTTAGGTGGAACGGGTCAAGCCAGAGTGGGAGGGAAAATGCTTCTGAAAGATCTCGTCTCATTCTCCTCCTTTCCTTATCACAAATGGTGTGTAAAGGATAAATTGGGTTGGATGGGTACAATGGTGAACATGCACAACCTCTGCAGAGTGTAATACTAAGTACTTAGCCGTGTCCCCGGTACGGACAATTTGAGCAGCTGATCACGGACGTCAACAGACGATTCCATCATTCCAACTTCAGAAATAAAACTTGATGGGTGACCAAGGGAAGATGAGATTTATGGATTTCATGCCATACTCGTCTTGATTTCAAGAAAAGTGTTTTTCAAAAGAGTAGGAAAAATTGGCTTTATGCAAATTAGCCTTGAACTCCACCAGCCAAATATGCATATAGGCCTTAGAGTTATTCCATTAAGTGTCCACCATAGTGTCACTTGCCAGACTCCATTTTTAATGGAATCTGACCCACGTTGTTGCAATATATTTCTTATTGTAGATTGATCAGATGACGAGTGAGGTTTCGTTTAAAGGTTTTGAGTCTACAACCAACATGTTTTCGCCTGTGGCAGCATGAAAGTTATAGAGACTCACTGCTATTGTATTTCCGCTGTGTACTTTTTCAATGCTAGCTTTATGCAATGCAACTTGTATCACATATTTTGTAATTCTGGATCATCGATGTAATAAAATTGACGCTTTGTTGTGATATTACATCGTAAACTGTGTGTGCAAATGAATCGATCCAGGGATTTGCACTATACACAGGTATCTGTCTTATTTAAAGTGCAGGTACGCTACATCGTCACTCCCGACCACCCTCCCTTCTGCCTCTTTCCTACCGCCCAAGCCAGCTAGTAGCAGCAGAGAACAACCCTCCTCTCTCCCCCGTGTCCGAAGGAACCCTAAAACGGGCAACAGCTACAAAGCCACCCCCAGCCACTCCCCTGCCAATTTCTTCACTCCTCGAGCCCTCACACATCTCCACTCCCCTCCCTCCAAAGCTCATTCGAGCTCTCATCTTCTGATGGCTACCCCGAGAAGATTTGCATCTTCTCACCGACGGCACGAAACAGTTGTAGCCGGCGCCCCTCTGCTCCTTTCTTCGCCATTCTTGGCCCTCTGAGATCCCCTCTGCATAACGTAACCCTCCTTCTCTCTCTGTTGCTCAGAGGTTGCCCGTGGACATCGCACTCATCCACGACCCGAAGAGCTTGTAGCCGGTGGTGCCATGAACCCCGACGGTGCATGCGCGTTTTGAGGAGACCCCCGAACGCGCCATCGACTCCTCCTTATTCTCCACCCCTCGCCGTTCCCGCTTGACACCCGAGGTGAGAGAACCGTCCGCGCTCTCCTCTCTCCTTCTCTGGCTCACTCCACCACTGGCGCGAGGTAGGAGAAGATGCCAGCACCGTCCATCTGAAGATCGACGGCCGCGTTTGAATCGCGCTCGGTCGTTGACCGTTTCGGCCGCGCGCGGGCGCCGCGCCCAGTTGGGCCGGCCCAGATTCCTTCGCTCACGTAGATCTGCGCTATCCCGGGCCGATTTGGCCCAGATCCAGCCCACCCCCTCCATTTTCTTTTAATCTTTTATCTGTTTAGAAATTCCAGTGAAATAAGAATCGAGTTTTTATTAATTTAGGGTAAATCTATGTATGCTAAATTAGTGAGGTTAATTTTATGGCATAGCTACACATTTTCTTAATCATGTGGCATTGGATTTGATCCAAAATATGTTCTTTGTTGTGTTCTATAATAGATCTTGTAAAAAGTATCACTTTCACCAATTTATTAATAACTTGGGATTTATAAGTCCAAATCATGCAAACCAAGATTCTCTGGAAAGCCTATCAAAATTCCTACCTAGATATATAATTCTTGCATGCAGAAGATTATTCAAGCAAAATATCTTTTAAGTTTAAGTAAAACACCAATAGGTATTTGGTGATTTTTAATTCTTAAATTAAGATACTTTTTGGGGTAAATCCAATTGGATGTGGTATATATAAGTGGTGGGTGTCATATACTATAAGGGTATGCTTGATAAATAAATAATTTAAAACAGGAGGTTATTTCTCATAAAAATGTATGTTTAGATTCTCAGAAAATGATGTTTGTCTAGTTTTGGTTGTGTGAGCTACCTATGCTCATGAAAATATGTTTGGTGTATTTTTGGGGAGTAGCCACAAGTTTTATCTAACTTACCCCACTGGCTTGGCATCAAAATATTCTATATTTTTCTCTGTACTTAAATAATGGTCAAAAGTTTACCTTATTTTAAAACAGGGGTAACTTGAGTTAAGATTGTCCAAATTAGGTAAACCAAATTTCTACTGAAAGATAAAATTCATATATTTCCAAGGAAATTAACTTTGCATACAGGAGACCTATAAAACTGAAACAACAACCTTTTTGGTTTTGACATCAGTAGCTATTAGAGAATTCTTAACATCTGTTTGGAAGTAGTTTTTAATACTCAACCAATTTTCAGGGTTTCCTTTAGTATCCAGGAGTACTGTGGTAGAAGGGTTTATCTTTTGTGACAGTACTCCAAAAGTTATGCATTTTTCTTTGAAACAGCACCATAATGACTATTTAAATGTAATACTTGTATTTCCTGTTTTTAGATAAAAGCAAGCTTGGGTATAAATCTTGTCAACCTTGTAATTCAGGAACTAAACTAAACTAAACCCTTACTCTTGCCTCTTAAAACATTAATAGTTTTGTGAGGTTCCTTGTGTGTTGTTAGCATATTCTATTTCATGCCATAGTGTAGCACTATGTGATTGGTGTGTTCTGTTTGTAAATTGTGCTGTGATTAGGTGAATCCCTCTTATGGATGATTCTGTTTTATGATGCTTATTGCCTGCTTCTTTACTTTAGATTGTTGTCAACTCGCATTTTAGGATTCACACTTGTCTCGTTTATTTTCATGTTACGGTAGATCCGCAAGCAGAGGAGGAGCTGAACGTGGTAGCTGAGCACACATACGAAGAAGAGAAAGACCAGGGGAAATACTTTGAGCAAAGCAAGCAACCTCACCACTATAATGAATCCTACAATTTTACCAAGCATGGTTTTGTCTTCAAAATAAAATAATGCATGTTTTACTTCTTTCGTGGCACCTTGCCACCCGAAAACTATTTTACAAACTATTGTTTGGCCAAAGTTATCTTCTAGGATATTTACTAGGTGTTACAAAATAAATTTCACTTGACGAGCCTTGTTGTTGAAGGCTCCATCAAGAAGATTAAGATTTCTAGTACTATAATTCTATTCCCTTACCTCAAAACTATAGGGTGGGGGCCTGTTTTCATCAAAATGTTTTCCGGAGAAAAACCCGTGCTGCTGAGAGCAATCGGCGAGCAAGTGCTTTATTAAAACACGAGTTGCTGGGAGAAATCGGAGATGCTTGCGAAAAACCCGAGCTGCTGGGAGTAGTCGGAGGAGAAAGTGTTTTGAAAAAACAAAGTGTGACCCTAGCTGCCGCCCGAACAATTAACCCGTGCAACTACACTACCTGACATGGGTAGGGCTTAGCCGGAAGCTTGTCTGTTTTAGTATTGGGGCTCTCATACTTTTCTATGAGGGCTGGGAGCTCGAAGCCGGGTTGTCGTCCGGAAGAGGCAATACACTGTTGCGGATCATACCCCGGACGATTATGGCGGGTCTCCTGACCTGACGGTGTGGTGTCCCGAGGAAAGACCAAGAGGTCTAGTGGAGCACACGGTGCCGGGGAGAACAAACCTACCGGGAGGTACGGATTTTGGGTGAGGATGGTTGATCTTGGGGAGACAACCAGTCCGATCTGAAGTTAGGAAATGGGGGTATCCCTATCTTAGTGTTTTGATAAACTTTTACAAAAGAAAGTTTTGAACTTAGATATGTCCTTGCTATATCTAAGAGAGGAGAATTCCATCTCTAAATGTTTTCTTCAACAAAGATACAGAGATGTCGTATTCTCTATGTCTAAAATCATTGTATTTGAAAATAAGCCCTATAGTTATATATAGGAGCCATCCTATTTTTTTCGAAATTCTTTATCTGCATATCCATGAAAAACTGTAAACCTAGAGGTGGTCCTGCGAGTATGTAATTGTACTCATATGGCTTTGTCCCTGGATATTCAAATGTCCAGATTACAATGAGGAGGCTTATGTCCAGGAAGAGGTGTATGACGACGACTTCGCCGCTTAGATGTCACCTGTCAACTGCACTTGTCGGATAAGCGTCCGGAGATGACAAGGGCCGACGCTAGCCATGAGCTTCCGCTATCTTAGTTAAATTCCGTCCTGCGTGACGAGGTTTGTAGACTTGGTCGCATGACCATCTATGTGTTGTAATATTTTTATTCGTGCGACTTGAATGATGTCACTCTTTGATACCATGCCCTAGTAGAAAACAGGCTAAAGGACCAAACAGAAATACCCCATTTGTCCCGGTTGTACTGCAAACCGGGACAGATGGGGCCTAAATCCCGTCGAGCGCTCCAGGCGACACCCATTTGTCCCGGTTCCAGCCACGAACCGGGACAAATTAGGTAGCACCCGCCCAGCGCACCAGGCGTCACCCATTTGTCCCGGTTCGGGACAGGAACCGGGACAAATGTCCTGGTTTCAGTTACGCAAGCGCGGAAGCCGAGCCATCGCCGCGTTTTTTCGACGCGCACGGAAGACGAGCAGAAGTGCGCGCCGCCGGTGATTCCTCTGCTCTCCGGCGATTAATTCCTCTGCTCCGGCCGGCGATTCCTCTGCCTCTCTGTCGCTATAAAATGCACAGTACGGCTCCTCCACACAACATCTTTCCGGCTCCTCCACACACATCTCTCCTCTCTTTTCTCCGGTCCTATGGAGCCACTCGCGCGTCCGCCTCGGTCCGAGTTGTACTACTACAAGAAAGAAGGCATGCGGTTCAAGGTGTGGGTCACCCTTCGTGCATGGCGCGTGGAGAAGTGGATCCGCGACGTGAAGAACTACTTCCTCGACGCCGCTACGATCAAAGCCGTTGGGCTCGATTGCGAGTTCACCGACCCTCGACGGAAGGATACTCCGCAGCGCGCCGCCGTCCTTCAACTCTCGGTGGCGACCAAGACTCTTGTCTTCCAAATTTGCGAAACTGACCGGGTGCCACAGGTCCTCGTGGATTTCTTAGGTGATGAGACAATCAATTTCTTTGGCGTGGCAATCCATAATGACATGAAGATGCTAGCCTACTATGGAATTATTATTCGGTCCGCGGTCGACTTGCAGAGGGATCGCCGAAACCCTACCGGCAATTTTTCTCCGAGTCTTTATGCTCTCTCTAATGCTATCATTGGGACAAATCTTGAGAAGAAGAAGAAATACAAGAAGAAGAACACAGATGACGACAAGGACGTCGACGACACGTTAGAAGAAGACCTAATTTTCGGATGGGGCAAAGTTCCATTGAGTTACGATCAAATCGTATATGCTGCTTTAGACGCTCGCCTTGGCTTCGAGATTGCACGGAAGTGGGATAGTCTACGCGGCTATAATACTGAGTATGATCATCTTAATGTCGTTGATGAGTAGACTATCTATGTATTCGGTTACGCAAAAATTCTATGTGCGCGTGTTCTCACGTATTAACCGAAATATATCTAAAGTTTGCAAAAGTTATTCCAAACTGTGCCAAAGTTTTTTCAAATTATTTAAAATAGAAAACAGAAAATGGTTTTTTTATTATTAGTCAAATTCAAACACTTTTAATATTCATAGTTTTTCCAAAATCCAAAGTTTGTAAAATTTATTTAAAACAGAAAACAGAAAAAGAAAATAAGAGCCCATGCCATTTGTCCCGGTTTCAATCACAAACCGGGACAAATGGGGCGTGCCTCAAGGCACCAGCCTATTTGTCCCGGTTTGTGAGTGAAATCGGGACAAATGGCCCATGCCTATATATACTCAGCAGCCCCCCCCCTCTTCCAAAACCATTGGAGGCATTTGTTTATGAAATGGTAGGAGGGGGTGTGTGCTAGTTAAATATTTTTACTTATGCATGCAAAGTGTTCGATGAAATGCCCGAGAGAGTTCACAAAATGATTTGCTTTACACTTAAAGTTTATTCTTCTTTTCGATCAAGGTTAATTTTTCTCTCATTTCATTTGTAATTAATTGATACCGTACGTGCATGTTCAGAGTTTATTTGTCGATGTTCTGTAATGGTTATTGAAGTAGTTCATTATGTAATGCAGATGGACCGACAATGGATGTATGGTGACCGATGCACTGCCGAGTACATGACAGGTTCGAGGAAATTTCTAGAGAAAGCCCAGGCCCACAGTACCAATGGTTTCATTTGTTGTCCATGTGTCAACTGTCAGAATAAGACAGATCACCCAAACGCGAGAACCCTTGAAAGTCATCTTATTCGGCATGGTTTCATGCCCAGCTATAATTGTTGGACGAAGCACGGAGAAAAAGGGGTTATGATGGAAGACAATGAAGAAGAGGAAGATGATGACAACTATCCTATGTTCCCGGAGTACGGAGATTCTACAACGGGGGAAGCTGAAGCTGAAGAGGCACCGTATGAGCCCGCTGACGATCTTGGTAGGGCCATTGCCGATGCAAAGAGAGAGTGCGGAACTGAAAAGGAGAGGTTGAAGTTCGACCAGATGTTAGAGGATCACAAGAAATTTTTGTATCCAAGTTGCGAAGATGGTCAGAAAAAGCTGTGTGCCACACTGGAATTACTCCAGTGGAAGGCAGAGTGTGGTGTGTCTGACAAGGGATTTGGAAAGTTGCTGCAGATAATTAGGAAGATGCTTCCAAAGGTCAACGAGTTGCCTGGCAACACGTACGAAGCAAATAAGGTTGTGTGCCCTCTAGGATTAGACGTGCATAAGATACATGCCTGCCCTAATGACTGCATCCTCTACCGCGGTGAGTACGAGAATTTGCATGCATGTCCAGTGTGCACTGCATTGCGGTATAAGATCAGACGAGATGACCCTGGTGAACTTGAGGATGAGCGTCCCCAGAAGAGGGTTCCTGCCAGGTGATGTGGTATGCTCCTATAATACCACGGTTGAAACGCCTGTTCGCGAACAAAGAGCATGCCAAGTTGTTGCGATGGCACATAGAGGACCGTAAGAAAGACGCGATGTGCAGACACCCCGATGATGGGTCGCAGTGGAGAAAAATTGAGAGAGAGTTCCCGGAATTTGAAGATGACGCAAGGAACTTAAGGTTTGGTCTAAGTACAGACGGCTTTAATCCGTTTGGGGAGCAGAGCAGCAGTCATAGCACATGGCCTGTGACTCTATGTATTTATAACCTTCCTCCTTGGTTGTGCATGAAGCGAAAGTTCATTATGATGCCATTGCTCATCCAAGGCCCGAAGCAACCTGGCGATGACCTTGATGTGTACCTCAGGCCATTAGTTCAAGAACTTTTACAGTTGTGGCGGGAAGAAGGTGTACGGGTGTGGGATGAGCACAAACATGAGGAATTTGACCTACAAGCTTTGCTTTTTGTAACAATTAACGATTGGCCTGCTCTTGCTAAGCTCTCAGGGCAGTCGACCAAGGGGTACAATGCATGCACACACTGTTTGGGTGAGACTGAATGTTTATATTTGGATAAATGTAAGAAGTGTGGGTATCTGGGGCATCGTCGATTTCTTCCGATCAGGCATACCGCAAGGAAGAAAGGCAAGCATTTTAAAGGTGAGGTTGATCACAGTAGGAGGCATGTCAACCGTACTGGTGAAGAAATATTTGATATGGTAAAGGATCTAAAAGTAATCTTTGGAAAGGGTCCTGGAGGACAACAGGTTCGGAAAGACGCTAACGGGCACGCACCCATGTGGAAGAAAAAATCTATATTTTGGGAGCTACCATATTGGAAGGTCCTAGAGGTTAGATCTGCTATCGACGTGATGCACGTGACGAAGAATGTTTGCGTGAACCTGCTAGGCTACTTGGGCGTGTACGGGAAGAAAAAAGATACAGAGGAAGCGCGGGAGGACCAGAAACGTGTGAAATAACGAGACGGCCTAAGTCCCGAACACTACGAAGGTCCTACCAGCTATACTCTTACCAAACAAGAGAAAGTAATATTCATTGAATGCCTGAGCAGTATCAAGGTCACGACTGGGTTCTCGTCGAATATAAAGAGGATAGTAAATGTGAGACTCCAAAAATTTCAGAACCTAAAGTCTCATGATTGCCACGTGATTATGACGCAATTGCTTCCGATTGCACTGAGGGGGCTACTACCGGAAAATGTTCGAGTACCCATTGTGAAGCTTTGTGCATTCTGTCGGCCCAGTGGGAACTGGGGTACCAAGAGCCCATTCCCCCCAGGCCTCGCTCGTGGGCCAGACGGACGAAACGACTAAGGACCAGGCATCACCGCACGGCGGGACCCTCGAGAGGCGATCCCCCTCGAGGGCCTGAAGAGGAAGCGAGGGCCTCAGGGGACCCCTCGCCTCAGGGGATCCTCCCCCCCAAGGAACCAACCCGCCTGAGGGAAGTCCGACAGAAATCTCCCCTCGGGCCTGAAGGGAAACATCGTCGCCAAGGAAGCCCGGCAGAGTGCACGTGACCTCTGCCACGCTCGTGCAGTGGCGCACACACCCCCGTCGCTATCCCTGGCGCTAAAGCGGTCAACAAAGCTGCTTCGCCTGCTGCACAGCTGTGAGGACGTTCTACTCTGACGATAAGGCAGGTGGACGGCGCAACCCTCCAACGGAGATCGTCATCGCGGGCTCCACCTCAGAGACTACCCGCTCTGCTGATAGTACCGCGCGGTCGGCCGCCTGTCGGCCACGACGCCACCTTTATCAACAATGGACCGAGTCCATGGACGAATGGAGCACGGTGGACTCGTGCACCGCCCCGCAACTGGCAAGTGGGAGCCACCTTCAATGCCAAGCCGAATGAGAAGGCCCGAGGCGCCTATAAAAGAGAGAAGACCTCCTCGTAGCAATGGTCGGCCCTTTGCGTGCAAAACGCCCTTGTAAACCATAGCAACTCTGGTTAGGTTAGCCTCTGGAGGAGGAAGAAGATCATCGCTTCCCTCCCCAGGCAAGAACTGCCTCAAGGGGGCTTCCGGCAAGCTCAATTGTACTATAACCCTCCACATATAATACAGACAGGCAGGAGTAGCGGTCTTACCTCCTGACGAGGGCCGTGAACCTGGGTAAAGGACAGTGTTTTCCTTGGTCGGGTGTGCGTCTTCTTCGGGTCCGGCGAGCAACGTCGCGGAGCCACTTGAGGGTTTAGACCTCCGCGTTCAATCCCCCTTCGAACTACACTTCAGGAAGTGACTACCTCCGATTCCTGGGAGTCATAACCCGACATTTGGCGTGCCAGGTAGGGGATCGAGGCGCGTCAACAACCTTTGAGTTCGTCTCCGCGCCATGGTGAACACGCGCGCCACCCGCGCCGCTCGAGTCAACCGACATGCGCCCGCGGGAGCACGCGCGCCCCCAGGTGCCGCGACCACCCGCGCGCGACGGGGCCGACCCCGCCACGAGGAGCATGTCCCTTCTGGCCCTCACGCGGAGGCACTGGAGCATGACGCCGAGCACCAGGAGGACGCGCAGTCGTCCCACCCGACGCAGCGCCCGAGCGGCTCGGGCCCCGGGAGGACCGACCCCGCGCCCCACACCGCGCTGCTCATGGCGCAGGAGCTGCTCCGCTACCAGCCCACCGCTGAGGCCCACGAGCAGTGGCTCCAACGCCTCAACCACCTCGTCGGCATTGCCACGACGCGTCCCGCTCCGTCGCAGTCCAACGTGCACCCCTCCCACGCGGGCACGGTCGCAACAAATGCGCCTCCGCCACCTCCGGGGCCTGCACCGCCTGCGGCACAAAGGGCAGCTTCGCACGCGTCCTCGCCACACGATTGCTTAATCGTGCAGCGCACCGCGCCCGACGCTCGTGTGGGGATGGAGCTCCAGCGAGACCGCCAGAACAGGCTCGTGGAGGAGCTCGACCAGGCGGGACTGTAGAACCGCGGCGCGCTTCAGCATGGGGTCGCTACGTACACCTCTGGCTGCATGGCGTTCACTCGCTCTCCGCGTCGCGTAGTCTGGCCGTAGAAGTTCAGGCCGGCTCTTCCCAAGGGCTACGACGGCTCCAGCAACCCCGCCGAGTTCCTGCAGCTCTACACCACCTCCATCCAAGCTGCGCGGGGAGACGACAAGGTCATGGCCAACTGGTTCTCCCACGCGCTACGCGACTCTGCGCTGTCGTGGCTCCTGAACCTCCCGGAAGACTCTGTGAACTCCTGGGAGGAGCTCTGCAAGCAGTTCGTCTCCAACTTCAAGGGGACGTACGAGCGCGCCCTCACCCACAACGATTTGCGCGCTGTGGTGCAGAAGAAGGATGAAACGCTCCGCAAGTATATCCAGCTCTTCAGCCAAGTGCGCAACAAGATCCCGAACATCCCCGACAATCAAGTCATCGCTGCTTTCCGTGAGGGTGTCACCAACAACAGGATGCTCGAGAAACTGGGCATCCACGACAAGCTCACCTCTATGGTCAAGTTGTTCGACATGGCGGACAAGTGCGCCAAGGCTGAAGAGGGACTCCTCTTCGTGTAAATGTCCTCGAGAGGGGACGATCATGCTGAGGGGTCCAAGAGGCAGAAGAAGAAGGAGGAGACCAAGCGCAAGGCCACCGCAGTTCTCGCGGCAAAGCCTGACACAAAAGGCACCCGCAGGGACTCCCCCGAGGCTGGAGAGAGGAAAGATGATCACCGCCCTTTCTGCATCTACCACAACAGGCGCGGCCACTCTACGGAGTCCTGCTATGACCTCAAAAGGTTGAGCAAGGAGCGCGAGCAAGCAGAAGACGGTGGCAGCCGCGGTCGAGGCCGTGGCTACCGCGGGAGCGGACGCAAGAGCGGCTACCAGAAACCAGCTGGAAATCGAGCCAACGCCGCAGAAAAGAATGGGAACCTCCCTGACGAGGAAGACGGCGGCAACCAAGCCCCGAGGGGCGCCATTGCCTGCATCCGCGGGGGGGGGGGGGGGGGGGGTGGGGGGCGCAGGCGCCAAAGTCGAACAACCAGTTCAAGGAGTTCGTCCGCGAGCTCAACGGCGCCCTCCCAAGCACGGAAACCTCCAGGCCCCTTAAGTGGTCGCAGTACACCATCGCCTTCGATACTCAGGACCACCCCAAGTCCACCAAGACTGTTGGAACCCTCCCGCTGGTCTGCATCCCCACAATCGACAATGTGGCTGTCTCCAAGACGCTCATCGATGGCGGAGCAGGCCTGAACGTTATCTCCATAGATACGTTCGAAGCGCTTCAAGTGCCCTACGAGCGGCTTATACCCTTGAGGCCCTTCACGGGGGTCACCAGCGGCTCAATCGAGCCTCTAGGCCAGGTAAGGCTTGCCGTAACCTTCGGCAGCGAGGAAAATTACCGCACCGAGCACATCGACTTTGATGTTGCGCACATCGGCCTGCCGTACAACGCCATCCTCGGCTACCCCGCGCTCGCGAAGTTCATGGCCGTCACGCACCATGCGTACAACATGGTCAAGATCTCCGGCAGCGCCGGCATGATCACCATACGTGGGCATGTCCTGGACGCTACGCGCGCTATTGAGACGGCCTACAAGACCGCCGCGATGGCCTTCCCCGCAGACGAGGACCAAGAGCCTCTCGAGAGGCCCAAGAAGAAGAAGTAGTTGTTCTCCCAGGAGGCAGCTGCTACCAAGAAGATCTCTCTGAGCTCAGGGAGCTCGGGGGCTGAAGGCTCGGGGGCTAGCATCACCATTGGCGCCGCGCTGCCTCCCAAATAGGAAAGCGCGCTCGTCGCCTTCCTCTAGGCAAACTCTGACATGTTCGCATGGACATCGTCAGATATGTCTGGTGTACCGAGGAAGGTGATCGAGCACCACTTGGCCGTGTGGCCTAACGCGCGCCCCGTCAAGCAAAAAGCAAGAAAGCAAGCCCCCGAGAAGCAAGCATTCATCGTCAAGGAGGTCGAGAAGCTCAAAGCGTCAAAAGTCGTTCGCAAAGTCGCGCACCCCACTTGGCTCTCAACGGCGTGGTAGTCCCGAAACCCGCCGGCGGAGGCCGCCTCTGCATCGACTACACTGATGTAAACAAGGCCTGCCCCAAAGAACCTTATCCCATGCCAAGAATCGACTAGATCGTGGACTCCACGGCAGGCTGCAACCTCCTCTGTTTCCTCTATGCCTTCTCTGGTTATCACCAGATTAAGATGGCTAAAGAGGATGAGGAGAAGACGACTTTCCTCGCCCCATGCGGTGTGTATTGCTACGTTTGCATGCCCTTCGGCCTAAAAAATGCCGGAGCCACTTTCCAGAGGTTAATGAGGATAGCCCTTGGCGGGCAAATGGGGCGAAACGCTAAGCATATGTCGATGACATGGTCGTGAAGTCGCGAGAAGGAAATACTCTTCTCGGGGACCTTGAAGAAACCTTCGCCAGCCTGCGCAAGGTGAACATCAAGCTCAACCCCGCCAAGTGCGTCTTTGGAGTACCTTCAGGCAAATTGCTGGGGTTCCTCGTGTCTCACCGGGGCATAGAGGCGAACCCAGACAAAATCAAGGCCATAGAAGGCATGCAACCTCCACGAAGGCTCAAGGACATGCAACGCCTGGCAGCCTGCATGGCCAGCTTGGGTCGATTCATCTCCTAGTTCGGCGAAAGGGCCCTCCGTTTTTCAAGATCATGAAGAGAACGGGCACTTTCAAATGGACCCCTGAAGCTGAAAAAGCATTTGAGGACTTGAAGAAGTACTTGGCCAGCCCACCTGTAATGGTCGCCCCAAGGCTTGGCGAGCACCTGAAGCTGTACTTGTCAGCTACTCCACAAGAGAGGAGCATGTACTTCACAAGAAGAGTGCAACCACTCCAAAGAGAAAACCTCATGATAAAGAGCGCGACGAAAGGGCGGTCCTCACAAAGCCACCGCCAGGCCCAAAGCCTCAAGAGGGGACCGCCCCGAGTCAACCGCTGCAAGAGGTTCATGCCGAAGGGACTGAGGAGCCTCAAGAGGCTAACACACTTGAGGCCCAGGAGGAGTGCTGCGAGGCCAAGTCCCTCGAGGCCACGTCCCTCGAGGCAGCGTACCTCGAGGCCACGTCCCTCAAGGCCACGTCCCTCGAGGCCACGTCCCTCGAGGCAAAGCCCCTCGAGGCCGAGTCCCGCGAGGCCAACACCCTCGATGCCCAGGACAAGCCCCTTGAAGCCAACCCCATCGATGGCCAAGCTGAGCCACCCCAGGCGAAAGACGCCAAGGAAACAGGAACTACTCTCGTCGAGCATCCAGTTTACTTCGTCAGCACAGTACTGCATGATGCTCGCGAGCGGTACCCGATGCAACATAAGCTTCTCCTCGCACTCCTCATCGCCTCAAGAAAGTTGCGACAATACTTCCAAGGGCACCCCATCACGGCGGTAACCTCTTTCCCCCTGGAGCAAATTCTGCGCAACCCAAATGCAACAGATCGTGTCGCAGGATGGAACATCGAGCTACAGCCATTCAATTTGCGCTTTGATACCACATGGTTAATCAAAGGAAGAGCGCTGGCAGACTTCGTCGCCAAATGGACTGATCCAACCCCCGAAGAGCCCTGGGAGGAAGGGCACGAGTCCTCTGGAGCCGCAATGCCCAGCCTCTGGACCATGAAGTTCGACGGAGCTTTCGCTTGTCGAACGAGGTGGGGCAGGCGTAGTCCTGACCTCACCCAAAGGCGATAAGTTGTATTACGTAGTCCAGCTGTGCTACGGAATCGACAAGATATCCAACAACATCGCCGAGTATGAAGGGCTGCTTGCTGGCCTACGCGCCGCAATCGCCCTAGGCGTCAAGCTTATACTCATCAAGGGCGACTCCCAGCTGCTCGTCAACTTCTCCAACAAAATCTACAAGCCCAAGGACGACCACATGGCCGCATACCTTGAAGAGGTCCGTAGGCTAGAGAAGAACTTCAGGGGAATGGAGCTCATGCATATCCTAAGAAAGGAAAATCAAGAGGCTGATGACATCGCCAAGCGTGCATCAAAGCGGCAGGCTCAGCCGCCAGGTGTATTTGAAGAGAGGCTCGTCAAGGCATCCATAAAGCAGCACCTAGAGGTCCTGCCCGCAAGCACATACGAAGCGCTCCCGCCACCACCTGCAAGCGGAGCTCAAGTGCGTCCCTCCTGAAGAAGGAAAACTGCTGATTAAGGACATACACAGCGGGGAATGCGGCCACCATTCGTGCGCCCGCACCCTCGCAGGAAAAGTCTTATGGAGCAGTTTCTACTGGCCTCAAGCGCTTCAAGATGCAACATACATCATTCAAGCTTGTGAAGCCTGCCAATTCCACGCCAAGCAAATCCACCAACCAGCGCTGGGGCTACAAACCATTCCGCTCTCGTGGCCGTTTTACGGTCTGGGGGATGGACATCCTGGGACATTTCCCAACGGCGCAAGGTGGATATCGCTACCTCTTCGTGGCCCTTGACAAGTTCACAAAATGGCCTGAAGTGGAGGCGACGCGCACAATCACAGCAGTCGCGGTGGTGAAATTCATCAGAGGCCTGGTCTTCCGCTTCGGAGTGCCTAACCGCATCATCACCGACAATGGCTCGCAATTCACCAGCGGCATCTTCAGAGCCTACTGCCAGAAAATGGGCATCAAGCTCTGCTTCGCCTCAGTCGCCCATCCGCAAAGCAACGGACAGGCCGAGCGCGCAAACGCAGATGTCCTCAAAGGCTTAAAGACCAGGACCTTCGTTGTCCTCAAGGGCCACGGAAAGGGCTCGATCAATGAGCTACCCTCGGTGCTCTGGTCCATCCGTACCACACCACCCAAGCCCACCGCGGAAACACAGTTCGCACTCGTCTATGGAGCCGAAGCAGTTCTCCCTGCAGAGATAAAGCATGGATCCCCACGGGTCCTTGCCTTTAATGAGGACCAGCAAGAGGACCTCCACAACGATGACCTGCTGCTCCTTGAAGGGCTAAGGCGCCGCGCCGCCCTACGGGCGGCCCAGTACCAGCAGTCTCTGAGGCGCTACCACAGCCGCAATGTGTGCTCGCGCACCCTGGAGGCAGGCGATCTCGTCCTCAGGTGAATCCTCTCCAGGGAAGGCCTCCACAAGCTGTCCCCGATGTGGGAAGGTCCCTACAGGGTCACCCACATCGCCAGGCCTGGCGCGGCTCGCCTCGAGACGGAAGATGGCGTCCCCGTCAAGAACCCATGGAACATCATGCATCTGCGCAAGTTCTACCCGTGATCATTATCACGTCAGGGCATTTAGCGAAAGAGGCAGCCCACGGCTCAACCTCCAAGCACCTTTTTTGTCCCTCAAGGTTAAAAGCTCAAGGCTTAAACCTAGCAAACTTTTGTATCCGCAAAGAACAAGTTAAAAAAGTGATTATTGTCACGCCCGTGATCATTGTCACGTCGAGACGTCAAGCGGACGAGGCAGCCTACGGCTCAACCTCTAAGCATTTTTTCGTCTCTAGAGGTTAAAACGCCAAAAGGATTAAACCTCCAAAAACATAGCTTTGTCTCCTAAGGGAACAAATGCCAAAGTGGTCATTTCCACACCCGTGTTCATTGTCACGTCGTTAAGACAAGCGGAAGAGGTAGCCTACGGCTCAACCTCCAAGCAATGTCGTCTCTAGAGGTTAAAACGCCAAAAGGCTTAAACCTCAAACACATGCTTTGTCTCCTAAGGGAACAAACGCAACCGTGGTAATTGCCACGCACGTGATCATTGTCACGTCGAGACTCCTAGCGGACGAGGCAGCTTACGACTCAACCTCCAAGCATTATTGTCTCTGGAGGTTAAAACGCCAACGGCTTAAACCTCCAAAGCCCCAAAGGCTTCACTCGAGGGAAAACCCTCCGAGCTCTCAATTAAAACGAGCCACCTCAGGCAGTTGAGAGTCTCTGCCACCAACAGGTGGTCCCCATGCCTCGACATGGTCAGAGCATTAACTTGGCAACCCCAAGCATAATGACTCAATCTCGTTCCTAAGTGAACTTAGCGCTTCGGCGCCGCTTAAAAAACGTTTTTGGGGGATTTTATTTACGCATTACTATTGTTGAAGTGTGCGCTTATATCTCTCCACATGTGTACCTCGCGAGCGGGGGCTGAGTACGGTGCCAGTGCCTCAAATGACACACCAGCACCACTGCAAAATCCAAGAGTCCGAGCTCTGGATGGAGGGCAATACCCCACTAACACGCCATCTCTACAAAGTACCTTGGTACTTACTCTCCTCGCAACGAACGGCTGAGGGGACCTATAAGCGCGCACGAATCCCTTGATCCGTGTTTCAGCGTTTGGGTTCGCCCCTCTAATACCTGCAGGGAAGAATTCCCCCGCGAGCCTGAAGGGGCATCCGTGAGCGACCCCTCAAGTGGGCAACCTTGCCAGGCGAAAAGCCTCCCCAGGAGCGACCCCTCAAGCGGGCAACCTCGCCAGGCAAAGAGCCTCCCCAGGAGCGACCCCTCAAGCGGGCAACCTCGCCAGGCAAAGAGCCTCCCCAGGAGCGACCCCTCAAGTGGGCAACCTCGCCATGCGAAAAGCCTTCACAGAGCGAAAACCTCGAGAAGCTAAGTCTCGCACCCACGCTTTAAGAGCGTTTTTCTCTCCCTAGCGCGCGTCTTTGCCCCTCGAGCGACTTTGCTTTCCCTTACGCTTCATGTACTACTCGCACGTCTAAGGGGGGCACTTGAGCATCGTGACTCAAGGCTCTTACCTCTCCTAGGCCTAAACTCCCCCCGGCCTTGCGGAGTCATTGCTCCCGCATACCGAGGTGGCAGAGTCATGGCACGAAGAGATGGGACCTAACGATACAGAGAACAAATAGACATGAAGATGAGTCCAAAGAGACCTCACGAGGGGCAGACAAGCTCGAATTAAAACAGCAGTTAAAGTATATTACAAGCCTAAGGTTTTAAGATGTGTAAAGCACACAGCTGGTGCAGATACAAACGCTCGCAGGAGCAATAGAGAATGGCTCAATGGGAAGCAGCACCGCCTTGGACCTCTTCCACAGCGCCCTCGTCAGCCTCGGCAGAGCATGCCTCCTCCTCGCTGTCCTCCGGCGCAGCCTCCGTGCGCCTGAAGCGGTTGCAGAAGGCGTCCACCTGCTCGCGGAGGGAGCTTGAGACCCGCTGTGCGCCCTCGCCCTGGGCGGCTTCGGTCACAGAACCCAGGTCGAAGTCTGGCGTGAGGAGCTTGAGGTTGGTGAAGATGCGATCCACCACCACCCCCAAGAGCTGCCGACTCTCGTCCTCAATCATCTCCCGAAGCTCGGCGACGGGACCCTCGACCCTCGAAGTAGACCAAGTACATCGCAACATCGCCGCGGTCCCGAACGTCGGTGTGCGGCGCGTCTGCTCCCAGCTGCGAGGCCAACTCATTGCCACGAGCAACCAACGCCTCGAACATGCGCTCGCGCTGCCTCGTGAGCGCCCGAGCCGCGTTGGCAGAGTCCGAGGCCTCTGCCGCCCGCTGCATCGCTGGGGCCACTTGCTCCTCCACGTCCTTGGCCAGGGAGTTGAGGTTGTGGACTGCCTCGGTGCGAGCCTCCTCCGCTCGGCGGCGGCCGTCCTTAGCGCGAGTGAGGCGGGCCTCCAGCTTGGAGTTGTCCTTCTCGAGCCCGGCGATCTTCCGAGCGTTCGCGACATGCTTGGCCTTGAAGCGGTCCTCCTGCGACTGGGCCATGTTGCGGTACTTGTGAGAGGTGGACTTGCACAACTGCTTCTCGCGCTCCGCGAGGGCGTCTTCGGCCTCATTTTTCTTCTCGGCGAAGCGCCGGTCGAAGCGCTCATAATCCACCTTCTTGGCAGCGACGTTGTCTTCGTACTTCAGGGTCGCCTGGGCCAACTCGTCCTCTCGCTCCTCGAGGGCCTCACGCTGAGCAACCAGGTCCTTCTCCACCTGGAGGCGCTGCTCCTCGCGCTGCTGCAGCTCCTCCTCCTTGAGGACCAGCTGCTGCTCGCGCTCGGCGAAGGCCATGCGGTCCTTCTCCAGAACAGCCGATGCGGCCTGGTGGGTGGAGAGCAGCTGGGCCTCCAGCAGGCCCAGCTCGCGGCGCTTCTGCTTCAACGAGCCCCCCATCGCCTCGCGCTCCGCCCTGACCTCGCGCAGGAGCTCCGCCGCAGCGTCGCGTTCCGCCTGGAGGGGGTGGAGCAGCTCTGCAGCGTCGCGGATGGCCCCCTCGCGGGTCTCCTTGGCGAAGCTGATGGCCTCCCCGCGGGCGGCCTGCAGCGCCAAATCTTCTAGCCGACGCGTCTCGACCGCCACGTGGAAGGACGCCCACGACTTCGCCAGCTCCTCCTGCTGCCGAGCGAGCCATATGTCCCCAAGGGCGAGGTGCGCCTCAAAACCCTCCAAGGACTACCTCACGAGGCCAAAGGCGGCCTCGCGATGCTCCGCGCTCCAGTCCCAGCCGCGGAGCACCAGGTCTCGGCTCGTAGAAGGCCCGGCCTCGGCATCGAGTCCCGCAGGTCTGGCCTCGGGAAGAACAAGGGGGCTAGCTTGAGCCCCGCCGGAGCCGTGCCCGCGCCCCTTCAGGCCCTGCATCCGCGAGGCGCTCCTCACCTCCAGCCTGGCGGGGAGGAGTGGAAGAACCGTCCCCGGCAGACGCGCCCGCGCCTGCCGGTGCCTCGCAGGTCTCCGTCGCGGGCTGCACAGAAGCGGTGGGCGCAGGCAACGCAGCAGGCGCACTCGGAGGCGTTGACGCGCGCAGTGGCGTTGGCTCGCGTGGCGGAGTAGCCTCGCGCGGAGGCGTAGCCGCACGAGGTGGAGTAGCAGCACGAGGTGGCGCAGAAATTCTCGCCTCCGAGCCCTCCACCGCTGGAGGCTCGCGCGATGCTGCAGGAGCATCCGGGCCTACGGCGCTCTCCATCCCATGAGGGCCAGCCGCCCCCGCAAGGGGCGCAGTCACCTCTACTTGAGGCGCATCCTCAAGGGGGACCGCTGGGGCTGCCTCCACAGGCCTCATGACCTCGTCAGCCACGGCTCCTGCCGTGGCGCTCTTCACCTCGGACGCCTTGCGGAGCCGGCGGCGCTTAGCTGGCGCAGGACCGCTGTCAAGAGCCCAAGGAAAAACTTCAGCAAAGGATGAGGTGGAAAAAGAAACCAAGAGGGCAAACGACCCAAAGACGTATACACTCACCCTGGAGGGGGAGCGCCAGCATCGACCCACGCCAGGCCTGACGAGCGCCATGAGGGAAAGGGCTTGGGAGCAGGCCTCGCGGGGGGCGCCTCCGCTTTCCTCTTGGAAGGGACGTCTGACGGCCTCGCCTCTGTGTGGTCCACGGCGACCTTGGTGCGAAGCCCGCACCTTCCTGGAGAGCCCTCCGCGCCTGAGGCCTCCCCTTCCTCAGCTACCTCCTCCACGGGGCGCGAGGGCGCCACCACGAAGGCGTCTTCGTCGCCTGACGAGATATCGTGAATCTCGTCATTAAAAGGCCCGGCTCTAGAAGAGGAGACCTCCCCAGCTGTGGCTTCCTCCTCACCTAGGCCCGCTCCTGAAGCCGAGGGAGAATCGGCCACCTCCGCTCCCCGCGGGGCCGGCATCGGCACATCAGAGTCCGCCGGGCCTGTCGGGGTGAACGAAGGCATCCCTTCCAGGCGGGCCATGCGCTTCGTCAGGTTGTACTGGTGAAGGGGCCGGAGCGCCGCGCGGAGCTCATCCACAGGGAGCACAGAGGGGTTGACGAAGAGCGCGGAGAGGATGTTGTCGACGATGTCCTTGTCGTTGTCCTCGACGTGGAGCCGCATCTTGTCGTTCGGCCCCGAGTACATCCACATGGGGACCGAGTGAGCTTGGAGGGGCGCGATGCGGCGAGTCACAAAGTCCGCCATGAACATCTGCTCTGTGAGGCCCTCCTCGCGAAGGAAGCTCAGGTGCCCCATCAGGCTCGCATTCTTGGCGCCATCGAAGGTAGCCTTGCCCCAATGGGAGTTCTTCACCGGAGGCTCGTCGGGGACCTCGAGGAAGGCGCAGGGACGCTCCACCCCGACGAAGAACCACTTCTGGCGGAAGTCGTCTACTTTCTTTGTCACGGACGTGATGGCCTTGCCCTCGCTCCAGGACATGGGGATGTAGACGCCCCCCCATGCCGTCGACGATGCGGAACGAGACGCACCCGGAGCGCTCGTTCTTCGCCGTGTTCCGGAGAGCGTAGAAGCACCCGAACAGCCCCACCGTGGGCTTCAGGCCCAAGTACGCCTCGCAGAGGTAGGCGAAGAAGGCGAGGATGAGGACGGAGTTGGGGTGCAGGTGCAGCAGTTGCACCTGGTAGAACGCCAGCACCGCCTCTAGGAACGGAGAGAAGGGCGGCACCAGTCCCGCAGCCAGGCAGTGCTGGAGGACCGGGAAAAATCCCCGCGGGCGCTTCCCATGCGCCGCAAGCTTCAGGGCGGTGGCGCCGTGCTGGTTCGTCCGGTCCGCCACCAGGTATCGGACCTTGGAGAGCGCCTTCTTGTTGACGCGCATGCCAAGCAGTGCCCCGCCCATCACGGTCTCCGTGGCTTCCTCCTGGGAGGAAGACCCCGCGGCGGCCTTGCCCTTGCTCTTGAGAGGACTCATTGTCACGGGCGCGGAGGTTGGAAGGAGTTGGAGAACAGGAACTCGCAGAGGAGAACGGAGGCGGAGAGCTCTGTAGAGCGGAATTTTCTGCGAAGGATTGGAAACGGTAACGGCTCCCTGCCGCTGCGCTCGGGCTTTATGTCCTCTCCAAGAGCAGTTATCGGGGCGTGGTGGGACCCCCCACGACTCAAGCCCCAGATCGTGCGAAGCCGTTAATCGTCCAAGTGCCGCGTGTCTCGGGCCGGCTGGGCACTAAGGGGCCACGACGCTTCGCCTAAGCCCATGGGCTCAGTCGTGCCCATCATGGACCCAGGGGCTAGTGTCGGCCCAGGAGGAACTGGGGTACCAAGAGCCCATTCCCCCCAGGCCTCACTCGTGGGCCAGACGGATGAAACGACTAAGGACCAGGCATCACCGCCTGGCGGGACCCTCGAGAGGCGATCCACCTCGAGGGCCTGAAGACGAAGCGAGGGCCTCAGGGGACTCCTCGCCTCAGGGGATCCTCCCCCCCAAGGAACCATCCCGCCTGAGGGAAGTCCGACAGGAATCTCCCCTCGGGCCTGAAGGGAAACATCGTCGCCATGGAAGCACGACAGAGCGCACGTGACCTCTGCCACGCTCGTGCAGTGGCGCACACACCCCCGTCGCTGTCCCTTGCGATAAAGCGGTCAACAAAGCTGCTCCGCCTGCTGCACAACTGTGAGGACCTTCTACTCTGACGATAAAGCAGGTGGACGACGCAACCCTCCAACACAGGTCGTCATCGCGGGCTCCACCTCAGAGACTGCCCGCTCTGCTGATAGTACCGCGCGGTCGGCCGCCTGTCGGCCACGGCGCCACCTTTATCAACAATGGACCGAGTCCATGGACGAATGGAGCACGGTGGACTCGTGCACCGCCCCGCCACTGGAAAGTGGGAGCCACCTTGAAGGCCAAGCCGAAGGAGAAGGCCCGAGGCGCCTATAAAAGAGAGAAGACCTCCATCGTAGCAAGGGTCGACCCTTTGCGTGCAAAAGACACTTGTAAATCCTAGCAACTTTGGTTAGGTTAGCCTCTGTCTGGAGGAGGAAGAAGATCATCGCTTCCCTCCCCAGGCAAGAACTGCCTCAAGGGGGCTTCCGGCAAGCTCAATTGTACTGTAACCCTCCACATATAATACAGACAGGCAGGAGTAGCGGTCTTACCTCCTCACGAGGGCCGTGAATCTGGGTAAAGGACGGTGTTTTCCTTGGTCGGGTGTGCTTCTTCTTTGGGTCCGGCGAGCAACGTCGCGGAGCCACTTGAGGGTTTAGAACTCCGCGTTCAATCCCCTTTCGAACTACACTTCAGGAAGTGACTACCCCCGATTCCTGGGAGTCATAACCCGACACATTCCTCAATGTAATATCTCAGAAGGTAATCGATCCAGCGATTCTCCCAGGGTTGCAAAATGATGTGGTCCAGTGTCTTGTTAGTTTTGAGTTGGTGTTCCCTCCATCCTTCTTCGATGTTATGATGCGTCTCCTGGTTCACCTAGTCGAAGAGATTCAAGTTCTCGGTCCTAAATTTCTGCACAATATGTTCCCATTTGAGAGGTTCATGGCAGTCTTAGAGAAATATGTGCATATCCGTGCTAGGCCAGAAGGAAGCATCTCCAACGGCTACGGTAACGAGGAGGTCATTGAGTTCTGTGTTGACTTTATTCATGACATTAAGCCGATAGGTGTTCCACAATCACGACATGAGGGTAGACTTAGTGGAAAAGGCACACTAGGAAAGAAAACAAAAATTTGTATGGATGGACATTCTTTCACTGAAACACACTATACAGTTCTACAAAGTTCTACCTTTGTGGCCCCGTATATTCGATGAACACAAGAATCTTGTACGCTCTCTACACGCGGGGAAGTCTGACAACTGGATTGTACGTTCACACATGGCGACTTTTGGCGGTTGGTTGCGAGCACATCTTCAAAATAAAGACAAGGTTGATGAACAGTTACACTTGTTGGCCAGGGCACCATCTACAACTATATGTACTTTCCAAGGGTACGAGATAAATGGGAATACATTTTACACGAGTGCCCAAGATAAAAAGAGCACGAATCAAAAAAGTGGTGTTCGCATTGATGCAACAAACAACAATGGGGAGAAGAACATATATTATGGTTGCATAGATGAGATATGGGAACTTGACTATGGACCTTCTTTTAAGATCCCTTTGTTTCGGTGCAAATGGGTCAATCTGAAAGGCGGGGTTGAGGTAGACAAGATGTACGGAATGACAACAGTGGATCTAAACAATCTTGCGTATAGAGACGAACCATTCGTGTTAGCAAATGATGTGGCTCAGGTTTTCTATGTGAAATACATGTCTAGCAGACCCAAATAAAGAAACATCCTGGGAGTGGAGGAGCCGAGGCGTCACTGTCGGGTTATGACTCCCGGGAATCGGGGGTAGTCACTTCCTGAAGTGTAGTTCGAGAGGGGATTGAACGCGGAGGTCTAAACACTCAAGTGGCTCCGCGACGTTGCTCGCCGGACCCGAAGAAGACGCACACCCGACCAAGGAAAACACCGTCCTTTACCCAGGTTCACGGCCCTCGTGAGGAGGTAAGACCGCTACTCCTGCCTGTCTGTATTTTATGTGGTAGGTTACAGAACAATTGAGCTTGCCGGAAGCCCCCTTGAGGCAGTTCTTGCCTGGGGAGGGAAGCGATGATCTTCTTCCTCCTCCATCCAGAGGCTAACCTAACCAGAGCTGCTAGGGTTTACAAGGGTGTTTTGCACGCAATGGGCCGACCCTTGCTACGATGGAGGTCTTCTCCCTTTTATAGGCGCCTCAGGCCTTCTTCTTCGTCTTGGCCTTCAAGGTGGCTCCCACTTGCCAGTGGCGGGGTGGAGCACGAGTCCACCTTGCTCCTTTCGTCCATGGACTCGGTCCATTGTTGATAAAGGTAGCGTCGTGGCCGACCGCGCTTGTACCGCCCGCAGAGCGAGAAGTCTCTGAGGTGGAGCCCACGATGACGATCTCCGTTGGAGGGTTGCGTCGTCCACCTGCTTTATCGTCGGAGTAGAAGGTCCTCACAGCTGTGCAGCAGGTGGCGCAGCTTTGTTGACCGCTTTATCGCTAGGGACAGCGTCGGGGGTGTGAGCGCCTCTGTACGGGCGTGGCAGAGGTCACGTGCGCTCTGTCGGGATTCCTTGGCGATGACGTTTCCCTCCAGGCCTGAGGGGAGATTCCTGCCGGACTTCCCTCAGGCGGGTTGGTTCCTTGACGGGGAGGATCCCGTGAGGCGAGGGGTCCCTTGAGGCCCTCGCTCCCTCTTCAGGACACCACGCCCTGGTAACTGCTCTTGGAGAGGACATAAAGCCCAGGCGTTGCCGCGAAGAGCCGTTACCGTTTCTAGTTCTTCCCGCAGGAGTTTCCGCTTCTCAGAGCTCTCCGCCTCCGCTCTCCTCTGCGCATCTCCCATCTTTGTGTTCGCCGAAAACCCAAATCCTCTCCGATGGGCCCTGTAAAGAGCAAAAGTAAGGCCGCAGCGGGGTCTTCTTCTGGGGCGGCGGCCATGGAGGTAGTGCCGGGCGCGGCACTCGAGGGGGAGCGCACCGATCTTCAGGCGCTGGGGAAAATCCGTCTTCTGGTTACGGGGCCGTCCAACGAGCACGGCGCCAGCGAGCTCCAAGCCGCCCGGTTCGGGAGATTTCCCCAAGGGTTTTACCCTATTTTCCTCCACGCCACCACCGCTGGGCTGGTGCCGCCGTATTCGCCTTTCTTGGAGGCAGTACTGGAATTCTACCAAATTCAACTTCTCCATCTTCACCCGAACTCCATACTAATTTTGTCCATCTTCGCCTACCTTTGCGAGGCTTATCTGGGCGTGCACCCTTCGGTTGCCCTCTTCAGGACCTTCTACTCGCTGCGGTGCACGGCTGGTGGCGAGAGTACAGGGTGCTTCAATCTTGATCATGTAATTCAATGTAAGGCATGTAAACTGAAATCAAATGAATAAGGGATGTAGTTTATATTGATATCAAATGACTAATGAACAAACAAGTAGGTGAAGCAAGCCAAGCTTTCAATGATATAGTACTAGATCGCAATCAACTGTGCAAAGTAGATATTAAAGATGATTTAAGCTTCAAGCACAACAATATAATCATCTAATGCTTCCAACAAATATGACAACTTTATTAAAGGATCAAGTCAAGTAATAGCAATATGCACGTAGAAGATCAATATATTATTTGTTCAAAAGAAACAAACAATCGTTTAACGTTGGTTCCTGGCACTATGATGTAATGGCTTAGAGAATGTTAACGAAGGTTTGGAAGGCCAACGGAAGAAAGGCTCAGAAAGTTTTAGATAATCATTAGACAAGAGAAAGTCATACAATCGAAGCTATGCAAGGAGTAGTGATTGCCATACAACGGATGCACAATGAGTTATAAGTATATGAAATCTCTCCAATGGAACTAGTGGGGGTGCATCCAACTTGCTTGCTCACGAAGACCTAGAGAACTTTTGAGGAGGCTCATCATTGGAATATACAAGCCAAGTTCTATAGTGTAAATTTCCCCACATAGTTATGCAAGTAAGACATGAAAACTCTCTCATATGGAGTGATCACAAATGATATGGTGCTATAACATGAGCACAAGTGATGACTATAAATGATATGGTGTTGTAACATAAGCACAAATGTGTGATAAAGAATAGTAATACTGGCCTCCATGGCTCTTTTAACTTTTAGGGGCAAGCATTCTAATATGATACATGATGTATGACAACACACTAATGATGATAAAACAACATACCAATGATATAAGTAACTAATATGAATGTGCCATAAGAATACATATGACAACGGTGCCTCTGCCAGTGAAGCAGGTTATGCAGTGCTCTTGCGTAACATCGGTAAAACCACACATCAACTTTATAGAAACACGCAAGGAAATAAATAAGTAATGAATGACAACAAGTCATGTAATGTAAGATGGATGTTGCATGGCAATATATCTCAGAACAGCTATGGAAATACTGTAGTAGGTAGGTATGGTGGCTGTTTTGAGGAAGATGTTTGGATTATGTGTAGGAGAACAAGATGAAGATCTCCCACGAGTTTGGATGTACCCGTGAAAAAAGCACCAACTCTCAATGTGAGAAACGGCAAAGCAAAGTACCGAAGAGGCTAGCAATATGGTGGTGGAAGTGCCATGAAAACCGTAGTTTTAGAACTCACAAGTAAAAAGATTCCAAATAAAAATATGATCATGCAAGGCATAATGAAAATTACTCATAGGGGTGTTGTGGCAAATGAACAAGTCACTGTTGCCTTAGGCAACAAGAACTGATATACCATTATGCAATCAACTGGAAATTTAAGTGTGGCACAGTTTTCAAGTTTCTCTAGACCAGCCATTTAATCATTCCACTTTACTAGACCATCATGATTACCATGAAGCAAATTAATATCTCAAAACAACATCAATGATTCAAGTGACACAATTTTATGATCTACAAGATTAATGTATCATTTTAATTATACCATCTACCACATTTAGCATTTTGTGTTCTCAACCAAACACCAATCAACTTATTTAAAAGATAAACTCTCCAAGTAATGAAACAATAAGATATGAGAGTATGATATAAGAAAGCTAACAACTCTACAATAGATGCATGAAAAAAATGAGCTAGAGAGCAAACAATAACAAAAGACGAATACTCAATAAATATAAGTGAAGAATACGAGTATTCATATGAAAAAGCGGAGTGTGTCTCTCTCCCACAAAAAAGAATGCTAGGATCCATATTTATTCAGATAATGGAAATAACAAAAACAAAAACAAACAAACGCTTCAAGATAAGCACATAAGATGTGATGGAATTAAAATATAGTTTCACTAGAAAGGACCTGATAGGTTGTCAATGAAGAAGGGGATGCCTTGGGCATCCCCAAGCTTTGACGCTTGAGTCTTCTTGAATTATATTGGGTTGAACCACCGGGGCATCCCCAAGCTTTGGCTTTACTATCCTCTTGATCACATTGTATCATCATCTTCTATTGTTCCTTGAAAACTTCCTCCACACCAACCTTAGAGTAACTTCATTAGAGGGTTAGTACACCAAAAATTATGATATTATGTAGGAACACAATTTCTACCATTGCTACTGGACATGAGATACAGCTACTGATACTAAAAAGGATAAAAATATCCAATCAAAATAGCAAAAGAGGCATTGGAAAAGAAAATGGCAGAATATATCAGAAACAGAACAGTCCGTAAAGACGAATTGTTTCGAAGCACTTAACTTGCTCAGATCAGAAAACTCAAAACTAATGAAAGTTGCGTATACATCTGAGGATTTCGCAAAAAAAAGGGCAGATTTTTCTAACTTTCCAGTAGGGAGATATGAGTTTTACGGTGGACATAATAAATCTGTTTCAGCACAAGAATTGATTTTTAATATCAACTTTAAACTAGACGCTTAACTTGACACAACATTGTGATAAAATAAAGATACAAAGGAATTGATACAGAGGTAGGACAAGTTCTTGACACAAGAAAATAAAAAGAAAATAACAGAAAATAAAAGTGGATTGTCTCCCATAAGTGCTTTTGTTTAACGCCTTTGAGCTAGGCACAGAGATTCATATGATGCTCTCATAAAAATGAGAGTTGAAAAAACATAGGAGAGCATAAAGAGGTAAACTTCAAACACATTTAAGTCTAACCCACTTGCTATGCAAAGGAGTCTTGTGAGAATAAATTATTGAAACATAAAGCAACTAACATAACAACATGAACCAAATGAAATTTCAAAGCTTTGAACATAAAGAGCGGTGTTTTAGTTACTTGAAAACTTTTGCAACCGTATTTTCCTCTCTCAAAATAACTTTCAGTAGCATCATTGATAAAATCCACAATATAACTATCACATAAAACATTCTTATCATGACCCATATGCATAAAAGTATCATTATCTCCCTCATAAGAAAAGTTCTTCTCATTAATAACAAGGGGAGTAGGATCATCATAAAGAAACTGAACATGATAGACAAGTTGTATACTAAAAGGATTGGTTTGAGTGATTCCTCTATAATCATGAAAAGTTTCAAAAGGATAATTATAATTATAACCCATGTCATAGTATTCTTTATAATTATCAAAGACCAGAGGCATAGTATCATCATAAGCAATAGAATAATTATCCTCTAAAATATGTTCATTTGCAAACATATCATCATTTTTACTAGAAGGATATGTATCAAATATATAATAATTAGTCGCAAAAGGACTTTCAAACAACGCATCCCCAAGCTTAGAGCTCTCTACACCATCATGGGAAGGAACATGGATGGTATTAATAGTGCAGCAATTATTAACAACATCATTTTCAGAATTATTATCCCAAAGATCTTCAATATCAAAAGAGGTGTGCTTATCCCAATCAAGATGACTAATGTAATAACAGGCATAGGTACATCATCATGTTCATAATCATCAAATTCAGAATTATAAGTATAAATTCTAACAGGAGCAACAAGTTTGGGAGAATATACTGTTTCCTCTTTTCTTTTACTCCTCTTCTTCTTCTTCCTCTTTCCATTTTTCTTCTTCTTTTCCTCTTTAGGAGGGAGAGGTTTGAAAGGAAGCTTCTCCACATAATCTGGTTTAGTATTAGAAACAATAGAAGAAACTTGGGAGGATTCCTCTCTTTCATTAATAAGATGAAAACACATATTAGTCTTTCTTACTTTGGTAAAGTCTCATCCTTTATAATATTTTGTATGTAGGTGTTAGCATGGCAATTATTGATGGGTTCGTAGCATAGAAAACAAAAAATTTCCTACGGTGAAAACAAACCAACAAGCCAAGATCTAATCTAGGAGATGCTCGTAACGAGTGGAACATATTCCAAGAGAAACACACCCTCGAAGACCATAAGCGTTTCGAGAATAATTGGATGATGTAGTCGTTCAATCGCCGATCTCAAGATCGTGAAGATGTGCGCTGCGACATGCAGCACCTCCGTACTCGGTCACACGTACGGCTTGATGACGACCTCCGTGCCCTCGATCCAGCGGGGCAGCGGAAGTAGTAGAACCACCGGAAACTCCAGCAGCACGACGGCGTGCTGTGGTGGAGAAACTAATCGTCCATGGCTTCGCCAAGCGGAAGGCTGAAAGGTGGAGCAGCGGGAGGAGGGAGAGAGAGGCAAGTGTGTGGGGATAGGGATCTTACACCCCTCTTTATATAGGAGGGGGAGGAAGCCACGAATTTGGAGTGCCCCCACCTCTGCCCTCATCATGTGAGTGGAGTCTCAACTCAACCCACTCATTCTCTCATCAATTCCCACTCAAAATTCCAAGGGGTTTTCTTTATTAAATAAAACAATTTCATTTATTTTTAATATTTGTTAATTCTATTAACAAACATTAACACTTACCCCCTTGGTTCATTTGTTAATTTTATTAACAACCATTGGCAACCATTGACAATTAACTCCTTGAACTATTTCACTATTACCCAAAACAATTTTGGTGCTGTCCAAACTTTTCTCCGAAATTTCGTGTCTACCCAAAAGCATCGACAAACCTTAAGTGTGTCACCCTACGGTTCGTGAATAATGTAGACATGATCGAGACACCCTCTCCGATCAATAGTCAACAGCGGGATCTGGAGATCCGTAATGACTCCGACATATTCGACGATGAATCTTGTGATCGTGTGAACCAAAAACTTCATAACCAATTCCTTTTGTCTCGCGATATTTTACTTGTCCGAGATCCGATCATTGGTATCATCTATACCTAGTTTGATCTCGTTCCCGACAAGTACTCTTTACTCGTTATGTGATATGACATCCTTGTGACCTAGTCACGTGCTTGCAAGCGGTGTCGATGTGATATCACCGAGAGGGCACATCGTATATCTCTCTGTCATCTGGATGGACGAATCCCACTTCTTGATCCATGAGCCTCAAGTAATACTTTCGGAATACCCAACGCCACCTTAATAGTCACCTTGTTGCGGTGTGATGTTTGATGTTATCAAAGCATTCTTCCGGTGTTAGTGATTGACATGATCTCATGGTCTAAGGATTAGGATTACTTCGTATGCTTAGTACAACAATGTAAACTTAATGATTTGATCGCATTGCTATACTTTAATTTGGGTGTGTGTTCATCACATCATTCTCCTAATGACGTGATCCCGTTATCAACAACATCCAATGTTCATGATCTGGAAACCTTAATCATCAGTTAATCAACGAGCTAGTTAAACGAGAGGCATTACTAGGAACCCTTATTTGTTCATTAGTCACACATGTATTAACATTTCCAATTAGTACATCTAGCATGAGAAATAAACATATATCATAAACATGGAATAAGATAATAACCACTTTACTATTGCCTCTCGGGCATATTCCTTTCAGTCTCCCACTTGCAGTAGAGTCAGTAATCTAGTTAACACTTGTAAAGATCCAACACCAATGGCCTTCTGGTGATGATCATGTTTAGCTCATGGAAGAGGTTTTAGTCAACGGACCTTGAACGTTTCAGTTCCGTATGTATATTGCATATCTTTTGTGTCTCTACGCACGACTCATTCTGAATGAGATTAGGCACGACTTTGTATAGCTTTGGTCACATGGTGGAACCTTTAGTTCATCGGTCTGAATCACGTTGATAATACTATCAAAACAATATAGCTTCATTGATATGACACACATGGAACTACACCAAGTTCGCAAGAACTTCTTGACTCAAAATTCGTTGTCAAAAAAAGATGCACTTAGCTATCGTTTGCTAGTCATAGCAATGATATATTTAGCCTTAGGTTGTAGTATGCCGTTTGTCACAATGATAGTACACTTATCCTCATTTGTAGAATCCGTCATATTGTTGAACTTTGGAACTCATCCAAAACCAACATGGAACTTCCTTCCATCCTATTGTGCCACTTCAACTGAACACACATATAACCTTATTGAGATCAAAGTTAATTTTATTCGGATATGTGATACAACTCCAGCCGGTGTAACATATTACAGCGATATGTTTGTCACTTTTGTTTCCAAAATATATTCTTCGTTCTTCCAAAGCACCCAAGAATATCTTAGTGTTATCCAGTTATCATCACATGAATCACTATGGTATATGCTTGTAACTATATTGCAACATATGATATCTGGTTGTGTACATATCATGGCGTTTATGATTTAAAAAAACTCATATTTCTAAACTCATCAAGTGTCGAATACACTCAAGTTTTGTTAACACGCCATGTAACAAGAACACTTCTTGATGTTTCCATATCGAACTACTTCGATATCTCTTTTATGTACTTTGACCCAACCTTTTAAGCGCATCAATTCATCTCCATGAATCTTAGATGCCTAACATGGTTTTTGGTCTAAGTCCTTTCAGTGAAAACTATTTCCAGTGAAACTTTTAATTATGTCAAGTAAATATACATGATCTTTTAGTCAAAGATATGTCATCTACATTAAGTATCATGAATATGTCTTAGCGCTCCCACTTAATTTCTTGCGAAAGCAAGCATCTTCATTCTACATAATGAAATCCAAAAATTCATTTGACTATTTCATTCAGTGAAGATATCATCTCCGTGATGCATACTTCTATCATGGAAGTTTCCATTCCCCTTTCTAGCTCTCTCGGGATCAACAACTCCCTCGGATGTATTAGCTATACGTCCTTGGTTAGTACTCCAACTAAGGAACACAACTTTTTCACCCGACATAACTAATATGCAGTGATTGCAAGAATAATCCATTCAGATTTAAGGTTTCTCTATGGAAGATCCAAATCTTAACGTAGTCAACTTCTTGAACTTTGTCGTAACTCTTATGTGACCCTGCGCCTGAAGAAACTGTGGAGCATCTCTTTTTTCACTGTTCTTTCAGTGCCTCTTGTTGGAACTCTCTTGGTATCCACTGGGATCAGAGGGGTGATCGTCTGAGCTTAATCTCTGCTGCTAAAACAAGATGGAACAAACCTCTATTCCTTGAGGTAGTAACAACCGCTGCTTGGAGTATATGGAAAGAAAGAAATGGGCTGCTATTTGAGGGCATCCCAAAGTCAGTTTCCTCTTGGAAGTTTCGGTTCAAAACTGATTTTGCTCTTTTAGAACATAGGACTAAGTCCTCTCTCCACCCCTTCATTCATTCTTTAGTAAATAACTTGTAAGAGACTTTGGACCTGCTGTACATATGTAATTTGCTGTGTTTGGTAATTTAGAGGCAGTGGGATCCTTTCCCACTGTCATAAAAGCTTCAAAAAAAATTTTGTGACAACTCAAACCTTTTATGGATGTGACATTCATTTATGTTTATAGACTCATTTTTATTTTACCAAGTTCCAATCTTGATTTTGTATATGAATACTATCTTGGATTTTATGGCGTTCAACCATTTTTAACTGAGTTAAGGGCCCATCATCGCTTCCTTGTATACAATCGGTTTATTGTCCTACAATAATATTTCATTCTCAAATCCTTATTATTCGATTACGAAAGAGTACCCGACTAGTGAGGTTCCATATATAATTCAATCTCTAGAGCTACAACAACTTGTAGTTGTGGGTGTCATGGGCGACATGGCTGCTTCCTGAACGAATTCTGCTGTTGCACCACTCTGCTCGTCTTAGTTATTGAATTCTATTGTGCTCCCACTCAAAACTTTCACGAGAACATCCTTCTCGAAAATAAGCCATTTTCAGCGACAACAACACTTTGTCTTTGGCTTAAAGGGAAAGAATTCCCAATGCTTCCTTGGGATAACGTACAAATATATTTATCTATTTTGGTTGGAAACTCATTTTGCATACCAAAAATGAAGAAAATACCGTTGGGTAACTTCCCGTCCCATATCTCATATGGTTGTCAATTCAATGGATCATATATGATGGTACTCTTGTAAGTGTAAAAGCGGTAGACTCTAAAGCATAGCTCTTCAAAAATATAATGGCAATTTCAATTTACATCTTTGATATTCCATGTCAAAACATGGTCTGATTATGTCTCTCGAACCCACCATACATATGTGGTGTTCTAGGGAGGCATAATTTGTGGAATTAATTCCGCAACACTTAGATGTCTTGTGCTAAACTTGTAACTTAAATAATCCCTTCTATGAACTCATCATAATATTATTGTTACGATGGTTTTCTACGTCATGTTGAAATTCTTTGAACATATTCAAATGTTTCAGACTTCTTTCTCATTAAATAGGTAAATCCGAATATATCTATTCAACCCATGAACAAAGTAGATGAATCTACCGCTCATGGCTACACCCAATGGATCAGATACATCAATCATGTGAGATTTCCAACATGTTTAGCCATTCGTTCAATCTTAGGCCTCTCGAATGAAGTTCAAGTCATTTTCCTTTTAGAAGGTGTTGCAAGCGCAAAATGATTTAAAATCAAGAGAATCTGAAATTCAACAACATTGAGTTTCTTCATGCAATTATTTCTTATATGACATAAATGGTGGTTCCACAATTATGTGGAATTGAAATCATTAGCCTTGCGGCGTTTAGCATTAGTATTATAGATATATGTTTTACCAACAAGATTATAATAACTTATCCGTCTTCTATGGATCATGGTCAAAATTTGAACAACTACTAGTTTTATTTAGACTAGAACACAATAACAAATTTATTAAGTTATTTAGAATAAATCTCGCGGGCTAGGTATAGGTGACGCCCTAAAATCGGTACTATGTAGATTTAAGCGTTCCCGCCGAAATCCGCATAATAACGATTTTAGGTCGCCCACCAGACATAATGTGCACGCCGAAACATGCGCATTATGTGGGTGGAATTGTGATACCATTACAACGGTTCCGATACATCCACAAATACAACAGAAGATAAAATACAACAACGACTCGAATGAGTCAAGATACAAATATACAATACAAAGATACAAATGACAGCGGAAACAGAATAGTATCCGACTACGGATAAGATGCAAATTGGACTAAGAGTCCTGAAGATAAACAATGGCGCCATATCCCTGCCCAGCCAAGCCGGAGGGATTCCCAAGCTAACGTCGTCGAACTTCAAACCTGTTGACTGCACATAAAGCACATCCCAAAAGAGGGTCAGGGCACTCCCTGGCAAGCAAAACCGACTTGCCTACTTTCTACACCATCTCCCAAAATATAGGGGAGGTGGACTTAGCGGCAGCAGCACTAGCAACCTAAAGAGACACGCTACAACTTCCGTCTAATCAGAGAGGGATAAGAGAGCGCATAAGATAAACATCTACAACTAACACCAAACATAACCCATTCTCGAATTAACCCCCTCAACCAAATATGAGGAAGCAATTCGGGAAACTCACACGTTAAACAATTTTAATTATAATTTAATTGTGAAAGTAATTCTATATTACTAGTCAAATTAATTAACCTTAATTAGGTGCAAGTTGTCTAGATCTTGTTAGCCAGCATCATCACCAAAGTCGTCCATAACCGTGGACACGGCTCATCGATAAGATTATACCCTGCAGGGGTGCACTACAGTACCCATACTCGCATGATCAACCCGTTAGGGCCTTTCAACACGACTCATTCCTTCACTACAGCAAGTCCAAGTGCCACCCATATGAGTTGTTACCCGCGTCAGGAGTCCGGCCGAATCTCAATTGCGGACTCATTAGTTTGTGCCTACGCACCATGCGGCTCAAACCACAGTAGGAACTGTCCGCTACGTGCGCACCACACCTATATGACCCCCCGTATCACATACCCTCTCATCAATCATCATCATAATGCACATGCATATGAGCAAATGGAAAACCCGAACTAGTTGCGGCACATGGACAAGCTGTAGATCCGTTCAAAGTCGAGGGGGGCTCCATAGGGCCTCCCACAAGTGGTTAGTGCGCTCAAAATTGGATCCGAGGACAAAATCTCAGTTCCTATGTCGACACTGAGCAGAACAAAACACCTCGCAAGGCCTTCCGCCTGGTGCCTTATCTTTTAATTATAATACCCCAATATAATACAACATTTTATTAAGGTAGAATAATAATACTAAGCAGATGAAACATAAGACCAACAAACGACTCGCACAAACAACTCTAAGCATGCGCTACGACTCGCAAGGCCAACAGATAAACAAACAACAGGTATTAGGTTATGGGGATAAAGCTGTATGGGCTGCAGGATAAACATGTGATGGGATCGCAGTTCAAGAATCGATAACTAGGGTAGCAGAGATCAACGGCAGGAATGAAAGACAATGTATAGGTAAACAAGCAAACTTTGCTTGCCTGGAATCCCGCATGGAAGCAGCTCTTGTCGTTGTTCACACATCTCAACGTCTTATCCGCGAAGGAGCAACAAACACTGGAAAGCGTAAAAGATGCATTTTACAACTACGGAAAAAGATCCAGCATGATCATATGAGAATGATGCATGACATGGCAAGATGCAATACTATGCAGGTAATCCAAATTAAGCGGGAAAGCAACCCGGCAATTAATATTTAGGTGCAAGTTATTTATTTACCAGCAATATTAAATGTTCGTTAACATGGCAACACCTGGCATGGGTGATGTAATTAAATTAAATGGAATAGGGCAGTTATTAAGTAAAGCCCAACACATTCCATATTTAATTATATAGTTGCATTTGTTAATTTAAACAAAACAATAAAATTAAATGATGCAAAATGGCATATGAATGTCATATTAATATTCATTGCATTTTTCTGATAAATAAACATATAAAGATTATTTTAATTGGAGTTATAGAATAAAAGTTATTAACAATTTAAGTTTAGGGGTGTTTCTGCAAAAGACAGGGACCTGTCTGTGATAGAAAACTTGCTGGTGGGGGCTAAAGTACTAAAACCGAGAAGGTAGGGTCCTCTGCGCAAAACTGCAGGCGCAGGAACTCCCCTCGGGCTTTTCTCACCGTGCGGGGTTCCACCTGTGAGGCTGACCGGCGGGACCCAGACGCCACGCGGGCGTGTGTGCGCAGTGCGGGCTCCCGCGGTCGCTGACCGATGGGGCCCGCGTGTCAGTGATAGAAAAAGAAAAAAAGGCGCTATTTATTCAACTCGCGCTGGGGAGGGTCGACCTCGGGTCTCCAAAGCGAGGGAAGTTGGCTTGGCTGTGCTAGCCACAAGGACAGAGCTGTAATGTTGATGTAAACAGAGAACGTGTGGATATAAACCAATCGAGCGACGTTTAACTGAAACAAAGTTTCAGACTTGCAGGTGCAGAGCGACGTGGACGGACGGGGACAGACGCCGGCGTCGATCTTGTCCGGGCGGAGCGGGAGCGGGTGCGTGCGGCTGCGAGGGAGGGTGTGGGTGCGCCGGAGGTTTCATTTTTGCACCCGAAAGCGAAGGATAAAGGGGCGGAGCCCTCGTGCTCGTGCTCGGCTTTGTGCCGTGTGCGGTGTCCGTGGCGTGCACACTCCGGCGCCGGCGGGAATCCGGCGAACGGCGCATCCAGCGAAGGGGGAAAGAGGCGGGATCGAAGCGGCTCACTGTGAGGGGCTTGGTGGCGAGGGGGACGAGGCCGTAGACGTCGGGGGCGAGCATACGGTGCGGAGGAAGTGGCGGGTGCGCGGCGTCCGGCGTCGAGGACGAAGAGGTTTAGTGGCTCCCAGGTCCGGCTACTTGTCGACGAAGGAGGGGGATAAGGTCCCGTGGCTCCTGGCGTGAGGGAGAGGTCGGGGAAACCGAGGTTCATCGGCGGCGAGCTTCGGCGATTTCTCTCTTGGTGGAAGAGAGACAGAGGAGAAAAACAAGGGGGAGAAAAAGGGAGGTGGCGGCGGATGGAGGAAGGAGGGAGGAGAGATGCGGCTAGGGTTTTGAGGGGAGCAGGGGGCCACAGCTTATAGGAGGGGGCAGGAGCACATGGAGGTGGGGGCACCATGGCGTCAGGTACGCTTTTCTCCTCTGCTTTCTTCTCTGACCGTACGGAGGAAGGAGATGGGGGAGTGGGCTGGGCCAAGGCTAGATGGGCCAGGAGGAGAGGGGAGAGATGGGCTGAGGTAAGTGGGCTTCGGGTATGTTAGATTTTTTTCTTCCCTCTGCTTTATTTCTTTTATTTATTCTTTTCTGTTTTTACATTTAAAACAAATAGAAAAAGAATTTGTATAAAGAAAACTTTATAAAAATAGTTTTTGTTTTAGATAGGCAATTTAATTATTGTTTCCAAAACACAATTTAATAAAATAATTTGAATATTTGAAAAGAATTTAAATACCACATTTAAATTAATTTGATTTGCAATTAGATTTAAAAGTGGAAAAGAATTTAAATGGAGATGAATTTAAATGCAACAATTTAAATTCAAGGTTGACAAATAAAATGATGCATGATGATGTCATGTTGATGCAAAAAGAAAAACAACCAAAATCTAATTGGGGATAAATCCCGGGGCGTTACAATCGACACCACTAACAAGGGATCTCGTCCCGAGATCCACGCCGAGACCACAAGAAGAGAGGGGTAACTACCGAATCTTCAGGCTCCGTGATGAACTTCTCGATACCACTAACAAGGGACTGTTGCTCCACCTTGAAATTCTCGACACCACTAACAAGGGGTTGTTGCTCACGACGAAGACGACTCCGAAAGATCGAACCTAATAGGGTAAAAGGCAAGAAATCGTCCACCCACACGTAGGAACCTAAACTTTGAAAGTTTGGATAAGAGAAGAGACTCCAAAACAAGTAAGGTAAGAGGAGAAAGAGAATTGAGGTAAGGAATAAAAGAATCGTATTGAGATCTTTTCAAAATAATTTTAGTCAAATAGTTTTCGACACTCTAGAAACAACGACCGTTAGCGAGGTTATCCTACAGGCTTTTGCGGACCCGCTGCTTCGATAACCATTCGTATCGAAACAACAAGGAGATCGAAACCAAGGCTCTGATACCACTTTGTGACGCCCGAAAATCGGTACTATGTAGATTTAAGCGCTCCCGCCGAAATCCACATAATAACGATTTTTGGTCGCCCACCAGACATAATGTGCACGCCAAAACATGCGCATTATGTGGGTGGAATTGTGATAACATTACAAAAGTTCCGATACATCCACAAATACAACAGAAGATATAATTACAACAACGACTCGAACGAGTCAAGATACAAATGATACAATACAAAGATTCAAATGACAGCGGAAGCAAAAAATAGTATCCGACTACGGATAAGATGCAAATTGGACTAAGAGTCCTGAAGATAAGCAATGGCGCCATTTCCCTGCCCAGCCAAGCCGGAGGGATTCCCAAGCTAACGTCGTCAGACTTCAAACCTGTTAACTGCACATAAAGCACATCCCAAAAGAGGGTCAGGGCACTCCCTGGCAAGCAAAACCGACTTGCCTACTTTCTACACCATCTCCCAAAATATAGGGGAGGTGGACTTAGCGGCAGCAGCACTAGCAACCTAAAGAGACACGCTACAACTTCCGTCTAATCAGAGAGGGATAAGAGAGCACATAAGATAAAACGTCTACAACTATCACCAATCATAACCCATTCTCGGATTAACCCCCTCAACCAAATATGAGGAAGCAATTCGGGAATACTCACACATTGAACAATTTTAGTTACCAGTTATTGTGAAAGTAATTCTATATTACTAGTCAGGTTAATTAACAATGATTAGGTGTAAGTTGTCTATGATCTTGTTAGCCAGCATCATCACCAAGTCGTCCATAACCGTGGACACGGCTCATCGATAAGATTATACCCTGCAGGGGTGCACTACTGAACCCGTACTCGTTCGATCAACCCCAAAAGCAAGCCAGAAGGTAGGGCATCTCAACACGGCAAATCTCTTCTCTACGACCCATCCAGGGAACCGCATGATTGTGTGCACGGCTAATCAGGTCCAGTGCCCGCGGGATACGACCTTCATAGCACTCTAAGAACGTGCCACCCTATATGAGAATCGACTACTCCATCATCATGAGATCGTTAGGTAACCATATGCATGCATCAAATGGAAAGCCCGAACTACTTGCGGCGCCCTGGATAAGAGGCGGATTAGATCGAAGCCGCGGGGGGCTCCATAGGGCCTCCCACAAGCGGTTAGTGCGCTCAAAATTGGATCCGAGGACAAGAACTGAGTTCCTAGGTCGACACTTAGCAGAACAAAGCACCTCGCAAGGCCTTCCGCCGGTGCCTTATCTTTTAATTATAATACCCCAACATAAGAACAACATTTTATTAAGGTAGAATAACCTATCATGCTAAGCAGGTGAAATAAAAATAAGACATACAGACGACTCGCACAAACAACTCTAAGCATGCGCTACGACTCGCAAGGCTAACAGATAAACATACAACAGGTATTAGGATGTGGGGATAAAGCTGTATGGGCTGCAGGATAAACATGTGATGGGATCGCGATAAAGAATCGAATAATAGGGTAGCAGAGATAAACGGCAGGAATGAAAGACAATGTATAGGTAAACAAGCAAACTTTGCTTGCCTGGAATCCCGCATGGAAGTAGATCTTGTCGTTGCTCACACACCTCAACGTCATATCCGCGAAGAAGCAACAAACACTGGAAAGCATAAAAGGTGCATTTTACAACTACGGCAAAGATCCAGCATGATCATGCGAGAATGATGCATGGCATGGCAAGATGCAATACAGTGCAGGTAATCCAAATTAAGCGGGAAAACAACCCGGCAATTAATATCTAGGTGCAAGTTATTTATTTACCAGCAGTATTAAATGTTGGTTAACATGGCAACACATGGCATGGATGATCTAGTAAAATTAAATGGAATAGGGCATTATATATTAATCGCCCCACACATTCCATATTTATTTAATTAGTTGCATTTGTTAATTTAAACTATACAATAAAATTAAATGATGCAAAATGGCATAAAAATGGCATATTAATGTTCATTGCATTTTTCTGAGCAAAATAGATATAAACTTTGTATTTTTTGAAATTGTAAAACAAAAGATATGACATATATCAGATTTTCAAAATAAATAAAAATAACAGGAAAAAATAAAGGTCGAAGATTGATTTTGCAGGGATTCGAACATGGGTGTAGCTGGTTCTGATGAGGGAGGGAAGCCACTGGGCTGAGCTGTGGTTGTTGATTTGTTTCTGAAGTCGCCCTTTATGAACAGTACTCGGTTAACTGAATATTTACAAGGAACTGAAAAAAGGAAAGAAAAACATGGGGTGGAATACATGCGGCAAAGGGGTGTTGAACTCGGGTCTCTTTGGTGTGGGATAAAGAGATCAACCACTAGGCTACGACTCCGTTTGATGGTAGGATGGAAGCCCGATACCAAGTAAACGGACACGACGAGGTTAACTGAACTTCGAAAGAGAAGCTGCAGGCTTCAGATTTCAGCGCGACCAAGACAGGCGTGAGATCAGCGTGACGATTCACACGGCCGCACGAAGGCCAGCCCACAGAGCAAGGGAAAGAGGAAGGGGCGCGGAGAGGAGCTCACGGTGGGTTGTTGGTGACGTCGAACAGGCTCGTGGACAAACGGAGGCGACATAGGCGTGCGCTGCGCTCCTCTCGGACGGACATAGACGAGACGGGGACGACGACCTTGGCGTTGCTCCGGACCTTCTCCGGCTCTAATATTCTGCGTAGAGGACGGCGATGACGAGGAGGTTCCATTCCCACAGGTTGGAGGGGGCAAAGGTGGCCATGGCGACTGCTCGGTGTGGTCCAACTCTCAGCCATGGAGGTGCCTTGGGGAGACAAGGAACAGGGAGAGGGAGGAGAAGATGGTGGCGGCGCAGCGATGGGGAAGAGGAGGAGGCGGCTAGGGTTAGGGTTTGGGGAGGCTTGGGGCGGCCTTAAGGAGAGGAGGGGAAAGTGGGAGGTGGGGTGTAACAACCCCAAATTTGCCAACTGGTAATTAAAAAGTTGTTTGAGCATCATGAGCATCATTTGCATCTAATTAAAATGTGCACAAAATTTGAGTTTAAGAAATTAAAAGAGAAAACACTTAAGTGGCTAAACCACTTGTTATTTTAAATGTGTTAAAAGAATTTCAAAATTTTCCAAATCCAATTTTGCCAATGGCTTCCTTGTGAAATTCTGAGTTCCCTGGTATTTTTGTACAATTTTTCTGTTTACAAAAAGGCCCTCAAAAGATTTATTTACCAAACCAGGGGCCTATTTGTGAAGCAAACCAGCAATTGTTAAAATCGTCAGGGGGTTTTCAGAAAAAAATCGCAGTCGTCTTCAACCTTCTCTCCCCGAGCTCAGCGCTGTCACGCGCGAGGCCGTCCGCCGCCCTCCCTTGCGCCAAGATCGCCGCCACCGACGCTGGACGGCCGCATAAAGCTCCTCCGCCGCCGGGAGAATTCCAGGAGACCTTCTCTTCTCCTTTTCTTCCCCGTTTCGGCCGAAACCCTAGCCTCGCACCTCCAGCAAATTCCGGCGATTCCCGCCATTGCCGGCCACCCCGGCCCTCCACGAGAAGCTCTGGAGGTCCGCCGTCCTCTCCTCATCATCCTCAACGAGCCTCGCGTGCGGGAGAGCAAGTACTCGACGGAAACGGGACTTCTTCCCCAACTCCGGCCGCCGTGTGCCGCGGACGATTCCGGCCGTCTCGGACTTCCCCTCGCCTCCCCGACCTATCCATCGCGCTCCTGGTGAGCTTGCGGTCCCCGCGGACCTCTCCCTCTTCCCCCTCTCGCTCTCGTTGCTCGGGCCGCCGTTCTCCATCTCCGGCCGCCGCGCGGGCACCTCACCGGAGCTGCTCCGGCGACCTTTTCCGAGCGGCGCCGCCACCCCTCGGTCGCCCGCGCTCTGCCGCGTCCAACGCGCCCGCTGGCTCGCTCCCTCTCGGTCTCGATCGATGGATTGGTGCTCGACAGGGAGCTCTGCTCGATTGCTGACGTCAGCTGACGTCAGCGCCTCCTTTTCCTTTTTCTGAAAAATAATTAAATTGTTTCCTAATTCTTTTCTGTAATTACTTAATTATGACAGATGGGTCCCATTGTCAGAATTTTATTCATTTCCAAATAATGTTTTCTGTAATTATTAAATATCTGACATGTGGGTCCAATATTATTTATTTAAATTCATAAGTATTTAAAATGGAATTAACAAATGGTTTAAATTGAATCAAAATTGTTTAATGTTTTGGAAATTCATAACTAATTCATTTTAAATCAGAAAAATGTGATTCTTATATCAAAATTTGCAGAAACATAAGATCTATTTAATTATCTCCAAATCATGCATATTTAACCAACTTTGAACCATGTTTATAATAGAGGAACAAATTACACCCTTTCTTCTATATATGGGGTTTGTCGAATGGCACCTCTCGGGCATTCGCACTCCATTTAAAATGATCTTCCGTGTGTAGGATTTACATTTCAATACTTTAACTTGTCATGCATACATTGTGCGCATTGCATCGATGCCATGGTTGAATGTTGTTTTCCGCTTCTTTTCCGGTGTTTCGCTTTCCGCGGTAGAATCCAAATCCGAAGTGGAGATTGACAATATCGAAGGACAGTGCTGGATCATCGACGACATACCCAAGCGGGAATTCATGAAGGGTTATTTTTGGTTATCTCGATCAAGTGAAGCCGAAGATTTCCAATTGCTATTTATCTTGTTATCGAAGAGCAAGACAAGCATAACCTCTTATCTGCACATATAAGATTTCAAAGTGTTTGCTTCTGGTATTATGCATGCGATTCAAATGTGGTTTTGAGTTGACATTTTAGGTGTCATAAGTGTTGCATCGCGAGAGTCTGCTATGCTTAGCCCTGCCTAGATCTTCCCTCTGTTCCATCCGGTTGATGAATCAGAGATGTGAAGAAAGACGTGGAATGATCGAAGATGTGTTGAATATGCTAAAGACTTGGATGAGAGGCCACAATGGGATTGTGGTGGGTTGTCTCATTCTTGTCGATCTTAGGAACTGAGTTCCTGGGTTCGGAACCAAGATTAGTCGTGCATCCACACAGGGTATTCATTTCCCCCTCAACTCCAACTTGTCTAGCCTACTACGTGAAGCCACTAGTTCGAGTGTTCCATTTGCGTGTGCGGTAAAATGAGTTGAGGAAATTAGGGCTTGGGTCAGGAGAGTGTGACGCTCTGATCTTGACCCTGGCAACCCGCACTAGGGATCGCTGAGATGGCGGTCTGACCTACTGCTGTGGCTCATGGACATAGGCGAAGCTTGGGAAAGGTCGTGGCCAACCCTCCTGTCGGCACTCCCCGGAAGAGTGCTAATAGCTGGCGTATCGGTTGGTTGGCGTGTGTGGGTAGTTACACCCCCTGCAGGGTAAATCTTTTCGGGAAGCCGTGTCCACGGTTATGGACGACTTGGTACCTTATTTCGGTGATCATAGACAACTATAATCTAAGTATAAAAATTGCCAACTAAGGGCGGATCGCTTCCTCGGGTTGAGCGAGGGGGTGATTCTGGTGGGTGGTACAAATCATGATGATTTGGTGGAGATTGAAGATATGGATGAAGCTAGTGTTACTTCCTTACCCCTTTTTAAAAATCTACTGATGCGAGATTCTCTCCTCCCTCAATTGGAAAATAAAGATGGCTTTATGCAAAAGGCATTCATGATACTCTCTGAACGAGCAGATATGTAGCAGGTTAAATAAGTCTTGTTGAGTACCTCCTGTACTCAGCCTTGCGCAATTATTTGGACAGGTGTGTTTTCTGGACATCGACATCGACGAGTAGTTTGGGGTTCCCAGACGGCAGCCTGGAATCTTTGGACTGGGACGTCGCCGTTATGCTTTGGCCTCTTAGGCCTTTTGCTAGTTTTGCTATGTCTAATAGCATAATTTGCCTTCCGTTGTATTGGTGATTGACAGGTCAGTGACCTTATTTTTCGTGGTATTTGCTTCTTTGCTCTGTTAAGAGCTTAATATATTGTTTCTTGTGTTGTAGGGTCTCTGTTGTGTTACCAACTTTTCAACTGTTGGCCTCTGAGATCTATGTTAGGCTTATCCCAGATTAAGGTCTCGGATTTGTCTAGCGTGGCTCTTGGGGGTGCTACAGGTTTTGGTATCAGAGCAGGACCGTCTGTAGGAAAACCTTTCTATTGGTCGATGTTGAGTCTAGATGTTGTGAAAAATATTTCAAAGCTAAAACTATTTACCAAAAATCTAAATAGGCTTCTTTTTACTCCTTATCTGGTATCGCTCTAATTCTGGGTCATCTTACCTTGTTTTGGTTAAAAACATTTGCTCTCCTCTCCTCTTGTCATTCAAAATATAGGTGCATCAAGTGCAGGTCGTTTCTCAGCCAAGTTGACCTAGTGTTAAGTTTTCTGGAGTTTGGTGTGTTCTTTGATCCGTCTTCCTCTCATTTGTAATGAGAGATTCCTTTTCCTCTTGATCTCTCAACCTTGTCGTCTCTGCATCATTCTATTCCAATGTTTCAGGTTCCCTTCACTCCGAAGATTTCCTTCCCTCCTTTTTGATACTTCAGAAGCTGTGGTTGGTCTCTGAAGCTATCTCGTGATTACTACATCGTTGTGCCTTTGTGACACTCGAATGGTAGCTACTCTTTCTTTTGGTTTTCATCCTGGACTTGAACCGAGGGTCCCAGATTGTGCTGTTGTGGTGTGTTGAGTCATGTTGGTTGTTACCCATGCGATGCTCACTCTATCAGTACATGATGCTGACCTTTAACCCAAGATCCATCTTGTTGATCCCTGAGGAATGCTTGCAACCTCAGAAAAGCTAGTAATGTCAATTCTAGCTATCCTTCCAGCTGGTGGTTTTGCCGTAATTGACTTGCGACATCCAAGGTTTGCTCCTTCCACTAGTTTTGGCAGAGGTTCTGTCATGGAACCAAAAGGATCACGACAAGAGTGCTCTTTATGAGTCTCACATCTATGTTTGTGACTCTGCCACACCTTACCTATCAGAACAAGTTATCAGATGTATGCAAACTTGATCATCTGCATCTCAGGACTTTTCCTGAGTATGTTTCTTTTCTTTCGTTATGTTCTGACCAGTGTATGCCACTTGGCATCTAAGTGGTAAATGTGCATTGGTGTACTAATGCATGTTGCTCTTGTGGTCCGTCGTGACATTCCACTTCGGGATGTCAGGGAGAAACAAACTCCCGTACCTCGTCCATATCCAGGACCAGGTCAAAGTGTTGTAGTCCGCAGATTAAGATGCTTTGTTTGCTTCTAATCTGTTCCATCTCAAAGTATCACCCTCTTGTATATCAAAAGGTCGTGTTGTGTCTCATGACCTTGTTGATGAAGTGATGCTTTCCACGTCCTTACTCACGCCTTTCTCCTAGCTGCTCGTGCTCGGGAATGCTGTGGTGTGTGTATTGATGTGGCTATCAGATATTCTTAGCAATTTGCATTGTTTTGACATATAAGGACATTTGATTCCTTCCTTGTGTGATTGGTTATCCGATCGCCAAGTGAAGTTGTCTGTGCTACCAAGTCCGTTGTTCTGGTGCACATACTCGGTCAAAGAGTTAAGTTCTACCAGCGCTCTTAAGGCCAAATCGTTTTGCTTTGATAAGCAAGACTCCTTTCTTTTTGTATTGTCGTGTTGAAGCAAGATGGTATATCCTAATGGATTGGATATCATCCCAATCTTTGATTTGATTTGGGCTATCGTCAAATCAAACTCAGTCCCATGGACCATCGTTGATGATGTTATACCTATGGTGTTTCGCCAGCTTACATCTTCATGTCCTTGGTCTGACCAATACTATTGCCTTGTTCATGTATTACATGATTCCATCTTGTTGGAGTGTATTAATAAGATTGTTGTTGAGCCCATCAGTAACATTCTTATTGCCTCCATGTCTGAAGAAGATCATTATGAACATTTGGCGGTAATGTTGGAAACTTTTGAGAACCATCTTTGTGTCATCACGAAGTATGTGTTCTGGATGTTGGAAGTAACCTCTTCTGGTTCACGTGCATTGCTGAAAGATGTCGCCGTGAATCCAAGTAGAGTTCTCCTTTGTTTCCTCTGGAATCATCTCTAGTCGGTCATGCAGGTGCGGATTATTCATGGGATAACAGGTTGTTACCTCCATTCCTTGAAGAAGTCATTCATGCACACCAAGCCACTGATTGACTGGATCAAGAATGAGAAGAAGTCTGAAACTTCATTATCTTCTTTGTTGTTCCCTAAGAAGCACTCAATTGTGTTTGTTGCATATTAATCATGTAGATGCATTTGTCTTTTGACAAATTGCTAATGCATGATTCTTGCAATCTCGCTCATCTTTTCGAGCTTGACATTGTTGCCCGCATCTTGAGAATCTGCAACCGTTCCTCGATGTTAACCATTGCACCTCTCCGTTCGGACGTTCTTAGTCTGAACTTTCATCCCAACTAGCCAGAGCTGAATCTCAAGCAGCACCGATGGTTGGTGTCCCTCAAGGATTTTGACATAGGTCCTTTTGTAACTCCGGCAAGATTGATGATGTGGTTGACACACTTAGTCGGAAGGTCTATCGCCGAAATTCCTGGAATCTTCAAGAACAACCACTCCCCATGAGGATTGTTGTGCGGCTTGCTTTAAAAGTTGCCCTTATGGAATTTACCTTTCCAAAGCCCAATGTTTATCCTCCTCACCTATTCAAGACTTATCATGAGCTTGAAATGGGTATCTAGAAGATCAAGAAGAAGTTCCCTTCTCCGATGATCTCGGAGATTCTGAATGTCTCTCGATTGATCCTCTTGATCCTTTTCTTATCCTTTGATAACATATCCATCATGAGAATTCTCTTTTCATGGTGATGTTCAACATTTTGTTGATCAGTTCTTCCTTCCTTTTGCTTGTACTTGAAATCCTTTTCAACTCACACATTGTGTGAATTTGTCAGTCATCTTAGGGCCCTAGACTTTTAATCATGGGGCAAATCTCTTGTGAGACCAATGGTTGAAATCTAAAAAAAAAGGGGTTCATCCTTTTGTTGCATCAAGACCTCGTTATCTATCTATCTTAGCCTTGTGCAAAGCTCATATTCTAATCATTTCGCGTAACAGTTTTCTATCAACTTGAAACTTCTTCCTTTCCATCCGTTACCTTGATGTATTTCATGCTAGTTAGCCCAAGAGTTGTTTTGCACACTCCTCCCTTGAGTTGACCATGAGATACCCGATCTTTATGAAGATCCTCGTGCCAGAGTTATTTCCCTCTTCTCTTTGGTGTAGTTGAAGGACCGTCCGACGAGACATGAAGTGTGGAATCATCCCTGAAGTAAAAGATCAACCTCTTCGTTAAACAAGATCGTCGTGGGATCGATAAGATCATCCAAGACCGGTGTAGTCTTCCTCTCTGTATCTCTTTTCCTACCTTAGGAATCTCGGGGACGAGATTCTTGTAAGGGGGATAGATCTGTAACAACCCCAAATTTGCCAACTGGTAATTAAAAAGTTGTTTGAGCATCATGAGCATCATTTGCATCTAATTAAAATGTGCACAAAATTTGAGTTTAAGAAATTAAAAGAGAAAACACTTAAGTGGCTAAACCACTTGTTATTTTAAATGTGTTAAAAGAATTTCAAAATTTTCCAAATCCAATTTTGCCAATGGCTTTCTTGTGAAATTCTGAGTTCCCTGGTATTTTTGTACAATTTTTCTGTTTACAAAAAGGCCCTCAAAAGATTTATTTACCAAACCAGGGGCCTATTTGTGAAGCAAACCAGCAATTCTTAAAATCGTCAGGGGGTTTTCAGAAAAAAATCGCAGTCGTCTTCAACCTTCTCTCCCCGAGCTCAGCGCTGTCACGCGCGAGGCCGTCCGCCGCCCTCCCTTGCGCCAAGATCGCCGCCACCGACGCTGGACGGCCGCATAAAGCTCCTCCGGCGCCGGGAGAATTCCAGGAGACCTTCTCTTCTCCTTTTCTTCCCCGTTTCGGCCGAAACCCTAGCCTCGCACCTCCAGCAAATTCCGGCGATTCCCGCCATTGCCGGCCACCCCGGCCCTCCACGAGAAGCTCTGGAGGTCCGCCGTCCTCTCCTCATCATCCTCAACGAGCCTCGCGTGCGGGAGAGCAAGTACTCGACGGAAACGGGCCTTCTTCCCCAACTCCGGCCGCCGTGTGCCGCGGACGATTACGGCCGTCTCGGACTTCCCCTCGCCTCCCCGACCTATCCATCGCGCTCCTGGTGAGCTTGCGGTCCCCGCGGACCTCTCCCTCTTCCCCCTCTCGCTCTCGTTGCTCGGGCCGCCGTTCTCCATCTCCGGCCGCCGCGCGGGCACCTCACCGGAGCTGCTCCGGCGACCTTTTCCGAGCGGCGCCGCCACCCCTCGGTCGCCCGCGCTCTGCCGCGTCCAACGCGCCCGCTGGCTCGCTCCCTCTCGGTCTCGATCGATGGATTGGTGCTCGACAGGGAGCTCTGCTCCATTGCTGACGTCAGCTGACGTCAGCGCCTCCTTTTCCTTTTTCTAAAAATAATTAAATTGTTTCCTAATTCTTTTCTGTAATTACTTAATTATGACAGATGGGTCCCATTGTCAGAATTTTATTCATTTCCAAATAATGTTTTCTGTAATTATTAAATATCTGACATGTGGGTCCAATATTATTTATTTAAATTCATAAGTATTTAAAATGGAATTAACAAATGGTTTAAATTGAATCAAAATTGTTTAATGTTTTGGAAATTCATAACTAATTCATTTTAAATCAGAAAAATGTGATTCTTATATCAAAATTTGCAGAAACATAAGATCTATTTAATTATCTCCAAATCATGCATATTTAACCAACTTTGAACCATGTTTATAATAGAGGAACAAATTACACCCTTTCTTCTATATATGGGGTTTGTCGAATGGCACCTCTCGGGCATTCGCACTCCATTTAAAATGATCTTCCGTGTGTAGGATTTACATTTCAATACTTTAACTTGTCATGCATACATTGTGCGCATTGCATCGATGCCATGGTTGAATGTTGTTTTCCGCTTCTTTTCCGGTGTTTCGCTTTCCGCGGTAGAATCCAAATCCGAAGTGGAGATTGACAATATCGAAGGACAGTGCTGGATCATCGACGACATACCCAAGCGGGAATTCATGAAGGGTTATTTTTGGTTATCTCGATCAAGTGAAGCCGAAGATTTCCAATTGCTATTTATCTTGTTATCGAAGAGCAAGACAAGCATAACCTCTTATCTGCACATATAAGATTTCAAAGTGTTTGCTTCTGGTATTATGCATGCGATTCAAATGTGGTTTTGAGTTGACATTTTAGGTGTCATAAGTGTTGCATCGAGAGAGTCTGCTATGCTTAGCCCTGCCTAGATCTTCCCTCTGTTCCATCCGGTTGATGAATCAGAGCTGTGAAGAAAGACGTGGAATGATCGAAGATGTGTTGAATATGCTAAAGACTTGGATGAGAGGCCACAATGGGATTGTGGTGGGTTGTCTCATTCTTGTCGATCTTAGGAACTGAGTTCCTGGGTTCGGAACCAAGATTAGTCGTGCATCCACACAGGGTATTCATTTCCCCCTCAACTCCAACTTGTCTAGCCTACTACGTGAAGCCACTAGTTCGAGTGTTCCATTTGCGTGTGCGGTAAAATGAGTTGAGGAAATTAGGGCTTGGGTCAGGAGAGTGTGACGCTCTGATCTTGACCCTGGCAACCCGCACTAGGGATCGCTGAGATGGCGGTCTGACCTACTGCTGTGGCTCATGGACATAGGCGAAGCTTGGGAAAGGTCGTGGCCAACCCTCCTGTCGGCACTCCCCGGAAGAGTGCTAATAGCTGGCGTATCGGTTGGTTGGCGTGTGTGGGTAGTTACACCCCCTGCAGGGTAAATCTTTTCGGAAAGCCGTGTCCACGGTTATGGACGACTTGGTACCTTATTTCGGTGATCATAGACAACTATAATCTAAGTATAAAAATTGCCAACTAAGGGCGGATCGCTTCCTCGGGTTGAGCGAGGGGGTGATTCTGGTGGGTGGTACAAATCATGATGATTTGGTGGAGATTGAAGATATGGATGAAGCTAGTGTTACTTCCTTACCCCTTTTTAAAAATCTACTGATGCGAGATTCTCTCCTCCCTCAATTGGAAAATAAAGATGGCTTTATGCAAAAGGCATTCATGATACTCTCTGAACGAGCAGATATGTAGCAGGTTAAATAAGTCTTGTTGAGTACCTCCTGTACTCAGCCTTGCGCAATTATTTGGACAGGTGTGTTTTCTGGACATCGACATCGACGAGTAGTTTGGGGTTCCCAGACGGCAGCCTGGAATCTTTGGACTGGGACGTCGCCGTTATGCTTTGGCCTCTTAGGCCTTTTGCTAGTTTTGCTATGTCTAATAGCATAATTTGCCTTCCGTTGTATTGGTGATTGACAGGTCAGTGACCTTATTTTTCGTGGTATTTGCTTCTTTGCTCTGTTAAGAGCTTAATATATTGTTTCTTGTGTTGTAGGGTCTCTGTTGTGTTACCAACTTTTCAACTGTTGGCCTCTGAGATCTATGTTAGGCTTATCCCAGATTAAGGTCTCGGATTTGTCTAGCGTGGCTCTTGGGGGTGCTACATGGGGGCCATGACAGGGACGAGCACGCACGTTTTCTCCTCTGTCTCCGTACAGGAAGAAGGAGACATGAGGGAGATGGGCTGGCTGCAGGAGATGGGCCAGGAGGTGGGCTGGTTCGGCCCAGGTAAGCCCTCTCTCTTTTTTTTTGCTGTTTATTTTTATTGCCTTTATGTTTTATTTATTCTTTTCCGTTTTATATTTTTAAAACAAAATAGGAAAGGAATTTGAATAAACAAACTTTATAAAATAGTTTTAGTTTCAAATAGGCAATTCAATGAACTAGTTTTTATAATATTTACAAAAGATTTGAAAAACACATTTTAATTAATTTGAAATGCATTTGAATTCAAATTGTGTGATTTGAATTTAAAGGGAATTTAAAATTTAAATGTAACGCCCCGGGATTTTGTTTGTTTTTCTTTTTGCATCAACATGACATCATCATGCATTTGAATTAAAATTAGATTTTGTTTGTTTTTCTTTTTGCATCAACATGACATCATCATGCATCATTATATTGGTCAACCTTGAATTTAAATTGTTGCATTTAAATTCATCTCCATTTAAATTCTTTTCCACTTTTAAATCTAATTGCAAATCAAATTAATGTAAATGTGGTATTTAAATTCTTTTCAAATATTCAAATTAATATATTAAATTGTGTTTTGGAAACAATAATTAAATTGCCTATTTAAAACAAAAGCTATTTTTTGTAAAGTTTCTCTATACAAATTCTTTTCTCTTTTGTCTTAAAATACAAAAAAACAGAAATGAATTAAATAAAAGAAATATTTTTCAGAGGAGGAGAAAAACCTCCCTGGGCCTGAAGCCCACTTATCTCCAGCCCACCTCTCCCCTAGCTCGGCCCACTTCTCCTCCCTGTCCTCTTTTCCCTTCCAGCCCGACCCACCTTCTCCCCTGTCTTCTTCCCGTACGTCAGAGACGAGCAGACCTCGCTTTCCAGCAGGGCATTACTGCCCCACTGCCTCCACCCACTCCCTCTTCCTTTTAGCCAACCCACTCTCCCCTCCCTGGAAACCCTAGCCGCCACCTTCCTCTCCCCCTCGCGCCGCCGCCACCATCTTCTCCCTCTCCCTGTTCTCTCTGTCCCGCAAAGAACCACCATGACCGGAGCTTGAGAAGCACATCGTGCCGTCGCCTCGATCATCGCCAAGGCCAGTTGGGCACGGGAATGGATCCGTCGCAGCACCCTCTTCCTCCGCGCTGGAGCCCAGGAGCTGGAGCCGCCGGGAACGTCTCCATCGAGTTTGTCTTCCCCGACATGAAGCTCTCGGTCCTCTTCTTCCGTACCTCGAAAGCGACTCCCCCGAGCACTCCGCTTCACCCCCGGCCCTCCCCAATGTAATCCACACCTCAGGGACCTCTACCCCTTCCCTCCCCTTGCTCTGGACCCGCCTTCGCGCGGCATCGGCGAGAAATCGTCGATCCCAGTTCGTGTCCGCAAGTCTGAATCTTTTATGTTTGGTTCAGTTAACATCGACTGTTGATTCATCTCGCTTCGGTCAATTTAAATTCAAGGTTGACAAATAAAATGATGCATGATGATGTCATGTTGATGCAAAAAGAAAAACAACCAAAATCTAATTGGGGATAAATCCCGGGGCGTTACAGTATAATACCAACTACGAACACAATAACAAATTCTCGTATTTTTGTTGCGTATTGTTACCACATTCCTCGTAAGTCACTTATACCATTGTATTCTTGTATTGAGTTGTATGACAGTTCATACAATCCAATCTAGTACAAATACCCAAGAATTACAGTATGTGACTAATAGGAAAAATATCTATGACATGTATATCAGCCATATACACCTGAATTAGACTTTCTAGTCTTTTCTTTTCTGCCAAATACTTTTGCAGTTCCTCTTTCAGTGTTTCCTCTCTATGCGGAAGAAACATTCAACATCAACATTTGTGTCAATCAAATTGGATCAAAATCCTAGGCGTGTATAGTCAGTCCTAGCACCCTTTGGAGTTTTATGTTGAAGTTCATCATCATATGATAAGCGTTCTTCTGGATTTCACTATTAGTGGTCTATTAATGCAATGAACAAATTCACTTACACTAGTTATCCATCCCATCATGAATCCTATAATGATGAAGCTACCATGGCTCAATTAGATTGTATATGAATCAGTGCCAAACTAATTTGGATATCTAGGTGCCTAGCATCTTCTATCTTGTAGTACATTCTCATACAATATGAGCTCAAGTACTCCCACTGAAATTCTTAAAAACCTGTAAAGAAAACAAGGTCCTAGATATCAGTCATATCTCATACCTCATTCATTTCTGAAAAAAAAATTCAGTTCCATCGTTCTCCTCAATTATCAAACAAATTCGAAAACTGAGTTTCACGAAGACAAGAATGAAGTTAGACACCAATAAGAATTGTTGCTCATTTTAAATTCCAAATCACATGGAGCAATTTTAGAGTTACCGGAAGTTTGCAATAGAACTTTAAACTTTTCTATACATAATTAATTATTTACAATATGGTACCAGTCCATAGAGTAAATATCAGATTTTGAACAGTTTTGATCTCAACTAACAAGCCTAGTGCGTAGTGGACTACAGATGCCAATACTACAAATATTCATGCAAAGACAATTTTAGACTATGTTTATGATAGCTATATGGAGTTAAACTAATTCTAAATTATTACGTCAACTCCCACTCAAAAACAACATCCCTCTAGTCGTTTTAGTGATTAAACGAACCAAATTCACTACACCAATAACCGATCATCACGAGAGATGGTGCAGCTGCAAAGGCGAACATCGACGTGTTCATCATAACATCCATATGAATCATGCTTTACTGTGTAAATATGGCTTACACCTGTTGTATGCGAACGTTGAGTCTATCACACCCGATCATCACGTGGTGCTTCGAAACGATGAACTTTCTTAACGGTGCATACTAAGGAAGAACACATTATTATCTTGATATTAATTGTGAGATGGATCATCATCTTATAATGCTACCGTCGCGATGTAAGCAAAGACTTAAGCAAACTAAGATGCATAAAAGGATTAACATCACATGCATGGATAACGTGATGTGATATGGTCCTTCTCGCACTTAATCTCCATCTTGGGCATCTTGGCATGATCTCCATCATTCCACCGGCGTGGCACCAAGGTCCATCGCGCCTCCATCTTGATTGTCCTCCAAATTTACAACATATATCCTAGATAAGATATTTAGCACGCATGTCATAATTAAAAAAGACAACCATTTGGCTCCTGCCGGTTTTTCATAATTTACAAAAGGTATCATCTCATACATCAAATTTGTAACTTTGACCATATCACATCACATGCCCAGCAAAAACAAGTTAGACGTCCTCTAATTTATTTTTGCATATTTTACGTGGCTTAGGGCTTTCAAAGATAGAACCGTTCTTACCTACGAACATGAAACCACAACGGTGATGAAATATTATTAGCAACCCATTCTATTATATATCTTAACTATAGTGGGAGAGACATGAACCCTCAAAGCCACTTATGCAAAACAAGTTGCATGTTAGTCGTGGAACAAGTCTCATGTACGTGGCCATGTAAGGTTAGTCCGGGCCGCCTCATCCCACTATGCCACTAAGATAAAAAATATACAAAGGAAGCAATAACATGATCATCAACGCCCACATACACATATGTGTTCTACCCGTACAAAACATCTACACATAAACTAGGCTCTGATACAACTGATCGGTTCGGAGCATAGAAAACAAAAAATTTACTACGGTGAGAACAAACCAACAAGCCAAGATCTAATCTAGGAGATGCTCGTAACGAGTGGAACATATTCCAAGAGAAACTCACCCTCGAAGACCGTAAGCGTTTTGAGAATAATTCTTGTGGATGATGAAGTCGTTCACTAGCCTATCTCAAGATCGTGAAGATGTGCGCTGCAATGGGCAACGCCTCCGTACTCGGTCACACGTACGGCTTGATGACGACCTCCGTTCCCTCGATCCAGCGGGGCAGCGGAAGTAGTAGAACAACCAGAAACTCCAGCAGCACGACGGCGTGCTCTGGTGGAGAAACTAATCGGCCATGGCTTCGCCAAGCGGATGGCTGGAAGGTGGAGCAGCGGGAGGAGGGGGAGAGAGGCAAGTGTGTGGGGAGAGGGAGCTTACACCCCTCTTTATATAGGAGGGGGAGGGAGCCACAATTTTGAGTGCCCCCACCTCTCCCCTCATCAAGTGAGTGGAGTCTCCACTCAACCCACTCATTCTCTCATCAATTCCCACTCAAAATTCCAAGGGGTTTTCTTTATTAAATAAAAAAAATTCATTTATTTTAAATATTTGTTAATTCTATTAACAAACATTAACACTTACCCCTTTGGTTCATTTGTTAATTTATTAACAACCATTGGAAACCATTGACAATTAACTCCTTAAACTATTTCAATATTACCCGAAACAATTTCGGTGTTGTCCAATCTTTTCTCCAAAATTCCGTGTCTACCCAAAAGCGTCGACAAACCTTTAGAGTGTCACCCTACGGTTCGTGAATAATGTAGACATGTTCGAGACACCTCTCCGATCAATAGTCAACAGCGGGAGCTGGAGATCCGTAATGACTCCTACATATTCGACGTTGAATCTTGTGATCGTGTGAACCAAAAACTTAATAACCAATTCCTTTTGTCTCGCGATATTTTACTTGTCGAGATCCGATCATTGGTATCATCTATACCTAGTTTGATCTCGTTCCCAACCAGTACTCTTTACTCATTATGTGATATGGCATCCTTGTGACCTAGTCACGTGATTGCAAGCGGTGTCGATGTGATATCACCGAGAGGGCCCAGAGTATATCTCTCAGTCATCTAGATTGACAAATCTCACTTCTTGATCCATGAGTCTCAACTAATACTTTCGGAATACCCAACGCCACCTTTATAGTCAACTTGTTAAGGTGTGACGTTTGATGTTATCAAAACATTCTTCCGGTGTTAGTGATTGACATGATCTCATGGTCTTAGGATTAGTATTACTTCGTATGCTTAGTACATCTATGTAAACCTAATGACTTGATCGCATTGCTATACTTTAATTTGGGTGTGTTTTCATCACATCATTCTCCTAATGATTTGATCCCGTTATCAACAACATCCAATGTTCATGATCTGGAAACCTTAATCATCAGTTAATCAACGAGCTAGTTAAACGAGAGGCATTACTAGGAACTCTTATATGTTCATTTGTCGCACATGTATTTACGTTTCCAATTAATACAATTCAAGCATGAGAAATAAAATTTATCATAAACATGGAATAAGATAATAACCTCTTTATTATGCCTCTCGGGCATATTCCTTTCAGTTATTAACACAATAGAGATAACATCCATGCAACAAATCATTCATATCAATATCACTCATTTTTAACAAAGAAGATTTTCTCTATATCTCTTCACACCCTAAAAATAATGTAAGTTCATCATATTGGTTAGGGGTGATCATGTTATCACTTAAGTCCCCTGCAATATATTTATGAGAACCCGAGCATTGACATTCGAAATGACCCTCTTCATAGCAAAGTTCACAAATAAAAGGATAGGTGGCACAAATCGTGTTACCAATATCTCTTAAAATTTTATACCAACCTCTAGTATTTTCATTCCTATGATGGATACAATATTCATCTTCAATTGGATTAATTCCACAAGGTCTATGAATTCCACAAAAATTAACATGCTTATAAGAAATAGTATTTCAGAAGTTTGAGCATGTTTATTGCAATCATTAACAACAATTTCATTTTCTATGCAAGTGTCTTTGAAAGGTTCATGATACACCTCCCAATTTTCTTTAGGAACATTAATATGACAAGAAAAGGTTCTAAAATAATCAACAATAATATGAGAATCAAGACCATATTTAGCACTAAGCTCTTGAAAACCTGCTGTTTCAACACAAGACTTAATGCAATCATATTCATAGTTCATACCTGATTCTTTACCTTTGTCATTCTCCAAATTTTCAACTGTTTCGAATTGTTTCAAGGAGATCCCATCTAGCTTCAACCTACTTACTTGTGAAAGAGCCCTCCGAACAAGCATCTAGATAATCCTTGCAATGTCCTGAAAGTCTTGGATAAAAATTATTAACAATTATATTATCAGGAAGCTCATGGTTAGGACATTTGAGTATTAATGTTTTCAGCCTTCCCCAGGCTTGAGAAATGCTTTCTCCTTCAAGAAGCCAGAAATTATATATATAATTACGATCTTTGTGAATCTCACATGGAGGATAAAATTTAAAATAAAAGAGAGATACAACCTCCTCCCATTCAAGAGAGTGCTGATTCTTCAACAATTTATACCAATCCGAAGCTCTTCCACCAAGTGATATAGGAAATAATTTCTTCCTAACTTTGTCCATTGAAATACCTGCACACTTGAACAACTCGCATAATTCATGTAAAAATAGCAAATGATCACCAGGATGGACAGTTCCATCCCCTACATAGCGGTTATTCATAACACGTTAAATAATTTTCATAGGTATTTTAAATGGCACTATTTCTTCAAGTGGCTTAAGAATATCACAAGCATCATTAGTATTATCACATATTGGACGTAAAACATTATCAAGACCAAATAATTCCTCCAAAGCTGAGGAGCAAAAACGATTATCATTATTTAAACTAGCTCCCCCAAGTTTAGGTTTTCCCACAGCTTTAGCAATAATAGTGTCCAAAGAATTTATACTAATAACATTAATACCACTATTATGCAAACAAACTTCCATAGGTTTTTAAATTTTATCTTCAAAAGTGTCATGTCATAATGCAATATAAACTTCATAAAGATCTCTAATTTTGTTGTTGTTTTCTATTAGCTTAACTAGTGAAAATAAAAACAAGAAACAAAAAGTAATAACTGCAGAATCTAAAGGAGATACCTTCAAGCGCTCACCTCCCCGCAACGGCGCTAGAAAATAGCTTGATGTCTACGCATGCTTCTATTTTTGTAGACAATGTTGGGACTCCAAGAGCAGAGGTTTGTAGGACATCAGCAAGTTTCCCTTAAGTGAATCACCCAAGGTATATCGAACTCAGGGAGGTATAGGTCAAAGATATTCCTCTCAAGCAACCCTGCAATGAGGAAACGAGAAGTCTCTTATGTCCCCAACACACCCAATACACTTATTAGATGTATAGGTGCACTAGTTGTGCGAAGAGATAGTGAAATACAAGTAATATGGATGATTATAAGTAGTAATTGCAATCTGTAATAAAAATGGCAGCAAGCAAACATGTAGCAGAACTTGTTGGAAACGGTGTTTCGATGCTTAGAAAGAAGGCATAGGGATCCTACTATCACCAGTGTACATTCTCAACAATGACATCAAAGTTAACTAAACAAACACTACTCTCAAACACTCTCACGTTGGATAACAAACACCATTCACTGTGTAGGGCTACAAGAGCACCCTCAAGTTGGAGTAAACCAACGCCAACAATGTCATAAAGGAGTCACACACGGTGCACACACTGTCACCGTTACACACGTGAATAACCCCGGAGTTTATATTAAAGTAACCTCTAGAGTGCATAATAGACAAAGAGTACCATCACATATTCAACTAGATTACAAAGCTCCTGATCACATGCAATATCACATCATGGGAGAGAGAGATAAACCACATAGCTTTCGTAGATCCCGCAGCCCCGGGGGGAAACTACTAACTCCTCATCGTAGGAGTCAGCAACGACGATGGAGATGGCAGTGGAGTCGATGGAGATGGCTCCGGGGACAATTCCTCTTCCCGGCAGGGTGCCGGAAGAGAGAAGCGCCAATTGTCTAGCGTGAAGCATTTCTAGATCAGGGGGCTTCTTATGGGCGAAAGACCTAGGTCGGTGGGCGCCCGAGAGCGCCACACCACCTCCTAGCGCGCCCAGAAAGGCAAGCGCGCCACCAGTTCATGTGGGCCCCTCAGGGCCCGTCTTCGTCTCGTCTTCGGTTTTCCTGAACGCATATTTTACAAAAATAATTCTTGGTTGACTCATTTCCAATTTGGCCGATATTTCCTTAAGAGCTTTTCGGAAACCAAAAACAGCAGAAAACAGGGAACTGGCACTTTGGCATCATGTTAATAGGTTAGTGCCAGAAAGTGCATAAAACTATATAAAATGCATATAAAATATGTAATAACATGATATAACATAGCATGGAACACAAGAAATTATGGATACGTTGGAGACGTGTCACTTGGCGATGTTGTTTGTGCATGACTCGAAGTGTATCTGCAAAACTTAGCTCAACTTGTCTCCTCTTGGCGAAGTTAAGACGACACCGGCTCCCAATCCATCGATGGAACCTAGTGTTTGGCACTCAGCGTAGGTGGTAAGGGGTCAAACTTTGCCCAATCATTGACGAAATCTATCAAAGCTTGCGACTTGATAGTTTTCCTTGGCTCGTAGTTGATGTGATAAGGCCCCATCTCGATTGCCCACTTTGCAATTCTACATGTTGCTTCTCTATTTCTGATGATCTCTGCTAAGGGAGTGCACTAACCACCATGATGGGGTGTTCCTGGAAGTAGTGTGGCATTTTCCGGCTTGCCATGAAGACACCAAAAACTAACTTCTTCCACTGTGGGTACCTTTGATTTGACTCGGTCAGGGCCTCACTGACATAGTAAACCGGCCTCTACATTGGATACTCTTTTCCTTCTTCCTTGCGTTCCACCACAACTATGACACTGATGGCTCGTGAGTTGACAGGGACGTACAACAGCATCGGCTCTTTGCTTGTTGGAGCTGCTAAGACATGTGCTGTGGACAACGTCTTCTTTAAATCTTCGAAAGAATCGTCGGCCTACTGACCCCAAATGAATTTGTCTGATATCTTCAATAGCTTGTAAACTGGGAATGTGACGAGGGATGCCCCCATCAATACCTATAGTTACTAGCCTAGGATAAGAGTTATGAGGTAGCGAACGCGTAGTGTTGGTAGATTCGTCAGCTGACAAGCAAGAGTTACCGAGGTTCAGGGCCCTCGACTGAGGTTACACCCCTACTTCCTGCCTGTCTGTTATTGATGCGAATATGAAGTGAGTACAAGAGTCTAGCAAGATGTCAATCTTGCTAGGGTTTGGTGGTTCTGATTGGGCGTATCCTTGATCGGCCACCCTCCTGTCCTTTATATAGAGGTACAGGTGTCAGATGGTAACCGACTAGGATTACATATATGGAAAGTATAACCGACTATGTCTACCTATGGAAGAAGTCTTCGACTTGGGCTTCGCTTATTGGGCTTCTTAAGTCTATTTACATGGGCTTTAGTCATTACGTGCACCATGTACCCACACGAAGGGGTACCCGTTTGGTATAACCTCGTCATTAGCACCCGAGTGCTTGGCTAATTCGGAGAATCAGTCATGGACTCACTTCATAATGCACGTCTCATGTTTATGTTTTTGATAAGATATCTTTGCATTTTTGTCTTTCGACTATGAATTATGCCAAGGATTTTGACTGAGTAGGCCGAGGTTTATTCGATGAGTCAAGACCAGTTAACTGCTCTTGGGCAAAACCTTACTAGTCTTCATTTAGGTTTCGAGTCCTTGGGCTTGAGCCTAGAACATACTGGACAGACCTGCCTCAGGCCAGTCGATGGGCTTACTGATATCGTTATGCACTTTTAATTTTTGATACCCAACGCGTCCCAGGATTTTCTTCGCATCTATTGATACGTAAAATTCAAGGATTTAACACAGCTGGAGTGATCCTCAGCCCTATTCGATTGATCGATAGGTCTTACCTTTGCATTTTCATATGCAGCATCCGAAGCATCATAGATTGATTTCTATTCGGGAAGTCTTTATGATTTTGCTTTTGAATGAGGCTTTTAGTCTTTTTATCGACTAAATGCTTTTATGTTTTTGATTCTATCGGGTGCACGACAGTGCTACCGATGGGATCAGCCTCCGAGATTGTGCTTTATTGCTTGTAATAGAGGATAATCTTAATTTTTGTTTTTATGCCAGTGGGAGTTTCCACTCGACCATTTTCTATGCGTATGCTTTGCTTTTTCGTTCAGTCGCAGGGGATTCTCCTTTTTGCCAGTCGTAGATAACATCGTTTTTGTTTTTGTGTGTTTTGGTTCGTCTGACTGGCGAATGATGTCATGCGTGGCACCCTTGGCATGCGAATAGAACTTTGATGGGACGTGACATTGTGGGCCCATCCCTTTGAATGCGGTGGCCACCGGTTTAGTTCTGATTTGACCTGAAGTGGCGAGATTCTCGCACGCGTGATGATGATTTCCTCAGTTTTTGCGCGTAGTGGGCGGCGTGGTCTGCGAGGGTTACCCTCCGATTGTGCCATGTGCCTGGGTAGATTTGAATGAACGACTGTGATGAACTTTTCTCTTTGCAGTAAATACGGGTTTCTCCGCTACGGATTATTTTACCTTGCCATTTGCCCTTGCCTTTCATGCTTCATCTTCTTCCTTGCGCGCGCCTGCTCTGCTCCTATCCTTGCATCCTTTTCTTGCCATGGCGCCCAAGAAAAATATCTCCGCTGCCACCAATCTTTCGTTGCCCCCTGATGGCCAGTCCAAGAAGGATGAGCTAACCGTTGGGGGTTCCGCCACTACCCTTGCTGCTATTTTGAAGAAAGTTACTAGGAATTGTGTGAAATCCATTGTTACTGAGGAGAAGTTAACAGAATTCCGTCAAGCTGGAATTCTTTCTTCAACAGATATTGTTGCCGTCCGAGCTCCTATCGAAGGTACTCCCCATGCCTCTCCCCCGTGGTTTTGGTTTCCCTTTGCATGATTTTGTACGAGGCCTGCTGTACTCCTATGGAATTCAGATGCATGAGCTTACTCCTCATGGAATTTTACATATCGCCTGCTTCATGGTTTAATGCGAGTATTTCCTTGGGGTGTTTTCCAGCTAGGCTCTCTGGAAACACATCTTTTGAGTGCATTTACTGTGTTGTGATGGCTGATGCGTTCTGCGTCAAGTTTCGGGCGCGTAGTTGACGAGGGAGCTTAGTGTGTTTTTTCCTCTTTATGTCCCCGACAACGGCGCTTGAAATCCTTGATGCTTTCTAAGTGTGGTTGGTGAACCGTAAGAGGAAGGTGTCAAATAGTGCAGTAGCAAGATTTCACTCTGTTATGAAACCAAAGTTTATCGATCCAGTAGGAGATGAGAATTCCCCTGAGGTTGTTGGCGGCTATCGTTGGCACAACGCCACACCGGTGTCAGCAACGAACGTGGAGCTTGCACACAAACAATCAAAGTGTAACATCCTAATATTTTGGAATGTTTGAAAATCACTAAATTTGAAACTTTTATTTTATTAAAAAGAAATATTAAAAGTATAATAAAAACCAATATATTTGGCAAGGTATTTTTTTAATTTTCCAAGACACCTTCATCGTAAAATGTTTTATTCCAAATAGTTGATTTTGAATATTTATCTTTAAGCTAAATTATTTAAGCCCAAAAATCTCCATTTCAAAGTGCTTAAGTTATTTAAAAGTATGCCTAATTTGTAAAATGGTTTTCACGAACAAAGTCAACATAAATAATGAAATGTTTTCCAAATGTATTTTAGAGAGTTTCAAATAATGCATATCTTTTTCAAACTTAACTTTGCATAAACTTTTATTGGTATGAAAATGAGTTTTAAATAACTTAAATTCAAACATATATGATTGTGCAAATTTCATATATTATTTTCAGCACAAATGTTTTTGTTGGAATCCTATTCCCAAAATTAACATAAAGTGTCAAACTTAAATATTTTGAATTTATATTTTTTTAAAGGTGTTCAAAACATACCCATAAGTGTTTTAAATGATAGATATTTATTTAAAAAAAAAATTTGGAACTAATTTGAGTTGATTTGGACTTTTAAATAGAAAGTTATAAATAAAAACAGAAAAAGAATAAAAAAGTTTCTAAACCAGCCGAGCCGGCCTAAACCCTTGCCTCGCGCGTGTGCAGCGCATAGCAGCACAACGGCCCCCTACAGCCCGCAACCTCTCTCTTGCTCAATGACAGGTGGGGCCCACCTGTCAGACAACCTTCTTCTTCAAGATCCGTCAATCTCGCCTGGCCGTTTTGGTCCGTGGTTCCCTCCACCGCGTGCAAGCATTTAGCGAGATTAATGACCCCCCACTCTGCCCCATTTAAACCCCCTCGACATCCTCTCATTCCCCTCTCGCCCCTAACCTATTTGCACCACCAGGCCATCGGAATTGCTCGCCAGAGTTCGCTATTGCGGCCCTCCTTCGATTGCCGGCAACAAGGAAGGTCCTCCGCCCCTTTTTTGGTCTCCTTCTATTCCCCTACTCCTGGTGCATCCCGATGACCCCTCCTTCTATTCTGCTCTGCAAATGAGCGTGGAGTTCTTCCTACAGCCAAGGTCGCCGGAACGCCACTCCCGGACGACCGAGACAACACCGACTCCACCATCTTCTTCACCACGACGCGTCTCTACGTCGCCTCGTCGAGCCTAGGACGTGACCGGAGATTCATTTTCGTCGAACGCAAGTGCCGGCTCCGCTGTATCCTTCCTCTCCGGCGAGCTCCTCCGGCAGGTATGGTCAACGCCTCTTTTGGCCGTCCGATCTAATATCCGCGACCGTGATTAGATTGTTTATACGAATCGGTAACATCCAATCTGGACCGTCAAATCTGGATCTGACGACCCACATCCATCGGAGCCAGCTGAGCCGAGCCCCGGCTCAAGCCAAGCCGAGTCGCAAGACAAGCTGAGCCCAGCCAATCGCAGTCCGCCACGTGGCCTTGTCTGTTTTTTCTGTTTTAATCCAAATAAATCATTTGGCAGTTTTGTAAAAAAGCCCCTGGAACTTCAAACCTTCACTACTTTTTAACTACAGATCCAAATTAGACAAATGTTATAATTTTGGAAAGCCCTTAACTTGAAGAATATTTAGTTCTTTTAGAATTCAAATTTGATTTAGTTTAAATTATTCAAATTTCAAATTAAGAGTTTGAGTAATTTTGTGATAACTTTAAATCCATAAGTCCCGAAATTGCAAATAAAATTGTTCTGGAAACCTTAGAATATGTGTTGTATTATGCTTCTGTTAGAAAATAATTTTGAGAATTATTTTGATGATTTAACAATTATATCTTAAATTTGAAAAAGCTGAGTAAATTTGACATAACTTTTGATAGAAAAATCATTTTTGAGTGAATCCAATTGCTAAAAATTTGTTTAGATGCCCCATGTCCATTAGCGCTCTTTATAATTTTAAGTTATAAATGTTTAATCGCAGAAAACTTTAATCTTGTATTTACTCCTTTTATTATATTTCGCAATAATAGAAATTAATTAAATTGCATTTAGCTTCATGCATACTTTATAAATATCACAAAAATTAGTATGATGTTTCTTATGTTTAAATAGTGCACTGCATGCATAACATATTTTATTGTATTGTTATACTTCTCATAGGAAAACTTCTCCCTTATTTTGCTAAGTATTTTGTTTAGGTTTATTTTCGATAGTGTTTTGAAAAAGTTGTACTTAGTCACACTTGGGATCCTCAACATGGATTCTCAAGATGAAGCTAGAAGACCAAAGAAGACTTAGAAGAAAAAGACTCCGGAAGCATCTCCAAGAAGCAAAAGCACTTAGAAGAAAAGCGAGAAGAAGTTCATGAAGACCAACCAGCTACTTCTTCTAAGTCTTGCTTCCTCTCTCTCTTTTCTCCCTTCTTCTCTTAAATCTCATGGTGACTAAGTTATACTGAAGACCAACTGGATGCTCGTAACACCTTCAAGTCTTCAGAACCATCAACTCTACAAATTGCAATGAAGTCATCACATCTAGGAGAAAGTTACGAGGAAGCCTGGAAGACCAACTACATTATTCTTTCTATTTTTCACTCCTAATCTTGTCTTTCACTTTAGACATAAACAACTTTTTTTTGTCATGATATTACCACCTTTGAAGTATGTTGGATCTTAGCGGCATAGTGAGATGAAGCGACCTGGAGACTAGCCTTACATGTCCACGTACATGAGACCTGTTCCACAATCATAAGTGGTTGGCCTGGTGTCTATCTCTCTCACTATAGTGAATATACAATTTACAAAGAGTTGTTAATAATTGTTGATCACCATGAAGAATAGACTTAGTATTTTCTCTACGTATTTATGCTCATCATGACTAAGCCATTAGAGTTCGTATTTTGTCCAACCTATGACCTTAGTCCTTAGTCATTTTTGACTAACATATTTGCCTTGCAATTAACTTAGAATATTTTCATGGCATGACATGCATCTCTATTCCTTAGAAATATTTTGCACGTCATGCATAAACTTATTTTTCCTTAGAAGTTTTATGAAACTTGTTTGTTCATTATGTATGTGTTTGTATGCATTGTGTCAAGCCAGATGGGGAGGGAAAATGCTTGTGAAAGATCTCGTCTCATTCTTCTCCTTTTCCTTATCACTATCAAAGTGTAAAGGGTAGTTTGGGCCGAATGGGTACAATGGTGAACATGCACAATCTCTGCAGAGTGTAAAATCTAAGTACTTAACCGTGTCCCCGGTACGAACAATTTGAGCAGCTGATCAAGGACGTCAACGGAGGATCCCACCATTCCAATTTCTAAGTTAAAACTTGATGGGTGAACAAGGGAAGAATGAGACAGTGGATTTCATGTCAAAGATGTCTCGAATAGAAGAAAAGTGTATTCCAGAGAGTTAGGAAAAATTGGCTTTATGCAAAATAGCCTTGAACTCCACCAGCCAAATATGCATATAGGTTATTAGAGTTATTCCACTAAGTGTCCACCATAGTGTCACTTGCCAGTTCGATTTTAAATGGTTCTGACCCACGTTGTTGCAATATTTTTCTTATTGCAGTTTGTACAGATGACGAGTGAGGTTTCGTTTAAAGGTTTCGAGTCTGCAACCAACAAGTTTTTGCCTGTGACAACATGAAGATGATGGAGACTCACTGCTATTTATGTCCGTTGTTTACTCTTTCAAAGCTAGCTTCGTGCGATGCAACTTGTAATGAATATTTTCTAAGTCTGGATCATCGATGTAATAAAATTGATACTTTGTTGTGATATTACATCGTAAATTGTATGTGCAAACAAATCGATCCAGGGATTTGCACTATACACAGGTGCCTGCCATATTTTAAGTGCAGGTACGCTACACAAAGTATTTTGTCCCAACTCAACGGTGAGGGTGTCAATCCCATCGTCTTGCATTAACGAAAGGATTAAACGTATGTGTGGAAGAAAGATGTTTGTTTGCAGAAAGTAACATGTCTGCGGTTGTGGTTTTATAATATTAAAGCAAAGGACCGGGGTCCACAGTTCACTAGTGGTGTCTCTCCATAAATAATAATAACATTCATTCATGCGTGGTATACAAATTACAGCTGGGCAATTGATAAAATAATGATGAGCAAACCAATAATATACTAACGTTATGATGTCTAGTGTGAGATTTATTCGGGCATTACAACAATATACATAGACCGTTCCATCCGCATCTATGACTAATAATCCACCTTCCGGTTAGAGTCCGCACCCCTTTCAGTGTTTAGTTGCATGCAATAAATTATCGCCTTAAGCACTGTGTGTAAAGTAAGTAAGTAACATCATCCTTAGACAAAGTACTACTGTTTTATCCCTAGTAGCAACGATACATCTGCAACCTAAGAACTTTCTATCACAGCCCCAGATTTAAAAGAGACACGAACCTACTATTGAGCATAAATACCCCCTCTTGGAGTTACAAGCATCTACTTGGCCAAAGCACACACAAGTAACGGAGAGCATGCAAGATCATTAAATAGCACACACATGATACATTATGAAGCAATAACTTTAGTACTCAATATTCATCGGATCCCATCAAACACAACATGGAGAATTACATAACGGTGATCTTGATCATGATAGGTAGCTCACAAGATCTAAACATGATAGCACAAGAGGAGAAGACAACCGTCTAGCTACTGTTATGGACACGGAGTCCAAGGGTAGACTACTCACGCATCAGTCCAGAGGCGGTCATGGCGATGTAGAGGCCTCCGAGGACGATTCCCCCTCTCGGCAGGGTGTTGCGGAGCAGTCTGATCTCTCCCGAATGGGTGTTGACGACGGCGGCGGCTTGGGACCCGTGGAGGAAATAATGAACACCGTGCGATTTTTATGTTTTTGGTGGGTATTCATAGGCGAAAGGGCGAGGTTGGTGGAGGCCCGAGGCCGCGTCACCACGTGCTCGTGCGGCCGCACTTCTGGTCTTCTGGAACCTTCATTTTCCATAAATAATTCCAGGATGCTTCTCTTCAAATTCCGAGAATATTTCCATAAGTACTTTTCTGAAACCAAAAACAACAGAAAACAGGGAACTGGCACTTTGGCATCTTGTTAATAGGTTAGTCCCAGAAAATGCATAAAACTATATAAAATCCATATAAAACATGTACTAACATGACATAATATAGCATGGAACATCAGAAATTGTATATACGTTGGAGACGTATCAATGGCCGTCCCCTTCCGACTAGAGGCTTCTGTATCGAAGTACGTGACGACTGTCCGTATTTTGATTTGAAGTCGGTGGAGCCCACCCAAAAATGGCGGAAGTAGTGGTTTTACGTGTCACTCGATCAAGATATACAACCTCTTTTCTCGACTGCACCACCTGTAGAATTCGCGTCATGGGAGCATAACTTGTCGACTGTGGAATAGGAGGTCATCTCTTATGTGTAGAGTACAGGAGCTGCTGAAGGCTTTCACGGGGATTTAGCTGATTAGCACTTTTGTGAAGCGCCGAGTTTGGCCCTTGCGACAATGGGTGCATCCTTTGTGGCGATATGAGGAGTGTCCTTATATCACTCGCATGAGTGAGGTTGAGCTTGCGGATCATGTGTTTCATGGTCATATCCAGTATATTACCACTATCTAGCCTACCGATATTGCTTCTTTCGACTTCAACGTAGTCCCTTATGGCCTTGGGACTCCTATTCCCAAGGTATTTTTTAATTTCCTTTGTGAATTTTTCTTTTCTAGTCACAACTATTTTCTTGTGTGTGAAGGTGCGTGACTGATGTACCTTCTCTTGTTATGACCAGGGACTGTCGACTGCTTTTTCTTTGCCTCCCCTTCCGGAACATGGTGTGTCCGCGGAGGAGGCCCCTGTCGTTGATCTGGAGACAGCCGATGTCCCTTGCTTTTTGGGTGGCTTTCCTATTTGCGAGAAGGGGATCATGAAAGATGCACCATTTAGTCCGAAGGTGATTGATCCTCTAACTAGGCCTTTGGTCAAGCGTCGTCGCCTGCGGCGGGCTAAGGAAGTTCATTCTGCCGCAGATAAGTATGCTCATACGGGTAGTTATTTTTTTGTTAGGAAAGTTCGCACCTCCCCTCCTGTAGGAGGAAAGAATGTTGTTTCTTCTGCCGGAGTCGAAGGATTCTGGGGTGCGGCCGTGGTTGCCTCAACAGCTACGGGTGCACCCTCTTCTGTTTCCGCTAGGACTGCTGGCCTATCGCCCTCTGTCTCCTCCTCCTGGGTTGATCATGTAAGCTTTTGCTTTCGTGATTTGCTCTCTTTATGTGGATTGCTATTTTCCTTTGAATTCACTATGTATCACCTGCTTCTGTGTAGCCTTCTGTCAGTGGCCTGGTCGCTGCTGGCCAGACCTTTGTCCAGGCGGAGGAGGAGCGAGTTGGCCTTCGTTCTGATCTAGAACAGATCAGTCGTAACGGACTATTCTTTTGCTTATCTACTGATCCAAGAGTTTGAGCTTTGTGTAACTTCGTGTGATGTATTCATTGCAGAGGAGAAAGCTTCCCTTGAAGGCCGATTGGTCGAGCTAGAACGGCAGCTTCATGATCAGCGGCTACGCGTCGGCGAAGAATTGGAGAATACTAAGCGCTCCTTGGATGTGTCTATTCAGATACTTTGTGCTGTTTTTTCAGAAGCTTTGCCTTGGACTGCCGTTCCATCGTCTGCCGAAGAATTTGCCAAGGTGCTGGGTCCCAACTCGACGACCCAAAGGAGTGGGCTCATGACTTGACGGTGCGCGGCTCGGAGGCCACTTTGAAGCTTCTTCTAGCGAATGGCGTTGAAGCTGATTATGAGGCTGCTATGTCAGAGTACCCAAAGAAGTCAAATGGGAAGCCTTTGAGTTTCAGAGGGGTCGCTGATTCTGCTGCTCGCCTTGCCAATGCTAGTATATGCACTGCAGTGCGTCGACTCGCCGCAATGACCGTTGCACGCCAACCTCATGGTTAAAAGACGGGGCCCAGACCTTGTGATTAGTTATTCTTCTTTGTTCACTTTTGCTATCTTGTAATATGACTATAACATTTTATGATGCTTGTATCTTTCATCACCTTCTCATTGTAAACGTTGCTATTTTGTGTTGTTATGCTCATCGAGTGGGACTTGGCTCTTGAGACATTCTGACTATGTTGGTATGTTTGGTTTATTCTCGGCGAGACCTAGCCCCCGAGTCGCTCGAGTGAGGTTGTGGTTTTAGCAAGACCCATCCCCCGAGTCGTTCGAGTGGGTTTATGAGTTTGCTTGGTTTTAGCAAGACCCAGCCCCTCGAGTTGTTCGAGTGGGTTTATGTGTTTGCTTGGTTTCAGCAAGACCCAGCTCTCGAGTTGTTCGAGTGGGTTTATGTATATAGAACGCACGACATAGAGGAATAATTATGAAGTAAACCATCTTTATTGAAGATATATGTCCAGTAGACCGCCTCATTAAAAACCTTCCAGCCCTCTTAGGTACCCTTGTAAGGAAAAGAGCTCGTCTAAAATCTACTAGTCCTTTTGACACACTAGACTGTCTTTTACAACGATTTGTCAAGAGACTTATGCATAGAAACGACGTAGGTGCGCTACGTTCCATGGGTTATGTGATAGTTCTCCCGTCCGCGCGTGTTTTAGTTGATAGGCGCCTCCTTCAATGACCTCGGTGATAATGAATGGGCCCTCCCTTGGTGATGCAAGTTTCTGTACTTTCTTTTGTTTTAGTCGTAGCACTAAATCTCCCACCATGAACGTCCTGGGACGGAGACGTCGACTTTTATAGTTTCTAAGAACCTGCTGGTAGACAGTTGTGCGGGCTAAAGACGTGTCACGCGCCTCGTCGAGTATGTCCAATGCATGTTATTGTGACTTATTTGCTTCATCTTCGTTGTATGCCTCAACTCTTGGCGCGTTAAATTTGATATCCGGTGGAAGGACTGCCTCTGCTCCATAAACCATAAAGAATGGAGTGAACTGAGTTGATGAGTTTGGAGTTGTACGGAGGCTCCAAAGTACCGTTGGTAGTTCTTCAACCCAGGCACCTGCAGCCCTCTTGAGAGGAACTAGTAGTCTTTTCTTGATACCTGCACATACGAGGCCATTGGCCTTTTCAACTTGTCTGTTCGATTGTGTGTGCGCCACTGATGCATAATTGAGTGTAATATCCCACTCTTTGAAAAAAACTTGGAATTCTTCTGCTGTGAAATTTGTGCCATTATCCGTGATGATGTTGTTTGGGACGCCAAAATGATAGACTATGGATTTTATGAATTTGACCGCCGTTGTTGCTTTTGAGCTTGTGATTGGGATTGCTTCTATCCACTTTGTAAATTTATCGACTGCCTAAGTGTGTATGCTCGCCAGGCGATGATGTCGAGGCCCTATTGGGCGAACGGCCACGTCAATGGTATGGTTTTCAGTGATGATGCCGGAGCATGAGGTTTGGTTGCGAATTTCTGGCACCTGATGCATTTTTTGACGATATCCTCCGCGTCTTTGAGTGCGTTTGGCCAGTACAATCCTGCTCTGAACTCTTTGCGTAACATCGATCGACTACCACCGTGATGCCCGCAGGTTCCTGCATGAATGTCACGAAGTATAGTTTTTCCATCTTAAAATAATACGCACCTTTGAAATACGCCTGAGATGCTTCTTTTGTAGAGTTCACCGTTTATGATGGTGTATGCCGTAGCTCTTCGGACTTTTCGTCTGCCTTCTGCTGTGTGTTCTTGCAGTTCTTCCTTAAGCATGAACGCTAGTATCGGTTCCGTCTAGGCAGGAGCTACGTGGTCACCTTGACACAAAAGTACTTCGACTGCTAGGTCCGTCATGGTAGATGTACTATCTTTGTAGCCTCATTCGAGCTTACCGTTGGTCGTTGTTTATGAATAGATATGTGTGTGATGCGCTCTAAGAAAACTCCTGGTGGAACTTGTGCTTTAGTCGACCCAATGTTGGCTAACATATCTCTTCTTCATTGCTCTCTCGTCATATGTGTCGTAACTCGCATCCATCAAAGTCTCCCTCAAGTGTGTTCTAGAGGTCACGAATGCAATCATATTATCTGGTATGGCGTCGCACGCCTTCATTGTTTGTGGTACGACTAGATTTGAATCGCCATATATCATCAGTCGGGTGCACCCCAAAGCTTTGGCCATTCGGATGCCATGTATTAGTCCTCCATATTCGGTTACATTGTTGGATGGTTTTGCGAGGTCCATCTGGAGGACGTATTTTAGCTTCTCTCCTTTTCATGATATGAGCACAACACCTGCTCCTGCTCCTTTGTTTTTCTTGGATCCATCGAGATACATCGTCCATGAGTTGGATATATCTGGAATTCCTGGCAGTTGGGATTCAATCCACTCAGTGGTGAAGTCAGGCAACACTTGAGATTTGATGGCTTTCAGATGATCGTATGCGATTCCGAGTGGTCCTAGCCTTATGAGCCATTTTGCTACTCGCCCTGTTGCGTCTGGGTTGGTGAGTATATCTCCGATTGCGGACTTGCTGATCACTGTTACTGGGTGCTCCGTGAAGAAGTGTCTTAGCTTCCTTGTTGTTATGAACACCGCGTAGGCCAGTTTCTGTAAATGCGGGTATCTTTGTTTGGACAGAGATAAAACTTTGCTAATATAGTAGACTGGCCTTTGCATACTTTGTGCCTTTCCTTCTTCCATGCGTTCGACGACTAGGACTGTGCTCACCACCCTGTTGCCGCCACGTAGAGGTATAGTGGCTCTTTTTCTTTTGGCGCTGCTAAGATAGGTGGTTTGGTGAGTGTTCGTTTGAGGTCGATGAATTATGCTTTTGCTTCTTCTGTCCATTCGAATTTATCTTCTTGTTTCATCACCCGATAAAGTGGTAGTTCCTTTTCGCCTAATTTGCTGATGAATCGACAGAGGGCCGCTACCCTTCCTGTCAACAGTTGTACCTCGTAGATATTGGTAGGCCTTTGCATGGTTAGTATGGCCTGTATTTTTTCCGGATATGCTTCAATTTCTCGGGCTGAAACCAAGTAAGCCAAAAGTTCTCCAGTCGGGACTCAAAAAGTAAAATTTTCTGGGTTCAGTTTTATGATGTAACTTCTGAGGTTGTCGAATGTCTCTTGTATGTCCAATAGGAGCGTGCATTCTTTCTTTGACATGATCACTATGTCGTCGACGTAGACTTCTACATTTTTGCCAATCTGTGTTTTCATACAATTTTTCATCATGCGCTGATAGATGGCTCCTGCATTTTTTTAGCCGAAGGGCATGTTGGTGTAGCAATATACTCCGAGTGGAGTTGTGAAGGTTGTCTTTTCTTCGTGTTCTTCTTTCATTCTTATATGACGATATACAGAGTATGCGTCGAGGAATGACAGTCGAGCACATCCTGCAGTGGAATCGACGATCTGTTCAATGCGAGGTAGTGGGAAGTGATCCTTTGGGCAACATTTATTTACTCCTGTGAAGTCGATTCACATCCTGGTTTCGGTTGTTTTCTTCTTCTTGACTATCACAGGGTTAGCCACCCATTCTGATTTCTCAAATGAAGTTTGCTTTGAGTTGTTTGTCCACATGCTTCTCTATGGCTTCTCTTTTCCGCCTCGAGACACGGCGTAATGTTTGTATGACTGGTCTAGTTCCGGGACTGTGTTGGAGAGAGTGCTCGGCGAATTCACTGGGTATGCCTGGCATGTCGGCTGCTGACCATGCAAACATATCGCAGTTCTCACGGAGCAATTCGACGAGCGCGCCTTAATATGCGGGAGGCAAACTTGTTGATATCTTGACTGTTTTCCCCGGGTCAGTCGGATGGACCTGGTGTGTCCGTGTGTCATCTGCGGTGTTGAATGTTTTGTCGGTAGCCTACTTTTGTGTTCTGGCATGTATGTTGTGTCGTTGATAAGCGGGAGCTCCTCCAGCGTTAGTTCTGCTTCGAATGTTTTAGAGATCTTGTTGAAGTTGCGGTCACAAGTGTCTGACCTTTGGAAGTTTCCATTAATCGTGATTACCCCCTTTGGGCCTAGCATCTTTAGTTGGAGATATGTGTAATGTGGTACTACCATGAATCGAGCAAACGATGGTCACCCCAGTATGGCATGGTATTGTGATCTCCAGTCGACGACCTCGAATTCCGTCGACTCGGTTTGAAAATGTGTTGCGTCTCCGAATGTGACATTGAGTTGGATCGTGCCTTTTTGGTACGATAGCCTTGCCTGGAACTATACCATGAAAAGTATTTGATGATGGAATTAAATTGTCGACTGACATGTTCATCCGGCGTAGTGTGTCGGCGAAGATGATATTGATGCCGCTTCATCCATCCATAAAGACTTTAGTAATGGTGTAACTGCCGATTTGTGCTTCTAGCACCAGGGCAGAGTGGCCTGGTCTATATACAGATGGTGGGTGGTCTTCTTGACTGAACGTGATTGCAGTCTCGGACCCATGTAGCTATTCTGGTACGGCTGGTGGTGCCTTGACCGCCATGTTGACATGTCTAGTGTGAAGTTTTTGCTGCCTGTTGGATGGTCGTCCTTTCTGGATCATGTATGTTTGCCTCTGATGATTAGAGTACTGATCCGTTGAGCTCTGGGGTACGTAATGTATTGCTCCCGTGAACTGGCTACTAGGGTCGTATGATGGAGGTGGTGCTAGTGCCGCGACTTTTTGTGCAGGTACCATATGCTCGGATGTATTCCTTTTCAGTCTTTTTGCGTATTCGAATGCCAACTGCTCGAATTCGCGACAGTTATCAATGGTGTGACTGGATGTTAATTTTCCAGTTTATGGATCTTTAAACAAGTGCAATCTGCATGAATTTTCTATTCTTGGATATGAGCGTCTCTGCTAGTCTTGTTTTGGTTATGATCCCTATTGTCACGTCGGTCGACTGGTCGGTCGTGTCGATAGTTGTTGCTTCGCGTGTCTCGATGATCATCTTGTCTACGGTTACGCCGATCTTCTTGCTTTCTATCTTCTTGATTGCGATCGTCACGTGAGAATCCGGCTGCTACGAATTTGACCTTGTCTTTGCTTCCATGGTCGTAGTCGCGCCTTCTTTGCTTGTCATCTTTGTCTCGATGATCTCGACTATCTCGATGGTCGCGACTGTCTCGCCGGTCATGATGTCATTGTGGTGAGTGCGGCGTTTTACTTTGGACTGTATCTTCACCATCAGCCCACTCGGTTGCCAGTTTCATGAGCTCCGCCATGCTTTTTGACTTTTGTCGTCCGAGTGCCTCCTTGAAATCTTTTCTATAGACTCCCATTGTGAAAGCGTCCATAGCTCTGTTTTCTGATATTGCACTGACAGAGTTTTGTATGGCGGTCCATCTTCTGATATACGCCCTGAGTGCTTCATCTGACTTTTGCCTGCATGCCCGTAGTTCCTCGAATGTCAAAATATTTTATGAAGTCCTCTTTGAAATGGTCCCAGGAGTCGTAGGCTCCTTCGGTTAGTGATTTGAGCCAGTCGTGGGTTGTGCCTTCAAGCATCAGCTGCAGATATTGCAGCGCTGTTGTGCTTGTTCCTCGTTGGCATATGACTGCCAGCTTGTAGTCCTCGAGCTAGCCTGAGGGCATTGGCTTGGAATGAAATTTTGGCATGGCAGGTAAGCCAAACTTCTTTGATAGTTTTTCTTCTTGGATCTGTCGAGTGAAACATTGTGCTCCACATGGACCTATGTCGCGACTATTAGGTGAGTCGCGACTGCCTGATTTTTTGAATCTGCTCCTCGAACGACTTTTTGATCTGCGGCGGCCAGAACTCTTTCTAGCACTGCTACATGGAGGGTTGCGACTGCGATGCCCTCGCTAGTGACTTCTGCTACGTCCTCGCCTTCCTCCATCTGCTAATCCCTTTGCCGAGATTTCTAGAGTCTTCATCTGCCGGAGGGACATATCTTCGGCTGGGTCACTTGCCGCTGGTTTGCCTTCTTGGAGGTATGCTCCCAAGGATATGAGTGCACCTTCGACTGTCTTGGGCAAGAGTATGCCTCCTGAGTCTAGTGTTAGAAACAAGTGGTCTAGGTTTCGAGTGACTCTTGCTCTTTCCTCCTCGGGGATTCTTTTGAATCTGGATCTACGCCGTCCTTCTGTTGCTCCCGTAGAGCTGATAGACAGCTGTCGTCCGCGAGCACATGATATGCTTGCTGCTTCCTCCTTTCTTCGAGTGTCGCACTGTATTGCCTTAGATGTTTTGCTTCTTGCCAGTTGAAGTAGTTATAGGTTGTTAACACATATGGAGTTGCGTCTGTTGGCATCATTATGTCGTCATCGATGACCTTTGTTACCTTTGCGGCCATCACTGCCGTGATAACCAGAGTACTCGTGCCATCTGGCAGGGTGATGGTGCAAGGATATTCGACTGGCCTCCGACTTGATGTTGTTGCTGACGTTTCTGCGGTAATCGCAACACAAACCTGTCGGGGTATGTGTGAAGGATATGTGGAAGTTGTGCGGATATCAGGCGTTGCTTCAGTGTTGTCATCCCGATCCATGTCTGCGTTTCTATTTTTGCTATTATGAGCATTATCTGACTGCTCTGTGGGTTCGTCGTGGCCGATGGAAGCGTTGAGTGATGTTCGGGTTCTTGGATTGGCGAAGTCGTCCAGACGTATGCTGTCTCCTGGCGGCTCATCATAACCGGAGAGGTGGAAGCTCTCTTCCGGATCGTCGATATGCATATGATCCCCGACTAGGTTTATCTAGAGATTCGACTGTACTTCTTCTTCTAGCTGGTTCTACGTAATGAACTCGTTGAATTCTTGTGTGGACATGGATTCTGCTATGGATCCGGATTATGTGAGGTAGTCGATTGTCCTTCGTCTTCAGGATTCATCTGCCATGAATTTGTTGAATTCTGCTGATGACATCGACTCCGTGGGAGATTAGGGTGGAGGTATAGCTGTGATGAGTTCGACTCCTTGTTTGCTGAAGATGGGATCGTCATCGATCTCTCCTGGAGTGGCTCAGTCGCGATCTCTTTGACTAGATCCTGCAAACAAAACTTATCAACAAAACAATTATGTTCTCTGATGGTTAGATCAATTCCTGAACTGAGATTCGAGTAGATTCCTGAGCTTCGGGTGAGTATGGCCTGATCCTGTTTGGTGATGTTGTCTTTGGCGAGTGGTCGCCTGTGGACCGTGTGCGATCTGAAGTTGTTGACGTGCATCCCTTTGATGAAGTCGGCGAGTTGCCGTTTGTGATCTGGACCAAAAAAATTGTGGATCCAACACTACCTGTTCCCACAGACGGCGCCAATTGACGAGGGATGCCCCCATCAATACACATGGTTCATAGCCTAGGGTAAGAGTTATGAGGTAGAGAACGCGTAGTGTTGGTAGATTCGTCGGCTGACAAGCAAGAGTTAACCAGGTTCAGGGCCCTCGACTGAGGTAACACCCCTGCTTCCTGCCTGTCTGTTATTGATTGTGAATATGCGGTGAGTACAAGAGTCTACCAAGATGTCAATCTTGCTAGGGTTTGGTGGTTGTGATTGGGTGTATCCTTGATCGGCCACCCTCCTCTCCTTTATATAGAGGTACAGGTTTCAGGTAGTAACCGACTAGGATTACAGATATGGAAAGTATAACCGACTATGTCTATCTATGGAAGAAGTCTTCGACTTGGGCTTCGCTTGTTGGGCTTCTTCAATCTATTGACAAATGGGCTTTAGTCATTACGTGCACCAGGTACCCACACGAAGGGGTACCCGTTTGGTATAACCTCGTCAGAGTGCTTTCTTTCCCTTCCTTGCTATGAACCGGCTAAGGGCTGTGATGCAACCCGTCAACTTCTTGACATCGTTCACGCCCTACAGCTTCTTAAGGTTCATGATAGCCTTAATCTTAGCCAGGTTCGCCTCTATCCCTCTCTCCGAGGCTATGAAACCCAGTAGCATCCCTGCTGGAACCCTGAACACGCACTTGGTCACGTTTAACTTCATCTAGGACTTGCGAAGATTGGTGAAGGTCTCTTTCAGGTCATCTAGGAGTGACCCGGTTTTCTATGACTTGATCACAACATCATCAACGTAAGCATGTACGTTACATCCTATTTGACTCTGAAAACAATTCTGGATGCACCTCTGATATGTTGCACCTGCGTTCTTGAGACCAAAGGACATGGTTTTGTAACAGAAAGCACCAAAGGGTGTGATGAACGATGTCTTCTCCTGATCGTCTACGTTGAGCATGATCTGATGATACCCGGAATATGCATTCAGGAAACATAACAACTCGATGCCGGCTGTGGCATCGATTATCTGGTCTATTCGAGGCAGTGCAAAGGGGTCTTTTGGGCAAACCGTGTCCAGACTTGTGTAGTCAACACACATCCTCCACTCTCCGTTTTTCTTTCTGCATTCAAACGTCACAAACCTTGCTTTACTGGCTTTGCTGATGGATCAACATGTAAGCTGTGTTCGGCGAGTTCGATCGGGACACCCGACATGTCTGAAGGAGACCATGCAAAGATATCCCGATGCTCACGGATGAACTCGACGAGCACGCTTTCCTATTTCATGTCCATGTGGGCCCTGATCAAGAACTGCTTGGAGGAGTCCCCTTCCACGAAATCAACCATATTGGTGTCTTGAGCCGACTTAAACTCTTTATTCTCTTCCTCGTGAGCCAGCTTGTCCAGCACACGTTTGTCAGTCGGGTCTACCTGAGACTTGTAGTATTTCAACTCCTCCTCTGAGCATACTTGGTCTGCCATGATGGCATCACCGCTGTCGCACTCTATTGCCATGTCTTTACTTCCCTCTACTGTGATCGTTCCCTGGGGACCCAGTATCTTCAATTTAAGGTACACATAACACGGTCCCACCATGAACTTAGCGTAAGTCGGCCTTCCGAAAAAAGCAAATATGGGCTTTTTAAGTCGACGACCTCAAACGTCAGGAACTCTGACATGAACTGCTCCTTGCTTACTCCAAAGTCTACCTCCAAGTTGATTTGACCTATTGGGTGCACCGACTTTCCTGGAACTATTTCGCGAAAAATTATACCTGCAGGTGTGAGGCGATCTACGACAAACCCATCCTCTTGAATGTCTGCAGGTATAATATGTTGATACTGCTTCCTCCGTCCATCAGGACCTTGTGTAAGTGAAACCCGGCCACCTGAGGTGCCACGACCAGATTATGTTCCCGGCTCCGTGTAACTGGTTGTTCTGACCATTTGAGGAACCTAGGTACGGCCGTTGCCACTGCATTGACGGCTCGTTCTTTTCACTTTTGCTCCCTTCTGGATGTGTTGGTGGTGAAGACATGGTACTGTCCCTGACTATGAAGTTCCTTCGGGCTCTGCTGGTATCCACTTCCTTGGTTCTGATTAGACTCGTCATTGTTATTCGGTGGTCCATGAGACCTGGATCCTTGTCCTTGTCTGGCCGGGTTACCGTCGTTCCCATTTCTTCCATTGAAGTTTCCTTGTTTTCGCTCCATGGCTTGTTCGTGTCTCATCCACGCTCTCATGTCAGCACATTGAGCCAGGGAGTGATTCGCCGGCTTTCCGTTCTTGGCGTGTCAAGGACAAGACATGTTATATATCTCGCTGATGTTTGGTCCTCTCGCCGGATATTCTCAGAAATTTCCGCCGGGTCTTGGCCCTCTGTAAACCGTTGACTGGGTGGTTCCTACGAACTCTGAATTTCCTCCCTCATAGGGACGCTTGTTGTTGTTGTTGTTGTTGTTCTGATTTCCATTGTCTTGATTTTGATTCGGGGTTACGGCCTCCGCTGACCCGGTTGTTCTTTTGTTGTTTCTTAGTCTCACCTGGCCTCTTATCCGTGGCTGCGTATTTGTTAGCTGTTGTTACCACTTCTCCTATTGTGATCTCCTTGCAGGTTGCGTCTTCCCTCATCTGTCCAAGCTTGTGCGTCAGATAATCGAAACTGCATTTTTTCTCCATATATGGTATAGCTGTAAGCGCTGAGATGTTTATTGATGATTGTAAAATCTCTGTGACCCTTGCTACCCACTGCCTTGCTGACTCGGTCTTCCTCATAACACAACGGTCTAAATCCGCCTCAGTATATTGTTTCTTGCATGTCCGGGCGAAGTTCTTGCTGAATGTCGCATTTAGCTCCTCCCACGTATTGACGTTGCGTGGTGGAAGCTGGTCCAGCCAGATCTTGGGTGCTCCTTCTGCCATCATGAGATACACGTAACGTGCACACAAATTCGGTGTCGCATTCTTCATGTCCATGGTCATACCGTAGCCACTCAACCAAGTCTCTGGTTCATGTTCGGCTCATAGTTGACAATCCTGGTCGGCTCTTTGAATTTTTCTGGGAAAGGTTCTGATCTGATCGCATCTGATAATCACTTTGGACCTGTTAGGTTTGCTGACGAGCATCCTCCGTGATCCGGCGTAGGCGAAGATACGACGGGTCTTGCCTGAGCCGTAACTCCAACTCTGGCTTCTTGTAACACAACTCCCGCAGTTGCGCGTCTTGCTCTCGAACTGTTCACTATCGATTGAGCCGCAGACGTAGCGGGCGCGGCCACCCTTTGAGGAGAAATCACCGGCTGTGGTTGTTGTACTTCTTGTTGCTGGATTTGCCGGTTTACGGTCCAAGCCTATTATGAACTGAGCTTGCTGCTACCGGCTCTGGATGCCGGCTTCTGGTACGACTTCTCTGTGGTTCTGAATTGAAAGCTTGCAAGCCGCGCGGATTATTGTTCTGCTAGACCACGACGGTTCGTAGTAGATCTAAAGCTCTTTGCGCCTCTAAGCCGGTCGATGAGTTATCAAAAGGTGTGTGCTCTAGGGCATGTGTTGCTGCAAAAATATTATCAACTTTATTATTATAATGACCTGGAGGAGGACTAAACCTTGGTGGAGGTGGTGGTAATTGTTTCGCGTTTGCAGCCCCGGCTCCTCCTGCCGGGCTTCTTGCTTGTACTCCTGGTAACCCGGCCGGTGGCACGCCCGCTCCTGGTGCCGGCTTAATCACCGCTACTGGGGCTGGTATGATGTTTATTGGTGTCTGTTACTCCAAAGCCCGAGGCTCTATGGCGTTTGTTCCGGTTCCGGATGGCACCCGCCGGGTTCGGGTGCGGGTATGGCACACCCATACCCGCACCCGCACCCCTACCCGCTCCCTGCTACCCGTACCCATACCCGTCATCGGGTATAAAGTTTCCCCATACCCGACACCCGCCGGGTACCCGACAAATTTAGCAGCAAGTAAAAAGTTGACAGCAATTCAGCATAATTCAGCAGCAATTCAACAACAATTCAGTAAATATAGACTAGCAGACAACAATTTAACAAGTACTGCATCTAATCATCTACTACACTATGCATGTAATCATCTAAAAACCTACTGAATCATATAAAAACAGGACCAATTCGAGCTCACTTACATTGGACTTGGAGATTTGGCCTTCTTCCCTCTGCCACCGGAGGAAGAATCCACATGCGTCGAGGAACGGCAACGCTTCCGGCCAGAAACCGGCGGTAATCCCCCCTGCGCGCCGTCTTTGTTTGAGCTCGTCGGCATGCCCATCAAGAAAGCGAGTTGTGCGCCGCTTCCGGCGGCGGAGACGGCGAAGGTGTGAGCTCATCTTCGCCCTCGCGCTGCTGCTCGACCGGACCATGGCCGGAGTCGCCATGGCTCCCCTCTAGATCGACCGGCTCCATGTGGATCAGCAGAGAGGAGGCGGCGGCAACGGGGAGGGTGCGACAGAGAGGAGAGTGCGGCGTGGGGAGGGTGCGGCACTGCGGCGCCGGCGCGGAGCGGAGGATAGGCGCATCGCGCGGGGAGGGAGGCGCCGCTGGGTCGCTGGGAGGAGGAAAGAACGAGCCGCTGGGTCTCTGCTGGACTGGCTCGGGTGGATGAGTAATACGAGTTAGGGTTTCCTTTTACACTGTGGGGTCACTGACATGTGGGGTCAGTCGGGTATGCGGGTAAATGGATATGGGTATGGCATCCCCATACCCTTACCCGCTATACCCGATGGGTATTGAAATTACCTGTTAACCATACCCATGGGTATTTTTTGATACCATACCCTCCCCGTTTAAGCCGGGTACCCGTCGGGTTTGCGGGTATCGGGTACCCATTGCCATCCGTAGTTCCGGTGGGCAGATGCAACCGGCTTTCGTGTCTTCTGTTTTGTACTACGGTGATCTCATCCCTTCTCCTCTGGAGGGTGTTTCTTTCTTCCAGCAATGTAACATCCCAACATTTTATAATGTTCAAAAATCACAAAAATTTAAAACTTTTCTTTTGATTAAAATAAAATATTAAAATGCATAAGAAAACCAACTATAAAAGACTTCAAACATATTATAGAGTTTAATATTTCAAATATCTCAGTTTAACATTATTTTCAAAACTTGTTTCAAGTTAAACATTTTATTATTCCATAGTATTTTCTTAAGCCTCATTATATAAATTGACAAATGTGTTACAAACTTTCAAACCATTTTACTCTAATAAAATAGTTTACTTATAAGAAATTGATTTCAACCACTTAGCCATAGCTATTCATAAATTAAAATAATAGTTACAAGTGTAACTTTAAACTATTTAAAACATGATCTATTTGCCAAATGGTTTTCACTCTTTTAACTAAGTTTAAAATATAGTTTGGAAATTATAAGCTTATATTTTATAAATTTAAAACTTCATAAATTAAAATTAATGAATTATCCAAATAAACATTTCATTTGCTTAAATGAATTTCATTTATTTTCAAAGCATGAAATGATTAATATATTCTAAATGAGAAATTAATTAAAACTAAAACCTTTTCCAAAGTTGTTATGAAGTTTTCAAATGAATTATCTTAATATAAAATATAATGGTGCACCAATTAGTTTGAATTAAAAATGAATACATTATATTTCCCTTCTCCATTTTCATATATTTGTGTTATATTATTTAATAATTATACCAAAACCAAACATGAATTTAGAATTTGAAAATGATTTTAAATAAATTAAATTCAAACATATTTGAAGGTGGGTATTTTTACAAATTATATTTAGCTAAGAGAAAATCTAATTAGGCTTTATTTTAAAATTTGAGATTAACTATCAAATTAGTCTTAAACCAGTATTTCAAATTTGTTAATTTTAAAAAGTTTTCAAAACATGCCCACAACTGGTTTAACACAAAGATATTGATTTTACAAATTTTTAGAAATTAATTTGACATCATTTGGACATTTAAATCAAAAGATATGAATTAAATAAATAAAACAGAAAAGGAAAATACCTGCTGACGTCAGCGATGACGTCACCTCGTCTTCAACCTCCGCACGCCAATCTCGCCCGAAAATCAGCCGGCGAATCCTCCTTCCAAATCGCGGCTTTCTTTGCGGGATTTGCTCCCCTCACCCCCCCCCCCATATAAATCTCCACGTCCCCGCCTTCGTTTCCCCTCTCTTTCCTGTGCGAATCGTGCCACCGGGCTGGTGGAAAGGCTCGCCGGATTTGCTCCGATACCGCCGCTATTTTTCTTCAAACTCCGGCGAAGTAAGCTTCTTCCCGAGCCCTTGACCCTTCCTTCCTCTTCGTTTCCCTTTCGGGCGAGCCCCTGACCCTTCCCCATTTTTTCTTGTCAGCCATCTGTCGAGTACAAGCTCGAGAAGAGCTCGCCGGACCGGCGGCACCTTCGACCACGGCCCGCCGCCGCTCCGGGAAGGCCGAGCGGACATCATCGCCACCATCAACCGTGTCGTGTCGCGCCGCGCCCCCTCGTCACCTCCCCGAGCCCGGGAACCAACGGGAGCGTGGACCCCCGTCCTCGACCGACACCAGCGCCACCGTCTCCTTCTCTCCGGCGAGCTTCTCCAGCAGGTATGGTCAACGTCCTCTCCTGGCCGTTCGATCCAAAATCCACGGCCAAGATTAGAACTGCTAGCACGAATCGCTACGGATGACTCAGATCCGTTAGATCTAAAACCTACGGTCCTGATTGAATCACTTAACCCAGTCAGCAGCCACGTCGTTGCCTCGTCAGCGTCCAGTCAGCGCTGACGTGGAAATTGAATTTCTCGATTTATTTAATTTGGCAGTTTTACAGAAAAGACCCTGCAACTTAAATCTGTTATAACTTTTTAACCACTTATCCAAATTCAAATATTTTTACATATTTGGAAAGCCCTTGACATGTAGAATATTTTGGACCTGCCAAAATTAGAATTTTACTTAGTTTAAAATATTCAAAATTCAAATGGTGGATTTGAGTATTTTTGGCATAACTTTAAATCTATAAATCCAAAAATTCCAAATAAAATTGTTTTAGAGACCTTGGAATATTTGTAAATTGATGCTACTGCTATAAAATATTTTTGAGTAATATTTGAATGAATTCATGGTTATATATTTAAATTGAATAGTTTGAGTATTTTCAACATAACTATTAATAGAAATATTTTTTTTAATTAAATCAAATTGCTATAAATCTAATTAAATGCCCCCTGTCGATTAACACTAATTATAAAACTTTGTTATAAAAATTTAATCATAGAAAACTTTAATCTTATAATTATTCCTTTTATTATATTTTCCAAAAATAGAAATTAATTAAATTGCATTTATAAATTCATGCATATTTATAAAGAAATCACAAAAGTTATTTTGATGTTTTCTTGTGATTTAAAATTGCATTTCATTCTTAGCATATTTTATTTTGTAGTTATATTTCCCATAAGAAAACTCCTCCCCCATTTTCTCTAAGTTAGGATTATTTCGACTTAGCATTCTGGTAAAGTGCTATGCACTTAGATACTTAGGATTTTCAAATGGAGCTAGAAGGTCAATGAAGGACTTAGCCATGAAAACAAGACTTCAGAAGTATCTTCAAGGAGTAGAAGCACTTAGAAGAAAAGCAAGAAGAAGTTCAAGAAGACCAACCTCCTTTATTCTCTAAGTCTTTCTTGCTCTCTCTCTTTTCTTCCTTCTTATCTGAGACTTCATGAAGACTAAGTGAATTCCAAGACCAACCTAGGTGATACAAAGATCATCAAGTCTGAAGATTATTCAAGTCTACCAAGAATTCAATCAAGACATCATCCAGAAGAAAGTTACAAGTCTGGAGATAAAGCCTGGAAGACTAACTACATCTTTCTTTCTTTCTTTTCCCTCTTTCCTAATCTTATCTTTCACTTTAAACATAAACGATTTTGATCATGTTATTACCATCTTGAAGTTTGTTGGATCCTAGCGGCATAGTGAGATGAAGCGGCCTGGAAACTAACCTTACATGTCCACGTACATGAGACCTGTTCCACAATTTAAGTGGTTGGCCGGGTGTCTGTCTCTCTCACTATAGTGAATATCCAATTTACCAAGAGTTGTTAATAATTGTTGATCACCTTGAAGAATAGAGTTAGTATTTTCTCTAACTAGTTATGCACATCATGACTAAGTCATTGAGTGCTTATTCAAGATGATTTATAACAAAGTATTTTGACCAACCTATGACTTTAGTCCTTAGTCATTTTGACCAACCTAATTGCCTTGCATTAACTTAAAAGAATTTCATGGCATGACATGCATCTCTAGTCCTTAGAAATAATTTGCATATCATGCATGACATGTTTTCCTTAGAAATTATGAAACTTGTTTGTTCATTATGTATGCTTGTAGGTGTTGTTTTGTTTTGTTTTATGATTGTTGTATTGTTGTTTGTTTATATTGTTTAGACTGAACGGAGAGTTCCGAGTATCGTTGAAAAGAGTTTGTGAACAACGACAACATTCAAAGGCAAGTGGCACACCTCATAAACTTCCTATTATTTCTATATGCATTACTTAGTGTTTTTTTATATGCATGTGTAGGATAGTATTGCTATGCTAAACCTGTGTAGAATTCCCTTACACCGTGTCTAGGTTCCTATATCGTACTTAGCAGAATTATGGATGCTATGCAATTAATGAAAAGTTTTACAAAATATTAAGTGACTACTCAGGGCTGTGCTCATGGTTGTCGTCGCCTAGGATGAATTTCTATTCTACTTAGGGCCGTGAGCATGGTGGTTGTCAACCTGGGAGTACACATCCACTAAGTTAATGAAACACCTGGGTGGATTGGTTAAATGGTTTATGTTGAGTGGCTACTCAGGACTGTGCTTGTGGTTGTCTTCGCCTGAGGTAGTTTCTACTATACTTGGGGCCATGAGCATGGGGGTTGTCAACTTGAGAGTGCACTTGTGGATGGCCACCCAGGGAACAGAGGAATCTGAAGAACTCCGAGTGACGATTGCTTCCAGTGCAGGCATTGCCATATGAGATCTGGCTTGATCAATTATGTTGCGTGGACTCTCTCCGGCTTGACAAGCAGATGTAGGGGGATGTTAGGTGGAACGGGTCAAGCCAGAGTGGGAGGGAAAATGCTTCTGAAAGATCTCGTCTCATTCTTCTCCTTTCCTTATCACAAATGGTGTGTAAAGGATAATTTGGGTTGAATGGGTACAATGGTGAACGTGCACAACCTCTGCAGAGTGTAAAACTAAGTACTTAGCCGTGTCCCCGGTACAGACAATTTGAGCAGCTGATCACGGACGTCAACGGAGGATTCCATCATTCCAACTTCAGAAATAAAACTTGATGGGTGAACAAGGGAAGATGAGATTTATGGTTTTCATGCCATTCTTGTCTTGATTTGAAGAAAGTGTTTTCCAAAGTGATAGGAAAAAATGGCTTTATGCAAAATAGCCTTGAACTCCACCAGCCAAATATGCATATAGGCTATAGAGTTATTCCATTAAGTGTCCACCATAGTGTCACTTGCCAGACTCCATTTTTAATGGAATCTGACCCACTCTGTTGCAAAATTTTATTTATTACAGGTTATTCAAATGACGAGTGAGGTTTCGTTAAGGGATTTCGAGTCTACAACCAACATGTTTTCGCCTGTGGCAACATGAAGTTGTTGGAGACCCATTGCTATTGTATTTCCGCTGTGTACTTTTTCAATGCTAGCTTTATGCTATGCAACTTGTATCGAATATTTTGTAAGTCTGGATCATCGATGTAATAAAATTGATACTTTGTTGTGATATTACATCGTAAACTGTGTGTGCAAACGAATCGATCCAGGGATTTGCACTATACACAGGTATCTGCCTTATTTAAAGTGCAGGTACGCTACAAGCAACCTCTGCTCTTGCTGTACCACGAGTCGCTCTCTGTCTGCTGCGTCGGGTCTCATCCGCTCGGTCTTGATTCGCCCTTGCCACCGCCTGCCTTAGGTCTTCTATCTCTCTCATCATGGGCGTATTATTATTTGCTACTTCACCCAAGTGCTGGGCCGGGCTCGCTGATGTCCTGGCGAGCGCTTGCAAGTCTACCGGCGGTGGCTGCACCAAGTTGGCCGGGTGTGGCGGTGGTCCCTGGAGCTGGTGCGCGTGTCTGGACCATGGAACTGAAAGTCAGTAAAACTGCTCTGGTATTGGGATTGGGTGGTGCGTAGTTCGTTGCTTGTATGGCAGTTTGATCACGATCCCAAGCCTCTTTATTCCGCCTCGCATTTGCTTCTGGACTTGTCTCGTCGCTCACGGAAGCCGTAACTCCATCAGCCGGTGGCACCTGGGTCATAACATGAACCGTCATATGACGTACGGGTCCTGCTAGCGCCGGGTGATCCTCCTCTTCAAGCTTGTATCCGTAACGATCCTCGAACAATGGTAAGCTGTATCTGTATCTAGATCTGACATATTGGTAGGGGTGATAATGGTACCCTACATACCTTCAAATTCTGGCGATCCAACGGACTCTTCTCCGTCTGTCTGGGCCATTGTGGTTGACCCGGACTCTGACTCGAACTCCGGCTCATACTGATCTGAAGGAGATATGCCTTAGATGCACTTAATAAAGATAGTTTATTCGTCATATCTCAATTGTTCATTATATGTTTTATACCATGCCATAACTGTATTAAGCGAAAACATTAATACACGTGTGGTAGATAAACAACAAGGTCTCTAGTAGCCTCTATCTAACAAGTCCATTGGGAAATTGATGATCGAGGTTTCCCAATCATGTGACATTGATGTCAGCTGACAAGGGAGTCATGTCGTTGGTAGAACGATGTGATGGACATACCCAATATTTGTAGGACGTAGTCATTACGCCATTGACCGTGAGATCAACTCTCATTGCTATTCCTGAAAGATACTTTGATTGCAAAAAACGTCATATCTTAATAGTGTGAGAATAAAAGTGTTCCTCTCGGGTATCGGAAGGGAGTATGTTGAGACGAGGGATCAAGAGCGGGATTTGCCAGTCCGCATAGCATGAAAGATACTCTAGGGCCCACTTGGTGAGATTATGTCAAATGAGTTTGCAAACATGTGACTAGGTCACCAGGACATAATATCAAAAACGACTAGAAGATAGTGTTGTCAATAACGAGATCAAGCTAGGTATGGAGATATCTATGAACGAGTCTTGGACACGCTAAGTATCGCCATGGCAAAAGGTTTAAGACTCGACGTCCAAGTTCGAACGACAAAGTTATTCATTATATCACAGGGATTAATTCTGGGTGTCCAGGCCCACGAATTAGTCATTGATCGGAGAGGTGTCTCGACCATGTCTGTTATTATATCGAACTTCTAGGGTAACATACTTAAGGGGACTCTACATATTTACCGGAAGAGAAAATAAGAAATAGAGAACACCGGGAACATCCCAGGAAAGTTCCGATGGAGATCGGGCAGCGACGAAAAAGTTTTCGGAGCTGGAATAAATTATATAATATATATTTAATAATTAATAGTTAGATATATTTGTATTTAATTAGTTTCGAGTTTTAATGCCATAATAACTAAAATGGGCCTTCTGGTGGAAAGAAGGCCCATGTGGGGGGAAGCTTCCCCCCAAGGGAGAGAGGGCTTGGCTGGCCTAGGTGGTCCACATAGAGCCCACCTAGGTCCGGCGCACTAGCCTTGGCCGCATGGGGGTGTGGGGTTTAGTTCCACGCCCGACTGGCGAGGTTGGCTTCCCTCTTCCACCTTTATATAGAGGTGCACCCGTTGCCTTTTAATTAATCCAATTATTTCTCTGATTTCTCCTCGATAACGTAATTACCCTGTTGAAGTTGCGCCGAGGAGGAAGTTCTCTCCACCATCCGCCCGCTCCTCGTCCTGGACTGGAGCTTTGGAGGCCATCGGCTTCACCGTATGTATGTGACGCTCTGCGAGGTGGCACGCTAGTGGTGCTGGGAGGTCTACATCCTCTACACAACCTTGAGGTCGGCTACGTCGTCTTCATCGTCAACGCTTGTGCGGGAGCGTAATCCCTGCTTTTCGGTCTACAAGGGTATGTATACCAATCTCCTTCGTATTACTATATCTGCATAGTATAGATTCTGGCTAGTTTAAGGTTATCGTTTTTAGACAAATTATTGTTTTCTGCCTGCGATCCCCTTCAGTGGTATCAGAGCTGATCTATGCGTAGATATAGTTGTACGCTTTTATAACCCGTGTTCGTCACGGGGACATCGTTCTTTATTTGCTACCCTCTAGCATGCACTTGCACTGTCGACAGCATTGAGTTGATGGAGCGGACCGGACAGACTTTACGCGTACGCTTACGCGAGACTGGTTCGCTACTGATATACGGCTGGTACCGTATCTGTGGCTGGCGGGTGTATGTCTCTCTCTTTAGTTGGCTTTGCATTTTCAATGGAGGGCCCAAAAGGGATGCTTAAATATGCAATTATATGATCGTTGTTGTGGTCATAAGTTCGTAGGCATGAAGCGGTTCTATTTACGACAGCCCCAAGCCACGCAAAATATGGAAAAGATAAAGTAGAACGTGTCTAACTTTATTTTGCAGGGGCAACGTGATATGGTCAAGGTAGGTTTATTAAATTGTTTATAAAATGTGGGCGCCAAGGAGACCATCGGCGCAAGGACCATATCACGCCGCATTACATATTGATGTTTTATGTGCATCTTATATTGTGTGATTATATATATTAGTATATGTTAGTTACATGGCGGTAGTAATATAAGATGGTCACTCCAAAATACAATTAGTGTTCTTCCTTCAACGTGCACCACCAAGAAAGTTCTACGTTATGAGGCAGGCCGTGACGATCGGGTCTCAGACAGATCGTTGTTCGCATACAGTGGGTGTAAGACAGTTTTAAATGAGCGTTTACATTGAAGGTTATTATGGCGAGCCTAGCATGTACAGACATGGCCTCGAAACACGGTGACTGAAAGGTTAAGCATGAGTCACAGTATTGTTGTTATTGACATGTCGATGTCTACCTTTGAAGTTATGTTGCCGGCTCTGATGATGAGGGGTTGCATAATGGATGAGGGTCGTGTAATCACTAAAACGATTAGATGGATATTCGTTTGAGTGGGAATTCTAGTAATTTTATTTAATTAAAACTTGAACACTATTTTAAAATGAACAAAGTCTTTGTGTTTTGCAAAACCTTTGTAGATATTAACCAATGTAATAGCATCCTTTAAAATTAGGCGCAATCCTGCGATTGAGAAACTTAAAAAGTTGGGTCCAAACTTCATAGTTTTATACTTTAGCTTGAGGATACTCCTTGTTTAAACCATAAACTCTTTGTGATACAATACCCTCTAGCAGATAAACCCGGAGATTCCGTTAACAAAAGGATAGTTTAGATTATCAATGTAGCGTACCCGCACTTAAAATATGGCAAGGTACCTGTTTATAGTGCAAATCTCTAGATCGATTCGTTTGCACACATAGTTTACGATGTAATATCACAACAAAGTATCAATTTTATTACATCGATGATCAAGACTTGGAAAATATTCTTCACAACTTGCATAGCATAAAGCTAGCACATAAATAGTAAACAACGGAAATAAATAGCAGTGAGTCTCCATCATCTTCATGTTGCCACAGGCGAAACCTTTTAAACGAAACCTCACTTGTCATCTAATCTATCTGCAATAAGAAAAATATTGCAACAACGTGGGTCAGATTCCATTAAAAATGGAGTCTGGCAAGTGACACTATGGTGAACACTTAGAGGAAAAACTCTAATAACCTATATGCATATTTGGCTGGTGGAGTTCAAGGCTATTTTGCATAAAGCCAATTTTTCCTAGCTCTTTGGAAAACACATTTCTTCTATTCGAGACATCTGTGGCTTGAAATCCACTGTCTCATTCTACCCTTGTTCACCCATCAAGTTTTATCTTAGAAATTGGAATGCTGGAATCCTCCGTTGACGTTCGTGGTCAGCTTCTCAATTTGTCCGTACCGGGGACACGGCTAAGTACTTAGTTTTACACTCTGCAGAGGTTGTGCACGTTCACCATTGTACCCATTCAACCCAAACTATCCTTTAAACACTTATAGTGATAAGGAAAAGGAGAAGAATGAGACGAGATCTTTCAGAAGCATTTACCCTCCCACTCTGGCTTGACCCGTTCTACCTAACACCCTCTACATGTGCTTGTCAAGCCGGGGCGAGTCCACACAACTTAGTTGATCAAGCCAGAGCCCATTGGCAATGGCTGCACTGGAAGAAATCTTCACTCGGAGTTCTTCAGATCCCTTTGTTCCTGGGTGGCCGTCCATAAGTGTACTCTCAGGTGAAAACCACCATGCTCATGGCCCCAAGTATAGTAGAAACTACCTTAGGCGAAGACAACCACAAGCACAGCCCTGAGTAGCCACTCAACATAAACCATTCAACCAATCCACCCAGGTGTTTCATTCTTAACTTAGTAGAATTTAACTTTTCACAAAAAACAAGATTTGCATAGCATCAATAATTCTACTAAGTATTGCATAGGAGCCTAGACATAGGAGTAAGGAATTTCTACACAGGTCTAGCATAGCAATACTATTCTACACATGCTTATACAAAATACACTAAGTAATGTATATAGAAAATAGTAGGAAATTTATGAGGTGTGCCACTTGCCTTTGGATGATGTCTTTCCTCACAAACTCTTTTCAACGTAACTCGGGGCTCTCCGTTCAATCCAACAATATAGACAATCCACAAAACAACAATCAACATAAAACACAACAATACAACACATACATAATGAAAAAACAGGTTTCATAAACTTCTACGGAAAATATGTCATCCATGATGTGCAAGATATTTCTAAGGACTAAAGATGCATGTCATGCCATGAATATCTTCTAAGTTAAGTTCAAGGCAAGAATTTTGTTAAAAATGATTAAGGACTAAGGTCATAAGTTGGATAAAATACTTTGCTATAAATCATCTTGAATAAGCACTCTAATGGCTTAGTTATGATGTGCATAACTACTTAGTGAAAATACTAAGTCTATTCTTCAAGATGATCAACAATTATTAACAACTCTTTGTAAATTGGATATTCACTATAGTGAGAGAGACAGACACCGACAAGCCACTTATGTTGTGGAACAGGTCTCATGTACGTGGACATGTAAGGTCTAGTCTCCAGGCCGCTTCATGTCACTATGCCGCTAGGATCCAACAAACTTAAAAGATGGTAATAACATGATCAAAAATTGTTTATGTCTAAAGTGAAAGACAAGATTAGGAAAGAAGGAAAAGATAGAAAGAAGGATTAAGTTGGTCCTCCAGGCTTCATCTCTAGACTTGTAACTTTCTCCTTGGTGATGTCTTGATTAAATTTTTGGTAGACCTGATGAATCTTCAGGCTTGATGATTCTTGTATCACCAAGGCTGGTCTTGGATTTAACTTAGTCGTCACGAGGTCTCAGAGAAGAAGAAAAGAAAGAGAGAAAGACTTAGAGAATAATGGGGGTTGGTCTTCTTGAACTTCCTCTAAATTTTTCTTCTAAGTGCTTCTACTTCTTGGAGATGCTTCCAGAGTTTGTTTTCTTCTAACTCCTTCATTGGCCTTCTAGCTCGATGTTGAAAATCCTAAGTGTCTAACTGCATAGCACTTTACCTAAATACTAAGTTGAAAATAACCTAACTTAGAGAAAATAATGAAGAAGTTTCCTAACAGGAGTATAACTATATGGTAAAATATTTTATGTATACAATGCACTTTTTAATCATAAGAAATATCATACTAATTTTTGTGATATTTATAAAGTATGCATGAGGCTATAAATGCAATTTAATTAATTTCTATTTTTGCAAAATATAAATAAAGGAATAAATATAAGATTAATGTTTTCTGTGGTTAAATTTATATAACAAAATTTTGTAAATGGTGTTAATAGACAGAGGGGATTTAAATAAATTTATTGCAATTGGATTTACTCAAAATAATGTTTCTATCAAAAGTTATGTCCAATTTTACTCATATTGCCCATTTGCAAATTAAATAAATTTAACCTACTCAAAGATGTAAATCAACAGAACCAAGGTATTCTACACGTCAGGGGCATTTCAAGGATATTTTATTTACAAATTTTGAACTTACAGAATTAAAACAATAAATAAAACAATGTTTTACACGTTTCTGTAAATAACAAGTTAGTGCACGACTAAAATATAAGTTTTTCTTATACCAATGTATTCTACACGTTCATACTATTCCATAGACTATAAAAACATTGAAAACGGAGTTACGGTTGAATTGATATGAATTTCCAAAGTTTGTCTAAAATCTTTCCAAAGTAAAATCCGAAAATGAAAATGTTTGACACATGGCGGTATTCTATTGGCTGAACTGGTTATCCAGGTGCCGACCAAGCAGCTGACTTGTCAATTGCTATATGGCGCTATTCTATTAGCCAACAGGACATGTAATATGAACCATGGATTGACGATCAAACGGTCGAAAACGAATTCAGCCAAGAAACATTGGTGCTCACCGGAAGACGGCGAAGGCGACTCAGGCGATGGACGGAGCCGGCGTTCCGATGCTTCCCCGCCCCCGAGAAGGCGACAGCGAGGACCGTCTCGTCACGGCGGAGTCGATGGTGGCGGCGGTGAGTATCGCATCTCAGAGCGGCGTGGCTGCGTGGCAGGAGGCGCGGCTTGCTCTGGTGACCTTCGGTTCATGCACGAACTCCTCATTTGGCTGTAGGAAAGAAGCGATTAAGGGGTCGGGGAGATGCACACGGATACGGGGAAGAGCAAGGGTGTGACATCCCAACATTTTTTTTAAAGTTTAAAAATCACTAAAATTTAAATCTTTTGTTTTTATTAATTAAAATATTGAAATGCATAAGAAAACCAACTATAAAAGACTTCAAACATATTGAAAGGGTTTAATATTTCAAATATCTCAGTTTATCATTATTTTCAAACATATTGAATGGGTACAATGGTGAACGTGCAGAACCTCTGTAGAGTGTAAAACTAAGTACTTAGCCGTTTTCCCAGTACGGACAATTTGAGCAGCTGATCACAGACGTCAACGGAGGATTCCACCATTCCAACTTCAAAATTTAAACTTAATGGGTGAACAAGGGTAGAATGAGATCGTGGATTTCATGCCACGGATGTCTCGAATAGAAGAAACGTGTTTTCCAAAGAGTTAGGGAAAATTGGCTTTATGCAAAATAGACTTGAACTCCACCAGCCAAATAAGCATATAGGTTATTAGAGTTATTCCACGAAGTGTCCACCATAGTGTCACTTGCTAGAATCCATTTTTCATGGAATCTGACCCACGTTTGTTGCTATATTTTTCTTATTGCAGATTGATCGGATTACGAGTGAGGTTTCGTTTAAAGGTTTCGAGTCTACAACCAACATGTTTTCGCGTGTGGCAACATGAATGTGATGGAGACTCACTGCTATTGTATTTCCGCTATTTACTCTTTCAAATCTAGCTTTATGCTATGCAACTTGTATTGAATATTTTGTATGTTTGGATCATCGATGTAATAAATTTGATACTTTGTTGTGATATTACATCGTAAACTGTGTGTGCAAAATATTCGATCCAGGGATTCGCACTATACACAGGTATCTACCTTATTTAAGTGCAGGTACACTCCAAAGGGGAGGGTCTCGGTCTCGGGCCTTGGCTCACCTTGCCTGAAAAGAAGAAAACGACGGCGGCAATGGACGAACTCCGACGAGAAAATTCGCGAGCCTGGTGGCGTTTCGGAGAGGGCTTTCGGGGGGGGGGGGGGGGGGGGGGGGGAGGGGGGAATGATGGAGAAAGCGAGGGCTATCTATAGGGAGAAACGGTTTGCAGTTTGGTGGAGTAAATCACCCGCAAACAAAGAAATAAATTTCGGCAGTTTTCGAGTTCCGAGGATTTGTCGAATGAATTCTCCATAATGGGGTGGTTATGGAGAGGGCTTTTGGGGGCGGGGGGGGGGGGGGAGAAAGTGCACGTCAAGGGCAACAAATGGCGCATTAAACGGTGTAGTAAAACGCCCAGAATCAAAAGGTCAATTTCGGGCAGTTGTGGGCATGTTTTGAACACTTTTGAAAAACCAAAATTTCAAAATATTGATTAAATGTAAATTTGACACTTTATGTCAAATTTGAAGACATGGCTTTATGTCATGAAAGGGAATCATTCACCTTCATGGTTCTTGATTGCATTGTAAGAATCAAGAAGATGAAACAGGTCGCCGGGAAGTCATTAATGATGATGGTATATATATGATATACACGTTATGAATGTTTTACCTAAGCAAGTACTCGCAGTAGTGACTAAGTTTTTGATACTAGTCATGTTTTATGAAAGCCAGATTTACTACTTGAGTACCTTGGAAGGATGGGGCGACAATGTGTGTTGATGATGGCAGACAAAATGTTGTGATGGCCATAGACACTCTCCCTCTAGATCTACCATTATGAATAAATTCCTTTATGATCGCATGTTAGTATGATCGTTATAAGTATGTTTCCTATAGCGAGACAGTTGTTCAGATATGTTAGTGACAAAATCATTATCCTATACTTTTGAAGTAATGATCATACGTCGATTTGAATTTAGATGGTAGAATCTCCCACATTCATAATATTAATACAAAGGATGCAAACTTAATACAGACAACAAATTCGTTGTGAGGACCCCTCTGACCAACCGTCAGAGATTCCCACGTTATGTAAACAGATCACAATCCCAATGATCAGTGCATCGCGATCACATAACCAACATGGTATACAAAGTTACATCATACAACTCGAATAGTATAAGACTTACATAAATAATGGTCTCATGACCAAGTCTGCAAACATCGTCGCACTTGACGAATATTTACTAAGGTTCAGCGGAAGCTTCGGCTAGCGTCGACCCTCGTCACGTCCTGACGCATTCCCACAGAGCAGTTGAGCGGGACACTCAGTTGGCGTAGTCGTCGGCGTACTCCTCCTTCTTGTCGTACATCTCCTCATTTCAACCTGGACGTTTGAATATCCAGGGACACAACCATATGAGTACATTTACGTACTCGCAAGACCACCTCTAAGTCTTAAGTTTTCACGATAATGCAAGAAAACACTTTTGGAAAACTGGGATAGCTGCTATATACGACTATAGGGCTTAGTTTTCGAATACCATGATTTTAGACATAGAGAATACGACATCTCTATATCTTTGTTGAAGAAAAACAATTAGAGATAGAATTCTCTTCTCTTAGATATAGCAAGGACATATCCAAGTTCAAAACTTTCTTTCGTAAAACCTTTAAAAGCACTAGGATAGGGGTAACCCTTTTTCCTTACTTGAGATCAGACTGATTGTCTCCCCGAGACCAATCATCCTCACCCAAATCCCGTACCTCCCAGGTACCTCTTTGATGTCTCTTTGTTTCCTCCGAAAACATTTCTCTTTTAAAACCAAATTGCCCATACGCCTAGATCAGTGGCCTTTCCAACCGTCCATGACCGCGTACGCGGCTATTCGAATAGATTTACACTCTGCAGAGGTTGCACACTTTACCCACACCAATCGGTCCTTCCGCCGTGTCTGCCACGACCCGTCATACGACTGCATGCGGGGGTCCGGATAACACGATCAAAGCTTTCCACTATGACCACCCTAGTATCGGGGCCTCCCGTTAGGCTTGTTCTCCTCGGCACCATGTGCTCCACTAGACCTCTTGATCTTTCCTCGGTACGCCACACCGCCGCGTCAGGAGACCTGCCGTAATCGTCCGGCTGCTAATCCGCAACAGTGTATTGTCTCTTCCGGACGACAACCCGGCTTCGAGGGCCTAGCCCTCAGAGAAAGTATGAGAGCCCCAATACTAAAATAGACAAGCTTCCGGCTAAGCCCTACCCATGTCAGGTAGTGTGGTTGCACGGGTTAATTGTTCGAGCGGCTGCTAGGGCAGTACATTGTTTTTCAAAAACAACCTCCAATCCACCGACTACTCCCAGCAGCTCGGGTTTTCGCAAAACCTCTCCGATTGCTCCCAGCAACTCGGGTTTTAATAAAACACTTGCTCTCCGATTGCTCCCAGCAACTCGGGTTTTCCTCCGTAAAAGAGTTTTATCAAATAGGTCCCCATCCTATAGTTTTTTAGATAAGTAGAAGAAGGTGAACTACTGGAAAACTTAATCTTTTTGATGGATCCTTCAACAACAAGGCTCATCAAGAAAAACCCATTTTGTAACACCTATAGTATTCTAGTAGATAACTTTGGCCAAACAATATTTTGTAAAATAGTTTTCGGGTGGCAAGGTGCCACAAAAGAAATAAGACATGCATTATTTTACTTTGGAAACAAAACATGCTTGATAAAATAATAGGATTCAGTTTAATGGTGAGGTTGGCTTGCCTGGCTTAGCAATATGTCCTTGGTCTTGATCTTGATGTTCCTCAGGTTCACTCCTCACTTCCAGTTCCTTCTTGATCGTATCTAACGTCGTATGCAGGAAAATGAACATCACTCAGAATACAAGACAAAACTACAAGGACATACCAAACAACAAGCATTGCACAAGACACTAAGCTAACAATCAAAAACAAGCAACTCCTCTAGCTAAACAACAATAAACAACCAAGTCCAGAAAGCTAATACAACAACAGATTCTCCTAAGAAAATATACACAACAACTCTGAGTATTAAAATGTAACATCCCAACATTTTATAATATTCAAAAATCACTAACATTTAAAACTTTTCTTTTTATTAAAATAAAATATTAAATGTATAAGGAAACCAACTATGAAAGACTTCAAACTTGAGTTTAATATTTCAAATGTCACAGTTGAAACATTTTATTATCCACTGTATTTCAAAAACCTTAAAATGTAAATTGACAAATATTTTACAAATTACAAACCATTTTATTTCAAGTAAATAGTTTACTTATAAGAAATTGATTTCAACCACTTAGTCATGTTTATTCATAAACTCACAAATTATTTAAAATTAGTGTTAGTTACCAAATGGTTTTCATTCTCTCAACTAAGTTCAAAACATGGTGTTAAAATTTCAATTCTGTAATCTATAACTATAAACTTCATAGATTTTAAATTAATGAATTAACCAAATAAACATCTCTTTTGCTTAAATGAATTTCATTTATGAAATGATAAATATATTCTAAATAAGAATAGAATTAAAACAAAAATCTTTTCAAAAGTTGTTATGAAGTTTTCAAAATGAATTATCATAATATAAAATATATTGGTGCACAAACTATTTTCAATTAAAAATGAATACCTTATATTTCACATTTCCTAAACATTATTTATATTTTGTTCTTTAATATTTTGTTCTAAAACTAGTGATTTCAGCAAAACAAGTTTAAATAACTTAAATCCAAACATAATTGAATATGGGTATTTCATATAATTTATTTAGCCAAAATTAAAAATTAATTAAACCCTAGTTTAAATTAAACATAAAGTGTCTATTTTTACATTTAAGCAATAGTTTGAAATTATTATTTTTGAAAAATGTTCAAAACACTCCCACAATTGGTTTAACAGAGAGATAATGATTTTACAAATTTTTAGAATCTAATTTGAGTTGAATTGGAGTTATATTTTAAAAGTTATTTTAAAATACAGAAAACAGAAAATGATTTGTCAAAAAAAAAGGAAGGAGAAGAACAGCCCGAGCCATTGGGCCGAAGCCCATTTTCTTTCCCCCCGCGCGCAGCCGCCACAAGCCCAGCAGAAGCCCATTCCCTCTCCTCTCCAACTGACGCGCGGACCCCACATGTCATCTCCCTCAAGCCGTATCTTCCTCAAACTTGTTCGCAATTTTCTTCCGGTGGAGTTCGTAACAAACACGGATCAAATCCGATCCGTTTCTTGCGGGATAATCCTCCTCCGTGCGCCCCATAAATACCCCAGAGACGCCGCCCTCTTTTAACCCAAAAGGACCCTAGCTTCATCGCCCAAAGGCTGCTCAGATCGAACCGCCACCGTCCGCCATTGCCGCCATGGAGTTCTTCCGATTACGGTAGCTACCGACCACCTCGAGCTCTCCCCCCTCGCTCTTTCTTCTTATTTTTCTTGCGCGCATCCCCGTGACACTTCCTAGCTGATTATTTCGCAGCGAAACGTCACCTTCATCCTCACTCGAAGCAATCCGTCGTCGGCAGCAACTTCGGCGAGCAAACCAGGGAGGAGCAGACAACCGCGGCGCCGTCCACCTCGCCACCGTCTTCGCCACGGCCACCCGTACGTCCTGGTACAAGCCGCTCTTCCTAGGACCACCTAGATCGCGTAGAACACGTGTTGCCGCCGCGTCGCCACCGCGCGAATCGTCTCCGGCGAGGTGTCCGGCGACCTAGCGCCGCTCACTTTGGCCGTTAGATCTCGTCCGGTCGATCAAGATCCAATGGCTTGGATTAGATATGTTATTTATTCTTTTCCGAACCGGTACTAGCGAATCAGAGGACGCCACGTAGACAGCACAGTCAGCGCCTCGTCAGCATCCGCGTCAGCGCCAGCGTGTAAATCATTTTCTATTTTTAATTTTAATTGGAAGTTTTGCAGATTAGTCCCTGTAATTAAAACATCTATAACTTTTTAACCACAACTCCAAATTTAATAATTTTTATATATTTGGAGAGCTCTTGACATGTAGATTATTTTAGATCGGCCAAAATTCAAAATTGACTTAGTATAAAATATTCAAATTTCAAATGGTGAATTTGAGTATATTTGTAATAACTTTAAATCTATAAATCCAAAAATTGCAAATAAAATTGTTTTAGAAACTTTAGAATATTTGTAAATTAATGCCACTGCTATAAAATATTGTTGAGTAAATTTTGAATGAATTCATAGTTATATATTTAATTTGAATGGTTTGACTACTTTCAACATAAATATTAATAAAAATATTAATTTTGATTAAAGTAAATTGCTATAAATTTAATTAAAATGCCCCTGTCTATTAACACTTTTTATAAAATTATACTATAAAAATTTAATCATAGAAAACTTTAATCTTATAATTATTCCTTTTATTATCTTTTCCAAAATTAGAAACTAATTAAATTGCAATTATAACTTTATGCATATTTGATAAAATTCACAAAAATTAGTATTATGTTTCTTGTGATTTAAAATTGCATTTCATGCATAGCATATTTTATAGTTATATTTTCCATAAGGAAAACTCCTCCCCATTTTCTCTAAGTTAGGATTATTTTCAAACTTAGTATTTTGGGAAAAGTGCTATGCACTAGACACTTAGTAATTTTCAAGATGGAGCTAGAAGGCCATTGAAGGACTTAGCCAAAACAAGACTTCAAAAGTATCTTCAAGGAGAAGAAGCACTTAGAAGAAAATCTAGAAGAAGTTCATGGAGGACTTAGAAGAAAACAGACTCTGGAAGCATCCTCAAGATGTCAAGCACTTAGAAGAAAAGTGAGAAGAAGTTCAAGAAGGCCAACCCCTTTCTATCCTCTAAGTCTTTCTCTCTGTCTTTTCCTCTCCTCTGGGACTTCTTGAAGACTAAGTAAATCCAAGACCAGACTCGAGGATACAAGAATCATCAAGTCTGAAGAATTCATCAAGACTACCAAGAGCTCAATCAAGACATCATCCAGAAGAAAGTTACAAGTCTGGAGATGAAGCCTGGAGGACAACTACCTCTTTCTTCTATCTTTTCCCTCTTTTCTAATCTTGTCTGTCACATTTGACATAAACAATTTTTGATCATGATATTATCGTCTTGAAGTTTGTTGGATCCTAGCGGCATATTGAGATGAAGCGGCCTGGAAACAAACCTTACATGTCCACGTACATGAGACCTGTTCCACAATTTAAGTGGCTGGCCGGGTGTCTGTCTCTCTCACTATAGTGAATGTCCAATTTACAAAGAGTTGATAATAATTGTTGATCACCTCGAAGAATAGAACTAGTATTTTCTCTAAGTATTTTGCACATCAAGACTAAGCCATTAGAGTGCTTATTCAAGATGATATAAAACAAAATATTTTATTCAACTTATGACCTTAGCCCTTAGTCCTTTTGGACCAACCTATTTGCCTTGCATTAACTTAAAAGATTTTTCATGGCATGACATGCATTTCTAGTCCTTAGAAATAAATTGCATATCATGCATGTCATGTTTTCCTTAGAAGTTTAAGAAACTTGGTTGTAGGTGTTGTGTTGTTTTATGATTGTTGTATTGTTGTTTGTTTGTATTGTTTAGACTGAACGGAGAGACCCGAGTTCGTTTAAAAGAGTTGTGAACAACGACAACATTCAAAGGCAAGTGGCACACCTCATAAACTTCCTATTATTTCTATATGCATTACTTAGTGTATTTTTATATGCATGTGTAGGATAGTATTGCTATGCTAAACCTGTGTAGAATTCCTTATTCCTGTGTCTAGGTTCCTATGCAATACTTAGTAGAATTATTGATGCTATGCAAATGTTGTTTTGTGAAAATCTAATTTCTACTAAGTTAAGAATGAAACACCTGGGTGGTAAGTGGTTGTATGGTTTATGTTGAGTGGCTACTCAGGTCCATGTCTATGGTCCCTGGAGTATGTACACTTGTGAATGGCCACCCAGGAACAGAGGAATCTGAAGAACTCCGAGTGACGATTGCTTCCAGTGCAGCCATTGCCATATGGGCTCTGGCTTGATCAATTATGTTGTGTGGACTCTCTCCGGCTTGACAAGCAGATGTAGGGGGATGTTAGGTGGAACGGGTCAAGCCAGAGTGGGAGGGAAAATGCTTCCTAAAGATCTCGTCTCATTCTCTCCCTTCCTTATCACAAGTGGTGTGTAAAGGATACCTTGGGTTGAATGGGTACAATGGTGAACGTGCACAACCTCTGCAGAGTGTAAAACTAAGTACTTAGCCGTGTCCCCGGTACGGACAATTTGAGTAGCTGATCACGGACGTCAACGGAGGATTCCACCATTCCAACTTCAGAAATAAAACTTGATGGGTGAACAAGGGAAGATGAGATTTATGGTTTTCATGCCATACTCGTCTTGATTTCAAGAAAAGTGTTTTCAAAAGAGTAGGAAAAATTGGCTTTATGCAAATTAGCCTTGAACTCCACCAGCCAAATATGCATATAGGCTTTAGAGTTATTCCATAAAGTGTCCACCATAGTGTCACTTGCCAGACTCCATTTTTAATGGAATCTGACCCACGTTGTTGCAATATTTTTCTTATTGCAGATTTGATCAGATGACGAGTGAGGTTTCGTTTAAAGGTTTCGAGTCTACAACCAACATGTTTTCGCCTGTGGCAGCATGAAAGTTATAGAGACTCACTGCTATTGTGTTTCCGCTGTGTACTTTTTCAATGCTAGCTTTATGCTATGCAACTTGTATCAAATATTTTGTAATTCTGGATCATCGAGGTAATAAAATTGACGCTTTGTTGTGATATTACATCGTAAACTGTGTGTGCAAATGAATCGATCCAGGGATTTGCACTATACACAGGTATCTGCCTTATTTAAAGTGCAGGTACGCTACATAAAAGGTAGTTCTACAGAACACTAAAACAAAACATCACTTAGGGTTATTATATCATTTAACAAGAGATGTTATAATAGTTTCAGGAAATACTTCAGACAAAAGTATCTTAGTAGATTAGGAAATACTTCAGACAAAAGTATATTAATTGTTTAGGAAATACTTCAGACAAAAGTATATTAATTGTTTAGGAAATACCTCAGACAAAAGTAGATTAACTGTTTAGGAAATACTTCAGACAAAAGTATCCTAACACACTAGCAAGTATTAATATTAACACTAGCATTGAGCACACTCACATGCAAACATGTTACTTGCTCAAGAAACACCTACTATCAAGTAACTAAGCGACAAGCAATGGTAACACCACTGTCCAAACAATTTTATGACTAAGAGCTTAAGATGGTGCACTAGACTATTTAATAAGACATAACAATTAAGGTCACTTCAACCAATAAACAAATAATCACATGGTAACCAAGTGTTGACAACAATCTAAAATAAGTAAGTCATACATTAAGCATTGCAAACCAAGGAACTACTGGATAAAATTTAGCACCAAACAATCATTCACATGCATAACACACAAATGAAATTAGTGCAACTCCTAGGAAACAAGATGAACTATGTGAAACTCAGATGTGAAGGGACTAACAATACTTTCACGGAATTTATTAAGGCTATTAAAGGATAACCTAAGTTTCTGGATTTATGAGTTACTAAGCACATCAACACATAACAGTTCATGTAAAACATGGAATTAACTTATTATATTTATTGGATAAATAAGATGATGCTTTAAAGATATAACACTTAAAACACAAACATACCCACGAGCAAAGCATATAAACACAGTTGATGTTATTATTAGGGTACAACGTGAATAATGCTAAACATAAGTAAACAATGCACCACACATTATAAAAGTGGTTCCCCTTGGCCATGAACCTCCTTTTCTTTTTGGATTGACTTAACCTAATTTTTTTATTCTTCTATTTAGAATCCGAAGAAGAAGAATAAAATCCATTAGAATTAATTTTTTTAAATTCTTAAATTAAGTAATAAAAAATAAAGAAATAATTAAAGAATACAATCCTTGTCGAATTAGCAAGGATTTTGCTTCGAAATCCTTTCATTTAATTTAAAAGATGATTAGTAATGTTTATACAATTAACATTTGTTCAGAACAGATGATTAACATCTAAGACTCCTATTAGCCAAATGTTGCTGCTTTGGGAGATAAGTTATAACTCCAATAATATTGTTCAGAAAAATAAGTTCTTCTACCACAGTTCACCTAGTAGCTATAGGAAGCTAGGGAAACTGGATTTGCATCAAAAGTTATTACTGATCATGAGTTAAAAATCATACAAATGCTACTGGTCTCAAAATCAAAAAGATTGTAGCTTTAGTTTTAGGCATCTCCTGTATGAAAGGTTAATTTCTATGGGTTGGTATTTCCTTAAGCTTTCTTTAGAAATTTTGATTCACTCAATTTGGACACTCCTAGCTCCATATATTTCCGTTTTACTGGAACACACACATTTTACCACTTATAGTGTGCCGCACAAGATATGATTTATTTTAAGACAAATTCAACTTTGCATGATAAAGAAAATGCATAGGTACCACACAAAAATAATCTTATACCATTTGCATAAACACATAAAGCACAAACAAGTCAAACTAGATACATGCAAATAACCGAAAATAATGATATCCATTTTAAAGTGTAATAACCTACTGTTTTAGAGAATAATCTACCAAGAGCAAAATATGAGAGGTAAAATTCTACCAAGGTAGGATATGATAGCTACTACTCATATCTAACACATGAAATTGGATTTGCTCAAAAATTTATTTTTAATAATGAACTAAAAATCAACAAAATGCTACTGTTGATAATCTTAAACTTAATAGAACTTTATTTAGACACATCTCCTGTATTCAAGGCTCATAGATCTAGGTAGTTATTCTCATTGGCTTTCTATAGAACTAAAGTTTGCCAATTTTGGAGTTATAAAACTCAAGTTATTAAGTAAATGGTAAAACTTCCAGGGCCACATGATTAAGAAAACATATTTTTACAAGATTGGACATAGATCACACATACAAACATATTTTTGAGAAAGGCCAGTGACACATGATTAAGAAAACTCATAGCTACTCAAAACAATTTGAATCATTTGGATAAGTAAATCTCCCAGAAATGAATTAAAGCTAACAAGCATTTCTCAGGAAAATTAACTGGAAAATAATCAACGAAGACAAACAATAAAAGGGCCGGATCTGGCGCCGGACCTCTCTGGGCGAGCTGGACCGGCCCGCCACCGTGCGCGCGCAAGTGAGGAGGTACGCGGACGCCAGATCAGAAATGGGTGGCCAAGATTAGATCGCCGCGGTTCTAACATCGGTCGTCGATTTGGAAATCGAGTGCCCGTGGTCGTCTTCTTCCTCACGACACACAGAGCAGGGACGGAAACCTTGGGGAAGAGAATGCACGCGCGGGGCTCACCTCGGGCGTGTTACGGATGAAGGCAAGGTCGGATACGGATGCGGAGGGATGGGGAAGGTGAGCGATGGCTGCCGTCCATGCCGGCGATGCTCCAGACGGTGAGTTCGACGAGGGTGTCCGCGGCGGCCACGGCGAGGTCCAGGCGTCTTCAGTGCTTCCTGAAACGAACGTAGATGTCTCAGAGGAAGCTGGGGAGAAGGATAACCCGATGGTACAGAGGGGGAGACGAGAGAGGGGAAACAATGGTGGCCTTCATGCTCGGAAGCCATGAACCAGAGCGAGGTTTCCTGCACAATGCCGAGCGGAGGAGTGAGAGGGCTTCAGAGATCTTGCATGGGGTGGGAGAGTGGACGAGCAGGAATGCAATGGGCAAGGTGAGAGGAGGTGGGGTGGCCTCGGCTGCATTAGAGGAGAGGGTGGCCGGTGCATGAGGTCGGGGTGCACGGGCACGCAAGGGGAAGGGTGATGGAGAGCTATTGGTCGAATTGGGCGGTGGAGACCATCATGAGTACCCAGGGGCACGACTTGGAGCCTAGTGGACGTCGCAGCACCGTTGGAGGGGTTGGAGTAAGGGAGTGGTCTCTCCTGCCCCCAGTGTGCTTGAGAGAATGCCAAGCAGAAAAGGAGGGCTAGGGTTTGACAAAAATTGTGCTAAGAGTTTCCAGAGGGGTGGAGGTCCAGTGCACAACCAAAAACACATGATGGACAAGAGGAGAGGGGTAGGTTTAGTTAAATACAATCTTGGGAAAGTAAGGATTTGGCCAGTTTGCTAAGATGGATTAGTCAACCCCTCGATAGAAAAAAATATAACACAAGATGGTTTGGGGAGAGGGTATAAGGCTTTAACATTTTATTAAAAAGTTTAGGTCAAAGGGGTTTGATAACAACCATATACAAGAATGGCAAGTAGCTATGTTATAAACCAGATATGGTCACCTTAAGATGATGCATTCAACCCAAGCAACAATTAGTGATTAATTATTTTTGAATATTTTAAAAAGCATTATGGAGAGATTGTAGATATCATATGGATGAGGTTGGTTGAGTTGCATTTCCAAAATGATTAAAGATAAATCCATTTGTCATGCTAAAGAAATGCTAAAAATTAATAAGAGGGATGATTGATTTTCTATCTATATAAAATATAAATCTGGTAAACATCAACACAAAACCATTCTACAAGAGGTAATACATTAAACTTATGCAATATAAGAACAACAAACATTTAGATCCCAATTAAATTATATGAATCAAATGTTGTCACATACAACACCACATGAACACACATAAAATAACACACTTATGGGGAACAATTTGACCACATATCATAAAGTCCAACCACACAATTGGATTACTAACCATACTTTTAATATAAATCAAACATATTTGTGAGGAGGTGATCAACAGGGTAATTTTGGTAGGAATAGAATTAAACAAAAAAAAATTGGAATTGTTTTCCAAGAGCATTAGAAATGGGCTTCTGAAAAGAGAGTTGCTAATATTAGCTACATATAAAACTCAGAATATATTAGGACTTATTATATAGTCCTTTATAGTTTGCAAACATATAGGCTTTGGAAATACTTTTGGTTTCTGAAATGATATATATATATTTTTGGTGGTTGCTAAAATCAAAACATCAGGGAAAAATAGAGTTTATTAAAAAAGAGAATGGGAGAAGATTTGAGGACCGTTTCATTTGTTAAATCATTGACTTCAGAGGTCATAGTATAACTAGTTTGAGTTTTAGATGGTTATTATTAAGGAGTGATCAACACAAACATCACAGCACATCTTGACAGACAAATCATACAAGGAAAAGCACATCCATTAACAAAAACATTTCAGAAAGTTTTTGTTGCCACAGAATTTTGGATCTTTTTATAATTAAGTTTTTGCTGCATCCAAAATTTGGGGCGTTACATTCGTGTGGCACTACCGTTTAAGTCATGTCAATGTTATAGTCAATGAATAATCTCCATATGGATGGATCTACAAGTCCTTAGATTTGATCTTTTGACACTTGCAAGATAACTAAGACACCTTTTCGGAAAGCAGGTATACAACTTATTGATAATCATGCATATAGATGTATGTGGATCAATGAAGTAATTGACGTGTAGTGGAGACCTTTATTTCGTAAACTTCACTGAACGTTTTGAGTATAACTTGTTGAGAATCATGCATATGGGTGTATGTGAATTAATGAAGTACTTGGACGTATAGTGGAAGTCTTTTATTTCATATACTTCATGAATATTCTGAGTAGATATATGTATATCCACTAAGGGAATGTTAGTATTGAAATTTTGAGTCGATCAAACAAGTTCAGAAGGAAGTAGGAAATTTAATTTAACAAGAATATCAAATTCTTTGGATACAGATCGAGGAAATAAAGATTTGAGTTATATTGTTGGCATATAATTGGAACACTTGTGAGAAGAATTCCACAAATAACATCGCATGGAACACCATAGTGTTATGGTATGTTAGGACGTCGTAATGGTATGTTAGGTCGTCGTAATCGCACCCTTGGTATGTTAGGACGTCGTAATCGCACCCTATCGAATAGTGTGTGGTAAATAAATCTCTTATTGAATTATTGTGATCATTAGAGTCATATGGTAGAAACGTAACATTCACGTTAGATAATAGGGAAACCATTTAAATCCATGGAGACAACACCATATAAGTGATGGCATGGCTTTTGGCCTAGATTGTCGTTTCAGCAATTTAGTGTTTCGATGTGATCAAAACCTAAATGGATAAATATTTGTAGTGTGCCGCACCTAAAGAATTTGTTGGGTACATGTGTCACGATATAGGCAAAATCGTTGTCGGAATATACCTTGCAAGAGAAATAGTTTCTTGTCCAAGGGTATAAGTGGGAAAGAAAGTAGAGCAAGACGAAGTAGATGAACTTTCTATCCAGACATCAGAGTGACGCAACGAAAAGTGATACCGGTGTCATGCTCCACAGCTGGAAAGAAGCTGATGATAAAAGATCATGATGCTCTGAGCTCATACTTAGATTGAAGGCGTACGAGGTTGTGTTCCACACTGTGTGTTACGACAATCTTGTTAGGAAGGTCATGTTAATGGAATATGACAGACCTACGAACTACGAACAAGAGATGGTAGACCTAATTCTGTCAAATGTCGATGAGTCATATATGATCCAAGATAAAATCCATGTACCAGGTAATGACTTGGGAGATCTTCTTGATGGCATCTGGGCTGTTAAATAGAATATGGGATTTTATGAGAGAGTAGACAACAGTTCTGACAGATTCCAAAGTTGACCACAACGAGATTTTGTCTCAAGTGGCAAATCCTATATCTATTCGGGGTCGTTTAGCAATTACTATAATTTTGAATTAAGAAATTGATAGATGGATACATAAACCATGTTTTCTTAATGGTATCATTAGGAAAGAGTTTTAATTAGTACAATGAAATGGTTTGGTCATCCTGAGGATGCTAAACATGTATGCAAACTTCAGTTGTCCATTCATGGGCTGAAGCAAGCATATCGGAGCTGAAATCTTCACTTCGATGATGTGATCAAAGGTGGAGTTGTCCAAAATAGTTGAAGAAACTTGCATTTGCAAAGAAGTGAGTGGGAGCAAAGTAGCTTTTCTTGATCTTATATGTGGAAAGAATATTTGAGTGCGAGCTAGGTGTCATTCATGATTTTATATATAACGAAATATTGAGAATGATACAGATCCTCTAGTAAAATATAAATGATTATTTAAGTGATTAAATTTTCGATGAATGAAGTTAGGAGTATTAGCATCCGATCTATAATTATATAGATCAAAAGGGGCTTAATAACATAAGGCGGAATATTTTCTAAGTTAAGATTCTGAAGTGTTTCAGAATAGAACAAGCGAAGGAAAAGGTCTTGCTTGTATGACTAGGTAAAATATTAAGTTTATCTTGGCATTTTCATCGACAGAAAATAATGTTCGACATTCCTATGCCTCAGACATATATTCTATCAGACTGAAAGCTCGACTTGGTGTGACCCAAGTTCTTGGTTGAAGAAAGGGTTCTAGAGTGATCGTTGTGTGGATCAATGAACAAATGTTATGTGTATTATTAAGTGTTTGTGAGAATTGAAGATATGTTTTCTGGTAAAGGGAAAGAGTGAAAAGGACAACTTGCCGTAAAACGGTTACGATGATGCAAGTTGTGACACTCACACATACGACTTGAAATCTCATATAGGAGATGTCCTTTATTTTGAAGAAAGACATGGTTAGCTTGCGGAGTCGCATATGAATGCACTGTCGCATAATATACATAGGTATAGAAATATATGGCAACTTCAGAAGTCGCAAGTGTGATTGGACCAAACAGCTCTCCGAGCATATGTGGTTCCCCTTAATAGATCTCTTAGACTTTTAAGTCCCATGCTACGCGAAGGTTCGAGTCTCACTCCATCCACTAGGATATATTTCACCATCATCGTAAGATACAGGATGATGTCAAACTAGGTGACATAGAAAAGTTGCAAAGCACATATAGGTCTCAATGTGTGAGATCTGTTGACTGTATTCCTCTTCCACAAGACAAGCATGCACCAAGATTCTATGGGAGTTGAGCTTTTACCAAGTTGTAAACTAGATTAAATGTCACTCTAGTGCAAGTGGGAGAATAAACGAGATATGCCCTAGAGGCACTTAATAAAGATAGTTTATTCGTCATATCTCAATTGTTCATTATATATTTATACCATGCTATAACTGTATTAAGAGGAAACATTAATACATGTGTGGTAGATAAACAACCAGGTCCCTAGTAGCCTCTATCTAACTAGTTCATTGGGCAATTGTTGATCGAGGTTTCACGATCATGTTACATTGATGTCAGTTGAAAATGGAGTCATGTCGTTCGTAGAACGATGTGATGGACATACCCAATATTTGTAGGACGTAGTCATTACGATATTCTTCAAAGATAATTTGATTGCATCAAACGTCATATCTTAATAGTGTGACAATAAAGGTGTTCCGCTCGGGTATCGGAAGGGCGTATGTTGAGACGAGGGATCAAGAGAGGGATTTGCCAGTCCGCATAGCAGGATAGATACTCTAGGGCCCACTCGGTGAGATATGTCAAATGAGTTTGCAAACATGTGACTAGGTCACTAGGACATAATATCACAAACGACTAGAAGATAGTGTTGTCAATAAAGATCAATCTAGGTATGGAGATATCTATGAATGAGATCGGACACGCTAAGTATCGCCATGGCAAAAGGTTTAAGACTCGACGTCTAGGTTGGACCGACAAAGTTATTCGTATCACAGGGATTAGTTCTGGGTGTCCAGGCCCACGAATTAGTCATTGATCAGAGAGGTGTCTCGATCATGTCTTTTATTATATCGAACCGCTAGGGTAACATACTTAAGGGGAGATGACATATTTACCAGAAAAGAAAATAAGAAAAAGAGAACACCGGGAACGTCCCGGGAAAGTTCCGATGGAGATCAGGCAACGACAAAATAGTTTTCGGAGCCTGAATAAATTATATAATATGTATTTAATATTAATTAATGTAATTAATAGTTAGATATATTTTATTTAATTAATTTCGAATTTTTAAAGGCAGAATACCTTAAATGGGCATTCTGGTGGAAAGAAGGCCCATGAGGGGGGAAGCTTCCCCCCAAGGGAGAGAGAGGGCTTGGCCGGCCTAGGTGGGCCACATGGGGCCCACATAGGGCTGGCGCACCTGCCTTGGCCGCATGGGTGTGTGGGGTTTAGTCCCACACCGCCCGGCTGGTGAGGTTGGCAGCCCTCTTCCCCCTTTATATAGAGGTGCACCCCTAGCCTTTTAATTCATCCAATTATTGCCCTTATTTCTCCTCGATAACGTGATACCCCTGTTGGAGTTGCGCCGAGGAGGAAGTTCTCTCCACCATACGCCTGCTGTTGCGCTGTTGGTGTTCTGGTTGAAGGGGATCGGGTGCAGAAAACAAAAAAATTCCTAGCAACGATATCCCTAAAACATGCCAAGATCTATTCTATGCAGATATAGTAGTACGAACGGAGACCGGAATACATACCCTTGTAGACCGAAAGCGGGGATTACGTTCCCACAGAAACGTTGTTGATGAAGACCGACGAAGCCGACCTCAAGGTCGTGTAGAGGAAGCAGACCTCTGAGTACCGCTAGCGCCGCACCTCGCAGGGCGTTACACACGTACGGTGGAAACGACGACCTCCGAAGCTCCAGTCCAGGACGAGCAGCGGAAGGTTGGGACCGGAACACCAGCAACGCGGCAGCGGGCTATGGTGGAAGAGATCCCCCTCTCAACTCGGCGCAACTCGGACAAAGGGAATCACGAAGTCGAGAGAGAATTAGGGAATTAATTGGTGAATTAAAAGGTCATGGGAGCCCCTCTAAATAGGCTCCCAGGGGGGAGCCAACCTCCTCACCAGGAAATGTGGGACTATCCCCACATGCCTGGTGCGGCTATGGCTGGTGCGCCGGCCCCCTGGTGGGCCTCTTGGCCCACCTGGATCGGCCACCCAAGCCCCCACCGAATTCCCTATGGAATTTTCCCCCTCTTGGGCCTTCTTTCGACCAGAAGGCCCATTTAGGGAAATCAGGCTAAATAAATTCAAAAATAAATATATAAAATCATATTTATACATTAATTACACTAATTAATATCAAACATATTGTATATAATTTATTCTAGCTCCGAAAACTCTTTCGTCGCTGCCCGATCTCCATCGGACCTCTCCCAGGACATTCGCAGTGATCTCTTTCCTTTCCGGTTGTCTTGTCGAAGCCCCTTAAGTGTGGTACCCTAGCGGTTCGATATAATAACAGGTACGATCAAGACTCCTCTATGTTCAACGACTAACTCGTAGGCCTGGACCCCATGAATTATTCCCTGTGATATAACAAATGACTTTCATCTATCAGACCTGAACGCAGAGTCTTAAACCTTTTGCCATGGCGATACTTAGCGTGTCCGAGCGTCATTCCATAGATATCTCCATACCTAGCTTGACCTCGTTACCGACAATGCTATCTTTTACTCGTCTATGATTTCATGTCTCCGTGACCTAGTCGCATGCTTGCTAGCTCATTAGACATGATCTCACCGAGTTGGCCCTAGAGTATCTATCCTGCTATGCGGACTGGCAAATACCGCTCTTGACCCCTCGTCTCAACTACTCCTTTCCGATACCCAAAAGTATCACCGTTATTGTCATACTAAATAAGATACGACGTTTGGTGCGATCAAAGTATCTTCCAGGAATAACGATAAGAGTTGGTCTCACGGTCAAAGGCGTAACTGAAAGTACATTCTATGTACTCCTAAGTTTTGGTGAATAATGACAACACAAAAAGTTCTAATGTTTGCGATGAAGCATGCAGGCTACTTTACAGGTTGACTGTCAAAGAGAATTATCAGTTCAATTACACCTGGTTTATGTTCAGGAATTTTGTCAGGAGATTTCCGGGGCCCGGAAATTTCCGGTCCACAGACCGGAGATTTCCGAGCCAAACTCATTTCTCGCTAAGTCTGAAATCATATTGCATACTGACTCCAGATCTTTTTTAGCCGGAAATCCTCCCGGAGATTTCCGGCGCTCGGAGATTTCCGAGCCCCAATCCGGAGATCTCCGAGTGTCAGAGGAATTTCGACCATGTCAAGAAATCCAACCAGTACTGATCCGAGGTCAAAGTTCTACCGGAATTTCGCCCGGAAATTTCCGGAGTCCGGAAATTTCCGGTCCTCAACCCGGAGATTTCCGAGCTGGCGGCTGTGCAACGGACATATTTTGAGGAGGGGTATAAATACCCCTCCACCTACCTCCAGCTCCTTAGCTTCCAGATTTTCTCTCTCCTCCATTGTTGCTGAAGCTCGTTTCTCCCGGATCTCTCAATCCAGCCACTCAAATCCGTTGATACTTGGGGATCTGAGGGAGAAGCCACCGATCTACATCTCCACCGAAGCGATTTGACTTTCCCCCTCTATTGCTTGAGGGGCAACGAATCTAGGGTTCCTTTGTGGATAGCTAGGTTCATCTTTGTGTAGTTTGATCCTTTGTGGATTCCTTTGTGGAAGTGACCTGTTGTGGTCGTTGTGAGAGCCCCCAATTCAGTTGTGGGTGTGTGCCTCATGCATTTATACGGGACTTTCTCCGCCCTTAAAGGACTCCTTAGTGGAAGTGTGGATTCGCACCTTTGTGGTCGAATTCACAGGAGAATAGGGTGAGGCCTTTGTGGCGTTGAGCAAACCTTTGTGGTAGCTCACACCTCTCCAACGAGACGTACACCTATGTGGTGGAACTCGGGATAAAACCTTGGTCTTCGAGTCCCTACGGTTGTTTCGTTCCACTCTCCTTTACCGCTCTTTATTTCCTGTACTTGCCTAGTTCTTTGTAGGTTGTCACTTGAATCATCTAGTTGCACATCTAGACAATTTACTTTCCGCTAGCCTAAAAACTGAAAAAGAGATAAAAATTGGTCACCACCTATTCACCCCCCCCCCCCCTCTAGGTGGTCAACTTCCGTTCAATTGGTATCAGAGCCAGGTTGTCTCTTATAAGCTTCACCGCTTGAGACCAACCTTGGACAATGCAAGTTGACCCAAAAGACGGTTCCGAAACGGACGCCCAGACTTTGGCGGCAATGCAAGAGAAAGGTGCTACTATGGCCGATATCAACTCTTTGGAAACAAAGTTGACATCGTCTATACAAACCGAGTTCAAGAAGTTTCATGATATGCTTGAGTCTCTCAAGACATATAAAGAAACCTCTCTTGCATTGCCCACGAAGCCTCCGGTGCTTCCGGGCATTACTCTTGATGTGGACCCCGAATTGATAAAGGGAAAGCAATTGCCTTTGGATGGGAAGGGTGATGCTAGTAGTTCCTCAACCCATTAAAACACTCCATCATCCAATGATGAAGTGCCTAAAGGCTACAACGCCACTCCTCCCCCATCCCAATACCATACCTCCGATCCCATTATTCCTCATCCGCAAGTTTCTCATAGGGGTGATCCCCCATTGCTTAAAGATTATACCTTTTCTCAATGGCAATACATGATGAAGTCTCATGTTTGCAACTCTTCAATCGAGTTGTGGCGCATCATTCAAGTTGGATACAAGCCGCATGATCCGACCAACCTAACAAGAAGAGAAGTGGTGGAGGCTCAACTTGATGCCACCGCTCTCTACATGATCCAAAAGGCGGTTGGGAACAAGGACATGGCTCGCATTCAACATCTCACCACCGCCAAGGAGACATGGGATGGTCTATCCGAGTTGTTCGTTGGAAATGATAGCATGAGAAGGAACCTCTATGACTCTTTGAGCAATGAAGCCGAGGGCTTTTTCAAGCTTGATGGTGAAGACCATGAGATGATGTATCAAAGATTGGTGATCATAGCCACAAACTTTCGAGAAGTGGGTGCCTCTCACATTGATGATGCTTGGATCAAAAGGAAGTATGTTAGCTCTATGATGGCTTGTGAGCCTACCGACGTCAAGAGTCTTCAAGGAATACACAACTATCATCTCATGACATCTAATGAGGTTATGCAAGAGATGGCCGCATACAAGGTGGCCACTAAGAATGCTCAAGATGCAAGGGCAAGGGCTCTTGGAATGCAAAGAGGCACAACAAACCTTGCTTTGAAGGCTACCGTTGAGGAAGACAACGATGATGATGATCTTGGAAGCTTTGCCGCCATGTCCGAGGAAGCACTCAAGATTGCTTACAATGACCATCTCGCACTTGCGGCTCGCACCTTTTGGAACAATCCCTCAAGAGGCAAGATGCGTTTTGACAAGAATGCACCTCAAGCCGATAGGGTCTCACCCTCCAAGTCAAGGACATGTTACAATTGTCAAGACAAGTTCCATTTCATTGCCGAGTGCCCTTATGAGAAAAGAGAAGAGCATGGTGGACGTCTAGTGCTCAAGGACAAAACCAAGATGCCTCCCAAGAAGGCCTATGGAAAGAAGAGGCCTTTTAACAAGAAGCCTCGCATCATGTTGTTGACTCAAGAGGAGTATCCCACCGACGATGAAGAGTCGGAGGAAGAAACCCCAAATGAAGTGGCGGCCCTTGCCACCACCACGACAACTATCATCTCTCCATCAACGACAAGAACTCCTTCGACTACGACAAGCTCTTCATCGTCTCTATTTACATCGCCTAATGAGAACTCCATCACCAAGAGCTCAAAGTGTCTTATGGCAAAGGCGTCGGAGGTACCTTCATCCTCCTCCTCTCTCATGAATGAAATGAATGAGCTTGATGATGCCTCTAGCTTTCAAATCAAGCAAGAGCTTGTGGCGTTCGACTCCTTTATCACTAACTTGCAAGGTGATAGCAAGAAACATGTTGGTGCCCTCATGGTTCGAATTGGTGAGCTAGAGCATCTCAATGAAGAGAAGGGTAAGATAGAAAGAGAAGACGCTATTTCTCTATCTTATTTGAAGTCCTCTCTTGAGGAGATTGAAGAGTCTCATGCTCGTCTTGAGGAGCAACTTGAAACTATTGAGGAAACTCATAACTCCTCACATGCTAAGCTCATTAAGGATCGTGATATGTACTTTGCTAAATTCAAGGTGGCTCAACAAGATAAAGCCGAATTTGCGGTTGGGCATGTTCGACTCATTGAGGACATGGAAAAGCTCGTCATAGCTCACAAAGCTTTGGAGAGTGAACATGCTCTTCTAAAAGAGTCGTATGCCCAACTTCAAACTCGGCTAACTAACCTTGATTCTCTTAGCATCTCTACCTCTAAGTGTTCTTGTGATAATGCTAATCTTGTGAAGGAGAATGCTAGGTTGAAGAGTGAGATGACTAAGGCCGCCACATCCAAGATCATCCTTCTTAAAGGTAAACAAGTTGTTGAGACTCCCATCGTGGAGCCTCACACTCGACAAGGAAAGGAAGGTCTTGGATATGTGCCTCCCATCAAGATGAATGCCAAGAAGGGCATTCCCAAGAGCATCAACCCCATCCAAGCCAAGAAGGCCGACTCCATTCAATCCAAGGAAGGTCTTGCGAGTAGGAATGTCACAAGGGGCAAGCCTACTCGTAAAGATCACGCCGGGGACAACAACCCTAACTATGCTTTATATGTCGATTATTATGGGAATGTTTGTGCTCGTTACATTGGACCCTACTATGGTTTTATTTCATATGCTATTTGGGTTCCTAAATCTCTTGTCGCTAAACATAAAGCACCCATTGTGAAGCAATGGGTTGCTAAATGCAAGAATTAATCTCTTGTAGGATCTTGCTCCCGGTGGTTCAAAATGGATAATTGATAGTGGATGTACAAGTCATATGACCGGGAGCAAAGAACTTGTTACGGAGTTGAAACCTAATGAAGATCAAGTAACCGTAACTTTTGGTGACTTATCAAGGTCTAAGGTAACCGGGTTTGGCAAAGTGGTAGTTGCCCCCGACATTTCTCTTGTCAATGTCATGCTTGTTGAATCTCTTGGCTATAATTTGTTATCGGTTCGTGCCTTAACAAAGATGGGAATCTCTCCCTTCTTTGATAAGGACATTGTGGTCCTCTTGTGGAGCAAGTCGCTAAGAGTGGCTTTCGTGGGACACGTGGAGCATGAGCTCTATGTGGTGGACTTCTCCGGAACCACCACTTCTCAAGCCATGTGTCTCTTCGGAAAAGCCGACGTGGGTTGGCTTTGGCATCGCCGACTAGCTCACGTAAACATGCGTACTTTGCAAAGTCTTCACAAGGGTGGCCACATTCTTGGACTAAAATATCATGTTTCCTTTTCAAGGGATCGAATTTGTAGAGCTTGTGTGGAAGGCAAGATGCATGACATTCCTCATCCAAGCAAGACCATCATATCGTCATCCCGGATTTTGGAACTCCTTCATGTTGATCTATTTGGACCAATTCCGGAGATAAGTCTTGGTGGCAAGAAATATTGCCTCGTGATTGTTGATGACTATTCAAGATATACTTGGGTCTATTTCTTCAAGACCAAGGATGAAACTCAACAAGTCTTCATCGACTTCTCAAAGGAAGTTCAGCGCCAATATGATCTTCCCATTTTGGTTACTCGTAGTGACAATGGGTCGGAATTCAAGAACTACACTCTTAACGACTTTCTTAGTGAAGAAGGCATTCGTCATCAATATTCCGCTGCTTACACTCCTCAACAAAATGGCGTTTCCGAAAGAAAGAACCGGACTCTCATCGATATGGCGAGATCTATGTTGGCGGAGTTCAAGTCTCCCATCAACTTTTGGGCGGAGGCTATTTCCACCGCTTGTCACTCATCTAATCGCCTCCACTTCCGCAAAGGTTTGAAGAAGACTCCATATGAGATCCTCACCGGCAATAAACCCAACATTGGCTACTTCCGAGTGTTTGGATGTAAGTGCTATTATCTAGTAAAGGGTGTCCGGTTGGGTAAGTTTCACTCTAAGTCTCTTGAGGGGATCTTTGTCGGTTATGGTAGTGAGTCCCACACTTATAGAGTCTTTGATAAATCCTCCCGGATTATCATAGAGTCTTGTAGTGTGGAATTCGATGAAAATGATGGCTCCCAAGTGGAGCAAGTTGGTGTTTGTGATGTAGGTGATGAACAACCTTTTGATGCTATTAAGAAGATGGGGGTTGGCTTTCTACGCCCAATTGAAGTCCATGAAGAAGTTGTTCAAGTTGATTCAAGTTCTCCCATCAAGGAAACCTCACCATCCCAAGAACCACAAGGTGGCTCACCCACAGAAAATGATGATTCCCCTCAAGAACAATCTCAAGATACTCCTCAACAAGGGCATGGTATTTCCTCTCAAGATGAAGCTCATGATGAACCTCAACAAGATCTTCATCAACAAAAAGATCATGCCTCCTCCACCAAGATTATCGAAGCCAACTCCGCTTCTCCAAGTTCTACTCAAGGGCAAGATCATCCTTCTCCACCTCATGAAAAGACTTCTCATGATGATCAAGGCCCACAAGAAGGTCAAGACGAGGATCCAAAGGATCAAGATGGTCAAGAAATTGTCCCCACCACGAGGGCGGCAATTGAAACTCGTCGTCAAGCTCGTTTTGCAAAGTCTTTGGAACTTAGAGGATTATCTCTCGACAAGGTCATTGGTGATATTCGAGCAAGGGTCTCCAGACGAAGTAAATTAGCTCACTTTAGTGAGCATCAAGCTCACATTTCCATGGTCGAGCCCAAGAAAGTCTTTGATGCTCTTGAAGATCCCGATTGGCTAGGGGCTATGCATGAAGAACTTAACAACTTCGAGCGCAACAAAGTGTGGCGTCTAGTTGAGAAGCCTAAAGATTGCCGCAATGTTCTTGGCACTAAGTGGATCTTCAAGAACAAGCAAGATGAACATGGTATCGTTGTGAGGAACAAGGCGCGGTTGGTGGCTCAAGGATTCTCTCAAGTCGAAGGCATCGATTTTGGAGAAACTTTCGCGCCGGTCGCAAGACTCGAATCGATACGTATTCTCATCGCTTTTGCTTCTCACCATCGTTTCAAATTGCAACAAATGGATGTAAAATCTTCTTTTCTTAATGGTCCATTGCAAGAACTTGTTTATGTTAAACAACCCCCGGGTTTTGAAAACCACAACCATCCTCACCACGTCTATGTCTTGGACAAAGCTCTCTATGGCCTTAAACAAGCCCCCCGTGCATGGTACGAGCACTTGAGAGAGTTCTTGGTAGACCGTGGATTTGAGGTTGGGGTAATCGATCCCACTCTTTTCACTAAAAAGGTTAATGGTGAACTCTTCATTTGTCAACTATATGTCGATGACATTATCTTCGGTTCTACTAACCGTGTGTTCAATGATGAGTTTTCCAAGCTAATGACCGACAAGTTCGAGATGTCCATGATGGGTGAACTCAAGTTCTTTCTTGGCTTTGAGATAAAGCAATTGAGGGAAGGGACTTTCATTTGTCAAGCCAAGTACATTCAAGAGATGATCAAGAAATTCAAATTGCTTGGACTTAACGGTGTGACGACTCCTATGCAAACCAAGTGCCACCTCCAACTCAACCCCGACGGTAAAGAGGTAGACCAAAAGGAGTATCGTTCTATGATTGGGTCTCTTCTTTATTTGTGTGCCTCTAGGCCCGATATCGTTTTAAGCGTGGGAGTGTGTGCTCGTTATCAAGCCGCGCCTAAGGAAAGTCACTTGATGGCCGTAAAGAGAATCTTCAGATATTTGGTTCATACCCCTTGCTTTGGGTTGTGGTATCCCAAAGATGGCACATTGTATCTTTGTGGATATACAGACTCCGATTGGGCGGGCGACATTGATGATAGGAAGTCCACATCCGGAACGTGTCAATTTCTTGGAAGATCTTTGGTGAGTTGGTCCTCGAAGAAACAAAATTGTATCTCATTCTCCACGGCGGAGGCCGAGTATGTTGCTGCCGCAAGCGGATGTACTCAACTTCTTTGGATGCGGCAAACTTTAAAGGATTACGGTGTCCTCTTGGACAAAGTGCCGCTTTTATGTGACAATGAGAGTGCCATCAAAATTGCGTACAATCCGGTGCAACATTCAAGGACCAAGCACATTGAGATTCGTCATCACTTCATCCGCGATCACGTGGCACGAGGAGATATTGATCTATCATATGTTGGTACAAGGGATCAATTGGCGGATATCTTCACGAAACCCCTTGATGAAGGCCGTTTTTGCTACTTGAGGAATGAGCTCAATATCATAGATTCTCGGGCCTTGGTTTGAGCATCGTACACACACTCCAACGTTTAATGTGTTATAAGACCTAGAGGTACGCATGGACTTAGGGGGAGTGTTTTCCTAATAAATTGGACTCTTCCTCCCCCTATTATGCATATAGTGACATATCATTGCTAAAACTTCAAATTGAATCTAATTTGTGAGCTTCAATGTTGAGATGTAGTAATGGACTCAAGATATATCTTCGCGGTACCATGCTACAACTCATACACGGTGGCCTCGGCCACCAACTCTTTTTCTCTTTGGATTCCATTTGGTTTTATTTTTCTTATTCTCACTTGCATTGTCTTTGGCTCTTTTGGGAAAACACATTCTTGTTGGTATTTTCTTGTGTTTTATGGTTTTTGCAACTTGAGTGTGTCTTCTTTTCAGTTTGAGTATCTATCCTAAGCCTTTCACTATCCTGTAAACATGCTTTTCCCCACTCATGTCCCTTTTTGGTATCTTGTTCCTGGAGTTTTTGGGTTTGAACGGAAATCTCCGAGCCTTACTCGGAAATCTCCGGGCCACCAGAAAATTTCGAGACTAAGTCCATTCAAAAATCAGCACTGACCTGCGCTGATTCTTGACCGGAAATAGTCCCGGAAATTTCCGGAGTCCGGAAACTTCCGAGCTGAGACTCGGAAATCTCCGGCCCCTGCGATTTCTGGCACCTAAGTCTTTTTCAATTTCGGCACTGACCTCAGGCGAAGCTGAATCGGATTTAGAGCCGGAAATCTCCGGTCCGATGTCCGGAAATCTCCGAGTGTGCCAAAAGTTTTCTAGGGCTAATTCCTATCCGGAAATATCCCCGGAAATCTCCGGCACCCGGAAATTTCCGAGCCTCAGTCCGGAAATTTCCGGTTCAAATTTTCCTGTCTATATAAGGGCACGGGTGGACCGGCCGGTTCGGCTAGTTCATCCACCCCGTGCCCTAATCCTCTCTCTCTCCTCCGAAAATCTCCAAATCTTCCTTTCCTCGCTGCGGGTGGATCGTTCGAGGGTTTCTTGCGTGCTTCGGGGATCTGCTTCTCCTCGTCAAGGGCTTCGTTTCCATCCGCACGCTTTTCGCAATGTCCTCTGGTAACTCCTCTTATTTCAAATCTAGGACGAAACTTGTTTTCGTTTAACCTAGCAGATTTAGGAGGTTGTTGGTTGTTTCCTTTGGTAGAATTGCTCCACTAGGCATGTTCTACCTTTCATATGCACAGATCTGTTTTTCATCCATAGATTTTGTTCAGATCTGTCAAAATTTCATGCAGACCGGAAATTTCCGGTCCTCACTCGGAAATCTCTGGACCCCGGAGATCTCCGAGTCAGACCCGGAAATCTCCGGCCTGCGCAGAATCAAAACAGCTAAGTCCAGAAACTGTGTTTGTCAAAACTTTTCTAGTATGTTCCTTTTTCATTCTTGGACATGAGTGCTTACCCCATATGCTTTCCATCCACTCTATGCTGTGTACCTGCAGGTTCCAATCCTCGTGGCCGCTTTAAGCAAATTTCTACTCGTGGAAGAGCCAAACCTGTTCACTCACGCCCTCCCAGTGGGTCCTCCAGTGAAGACAACTCACAAACTGAGCACTCAGCCTTCCTCAGGAGACCTATTGGTGCTAATAAGAAGAAGAAGACCGAGCTCCGCCTTGAAGACTTCAACAAAGGAAGTTTTCGCAAGTGGCGAAGTGAACTATCCTATGATGTGGAGTCTGATGATCCCACTTACTTTTGCACTGAGATGGCATGGATCTACAGGGAAGTATATCAGAAGTTCTCCATTGACAAGCCAATCTGCCCCATGAAGTGGATTGACTTTGACAAGTTGATGAAGAAGGCAGATTATTTTGGTGGTGCTGTGAAGGTGTGTGGTCTTTTGGGTTTGGAGCCTTTGATGAGAACTAGTGCAACTACAGCGTCTCTCTTATACATCAGTTCTATGCCACTGTGGTGTTTGACTCCTCAGAGGATATTGGGATGACTTGGATGTCTGGCAGGCAGCGCTTGACTTCTTCCTTCAGAGAGTTTGCTCAGATTCTGGGTTGCCCATTCCGTGGTCTTTCTACTGCAGCTGGTGCCCGCATGCATGTGCATGGCGTGTCCTACAACAAACACGTCATGACTGATCTATACCAGCCTGGAGGGAGGATTGGCTCTCATAATGGCCTTCTGCCCACTTATGATATCCTGCTGCGCATGTTCCGTTGGACCATTGCTCCCATTGCCGGCAACGCAGATAATATTGCCGGGGCTCTAGTAAACTTGATGCGGAAAGCTCATGATGCCTATCTTGGGGAGTATGCAGTTGAGCAGGAGGTCTTTAAGGTGGATGTCATGGACTTTATTTTCCAGGAGATGTCCCTAGCAGTCTTTGAGAGGAAAGTTCCTCCATATGCTCCTTATATTATGATGCTCATCAAGAGCCTCTACCAGCTGTCTGAGCAAGACGGTGATGACTTTGATGCAGCTTTTGCCACTCAGCCTCACAGGCTAGCACTGCTTGTCCAGAAATCTGCTCACCTTGTTCAACAACAAGCCACCATGCATGATATCAATGAGGATGACATTTTTGGTGGTCCATCTCGGGTTCCCTCCGATCCCAACATCAAGAAAGCTCCGAAGAAAAGTCGCCCCTGGGTAGTTCGAGCTATTGAGAAAATCATGAACATGAACTGTTGCATTCACAGTGAGAACTACTCCATCTATTCTCAGAACCATCGCATTATGCAGCGCCAAGAAGCAATGATGGCTCACATGAAGATGCCTGCTCCGAAGCAACCTTTGAAGCCTCGGGTTCCCTTCAAGGATTGGAATGCAGATGGTCTCACTTTTGATTGGGATGATGCTGTGCCAGAGGACAACGATCTTGAGAATGCTGACACGGAAGAGGAAGAGGAAGATGATCAGGACGCGGGTTCCGACTCTTGAGTCATGGGACGTTAGTGGAACCTCCTCCCTTTTTGGTATCTTGATGCCAAATGGGGAGAAGTATCTCTAGGACTCTCGGGATTTGCATGGGCTGAGAGCACTTCTTTCTTTTCGCTTTGCTTTCTTCAGTGCTCTCTTATTTCGTGACTATGTTTGTTTCGTCATGTGTGTGAGACATGAGTACTGTTAAATTCTCTATTTTAATAACTTTTTATTTAAGTTTGTTGCTTCTATTGTGTTTGTGTGTGCTTTGTAAAATCTAGGGGGAGTGTTGATCCTAAGGAATGTGCACTTTGTATTCCAAAGACATTCTTAATTAGTGCACTCACCTAGGGGGAGCTCCGTCTATATTTTGCAAATCCACTCTTTTTTTGTGTTGTCATCATTCGCCAAAAAGGGGGAGACTGAAAGTACATTCTATGTACTCCTAAGTTTTGGTGACTAATGACAACACAAAAAGTTCTAATGTTTGTGATGAAGCATGCAGGCTACTTTACAGGTTGACTGTCAAAGAGAATTATCAGTTCAATTACACCTGGTTTTTGTTCAGGAATTCTGTCAGGAGATTTCCGGGGCCCGGAAATTTCCGGTCCACAGACCGGAGATTTCCGAGCCAAACTCATTTCTCGCTAAGTCTGAAATCATATTGCGTACTGACTCCAGATCTTTTTTAGCCGGAAATCCTCCCGGAGATTTCCGGCGCTCGGAGATTTCCAAGCCCCAATCCGGAGATCTCCGAGTGTCAGAGGAATTTCGACCAAGTCAAGAAATTCAACCAGTACTGATCCGAGGTCAAAGTTCTACCGGAATTTCGCCCGGAAATTTCCGGAGTCCGGAAATTTCCGGTCCTCAACCCAGAGATTTCCGAGCTGGCGGCTGTGCAACGGACAGATTTTGAGGAGGGGTATAAATACCCCTCCACCTACCTCCAGCTCCTTAGCTTCCAGATTTTCTCTCTCCTCCATTGGTGCTGAAGCTCGTTTCTCCCGGATCTCTCAATCCAGCCACTCAAATCCGTTGATACTTGGGGATCTGAGGGAGAAGCCACCGATCTACATCTCCACCGAAGCGATTTGACTTTCCCCCTCTATTGCTTGAGGGGCAACGAATCTAGGGTTCCTTTGTGGATAGCTAGGTTCATCTTTGTGTAGTTTGATCCTTTGTGGATTCCTTTGTGGAAGTGACCTGTTGTGGTCGTTGTGAGAGCCCCCAATTCAGTTGTGGGTGTGTGCCTCACGCATTTGTACGGGACTTTCTCCGCCCTTAAAGGAGTCCTTAGTGGAAGTGTGGATTCGCACCTTTGTGGTCGAATTCATAGGAGAATAGGGTGAGGCCTTTGTGGCGTTGAGCAAACCTTTGTGGTAGCTCACACCTCTCCAACGAGACGTACACCTATGTGGTGGAACTCGGGATAAAACCTTGGTCTTCGAGTCCCTACGGTTGTTTCGTTCCACTCTCCTTTACCGCTCTTTATTTCCTGTACTTGCCTAGTTCTTTGTAGGTTGTCACTTGAATCATCTAGTTGCACATCTAGACAATTTACTTTCCGCTAGCCTAAAAACTGAAAAAGAGATAAAAATTGGTCACCACCTATTCACCCCCCCCCCCTCTAGGTGGTCAACTTCCGTTCAGTAACGACTATTTCCTACAAATTTGTGTATTCCCATCACATCGTTCTCCAACGATATGACTTCCATTGCCGACCGGCGCCATGCCCTATGATCGGGAAACCTCGATCATCGATCGCGCAACGAAACTAGTCTTAGTAGAGGCTACTAGGGACCTGGTTGTTTACGCATCACACCCATATTAATGTTTCCGCTTAATACGGTTATAGCATGACACAAAAACCTATTATGAACAAACGAGATATGATAAAGAATACACTTTATTAATTGCCTCTAGGGCATATCTCCTTCACCGGTCCCATTCTTCCGCTGCTCGTCCTGGACTGGAGCTTCGGACGTCGTCGGCTTCACCGTACGTATGTGACGCTCTACGAGGTGCCTCACTAGTGGTGTTGGGAGGTCTACGTCCTCTACACGACCTTGAGGTCGGCTACATCGTCTTCATCGTCAACGCTTGTGCGGGAGCGTAATCCCCGCTTTTCGGTCTACAAGGGTATGTATACCGATCTCCTCTGTATTACTATACCTGCATAGTATAGATTCTGGCTAGTTTAAGATTATCGTTGTTAGAAAAATTATTGTTTTCTGCCTGCGATCCCCTTCATGATCTCCGCCGGCTCTTCTAGATCGGATCACACCGACGAAAACATCGATCTGCCTGAAGATGAGCATAGATCCGGTTTCGAAAAAAATCCGCCTCTTCTGACCAGCCAGAGTCGCCCACGATCCGCTCCCCTCCTGGGAGTGTAGAAATCTAGCCAATAGCTAGGTTTTCCATACCGTCTCGTGTTTCTCCTGAAAACGTGATGCTCTTAGCCGTAGGCCCCACGGTGGGCGCCAACTGTCGTGGGATTGTCACGATAGATGTTTTCGGATGGAAACTTGTGATGAGGGTCATGGCGGCTTTCGATATCAGGAGCTTGTCTAACGTGGCGTGGGGAAATAAGGATTTACCCAGGTTCATCCCCTCCTCTTGAGGTAAAGACCTACTTCCTGCTTCTGCTTTATTGACATGGGTTTCAAGGACTCGGCGCCTTAGCTTCCGGGTCTCGAGATTACAATGGTGGTACTAGGGTTCTGGTATTGCCTGTCCCTCTAGGAACCAGGAGTCCCCATTATATAGGTTGCGGGTCTCGCTGGAGGTACAAGCCGTGTTCCGGGTTACTATCATACATGGACTCTACTCTAAGTCCTCTGAGTCTTATCCTTCCTTATGAGGACTCCGTCTTGTACTTGGTCTCCAGTCTTCTGGATCCTTCCTTTAGCTTTCGGGCCAAGGCACACGTCGCGAAGCGGCTTACGTGGGACCCGACCCATATCTTTATGCTTGATCCGGCCCAGGCTTTGGCACGGCCGGCTTATCTTCTATGTCGGTGGGCGTACCGGGTTATGATCCCCCAACAAACTCCTTATTTATAGAAGTGTGGGTCGTCCCAAAAATAATGCCTCAAGTCATAAAAGAATTTTCTTTTATGTTGATCTGAAAAGGTTGGAGGCAAATACTTCGAAACAATAAAATTTGCATAATCAGCATACCAAGGACTAACTCCTGAACTCACCCTTATTGCAGCCAAATGTTCATTTGGAAAACTCCTTTAATAGGAATAGGATCATATTCAATGGTTTCCAATCTAGACAAATTATAGCAACAATATTTTCAACACCTTTCCTATCTACAATATGCAAATCGAATTCTTGCAAAAGTAATACCCATCTAATAAGCCTAGACTTTGCATCTTTATTTTCCATAAGGTATCTAATTGCAGCATGATCAGTATGAATAATAACTTTAGAATCATCAATATATTGTCTAAATTTATCACAAACAAAAACAACAGCTAGAAATTATTTTTCAGTTGTAGCATAATTATTTTGAGCAGCACCAAGAGGCTTACTATCATAATGAATAACATTTAACTTCTTATCTATTCTTTGTCCAACAACAACACCAACAACAAAATCACTAGCATCACACATAATTTCAAATGGAGAATCCCAATCAGGTGGTTGAACAATAGGAGCACTTATTAAGGCTTTCCTAAGAGTCTCAAAAGATTCTTTACAATCATCATAAAAAACAAATGCTACATATTTTTACAAGAAATTAGTAAGAGGCTTTGATACCTTACCAAAATCTTTAATAAACCTTTTATAGAAACCAACATGACCAAGAATACTACGAATACCTTTAACATCTATAGGGCAAGGCATTTTCTGAATTGCCTCCACTTTAGCTCTATCAACTTCAATACCTCTTTCTGAAATTTTATGTCCAAGAACAATTCCTTTATAAAGTGCCATTTGTCCCAATTAAGAACAAAATTAGTTTCTTCACATATCCGCAAAACTTTATCAAGATTGTGCAAGCAATTATCAAAAGAAGTACCATAGACGGAGAAATCATCCATGAACACCTCCACAATTTCCTCGCAAAAACCATGAAAGATAGCAGAAATGCATCTTTGAAAAGTAGCAGGAGCATTACATAAACCAAAAGGCATACGTCTATAAGCATAAGTACTCATAAGGACAAGTAAATGTGGTTTTCTCTTGATCTTGAGTTTTAACATCAATTTGAGAGAAACCAGAATAGCCATCAAGCAAGCAAAAATGAGTTTTATTGGCTAATCTGATCAATAAAGGGTAATGGGTAATGATCTTTCTTAGAAACTTTATTAACCTTTATAAAATAAATGTACATTCTGTAACCAACAACTACTCTCTAAGGAACAAGCTCATCATTATCATTAGGCACAACAATAATTCCACCTTTCATAGAAACACAGTGCACAGGACTAACCCATCTACTATCAGCAATAGGATAAATAATACCAAAATCGAGAAGTTATAATACCTCATTTCTTACCACTTGCTTCATCTTGGGTATTTATAGAATGTTGACATATAGAAGGAGAAATCCCTTTTTAATCATCCAAAGTATAACCCGTACCTCCACGTTGTTTCTTCAATACTTCCTATAATCTTTCTTCTTCTTTACCTGAAAGGTTATCACTAATAATAGCAGGATATATTTTCTTATCATCAAGATGAGCATACTTAAGATTATCAGGCAAAGGTTTTAAAATCCAAGACAAGATCCTCTTTAGGTGGAAGTGTTTTACCAAAGTCATCCACTTGTAAATTATGTTTAAGAATAGGTTGACGGAGGAATATGTCATTAGTCATTCCTTTCTTCCATAACTACTTAACTTTCGTGATCTTCCATAAACTGCTGCAGAACATTGTTAGGAGCAAGCAAAAGAGGCAAGTTGTACTACTCTAAAATCCTCATTCGGCAATTCGGTTTCATAAGGAGTCTTATAAACTTTTGAAAAATTGAATTCATAAGAATCACTAGCAAACTTAGTAAAGATTTTCTCTTTCTTAAAATCTATAACTTCACCATAAGTATTTAGAAAAGGTCTACCAAAATAATAGGAGAAGTCTTACTAGCAGCTGCACCAAGTACAAGAAAATCAGGAGGATATTAAGTCTTACCACACAAAACTTCAAAATCTCTAACAATACCAATTGGAGAGATTTTTTCTCTATTAGCAAGTTGAATAACCACATCAATTTCATCAAGTTCACTAGGACCAATCTAATGCATAATTTCTTTATAAAACGTATAAGGAATAACACTTGAACTTGCACCATTGTCACATAAACCATAATAGCAATGATCACCAATTTTAACAGATAGCACAGGAACACAAGCTTTCCTAGATTTTGTAGGATGAGAGAAAACATTAGAAGCATCCTCGCAAAATAAAATATACTCATCTCCCACATTTTCAGAAACAAGATCCTTAACTATAGCTCCTGAGGGTTCAATTTTTATTTTTTCATCGGGTTCTTTAGCTTTCTTTCATTTTAACAGCAAAATGGTCTTTCATTATAACAGCAAAATAATTTTTTTCAGTATAAGGCTCAGGAATGATAGGATGAACAGTATTAACTTCAATGATTTTAGCTATAGGAGTAATAGATTTATCTTTATAGGGTTCATGATATTTTTCAAACCCCTTCTTGGGCAAAGCGAAATATGCAACAAAGGTTTTATAATAATTTGCAACAACTTGAGAGTCATTATTCATGAAAGTTTTAATGCATTCAAAGTCATATTTTATACCTGAGTCCCTACCTTCGTCGTTCTCCCATGCTTCATTATTCTCTTCAATACGATCAAGAAGATCCTATTTATCTTCAACCCAATAATGTTTTATCTTCAAAGGAGAGACTTGCATAAAAGTTATGAACAATAATATTACCAGGAAGCTCATGAATGGGGCATTTGAGCATTAATGCTTTCAATATCCTCCACGCTTGGGCAATACTTTCTCCATCATGAGGCCAGAAACTATATATAGACTTCCGATCTTGGTGAATCTCACTTGGAGGATAAAATTTAGAATAAAAGAGAGGTACAATTTCCTCCCATCTAAGATAACTCCTGTTCTTTAACAATTTATACCAATACGCAGCTCTCCTCAGAAGTGACATGGAGAATAATTTCTTCCTGACTTCATCCATTGTAATACCTGAACACTTGAACAACTCGCATAATTCATGTAAAAACAGGAAATGATCACCGGGGTGGACAGTTTCATCCCCTTCCGTCGGGTTGTGACTCCCAAGAATCGGGGGTAGTCACTTCCTGAAGTGTAGTTCGTGAAGGGGATTGAACGCGGAGGTCTAGACCCTCGAGGGACCCCGCGACGGTGCTCGCCAGGCCCGAAGAAGACACGCACACGACAGAGGTAGACACCGGCACTTACCCAGGTTCACGGCCCTCGTGAGGAGGTAAGACCGCTACTCCTGCTTGTCTGTATTAGGATATGAAGGTTACAGTACAATGGAGCTTGCCGGAGGCCCCCTTGAGGCAGTTCTTGCCTGGTGAGGGAAGCGATCGTCTTCTTCCTCCTCCAGCCAGAGGCTATCCTAACAAGTGATGCTAGGGTTTACAAGGGCTGTAGCATGCAAAGAGTCGACCCCCTGCTACGATGGATGTCTTCTCCCATTTATAGGTGCCTCTGGCGCTCTCCTTCGGCTTGGCCTTCAAGGTGGCTCCCACATGGCAGAGGCAGGGTGGAGTTGGAGTCCACCGCGGCATCTTCGTCCATGGACGCGGTCCATTGTTGATAAAGGTGGGCGCGGTGGCCGACAGGCGGCCGACCACGCTGTACTGCCCGCAGAGAGGGCAGTCTCTATGGTGGAGCCCACGATGACGTTCTCCCTTGGAGGGTTGCGCCGTCCACCCGCTTTATCGTCAGAGTAGAAGGTCCTGGCAGCTGCGCCGCAGGCAGAGCTGCTTTATTGACCCCTTTATCACCAAAACGGCACGGGGGTGCTTGCGACACCACGTGGGCGTGGCAGAGGCCATGTGCGTCTCGCCGTACTTCCTTGGCTGCAACGTTTCCCTTCAGGCGCGGGGAGGCCTGAGGGGAGATTCCTGCGGGACTCCCTCGAGGCGAGCTGGCGCCTCGGGAGGGTCCCCTGAGGCGAGGGATCCCTTGAGGCCCTCGAGGCGAATTGCCTCTCGAGGGTCCCGCCTGGCGGTGATGCCTGGTCATTAGTCGTTTCGTCTGTCTGGCCAGCGTGCGAGGCCTGGAGTGAATGGGCTCTCCATACCCCAGTTCCCACTGGGCCGACAGTAGCCCCCGGGCCCACGATGGGCACGACTGAGGCCATGGGCTCAGGCGAAGCGTCGTGGGCCCTTAGTGCCCAGCCGGGCCGAGCCACGCGGCACTTGGACGAATAACGGTCTCGCTCGATCCAAGGCGCGAGTCGTGGGGGGTCCCACCACGTCCTGGTAACTGCTCCTCGAGGTGACACAAAGTCCGAGCGAGGCACCTGGGAGCCGTTACCGTTTCAAAATTTTCTCGCAGAAATTTCCGCTCTCAGAGCTCTCCGCCTCCGTTCTCTCCTGTGAATCTCTGTTCTCCAACTCCTCCAATCTTCCACTTCCACGACGATGAGCCCACTCAAGAGGAAGGGCAAGGCCGCTGCGGGGTCTTCCTCCCAGGCGGAGGCCCCTGAGACCGTGGTGGGCGCGGCGCTGCTGGGCGTGCGCGTCAACGAGAAGGCGCTCGCCAAGGTCCGGTACCTGGTGGCGGACCGGACGAACGAGCACGGCGGCACTGCCCTGAAGCCCGCGGCGCATGGGAAGCGCCCGCACGGGTTCTTCCCGGTCTTCCAGCACTACATCCCCTTGGGGAGCGTCTACATCCCCATGTCTTGGAGCGAGGGCAAGGCCATCACTTCGGTGACGAAGAAGCTAGACGACTTCCGCCAGAAGTGGTTTTTTGTTGGGGTGGAGCGTCCCTACGCCTTCCTCGAGGTCCCCGACGAGCCCCCAGTGAAGAACTCCCACTGGGGCAAGGCCACCTTTAACGGCGCCAGGAACGTGAGCTTGATGGGGCGCCTGAGCTTCCTCCGCGAGGAGGGCCTCACGGGCCAGATGATCGTCGTGGACTTCGTGACGCGCCGCATTGGGCCGCTCCAGGCACATTCGGTCCCCATGTGGATGTACTCGGGGCCGAAAGACAAGATGCGGCTTCACGTCAAGGACAACGACAAGGACGCCCTTGACAACGTCCTCTCCGCGCTCTTCGCAAATCCATCGGTGCTTCTCGTGGATGAGCTCCCCGCGGCGCTCCGGCCCCTTCACTAAGACAATCTGACGGAGCGCATGGACCTCCTGCAGGGGATGCCTCCGTTCAACCCGACAGGCCAGGCGGACCTCGAGGCGCCGATGCCGGTCGCGCGAGGAGTGGAGGGGGCCGATTCTCCCTCGGCTTCAGGAGCTGGCCTAGGTGAGGAGGAGGCCGCGGCTGGGGAGGTCTCCTCTTCGAGGGCTTGGCCATTTACTGCCGAGATTTGCGATATCTCGTCAGGCGATGAAGACGCCTTCGTGGTGGCGCCCTCGCGCCTCGTGGAGGAAGAGGCTGAGGAGGGGGAGGCCTCTGACACGAAGGCCTCTCCGCGAAGGCGCGGGCCTCGCACCAAGGCCGTCGTGGACCACTCGGGGGCGAGGCCGTCTGACGTCCCCTCCAAGAGGAAAGCAGAAACACCCCCCGCGAGGCCTGTTTCCAAGCCCGTCCCCTCATGGCGCTCGCCCGGCCTGGCGTGGGTCGACGCCGGCGCCCCCCCTTCAGGGTTAGTGCTCATAATCTTGGATCATTCGTCTTTTAGCTTTCTCTTTCGCTTTACTTTTTCCTGAAGTCTTTTCTTGGGCTCTTGCCAGTGACCTTGTACCTGCGAAGCGCCGCCGGCTTCGCAAGGAATCTGAGGTGAAGAGCGCCACGGCAAAGGCCGCGTGTCGGCCCAGTGGGAACTGGGGTATGGAGAGCCCATTCCCTCCAGGCCTCGAACGCTGGCCAGACAGACGAAACGACTAAGGACCAGGCATCACCGCCTGGCGAGACCCTCGAGAGGCAATTCCCCTCGAGGGCCTGAAGAGGAAACGAGGGCCTCAAGGGATCCCTCGCCTCAGGGGACCCTCCCAAGGCGACAGCTCGCCTCGGGGGAGTCCCGCAGGAATCTCCCCTCAGGCCTCCCCGCACCTGAGGGGAAACGTTGTGTCCAAGGAAGTACGGCAAGGCGCACATGGGCTCTGCCATGCCCACGTGGTGACGCAAGCACCCCCGTTGCCGTTTTAGTGATAAAGGGGTCAATAAAGCAGCTCCGCCTGCTGCGCAGCTGCCAGGACCTTCTTCTCTGGCGATAAAGCAGGTGGACGGCGCAACCCTCCATAGGAGAACGTCATCATGGGCTCCACCTCAGAGACTGCCCTCTCTGCGGGCAGTACAGCGCGGTCGACCGCATGTCGGCCACCGCGCCCACCTTTATCAACAATGGATCACGTCCATGGACGAACGGACCGTGGTGGACTCCAACTCCACCGTGCCTCTGCCGTGTGGGAGCCACCTGGAAGGCCAAGCCGAAGGAGAAGGCCAGAGGCGCCTATAAAAGGGACAAGACATCCATCGTAGCACAGGTCGACTCTTGGCGTGCTACAACCCTTGTAAACTCTAGCAATTCTTGTTAGGATAGCCTTGAGCCCGAGGAGGAAGAAGATCATCGCTTCCCTCCCCAGGCAAGAACTGCCTCAAGGGGGCCTCCGGCAAACTCCACTGTACTGTAACTCCATCATCTAATACAGACAAGCAGGAGTAGCGGTCTTACCTCCTCACGAGGGCCGTGAACCTGGGTAAGGGCCGGTGTCTTCCTCTCTCGTGTGCGTGTCTTCTTCGGGTCCGGCGAGCAACGTCGCGGAGCTACTCGAGGGTCTAGACCTCCGCGTTCAATCCCCTTAACGAACTACACTTCAGGAAGTGACTACCCCCGATTCTTGGGAGTCATAACCCGACATTTGGCGCGCCAGGTAGGAGGCTTGAGGCGCGTCAACAACCTTCGAGTTCGTCTCTGCGCCATGGTGAACACCCGCGCCACCCGCGTCGCCCGCGTCAACCGACGTGCGCTGGGGGGAGCACGCACACCGCCAGGCACCGCGACAACCCGCGCACGGCGGGGCCGACCCCGCCAGGAAGAGCATGTCCCTTCTGGCCCTCACACAGAGGCACCGGAGCACAACTCCGACCACCAGGAGGACGCGCAGTCGTCGCACCCGACGCAGCGCCAGAGCGGCTCAGGCCCGGGGAGGACAGACCCTGCGCCTCACACCGCGCTGCTCATGGCGCAGGAGCTTCTCCGCTACCAGCCCACCGCTGAGGCCCACGAGCAGTGGCTCCAACGCCTCAACAACCTCGTCGGCATCACTACGACGTGCCCCGCTCCGTCGCAGTCCAACCTGCGCCCCTCTCTCGCGGGCACGATCGCGACAAACGCGCCTCCTCCACCTCCGGGGCCTGCACCGGCTGCGGCGCAGAGGGCTGCTTCGCGAGCGTCCTCGCCGCACGATTGCTTGATCGTGCAGCGCACCACGCCCGACGCTCGCGTGGGGATGGAGCTCTAGCGAGACCGCCAGAACAGGCTCGTAGAGGAGATTGGTCAGGCGGGTCAGCAGAACCGCGGCGCGCTGCAGCACGGGGTCGCTACGTACGCCTCAGGCTGCATGGTCTGGACCTTGAAGTTCACCCGTTCTCTACGTCGCATGGTCTGGACCTTGAAGTTCAGGCATGCTCTCCCGAAGGGCTATGACGACTCCAGCAACCCCATCGAGTTCCTGCAGCTCTACACCACCTCCATCCAAGCTGCGGGTGGAGATGACAAGGTCATGGCCAATTGGTTCTCCCACGCGCTTCGCGATTCTGCACTGTCGTGGGTCCTGAACCTCCCTGAGGACTCCGTGAACTCCTGGGAGGAGCTCTGCAAGCAGTTCGTCTCCAACTTCAAAGGGACATACGAGCGCGCCCTCACCCACAAGGATGAGACGCTCCGCAAGTACATCCAGCGCTTCAGCCAAGTGCGCAACAAGATCCCGAAAATCCCTGACACCCAAGTAATCGCCGCGTTCCGCGAGGGCGTCACTAACAGCAGGATGCTCGAGAAGCCGGGCATCCACGACAAGCTCACCTCTATGGTCAAGATTTTTGACCTAGCTGACAAGTGTGCCAAGGCTGAAGAGGGACTCCTCTTCGTCAAGATGTCCTCAAGAGGGGACGATCACGCTGAGGGGTCCAAGAGCCTGAAGAAGAAGGAGGAGCCCAAGCGCAAGGCCCCCGCGGTTCTCGCGGCAGAGCCTAACGTGAAGGGCACCCGCAGGGACTCCCCTGAGCCTGGAGCGAGAAGAGACGACCATCGCCCTTTCTGCATCTACCACAACAGGCGCGGCCACTCTACGGAGTCCTGCTTTGACCTCAAAAGGTTGAGCAAGGAGCGCGAGCAAGCAGAGGGCAGTGGTAGCCGTGGCCGAGACCATGGTTACCGCGGAAGCGGACGCAAGGGCGGCTACCAGAAACCATCTGGAAATCAGTCCAACGCCGCAGTAAAGAACGGCAACCTCCCTGACGAGGAAGATGGTGGCTACCAAGCCCCGAGAGGCGCCATTGCCTGCATCCTCGGGGGAGCGCAGGCGCCAAAGTCGAACAACCAGTTCAAGCAGTTCGCCCGCGAGTTCAACGCCGCCCTCACAAGCCCGTAAACCTCCAGGCCCCTCAAGTGGTCGCAGTACACCATCGCCTTCGACGCTCAAGACCACCCCAAGTCCAGCAAGACTGTTGGAACCCTCCCGCTGGTCTGCACCCCCACCATCGACAACGTGGTTGTCTCCAAGACTCTCATCGATGGCGGAGCAGGCCTGAACGTTATCTCCATAAATACGTTCGAAGCGCTTCAAGTGCCCTACGAGCGGCTCATGCCCTCGAGGCCCTTCACGGGGATCACCAGCGGCTCGATCGAGCCTCTAGGCCAGGTCAGGCTTGCCGTCACCTTCAGGAGCAAGGAAAATTACCGCACCAAGCACATCGATTTCGATGTAGCACACATCGGCCTGCCGTACAATGCCATCCTCGGCTACCCCGCGCTCGCGAAGTTCATGGCCGTCACGCACCATGCCTACAACATGGTCAAGATCCCCGACAGCACTGGCACGATCACCATCCGTGGGCATGTCCTGGACGCTACGCGCACCGTTGAGACGGCCTACAAGACCGCCGCCATGGCTTTCCCCGCAGAAGAGGACCTAGAGCCTCTTGAGAGACCCAAGAAAAAGAAGCAGTTGTTCTCCCAGGAGGCAGCTGCTACCAAGAAAATCTCTCTGAGCTCCAGTAGCTCGGGGGCTGAAGGCTCGGGGGCTAGCATCACCATTGGCGCCGCGCTGCGTCCCAAATAGGAAAGCGCGCTCGTCGCCTTCCTCCAGGCAAACTCTGACATGTTCGCATGGACACCGTCAGATATGTCTGGTGTACCGAGGGAGGTGATCGAGCACCACTTTGCCGTGTTCCCAAACGTGCACCCCGTCAAGCAAAAAGCAAGAAAGCAAGCCCCCGAGAAGCAAGGATTCATCGTCAACGAGGTAGAGAAGCTCAAAGCGGCAAAAGTTGTTCGCGAAGTCGCACATCCCACTTGGCTCTCCAACGGCGTGGTAGTCCCAAAGCCCGCTGGAGGAAGCCGCCTCTGCATCGACTACACTGATGTAAACAAGGCCTGCCCCAAAGACCCTTATCCCATGCCCAGAATTGACCAGATTGTGGACTCCACGGTAGGCTGCGACCTCCTCTGTTTTCTTGATGCCTTCTCTTGTTATCACCAGATAAAGATGGCTAAGGAGGACGAGGAGAAGACGGCTTTCCTCACCCCGTGCGGTGTGTATTGCTACGTCTGCATGCCCTTCGTCCTAAAAAATGCCGGAGCCACTTCCCAGAGGTTGATGAGGATAGCCCTTGGAGGGCAAATGGGGCGGAACGCCGAAGCATATGTCGATGACATCGTTGTGAAATCACGAGAAGGAAATACTCTCCTTGGAGACCTTGAAGAAACCTTCGCCAGCCTGCGCAAGGTGAACATCAAGCTCAACCCCGCCAAGTGCGTGTTTGGAGTACCTTCAGGCAAATTGCTTGGGTTCCTCGTGTCTCATCGAGGCATAGAGGCAAACCCAGACAAGATCAAGGCCATAGAAGACATGCAACCTCCACGCAGGCTCAAGGACATGCAACGCTTGGCAGGCTGCATGGCCAGCTTGGGTCGATTCATCTCCAAGTTCGGCGAAAGAGCCCTGCCGTTCTTCAAGATCATGAAAAGAACAGGCACTTTTGTCGGGGGGCTGCCCCCGGGTAGGGCAGATCCCGGCATAACACTCCAATATGACAACAGTATTTGGCCTTTAGAGAGTGCAAGGGCTACCCTTTGGTGTACAGAAGGGACAACTTGACCTTTCGTAGCTGGTTAAGCCCAAGGTGTCTCTTGGGGGGGCGCATGGGTCATCCCTGGAATCTATAAATAGCCCCCCCCCCCCAGGTCCTCATAGCGGCATAAGACCAAGCGGATGGTTCCTCTAAGAACTAGCTTCTCGAAGATGTCTTTGGTAGCAGCCCAAGACATCTTCGGGAGGCTAGGCCTAGAGCTGCTCATCCTAAGTGCTACTCGGGTACATCCGGAAAGGATCTCGGAGCCTCCGGGTAAACTCCCCGGTGGAGAAGATCGCGGGTGAACCAGATAGACTCCCCGGGTAGGGGAGAAGGGTCCAAACTCGCTCCCCGGGTACATGCTAACCGACATGTATATCTCGGTCCTGGCAGGTTATTCAGTATGTGCAGGGAAGACTTACATGATGGAGCAAGGAGGTAGCCGGCATGGGAGATGCCGGTGGGACGTCAACGGTCCGGAGCAGGCTTTCCCGCCTGGCACGGGGGGAAGTCCCATCCCCCCTAACATGGAAGCATGGTCATCTCCCCCCTGACACGGAAGCATGGTCACCTCCCGCCTGACACGGAAGTATGGTCACCTCCCGCCTAACACGGGAGCGTGTCAGCCGGTACGATAACGGTACGACAAGATCGGACATGCCTATCCCGGCAATCCGGAAAAGGCTACTCGGGATGGGCAAAGACATGCCTTGTCTCTGACAGAGGGACAATGATGTTTCAGGACGGCGCCTGCTGTCCTTGCCGGAATGATAACGGCTGGGCTATGCCGGATAGCTCGGCAGCTAGGTCGGACTAGCCAGTGTCGACATAACCGTAAAGCCTGTCTGGTGGGGCCATCCCGGATTAGGGTTTCCGGCCCTCCCGGCCGGAACTCTATAAAAGGCGCCATAACTGCTCCTGTGGGAAAGAGATCAACTTGGAAGCCAAAACCTTAGTATCATTTACTCCTAGGGCATTTACTCCTCCCTCTCTCTAGTTCATCTTGTTCATCGTGTTCATCACCGCAAGAGCTCGAAGAGCATGTTGTAGATCTTATTACACACTTATATTGAGAGGAAAGGCAGGAGTAGGGGTGTTACCTCCCCACGAGGGCCCCGAACCTGGGTATATCGTGTGTGTGTGCTCTCTGCCTTCGTGCAGTTGTTCGTATTTACTAGATCTTCTCTCGTTCCCTTCGGTTGTGTTTTGTGTTCTTCGGAGATCCCGGTTATTCCGGCATCCTCCTTCGTGCGAGCTCTTTAGTTCGCTAGCCCTCCCCGGATCCACCAGCGTCCATCGGCCCCACACTTTAGCCATCCTATGGCATCTGTCGTGACACCACCACGACAGTTGGCGCCCACCGTGGGGCCGGCAGAGGCGCTGGCTGGTGTACACATCCGGACGGGTTCCTCCATTCGCTCAGGCCTCAGAGTTCTCTCCGGCCTGGTTGTCAGGCTGGGGGAGATGGATTTCGTCGGCGACAATGCCGTTTCTTCCGGAACAAGCCCTTCCCGGCCAACGGATGCCTCATCGACTTTGGCGTCTTCACGACCTACGTTGCCACCGAGGTCGTCTGCAGCTACCCGGACGTTGTCCTAGAGGCTGAAGATCCCCCATGCTCCGCCTGGGGTCCGCGTATCGATCGCCCCACGAGCTGCGTCGCGGTCATGATGGTCGGGGTGACCGAGGAGGTGTTCCAGGATGCCTCCGATGGCGATGCCGGCATGCGCCGGGTCCGGTTAGCAAAACCTCCGCAGGAGAGAGGTGCTACCCGGGACGGTGATCCTCAGCCATCTCACCCTCATCGCCGCCCGGATCCCCTCTCGGTTCTGGTAGCCAAGCTGGCTGTCCCTGTGACAGTGGATGTGGATACCCAAGTCACCTCAGCTGATTTGGACGAGCAGCGCAAGTTGCTGCTCGCTGAGGCACAAGAGATCGCCGAGATCCGGCGTGAACTTAGTGCCAGTCTACGGGAGTACAATGCAGCTCACGGGTTCCCCATGATAGACTCTCGGGACAAGCGCATTGCTGACCTGCGCAAGAAGGGCAGAATGGTGAACGATGATTTGGCGGGTAGCGCAGCACATAGTCATAGCCGGTCGGATAGCATGGTCTCGGCAGAGAAGCCGGTGTACAACTCGCCTGCCAAAACTCTTAGGGCTGCCGAGGCGGCTATGGCTGAGTTGGTCATAGAGGCTAACCGGCAGAACAAGGCCTTCAAGAAGAAGAACCCGGGAGTTGGATCCCAGGTGTATTCGGCAAGGGCCGAGAGCGACAAATCGGGCGGAGAGGCTTCCTCTCCGCATCCGAGTAAAAGCAAGAGCAAGAGCCGAAGCCGGAGCAGGGGCTCCGGGAAAAACAAGCAATTGCAGGCATATGACCCGGCCTTTGCCGGAGTTCAGCAAGCCGGACGAAACAATGCCGGCCAAGCCCAGGGTAGCCATGGTGGTGGTAAGCAGGGTGTAGGAAACAATGCTACGGCAAGCCGCGGCAATCCACCCCGGTATTCACCACAAAGTCAGGGAAACCGGCAGAGAGATGTTGCTTCTGTCCCACAGCAAACCATAGTTCCTGTGTTTAACAGACATGATGATGGCAACTCGAGGTTGCAGCAACTCGGATACCAGCCTACCGAGAATCCCTTGGGATCCCGGATAGGGACTCGGCAGCTAGATCCCGCGGATGCCCGGATCAGGCTCGACCGGATTCACCAATCCGAGGTAGTTGAAGAACAAGGCCCTCCGGGACCTGCGTGCTTTGGACCTCGGATCATGCGAGAACCGTCTGTAAGAAATTTCCAGCTCAACCGGGGTGCCAAGACCTATGACGGCAGCTCGAAGCCGGAGGACTGGCTTACCGACTATGTAACTGCAGTAAGCATAGCCGGTGGAAACAGACGCTGGGCTGTACGGTACATACCACAGATGTTGGAAGGACCCGCCCGGATTTGGCTGAACAACTTGAGGACTAGCAGCATAGACTGTTGGTTGGATTTCGAGGAGGCCTTCATCAGCAATGTCACCAGCACGTACAAGAGACCCAACCGACCGCAGCAGCTCGCCATTTGCCAGCAAAGGAGCAACGAAACCGACCGGGAGTACCTTACTCGGTGGAGCAACATTCGCAATTCTTGCGAAGGGGTTGTTGAGGCACAGGCCATCTCGTGGTTTGCGCAAGGATGTCGGCATGGCTCTATGCTTTGTCAAAAGCTGCAAAGGAAGATGCCGACAACCTTGGCAGAGACCATGCGCATCGCCGACACCTACACGCTTGGAGATCCCATGCAACCTCTAGTGGATGTCGGAGACTCCAACAGGAGGAATGCGGGAACTCAGCGTTCGGGGCCGAGCAGAAGCCATGATCGCCACGATTTCGGCCCGAAAAGGAGCCAGCCCGAGTTCCACTATGCCTTGCAGCATGTTGCAGCTGTTGGCCGAGATCAGGGAGATGCCAGCAGCAATCAGCGGAAGAAAACAACTGGCCCGGCTTGGGGTCAGAGCCAAGAAGTGCAGAAAACTTGGGTGGACCAGAAGATGCCCCTGACGTATGAAGAGATGCTGAACAAGCCATGCTGCTACCATACGTTGGAGGCCAACAAGCCTGCAAACCACTCTACCCGGCAGTGCAGCTGGTATCAGCGCACATTGCAAGAGGGCAGCACGGGGGCTACTCGGCCAAACGCTCCGGCGTCACGAACAAACATCCCGAGACCCCCTCCACCGCTATCCGGTGCCAATGCAGTCCGGATTAACGCACCCAACCGAGGACCTCCTCCCAGAACGGTAAACATGGTGCACGCCCGGAATGATAATGGCGCTGGTCCGAGTAACCAACCTGGACACCAACAAGGCAACTACCGGGAGGCACATCAGAGCTATGTGGTCTTCGTGACCGAGCCCACTGACCGGAAGAGTGTGCGACAGCGCGCTCTGGAGGTAAATGTTGTGATCCCGGCGGTGCCCAAGTTCCTGCACTGGTCCGAGATGGAGATCACTTGGAGTCGAAAGGATCACCCCCGGGGTATGCCTAAGCCTGGTGGCTATGCTCTGGTGGTGGACCCGACATTTGTCGGACCGAGCCTCAACGTCCGCTTCAGCCGGGTACTAATTGACAATGGCAGCGCCATTAACATTATGTACAAGGATACCATGCTAAAGTTAGGGGTGTCCATGAACACGCTACTCCCAACCGAGACCACCTTTCACGACATTGTACCCGGCGTCTCCTGCTCCCCTATGGGCAAGATCTGGGTTGAGGTGTTATTTGGAACCCGGGAGAACTGCCGGACAGAGAGCCTGGAATTCGAGGTTGTGGATCTCGAGAGTCCATATCATGCACTCATTGGCAGGCCCGCACTGGCCAAGTTCATGATATCCACCCACATGGGATACCTGAAGATGAAGATGCCGGGTCCAAATGGGGTGATCACCATAGCAGGAGACCACAAGCGCTCCATGGATTGTGCAACTGCCGGCTCAAACTTAGCCGAGTCTCTGGTCATTGCGGAGGAGAAAAAGAGGATTCAGCGGGTAGTGGCGCTGGCCCAGACCTCGCAACTCGGAATGCCCGGGATGGTGAACCCGGAGCAGAACGCCTCATTCCAGCCACCGAAGGAGACGAAGAAGGTGGGGGTTGACCCCAGCTACCCGGAGCACCAGGTCATCATCGGCAGCAGCCTGGACAGCAAATCGGGATGCTTTTGCGTGGTCAAGTGATGATCTGCAAGGCATTCCAAGGGAGTTGGCTGAGCACTCACTGTTTGTCAGGCCGGATGCGAAGCCGGTGAAGCAACCGACTAGGCACCTCTCGGACGAGAGAAGAGCGGCCATCATGGAGCATCTCGGAGTACTGCTGGCTGCCGGATTCGTGATGGAAGTACTGCACCCGGATTGTATTTCGAATCCGGTCCTGGTAGAGAAGAAGAAAGATGATCCCCTCCTGCTTAAGGTGTGGCGCATGTGCATCGATTTCACCAACCTCAACAAGGCTTGCCCGAAAGATCCTTTTCCACTTCCCCGGATAGATCAAGTGATCGATTCCACTGCCGGGAGTGAACTTTTGACTTTTCTAGATGCCTATTCCGGTTTTCACCAGATACCTTTGAATCCGGATGATCAATTGAAAACTTCATTTATCACCCCGTATGGGGCTTATTGCTATCGTGTCATGACTTTTGGTTTGAGAAATGCTGGTGCTACATACCAAAGGTGCATACAAAAAAATTTACATAACCAGATAGGCCGGAATGCCGAAGTCTATGTCGATGACATAGTCATAAAAACAAAAGAAAGATCCTCTCTGATCGATGATCTGAGGGAAACATTTAAAAACTTAAGGAGATTCCGGATGAAGTTGAATCTGGATAAATGCACATTCGGCGTTCCAGCAGGAAAACTACTCGGTTTCCTCATTTCAAGCCGGGGAATTGAGGTCAACCCGGGTAAGATACGGGCAATCGAGAGCATGAAGCTTCCGACACGTCTCAAAGACGTGCAGAAGTTTACTGGTTGCTTGGCATCCCTAAGTCGGTTTGTGAGCCGACAAGGGGAGAAGGCCTTACCCTTGTATCAGCTGATGAAAAAGAGTAAAAACTTCGTGTGGACTCCGCAAGCTGATGCGGCATTCAGTGACTTGAAAAGAATGCTCTCATCAACACCAGTGTTGGCATCCCCATTGCCCAAGGAGCCTATGTTGCTGTACATTGCTGCCACTAACCGGGTAGTAAGTGTAGCCATTGTCGTGGAAAGAGAAGAAGGGGACAAGCTGATACAGAGGCCGGTATATTACTTGAGCGAGGTGATCACGGAATCCAAGCAAAACTACCCGCATTATCAGAAGATGGCATATGTGGTGTACCTGGCAGTAACCAAGCTCAAGCACTATTTTCAAGAGCACCCAATCACAGTGGTGTGTGAGGCTCCCCTAGCTGAGATCATCGGCTGCAAAGATGCAAGCGGACAGGTTGCCAAGTGCGCCATTGAGTTGTCTCCGTATGCTCCGGCATACGAGAGACGTGACGCCATTAAGTCGCAGGCGCTGCCGGACTTCTTGGTGGACTGGGCCGAGATGCAATATGAACCTCCAATGCCGGATTTCAATTTCTGGAGAATGCATTTCGATGGCTCCAAGGCCAAGATCGGATTGGGTGCCGGAGTTGTCCTCACTTCACCAAAGCAAGATGTGCTGAAGTATGTGCTGCAAATTCACTTCCGGGCATCCAACAATGTCGCCGAGTATGAAGCCTTAGTTCATGGACTAAACATCGCCAAGGAAATCGGCATCTGCCGGATAGAGTGTTTCGGCGATTCCAACCTCGTGGTACAGCAAGTGTCGGGGAACTGGGATGCGATTGACGCCAACATGGCCTTATATCGGTTTCCATGTGCAAAAAATATCCGGATTTTTCGAAGGTTGCGATTTCAAGCACATACCGAGAGGAGAAAATGAAGCAGCCGATGTGTTGTCCAAGCTAGGGTCAGCTCGGGAGGCCATCCCACCCGGGATCGCTCTCGAACATCTGAGGAAGCCGTCTATCCAGCCTTCGCTCGAGTCGGATTCTATCTTCATCCCCAAGGAACCTGCTTCGGAAGCTGTACCTATGGACGTGGAAGTCGGGAACATTGTGTTGAACCCGGGGACTGCATCACAGGACTCGGAGAGACTAAATAGCATGATGATGGAGGTAATGTCGGCAGAACCAATGGACATAGATGCCCCCATATTCCCGGTTCGACCTGTCCCGGGATGGGCACAACCCATCATGGCGTACATATCGGATGGAACCCTCTCGGAGAACGAGGTAGAAGCCCGGCAAATACTGAGGAGATCCAAGGCATACATCGTCATCAATCAAGAGCTGTACAAGAGAAGTGTCACCGAGGTGCTCCAAAGGTGTGTGGAACCCGAAGAAGGCCAAGAGATGCTATTGGAAATACACCAAGGGGAGTGTGGACATCATGCATCATCTCGGGCACTAGTGGCAAAAGTGATCCGGCATGGGTTCTACTGGCTTACTGCCTTGCAGCAGGCAGAGGACATTCTCCGTATGTGTGGAGGGTGCCAGAGGTTTGCCCACCGGATACATATGCCGGCATCAGCACTGAAAACAATCCCTATCACTTGGCCATTCGCAGTATTGTGCTTGGACATGGTCGGGCAATTCAAGCCGGCAAGGGGCAATATGACGCACATGCTGGTCATGGTGGACAAGTTTACAAAGTGGATAGAGGTCAAACCAATCCGGAAGTGTGACGGACACACCAAGGTTCAATTCTTGAAAGACATCATCTTGAGGTACGGGTACCTGCACAGCATCATCACGGATAATGGGACCAATTTTGCTGTGGGGGAATTCGCTCGATTTTGTGCTGAGAAGAGAATCCGGTTGGACGTGGCATCGGTGGGCCCACCCGGAAGCCAACGGGCAAGTCGAGAGAGCAAATGCCTTGGTCTTGGCCGGCATCAAAGCCCGTTTGATCGAGCCACTGTTGAGAACCCCGGGGTGTTGGATAGAGGAGATACCGGCTGTGTTGTGGGGTCTCCGGACCACACCGAATAGATCTACCGGGTACACGCCATTCTTCATGGTGTATGGTGCCGAGGCCGTACTTCCAACCGACATACAATGTGATTCACCAAGAGTGACAATGTTCACCGAGACCGAGGCAAAGGAAGCCCGGGAAGATGATGTGGACTTGCTCGAGGAAGCAAGGGAGTTGGCACTATCTTGGTCGGCAATTTATCAGCAGAACCTCTGTCGCTATCATAGCCGGAGGGTGCATCCCAGAGTATTCCGAGAAGGAGATCTTGTGCTAAGGCTTATCCAACGCACAGCCGGGATGCATAAGCTCTCGCCTCCACGGGAGGGTCCTTTTGTTGTAAGCAAGGCATTGCACAATGATTCTTATTACCTTGTAGATGCACAGGAAGCTAGAAAAGGTGTAATGGACAAAGCCGGTGAGGAAACCAAGCGGCCATGGAATGTAGCTTTGCTTCGACCCTTTTACACTAAAAGGGTGCAGTGTATGTATCTCGGTTTCCCTATCAATGAAATTTCGGCACCCCGAGGTGTTACTCGGGGACTGCTTGCCCAGAATTCTCCTTTATCTTAACTTGCATGTCGGTACCCTCGGGAGGAACCCGGGGACTGCCTCGTTTTATGCCTATGTTTTTTCTATTATCATTTTGTGCATGCCGGCAACCCAGGGAGGAACCCGGGGACTGCCTGTTATCTATTTTTGATTTAGTGTATGCCGGGCAAGTTCCAAGATCGATTTTCTAGTCGGAGTAATGTATGTCATGTAAAATAATCTTGTGACTCGACTGACGAACACCGAAATTGTAGTCAAGAGCAGAGAGCGTCGAATGTGGGAAACACGGAAACGAACTTGGGGACTCGGGATAGGAACTTCTCCGGCATATGCATCTTGTTCGTCCAGTTGTTCATTTTGTTATGTCGGAAATTTAGCAAACTGGAACTCGGATTTTCATAAGTAATGTATATTGTAAAGTGAATTTTGTGTCTCGACTGTCGAACACCGAAATGGTACACAAGAGCAGAAATTGCCTAACTACGGTAAACATGAAAACGAACTCGGGGACTCGTTGCAAAATAAACCGGCATAACTTGTTCGCATAAGAAGGAACAAAGTACGAATTAAAATGTATATATTACAATTGCACCCGGCATCCCGGCGATCTAACGTTTCGACACTTAGTGTTTTAAGTAGTGGGGGAAGCCGTTTTCTCAGGCGCGTCGGCAGAGGGAGCAGTGACAATGGGCTCCTCCACGCCAGCAGTGGTATCTGGAGCCTCCGGGTGCGCCTCGGCGTAAGAAGTCTCGGGTGGCGATGGAGTAGCAGCTTCTCGGGAGGCCACGGTCGCGGTAGCAGCGCCGGTAGCAGCATCATCACCCTCCGGGATCTCGGCCTCCGCATCACCGGTTTCACCCGTCTCACCATCATCTTCGTAATCTGACTCGGAGTCAAAAGCAATGAGGCTCGTGGTGAAGACGCCGGTGTCGGCCCAGGACGCGACGCGATGGGCAACCTCTTGGCGTTGCCGGATCTTGGCCGGGTCGGTGTACCACGGCGAGATGGTGCGCAGGCGTTGGATCACGTCGAGGTCGAGCCCCTCATACCAGCTGAGCACATGCGTCAGGACTTGGTCAGCGCCAGCCCGCGCACTGGAGCATTTCCAAGCGTGAAGTCGCTTGCCGGCATCCCGGAGCGTGGTCGCCTGTTCACTAACCGAGAGGGTAGCAGTGACGCCAGGCCATAGAGCGCCATGGACATGGACAGCCGCGCTGATTAGCTCTGTCCCGATCCACCGGAGAGGTACTATCCAGGCCTTCAGGGCGGTGAGGTGGTCCTCAATATCCCAAGAGTCCGAAATAGGACCCTTCCCGGCTCGCTTCTCACGGGCGGCAGCAACTGCAAGGTTGGCGGCTTCTCGGGAGTGCTCAAAATGTCCTTTAAAGAGAAGAGTTGTCAAGCGGCCCACACATGAGAGTGATAGCAACAAAGAAAGAAAGAAAAAGAAAAGGATCTCGGTGAACTTACTATGCAGGTCTCGGTTTAAACCGGTGAGCTCAGTAAGCCAGCAATCCGCCTTCGACCGGAGAAGGGCCAACACGGTCTCGGCGAGGTGCGCGTGCTCCTCGGATTGGTCCAGCGTCTCCTTCTGCTTCATAGAGGCATCCATGAAGCGCGTCTTCATGTCGGCAGCAGCAGACTTGACCTTCTCCAACTCGGCACTCAACCGCGCGATCTCGGACTGAGCTTCAGATAGGGCAGACTTTTGGTCTGCCGAGATCTTTCGCGCGGCATCCCGCTCCTCCCGGAGTCAGCCCTCCAACTTCTTGGACTGACCGGTCAGCAAGAAGCTGGTGGGAGACGCTGCTGCGTTTTTTGCCGCAGTCCTGTGTCCAAAAATTAACTGGTGTCAATCTCAGAAGGATACCGAATACTCGGAATGGGCCGGGACCCGTATTGATTAACCAACTCGGTAGGGAGGATCTCGGGGACTCGAGATCAAAGACTTGTTTTTTCATTTCTAAGATTGGAGCCTAGTGGTCTGCTACTCGGTGGAGTCTAGAGCACTAAGCACCAATCTCGGGGACTAGTGGGGTTGGAAGAATTAAACTTTGGAGAAAGTAGAAGGAGGAAACTTACATCGATCACCCGGGTGACATCCAGTGCAGCCACCTGGAGAGCGTGAAGGGCTTGGGCGCTGCGGCTCGCATCAGGAGCGTGCAAGTCCCCCACAATCTCGGAGGCATCAGCGGTGAGCCAGGCCTTGTTGTATTCTTCAATAGCACGCAGGCCAGGCGCGCTCGCGGCAACGATCTCCCGGGATCCTGGAGACACAAAGGAGCTTACGGTTGCTCCCAGTGACTGCAGGGCGGCAGTGGGGATCTCGGCAGGAGGTGGCGGTAATCCGGAAAACTTACCAGAGGCAGAGGAACCCTTGCTTAGGGCCAAATCTTGGGTCGAAGATTTCGGAGGGGCGCTGGGCTTGGCAGGAGCTATCTTCTGCCTGGAGGCCTGGGTGCGCGAGTTCCCGGCAGGAAGATCAGCTTGCCGGGAGGAAGCGGTAGACGGCTTCGGCGGCGGGGTCTTGTCTGAAGTCAGCCGGGAGGAGGATCGCGGCACGACTTGCCGCGGAGGACTCGGTGTCCCTGCCTCAAGATGGGACACCCGCTGTGGGCTATCCGGAAGGATGGTATACTCGGCCCTAGAGATGGGCGGTACCAGAACCTCGGTCTCCCCGAGATGGTCCTCCGGAGCAACAACCTCAGATAGCACAGGACCAGGCGCAGGGTGCTCGCCGTCCTGCGCTGGATGTCGAGGTGGAGAAGGAGCAGCCCGGGAGGGGCTAGGAGTGCGGGATCCCGGAGGGTGACCCGCGGAAGCCGGGACGTCAAGAGCCTCTCTATAATGATCATGTCAGAAAAGACCACGGAAGAAACCAAAATCACATAACTCAAAGCAAGCAAATCATACGCGGAATCTACAGTGGGGGGACCTTTCCGTCGCCGAGGAGGCTTATCGCCCGGCTGCTTGGTCTGCCTGCTCTTCTTGGTGACGCCACCAGATCCACCGGCATGGGTGGTGTCGGAGCCCGCGCGTTTCCAGGTCTCGGCGCCCTTCGTCACGGCCGCTGATCTCGGAACTACTGGCGGAGCGCAGTTGAGGGGAAGAGCATCAATCACATCGAGTATTTGACAATCTTTGTCATCATCATCGTCAGATGCAATGTGGATAGCCTCAGGAGTTGAGGGCTTACCCGGAGCAGCAGCGCGAGCTAGAGGAATTGCGAGGTGATCCTCGCCGTCGGGATCCTCCGCCGGCATCTCCTTCGGTATCGGGAAATCCTCCGCAAATTTGCCACCAGCATGCATCGCGACCTCCGCTGTATGACGCTCGAACAACTGCAGGAATAAATCATTGCATGACAACCATGTCAATTTCCAGCAGAACCCGGGTGCAAATATAATTTGGCGAAAGGCAGACACAAGCACCTGCTTCAGTGGTTTTTTGCGGGTACCGGCAACCCGACCCCCGTATAATCCGGTGGCATCTGCGTTCGAGCGATAGCTCGAACGCGCCGCCGGACTGCAGCTTTGTCCAGCGGGAAGATGCTAGTTCTCGTGGGGTCATATACCCCACTTATGTGGCACAGCTTATGAACTTGGGTCTGTAGAGGGCAGATGCGGCGGATAATAAAGCAGCACAGGAGGTCATCCGAGGTCAAGCTATCCCTAAGGACGCTTAGGACATCGTGCATACATCTGATCTCCTCAGTATCCGGGAGCCTATTCAAGAGATCGAACTCGCGGGGAGGACCCATGACGAACTCGGGAGGGTTGATGAAATCCGGGGAGGAAGATCCCGGAGAGTCTCCTGAGGCCTCCCGGTTCTTCACGTAGAAGAAGCTCCGCTGCCATTTCCGGCATGACTCCAGCCCCTGGACCTTGGGGAATACGGAATCGGCGCGAGGGATGATCGTTGCCGCCCCATAGTCAACGAGGTATTTGACCTTCTTGTCCGGGTTCGGGATAACTTGCCAGCGGAGGATGAAGTACTTGGCCCAGATATCCACGAAGGGCCAAATACCGAGATACCCTTCCGTGTACGTGGCAAAGATGGAGAGCATCATGATTGCGTTGGCCGGAAGGTGATGAGGTTGGAGGTTGTAGGTGTTGAGGAAGTCGCGGAAGAAGGGGCTGTAACGCCCCGGGTTTTATCCCCTTTTGATTTGTGAGTTTTGTTTTTTGCATCGACATGTCATCGCATCGCATTAATTTAATTTGTTGCATTTAAATTAAATTTCCATAATTAAATTCAAATGCATTTCAAATTAATTAAAAATGTGTTATTTTCAAATCTTTTAAAAATGTTAAAAACTAGTTTATTAAATTGTCTATTGAAAACTAAAAATATTTTGTATAGGTTTCGTGTTGAAATTCCTTTTCTATTTTGTTTTAAAAATATAAAACAGAAAATAATAAGGGGAGAGAAATAAGGCCCAAAGCCCATCTAACTCAAACCCTAGGTTTCCCCACAGAAAATTCTTTCCCACCCCCTGACTTTTTGCAGCCACCCTCCTCCTTTTCTGATTTTTTGCAAAATAATCTTCCACCCCTTCTTTCTCTATTTTCCCCCTCCTTTCCTTTTTCTTTTTCTTCTTTTCTTTTTTTCCTCTCTTTCTCTTCTTCCTTCCCGAGCTCGCACGGGAGAAACTCCCCAGCGCTCGAGCCAGCGCTCCGGCCGGCGCCCCGTCCTCCCCACGTCGCCCACGCCCGCGCCGGCCCTGCGCCTCCCCAGCGTGCGCGCGCCGCCGCGTCCCCAACGCCCGTTGCGCCGCAGCCCGCGCTCGCCCGCGCCTCCACCTCCACGCCGCCGGCCGCGCCAGCCGCCGCCGCCCGGCGCCGCGCCCCCTGCTCCTGCCCGCGCCGCCCCGTGCCGCGCCGCCCCGGCCTCCTCCGCCGTGCGCTCCCCGGCTGCGCGCGCCTCCGCCCCCGCGCGCCCTGTGCCCACCGGCCCGGCCGCCTCCGCCCTCCGCCTGCCGCCGCCACAAGTGCCCTGCTCCAGCCGCCGCACCGCCGCCGGCCGCGTCTCCCGCTCGCGCCGCCTCATCTCCCGCTCGCGTCGCCGGCCGCGCACCGCGACCTCCACGCCGCCGTCGCCCGCGCCACGCCGCCAGCACGCGCCGCGCTCCTCTCGCCGCTGATCCACCACACGCTCCACGCCGCCCACGTGCGCGCCCGCCGCCGTGCGCGTGCTCGCAGCCCGCGCCGGCCTCCTTCCGTTCGCCGGTTTCTCCGTCCGGTGGCGTCCCCGCATCCACCGCCCGCCAGGTGTTCGACATAATGCCTGAAAGACCTTCGGCGTCGCATTTGGGTCCGAGTTGTCCACCCTTCGAGGTGTTGCTACGTGCGCGTGCGCGTCCTCTTTCGGTGTCGCGTTGCCGTGACCGCCCGTGTCCGTGTCGCGGTGCCGCCCGTGCGCGATCCTCCTTCTGGTGTCTGTTTGCCGTGTTCTACGTGCCGCGCTTCCCCGACCACTTCCACGACACCGACAAACGACGATGCCCCTGTTCCGCGACGACTACTTCCTCGACGGCGACTACTTCATCTACGTTCCGAAGACGTCGGTTCCGAACCCTAGTTCACCTGATCCGACGTGCGAACCCAAACCCTAACCCTACCTTCTTTTATTAAATGTCATCTATATTGTGCATATTGCATCATACTTGCATGTGTTGCATCTCTTGGGTTTGGTGGTGTAGCGATTCACCTAAACAATAATTATGGAATGTGTGGGCATTTAATTACTATTGTTGCCTATTCCATTTAATTTGACTAGATCATCTTTACCATGCCTTGCCATCTTAATGGACATTTAATTTGTGGGGTAGATAAATAACTTTAACATTGATATTAATTGTCGGAATCCCGATTCCACTTAATTTGGATTAAGTGCATCTCGCAATGCATCTTGCCATGCCATGCATCATTCTTCCATGATCATGCTGGATCTTTTGCCGTAGTTGTAAAATGCATCTTTTGCGCTTTCAGTGTTTGTTGCTTCTTCGCGGATACGACGTTGAGATGTGTGAGCAACGACAAGATCTACTTCCGTGCGGGATTCCAGGCAAGCAAAGTTTGCTTGTTTACCTATACATTGTCTTTCATTCCTGCCGTTGATCTCTGCTGCCCTAGTTATCGATTCTTGAACTGCGATCCCATCACATGTTTATCCTGCAGCCTATACAGCTTTATCACCACATTCCATCACCTGTTGAATGTTTATCTGTTGGCCTTGCGAGTCGTAGCGCATGCTTAGAGTTGTTTGTGCGAGTCGTCTGTTGGTCTTATGTTTCATCTGCTTAGTATGATAGATTATTCTACCTTAATAAAATGTTGTCTTATATTGGGGTATTATAATTAAAAGATAAGGCACCAGGCGGAAGGCCTTGCGAGGTGCTTTGTTCTGCTCAGTGTCGACCTAGGAACTGAGATTTTATCCTCGGATCCAATTTTGAGCGCACTAACCACTTGTGGGTGGCCCAATGGAGCCCCCCTCGACTTTGAACGGATCCGCAGCTCGTCCATGTGCCGCAAGTAGTTCGGGTTTTCCATTCGCTCATATGCATGTGCATGATGATGATGATCGATGAGAGGTTACTTGATACGGGGGTCATATAGGGGTGGTGCGTACGTAGCGGACAGTTCCTACTGTGGTTTGAGCCGCATGGTGCGTAGGCACAAACTAATGAGTCCGCAATTGAGATTCGGCCGGACTCCTGACGCGGGTAATAACTCATATGGGTGGCACCTGGACTTGCTGTAGTGAAGGAATGAGTCGTGTTGAGAGGCCCTCACGGGTTGATCATGCGAGTATGGGTACTGTAGTGCACCCCTGCAGGGTATAATCTTATCGATGAGCCGTGTCCACGGTTATGGACGACTTTGGTGATGATGCTGGCTAACAAGATCTAGACAACTAGCACCTATTTAATGTTAATTAAATTGACTAGTAATATAGAATTACTTTTACAATAAATTATAATTAAAACTGTTCAACGTGTGAGTTTCCCGAATTGCTTCCTCATATTTGGTTGAGGGGGTTAATTCGAGAATGGGTTATGTTTGGTGTTAGTTGTAGATGTTTACCTTCTGCGCTCTCTTACCTCTCTCTCATTAGACGGAAGTTGTAGCGTGTCTCTTTAGGTTGCTAGTGCTGCTGCCGCTAAGTCCACCTCCCCTATATTTTGGGAGATGGTGTAGAAAGTAGGCAAGTCGGTTTTGCTTGCCAGGGAGTGCCCTGACCCTCTTTTGGGTTAAGCTTTATGTGCAGTTAACAGGTTTGAAGTCTGACGACGTTAGCTTGGGAATCCCTCCGGCTTGGCTGGGCAGGGATATGGCGCCATTGCTTATCTTCAGGACTCTTAGTCCAATTTGCATCTTATCCGTAGTCGGATACTATTCTGCTTCCGCTGTCATTTGTATCTTTGTATTGTATCTTTTGTATCTTGACTCGTTCGAGTCGTTGTTGTATTTATCTCTTTGTTGTATTTGGGGATGTATCGTAACTATTGTAATGTTATCACAATTCCACCCACATAATGCGCATGTTTCGGCGTGCACATTATGTCTGGTGGGCGACCTAACATCGTTATTATGCGCATTTCGGCGGGAACGCTTAAATCTACATAGTACCGATTTTAGGGCGTCACAAAGTGGTATCAGAGCCTTGGTTTCGATCTCCTTGTTGTTTCGATACGAATGGTTATCGAAGCAGCGGGTCCGCAAAAGCCCGTAGGATAACCTCGCTAACGGTCGTTGTTTCTAGAGTGTCGAAAACTATTTGACTTAAATTATTTTTTTGAAAAATATCTCAATAGGTTTCTTTTTACTCCTTACCTCTATTCTACTTCTCCTCTTACCTCATTTGATTTGGAGTATCTTCTCTTATCCAACTTTCAAAGTTTTAGGATCCTACGTGTGGGTGGACGATTTCTTGCCTTTTACCCTATTAGGTTCGATCTTTCGAAGTCGTCTTCGTCGTGAGCAACAATCCCTTGTTAGTGGTGTCGAGAATTTCAAGGTGGAGCAACAATCCCTTGTTAGTGGTGTCGAGAAGTTCATCCCGGAGCGTGAAGACTCGATAGTTACCCCTCTCTTCTTGTGGTCTCGGCGTGAATCTCGGGACGCGATCCCTTGTTAGTGGTGTCGATTGTAACGCCCCGGGTTTTATCCCCTTTTGATTTGTGAGTTTTGTTTTTTGCATCGACATGTCATCGCATCGCATTAATTTAATTTGTTGCATTTAAATTAAATTTCCATAATTAAATTCAAATGCATTTCAAATTAATTAAAAATGTGTTATTTTCAAATCTTTTAAAAATGTTAAAAACTAGTTTATTAAATTGTCTATTGAAAACTAAAAATATTTTGTATAGGTTTCGTGTTGAAATTCCTTTTCTATTTTGTTTTAAAAATATAAAACAGAAAATAATAAGGGGAGAGAAATAAGGCCCAAAGCCCATCTAACTCAAACCCTAGGTTTCCCCACAGAAAATTCTTTCCCACCCCCTGACTTTTTGCAGCCACCCTCCTCCTTTTCTGATTTTTTGCAAAATGATCTTCCACCCCTTCTTTCTCTTTTTCCCCCCTCCTTTCCTTTTTCTTTTTCTTCTTTTCTTTTTTTCCTCTCTTTCTCTTCTTCCTTCCCGAGCTCGCACGGGAGAAACTCCCCAGCGCTCGAGCCAGCGCTCCGGCCGGCGCCCCGTCCTCCCCACGTCGCCCACGCCCACGCCGGCCCTGCGCCTCCCCAGCGCGCGCGCGCCGCCGCGTCCCCAACACCCGTTGCGCCGCAACCCGCGCTCGCCCGCGCCTCCACCTCCACGCCGCCGGCCGCGCCAGCCGCCGCCGCCCGGCGCCGCGCCCCCTGCTCCTGCCCGCGCCGCCCCGTGCCGCGCCGCCCCGGCCTCCTCCGCCGTGCGCTCCCCGGCTGAGCGCGCCTCCGCCCCCGCGCGCCCTGTGCCCACCGGCCCGGCCGCCTCCGCCCTCCGCCTGCCGCCGCCACAAGTGCCCTGCTCCAGCCGCCGCGCCGCCGCCGGCCGCCTCCCGTGTGCACCGACGCCAGCCGCCGCCGGCCGCGTCTCCCGCTCGCGCCGCCGCATCTCCCGCTCGCGTCGCCGGCCGCGCGCCGCGACCTCCACGCCGTCGTCGCCCGCGCCACGCCGCCAGCGCGCGCCGCGCTCCTCGCGCCGCTGATCCACCAGACGCTCCACGCCGCCCACGTGCGCGCCCGCCGCCGTGCGCGTGCTCGCAGCCCGAACCGGCCTCCTTCCGTTCGCCGGTTTCTCCGTCCGGTGGCGTCCGCGCATCCACCGCCCGCCAGGTGTTCGACACAATGCCCGAAAGACCTTCGGCGTCTCATTTGGGTCCGAGTTGTCCACCCTTCGAGGTGTTGCTACGTGCGCGTGCGCGTCCTCTTCGAGTGTCGCGTTGCCGTGACCGCCCGTGTCCGTGTCGCGGTGCCGCCCGTGCGCGATCCTCCTTCTGGTGTCTGTTTGCCGTGTTCTACGTGCCGCGCTTCCCCGACCACTTCCACGACACCGACAAACGACGATGCCCCTGTTCCGCGACGACTACTTCCTCGACGGCAACTACTTCATCTACGTTCCGAAGACGTCGGTTCCGAACCCTAGTTCACCCGATCCGACGTGCGAACCCAAACCCTAACCCTACCTTCTTTTATTAAATGTCATCTATATTGTGCATATCGCATCATACTTGCATGTGTTGCATCTCTTGGGTTTGGTGGTGTAGCGATTCACCTAAACAATAATTATGGAATGTGTGGGCATTTAATTACTATTGTTGCCTATTCCATTTAATTTGACTAGATCATCTTTACCATGCCTTGCCATCTTAATGGACATTTAATTTGTGGGGTAGATAAATAACTTTAACATTGATATTAATTGTCGGAATCCCGATTTCACTTAATTTGGATTAAGTGCATCTCGCAATGCATCTTGCCATGCCATGCATCATTCTTCCATGATCATGCTGGATCTTTTGCCGTAGTTGTAAAATGCATCTTTTGCGCTTTCAGTGTTTGTTGCTTCTTCGCGGATACGACGTTGAGATGTGTGAGCAACGACAAGATCTGCTTCCGTGCGGGATTCCAGGCAAGCAAAGTTTGCTTGTTTACCTATACATTGTCTTTCATTCCTGCCGTTGATCTCTGCTACCCTAGTTATCGATTCTTGAACTGCGATCCCATCACATGTTTATCCTGCATCCTATACAGCTTTATCACCACATCCCATCACCTGTTGAATGTTTATCTGTTGGCCTTGCGAGTCGTAGCGCATGCTTAGAGTTGTTTGTGCGAGTCGTCTGTTGGTCTTATGTTTCATCTGCTTAGTATGATAGATTATTCTACCTTAATAAAATGTTGTCTTATATTGGGGTATTATAATTAAAAGATAAGGCACCAGGCGGAAGGCCTTGCGAGGTGCTTTGTTCTGCTCAGTGTCGACCTAGGAACTGAGATTTTGTCCTCGGATCCAATTTTGAGCGCACTAACCACTTGTGGGTGGCCCAATGGAGCCCCCCTCGACTTTGAACGGATCCGCAGCTCGTCCATGTGCCGCAAGTAGTTCGGGTTTTCCATTCGCTCATATGCATGTGCATGATGATGATGATCGATGAGAGGTTACTTGATACGGGGGTCATATAGGGGTGGTGCGTACGTAGCGGACAGTTCCTACTGTGGTTTGAGCCGCATGGTGCGAAGGCACAAACTAATGAGTCCGCAATTGAGATTCGGCCGGACTCCTGACGCGGGTAACAACTCATATGGGTGGCACCTGGACTAGCTGTAGTGAAGGAATGAGTCGTGTTGAGAGGCCCTCACGGGTTGATCATGCGAGTATGGGTACTGTAGTGCACCCCTGCAGGGTATAATCTTATCGATGAGCCGTGTCCACGGTTATGGACGACTTTGGTGATGATGCTGGCTAACAAGATCTAGACAACTAGCACCTATTTAATGTTAATTAAATTGACTAGTAATATAGAATTACTTTTACAATAAATTATAATTAAAACTGTTCAACGTGTGAGTTTCCCGAATTGCTTCCTCATATTTGGTTGAGGGGGTTAATTCGAGAATGGGTTATGTTTGGTGTTAGTTGTAGATGTTTACCTTCTGCGCTCTCTTACCTCTCTCTGATTAGACGGAAGTTGTAGCGTGTCTCTTTAGGTTGCTAGTGCTGCTGCCGCTAAGTCCACCTCCCCTATATTTTGGGAGATGGTGTAGAAAGTAGGCAAGTCGGTTTTGCTTGCCAGGGAGTGCCCTGACCCTCTTTTGGGTTAAGCTTTATGTGCAGTTAACAGGTTTGAAGTCTGACGACGTTAGCTTGGGAATCCCTCCGGCTTGGCTGGGCAGGGATATGGCGCCATTGCTTATCTTCAGGACTCTTAGTCCAATTTGCATCTTATCCGTAGTCGGATACTATTCTGCTTCCGCTGTCATTTGTATCTTTGTATTGTATCTTTTGTATCTTGACTCGTTCGAGTCGTTGTTGTATTTATCTCTTTGTTGTATTTGGGGATGTATCATAACTATTGTAATGTTATCACAATTCCACCCACATAATGCGCATGTTTCGGCGTGCACATTATGTCTGGTGGGCGACCTAAAATCGTTATTATGCGCATTTCGGTGGGAACGCTTAAATCTACATAGTACCGATTTTAGGGCGTCACAGGGGCTAGCCGGAAGCCCAAACCCCCGCTCGAAATGCGTGAGGAACACTACATATTCACCGGGTTGGTGTTCCGGCTGGACTTCGCCACCTGTCGTGGTATCGGCATAATTGATAGGAGACGGGGGTCCTCTAGCCTACGTATGGATTGTGGGGAAGAAGGTTGGTGTCGTCGAGGACGGGATTGAACACGGTGAGTTTACCCAGCTTCAGATCCCGCAGCGATGGCGAGATCCTACGTCCTGCTATAAGTCACTATGAGGCAATAGCCGTGAACAGGTTACAATGTGTATGATGCGTATTGAAGTGTGCCCTAAAGGCTTCCTGGTGGCCGGCTTATATAGGCGGCCAGACCCCAGTGTACAAGGCAAGTACTTGTCCGGCAAGTAATCAGAGTCCTAGACCTAGCCGGCTTAGTTGCCGCCTTCAGTCTTGGGCTTGGTGGCTTGATGGGCTTCGGCCTTACGCCTTCTTGGACCGTCCGCCTACTTCCTTGTACGTCAGCTATCTGGGCCGCCCGGCAGGCTTCAGCCTTACCACCCTTGGGCCACCCTGGACTAGCTGAATTGATCCATGTTGGAGATACCCCTAGTTGATATATCCCCAACACCACCCGGAAGTCGACTCTCGACCAGCGGAGGGATCCGGTGTGTCCGGTATAGCCAATCAAGGTCCCCCTGATTGGTCTCGGAGCCATCCGAGCAACCTCGGATACTCTCGTCGCCCATCTCGGAAGGCCCGGAAGACATATCAGAGCTACTCTACAGGCGGAGTGGCAGTTAGTCAAGTTAGTATGCCAGTAACGGAAGACCCCAGATTGGAAACTCCTAACAACAACCGGGTTCCTAGTAAACAGATCTACCGCAGCCGAACTTATAAGAATTAATCGGCGGAAGAATGCCCGGGCAAGGTATGAAGATGAACCAGTGCGGATTGAAACTAAGGCGTGGGACACGCCACCGGCGACGCCGCGCCAAGCTCGCTCGCCGACGGCGGCGTGGTTCGTGGAGGTGCGAAGTCACGGGCTAGTACGGTGGTTCGTCACCGTAAGGAAGTTCGCCGGAGAAAGGGGAGAGACTCACCGAAGAGGTTGGCACCGAGGAGCGAGAGATCCGGTGCCCGATGGTGGAGACAAACGGCTCCAGCGGCGGACGGCAACGGCGGTGCTCAAGCTCCGGGCACGGCGACGGTGGTGCTCGAACTACGGTCGCGGCGACGGCGGAGCGCTCGAGACGGTGTGGGAGAGATAGAAGTTTGGGGAAGAAGAGGAGATGACCGCTCCGATCCCCTATCTATGAGGAGATCCAGAGCGGTTTCCGACTTTTCCGCCCACGATCTCCCAAATCGTGGGTGGGATCATTTTGCGTCGAGCGACACGTGGCGCCACCCGGAGCGCTCATTCCGGCCACACCATGGGCCACATGCCCCGAACGGTTGGAATTCGGATCTAATGTGGCTCCCGGCGCGCGAACCTGAGCAGCCGTGCGCAAAGTCAAAAACACTCAAGTGCTTCTCTGGCTCGACAAGACCTCGGGTGGGACCCTCCCCCTGGAAAGGAATCTTGTCCGGCACGAACAATGAAATGTACCGGCATGACCATACCCGATTGAGGCCCTAAAGGCTATCTAGTGCATGAGCAGGGCCTCCCGGTTGAAAAGATCTCGGGGCAGGGATCTCGGTAGAAGTCATCTCGGTATCGAAGCGGGAGATTATCCCTTGCTGGCTTAGATGATTCTTGTTCTTAAAACTGATCCCACACATCGTCTTGGGTCGCTGCACAGCACCAGTTTCGGGGACTAGTGTCGGGAGGCTGCCCCCCGGGTAGGGCAGATCCCGACATAACACTCCAATATGACAACAGTATTTGACCTTTGGAGAGTGCAAGGGCTACCTTTTGGTGTACTGAAGGGACAACTTGACCTTTCGTAGCTGGTTAAGCCCAAGGTGTCTCTTGGGGGCGCAGGGGTCATCCCTGGAATCTATAAATAGCCCCCCCCCCCAGGTCCTCATAGCGGCATAAGCCCAAGAGGATGGTTCCTCTAAGAACTAGCTTCTCGAAGATGTCTTTGGTAGCAGCCCAAGACATCTTCGGGGGGCTAGGCCTAGAGCTGCTCATCCTAAGTGCTACTCGGGTACATCCGGAAAGGATCTCGGAGGCTCCGGGTAAACTCCCCGGTGGAGAAGATCCCGGGTGAACCAGATAGACTCCCCGGGTAGGGGAGAAGGGTCCAAACTCGCTCCCCGGGTACAGGCTAACCGACATGTATATCTCGGTCCTGGCTGGTTATTCAGTGTGTGCAGGGAAGACTTACAGGATGGAGCAAGGAGGTAGCCGGCATGGGAGATGCCGGTGGGACGTCAACGGTCCGGAGCAGGCTTTCCCGCCTGGCACGGGGGGAAGTCTCATCCCCCCTGACACGGAAGCATGGTCATCTCCCCCCTGACACGGAAGCATGGTCACCTCCCGCCTGACACGGAAGCATGGTCACCTCCCGCCTGACACGGGAGCGTGTCAGCCGGTACGATAACGGTACGACAAGATCGGACATGTCTAGCCCGGCAATCCGGAAAAGTCTACTCGGGATGGGCAAAGACATGTCTTGTCTCTGACAGAGGGACAATGATGTTCCAGGACGGCGCCTGCTGTCCTTGCCGGAATGATGACGGCAGGTCTATGCCGGATAGCTCGGCGACTAGGTCGCACTAGCCAGTGTCGACATAACCGTTAGGCCTGTCTGGTGGGGCCATCCCGGATTAGGGTTTCCGGCCCTCCTGGCCGGAACTCTATAAAAGACGCCATAACTGCTCCTGTGGGAGAGAGACCAGCTTGGAAGCCAAAACCTTAGTATCATTTACTCCTAGGGCATTTACTCCTCCCTCACTCTAGTTCATCTTGTTCACCGTGTTCATCACCGCAAGAGCTCCAAGAGCATGTTGTAGATCTTATTCCACACTTATATTGAGAGGAAAGGCAGGAGTAGGGGTGTTACCTCCCCACGAGGGCCCCGAACCTGGGTACATCGTGTGTGTGTGCTCTCTGCCTTCGTGCAGTTGTTCGTATTTACTAGATCTTCTCTCGTTCCCTTAGGTTGTGTTTTGTGTTCTTCGGAGATCCCGGTTATTCCGGCATCCTCCTTCGTGCGAGCTCTTTAGTTCGCTAGCCCTCCCGGGATCCACCAGCGTCCATCGGCCCCACACTTTAGCCATCCTATGGCTTTTGCCGTGACACCACCACAACAACTTTCAAGTGGACCCCTGAAGCTGAAAAAGCATTTGAGGACTTGAAGAAGTATCTGGCCAGCCCACAAGTAATGGTCGCCCCAAGGCATGGCGAGCACCTGAAGCTGTACTTATCAGCTACTCCGCAAACAGCCAGTGTTGTCCTTGTGGTGGAAAGAGAAGAGCCAGTACTCCACAAGAAGAGTGCAGCCACTCCAAAGAAAAAGCCTCCTGATAAGAAGCTCGACGAAATGGCAGCCCTCACAAACCCGCCGCTAGGCCCAAAGCCCCAAGAGAGGGCCGCCCCAAGTCCACCGCTGCAAGGAATTCATGCCGAGGAGCCTGAGGAGCCTCACGAAGCCAACCCCCTCGAGGCACAGGGCAAGCCCCTTGAGGCCAACCCCCTCGAGGCACAGGGCAAGCCCCTTGAGGCCAACGCCCTCGAGGCACAGGGCAAGCCCCTTGAGGCCAACCCCCCCGAGGCACAGGGCAAGCCCCTTGAGGCCAACCCCCTCGAGGCCCAGGCCAAGCCCCCTGAAACAAACCCCCTCGAGGGTCAAGCAGAGCCACCTCAGGCAAAAGACGCCGAGGCTACAGAAACTACCATCGTCGAGCATCCAGTCTACTTCGTCAGCACAGTACAGCGTGATGCTCACGAGCGGTATACAATGCAGCAGAAGCTTCTCCTCGCACTCCTCGTCGCCTCAAGAAAGCTGCGACACTACTTCAGGGGACACCCCATCACAGTGGTCACCTCTTTTCCCCTGGAGCAAATACCGCGCAACCCAAACGCAACAGATCGTGTCGCAGGGTGGACCATTGAGCTACAACCATTCAATTTGCGCTTCGATACCACAAGGGTAATCAAAGGAAGAGCGCTGGCTGACTTCGTCGCCGAATGGACTGACCCAACCCCTGAAGAGCCTTTGGGAGAAGAGCAAGGGCCCTCTGGAGCCGCAATGCCCAGCCTCTGGACCATGAAGTTCGATGGAGCTTTCGCTTGTCGCCGCGGCGGGGCAGGCGTAGTCCTGATCTCCCCCAAAGGCGACAAGTTGTATTACGCAGTCCAGCTCTGCTTCGGAATTGACAAGATATCCAACAATATCGCCGAGTATGAAGGCTTGCTTGCCGGCCTACGCGCCGCAATCGCCCTAGGCGTCAAGCATCTACTCATCAAGGGCGACTCCCAGCTGCTCGTCAACTTCTCTAACAAAAGCTACAAGCCTAAGGACGACCACATGGCCGCATACCTTGAAGAGGTCCGTAGGCTTGAGAAGAACTTCAGGGGAATGGAGCTCATGCACATCCCAAGAAAGGAAAACCAAGAGGCTGATGACATTACCAAGCGCGCATCAAAGAGGCAAGCTCAGCCGCCAGGTGTCTTTGAAGAAAGGCTCGTCAAGGCATCCATAAAGCAGCCCCAAGAGGCCCTGCCCGCAAGCACAGACGAAGCGCTCCCGCAACCACCTGCAAGCGGGGCTCCATGCTGCGGGCCCCCTACAGGGGAGCGTCTATTGCTCACAGCGGTGCACCAAGAAACAGAATGGATCGACGACATCAAAGATTACCTCCGCAAAGGGGTCCTTCCCGAGGAAGACGTTGAAGCAGAGCGAATCGCCCGCCAAGCAAAATCGTACCAAATACTCGAAGGAATTCTCTATCGCAAGCGCCCAAACGGCGTCGCGCGCAAATCCGTCCCTCCTGAAGAAGCCAAACTGCTGACCAAGGACATCCACAGCGGGGAATGGGGCCACCATTCTTGCGCCCGCACCCTCGCAGGCAAAGTCTTCAGGAGCGGCTTCTACTGGCCTCAACCGCTTCAAGATGCAATGGACATCAATCAAACATGTGAAGCCTGCCAATTCCACGCCAAGCAAATCCACCAACCAGCGCTGGGACTACAGACCATTCTGCTCTCGTGGCCGTTTGCGGTCTGGGGGCTGGACATCCTGGGACATTTCCCAACGGCGCAAGGTGGATATCGCTACCTCTTTGTGGCCATTGACAAGTTCACAAAATGGCCTGAAGTGGAGGCGACGCGCACAATCACAGCAGGCGCGGCGGTGAAAATCATCAGAGGCCTGGTCTGCCGCTTCGGAGTGCCTAACCGCATCATCACCGAAAATGGCTCCCAATTCACCGGTGGCATCTTCAGTGCCTGCTGTGAAAGAATGGGCATCAAGCTCTGCTTCGCCTCAGTCGCCCATCCGCAAAACGGACAGGCTGAGCGCGCAAACGCAGAGGTCCTCAAAGGCCTAAAGACCAGGACCTTCAATATCCTCAAGGGACACGGCAAGGGCTGGATCAACGAGCTCCCCTTGGTGCTCTGGTCCATCCATACCACGCCACCCAAGCCCACTGGGGAAACACCGTTCGCCCTCGTCTATGGAGCCGAAGCAGTCCTCCCAACAGAGATAAATCATGGATCCCCACGGGTCCTTGCCTTTAACGAGGACCAGCAAGAGGACCTCCACAACGACGACCTGCTGCTCCTTGAAGGGTTACGACGCCGCGCCGCCCTCCGGGCGGCCAAATACCAGTAGGACCTGAGATGCTACCACAGCCGCAACGTGCGCTCGTGCACCCCGGAGGCAGGTGATCTCGTCCTCAGGCGAATCCTCTCCAGGGAAGGCCTCCACAAGCTGTCCCCGATGTGGGAAGGTCCCTACAGGGTCACCCACATCGCCAGGCCTGGCGCGGCTCGCCTCGAGACGCAAGACAGCGTCCCCGTCAAGAATCCATGGAACATCATGCACCTACGCAAGTTCTACCCGTGATGATTGTCACGGCAAGGCATTTAGCGAAAGAGGCAGCCCACGGCTCAACCTCCAAGCATTTTTGTCTCTAGAGGTTAAAATGCTCACGGCTTAAACCTCCAAAACATGCTTTGTCTCCTAAGGGAACAAATGCAACCGTGGTCATTGCCACGCCCGTGATCATTGTCACGTCGAGACTTCAAGCGAAAGAGGCAGCCTACGGCTCAACCTCCAAGCATTTTCGTCTCTAGAGGTTAAAATGCTCGCGGCTTAAACCTCCAAAACATGCTTTGTCTCCTAAGGGAACAAACGCAAAACGTGATCATTGTCACGTCGAGACTTCAAGCGGAAGAGGCAGCCTACGTCTCAACCTCCAAGCATTTTTGTCTCTAGAGGTTAAAATGCTCACGACTTAAACCTCCAAAACATGCTTTGTCTCCTAAGGGAACAAATGCAACCGTGGTCATTGCCACGCCCGTGATCATTGTCACATCGAGACTCCTAGCGGAAGAGGCAGCCTACGGCTCAACCTCCAAGCGTCTTTGTCTCTAGAGGTTAAAAGCTCACGGCTTAAACCTCCAAAACATGCTTTGTCTCCTAAGGGAACAAATGCAACCGTGGTCATTGCCACGCCCGTGATCATTGTCACGTCGAGACTCCTAGCGGAAGAGGCAGCCTACGGCTCAACCTCCAAGCGTCTTTGTCTCTAGAGGTTAAAAGTGAAAGTGCATTCTATGCACTCCCAGATTTTTGTGACTAATGAAAACACAAAAAGTATTCTAATGTTTGTGATGAAGCATGCAGGGTCTGTTACAGGTAGACTGATAAAGAGGAACACTTATTTTGCCTAAGTTTCAATTCAACTACACTTGGTCCTTCTTCAGAAATTAAGTCAGGAGATTTCCGGGGTTCGGAGATTTCCGGTCCCCAGACCGGAGATCTCCGAGCCATCCAAGTTTTTCACCAAGTCTGAATTGAAATGCGTACTGACTCCAACTCAAGTTGAGCCGGAAATCCTCTCGGAGATTTCCGAGCCCCAGTCCGGAGATCTCCGAGTGACAGAGGAATTTCGACCAAGTCCAGAACTCAAAATGCGTACTGACTCCAAAACAGTTTTAGCGGGAAATGCTCCCGGAGATTTCCGGCCCCCAATCCGGAGATCTCCGAGTGACAGAGGTTTTTCGACTAAGTCAAGAAGCCCAACCAGTACTGATCCAGATTCAAGCACAGCCCGAAATTGCTCCGGAAATTTCCGGGGTCCGGAGATCTCCTGTCCTCAACCCGGAGATTTCCGGGCTGGCGGCTGTACAACGGACAGATTTTGTAGAGGGGTATAAATACCCCTCCACCTACCTCCAGAAGATTAAGCTTTCAGATTTTCTCTCTCCTCCATTGGTGCTGAAGCTCGTTTCTTCCGGATCTCCCAATCTAGCCACTCAAATCCGTTGATACTTGGGGATCTGAGGGAGAAGCCACCGATCTACATCTCCACCGAAGCGATTTGATTTCCCCCCTCTATTTCTTGAGGGGCAACGAATCTAGGTTTCCTTTGTGGATAGCTAGGTTCAACCTTGTGTATTTTGATACTTTGTGGATTCCTTTGTGGAAGTGACCTGTTGTGGTCTTTGTGAGAGCCCCCAATTCAGTTGTGGGTGTGTGCCTCACGAATTTGTACGGGACCTTCTTCGCCCTTAAAGGAGTCCTTAGTGGAAGCGTGGATTCGCACCTTTGTGGTCGAATTCACAGGAGAATAGGGTGAGGCCTTTGTGGCGTTGAGCAAACCTTTGTGGTAGCTCACACCCCTCCAACGAGACGTACACCTATGTGGTGGAACTCGGGATAAAATCTTGGTCTTCGAGTTCCTACGGTTGTTTCGCTCCACTCTCCTTTACCGCATCTTTAATTCCTGTACTTGCTTTGTTTCTTTGTTGTTTATCACTTGTATCACCTAGTTGCACTTTTAGACAACTTACTTTCCGCTAGCCTAAAACTGAAAAAGACATAAAAATTGGTCACCACCTATTCACCCCCCCCTCTAGGTGGTCAACTGCCGTTCAATTGGTATCAGAGCCAGGTTGTCTCTTAAGAGCTTCACCGCTTGAGACCAACCTTGGACAATGCAAGTTGACCCAAAAGAGGGCTCCGAAACGGACGCCGCGACTTTGGCAGCAATGCAAGAGAAAGGTGCCACTATGGCCGAAATCAACTCTTTGGAAACAAAGTTGACATCGTCCATACAAACCGAGTTCAAGAAGTTTCATGATATGCTTGAGTCTCTCATGACATCTAAGGAAACCTCTCTTCCATTGCCCTCAAAGCCTCCGGTGCTTCCGGGCATTACTCTTGATGTGGACCCCGAATTGATAATGGGAAAGCAATTGCCTTTGGATGGGAAGGGTGATGCTAGTAGTTCTTCAAACCATCAAAACACTCCATCATCCAATGATGAAGTGCCTAAAGGCTACAACGCTACTCCTCCCCCATCCCAATACCATACCCCCGATCCCATTATTCCTCACCCGCAAGTTTCTCATAGGGGTGATCCCCCGTTGCTTAAAGATTGTACTTTTTCTCAATGGCAATATATGATGAAGTCTCATGTGTGCAGCTCTTCAATCGAGTTGTGGCGCATCATTCAAGTTGGATACAAGCCGCATGATCCGACCAACCTAACAAGAAGAGAAGTGGTGGAGGCTCAACTTGATGCCACCGCTCTCTACATGATCCAAAAGGCGGTTGGGAACAAGGACATGTCTTGCATCCAACATCTCACCTCCGCCAAGGAGACATGGGATGGTCTATCCGAGTTGTTCGTTGGAAATGATAGCATGAGAAGGAACCGCTATGACTTTTTGAGCAATGAAGCCAAGGGCTTTTTCAAGTTTGATGGTGAAGACCATGAGATGATGTATCGAAGATTGGTGACCATAGCCACAAGATTTCGAGAAGTGGGTGCCTCTCATATTGATTATGCTTGGATCAAGAGGAAGTATGTTAGCTCTATGATGGCATGCGAGCCTACCGACGTCAAGAGTCTTCAAGGAAGACACAACTACCATCTCATGACGTCTAATGAGGTTATGCAAGAGATGGACGCATACAAGGTGGCCACTAAGAATGCTCAAGATGCAAGGGCAAGGGCTCTTGGAATGCAAAGAGGCACAACCAACCTCGCTTTGAAGGCTACCGTTGAGGAAGACAATGATGATGATGATCTTGGAAGCTTTGCCGCTATGTCCGAGGAAGCACTAAAGATTTCTTACAATGGTCATATCGCTCTTGCGGCTCGCACCTTTTGGAACAATCCCTCAAGAGGCAAGATGCGTTTTGACAAGAATGCACCTCAAGCCGATAGGGTCTCACCCTCCAAGTCAAGGACATGTTACAATTGTCAAGACAAGTTCCATTTCGTTGCCGAGTGCCCATATGAGAAAAGAGAAGAGCATGGTGGACGTCTAGTGCTCAAGTACAAAACCAAGATGCCTCCCAAGAAGGCCTATGGAAAGAAGAGGCCTTTTAACAAGAAGCCTCGCATCATGTTGTTGACTCAAGAGGAGTATCCCACCGATGATGAAGAGTCGGAGGAAGAAACGCCAAATGAAGTGGTGGCCCTTGCCACCACCTCGACAACTACCGTCTCTCCATCAACGACAAGAACTTCTTCAACTACGACAAGCTCTTCATTGTCTCTATTCACATTGCCTAATGAGAACTCCATCACCAAGAGCTCCATCACCAAGAGCTCTTCATTGTCTCTATTCACATGGCAAAGGCATCGGAGGACCTTGCTCCCGGTGGTTCAAAATGGATAATTGATAGTGGATGTACAAGTCATATGATCGGAAGCAAAGAACTCGTTACGGAGTTGAAACCTAATGAAGATCAAGTAACCGTAACTTTTGGTGACTTATCAAGGTCTAAGGTAACCGGGTTTGGCAAAGTGGTAGTTGCCCCCGACATTTCCCTAGTCAATGTCATGCTTGTTGAATCTCTTGGCTATAATTTGTTATCGGTTCGTGCCTTAACAAATATGGGGATCTCTCCCTTCTTTGATAAGGACATTGTGGTCCTCTTGTGGAGCAAGTCGCTAAGAGTGGCTTTCGTGGGATACGTGGAGCATGAGCTCTATGTGGTGGACTTCTCCGGAGCCACCACTTCTCAATCCATGTGTCTCTTCGGAAAAGCCAACGTGGGTTGGCTTTGGCATCGTCGACTAGCTCACGTAAACATGCGTACTTTGCAAAGTCTCCACAAGGGTGGCCACATCCTTGGACTAAAATATCATGTTTCCTTTTCAAGGGATCGAATTTGTAGAGCTTGTGTGGAAGGCAAGATGCATGATATTCCTCATCCAAGCAAGACCATCATATCTTCGTCCCGGATTTTGGAGCTCCTTCATGTTGATCTATTTGGACCAATTCCGGAGATAAGTCTTGGTGGCAAGAAATATTGCCTCGTGATTGTTGATGACTATTCAAGGTATACTTGGGTCTTTCTCATCAAGACCAAGGATGAAACTCAACAAGTCTTCATCGACTTCTCAAAGGAAGTTCAACGCCAACATGACCTTCCCATTTTGGTTGTTCGAAGTGACAATGGGTCGGAATTCAAGAACTACACTCTTAACGACTTTCTTAGTGAAGAAGGCATTCGCCATCAATATTCCGCTGCTTACACTCCTCAACAAAATGGCGTTGACAAAAGGAAGAACCGGACTCTCATCGACATGGCTAGATCTATGTTGGCGGAGTTCAAGTCTCCCATCAACTTTTGGGCGGAGGCTATTTCCACCGCTTGTCACTCATCAAATCGCCTCTACTTCCGCAAGGGATTGAAGAAGACTCCATATGAGATCCTCACCGGCAATAAACCCAACATTGTCTACTTTCGAGTGTTTGGATGTAAGTGCTATTTTCTCGTCAAGGGTGTCCGGTTGGGTAAGTTCCACTCTAAATCTCTTGAGGGGATATTTGTCGGATATGGTAGCGAGTCCCATACTTATAGAGTCTTTGATAAATCCTCCCGTATTATCATAGAGTCTTGTAGTGTGGAATTCGATGAAAATGATGGCTCCCAAGTGGAGCAAGTTGGTGTTTGTGATGTAGGTGATGAACAACCTTTTGATGCCATTAAAAAGATGGGGGTGGGCTTTCTACGCCCCATTCAAGTCCATCAAGAAGTTGTTCAAGATGACTCAAGTTCTCCCATCAAGGAGACCTCACCATCACAAGAACCACAAGGTGGCTCACCCATAGAAAATGATGATTCCCTTCAAGAACAATCTCAAGATCCTCCTCAACAAGGGCATGATTTTTCTTCTCAAGATGAAGCTCATGATGAATCTCAACAAGATCTTCATCAACAAAAAGATCATGCCTCCTCCACCAAGATTATCGAAGCCAACTCCACTTCTCCAAGTTCTACTCAAGGGCAAGATCATCCTTCTCCACCTCATGAAGAGACTTCTCATGATGATCAAGGCCCTCAAGAAGGTCAAGAAGAGGATCCAAAGGATCAAGATGGTCAAGAAATTGTCCCCATCACAAGGGCGGCAATTGAAACTCGTCGTCAAGCTCGCTTTGCAAAGTCTTTGGAACTTAGAGCATTATCTCTCGACAAGGTCATTGGTGATATTCGAGCAAGGGTCTCCACACGAAGTCAATTAGCTCACTTTAGTGAGCATCAAGCACACATTTCCATGGTCGAGCCCAAGAAAGTCTTTGATGCTCTTGAAGATCCCGATTGGCTAGGGGCTATGCATGAAGAACTTAAGAACTTCGAGCGCAACAAAGTGTGGCGTCTAGTTGAGAAGCCTAAAGATTGCCGCAACGTTATTGGCAATAAGTGGATCTTCAAGAACAAGCAAGATGAACATGGTATCGTTGCGAGGAACAAGGCGCGGTTGGTGGCTCAGGGTTTTTGTCAAGTCGAAGGCATCGATTTTGGAGAAACTTTCGCGCCGGTTGCAAGACTCGAATCGATACGTATTCTTATCGCTTTTGCTTCTCACCATGGTTTCAAATTGCAACAAATGGATGTAAAATCTGCTTTTCTTAATGGTCCATTGCAAGAACTTGTTTATGTTAAACAACCCCCGGGTTTTGAAAATCCCAACCATCCTCACCACGTCTATGTCTTGGACAAAGCTCTCTATGGCCTTAAACAAGCCCCCCGTGCATGGTACGAGCACTTGAGAGAGTTCTTGGTAGACCGTGGATTTGAGGTTCGGGTAATCGATCCCACTCTTTTCACTAAAAAGGTTAATGGTGAACTCTTCATTTGTCAATTATATGTCTATGACATTATCTTCGGTCCTACTAACCGTGTGTTCAATGATGAGTTTTCCAAGCTAATGACCGACAAGTTCGAGATGTCCATGATGGGTGAACTCAAGTTCTTTCTTGGTTTTGAGATAAAGAAATTGAGGGAAGGGACTTTCATTTTTCAAGCCAAGTATATTCAAGATATGATCAAGAAATTCAAATTTCTTGGTCTTAACGGTGTGACGACTCCTATGCAAACCAAGTGCCACCTCCAACTCAAACCCGACGGTAAAGAGGTAGACCAAAAGGAGTATTGTTCTATGATTGGGTCTCTTCTCTATTTGTGTGCTTCTAGGCCCGATATCGTTTTAAGCGTTGGAGTGTGTGCCCGTTATCAAGCCGCGCCTAAGGAAAGTTATTTGATGGCCGTGAAGAGAATCTTCAGATATTTGGTTCGTACCCCTTGCTTTGGGTTGTTGTATCCCAAAGATGGCACCATGTCTCTTTGTGGATACACCGACTCCGATTGGGCGGGCGACATTGATGATAGGAAGTCCACATCCGGTACTTGTCAATTTCTTGGAAGATCTTTGGTGAGTTGGTCCTCGAAGAAACAAAATTGCATCTCATTATCCACGGCGGAGGCCGAGTACGTCGCCGCAGCAAGCGGGTGTACCCAACTTCTTTGGATGCGGCAAACTTTAAAGGATTTTGGTGTCCTCTTGGACAAAATGCTGCTATTATGTGATAATGAGAGTGCCATCAAAATTGCTTACAATCCGGTGCAACATTCAAGGACCAAGCACATTGAGATTCGTCATCACTTCATCGGCGATCACGTGGCACGAGGAGATATTGATCTTTCATATGTTGGTACAAGGGATCAATTGGCGGATATCTTCACGAAGCCCCTTGATGAAGCCCGCTTTTGCTACTTGAGGAATGAGCTCAATATCATAGATTCTCGGGCCTTGGCTTGAACTCCGTACACTCACTCCAACGTTTAAGGCATTATAAGACCTAGAGGTACGCATGGACTTAGGGGGAGTGTTTTTTCCTAATACATTGGACTCTTCCTCCCCCTATTATGCATATAGTGACATATCATTGCTATAACTTCAAATTAAATCTAATTTGTGAGCTTCAATGTTGAGATGTAGTTATGGACCCAAGATATATCTTCGCGGTACCATGCTACAACTCATACAAGGTGGCCTCGGCCACCAACACTCTTTTTTCTTTGGATTCTATTTGGTTTTATTGTTTGTTTCTCACTTGCATTGTCTTTGATTCTTTTGGGAAAACACACTCTTGTTGGTCTTCTCTTCTGTTGTATGGTTCTTGCAACTTGAGTGTGTCTTCTTCATTCAGTTTGAGTGTCTATCCTAAGCCTTTCACTATCATGTAAACATGCTTTTCCCCACTCATGTCCCCTTTTGATTTCTTGTTCCTGGAGTTTTTGGGTTTGAACGGAAATCTCCGAGCCTTACTCGGAAATCTCCGGGCCACCAGAGAATTTCGAGACTAAGTCCATTAAAAAATCAGCACTGACCTACGATGATTATTGACCGGAAATAGTCCCGGAAATTTTCCGAGCTGAGACTCGGAAATCTCCGGCCCCTGCGATTTTTCGGCACCTAACTCTTTTTCAATTTCGGCACTGACCTCAGGCGAAGCTGAATCGGAATTAGAGCCGGAAATCTCCGGGGTCCGGAAATCTCCGGTCCGATGTCCGGAAATCTCCGAGCGTGCCAAAGTTTTCCAGGGCTAAGTCTTATCCGGAAATAGCCCCGGAAATCTCCGGCACCCGGAGATCTCCGAGCCTCAGTCCGGAAATTTCCGGTTCAAATTTTTCCTGCCTATATAAGGGCACGGGTTGACCGGCCGGTTCGGCCAGTTCTTCCACCCCGTGCCCTAATCCTCTCTCTCCTCCGAAAATCTCCATTTCTTCCGTTCCTTGCTGCGGGTGGATCGTTCGAGGGTTTCTTGCGTGCTTCGGGGATCTGGTTCTCCTCGTCAAGGGCTTCGTTTCCATCCGCACGCTTTTCGCTATGTCTTCCGGTAACTCCTCTTATTTCAAATCTAGGACGAAACTTGTTTTCGTTTAACCTAGCCGATTTAGGAGGTTGTTGTTTGTTTCCTCTGGTAGAACTGCTCCCCTAGGCATGTTTTACCTTCCACATGCACAGATATGTTTTTCATCCATAGATTTTGTTCAAATCTGTCAAAATTTCGCGCAGACCGGAAATCTCCGAACCCCGGAGATCTCCGAGTCAGACCCGGAAATCTCCGGCCTGCTCAGAATCAAAACAGCTAAGTCCAGAAACTGTGTTTGTCAAAACTCTTCAAGTATGTTCTATTTTCAATCTCGGACATGAGTGCTTACCCCATATGCTTTCCATCCTCTCTATGTTGTGTATATACAGGTTCCAACCCTCGTGGGCGCTTCAAGCAAATTTCTACTCGCGGAAGAGCCAAACTAGTTCACTCACGCCCTCCCAGTGGGTCCTCAAGTGAAGACAACTCACAAACTGAGACCTCAGCCATCCTCAGGAAACCTGTTGGTGCTAACAAGAAGAAGAGGACTGAGCTCCGTCTTGAAGACTTCAACAAAGGCAGTTTTCGCAAGTGGCGAAGTGACCTCTCCTATAATGTGGAGTCTGATGATCTCACATACTTTTGCACTGAGATGGCATGGATCTACAGGGAAGTCTATCAGAAGTTCTCTATTGACAAGCCAATCTGCCCCATGAAGTGGATTGACTTTGACAAATTAATGAAGAAGGCCGATTATTTTGGTGGTGCTGTGAAGGTTTGTGGACTTCTGGGTTTGGAGCAATTGATGAGAACTGAGTGCAACTACAGCGTCTCTCTTATCCATCAGTTCTATGCCACTGTGGTGTTTGACTCCCCAGAGGATATTGGGATGACCTGGATGTCTGGCAGGCAGCGCTTGACTTCTTCTTTCAGAGAGTTTGCTCAGATTCTTGGTTGTCCTTTCAATGGTCTTTCTACTGCAGCTGGCGCCCGCATGCATGTCCATGGCGTGTCTTACAACAAACACGTCATGACTGATCTTTACCAGCCTGGAGGGAAGATTGGCTCTCAGAATGGCCTCCTCCCCACTTATGATATTCTGCTTCGCATGTTCCGTTGGACCATTGCTCCCATTGCCGGCAATGCAGATAATATTGCCGGGGCTCTAGTAAACTTGATGGCCAAGGCTCATGATGCCTATCTTGGGGAGTATGCGGTTGAGCAGGAGGGTCTATAAGGTGGATGTCATGGACTTTATTTTCCAGGAGATGTCACTAGCAGTTTTTGAGAGGAAAGTTCCTCCATATGCTCCTTATATAATGTTGCTCATCAAGAGGCTCTACAAGCTTTCTGAGTAAGATGGTGATGACTTTGATGTAGCCTTTGCTACTCAGCCTCACAAGCCAGCCCTGCTTGTCCAGAAATCTGCTCACTTGGTTCAACAACAAGCCACCATGCATGAGATCAACGAGGATGACATTTTTGGTGGTCCATCTCGGGTTCCCTCCAATCCCAATATCAAGAAAGCTTCCAAGAAGAGTCGCCCCTGGGTAGTTCGAGCAATTGAGAAAATCATGAACATGAATTGTTGCATTCACAGTGAGAACTACTCCATCTACTCTCAGAACCATCGCATTATGCAGCGCCAAGAAGCGATGATGGCTCACATGAAGATGCCTGCTCCGAAGCACCCTTTGAAGCCTCGGGTTCCTTTCAAGGATTGGAATGCAGATGGTCTCACATTTGATTGGTATGATGCTGTGCCAGAGGACAGCGATCTTGAGAATGCTGATACTGAGGAGGAGGAGGAGGACGATCAGGACGAGGGTTCCGACTCTTGAGTCATGGGACGTTAGTGGAACCTCCTCCCTTTTTGGTATCTTGATGCCAAAGGGGGAGAAGTATCTCTAGGACTCTCGGGATTTGCATGGGCTAGGAGCACTTCTTTCTTTTCGTTTTGTTTCTTTCAGTGCTCCCTTTTTCGTGACTGTTTTTGTTCGTCATGTGTGTGAGACATGAGTACTGTTAAATTCTCTATTGTAATAACTCTTTATCTAAGTTTTTTTGCTTCTATTGTGTATTTGTGTGTTTTGTAAAATCTAGGGGGAGTGTTGATCCTAAGGAATGTGCACTTTGTATTCCAAAGACATTCTTAAATAGTGCACTCACTTAGGGGGAGCTCCGTCTATATTTTGCAAATCCGTTTTCTTTTTTGTGTTGTCATCATTCGCCAAAAAGGGGGAGATTGAAAGTGCATTCTATGCACTCCCAGATTTTGGTGACTAATGACAACACAAAAAGTATTCTAATGTTTGTGATGAAGCATGCAGGGTCTTTTACAGGTAGACTGATAAAGAGGAACACTTATTTTGCCTAAGTTTCAATTCAACTACACTTGGTCCTTCTTCAGAAATTCAGTCAGGAGATTTCCGGGGTTCGGAGATTTCCGGTCCCCAGACCGGAGATCTCCGAGCCATCCAAGTTTTTCACCAAGTCTAATTTAATAAATTATTTTGGGGGTTACATTAAATTTATGAAATTACCACATTCTTATATGGTTGATATTAAGTTATTTAAAACTCATTTTTAGTAACCATTCACTTTTATTTTTGGTATAATAGTAAAATAATAGAATATACATATTTTTAAAGTAATAGGAAATATATTGGATTCAATTTTATTTTGTGCACCATTATATTTTATATTAAGATAATTCATTTGAAAACTTCACAAAACAACTTTTTAAATTAATGATAAAGTGAGATATTTAAAATATTAAACTCTTTCAATATGTTTGAAGTCTTTCATAATTGGTTTTCTTATGCATTTTTTTGTTTTATTTTTAATCAAAACAAAAGTTTTAAATTTTAGTGATTTTTGAACATTAAAAAATGTTGGGATGTTACAGACTACCACCCTTAAAAGGAATCTCGTCCCCGAGATTCGGAGAGCTAGAAAGAAAAGCAAATGCTTGGAATGATTCTGATAACTCGAGAGGTTTTGAGAAATGTAATTTCTGACATGAAATCTTGAAAACTGGTAGGGGATGATTTTTCTGATTGGGAAGGCTAGAAACAAAGATAGTTTGGGATCTTTGGGTTTAAGCAGCTAGGTTTGAATTATCTAGGTGTCTACCACCCTAAAAGAAATTTTTGTGGTCAGTCTAGAGACTTTGTTTAATCATGCTTATTTTTCGGATGTAGAGTGTACAAGTATTCAGAATACCATGATATGTGGTGGAAGGAATGATTATGGACTTACTATACTCCACATAGTCCCATTGATGGACACCTCCTTCCTCTTCTTAGGGAAACAGTTGGCATAGTGCCCTTTATCATTACACTTGTGACACGTCACGAGACTAATATAATTCTTGCGCGAGCGGATAAGGCAGTTCTCCTTCAACCTTTTTGGGCACTTATCAGCGTAATGTCCTTTGTCTTTCAGTTCTTCTTCTTCTTAGGTGTTTCCAGGGCTAAAAGTTCTTCCAAATCTTGTTTTCCATATTCTATCTCAAGTAAAGAAGTCCAGTCTCGTTTGATGTGAAAATTTCGAGCTAGGTGATCTCCTTTACACTTATAACAATACTTGGAGGTACTTTTGGATATCTTCGGGTGTGACTTTACTCTAATTTCATTTTCCATCTTGGTAGGGGCTTCAATCGTCCTTGGACACGGATTTGGTTCAGAGTCCTTACCAATCTTCTTCTTTATGCAGTTCGATGAATAATGTCCTTGTTCTTTGCACTTGTAGAAATTGATGTGGCTAAGATCTTTCTTGGATTTAACCTTTTGTTCTTGTTCCTCCAAGGTCTTCATGAGAGACTGTTGCATTCCTTCCTTGGTTTGCTGGATAACTTGTTGCACCAAGGGATAAAGTTGACATTGTATTGGGACATGATTTGTTCCTTCAAACAAGAAGCAAGTAATCTGACTTGTGGGGCATCCCTTAACTAGATGTGTAGTATCACCATGGGGCCACTCATCAGGACATTCTTTGGACGTATGTTCTATCTCTCCACAAGTTTTGCATGCCTTCGGTTTGGTCATAAGACTCTCTTCAAACTCACTAGGGTTTTGATCAATCTTAGGCAGGTGGTCATTGATTAGATTCCACAACTGACTCTGGTTCTCTAATAGTAGTTGCATTGTGGTGTGCAAATCATTGGTGTTGGTATTGGGGTGAGACATCCGTTTGGTTTAAAAAAAATAAATGAGTTGAATTATATGTACTATGGAGAAATCCTAATTCAATAAATCAGAACAAGGCAACCAACTTCTAACACCAACAATCAACATCTAACAAACATCAAGCAACAAGGTTCACATCGACAAACAATCTAGTATTGTCATATAGCCAAGTTGATATGATCAATACACTAACACGATATTGTCGTTCTATTTAAGTGGTGGTCAAATCTACCTCCTTCGTGAGTGCTTCAAGTTCTTGTTCAACTTTCTTGAATATCTTCGAAGTGTTGGTCGAATCCTGGTTCTTCAGTGGTCTTCCATGCATGTAGAACTTCATGATGAATCGTAGCATTCCCATATGAAGTAGGAGAATCAGGCTTAGACTATAAGAACATGGTCATCTAGAAACAAATAAGATGTTTTCAGAAGGTTGATAGTAGACAAGAGTACGGGGAAGATAAGATGAAAAAGTTTTGTTTCTAGAAAAGTGAATAAAATAGATTTTCAATCCTATGGGAAAACATATTTCTATCCAAACTTAGGGTTTCGAACCTATAGGCAACACAGTGCTCTGATACCATCTGTAGCGTACCTGCACTTAAAATAAGGCAGATATCTGTGTATAGTGCAAATCCCTGGATCGATTCGTTTGCACACACAGTCTATGATGTAATATCACAACAAAGTATCAATTTTATTACATCGACGATCCAGACTTACAAAATATTCAATACAAGTTGCATAGCATAAAGCTACCTTTGAAGTAGTACACAACGGAAATACAATAGTAGTGAGTCTCCATCAACTTCATGTTGCCACAGGCGAAAACATGTTGGTTGCGACTCGAAACCTTTAAACGAAACCTCACTCGTCATCTGAACAATCTGCAATAAGAAAAATATTGCAACAACGTGGGTCAGATTCCATTAAAAATGGAGTCTGGCAAGTGACAATATGGTGGACACTTAGTGGAAAACTCTAAGACTAGTCATAATGGGTAGTAACATCGTAGTAACATAAGTGCCACATAGGCAAAAAGATGACGTGGCATGTAATTAATGAGGAGAGACGCAAATGAAGTAACATATCTAGTTACCATCACATCACAGTTTTCAAAACAAAATGTGTGTATATAGTAATAAATAAGACTACATATGACACTATCTTTATGTTACTTTGCATAAGGAGGGTAGTAACATAGTCTAGAAACACGTGTATGTTACTAGTTGAAGTTACTCCCCATTGTGACTAGTCTAATAACCTATATGCATATTTGGCTGGTGGAGTTCAATGCTATTTTGCATAAAGCCAATATTTCCTAAATCTTTGGAAAACATTTTTCTTCTATTCGAGACATTCGTGGCATGAAAACCACTGTCTCATTCTACCCTTGTTCACCCATCAAGTTTTATTTTTGAAGTTGGAATGGTGGAATCCTCCGTTGACGTCCGTGATCAGCTGCTCAAATAGTCCGTACTGGGGACACGACTAAGTACTTAGTTTTACACCCTGCAGAGGTTGTGCACTTTCACCATGAGACTCAAGCAACCCTTCTGTCCTTGACCTCATGTAGTGAAAAGGAAAGGAGAAGCCTGAGACGAGACCTTTGGGGAAAAGTCAAGGCAGAGCCATTATACCATGTGGCTGCACTGGAAGCATCTTCACTTGGAGAAAACTTTGGTCCCTTTGTTCCTGGGTGGCCATCCTCAAGTGCACGTACTCAGGTTCACTAATCTAAATGAGCCTGGGTCCTAGCCAGGTGCACCCACCTAAATGAGCCTAAGTAGCCACTCAACTCCAACCTCCATCCTCTTGCCACATCCACCCAGAAGTTTCTTTAACTTAGTAAAAATTAACTTTTCATAAAACAACTTTTGCATCGCATCAATATTTCTACCAAGTTATCAATAGGATTCTAGACACAACTAGTGTAAGGGATATAGTAGTTTCAGCATAGCAATACTATTCAACACATGCATATAAGAAATACACTAAATAATACATAGAAAATTACTTAGGAAGTTTATGAGGGTGTGCCACTTGCCTTGGAATGAAGTCTTTACTCACAAACTCTTTTCAACGTAACTCGGAGCTCTCCGTTCAATCTAATAATATAGACAAACACAATACAACAATCATTATAACACAACAGCACAACGCATACAACACATACAAAATGAATGAAACAAGTTTTATAAAACTTAAGGAAAAATATGTTTATGCATGATGTTCAAAATATTTCTAAGGACTAGAGATGCATGTCATGCTATAAAAATCTTTTAAGTTAATGCAAGGCAAACTTGGTTGGTCAAAAGTGACCAAGGACTAAGTCATAGGTTAGACAAAATACTTAGTTATAAATCATCTGGAATAAGCACTCTAATGACTGAGTCATGATGTGGATATCTTCTTAGAGAAAATACTAACTCTATTCTTTGAGGTAATCGACAATTATAATCAACTCTTTGTAAATTGGATATTCACTATAGTGAGAGAGACAGACACCCGGCCAACCACTTAAGTTGTGGAACAGGTCGCATGTACGTGGACATGTAAGGTTAGTCTCCAGTCTGCTTCATCTCACTATGCCGCTAGGATCCAACAAACTTCAAAGATCATAATATCATGATCAAAATTGTTTAAGTCTAAGTGGAAGACAAGATTAGGAAACAGGGAAAAGATAGAAAGAAAACTGTAGTTGGTCTTCCAGGCTTCATCTCCAGACTTGTAACATTCTCCTTGGTGATGTCTTGAATGAATATTTGTAGACTTGACAAATCTTCAGACTTGATGATTCTTGTATCACCGAGGCTGGTCTTGGAATTAACTTAGTCTTCATGAAGTCTCAGATAAGAAGGAAGAAAAGAGAGAGAGCAAGAAAGACTTAGAGAATAAAGGAGGTTGGTCTTCTTGAACTTCTTCTTGATTTTCTTCTAAGTGCTTCTGCTCCTTGAAGATACTTATGAAGTCTTGATTTGGCTAAGTCCTTCAATGGCCTTCTAGCTCCATGTTGAAAATCCTAAGTGTCTAAGTGCATAGCACTTTACCAAAATACCAAGTTTGAAAATAATCCTAACTTAGAGAAGATGGGGGAGGAGTTTTCCTATAAGGAGTATAACTATATAATAAAATAAGTTATGCATCAAATGCACTATTTAATCATAAGAAACATTATACTAATTTTTGTGATATTTATAAAAAAATTGCATGAGGTTATAAATGCAATTTAATTAATTTCTAGTTTTGCAAAACATAAGAAAAGGAAAAACATATACATTAAAGTTTTATGTGAATAAATTTTCATAACACAGTTTTCTTATAAATGGTGTTATTGGACATAAGGGATTTAATTAAATTTATAGCAATTGGATTTACTCAAAAATAATGTTTCTTTAAATAGTTATGTCAAAGATATTCAAACTATTTAATTTAAACATATAAGTATTAAATCATCAAAATAATACTCAAAATTATTTTATAGCAGAGGCATCAATTTACAAATATTCTAAAATTTCTAAAACAATTTTATTTGCAATTTTTGGATTTATAGATTTGAAGTTATTACAAATATAATCAAATCATCCATTTGAAATTTGAATAATTTAAACTAAGTCAAATTTGAAATCTAACAGATCTAATATATTCTATATGTCAAGGGCTTTCCAAAAATATAAAATTTGCCTAATTTGGATAAGTGGTTAAAAAGTTATAACAATCCTAAGTGGGAGGGACTTTTTTGCAAAACTGCCAAATAAATTTAAATAAGAAAATCATTTTCTGACGTGGCTGCTGACAGGGATCTGACTGGGCGCTGACTAGATCGCCAAATCGATGCTGACGCGGATAAGTCAACAGATCTGGATCGTCAGATCTAGATCTGACGGTCTAGATCAGAGCGTACCGATTCGGTTAAACAAATCTAATCCAAACCGTAGAATCAAGATCAGACGGCTCTGGGGGCGAGGACCATACGTCCAGGTTTGATAGATGAAAGTCATTCGTTATATCACAGGGATTAATTCATGGGGTCCAGGCCTACGAGTTAGTCGTCGATCATAGAGGAGTCTTGATCGTACCTGTTATTATATCGAACCGCTAGGGTAACACACTTAAGGGGTTTCGACAAGACAACCAGAAAGGAAAGAGATCACCGGGAACGTCCCGGGAATGGTCCGATGGATATCGGGCAGCGACGAAAGAGTTTTTGGAGCTAGAATACATTATATATAATATGTTTGATATTAATTAGTGTAATTAATGTCTAAATATGATTTTATATATTTATTTTCGAATTTATTTAGGTTGATTTCCCTAAATGGGCCTTCTGGTCGAAAGAAGGCCCAAGAGGGGGAAATTCCCTAGGGGAATTCGGTGGGGGGCTTGGGGGCCGACCCAAGTGGGCCAAGGGGCCCACTAAGGGGCTGGCGCACCCTCCCTAGCCGTACCAAGGATGTGGGATAGTCCCACATTGCCTGGCTAGGGAGGTTGGCTCCCCCCGGGAGCCTATATAACAAGGGGCACCCCTGGCCTTTTAATTCACCAATTAATTCTCTTATTTCTCCTCGATCTCGTGATTCCCTTTGTCGGAGTTGCGCCGAGGAGGATGAGGGGATCTCTTCCACCATAGCCCGCTGCCGCGCTGCTGGTGTTCTGGTCCAAGTCTTCCACTGCTCGTCCTGGACTGGAGCTTCGGAGGCCGTCGTCTCCACCGTATGTGTGTGACGCCCTGCGAGGTGCTGCGATAGCGGTACTCGGAGGCCTACTTCCTCCATCCGACCTCGGGGTCATCTTCGTCGTCTTCGTCGCACCGAGTTCTCCGCGACTTAGAGGTCGGCTACGTCGTCTTCGTCGTCAACGCTTGTGCGGGAGCGTAATCCCCGCTATTCGGTCTACGAGGGTATGTATTCCGATCTCCGCCGTACTTCTATATCTGCATAGTGTAGATCTTGGCTAGTTTAAGGATATCGTTGCTAGGAAAATTTTAGTTTTTTGCACACGATCCCCTTCAGTGGTATCAGAGCCGATCTATCGTAGATATAGTTGTACGCTGTTAGAACCCGTGTTCTACACGGGGGCACCGTTCTTGTTATTTGCTACCATGTAGCGTGCACTTGTGATTCCAGCGGCATCGAGTTGATGAAGCGGCCCGGACCAACTTTACGTGTACGCTTACGCGAGACTGGTTCCACTACTGACATACGGCTTGTACCGTATCTGTGGCTGGCGGGTGCCTGTTTCTCTCTCTTTAGTTGGTCTTGCATTTTCAATGGAGGGCCCGGAAGGGATGCTTAAACATGCAATTATTGGATCGTTGTTGTGGTCATAAGGTTCGTAGGTATGAAGCGGTTCTATTTACGAAAGTCCCGAGCCACGTAAAATATGCAAAAGTTAAAGTAGAAGCGTCTAACTTTATTTTGTAGGGGCTATATGATATGGTCAAGGTAGGTTTATTAAATTATTTATGAACTGCGGGCGCCAAGAAGACCATGGCGCATGGACTATATCACATTGCATTACATTTGATGTTTTGTGTGCATCTTATATTGTGTGATTATATATATAGTATATATTAGTTACGCGGAAGTAGTATATAAGATGATCCCTTGAAAATACCACTAGTGTTCTCCCTCCAACGCGCACCACCAAGAAAGTTCTACGTTATGAGGCATGCCGTGCTGATCGGGTGTCAGCCATCTCGTCGTTCGCATACAGTGGGTGTAAGCCATGTTGCACAAGCGTCAGCGTGGAGGTTTTTGGTGGCGAGCCTAGCATATTCAGAAATATGGCCTCGGAACAGGGAGACCGAAAGGTCGAGCACGAGTCACAAAGTTGGTGTGGCGGACAATTGTCTACTCTTGAAGTTGTGCCGCCGGCTCTGATGATGAGAGGTGGTGCAATGAATGGGGGTCGTGTAATCTCTTAAACGACCAGGAGGGATGTTCGTTTGAGTGGGAGTTCGGATAGTTATTTTCTAAAATACTAGAACTCAGAATATAATGAACAGAGTCTGTTTTGCAAACCTTTGTAGATATTAACCATTGTGATAGCATCTTTTCAAATTAGCCGCATTCCTGCGATTGAGAAGCTTAAAAGGTTGGGTCCAAACTTCATAGTTTTATGCTTTAGCTTGAGGATACTCCTTGTTTAAACCATTAGCTCTTTCTGTTACAATACCCGCTAGGCGATAAACCCGGAGATTCCGCTAACAAAAGATAATTTAGATTATCAGATTTTGTGCGGATGATATCATCATAGTCTAGTGCATGCTATGATCTCTAGATCGCGAACATATGATATGGTCACTAAACTCGGGGTACCCCAGACGTTGGGTTGATGAAGTTTATCAGTACGTTGACTGATTGTCTTCTCAACCAAGATGGAAGAGAATACACACATTGAGGGAGCACGTGGCGGTCATACTTAATGACATATGTTCATACTTAATGAACATTGAGACGCCTCGCTCAGCTCAATCACTGAATGACAGACATCGTTGCCAAGTCCAAATCCTCTGTCATAGACTATGTCATGCAAGGGGAATCGTTCACATTCATGGTTCTTGATTACGGTGGAAGTATCAAGAAAATGAAACATATCGCCGGAAGTCATCAATGATGATGGTGTATATATGATATACATGTTATGAATGTTTTAGCTAAGCAAGTACTCGCAGTAGTGACTAAGGTTTGAACTAGTCATGTTTTGTGAAAACCAGGTTTACTGCTTGAGTAGCTTGAAAGGATGAGGCGACATTGCGTGTTGATAATGGCAGTCAAGTTGTTGTGATGGCCATAGACACTCTCCCTCTAGATCTACCATTTGAATAAATTCTTTATGATCGCCTGTTAGTATGATCGTTACAAGTGTGTCTCCTCTAGCGAGACACTTGTTCATACATGATAGTGACAAATTCTGGTGTCCTATATTTATGAAGTAATGATCATATGCCGATTTGAATTTAGATGGTAGATGCTCCCACATTCATAATATTAATGCCATGGGATACAAACTTAATAAAGACACCACATATGTGTGGCACTACCGTTTAGTCATGTCAATGTTATAGTCAATGCATTAGCTCCATACCGGATGGATCTACAAGTCCTAAGATTTGATCTTTGGACACTTGCAAAATAACTGTGACACCGTTTTCGGAAAACAGGCATATAACTTATTGATAGTCATACATAGAGATGTATGTGGTTCAATGAAGTAATTGACGGGTAGTGGAGACCTTTATTTCGTGAACTTCACTGAACGTTTTGAGTATAGCTTGTTGAGAATCGTGCATTTCGGTGTATGTTAATCAATGAAGTACTTTAACGTGTAGTGGAAGTCTTTATTTTATAGACTTCATGAACATTCGAGTAGATATATGGATATTCACTCGGGGAATGTTGGTCTGGAAACTTTGATTCAATCAAACAAGTTCAGAATGAAGTAGGAAATAAACTTAACAAGAAAATCAAATTCCCGCGATACTGTAACATCCCAACATTTTGGAATGTTCAAAAATCACTAAAATTTAAAACTTTTGTTTTGATTAAAATAAAATATTAAAATGCATAAGAAAACTAACTATAAAAGACTTCAACAAATTTGAAAAAGTCTTTTATTTCAAAATTCCCAATGTGTCATTATTTTCAAAAGTTATTTCCAATTAAACATTTCATTATCCATTGTATTTGAAAAACCTTAATATGTAGTTTGACAAATGTTTTATAAAGTACAAACCATTTTATTTTAAGTAAATAGTTTACTTATAAGTAATTGATTTCAACCACTTAGCCATAACTATTCATAAATTAAGTAATATTTATAAGTGTTCTTTTAAACTAATTAAAACAGGATCTATTTGCCAAAAGGTTTTCATTCTTTTAACTAAGTTCAAAACATAGTTTTAGAAATTTCAAGTCTATAGTTATAACTTTAAAACTTCATGGATTTAAATTAATGAATTATCCAAATAGGCATTTCATTAGCTTAAAATGATTATCATTTATTTTCAAAACATGAAATGATTAATATACTCTATTTCAGGAATACATTGAATCCAAAATCTTTTCCAAAGTTGTTTTAGGAGGTTTTCCATATGATTTACCATAATATAAAATATAATGACGCACAAAATAAAAATTGAATTAAAATTGAATCTAATATATTTCCTATTACTATAAAAATATTTCTAATCTATTATTTTACAATTATACCAAAATAGAAATGAATGGTTATGGAAAATGAATTTAAATGACTTAAATTCAAACATATTTGAATATGGGTATTTTACAAATTTTATTTAGCCAAAAGAAGATTTAATTTAAAATATATATGATTACAAATATGGGTATTTAATCAATATTTCAAAATATTAATTTTCAAAAGTGTTCAAAACATGCCCACAACTGGTTTAACACAAAGATATTGATTTTACAAATTTTTAGAAATTAATTTGACATCATTTGGACATTTAAATCAAAAGATATGAATTAAATAAATAAAACAGAAAAGGAAAATACCTGCTGACGTCAGCGATGACGTCACGCCTTCTTCAACCTCCATCCGAAAATCTCGCCCCCGATTCCTCTCCAAATTCTGGCGAAATCGTCGGGCAATTTGTTCCCTCTCCTGCCCTATATAATTCCCACGATCTCCTCTTCGTTTCCCCTCTCAAACCCTAGCCTATTGCGCCGCCAGGCCGCCACACGAGCTCGCCGGAGTTCCTCTACTCCGCCGCCACGTTCCTCTCGATTCCGTCACGGTGAGACCTCCCCCGAGCCCTTGGTTCTCTCCTCACACTCCGCCGTCTTCGTGCGCATCTCCTAAGGCCCGCGTTCGAATATTTTGTGCAGTGATTTGAGCACGCCGTGCATGACCGGATCCCGTTGTAGCGCCGCCGCATTTCCTCCGTCGCTCCTGGCCGTTCCAGGAAGAACGGGTCGACTCCGCCACCACCATCGCCTCCAGCGCGGCGCGCCGCGCCTCCTCATCGCCTCGCCACGTCCGGGGAGTCACCGGAGGCACCGGAGCATCCCCGCCCGAGCCGCCGCCGCCGTCTTCTTCGCCTCCGGCCACCCCGCGCCGCCGGTGAGCACCATCCTCTCTCTGAGCCCTCCGATCTTCAACGTACGGCGTGGATTAGAAGTTTAAAACGAATCGGTACCGGCCGTTTAGATCCGTCCGATCCAGATCCAACGGCCCAGATCGGATCACTTAACCACGTCAGCAAGCCCAGTCAGCATCCTAGTCAGCGCACAGTCAGCGCCAGCGTGGAATTTCTTTTTCTAATTAAATTAAAAATGGCAGTTTTGCAGAAAAACCCCTGTCTATTCAAACTATCATATTTTTTCTCTGTTTATCCAAATTCAAATATTTTTTATATATTTGGAAAGCTCTTGACATGTAGATTATTTTGGATCGGCCAAAATTCAAATTTGACTTAGTATTAAATATTCAAATTCCAAAAGGAAGATTTGAGTATATTTGTCATAACTTTAAATCTATAATTCCAAAAATTGCAAATAAAATAGTTTTAGAAACTTTGGAATATTTATAAATTAATGCCACTGCTATAAAATAATTTTGAGTAATATTTGAATGAAATCTTAGTTATATATTTAATTTGAATAGTTTGAGTATTTTCAACATAACTACTAATAGAAACATTATTTTTGATTAAATCCAATTGCAATAAATTTAAATAAATGCCCTCTGTCTATTAACACTATTTATAAAATTTTGTTATAAAAATATAATCATTGAAAACTTTAATCTTATAATTATTCCTTTTATTATATTTTCCAAAAATAGAAATTAACAAAAATTGCATTTATAAGTTCATGCATATTTATAAAGATATCACAAAAGTCATTTTGATGCTTTCTTGTGAATAAAAATTTCATTTCATGCATAACATATTTTATTATATAATTATATCGCTCATAGGAAAACCTCTTCATCATTTTTCTCTAAGTTTGAAATATTTTCAACTTAGCATTTTGGTGAAGTGCTACACTTAGACACTTAGTAATTTTCAACATGGAGCTGGAAGACCAATGAAGGACTTAGCCAAACAAGACTCCAGAAGAATCTCCAAGGAGTAGAAGCACTTAGAAGAAAAGCAAGAAGAAGTTCAAGAAGACCAACCTCCTCTATTCTCTAAGTATTTCTTGCTCTCTCTCTTTTCTTCCTACTTATCTGAGACTTCATGAAGACTAAGTTAAATCCAAGACCAGCTTAGGTGATACAAGAATCATCAAGTCTGAAGATTCATCAAGACTACCAAGAGCTCAATCAAGACATCATTCAGAAGAAAGTTACAAGTCTGGAGATGAAGCCTGGAGGACAACTACATCTTTTCTTTCTATCTTTTCCCTCTTTTCGAATCTTGTCTTTCACAATTGACTTAAACAAATTTTGATCATGATATTATCATCTTGAAGAAATGACTTAGTATCTTCTCTAAATATTTCTACACATCAAGACAAAGTCATTAGAAGGCTTATTCAAGATGATGTAAACCAAAATATTTTATTCAACTATTGACATTAGTCCTTAGTCATTTTGACATACATTTTGCTTGCATTAACTTAAAAGATGTTCATGGCATGACATGTTTTCCTTAGAAGTTTTACAAAACTTGTTTGTTCATTTGATATGAGCATGTATGTTTGATGATTGTTGTTTGTTGATTGTTGTATTGTTGTTTGCTATTATTGTTTAGATTAAACGGAGAGAAAACGTTCGTTGTTGAAAAGAGTTTGTGAACAACGACAACATTCAAAGGCAAGTGGCACACCTTATAAACTTCCTATTATTTTTATATGCATTACTTAGTATTTTTGTATGCATGAGTAGGATAGTATTGCTATGCTAAACCTGTGTAGAATTCCCTTACTCCTGTGTCTAGGTTCCTATATCATACTTAGTAGATGTATTGATGCCATGCAATTGATGAAAAGTTTTACAAAATGTTAAGTGACTACTCAGGGCTGTGCTCATGGTTGTCGTCGCCTAGGATGAATGTCTATTCTACTTAGGGCCGTGAGCATGGTGATTTTTACCTGAGAGTGCACATCCACTAAGTTAATGAAACTCCTGGGTGGATTGGTTGTATGGCGGCGAAGTTGAGTGGCTGCTCAGGTCCATGTCTATGGTTCCTGGAGTACGTGCACTTGTGGATAGCCACCCAGTGAACAGAGGAATCTGAAGAACTCCGAGTGACGATTGCTTCCAGTGCAGCCATTGCCATATGGGCTCTGGCTTGATCAATTATGTTGTGTGGACTCTCTCCGGCTTGACAAGCAGATGTAGGGGGATGTTAGGTGGAACGGGTCAAGCCAGAGTGGGAGGGAAAATGCTTCTGAAAGATCTCGTCTCATTCCTCTCCTTTCCTTATCACAAATGGTGTGTAAAGGATAATCTGGGTTGAATGGGTACAATGGTGAACGTGCACAACCTCTGCAGAGTGTAAAACTAAGTACTTAGCCGTGTCCCCGGTATGGACAATTTGAGCAGCTGATCACGGACGTCAACGGAGGATTCCATCATTCCAACTTCAGAAATAAAACTTGATGGGTGAACAAGGGAAGATGAGATTTATGGTTTTCATGCCATACTTGTCTTGATTTGAAGAAAGTGTTTTACAAAAAGATAGGAAAAATTGGCTTTATGCAAAATAGCCTTGAACTCCACCAGCCAAATATGCATATAGGCTTTAGAGTTATTCCATTAAGTGTCCACCATAGTGTCACTTGCCAGACTCCAGTTTTAATGGAATCTGACCCACGTTGTTGCAATATATTTCTTATTGCAGATTAATCAGATGACGAGTGAGGTTTCGTTTAAAGGTTTCGAGTCTACAACCAACATGTTTTCGCCTGCGGCAACATGATGTTGATGGAGACTCACTGCTATTGTATTTCCGTTGTTTACTCTTTCAAAGCTAGCTTTATGCTATGCAACTTGTATTGAATTTTGTAAGTCTGGATCATCGATGTAATTAAATTGATACTTTGTTGTGATATTACATCGTAAACTGTGTGTGCAAACGAATCGATCTAGGGATTTGCACTATACACAGGTATCTGCCTTATTAAAAGTGCAGGTACGCTACAGATGGTATCAGAGCCCATGTGTTGCCTGTAGGTTCGAAACCCTAGGTTTGGATAGAAATAGGATTTGACCATAGGATTGAAAATCTATTTTATTCACTTTTCTAAAAACAAAACTTTTTCATTTTATCTTCCTCATACTCTCATCTACTATCAACCTTCTGAAAACCTCTTATCTTTTTCTAGATGACCATGTTCTTGTAGTCTAAGTCTGATTCTACTGCTTCATATAGAAAAGTTTCAATTCAACATGAAGTTCTACATGCATGGAAGACCACTGAAGAAACAGGGTTCGACCAACACTTCTAAGATATCCAAGAAAGTTGAACAAGAACTTGAAGCACTCACGAAGGAGGTAGATTTGACCACCACCTAAATAGAATAACGATATCGTGTTAGTGTATTGATCATATCAACTTGGCAATATGAGACAATACTAGATTGTTTGTTTGTTGTGAACCTTGTTGCTTGATGCTTGTTAGATGTTGTTTGTAATTATTTGTATTGATCTTCTTATATAAGTTAGAACATTTTGAGTATCAACAAAACTTTCCTTTTAAGGGTGGTAGCCACCCAAATAATTCTAACCAAGCTGCTTTAAACCCAGAGATCCCAAACCATCTTTCTTTCGAGCCTCCCCAATCAGAAAATTCATCCCCTGCTAGTTTCCAGTTTCCATATCGTAAATTTCATTTCTCAAAACATCTCGAGTTATCAGAATCATTCAAGCTTTTGCTTTTCTTTCTAGCCTCTCCGAATCTCGGGGACGAGATTCCTTTTAAGGGTGGTAGTCTGTAACATCCCAACATTTTGGAATGTTAAAAAATCACTAAAATTTAAAACTTTTGTTTTGATTAAAATAAAATATTAAAAGGCATAAGAAAACTAACTATAAAAGACTTCAACCAATTTGAAAAATTCTTTTATTTCAAAATTCCCAATGTGTCATTATTTTCAAAAGTTATTTCCAATTAAACATTTCATTATCCATTGTATTTCAAAAACCTTAATATGTAGTTTGAGAAATGTTTTATAAAGTACAAACCATTTTATTTTAAGTAATTAGTTTACTTATAAGTAATTGATTTCAACCACTTAGACATAACTATTCATAAATTAAGTAATATTTATAAGTGTTCTTTTAAACTAATTAAAACATGATCTATTTGCCAAAAGGTTTTCATTCTTTTAACTAAGTTCAAAACATAGTTTTAGAAATTTCAAGTCTATAATTATAACTTTAAAACTTCATGGATTTAAATTAATGAATTATCCAAATAGGCATTTCATTAGCTTAAAATGATTATCATTTATTTTCAAAACATGAAATGATTAATATACTCTATTTCAGGAATACATTGAATCCAAAATCTTTTCCAAAGTTGTTTTAGGAGGTTTTCCATATGATTTACCATAATATAAAATATAATGATGCACAAAATAAAAATTGAATTAAAATTGAATCCAATATATTTCCTATTACTTTAAAAATATTTATAATCTATTATTTTACAATTATACCAAAATAGAAATGAATGGTTATGGAAAATGAATTTAAATGACTTAAATTCAAACATATTTGAATATGGGTATTTTACAAATTTTATTTAGCCAAAAGAAGATTTAATTTAAAATATATTCTCAAATTTGACTTTAAGTGTCAAATTTGTATGTAATCAATATTTCAAAATATTAATTTTCAAAAATGTTCAAAACATGCCCACAACTGGTTTAACACAAAGATATTGATTTTACAAATTTTTAGAAATTAATTTGACATCATTTGGACATTTAAATCAAAAGATATGAATTAAATAAATAAAACAGAAAAGGAAAAAACCTGCTGACGTCAGCGATGACGTCACGCCTTCTTCAACCTCCGTCCGAAAATCTCGCCCCCGATTCCTCTCCAAATTCTGGCGAAATCGTCGGGCAATTTGTTCCCTCTCCTGCCCTATATACTTCCCACGATCTCCTCTTCGTTTCCCCTCTCAAACCCTAGCCTATTGCGCCGCCAGGCCGCCACACGAGCTCGTCGGAGTTCCTCTACTCCGCCGCCACGTTCCTCTCGATTCCGTCACGGTGAGACCTCCCCCGAGCCCTTGGTTCTCTCCTCACACTCCGCCGTCTTCGTGCGCACCTCCTATGGCCCGCGTTCGAATATTTTGTGCAGTGATTTGAGCACCCCGTGCATGACCGGATCCCGTCGTAGCGCCGCCGCATTTCCTCCGTCGCTCCTGGCCGTTCCAGGAAGAACGGGTCGACTCCGCCACCACCATCGCATCCAGCGCGCCGCGCCACGCCTCCTCATCGCCTCGCCACGTCCGGGGAGTCACCGGAGGCACCAGAGCATCCCCGCTCGAGCCGCCGCCGCCGTCTTCTTCGCCTCCGGCCACCCCGCGCCGCCGGTGAGCACCATCCTCTCTCTGAGCCCTCCAATCTTCAACGTACGGCGTGGATCAGAAGTTTAAAACGAATCGGTACCGGCCGTTTAGATCCGTCCGATCCAGATCCAACGGCCCAGATCGGATCACTTAACCACGTCAGCAAGCCCAGTCAGCATCCTAGTCAGGGCACAGTCAGCGCTAGCGTGGAATTTCTTTTTCTAATTAAATTAAAAATGGCAGTTTTGCAGAAAAGCCCCTGTCTATTCAAACTATCATATCTTTTTCTCTGTTTATCCAAATTCAAATATTTTTTATATATTTGGAAAGCTCTTGACATGTAGATTATTTTGGATCGGCCAAAATTCAAATTTGACTTAGTATTAAATATTCAAATTCCAAATGGAAGATTTGAGTATATTTGTCATAACTTTAAATCTATAATTCCAAAAATTGCAAATAAAATAGTTTTAGAAATTTAGAATATTTATAAATTAATGCCACTGCTATAAAATAATTTTGAGTAATATTTGAATGAAATCATAGTTATATATTTAATTTGAATAGTTTGAGTATTTTCAACATAACTACTAATAGAAACATTATTTTTGATTAAATCCAATTGCAATAAATTTAATTAAATGCCCTCTGTCTATTAACACTATTTATAAAATTTTGTTATAAAAATATAATCATTGAAAACTTTAATCTTATAATTATTCCTTTTATTATATTTTCCAAAAATAGATATTAACAAAAAATGCATTTATAAATTCATGCGTATTTATAAAGATATCACAAAAGTCATTTTGATGCTTTCTTGTGAATAAAAATTTCATTTCATGCATAACATATTTTATTATATAATTATATCGCAGATAGGAAAACCTCTTCATCATTTTTCTCTAAGTTTGAAATATTTTCAACTTAGCATTTTGGTGAAGTGCTACACTTAGACACTTAGTAATTTTCAACATGGAGCTGGAAGACCAATGAAGGACTTATCTGAGACTTCATGAAGACTAAGTTAAATCCAAGACCAGCCTAGGTGATACAAGAATCATCAAGTCTGAAGATTCATCAAGACTACCAAGAGCTCAATCAAGACATCATTCAGAAGAAAGTTACAAGTCTGGAGATGAAGCCTGGAGGACAACTACATCTTTTCTTTCTATCTTTTCCCTCTTTTCGAATCTTGTCTTTCACAATTGACTTAAACAAATTTTGATCATGATATTATCATCTTGAAGAAATGACTTAGTATCTTCTCTAAATATTTCTACACATCAAGACAAAGTCATTAGAGGGCTTATTCAAGATGATATAAAACAAAATATTTTATTCAACTATTGACATTAGTCCTTAGTCATTTTGACATACATTTTGCTTGCATTAACTTAAAAGATGTTCATGGCATGACATGTTTTCCTTAGAAGTTTTACAAAACTTGTTTGTTCATTTGATATGAGCATGTATGTTTGATGATTGTTGTTTGTTGATTGTTGTATTCTTGTTTGCTATTATTGTTTAGATTAAACGGAGAGCAAACGTTCGTTGTTGAAAAGAGTTTGTGAACAACGACAACATTCAAAGGCAAGTGGCACACCTCATAAACTTCCTATTATTTTTATATGCATTACTTAGTATTTTTGTATGCATGAGTAGGATAGTATTGCTATGCTAAACCTGTGTAGAATTCCCTTACTCCTGTGTCTAGGTTCCTATATCATACTTAGTAGATGTATTGATGCTATGCAATTGATGAAGAGTTTTACAAAATGTTAAGTGACTACTCAGGGCTGTGCTCATGGTTGTCGTCGCCTAGGATGAATGTCTATTCTACTTAGGGCCGTGAGCATGGTGATTTTTACCTGAGAGTGCACATCCACTAAGTTAATGAAACTCCTGGGTGGATTGGTTGTATGGCGGCGAAGTTGAGTGGCTGCTCAGGTCCATGTCTATGGTTCCTGGAGTACGTGCACTTGTGGATAGCCACCCAGTGAACAGAGGAATCTGAAGAACTCCGAGTGACGATTGCTTCCAGTGCAGCCATTGCCATATGGGCTCTGGCTTGATCAATTATGTTGCGTGGACTCTCTCCGACTTGACAAGCAGATGTAGGGGGATGTTAGGTGGAACGGGTCAAGCCAGAGTGGGAGGGAAAATGCTCCTGAAAGATCTCGTCTCATTCCTCTCCTTTCCTTATCACAAATGGTGTGTAAAGGATAATCTGGGTTGAATGGGTACAATGGTGAACGTGCACAACCTCTGCAGAGTGTAAAACTAAGTACTTAGCCGTGTCCCTGGTACGGACAATTTGAGCAGCTGATCACGGACGTCAACGGAGGATTCCATCATTCCAACTTCAGAAATAAAACTTGATGGGTGAACAAGGGAAGATGAGATTTATGGTTTTCATGCCATACTTGTCTTGATTTGAAGAAAGTGTTTTACAAAAAGATAGGAAAAATTGGCTTTATGCAAAATAGCCTTGAACTCCACCAGCCAAATATGCATATAGGCTTTAGAGTTATTCCATTAAGTGTCCACCATAGTGTCACTTGCTAGACTCCATTTTTAATGGAATCTGACCCACGTTGTTGCAATATATTTCGTATTGCAGATTGATCAGATGACAAGTGAGGTTTCGTTTAAAGGTTTCGAGTCTACAACCAACATGTTTTCGCCTGCGGCAACATGATGTTGATGGAGACTCACTCCTATTGTATTTCCGCTGTTTACTCTTTCGAAGCTAGCTTTATGCTATGCAACTTGTATTGAATTTTGTAAGTCTGGATCATCGATGTAATAAAATTGATACTTTGTTGTGATATTACATCGTAAACTGTGTTGCAAACGAATCGATCCAGGGATTTGCACTATACACAGGTATCTGCCTTATTAAAAGTGCAGGTACGCTACAGATACAGATCGAGGAATGAAGATTTGAGTTATAATGTTGGCACATCATTGGAAGACTTGTGAGAAGAGTTCCACAAATTACGTCGTATGGAACACCATAGTGTTATGGTGTGTTAGGACGTCGTAATTACACCCTATCGGATAGTGTGTGGTAAATAAATCTCTTACCGAATTATTGTGATCATTAGAGTCATATGGTAGAAACGTAAACACTCACGTTAGCAAATAGGGAAACCATTTGAATCCATGGAGACAATACCATACGAGTGATGGCATGGCTTTTAGTCTGGATTGTCGTTTCAGCAATTTAGTGTTTCGATGTGATCAAACCGAAAATGGATTAATCTTTGTAGTGTACCGTACCTATAGAGTTAGTCGGGTACATGTCTCACGACATAGGCAAAATCTTTGCCGGGATATACCTTGCGAAAGAAATAGTTTCTTGTCCAAGGGTAAAAGTGAGAAAGAAAGTAGAGCGAGACAAAGTTGGTGAACTTCCTCTCCAGACATCAGAGTGGCGCAATAGAAAGTTTTTTCGGTGTCAGGCTCCACAGCTTGAAAAAGCTGATGATTCAAGATCATGATGTTCTGAGCTCATACTAAGAGCGTAGGCATACGAGGTTGTGTTCCACACTGTGTGTTACGACAATCTTGTTATGAAGGTAATATTAATGGAATATGATAGACCTACGAACTACGAAGAAGAGATGGTGGACCTAAGTCCGAGAAATGGCTATGAGTCATTTATGATCCGAAATAAAATCCATATACGATTACCAGGTAATGACTTGGGAGATCTTCTTGATGGCATCTAGGATGTTAATAGTATATGGAATTTTATGAGAGAGTAGACATTGAGCAGATTCGATTTGTCGTGAAACAGTTCCGACAGATTCAAAAGTTGACCACATTGAAGTTTGTCTCAAGTGGCGAAGCCTAAATCTATTATGTGTCGCAATGAAGTTTAGCAATCACTATAATTTCGAATGACAAATTGATAGATGGATAAGGAAACCATGTTTCTTAATAGTGTCATTAAGAAAGAGTTGGTGTTCCCGAGGATGCTAAACATGTATGCAAACTTCGGCGGTCCATTCATGGGCTGAAGCAAGCATATCGGAGATGGAATCTTCACTTTGACAATGTGATCAAAGGATTTTGGAGTTGTCCAAAATAGTTGAAGAAACCTACATTTGCTAAGAAGTGAGTGGGAGCAAAGTAGCTTTCCTTGATCTTATATGCGGAAGGCATATTTGAGTGGGAGCTAAGTAGCTTTCCTTGATCTTATATGCGGAAGGCAGATTCGAGTGGGAGCTAGGTGTCATTTGGGATTCTGTATGTAACGACATATTGAATGACACAGATCCTCTAGTAGAGTGTAAAGGATTATTTAAGTGATTAAATTTTCTATGAAATGAAGTTAGGAGTATTAGGCATCCGATTTATAATTGTATAGAACGTAAGGGGCTTAATAACATTAAGTCGGAATATTTCCTCAGTCAAGATTCTGAAGTGTTTCAGAATAGGACAAGCGAATAAAGATTTCTTGCTTGTATGACTAGGTAAGATATTAAGTTTATCTTGCTTTTTCAGTAATAGCAAATGATGTTCGACATTATCTATGTATCAGACATAGATACTATCAGACTGAAAGCTCGACTTGGTGTGACCCGAGTTCTTGGTTAAAGAACAGGTTCTAGAGTGATCCTTGTGTGGATCAATAAACAAACGTTAAGTTTATTCTTCAGTGTCTATGAGAACTGAAGATATGTTTTCTAGTAAAGGGTAAGAGTGGAAAGACAACTTGCCGTAAAGCGGTTACGATGATGCAAGTTATGACACTGACCCATACGACTAGAAATCTCATATAGGAGATGTCCTTTATTTGTAAGATAGATATGGTTAGTTTGCGAAGTCGCATGTGAATGCACTGTCGCATAATCTACATAGGTATAGAAATATATCGCGAATTCAGAAGTAGCAAGTGTGATTGGACTGAGCAGTTTTCCGAGCGTAGGTGGTCCCCTTAATAGATCTCTTAGACTTTTAAGGCCCATGCTACGCGAATGTTCGAGTCTCACTCCATCCACTGGGATATATTTCACCGTCATCGTAAGATACAGGATGATGTCAAACTAGGTGACATAGAAGTGTTGCAAAGAACATATAAGTCTCAATGTGTGAGATCTATTGACTGTATTCCTCTTCCACGAGGCGAGCAGGCACCAAGATGCTATGGCTGTTGAGCTTTTACCAAGTTGTAAACTAGATTAAGTGTTACTCTAGTGCAAGTGGGAGACTGAAGGGAATATGCCCTAGAGGCACTTAATAAACATAGTTTATTGGCAATATCCCAATTGTTCATTATATGTTTTATACCATGCTATAACTGTATTAAGCGGAAACATTAATACAGGTGTGGTAGATAAACAACCAGGTCCCTAGTAGCCTCTACTAAGACTAGTTTCGTTGCACGATTGATGATCGAGATTTCCCGATCATAGGGCATGGCGCCGGTCGGCAATGGAAGTCATATCGTTAGGTGTAACGAAGTGATGGACATACCCAGTATTTATAGGACATAGACATTACGCCTTAAGACCGTGAGAGCAACTCTTATTGTTATCCCTGGAAGATACTTTGATCGCACCAAACGTCATATCTTATATAGTGTGACAATGATAGGTGATACTTTTGGGTATCGGAAGGGGGTAGTTGAGACGAGGGGTCAACAGCGGGATTTTTCAGTCCGCATAGCCAGATAGATACTCTTGGGCCCACTCGGTGAGATTATGTCAAATGAGTTTGCAAACATGTGACTAGGTCACCAGCTGACATAATATCATAGACGAGTAGAAGATAGCAATGTCGGTAACGAGATCATGTTAGGTATGGAGATATCTGAGAATGATGCTCGGACACGCTAAGTATCGCCATGACAAAGTGTTTAAGACTATACGTCCAGGTTTGATAGATGAAAGTCATTCGTTATATCACAGGGATTAATTCATGGGGTCCAGGCCTACGAGATAGTCGTCGATCATAGAGGAGTCTTGATCGTACCTGTTATTTTATCGAACCGCTAGGGTAACACACTTAAGGCGTTTCGACAAGACAACCGGAAAGGAAAGAGATCACCGGGAACGTCCCGGGAATGGTCCGATGGAGATCGGGCAGCGACGAAAGAGTTTTTGGAGCTAGAATACATTATATATAATATGTTTGATATTAATTAGTGTAATTAATGTCTAAATATGATTTTATATATTTATTTTCGAATTTATTTAGGCTGATTTACCTAAATGGGCCTTCTGGTCGAAAGAAGGCCCAAGAGGGGGAAATTCCCTAGGGGAATTCGGTGGGGGGCTTGGGGGCCGACCCAAGTGGGCCAAAATGCCCACTAAGGGGCTGGCGCACCCTCCCTAGCCGCACCAAGGCTGTGGGATAGTCCCACATTGCCTGGCTAGGGAGGTTGGCTCCCCCCGGGAGCCTATATAAGAAGGGGCACCCCTGGCCTTTTAATTCAACAATTAATTCTCTTATTTCTCCTCGATCTCGTGATTCCCTTTGTCAGAGTTGCGCCGAGGAGGATGAGGGGATATCTTCCACCATAGCCCGCTGCCGCGCTGCTGGTGTTCCGGTCCAAGTCTTCCGCTGCTCGTCCTGGACTGGAGCTTCGGAGGTCGTCGTCTCCACCATATGTGTGTGACGCCATGCGAGGTGCTGCGCTAGCGGTACTCGGAGGCCTACTTCCTCCACCCGACCTCGGGGTAATCTTCGTCGTCTTCGCCGCGCCGAGTTCTCCGCGACCTAGAGGTCGGCTACGTCGTCTTCGTCATCAACGCTTGTGCGGGAGCGTAATCCCCGCTATTCGGTCTACGAGGGTATGTATTCCGATCTCCACCGTACTTCTATATCTGCATAGTGTAGATCTTGGCTAGTTTAAGGATATCGTTGCTAGGAATTTTTTTGTTTTCTGCACACGATCCCCTTCAATATGAAGCTTCTGAGCTTTTCCTCTCAGCCATGATGGAGGAGCATAACAGTGTGAGCGAGCATGTGGTCAAGATGTCTGGCTACGTTCAACGCCTGAATGCTCTGGAATGCAAGATTCCCGATGAGCTGGCGATTGACAGGGTGTTGCAATCGTTGCCCCCTAGCTATAAAGGCTTCGTCATGAACTACAACATGTTGGGCATGGCTAAGTCCCTGGGTGAAGTGTTCGTGATGCTCAAGGCTGCTGAGGTGGAGATTAAGAAGGAGCACACGCTGTTGATGGTCAACAAGACCTTCGATTTGAATAAATTTGGTGGCAAGGGAAAGCAGAGCTGGAAGTCCAGGAGGGACGGCAAGATGATTGCCAAGCCCAAGACTAACAGATCTGGTCCCAGAGCTAGCGTGGAGTGCTTCTACTGCAAGGGAAAAGGTCACTGGAAGCGCAACTGCCCCAAGTACCTGGAGGATAGGAAGTCTGGCAAGACAGTCGACAAAGAACAAGGTATATTTGATATACTTGTTATAGACGTGTACCTTACATCCGCCCGGAGCAACACGTGGGTATTTGATACTGGTTCTGTTGCTCATATATGTAACTCTCAGGAGGAGTTACGGAATAAACGGCGGCTGGCTAAGGATGAGGTGACGATGCGCGTCGGTAACGGATCGAGAGTCGACGTGGTAGCTGTCGGCACGCTCCGTCTACATCTACCATCGGGATTAGTTTTGGTTTTAATAAGTTTTATTTTGACCATCCTTGAGTGTAAACATTATAAGTGGATCTTGCCTGTTACAAGATGGTTATTCACTTTAATCAGTATCAAGCAGTTGTCTATTTATATGAATGATTTCTTATATGTTGATGCTCCCGAGAATAATGGTTTATTCTTGTTGAATCTCGATCGTAGTACTCACATCCATAACATAGAAGCCAAACGGATTAAGTGTAGTGATGATACCGCCATGTATATGTGGCATTGCCGTCTTGGTCATATTGGTGTAAAGCGCGTGAAGAAACTCCCCTCCGATGGACTTTTGGACTCGTTGGATTTCGGATCCCTCGATACATGCGAACCATGCCTTATGGGCAAAATGACCAAGACACCGTTCAAAGGTTTCGTTGAGCGGGCGTCAGATTTATTGGGGATCATACATACAGATGTGTGTGGACCGATGAGCGTTTCGACACGCAATGGTTATCGTTACTTCGTCACCTTCACTGATGACTTGAGTAGATACGGTTATATCTACTTGATGAAACACAAGTCTGAAACTTTTGAAAAGTTCAAAGAATTTCAAAGTGAAGTTGAGAATCAGCTTAACAAGAAAATCAAGCACCTCCGATCCGATCGTGGTGGCGAGTATTTGAGTTTTGAGTTTGGCACACATCTGAAGAGTTGTGGAATTGTACCCCAACTTACGCCAGCCGGAACACCGCAGCGTAACGGCGTGTCCGAGCGACGTAATCGTACTCTACTGGATAGTGTCCGATCTATGATGTCTCTTACCGATTTGCCCGTGTCCTTCTTGGGTTATGCGTTAGAAACAACCACATTCATTTTAAATAGGGCTCCGTCCAAATCCGTTGAAACGACGCCGTATGAATTATGGTATGGCCAGAAGCCTAAGTTATCGTTTATGAAGGTTTGGGGTTGTGAGGCGTATGTTAAGAAACTACAGCACGACAAACTCGAACCGAAGTCGGAGAAAGTCGTCTTTGTAGGATATCCGCGGGAAACCGTTGGATACACCTTCTACAACCAAGCTGAGGCCAAAACGTTTGTCGCGAAGACCGGTACCTTTCTAGAGAAGGAGTTTCTCGTGAAAGGAGTAAGTGGGAGGAAGGTAGACCTCGATGAGATCGTTGATCCTGAATTCGACATTCCGAGTGGCGCAACGGAGCGATTCCAGAAACGTCCTCCGTGGATGGAGTGGGAGAAACTGTCGAGGAAAGTATTCTACCTCGTAGGTCTGGTAGATATCGGATCACACCAGAATGGTATGGCAACATGGTTTGCACTGTCATGTTAATTGAACAAGACGAACCGACGAACTACAAGGAAGCAATGGCGAGTCTAGAGTCCGAGAAATGGCTGGAAGCCATGAAATACGAAATAGGATCCATGTATGATAACAAAGTGTGGACTTTGATGGATATTCCCAAAGGGCGCAAGGCCGTCGAGAATAAATGGATCTTTAAGAAGAAGACTGATGCTGATGGTAATGTGACCGTCTATAAAGCTCGGCTTGTCGCAAAAGGTTTCCGACAAGTTCATGGGATTGACTATGATGAAACTTTTTCACCGGTAGCGATGCTTAAGTCTATTCGGATTTTGTTAGCAGTTGCTGCCTATTACGATTATGAAATCTGGCAGATGGACGTCAAAACAGCCTTCCTAAATGGAAACATTGAGGAAGAGTTGTACATGGTACAACCGGAAGGTTTTGTCGATCCAGGAAATGCTAACAAGGTATGCAGGCTTCAGCGATCCATCTATGGATTGAAGCAAGCATCTCGGAGCTGGAATCTTCGCTTTGATGAGGTAATCAAAGGTTTTGGATTTGTCCAAAATTTGGAAGAGACCTGCATTTACAAGAAAACGAGTGGGATCTCGGTTGTGTTCTTAGCACTATATGTAGATGACATATTGCTGATTGGGAATGATGTGGAACTTCTGAATAGCGTGAAGGAATATTTAAAAAGTAAATTTTCCATGAAGGACTTAGGAGAAGCTGCATACGTCTTAGGCATAAAAATCTATCGTGATAGATCAAGACGCCTATTAGCGTTGAGTCAGAGTACTTATCTTGATAAAATACTGAAGCGTTTTGGTATGGAGAAGGCAAAGAAGGATTCTCTGCCGGTTATCAAGAATAAAACATTGCGGAAGGCACAATGTCCGGTAACGGAACTGGATAAGGCCGATATGACTAAACATCCTTATGCTTCAGCCATAGGATCGATTATGTATGCAATGTTGAGTACTAGATCTGATGTGGCATTAGCTCTAAGTTTGACAAACCGGTTCCAGAGTAATCCTGGAATGGCGCATTACATTGTTGTTAAGAGCATTCTTAAGTATCTCAATAAGACAAAGGGAATGTTCCTTGTCTATGGTGGCTGCGATGAAGAACTTGGCGTAACAGGTTACGTGGATGCAAGTTTCTGCTCAGACCCCGATGACTCTAAGTCATAGACAGGTTATGTGTTCAAGGTGAATGGAGGCGCCGTGTGCTGGAGAAGTGGGAAGCAACCCATTGTCGCACAATCTACAATGGAGTCGGAGTACATTGCTGCTTGCGAAGCCGCGAATGAAGCTGTGTGGCTGAGGAAGTTTGTCATTGAACTTGGAGTGTTCCCGAGCGTGCAAGACCCTGTGATCCTCTTCTGCGACAATACGGTGGCATTGCTAATGCCAAGGAGCCAAGGTCTCACTCCACCACCAAACACATTATCCGACGCTTCCATGTGATACGTCAGTAGGCACAAGGAGGCGATGTGAATATTTGCAAAGTGCATACGGATTTGAGTGTGGCAGATCTGCTCACGAAGCCTCTCCCGCTTGACAAGCATGAAAAACACCAGTTAGCTACGGGAGTTAAGCTTTTACCAAGTTGTAACCTAGATTAATTTGTACTCTAGTGCAAGTGGGAGACTAAAGGAGATATGCCCTAGAGGCAATTAATAAAGTGTATTCTTAATCATATCTCGTTTGTTCATAATAGGTTTTTGTGTCATGCTATAACCGTATTAAGCGGAAACATTAATACGGGTGTGATGCCTAAACAACCAGGTCCCTAGTAGCCTCTACTAAGACTAGTTTAGTGGCGCGATCGATGATCGAGGTTTCCCGATCATAGGGCATGGCGTCGGTCGGTAATGGAAGTCATATCGTTGGAGAACGATGTGATGGACATAACCAGATTTGGAGGACGAAGTTGTTACGCCTTTGACCGTGAGACCAACTATTTTTGTTATTCCTGGAAGATACTTTGATCGCACCAAACTTTGTATCTTATTTAGTATGACAATAACGGTGATACTTTTGGGTATCGGAAAGGAGTAGTTGAGACGAGGGGTCAAGAGCGGGATTTGCAAGTCCGCATAGCAGGATAGATACTCTAGGGACCACTCGGTGAGATCATGTCTAATGGGTTGCAAGCATGTGACTAGGTCACGGAGACATGAAATCATAGACGAGTAGAAGATAGCATTGTCGGTAACGAGGTCAAGCTAGGTATGGAGATATCTATGGAATTACGCTCGGACACGCTAAGTATCGCCATGGCAAAAGGTTTAAGACTTTGCGTTCAGGTTTGATAGATGAAAGTCATTTGTTATATCACATGGATTAAATCATGGGGTCCAGGCCTACGAGTTAGTCGTTGATCATAGAGGAGTCTTGATTGTACATGTTATTATATCGAACCGCTAGGGTAACACACTTAAGGGGTTTCGACAAAACAACCGGAAAGGAAAGAGATCACCGGGAATGTCCCTGGAGATGTCCGATGGAGATCGGGCAGCGACGAAAGAGTTTTTGGAGCTACAATAAATTATATATAATATGTTTGATATTAATTAGTGTAATTAATGTCTAACTATGATTTTATATATTTATTTTCGAATTTATTTAGGCTGATTTCCCTAAATCGACCTTCTAGTCGAAAGAAGGCCCAAGAGGGGGAAAATTCCCTAGGGAATTCGGTGGGGACTTGGGTGACCGACCCAGGTGGACCATGAGGCCCACCAGGGGGCCGGCGCACCAGCCATAGCCGCACCAGGCATGTGGGGATAGTCCCACATGGCCTCGTGAGGAGGTTGGCTCCCCTTGGGAGCCTATATATAGAGGGGCTCCCATGGCCTTTTAATTCACCAATTAATTCCCTAATTCTCTCTCGATTTCGTGATTCCCTTTGTCTGAGTTGCGCCGAGTTGAGAGGGGGATCTCTTCCACCATAGCCCGCTGCCGCGCTGCTGGTGTTCCGGTCCAAGTCTTCCGCAGCTCGTCCTGGACTGAAGTTTGAGAGGCCGTCGTTTCCACCGTACGTGTGTAACGCCCTGCGAGGTGCTGCGCTAGCGGTACTCGGAGGTCTGCTTCCTCTACACGACCTTGAGGTCGGCTTCGTCGGTCTTCATCGACAACGTTTGTGCGGGAACGTAATCCCCGCTTTCGGTCTACAAGGGTATTTATTCCGATCTCCGTTCGTACTACTATATCTGCGTAGAATAGATCTTGGCATGTTTTAGGGATATCGTTGTTAGGAATTTTTTTGTTTTCTATACCCGATCCCCTTCATTTCCTATGTTTACTCTTTCTGTGCTAGCTTTATGCTATGCAAGTTGTAAAAGAATATTTTTCAAGTCCGGATCATCGATGTAATAAAATTGATACTTTGTTGTGATATTACATCGTAAACTGTGTGTGCAAACGAATCGATCCAGAGATTTGCACTATACACAGGTACCTTGCCATATTTTAAGTGCAGGTACACTACAGTTGACCGTGTTTCTTCTCAACCAAGATGGAAGGGAATACACACATTGAAGTAGCATGTGGCCTTCATACTTGATGGCACTAGTCATACTTGATGACATATGATCATACTTGATGACATTGAGACGCCTCGCTCAGCTCGATCACTGGATGACAGACAACGTTGCCAGATGCAAATGCATTGTCATAATACTATGTCATGAAAGGGGAATCGTTCACCTTCATGGTTCTTGATTGTGTTGCAATAATCAGGAATATGAAACAGATCGTCGGGAAGTCATCAATTATGATGGTGTATATATGATATACACGTTATGAATGTTTTACCTAAGCAAGTACTCGTAGTAGTGAGTAAGTTTTTGATACTTGTCATGTTTTACAAACCAGATTTACTACTTGAGTAGCTTGGAAGGATGTGGCGACATTGTGTGTTGATAATGGCACACAAAATGTTGAGATGGCCATAAACACTCTCCCTCTAGATCTACCATTTGAATAAATTCTTTTATGATCGCATGTTAGTATGATCGTTATAAGTGTGTCTCCTCTAGTGAGACAATTGTTCATATATGCTACTGACAAATTCGTTGTCCTATATTTATGAAGTAATTATCATAAGCCAATTTAAATTTAGATGGTAGAAGCTCCCACATTCATAATATTAATGCCAAAGGATACAAACTTAATATAGACACCACATTCGTGTGGCACTGCTGCTTAAGTTATGTCAATGTTATAGTCAACGAATAAGCTCCATACAGATGGATCTACAAGTCCTTAGATTTGATCTTTTGGCACCTCCAAGATAACTAAGACACCGTTTTCGGAAAGCGGACATATAACTTACTGATAATCAAGCATATAGATGTATGTGGATCAATGAAGTAATTGACGTCTAGTGGAGATCTTTATTTCGTAGACTTCACTGAACGTTTTGAGTATAACTTGTTGAGAATCATGCATATGGGTGTATGTGAATCATGAAGTACTTTAACGTATAGTGGAAGTCTTTATTTCATAGACTTCATGAATATTCCGAGTAGATATATGGATATCCACTTAGGGAATGTTAGTCTGAAATTTTTGATTCGATCAAACAAGTTCAAAATGAAGTGGGAAATTAAATTTAACAAGAAAATCAAATTCCTGCGATACAGATTGAGGAAATAAATATTTGAGTTATAATGTTAGCATATCATTGGAAGACTTGTGAGAAGAGTTCCACAAATTACGTCGCGTGGAACACCATAGTGTTATGGTATGTTAAGACGTCGTAATCGCACTCTATCGGATAGTGTGTGGTAAATAAATCTCTTATCGAATTATTGTGATCATTGGAGTCATATGGTAGAAACGTAACATTCACGTTAGATAATAGGGAAAACCATTTAAATCCATGGAGCCATATAAGTAATGGCATGGCTTTTAGCCTAGATTGTCGTTTCAGCAATTTAGTGTTTCGATGTGATCAAATCCTAAATGGATAAATCTTTGTAGTGTGCCGCACCTAAAGAATTAGTTGGGTACATGTCTCACAACATAGGAAAAAACGTTGTGTAACATCCCAAGATTTTCAAAATTTTGAAAATTTAGAAAAATCAAAAAGTTTTTGAAACTATATAGATTTTGTTTTGAAATCCAATTTTAACCCTTGCATTCATATCATCATCATTTTTAAAAATGACATTTAAATCAAATAAGCTTTAAATTAGATTTCAATTATATGTTTATATTGATTTTATGATAATTTCCCTTTTTACTTAATTTATTTTTAGACAAAAATACTACCAAAAAGTTCTATTTTTAATAAGCTATTCAAAATATATTTTTATGATTTTTTCTGCATAGTTTTGATCAAGTTTTAAAATCATTTGGTTTTAAAATTTTTGAAAACAGAAAACTGTTTTGTCAAAAAAAAGGAGTAGGCCTCATCCCCGGAACCAACTCGGCCGAAGCCCAGCTTACCTCTCGCACGCGCAGCACGTAGCAGCCCGCCAGCGGCCCGGCCTCCTTCTCTCTCCCGCTGTGGCTGACAAGTGGGTCCCACCCGTCATCACTCCTAGCGCAACGGCTCCATTTCCTTTACTCGACGCGTTACGAACCGAGAATGACGTCGTAATCAAACTCATCAATCGGGCGATTTACAGTGCCGTTTCGAATGCGGTTTCGCCCTACTAAAAGATCTCTACGCCCTCTTCCTTTTGCCCCAAACCATTCCAATCGAGAGCCCCTAGGCTGGCCACACAGTACCCCGCCATCCCGCCATTGCCGCCGGCGAAAAACTCTACTCCGGCGACAATCCGTGAACCCCGACCCCTCCCGTCACTCCCTTTCTCTTTGTTTCTTTCTGGTGCATCGTTTTGACAAGGTCGCGCAATTTTTCTCGCAGCCAATCGACGTATTCGTCCACACCCGAAGCACGCCGCCGCTTCCGTCAACTCCGGCGAGCTATCAAGGACGAACCGAGACGCTCCGACCGCCGCCACCTCGCCACCGTCTCCGCTTCGACCAACCGCACGCTCCGGTATAACCCACTCCTCACGGGACCTCGTAGAAATGTAGACGGTGCAACGCCGGCGATGGCGCCGTCGTATTTCTTCGGTCACCGGAGTTCTTCCGGCCGGCCGCGCCGCCCGCGCCAGACCCTTTCGATCTCAGCCGTTAGATCCTTTTCGTGCGGCCGTGATTAAATCACTTAAAACACGAACCGGTTCGCACAGTCAGCGCCGCGTGGCGCCCAGTCAGTGCCTCGTCAGCAGCCACGTCAGCGTCCAATCAGCGCTGACCGTGAAATGAATTTCTTGATTTAATTTAATTTGGCACTTTTGCAGAAAAGACCCTGCATATTCAAACCTTTATAACTTTTTACTCACACATCCAATTTCAAATATTTTTATATATTTGGAAAGCCCTTGACATGTAGAATATTTTAGATCTGTTAGATTTCAAATTTTACTTAGTATAAAATATTCAAATTTCAAATGGATGATTTGAGTATATTTGTAATAACTTTAAATCTATAAATCCTAAAATTACAAATAAAATTGTTCTAGAAACTTTAGAATATTTGTAACTTGATGCCTCTGTTATAAATTTGTTTTGAGTATTATTTTCATGATTTAAAAGTTGTATGTTTAAATTGAGTAGTTTGACTATTTTTGATATAACTATTAATAGAAACATTATTTTTTATTAAATCCAATTGCAATAAATTTATTTAAATGTCCTCTATCTATTAACACTATTTATAAATTTTTGCTATAAAAACTTAATCACAGAAAACTTTGATCTTGTAATTACCCTTTTATTTTATTTTCCTGTAATAGAAATTAATAAATTATAACTTTATGCATACTTTATAAATATCACAAAGAAAATTAGTATGATGTTTATTAGGATTAAAAAGAGCATTGCATGCATAACATATTTTATTATATAGTTATTCTCCTCATAGGAAAACTCCTACATTATTTCCTCTAAGTTAGGAATATTTTCAACTTAGCATTTTTGGTTAAGTGCTATGCACTTAGACACTTAGGATTTTCAACATGGAGCTAGAAGAACAATGAAGGACTTAGCCAAAACAAGACTCCAGAAGAATCTCCAAGAAGTAGAAACACTTAGAAGAAATATCAAGAGGAAGTCCAAAAAGACCAACCCCCTCTATTCTCTAAATGTTTCTTTCTCTTTTTCTTTTCTGCTCTCTAAGACATGGTGATCAAGATATCACTAAGGAGAATACTACAAGTCTAGAGATGAAGCCTGGAAGATAACCTACATCATTTTCTTCTCTTCCCTAATCTTGACTTAAAACAATTTTTGATCATGTTATTGCCATCTTGAAGTTTGTTGGATCCTAGCGGCATAGTGAGATGAAGCGGCCTGGAAACTAACCTTACATGTCCACGTACATGAGACCTGTTCCACAAACTTAAGTGGATGGCCGGGTTTCGGCCTCTCTCACTATAGTGAATATCCAATTTACAAAGTGTTGTTGATAATTGTCGATCACCTTGAAAAATAGACTTAGTGTTTTCTCTAAGTATTTTGCACATCATGCATAACATATTTTCATATTGTTACTTGTTAGTATGTTTATGTGTTTTTTGTTTGATGTGTTAGAAATCTCGGAGGGAAACGACAACAGTTGCAGTTGCTGTTACTATTCTTCTTGTTGCCAAGGCAAGTGGCACACCTCATAAAGTTCCTAAGTATTTTCTATGCATAACTTAGTTATTTTCCTATGCATGAGTAGAGCTTAGTATATTTGCTATGCAAGACTTTAGAATTCCCTATTCCAATGTGTCTAGGTACCTACGAGATGACTTAGTAGAATTTTCATGCTATGCAATTGATGAAAGGTTTTACAAAATCTTAAGTGGCTACTCAGGACCATGTCTATGAGGGTTTTCACCTGAGATAGTCTTTACTATACTTAGGATCATAGTATGTGGGGGTTTTTACCTGGGAGTGAACATCACTAAGTTAATGAATCATCTCGGTGGATTGGTTGTTTGGTTTATGTTGAGTGGCTACTCAGGACCATGTCCATGAGGGTTTTCACCTAAGATAGTTTCTACTATACTTAGGATCGTGAACGTGGGGGTTTTCACCTGAGAGCACACTTGTGGAAGGCCACCCAGGAACAAAGGGATGTGAGGAATAAATTGAGAAGATCGTGAAGAACTCAAGGAGAAGTATTTCAAGTAAAGACTACAGCTGATCAAGGAACATGGAGGAATCCCAACATTCTAATTTCTTAATAAAATTTTGATAAACAACAGTGGACTACTCAGGACCATGTTCATGGGGGTTTTCACCTCAGATAGTTTCCACTATGCTTAGGACCATTGAATGTGGGGGTTTTCACCTGAGGGTACACCTAAGGACGTGATATTTTTTGGTTCACTGGAACTTGCCAGTGTTGCCAATTATGTTAATAAGTTTGTTTTACAAAGAGTTAGGCAAAACTGGCTTTATGCAAAATAGCCTTGAAACTCCACCAGCCAAATATACATACAGGTTATAGAGTTATTCCATTAAGTGTCCACCATAGTGTCACTTGCCAGACTCCATTTTTAATGGAATCTGACCCACTCGGTTGCAAATTATTATTTGTTGCAGAAATATCTGACGAAGAGTAAGGATTACGTTTTGGGTTTCGAGTCTGCACCAACATGTTTTCGCCTGTGGCGTATCATGAAGTTGGAGGCTCATTGAAGATTTATTTCCGCTGCTTTACTGTTTTGAGCTAGCTATAAGCTATGCAAAGATGTATCGAACTATTTATTTTACCAAGTCTGGATTATTCGTGTAATATTGATACAATGTTGTGATATTCATCGTAAACTATGTGTGCAAATGAATCGATCCAGCGGTTTGCACTATACACAGGTACCCGCCATATTTTTAAGTGCAAGTACGCTACACGTTGCCGGAATATACCTTGCAAAAGAAATAGTTTCTTGTCCAAGGGTATAAGTGGGAAAGAAAGTAGAGTACGACGAAGTTAATGAAATTTCCCTCCAGATGTAGCGTACCTGCACTTAAAATAAGGCAGATACCTGTGTATAGTGCAAATCACTGGATCGATTCATTTGCACACACAGTTTACGATGAAATATCACAACAAAGCGTCAATTTTATTACATCGATGATCCAGAATTACAAAGTATTTGATACAAGTTGCATAGCATAAAGCTAGCATTGAAAAAGTACACAGCGGAAATACAATAGCAGTGAGTCTCTATAACTTTCATGCTGCCACAGGCGAAAACATGTTGGTTGTAAACTCGAAACCTTTAACGAAACCTCACTCGTCATTTGATCAATCTGCAATAAAAAAATATTGCAACAACGTGGGTCAGATTCCATTAAAAATGGAGTCTGGCAAGTGACACTATGGTGGACACTTATGGAATAACTCTAAAACCTATATGAATATTTGGCTGGTGGAGCTCAAGGCTAATTTGCATAAAGCCAATTTTTCCTACTCTTTTGAAAACACTTTTCTTGAAATCGACGAGTATGGCATGAAAACCATAAATCTCATCTTCCCTTGTTCACCCATCAACTTTTAACTTAGAAATTGGAATGATGGAATCCTCCGTTGACGTCCTTGATCAGCTGCTCAAAATTGTCCGTAACCGGGGACACGGCTAAGTACTTAGTTTTACACTCTGCAGAGGTTGTGCACTTTCACCATTGTACCCATTCAACCCAAGGTATCCTTTACACACCATTTGTGATAAGGAAAGGAGAGAATGAGACGAGATCTTTCAGAAGCATTTTCCCTCCCACCTGGCTTGACCCGTTCCACCTAACATCCCCCTACATCTGCTTGTCAAGCCGGAGAGAGTCCACGCAACATAATTGATCAAGCCAGAGCCCATATGGCAATGGCTGCACTGGAAGCAATCGTCACTCGGAGTTCTTCAGATTCCTCTGTTCCTGGGTGGCCGTTCTCAAGTGTACATACTCTAGGAACCATAGAAATGGACCTGAGTAGCCACTCAACATAAACCATCCGACCAATTACCACCCAGGTGTTTCATTCTTAACTTAGTAGAATTTAGATTTTCACAAAACCACATTTGCATAGCAACAATAATTCTACTAAGTATTGCATAGGAACCTAGACACAGGAATAAGGGATTCTACACAGGTTTAGCATAGCAACACATGCATATAAAATACACTAAGTAATGCATATAAAAATAGGAAGTTTATGAGGTGTGCCACTTGCCTTTGAATGTTGTCGTTGTTCACAATTCTTTTCAACGATACTCGGGACTCTCCGTTCAATCTAACAGTATAGACAAGCAACAATACAACAATCAACAGCAAGCACAACTCCACAATGCATACAAACACATACTCGATGAATAAATAAGTTTTATAAAACTTTCTAAGGAAAATATGTTTATGCATGATGTGCAAAATATTCCTTAGGCTAGAATTGCTTTTTCATGCCATGGAAATCTTTTAAGTTTATGCAAGGCAATTAGGTTGGTCCAAAAGGACTAAGGGCTAAGGTCATAAGTTGAATAAAATATTTTGTTTTATATCATCTTGAATAAGCACTCTAATGGCTTAGTCTTGATGTGCAAAATACTTAGAGAAAATACTAGCTCTATTCTTCGAGGTGATCAACAATTATTATCAACTCTTTGTACATTGGATATTCACTAAAGTGAGAGAGACAGACACCCGGCCAGCCACTTAAATTGTGGAACAGGTCTCATGTACGTGGACATGTAAGGTTTGTTTCCAGGCCGCTTCATCTCACTATGCCGCTAGGATCCAACAACTTCAAGATGATAATATCATGATCAAAATTGTTTAAGTCAAATGTGAAAGACAAGATTAGGAAAGAGGGAAAAGATAGAAGAAAGATGTAGTTGTCCTCCAGGCTTCATCTCCAGACTTGTAATATTCTCCTTGATGATGTCTTGATTGAAGTTCTTGGTAGTCTTGATGAATCTTCAGACTTGATGGTTCTTGTATCCTCGAGGCTGGTCTTGGATTTACTTAGTCTTCATGAAGTCTCAGAGGAGAAGAAAAGACAGAGATAAATACTTAGAGAATAAAAGGGAGGTTGGTCTTCTTGAACTTCTTCTGACTTTTCTTCTAAGTGCTTGACATCTTGAGGATGCTTCCAGAGTCTGTTTTCTTCTAAGTGCTTCTACTTCTTGGAGATACTTCTGAAGTCTTGTTTTGGCTAAGTCCTTCAATGGCCTTCTAGCTCCATCTTGGAAATCCTAAGTGTCTAATTGTATAGCACTTTACCAAAACACTAGGTTGAAAATAATCCTAACTTAGGGAAAATAAGGAAGGAGTTTTCCTATAAGGAGTATAACTATACAATAGATATGTCATGCATGCAATGCAATTTATTTCTAAGGACAACACTTAACAAAATAAAACAACTAAGTTTTCTAGATGCTAAAATTTTCTAAGGAAAAGATTTAGCATCTTTAAGATGTTGAAATTTTTCTAAGGAAGAGTGTTGTCGAAAAATATTTATCAATATTTTCTAACAAAGAATTTATTTTGTTTAAAGAGGCAAAATATTTCTAAGTACATTTCAATACCAAAGTGGTTATAATATGACTAAGTACTTTATAATTCGAATAGATCATGAAAATAAATTTTAATAAATTTTTAATCAATTTTAATCATTAAACCAACACTTAAAAGTATTTAATCAATATAAATTATAAAATCATAGAAAATTATTCTACACAAATTAGTAGAAAAATATTACTGCCAATACTTTGACATTCAAATTTATATCAAAAGAGTTTGACAAGTTTTAAATTTCAAATTTGAACTTATGTTCAATTTACCATTAATGCCACTTTTGAATTTCAACAAATTTTAATTTGACAAAACATAAAAGTAATGATGCCAAAAGTTTCTACGTGTCATAAGCTTTCTAAAAATATTTTATTTGTAAAATTTTACCAAACCAATAAAAAGTAGTGATAGATTTAAAATTTAGGATTTTTCTGCAAAAACTGCCGGTCTTCGGTTGACCGTTGACTTTGACTGCTGACGTAGGAATTGACTTGCTGACGTGGCAGGCTGACTGGGATTTGACTACGAATTTGACCAAAAATAAAGTTGCTCGGATGGAAAAACACTCTTAACGAAAGTTGTAGAGAATTACGTGTTCTTTCTAATTATCAGAATTATAACATAAGTGGATGAATAGATTGGTCACAAATCGCAAAATACCTGTCTGATCCGAAACTTCAAACGCGAATATCTCTCAGCTCTCTGAACCAAAAGAGGTGAGGCTTGGGGCAAAAGAAAGGTCTTGATCAGGGGAACAACTTTCGTATTCTCGTCCCAAACTTTTAAGATGGTTTGGTTACTCGAACAACATCAAACACGATCTGTATTATACAGAAAATTACGTATGTTAAAATAAAAAGTTGTCAACAGGAAAGTTGTAGATATAGAGTAGATCTACCTTTTCACCGAAAGAATTTCGATTTGACGCAACGAGCGCGAGGAGATCTGAGAAATACGACTTCAGATCTGATGGATGACGATTCGAAATTCTTCCTCCACGCTTGATGAAAATAGTTGAGGCTTATTAGGATGGAAAGGTATCGACGAGATCTACAACAATGATTAAGGCCCCATCGCGATTGGAGATGGTTTTGTTCGTCGAACGAACGAAATACTATTTCGCTGATTAGGGTTTCGGTGGAACAAAAAGAGTAAAAGAGATGTCGGCTGCTACAAGGGTTTATATAGGCAGAGGGACGGTGGAATAGATAGGGCTCGGAGTTGTGAACGCGTAGGATCAAGCGGATCCGGATTTGGAGTTATATTTTTTGAGATATACGTGTTTAAATGAAAAAACGAATTTTCAGAGAGTTGGATACGATTTCGGTTCGCTTCGGTTCGGTGGGTTGTGGGCCGGCCGGCTGGCCCGTTTCGTTTTTTTTTTCTTTTTTTTTCTTAATTCCTTCATAACTTTTGTTTTAGAACTTCGAATTAAGTGAAATTAATTTCTAAAAATTTCTAAAAATCATATCTTTATTTTAAAACATTTATGGACATGTTTTGACCACTTTTTTAAAATATTAATTTTGAATATTTGATTTATTGCAAATTTGACACTTTTGTCAAATTTGGAAATAGAAATTTAATTAATTTATTTATGGCTAAATAAAATTTGGTACCACAATTGTGAACATATGAAAATAATTATTTCTAATAATTACAATCAAAATATTAAACTAAAATAAGATAAATAGCATAATCATTATTTTGTTTTTAATATTTTTTGTCGGATAGATTTTTTTTAAATGGAAATAGTATTTCAACCATTGTAATTTCAAATCTAAACAATGCAAGAAAATGATGAATGCATGCATGAATTTTGATTTCAAATCGACATACAAATAGTTTTCAAAAAGTTTTTAATTTTTCTGATTTTTCAGAATTTGAAAAATCCTAGGATGTTACACCAGACATCCGAGTGGCGCAACGGAAAGTGTTTCCGGTGTCATGCTCCACAACTGGAAAGAAGCTGCTGATAAAATATCATGATGCTCTGAGCTCATACTAAGAACGTAGTCATACGAGGTTGTGTTCCACACTGTGTGTTACGACAATCTTGTTATGAAGGTCATGTGAATGGAATATGATAGACCTACGAACTACGAAGAAGAGATGGTAGACCTAAGTCCGAGAAATGGGTGTGAGTCATATATGATCCGAAATAAATTCCATGTACGATTACCAGGTAATGACTTGGGAGATCTTCTTGATGGCATCTAGGTTATTAATAGAATATGGAATTGATGAGAGAGTAGACACCGATAAGGATCGATTTGTCGAGAAACAGTTCCGACAGATTCAAAAGTTGACCACCACGTGATTTTTTCTCAAGTGGCGAAGCCTAAATCTATTCCGGGTCGTTTAGCAACTAATAGAATTTCAAATTGAGAAATTGATAGACGGATAAGGAAACCATGTTTCTTAATGGTATCATTAAGAAAGAGTTGTAATTAGTACGATGTTGAACATGTATGCCAACTTCAGTTGTCCATTCATGGGTTGAGGCAAGCATATCGGAACTAGAATCTTCACTTTGATGTATGATCAAAGGATTTTGGAGTTGTCCAAAATAGTTGAAGAAACTTGCATTTGCAAAGAAGTGAGTGGGAGCTAAGTAGCCTTTCTTGATCTTATATGTGGAAAGCATATTTAAATGGGAGCTAGGTGTCATTCATGATTCTATATGTAACGACATATTGAGAATGATATAGATCCTCTAGTAAACTATAAAGGATTATTTAAGTGATTAAATTTTCGATGAGTGAAGTTAGGAGTATTAGGCATCCGATCTGTAATTTTATAGATAAAAAAGAGGCTTAATAACATTAGTCGGAATATTTTCTAAGTTAAGATTCTGAAGTGTTTAGAATAGAACAAGCGAAAAAAGTTCTTGCTTGTATGACTAGGTTAAGTTTATCTTGGCATTTTTAGTGATAGAAAATGATGTTCGACATTCCCTACGCCTCAGCGATATATTCTATCAGACTGAAAGCTCGACTTGGTGTGACCCAAGGTCTTGATTGAAGAATGGGTTCTAGAGTAGGATCAATGAACAAACGTTAAGTATATTCTTCAGTGTCTGTGAGAACTGAAGATATGTTTTCTAGTAAAGGGTAAGAGTGGAAAGACAACGTGCCGTAAAACGGTTACGATGATGCAAGTTGTGACACTGATCCATACGACTAGAAATCTCATATAGGAGAAGTGCTTTATTTTGAAGAAAGACATGGCTAGCTTGCGAAGTCGCATATGAATGCACTGTCGCATAATCTACATAGGTATAGAAATATATGGCAACTTTAGAAGTAGCAAGTGTGATTGGACTAAGCAGTTTTCCGAGCATATGTGGTTCCCCTTAATAGATCTCTTAGAATTTTAAGGCCCATGCTACGCAAAGGTTCGAGTCTCATTTCATCCACTAGGATATATTTCACCGTCATCGTAAGATACAGGATGATGTCAAACTAGGTGACATAGAAATGTTGCAAAACACATATATGTCTCAATGTGTGAGATCTGTTGACGGTATTCCTCTTCCACAAGACAAGCATGCACCAAGATGCTATGGGTGTTGAGCATTTACCAAGTTGTAAACTAGATTAAGTGTTACTGTAGTGCAAGTGGGAGACTGAAGGATATATGCCCTAGAGGCACTTAATAAAGATAGTTTATTCGTCATATCTCATTTGTTCGTAATATGTTTCTGTGTCATGCTATAACTTATTAAGCGGAAACATTAATACACGTGTGATATGTAAACAACCAGGTCCCTAGTAGCCTCTACTAGACTAGTTCATTGTGCAAATGATGATCGAGGTTTTCCGATCATGTGACATAGTGTCAGTTGACAATGGAGTCATGTCGTTGGTAGAATGATGTAATGGACATACCAAATATATGTAGGACGTAGTCATTACGCCTTTGACCGTGAGATCAACTCTTATTGTTATTCCTGGAAGATACTTTGATTGCATCAAACATCATATCTTAATAGTGTGACAGTGAAGGTGTTCCTCTCGGGTATCAGAAGGGAGTATGTTGAGACGAGGGATCAAGAGCGGGATTTGCCAGTCCGCACAGCAGGATAGATACTCTAGGGCCCACTTGGTGAGATTATGTCAAATGAGTTTGCAAACATGTGACTAGGTCATCAGGACATAATATCACATACGAGTAGAAGATAGTGTTGTCGATAACGAGGTCAAGATAGGTATGGAGATATCTATGAACGAGTCTCGGACACGCTAAGGATCACCATGGCAAAAGGTTTAAGACTCGACGCCTAGGTTCGATCGACAAAGTTATTCATTATATCATAGGGATTAATTCAAGGTGTCCAAGCCGATGAATTAGTCATTTATCCGAGAGATGTCTCGATCATGTTTGTTATTATATCGAACCGCTAGGGTAACACACTTAGGGGTTTTGACATATTTACCGGAAAGGAAAATAACAAATAGAGAACACCGGGAATGTCCCGGAATGGTCCGATAGAGATCGGGCAGCGATGAAATAGTTTTCGGAGCCGGGATAAATTATGTAATATGTATTTAATGTTAATTAATGTAATTAATAGTTAAATATAATTTTATATATTTTTTCCTGAATTTTTAAAGGGAGAATACCCTAAATGGGCCTTCTCTTGGAGGAAGCCCCATGAAGGGGGGGGGGGGAAATCCCCCCACCCCCAAAGGGAGAGGGAAGGTTCGGCCGGCCTAGGTGGGCCACAAGGGGCCCACCTAGGGCCAGCGCATCAGCCATAGCCGCATGGGGGTGTGGGGTTTGGTCCCACACCGCCCGGCTGGCGAGGTTGGCAGCCCGCTTGCCCCTTTATATAGAGGGGCACCCCTGGCCTTTTAATTCATCCAATTAATTCTCTATTTTCTTCTCGATAACGTGATTCCCTTGTCGGAGTTGCGCCGGGAAGAAAGTTCTCTCCACCATACGCCCGCCGCCGTGTTGTTGGTGTTCCGGTCCAAGTCTTCCGCTGCTCGGCCTGGACTGGAGCTTCGGATGCCGTCCACTCTACCGTATGTGTGTGACGCTCTGCGAGGTGCCAAACTAGTGGTGCTGGGAGGTCTATGTCCTCTACACGACCTTGAGGTCGCCTACATCGTCTTCATCATCAACGCTTGTGCGGGAGCGTAATCCCCGCTTTTCGGCCTACAAGCGTGTGTATACCGATCTCCTCTGTATTACTATATCTGCATAGTATAGATTCTGGCTAGTTTAAGGATATCGCTACTAGAAAAATATTGTTTTCTGCTTGCGATCCTCTTCAAAAACATCCTAGTGCCAGGAGCCAACGTTGAACGCTTGCTTGTTTCTTTTGAACAAATAAGGAGTTGATCTTCTACGTGCATTGTTATTGCTTGACTTGATCTTTCCGCAAAGTTTCCATGTTTATTGGAAGCATTAGATGATTATATTGTTGTTCTTGAAGATTAAATCATCACTAATTTGCACAGTTGATTGCTATCTAGTACTATATCATTGAAAGCTTTGCTTTGCTTTACCTACTTTTTTATTTATTACGTATTTGATATCAATATAAACTACATCCCTTATTCATTTGATCTCAGTTTACATGTCTTACATTATTACATGATCAAGATTGTGTGAAAGCATGTCACTTCAGAAATTATTCTTTTTATCGTTCTTTCCTACTAGGGATGCGTAGAACTAAGCTTGGGGATGTCGATACGTCTCCAACGTATCTATAATTTCTTATGTTTCAATATATATTATATCAAGTTATTACATGTTTTATATGCATTTTATATCGTTTTATGCATTTTCTGGGACTAACCTATTAACAAGATGCCATAGTGCCAGTTCCCTGTTTTCTGCTGTTTTGGGTTTCAGAAAGGTACTTAAGAAATTATTCTTGGAATTGGACGATTTCTTTTCCAAAGTCCATATTTTCGTGGGAACGTTCCAGAACACCAAAGAGGAAACGAAGAGGGAGGCCGAGGCGCCGTCACCATGCCCTCGCGCGGCCCCACCTCTTGCCGCGCAAGCACGTGGTGTGGGGCCCTCGGGCCTCCACCGACCTCGCCCTTTCGCCCATATAAACCCCCCGACGCAAAAACCCTAATATGGTGCGCAATATTTCCTCCACGGGTCCCGAGCCAACGCCGTCATAATCACCACTTCAAGAGAGATCAGAACTTCTCCCCATCACACTCCCGGGGGGTGGAATCGACACTGGAGGGCTCTACGTCACCATGCCGACCTCCGGACTGATACGTGAGTAGTTCACCCTTGGACTACGGGTCCATAGCAGAAGCTAGATGGTTGTCTTCTCCTCTTGTGCTATCATGTTTAGATCTTGTGAGCTTTCTATCATGAGCAAGATCACTGTTATGTAATACTTCATGTTGTGTCAGCTGGGATCAGATGAATATGGAGTACTAAAGTTATTGCTTCATAATATATCATGTGTGTGCTATTTAATGATCTTGCATGCTCTCCGTTACTAGTAGATGCTCTAGCCAAGTAGATGTTTGTGACTCCAAGAGGGGGTATTCATGCTCGATAGTATGTTCATGTCTCTATTTAATCTGGGGTGGTGACAGCTAGCTCTAAGGTTGTAGATGTACTGTTGCTACTAAGGATAATACATCAAATTAGTACTTTGTGTAAGGATGATGTTACTTACTTTTTTTTTTGAACCTAAAGGACTGCGAGGCAAAAGCCCCACAATATTTTATTACTTCATCAAAATAATATGTACAAACAGGCGGAAAAGAGGGGGAAAGGACCTACCTATTTACAGGAAAGCTAAACCCAAAACCTAAAAGTTAACACAAGCTGCCTATCCAGGCTTTAAAACTGTTCAGAAATTTACTCTTCATTCTATGCTCAAGCATGGATGCATCATGAGGAAAACCACTTTTCCAAGCAGCAAAAGATGGCCTCTTAAACTCAAAAATCTTTCCATTCCTCTGCTTCCATATGTGCCAGCAAGACAAGATCGCCACTTCCATGAAAAAAGGTTTTGCAAAATCATGTTTTGCTGCCAAAAGAGCCCCCTGGATGTCTTGTACAGCAGACCAATCAATCTGAAGATAACTCCAGACTCGCTGACTAAAATTGCATCCAAAAAATAAATGAAATCTATCCTCATAGTCCCTATTAGGGCACAGAACACAATGGCTGTCTTCAGTCACCTTCCATTTCCTTCGTCTCAACAAGTCCCGTGTATTAAGTCTATCAGTTAACAGCAACCACGCAAAAAACTTCAAACTCTGAGGGCAGCAGGTCTTCCAAATCCAACCGAACGCAGGTAATGCATGAACATCAACAAATAGATGATGGTAATATTTCGATGCAAGATACGTGGGGCCCCACTCATACGTCCAAGAATCCCTATCCATGGACAAAGCATTATGCCTCATTGTCATTGACAACTGCTTCCACTCTTCAAAAGCTTGCACTGAAAGAGGCAGATGGAAAAGAGCCCCCAAATCCTCATGGTCATAAACTTCTCTAGCCGAGACAGTAGAGTCAATTGCGTAAGAGAACAACCTGGGGAAACGCTGCGATAAAGGTTGAGAAGAACCAGCAAAGTCCCACTTATCTTTCCAGAACATAAAAGTATCTCCTCTTCCAGGTTTTATCACAGCAACAGTACGAAATTTATCCATTAGCTTTGCCACATCCCTCCACCAAAAAGACCCACACAGGTTTTGAGCATGGGGCACATCATTCTCATAATAGGCATCCCAGATCAACTGAACCCAAGGCACATTTTTCTTGTTATAGAATTTATCAAGATGTTTCAAGAGTAGGGCTTCATTTCTCTTAGGGAAATCAACAATCCCGACCCCCCCTTTCTTTTTGGGTTTTATAAGCATTTCCCAAGCTGCCAAAGACTGTTTATGAACATCCTTATCCTCCCTCCAAACACACTGCCTGAGGATTCGATCAAGCTGCTTTATGATTCCTGGAGGCAATTGCAACGAACACAACCAGAAAATCGGCATTGAAGCTAGAGCAGAAGTTACCAATTGTAGCCTAGCTCCTCGAGGCAGAAAGGAAGACGTACAAGCCAGCCTTCGTTCCAGTCTAGTGACAGTAGGCGTCAAATCAGCAAGCTTTGGCCTTGTTGTCCCCAAGGGCAGACCCAAATAAGCAAAAGTAAAAGTTGCTAACTGACAATCAAAATCAGCCGCCAAAGTAGCAGCTAATTGAGCATCCACATTGATAGGCAACATACTGGATTTATGAAAATTTATTCTCAAGCCAGTGGACAATGCATATTTATTCAGAGCCTCTTTTAGTACTTTAATCTGTTTTGGATCAGCAGGTAAGATCAACAACATATCATCCGCATACTGGACAATCGGAAAATCCTTATCCTTGATTGGGATTGGCAAAGACAACAACCCCTCGTGCAGCAAGTGATTCACCACCGACTGCAACAAATCTGAGCCAAGCACATAAAGGATAGGTGAAAGAGGATCACCCTGCCTTACACCACGTTTACAGTGGAATTGCTTTCCAGGAACTCCATTTAGCAACACCGAGGAAGTACCTGACAACAAGATAGCTCTAATCCAACCGATAGTTCTGGCATCAAAACCCTTATGCTTCAGGACTAACAAAATGGCCTCATGTTCAATGGTTGCAAAAGCTTTTGCGAAATCCAATTTCAAAATGACAATTGGTTTTTTAGATGACTGACACTGAAAAAGGTACTCAAAGGTCCATGCACACAATCCTGAATAGATCTTGCTTTAAGAAAACCATACTGGTTCTTGTGAATGCATTTAAGGACATGCTGTTGCAATCTGTTGGCTAAAAGCTTTGTCAAGAACTTAAGACACACATTAGTTAGGGATATAGGCCTGAAGTCATTAACCGTTTCAGGGGACTGCACTTTAGGTACTAGAGTGATATATGACTCATTGATGTTCTGCAGTTTAATAGTACCTGCATGAAAATCCTTAGCAAGAGCATAAAACTCCCCCCTGATGATTGGCCAGCATTTCTTAAGAAACAAAACGTTAAAACCATCTGGCCCAGGGGCTTTATCTGGCGGCATTGACTTGATTACCAACTCAATCTCTTCAGCCAAAAATTCAGTGCAAATTTCCTCAAGTCCGGGCACAGGCTGAATCAACCTATTCAAATCAAACTGCATCGAGATACCCTCAGACCTTCCCATCCTATCCTTATAAGTAGCCCACAACAAGCCAGCCATCTCCCCATGATCAGAAATCATTCTACCATCATCATCTTTTAATAAAGCAATGGTATCTCTTCTAAATCGCTGTGTTGCCATAGCATGAAAAAACTTTGTATTTTCCTCAGCCACTCTAATCCAACGTATGGTGCATCTCTTCCTCCAATAATTACTCTCAATGGTAAGCAAACTTTCAAGATGTAATTTCACAATTTTCCGACAATTAAACTCAGTGATAAACAAAGGCCTATTTTCCTCCAAAGTATCGAGAATTAATATTGCCTTATTACATCCTTGAATCAAATGTTTTATTCTGGATAAACTCGTCTGCCATTTCTTAAGGGAAAATCTCACAGCCTTAAGCTTAGCAGCAATGTTAGCTGAACTGTAAGTTTTTTGCGTTTCCTTCCTCCAAGAATCTTGAACACACTCCAAAAAACCTGGCTGAGTGACCCAAAAGTTCTCGAACCGAAATAAATGTGCCTTTGGGATTACTGTATCAATGTGCACGACACAAGGTAAATGATCAGAGGAAGTGTTGGCTAAAGGCAGTACCATAGAATTGGGGAAATGTGTGATCCAATCAACACTTGTGAAAAACCAGTCTAGCTGTTCCAATAAAGGTTGTGATTGCATGTTAGACCAAGTGTACTTCCTCCCCTTTAAAGGCAACTCAAGCAGCCCTAAATGCCCAATTATCTCATTAAAAATGAACATATCATTAAGATTGCCACCTGGTCTATTTCTGTTCTCCTCAGATCTGATGAAATTAAAATCTCCCAGAAGCAACCAGTTGCTATCCACAGGGATGTGAATATTGTACAACCAGGAAACAAAATTATCTCGCAACATGCCCTGACAAGGACCATAGACAGCTACCATAGTCCAGCTATCAGCATTGTGGATCGAAGTGAAATTAACTGTAACACCAAAAGACTGAATCTCGACAACAGTACCAACAAAAACTGCTGAGCTCCAAAGGATTAAAATGCCTCCCGATGCACCAACCGAAGGTGCATATGCGAAATTATCAAAACGCTTGGGACAAAACTTTCGAAGAAACCTATGATCAATGAAATCACATTTTGTTTCCTGTAAACATATTACAGAACATTGACTTTCCTCAATTTTCGATCCAACTGCAATCTGCCGTTTTTCAGAATTCAACCCCCTCACGTTCCAGCAAAGTACCCTCCATTTCCTAGTAGTATTTGTCCTCATTTAAGAAACTTTGACAGGAGAGAAAGGAGTATGCGACCATATGTCACACAACTATCAGAAAAAAGCACAACAAACCCACCAACTTCAGACATCCGATCCACATAACATAATAAGATACCATAGTTGCCACAGGTAAGATTCATACTCATGTAGCACAAACTAACCAAGGTTGCACGAGCATCACCATAAACACAACGCGTATCCAAAACACAGACCACAAGACTCACGCCAACATACGCAAAATACTCCACACAAGCATCCCATAGGCTGACAGTAAACCACACCTCCCCTTCACTTGTCATAAGCTCTTCATTTATCATCATCAGCAACTTTTGTAAGAGCATCATCATTGGAAGGAGCCTTAAGCTTCTCCTCTGTCAGATCCTCCACCTGGATCCCCAACAGCACTCCAACCCGTTGCATAGTGGCAATAGGAGTTTCAGGCATTACTTCAGCATCAGAATCTGAATCTGCTCTCTCTCCCTGTTGCTCCTTGTGATGCGATGCCATTTCTACAGGCTTAGGCTTCCCTTTCCCTTTCTTCTTGGGCCTAGCAGACTTCTCAGCAAGAGACGGTGGCCTAAAGCCATCAAGCCTTAGGGAACTACGAGTGAAATGCTTCGGAGTTGCCACCACATGTATTTCTCTTTTCTTCCTTCCTTTCTTAGCCGGCGTCTTCATTGCGGAAGCAGAGAACACAGGAGGCTGGGTGCATACATCCTCATCTTCAGCGAAGGACAACGCTCGAGAGACCTTCCGCAAAGGCCTCGGCTGTTGACACACCATTCTATCCAAAGTAGGCTGCCATTGCATAGTAAATTTGTAGCTGTCATCAAAAGCAACTGTCCAATTTCTCTTGCTGTTAGCTAGGGCAAAGGTAGAAATAAAAGAGGTATTAAGCGATTTGGGAACTGTGGCAGTTAACCAAGATGGCATCATAACATCCAAGAATCTGGCCCATTGCATTTCAGGGGGCACCACGGGCCCATAAACTGGCCGAGCAAAGCCCACAATCATATCTTCTTGCACTTGAGGCTGAGGCTGCTCAAAGGGGACAAACTGAACAATTTGCTGGTCAACTTGCTGATGCTGTGGATTAGGAGGCTGTTCCACCTCTTGATCACCCATAAGCTCACCTGAAGGGTCAAGAACAATCGAATCATCAACTATCTCCTCCTCAGCATCTTCCATATGTCCTGGATCCTGGTGCACATTATGCTCCTCAACAGGCTCCACCTCTACATTCTCAACAGGGGGAACATTCCAACCAATCTCAGGATATTGAGGCAACACAAAAGGTTGGATATTTATATGTAAATTGCCCGACAAAGGGTGTGGATTGCCATCAAAAGGCATGGGGTCTTCGTCCGCTGGCATCACATCTGCAAACTCAGCAGTAAGAATGTAACAAGGCACTGTCCAAGATTCACGTTCGCCCCCTATATGTGCATAATCACCAAAAACAACATCACGGGGGACTGTAGCAGTAGACGGGAAAGATGCATAGACTAGAGTTCTATCCTTCAGATTGTCCTCTTGATGCCAACTGTGATATTTCCCAAAAGCAGAAACTGCATTAGAAATATCATAATCATTACGATAGTCTAGCGGGACCCCAAGGAGCATGAGCCACCCCCGGCAGAAACCGTGCACAGCTCGATGATTCTCACGATTATTATGCCTTTCAAAATGAACAAACACATTGCCCTGCAGATGATACGGATGGTGGTTGATGAGAGCAGACGCGGCAGCTGCACTCCTTAGTTCAAACATCCCAACCCCAAAAAAACTAGGCTGCAAAGAATCAACTGGCCTCTGCAGTTCATTAACTATGAAATCGCGCACAACCCCTCTCCAATGTGCCAGCTGATCGGGAGGTGGGGGAGGCAGAAGCATACCAACAATGAATCGGTCATTGCGTACCGCAGGAGCCACTGGCGGGTTGTAGTAGGTGCGGGGCAGGCGAGTCGCACCCCCATCAATTATCTCGTGTCCGAGAGGCCACCATGGAGTTGGGTCTATCTCAAAAACCGCCATAGCTGCTGGATCCTTCCCCCAATCACTCTGGACGGGCAACGACGTCGATGATTGAGTTTCCGCCGGCTGGAGCGGTGGCGACGGAATCTGAAGATCCGGCGGAGAAGTCTGTGCAGAGGAGGGTTGGATAGACGAAACGTTAGGATTTGTGGAAGTGTTGGCGCGGTTCCCGAGAATAACATCGCTTTGCCGGAACACCTTAGGAATCCATTGTTTAGTCGCTTTCGGAAGCTGCCGCGTGCACGTTTTCATTTTGTGTCCGAGCCGGTAACAAGATTTGCATCGAACCCGACTGGTACAGTATTTGATGATATGTCCCATGGCCAAACACTTTGAGCAGTCCCAGAAAAGAGGGATGCAACACGAGGACTTCCCAGGAGGTCTGTTACTTACTTACTGGGTGCATACGCTAACCAGAAGGTGGATTATTAGTCATAGATGCGGTTGGAACAGTCTATATATAGTTGTAATGCCCAAAGGAATCTCACACTAGACATCATAACATTAATATATGTATTGTTATGCACATCATTATTTTATCAATTGCCTAGCTGTAATTTGTTTACCCGCATGATTGCTATTATTATTTATGGAGAGACACGACTAGTGAAATGTGGACCGCGGTCCTTCTCTTTAATCTGATAAACCACCTACTGCAAACCTGTTACTTTCTGCAAACAAACATATTTCTTCCACACATACGTTTAATCCTTTGTTACAGCAAGCCGGTGAGATTGACAACCTCACTGTTAAGTTGGTGCACAGTATCTTGGTTGTGTTGTGTGCAGGTTCCATGTCAACTACGTACAGTACTTTTCTGGCGCCGTTGACACCTCGAGGGAATTCTCATTTCCTACTGGTTCAATAACCTTGGTTTCATAACTGAGGGAAACTTGCCGCCGCACTCATCATACCTTCCTCTTCGGGTTTCCGAACATCACCATTGGGTGCATCATACAGCTGGCAGCCTTTGCATGTTTTGACGATGTGGTCGGCATCTTCTTTGCGGTCAGCCAGTAAAAACCTTGGCGGAAAGCTTTGGACACAATGGACCTGGCAGAAGCGTGATGCCCGCAGGTCCCAATATGTATGTCCTTTAAGATTTCCTGGCCTTCCTCTATCAATATGCACCGCTGGTAGATACCGCACGTGATTCGCTTGTATAGCTCGCCTTTCATAATTGTGAATGCTTTGGCTCGCCTTATGATTTGCCTTTTCAACACCTCATCATCGTCCGACAACTTCTGGTCGACTAAAAAGTCAAGATAAGGGACAGTCCAATCCGGCTGAACGAGATAGACGGCAAGACTTGCCACTTCTATAGGTTCTTCTGCATCGGGGTCCAACAAGTCGGCGACCAAGAAAATGTCCTTTGGCACTTTTTTGCGTTCTGACCCGAGCCTGGCGAGGATGTCTGCCACCTCGTTTTCGGCTCTTGGAACATGCCGGACTTCGTAGCCCATGAAACTTTTGGCGAATTCGTCAACCTTGGCTCTGTATGCTGCCATTGTAGCGCTTTCGCGTCCCATGTGCCGCTAACTTGTTTTGCGACTAGGTCAGAGTCACCATATCAGAGGATTCTTTTAACACCGAGATATTTTGCCACATGTAGCCCGTGAAGCAAAGCTTCATATTCCTCTACATTGTTGGTTGCTGCGAAATGGATCTGCAACACGTAGCTGAGCTTGTCGCCTTTTAGCGTGTGCAAAATGACCCCAGCCCCCGAGCCCTTAAGCATCTTCGATCCGTCAAAGTGCATGACACAATATTCTGACTCGGGGAGTATGGTTTCCTCCATGTCCTCTGTCCAATCAGCAACAAATTCTGCGAGAACCTGAGTCTTGATGGCGGTCCGTGGTTTGTAGACTATATCGAAGGCGGCAAGCTCAATGCCCCACTTGGCGACACGGCTTGTTGCCTCTGCGTTGTTGATTTTGTCTCCCAACGATGCTCTTGGAAATAATGCCTAAGCTTTCTGGCAGCAAAGAACACACCATAAGCCAGCTTCTGGTAATGTGGATACTTCTGCTTGCAGGCGGAGAAGACTTCACTAATGAAGTAGACCGGACGTTGCTCAGATGTCGCGGCTTCACTTTCCTTTCTTTCCACAGCTAGGACAACGCTGACAATTGCTCCAGTTGCCGCGATGTAGAGCAACATTGGTTCCTGTGATCGAGGGGCTGCCAATATCGGAGCGGACATGAGTGCCTCTTTAAGTTGTCGTAAGGCGGTGTCTGCCTCTTCTGTCCACTCAAAGTTGTCAGATTTCTTCAATAACCGGTAGAGAGGCATAGCCTTTTCCCCAAGACGGCTAATGAAACGACTAACGGCCCTGCCGAGCCGGCTAAGCGTTGCACGTCCTTCAGACAAGTTGGTCTGGATATGTTTTGGATAGCCTTGATCTTCTCCGGGTTGACTTCGATCCCTCGTTCGGAAATGATAAAACCGAGTAGTTTGCCAGATAGAACACCGAAAACACACTTGGCCGGATTAAGGTTCATCTGATATTTCCGGAGATTCTGAAAAAGGTTTCTTCCCAGTCCTCTAGGAGATGCGCCTTCTTTTTCGACATCACCGTGATGTCGTCAACGTAGACGTTTACATTGCGGCCGATTTGTTCATGCAGACAATTTTACATACAACGCTGGTATGTTGCTCCGACATTCTTCAGGCCAAAAGGCATCGTTATGTAGCAGAAAGTTCTGTATGGAGTGGTGAAAGATGTCTTAAGTTGATCAGACTCTCTCATCTTGATTTGATGGTATCCTGAGTAAGCGTCTAGAAAGCAAAGTAGCTCGGAGCCTGCTCTGGAGTCTACGAATTGGTCAATTCTATGAAGCGCAAAGGGGTCCTTTGGGCAGCACTTGTTCACACCGGTATAGTCGATACCTATCCTCAGCTCTTTATTCTTCTTTGGAACAAGTACAGGATTTGCCACCCAATCCGTGTGCACAACTTCTCTAATGAAATTAGCGTCCCTTGGCCTATTTATCTCATTGCCTATAGCCTTGTGTCTCTCATAACCAAAGCGCCTTGTTGCTAGCTTCACCGGCTTTGATCCCTTGATAATATTGAGCGAGTGTTCGGCAAGTTCCCTCGGTACACCATTGTAACATCCCAATTTTCAGAAAAATTTCAAACCTTGCATTCATGCATCATCATCATTTAAACTTGTCATTTGAATCACATAAGAATCAATCTAAATTGCTTTTATATGTTTAAATTTATTTTAAAGCCATAAAGTTGTTATTTGAATTTATAATAATCTTCCTTTTTACTTTATATTATCGTTGGACCAGAATAGTACCAAAAGGTTCTATTTTTAATAAGCTTTTCAAATTATATTTTTATGAATTTTTCTGAGAAGTTTTGATAAATTTTTGAAATTGTTTTGTATTCAAAAGATATAAAACGGAAAAATATTTATATAAAAGAAAAATTGCGTCGGGCCAGCCTTCCAAGCCAAGTGGGCCGAAGCCCACACCTATCTACCGTGCGCGCAACGCTTCCAGCCCGCCAGCAGCCCAGCGTCTCTCTCTCTGTCACCGACAGGTGGGTCCCACCTGTCATCTCCCCCGCGGCAACGGCTCGCCCCAAATGACGCCCCCGGCCTCGCCGGAAACGGCTGAAATCAATTAGATTGATTCCCGGCGATTTACGCCTCCATTTACCATGTTGTTTCCTCCTATAAGATTCCCTCGCTCCCCTCTCTCAATTGCCCCAAACCCCACTGCCCGAGAGACTCGAGGCTGCCTGCACGAGACCTCGACATTCCGCCGCCACCGTTGGTAAAAATCGCACCGAGTGCTCAACTCCACCCCCCCTAACTTTCCCTCTTCTCCCTTTCGCTTTGTTTCATCCTTGCACATTGTTGTGACACGCTTACGCATTTTATTTTGCAGCGTGTCATCGTATCGGTGCACTCCCGAAGCAAACAGCCGCTGCGCACAACTCCGACGAGCAACCCCGGGAAGCAGAGGAAGCTCCGGTCGCCTCCACCTCGCCATCGTCACCGCATTGACCTCCTCTACGCTCGGGTATGCTCCGTTCGTCCCCTAGACCTTAGGTGCGTCTTTTTCGTGAACTCTGGCGATGGCACCGCCACGGTTAGGTCACCGGAGACGACTCTCGCGGGCCGCGCCGCTCGTTTTAGATCCTTTAGATCTCGGTCATTAAATCTAGATCCTATGGTCGCGTTTTATTTTTCTTTTAAAATCGAATAAGTACGCTGAGTCAGCGCCACGTCAGATAAGAGTTTCTGCGAATTTTCTTAAATCATTTTAAATGGCAATTTTGCATAAAACACCTTGCATACTGTTTTTATAATTCTTTTATCTGTTTAGCCAAATCTAAATATTTTTTATTTTTGGAATCCTTAGAACTAGTATAATCTTTTGGCATCATTAGTTTTATGTTTTGACACATTCAAAATTTTCATATATTCAAATAAGTAATTTAAGTATTTTTTACGTAACTTTCGTTAGATAAATTATTTTTTGAGTGAATCAAATTGCTAAATTTTTGTTTAGATGCCCTCTATCAAGTAGAAATTTTTACAAATTTTGGTTATAGAAATTTTATTACAGTAAACTAAATTCTTGGTTTACCCTTTTATTCAAGTCTTGCTAATTGAAAACAAATTAAAAAGGTCATCATGCATACTTCATAAAAAAATCTAAGAGATAAATATATTAGTTTCTTGTAATTAAATTATTGCATCTCATGCATAGCATATTTTTGTGTGGTTATGTTGCTTGTGTGTTTATTTTGGCATTTTATTTTGTTTGACTATTCAGAGGCAAACGAGGACCTTTAAAACCGTAACTGGTGCACTCCCTGTTCCCAAGGCAAGTGGCACACCTCATAAAAGTCCTACTATTTTTCTATGCATGAGTAGTCTATTTTCCTAACCATGTGTAGGACTTAGTAGAAGTGCTATGCTAGACCTGTGTAGAAATTCCTTACTCCTGTGTCTAGGTTCCTATGCAAAACTTAGTAGAATTATTGATGCTATGCAAAACTATTTTTTATGAAAAGTTAAATTCTACTAAATTAAGAATGAAACACCTGGGTGGATTTGGTTGCTTGGTTGTATGAGTTGATTGTTGTCCCCAGGGGTTTTACCTATGGGATATTCACTTGTTGACGGCCACCCAGGAACAGAGGAATCTGATGAACTCCGAGTGACGATTTCTTCCCGTGCAGCCATTGCCAATATGGGCTCTGGCTTGATAAATTAAGTTGCGTGGACTCGCCCTGGCTTGACAGGTGGTGGTAGAGGAATGTCGGTGGAACGTGTCAGGCCGGCAATGGGAGGGAAAATGCTTCTGAAAGATCTCGTCTCATTCTTCTCCTTTTCCTTAACACTTCTAGAGTGTATAGGATAGTTTGGGTTGAATGTGTACAATGGTGAACGTGCACAACCTCTGCAGAGTTAAAAATCTAAGTACTTAGTCGTGTCCCCGGTACAGACAATTTGAGCAGCTGAACGAGGACGTCAATGGAGGATTCAACCATTCCAAATTTCTAAGTTAAAACTTGATGGGTGAACAAGGGTAGATTGAGACTATGGCTTTCATGCCATATTTGTCTCAACTAGGTAAAGTTGTTTCAAAGTGTTAGGGAAAAACTTGCTTTCTGCAAGACAGCCTTGAGCTCTACCAGCCAAATAAGTATATAGGTTATAGAATTATTCCTCTAAGTGTCCACCATAGTGTCACTTGCCAGTTCCATTTTTAAATGGTTCTGACCCACGTTGTTGCAATATTTTTCTTATTGCAGATTGTTCTGATGATGAGTGAGATTTTAGCTAAGGGTTTCGAGTCTTCAACCAACATGCTCGCCTGTGGCACATGATGATGATGGGGACTCCATGAAGAATAAATTTTCTGCTGTTTACTCTGTTCCTTGCTAGCTTTACGCTATGCAAGTTGTAATGAATATTTTCAAAGTCTGGATCAGCGTAATAAATTGATTTAATCATTAGGGGAATTTTCCCTAGGGGAATTTTCTCCCCATGGGCCTTCTTTCCACCAGAAGGCCCATTTAGGGAAATCAGCCTAAATAAATTCGAAAATAAATATATAAAATAAGATTTAATCATTAATTACACTAATTCATATCAGACATATTATATATAATTTATTCTAGCTCCGAAAACTATTTTGTCGCTGCCCGATCTCCATCGGACCATTCCCGGGATGTTCTCGGTGATCTCTTTCCTTTCCCGTTGTCTTTTTGAAACCCCTTAAGTGTGTTACCCTAGCGGTTCGATATAATAACAGACATGATCGAGACCCCTCTCCGATCAATGATTAACTCGTAGGCCTTGACCCCATGAATTAACCCCTGTGATATAACGAATGTCTATCATCTATCAAACCTGGACGTCGAGTCTTAAACGTTTTGCCATAGCGATACTTAGTGTGTACGAGACTCACTCATGGATATCTCTATAACAAACATGATCTTGTTACCGACAACACTATCTTCTACTCGTCTATGATTTCATGTCTCCGTGACGTAGTCACATGCTTGCAAGCTAATTAGACATAATCTCATCGAGTGGGCCCTAGAGTATCTATCCTTCTATGCCGACTGGCAAATCCCGCTCTTGACCCCTCGTCTCAACTACCCCATTCTGATACCCAAAAGTATCACCGTTATTATCACACTATATAAGATATGAAGTTCCGTGCGATCAAAGTATCTTTCAGGAATAACAATAAGAGTTGATCTCATGGTCAAAGGCGTAATGACTACGTCCTACAAATATGGGTATGTCCATCACATCGTTCTACCAACGATATGACTTCATTGCCCACTGATGCCATGTCACATGATCGGGAAACCTCGATCATCAATCGCACAATGAACTAGGCTTTCTAGAGGCAACTAGCAACCTTGTTGTTTATGTATCACACGTGTATTAATGTTTACGCTTAATACAGTTATAGCATGACACAAAACATATTATGAACAAACGAGATATGATAAATAAATCACTTTATTAATTGCCACTAGGGCATATCTCCTTCAGTCTCCCACTTACACGAGAGTCTAAATTAATCTAGATTACAACTTGGTAAAAGATTAACACCCATAGCTACTTGGTGCTTTTCATGCTTTTCAAGCGGAAGAGACTTCGTTAGGGGATCTGCCACATTCAGATCCGTATGCACTTTGCAAATCTTCACATCCCCTTCCTGTACATACTGTCGTATCACATGGAAGCGTTGGAGAATGTGTTTGGAGGTTGAGTGAGACCTTGGTTCCTTCGCATTAGCAATAGCACCCGTATTGCCGCAGAAGAGGATCACGGGGTCTTGCGCGCTTGGGAACACTCCAAGTTCAATGATGAATTTCCTCAGCCACACAGCTTCATTCACGGCTTCACATGCAGCGATGTACTCCGAATCCATTGTAGATTTTGCGACGATGGGTTGCTTCCCAATTCTCCAGCACACGACGCCTCCATTCACCTTGAACACATAACATGTCTGTGACATAGTGTCATCGGGGTCTGAGTAGAAACTTGCATCAACGTACCTTTTACGCCAAGTTCTTCATCACAGCCACCATAGACAAGGAACTTTTCCTTTGTCTTCTTGAGATACTTAAGAATGCTCTTAACAGCAATCCAATGTTCCATTCCTGGATTACTTTGGAAACGGCTTGTCAAACTAAGAGCCAATGCTACATCAGGTCTAGTACTTAACATTGCATTCATAATCGATCCAATGGCTGAAGCATTAGGATGTTTAGTCATTTCGGCATTACCTTGTTCCGTTACCGGACACTGTGCCTTTCGTAATGTTTTATTCTTGATAACCAGCAGAGAACCTTTGTTTGCCATATCCATACCGAAACGCTTCAGTATCTTATCAAGATAAGTACTCCGACTCAACGCTAATAGACGTCTTGATCTATCACAATAGATTTTAATGCCTAAGACGTATGCAGCATCTCCTAAGTCCTTCATGGAAAAGTTACTGTTTACATAATTTTTCACGCTATTCAGAAGTTCCATGTAACATCCCAATTTGCAGAAAAATTTAAAACTTTGCATCCATGCATCATCATCATTAAACTTGTCATTTAAAACACATAGATTTTAACTTAAATGTTTATATATGCTTTAATTGATTTTATGTCTATAAAAAGTGTTATTTGAATTTATAATAATATTCCTTTTTATTCTATTTTTACTTTAGACAAAAATAATATCAAATGGATCTATTTTTAATAAGCTTTTCAAATTATATTTTTAGGAAAAGTTTTGATATAGTTTTGAAATTGTTTTATACTCTAAAGATTTAAAAACAGAAAAGGAATTCAAAAAAAAAAAAGAAAAATAGAGCCGGGCCAGCCAGTGGGCCGAACCCCACTAGCTACCTACCGCGCGCGCGACGCAATCCAGCCCGCCAGCAGCCCAGCGCCATCTCCCTCTCTCTCCGTGTCACTGATAGGTGGGTCCCACCTGCCATTCCTGACCTGGTCTTCTTCCCCAAATCACGCGCACGTCCACGGTAACCTCCGGCCGGCGATTCCTCCTCGTTAATCCGAGCAATTAAGGACACGATTCATTTCCTCGCATACGCCTACAAACAGCCCCCGAGCTCCTCTTCGTTTTGCCCTAGAAATCGCAGCACGGGAGCTCCCAGGCTGCCGCATTTTTCCGCCGCCGTGCCGCGACTGCCGCCGGCCATTTTCTTGAACTCCGGTGAGTCCCGAGCTCCTCAGGTCACCCATAGTATCTCTCTCGATTCCCCGTAGCCATGCGCCTCCTTGTGACAACTTCGCTCATTTCTTTCCGCAGCAGTTCGAGGAGGACGTCCGCGACGGAAGCAAGCCGCTGCCCGCAGCAACTCCGGCGAGCAAGCAGAGGAGGCTGGAGAAGCTACGACCCCCACCACTTCACCAACGACGTCGCCTCGACGCCCTCTACCCGTAGGTATGACCCGCTCGTCTCGGAACGCAGTAGAACTTCTGGAACGCGCGATGCCGTGCGTGTCGCCGCCGCGCGCGCTTCTCCGGTAAGGTCCTCCGGTGACCTAGCGCCGCCAGTCCTTGGTCAACGCATCTGCACCGTACGATTTAGATTTAGCGGCCGAGATTAGATCTTTTAGTCGAACCGGTACGGGCGAATCTGTACCGCCAGATCCAGATCTGACGGCCGAGATCATTTCACTTACCCACGTCAGCATGCATAGTCAGCGCACAGTCAGCGCCTAGTCAGCGCCGACGTGTAAAATCATTTCCTCGTTTTATTTAATTAGGCAGTTTTGCAGAAAACACCCTACATACTGTTTTCATCATTACTTTTTACATGTTTCACCAAATTTAAATATTTTTATATATTTGAAATCCTTAGAACCAGTAGAACACTTTGGCTTCATTAGTTTTCTGTTTTGGCACATTCAAATGTTTCAAATATTTTTTAGAGTAGTTTAAGTGTTTTTGACATAACTTTAGTTAGAAAAATTATTTTTGAGTAAATCAAATTGCTAACAACTTGTTTGGATGCCCTCTGCCCAAATGTCATTTTTACAAAAATTGGTTATGAAATTTTATCTAAGTAAACTAAAATCCCTGATATTACCCTTTATTCATATCTAAAGAAATGAAAACAAATTAAAAATTTATGCATGCTTATATCACAAAAATTCAAAGAGATACATATATTTGTTTCTTGACGTTGGAAATAAATTATTGCATCTCATCTAATGCATAGCATATATTTTTCTTTGTATGAACATATTGCTTGTGTGTTTATGTGTGGCTCATTATTTCTTTGTTAGATCTCATCTAATGCATAGCATATATTTCATCTAATGCATAGCATATATCTCATCTAATGCATAGCATATATCTGAAGAACTCCGAGTTAAGATTGCTTCTCGTGCAGCCATTGCCAATATGGGCTCTGGCTTGATCAACTAAGCTGCGTGGACTCGCCCCGGCCTGACAGGTGTAGGTAGTGGTTTGTAGGTGGAGCGCGTCAGGCCAGAGTGGGAGGGGAAATGCTTCTGAAAGATCTCATCTCATTCTTCTCCTTTCCTTATCACAAATGGTGTGTAAAGGGTAATTTGGGTTGAATGGGTACAATGGTGAACGTGCACAACCTCTGCAGAGTTAAAAATCTAAGTACTTAGTCGTGTCCCCGGTACGGACAATTTGAGAAGCAGATCACGGACGTCAACGGAGGATTCCACCATTCCAATTTTTAAATTAAAAACTTGATGGGTGAACAAGGGTAGAATGAGACTATGGCTTTCATACCATATTTGTCTCAACGAGGTAAAGTTGTTTCAAAAAGTTAGGGAAAAATTTGCTTTCTGCAAAATAGCCTTGAGCTCCACCAGCCAAATAAGCATATAGGTCATAGAGTTATTCCTCCAATTATCCACCATAGTGTCACTTGCCAGTTCCATTTTAATGGTTCTGACCCATGTTGTTGCAATATATATCTTATTGCAGACTGTTCTGATGATGAGTGAGAATTTTACTAAGGGTTTCGAGTCTTCAACCAACATGTTTGCCTGTGGCACATGATGATGATTCGGGACTCCATGAAGAATAATTTTCCGTTGTTTACTCTGTTCACTGCTAGCTTTATGCTATGCAAATTTGTAATGAATATTTTCTAAGTCTGGATCAGCGTTGTAATAAATTGATACTTTGTTGTGATATTACATCGTAACTGTGTGTGCAAACGAATCGATCCAGGGATTTGCACTATACACAGGTATCTGCCATATTTTAAGTGCAGGTACACTACAGATGGTATCAGAGCATTGTGTTGCCTGTAGGTTCGAGCCCTTAGGATTGGAAAAACCTTTTGATCATAGTATTAACTACTTAAGTATTTTGGATCCTAGCGGCATAGTGAGATGAAGCGGCCTGGAAAAAAACCTTACATGTCCGCGTACATGAGACCTGTTCCACAATTAAGTGGCTGGCCGGGTGTCTGTCTCTCTCACTATAGGGAACATCCAATTTACAAAGAGTTGTTTATATTTGTTGATCACATTGAGATTTGACTTAGTATTGTCTCTAAAGTAATAATGCACATATGACTAGTACTTCGTTACCTTATACATTTCTTGTTTTAAATTCTTTTCTTTCTTCCTAAAGGATGACGAGCTTCCACTTCACCACTGCGGAGGAATTCGAGGACACCCGTTTTGGCTGCTACCTTCTCAACATCGGCGAGAAGATAGGTTTACCGCTACCTCAATTTAAGGGCTTCATTCTGAAGAAGTTTAACAAAGAAGGCTGTTGGGGAATAAAAGCAACACAGCCAGTACGTGGAGAAGAGCCCCCATTGGAAATCAAAATTATTAGTGACTCCAAAGATAAAGTACTCAATCTAGTCATGCAAGACCTGATTGGGCGTATCTGTGGACGCTACAGCACAGAATTGAGGGTCCACTACTCCATTTTCTTTGGAAGGAGAAACGAGGATGGAGAACCTTACCTATTTGATGTCGGAGATAGAGGCAAAGGAAAGCCCCTCCGTCTTTATTTCCAGGAGCTGGAGATCCTCGTCACAAAACTTTATGAGGATAGGCGCACGGAGCTCCTGAAAAACGATGAGCTATGTGCCTTACTCAAGGAGAACGAGGAAAAGATGAAGGCTCAGGAGGAAGTGACTAAGGCCCAAGAAGAGAGGTTTGCTGCACAAGAGGAGAAGTACAAGAGACAGGAGAAAAGGGTTCAGGAGAAGAACAAGACTATCAGAGAACAGAAGGTAGAACTCGAGAGCAATGAAGTCGAGTTTGAGGCTGATAGTGACTTGATCAAGCGACTTCATACTGAGAAGAGGGAGCTGCAAGAGAAGAACCTTGCCCTGGAGAAAGAAGTGTAGGAATTAAAGCAAGTACTCGACAATGAAGGAATCGAGATTCAGGAGATTGAAGAAGAAGAAGATGACATGGTCGAATAGTTAGACTACCATTTACTTTACACCCCATCGTTATCTTAGTCTTGTATTGACTTACCGACTTGTGGTAAGGCAGTACCTTCCCTTGTATCCCCGGAACCTCGCGAGTTTTATCCTCCAAAAATTTTCATGTCTTTTTAATCCAAAGTTTGAGTTGTATGATGGTTGTTCTTATAAGCTGTTTGCTTGTTGGGGTATTTTTCTCTTTAGACCTTCCCGTCTAAAAACTCATCTATGCAAATACCGCAGACGCTTCCCCGTGCGCCCGATAACAACAACAACAACAACAACGACCACACCAATAACGATGCTATACAACAGTTGATGGCCGCTCCAGCTCAGCTAATGACTATGATGACCCAGTTCATTGCGGCGACCAACAACAATAACAACAACCATAACCACAACCCACCACCGCCACCACCCCCCAAGTGGATAGACTTACCAGATTTCTGAGGCTCCGGCCCAAGAGGTTCTCCACTGCAACTGAGCCAATTGTGGCAGATGACTGGCTGCGTTCCGTGGATAAAGATCTAGTGACTTGTGAATGTACCGATGCTGAGAAGGTGAGGTTCACTACTCATCTGTTGGAAGGACCAGCAATTCAGTGGTGGGAAACTTATCAAATCACTCACCCACTAGAAACCTTGACTTGGGAAAACTTCAGGGAAGGTTTTCGTAATGCTCATATCTCCTCGGGTATTATGAACTTGAAGCAAGAGGAATTCCGAAACCTGAGACAAGGAAACAGGAGCCTTAAGGAGTACATGGCTGATTTCCATGCCCTTTCTCGATATGCCCCTGAGGACATCAACACAGAGGCTAAGAGAAAGGCAAAATTCCTAAATGGGCTGAGTGACGAGCTGAAGATTCCTTTAACAGTAGCATATGCCCCAAATTATCAAATCCTCCTAGATCAGGCTATCATACTGGAGGACAACATCAAGAAGGCTGAAAACAGGAAGAGAAAGTTGAATGTTCACAAACACCATTCTGAAACTTCTCTCAAGAGGCCTTTCCCTCAAGATACAAACCAGGGTCATAAGCCTGGGCACTATCCTAGTGGAGGAAGCAACCACAAACATCATGGTCACAACCATAGTGGTGGTTTCAAGGGAAACAATGGGAATCACAAGGGAAATGGAAATGCTGGCCACAACAATGGACATCATCGCCCAAATCCCGAATATAAGAAAGATATCAGCCAAGTCCTATGCTTCAAGTGCAATAACAAGGGCCACTACGCCACTCACTGCCTCGAAAAGAAGGCCGCAGAAGCTGCCAAGCCCAACCCCTTCCAGAAAGTACAGGTGAACCACATCAATGTGGAAGAAGTGTACGATGAACCTGATGTTGTCATTGGTACGTTCTTGCTCAATTCATGCCCAGCATTAGTTTTATTTGATACTGGAGCATCGCATTCTTTCATTTCAAGAGCTTTTGTAAACAAACATGGGTTAGTAGTGGATAATATAGGAAGCCCCATTTGAGTAAGCTCTCCGGGAGGAGAGATGTTAGTAACCTCTGGCTGTAGACAGTTGAGTCTGAAGATTGGAAAGCATCAGTTTCCTACGGACTTGATCATCCTGGAAACAAAAGGCCTGGATGTTATCATACGGATGGATTGGATGTCCCGCTATGAAGGAATCATAGACTGTGCAAATAGAACCATCAATCTCACCACCCCAGAAGGCTCGAAGATCAACTTTAGATCAAAGTTTGAACTAAAGAAGGTTAGGCTTAATTCTCTTAAGGGGGTTAGTCTCGGTGAGGTCCTTATAGTTAAGGAATACCCTGATGTGTTTCCGGAAGAACTACCAGGAATGCCACCTGATAGAGATGTAGAGTTCCTCGTTGAACTAAAGCCGGGTACATGACCAATAGCTAAAAGGCCCTACCCAATGGCAACTGATGAACTGAAGGAACTCAAGAAGCAATTGGAAGAGTTTATGCAGAAAGGCTTTATCCGTCCAAGCTCATCACCCTGGGGAGCCCCAATCCTTTTCGTCAAGAAGAAGGATAGTACCTAGAGATTAGTCACCGATTACCGTGACATAAATGAGCATACAATCAAGAACAAGTATCCGCTACCCAAAATCAATGAGCTTTTCGATCAACTAGAAGGGGTTGTCGTGTTCTCCAAGATTGATCTCAGATCAAGGTACTTTCAGATGAAAGTTAGAGAGATGGACATACCCAAGACTGCCTTTGTTACAAGATATGGTTCGTATGAGTACACCGTAATGCCTTTTGGGTTAACCAATGCTCCAGCCTATTTCATGAATAAGGTATTTATGGATTTTCTGGACAAGTTTGTTGTTGTCTTCATCGATGACATCCTAGTCTACTCCAAAAGTCACAAAGAACATGAAGAACATTTACGTCTGGTGTTGCAAAGGCTCCGAGAGCATAAGTTATATGCTAAGTTCAACAAGTGTGAATTCTGGTTAAAACAAGTAGGATTTCTAGGACACCTGGTGTCTGAAGATGGGATAGCAGTGGATCCGGAAAAAGTTGCTGCTGTGACGAATTGGGAATCACTCAAAAATGTGGGGAAATCCGCAGTTTTCTAGGACTTGCAGGATACTACCGGAGATTCATTGAAAATTTCTCCAAGATTTCCAAAGCCTTGACTGAACTACTGAAGAAGGGAAAGAAATTTGAGTGGACAGAAGCTTGTGAGACCAGTTTTCAAGAATTAAAGAAGCGCTTGGTGTCGGCACCAGTATTATGCTTACCAGATTTAGAGAAAGACTTCCAAGTCTATTGCGACGCTTCATATCGTGGCCTAGGAAGCGTATTGATGCAAGAAGGCAAATTAGTGTCTTACGCCTCAAGACAACTCAAAAATCATGAAGTAAACGACCCCACTGATGATCTAGAGTTAGCTTCTGTGGTACATGCGCTAAAGATATGGAGACCATATTTATGGGGAAAGAGATGTGAAGTATTTACAGATCCTAAAAGCCTCACGTACTTCTTTACCCAGAAGGAATTAAACATGCAACGAAGGAGATGGTTAGAATTGATCAAAGACTATGATTTAAGTCTACAATACCACCCAGGGAAAGCCAACGTAGTGGCTGATGCCTTGAGCCGTAAGACTTATGTAAACGGACTCACGGCAGGAGAATTGCCGGAAGATCTTTGTAGAGGATTTAAGGATCTTCAATTGGAAGTGGTACCTGAAGGATTCGTAGCATCCTTAGAAGTTCAACCTCTTCTATTTAACAAAGTCAAGACAGCTCAGTTAGAGGATAAAGCAGTAAAAGAAATCAAGAAGAACCTAAGTGAAGGCAAAGCCAGGGACTTTAGAGAAGATGAAGAAGGAACCGTATGGTATAAAGAACGCATATGTGTTCCTGACAATGCCGATCTTAGGAAGATAATACTTCAAGAAGCCCATGACTCACCTTATTCCATACATCCGGGTAACACCAAGATGTATATGGGTGTAAAGGAGAGGTATTGGTGGATCAACCTGAAGCGTGATATTGCTGAATACATTGCAAAGTGTGACGTCTGCAGTCGTGTGAAAGCAGAACACCAAAAACCAGCAGGGTTGCTACAACCCTTACCAGTACCAGATTGGAAATGGGAACAAATTGGTATGGATTTCATCACGGGTCTGCCCAGGACTAAATCAGGGTATGATTCTATATGGGTTATAGTCGATCGTCTTACGAAAGTATCTCATTTTATACCCGTGAAGACTACTTACACTAGTGCCAAACTAGCTGACATCTATATGAAGAGGATTGTGTGTTTACATGGTGTTCCCAAGAAAATTGTGTCGGATAGGGGTACTCTGTTTACTTCCCATTTCTGAAAACAATTACATGAGTCTCTGGGAACCAGGTTAGAGTTCAGCACAGCGTTTCATCCGCAGACGGATGGACAGACAGAAAGAGTAAACCAGATCCTAGAAGATATGCTGAGAGCATGCGCTCTAGATTATAAGTCAAGCTGGGATGAAAATCTTTCATATGCCGAGTTCTCTTACAACAACATCTATCAAGCGAGCATAGAGATGTCGCCATTCGAAGCCCTGTATGGAAGAAAGTGCACTACCCCACTACTATGGAGTGGCGTAGGAGAACGTAGTTTGTTCGGACCAGACATAATCAAGGAGGCTGAGGAAAAAGTCAGGTTGATTAAGGACCGTTTAAAGATAGCAAAATCCAGACAGAAGAGTTATGCGGATTCCAAGAGGAGAGAAGTCACGTATGAAGTAGGCGATCGAGTCTATCTCAGAGTTTCACCTATGCGGGGAGTTAAAAGATTGGGAATCAAAGGAAAATTAGCACCTAGATTTATTGGACCTTTCAAGGTATTATCCCGCAAAGGAGAGGTCGCCTATGAATTGGAAATCCCGGAAGCACTTTCCGCGGTTCACAATGTGTTTCATGTCAGCCAGCTAAAGAAATGTCACCCAGAAATGGCAGAAACACATCTAAGAGATACGGTGCCACTAGAGGAAGTACAACTAGAAAGTGATCTCACTTATGAAGAAAAACCCATATAGATTTTGGAAACAGCAGAACGTGTCACCCGAACCAAGACCATCAAATTCTGTAAAGTACAGTGGAATCACCATTCAGAAGAGGAAGCAACTTGGGAAAGAGAAGATGACCTTAAAGAAGACCACCCTCACCTATTTGCTAGCCAATCCGAATCTCGAGGGCGAGATTCATCTTAAGGGGGTTAGGTTTGTAACATCCCAATTTGCAGAAAAATTTAAAACTTTGCATCCATGCGTCATCATCATTAAACTTGTCATTTAAATCACATAGATTTTAACTTAAATCTTTATATATGTTTTAATTGATTTTATGTCTATAAAAAAGTGTTATTTGAATTTATAATAATATTCCTTTTTATTCTATTTTTACTTTAGACAAAAATAATATCAAATGGATCTATTTTTAATAAGCTTTTCAAATTATATTTTTATGAATTTTTCTGAGAAGTTTTGATATAGTTTTGAAATTGTTTTATACTCAAAAGATTTAAAAACAGAAAAGAAATTAAAAAAAGAAAAATAGAGCCGGGCCAGCCAGTGGGCAGAAGCCCACTAGCTACCTACCGCGCGCGCGACGCAATCCAGCCCGCCAGCAGCCCAGCGCCATCTCCCTCTCTCTCCGTGTCACTAACAGGTGGGTCCCACCTGTCATCCTCGACCCGGTCTTCTTCCCCAAATCACGCGCACGTCCACGGTAACCTCCGGCCGGCGATTCCTCCTCGTTAATCCGAGCAATTAAGGACACGATTCATTTCCTCGCATACGCCTACAAATAGCCCCCGAGCTCCTCTTTGTTTTGCCCTAGAAATCGCAGCACGGGAGCTCCCAGGCTGCCTCATTTTTCCACCATCCTGCCGCGACTTCCGCCGGCCATTTTCTTGAACTCCGGTGAGTCCCGTGCTCCTCAGGTAACCCCTAGTATCTCTCTCGATTCCCCGTAGCCATGCGCCTCCTTGTGACATCTTCGCTCACTTCTTTCCGCAGCAGTTCGAGGAGGACGTCCGCGACCGAAGCAAGCCGCCGCCCGTAGCAACTCCGGCGAGCAAGTAGAGGAGGCAGGAGAAGCTACGACCCCCACCACTTCGCCAACGACGTCGCCTCGACGCCCTCTACCCGTAGGTATGACCCGCTCGTCTCGGAACGCAGTAGAACAACTGGAACGCGCGATGCCGTGCGTGTCGCCACCGCACGCGCTTCTCCGGTGAGGTCCTCCGGTGACCTAGCGCCACCGGTTTTGGTCAACGCATCTGGACCGTACGATTTAGGTTTAGCGGCTAAGATTAGATCCATTAGACGAAGCGGTACGGGCGGATCTGGACCGCCAGATCCAGATCGGACGGCCGAGATCATTTCACTTACCCACGTCAGCATGCATAGTCAGCGCACAGTCAGCGCCCAGTCAGCGCTGACGTGTTAAACATTTCCTCGTTTTATTTAATTTGGCAGTTTTGCAGAAAACACCCTACATACTGTTTTCATCATTACTTTTTACCTGTTTAACCAAATTTAAATATTTTTATATATTTGAAATCCTTAGAACCAGTAGAACACTTTGGCTTCATTAGTTTTCTGTTTTGACACATTCAAAATTTTCAAATATGTTTTAGATTAGTTTAAGTGTTTTTGACATAACTTTAGTTAGAAAAATTATTTTTGAGTAAATCAAATTGCTAACAACTTGTTTCCATGCCCTCTGCCCAAATGTCATTTTTACAAAAACTGGTTATGAAATATTATCTAAGTAAACTAAAATCCCTGATATTACCCTTTATTCATATCTAAAGAAATGAAAACAAATTAAAAATTTATTCATGCCTATATCACAAAAATTCAAAGAGATACATATATTTGTTTCTTGACGTTGGAAATAAATTATTGCATCTCATCTCATGCATAGCATATATTTTTCTTTGTATGAACTTTAACTGCTCTTTATTTCTTTGTTAGACTATTCTGAGAGAAACGAGAATCTTTGCAACTTTAACTGCTGCACTCCCGGTTGCCAAGGCAAGTGGCAGACCCCCCATAAAATTCCTATTATTTTGTATGCATGAGTAGATTATTTACTATAAGCATGTGTAGGATAGTATTGCTATGCAAGCCATGTTTAGACTTCCTTATTCATGTGTCTAGGTTCCTATGAAAATACTTAGTAGAATTGTGATGCTATGCAAAAACTATTTTGATGAAATGTTAAATTCTATTAAGTTATAATCAAACACCTGGGTGGAATTGGTTGCTTGGCTGTATGAGTTGAGTGTTGTCCCCAGGGGATTTACCTGTGGGATATTTACTTGTGGATGGCCACCCAGGAACAGAGGAATCTGAAGAACTCCGAGTGAAGATTGCTTCTCGTGCAGCCATTGCCAATATGGGCTCTGGCTTGATCAACTAAGCTGCGTGGACTCGCCCCGTCCTGACAGGTGGAGGTAGTGGTTTGTAGGTGGAGCGCGTCAGGCCAGAGTGGGAGGGAAAATGCTTCTGAAAGATCTCGTCTCATTCTTCTCCTTTCCTTATCACAAATGGTGTGTAAAGGGTAATTTGGGTTGAATGGGTACAATGGTGAACGTGCACAAACTCTGCAGAGTTAAAAATCTAAGTACTTAGCCGTGTCCCCGGTACAGACAATTTGAGCAGCTGATCACGGACGTCAACGGAGGATTCCACCATTCCAATTTTTAAATTAAAAACTTGATGGGTGAACAAGGGTAGAACGAGACTATGGCTTTCATACCATATTTGTCTCAACGAGGTAAAGTTGTTTCAAAAAGTTAGGGAAAAACTTGCTTTCTGCAAAATAGCCTTGAGCTCCACCAGCCAAATAAGCATATAGGTCATAGAGTTATTCCTCTAAGTGTCCACCATAGTGTCACTTGCCAGTTCCATTTTAATGGTTCTGACCCACGTTGTTGCAATATATATCTTATTGTAGACTGTTCTGATGATGAGTGAGAATTTTACTAAGGGTTTCGAATCTTCAACCAACATGTTCGCCTGTGGCACATGATGATTATTGGGGACTCCATGAAGAATAATTTTCCGTCGTTTACTCTGTTCACTGCTAGCTTCATGCTATGCAAATTTGTAATGAATATTTTCTAAGTCTGGATCAGCGTTGTAATAAATTGATACTTTGTTGTGCTATTACATCGTAACTGTGTGTGCAAACGAATCGATCCAGGGATTTGCACTATACACAGGTATCTGCCATATTTTAAGTGCAGGTACACTACATTCCACATCATTCCCAATCAGCAATATATCATCTACATATAGTGCTAAGAATACGACCGAGCTCCCACTCATTTTCTTGTAAATGCAGGTCTCTTCCAAATTTTGGACAAATCCAAAACCTTTGATCACCTCATCAAAGCAAAGATTCCAGCTCCGAGATGCTTGCTTCAATCCTTAGATGGAATGTTGAATCTTGCATACCTTGTTAGCATTTTCTGTATCGACAAAACCTTCCGGTTGTACCATACACAACTCTTCCTCATTCTTACCATTTAGGAACGCTGTTTTGACATCCATCTGCCATATTTCATAATTATAATATGCAGCAAGTGTTAACAAATTCCTAACAAATTTCATCGTAGTCAATACCATGAACCTGTCGAAAACCTTTTGCGACAAGCCGAACTTTATAGACAGTTACATTACCGTCAACATCAGTATTCTTCTTAAAGATCCATTTATTCTCGACAGCATTGCGCCCTTCGGGAATCTCCATCAAAGTCCATACTTTGTTATCATACATGGATCCTATTTCGGACTTCATGGCTTCTAGCAATTTCTCGGACTCTAGACTCGCCATAGCCTCCTTGTAGTTCGTGGGTTCGTCCTGTTCAATTAACATGATGGTGCAAACTAGGTTGCCATACCATTCTGGTGCGATACGAGATCTAACAGACCTACGAGGTAGAACAATGTCCTCGACAGTTTATCCCACTCCATCTGTGGAGGACGTTTTCGGAACAGCTTCCGTTGCGTCACTAGGAATTTCGATTTTAAGATCAACGATCTCGTCAAGGTCCACCTTCCTCCCACTTACTCCTTTCGCGAGAAACTCCTTCTCAAGAAAGGTAGCGGTCTTTGCGACAAACGTTTTTCCCTCAGCTTGGTTGTACAAGGTGTATACTACGGTTTCCCGTGGATATCCTACAAATACGACTTTCACCGATTTCAGTTCGAGTTTGTCGGGCTGTAGTTGAAAGAGCATTATCCCTCATGTGTGGTTTTGGTAATTATATGACAATCTCTATGGACTAATGTTTACATTGAGATATCCTTACAGATCATCTCCATGAGAATAGTGGAACTCTTGTGTGGAGTGAAGCTTATTGCAAGTATGCCTTGAACGATTCAAGACATCATATTAGTGAAGAAATGTTGGAAGATACAAGGTTGATCAAGATGTTGATCAACACACAAAGGTACAAGATATACCAAGAGCGATCATGTATCTCTTGGGATGGTAAACACTTGTCTGTGTAGTTTTGTGAACTAACCCATGATATGTGTGTGGTATCTATATATGAGGTTAGGTATCTTCCCATGGGCTTGCATCAAATGAAGATTTCGTATAGCTCATGGAGGATGACGTCATGTGGTGATCGTCATCAAGGTGAGATGTGCAATGGATACATGAAGATGGAGTTAAGCGAGACTCTCCCATTGTGAGCATGGCGGAGTATTTGGAGAAGTCTTCATCAAGCATGTGCTTGGACGCGCAATCAAGAAAGATGATCCACTTGAAGAGATCAAGATAGTCATCATCTAATTCAAGTGGAATGCTCAAGGCAAAGGTATGATCTTGATAGGGCTATAGGATAGATATGTGTACTATCAAGAGGCGCTCTCAAGTGAGTAACTTGATTGCATCGTTGTGGAGAGTTCAAACCTAAGCATACTTGGCATATCATATTTCTTGGTTCTTATTTGGCTTTTATGGTGGTGAGGACCTAGAGCTTGGTCCATCTCCATGTCAAGCTCTTGTTCATCGAAAGCAGTCTTACTTTGGAAAACTTGTTGGCTTTCATCCATGTGAGTATTTAGAGCTTGGTTTATCTCCATACTAAGCTCTAGTTCATCAAAAACGGATTTCGTATGAATATCTTGTTACGTTTTTGATATTGGAGGTTTTGCCGGTTTTTACATGTTTTAGAAAAGTTAAACCTTTCCCCATTTGCTTTTATCCTCACGTGATGGACTATGATGTTTCTATGCACATTCAAGTAGATCTAGTTCTAACGATTCCAACGAGCCAAAAATCATCGAAAACGAAGTCCGGATGGAAAAGATATTGCAGTTTTTGTTTTGTTGTTTCTGTCAGTTCCTAGTCACTCGGAATATCCGATTCTGGACTGAACCGGAATATCCGATTCGTGCAGTTTTTCTCGAAAAAAGTGGCACTGATTGGAACCGGAAAATCAGCTCGGAAATTTCACTTTTGCGCGGAATTTTTGGTCTAAATTCTGGGTGCAACGGTTATATTTTCTGGGGGGTATAAATACCCATCCACTTCTTCTTCCCTTGACCAACCAAGGTAGCACAAATTTCCTCTCTCCCCTACTCCATTGTTGACCATGGAAAGCTTGATTTCTCTCAATCCCTCCATTGATTCTGTAACATCCCAAAAATTGATAAAATTTAAAACTTTGCATCCATGCATCATTCATCATTTCGGCATAACATTCAACACATAAGTACTAAATAAAAATTCAATATAAGTTTAAATAATTTATAATTTTTTCTTTTGAAAGGAATGCGGTAGGGGAAGCCCCTACAGCGGGTTTTTTATTTTTTAAATATTAAGAACCCAAATCTGCGTCCATGAGGACTTGAACCTGGGTGGCTGGGTTGTACATCCACTTCCCTAACCAAGTGAGCTAGGCTCACTTCTTAAATAATAATTTATAATTCCATAAAATGTTTATTTAAAACTTCTTTAATAAATATAGTTTTCCAAATTATTTATTGGGCAAGAATAATATTAAAAAGTTCTAAATTTAATAATCTCTCCAAAACCTATTTTTATAAATTTTTCTAAAATGTTTGGACTGAGTTTAAAAAATCATTTGGGAATTAATTGTGAAAACATAATTTAATATGAGAAAAGGAAGAAAAGAAAACGGGCCGGACCTCGCTATCTATCGCGCGCGCAGAGCCCAGCAGCCCAGCAGAAGCCCGACATCACGCGGTAACCATCTCCCCCTCCCGCTCCTCTCGTACGCGATTCCGGCAATGGTGCCGCCGCGCTCGGATGAGCTCCGGCGAACTGCGCCGCCCGTTTTTGGCCCTTTGCGCCTGGACCATTGGATCTAGATCCAACGGATCTAGATCGGCTCGATCGGGTGCGTCCATAGTTAGTTAGATCGGACGGCTCGCGCTGCCGATCCGCGTCGAATCGGTACGAACCAATCAGCGTACGCCACGTAGCACCCTTTATTCTTTTTCGTAGAATTTGTTTTTAAATAAAACAGAAAATAGGTGAATGCGATGAATTTTATAACTTGGAAAATTCATAACTTATGTTCTGTAAGTCCAAATTCGATGAATTTTATATCCACTGCTAGTGTAGATTATTTCTACGTCATTTGTTTTTCCTTTTGATAAATTATAATTCGTGTAATTATCCGAGGAGTATTTCGGCTATTAAATCCATAACTTAAATAATAAAAATGCTTTTCTAATAAATTTAATTGTTTTAGTGTGGTATTATTGCCCTCTGTCCAGAAATATTAACATGTGTTCTATTTGAAAAATTTCATAAAACAATAAAAGCTGTAGTTGTAGAATCCAAATTTGGGCTATATGGTTTTCAATTATTTAATTGATAAGTAAAATAAGAAATTCCTAGAAATTGCATTTCATACATTTGATAACATAAAGTATAACTTATTAATAAGTGGGTCTTGTTATACTCATGACATATCATGCATGCATACATATTTATGTTTGGTGTTGTGTGATGTTGTGTGGGTATTTATTTTATGTATTGCTTGTGCTAGATTGTGAAGAAGAGGAAGGACTTGCTTGTGATTGTTCTTCTTGTTGTGCTTGCTCCTCCTGCTACCAAGGCGAGTGACATTATTAATCTACCCAATATTTTCTATATGCATTAGTAGTATATTTTGAGTAGTATGCATGACAGGAATTTTGAACTATCTTATAATGCTAAGTTAGTTTACACTTTGCAAATATCCTAGTAGTGTGTAGCCATCCTTTTCCATGCAGCCATTAAAAGTTTTTATTAGATTCTTCGCTATGCTATAAAAAAGTGTTTACATACCATGCTATAGAAATATTGCTAAGTATTAAAATTAAAATGCACACCTGGGTGGAATTGGTTGGTAAGGTTTATGTTGAGTGGCTTTTGGGACTATGCTTGTGGTTGTCGTTGCGTAGGATGAATGTCTATTCTACTTAGGGCCATGAGCATGGTGGTTGTCACCCAGAAGTGCACTTGTGGACGGCCACCCAGGAACAAAGAGAATTCTAAGTCCCTCCAAGTTTAGAAGCTTCTCGTGCAGCCTTTTGACAATGGGCTCTGTCTAGAATGATTAATTTGTGAGAGTGCAACCTGTCAGCTTGACAAGCAGATGTAGAGTTGGTAGGTGGAACGGGTCTTGCTAGTATGGTTGCATTCTTCTTCTGAAAGTTCTTGTCTCAATTGTCTCCTTTCCTTAATGCACTCTGCGTGTATAGGATGTTTGGGTTAATTGACTCTGAAGGTGAAAGTGCACAACCTATACAGAGTCGACAATCTGAGTACTTAGCCGTGTCCCCGGGGATGGACTACTTCGAGCAGCTGGACAAGGATGGACGGAAGAATCTCATCATAGTTTTCATAAAGAAAATATGACAAAAGAATTGTTGGTGCACTTGGGCTTCATCCCTTGGTGCCAAGTCTTTGAGAAACAAAAGTGTTTTACAAAAGATAGGAGAAAACTTGCTTTCTGCAAAATAGCCTACAACTCCACCAAGCCAAATATCCATATAGAATTAGACTTGTCGTAAATTATCCACCATAGTCACTTGCCAATACTTCATTGTATTGACCTCCTTCGGGGGCTGCATATTCCAATGTGCAGGTACTTCTGATGAAGAATAAGTTTGGACTCGAGTCTACACCCAACATGTCTGCCTGTGGCGCATGCTTGAAGATGAGGCTCATTTTCTATTTCTAGTGTTGTGAACTCTGAATATTCTAGCTAGTCTTCATGGTTATACACTTTGTAAAAAAGCTATACTTAGCTATTTTTGGATCTCGTTGTAGTATTATGATACTTATGCAATGATACTATATGATTTGTACTGTGGTCCTAGCAGTGATCCAGGGACTAGCACTTAACACAGGTGTTCCATCTTTATATACAAGATGGGGCGCTACAGATTCTTCCATATTCTTTATGGAAAGTTGAGAGGAGATCTAGATCTACAATCCTACCAATCCATCTCTCCTCTAAGTGAGGGAAACCTAGTGGATCTAGTTCTTGGAGTTCCTTTGTGGTTCTTCTCCTTCGTTCTTCCTCTCCTCTCCCCCCATAAGCATTAGTTGCTTTTCGTGGGATTTGCGAGTGAAGGATTTGACTCCTTTGTGGTTTCCTTTGTTCTTGCTCTCTTATTCCCCCATAAGCATCTCTTGCTTTGTTGGAATTTGAGAGTGAAGGACTTGATCACTTCGTGTGCTCTTGCCATTGCATTTGCATCGGTTTGAGCCCTCCACGAGGATTTGTGGTGGTGATACTTGTGAGCTTGTTACTCTTGGGTCTTTGGACCATAGACGCCTTTTGTGGCCGGCCTTTTATGACCAAGACCTTTTGTGGTAAGACCTTTTGTGGTCACTTGAGAGCCCCCAATTAAGTTGTGGGTGTGTGCCTCAAGACTTGGTAGCCCCCAATTAAGTTTTGGGTGTGTGGCTCAAGAGTTGTACGAGATTCGATCTCCGCCCCAAAGGAGATCAATAGTGGAAGGTGAACTCGTAACCTTTTTTGGTTGAGTTCATCAGGAGAAGAAGGTGAGCCTCTGTTGCATTGCGGCTAACCTGTTGTGGTTGCGCACACCTCTCCAAACGAGACATACACCCTTGTGTGGAACTTGGGAAAACATCCTCGTCTCTGCGTGACTCGGTTATTTCTGTACCCGAGCTTTTTACTTATGCACTTTACTTTGGGATAGCCTTCGTGCTTGAAGTTATCTATCTTGCTAGCTATCACCTTGTTTCTTGTACTGCTTAGCATAAGTTTTTGGTGCACATAGGTGAGCCTAGTATATTTATCTAGGTCGTATGCTTGTTAAAGTAAACCTCTAGTTTTATTCCTCCTTTATCAAGCATACCAGTATTTCCGGGTCATTCTTGGACCGGATATTCCTGATCCTCAAAAAAAGTTTTAAATCGCCTATTCACCCCCCTCTAGGCGACGTCTATCCGTTCAGTAGTTTCTTAACATACGCCTCACATCCCCAGACCTTCAGAAACGATAACTTAGGCTTCTTTCCTTACCATAATTCATACAGTGTCGTTTCTACTGGTTTGGACGGAGCCCTATTTAAAATGAATGCGGTAGTTTCTAACACATAACCCAGAAGGATACGGGCAGATCGGTAAGAGACATCATAGACCGGGCGCTATCTAATAGAGTACGATTACGTCGCTCACACACGCCGTTACGTTGCGGTGTTCCGGCAGGCGTAAGTTCTGGCACGATGCCACAGGCTTTCAGATGTGTGCCAAACTCAAAACTGAAATACTCGCCACCACGATCGGATTGGAAGTGCTTGATGTTCTTGTTAATATGATTTTCAACTTCACTTTGAAATTCTTTGAACTTTTCAAATGTTTCTGACTTGTGTTTCATCAAATAGATATAACCGTATATACTCAAGTCATCCGTGAAGGTGACAAAGTAACGATAACCATTGCGTGTCGACACGCTCATTGGTCCACACACATCTGTATGTATGACTCCCCACAAGTCCGACGCCTGTTCAATAAAAACCTTTGAACGGTGTCCTGACCATCTTGCCCATGAGGCATGATTCGCACGTATCGAGGGATCCAAAATCCAACGAGTCCAAAAGTCCATCGACATGGAGTTTCTTCATGCGCTTTACACCAATATGACCGAGACGGCAATGCCAAATAAATATGGCGTTATCATCACTAAGTTTAATCCACTTGCCATCTAAGTTATGGACGTGAGTACTATGATCGAGATTCAACAAGAATAAACCATTCCTCTCGGGAGCATTAACATAAAAGATATGATTCATCAAAATAGCACAACCACTTGATACTGATTTAAATGAATAACCATCTTGTAACAGGCAAGACCCACTGATAATGTTTACACTCAAGGACGGTACAAAATAACATTTATTTAAAACCAAAACTAATCCCGATGGTAGATGTAGAGGGAGTGTGCCGACAGCCACCACGTCAACTCTTGATCTGTTGCAGATGCGCATCGTCACCTCTTCCATAGCCAGACGCCGTCTATTCTGCAACTCCTGCTGAGAGTTACAAATATGAGCAGCAAAACCAGTATCAAATACCCAAGTGTTGCTACGGGCGGATGTAAGGTACACATCTATAACATGTATATCGAATATACCTTTGTCTTTGGCGACTATCTTGCCAGCTTTCTTGTCCTCCAGGTACTTGGGGCAGTTGCGGTTCCAGTGACCATCTCCCTTGCAGTAGAAGCATTGCACGCCAGCTTTGGAACCAAACTTGTTAGTCTTAGGCTTGGCAACATGCTTGCCATCCTTCTTGGACTTCCAGTTCTTCTTTCCCTTCCCACCAGTTTTCTTAAAATCAACGATCTTGTTGACCATCAACAGCGTGTGCTCCTTCTTGATTTCCACCTCAGCAGTCTTGAGCATCACAAACACTTCACCCAGGGAATTAGCCATGCCATGCATGTTGTAGTTCATGACGAAGCCTTTATAGCTAGGGGGCAACAATTGTAGCACCCTATCAATCGCCAGCTCATCAGGAATCTTGCATTACAGAGCATTCAAGCGTTGAACATAGCCAGACATCTTGACCACGTGCTCGCTCACACTGCTATGCTCCTCCATCTTGGCCAAGAAAAAAGCTCAGAAGCTTCATATCTCTTAGCCTTAGCCTACGGCGCAAAGACAGCCTTGAGATCAGAAATTATTTCGAAGGCACTCATCTTCTCAAAACGCTTCTGTTGGTCGGCTTCCATGGCGTAGAGGATGCAACTCTGGAAAAAGGCGGAATCCTCCGATTTGGTCTGGAAGACCTTCTTATAATCATCAGAGGTCTCATCTGCGGGAGGGTCTCCTATGGTGGCTTCAATGACGTAAGCCACCCTATGGGGTAGTGAGGAGGATCATCAGGTTGTGGAACCAGGCCATGAAGTTAGACCCATTGGTCTTACGATTTTCTTTCTCAAGGAACAGACCTAGGTTAAACGAGGGGCGAGACATCTACAATGGAATTTGCAACAACATAAGACTTTGTTCATAATAATTTGAGTTATTGTATTTTAGAAAATAACTATTAGAACTCCCACTCAAACGAACATCCCTCCTGGTCTTTTCAGCGATTACACGACCACCATCCATTGCGCAACCCCTCATCGTCAGAGCCGGCAACACAACTTCAAGGATGGACAACGAATTGTCGATCACAACAATTCTATGACTCATGCTCGACCTTTCGGCGCCTCCGTGTTCCGAGGCCATATCTGCATATGCTAGGCTCGCAACAATAACCTTCAACAAACGCGCGTGCAACATGGCTTACACCCACTTTATGCAAACGATGATATGTCTGACACATGATCGTCACGGCCTTCCTCATAACGTAGATCTTTCTTGGTGGTGCACGTCGAAGAAAGAACACTAGTGGTATTTTGAAGGGATCATCTTATATTTCTACCGCCGTGTATCTAATATATTCTAATATATATAATCACACAATATAAGATGCACTCAAAACATCAAATGTAATGCGATGTGACATGATTGCGCTATGGTCTTCTTGGCGCCCGTAGTTCATAAACAATTTAATAAACCTACCTTGACCATATCACATTGCCCCTGCAATATAAAATTAAACGCTTTCTACTTTAGACGCTTTCTACTTTATCTTTTGCATATTTTACGTGGCTTGGGCTTTCGTAAAAAGAACTGCTTCTTACCTATGAACTTATGACCACAACAACGATCCAATGATTGCATGTTTAAGCATCCGTTTCGGGCCCTCCATTGAAATGCAAAGCAAGCCAAAGAGAGAGAGACAGACACCCGCCAGACACAAATACGGTATAAGCCGTATGTCAGTAGTGGAAGCAGTCTCGCGTAAGCGTACGCGTAAAGTCGTTCTGGGCCGCTTCATCAACTCGATGCCGCTGGAATCACAAGTGCACGCTAGAGGGTAGCAAATAACAGGAACGGTGCCCCCGTGAAGAAGTACGGGTTCTAACAGCTTACAGCTATATCTACGATAAACCTGGCTTTGATACCACTGAAGGGGATCGTAGGTAGAAAACAAGGATATCCTTAAACTAGCCAAGATCTATACTATGCAGATATAGAAGTACAATGGAGATTGGAATACATACCCTCATAGACGAAATGCGGGATTATGTTCCCGCACAAACATTGACGATGAAGACGGACGAAGCTGACCTCAAGGTCGTGTATTGTAAGTAGACCTCCCAACACCGCTAGCGCAGCACCTCGCAGGGCGTTACACATGTACGGTGGAGACGACGACCTCCGAAGCTCCAGTCCTGGACGAGCAGCGGAAGACTTGGACCGGAACACCAGCAGCGCTGCAGCGGGCTATGGTGGAGAGACCTCCTCTCTTCTCGGTGCAACTCCGACACAGGGAATCACAAAATCGAGAGAGAAAGGAGAAATTAATTGGTGAATTATAAGGCCAGGTGTGCACCTCTATATAAAGGCTCTCGGGGGAAGCCAACCTTGCCAGCCCGGCAATGTGGGATTATCCCCCATTGCCTGGTGCGGCTCTTGATGGTGCGCCGTCCCTAGGTGGGTGGCCCACCTAGGCCGGCCTCCCCTCCCCCACCGAATTCCCTAGGGGAATTTCCCCCCATGGGACTTCTTTCCACCAGAAGGCCCATTTAGGGAAATCATCCTAAATAAATTCGAAAATAAATCTATAAAATCATATTTAATCATTAATTACACTAATTATTATCAAACATATTATATATAATTTATTCTAGCTCCAAAAACTATTTCGTCGCTGCCCGATCTCCATCGGACCATTCCGGGACGTTCCCGGTGATCTCTCTCCTTTCTGTTTGTCTTGTCAAAATCATTTAAGTGTGTTACCCTAGCGGTTCGATATAATAACAGACATGATCGAGAACCCACTCTGATCAATGATTAACTCGTAGGCCAGCACCCCATGAATTAACTCCTGTGATATAACGAGTGACTATCATCTATCAAACCTGTACGTCGAGTGTTAAACGTTTTGCCATAGCGATACTTAGTGTGTCCGAGGATCGCTCATGGATATCTCTATACCCAACATGATCTCGTTACCGACAACACTATCTTATACTCGTCTATGATTTCATGTCTCCGTGACCTAGTCACATGCTTGCAAGCTCATTAGACATAATCTCATCGAGTGGGCCCTAGAGTATCTATCCTGCTATGCGGACTGGCAAATCTGGCTCTTGACCCCTCGTCTCAACTACCCCCTTTTCGATACCCAAAAGTATCACCGTTATTGTCACACTATATAAGATATGACGTTTGGTGTGAGCAAAGTATCTTCCAGGAATAACAATAAGAGTTGATCTCACGGTCGAAGGCGTAATGACTAAGTCCTACAAATATGGGTATGTCAATCACATCATTCTACCAGCGATATGACTTCATTTCCAACTGACGCCATGTCACATGATCGGGAAACCTCGATCATCAATCGCACAATGAACTAGTATTAGTAGAGGCTACTAGGGACCTGGTTGTTTATGTATCACACGTGTATTAATGTTTCCGCTTAATACAGTTATAGCATCACACAAAATGTATTATGAACAAACGAAATATGATAAATAAATCACTTTATTAATTTCCTCTAGGTCATATCTCCTCCAGGTCTTGCCATGAACTTGGCTAAACCCGGTCGTCCGAAGATAACATGATAGGCACTTTTGAAGGGGACAACCTCGAACCGGAGAAACTATGAGCGATAGTTCGCTTCTGGTCCGAAATTTACCTTCAGCCTAATGCTTCCCATTTACTTTGCTTGTCTACCAGGCACTATGCCATGAAAAGTGAGGTTGCTAAGTTCAAGATGGTCCTCAGAAAAATTCATGCGACAAAGTGTATCATAGTACGGGATGTTAAGGCTGCTGCCTCCATCCATGAGTACTTTTGTGAGTCTGAAGGGTCGACAACAAGGGTGTATTTTCCTGTGTGAGGGACATAATCAGGGTGGTCAGACTGACCCCAGGTGATTGCCGCCTCGGACCAGTTCAAATACTGATGGACGTCTGGCATCGTTGCGTTGAGTTCGCGCATTTACGCCTTTTCTGCCTTGGCTAAAGGTGTGCCGCAAAGCTCACAAGTGACTCTTTGACCTTCTGGTAAGGCTTATTTTTATTGGCGAAGGCGTCATGATCGCTTGATATCGACATTGAGTCGTCATCCTCTCCATCCTTGTCATCTTGCTTGTCAAACTTCTTTGACTTCCAGCCAACAGTGGGTTCCGTTTTGAAGTCGTTCGTGAAGCGGCACTCGTTAAACATATGGTTGACCTTTCCGAGTGAGGCATGAATGGGGCATAGCAATTTTTTTGCTTGCTCGTAAGTTATGCGTGCCGACTTAGGCCTGAGCTTGCGTCACCATTGTTGTTCTTCCACTTATTTTTGCCGGCGTTTCCTAGGAACACGACGACAACCTTGTTAGATGGTCCAGTTTTTTCCTCGGCCGCTTGCTTGCGCTTGTTGTTCCGTCTTTGAACGGCAGTTGACCACCTAGAGGGGGGGTGAATAGGTGGTGACCAATTTTTATGTCTTTTTCAGTTTTAGGCTAGCGGAAAGTAAGTTGTCTATATGTGCAACAAGGTGATACAAGTGATAGACAACAAAGAAACTAAGCAAGTACGGGAAATGAAGATGCGGTAAAGGAGAGTGGAACAAGAAAACCGTAGGAACTCAAAGACAACGATTTTATCCCAAGTTCCACCACATAGGTGTACGTCTCGTTGGAGGGGTGTGAGCTGCCACAAAGGTTTGCTCAACGCCACAAAGGCCTCACCCTATTCTCCTGTGAATTCGACCACAAAGGTGCGAATCCACGCTTCCACTAAGGACTCCTTTAAGGGTGGAGAAGGTCCCGTACAAATTCGTGAGGCACACACCCACAACTGAATTGGGGGCTATCACAATGACCACAACATGTCACTTCCACAAAGGAATCCACAAAGGATCAAAACACACAAGATTGAACTTAGCTATCCACAAAGGAATCCTAGATTTGTTGCCCCTCAAGATTTAGAGGGGGGAAAACAAAACGCTTCGGTGGAGTTGTAGATCGTTGGCTTCTCCCTCAGATCCCCAAGTATCAAATGATTTAGGTGGCTAGATTGGGAGATCCGGAAGAAACGAGCTTCAGCACCAATGGCGGAAAGAGAAAACTTGAAGCTTAAACTGCTTGAGGTAGGCGGTGGGGTATTTATACCCCTCTCCAAATTATGCCCGTTGTACAGCCGCCAGCTCGGAAATGGCCGGGTTGGGATCCGGAGATCTCCGGACTCCGGATATCTCCGGTAGGAAATCCGATTGAGCGGGGCTTGGAGTCAGTGCTGATTGCTCTTCTAGACTTGGCAGAAAATCCTCTATCACTCGGAGATCTCCGGACTGGGTCCCGGAAATCTCCGAGCGCCGGAAATCTCCTGGAGCATTTCCGACTAAACTTGAGTTCGAGTCAGTACGCAACTGAGTTCAGGACTTGGTAGAAAATCTTCTGCCACTCGGAGATCTCCGGACTGGGGTTCAGAAATCTCCGAGCAGCACAAATCTCCTAGAGCATTTCCTGCTAAGCTTGAGTTTGAGTCAGTACGCATCTGAGTTTGTGACTTAGAGGAAATCTCGATTAGCCCGGAGATCTCCGGTCTGGGGACTGGAGATCTTCGAACCCTGGAAATCTCCTGACCGAATTCCTGATGAAAGACCAAGTGAAGCAGTACTGAAAATCAGGCAATATAAGCATTCATTCTTATCAACCGACCTGTAATAGAACCTGCGTGCTTCATCACAAACATAGAATACCTTTTGAGTTGTCATTAGTCACCAAAATATGGGAGTGCAAAGAATGCACTTTCAATCTCCGCCTTTTTGGCGAATGATGACAACACGAAAGGAGAACGGATTTGCAAAATATAGACGGAACTCCCCCTAAGTAAGTGCACAGTTTTAGGATGTTTTTGGAATACAAAATGCACATTCGTTAGGATCAACACTCCCCCTAGATTTTACAAAACACGCAAACACACAAATAACAATACACAATAGTAGCAACAAACTTAGAACAATAGAGTTATTACAATAGAGGATTTAAAGGTACTCATGTCTCACACACATGACGAAATAAAACAACACGATAAGAGGGAGCACTTAAGATCAAACGAAAAGAAAACAACAAGAAGTGCTCCCAACCCATGCAAATCCCGAGTCCTAAAGAGATACTTCTCTCCCTTTGGCATCAAGATACCAAAAAGGGAGGAGGTTCCACTAACGGCCCGTGACTCAAGGGTCGGAACCCTGCTCGGCATCATCCTCCTCCTCATCATCATCATCATCATCATACTCAAGATCGCTGTCCTCTAGCACTGCATCATCCCAATCAAAGGTGAGACCATCGGCATTCCAATCCTTGAATGGAATCACTGGCTTCAAAGGGTGCTTTGGAGCAGGCATCTTCATATGAGCCATGATTTCTTCTTGACGCTTCATAATGCGATGGTTCTGAGAGTAGATGGAGTAGTTCTCACTGTAAATGCAATAGTTCATATTCCTGATCTTCTCAATTGCCCGAACAACCCATGGGCGACTCTTCTTGGCAGCTTTCTTGATGTTGGGATTGGTAGGAACCCGAGATGGACCACCAAAAATCTCACCCTCGTTGATATCTTGCATGGTGGCTTGTTGTTGAACAACATGAGCAGATTTATGGATAAGCAAGGCTGCCTTGTGGGGCTGACAACCGAAAGCTGCATCAAAGTCATCACCGTCTTGATCGGAGAGCTTGTAGAGCCTCTTGATGGGTAACATCACATAGGGAGCATATGGACGAACTTTTCTCTCAAAAACTGCTAGTGACATCTCCTGGAAAATAAAATCCATGACATCCACCTTGTAGGCCTCCTGCTCAACCTCATACTCCCCAAGATAGGCCGCATGAGCCTTTGCCATCAAGTTGACTAGAGCCCCGGCAATATTGTGCGCATTGCCGGCAATGGAAGCAATGGTCCAATGGAACATGCGAAGCAGGATATCATAAGTAGGGAGGAGACTATTCTGAGAGCCAATCCTTCCTCCAGGCTGGTAAAGATCAGTCATAACATGTTTGTTGTAAGACACGCCATGGACATGCATGCGGGCACCAGCTGGAACAGACAAACCACTGAAAGGACAGCCAAGAATCCGAGCAAACTCTCGGAAAGTGGAGGTCAAGCGCTGCCTGCAAGACATCCAAGTCATCCCAATATCCTCTGAGGAGTCAAACACCACAGTAGCATAAAATTGATGGACGTAGTTGTTGCACTCTGTCCTCATCAAGTGCTCCAAACCCAGAAGACGGCAGACCTGGACTGCTCCACCAAAATAATCAGCCTTCTTCATTAACTTGTCAAAGTCAATCCACTTCATGGGGCAGATGGGCTTGTCAATTGAGAACTTCTGATAAACTTCCCTGTAGAGCCATGCCATCTCGGTGCAGAAGAACTTGGGATCATCAGATTTCATGTTGTATGATAGTTCACTTCACCACTTGCGAAAACTCCCTTTGTTGAAGTCCTCAAGACGGAGCTCGGGCCTCTTCTTCTTGCTGGGCCCAGTGGCTCTCTTGAGCAGAGCTGCAGACTCAGCTGGGGTGCTATCTTCACTCGAGGACTCGCTGGGAGGGCGAGAATGAACTGGTTTGGCCCTCCCCCACTGAGTTATTTGCTTGACACGGCCACGAGGGTTGGAACCTGCAAACACACAACATAGAGAAGATAGAAAGCATATGGGGTAAGCACTCATGTCCGAGAAGGCAAAAAAAGGAAAGTACTAGAGAAGTTAAGCAATCAAAGTTTCTGTCCTTAGCTGATTTCATTCTGAGTAGTCCGGAGATTTACGGGTCTGACAGAGATCTCCGGGGTCCGGAGATTTCCGAGTCAGGACCGGAAATTTCCGATCTGCACGAAATTTTGACAGATTTGAACAAAATCTATGAATGAAAAACAGACCCGTGCACGTGGAGGGTAGAGCATGCCTTGGGGAGCAATTCTACCAAAGGAAACAAGTAACAACCTCCTAAATCGGCCAGGTTAAACGAAAATTAGTTTAGTCCTAGATTTGAAAACGAGGAGTTACCGAAACACATTGCGAAAAGCGTCAGGATGAAATCGAAGCCCTCGACGAGGAGAAGTAGATCTGAGAAGCTCGCATGAATCACTCGAACGATCCACCCGCAGCAAGGATCGAAAGATTAGGAGTTTTTCGGAGGAGAGAGAGGATTAGGGCACGGGGTGGATGAACTAGCCGAACCGGCCCGTCCACCCGTGCCCTTATATAGGCTGGACCATTTGAACCGGAAATCTCCGGACTGAGGCTCGGAGATCTCCGGGTGCCGGAGATTTCCGGGGCTATTTCCGGATCAGGTTCGTCTAAGGTCAATGCCGAAACTGATTTGGACTTAGCTCTGGAAAACTTTGGCACGCTCGGAGATGTCCGGACATCGGACCGGAGATTTCCGGCTCTATTTCAGATTCAGCTTTGTCTGAGGTCAGTGCCGAAATTGAAAAGGACTTAGGTGCCGAAAAATCGCAGGGCTCGGAGATTTCCGAGTCTCATCCGGAAATATCCGGACTCCGGAAATTTCCGGGATTATTTCCGGTCAATAAGCATCACAGGTCAGTGCTGATTTTTGAATAGACTTAGTCTCAAAATTCTGTGGTGAACCGGAGATTTCCGAGTATGGCTCGGAGATTTCCGTTCAAACCCACAAACTCCAGGAACAAGAAATCAATAAGATTACATGAGTGGGGAAAAACATGTTTAAAGACAGTGAAAGGCTTAGGACAGAAACTCAAACTGAATAAAGAAGACACACTCAAGTTGCAAGAATCATAAATCAGAAGAGAAGACCAACCAAGAGTGTGTTTTCCCAAAAGAACCAAAGACAATGCAAGTGAGGTTTAAAAATCACACCAAATAGTATCCAAAAACTTCAAGAAGAGTGTTGGTGGCCGAAACCACCGTGTATGAGTTATAGCATGGCACCGCGAAGATATATCTTGGGTCCATAACTACATCTCAACATTTAAGCTCACAAATTAAATTTAATTTGAAGTTTTAGCAATGATATGTCACTATATGCATAATAGGAGGAGGAAGAGTCCAATGTATTAGGAAAACACTCCCCCTAACTCCATGCGTACCTCTAGTTCTAATAAAGCCTTAAACGTTGGAAGGTGTGCACGGAATTCAAGCCAAGGCCCGAGAATCTACGATATTGAGCTCATTCCTCAAGTAGCAAAATCGGGCTTCATCAAGGGGCTTCGTGGAGATGTCCGCCAATTGATCCCTTGTACCAACATATGATAGATCAATGTCTCCTCGTGCCACGTGATCACCAATGAAATGATGACGAATCTCAATGTGCTTGGTCCTTAAATGTTGCACCGGATTGTATGCAATTTTTATGCCACTCTAATTATCACATAAAAGCGGCACTTTGTCCAAGAGGACACCATAGTCCTTTAAATTTTGCCGCATCCAAAGAAGTTGAGTACACCCGCTTGCGGCGGCGACGTACTCGGCTTCCGTCGTGGATAATGAGATGCAATTTTGTTTCTTCGAGGACCAACTAACCAAAGATCTTCCAAGAAATTGACACGTACCGGATGTGGACTTCCTATCATCAGTGTCGCCCGCCCAATCGGAGTCGGTGTATCCACAAAGAGACATGGTGCCATCTTTGGGATACCACAACCCAAAGCAAGGGGTATGAACCAAATATCTGAAGATTCTCTTCACGGCCATCAAACGACTTTCCTTCGGCGCGGCTTGATAGCGAGCACATACTCCAACGCTTAAGACGATATCGGGCCTAGACGCACATAAATAAAGGAGAGACCCAATCATAGAACGATACTCCTTTTGGTCTACCTCTTTACCATCGGGGTTGAGTTGGAGGTAGCACTTGGTTTGCATAGGGGTAGGCACACCATTTAGCCCAAGCAACTTAAACTTCTTGATCATATCTTGAATGTACTTGGCTTGACAAATAAAAGTCCCTTCTCTCATTTGCTTGATCTCAAAACCGAGAAAGAACTTGAGTTCACCCATCATGGACATCTCGAACTTGTCGGTCATTAGCTTGGAAAACTCATCATTGAACACACGGTTAGTAGAACCGAAGATAATGTCATCGACATATAATTGACAAATGAAGAGTTCACCATTAACCTTTTTAGTAAAAAGAGTGGGATCAATTACCCCAACCTCAAATCCACGGTCTACCAAGAACTCTCTCAAGTGCTCGTACCATGCACGGGGGGCTTGTTTAAGGCCATAGAGAGCTTTGTCCAAGACATAGACGTGGTGAGGATGGTTGGGGTTCTCAAAACCCGGGGGTTGTTTAACGTACACAAATTGTTGCAAAGGACCATTAAGAAAAGCACTTTTTACGTCCATTTGTTGCAATTTGAAACCATGATGAGATGCATAAGCGATGAGAATACGTATCAATTCGAGTCTTGCGACCAGCGTGAAGGTTTCTCCAAAGTCGGTGCCTTCTACTTGAGAAAAACCTTGAGCCACCAATTGGGCCTTGTTCCTTACAACAATACCATGTTCATCTTGCTTGTTTTTGAACATCCACTTAGTGCCAATAACGTTGCGGCAATCTTTAGGCTTCTCAACTAAGCGCCACACTTTGTTGCGCTCGAAGTTGTTAAGTCCTTCATGCATAGCCCCTAGCCAATCGGGATCTTCAAGAGAATCGAATACCTTGAGCTCGACCATGGAAATGTGTGCTTGATGCTCACTAAAGTGAGCTAATTGACTTCATGTGGAGACCCTTGCTCGTATATCACCAATGACCTTGTCGAGAGATAATGCCCTTAGTTCTAATGACTTTGCAAAGCGAGCTTGACGACGAGTTTCAATTGCCGCCCTTGTTGTGGGGACAATCTCTTGACCATCTTGGTCCTTTGGATCCTCGTCTTGATCTTATTGAGGGTCTTGATCATCATGAGGATTCTCTTCATGTGGTGGGGAAGGATGATCTTGCCCTTGAGTTGAACTTGGAGAAGTGGGGTTATCTTCGATAATCTTGGTGGGGGAGGTATGATATTTTTGTTGATGAAGATCTTGTGGAGGCTCATCATGAGCTTCATCTTGGGAAGAAGTAGCATGCTCTTGTTGAGGAAGATCTTGAGATTGTTCTTGAGGGGATTCATCGTTTGCTATGGGTGAGCCACCTTGTGGTTCTTGTGACGGTGAGGTCTCCTTGATAGGAGAATTTGAGTTTTCTTGAACAACTTCTTGATGAACTTCAATGGGGCGAAGAAAGCCTACTCCTATCTTCTTAATGGCATCAAAAGGTTGTTCATCACCTATATCACAAACACCAACTTGCTCCACTTGGGAGCCATCATTTTCATCGAATTCCACACTACAAGATTCTATGATAATCCAGGAGGATTTATCCAAGACTCTATAAGTGTGAGACTCGCTACCATAGCCGACAAATATTCCCTCAATTGATTTAGAGTGGAACTTGCCCAACCGGACACCCTTGACGAGATAATAGCACTTACATCCAAACACTCGGAAGTAGCCAATGTTGGGTTTGTTGCCGGTAAGGATCTCCTATGGAGTCTTCTTTAAGCCCTTGCGAAAGTAGAGGCGATTTGATGAGTGACACGCGGTGGAAATAGCCTCCGCCCAAAAATCGATGGGAGACTTGAACTCCGCCAACATAGATCTTGCCATATCGATAAGAGTCCGGTTCTTCATTTCGGCAACGCCATTTTGTTGAGGAGTGTAAGCAGCGGAATATTGGTGACGAATGCCTTCTTCACTAAGAAAGTCGTTAAGGGTGTAGTTCTTGAATTCCGACCCATTGTCACTTCGAACAACCAATATGGGGAGGTCATGTTGGCGTTGAACCTCCTTTGAGAAGTCGATGAAGACTTGTTGAGTTTCATCCTTGGTTTTAAAGAAGTAGACCCATGTATACCTTGAATAGTCACCAACAATCACGAGGTAATATTTCTTGCCCCCAAGACTTATCTCCGGAATTGGTCCAAATAGATCAACATGAAGGAGCTCCAAAATCCGGGACGAAGATATGACGGTCTTGCTTGGATGAGGAATATCATGCATCTTGCCTTCCACACAAGCTCTACAAATTCGATCCCTTAAAAAGAAAACATGATCTTTTAGTCCAAGGATGTGACCACCCTTGTGGAGGCTTTGCAAAGTGCGCATGTTTACGTGGGCTAGTCGGCGATGCCAAAGCCAACCCACATCGGCTTTTCCGAAGAGGCACATGGCTTGAGTAGTGGTGGCTCCGGAGAAGTCCACCACATAAAGCTCATGCTCCACGTATCCCACGAAAGCCACTCTTAGCGACTTGCTCCACAAGAGGACCACAATATCCTTATCAAAGAAGGGAGAGATCCCCAACTTTGTTAAGGCACGAACCGATAACAAATTATAGACAAGAGATTCAACAGGCATAACATTGACAAGAGTAATGTTGGGGGCAACTACCACTTTGCCAAGCCTGGTTACCTTAGACCTTTATAAATCACCAAACGTCACGGTTACTTGATCTTCATTAGGTTTCAACTCCGTGACGAGTTCTTTGCTCCCGGTAATGTGACTTGTGCATCCACTATCAATTATCCATTTTGAACCACCGGGAGCAAGGTCCTACAAGAGATCAATTCTTGCATTTAGCAACCCATTGCTTCACAATGGGTGCTTTATGGTTAGCGACAAGAGACTTAGAGACCCAAATAGAATATGAAATAAAGCCATAGTAGGGTCCAATGTAACGAGCACAAACATTCCCATAATAATCGACATATAAAGCATAGTTAGGATTGTTGTCCCCGGCGTGATCTTTGCGAGTAGGCTTGCCCCTTGAGGCATTCCTATTTGCAAGACCATCCTTGGATTGAATGGAGTCGGCCTTCTTGGCTTGGATGGGGTTGACGCTCTTGGGAATACCCTTCTTGGCATTCATCTTCATGGGAGGCACATATCCAAGTCCTTCCTTCCCTTGTCGAGTGTGAGGCTCCACGATGGGAGTCTCAACAACTTGCTTACCCTTGAGAATGATGAGTTTCGATGTGGAGGCCTTAGCAATCTCATTCTTCAACCTAGCATTCTCTTTCACATGATTAGCATTGTCACAAGAACAATTAGAGGTAGAGATGCTAGGTGAGTCAAGGTTAGTTAGCCGAGTTTGGAGTTGAGCATAAGACTCCTTTAGAAGAGCATGTTCACTCTCCAAAGCCTTGTGAGCTATGACAAGCTTCTCCATGTCCTCAATGAGTCTAACATGCCCAAACGTAAATTCGGCTTTATCTTTTTGAGCCACCTTGAATTTAGCAAAGTACATATCATGATCCTTAATGTTCTTAGCATGTGAGGAATTATGAGTTTCCTCAATAGTTTCAAGTTGCTCCTCAAGACGTGCATGAGACTCTTCAACCTCCTCAAGAGAGGACTTCAAATAAGATAGAGAAATAGCGTCTTCTCTTTCTATCTTACCCTTCTCTTCATTGAGATGCTCTAGCTCACCAATACGAGCCATGAGGGCACCAACATGTTTCTTGCTATCACCTCGCAAGTTAGTGATAAAAGAGTTGAAGGCCACAAGCTCTTGCTTGATTTGAAGGATAGAGGCATCATCAAGCTCATTCATTTCATTCATGAGAGAGGAAGAGGTTGAAGGTACCTCCGATGCCTTGGCCATAAGACATCTTGAGCTCTTGGTGAAAGAGTTCTCATTTGGCGACGTGAATATAGATGATGAAGAGCTTGTCGTAGTTGAAGGAGTTCTTGTCGTTGATGAGGGAGTTCTTGTTGTTGATGAAGGAACGGTAGATGTTGATGTGTTGGCAAGAGCCGCCACTTCATTAGGCGTTTCTTCCTCCGACTCTTCATCATCGGTGGGGTACTCCTCTTGAGTCAACAACACGATGCGAGGTTTCTTGTGAAGAGGCCTCTTCTTTCCATAGGCCTTCTTGGTAGGCATCTTGGTTTTGTCCTTGAGCACTAGACGTCCACCATGTTCTTCTCTTTTCTCATAAGGGCAATCGGCGACGAAATGGAACTTGTCTTGACAATTGTAACATGTCCTTGACTTGGAGGGTGAGACCCTATCGGCTTGAGATGGACTCTTGTCAACTCGCATCTTGCCTCTCGAAGGATTGTTCCAAAATGTGCGAGATGATCATTGTAAGCAATCTTGAGTGCTTCCTCGGACATTGCGGCAAAGCTTCCAAGATCATCATCGTTGTCTTCCTCAACGGTAGCCTTCAAGGCAAGGTTGGTTGTGCCTCTTTGCATTCCAATAGCCCTTGCTCTAGCGTCTTGAGCATTCTTTGTGGCCACCTTGTACGCGGCCATCTCTTGCATAACCTCATTAGACGTCATGAGATGGTATTTGTGTCTTCCTTGAAGGCTCTTGACGTCGGTTGGCTCACATGACATCATAGAGCTCACATACTTCCTCTTGATCCATGCATCATCAATATGAGAGGCACCAACTTCCCGAAAGCTTGTGTCTATTGTCACCAATCTTCTATACATCATCTCATGGTCTTCACCGTCAAGCTTGAAGAAGCCCTCGGCTTCATTGCTCAAAGAGTCATAGCGGTTCATCCTCATGCTATCATTTCCAACGAACAATTCAGATAGAGCCTCCCATGTATCCTTGGCGGTGGTGAGGTGTTGGATGAGAGACATGTCCTTGTTACCAACAACTTTTTGGATCATGTAGAGTGTGGTGGCATCAAGTTGAGCCTCCACCACTTCTCTTCTTGTTAAGTTGGTCGGATCATGCGGCTTGTATCCAACTTGAATGATGCGCCACAACTCGATTGAAGAGCTGCACACATGAGACTTCATCACATATTGCCATTGAGAGAATGTATAATCTTTAAGAAATGGGGGATCACCCCTATGAGAAACTTGCGGATGAGGAATAATGGGATCGTGGGTATGGTATTGGGATGGGGGAGGAGTGGCGTTGTAGCCTTTAGGCACTTCATCTTGGGAAGATGAAGTGTTTTGTTGGTTCGAGGAACTAGTTGCATCACCCTTCCCATCCAAAGGCAATTGCTTTCCCTTTAACAATTCGGGGTCCACATCTTGAGTAATGCCCGGAAGCACCGGAGACTTTGAAGGCAAAGAAAGAAAGGTTTCCTTGGATGTCTTGAGAGACTCAAGCATATCATGCAACTTCTTGAACTCGGTTTGTATAAACGATGTCAACTTTGTTTCCAAAGACTTGATATCGTCCATAGTGGCACCTTTCTCTTGCATTGCTGCCAAAGTCGTCCGCTTTGGTACCCTCTTTCGGGTCAACTTGCATTGTCCAAGGTTGGTCTCAAGCGGTGAAGCTTTTAAGAGACAACCTGGCTCTGATACCAATTGAACGGCAGTTGACCACCTAGAGGGGGGGGGGGGGTGAATAGGTGGTGACCAATTTTTATGTCTTTTTTCGTTTTAGGCTAGCGGAAAGTGAGTTGTCTATATGTGCAACTAGGTGATACAAGTGATAGACAACAAAGAAACAAAGCAAGTACGAGAAATGAAGGTGCGGTAAAGGAGAGTGGAACAAGACAACCGTAGGAACTCGAATACGGTGATTTTATCCCGAGTTCCACCACATAGGTGTACGTCTCGTTGGAGGGGTGTGAGCTACACAAAGGTTTGCTCAACGCCACAAAGGCCTCACCCTATTCTCCTATGAATTCGACCACAAAGGTGCGAATCCACGCTTTCACTAAGGACTCCTTTAAGGGTGGAGAAGGTCCCGTACAAATTCGTGAGGCACACACCCACAACTGAATTGGGGGCTCTCACAATGACCACAATAGGTCACTTCCACAAAGGAATCCACAAAGGATCAAAACACACAAGATTGAACCTAGCTATCCACAAAAGAATCCTAGATTCGTTGCCCCTCAAGATTTAGAGGGGGGAAAACAAAACGCTTCAGGGGAGTTGTAGATCGGTGGCTTCTCCCTCAGATCCCCAAGTATCAAAAGATTTGAGTGGCTAGATTGGGAGATCCGAAAGAAACGAGCTTCAGCACCAATGGAGGAGAGAGAAAACTTAAGCTTTAACTACTGGAGGTAGGTGGAGGGGTATTTATACCCCTCTCCAAATTCTGCCCGTTGTACTGTAACATCCCAAAATTTGCAAAAATTTAAAACTTTGCATTCATGCATCATGCATCATATAGATATTGCATATGAACCATAAAAGGGGTAATTTAAAGTTATTTATTAATTTGAATAATTTTTGTATTCCATAAAAGAGGTGAAATTAAACTCCATATATTGTTCCATTTTATTTTGTTATTTATTTATCTAGATACTTCTAAAAAGTTCTAATTTTAATTACCTTTCCAAAATATATTTGTATGAATTTTTCTGAAATGTTTTGAATAGGTTTAAAAATCATTTTTGAAATCAGTTTTGAAAACAGTTTTTATTTTATAAAAAGAAAAGGAGAATCGGGCCGGCCCATTTGCTATCTGCCGCGCGCGTGTAGAGAACGGCGCAGCAAGCCAGCCCGCGCAGCCCCTTCTCTCTCTCCCCCTCGCTGACAGGTGGGGCCCACCTGTCAGGTTCTTCAACCTCCCGTTGGAGATCACGCACGGCTCGAATCGGAGACCGGCCGTGAAATCCGAGCGAGAATCGCGCTCGGTTTGCTCCCTCTGCCCCCTATTTAAGCCCTAACCCCCGCCGCCAGCCACCCCACCACAAACCCTAATCATTTCTGCCGCCGGGCTGCTCGCGGACGAGCTCGGAGCTCCGCCGCCTCCGCCGCCAAAAACCTCACCGTACGGGATGCCCCGGCCACCCCAGACACCCTCTTCACCCCTCCTCGATTTCTCTCTCCATTGCGCATGTTTGAGACTTAGTCTCGTGTTTTGTTTCGCAGCCACGCATCGTCTCCGTCTGCGACCGACTCGGCCGTCCGCTCCTCCGACTCCGGCGAGGAATCGAGAAGAGGAGGAGAAGCCCCCGAAGCCGCCGCTGCGCCATCGTCTTCGCCACGTCGCCCTGCATTGCTTGGTAACGAATTCCCCCTCCGCTCCTCTTCCTTGCGCAGTTTAGCACGACGCCGGTGATGGCACCGCCACGGTCAGAGGGATTCCGGCGCCGCCGCCGCCCGTTTTTGACCCCATGCTTCCGGACCTTTGGATCTAGATCCAACGGATCTAGACCGATCTGATCTCCCGCGTCCGTCGTTTGTTAGATCGGACGGCTTCCACGCCGATCCGCGTCGAACCGCTTTCTACCAATGAGAACACGCCACGTAGCCCTTCCTTTATTCATTTGCTCTGAAATTTTATAAATAAAACAGAAAATATGCAAAACTTAGAAAATTCATAACTTTTGATCTGTAAGTCCAAATTCGATAAATTTTATATCCACGGATAGCCCTGCTTGTGTAGTTTTGTTCTACGTCATTTGTTTTTCTATTTGATAAATTATAATTCGTGTAATTATCCGATGAGTATTTCGGCTATTAAATCCATAACTCAAATAATAATAATGCTTTTCTAATAAATTTAATTGTTTTAGTGTTGTATATTTGCCACCTGTCCAGAAAGATCAACACAAGTATTATTTGAAAACTTTCATGAAACAATAAAAGTTGTAGTTGTAGAATTCTAAATTTTGCTATATCGTTTTCAATTATTTAATTGATAATTAAAATAAGAAATTCCTGAAAATTACATTTCATGCATTCAATAACAGGAAGTATAAAATGTTATTAAGTGTGTCTTATTATACTCATAGCATATCATGCATGCATACATGTTTATGTTTGGTGTTCAAGGTGTTGTATTGTGTGGGTATTTATTAATTTTATGTATTGCTTGTGCTAGGTTGTGAAGAAGAGAAAGGACTTGCTTGTGATTGTTATTCTTGTTGTGCTTGCTCCTCCTGTTACCAAGGCAAGTGACATTCATAATCTACCCAATATTTTCTATATGCATTAGTAGTATATTTTGAGTAGTATGCATGATAGGAATTTTTTAACTATTTTATAATGCTAAGTTAGTTTATACTTTGCAAATATCCTAGTAGTGTGTAGCCACCCTTTCCCATGCAGCCATTAAAAGTTTTATTAGATGCTTAGATATGCTATAAAATTGTTTACATACCATGCTATGGAAATATTTCTAAGTGTTATACTTAAAATGCACACCTGGGTGGATTGGTTGGTATGGTTTATTTTGAGTGGCTATTTGGGACTATGCTTGTGGTTGTCGTCGCCTAGGATGAATGTCTATTCTACTAAGGGCCATGAGCATGGTGGTTGTCACCCAAAAGTGCACTTGTGGACGGCCACCCAGGAACAAAGAGATTACTAAGTCCCTCCAAGTTTAGATGCTTCCCGTGCAGCCTTTTGACAATGGGCTCTGTCTAGAATAATTAAGTTCTGAGAGTGCAACCTGTCAGCTTGACAAGCAGATGTAGAATTGGTAGTTGGAACGGGTTTTGCTAGTATGGTTGCATTCTTCTTCTGAAAGTTCTTGTCTCGATTCTCTCCTTTCTTTAATGCACTCCGCGTGTATAGGATGTTTGGGTTAATTGAGTCTAAAGGTGAAAGTGCACAACCTCTACAGAGTCGACAATCTGAGTACTTAGCCGTGTCCCTGGTGATGGACTACTTGAGCAGCTGGACAAGGGTGGACGGAAGAATCTCAACATCGTTTCATAAAATAAAATTTGACTAAGGAAGGTGCACTTGGGCTTCATCCAAAAATAGTTTGTGCACTTGGGCTTCATCCCTTGGTGCCAAGTCATTGAAAAACAAAAGTGCCTTTACAAAAGATAGGAGAAAACTTGCTTTCTGCAAAATAGACTACAACTCCACCAAGCCAAATATGCATATAGAATAGACTTGTCGTATTATATCCACCATAGTCACTTGCCAATATTTCATTGTATTGACCTCCTTCGGGGGCTGCATATTCAAATGTGCAGGTACTTCAGATGATGAATAAGTTTGGACTCGAGTCTACACCCAACATGTCTGCCTGTGGCGCATTCTTGAAGATGAGGCTCATTTTCTATTTGCTTTTGTTGTGAACTCTGAATATTTTAGCTAGTCTTCATGACTATGCACTTTGTAATAAAGCTGTACTTAGCTATTTTTGGATCTCGTTGTAGTATTATGATACTTCTGCAATGATACTTTATATTTTGTACTGTGGTGCTGGCAGTGATCCAGGGACTAGCACTTAACACAGGTGTTCCATCTTTATATAAAAGATGGGGCGCTACATTTACAGCCGCCAGCTCGGAAATGTCCGGGTTTAGATCCGGAGATCTCCGGACTCCGGATATCTCCGGTAGGAAATCCGATTGAGCGGGGCTTGGAGTCAGTGCTGATTGCTCTTCTAGACTTGGCAGAAAATCCTCTGTCACTCGGAGATCTCCGGACTGGGTCCCGGAAATCTCCTGGAGCATTTCCGACTAAACTTGAGTTGGAGTCAGTTCGTAACTGAGTTCAGGACTTGGTAGAAAATCTTCTGCCACTCGGAGATCTCCGGACTGGGGCTCGGAAATCTCCGAGCACCGGAAATCTCCTAGAGCATTTCTGGCTGAGCTTGAGTTGGAGTCAGTACGCATCTGACTTTGTGACTTAGAGGAAATCTGGATTATCCCGGAGATCTCCGGTCTGGGGACAGGAGATTTCCGAACCCCGGAAATCTCCTGACTGAATTCCTGATAAAAGACCAAGTGAAGCAGTACTGAAAATCAGGCAATATAAGCATTCATTCTTATCAACCGACCTGTAATAGAACCTGCATGCTTCATCATAAACATTAGAATACCTTTTGTGTTGTCATTAGTCACAAAAATATGGGAGTGCAAAGAATGCACTTTCAGTCTTGTGCGATGCTGACATCCAGATCATCGTCTGCTGCCGCGTACTGGGCGACAAGGTTGAGCATCTCGCCAACGTCCGTAACTTGCTCCTGGACGAGCCTATGAATGAGTAGGGACTTCTTCTGTAGACCCGTGTAGAAAGCATGGATAGCCTAAGCATCCGAAACACCATGACAGTTGGCCTTTTCTGAGATCCATCGGATGAGAAAGTCTGTCATGGTTTCGTATGGTTTTCGAACACAACGGTGCAAATTCGTGTTGGTATTTGGACGCTTGTATGTTCCTTGGAAATGCTGGGAGAAGACCTTTTCCATGTCGTACCAACTACGGATAGACTTTTTTAGAAGGTTGTCAATCGAAGCCCTTGCCGTGCCTTCCAACATGAGAGGTAAGTAGCGGACGGCAATATGATTGCTTCCACCGGAAATCTCTATGGCCATGGCGTAGTCGGCTAACCACGAGTCCGGCTTAACAAGGCCGTTGTACCTAGGACAATTTTTAGACACTGATGTCATGTCCTTGGGAAACGGCTCTCTGCAGATGGCGTTACCGAAGCACTTTGGACCAGAGTATAGCGGCTCCTTTCCTCTTGCGATGTCTTGTAGGCGGTGTCGTGCGTCTTCTGGAGATAGTTGTTGTCCGCCTAAGTCGGCGTTCGGCTCGTCTTGCACGGCCCGGGTTTTACTGCGCCTGGGCACTTCTGCCACCTCCCTTCTCTTGTTCCAGGTGCTGCGGGGTGGTGACCGGCTTTGATCACGGCCTCTCCTGGGAGGGTCGTTGCCGTCATCTTTTCGAGGCGGCTGCCCATTGTTCTGGCTACCGCCATCGCCATGCCAGTGATGAGCTGGGGGTGGCAGGTCGTCTTTCTGTCTTGTGCGCGAGTGCTCGTCCCGCCTTGTTTTTAGGGGCGGCGTCTTCTTTGGAGGTGGCGTCGCCATCCTTTTTTCATCGTGGATGCTGGAGCCGAACGGTCCTTCGGGATCAGTACCAGGCGCTGCTCTGCATTTTTTTTACTTGGAAACCAGATACCCCCTCGGCATCCGCCATGTGGCTATAGGAGTCGGCGCGTGCCTGCTGCTCTAAAGCCTTGTTCATGAAGTGTCTTGCGTTGGCCACCTTTTCTTCCGCCGTGAAAGCCTTGTCATCAAGGGTATCAAGCACGGCAGCAGCGTTAAGGACATGGGTGCAGAAAACATCATCGCGCCTCTTGTCTGTACGTTGTGGTGTCGTGCGCCAGTCGAAACCCAAATGTTGAGCCATTGTTAGCTCGTAGATTGGAGGCTCCTTATCGCGACGGTTCTTAGATGACCTCTTCTTATCCTCGAAGAGCTTCTTCTTTGTCTTTAGTGACATCTTTTCTTGCTCCTTCTCGATCTTATTTGCAAGACCCTCAATGTGTTCCTCTCTTTTGCGCACAAAATATGAGTGGAAAAGCATGTTTCGCCTAAGTTCCTTCACTTCGTCGAGTGGGGTATCCTTGGTGACCTGACTCATCATGATTTCATATACCTCCTTGATGACGGTAAGCAGGTCCTTAACAGGCTTTCTAGAACCGGCTTTCTCGAGACCAGATTTCTATTTCACGGCTGCCTTGTCGGAATCAATTATCTGGCCAACATTGGTGTCGCCGGCTTCTTCTGTCGACTTGTCTTGCGAATCGGAAACGACTGGGGTTGTCTCGGTGCCAACGACAACCATCCTAGGTAGCTTGTTAGGCATATCTGTATCCATAATGGCCTCTGAAGGCACAAGATGAGCACTAGAAAAGCTGCGTATGACTCTCTCCTCAAAGAGACTGGCCGAGTCATCGGAATCAGAATCCATCTTTACTTGAGCGGTAGATCTGGATCCGGCATCTAACATCGCATCCTCCTAAAGTGCAGGAAGAATTGATTCAGGATCGTTGCTTTCCGGATGGGAGTCGGATCCCAGACCTGTCTGCCCTGGTTGGATAGGGCGCTAGCTCAGGAGATCAAGACCCGGTGGTGCCTGGGACGGAGGAAGCATCGCTTCCTTCCTGTCAAATGGTTCTCCCGATGGAGAGAAGCTGCCCATCCTGGGCCCAAGACATCATCAAGTACTTGACCGAGCATACACTGGAGGGTAACAACCACGAAGCCAAGCGGGTCTCCCGCCAAGCCAATCTCTATGTCTTAATTGATGGGGAGCTCTACAGGCGGCATGAAAACGGAGTCAAACTCCGCTGCATTCCGCAAGAACAAGGCAAGGGACTGTTGAAGGAAATCTATGAAGGCACATGTTCCAGCCATGCGTCGTCAAGATCACTGGCGGGGAAGGTTTTCCATCACGGGTTCTACTGGCCAACAATTCTCCACGACGCTGAGCAGATGTCAAGACAGGTGAAGCTTACCAGTACTATGAGAAGAATATACACCAGCCAGCACAAGCTCTACAACCTATTCCAATCTCTTGGCCGTTCGCATCTGGGGCTGGACATCGTGGGCAAGATTCCAAGGTCTGTTGGAGGACACGAGTACCTCTTCGTCGCCATCGACAATTTCACCAAGTGGGTAGAAGTGATGCCGGTACCGAAGCAAACGGCCCAGGCCGCCATCAAGTTCATAGAGGGGGTTGTATTCAGATTTGGAGTATCCAATAGGATCATCACCGATAACGGCTCTCAGTTCACAATTCGATCTTTCCTCAATTTCTGCGAAGAAATGGGCATCAAGATGTGTTTCACCTCAGTGTCCTACCCAAGGAGCAATGGTCAGGTCGAGCGAGAAAACGCAGAAGTACTCAAGGGTCTGAAAACAAAGGCTTTTGACAACTAGAACTGAGCTCAAGCACGGATTCCGCCTGGGTACTCGCTTATGATGATGAGGCACAAGAGGAGAGGAGAATTGATGACATCAATTTCCTGGAAGAAGTGCGGTGTCGGGCATCCCTGAGATCAGCATGATACCAGCAAGTGCTCAGGCGCTATCATGACCGCTGTGTGCGAGCGAGAGCATTGGAGCCAGGCGACCTGGTACTCCAGAAAATGCAGAAACTTGATGGCATGTAGAAAATGTCATCGAAGTGGGAAGGTCCCTATCGGGTCACCCATACCGCTAGACAGGGAGAAGTCTACCTGGAGGATGAGGACGGTAGACCAGAAGGCAACGCCTGGAATATCTAGAATCTCAGGACATTCTACCACTGACTACAAACACGAATCGCACTTAGTTAAGCTCGATAATGCACGTCCTAGGGGCTAGTGTTCTGTACCAGGGTGTAAGAATCCTCGCCTAGAAATAAAAGATAAGTTTTCAATTCCGTGAGCCTCAATTTTTTTTAAGAAATCGTTTTTCCGCTGCAACCCGTAAGCAGGGGGCTCGGTATGTGTCGGTGGCTGGCGGGTCAACGTTGCTCCTATCCATAGGAGCTGCCTACCGAGCCGGTCGTGATATCCCAGGAAGAAGTGAATTGGGAAGTGCTATGCTTTACAGCACCTAAGTACATAGATGCACTACCAACTATGCTTGCGGATTGCTTCAGATATACTTCTTCACGACATAAAGAGAGTGTCCTTTCATTACCTACTGAAAGTTTGTTATGTGTAGCGCCTCCCCGGGAAAGGAAATCTTCAAAAGGAGACGGAAGTGGAATTAACCCGGGAGAGGCCTAAATCAGAAAGTGATTGGGAAAACAGATAAATTTTGCATTCAGATACATTGTAGGCATAATATCTCACTTGGAGTCAATATACCATCAACCTGAGCATGCTTAACGCTGTATGAGAGCCCTTTCGGGGATCAGGCATCCTCCCTTGTGAAAGGTCAGTTTCCCTCTAGCTTAGTAGTTACGCCTGTGGAGTATAGCCTCGAAGGGTATAGTGTTCTTGGGGGTTTTTACTTCTGCTGCTGACAGTCAAGGATACTTGCACCTAGGTTCACTCCTCATAAACCGGAAGGCACATAGTGTGAAGGGAGATTGGGAAATGACCCCGAGAGTTGAGCTAGGAAATGCATTCATATTTAATTCTGAAATTACATAAAGGCAAGTTTTGCCCATATCTAGCCTGTGCTACTAATGCCAGCCCAAGCGCTTGGGCTATGCCAATAAGTTTGCTCAGTGGCTGCCCGGATAAGTCCTCCCTTCCGGGGACGCCCGGAAGAGGGAAGGGACTCCCGTGCAGCATCTTCATGCATGATGCGGGACAAGGTCCCCTGCTGGAGATGCGGGTCCGAAATGATCGAATAGGCGAACGATGCCTTACGTAGCTCGCAAGTGGCTCTATCCTCCTCCTAAAATGAGTGGCAGTCACGAATCAAGGTCAAGCCTGGGCAAGAACAAGCAAGGAAAGGTACTTAAGGAAGCTTGGCGCTACTTGGTCGATGGCCTCAAGCTCGGCCAAAGCTTGGGAGAGGCCCAGAATCCCGGCGGACTTCTTCTTCAGGAAGTCCATCAAGAAGGCATTCTTGATGGCCCTCACCTGGGCTGCTTCCTTAGCGGCCGGGCCCGACACGGCCATCGGATCGGAAAGGGCTTGGGCCATGGATTCTCGGGAGGATACATCCCGGCCGGTCGCCCAAATCTTGGTGGCTCGAGGTGCATCCACGACGCCCCGGAACGAGGACTCCACCGTGGAGATCTCTGACGCTCTGTCCTCCGACATTGCCGCCGCCTAGCCGGACATCTTCGACAACTCGAGTCCTGAGGCAAGAAGGAATAGGGACGGATGAAGTGGAAGAGAAGAAACGTGCGGCTAAGATAGGGGGCTGCGGGGGGTTGTATAGATCTTTCGCTCGCCACCTACCACCTGACGATTTGAGTGCCGCATTGATGGGGACACGTACGCAAAAAAGCTTGTTTTCATTCACACGAGGCACAAGAACATAGTACATGGGAAAGAGACAAGCTCTGCTTCGACAAAGACAAGATCTACAACGACACCGTACTTTTTACAGAAAAAGGATTCACCCCCGGTATGTCGGGAGCGTGAGTACAACGGAAGGCGCTACTTCCAGAAGTGCGTCGACGAGACAGCAAAGAAGGAGGTCTAGGACATCTTTGGCGCCCTCCCCCTTTCGGTTCCTCGCCTTCTCAGGAAGAGGAATCCTCCTCCGCCTTGACAATGGACGAGTTTTCCTCATCTTCATCCTCGTCGGAGGTGCCGAAGCCCCCGCTACTGCTGTTCTCCATGCAGCACTCGGCACTCCCTCCAGCGGCACCGAAGATCTTCACGTACAGCGTCGCGCCTCCGTCGAACAGGAGCGTTACTCTTTGGCCCCGGGAATCCACTCTGTGCAAAATATAGGTTGTAAAACTCTACCAAGTTAGGATAAGATGTCTACTAACCATATCTAACCAAATCAATTGGATTTACTCCAAAACGTATTTTTAATAACAAATTAAAAATCATCACAAAGCTACTGTTGTTAATCTTACACTTAATAGAACTCTAGTTTCTCAAATCTCCTACATGCATGGTTTATAGATCTAGGTAGGTAATGTTGAAAGAGCATTTTCCCTCATGTGTGGTTTTGGTAATTGAATGACAATCTCTATGGACTAATGTTTGCATTGAGATATCATTATAGATCATGTCCATGGAAATAGTGGAGTTCATGTGTTGAACTCTTGAAGCTCATGTGTTGAGTGAAGCTTATTGCAAGTATTTCTTGAGGATTCAAGACATCATCTTTGTGAAGAAAAGATGAGCGCTGCAAGTCCAAGAGAAGCTTCTTGAAGAGATCCTATGCTTGGAGCTTGCTATGGATACATGAAGACGGAGCCTAGCGAGACTCTCCCATTATGGGTATGGGGGAGTATTTGGAGAAGTCTTCATCAAGCAAGTGATTGGACGCGCAATCAAGATAGATGTTGATCCAGTTGAAGAGATCAAGATAGTCATCATCCACTCAAGTGGGATGCTCAAGGCAAAGGTATGATCTTGATAGGGCTATAGGATAGATAGGCGTACTATCAAGAGGGGCTCTCAAGTTAGTAACTTGATCGCATTCTTGTGAAGAGCTCAAACCTTTGCATACTTGGCATATCATATTTCTTGGTTCTTATTTGGCTTGTATGTTGGTGAGGAATTAGAGTTTGGTTCATCTCCATATCAAGCTCTAGTTCATCGAAATCGGTTTTACTTTGGACAACTTGTTGCGGGTTCGGTGGCGGAAATATTACCGGTTCTACTGTGAGGAAAGTCCCACACCTTGCCATGTGTGGTGATTTTACTATATTTTTGGGTTTGTTGGGTACTCATCGTCGCTATCTTTCCAACAAAATTGGTCTCACCTCTTTTGGACTTCATTTGGAAAAGTTATTTCAGTTTTGGTGAGGCCTACTGGCGGGGGCGGAACTTCGTCCGGAAGTTAGACCGGAACTTTCCGGTCTACTGGAAGTTCCGGCCTAGCGACCGGAAGTTCCGGGCTAGCACAAGCACGATTTTCGCTAAGTCAGAATGTGCCCACACTCGGGCAAAGCCGGAACTTTGTCCGGAACTTTGGCCGGAACTTTCCGGGCGACCGGAAGTTCCGGCCTACGGTCCGGAAGTTCCGCATCTGAATGACTGAGAATTTCGCTAAGTCTAGATTTGCTCGCGCCCTGGCCAAACCAGAAGTTTGGCCGGAACTTTGGCCGGAACTTTCCGGCCGACCGGAAGTTCCGGGTTTAGTGGCCGGAAGTTCCAGCCCAACGGGCAGAAAACGGTCAGATTTCTGGGAGGGGTATAAATACCCCTCCCCTTCTTCTTCCTACAAATCTAAGGCAGCACGATTTCTTTCTCTCTCCTACTCCATTGTTGACCTTGGAAAGCTCACTCCCCTCTCAATCCCTCCATAGAATCTTGCATATTCTTTAGGGAAAGTTGAGAGGAGATCTAGATCTACAATCCTACCAATCCATCTCTCCTCTAAGTGAGGGGAACTTAGTGGGTCTAGATCTTGGAGTTCCTTTGTGGTTCTTCTTCTTTGTTCTTCCTCTCTTCTCCCCCCATAAGCATTAGTTGCTTTTGGTGGGATTTGGGAGTGAAGGATTTGACTCCTTTGTGGTTTCCTTTGTTCTTCCTCTCTTATTCCCCCATAAACATTTGTTGTTTTGTAGGAATTTGAGAGTGAAGGACTTGAGCACTTCGTGTGCTCTTGCCATTGCATTTGCATCGGTTTGAGCCCTCCGCGAGGATTCGTGGTGGTGATACTTGTGAGCTTGTTACTCTTGGGTCCTTGGATCCTAGACGCCTTTTGTGGCCGTCCTTTTGTGGCCAAGACCTTTTGTGGTCATCTTCAGAGCCCCCAATTAAGTTGTGGGTGTGTGCCTCAAGACTTGGGAGCCCCCAATTAAGTTGTGGGTGTGTGCCTCAAGAGTGTTGTACGGGATTCGATCTCCACCCCAAAGGAGATAAATAGTGGAAGGTGAACTCGCAACCTTTTGTGGTTGAGTTCATCAGGAGAAGAAGGTGAGCCTTTGTGGCGTTGCGGCTAACCTGTTGTGGTTGCGCACACCTCTCCAAACGAGACGTACACCCTTTGGGTGGAACTCGGGAGTACATCCTCGTCTCCGCGTGCCTCGGTTATATCTATACCCGAGCTCTTTACTTATGCACTTTACATTGTGATAGCCTTCGTGCTTGAAGTCATATATCTTGCTATCACCTTGTTACTTGTATTGCTTAGCATAAGTTGTTCGTGCACATAGGTGAGCCTAGTATTTATATCTAGGTTGTATGCTTGTTAAAGTAAACCTCTAGTTTTATTCCGCCTTTTCAAGCATACCGGAATATCCGGGTCTTTTTTGGACCAGATAATCCGGCTTCTCGAAAAAGTTTTAAATCGCCTATTCACCCCCCCCCCCACCCCCCACCCCTCTAGTCGACGTCTATCCGTTCAAATGTCCTAAGCTTTACAAAGAATTAAAGTTTGAAAGATTTGGATCTACAGAACTCCCATAATTAAATAAATGGTGGAAAAGATACTTTTCACAAGATTAGATCTAGCATACACATAAAAATACCGCCGGGGGCGAGAGAATAACTTCCACCCATGACCTAGAAGCATGGAGTCGTCGACGACGTACTCCGCCCAGACCCAGGAGCAGCCGTTGGGGCAGCCTTCAACCTGACCCCAGAAGCCGAGAGGCTTCTCCTCCGCCATGACCACCACGAAAGATCTTGGGAGGCGCAGATGGCCGTGAAGACCTAGACCTAGATTCACCAAGAACTCAAACGGCGCGAAGCCCGTTTAGGCTGAGCTCGTAGGAGGAAGAGAGGCCTCACCACGGCCTCCTCAACCACCGCGGCTCCCTCGACCTCGGCATCCGCTTTAACCACGGAAGGGTGGTCCTTCTCTAACCGCGGGTTGAACGGCACGCTCGCCCTCAGCCCCTACTCGCTTGCGCCGTGATTGCAGGGGTTTGGAAGGAGGAGAGGTCTGAGAGAAAAGGAAGGTAGGTAAAACTCCAAGGGGTCCGCGCCGTCTTTTATAGCGCGAGTTTCTCTCACCACGCTGGACTGCTCGTCTCTTCCTTTATCGGGAGTCGAGAAGACCAGCGCAGTTACTCCCCGCACGGAGTAATTCAAAAAATGACCAGGCACCGTACCCACTTTCACCTTTTTTGGTCATCGCGCGGCAGCCTCGGAAGACCAAAGCCACCAGGACAATGCCCAGGCGATACTGTCGTAGGAGTGGAACATGGGGTTCTCGTAGAGCTACCCAAGTGGGTCCACCGCACGTGGGCCCAGCACCAAGACAAACAAGGCTGAGACTCAACGCGAAGCTTGGCGGGTGCACCCTCGCCACGAGAGGCCTTTCGTGTATGTAGAACCTCCGGGTCGCCTGGCCCCCGGAAGGAACCGAAGACCACGAGAGCGTGAGTCCCCCGCTGGGCCGGGCTCCCTCTCGGGTGCAAGGTCGTAAAAGAAGAAGATAAGGTTTCCACCACCTTCCAGAGGATGGTAGAAGACCACAGAAGGCTTGGGAAGCAAGGCACGGGCAGGGACACCACCTAACCACTATCAGCCCCTGTTTGCGGGTTTTCCCAAAGGTGGCAGAGATCCCACCAACCCGGCGAACGATACTTAGAGGATAATAGGTCACGTCGCCGTCTCCACCCCTAGTTGCTTCCCGCCAAAACCCCTCACGCTCCTCGCATGACCTCTCTGGTATCGCCTTTCCCAATACAAGGAGGGCCAAGGCCATGGCGAGGAGGAGGTCGAACAAATTGATCCAAGATAGCTTAGTAGGCTAGCAAGCTCCGGCTGGCTCGCCATCGACCCAAGGAAGAAGATCATCACCAAGCTAGGCTAGAGAGAGGAATAGAAGGAAGGTGATCTCCTCCTGGCAAGGACCTGTCCTTCTCCTTCCTCCTAGACGGCGGACCCTGCTGGGTATCTCGTCGATAAACACCAATGTAGCCACACCATGATCCGATCATCTATCCAGACATGCTGGAGTAGGGCTTTTAGCCTCTGGGCGGCCTGAACTGGGTAGATCGCTGTGTGCTTTCCTTGTTTGTCTACCACGCCGAGATCGGAGAGGGAGTGAGGAACTTGTCCGACAATCGTCCCCCGGGAGACGTTTCCAGGCTCCTTCACGCCCCTACCGAATCTACAAAGGGGGTGGCTCGCATACCCGGTGTACGTCCTTCGAGACACGACAAAACCCTTAGGTCATATTTTAAATGTGTTTGAACCAAGTTGATCTACAGCATCCCCTGTTTCCAACAATTCCTCTGATCTTCTTTTCCTTGATGGTTGGATCACTTAACCATCTAGGTTTAGGAGGCTATCCAAATCTGTGACCATTTGCTTATTGATGGATTCACTTTTGACAATTTCTCTTCTACACCAAATCTTTGTCTCTGGACCTACGCTTCCGGACTTCCCTCTTTGTATGTTGACTCATCTCTTCTACCTATCCACAACCTGATTTAAGATTTTCAAAAATATTTGATCATTAATCCATGCTTGTTTTGAGTGCTACTTTATAAGGTGACCATTTGTGGTTGTATAACATAGCATTTTCCATTTTGTTATCTAGTTGGTGTTGAACTCTTTGACCTAAACCTTTAAGCCAAATGCTTCATCTACATCCCTACTAACGACTCCAATTTATTTTATAATATTTGGAGCACCTATTTGACTAAAACATCTATGCAAACATGGCGAATCAAAACAATGCACCAGTTCTAAAATATGTTATTGTTGTTTCACCCACCTGTTTTAGCGCTTACACTTGATCCTTTAGCTAATGCACCACCACACAAGCCTTCCCTGACATGTTGTCTCTCACCTCCATGTGTTGATTGAGAATTGGCAGGTTTTAACATCATCATTTCATGTGTGCCTATGTGCCTACTCAATACTGAAATTCTGGAAAAATCTGTCTTCTTTCTAACACCATCAAAAACTTGTTTAAACTCTTGGGCACCTTTCCCTAACCCTCCCAATAATTTCTTTACCCTCCTAGCACGAATTTTTACACCATGTTAGGAGTTACTACACTCAAGCTCAAGTGCGAGAAGGAAAGAAAGAGAAAAGGGGTGGCCATGACCTTGCACACCCCCTCTTTTTGCGGCCCAACACCCAATTCCTCGGCCTCTCCCTTTGCCATGATGGCCTCTAACCCCCTTTCCACGACCCTGTCCAACCTAGACTTGCCTTACCTTTTTCTTTTTCTTTTGGGCATTTTGTCAAACACTTAATGGGCACACATGACATCACCTTAATCTCCTATGTTTCCAACGAGTCCAACCCATTAACTAATGTCGCCGTCATCATTACACCACCGCTTGACATTGCTAATAGCCTTCTAGTCGACTCTCTCCCCTGCCCATGCCCGCGACCATGGAAGGGACACCATCTCGGATAAGAGACCCGAGCCCTTCCTGCGACACCCAGATTGAGCTATTGCTCAAACGTGGCTTGGGAAGCTCGAAGACTCGGGCTCGGACCCGAGGGTTGCGAGCATGATTGCCACCATCTCCTCCCCTCTCTACTCCTTCTTTTTGACCTTGTGCACTCCCCTCTCTGTTGCTTACCTAAGATACACCCTCTTACCTTCGCAGGTGCACCGAAGCCGCCTCGGCCACGCCGTGCCCGTCTCGGACACCGTCGACCTCACCGCCGTTCTGGAGCGGACCGAGAAAAACCCTGCCTCCCCAGACATCGCCGAGCCTCTACACCCCTCCTACACCATCTCCCTCGCCCATCCAGCACCCTCGGTGTGCAGCAGCAGCAGGTCGAGTTTCTCCTCTTTTCGCGTTCTGAAAAGTTCCCAGGAAGAAGACGAACCAGCACCGTTGATCTTGTGATATACGGCTATAGGCTTGCATGGCTGCCTTCTATCCCAGCCTTTAGATTTTTATCCTAGGGTAACTTACCCCTTCTTGTCACTACGCAGCGCACTGGGCCGGTCCAGCTTGTGTTTCTCGGCCCGACGCCTTATCTAGCATGTTTACGTTTTTTTTGGGTTAAATACTTTCGTGGTTATTTTCCTATTATTTATGCAGTACGGTTTTATTTAATTCTGGTATATGTATACATGCAAATGGGTCTATTTCAATTTTGTATGGTACATATGAGTTTTCTTAACCACGGGGCACTGGAACTTTTCAAAAATATGTTTTTACGTGTGTGCTAGATGAAATCTTGTAAAAAGTATCTTTTTCACCATTTAATTAATTATGAGAGTTCTGTAAATATAAATCATGCAAACTTTATTTCTATGTAAATATTAAGACCATACCTATCCAGATCTATAAACTTTGCATGCAGGAGATTTGTGAAACTAAAGTTATATTAGGATTAAGTTTGGCACTAGTAGGATTTTGGTGATTTTTAATTCATTATTAAAAATACATTTTTCTGTAAATCCAAAAAATTTAGTTTCATATGGTTACTAGGTTTACTGTGTTAGAAGGGTTTATTTTTAGGTGCTATACTCTTTGAGTGTTGATTTTTTTTCCAAAACAGGACATTTACATCTAGTAAAATTATTCATTTAAATTCCTGTTTGTAAGAAAATTGTGTGCCTTTGTTTGTTTAACCAAAAATATGTCCAGACCTTTATTTTAACCTTGTATAACATTATTTAACCTCTGAAATACATTTTAGAGCAATCTACTCTTGTGCTAAGTTTAATTCACCTTACCCAAAAAGTTACACATGTTTATGTAACATCCCAACATTTTATAATGTTCAAAAATCACTAAAATTTAAAACTTTTCTTTTTATTAAAATAAAATATTAAATGTATAAGGAAACCAACTATGAAAGACTTCAAACTTGAGTTAATATTTCCAATGTCACAGTTTAAATATTTTATTATCCAATGTGTTTCAAAAACCTTAAAATATAATTTGACAAATAGTTTACAAACTACAATCCATTTTATTTTAAATAAATTAGTTCTTTATAAGTATTTGAATTAAACCACTTAGTCATATCTATTCATAAATACAAGGTTATTCAAAAGATTATATAATTACTAAATGGTTTTCATTCCCTTAACTATGTTCAAAATATAGTTTGGAAATTCTAAGCCTATAGTGTATAACTTTAAAACTTCATAGAATTTTAATTAATGAATTAGCCAAATACAAGGTTATTCAAAAGATTATATAATTACTAAATAGATGTTGATTGATTATGTTATAGATTGGTTGCCTTGTTTTGTTTTCTTGAACTAGGATTCCTCCATAGTACAAATAATTCAACTCATTGCTTTCTAAAATAAACAGATGTCTCACCCCAACACCAACACCAGTGATTTGCATACAACTATGCGACTACTATTAGAGAACCAGAGTCAGCTGTTGAAGATGATCAATGAGCAACTGCCTAAGATTGATCAAAACCATTGTGACTTTGAAGAGAACCTTATGACCAAACCAAAGGCATGCAAAACTTGTGGAGAGATAGGACATACGTCCCAAGAATGCACTGATGAGTGGCCCCATGGTCATACCAAACATCCAGTTAGGGAATGCCCCACAAGTCAGATGTCTTGCTGTTTCTGTGAAGCAACAAATCACGTTCCAACTCAACATCAACTCTACCCCGTGGTGCAAGAAGTCAGTCAGCAAGCCAAAAAGGGGATGCAACAAAATCTCATGAAGTATGTGGAAGTACAAGAAAACAAGGAGGAACACAAAAGAGATACTAGCCATATAAGATGTTTTACCTGTGGAGAACTAGGACATTATTCATGGGACTGGAAAGAGAAAAGGACTGGTCAGGATACTGAACCAAATCTTCATCAAAATGATACTGTGGGTCATACTAAGGTGAAGAATGAAATAAGAGTAAGGTCACTTCCGAAGAAATTCAAAAGTACCTCCAAGTGTTGCTATAAATGTGAAGGAGATCACCTAGCTCGAAATTGTCCCATCAAACGAGACTGGACTTCTTTAATTGACATAGAATATGGCAAACAAGATTTGGAAGAACTTTTAGCCCTGGAAACATCTAAGAAGAAGAAGAGGAACTTAAGTGACGTAATTTGCTACAAATGTAAAGGCAAAGGACATTATGCTGACAAGTGCCCAGCAAAGATGAAGGAGAAATGCCTTACCCGCTCGCACAAGAAAATCAACAGTCCCGTGACATGTCGCAGATGCGGAGCAACATGACACTATGTCAGTGGCTGCCACGAGTGGAAGAAGAATAAATCTCTCCAAGGACCGAGTGGAAAGCGTGAGTGCTAAAACTTTCTGTATCCACCACATGCCATTGTATTTTGAACACTTGTACGCTCTACATCAGAGGAATAAACGAGATTACACAAAGTTTCTAGACTGACCACAAAAAATTCTTTTAAGGGTGGTAGCCACCTAGAGAATTCAAACTCAGTCGCTTAAACACAGAGATCTCAAACTATCTTTCTTTTCATCCTTCTAATCAGAAAAACCATTCACTGTCAAGTTTTCAAGTTTCCATGTCAGAAATTTCATTTTCCAAAACATCCCGAGTAATCAGAATCAATCAAACAATTGCTTTGTCTTTCTAGTTTCTCTAAATCTCGGGGACGAGATTCCTTTTAAGGGTGGTAGTCTGTAACATCCCAACATTTTATAATGTTCAAAAATCACTAAAATTTAAAACTTTTCCTTTTATTAAAATAAAATATTAAATGTATAAGGAAACCAACTATGAAAGACTTCAAACTTGAGTTAATATTTCCAATGTCACAGTTTAAACATTTTATTATCCAGTGTGTTTCAAAAACCTTAAAATATAATTTGACAAATAGTTTACAAACTACAATCCATTTTATTTTAAATAAATTAGTTCTTTATAAGTATTTGAATTAAACCACTTAGTCATATCTATTCATAAATACAAGGTTATTCAAAAGATTATATAATTACTAAATGGTTTTCATTCCCTTAACTATGTTCAAAATATAGTTTGGAAATTCTAAGCCTATAGTGTATAACTTTAAAACTTCATAGAATTTTAATTAATGAATTAGCCAAATAAACATTTCATTTGCTTACATGAATTTCATCAATTTTTCAAAGCATGAAATGACTAATGGATTCTAAATAAGAATAAAAGTAAAACAAAGGTCTTGTCCAAAGTTGTTATGAAGTTTCAAATGCATTATCATATTATAAAATATAATGTTGCACAAATTATTTTCACTTAAAAATGAATACCTTATATTTCACATTTCCTAAACATTATCTATATTTAGTCTTTAATATTATGCCAAAATAAAGATGAATGATTTCAGAAAAATAAGTTTAAATAACTTAACTTTAAACATATTGAAATGTGGGTATTTTACAAATTTTATTTAGCAAAAAGAAAATTTAATTAAGTTATAAATTCAAAATTGATATTAAGTATCAATTTTGTATTAAACCAACATTTCAAATTTATTAATTTTAAAAAAGTTCTCAAAACATAACCACAACTGGTTTAACAGCAAGATATTATTTTTACAAATTTTTAGAAATTAATTTGACATCATTTGGACATTTAAATCAAAAGATATAAATTAAATAAATAAAATCAGAAAAAGAAAATACTTGGTGACGTCAGCAGATCTTCTTCAACCTCCGAAACCAACTCCTGCTAGAAATCCGCATCGATCCGGAGACGATCCCGGGCCGTTTTCGAACGAGATTCTATCTACTCCCCGCCCCCATAAATACCCCAGCCCGCGCCGCGTCTTTCCCCTCTCGTCCCTCTTCAAATCACGCCGCCAGGCCGTCGGAAAAGCTCGCCGGAGTTGCTTCAGCCGCCGCCGCCTTTTCTTCGAATCCGGTGAGCCCCCTCGACCCGCAAGCCTGTGGCCTTTCCCCCTCTCTTCGCCGTGCCCGGGAGACTCGTTCTAACCCCATCCCCGGCCTTCTTGCACAGCAAATCGAGCTGGACAAGCTCGCCGGAACCGCCGGAGGTTTTCACCGCTCCGCCCGCGCCTCCTCGTCGCTGCACGGCAGCCGAGCCTACGCCACCGCCTCCATCCCGCTCGCCATCTCCTTCCGCACGCTTTCGTGTCCTTATGGGAGCTAGGAGACCACCGCAACGACGAGTTCGTCATCAACCGAAGCCGCGCCGCCGTCTTCATCGTCGCCGGCAGCCACCGGCGCCGCCACCCTCAGGCCAAGCAAGGTGAGCCCTCCGATCGGCGATTAACGACTGAGATTAGATGTCGAGGACGAAGCGGTACGATCCGATCTGGACCGTCAGATCCAGATCTGACGGCCCAGATCTGTGACTTATCCACGTCAGCTAGCCACGTCAGCGCCACGTAGTGCACAGTTAGCGCCGCGTCAGCGCCACGTAGTGCACAGTTAGCGCCGCGTCAGCGCCAGCGTGTAAATCAATTTTCTATTTTAATTTTAATTGGAAAAATTGCAGATTAGTCCCTGTAATTAAAACATCTATAACTTTTTAACCACAACTCCAAATTTAATAATTTTTATATATTTGGAAAGCTCTTGACATGTAGAATATTTTGGATCTGACAAAATTCAAATTTGATTTAGTATAAAATATTCAAATTTCAAATGGTGAATTTGAGTGTATTTGTAATAACTTTAAATCGATAAATCCAAAAATTGCAAATAAAATTGTTTTAGAAACTTTAGAATATTTGTAAATTAATGCCACTGCTATAAAATATTTTTGAGTAATTTTTTAATGAATTCATAGTTATGTATTTAACATGAGTAGTTCGAATATTTTCAACATAACTATGAATAGAAATATTATTTTAGATTAAATCAAATTGCATTAAATATAATTAAACCACCTCTGGCTGTTAACACCATCTATAAAGGAAATTGTGTTATAAAATATAAATCACATAAAACCTTAATCTATATGTTTCCTGTTATGATGTTTTGCAAATTAGAAACTAATTAAATTGCAATTATAACATTATGCATATTTTATAAACTTCACAAAAATTAGTGTTATGTTGCTTGTGATTTAAAATTTCATTTCATGCATAGCATATGTTATAGTTATATTTTCCATAAGGAAAACTCCTCCCCATTTTCTCTAAGTGAGGATTATTTTCAAACTTAGTATTTTGGGAAAGTGCTATGCACTAGACACTTAGGATTTTCATCATGGAGCTAGAAGGCCCATGAAGGAGTTAGCCAAAACAAGAATTCAGAAGGATCTTCAAGGAGTAGACACACTTAGAATAAAATCAAGAAGAAGTTCATGAAGACCAACCAGCAAATATGTTCCAAGTCTTGCTCTCTCTCTTTCTTTTCTCTGAAACTTCATGAAGGACTTAGAAGAAAACAGACTCTGGAAGCATCCTCAAGATGTCAAGCACTTAGAAGAAAAGTGAGAAGAAGTTCAAGAAGGCCAACCCCCTTTTATTCTCTAAGTCTCTCTCTCAGTCTCTTCTTCTCCTCTGAGACTTCATGAGGACTAAGTAAATCCAAGACCAGCCTCGAGGAATACAAGAATCATCAAGTCTGAAGATCAAAACTTCAATCAAGACTTCATCAAGGAGAATATTACAAGTCTGGAAATGAAGCCTGGAGGACAACTACATCTTTCTTTCTATATTTTCCCTCTTTCCTAATCTTGTCTTTTAGACTTAAACAAATTTTGATCATGATGTTATCATCTTGAAGTTGTTGGATCCTAACGGCATAGTGAGATGAAGCGGCCTGGAAACAAACCTTACATGTCCACGTACATGAGACCTGTTCCACAATAAGTGGCTGGCTGGGTGTCTGTCTCTCTCACTATAGTGAATATCCAATTTACAAAGAGTTGATAATAATTGTTGATCATCTTGAACAAATGACTTAGTATTTTTTCCTAAGTATTTTGCACATCATGGCTAAGCCATGTGAGTGTTTGTTTCAAGAAGATATAAAACAAAGTATGTTTATCCAACTTAAGACCTTAGTCCTTAGTCATTCTTGACCCACCTATTTGCCTTACATTAACCTAAGAGATTTTCATAGCATAACATGCATCTCTAGCCCTTAGAAATAATTTGCATATCATACATGACATGTTTTCCTTAGGAGTTTTACAAAACTTGTTGTTCATTTGATATGAGCATGTGTGTTTGAAGATTGTTGTTTGTTGATTGTGGTATTGTTGTTTGCTATTATTGTTTAGATTAAACGGAGAGCAAACGTTTGTTGATGAAAAGAGTTTGTGAACAACGACAACATTCAAAGGCAAGTGGCACACCTCATAAACTTCCTATTTTTATGCATTACTTAGTGTATTTTTATATGCATGTGTTGCTATGCTAAACCTGTGTAGAATCCCTTATTCCTGTGTCTAGGTTCCTATGCAATACTTAGTAGAATTATTGATGCTATGCAAATGTTGTTTTGTGAAAATCTAAATTCTACTAAGTTAAGAATGAAACACCTGGGTGGTAATTGGTTGCATGGGTTATGTTGAGTGGCTACTCAGGTCCATGTCTATGGTTCCTGGAGTATGTACACTTGAGAATGGCCACCCAGGAACAGAGGAATCTGAAGAACTCCGAGTGACGATTGCTTCCAGTGCAGCCATTGCCATATGGGCTCTGGCTTGATCAATTATGTTGCGTGGACTCTCTCCGGCTTGACAAGCAGATGTAGGGGGATGTTAGGTGGAACGGGTCAAGCCAGGTGGGAGGGAAAATGCTTCTGAAAGATCTCGTCTCATTCTCTCCTTTCCTTATCACAAATGGTGTGTAAAGGATACCTTGGGTTGAATGGGTACAATGGTGAACGTGCACAACCTCTGCAGAGTGTTAAACTAAGTACTTAGCCGTGTCCCCGGTTACGGACAATTTTGAGTAGCTGATCAAGGACGTCAACGGAGGATTCCATCATTCCAACTTCAGAAATAAAACTTGATGGGTGAACAAGGGAAGATGAGATTTATGGTTTTCATGCCATACTCGTCGATTTCAAGAAAAGTGTTTTCAAAAGAGTAGGAAAAATTGGCTTTATGCAAATTAGCCTTGAGCTCCACCAGCCAAATATGCATATAGGCTTTAGAGTTATTCCATAAGTGTCCACCATAGTGTCACTTGCCAGACTCCATTTTTAATGGAATCTGACCCACGTTGTTGCAATATTTTTCTTATTGCAGATTCGATCAGATGACGAGTGAGGTTTCGTTAAAGGTTTCGAGTCTACAACCAACATGTTTTCGCCTGTGGCAGCATGAAAGTTATAGAGGCTCACTGCTATTGTATTTCCGCTGTGTACTTTTCCAATGCTAGCTTTATGCTATGCAACTTGTATCAAATATTTTGTAATTCTGGATCATCGATGTAATAAAATTGACGCTTTGTTGTGATATTACATCGTAAACTGTGTGTGCAAATGAATCGATCCAGGGATTTGCACTATACACAGGTATCTGCCTTATCTAAAGCGCAGGTACGCTACAGTTTAGGATCTTTTTGTAGATGAGTGTGTGTTTATTTGAGATGAAGTTGTGTGATGAATTTGTGTGATGTATTTTAGTATGCAATTATTTGGTGTAATAGTTGAAATGGTCTTACTTGTGGTGTTTTATTAAATAAGCCTAGTGCACCTTTTTAGCTATTAATCAAGAACTTGGGTAAACATTAGTGTTAGCCTTTGTTGGTGGATTAATTAACTACTAGTATGTGTTCTTAGAGCTAGTAACATGCTTTCATGTGAGTGTGCTAGTTATGATGTTAATGCTTGCATGTTAACATACTTTGGTATGAAGTACTTCCTAGACTATGTTAACATACTTTTGTTTGAAGTATTTCCTGATCTAAAATAACTTTTGTCTGAAGTATTCCATCTATAAGGGGAGACTTGTTCCTTTAGCCTTTGTTTACACCCCCATTGGTGTATGTAGCTAGTTACCTTTTTGTGTGTACTTATCGGAAATTCTTGTTTGGAACACTCTCAGTAAGACTACTGTCTCCCAATCTTAACAGCTTGATTAGCTTAATGCTATGATTGTTGTTTGTATGTCCGAGTGCATTCCTTGTGGCATTGTCTTGTATTTTGAGTGTTTTTTTCTCCTGTTTGCGATTTTAGAAACGATAAGGAAGGAACGAGAAGCAAGGAGTGAACCCGAGGAACATCAAGATCAAGACCCCAGGACAGATTGCTGAATAAGTCAAGCCACCTCACCACCTTAATGAAATCCTATTTATTTTGCAAAGCATGTTTTTTTTTTCAAAATAAATTAATGCATGTTTTATTTATCTGTGGCACTTTGTCACCTCAAAACTATTTTACAAAATATCTCTTGGCCCAAGATATGTACCGATATATAGTAGTAGTTTTTTATATAAATAAGTTTCCACTTGAGAAGCCTTCTACTGAAGGCGCTATCAAGAAAGTTATATTTTCTAGTAGTATATCTTTATATCCTCACCTAAAAACTTTAGGATGGAACCTAAATTTTAATAAAATGTTTTCGGAGAAAAACCCGAATTACTGAGAGCAATCGGCGAGCAAGTGTTTTACAAAACCAGAGTTGCTGAGAGCTATCAGAGATGTTTGCGAAAACCCGAACTGCTAGGAGCCGTCGGAGGTGGAGATGTTTTTGAAAATCAAAGTACTACCATAGCGGTCACCCGAACAATTAAACCGTGTAACCACGTTACCCAATATGGGACGGGCTTAGCCGGAAACTCGTTTATGTAACATCATAATAATTTGGAATGTTTAAAAATCACAAACATTTGAAACTTTTGTTTTTTATTAAATTAAAATATTAAAATTTTAATAGAAACCAATATATGTTTGGCAAGATGTTTTAAAATTTTCGAAGATGTGAGGACCCCTCTGTCTACCAGCCACAGAAGCACACGTTATGTAAACAGATCACGATCCCAATGATCCGTGCATCGCGATCACATATCCAACATGGTAAAAAAGTTACATCATACAACTCTAATAGTACAAGACTTACTTATATACTGGTCACATGACCAAGTATGCAAAGATCGTCGCACTTGATGAATATTAACTAAAGTTCAGCGGAAGATTCGGCTAGCGTCGGGCCTCGTCACGTCCTGACACATTCCCACAGAGCAGTTGAGCGGGACACTCAGTTGGCGCAGTCGTCGGCGTACTCCTGCTTCTTGTCGTATCTCTCCTCATTGAAAACATGGACGTTTGAATACCTAGGGACATAGCCATATGAGTACATTTACGTACTCGCAAGACCACCTCTAATTGTATTTTATGAATATTTCAAAATAATTATTTTTCAAAAAGTTCCAAAACATGCCCACTAATGTTTTAAAACATAGATATGAATATTACAAATTTATAGAAATTTATTTGAGTTCATTTGGACACTTAAATCAAAAGTTATAAAAGAAATCAGAAAAATGGAAAAGAAATTTCCGGATGACGTCATCGCTGACGTCACCCTTCTTCAACCTCCGCCCGAAATTATCTCCAGAAATTGCTCCCGATCCCTTTCCAAAATCCGGGCACAATCGTCGCGGTTTGTTTCTCCTCTCCGGCCCATATAAATCCCCTCGCTCCCCTCCGTCATCCCCCTCTCTTTCGGCTGAAAATCGTGCCCCCAGGCTGCCGTACTAGCTCGCCGGATTGCCCCGCCTCCGCCGCTGTTTTCTTCCATTCTCGACGTGGTGAGCAACCGTCCGATCCCGAGGCCGTGTCCCTTCTCCTTATTTCGTCTTCGTGAACCTCCCTGATATTTTTGTATCTTCGATCGCCGATGAATCGAACAAGCACGCAGGTCACCGGAGCCGCCGCAACTTCGGCCGCGCGCCCAGGCCCTTCCAAGAAGCAATCGACGACGCCGAGCCCTCCTGCATCTACGGCGCGACTCACCGCGTCCGACGCCGTCTTCCACGAGCTCGGGGGAGAACGGCAGCGACTGGAGCGTCCATGCCGGAGCGAGCGCCGCCGTCTCCTCCAAGTCCGGCGAGGTGCGCCGCCCCGTTCTGGTCGACTCGCCCAGGACCGTCCGATCCGAAATCCACGGTCAAGATTAGATCGGCCCGAAGAGGTATCCCTCGATCTGATCCGTCCAATCTCATTAAGATCCTACGGCCCAGGATCCTAGCCAATCAGAAGATGCCACGTCTTTGCCTCGTCAGCTGCACAGTCAGTGCCCAGTCAGCGCTGACGTGTAAAACGAATTTCTCGATTTATTTAATTAGCAGTTTTACAAAAAGAACCCTGCAACTTAAATCTGTTGTAACTTTTTACTCACACATCCAAATTCAAATATTTTTATATATTTGGAAAGCCCTCGACATGTAGAATATTTTAGATCTTCCAAAATTCAAATTTGACTTAGTTTAAAATATTGAAATTTCAAATGGTGAAATTAAGTATTTTTGTCATAACTTTAAATCTGTAAATTCAAAAATTGCAAATAAAATTGTTTTAGAGACTTTGGAATAATTGTAAATTGATGCCACTGTTATAAAATATTTTTGAGTAATATTTGAATAAATTCATGGTTTTACATTTAAATTGAATAGTTTGAATATTTTCAACATAACCTCTAATATAAACATTATTCTTGAATAAATCCAATTGCTATGAATTTATTTAAATCCCCTCTGTTATTTAATACTAATTATAAAAATTTGTTATAAAAATTTAAATCACATAAAACTTTAATCTTATATTTATTTATGTATTATATTTTGTGAAAATAGAAATGAATTAAATTACAATTATAACTTTATGCATACTTTATAAATATCACAAAAATTAGTACTATGTTCCTTGTGATTTAAAATTGCATTTCATGCATAGCATATTTTATTTTGTAATTATATTTCCATAAGAAAACTCCTTCCCCATTTTCTCTAAGTTAGGATTATTTCCAACTTAGTATTTTGGTAAAAGTGCTATGCACTAGATACTTAGGATTTTCAACATGGAGCTAGAAGATCCATGAAGGACTTAGAAGAAAACAGACTCTGTAAGCATCACAAGATGTCAAGCACTTAGAAGAAAAGTGAGAAGAAGTTCAAGAAGGCCAACCTCCCTTCTATTCTCTAAGTCTTTCTCTCTGTCCTTTCTTCTTCTCTAAGACTTCATGAAGACTAAATAAATCCAAGATCAGCCCAGGTGATACAAAAATCATCAAGTCTGAAGATTATTCAAGTCTACCAAGAATTCAATCAAGACATCACTAAGGAGAATACTACAAGTCTGGAGATGAAGCCTGGAAGATAACCTACATCATTTTCTTCTATCTTTCCTAATCTTGACTTAAAACAACTTTGATCATGTTATTACCATCTTGAAGTTTGTTGGATCCTAGCGGCATAGTGAGATGAAGCGGCCTGGAAACTAACCTAACATGTCCACGTACATGAGACCTGTTCCACAACTTAAGTGGCTGGCCGGGTGTCTGTCTCTCTCACTATAGTGAATATCCAATTTACAAAGAGTTGTTGATAATTGTCGATCACCTTAAAGAATAGACTTAGTATTTTCTCTAAGTATTTTGCACATCATGCATAGCATATTTTTGTATTGTTATTTTGGTTTGTATGTTTATGTGTGTTTTGTTGGATGTGTTAGAAATTTCGGAGGGAAACGACAACTGTTGCAGCTGCTGTTGCTACTCTTCTTGTTGCCAAGGCAAGTGGCACACCCCCATAAAATTCCTAAGTATTTTCTATGCATAATTTAGTTATTTTCCTATGCATGAGTAGAGCTTAGTAGATTGGTTAGGCAAGACTTTAGAATTCCCTATTCCATTGTGTCTAGATACCTATGAGATGACTTAGTAGAATTTTGATGCTATGCAATTGATGAAAGGTTTTACAAAATCTTAAGTGGCTACTCAGGACCATGTCTATGAGGGTTTTCACCTGAGATAGTTTTTACTATACTTAGGATCATAGTATGTGGGGGTTTTCACCTGAGAGTGCACATCACTAAGTTAATGAATCAACTGGGTGGATTGGTTGTTTGGTTTATGTTGAGTGGCTACTCAGGACCATGTCCATGAGGGTTTTCACCTAAGATAGTTTCTACTATACTTAGGATCATGAACGTGGGGGTTTTCACCTGAGAGCACACTTGTGGAAGGCCACCCAGGAACAAAGGGATGTGAGAACTAAATGGAGAAGATTGTGAAGAACTCAAGGAGAAATATTTCAAGTGAAGACTACAGCTGATCAAGGAACATGGAGGAATCCCAACATTCTAATTTCTTAATAAAATTTTGATAAACAATAGTGGACTACTCGGGACCATGTTCATGGGTGTTTTCACCTAAGATAGTCTCTACTATACTTAGGACCATTGAATGTGGGGGTTTTCACCTGAGAGTACACCTAAGGACGTGATATCTTTTGGTTCACTGGAACTTGCCAGTGTTGCCAATTACGATGTTAAAAAGTTTGTTTTACAAAGAGTTAGGCAAAATTGGCTTTATGCAAAATAGCGTTGAACTCCACCAGCCAAATATACATATAGGCTATAGAGTTATTCCATCAAGTGTCCACCATAGTGTCACTTGCCAGACTCCATTTTTAATGGAATCTGACCCACTCTGTTGCAAATTATTATTTGTTGCAGAAATATCTGACGAAGAGTAAGGATTACGTTTTGGGTTTCGAGTCTGCACCAACATGTTTTCGCCTGTGGCGTATCATGAAGATGGAGGCTCATTGAAGATTTATTTCCGCTGCTTTATTGTTTTGAGCTAGCTATAAGCTATGCAAAGATGTATCGAACTATTTATTTTACCAAGTCTGGATTATTCGTGTAATATTGATACAATGTTGTGATATTCATCGTAAACTGTGTGTGCAAATGAATCGATCCAGGGGTTTGCACTATACACAGGTACCTGCCATATTTATAAGTGCAGGTACGCTACAAACTCCCATCATCTCGGGATGACATCTCTTCAACTGACTGACATGGAACACATTTTGAACAGCAGACAGAACTTCGGGTAGTTCTAACTCATATGCCACTTCACCTTTCCGAGAAAGAATTTTGAATGGTCCAATGAATCGAGGTGCTAACTTTCCTTTTATTCCAAACCTTTTTACACCCCGAAGTGGTGACACTCTCAAATAGGTTCTATCACCCACTTCGTAGGTGACTTCTCTACGCTTGGAATCGGCATAGCTTTTCTGGCGTGACTGTGCTATTTTCAATCTATCCTTAATCAGCCTAACTTTCTCTTCAGCATCCTGTATTATATCAGGTCCAAAGAAACTCCGTTCTCCTACACCACTCCACAACAGTGGGGTTGTGCATTTATTTCCATATAAGGCTTCAAACGGTGCCATCTCAATGCTGGCTTGGTAACTGTTATTGTAGGAAAACTCAGCGTATGGTAAATTATCATCCCAACTAGATCCATAGTCGAGCGCACAAGCTCTTAACATATCCTCTAAAATCTGATTCACTCTTTCAGTCTGACCATCTGTTTGCGGGTGGAAAGCCGTACTGAATTCCAATCTGGTTCCCAAAGATTCGTGCAACTGCTTCCAGAAATGAGAAGTGAACTAGGTCCCTCTATCAGACACGATACTCTTAGGAATGCCGTGAAGGCACACAATTCTCTTCAAGTAAATATCGGCTAACTTTGCACTAGTATAAGTGGTCTTCACGGGTATGAAGTGAGCTATTTTGGTTAGGCGACAAACAATAACCCAAATAGAATCATAACCCGATCTGGTCCTTGGTAATCCGGTGATGAAGTCCATCCCAATAGAATCCCACTTCCAATCCGGTACTTTCAAAGGTTGTAAGAGCCCTGCTGGTTTCTGATGTTCTGCCTTTACTCGACTACATACATCGCACTTAGCGATGTATTCTGCTATTTCTCTTTTCAGATTATTCCACCAAAATCTCTCTTTCACATCCATATACATCTTGGTGTTTCCCGGATGAATGGAATAAGGTGTATCATGAGCTTCTTGCAAAATTAACTTCCTAATATCAGGGTCATTGGCCACACATACACGTTTTTCAAACCACAAAATCCCTTGCTCATCCTCATGAAATCCTTTAGCTTTTCCAGCTCTTAGATTGACTTTGATCTCTTCTATTTCCTTGTCTCCTTTCTGAGCTTCACGTATCTTGTCCATCAAAGTGGGTTGTACAACTAATGAGGTTACAAACCCTTCAGGTACTATTTCCAATCTGAGGTCCTTGAATGCCTTGCATAAATCCTCGGGTAATTCTCCTGCTGTAAGGCCATTCACATACACTTTACGACTCAGAGAATCTGCTACCACATTAGCTTTCCCCGGATGGTATTGGAGACTTCGATCATAATCTTTAATAAGTTCCAACCATCTTCTTTGTCTCATGTTCAACTCCTTCTGTGTAAATATGTACCTCAAACTTTTGTGGTCCGTGAATACCTCACATCTTTTTCCCATCAGGTAGGGTCTCCAGGTTTTCAGGGCACGCACTACTGATGCTAACTCGAGATCATGAGTTGGATAATTTGCTTCATGTTTCTTGAGCTGTCTAGTGGCATAAGATGCCACTCTGCCTTCCTGCATCAACACGCTTCCCAAACCTTGGCGTGAAGCATCACAGTACACTTGGAATTCCTTCTCCAAATCAGCTAAGCATAGACCTGGGGCTGAAACCAGACGTTTCTTCAACTCCTGAAAACTAGCTTCGCATGCCTCAGTCCACTCAAATTTCTTCTCTTTCTTTAATAATTCCGTCAAGGCCTTGGCAATCTTGGAGAAGTTTTCAATGAATCGTCGGTAGTATCCTGCTAGGCCCAGAAAACTTCGTAATTCTCCAACATTCTTCGGCGGTTCCCAATTAGTTACAGCTGAAACTTTTTCAGGATCCACCGCTATACCTTCCTTGGACACCACATGGCCTAAAAATCCGACTTGTTCTAACCAAAACTCACACTTGCTGTACTTGGCATACAACTTATGTTCACGTAGTCTCTGCAATACTAGACGCAAGTGCTCTTCATGTTCTTTGTGACTCTTGGAGTAGATTAGAATATCATCTATGAACACTACCACAAACTTATCCAGAAAATCCATGAACACTTTATTCATCATATTCATGAAAGAGGCTGGAGCATTGGTTAATCCAAAGGGCATCACGGTGTACTCGTATGAGACATATCTCGTAACAAATGCAGTCTTGGGTATATCCATTTCTCTAACTTTCATTTGGAGGTACCCCGATCGAAGATCGATCTTTGAGAAAACACAAGCACCTTCCAGTTGGTCAAATAGTTCGTTTATCTTGGGTAACGGGTACTTGTTTTTGATAGTTTGCTCGTTTATATCTCTATAATCCGTGACTAGCCTCTGTGTTTGATCCTTCTTTTTAACGAATAAGACTGGTGCTCCCCATGGCGATGAACTTGGACGAATGAATCCTTTCTGGATATGTTCCTCCAGTTGCTTCTTAGGCTCTTTCAATTCATCGACGGCCATAGGATAGGGTCTTTTAGCTATTGGTCCTGTTCCCCGTTTCAGTTCGATGAGAAACTCTACATCTCTATCGGGTGGCATTCCTGGTAGTTCTTCCGGAAAAACATCTGGGTATTCCTTGACAATAAGCACATCACCAAGGCTAACCCCCTTAAGAGAATTTAGTCTAACCTTCTTAAGTTCGAAAGTTGATCTGAACTTAATCTTCCTTTTCTCTAGGGTGGTGAGGGTGATTGCTCTATTTGCACAGTCTATGATTCCTTCAAAACGAGTCATCCAATCCAATCCGATGATAACATCCAATCCTTGGGTTTTTTGGATGACTAAGTCTGTTGGAAAGGTGTGTTTTCCCATCTGCAAGTCTAACTGCCTACACCCGGAATTTACTATCATCTACCCTCCAGGTGAACTTACCCTAATAGGTTTTCCTAGACTTTCCTCAGCTAACCCATGTTTGTTCACAAATGCTCTTGATATGAATGAATGAGATGCTCCAGTATCAAATAAATCTAATGCTGGAAAGGAATTGAGCAAGAACGTACCAATCACAGCATCAGGTTCATCATGAACTTCTTCCACATTGATGTGGTTCACTTGTCCCTTCTGGAAAGGATTGGGCTTGGAATTTTCATCAGCTTTCCTCTCTGGGCATTCAGTTGCATAATGTCCTGTCTTCTTGCACTTGAAGCAAGTCACATTAGACAAGTCTTTCTTCCCTTCATAGTTAGGACGGTGATTCCCATTCCCATGATTATGGCCATGGTGATGGTTTCCCCTGGATCCACCATTATTTCCGTTGTATCCTCCATTACTTCCTTTGTATCCTCCATTGTTTCCTTTGTATCCTCCATTGTGGTTATGACCATGATGTTTTTGGCAACCACCATTGTTGGAGTGATTCTAGGATTTATGGCTACTGACTTCTGAGGTGTGTTGTTTCTTGTGTGTCCCTTCAGAATGAACCTTACTTGCACTGAACTTCCTCTTCCTATTCTCTTCCTTTCTTATGTTGTTGTCCAGGGTGATAGCTTGATCCAGCAGAGCTTGATAGTTTGGAGTATATGCCACAGACAAGGGTATCTTCAGTTCTCCCCTAAGTCCATTGAGGAACTTTTCCTTCCTCTTTGCATCAGTATCAATGTCCTCTGGTGCATACCTTGATAGCATACAGAAGTCATCCATATACTCCTTCAGAGTTCTACCTCCTTGCCTCAAGCTGCGAAATTCCTCTTTCTTCAGGTTCATTATACCAGAAGAAATGTGAGCATTGCGGAAACCTTCCTTGAACGCATCCCAAGTCATGCCATCCAAAGGATGAGTCACTTGATAAGTCTCCCACCACAATGCAGCAGGTCCTTCCAACAGGTGTGTAGTGAACCTCACTTTTTCTACCTCAGAACACTCACAAGTTACTAAGTCCTTATTGACTGAACGGAGCCAATCATCCGCCACTATTGGTTCAGTAGCAGAGGAAAACTTATTAGGCCTAAGCCTTAGGAATCTAGCAAGTCTGCCCACTGGAGGTGGTGGTGGTGGAGGGGGCGGATTTTTGTTGTTGTGATTGTTGTTGTTGTTGGTTGCTGCAATGAATTGAGTCATCATATTCATCAACTGGGCTTGAGCGGCCATCAGTTGTTGCATGGCATCATTGTTGTCGGTATCACGACGAGGAGGCATCTGTAGGGTTTTCAGCATAGATGAGTGAAAGATAGATAGAACTAAGAGAAGAAAAATCCTACCCATGCACAAAGCAACCAAGTCACACAATCAACACTCAAAAGACAACTTAAAAAAAGAAAAAGTCTACTTAGCAATTCGAAACAGGTATTCTAAGTTGATTTAATAAAACGACATAGTCTGCAAACCAATCATTCTAACATTGTCACACCACAAGTTGGAGATCAGTGTTTTTTTTTAAATGACGAACTAAGCGAGGAAGAACATGGTGGTCCAATTACTAAGTCTAAACTTCGTCCATGACGTCTCCTTCATCTTCTTCAACCTCCTCGATGGTGATGCCTTCCTTCATAAGGATCTCCTTGTAGTCGTTCACCTCCTTCTCCAAGGCCTCGTTCTTCTCCTGTAACATTGTCGTCTCACGGTGCAGAGTCTCGATCGCTTCCTTCTCCAGGACTTCAATCTTCTCTTGTAGCATTCTCTTCTCACGGTGTAGAGTCTCGATCAAATCTCGATCAGCTTCGAACTCGACGTCGTTGCTCAGAATTTCATCCTTCAAGGTCTTGATCTCCTTGTTTTTGTCTCTAATTCTCTTTTCTTGATTTTGGAACTTCTTCTCTTGAGCTCGGAATTTTTCTTCTTGCGCGTTGGCCACCTCTTCTTGGGCTTCAATCTTCTTTTGAGTCTCCTTGACTTGGGCCATTATTTCATCATTATTTAGTAGCTCGTTGCGCCTATCCTCTTCTAGTTGCCTCATCAACAAGTCTTGGAGATAAGGGTACAAAGGTTCTGGTTTGTTTTTGTCTTCCTCATCAACAAGGTAGGGTATCCCATGTTCGTCACGTTGACCAAGGTTAGAAAAGTAGTGGTCCTTTAACTCCTCCTGGAATTGCTAGCAAAGACGTCCTATTAGCTCCTGCGTGACGAGATTCAGCCCTTTCTCCAAGGAGTCACTAATCGACTTGTACTGGATGTCTTCAGTCTTGGGTTCAGTCTGACGCCCTTGTTGAAAAAGATGAACTCCCCATAAGTCTTCTTTGTTGAAGTGCTTCAGCGGGCTTGCCTTGATGATGGGTGTTGGAAGCGCCAGTAGTTCTACCAACTCCAGAAGATATCTTCTAAAGCGCATGTTCTTGAAGTCCTCCGCGGTTTGATCCAAGAAGAAAGACATCCTTAAGCTATAAGAGTAGAAAATGTTAAAATGGAAAACTTAAGGTAAGAAGTACTAGTCATAGTTTTAATTAAGTACTTAGAGGAAATAAGGGTTTTATTCGAAAAGGGTGATCAACTTTATTATCAGCTCTTTGTAGGTCGGATATTCACTATAGTGAGAGAGACAGACACCCGGCCAGCCACTTATAATTGTGGAACAGGTCTCATGTACGCGGACATGTAAGGTTTGTCCCAGGCCGCTTCATCCCACTATGCCGCTAGGATCCAACATACTTCAAAGATGGTAATATTATGATCAAAAAGAGGCTTAACCAATCCTAAATAAAGATGGAACACCTGTGTTATGTGCTAGTCCCTGGATCACTGCCAGCACCACAGTACAAAATATATAGTATCATTGCATAAGTATCAAATTACTACAACGAGATCCAAAAATAGCTAAGTATAGCTTTATTACAAAGTGCATAGTCATGAAGACTAGCTAAAATATTCAGAGTTCACAACGAAAGCAAAAGCAAAGAGCCTCTTCTTCAAGCATGCGCCACAGGCAGACATGTTGGGTGTAGACTCGAGTCCAATCTCATTCCTCATCAGAATTACCTGGACATTGGAATATGCAGCACCCGAAGGATGTCAATACAATGAAGTATTGGCAAGTGACTATGGTGGATAATTTATGACAAGTCTAATTCTATATGCATATTTGGCTTGGGGGAGTTGTGGGCTATTTTGCAGAAAGCCAGTTTTCTCCTATCTTTTGTAAAACAATTTTGTTTCTCAAAGACTTGGCACCAAGGGATGAAGCCCAAGTGGACCAACAATTCTTTCCTTAGCCAAATTTTACTTTATGAAAACTATGATGAGATTCTTCCGTCCATCCTTGTCCAGTTGCTCGAAGTAGTCCATCACCGGGGACACGGCTGAGTACTCAGATTGTCGAATCTGCAGAGGTTGTGTACTTTCACCTTCGGACTCAATTAACCCAAACATCCTATACACGTGGAGTGCATTAAGGAAAGGAGAGAATTGAGACAAGAGCTTTCAGAAGAAGAATGCAACCATACTAGCAAGACCCGTTCCACCTACCAACTCTACATCTGCTTGTCAAGCTGACAGGTTGCACTCCCACAACTTAATCATTCTAGACAGAGCCCATTGTCAAAAGGCTGCACGGGAAGCTCCTAAACTTGGAGGGACTTAGAAATCTCTTTGTTCCTGGGTGGCCGTCCACAAGTGCGCTTCTGGGTGACAACCACCATGCTCATGGCCCTAAGTAGAATAGACATTCGTCCTTGGCAATGACAACCACAAGCATAGTCCCAAAAGCCACTCAACATAAACCATACAACCAATTCCACCCAGGTATGCATTTTAAGTTTAACACTTAGCAATATTTTTATAACATGGTATGTAAACACTTTTTATAGCATAGCTAAGCATCTAATAAAACATTTGATGGCTGCATGGAAAGGGATGGCTACACACTACTAGGATATTTTCAAAGTGTAAACTAACTTAGCATTATAAGATAGTTCAAAAATCCCTATCATGCATACTACTCAAAATATACTACTAATGCATATTGAAAATATTGGGTAGATTATGAATGTCACTTGCCTTGGTAACAAGAGGAACAAGCACAGCAAGAATAACAATCACAAGAAAAGCCTTCCTCCTATTCACAATCTAGAAACAAACAATACATAAAGATAAATAAACACACAAATACAACACTTAAAATATCAAGACAAAAATATGTATGCATGCTTGATATGCAATGAACTTAACAAAACAAAATAATTACAATTTTATTTACTCTGTTATTAATGCATGAAATGCAATGATCAACATTTTATTATTTTATTTAATCATTTAAATTATTGAGCATAACATAGAAATATTAAGTCCTACAACCAAATTCTTTATTTCTATTATGAAAAGTTTCAAATAAAACTCAAGTTGCACTCTCTGGACAGAGGACATTAATAACATTCTAAAACAGTTGGATTTATTTGGAAAGCATTTTTATTAATTAAGTTATAGATTTAATAGCCGAAATACCAAACAATTAATTCCGCAATTTAAAATACACTAAAATGACAGACTAATGAAACCATACTAAACTACACGAGCATAGCTTTACGTGGATATAAAATTCATCAAATTTGGATAAACAGATCGAAAGTTATGAATTTTGCAAGTTTGTATTGTTTTTCTGTTTTAATTACAAAATCCAGCCGAAAATAGAAAAAGGATATGCCACGCGGCGCCATCTGATTGGCTGATACCGCTTCGCTCGGATCGCGATTTCTAACCGTCTGGTCTAATTAACGTGGACGCTCCAGATCAATCCGATCTAGATCCATTGGATCTAGATCCAACGGCCCGGACGCAAGGACACGGACGGGCGGCACGGTTCACCGGAAATCCTCCGACCGCGGCGGCGCCATGGCCGGCGTCGCACGCACTCGCGATCTACGGCTAAGGGGAGGGGGTGATTCATACCACGACGGAGAGGAGGTCGAGGCGGAGGCGATGGCGCAGCTGGGGCTTCTCGTGCTTCCTCTTCTTCTCCCAAAGCTCCGCCGGAGACGAGGACCGCGGCGGTGCTCTTCGGTCGCGGACGGAGAGGATGTTTTGTTGCGATTCAGGTCACGAGATTAGATGCAAAACGACCGCAAGGGAGAAAGAGATCGAGGGGAGGCGAAAAGAGGAGCCGGGGTGGTCGGAGTACTACGTACGGCGAGCTCGACGGCGGCGGATCGCCCGAGATGCCGATCTCGGTTGCGGCAGCCCGGTGACGTAGAAAGTTAGGGTTTTTGGGGTGAAATCGGGAGGCGCGGTCGTGGAATATATATGGGGCATCTCCGGGGAACGAACCGCGCGGAAATCGCGAGGATTTGATCCGTGCTCGGATCGGTCTCCGCCGGATTTCTTGCGACGGAGGTTGAAGACTCTGACGGGCTGTCCCCACCCGTCAGCGAGAAGAAGCGGGAGGCGGGCTACGCGGGCTGGTTGCTGGGCCGCTTCCTCGCGCGCGTGCGGCAGATAGCGGGGATACGGCCCGTTTACTTTTCTATTTCTTTTACTCAAATTTAAATCTTGTTTTCACAAATGATTTTTAACTCAGTCAAAACATTTTAGAAAAAATCATAAAAAAATGTTTTGAAAAGCTAATTTAATTTAGAACTTTTTGATACCATTTTGCTAAATAAATAATCTAATAAAATACAGATTATTATAAGTAACTCAAATAGACCTTTTTATGGAATACAAATTTATTTAAACTTATAATTAAAATTTAATTTATTCTTTATGTGATTTCAATGCCATGCCTATATGATGCATGATGCATGAATGCAAGGTTTTAAATTTTTGAGAAATTTGGGATGTTACAGACATATCCAATTTCAAAAACTTTATTTTGTAAAACCTTTAAAAGCACTCGGATGGGGATACCCCTTTTTCCTTCCTTAAGATCGGACTGATTGTCTCCCTGAGACCAATCATCCTCACCCAAATTCCGTACCTCCCAGGTACCTCCTTGTTTCATCGAAAACCGTTTTCTTGAAAACAACTTCTTTCTCCAAGGCGCCTAGTGTGTCCTTTCCAACCGTCAATAACTGCGGACACGGCTATTCGAATAGATTTACACTCTGCAGAGGTTTCACAGTTTAGCCATACCAATCGTTCCTTCCGCCGTGTCTTCCACGGCCCTTCATACGAGAGCATGTGGAGGTTCGTATAACACGATCAAAGCTTCCCACAATGTCCACACTAGTATCAGGGTCTCCCGGTAGGTTTGTTCTCCTCGGCAACGTGTGCTCCACTAGACCTCTTGGCCTTTCCTCGGGACGCCACACCGGCAAGGCAGGAGACCCGCCGTAATCGTCCGGCGCGATCATCACATGTGTATTGCCTCTTCTAGGCGGCAACCCGGCTTCGAGGGCCGAGCCCCCATAGAAAGTATGAGAGCCCCAATACTAAAACAAACAAGTTTCCGGCTAAGTCCTACCCATGTCAGGTAGTGTGGTTGCACAGGTTAATTGTTCAGGCGGCAGCAGGGACTTCGAAATTAAACCTCCTTCTCCGACTGCTCCCAGCAGCTCGGGTTTTCATAACATCTTTGAATGCTCCCTGCATCTCGGATTTTCATAAAACATGTCTTTCTCGCTGACTGCTCCCAGCAGCTCAGGTTTTTTTCAGAAAACATTTTTTTCAAACAGGTTCCCATCCTAAAGTTTTTGAGATAAGAGAGTAAGAGTATACTACTAGAAATTTTTAATCTTCTTGATAGAGCCTTCAACAACAAGGCTCATCAAGTAAAAACTTAACTTGTAAACCTATTGTAATCTTGTAGAATAACTTTGGCCAAACAATCTTTTGTAAAATAGTTTTCGGGTGGCAAGGTGCCACAAAAGAAATAAAACATGCATTATTTTATTTTGAAAACAAAACATGCTGTGGTAAAATAATATGAATTGCATAATGGTGGTGGGATGGGCTTGCCTAGCTCAGCAATATGTCCTTGGTCTTGATCTTCATGTTCCTCGGGTTAAGTTCTTGCTTCCCGTTCTTTCCCGATCGTAAATCTAACGTCGCAAACAGGAAAAAGAGCAACACTCAAAATACAAGACAATGCCATAAGGACATAACAACAGCAAGCGTTGTACAAGACATTAAGCTAACAATCAAAAACAAACAACTCCTTTAACTAAACAACAACAAACAACAACGTCCAAAGAGCTAAGGCAAACAACAGATACACCTAAGAAGATATACACAACAACCCTAATTGTCAAAAAGGTAGTTCTACAGAACACTAAAACAACACATCACTTAGGGTTATTATATTATTTATCAAGAGCTGTTATATTAGTTTCAGGAAATACTTTAGACAAAAGTATCTTATTTGTTAAGGAAATACTTCAAACAAAAGTATCTTTTAATCTAGTAGATACTCCAATCAAAAGTATGTTATCACACAAGCAAGTGTTAAGATTAACACTAGCACACCCTCATGAAAATCGGTACTATGTAGATTTAAGCGCTCCCGCTGAAATCCGCATAATAACGATTTTAGGTCGCCCACCAGACATAATGTGCACGCCGAAACATGCACATTATGTGGGTGGAATTGTGATAACATTACAACAGTTCCGATACATCCACAAATACAACAAAAGGTAATATAATATTCAACAACGACTCAAACGAGTCAAGATACAAATGTTACAATACAAAGATACAAATGACAGCGGAAGCAAAATAGTATCCCACTACGGATAAGATATAAATTGGACTAAGAGTCCTGAAGATAAGCAATGGCGCCATATCCCTGTCCAGCCAAGTCAGAGGGATTCCCAAGCTAACGTCGTCAGACTTCAAACCTGTTAACTGGACGTAAAGCACATCCCAAAAGAGGGTCAGGGCACTCTCTGGCAAGCAAAACCGACTTGCCTACTTTCTACACCATCTCCCAAAATATGGGGGTAGGTGGACTTAGCGGCAGCTGCACTAGCAACCTAGGAGACACGCTACAACTTCCGTCTAATTAGAGAGGGATAAGAGAGCACATAAAGTAAACATCTACAACTAACACCAATCATAACCCATTCTCGGATTAACCCCCTCAACCAAGTATGAGGAAGCAATTCGGGAAAACTCACACACTGAACTATTTTAGTTACAAGTTATTGTGATAGTAATTCTATATTGCTAGTCAGGTTAATTAACAATGATTAGGTATAATTTGTCTATGATCTTATTAGCCAGCATCATCACCAAGTCATCCATAACCGTGGACACGGCTCATCGATAAGATAATACCCTATAGGGGTTCACTACTGGACCCGTACTCGTTCGATCAACCCCAAAAGCAAAGCCAGAAGGTAGGGCATCTCAACACGGCAAATCTCTTCTCTACAACCCATCCAGGGAACCGCATGATTGTGTACACGCCTAATCAGGTCAAGTACCCGCGGGATCGACCTTCATAGCACTCGAAGAACGTGCCACCCTATATGAGAATCGACTACTCCATCATCATGAGATCATTATGTAACCATATGCATGCATCAAATTGAAATCCCGAACTACTTGTGGCGCCCTGGATAAGAAGCGGATTAGATCGAAGCCACGGGGGGCTCCATAGGGCCTCCCACAAGCGGTTAGTGCGCTCAAAATTGGATCCGAGGACAAGAACTGAGTTCCTAGGTCGACACTTAGAAAAACAAAGCACCTCGCAAGGCCTTCCGTCGGTGCCTTATCTTTTAATTATAACCCCAACCGAAGATAACATTTTATGAAAGTGGACAATCTATCATGCTAAGCAGGTGAAATAAATAAGACATACAGACGACTCGCACAAACAACTCTAAGCATGTGCTACGACTCGCAAGGATAACAGATAAACATACAACAGGTGATAGGATGTGGGGATAAAGCTGTATGGGCTGCAGGATAAACATGTGATGGGATCGCGATCAAGAATCGAATACTAGGGTAGCAGAGATCAACGACAGTAATGAAAGACAATGTATAGGTAAACAAGCAAACTTTGCTTGCCTGGAATCCCGCATGGAAGCAGATCTTGTTGTTGCTCACACATCTCAACGTCGTATCCGCGAAGAAGCAACAAACACTGGAAAGCGTAAAAGATGCATTTTACAACTACGGCAAAAGATTCAGCATGATCATACGAGAATGATGCATGGCATGGCAAGATGGAATACAATGCATGCAATCCAAATTAAGCGGGAAAGCAACCTCGACAATTAATATTTAGGTGCAAGTTATTTATCTACTCAACAATATTAAATGTTGGCTAACATGATAACACATGGCATGGATGCTCTGATTAAATTAAATGGAATAGGGCAATTATTAAATAAAGCCCAACACATTCCATATTTAATTATATATAGGTGCAACAAATAAATTACACTAAGTAAATTAAAATAAAGATTCAAAATGGCATATTAATATTCACTGCATTTTTCTGATAATAATACATATAAAGATTATTTTATTTGGAGTTATAGATTAAAAGATATTAGCAATTTAAGTTTAGGGGTGTTACTGCAGGTTGCAGGGACTCAACCGTGATAGCAAAAGTTTCTGGTGAGGGCTTAACCGCAAGACCGAGAGTGCAGGGGGCTTGGGGTATATTTCCAGTCCCTCTGGACTTTTCTCACCGCAGAAGAACTCGCCCGTGAGGCTGACCAGGCGGGCCCATGCGCCACGCAGGCGCGCGGTCATGAGCTGGTCTCCACGGTCGCTGACAAGCGGGACCCACATGTCAGGGGCATGCAATAAACGAAAAAAGGTTGGCTTTACCACGCGCCAGAGAGGGTTCGAACTCGCGCGCGCTCGAGTGCGTGTGGAACGGCGCTGCTAGACACTCGGGCTGGTGAGTGTTGATGTTAAGAATAGGAGTTGAGTTTCTAACAGTTAAGTCTCTATTTTTAGACTGTCGAAACTGAAACGCGTACAAGTGATTACTGACGACTTTCAGAGAACACCGACGGTGGCGGATCGATTCTCGCCGGCGGCGACCAAGGGAGGGCGGCGCAGTGCGTGTGGGGGTGCATTGTTGGTTGCGGTACGTGCGGGGGCTTCTTTTTTGTGCCCAGAGGCGACGGGGAGGCACGGGAAGTTCGGGTTGGTGCTCGACGCCGTGCGGTGTCTCCGCGTCCATGGCGGGAACGGCTCCGGCGCCGGCGAACCCCGACGAGCAGAGGCGATAAGAGGAAGGGAAAAGAGGACAGGGAGTGGCGGCTCACCGGGGCGCACACAGTGGCGAGCGGAGGAGGCTTGGGGCGGCCGGAGGCGACAGGACGGTGCCAGGGAAGAGAGAGCCGAGCGGCGGACGGCGTCGGGGAGACGGGGACCGTGCGGGGTCTTGCGGCTTCCGGTCCGTCTGTGTCGTCGAGGAGGTGGATTAAAGATAGGCGGAGTGTTTTTCGCCTCCTGGCTCGGGGGGGGGGGGGGGGGAGATCGTGGCGACTAACTTGACGGGGAGCTTCTCCGGTGAACTTATTGGGGAAAGAAATAAAACAGAGAGGGAAAAGAGAGGGGCGGCGGCGCTGCGAGAGGAAGGGGGCGGCTAGGGTTAGGTTTCCCAAGGGGTCGGCACTTAAGAAGGAGAGGGGGAAAGTAGGGCATCGGGGTCGGGCAGGGGCAGCGCCTCCATGGCGTCCTCCACGCTGTAAAGCGAGTCGCTCGTACGGAGGTGGGGGACGACACCGTGCAGGCTTCGTGGGCTGGGGGTGCTGCGCTTCGGTGGGCCAGGAATTGGCCCAGTTCAGCCAGGGAGCCCTCTCCCCTATTTTTTCTGTTTTTCTTTTAATTATTTTCTGGTTTTTGTAATTTGAAATCAAATCAGAAAGAAACATAATAAAAACTTTTGAACAATTTTTAATAGTTTCAAATGAATCATATTAATTACTAGTTTTATTATTTATAAATAATTTGAAACTTTATTTGAATTTACTTGAAGAGGCATTTGAATTTAAATAAGAAACTTAAATTTGAAATTTGAATTTGAAGGGTGTGATTTAAATTTAAATGCAATAAAATAAATGAAGTGACAAATGCATGATGATATGATGACATGATGACGCAAAAAGAAAAACAACAAAAATCTAATTAGGGATAAATCCCGGGATGTTTCACTAAAGCAAACAACAGATACACCTAAGAAGATATACAACAACCCTAATTGTCAAAAAGGTAGTTCTACAGAACACTAAAACAACACATCACTTAGGGTTATTATATTATTTATCAAGAGTTGTTATATTAGTTTCAGGAAATACTTTAGACAAAAGTATCTTAATTTTTTAGGAAATACTTCAAACAAAAGTATCTTTTAATCTAGGAGATACTCCAATCAAAAGTATGTTAGCACACAAGCAAGTGTTAAGATTAACACTAGCACACCCTCATGCATACATGTTAATATTTCTAAGACACATTCTAGTAAGTAATCATCAACCAACAAAGGCTAACCCTAATGTTCACCCAAGTATTTGATTAAGAGCTAAAAAGGTGCACTAGACTATTTAATATGTAACATCCCAAAATTTTATAATGTTTAAAATCACTTAAATTTAAAACTTTTCTTCTTATTAAAATAAAATATTAAAATGCATAAGAAAACCAACTATGAAAGACTTCAAACTTATTGAAAGAGTTTAATATTTCAAATATCTCAGTTTAACATAATTTTCAAAAGTTGTTTCAAATTAGATAGTACATTATCCATTGTATTTCAAAAACCTTAATATGTAAATTTGACAAATGTTTTATAAACTTCAAACCATTTTATTTTAATAAAAATAGGTTTACTTACAAGTAATTGATTTTAACCACTTAGCCATAGCTATTTATAAATTAAAATAATATTTACAAGTATTCTTTAAAACTATCTAAAACATATTCTAATTGCTAAAATGATTTTCATGAATATAGTTAATAAGAGATAATATTATTTTACCTGCACTTAAAGAATATTTGTAAATATTATTTTAATTTATAGCGTACCTGCATACCTGTTTTAGATACCATCTGTAGCGTACCTGCACTTAAAATATGGCAAGGTACCTGTGTATAGTGCAAGGTACCTGTGTATAGTGCAAATCCCTAGATCATTTTAGCAAATAGACCATGTTTTAGATAGTTTTAAAGAATATTTTTAAATATTATTTTAATTTATAGCGTACCTGCATACATGTTTTAGATACCATCAGTAGCGTACCTTCACTTAAAATATGGCAAGGTACATGTGTATAGTGCAAATCTCTGGATCGATTCGTTTGCACACACAGTTTACGAACCTAGGGTTTCGAACTTACAGGCAACACGGTGCTCTGATACCATCTGTTGCGTACCTGCACTTAAAATATGGCAAGGTACCTGTGTATAGTGCAAATCCCTAGATCATTTTAGCAATTAGACCATGTTTTAGATAGTTTTAAAGAATATTTGTAAATATTATTTTAATTTATAAATAGCTATGGCTAAGTGGTTAAAATCAATTACTTGTAAGTAAACTTATTTTTATTAAAATAAAATGGTTTGAAGTTTATAAAACATTTGTCAAATTTACATATTAAGGTTTTTGAAATACAATGGATAATGTATTGTTTAATTTGAAACAACTTTTGAAAATAATGTTAAACTGAGATATTTGAAATATTAAACTCTTTCAATAAGTTTGAAGTCTTTCATAGTTGGTTTTCTTATGCATTTTAATATTTTCTTTTAATAAGAAGAAAAGTATTAACTTTTAGTGATTTCTAAACATTACAAAATGTTGGGATGTTAAAGACTACCACCCTTAAAAGGAATCTCGTCCCCGAGATTCAGAGAGGCTAGAAAGAAAAGCAAATGCTTGGAATGATTATGATAGCTCGAGAGGGTTTGAGAAATGTAAATTCTGACATGGAAACTTGAAAAATGGCAGGGAATGATTTTTCGGATTGAGAGGTTAGAAATAAAGATGGTTTGGGATCTCTGGATTTAAGTACTCCCTCCGGTCCATATTAGTGGCCATAGTTTTGTCTAAATTCATATGTATCTAGTTAAGTATTTAGACTAGATACATGTGTATCCAGACAAAGTTGTGCCCACTAATATGGATCGGAGGGAGTAACTGGGTTTGAATTATCTGGGTGGCTACCACCCTTAAAAGAAATTTTTGTGGTCAGTCTAGGAACTTTGTTTAATCTTGGTTTTTTTCTGATGTAGAGTGTACTAGTATTTAAAATGCAATGGTATGTGGTGATACGGCAAGTTATAGCACTCACATTTTCCACTTGGTCCTTAGAGAGATTTATCCTTCTTCCACTCAGGGCAGCCACTGACATAGTGCCCTGTTACTTTGCTTCTTCGGCATGTCACGGGACTGATGATTTTCTTGTGCGAGCGGGTAAGGCAGTTCTCCTTCACCCTTTTTGGCATTTATCAGCGTAATGTCCTTTGTCTTTGCATTTTAAGCAAATGACATCGTTTAAGTTCTTCTTCTTCTTAGGTGTTTCTAGGGCTAAAAGTTCTTCCAAATCTTATTTTCCATATTCTATCTCAATTAAAGAAGTCCAGTCTCTTTTGATGTGACAACTTCGAGCTAGGTGATCTCCTTCACACTTATAGCAACACTTGGAGGTACTTTTGGATATCTTCGGGTGTGACTTTACTCTCACTTCATTTTCCATCTTGATAGGAGCTTCAATCGTCCTTGGACAAGGATTTGGTTCAGTTTCTTACCAATCTTCTTCTTTATGCAGTTCGATGAATAATGTCCTTGTTCTTCTAGGGTCTTCATGAGAGACCGTTGCATTCCTTCCTTGGTTTGCTGGATAACTTCTTGCACCAAGGGATAATGTTGACACTGTATTGGGACATGATTTGTTCCTTCACACAAAAAGCAAGTAATATGACTTGTGGGGCATTCCCTAACTAGATGTCTAGTATCACCATGGGGCCACTCATTAGGACATTCTTTGGACGTATTCCTATCTCTCCACAAGTTTTTCATGCCTTCGGTTTGATCATAAGACTCTCTTCAAACTCACTAGGGTTTTGATCAATCTTAGGCAGGTGGTCATTGATCACATTCCACAACTGACTCTGATTCTCTAACAGTAGTCGCATTGTTATGTGCATATCATTGGTGTTGGTATTGGGGTGAGACATCTGTTTGGTTTAGAAAGCAATGAGTTCAGTTATAAGTAATATGGAGAAATCCTATTTCAACAAATCAGAACACGGCAATCAATTTCTAACAAATCACTCAACATGGTTCAAACACAAGCAAACAACATATCAAACTGCAAACTTCTTTTGAAAAACCAAACTAACCGTTTATCGAAAGAAACACATCCATGTCATGGAAAGACAAAATTGATAGTACTGCCATACCACATTTTGATAGGTCAATACATCATCGGATCTCGTTATTCTAAGGGGATAGGTGGTCTAATCTAGCTTTTTCTTGAGTGCTTCGAGTTCTTCCTCCACATCCTTGAGTTCTTCAAGATACTTCTGGGTGTTGTGAAGTCTAAAACGAAGTCTTTCTGCAAGGTACTCGATGGCTCTCCATGTTGCATTTCTTGCTGAATCAAAGAATGATGTGTGAAGTATTGGGTTAGTGAACATGCAGTCACCCTCAGACTTATAGTCATCTTATTTGCTCTTGTATAGGTGGACTTGTACCCACCAGTACTCTTGGCATTCATCCATGAAAGGAAAACCTTTGTATACTGCTTCTCCTTCAAAACCTAAACTCTTCATGTGATCCTTAAGTGCTCTTGGAAACTCTGTCTCACATTCCAAGGTCATGGTCATCACTAGTCCTTTCTTGAGTGATTCAATGAGGGCGGTCATCTAAAGAAAACAAGAGACGATACTTAGAAAGGAAATAGTTAAGATAGTTACAAGAATGATGTTTGAAAAGATCTTATTCTCAGCAAACTGAATGAAATAGATTTTTAATCCTATGGCCAAAACCTATTTCTATCCAAACCTAGGGTTTCGAACCTACAGGCAACACAGTGCTCTGCTACCATCTGTAGTGTACCTGCACTTAAAGTATGGAAAGGTACCTGTGTATAGTGCAAATCCCTGGATCGATTCGTTTGCACACATAGTTTACGATGTAATATCACAACAAAGTATCAATTTTATTACATCGGTGATCCAGACTTAAAAAATATTCTTTAAAACTTGCATATCATAAAGCTAGCACTGAAAAAGTACACAACGTAAATAAATAGTAGTGAGTCTCCATCATCTTCATGTTGCCACAGGCGAAAACATGTTGGTTGTAGACTCGAAACCCTTAAACGACACCTCACTCGTCATCTGATCAATCTGCAATAAGAAAAATATTGCAACAACGTGGGTCAGATTCCATTAAAAATGGAGTCTGGCAAGTGACACTATGGTGGACACTTAGTGGAAAAACTCTAATAACCTATATGCTTATTTGGCTGGTGGAGTTCAAGGCTATTTTGCATAAAGCCAATTTTTCCTAACCCTTTGGAAAACACTTTTCTTCTATTCGAGACATTTGTGGCATGACAACCACTGTCTTATTCTACCCTTGTTCACCCATCAAGTTTTAGTTTTGAAGTTGGAATGGTGGAATCCTCCGTTGACGTCCGTGATCAGCTGCTCAAATTGTCCGTACCGGGGACACGGCTAAGTACTTAGTTTTACACTCTGCAGAGGTTGTGCACGTTCACCATTGTACCCATTCAACCCAAACTATCCTTTACACACTTATAGTGATAAGGAAAAGGAGAAGAATGAGACGAGATCTTTCAGAAGCATTTTCCCTCCCACTTTGGCATGACCCGTTCCACCTAACACCCCCTACATATGCTTGTCAAGCCGGAGAGAGTCCACGCAACATAGTTGATCAAGCCAGATCCCATTGGCAATGGCTGCACTGGAAGCAATCGTCACTCGGAGTTCTTCAGATTCCTCTGTTCCCTGGGTGGCCATACACAAGTGCACATACTCAAGTATACACCATAGAAATGGTCCTGAGTAGCCACTCAACTTCGCCTCCGTATACAACCAATCCACCCAGGAGGTTCTATTAACTTAGTAGAATTTAGATTTTCACAAAACAACATAGCATCAATAATTCTACTAAGTATTGCATAGGAGCTTCGACACAGGAGTAAGGGATTCTGCACAGGTTTAGCATAGCAATACTATCCTACACATGCTTATATAAAAATACACTAAGTGATGCATATAGAAAATAATAGGAAGTTTCTGAGGTGTGCCACTTGCCTTTGAATGTTGTCGTTGTTCACAAACTCTTTTCAACGATACTCGGAACTCTCCGTTCAGTCTATACAATATAAACAAACAACAATACAACAATCATAAAACAAAACAACACAACACATACAAACATACATAATGAACAAACAAGTTTCATAAACTTCTAAGGAAAACATGTCATGCATGATATGCAAATTATTTCTAAGGACTAGAGATGCATGTCATGCCATGAAAATCTTTTAAGTTAATGCAAGGAATTGTGTTGGTCAAAAATGACTAAGGAATATGGTCATAAGTTTGACAAAATAATCTTTGTTATAGTTCATCCTGAATAAGCACTCTAATGGCTTAGTCATGATATGCAAAAATAGTTAGAGAAACTGTGGTGTCAAATAAGGTGATCAACAATTATTATCAACTCTTTGTAAATTGGATATTCACTATAGTGAGAGAGACAGACACCCGGCCAGCCACTTAAATTGTGGAACAGGTCTCATGTACGTGGACATGTAAGGTTTGTCTCCAGTCTGCTTCATCTCACTATGCCGCTAGGATCCAACAAACTTCAAAGATGATAATATTATGATCAAACATTGTTTAAGTTTAAAGAGAAAGACAAGATTAAGAAAGAGGGAAAAGATAGAAGAAATATGTAGTTGGTCTTCCAGGCTTCATCTACAGACTTGTAATATTCTCCTTGGTGATGTCTTGATTGAATTCTTGGTAGACTTGAATAATCTTCAGACTTGATGATTTTTGTATCACCTAGGCTGGTCTTGGATTTAACTTAGTCTTCATGAAGTCTCAGAGAAGAAGGGAGAAAAGAAAGAGAGAGGGAGCAAGACTTAGAAAATATTGGTGGTTGGTCTTCATGAACTTCTTCTTGATTTTCTTCTAAGTGCTTCTACTGCTTGTAGATACTTCTGAAGTCTTGTTTTTGCTAAGTCCTTCATTGGCCTTCTAGCTCCATGTTGAAAATCCTAAGTGTCTAGTGCATAGAACTTTACCAAAATACTAAGTTTGAAAATAATCCTAACTTAGAGAAAATGAGGGGGAGTTTTCCTATGAGAAGTATAACTATATAATAAAATATATTCTGCATGCAATGCACTTTCTAATCATAAGAAAGCATCATAATAACTTTTGTAATTTCTTTATAAATATGTATGAGGTTATAAATGCAATTTAATTAATTTCTATTTTTGCAAAATATAAATAAAGAAATAAATGTAAGCTTAAAGTTTTCCTATGATTAAATTTTTATAATAAAATTTTATAATTAGTGTTAACAGACAGAGAGGATTTAAGTAAATTTATAGTATTTGGATTTATTCAAAAATAATGTTTATAGTAAAAGTTATATCAAAATTACTCAAGTTATTCAATTTAAACATAAAACTATCAAACTAATTCTCAAAATTATTTTATAACAGAGGCATCATATTACACATATTATAAAGTTTCTAAAACAATTTTATTTGCAATTTTTGAGTTTATAGATTTAAAGTTATGACAAAAATACTCATACACCATTTGAAATTTAAATATTTTAAACAAAGTCACATTTGCATTTTGGAAGATCTAAAATATTCTACATGTCAAGGGCTTTCCAAATATATAAATATATTTGAATTTTGATGTGTGAATAAAAAATTATAACAATTCTAAATGGCAGGGGCTTTTCTGCAAAACTGCCAGTTTAATTCTATTTAAGAAAATCGCAGAAAAACAAATCTGATGTGGTGCTGACTGGGCGCTGACGGGATTGCCACGTCGACGCTGACGTGGATAAGGCAACAGATCTGGATCGTCAGATCTAGATCTGACGGTTTAGATCTAAATACCGCTTCGTTTTAAAACTTCTAATCTACGCCGTAGAAATTGAATCGGACGGCGGAGATGCAATGGAGCTCACCGGGCGGCGCTCTGGTCGCCGGAGACGGAAGAGACGGCGGCAGAGCTCTCGGGCAAGGACGGCGCCGGCGTTGTAGCTCCTCCCCGGATGAACGGAAGGCAGCTCCGGACGCGGCGTGTCGCGGGGAAGGCAATGGAGGTGACGGTAGGTAGCGGGGTGCTCCGGTGCTCGTCCTACTCCTCGCCGGAGTTCGCGGGGCGGCGGTGGCTTCGGTCGATTTAACATCCTAGGATTTTTCAAATTCTGAAAAATCAGGAAAATTAAAAACTTTTTGCAAACTATTTGTATGTCGATTTGAAAACAAAATTCATGCATGCATTCATCATTTTCTTGCATTGTTTATATTTGGAATTACAATGGTTGAAATATTATTTCCACTTGAAAATCTATTAAAGAAAATATTAAAAACAAAATAGCGATTATATTATTTATCTTATGTTTACTTTAATGATTCGATTGTATTTATTAGAAATAATTATTTTCATAAGTTCAAAATTGTGTAATCAAATTTTATTTAGTCACAAATAAATTGATTAAATCCCTATTTTCAAATTTGATAAAAGTGTCAAATTTGTTAAATAAAATATTCAAAATTAATATTTTTAAAAGTGGTCAAAACATGTCCATAAATGTTTTAAAACAAAGATATGATTTTTAGAAATTTTTAGAAAATTAATTTTACTTAATTCGGAGTTCTAAAACAAAAGATATAAAAGAAATAAGAAATAAGAAAAAAAAATTAATCGGGCCGGCCCAATCCAGAACTGAGTTGAACACTTTAATCGTACCGAACTCTAATTTTAAAAATTCGTTTTTCCAACTACCTTTCATTCAAACACGTTTATCTCGAGAAATATAACTCCAAATCCGGATCCGCTTGATCCTACGCGTTGACAACTTCGAGGCCTATCTATTCCACCATCCCTCCGCCTATATAAACCCCTGTAGCCGCCGGCGTCTCTTTTTCACTTTTCGTTCCACCGAAACCCTAATCAGCGAAATCGTATTTCGTTTATTTGACCACCTAAACGATCTCGAATTGCGACAGAGTCGTGACCATTGTTTAAATCTCCTCAATACCTTTCCATCCCAATAAGGCTCAACTCTTTTTATCAAGCGTGGAGGAAGAATTTCGAATCGTCATCCATCAGATCTGAAGTCGTATTTCTCAGATCTCTTCGTGCTCGTTGCGCAAAATCGAAATTCCTCCTGTGAAAGGTGGATCTACTCTATATCTAAAACTTTCCTGTTGACAACTTTTTATTTTAGCGTACGTAATTTTCTGTATAACACAGATCGTGTTTGATGTTATTCGAGAAATCAAACCATCTCAAAACTTTGGGATCATAAGACGAAATTTGTTTCCCTGATCGAGACCTTTCTTTTGCCCCAAGATTCATCTTATTTTGTTCAGCGAGCTGAGAGATATTTGCGTTTGAAGTTTTGGACCAAAAAGGTATTTTGCGATTTGTGACCAATCTATTCATCCACTTATGTTATAATTATGATAATTAGAAAGAGCACGTAATTCTCTACAACTTTCGTATAGATTGTTTTCCGATCCGAGCAAATTTATTTTCGGTCAAATTCGTAGTCAAATCCTAGTCAGTCTGCCACGTCAGCGAGTCAATTTCCACGTCAGCGGTCAGATTCAACGGTCAACCAAAGACCGGCAGTTTTGCAGAAAAACCCTAGATTTTAGATCTATCACTACTTTTTATTGGCTTGGCCAAAAATTGCAAACTTTATATTTTTGGAAAGCTTATTACTAATAGAAACTTTTGGCATCATTACTTTTATGATTTGTCAAATTAAATTTGTTGAAATTCAAAAGTGGCATTAATGGTAATTTGAACATAACTTCAAATCTAAAATTTATCAAACTCTTTTGCTATAAAATTTGAATGTCTATGTACTGGCCATAGGAATACTCAAATAAAGTTTTGTAGAATAATTTTCTATGGTTTTGTAATTTTATATTGATTAAATGCTTTTTAGGGGATATTTTAATAATTAAAAATTGATTAAAATTATTTTTCTTTATTTATTCGAATAATAAAATGAATTAGTCATATTTTGACCACTTTGGTCACAAAAAAGTACTTAGAAATATTTTGCCTTCTCAAAGAAAGTAAATTTCTCTCTTAGAAAATATTTGATAAATATTTGACAATGCTTTCCTTTAGAAAAATTTCAACACCTTAAAAATGCTAAATCTTTTCCTTAGAGAAATTTAGCATCTACAAAACTTAGTTGTTTTATTTTTATAAGTGTGGTCATTAGAAATAAATTGCATTACATGCATAGCATATTGTATTGTATAGTTATACCCTCTTAGGAAAACTTCTTACTTATTTTCTCTAAGTTACGATTATTTTGAGCATAGTGTTTTGGTAAAGTGCTATGCCCTTAGACACTTGGGAATTTCAATATGAAGACTAGAAGGCCAACGAAGACTTAGAAGAAAACAGACTCTGGAAGCAGCTTCAAGAAGTAGAAGCACTTAGAAGAAAATCAAGAAGAACTTCAAGAAGAACTTCAAGAAGACAAACCCCCTTTATTTTTCTAAGTCTTTCTCTCTTTTCTTTTCTTCTCTCTTAGACCTCGTGGTGGCTAAGTTATATCCAAGACCAGCCCTGGTGATATACAAATCATCAAGTCTGAAGAACCATCAAGTCTACATGATTCAATGAAAACATCACCAAGGAGAAAGTTATAAGTCTGAAGAACTATATCTTCTCTGTATCTTTTCTGCCTTCCTATTCTTCTTTCACTTTGGACATAAACCAAGTCCTTAGTGATTTTTGACCAAGTCCTTAGAGTGCTAATTGAAGATGAAGGAAACTACAAAGGAGTTGAAGAATTCAAGATCAAACATGATGAAGACTAGGAGCAGTCTTACAACTTAGTCAAGTTGACTTAGAGCAATTGATTTTATGACCTTGGTCCTTAGTCATATTTGGCTAACACACTTGCCTTGCATTAACTTAGAATAATTTCTTGGCATGGCATGCATCTCTAGTTCTTAGAAATATTGTGCACATCATGCATAACATATTTTGTATTGTTATTTTTGTTTGTATGTTTATTTGTGTCTTGTTTGATGTGTTAGAAATTTCGGAGCGAAACGACAACTGTTGCAGCTGCTGTTGCTATTCTTCTTGTTGCCAAGGCAAGTGGCACACCCTCATAAATTTCCTAAGTTTCTTCTATGCATTACTTAGTGTGTTTCTTATATGCATGTGTTGGATAGTATTGCTATGCTGAAACTACTATATCCCTTACACTAGTTGTGTCTAGAATCCTATGGGTAACTTGGTAGAAATATTGATGCTATGCAAAAGTTGTTTTGTGAAAAGTTAATTTCTACTAAGTTAAAGAAACTTCTGGGTGGATGTGGCAAGAGGATGGAGGTTAGAGTTGAGTGGCTGCTTAGGCTCATTTAGGTGGGTGCACCTGGCTAAGACCCAGGCTCACTTAGATGAGTGAACCTGAGTACGTACACTTGAGGATGGCCACCCAGGAACAAAGGGACCAAAGTTTTCTCCAAGTGAAGATGTTTCCAGTGCAGCCACATGGTATAATGGCTCTGCTTGACTTTTCCCCAAAGGTCTCGTCTCAGGCTTCTCCTTTCCTTTTAACTACATGAGGGTCAAGGACAGAAGGGTTGTTTGAGTCTCGTGGTGAAAGTGCACAACCTCTGCAGAGTGTAAAACTAAGTACTTAGCCGTGTCCCAGGTTACGGACAAAATTAAGCGGCTGATCAAGGATTCAATGGAGGCTCCCAACATTCCAATTTCTAAAGTTAAAAGTTGATGGGTGAACAAGGGAAGATGAGATTATGGTTTTCATGCCATACTCGTCTTGATTTCAAGAAAAGTGTTTTCAAAAAGAGTAGGAAAAATTGGCTTTATGCAAATTAGCCTTGAAATCCACCAACCAAATATGCATATAGGCTATAGAGTTATTCCATTAAGTGTCCACCATAGTGTCACTTGCCAGACTCCATTTCTAATGGATTATGACCCACTCTGTTGCAAATTATTATTTGTTGCAGAAATTTCTGACGAAGAGTAAGTACTACGTCGGGTTTCGAGTCTGCACCAACATGTTTTCGCCTGTGGCGTATCCTGAAGTTGGAGGCTCATTGAAAATTTATTTCCGCTGCTTTAATGTTTTGAGCTAGCTTTAAGCTATGCAAAGATGTATCGAACTATTTATTTTTACCAAGTCTGGATTATTCGTGTAATATTGATACAATGTTGTGATATTCATCGTAAACTGTGTGTGCAAATGAATCGATCCAAGGGTTTGCACTATACACAGGTACCTGCCATATTTTTAAATGCAGGTACGTTACAGTCGACCACGGGCAGCTCGATACACTGCACGAAATCATCGAACGCGAGACTTAGGAAATGCGCGAGGTAAAAGTAAGATGGAGGGGAGCGGAGAAGGGGCTGGAGGTGGTCTCCACTCACCGGAATCAAGAAAATGGCGGCGGCGGCTTCGGTTTCTCCGGCGAGCTCTCGCGGCAGCCTCGGGGCACGGAATCAGAGGGGAAAAGAGGGGAAAGAGAGGCCGAGGTGCGGGGAATTTATAGGGGGCAGAGGGGAAACCAATCGCGCCATTCACGCTCGGAATCGAGCCGAAATCGGAGGAGGAGTTCCGGCCGGAAATCCTGGGCTGGAGGTTGAAGAAGGTGACGTCACCGCCGATGTCAGCAGGTATTTTCTTTTCTTTTTCTGTTTTCTTATTTAATTCATATCTTTTGATTTAAGACTCCAAATGAAGTCAAATTAATTTCTATAAATTTGTAAAATTCATATCTATGCTTTAAAAATTAGTGGGTATGTTTTGGAAACTTTTTTGAAATTAATAATTTTGAAATATTGGTTTAATACAAATTTGACACTTAATATCAAATTTGGAATTATAGCTTATTTAAATTTTGTTTTGGCTAAATAAACTTGTAAAATACCCACATTCAAATATGTTTGAAAACAAGTTATTAAAACTCATTTTACTGAAATCATTCATCTTTATTTTGGCATAAGAGTAATATAATAGAATATAATTATTTTTAAAATAATAGAAAATATAATGGATTAAATTTTAATTCAATTTTTATTTTGTGCACAAATATATTTTATATTAAGATGAATCATTTGAAAACTTCGTAAAACAACTTTGGAAAATATTTTAGATTTAATTTATAAATAGCTATGGCTAAGTTTACCTGTGTTGACACGACAACTAAGACCACTTCAACAAATAAACCAAACAATCACGAAGTAAACAAGTGTTGAGAGCAATCTTGAAGTAATCAAACCATACCACAATCATTACAAAGCACAAACAATTACTGTATAGTATTTAACACCAATCACATCCACATGCATAATACCCAAGTAAAGTCAGTGCAACACCCGGGAAACAAGATGAATTATGTTAAACTAACTAGTGAATGACATAACAATACTTTTAGGAAACTTATTAGGGTTATGCAAGGTTAACACCACTGCTCACACAATATGTTGATTTAAAACTAAAAAGGTGTAGTTGGCTAATTTAACAAAACACCACAAAGGAGCGTGTTCACAACAATCTAAAGTAAACAAGTAAACAACAAGCACTTCAAAACATCACCACCTACTGGATAAAAACATAACACACAAATACAACTACCAATAAAACATCTGAAAACCCTTAGTGTTATAATTAGGCACAAAGTGAATTATGCTAAACCCAAACAAACAATGCACCACAACACTCTTAGTGTATTTAAAACAAGTATTAAGGTTGAGTTTAGGTTCTGGATTCCAAAGTTGATTTAGTTTAAACACAACATTCATATTATCTAAAAACAGAGAATAGAATTAATTCATTTAATAGCTATTTTGGTGTTGTGTAGTTGGAAAATGCATAACTCCTCGAATATTGTTCAGAAAAATAAGTTCTTCTACCACAATACTCCTAGTAGGTATAGAAAGGTAAGGAAATTGGATTTGCATCAAAATCTATTACTAAACAGAAACTAAAAATCACCCACATGCTTTTGGTCTCAAAACCATAATGAATATTGTTTCAGGTTTAGGACTCTCCTACATGCAAGATTAATTGCTATGGATAGATATTGATTTTATCTTTCAGTACAAATTGGATTCCCTCAATTTATACATTCCTAGCTTAATCTATTTCTGTTTTGGTGAAATAAACACATTTTACCAATTGTAGTGTACATAACAATATATAAATTATTTTTAGACAAATCCAGTGTTGCATGTTCAATAAAACACATAAGAACTCCACAAAAATACTCCTAATTTATTTTTATAAACAGATATAACACAATACATTAAAATCAAACGCATGCCATTAACAGAAAATAAAACAATTAGCTTTCAATAGAAATAACCCCCTGTTTTGGAGAATAGTTCACCAAGAGCAAAATACAAGCTAGAAAATTCTACCAAACTAGGAAATGATAGCTACTACCCCTATTACCATATGCAATTGGATTTACTCAAAAAATTATTTCAATAATGAATTAAAAATCAGCAAACAGCTACTATTGTAAATTTTAAACTTAATAGAACTTCAATTAAACAAATCTCCTGCATGCATGGATTACAGATCTAGGTAGCTATTCTCCTAAGCTTTACAGGTAAATAAAGTTTGGGACATTTGGATCTACATAACTCCCATATTTAAATAAGTGGTGAAAAATATACTTTCTACTAGATTAGCTACAGAGCACACATGCAAACATATTTTTATAAAAGGCCAGTGCCACCTGGTTAAGAAAACACTCAGAAACTCTACAAAATTTATTTCACAAAATTTGCATCAACAGATCTACCAGAAATGAATTAAAACTAAGCTACCAACTCATTGGGAAAATTAAACAGAAAAGGATTATAACAGGAAAAACTGTCGGACGGGCCAGATCCGCAGCCGGGCCAAGCTTGCGCTGCTGGGCCGGCCCACTGAGCCGCGCGCGCCGGCAGGGAGGTAAGTCGGACGGCTGAATGGCTTTGTTTGCAGAGGCGCGTCCTGGAATGAGATGCGGGGCCGACGGCATCCACGACGACCACGAGCTCACCACGACGCCCCTGGTGCTCCTGCAACAAAAGAACGGTGTCTCAGAGGTAGACCAAGGTGAGGGGAGCGAGGCGAAGTAGAAAGGGAGAGCAGAGGGGGTCGGAGTCGAGGGCATTTGAGCTCGAAAGCTTCGGGCCCAAGCCAAGTTCTTTCCGTGTTCCCGGGCAGAGGAAGAAGAGAGCTCGAGATATTTTTGCAGGGGTGGGAGAGTGGAGAGAGGGGAGCGCAATGGGCAAGGTGAGAAGGGTTGTGGTGGCCTCAGATGCTTAGACAAGGGAGGGGGCCGGTTGGTGGGTTTCGGACATGGGAGAGAGAGAGAGAGAGAGAGAGGGTTCGGCTCAGGCATTGGGGGAGAGGGGCGGTGGAGGAGCGTCTTAGAGGGCTGCAGGCACCATTTGGACGCTAGCAAATGGCTTTGTGCCGAAGGAGGGGAGGAAATGATGAAGATGCTTCTCCTGCCCCCAACCTGTTCGACAAAATGCTCTAAGGAAAAAAGACAGGAAGAAAAGAAGGGCTAGGGTTTGACAAAAATCGTGCTAAGAGTTTCCAGAGGGGTGGAGGTCCATAGCACACCCTAAAACACATGATGGACAAGAGGAGAGGGGTAGGTTTGGTTAAAAACAATTTAGGGAAAATAAGGATTTGGCCACTTTGCTAAGATGGATTAGTCAACCCTTGGCATAGAAAAATATGAAACAAGATGGAATGCTCAGAAGGGATATGGGTGAAGCAATAGACTTAAAAGTTTTAGCTTAAAAGGTTCAACAACATTTAGATAAGAAAATGGAAAAAGGCTATCTAATAATACACAGATGGTCACCTTACAATGAAGCACTCAAAACAATCAAGAAATAGTGATTAAACATTTTTGTAGAATACAACGAGTGATATAAGTGGATAGTAGAGGTGGTGAGGATTACATTAGGTGATTTGCATTTCCATTTTAAATAAAATAGACCCTAATTGTCAAGCTCTAGAAATGCTAAAAGTTAACAGAGAAGAAGATAGTTTTTCATCATTATATAATTTACTTGTTTAACAAAATTCTCAACCAAACATCTTACTAAGAGGAGAACATGTTACAAGCATGCAATACCATCAAACACATATATATTACTCCAGTTCAAACAATAAACACTCAATTAATACAAACATAATCACAAGACACTCTTGGGGGTACAAACTCAAGGCAAACAATTTAAGCTCATACCAAAATATATAACACACATATAATAGGATAACTAACCACAATCTTAAGATAAATCAAATTTATGGGTGAGGTGGTAACCAACATGCATGACAAGATTTTGGATAACGACAATTAACAACTCTTTGTGAATTGATTCCATAGTCAGCTAAGATTGGAGTTTTGAAAAGAGGGTTACTAGCACTTTCAACATATTAAGATCAAAAGATATTAGGACTCATGATAAGGTCCTTTGTAGTTTTGCACACATATAGCCTTTGGGAAATGCTTTTGTTTTCTCAAATAATAGGTTTTCAGGGTAGTTGCTAAAATCAGGAAATCATAGTAAATATGGTTTGTTAAATACAAGATAAGAGAAGGTATCTATATGGACTTTTTTTACTTGTCACAAGAGTTATGACAAAACTTGGTTGATTTAATAGGTTGCTATTTTGAGGTCAAAACACAAACAACCAAACACTCTTAAGCCACATAGATAAAGCATGAGTAAAACTCATCCATTAACAATGCATTTCAAAAAGTTTTTGCTAGTCCTAAATTTTGGGTCGTTTATAAATAAGTTTTTGATGCTTCCAAAATTTGGGACGTTACAAAAGACACCTTCAACTTATAAAATGTTATATTCTAAATAGTTGTTTTTGAATATATAACTTTTGACTATATATAATAAAACCATGCAATAATATTTATAAATGTTTTAAACTATTTAAAAAATAGCCATACTTACTAAAATGTTTTCAATTTCATTTAACCGAGTTTAAAACATGTTTTAGAAGTGACAACAATGGAGTTTATATAATTAAAATTTATGGACTTCATAATTATTCAAATGTTTCAAATAGTAGTTTTTGTGTTAAATCATTTCATGAACCTTCAAAAAAAAAATGTATTTCATGAATATTTTTCCACATAAGAAATGAAATAAATATAGTATATTTTCCAAATGAATTACAATAATTTTAAAAAACTACATTTTGCACAAAGTATTTTGGTTTGAAAATGAGTCCACTACATTTCACATTTCATTTCAAAAATTTGTGTTACGTTATTTTACTAAATCAAAAAATAATATTATTTGAAAAGGCAGATTAAAATAACTTAAGTTCAAACATATATAATTGTGGTATTTTTATAAATTTTTAATAAATTCATTTAAGCCATGTTTTCAAATTTGTATTTAATCAGTATTTCAAAATTATTATTTTTGAAAAGTGTTCAAAACTCTCTCACAAATGTTTTAAAACAAGGATATGATTTTAAAATTTAATATAAATTTATTTGACATATTTTGGACACTAAAATCAAAAGATATAGAAAAATAAGGAAAAACAGAAAAAGGAAAGAAATAGGAAAAAGAAAAAGACAAAGAAAATAAACAAAAACAATAGAGAAGCCACCTCAGCCCGAGCCGGCCCAAATCACCTCTCGCACGTGGGCGACCAATAGAAGCCCAGCAGCAGCCCACCTCGGCCTTTTTCTCCTTCCCTCTCGTTGACATGTGGGCCCCACATGTCAGGCCAAGACGTGTTCTTCAATGTCTGGCCGAGAACCACGCCCTAAACCTCCGGCGATTACTCGCGTTGATTCGTGCGATTAAGGCCCTTAAATCTCTCCCTCTCTGGTCCTATTTGAAGGCCACGCCCTCCTCAACCTTTCCCCTCTCCTTTACCTCTCGATCGCGCCGTAGGGCCGCCGCCACTTTCTCTCTATTCCGGCGAGGGGAGAACCCTTCCGCTCCTGAGAACCCCACCCCCTTGGTCTCCGTGCTCGTACGTACATGTAGACTCCTTCCCCGCCTCTCCCTTGCTGCTATCCGTGCGGGGCGAGCACAACCCGAGGGTGACCAGCGACAACGCTGCTCCGGCCGCGCCTACACGCGACTCTGTGATATCCCGGCGAAGAGGGATTGGGGAAAGCAACTATAAGGAGGAGAAGAACAGCAGAGAGAGGTTTATTCGTTCAGATACGATTTCATTAGCTGCCTTTCCTCGTCCATACGACAAGGTAATATATCCATTACATGGGCCTAGCCCTTCACCAGCCCACATGCCTCTCTAGCACAACAAACCCATCTACACTTACAACTAACTTAGCTGCATTCAACCATTGACAATGTCTTTGTCAGTGTAATAGCATGCACACTGACATGCTCCCCTCCTTGAGAATCACCGTGTCCCCACGCTGGTGCATCAGGAAATCTTGCTTTGAGTGTGGCGTAGTCCTCCCAGGTAGCTTCATCAACCGTTTGTGAAGACCATTTCACCAGCACCTGCACATGAGACGACATACCCCTTTACACCATTTTGCGCTCCAATATGCAATCAAGAATTGCATCACCAATTGATAAATCCAGAGTAGTGGATAATGTGGAGAAGACCGGTGTATATATAATCGGGCATGTGTTCCTTCAACTGAGAGACATGGAACACCGGATGAATGAGCACTGTCTTTGGGAGTTTCAATTTGTAAGCCGCATTGCCAATTTTGTCCAGAATCTCAAATGGTCCATAAAATTTGTATACTAATTTCTTGCATGGTATGTTCACCACTGAATGTTGGTCATAAGGTTGTAAGTTCAGATACACATAATCTCCAACTGCAAAGCTTCGATCCGAGCGATGTTTATCAGCATAGTGCTTAGCTTTACTCTGATCTCTCAGCAAATGATCTCTAAGTAATTGAGAATGTCCCTAATGTTCTTGCAGCCAATACTGAACATCCACATGATCTAACTCTAGCATTGTAGAAAAAGTCCCATAGTTTGGTTCATATCCATACAAAGCTTTGTAAGGAGCAACCCAGTGCAGTATGGTAGCTAGTATTCTACCAAAATTCCGCCAGAGATATCCAAGAATGCCATTTAGTCGGCGTATCATGCACAACACACCTTAGGTACATTTCTAAGCAATGATTGACTCGCTCTGATTGTCCATCAGTTTGCGGATGATAAGTTGTACTCATATGCAATTTAGTGTTCCAGAGTTTGAACAATTCTTTCCAAAAAGAGCTAGTAAAGATTTTATCTCTCAGAAACAATTTTTTGTGGAGGTCCATGTAATTTAACCACATTCTGAAGTACTGTCTAAGCTACAATAGGAGCACTAAAAGGATGCTTCAAGGGTACAAAATGGGCATACTTAGTAAAACTATCTACCACCACTAAAATGACGGTATACCCATTTGATTTAGGCAGTGCTTCAATAAAGTCCATCGTGATGTTTGTCCATGGACTAGTAGGGATAGGTAAAGGGTTTAGTAGACCTGGTGACTTATAGTGCTCATGCTTAGCCTTCTTTGATAGGTTGCTTGAATGCCCGAGTGACCACCCACAACACTTGCATGAAATGCAGATAACAATTTTTGTTTTAGTGCAACATTGGCCCAATCCAGATTTTTCCCTGGAGCCTGATGATGCCATCTTTCAGTGAATAACCTTCACTATTATTAGGTGACACAGCTAATTGCTGAAGTAGTTGTTGAGCGGCATTGCCCACCACGTAGGAATTGCAAACTTCTTGCATCCAGACCGGTTGGCTCTGTGACATAGAGGTAACTGCTTACTGCCCTACTCGTGATAAAGCATCTGCCACTGTATTTTCACTGCCTTTTTATATTGAAACTGACACTGAAGTCCCACTAATTTAGACATTGCTTTCTTCTGCAGATCTGTGGTAAGGACCTGATCACCTAGTGTGCATAAACTCTGATGGTCTGTTTTAATAACAAATGTACCTCTGTTAAGATATGTCCTCCATTTTTCCACAACCATCATGACAGCTAAGAACTCTTCTCATAAATGGATAATTTTTGGTTATTTACTCCCAATGCCTTGTTGTAATAAGCCACATGATGTCCTTCCTGACATAACACTGCACCTATGCCTGTATTACAAGCATCTGTCTCAATGCTAAAGGGATACTCAAAATCTGGTAATGCCAACACTAGAGTGGAGTCCATAGCATCTTTAAGTTTAAGAAATGCTTCTTGAGCCTATTCACTCCACTGAAATGCCTTCTTCTTGAGTAGTTGTAATAACGGTTTTGCAATTATACCATAATTCTCGGCAAACTTTCTATGGTAACCAGTACAACCCAGAAAACCCCTCAACTCAGTTACATTCAGAGGTATACATGCCACTTCAGCATTACTTTGGTTTTCTCTGGATCTATACTGACCCCTTCAGCTGAAATAATATGACCCAAGTACTCGAGTTTTGTTTGTGCAAAGCTGCATTTACTCATCTTGGCATTTAGTTGATGCTTCCTGAGAATCTGAAGTACTATCTTCAAATGTTGCACATGTAACTCCCAGGAGTGACTGTATATTAAGATATCATCCATGAACACCGACTCAAATTTTTGGATGTGATCAGCAAAGATGGAATTCATTAAGCACTGGAATGTAGAAGGTGCATTTGTTAGCCCAAATGGCATGACCCTAAATTCAAATTGTCCATGATGAGTCTTGAAGGCAGTTTTGTGTTCATCGTTTCGTACCATAATGATTTGATGATACCCAGCTCTCAGGTCTAGCTTTGAAAACCATTTGGTCCCTGCCAATTCATCAAGCAACTCATCCACAATGGGCATAGGAAATTTACTCTTAAGAATGGTCAAGGCATTTAACTTTTGATAGTCTATGCAAAATCTCCATGATCCATCTTTCTTATTAACCAATAAAACTGGAGAAGCAAATGGGCTAAGGCTGGGAGTAATGATCCCAGCCTTGATCATCTGACTCACTTGCCGCTCAATCTCATCTTTTTGTAGTGGAGAGTAGCGATATGGCCTTGCATTCACTGGTGTAGCACCAGGAATTAAATGAATAACATGATCATATTCCCTGGCAGGTGGTCAAGTATCTGGTTCTGCAAACACATCATTGTACTATGTCAATAGTTGTTGAATTTCCTCGGATGTGCTAGCTGTCACAGTAGCTGACTTGTGTTCTACTAGTGTTGCCGCCCATATTTCATTTTCTTTATGCCAACATATTACTTGTTTGAAGGATAGTTCCTGTAACTAAGTGGAGCTAGCACGAGTAAGTCCCTGCAGCGTAATTTCTTGTCTGTGATATAAAAACTTTGTCCATTTTTCTTTCCAGTGACAAACCATTTCTCCCCATTGCTCCAGCCAATCATGCCAAGAATCAAATCATAACCTCCCAGTTCAAGGACCTTCACATCATAATGAAAGAGGTTGCCCTGTATCCACCAACCGAAATTCTTTACTTCAGATGTGCATTCCATATAATCACCATTAGCCACCTTCACTGTTTGTTGTTCCTTTAAAAGTGTTACCACTGCACCAATTAAGGGCAAAACACTTGCATCCACAAAGCTGTGAGAGCTGCCAGAGTCCAACAGTATCAACATTGTGTGGTTACCAATACAAGCTCGCAACTGAATAGTCAATGGACTAGCTGCACCAGATAAAGCACAAAATGATAGTTGCAAAGCTGCTATGGCTGCTTCTTGTGCTTCCACTTCATCTAACACATCATCTGACAGGATCTCTTTGCCAGAATATGCTGATTCTATATTATGAAGCACTGATGTAGTAGGGGTCTTACTACACATATGGCCAGGTGTAAAATTTTCACCATAGCTGAAACACAACCCATTAGTTCTTCTATATTCCTTCAACTGCCTTGCCTTCCACAAATTGCCAGTGGCAGCAGAGTTAAACCAAGGTTCAGCTCGTTGGAAAGGAACTCGAGGTGGAAATGCTTTAACAGTTTTCTTACGGCTCAGAATATCCTATTGTACCTTAGCATACAGTGCAGTTTCACGCACTATAGCCGGTAATTGGATCTCCACTGCCGGTTTCAGTTCCTCCTTCAACCCTAGCACAAATGTTGTTACTAGCATTATTTCACTAACGGTGCCTTCATACAACTATAACAGATAAACCAGTTGATTTAATTCATGTTTATATTCATCCACGGTTCCTTTTTGTTTCAGCAACATCATCGCTCTCATTTTCTCTCTCTGCACATTCACATCAAATTCCTGGAGCACTGCTAACTTGAAATGCTCCCAATCAGGCCACTCATGCTGCAATTTATAAGCATGAAACCAATGTGCAGCATCTCCAATCATGAAGTGTTGCCGATGTCGGGGGGCAACCCCCGGGTAGGGTAAAGGTAGGGACAACTTGGCCCTTGGAGATGTTCAGGAGGTGACCATTGGGAAAGAGTAAGAGCTGCCCTTTGGAGAAGGCAAAGGGCATGCCGTGGCACTATAAATAGACCCCCAGCCCCTCTTCCTCATTCAGGCAAAAGTAGAGAGTTCTCCTAAGAACCAGCTTCTCGAAGATGTCTTCGGGAGAAAGCCTAAGACATCTTCGAGCAACTGGGCCTAGGTCCACTCACTCGGAGGATACCGAGGACACAGGGCAGGTTGAGATTATTGAGTTGAGCTCTGAATAAGGCTAGACCAACATACGCCTATGTCGGAGTGGCCGACATTCGTCTCCGGGCAGAGGGCCCGGGACTCGACGTAAAGGTCATACCGACTTAGGGGTAATCTTACATAATGTAGCCGACACTATTGTGCCAGTAGTCTCTCTTCGTCTATCGTGTGCAGGATGGAGATAAGGCTGAAAGGGAACTCGGGTGGAGTTCCCGACAGTGTTGGCCAGGCACATCCGTGTCGGGCTAAAGATGAGTATCCGGCATGGTTATGCCAGATTAGACAAGGTATTCCGACATACCTTGTCTGGACGAGAGGTCAAGGGACAAGGACAATGATGTTCCTGACACCATAGCTAAGTCACTTCCCGGCTGACATGGAAGCGGAATAGAAGGCGAGGTATCGCATGGACGTGACTATTCAACTGTAGCACTTACGTGCTGACAGGGGACAAGGCATGGGAAAGCCATGTCTCGTCTCTGACACGAAGACCATCATCAACTAGCTCGGCGCCGCCAGGACTAGGTCGTGATGACCTGACGGCACCTACTCGGATAGCTCGGCGGCTAGGTCAGTAGGCCACATCAGCTTGACCGTTAACCCGGAGACATTGCCAAGTGGACCCAGGCAGCTAGGGTTTCCGGTCAACCCGGCCGGAACTCTATAAATACCGTCATAACTCCTTCTATGAGGGGGACGCCCACAGACTTGAGTGGAACTTATTTGTTGTGAGCTTTGCCCTCTCCCTCCCTCTAGACTTCATAGTTCTTGTGTTTTTTGAGGAAAAAAGCTCAAGGAGCATCTTGTAACCCGTGATATACACATAAAAGAGAGGGACCGAGGTAGGAGTAGGGGTTTTACCTCCTTACGAGGGTCCCGAATCAGAGTATATCGTGTGTTTGTGTGTATGTTGTTTGGTTCTTGTGATTTTCTTTGTGTTCTTACGAGTTCTTGAGCTTCCGACATACACGATCTCGGCACACGTCCGACCCCCAACTTTAGCCACCCCATGACATATGCCCGTGACACCACCACGACATTTAGCTCCCATCGTGAGAGGCTTACAGCGCTGGCTAGAATGCAAATTCAAACCAGCACTACATTTGGCGCCACGGTAAGGCTGACAGTGGCTGGAGCAAATTCAGACGGGCCTTCTTCATCAACGCGGGGACTCGACGTCACCGTGACTCCCCGCACATCCCGGAGGCTCGTCGCCGTCGGCGTCTCTCGCCATCGACAAACCTCTTCTGAAGAGGCTCGGAAGCTAGGCGCCGTCCGCTACCTCACGCCTCCGCCCAAGTTCGTCTACGCCGTCACTCACGCTCGCGTCCTCGATCTTGAGCGCCCGCGGCTGCAGGCCCGCGCTCCTTGCTGCCTCAGGCTATCCGCATCTAGGCCATGGCCAGGCCTCGCTCACCTCCAGCTGTTACCTAGCCGCGCCCCCGCGTAGCGTGTCCGGCTCCTGCCCGCCCCGCTCCGCTGCCACCAACCTCTGCTCCGACCAAGCCGTGCCCTCGACCTCAAGTTCGCCACCCCCGCGCCTCGACTCCTGCATCGCGTCACCGCCCGTGGCCCGGCTCCAGTGCATCACCCGCAAAGTCATGGCGTGCGGCTGCAGCTCGCGTCATCTGCTCCTCGTCACCCGCCAGGTCGCGGCGTGCGGCGGAAGCTCGTGCCCTCCACTCCTCGTCGCCCGCAGCCGGTCGTGCGCCCGTGCCCCTGCGCGCCTCCTGCCTTGGCTCCCGACCGGCCAGCCGCGCCTCGCACCTCCGCCTCGACCCAACCTGTCTGTTTTGGCCTGACGCCGGCCGGCCCCCGCGTCCCGCTGCGTCCATGCCCGGGTCGCCGGATGCGCCAACGGCCGGGTCGCCGGAGATACTCGTGCACGATTGGCTGGAGGACAGGTTCCCGTACGATTGGATCCAGGGAAAAAGAAGAGAAGGAGAAGAAAGAGAAAAGAAAAGGGGGAGATCGTGCCCGACGGGTGGAGAGAGAAGAAAGAGAAAAAAATAAGTGAAGAGGCCGGACGGGTCGGTCGGGGAAGAGAGAGATAAAACAAAAGAAAAAAAGAGGAAGTAGTGGGAGTGGTCAACCCGGCATGTGGCCTGTGTCGGCTGACCAGGCAGAAAAAGAAAAGAAAATAGAGATTGCAGGTGAAGATACGCCCATAAACAATATGTTTATGTCGGCATGCCAACATTCGGACGGGCCGAAATATTTATGTCGGCGGTCGACATGCCGGACGAGCCAAGATATTCGAGATTGTTGTCTCGGAGGGACGGCGTGCCGGGGTATGCTTTTCGGTCAGGCATGTCGAGATACCTATGTAGCTCCACCGCATCGGCATCGTAAATGCTACAACGACATACATCCAACCGCATCAAAACTTCAATCTGAGTACTTACGGTATATTTAGTATATTTGTGTGAAATGCTAAGTGTTAATCTCAAAACCAACTCGGGGACTGCCCATTCGTATTTTCCTTAATTTTGTACTCCGGGAACGAAGTGTCGTAACCCGGGACTACTGCCCTGTTATGTTGTCTATATTTTTTTCCCCGGGAGCAAGAAGTATTGACCTGGGAGCTGGCTCGCCACTCGGTCGTGCCATTTCCCTAGGTTTGTAGAGTAACTCGGGGACTGGCTTATCTATATGCATGTGATTTGTGTTTGTTTTTCCAAGTTATTTGAATGTCAACACTCCAAGATAAACTCGGGGACTACCTCGTCTTTATGCCTGTGTTTACTCTCAGTTTTTATTTTATGTCATTGGTATGTCGGCACTCTGAGATGAATCTCGGGGACTGCCTTGTCTGTATGCGTGTTGTCTATGTAGTCAATATGTCGAATAGGCTTTTGAACTCGTTTCAAACAAGTAACGTATGCTTTCTGATGTGATCTTGTGACTCGACTGACGAACACCTAAAAGGTAGTCAAGAGCAGAAACTGTGGATTGTAGTAAACATGAACACCAACTCGGCTACTCGGTCTAAATAACAATTCGGCATATGTTGTTTTGCTAACCTTGTTCCTTCATCATATTTTCTTTATGTCGAATAACTTTAGGACTTACCTCTAAAGTTTACGAGTAATGTATGATATCTGATGTGATCTTGTGATTCGACTGACGAACACCTAAATGGTAGTCAAGAGCAGAGACTGTGGATTTGTAAACACGAAAACAAACTCGGGGACTCGGTCTAAAAAGTAATTCGGCATATCTTATCTATGTTGTCCCCGGGGGCGAGATGTCTTGACCCGGGGACTGGCTCACCAGTGCTTGTTGTTCTTTCTGCTAGTTCTCTAAATTAGCTCGGGAACTCGGTGGAAACCGAGTCAACATTCTAGTGCATAGCTTTGCGGCTCATCGTAATTTATGTCTTGTGCTAGACTTGGTTTGATATGGTAAATAGAATCATTGTTCTTGTTAAATATATATATATAAAAATATATATATATATATATATATATATATATGCCTGAATGTTTGAAAGGTGATATCGGTTTTACCGAGAGAATATTCATATCAAAGGTCATGATTATATCGGTATCTTGGATCCATCTTATATTTGTTGTTGCCTCAAAGTGTATCCCGGATAGTCTTTGGTATCGTCTTGCAAGGTTATAAATGGCATATCATACCAAATTTTTGAAAGAGATATGCCCTAGAGGCAAATAAATAAGTAGTATTTATTGTATTATCTCATAAGTTTATAATAGGTTTGTGTATTATGCTGTAACTGTATTAATCGGAATTATTAATACACGTGTAATACATAGACAACCAGGTCCCTAGTAAGCCTCTATATGAACTAGTCCATTGGGCAACAGTTGATCGAGATCCCCGATCAAGGACAATGACGTCGGTTGACAATGGGGTCATCTTATTAGTTGAATAAGGTGATGGACATACGCAAAGTATTGCAATAAGATCGTATTACGATGTTTGTCATTTGCAATAGATAAGAATATGATAGCTTATTCCTTAGACCGTGAGACCGTACTTATTGATACTTCGTAGGGGTACTTTGAGAGCATCAAACATTGTGTCTTATTTAGCATGACAATAACGGTGTCCATCTTGGGTATCCCGAAAGAGTGTTGAGACGTAAGAATCAAGAGCGGGAGTTGTTCATTCTTGTAATGGAAAGATACTCTGGTCCCACTCGGTGAGATTGCATCTATATAGCTGCACAGCTTATGACTATGTCATGGAGATGTAATATCACAGACGAGTTAATAACCTTTGTCGGTAACAAGATACAACAAAGACATCGGACGCTACGATCATATCTCGGACAAGGTAGTATCCCAGAAACAAAGGGAATGAATATCATATTTATGGTTCAACGACGATATTCGTAGAATGCACAGCGGCCGTCATATACATCCAGGTATCCCTGACGGTCATTGGTGAGCGAAGTCTGGAGTGTTCTCGAACCGTAGCGTAACAAACTTAAGGTATTAACGACACCAGGAGATAGGTTCTGGAATAATATAGGATTTTATTGGAGAGAGAGAAATGATCGGTAAAGAGTTTTGGTGGTCCGGAAGGAGTTCCGGGAAGGTCTGGAATGGTTCCAGGAATGTCCGAAAGATGTTCGGGTTGTCCGGAAAATGTTTCGGAGTCACGGGAGATTAAATTATATGTAAATATATTAATTATGAATTAATAGTATTTTATATTAATTTAATATTAATTAAAAAGGGAGAAAAAGGGGCAGCCCACCTAAATGGGCCAAGAGAGGCCCATGTGGGGGGAGCCGCACCAATGAGTCAATGTGGCGCATGGTTGGTGCTGCTAGGACCACCCCCCCCACCTCTCCTTTGTTTAGTCCCACATGGGGGTGCTAGGGAGTTTGCACTCCCCCTCCCCCCTTTATATAGCAAGGCATATTAATTGGATTAATTCGTGGAAAATACAATTAAATTTGTAGCAGGCTGGCCTAGTTGCTTCTCCGCCCGTTTTGCCCTCCCTCTCCACCAAAGCTATACCGGCGGGCGCCGTTGCCCTGCGGGATTCCAGAAAAGTTCTTCCCCTACGATTTCAGCTGGATCTGAATGACCGGGGGTTGTTAATAAGCTCTGTATGTTTGCGAGTGCTCGGAGGCACCACTTTTGAGGAGTCTGGGCGACGTCGTCTCGCCCACCCAGCAGCCCTACCGCCGGCGCCACCCCCCCGTCGCCGGCGCCTCGCAACCTTCCGCCCGACGCCCGTCGACGCAGGTCATCGTCGACACCTTGACGTCATCGTCTACATCGTCGCGGCAAGTTCTCCGCGACCTCAAGGTCGGCTACGTACGACTTCATCGTCAACACTTGTGCGGGAGCGTAATCCCCACTATCGTTCTACATGGAGGTAATGTAACCCGTTCCGCCACCGTTATCGCATGTACTAGATAGATAGATCCTGTCTAGTTAGGGTTTCATACGCTAGAAAAATTATTGTTTTCTGCACCGGAACCCCTTCAATTTTTGCCGCAGTATCGCGGTATCATTAAATATCTCCAAATCGCCGTCTATTTCGGTTCGCCGTGGTATCACGACACCATTTCATATCTCAAAATCGTCATTTATTTTGGTTCGCCATAGTATCATGTCATCAATCCATATCCCGGATCGCCGTTTATTTCGGTTCGCCAACATATCATGGCATCCTATTGTATTCCCGATCATCATCTATGTTGGTTTGCCATACGAGACATGTGTGAGCTATGCCCAGAGTGGCCGAGGTACGGAGATATGTGTGTTATGCCTAAAGTGGCCGAGATACCGAGACATGTGTGATATGCCCAGAGTGGCCAAGATACCGAGACATGTGTGTGTTATGCCCAGAGTGGCCGAGGTACCGAGATATGTGTGCTATGCCCAGAGTGGCCGAGGTACCGAGATATGTGTGTTATGCCCAGAGTGGCCGAGCTACCGAGACATGTGTGATATGCCCAGAGTGGCCGAGGTACCGAGACATGTGTTATATGACCAGAGTGGCCGAGATACCGAGACATATGTGATGTGCCCAGAGTGGCCGAGATACCGAGACATGTGTGATATGCCCAGAGTGGTCGAGATACTGAGACATGTGTGATATGCCCATAGTGGCTACTAGACATCCGAGACACCCGAGGTACCCCTATGTCAAACTGGCAGTGGCCGAAGACATCTACGTCGGTAAAACGCCCGGAGTGGCTAAAGAACCGACATATGAAGATATTTTTGCAGGTACAAGGCGGACTATGTGACAACGGAGGTGTTGTTATTTTTCTAATTCTGCGCGCGACTATGCGAGTCACCCGCAGCCACAGAGACTAGTGTCAGGATGTGATCCCCGTACCCCAAATTTATGAGGTTATTGTAAACATGCAAGAGGTGAAAGTGGGTATGAATAAGGAGAAGCTAAAGAGGAGACACGAAAAGGATGTTATGTTCCGAGTTTAGCACTATCCAGGCCGACACATTGCATGATGGACCGACTTAGGCATGCATCAGAGCAGGCTAGGCCCGGTTAGGCCTTGTTTCGGATGGGCAGATCAATTTTCATCTTGGTGGGCCGGCATCTCCATACCGCGAGGATTGAGATCTTCTACTCGGCATCGTTTCATCCTCATCCTCGGCCGAGACTCGCCCCGACATCTCCTCAGCCGCGCCCAACCTTAGCCTCGTGTGAGGTGACGCCACGCCCAACCTCAGCCTCTTCCGAGGTGACGCCACGCTCCGCCTCCTCCAAACTCGGTCATCTCCCCCGACATCGCCGCCACCAGATCGGCGTCGCGTCTGCGCTCCCTGCGCATCCGACAGCGCCACTCCGACCCCACCCGAGCTCGTCCCCCCCCCCCTTGGTGGCGCCATCTCCGACATCCACGCGCCGCTTGCATCTCGGCAGCGTCCCGCGCCGCTCCACCTCCTCGACATCGCCTGCAACCTCGGTCGCCTTACTGTGCCTCGTCGCACGGCATCGCCCACCCATCTCAAGGCCGACCCACCCAACTTCACTTGTGGCTCCGGCCTCGGCCCGGTCGTGCTCCTCCTCGGCCGTGACCAGTCCGCGCCCTGACATCTTGCCCCGACTCCGCCCGATACACCGCCTCCCCGGCTCGGATCTTTCCACCCGACACACGCACGACCGAGTTCATCGGTGCTCGCCCCCACATCGACCGAGGCCCGGCGCGCCCCGACCTCGCCCCGACCACGCGCCTCCGATTACAGCCCGCGCCCACGCTCCGGGTCGCCGGCAGGCGACTACCCCTCCGTCGACCGCGCCTGTCGACCCGCGCTCCGTCCAGCCGCGTCCGCCTACGCCGCTTGGAGGCTTGCCGTCCATCGGGTTCCCACACCGAGGCGCCGATTGGCGGGTGGCCACCCGCCCGCAGGCTGCGCCCTGCCTCCCTGGCTCCGGCTGTGACCTGCTCCAGTTCGCCGGCCGGCCCTCCGTCCGGTTTGCCGGCCGCGCCCTTGTGCGGCCCATGGCTTGCTGCTGCGGGAAGGGGAGGACCGAGCAGTCGGATAGAGAAGGAGAGAAAAGAAAGAGAAGAAAAAGGAAAAAGAAAAGGAGAAGGAGCCGGACGGATCGGTCGGGTGGAAAAAGAAAGAAGAGGAGAGAAGAAAAATAAAAAATAAAAGAGATAAGATCATGAAACGGATGTGTGTTTGGTTGGCTGGGATACCCGGTGAATCCCTTGTCGGATGACCAGCTTGGAGATATCTCCGGCTGAGCGTCTACACAGGCGATCTACGGCCCTTCATCCAAGGCTGTAGGACCGCACCAGCTTCGGGGACTAGTGTCGGGGGGCTACCCCGGGTAGGGTAAAGGTAGCGACAACTTGGTCCCATTGTCAGTAAGATGGGCCCTTTTGAAGGAGATGTTCCCTAGAGGCAACTAATAAAGTGTTTTATTTATCATATCTCGTTCGTTCATAATACGTTTTTGTGTCATGCTATAACTGTATTAAGCAGAAACATTAATACACGTGTGATACGTAAATAACCAGGTCCCTAGTAGTCTCTACTAAGACTAGTTCATTACGCAGTTGATGATCGAGGTTTCTCGATCATGTTACATGGACTCAGATGGCAATAGAGTCATATCATTGGTAGAACGATGTGATGGACATACCCATTATTTGTAGGACGTAGTCATTACGCCTTCGACCGTGAGATCAACTCTTACTGTTATTCCTGAAAGATACTTTGATTGCATCAAACGTCATATCTTATATAGGGTGACAATAAAGGTGTCTATCGGAAGGGAATAGTTGAGACGAGGGATCAAGAGCGGGATTTGCCAGTCCGCATAGCAGGATAGATACTCCATGGCCAACTCGGTGAGATTATGTCAAATGAGCTTGCAATCATGTGACTAGGTCACCCGGACATAAGATCACGGACGAGTAGAAGATAGTGTTGTCGGTAAATAGATCAAGTTAGGTATGGAGATATTTATGAATGAGTCTCGACACGCTAAGTATCGCTATGGCAAAAGGTTTAAGACTCGATCGATAAAAAGTCATTCGTTATATCAAAGTGGTTAATACACGGTGTCCAGGCCTACGAGTTAATCATTGATCGGAGAGTGGTCTCGATCATGTCTGTTATTATATCGAACCGCTAGGGTAACACACATAAGGGGTTTTGACAAGACAAACAAAAAGGAAAGAGAACACCGGGAAACGTCCCGGGAATGGTCCGATGGAGATCGGGCAGCAAAAAAATAGTTATCGGAATCAGAATAAATTATATAATATGTGTTTAATATTAATTAGTATAATTAATAGTTAAATACAATTTTATTTATTTATTTTCGAATTTCTAAAGGCTGATTTCCCTAAATGGGGCTTCTAGTGGAAAGAAGGCCCATGGGGGGGGGGGGGAGTTCCACCTTGGTGAAGTTTGGGAGGGAAGCCGGCCTAGGTGGGCCACAAGGGGCCCACCAAGGGCCAGCGCACCACCTTGGCCGGCGGGTGGGGTGTGGGAATAGTCCCACACTGCCCGGCTGGTCAGGTTGGCTCCCTCCTGGAGCCTTTATATAGAGAAACACCCCTGGCCTTTTAATTCACTCATTTAATTATCTTTTTCTCCTCGATTACATGATTTCCTTTGTTAGAGTTGCGCCAAGGAGAGAGAGTTCTCTCCACCATACGCCCTCTGTCGTGCTGTTGGTGTTCCGGTCCAAGTCTTCCGCTGCTCGTCCTGGACTGGAGCTTCAGAGGTAGTCTTCTCCACCGTACGTGTGTGACGCCCTGCAAGGTGCTACGCTAGCAGTGCTCGCAGGTCTACTTCCTCTACACGACCTTGAGGTCGGCTTCGTCGTCTTCATCGTCAACGTTCGTGCGGGAACGTAATCCCCACTTTCGATCTACAAGGGTATGTATTCCGATCTCCGTCGTATTACTATATCTGCATAGTATAGATCTGGCTAGTTTAAAGATATCGTTGCTAGGAAATTTTTTTTTTCTGCCTACGATCACCTTCAGTGCTATCAGAGCCGATCTATGCATAGATATAGTTGTACGCTTTTAGAACCCGTGTTCTTCATGGGGGCATCGTTCTTTTATTTGCTACCCTCTAACGTGCACTTGTGATTCCGGCAGTATTGAGTTGATAAAGCGGCCCAGACTTACTTTACGCGTACGCTTACACGAGACTGGTTCCACTACTGACATACGGCTGGTACCGTATCTGTGGCTGGCGGGTGTTTGTCTCTCTCTCTTTAGCTGGCTTTGCATTTTCAATGGAGGGCCCGAAAGGGATGCTTAAACATGCAATTATTGGATCGTTGTTGTGGTCATAAGTTTGTAGGTAAGAAGCGGTTCTTTTTACGACAGCCCCAAGCCTCGTAAAATATGCAAAAGATAAAGTAGAACGCGTCTAACTTTATTTTGCAGGGGCAATGTGATATGGTCAATGTAGGTTTATTAAATTGTTTGTAAACCGTGGGCGCCAAGAAGACCATGGCGCATGGACCATATCACGTCGCATTACATTTGATGTTTTGAGTTCATCTTATATTGTGTGATTGTTTATTAGTTACATGGCGGTAGTAATATAAGATGATCCCTCCAAAATTCCACTAGTGTTCTTCCTTCAACGTGCACCACCAAAAAACTTCTACGTTATGAGGCAGGTCGTGACGATCGGGTGTCAGACATATCGTCGTTCGTATACAGTGGGTGTAAGACAGTTTTACATTAACGTTTATGTTGAAGGTTATTGTGGTGAGCCTAGCATGTGCAGACATGGCCTCGGAACACGGAGGCCGAAAGGTCGAGCATGAGTCACAGAGTTGTTGTGTTCGACATTTTGATGTCTACCTTTTGAATTGTGTTGCCAGCTCTGATGATGAGGGGTTGCGCAATGGATGGGGGTCGTGTAATCGATGAAACGATTCAGAGGGATGTTCATTTGAGTGGGAGTTCAGATAGTTAATTACTAAAATACTAGAACCCAAAATATTACGAACAAAGTCTTATGTTGTTGCAAATTCCATTGTAGATGTCTCGCCCCTTGTTTAACCTAGGCTTGTTCCTTGAGAAAGAAAAGCTTAAGACCAGTGAGACTAATTTCATGGCCTGGTTCTGCAACCTGAGGATCCTCCTCACTCCCCATAGGGTAGCTTACGTCACTGAAGCCGCCATAGGAACCCCCCCCCCCCCCCCCCGCAGATGACACCCCCGATGATGAGAAGAAGGTCTTCTAGAGCAAGTCGGAGGATTCCTCCTTTGTCCAGAGTGGCATGCTCTACGCCATGGTAACCGACCTGCAGAAGAGCTTTGAGAAGATGAGTGCCTTCGAGATAATTTCTGATCTCATGGCTATCTTTGCGCCAACTAAGGCTGAGAGATATGAAGCTTCTGAGCTTTTCTTCTCAGCCAAGATGGAAGAGCATAGAAGTGTGAGCGAGCATGTGGTCAAGACGTCTGCTACGTTCAACGCCTGAAGGCTCTGGAATGCAAGATTCCCGATGAGCTGGCGATTGATAGGGTGCTGCAATCGTTGCCCCCAAGCTACAAAGGCTTCGTCATGAACTACAACGTGCACGACATGGCTAAGTCCCTCGGTCAAGTGTTCGAGATTGTCAAGACTGCTGAGGTGGAGATCAAGAAGGAGCACACGCTGTTGATGGTCAACAAGACCATCGATTTTATGAAATCCGGTGGCAAGGGAGAGAAGAACTGGAAGTCCAAGGCAAATTTGTTGCCAATCCTAAGACTAACAAATCTGGTCCCAAAGCTGGCGTGGAATGCTTCTACTGCAAGGGAGATGGTCACTGGAAGCGCAACTGCCCCAAGTACCTTGAGGATAAGAAGGCTGGCAAGATTGTCGGCAAAGAGAAAGGTATATTCGATATACATGTTATTGACGTGTACCTTACATCCGCCCGTAGCAACACTTGGGTATTTGATACAGGTTATGTTGCTCATATATGTAACTCTCAGGAGGAGTTGCGGAATAAGAGGCGCCTGGTAAGGCCGAGGTGACGATGCGCGTCGGCAATGGATCAAGAGTTGACGTGGTGGCTGTCGGCCCACTCCCTCTACATCTACATCGGGATTAGTTTTGGTTTTAAATAAATGTTATTTTGTATTGTCCTTGAATGTAAACATTATCAGTGGTTCTTGCTTGTTGCAAGACGGATATTCATTCAATTCAGTATCAAGTGGTTGTACTATTTCGAGGAATGATACCTTTATGTTAATTCTCCCGAGAGTAATGGTTTATTCTTGTTGAATCTCGATCGTAGTACTCACATCCATAAAATAGATGACAAGAGGATTAAACTTAGTAGTGATACCGCCATGTATAGGTGGCATTGCCGTCTCGGTCATATTGGTATAAAGCGCATGAAGAAACTCCATGCCGATGGACTTTTAGACTCGTTGGATTCTGGATCCCTCGATACATACGAACCATACCTCATGGGCAAGATGACCAGGACACCGTTCAAAGGTTTCGTAGAACGGGTGTCAGACTTATTGAGAGTCATACATACAGATGTGTGTGGACTAATGAGCGTGTCGAGACGCAATGGTTATCGTTACTTTGTCACCTTCACTGATTACTTGAGTAGATACGGATATATCTATTTGATGAAACACAAGTCTGAAACATTTGAAAAGTTCAAAGAATTTCAGAGTGAAGTTGAAAATCTTCTTAACAACAAAATCAAGCACCTCCGATCCGGTCGTGGTGGCGAGTATTTGAGTTATGAGTTTGGCACACATCCGAAGGCATGTGGCATCGTGCCGCAATTACGCTTGCTGGAACACCGCAACGTAACGGTGTGTCCGAGCGATTTAATCATACTCTATTAGATAGTGTCCGGTCTATGATGTCTCTTACCGATCTGCCCGTATCCTTCTAGGGTTATGCGTTAGAAACAACCGCATTCATTTTAAATAGGGCTCCGTCCAAATCCGTAGAAACGACACCATATGAGTTATGGTATGGTAAGAAGCCTAAGTTACCGTTTCTAAAGGTCTAGGGTTGTGAGGCGTATGTTAACAAACTGCAACCTGACAAAGTCGAACCGAAATCGAAGAAAGTCGTCTTTGTAGGATATCCGCGGGAAACCGTAGGATACACCTTCTACAACCAAGACGAGGGCAAAACGTTTGTCGCGAAGTGAAGGAGATATGCTGTAGAGGCAATTAATAAAGTGTATTTCTTTATCATATCTCGTTTGTTCATAATACTTTATTGTGTCATGCTATAACCGTATTAAGCGGAAACATTAATACGGGTGTGATGCGTAAACAACCAGGTCCCTAGTTGCCTCTACTAAGACTAGTTTCGTTGCGCGATCGATGATCGAGGTTTCCCGATCATGGGGCATGGCGCCGGTCGACAATGGAAGTCATATCGTTGGTGTAACGATGTGATGGACATACCCATATTTGTAGGACGTAGTCATTACGCCTTCGACCGTGAGATCAACTCTTATTGTTATTCCTGGAAGATACTTTGATTGCACCAAATGTCGTATCTTATATAGTATGACAATAACGGTGATACTTTTGGGTATCGGAACGGAGTAGTTGAGACGAGGGGTCAAGAGCAGGATTTGCCAATCCAAATAGCAGGATAGATACTCTAGGGCCCACTCGGTGAGATTATCTCTAGTGAGCTTGCAAGCATGTGACTAGGTCACGGAGACATGAAATCATAGACGAGTAGAAGATAGCGTTGTCAGTAACGAGGTTAGCTAGGTATGGAGATATCTATGATCGATACTCGGACACGCTAAGTATCGCTATGGCAAAAGGTTTAAGACTTTACGTACAGGTTTGATAGATCAGAGTCATTCGTTATATCACAGGGATTAATTCATGGGATCCAGGCCTACGAGTTATTCGTTGATCAGAGAGGAGTCTCGATCATACCTGTCATTATATCGAACCGCTAGGGTAACACACTTAAGGGGTTTTGAAAAGACAACCGGAAAGGAAAGAGATCACCGGGAACGTCCCGACAGAGGTCCGATGGAGATCGGGCAGCGACGAAATAGTTTTCGGAGGTAGAATAAATTATATATAATATGTTTGATATTACTTAGTGTAATTAATGTCTGAATATGATTTTATATATTTATTTTCGAATTTATTTAGGCTGATTTCCCTAAATGGGCCTTCTGGTCGAAAGAAGGTCCAAGAGGGGAAATTCCCTAGGGGAATTCGGTGGGGGGGGGGGGGAGCATGGCCGTCCTAGGTGGGCCAAAAGGGGCCCACCAGGGCCATCGCACCTGCTCATGCCACACCAGGCATGTGGGGGTTAGTCCCACATTGCCTGGCTGGCAAGTTGGCTCCCTCCCGGGAGCCTTTATATAGAGGGGCACCCCTGGCCTTTTAATTCACCAATTTATACCCCAATTCTCTCTCGATTTCGTGATTCTCTTTGTCGGAGTTGCACCGAGTTGAGAGGGGGATCTCTCCACCATAGCCCGCTGCCGCGCTGCTGGTGTTCCGGTCCAAGTCTTCCGCTGCTCGTCCTGGACTGGAGCTTCAGAGGCCGTCGTCTCCACCGTACGTGTGTGACATCGTGCGAGGTGACGCGCTAGCGGTGCTGAGAGGTCTACTTCCTCTTCTTGACCTTGAGGTCGGCTTCGTCAGTCTTCATCGTCAATGTTCGTGCGGGAACGTAATCCCGCTTTCGGACTACAAGGTATGTTTTCCGATCTCCGTTCGTACTACTATATCTGCATAGAATAGATCTTGGCTTGTTTTAAGGATATCATTGCTAGGAATATTTTTGTTTTCTGCCTGCGATCCCCTTCAGTGGTATCAGAGCCGATCTATCAGAGATATATCTGTACGCTGTTAGAACCCGTGTTCTGCATGGGGGCACCGTTCCTTTTATTTGCTACCCTCTAGCGTGCACTTGTGATTATAGCGGCATCGAGTTGATGAAGCGGCCCGGACCAACTTTACGCGTACGCTTACGCGAGACTGGTTCCACTACTGACATACGGCTTGTACCGTATCTGTGGCTGGCGGGTGTCAGTTTCGCTCTCTTTAGTTGGTCTTGCATTTTCAATGGAGGGCCCGAAAGGGATGCTTAAATATGCAATTATTGGATCGTTGTTGTGGTCATAAGTTCGTAGGTAAGAAGCAGTTCTTTTTTACGAAAGCTCCAGCCACGTAAAATATGCAAAAGATAAAGTAGAAACGTCTAAATTTATTTTGCAGGGGCAATGTGATATGGTCAAGGTAGGTTTATTAAATTGTTTATGAACTGCGGGCGCCAAGAAGACCATGTCACAATGGACTATATCACATCGCATTACATTTGATGTTATTGTGTGTATCTTATATTGTGTGATTATATATATTAGTATATATTAGTTACGCGGTGGTAATTATATATAAGATGATCCCTTCAAAAATACCACTAGTGTTCTTCCTCCAACGAGCACCATCAAGAAAGTTCTACGTTATGAGGCAGGCCGTGACGATCGGGTGTCAGACATATATTCGTTCGCATATAGTGGATGTGAGCCATGTTGCACAAGCATTACGTGGAGGTTATTGTGGCGAGCCTAGCATATGCAGATATGGCCTCTGAACATGGAGGCCGAAAGGTCGAGCATGAGTCACAGAGTTGTTGTGATTGACAATTGTCTACCCTTGAAGTTGTGTTGCCGGCTCTGATGATGAGGGGTTGTGCAATGGATTGGGGTCGTGTAATCTCTTAAACGACCAGGAGGGATGTTCGTTTTCGTGGGAGTTAGTTATTTTCTAAAAACTAGAACTCAAAATTATTATCAACAAAGTCTTATGTTGTTGCAAATTCCATTGTAGATGTCTCGCCCCTCGTTTAACCTAGGTCTGTTCCTTGAGAAAGAAAAGCTTAAGACCAATGGGTCAAACTTCATGGCCTGGTTCCGCAACCTGAGGATCCTACTCACTCCCATAGGGTGGCTTACGTCATTGAAGCCTCCATAGGTGACCCTCGAGCAGATGAAGCCTCTGATGATGAGAAGAAAGTCTTCCAGACCAAATCAGAGGATTCCGCCTTTGTCCAGAGTGGCATGCTCTACGCCATGGAAGCCAACCTGCAGAAGGGCTTTGAGAAGATGAGCGCCTTTGAGATAATTTCTGATATCAAGGTTGTCTTTGCGCCGCAGGCTAAGGCTGAGAGATATGAAGCTTCTGAGCTTTTCATATTGGCCAAGATGGAGGATCATAGTAGTGTGAGCGAGCACGTGGTCAAGATGTCTGGCTACGTTCAACGCCTAAATGCTCGTGAATGCAAGATTCCCGATGAGCTGGCGATTGATAGGGTGTTGCAATCATTGGCCCCTAGCTATAAAGGCTTGGTCAAGAACTACAACATGCAGGGCATGCCTAAGTCCCTGGGTGAAGTGTTCGTGATGCTCAAAACTGCTGAGGTGGAAATCAAGAAGGAGCACACGCTGTTGATGGTCAAAAGACCGTCGATTTCAAGAAATCCAGTTGCAAGGGAAAGAAGAGCTGGAAATCCAGGAGGGAGGGAAAAATGGTTGCCAAGCCCAAGACTCCCAAATCTGGTCCCAAAGCTAGCGTGGAGTGCTTCTACTGCAAGGGAAAGGGTCACTGGAAGCGCAACTGCCCCAAGTACCTGGAGGACAAGAAATCTGGCAAGATTGTCGACAAAGAACAAGGTATATTTGATATACATGTTATAGATGTGTACCTTACATCCGCCCGTAGCAACACTTGGGTATTTGATACTGGTTCTGGTGCTCATATTTGTAACTCTCGGGATGAGTTGCGGAATAAGAGGCGCATGGCTAAGGATGAGGTGACGATGCGCGTCGGCAGCGGATCGAGAGTCGACGTGGTGGCTGTCGGCACGCTCCCTCTACATCTACCATCGGCATTAGTTTTGGTTTTAAATAAGTGTTATTTTGTACCATCCTTGAGTGTAAACATTATCAGTGGGTCTTGCTTGTTACAAGACGGCTATTCATTTAAATCAGTATCAAGAAGTTGTGCTATTTCAATGAATGATATCTTTTATGTTGATCCTCCCGAGAGTAATGGTTTATTCTTGTTGAATCTCGATCGTAGTACTCACATCCATAAAATAGATGCCAAAAGGATTAAGTGTAGTGATGATACCGCCATGTATATGTGGAATTGCCGTCTCGGTCATATTGGTGTAAAGCGCATGAAGAAACTCCATGCAGATGGACTATTGGACTCGTTGTATTTTGGATCCCTCGATACATGCGAACCATGCCTTATGGGCCAAATGACCAAGAGACCGTTCAAAGGTTTCGCTGAACGGGCCTCAGACTTGTTGGGAGTCATACATACAGATGTGTGTGGACCAATGAGCGCGTCGACACACAATGGTTATCGTTACTTCGTCACCTTCACCGATGACTTGAGTAGATACGGTTATATCTATTTGATGAAACACAAGTCTGAAACTTTTGAAAAGTTCAAAGAATTTCAAAGTGAAGTTGAAAATCAGCTTAACAAGAAAATCAAACACCTCCGATCCGATCGTGGTGGCGAGTATTTGAGTTTGGCACACATCTGAAGGCATGTGGCATAGTGCCACAATTTACGCCTGTCGGAACGCCGCAACGTAACGGCGTGTCCGAGCGACGTAATCGTACTCTATTGGATAGTGTCCGGTCTATGATGTCTCTTACCGATTTGCCCGTATCCTTCTGGGGTTATGCGTTGGAAATAGTCGCATTCATTTTAAATAAGGCTCCGTCCAAATCCGTAGAAACGACACCGTATGAGTTATGGTATGGTAAGAAACCTAAGTTATCGTTTCTGAAGGTTTGGGGTTGTGAGGCGTATGTTAAGAAACTACAGCCCGACAAACTCAAACCGAAGTCGGAGAAAGTCGTCTTTGTAGGATATCCGCGGGAAACCGTAGGATACACGTTCTACAACCAAGCTGAGGGCAAAATGTTTGTCGCGAAGACCGGTACCTTTCTAGAGAAGGAGTTTCTCGCGAAATGAGTAAGTGGGAGGAAGATAGACCTCGATGAGATCGTTGATCCTGAACTTGAAATTCCAAGTGACGCAACGGAAGCAGTTCCGGAAACGTCCTCCACAGATGGAGTGAGAGAAACTGTCGAGAAAAGTATTCTACCTCGTAGGTCTGGTAGATCTCGTATCGCACCAGAATGGTATGACAACATGGATTGCACCGTCATGTTAATTGAACAAGACAAACCTACGAACTACAAGCAGGCAATGGCGAGTCTAGAGACCGAGAAATGGCTAGAAGCCATGAAATCCCAAATAGGATCCATTTATGATAACAAAGTGTGGACTTTGATGGAAATTCCCGAAGGGCGTAAGGCGGTCGAGAATAAAAGGATCTTTAAGAAGAAGACTGATGCTGATGGTAATGTAACTATCTATAAAGCTCGGCTTGTCGCAAAAGGTTTCCAGCAGGTTCATGTGATAAACTACGATAAAACGTTTTCACCGGCAGCGATGCTAAAGTATATTCGGATTTTGTTTGCAGTTGCTGCATATTACGATTATTAAGTATGGCAGATGGATGTCAAAACAACCTTCCTAAATGGAAATAGTGAGGAAGAGTTGTACAAGGTACAACCAGAAGGTTTTGTCGATCCAGAAAATGCTAACAAGTTATGCAAGCTTCAGCGCTCCATCTATGGATTGAAGCAAGCAACTCGGAGCTGGAATCTTCGCTTTGATGAGGTGATCAAATGTTTTGGATTTGTCCAAAATTTGGAAGAGACCTGCATTTACAAGAAAATGAGTGGTAGCTCAGTTGTGTTCTTAGCACTATATGTAGATGACGTATTGCTGATTGGGAATGATGTGGAACTTCTAAATAGCGTGAAGAATTATTTAAACAGTAAAATTGCCATGAAGGACTTAGGAGAAGCTGCAAACGTCTTAGGTATTAAAATCTATCGTGATAGATCAAGACGTCTATTAGCGTTGAGTCAGAGTACTTATCTTGATAAAATACTGAAGCATTTCGGTATGGAGATGGCAAAGAAGGGTTCTGTGCCTGTTATCAAGAATAAAACATTGCGAAAGGCACAATGTCCGGTAACGGAACATGGTAAGGCCGAAATGACTAAACATCCTTATGCTTCAGTCATAGGATCGATTATGTATGCAATGTTAAGTACTAGACCTGATGTGGCATTGGCTCTAAGTTTGACAAGCCGTTTCCAGAGTAATCCAGGAATCGCGCATTGGATTGTTGTTAAGAGTATTCTTAAGTATCTCAAGAAGACAAAGGAAATGTTCCTTCTCTATGGTGGCTGTGATGAAGAACTTGGCGTAACAGGTTACGTTGATGCAAATTTCTGCTCAGACCCCGATGACTCTAAGTCACAGACAGGTTATGTGTTCAAGGTGAATGGAGGCGCCGTGTGCTGGAGAAGTGAGAAGCAACCCATCGTCGCACAATCTACAATGGAGTCGGAGTACATTGCTGCTTGCGAAGCTGCAAATGAAGCTGTGTGGCTGAGGAAGTTCATCATTGAACTTGGAGTGTTCCCAAGTGCGCAAGACCCCGTGATTCTCTTCTGCGACAATACGGGTTTCATTGCTAACGCCAAGGAGGCAAGGTCTCACTCCACCGCCAAACATATTTCTGACGCTTCCATGAGATACGACAGTACGTACAAGGAGGCGATGTGAAGATTTGCAAAGTGCATACGGATCTGAATGTGGCAGATCCCTGTAACATCCCAAATTTCTCAAAAATTTAAAACCTTGCATTCATGCATCATGCATCATATAGGCATGGCATTGAAATCACATAAAGAATAAATTAAATTTTAATTATAAGTTTAAATAAATTTGTATTCCATAAAAAGGTCTATTTGAGTTCCTTATAATAATATGTATTTTATTTGATTATTTATTTAGCAAAATAGTACCAAAAGGTTCTAAATTAAATTAGCTCTTCAAAACATATTTTTATGAATTTTTCTAAAATGTTTTGACTGAGTTAAAAATCATTTGTGAAAATAAAATTTAAATTCGAGAAAAAGAAATAGAAAAGTAATCGGGCCGTATCCCCGCTATCTGCCGCGCGAGCGCGCGAGGAAGCGGCCCAGCAACCAGCCCGCCTCCCGCTTCTTCTCGCTGACGGGTGGGGACAGCTGTCAGAGTCTTCAACCTCCATCGCAAGAAATCCGGCGGAGACCGATCCGAGCACGGATCAAATCCTCGCGATTTCCGCGCGGTTCGTTCCCCGGAGATGCCCCATATATACTCCACGACCGCGCCTCCCGATTTCACCCTACAAACCCTAGCTTGCTACGCCACCGGGCTGCCGCCACCGAGATCGGCATCTTGCGCGATCCGCCGCCGTCGAGCTCGCCGTGCGTAGTGCTCCGACCACCCCGGCTCCTCTTTTCGCCTCCCCTCGATCCCTTTCTCCCTTGCGGTCGTTTTGCACGTGACCTGAATCGCAGCAAAACGTCCTCTCCGTCCGCGACCGAAGAGCACCGCCGCGGTCCTCGTCTCCGGCAGAGCTTTGGGAGAAGAAGAGGAAGCACGAGAAGCCCCAGCCGCGCCATCGCCTCCGCCTCGACCTCCTCTCCGTCGTGGTATGAATCACCCCCCTCCCCTTAGCCGTAGATCGCGAGTGCGTGCGATGCCGGCCATGGCGCCGCCGCAACCAGAGGTCCTCCGACGAACAGCGCCACCCGAGTTTGGCCAGTGCGATCTGGACCATTAGATCCAGATCGGACGAGCACTGTTTTTCTTCTTTTACCGTTTCGTTCCGTTATTTTGGAGCGTCCGATTTAAGTTAGATCGGACGGCTTCCGTGCCGATCCGCGGCGAACCGGTACCGTCCAATTGGATCGCGCCGCGTGGCCTGTTAATTATCTTTTTCGGCTTGATTTTTTATTTAAAAACAAAAAACAATACAAACTTGCAAAATTCATAACGTTTGATCGGCTCATCCAAATTTGATGAATTTTATATCCACGTAAAGCTCTGCTCGTGTAGTTTAGTATGGTTTCATTAGTTTGTCCTTTTAGTGTATTTTAAATTGCGGAATTTAATTGTTTAGCTTTTCGGCTATTTAATCTATAACTTAATTAATGTAAATGCTTTTCAAATAAATCCAATTGTTTTAGAATTTTATTAATGCCCTCTGTCCAGAGAGTGCAACTTGAGTTTTATTTGAAACTTTGCATAATAGAATTAAATAATTTGGTTGTAGGGCTTAATATTTCTACGTTATGCTCAATATTTTAAAATGAGTAAATAAAATAATAAAATGTTGATCTTTGCATTTCATGCATTAATAACAGAGAAAATAAAATGGTAATTATTTTTCTTGTTAAATTTATTTCATATCAAGCATGCATACATAATTTTGTCTTGACATTTTAAGTGTGTGTTGTGTGTTTATTTATTTTTATTGTTTGTCTCTAGATTGTGAAGAGGAGGAAGGCCCTTCTTGTGATTGTTATTGTTGCCGTGCTTGTCCCTCTTGTTACCAAGGCAAGTGACATTCATAATCTACCCAATATTTCTATATGCATTAGTAGTATATTTTGAGTAGTATGCATGGTAGGAATTTTGAACTATCTTATAATGCTAAGTTAGTACACTTGAAAATATCCTAATAGTATGTAGCCATCCCTTTCCATGCTGCCATCAAAAATTTTATTAGATGCTTAGCTATGCTATAAAAAGTGTTTACTTACCATGTAATAGAAATATTGCTAAGTGTTAAACTTTAAATGCACACCCGGGTGGAATTGGTTGTTTGGTTTATATTGAGTGGCTTTTGGGACTATGCTTGTGGTTGTCGTTGCCTAGGATGAATGTCTATTCTACTTAGGGCGATGAGCATGGTGGTTGTCACCCAGAAGCGCACTTGTGGACGGCCACCCAGGAACAAAGAGATTTCTAAGTCCCTCCAAGTTTAGAAGCTTCCCGTGCAGCCTTTTGACAATGGGCTCTGTCTAGAATTACTAAGTTGTGAGAGTGCAACCTGTCAACTTGACAAGCAGATGTAGAGTTGGTAGGTGGAACGGGTCTTGCTAGTATGGTTGCATTCTTCTTCTGAAAGTTCTTGTCTCAATTCTCTCCTTTCCTGAATGCACTCCGTGTGTATAGGATGTTTGGGTTAATTGAGTCTGAAGGTGAAAGTGCACAACCTCTGCAGAGTCGACAATCTGAGTACTCAGCCGTGTCCCCGGTGATGGACTACTTCGAGCAACTGGACAAGGATGGACGGAAGAATCTCATCATAGTTTTCTTAAAAGTAAAATTTGACCAAGGAAAGAATTGTTGGTGCACTTGGGCTTCATCCCTTGGTGCCAAGTCTTTGAGAAACAAAAATTGTTTTACAAAAGATAGGAGAAAATTGGCTTTCTGCAAAATAGCCTACAACTCCACCAAGCCAAATATGCATATAGAATTAGACTTGTCATAAAGTATCCACCATAGTCACTTGCCAATACTTCATTGTATTGACCTCCTTCGGGGGCTGCATATTCAAATGTGCAGGTAATTCTGATGAGGAATGAGTTTGGACTCGAGTCTACACCCAACATGTCTGCCTGTGGCGCATGCTTGAAGAAGAGGCTCATTGCTATTACTTTCGTTGTGAACTCTGAATATTTTTAGCTAGTCTTCATGACTATGCACTTTGTAATAAAGCTATACTTAGCTATTTTTGGATCTCGTTGTAGTAATTTGATACTTATGCAATGATACTATATATTTTGTACTGTGGTGCTGGCAGTGATCTAGGGACTAGCACATAACACAGGTGTTCCATCTTTATTTAAAAGATGGGGCGCTACAAAATGGTATCATAGCTAAAGTGTTGCCTGTAGGTTCGAGCCCTTAGGATTGGTTAAGCCTCTTTTGATCATAATATTACCATCTTTGAAGTATGTTGGATCCTAGCGGCATAGTGGGATGAAGCGGCCCGGGACTAACCTTACATGTCCGCGTACATGAGACCTGTTCCACAAATAAGTGGCTGGTCGGGTGTCTGTCTCTCTCATTATAGTGAATATGCGACTTACAAAGAGTTGATAATAGTGTTGATCACCTTTTAGAAAAGAACTTCTTTTTCTCTAAGTACTTAAATACACCACAACTAGTATTCCTTACCTTGTGTCTTGTTTTAACAAACTCTACCTTGTCACTTAAGGATGTCGTTCTTCATGTATCAAACCGCGGAGGACTTCAAGGACATGCGCTTTGGAAGATATCTTCTAGAGTTAGTAGAACTGTTGGCACTTCCAACCCCCATCATCAAGGCAAGCCAGCTGAAGCACTTCAACAAAGAAGACTTATGGGGAATTCGTCTTTTCCAACAAGGGCGCCAGACTGAACCCAAGACCGAAGACATCCAGTACAAGTCGATTAGTGACTCCTTGGAGAAAGGGCTGAATGTCGTCACGCAGGAGCTAATAGGACGTCTTTGCTGGCAATTTCAGGAGGAGTTAAAAGACCACTACTTTTCTAACCTTGGCCAACGTGACGAACATGGGATACCCTACCTTGTTGGCGAGGAAGACAAAAACAAACCAGCACCTTTGTACCCATATCTCCAAGACTTAGAACTTCACCTCTGGCAACTCGAAGAGGATAGACGCAACGAGCTGTTGAAGAATGATGAAATAATGGCCCAAGTCAAGGAGACTCAAAAGAAGATTGAAGCCCAAGAAGAGGTGGCCAATTCTCAAGAAGAGAAATTCCGAGCTCAAGAGAAGAAGTTCCAAAATCAAGAAAAGAGAATAAGAGACAAGAACAAGGAGATCAAGACCTTGAAGGATGAAATTCTGAGCAACGACGTCAAGTTCGAAGCTGATCGAGATCTGATCGAGACTCTACGCCGTGAGAAGAGAATGCTACAAGAGAAGATTGAAGCCCTGGAGAAGGAAGCGATCGAGACTCTGCACCGTGAGACGACAATGTTACAGGAGAAGAACGAGGCCTTGGAGAAGGAGGTGAACGACTACAAGGAGATCCTTATGAAGGAAGGCATCACCATCAAGGAGATCGAAGAAGATGAAGGAGACGTCATGGACGAAGTTTAGACTTAGTAGTTGGACCACCATGTTCTCCCTCGTTTAGTGCGTCGTTCTTTTTAAAACATTGATCTCCAACTTGTGGTGTGACAATGTTAGAATGATTGGTTTGCAGACTCTGTCGTTTTATTAAATCAACTTAGAATACTTGTTTCGATTTGCTAAGTAGACTTTTTCTCTTTAAGTTGCCTTTTGAGTGTTGATTGGGTTGACTTGGTTGCTTTGTGCATGGGTAGGATTTTTCTTCTCTTAGTTTTGTCTATCTTTCACTCATCTATGCTGAAAACCCTACAGATGCCTCCTCGTCGTGATACCAACAACGATGATGCCATGCAACAACTGATGGCCGCTCAAGCTCAGTTGATGAATATGATGACTCAATTCATTGCAGCAACCAACAACAACAACAACAACCACAACAACAACAACCCGCCACCTCCAGTGGACAGACTTGCTAGATTCCTAAGGCTTAGGCCTAATAAGTTCTCCTCTGCTACTGAACCAATAGTGGCGGATGATTGGCTCCGTTCAGTCAACAAGGACTTAGTAACTTGTGAATGTTCTGAGGCAGAAAAAGTGAGGTTCACTGCACACCTGTTGGAAGGACCCGCAACATTGTGGTGGGAGACTTATCAGGTGACTCATCCTTTGGATGGCATGACTTGGGATGCGTTCAAGGAAGGTTTCCGGAATGCTCACATCTCCTCGGGTATAATGAACCTGAAGAAAGAAGAATTTCGCAGCTTGAGGCAGGGAGGTAGAACTCTGAAGGAGTATATGGATGACTTATGTATGCTATCAAGGTATGCACCAGAGGACATTGATACTGATGCAAAGAGGAAGGAAAAGTTCCTCAATGGACTTAGGGGAGAACTGAAGATACCCTTGTCTGTGGCATACACTCCAAACTATCAAGCTCTGCTGGATCAAGCTATCACCCTGGACAACAACATAAGAAAGGAAGAGAATAGGAAGAGGAAGTTCAGTGCAAGTAAGGTTCATTCTGAAGGGACCTATAAGAAACAACACACCTCTGAAGTCAGTAGCCATAAACCCTGGAATCACTCCAACACTGGTAGTGGCCAAAAACATCATGGTCATAACCATAATGGAGGATACAAAGGAAGCAATGGAGGATACAAAGGAAATAATGGAGGATACAATGGAAATAATGGTGGATCCAGGGGAAACCATCACCATGGCCATAATCATGGGAATGGTAATCACCGTCCTAACTATGAAGGGAAGAAAGACTTGTCTAATGTGACTTGCTTCAAGTGCAAGAAGACATGACATTATGCAACTGAATGCCCAGAGAGGAAAGCTGATGAAAATTCCAAGCCCAATCCTTTCCAGAAGGGACAAGTGAACCACATCAATGTGGAAGAAGTTCATGATGAACCTGATGCTGTGATTGGTACGTTCTTGCTCAACTCCTTTCCAGCATTAGTCTTATTTGATACTGGAGCATCTCATTCATTCATATCAAGAGCTTTTGTAAACAAACATGGGTTAGCTGAGGAAAGTCTAGGAAAACCAATTAGGGTAAGTTCACCTGGAGGGGAGATGATAGTAAATTCCGGGTGTAGGCAGTTAGACTTGCAAATCGGAAAACACACCTTTCCAACAGACTTAGTCATCCTAGAAACCCAAGGATTGGATGTTATCATTGGAATGGATTGGATGACTCGTTTTGAAGGAATCATAGACTGTGCAAATAGAGCAATCACCCTCACCACCCCAGAGAAAAGGAAGATTAAGTTTAGATCAACTTTCGAACTTAAGAAGGTCAGGCTAAATTCTCTTAAGGGGGTTAGCCTTGGAGATGTGCTTATTGTCAAGGAATACCCAGATGTTTTTCCGGAAGAACTACCGGGAATGCCACCCGATAGAGATGTAGAGTTTCTCATCGAACTGAAGCCGGGAACAGGACCAATAGCTAAAAGAACTTACCCTATGGCCGTCGATGAATTGAAAGAGCTCAAGAAGCAACTGGAGGAACATATCCAGAAAGGATTTATTCGTCCAAGTTCATCGCCATTTGGAGCACCAGTCTTATTTGTTAAAAAGAAGGATCAAACACAGAGGCTAGTCACGGATTATAGAGATATAAACGAGCAACTATCCAAAACAAGTACCCGTTACCCAAGATAAACGAACTATTTGACCAACTGGAAGGTGCTTGTGTTTTCTCAAAGATCGATCTTCGATCGGGGTACCTCGAAATGAAAGTTAGAAAAATGGATGTAACATCCCAGCATTTTATAATGTTCAAAAATCACTAAAATTTAAAACTTTTCCTTTTATTAAAATACAATATTAAATGTATGAGAAAACCAACTATAAAAGACTTCAAAGTTTAATATTTCCAATGTCACAGTTTAAAACATTTTATTATTCCATGTAATTCAAAACCTTAAAATATAATTTGACAAAAATGTTACAAACTACAATTCATTTTATTTTAAGTAAATAGTTGTATTTGAATTAAATCACTTAGCCATATCTATTCATAAATATAAGATTATTCAAAATAGAATATAATTACTAAATGGTTTTCATTCCTTTAACTATGTTCAAAATATAGTTTGGAAATTATAAGCCTATAGTGTATAATTTTAAAACTTCATAGATTTTAAATCAATGAATTAGCCAAATAAACATTTCATTTGCTTAAATGAATTTCATCTATTTTTCAAAGCATGAAATGATTAATAGATTCTAAATAAGAATAAAATTAAAACAAAAATCCTTTCCAAAGATGTTATGAAGTTTTCAAATGAATTATAATGTTGCACAAATTATTTTAAATTAAAAATGAATACCCTATATTTCACATTTCCTAAGACATGGTTATATGTAGTTCTTTAATATTATGCCAAAAGAAAGATAAATGAATTCAGCAAAATAAGTTTAAATAACTTAAATTCAAACATATTGAAATGGGGGTATTTTTACAAATTTATTATAGCCAAAGGAAAATTTAAATAAGAAAGAAATTCAAATTTGACTTTAAGTGTCAAATTTGAAATGAAGCAACATTTCAAAATATGAATTTTCAAAAATATTCAAAACATACCCACAACTGGTTTAACAGCAAGATAATCATTTTACAAATTTTTAGAAATTTATTTGACATCATTTGGAGTTATAAATCAAAAGATATGAATTAAAGAAATAAAATCAGAAAAGAAAATGCTGGCTGACGTCATGCTGACGTCAGCGGATCATCTCCTACCTCTAACCGAACGAAGCGCCGAAGGAGGAGATCGAATCGGAGACGATTTCCACTCCGATTCGTACGGGATTCGATCTCCGAAGCCCCCTATTTAATCCCTGGACACCGCCGCGTCTTTTGCCCCAAAAACCCTAGCCCAAGGACGCCGCCAGGCCGCCGCTCGAGCTCGCTGGAGTTCCCTCCTCCGCCGCCGTCCTCTGCTGTTTCCGGTGAGCCTGAGCCGCCAAAGCTCTCTCATTTCCCCCCTTCGCTTCCCCCTCGCCGTGCGCACATCCTAAGCCCCGAGTTCGGTTATTTCGTGCAGCAGCCGAGCGCCCCGTGCTCGACCGGATCGCCCGGAGCGCCGCCGCACTCCATCCGCCGCAACCGGCCGCGCCAGGAAGGGAAAGACGACGCCGTAGCCACCATCTGCATCGCCGCGACGAGCTGCACGTCGTCGACACCGCCGTTCGTCCGGGGAGCAACTCCAGCGTCGAGGCCGTCCGATCCCGAGCCGCGCCGCCGTCTCCTTCGTCGCCGGTGACCGTTGCGCCGCCACGGTATGATCCGAGCTCCCTGCGCCGTCCGATTGAATCTCTGCGGCTTAGATTAAAAGGTCGAGGACGAACGGGTACGCTCCGATCTGGACCGTCAGATCCAGATCTGACGGCCCAGATCAGATAACTTATACACGTCAGCGATCCCAGTCAGCGCCGCGTGTCAGCCACGTCAGCTGCCACGTGGAAAACAATTTTATTAATTAAATTTAATTGGCAGTTTTGCAGAAACACCCCTGTCACTTAGATCTCTCACAACTTTTTAACCACAACTCCAAATTTAATAATTTTTATATATTTGGAAAGCTCTTGACATGTAGAATATTTTGGATAAGACAAAATTCAAATTTGACTTAGTATAAAATATTCAAATTTCAAATGGTGAATTTGAGTATATTTGTAATAACTTTAAATCTATAAATCCAAAAATTGCAAATAAATATGTTTTAGAAACTTTAGAATATGTGCAAATTAATGCCACTACTATAAAATATTTTTGAGTAATTTTTGAATGATTTCATAGTTGTGTGTTTAGTTTGAATAGTTTGACTAATTTTGAAATAAATTTTAATAGAAACATTATTTTTGATTAAATCCAATTGCAATAGATTTAATTAAAAGCTCTCTGTCTATTAACACTGATTATAAAGTTTTGTTATAAAAATTTAGTCATAGGAAACTTTAATCTTATAATTATTCCTTTTATTATATTTTCCAAAATTAGAAATTAATTAAATTGCATTTATAAATTCATGCATATTTATAAATAAAACACAAAAGTTATTTTTATGTTTCTTGTGATTTAAGATTTCATTGCATATTTTATATTGTAGATATAATTCTCAAAGGAAAACCCCTCTTCAATAGTTTTCTCTAAGTTAGGATTATTTTCAGACTTAGTATTTTGTGAAAAGTGCTATGCACTAGACACTTAGTAGTTTTCAAGATGGAGCTAGAAGAAAATCTTAGCCAAAAACAAGACTTCAGAAGTATCTTCAAGGAGGAAACACTTAGAAGAAAATCAAGAAGAAGTTCATGAAGGACTTAGAAGAAAACAGACTCTGGAAGCATCCCCAAGATGTCAAGCACTTAGAAGAAAAGTGAGAAGAAGTTCAAGAAGGCCAACCTTCCTTTTATTCTCTAAGTCTCTCTCTCTGTCTTTTCTTCTCTTCTGAGACTTCATGAAGACTAAGGAAATCCAAGACCAGCCTCGAAGATACAAAAACCACCAAGTCTGAAGACCAAAACTTCAATCAAGACATCATCCGGAAGAAAGCTACAAGTCTGGAGATAAAGCCTGGAGGACAACTACCTCTTTCTATCTATCTTTCCCTCTTTCCTAATCTTGTCCCTTAGACTTAAACAAAATTTGATCATGATGTTATCATCTTGAAGTTGTTGGATCCTAGCAGCATAGTGGGATGAAGCGGCCTGGAAACAAACCTTACATGTCCACGTACATGAGACCTGTTCCACAATTCAAGTGGCTGGCCGGGTGTCTGTCTCTCTCACTATAGTGAATGTCCAATTTACAAAGAGTTGATAATAATTGTTGATCATCTTGAACAAATGACTTAGCATTTTTCCCTAAGTATTCTGCACATCATGGCTAAGCCATTTGAGTGCTTGTTTCAAGAAGTTATAAAACAAAGTATGAGTATCCAACTTAAGACTTAGTCCTTAGTCCTTTTGGACCAACACATTTGCCTTGCATAAACTTAAAAGATTTCCATAGCATGATAAAGCATTTCTAGCCTTAGAAATAATTTGCATACCATACATGACATGTTTTCCTTAGGAGTTTTCCAAAACTTGTTGTTCATTTGATATGAGCATGTATGTTTGATGATTGTTGTTTGTTGATTGTTGTATTGTTGTTTGCTATTATTGTTTAGATTAAACGGAGAGCAAACGTTCGTTGTTGAAAAGAGTTGTGAACAACGACAACATTCAAAGGCATGTGGCACACCTCATAAACTTCCTATTTTTATATGCATTACTTAGTGTATTTTAATATGCATGTGTTGCTATGCTAAACCTGTGTAGAATCCCTTATTCCTGTGTCTAGGTTCCTATATCATACTTAGCAGAAATATTGATGCTATGCAATTGATGAAAGATTTTATAAAAGGTTTAGTGACTACTCAGGACTGTGCTCATGGCTGTCTTCGCCTAGGATGAATTTCTATTCTACTTAGGGCTGTGAGCATGGTGATTTTTACCTGAGAATACACATTTACTAAGTAAATGAAACACCTGGGTGGTAATTGGTTGTATGGTTTATGTTGAGTGGCTACTCAGGTCCATTTCTATGGTTCCTAGAGTATGTACACTTGAGAACGGCCACCCAGGAACAGAGGAATCTGAAGAACTCCAAGTGACGATTGCTTCCAGTGCAGCCATTGCCATATGGGCTCTGGCTTGATCAATTATGTTGCGTGGACTCTCTCCGGCTTGACAAGCAGATGTAGGGGGATGTTAGGTGGAACGGGTCAAGCCAGTATGGGGAGGGAAAATGCTTCTGAAAGATCTCGTCTCATTCTCTCCTTTCCTTATCACAAATGGTGTGTAAAGGATACCTTGGGTTGAATGGGTACAATGGTGAAAGTGCACAACCTGTGCAGAGTGTAAAACTAAGTACTTAGCCGTGTCCCCGGTTACGGACAATTTTGAGCAGCTGATCAAGGACGTCAACGGAGGATTCCACCATTCCAATTTCTAAGTTAAAAGTTGATGGGTGAACAAGGGAAGATGAGATTTATGGTTTTCATGCCATACTCGTCGATTTCAAGAAAAGTGTTTTCAAAAGAGTAGGAAAAATTGGCTTTATGCAAATTAGCCTTGAGCTACACCAGCCAAATATTCATATAGGCTTTAGAGTTACTGCCTTAAGTGTCCACCATAGTGTCACTTGCCAGACTCCATTTTTAATGGAATCTGACCCACGTTGTTGCAATATTTTTCTTATTGCAGATGTGATCCGATGACGAGTGAGGTTTCGTTAAAGGTTTCGAGTCTACAACCAACATGTTTTCGCCTGTGGCAGCATGAAAGTTATAGAGGCTCACTGCTATTGTATTTTCCGCTGTGTACTTTTTCAATGCTAGCTTTATGCTATGCAATTTGTAAAGAATATCTTGTAATTCTGGATCATCGATGTAATAAAGTTGACGCTTTGTTGTGATATTACATCGTAACTGTGTGTGCAAATGAATCGATCCAGGGATTTGCACTATACACAGGTATCTGCCTTATTTAAAGAGCAGGTACGCTACAGATGGTATCAGAGCACTGTGTTGCCTGTAGGTTCGAAACCCTAGGTTTGGATAGAAATAGGTTTGACCATAGGATTGAAAATCTATTTTTCTTCACTTTTCTAAAAACAAATCTTTTCACTATGTCTTTCTCGTAGTCTCATCTACTATCAACCTTCTAAAAACCTCTTATCTTTTTCTAGATGACCATGTTCTTATAGTCGAAGTCTGCTTCTGCTGGCTCATATGGAAAAGCTACGATTAATCATGAAGTTCTGCATATATGGAAGACCACTGAAGAACCAGGATTCGACCAACACTTCTAAGATATCCAAGAAAGTTGAACAAGAACTTGAAGCAGTCATGAAGGAGGTAGATTTGACCACCACCAAAAATAGAATGACGATATCGTGTTAGTGTATTGATCATATCAACTTGGCTATATGACAATACTAGATTGTTTGTTAGTTTTGAACCTTATTGCTTGATGTTTGTTAGATGATGTTTGTAATGGATTATCTTGAGTTATGGTTGTGCATTAGGAAGTTGAATTATCAACAAAACTTTTCTTTTAAGGGTGGTAGCCACCTAGATAATTCAAACCCAGTCTCTTAAACCCAGAGATCTCAAACTATCTTCTTTCCATCCTCCTAATCAGAAAAACCATTCACTGTCAAGTTTTCAAGTTTCCATGTCGGAAATTTCATTTCCCAAAACATCTCGAGTATCAGAATCATTCAAGCCCTTGCTTTCTTTTCTAACCTCTCCGAATCTCGGGGACGAGATTCCTTTTAAGGGTGGTAGTCTGTAACATCCCAGCATTTTATAATGTTCAAAAATCACTAAAATTTAAAACTTCTCCTTTTATTAAAATACAATATTAAATGTATGAGAAAACCAACTATAAAAGACTTCAAAGTTTAATATTTCCAATGTCACAGTTTAAAACATTTTATTATTCCATGTAATTCAAAACCTTAAAATATAATTTGACAAAAATGTTACAAACTACAATTCATTTTATTTTAAGTAAATAGTTGTATTTGAATTAAATCACTTAGCCATATCTATTCATAAATATAAGATTATTCAAAATAGAATATAATTACTAAATGGTTTTCATTCCTTTAACTATGTTCAAAATATAGTTTGGAAATTATAAGCCTATAGTGTATAATTTTAAAACTTCATAGATTTTAAATCAATGAATTAGCCAAATAAACATTTCATTTGCTTAAATGAATTTCATCTATTTTTCAAAGCATGAAATGATTAATAGATTCTAAATAAGAATAAAATTAAAACAAAAATCCTTTCCAAAGATGTTATGAAGTTTTCAAATGAATTATAATGTTGCACAAATTATTTTAAATTAAAAATGAATACCCTATATTTCACATTTCCTAAGACATGGTTATATGTAGTTCTTTAATATTATGCCAAAAGAAAGATAAATGAATTCAGAAAAATAAGTTTAAATAACTTAAATTCAAACATATTGAAATGGGGGTATTTTTACAAATTTATTGTAGCCAAAGGAAAATTTAAATAAGAAAGAAATTCAAATTTGACTTTAAGTGTCAAATTTGTAATTAAGCAACATTTCAAAATATGAATTTTCAAAAATATTCAAAACATACCCACAACTGGTTTAACAGCAAGATAATCATTTTACAAATTTTTAGAAATTTATTTGACATCATTTGGAGTTATAAATCAAAAGATATGAATTAAAGAAATAAAATCAGAAAGAAAATGCTGGCTGACGTCATGCTGACGTCAGCGGATCATCTCCTACCTCTAACCGAACGAAGCGCCGAAGGAGGAGATCGAATCGGAGACGATTTCCACTCCGATTCGTACGGGATTCGATCTCCGAAGCCCCCTATTTAATCCCTGGACACCGCCGCGTCTTTTGCCCCAAAAACCCTAGCCCAAGGACGCCGCCAGGCCGCCGCTCGAGCTCGCCGGAGTTCCCTCCTCCGCCGCCATCCTCTGCTGTTTCCGGTGAGCCTGAGCCGCCAAAGCTCTCTCATTTCCCCCCTTCGCTTCCCCCTCGCCGTGCGCACATCCTAAGCCCCGAGTTCGGTTATTTCGTGCAGCAGCCGAGCGCCCCGTGCTCGACCAGATCGCCCGGAGCGCCGCCGCACTCCATCCGCCGCAACCGGCCGCGCCAGGAAGGGAAAGACGACGCCGTAGCCACCATCTGCATCGCCGCGACGAGCTGCACGTCGTCGACACCGCCGTTCGTCCGGGGAGCAACTCCAGCGTCGAGGCCGTCCGATCCCGAGCCGCGCCGCCGTCTCCTTCGTCGCCGGTGACCGTTGCGCCGCCACGGTATGATCCGAGCTCCCTGCGCCGTCCGATTGAATCTCTGCGGCTTAGATTAAAAGGTCGAGGACGAACGGGTACGCTCCGATCTGGACCGTCAGATCCAGATCTGACGGCCCAGATCAGATAACTTATACACGTCAGCGATCCCAGTCAGCGCCGCGTGTCAGCCACGTCAGCTGCCACGTGGAAAACAATTTTATTAATTAAATTTAATTGGCAGTTTTGCAGAAACACCCCTGTCACTTAGATCTCTCACAACTTTTTAACCACAACTCCAAATTTAATAATTTTTATATATTTGGAAAGCTCTTGACATGTAGAATATTTTGGATCAGACAAAATTCAAATTTGACTTAGTATAAAATATTCAAATTTCAAATGGTGAATTTGAGTATATTTGTAATAACTTTAAATCTATAAATCCAAAAATTGCAAATAAATATGTTTTAGAAACTTTAGAATATGTGCAAATTAATGCCACTACTATAAAATATTTTTGAGTAATTTTTGAATGATTTCATAGTTGTGTGTTTAGTTTGAATAGTTTGACTAATTTTGAAATAAATTTTAATAGAAACATTATTTTTGATTAAATCCAATTGCAATAGATTTAATTAAAAGCTCTCTGTCTATTAACACTGATTATAAAGTTTTGTTATAAAAATTTAGTCATAGGAAACTTTAATCTTATAATTATTCCTTTTATTATATTTTCCAAAATTAGAAATTAATTAAATTGCATTTATAAATTCATGCATATTTATAAATAAAACACAAAAGTTATTTTTATGTTTCTTGTGATTTAAGATTTCATTGCATATTTTATATTGTAGATATAATTCTCAAAGGAAAACCCCTCTTCAATAGTTTTCTCTAAGTTAGGATTATTTTCAGACTTAGTATTTTGTGAAAAGTGCTATGCACTAGACACTTAGTAGTTTTCAAGATGGAGCTAGAAGAAAATCTTAGCCAAAAACAAGACTTCAGAAGTATCTTCAAGGAGGAAACACTTAGAAGAAAATCAAGAAGAAGTTCATGAAGGACTTAGAAGAAAACAGACTCTGGAAGCATCCCCAAGATGTCAAGCACTTAGAAGAAAAGTGAGAAGAAGTTCAAGAAGGCCAACCTTCCTTTTATTCTCTAAGTCTCTCTCTCTGTCTTTTCTTCTCTTCTGAGACTTCATGAAGACTAAGGAAATCCAAGACCAGCCTCGAAGATACAAAAACCACCAAGTCTGAAGACCAAAACTTCAATCAAGACATCATCCGGAAGAAAGCTACAAGTCTGGAGATAAAGCCTGGAGGACAACTACCTCTTTCTATCTATCTTTCCCTCTTTCCTAATCTTGTCCCTTAGACTTAAACAAAATTTGATCATGATGTTATCATCTTGAAGTTGTGGATCCTAGCAGCATAGTGGGATGAAGCGGCCTGGAAACAAACCTTACATGTCCACGTACATGAGACCTGTTCCACAATTCAAGTGGCTGGCCGGGTGTCTGTCTCTCTCACTATAGTGAATGTCCAATTTACAAAGAGTTGATAATAATTGTTGATCATCTTGAACAAATGACTTAGCATTTTTCCCTAAGTATTCTGCACATCATGGCTAAGCCATTTGAGTGCTTGTTTCAAGAAGTTATAAAACAAAGTATGAGTATCCAACTTAAGACTTAGTCCTTAGTCCTTTTGGACCAACACATTTGCCTTGCATAAACTTAAAAGATTTCCATAGCATGATAAAGCATTTCTAGCCTTAGAAATAATTTGCATACCATACATGACATGTTTTCCTTAGGAGTTTTCCAAAACTTGTTGTTCATTTGATATGAGCATGTATGTTTGATGATTGTTGTTTGTTGATTGTTGTATTGTTGTTTGCTATTATTGTTTAGATTAAACGGAGAGCAAACGTTCGTTGTTGAAAAGAGTTGTGAACAACGACAACATTCAAAGGCATGTGGCACACCTCATAAACTTCCTATTTTTATATGCATTACTTAGTGTATTTTAATATGCATGTGTTGCTATGCTAAACCTGTGTAGAATCCCTTATTCCTGTGTCTAGGTTCCTATATCATACTTAGCAGAAATATTGATGCTATGCAATTGATGAAAGATTTTATAAAAGGTTAAGTGACTACTCAGGACTGTGCTCATGGCTGTCTTCGCCTAGGATGAATTTGTATTCTACTTAGGGCTGTGAGCATGGTGATTTTTACCTGAGAATACACATTTACTAAGTAAATGAAACACCTGGGTGGTAATTGGTTGTATGGTTTATGTTGAGTGGCTACTCAGGTCCATTTCTATGGTTCCTAGAGTATGTACACTTGAGAACGGCCACCCAGGAACAGAGGAATCTGAAGAACTCCAAGTGACGATTGCTTCCAGTGCAGCCATTGCCATATGGGCTCTGGCTTGATCAATTATGTTGCGTGGACTCTCTCCGGCTTGACAAGCAGATGTAGGGGGATGTTAGGTGGAACGGGTCAAGCCAGTATGGGGAGGGAAAATGCTTCTGAAAGATCTCGTCTCATTCTCTCCTTTCCTTATCACAAATGGTGTGTAAAGGATACCTTGGGTTGAATGGGTACAATGGTGAAAGTGCACAACCTGTGCAGAGTGTAAAACTAAGTACTTAGCCGTGTCCCCGGTTACGGACAATTTTGAGCAGCTGATCAAGGACGTCAACGGAGGATTCCACCATTCCAATTTCTAAGTTAAAAGTTGATGGGTGAACAAGGGAAGATGAGATTTATGGTTTTCATGCCATACTCGTCGATTTCAAGAAAAGTGTTTTCAAAAGAGTAGGAAAAATTGGCTTTATGCAAATTAGCCTTGAGCTACACCAGCCAAATATTCATATAGGCTTTAGAGTTACTGCCTTAAGTGTCCACCATAGTGTCACTTGCCAGACTCCATTTTTAATGGAATCTGACCCACGTTGTTGCAATATTTTTCTTATTGCAGATGTGATCCGATGACGAGTGAGGTTTCGTTAAAGGTTTCGAGTCTACAACCAACATGTTTTCGCCTGTGGCAGCATGAAAGTTATAGAGGCTCACTGCTATTGTATTTTCCGCTGTGTACTTTTTCAATGCTAGCTTTATGCTATGCAATTTGTAAAGAATATCTTGTAATTCTGGATCATCGATGTAATAAAGTTGACGCTTTGTTGTGATATTACATCGTAACTGTGTGTGCAAATGAATCGATCCAGGGATTTGCACTATACACAGGTATCTGCCTTATTTAAAGAGCAGGTACGCTACAGATGGTATCAGAGCACTGTGTTGCCTGTAGGTTCGAAACCCTAGGTTTGGATAGAAATAGGTTTGACCATAGGATTGAAAATCTATTTTTCTTCACTTTTCTAAAAACAAATCTTTTCACTATGTCTTTCTCGTAGTCTCATCTACTATCAACCTTCTAAAAACCTCTTATCTTTTTCTAGATGACCATGTTCTTATAGTCGAAGTCTGCTTCTGCTGGCTCATATGGAAAAGCTACGATTAATCATGAAGTTCTGCATATATGGAAGACCACTGAAGAACCAGGATTCGACCAACACTTCTAAGATATCCAAGAAAGCTGAACAAGAACTTGAAGCAGTCATGAAGGAGGTAGATTTGACCACCACCAAAAATAGAATGACGATATCGTGTTAGTGTATTGATCATATCAACTTGGCTATATGACAATACTAGATTGTTTGTTAGTTTTGAACCTTATTGCTTGATGTTTGTTAGATGATGTTTGTAATGGATTATCTTGAGTTATGGTTGTGCATTAGGAAGTTGAATTATCAACAAAACTTTTCTTTTAAGGGTGGTAGCCACCTAGATAATTCAAACCCAGTCTCTTAAACCCAGAGATCTCAAACTATCTTCTTTCCATCCTCCTAATCAGAAAAACCATTCACTGTCAAGTTTTCAAGTTTCCATGTCGGAAATTTCATTTCCCAAAACATCTCGAGTATCAGAATCATTCAAGCCCTTGCTTTCTTTTCTAACCTCTCCGAATCTCGGGGAGGAGATTCCTTTTAAGGGTGGTAGTCTGTAACATCCCAGCATTTTATAATGTTCAAAAATCACTAAAATTTAAAACTTTTCCTTTTATTAAAATACAATATTAAATGTATGAGAAAACCAACTATAAAAGACTTCAAAGTTTAATATTTCCAATGTCACAGTTTAAAACATTTTATTATTCCATGTAATTCAAAACCTTAAAATATAATTTGACAAAAATGTTACAAACTACAATTCATTTTATTTTAAGTAAATAGTTGTATTTGAATTAAATCACTTAGCCATATCTATTCATAAATATAAGATTATTCAAAATAGAATATAATTACTAAATGGTTTTCATTCCTTTAACTATGTTCAAAATATAGTTTGGAAATTATAAGCCTATAGTGTATAATTTTAAAACTTCATAGATTTTAAATCAATGAATTAGCCAAATAAACATTTCATTTGCTTAAATGAATTTCATCTATTTTTCAAAGCATGAAATGATTAATAGATTCTAAATAAGAATAAAATTAAAACAAAAATCCTTTCCAAAGATGTTATGAAGTTTTCAAATGAATTATAATGTTGCACAAATTATTTTAAATTAAAAATGAATACCCTATATTTCACATTTCCTAAGACATGGTTATATGTAGTTCTTTAATATTATGCCAAAAGAAAGATAAATGAATTCAGAAAAATAAGTTTAAATAACTTAAATTCAAACATATTGAAATGGGGGTATTTTTACAAATTTATTGTAGCCAAAGGAAAATTTAAATAAGAAAGAAATTCAAATTTGACTTTAAGTGTCAAATTTGTAATTAAGCAACATTTCAAAATATGAATTTTCAAAAATATTCAAAACATACCCACAACTGGTTTAACAGCAAGATAATCATTTTACAAATTTTTAGAAATTTATTTGACATCATTTGGAGTTATAAATCAAAAGATATGAATTAAAGAAATAAAATCAGAAAAGAAAATGCTGGCTGACGTCATGCTGACGTCAGCGGATCATCTCCTACCTCTAACCGAACGAAGCGCCGAAGGAGGAGATCGAATCGGAGACGATTTCCACTCCGATTCGTACGGGATTCGATCTCCGAAGCCCCCTATTTAATCCCTGGACACCGCCGCGTCTTTTGTCCCAAAAACCCTAGCCCAAGGACGCCGCCAGGCCGCCGCTCGAGCTCGCCGGAGTTCCCTCCTCCGCCGCCGTCCTCTGCTGTTTCCGGTGAGCCTGAGCCGCCAAAGCTCTCTCATTTCCCCCCTTCGCTTCCCCCTCGCCGTGCGCACATCCTAAGCCCCGAGTTCGGTTATTTCGTGCAGCAGCCGAGCGCCCCGTGCTCGACCGGATCGCCCGGAGCGCCGCCGCACTCCATCCGCCGCAACCGGCCGCGCCAGGAAGGGAAAGACGACGCCGTAGCCACCATCTGCATCGCCGCGACGAGCTGCACGTCGTCGACACCGCCGTTCGTCCGGGGAGCAACTCCAGCGTCGAGGCCGTCCGATCCCGAGCCGCGCCGCCGTCTCCTTCGTCGCCGGTGACCGTTGCGCCGCCACGGTATGATCCGAGCTCCCTGCGCCGTCCGATTGAATCTCTGCGGCTTAGATTAAAAGGTCGAGGACGAACGGGTACGCTCCGATCTGGACCGTCAGATCCAGATCTGACGGCCCAGATCAGATAACTTATACACGTCAGCGATCCCAGTCAGCGCCGCGTGTCAGCCACGTCAGCTGCCACGTGGAAAACAATTTTATTAATTAAATTTAATTGGCAGTTTTGCAGAAACACCCCTGTCACTTAGATCTCTCACAACTTTTTAACCACAACTCCAAATTTAATAATTTTTATATATTTGGAAAGCTCTTGACATGTAGAATATTTTGGATAAGACAAAATTCAAATTTGACTTAGTATAAAATATTCAAATTTCAAATGGTGAATTTGAGTATATTTGTAATAACTTTAAATCTATAAATCCAAAAATTGCAAATAAATATGTTTTAGAAACTTTAGAATATGTGCAAATTAATGCCACTACTATAAAATATTTTTGAGTAATTTTTGAATGATTTCATAGTTGTGTGTTTAGTTTGAATAGTTTGACTAATTTTGAAATAAATTTTAATAGAAACATTATTTTTGATTAAATCCAATTGCAATAGATTTAATTAAAAGCTCTCTGTCTATTAACACTGATTATAAAGTTTTGTTATAAAAATTTAGTCATAGGAAACTTTAATCTTATAATTATTCCTTTTATTATATTTTCCAAAATTAGAAATTAATTAAATTGCATTTATAAATTCATGCATATTTATAAATAAAACACAAAAGTTATTTTTATGTTTCTTGTGATTTAAGATTTCATTGCATATTTTATATTGTAGATATAATTCTCAAAGGAAAACCCCTCTTCAATAGTTTTCTCTAAGTTAGGATTATTTTCAGACTTAGTATTTTGTGAAAAGTGCTATGCACTAGACACTTAGTAGTTTTCAAGATGGAGCTAGAAGAAAATCTTAGCCAAAAACAAGACTTCAGAAGTATCTTCAAGGAGGAAACACTTAGAAGAAAATCAAGAAGAAGTTCATGAAGGACTTAGAAGAAAACAGACTCTGGAAGCATCCCCAAGATGTCAAGCACTTAGAAGAAAAGTGAGAAGAAGTTCAAGAAGGCCAACCTTCCTTTTATTTTCTAAGTCTCTCTCTCTGTCTTTTCTTCTCTTCTGAGACTTCATGAAGACTAAGGAAATCCAAGACCAGCCTCGAAGATACAAAAACCACCAAGTCTGAAGACCAAAACTTCAATCAAGACATCATCCGGAAGAAAGCTACAAGTCTGGAGATAAAGCCTGGAGGACAACTACCTCTTTCTATCTATCTTTCCCTCTTTCCTAATCTTGTCCCTTAGACTTAAACAAAATTTGATCATGATGTTATCATCTTGAAGTTGTTGGATCCTAGCAGCATAGTGGGATGAAGCGGCCTGGAAACAAACCTTACATGTCCACGTACATGAGACCTGTTCCACAATTCAAGTGGCTGGCCGGGTGTCTGTCTCTCTCACTATAGTGAATGTCCAATTTACAAAGAGTTGATAATAATTGTTGATCATCTTGAACAAATGACTTAGCATTTTTCCCTAAGTATTCTGCACATCATGGCTAAGCCATTTGAGTGCTTGTTTCAAGAAGTTATAAAACAAAGTATGAGTATCCAACTTAAGACTTAGTCCTTAGTCCTTTTGGACCAACACATTTGCCTTGCATAAACTTAAAAGATTTCCATAGCATGATAAAGCATTTCTAGCCTTAGAAATAATTTGCATACCATACATGACATGTTTTCCTTAGGAGTTTTCCAAAACTTGTTGTTCATTTGATATGAGCATGTATGTTTGATGATTGTTGTTTGTTGATTGTTGTATTGTTGTTTGCTATTATTGTTTAGATTAAACGGAGAGCAAACGTTCGTTGTTGAAAAGAGTTGTGAACAACGACAACATTCAAAGGCATGTGGCACACCTCATAAACTTCCTATTTTTATATGCATTACTTAGTGTATTTTAATATGCATGTGTTGCTATGCTAAACCTGTGTAGAATCCCTTATTCCTGTGTCTAGGTTCCTATATCATACTTAGCAGAAATATTGATGCTATGCAATTGATGAAAGATTTTATAAAAGGTTTAGTGACTACTCAGGACTGTGCTCATGGCTGTCTTCGCCTAGGATGAATTTGTATTCTACTTAGGGCTGTGAGCATGGTGATTTTTACCTGAGAATACACATTTACTAAGTAAATGAAACACCTGGGTGGTAATTGGTTGTATGGTTTATGTTGAGTGGCTACTCAGGTCCATTTCTATGGTTCCTAGAGTATGTACACTTGAGAACGGCCACCCAGGAACAGAGGAATCTGAAGAACTCCAAGTGACGATTGCTTCCAGTGCAGCCATTGCCATATGGGCTCTGGCTTGATCAATTATGTTGCGTGGACTCTCTCCGGCTTGACAAGCAGATGTAGGGGGATGTTAGGTGGAACGGGTCAAGCCAGTATGGGGAGGGAAAATGCTTCTGAAAGATCTCGTCTCATTCTCTCCTTTCCTTATCACAAATGGTGTGTAAAGGATACCTTGGGTTGAATGGGTACAATGGTGAAAGTGCACAACCTGTGCAGAGTGTAAAACTAAGTACTTAGCCGTGTCCCCGGTTACGGACAATTTTGAGCAGCTGATCAAGGACGTCAACGGAGGATTCCACCATTCCAATTTCTAAGTTAAAAGTTGATGGGTGAACAAGGGAAGATGAGATTTATGGTTTTCATGCCATACTCGTCGATTTCAAGAAAAGTGTTTTCAAAAGAGTAGGAAAAATTGGCTTTATGCAAATTAGCCTTGAGCTACACCAGCCAAATATTCATATAGGCTTTAGAGTTACTGCCTTAAGTGTCCACCATAGTGTCACTTGCCAGACTCCATTTTTAATGGAATCTGACCCACGTTGTTGCAATATTTTTCTTATTGCAGATGTGATCCGATGACGAGTGAGGTTTCGTTAAAGGTTTCGAGTCTACAACCAACATGTTTTCGCCTGTGGCAGCATGAAAGTTATAGAGGCTCACTGCTATTGTATTTTCCGCTGTGTACTTTTTCAATGCTAGCTTTATGCTATGCAATTTGTAAAGAATATCTTGTAATTCTGGATCATCGATGTAATAAAGTTGACGCTTTGTTGTGATATTACATCGTAACTGTGTGTGCAAATGAATCGATCCAGGGATTTGCACTATACACAGGTATCTGCCTTATTTAAAGAGCAGGTACGCTACAGATGGTATCAGAGCACTGTGTTGCCTGTAGGTTCGAAACCCTAGGTTTGGATAGAAATAGGTTTGACCATAGGATTGAAAATCTATTTTTCTTCACTTTTCTAAAAACAAATCTTTTCACTATGTCTTTCTCGTAGTCTCATCTACTATCAACCTTCTAAAAACCTCTTATCTTTTTCTAGATGACCATGTTCTTATAGTCGAAGTCTGCTTCTGCTGGCTCATATGGAAAAGCTACGATTAATCATGAAGTTCTGCATATATGGAAGACCACTGAAGAACCAGGATTCGACCAACACTTCTAAGATATCCAAGAAAGTTGAACAAGAACTTGAAGCAGTCATGAAGGAGGTAGATTTGACCACCACCAAAAATAGAATGACGATATCGTGTTAGTGTATTGATCATATCAACTTGGCTATATGACAATACTAGATTGTTTGTTAGTTTTGAACCTTATTGCTTGATGTTTGTTAGATGATGTTTGTAATGGATTATCTTGAGTTATGGTTGTGCATTAGGAAGTTGAATTATCAACAAAACTTTTCTTTTAAGGGTGGTAGCCACCTAGATAATTCAAACCCAGTCTCTTAAACCCAGAGATCTCAAACTATCTTCTTTCCATCCTCCTAATCAGAAAAACCATTCACTGTCAAGTTTTCAAGTTTCCATGTCGGAAATTTCATTTCCCAAAACATCTCGAGTATCAGAATCATTCAAGCCCTTGCTTTCTTTTCTAACCTCTCCGAATCTCGGGGACGAGATTCCTTTTAAGGGTGGTAGTCTGTAACATCCCAGCATTTTATAATGTTCAAAAATCACTAAAATTTAAAACTTTTCCTTTTATTAAAATACAATATTAAATGTATGAGAAAACCAACTATAAAAGACTTCAAAGTTTAATATTTTCAATGTCACAGTTTAAAACATTTTATTATTCCATGTAATTCAAAACCTTAAAATATAATTAGACAAAAATGTTACAAACTACAATTCATTTTATTTTAAGTAAATAGTTGTATTTGAATTAAATCACTTAGCCATATCTATTCATAAATATAAGATTATTCAAAATAGAATATAATTACTAAATGGTTTTCATTCCTTTAACTATGTTCAAAATATAGTTTGGAAATTATAAGCCTATAGTGTATAATTTTAAAACTTCATAGATTTTAAATCAATGAATTAGCCAAATAAACATTTCATTTGCTTAAATGAATTTCATCTATTTTTCAAAGCATGAAATGATTAATAGATTCTAAATAAGAATAAAATTAAAACAAAAATCCTTTCCAAAGATGTTATGAAGTTTTCAAATGAATTATAATGTTGCACAAATTATTTTAAATTAAAAATGAATACCCTATATTTCACATTTCCTAAGACATGGTTATATGTAGTTCTTTAATATTATGCCAAAAGAAAGATAAATGAATTCAGAAAAATAAGTTTAAATAACTTAAATTCAAACATATTGAAATGGGGGTAATTTTACAAATTTATTGTAGCCAAAGGAAAATTTAAATAAGAAAGAAATTCAAATTTGACTTTAAGTGTCAAATTTGTAATTAAGCAACATTTCAAAATATGAATTTTCAAAAATATTCAAAACATACCCACAACTGGTTTAACAGCCAGATAATCATTTTACAAATTTTTAGAAATTTATTTGACATCATTTGGAGTTATAAATCAAAAGATATGAATTAAAGAAATAAAATCAGAAAAGAAAATGCTGGCTGACGTCATGCTGACGTCAGCGGATCATCTCCTACCTCTAACCGAACGAAGTGCCGAAGGAGGAGATCGAATCGGAGACGATTTCCACTCCGATTCGTACGGGATTCGATCTCCGAAGCCCCCTATTTAATCCCTGGACACCGCCGCGTCTTTTGCCCCAAAAACCCTAGCCCAAGGACGCCGCCAGGCCGCCGCTCGAGCTCGCCGGAGTTCCCTCCTCCGCCGCCGTCCTCTGCTGTTTCCGGTGAGCCTGAGCCGCCAAAGCTCTCTCATTTCCCCCCTTCGCTCCCCCCTCGCCGTGCGCACATCCTAAGCCCCGAGTTCGGTTATTTCGTGCAGCAGCCGAGCGCCCCGTGCTCGACCGGATCGCCCGGAGCGCCGCCGCACTCCATCCGCCGCAACCGGCCACGCCAGGAAGGGAAAGACGACGCCGTAGCCACCATCTGCATCGCCGCGACGAGCTGCACGTCGTCGACACCGCCGTTCGTCCGGGGAGCAACTCCAGCGTCGAGGCCGTCCGATCCCGAGCCACGCCGCCGTCTCCTTCGTCGCCGGTGACCGTTGCGCCGCCACGGTATGATCCGAGCTCCCTGCGCCGTCCGATTGAATCTCTGCGGCTTAGATTAAAAGGTCGAGGACGAACGGGTACGCTCCGATCTGGACCGTCAGATCCAGATCTGACGGCCCAGATCAGATAACTTATACACGTCAGCGATCCCAGTCAGCGCCGCGTGTCAGCCACGTCAGCTGCCACGTGGAAAACAATTTTATTAATTAAATTTAATTGGCAGTTTTGCAGAAACACCCCTGTCACTTAGATCTCTCACAACTTTTTAACCACAACTCCAAATTTAATAATTTTTATATATTTGGAAAGCTCTTGACATGTAGAATATTTTGGATCAGACAAAATTCAAATTTGACTTAGTATAAAATATTCAAATTTCAAATGGTGAATTTGAGTATATTTGTAATAACTTTAAATCTATAAATCCAAAAATTGCAAATAAATATGTTTTAGAAACTTTAGAATATGTGCAAATTAATGCCACTACTATAAAATATTTTTGAGTAATTTTTGAATGATTTCATAGTTGTGTGTTTAGTTTGAATAGTTTGACTAATTTTGAAATAAATTTTAATAGAAACATTATTTTTGATTAAATCCAATTGCAATAGATTTAATTAAAAGCTCTCTGTCTATTAACACTGATTATAAAGTTTTGTTATAAAAATTTAGTCATAGGAAACTTTAATCTTATAATTATTCCTTTTATTATATTTTCCAAAATTAGAAATTAATTAAATTGCATTTATAAATTCATGCATATTTATAAATAAAACACAAAAGTTATTTTTATGTTTCTTGTGATTTAAGATTTCATTGCATATTTTATATTGTAGATATAATTCTCAAAGGAAAACCCCTCTTCAATAGTTTTCTCTAAGTTAGGATTATTTTCAGACTTAGTATTTTGTGAAAAGTGCTATGCACTAGACACTTAGTAGTTTTCAAGATGGAGCTAGAAGAAAATCTTAGCCAAAAACAAGACTTCAGAAGTATCTTCAAGGAGGAAACACTTAGAAGAAAATCAAGAAGAAGTTCATGAAGGACTTAGAAGAAAACAGACTCTGGAAGCATCCCCAAGATGTCAAGCACTTAGAAGAAAAGTGAGAAGAAGTTCAAGAAGGCCAACCTTCCTTTTATTCTCTAAGTCTCTCTCTCTGTCTTTTCTTCTCTTCTGAGACTTCATGAAGACTAAGGAAATCCAAGACCAGCCTCGAAGATACAAAAACCACCAAGTCTGAAGACCAAAACTTCAATCAAGACATCATCCGGAAGAAAGCTACAAGTCTGGAGATAAAGCCTGGAGGACAACTACCTCTTTCTATCTATCTTTCCCTCTTTCCTAATCTTGTCCCTTAGACTTAAACAAAATTTGATCATGATGTTATCATCTTGAAGTTGTTGGATCCTAGCAGCATAGTGGGATGAAGCGGCCTGGAAACAAACCTTACATGTCCACGTACATGAGACCTGTTCCACAATTCAAGTGGCTGGCCGGGTGTCTGTCTCTCTCACTATAGTGAATGTCCAATTTACAAAGAGTTGATAATAATTGTTGATCATCTTGAACAAATGACTTAGCATTTTTCCCTAAGTATTCTGCACATCATGGCTAAGCCATTTGAGTGCTTGTTTCAAGAAGTTATAAAACAAAGTATGAGTATCCAACTTAAGACTTAGTCCTTAGTCCTTTTGGACCAACACATTTGCCTTGCATAAACTTAAAAGATTTCCATAGCATGATAAAGCATTTCTAGCCTTAGAAATAATTTGCATACCATACATGACATGTTTTCCTTAGGAGTTTTCCAAAACTTGTTGTTCATTTGATATGAGCATGTATGTTTGATGATTGTTGTTTGTTGATTGTTGTATTGTTGTTTGCTATTATTGTTTAGATTAAACGGAGAGGAAACGTTCGTTGTTGAAAAGAGTTGTGAACAACGACAACATTCAAAGGCATGTGGCACACCTCATAAACTTCCTATTTTTATATGCATTACTTAGTGTATTTTAATATGCATGTGTTGCTATGCTAAACCTGTGTAGAATCCCTTATTCCTGTGTCTAGGTTCCTATATCATACTTAGCAGAAATATTGATGCTATGCAATTGATGAAAGATTTTATAAAAGGTTTAGTGACTACTCAGGACTGTGCTCATGGCTGTCTTCGCCTAGGATGAATTTCTATTCTACTTAGGGCTGTGAGCATGGTGATTTTTACCTGAGAATACACATTTACTAAGTAAATGAAACACCTGGGTGGTAATTGGTTGTATGGTTTATGTTGAGTGGCTACTCAGGTCCATTTCTATGGTTCCTAGAGTATGTACACTTGAGAACGGCCACCCAGGAACAGAGGAATCTGAAGAACTCCAAGTGACGATTGCTTCCAGTGCAGCCATTGCCATATGGGCTCTGGCTTGATCAATTATGTTGCGTGGACTCTCTCCGGCTTGACAAGCAGATGTAGGGGGATGTTAGGTGGAACGGGTCAAGCCAGTATGGGGAGGGAAAATGCTTCTGAAAGATCTCGTCTCATTCTCTCCTTTCCTTATCACAAATGGTGTGTAAAGGATACCTTGGGTTGAATGGGTACAATGGTGAAAGTGCACAACCTGTGCAGAGTGTAAAACTAAGTACTTAGCCGTGTCCCCGGTTACGGACAATTTTGAGCAGCTGATCAAGGACGTCAACGGAGGATTCCACCATTCCAATTTCTAAGTTAAAAGTTGATGGGTGAACAAGGGAAGATGAGATTTATGGTTTTCATGCCATACTCGTCGATTTCAAGAAAAGTGTTTTCAAAAGAGTAGGAAAAATTGGCTTTATGCAAATTAGCCTTGAGCTACACCAGCCAAATATTCATATAGGCTTTAGAGTTACTGCCTTAAGTGTCCACCATAGTGTCACTTGCCAGACTCCATTTTTAATGGAATCTGACCCACGTTGTTGCAATATTTTTCTTATTGCAGATGTGATCCGATGACGAGTGAGGTTTCGTTAAAGGTTTCGAGTCTACAACCAACATGTTTTCGCCTGTGGCAGCATGAAAGTTATAGAGGCTCACTGCTATTGTATTTTCCGCTGTGTACTTTTTCAATGCTAGCTTTATGCTATGCAATTTGTAAAGAATATCTTGTAATTCTGGATCATCGATGTAATAAAGTTGACGCTTTGTTGTGATATTACATCGTAACTGTGTGTGCAAATGAATCGATCCAGGGATTTGCACTATACACAGGTATCTGCCTTATTTAAAGAGCAGGTACGCTACAGATGGTATCAGAGCACTGTGTTGCCTGTAGGTTCGAAACCCTAGGTTTGGATAGAAATAGGTTTGACCATAGGATTGAAAATCTATTTTTCTTCACTTTTCTAAAAACAAATCTTTTCACTATGTCTTTCTCGTAGTCTCATCTACTATCAACCTTCTAAAAACCTTTTATCTTTTTCTAGATGACCATGTTCTTATAGTCGAAGTCTGCTTCTGCTGGCTCATATGGAAAAGCTACGATTAATCATGAAGTTCTGCATATATGGAAGACCACTGAAGAACCAGGATTCGACCAACACTTCTAAGATATCCAAGAAAGTTGAACAAGAACTTGAAGCAGTCATGAAGGAGGTAGATTTGACCACCACCAAAAATAGAATGACGATATCGTGTTAGTGTATTGATCATATCAACTTGGCTATATGACAATACTAGATTGTTTGTTAGTTTTGAACCTTATTGCTTGATGTTTGTTAGATGATGTTTGTAATGGATTATCTTGAGTTATGGTTGTGCATTAGGAAGTTGAATTATCAACAAAACTTTTCTTTTAAGGGTGGTAGCCACCTAGATAATTCAAACCCAGTCTCTTAAACCCAAAGATCTCAAACTATCTTCTTTCCATCCTCCTAATCAGAAAAACCATTCACTGTCAAGTTTTCAAGTTTCCATGTCGGAAATTTCATTTCCCAAAACATCTCGAGTATCAGAATCATTCAAGCCCTTGCTTTCTTTTCTAACCTCTCCGAATCTCGGGGACGAGATTCCTTTTAAGGGTGGTAGTCTTTAACATCCCAGCATTTTATAATGTTCAAAAATCACTAAAATTTAAAACTTTTCCTTTTATTAAAATACAATATTAAATGTATGAGAAAACCAACTATAAAAGACTTCAAAGTTTAATATTTCCAATGTCACAGTTTAAAACATTTTATTATTCCATGTAATTCAAAACCTTAAAATATAATTTGACAAAAATGTTACAAACTACAATTCATTTTATTTTAAGTAAATAGTTGTATTTGAATTAAATCACTTAGCCATATCTATTCATAAATATAAGATTATTCAAAATAGAATATAATTACTAAATGGTTTTCATTCCTTTAACTATGTTCAAAATATAGTTTGGAAATTATAAGCCTATAGTGTATAATTTTAAAACTTCATAGATTTTAAATCAATGAATTAGCCAAATAAACATTTCATTTGCTTAAATGAATTTCATCTATTTTTCAAAGCATGAAACGATTAATAGATTCTAAATAAGAATAAAATTAAAACAAAAATCCTTTCCAAAGATGTTATGAAGTTTTCAAATGAATTATAATGTTGCACAAATTATTTTAAATTAAAAATGAATACCCTATATTTCACATTTCCTAAGACATGGTTATATGTAGTTCTTTAATATTATGCCAAAAGAAAGATAAATGAATTCAGCAAAATAAGTTTAAATAACTTAAATTCAAACATATTGAAATGGGGGTATTTTTACAAATTTATTGTAGCCAAAGGAAAATTTAAATAAGAAAGAAATTCAAATTTGACTTTAAGTGTCAAATTTGTAATTAAGCAACATTTGAAAATATGAATTTTCAAAAATATTCAAAACATACCCACAACTAGTTTAACAGCAAGATAATCATTTTACAAATTTTTAGAAATTTATTTGACATCATTTGGAGTTATAAATCAAAAGATATGAATTAAAGAAATAAAATCAGAAAAGAAAATGCTGGCTGACGTCATGCTGACGTCAGCGGATCATCTCCTACCTCTAACCGAACGAAGCGCCGAAGGAGGAGATCGAATCGGAGACGATTTCCACTCCGATTCGTACGGGATTCGATCTCCGAAGCCCCCTATTTAATCCCTGGACACCGCCGCGTCTTTTGCCCCAAAAACCCTAGCCCAAGGACGCCGCCAGGCCGCCGCTCGAGCTCGCCGGAGTTCCCTCCTCCGCCGCCGTCCTCTGCTGTTTCCGGTGAGCCTGAGCCGCCAAAGCTCTCTCATTTCCCCCCTTCGCTTCCCCCTCGCCGTGCGCACATCCTAAGCCCCGAGTTCGGTTATTTCGTGCAGCAGCCGAGCGCCCCGTGCTCGACCGGATCGCCCGGAGCGCCGCCGCACTCCATCCGACGCAACCGGCCGCGCCAGGAAGGGAAAGACGGCGCCGTAGCCACCATCTGCATCGCCGCGACGAGCTGCACGTCGTCGACACCGCCGTTCGTCCGGGGAGCAACTCCAGCGTCGAGGCCGTCCGATCCCGAGCCGCGCCGCCGTCTCCTTCGTCGCCGGTGACCGTTGCGCCTCCACGGTATGATCCGAGCTCCCTGCACCGTCCGATTGAATCTCTGCGGCTTAGATTAAAAGGTCGAGGACGAACGGGTACGCTCCGATCTGGACCGTCAGATCCAGATCTGACGGCCCAGATCAGATAACTTATACACGTCAGCGATCCCAGTCAGCGCCGCGTGTCAGCCACGTCAGCTGCCACGTGGAAAACAATTTTATTAATTAAATTTAATTGGCAGTTTTGCAGAAACACCCCTGTCACTTAGATCTCTCAAACTTTTTAACCACAACTCCAAATTTAATAATTTTTATATATTTGGAAAGCTCTTGACATGTAGAATATTTTGGATCAGACAAAATTAAAATTTGACTTAGTATAAAATATTCAAATTTCAAATGGTGAATTTGAGTATATTTGTAAGAACTTTAAATCTATAAATCCAAAAATTGCAAATAAATATGTTTTAGAAACTTTAGAATATGTGCAAATTAATGCCACTGCTATAAAATATTTTTGAGTAATTTTTGAATGATTTCATAGTTGTGTGTTTAGTTTGAATAGTTTGACTAATTTTGAAATAACTTTTAATAGAAACATTATTTTTGATTAAATCCAATTGCAATAGATTTAATTAAAAGCTCTCTGTCTATTAACACTGATTATAAAGTTTTGTTATAAAAATTTAGTCATAGGAAACTTTAATCTTATAATTATTCCTTTTATTGTATTTTCCAAAATTAGAAATTAATTAAATTGCATTTATAAATTCATGCATATTTATAAATAAAACACAAAAGTTATTTTTATGTTTCTTGTGATTTAAGATTTCATTGCATATTTTATATTGTAGATATAATTCTCAAGGGAAAACCCCTCTTCAATAGTTTTCTCTAAGTTAGGATTATTTTCAGACTTAGTATTTTGTGAAAAGTGCTATGCACTAGACACTTAGTAGTTTTCAAGATGGAGCTAGAAGAAAATCTTAGCCAAAAACAAGACTTCAGAAGTATCTTCAAGGAGGAAACACTTAGAAGAAAATCAATAAGAAGTTCATGAAGGACTTAGAAGAAAACAGACTCTGGAAGCATCCCCAAGATGTCAAGCACTTAGAAGAAAAGTGAGAAGAAGTTCAAGAAGGCCAACCTTCCTTTTATTCTCTAAGTCTCTCTCTCTGTCTTTTCTTCTCTTCTGAGACTTCATGAAGACTAAGGAAATCCAAGACCAGCCTCGAAGATACAAAAACCACCAAGTCTGAAGACCAAAACTTCAATCAAGACATCATCCGGAAGAAAGCTACAAGTCTGGAGATAAAGCCTGGAGGACAACTACCTCTTTCTATCTATCTTTCCCTCTTTCCTAATCTTGTCCCTTAGACTTAAACAAAATTTGATCATGATGTTATCATCTTGAAGTTGTTGGATCCTAGCAGCATAGTGGGATGAAGCGGCCTGGAAACAAACCTTACATGTCCACGTACATGAGACCTGTTCCACAATTCAAGTGGCTGGCCGGGTGTCTGTCTCTCTCACTATAGTGAATGTCCAATTTAGAAAGAGTTGATAATAATTGTTGATCATCTTGAACAAATGACTTAGTATTTTTCCCTAAGTATTCTGCACATCATGGCTAAGCCATTTGAGTGCTTGTTTCAAGAAGTTATAAAACAAAGTATGAGTAGCCAACTTAAGACTTAGTCCTTAGTCCTTTTGGACCAACACATTTGCCTTGCATAAACTTAAAAGATTTCCATAGCATGATAAAGCATTTCTAGCCTTAGAAATAATTTGCATACCATACATGACATGTTTTCCTTAGGAGTTTTCCAAAACTTGTTGTTCATTTGATATGAGCATGTATGTTTGATGATTGTTGTTTGTTGATTGTTGTATTGTTGTTTGCTATTATTGTTTAGATTAAACGGAGAGCAAACGTTCGTTGTTGAAAAGAGTTGTGAACAACGACAACATTCAAAGGCAAGTGGCACACCTCATAAACTTCCTATTTTTATATGCATTACTTAGTGTATTTTAATATGCATGTGTTTCTATGCTAAACCTGTGTAGAATCCCTTATTCCTGTGTCTAGGTTCCTATATCATACTTAGCAGAAATATTGATGCTATGCAATTGATGAAAGATTTTATAAAAGGTTAAGTGACTACTCAGGACTGTGCTCATGGCTGTCTTCGCCTAGGATGAATTTCTATTCTACTTAGGGCTGTGAGCATGGTGATTTTTACCTGAGAGTACACATTTACTAAGTAAATGAAACACCTGGGTGGTAATTGGTTGTATGGTTTATGTTGAGTGGCTACTCAGGTCCATTTCTATGGTTCCTAGAGTATGTACACTTGAGAACGGCCACCCAGGAACAGAGGAATCTGAAGAACTCCAAGTGACGATTGCTTCCAGTGCAGCCATTGCCATATGGGCTCTGGCTTGATCAATTATGTTGCGTGGACTCTCTCCGGCTTGACAAGCAGATGTAGGGGGATGTTAGGTGGAACGGGTCAAGCCAGTATGGGGAGGGAAAATGCTTCTGAAAGATCTCGTCTCATTCTCTCCTTTTCTTATCACAAATGGTGTGTAAAGGATACCTTGGGTTGAATGGGTACAATGGTGAAAGTGCACAACCTGTGCAGAGTGTAAAACTAAGTACTTAGCCGTGTCCCCGGTTACGGACAATTTTGAGCAGCTGATCAAGGACGTCAACGGAGGATTCCACCATTCCAATTTCTAAGTTAAAAGTTGATGGGTGAACAAGGGAAGATGAGATTTATGGTTTTCATGCCATACTCGTCGATTTCAAGAAAAGTGTTTTCAAAAGAGTAGGAAAAATTGGCTTTATGCAAATTAACCTTGAGCTACACCAGCCAAATATTCATATAGGCTTTAGAGTTACTGCCTTAAGTGTCCACCATAGTGTCACTTGCCAGACTCCATTTTTAATGGAATCTGACCCACGTTGTTGCAATGTTTTTCTTATTGCAGATGTGATCCGATGACGAGTGAGGTTTCGTTAAAGGTTTCGAGTCTACAACCAACATGTTTTCGCCTGTGGCAGCATGAAAGTTATAGAGGCTCACTGCTATTGTATTTTCCGCTGTGTACTTTTTCAATGCTAGCTTTATGCTATGCAATTTGTAAAGAATATCTTGTAATTCTGGATCATCGATGTAATAAAGTTGACGCTTTGTTGTGATATTACATCGTAACTGTGTGTGCAAATGAATCGATCCAGGGATTTGCACTATACACAGGTATCTGCCTTATTTAAAGAGCAGGTACGCTACAGATGGTATCAGAGCACTGTGTTGCCTGTAGGTTCGAAACCCTAGGTTTGGATAGAAATAGGTTTGACCATAGGATTGAAAATCTATTTTTCTTCACTTTTCTAAAAACAAATCTTTTCACTATGTCTTTCTCGTAGTCTCATCTACTATCAACCTTCTAAAAACCTCTTATCTTTTTCTAGATGACCATGTTCTTATAGTCGAAGTCTGCTTCTGCTGGCTCATATGGAAAAGCTACGATTAATCATGAAGTTCTGCATATATGGAAGACCACTGAAGAACCAGGATTCGACCAACACTTCTAAGATATCCAAGAAAGTTGAACAAGAACTTGAAGCAGTCATGAAGGAGGTAGATTTGACCACCACCAAAAATAGAATGACGATATCGTGTTAGTGTATTGATCATATTAACTTGGCTATATGACAATACTAGATTGTTTGTTAGTTTTGAACCTTATTGCTTGATGTTTGTTAGATGATGTTTGTAATGGATTATCTTGAGTTATGGTTGTGCATTAGGAAGTTGAATTATCAACAAAACTTTTCTTTTAAGGGTGGTAGCCACCTAGATAATTCAAACCCAGTCTCTTAAACCCAGAGATCTCAAACTATCTTCTTTCCATCCTCCTAATCAGAAAAACCATTCACTGTCAAGTTTTCAAGTTTCCATGTCGGAAATTTCATTTCCCAAAACATCTCGAGTATCAGAATCATTCAAGCCCTTGCTTTCTTTTCTAACCTCTCCGAATCTCGGGGACGAGATTCCTTTTAAGGGTGGTAGTCTGTAACATCCCAGCATTTTATAATGTTCAAAAATCACTAAATTTAAAACATTTCCTTTTATTAAAATACAATATTAAATGTATGAGAAAACCAACTATAAAAGACTTCAAAGTTTAATATTTCCAATGTCACAGTTTAAAACATTTTATTATTCCATGTAATTCAAAACCTTAAAATATAATTTGACAAAAATGTTACAAACTACAATTCATTTTATTTTAAGTAAATAGTTGTATTTGAATTAAATCACTTAGCCATATCTATTCATAAATATAAGATTATTCAAAATAGAATATAATTACTAAATGGTTTTCATTCCTTTAACTATGTTCAAAATATAGTTTGGAAATTATAAGCCTATAGTGTATAATTTTAAAACTTCATAGATTTTAAATCAATGAATTAGCCAAATAAACATTTCATTTGCTTAAATGAATTTCATCTATTTTTCAAAGCATGAAATGATTAATAGATTCTAAATAAGAATAAAATTAAAACAAAAATCCTTTCCAAAGATGTTATGAAGTTTTCAAATGAATTATAATGTTGCACAAATTATTTTAAATTAAAAATGAATACCCTATATTTCACATTTCCTAAGACATGGTTATATGTAGTTCTTTAATATTATGCCAAAAGAAAGATAAATGAATTCAGCAAAATAAGTTTAAATAACTTAAATTCAAACATATTGAAATGGGGGTATTTTTACAAATTTATTATAGCCAAAGGAAAATTTAAATAAGAAAGAAATTCAAATTTGACTTTAAGTGTCAAATTTGTAATTAAGCAACATTTCAAAATATGAATTTTCAAAAATATTCAAAACATACCCACAACTGGTTTAACAGCAAGATAATCATTTTACAAATTTTTAGAAATTTATTTGACATCATTTGGAGTTATAAATCAAAAGATATGAATTAAAGAAATAAAATCAGAAAAGAAAATGCTGGCTGACGTCATGCTGACGTCAGCGGATCATCTCCTACCTCTAACCGAACGAAGCGCCGAAGGAGGAGATCGAATCGGAGACGATTTCCACTCCGATTCGTACGGGATTCGATCTCCGAAGCCCCCTATTTAATCCGTGGACACCGCCGCGTCTTTTGCCCCAAAAACCCTAGCCCAAGGACGCCGCCAGGCCGCCGCTCGAGCTCACCGGAGTTCCCTCCTCCGCCGCCGTCCTCTGCTGTTTCCGGTGAGCCTGAGCCGCCAAAGCTCTCTCATTTCCCCCCTTCGCTTCCCCCTCGCCGTGCGCACATCCTAAGCCCCGAGTTCGGTTATTTCGTGCAGCAGCCGAGCGCCCCGTGCTCGACCGGATCGCCCGGAGCGCCGCCGCACTCCATCCGCCGCAACCGGCCGCGCCAGGAAGGGAAAGACGACGCCGTAGCCACCATCTGCATCGCCGCGACGAGCTGCACGTCGTCGACACCGCCGTTCGTCCGGGGAGCAACTCCAGCGTCGAGGCCGTCCGATCCCGAGCCGCGCCGCCGTCTCCTTCGTCGCCGGTGACCGTTGCGCCGCCATGGTATGATCCGAGCTCCCTGCGCCGTCCGATTGAATCTCTGCGGCTTAGATTAAAAGGTCGAGGACGAACGGGTACGCTCCGATCTGGACCGTCAGATCCAGATCTGACGGCCCAGATCAGATAACTTATACACGTCAGCGATCCCAGTCAGCGCCGCGTGTCAGCCACGTCAGCTGCCACGTGGAAAACAATTTTATTAATTAAATTTAATTGGCAGTTTTGCAGAAACACCCCTGTCACTTAGATCTCTCACAACTTTTTAACCACAACTCCAAATTTAATAATTTTTATATATTTGGAAAGCTCTTGACATGTAGAATATTTTGGATCGGACAAAATTCAAATTTGACTTAGTATAAAATATTCAAATTTCAAATGGTGAATTTGAGTATATTTGTAATAACTTTACATCTATAAATCCAAAAATTGCAAATAAATATGTTTTAGAAACTTTAGAATATGTGAAAATTAATGCCACTGCTATAAAATATTTTTGAGTATTTTTTGAATGATTTCATAGTTGTGTGTTTAGTTTGAATAGTTTGACTAATTTTGAAATAACTTTTAATAGAAACATTATTTTTGATTAAATCCAATTGCAATAGATTTAATTAAAATCTCTCTGTCTATTAACACTGATTATAAAGTTTTGTTATAAAAATTTAGTCATAGGAAACTTTAATCTTATAATTATTCCTTTTATTATATTTTCCAAAATTAGAAATTAATTAAATTGCATTTATAAATTCATGCATATTTATAAATAAAACACAAAAGTTATTTTTATGTTTCTTGTGATTTAAGATTTCATTGCATATTTTATATTGTAGATATAATTCTCAAAGGAAAACCCCTCTTCAATAGTTTTCTCTAAGTTAGGATTATTTTCAGACTTAGTATTTTGTGAAAAGTGCTATGCACTAGACACTTAGTAGTTTTCAAGATGGAGCTAGAAGAAAATCTTAGCCAAAAACAAGACTTCAGAAGTATCTTCAAGGAGGAAACACTTAGAAGAAAATCAAGAAGAAGTTCATGAAGGACTTAGAAGAAAACAGACTCTGGAAGCATCCCCAAGATGTCAAGCACTTAGAAGAAAAGTGAGAAGAAGTTCAAGAAGGCCAACCTTCCTTTTATTCTCTAAGTCTCTCTCTCTGTCTTTTCTTCTCTTCTGAGACTTCATGAAGACTAAGGAAATCCAAGACCAGCCTCGAAGATACAAAAACCACCAAGTCTGAAGACCAAAACTTCAATCAAGACATCATCCGGAAGAAAGCTACAAGTCTGGAGATAAAGCCTGGAGGACAACTACCTCTTTCTATCTATCTTTCCCTCTTTCCTAATCTTGTCCCTTAGACTTTAACAAAATTTGATCATGATGTTATCATCTTGAAGTTGTTGGATCCTAGCAGCATAGTGGGATGAAGCGGCCTGGAAACAAACCTTACATGTCCACGTACATGAGACCTGTTCCACAATTCAAGTGGCTGGCCGGGTGTCTGTCTCTCTCACTATAGTGAATGTCCAATTTACAAAGAGTTGATAATAATTGTTGATCATCTTGAACAAATGACTAAGTATTTTTCCCTAAGTATTCTGCACATCATGGCTAAGCCATTTGAGTGCTTGTTTCAAGAAGTTATAAAACAAAGTATGAGTATCCAACTTAAGACTTAGTCCTTAGTCCTTTTGGACCAACACATTTGCCTTGCATAAACTTAAAAGATTTCCATAGCATGATAAAACATTTCTAGCCTTAGAAATAATTTGCATACCATACATGACATGTTTTCCTTAGGAGTTTTCCAAAACTTGTTGTTCATTTGATATGAGCATGTATGTTTGATGATTGTTGTTTGTTGATTGTTGTATTGTTGTTTGCTATTATTGTTTAGATTAAACGGAGAGCAAACGTTCGTTGTTGAAAAGAGTTGTGAACAACGACAACATTCAAAGGCAAGTGGCACACCTCATAAACTTCCTATTTTTATATGCATTACTTAGTGTATTTTAATATGCATGTGTTGCTATGCTAAACCTGTGTAGAATCCCTTATTCCTGTGTCTAGGTTCCTATATCATACTTAGCAGAAATATTGATGCTATGGAATTGATGAAAGATTTTATAAAAGGTTAAGTGACTACTCAGGACTGTGCTCATGGCTGTCTTCGCCTAGGATGAATTTCTATTCTACTTAGGGCTGTGAGCATGGTGATTTTTACCTGAGAGTACACATTTACTAAGTAAATGAAACACCTGGGTGGTAATTGGTTGTATGGTTTATGTTGAGTGGCTACTCAGGTCCATTTCTATGGTTCCTAGAGTATGTACACTTGAGAACGGCCACCCAGGAACAGAGGAATCTGAAGAACTCCAAGTGACGATTGCTTCCAGTGCAGCCATTGCCATATGGGCTCTGGCTTGATCAATTATGTTGCATGGACTCTCTCCGGCTTGACAAGCAGATGTAGGGGGATGTTAGGTGGAACGGGTCAAGCCAGTATGGGGAGGGAAAATGCTTCTGAAAGATCTCGTCTCATTCTCTCCTTTCCTTATCACAAATGGTGTGTACAGGATACCTTGGGTTGAATGGGTACAATGGTGAAAGTGCACAACCTGTGCAGAGTGTAAAACTAAGTACTTAGTCGTGTCCCCGGTTACGGACAATTTTGAGCAGCTGATCAAGGACGTCAACGGAGGATTCCACCATTCCAATTTCTAAGTTAAAAGTTGATGGGTGAACAAGGGAAGATGAGATTTATGGTTTTCATGCCATACTCGTCGATTTCAAGAAAAGTGTTTTCAAAAGAGTAGGAAAAATTGGCTTTATGCAAATTAACCTTGAGCTACACCAGCCAAATATTCATATAGGCTTTAGAGTTACTGCCTTAAGTGTCCACCATAGTGTCACTTGCCAGACTCCATTTTTAATGGAATCTGACCCACGTTGTTGCAATGTTTTTCTTATTGCAGATGTGATCCGATGACGAGTGAGGTTTCGTTAAAGGTTTCGAGTCTACAACCAACATGTTTTCGCCTGTGGCAGCATGAAAGTTATAGAGGCTCACTGCTATTGTATTTTCCGCTGTGTACTTTTTCAATGCTAGCTTTATGCTATGCAATTTGTAAAGAATATCTTGTAATTCTGGATCATCGATGTAATAAAGTTGACGCTTTGTTGTGATATTACATCGTAACTGTGTGTGCAAATGAATCGATCCAGGGATTTGCACTATACACAGGTATCTGCCTTATTTAAAGAGCAGGTACGCTACAATGGATATACCCAAGACTGCATTTGTTACGAGATATGGCTCATACCAGTACACCGTGATGCCTTTTGGATTAACCAATGCACCAGCCTATTTCATGAATATGATGAATAAAGTGTTCATGGATTTTCTGGATAAGTTTGTGGTAGTGTTCATAGATGATATTCTAATCTACTCCAAGAGTCACAAAGAACATGAAGAGCACTTGCGTCTAGTATTGCAGAGACTACGTGAACATAAGTTGTATGCCAAGTACAGCAAGTGTGAGTTTTGGTTAGAACAAGTCGGATTTTTAGGCCATGTGGTGTCCAAGGAAGGTATAGCGGTGGATCCTGAAAAAGTTTCAGCTGTAACTAATTGGGAACCGCCGAAGAATGTTGGAGAATTACGAAGTTTCCTGGGCCTAGCAGGATACTACCGACGATTCATTGAAAACTTCTCCAAGATTGCCAAGGCCTTGATGGAATTATTAAAGAAGGAGAAGAAATTTGAGTGGACAGAGGCATGCGAAGCCAGTTTTCAAGAGTTAAAGAAACGTCTGGTTTCAGCCCCAGTTCTATGCTTACCTGATCTGGAGAAAGAATTCCAAGTGTACTGTGATGCTTCACGTCAAGGTTTGGGAAGCGTGTTGATGCAGGAAGGCAGAGTGGCATTTTATGCCTCTAGACAGCTCAAGAAACATGAAGCAAATTATCCAACTCATGATCTCGAGTTAGCATCAGTAGTGCATGCCCTAAAAACTTGGAGACCCTACCTGATGGGAAAAAGATGTGAGGTATTCACGGACCACAAAAGTTTGAAGTACATATTTACACAGAAGGAATTGAACATGAGACAAAGAAGATGGTTGGAACTTATTAAAGATTATGATCTAAGTCTCCAGTACCATCCGGGGAAAGCTAATGTGGTAGCAAATGCTCTGAGTCGTAAAGTGTATGTGAATGGCCTTACATCAGGAGAATTACCCGAGGATTTATGCAAGGCATTCAAGGACCTCAGATTGGAATTAGTACCTGAAGGGTTTGTAAACTCATTAGTTGTACAACCCACTTTGATGGACAAGATACGTGAAGCTCAGAAAGGAGACAAGGAAATAGAAGAGATCAAAGTCAACCTAAGAGCTGGAAAAGCTAAAGGATTTTATGAGGATGAGCAAGGGATTTTGTGGTTTGAAAAACGTGTATGTGTGGCCAATGATCCTGATATTAGGAAGTTAATTCTGCAAGAAGCTCATGAGACACCTTATTCCATTCATCCGGGAAATACCAAGATGTATATGGATGTGAAAGAGAGATTCTGGTGGAATAATCTGAAAAGAGAAATAGCAGAATACATCGCTAAGTGCGATGTATGTAGTCGAGTAAAGGCAAAACATCAGAAACCAGCAGGGCTCTTACAACCTTTGAAACTACCGGATTGGAAGTGGGATTCTATTGGGATGGACTTCATCACCGGATTACCAAGGACCAGATCGGGTTATGATTCTATTTGGGTTATTGTTTGTCGCCTAACCAAAATAGCTCACTTCATACCCGTGAAGACCACTTATACCAGTGCAAAGTTAGCCGATATTTACATGAAGAGAATTGTGTGCCTTCACGGCGTTCCTAAGAGTATCGTGTCTGATAGAGGGACCCAGTTCACTTCTCATTTCTGGAAGCAGTTGCACGAATCTTTGGGAACCAGATTGGAATTCAGTACGGCTTTCCACCCGCAAACAGATGGTCAGACTGAAAGAGTGAATCAGATTTTAGAGGATATGTTAAGAGCTTGTGCGCTCGATTATGGATCTAGTTGGGATGATAATTTACCATACGCTGAGTTCTCCTACAACAACAGTTACCAAGCCAGCATTGAGATGGCACCGTTTGAAGCCTTATATGGAAAGAAATGCACAACCCCACTGTTGTGGAGTGGTGTAGGAGAACGGAGTTTCTTTGGACCTGATATAATACAGGATGCTGAAGAGAAAGTCAGGCTGATTAAGGACAGATTGAAAATAGCACAGTCACGCCAGAAAAGCTATGCAGATTCCAAGCCTAGAGAAGTCACCTACGAAGTGGGTGATAGAACCTATTTAAGAGTGTCACCACTTCGGGGTGTAAAAAGGTTTGGAATCAAGGGAAAGTTAGCACCTCGTTTCATTGGACCATTCAAAATTCTTTCTCGCAAAGGTGAAGTGGCATATGAGTTAGAACTACCCGAAGTTTTGTCTGCTGTTCATAATGTGTTCCATGTCAGTCAGTTGAAGAAATGTCATCCCGAGATGATGGGAGTTCCTTTAAAGGATACTGTACCTCTCGAGGAGGTACAATTGGAGAGTGACCTGACATACGAGGAGAAGCCCATTAAGATATTACAGACAGAAGAAAGAGTCACCCGTACCAAAATCATCAAGTTTTGCAAAGTCCAGTGGAATCATCACACCGAGGAAGAAGCCACCTGGGAACGAGAGGATGACCTCCGAGAAGACCACCCACACCTATTTGCTGACCTTTCCGAAGCTCGAGGGCGAGCTTCCTCTTAAGGGGGTTAGTCTGTAACATCCCAAATTTCTCAAAAATTTAAAACCTTGCATTCATGCATCATGCATCATATAGGCATGGCATTGAAATCACATAAAGAAGAAATTAAATTTTAATTATAAGTTTAAATAAATTTGTATTCCATAAAAAGGTCTATTTGAGTTCCTTATAATAATATGTATTTTATTTGATTATTTATTTAGCAAAATAGTATCAAAAGGTTCTAAATTAAATTAGCTCTTCAAAACTTATTTTTATGAATTTTTCTAAAATGTTTTGATTGAGTTAAAAATCATTTGTGAAAATAAAATTTAAATTCGAGCAAAAGAAATAGAAAAGTAATCGGGACGTATCCCCGCTATCTGCCGCGCGCGCGCGAGGAAGCGGCCCAGCAACCAGCCCCCGTAGCCCGCCTCCCGCTTCTTCTCGCTGACGGGTGGGGACAGCTGTCAGAGTCTTCAACCTCCATCGCAAGAAATCCGGCGGAGACCGATCCGAGCACGGATCAAATCCTCGCGATTTCCGTGCGTTTCGTTCCCCGGAGATGCCCCATATATACTCCACGACCGCGCCTCCCGATTTCACCCCAAAAACCCTAGCTTGCTACGCCACCGGGCTGCCGCCACCGAGATCGGCATCTTGCGCGATCCGCCGCCGTCGAGCTCGCCGTGCGTAGTGCTCCGACCACCCCGGCTCTTCTTTTCGCCTCCCCTCGATCCCTTTCTCCCTTGCGGTCGTTTTGCATCTAACCTCGTGACCTGAATCGCAGCAAAACGTCCTCTCCGTCCGCGACCGAAGAGCACCGCCGCGGTCCTCGTCTCCGGCGGAGCTTTGGGAGAAGAAGAGGAAGCACGAGAAGCCCCAGCCGCGCCATCGCCTCCGCCTCGACCTCCTCTCCGTCGTGGTATGAATCACCCCCCCTTAGCCGTAGATCGCGAGTGCGTGCGACGCCGGCCATGGCGCCGCCGCAACCAGAGGTCCTCCGACGAACAGCGCCGCCCGAGTTTGGCCAGTGCGATCTGGACCATTAGATCCAGATCGGACGGGCACTGTTTTTCTTCTTTTACCGTTTCGTTCCGTTATTTTGGAGCGTCCGATTTAAGTTAGATCGGACGGCTTCCGTGCCGATCCGTGGCGAACCGGTACCGTCCAATTAGATCGCGCCGCGTGGCCTGTTAATTATCTTTTTCGGCTGGATTTTTTATTTAAAAACAGAAAAACAATACAAACTTGCAAAATTCATAACGTTTGATCGGTTCATCCAAATTTGATGAATTTTATATCCACGTAAAGCTCTGCTCGTGTAGTTTATTATGGTTTCATTAGTTTGTCCTTTTAGTGTATTTTAAATTGCGGAATTTAATTGTTTAGCTTTTCGGCTATTTAATCTATAACTTAATTAATGTAAATGCTTTTCAAATAAATCCAATTGTTTTAGAATTTTATTAATGCCCTCTGTCCAGAGAGTGCAACTTGAGTTTTTTTTGAAACTTTGCAAAATAGAATTAAATAATTTGGTTGTAGGGCTTAATATTTCTACGTTATGCTCAATATTTTAAAATGAGTAAATAAAATAATAAAATGTTGATCTTTGCATTTCATGCATTAATAACAGAGAAAATAAAATGGTACGTATTTTTCTTGTTAAATTTATTTCATATCAAGCATGCATACATATTTTTGTCTTGACATTTTAAGTGTGTGTTGTGTGTTTATTTATTTTTATTGTTTGTCTCTAGATTGTGAAGAGGAGGAAGGCCCTTCTTGTGATTGTTATTCTTGCTGTGCTTGTCCCTCTTGTTACCAAGGCAAGTGACATTCAAAATCTACCCAATATTTCTATATGCATTAGTAGTATATTTTGAGTAGTATACATGGTAGGAATTTTGAACTATCTTATAATGCTAAGTTAGTACACTTGAAAATATCCTAGTAGTATGTAGCCATCCCTTTCCATGCAGCCATCAAAAGTTTTATTAGATGCTTAGCTATGCTACAAAAAGTGTTTACTTACCATGTTATAGAAATATTGCTAAGTGTTAAACTTTAAATGCACACCTGGGTGGAATTGGTTGTTTGGTTTATGTTGAGTGGCTTTTGGGACTATGCTTGTGGTTGTCGTTGCCTAGGATGAATGTCTATTCTACTTAGGGCCATGAGCATGGTGGTTGTCACCCAGAAGCGCACTTGTGGACGGCCACCCAGGAACAAAGAGATTTCTAAGTCCCTCCAAGTTTAGAAGCTTCCCGTGCAGCCTTTTGACAATGGGCTCTGTCTAGAATTACTAAGTTGTGAGAGTGCAACCTGCAGCTTGACAAGCAGATGTAGAGTTGGTAGGTGGAACGGGTCTTGCTAGTATGGTTGCATTCTTCTTCTGAAAGTTCCTGTCTCAATTCTCTCCTTTCCTTAATGCACTCCGCGTGTATAGGATGTTTGGGTTAATTGAGTCTCAAGGTGAAAGTGCACAACCTCTGCAGAGTCGACAATCTGAGTACTCAGCCGTGTCCCCGGTGATGGACTACTTCGAGCAACTGGACAAGGATGGACGGAAGAATCTCATCATAGTTTTCTTAAAAGTAAATATTTGACCAAGGAAAGAATTGTTGGTGCACTTGGGCTTCATCCCTTGGTGCCAAGTCTTTGAGAAACAAAAATTGTTTTACAAAAGATAGGAGAAAATTGGCTTTCTGCAAAATAGCCTACAACTCCACCAAGCCAAATATGCATATAGAATTAGACTTGTCATAAAGTATCCACCATAGTCACTTGCCAATACTTCATTGTATTGACCTCCTTCGGGGGCTGCATATTCAAATGTGCAGGTATTTCTGATGAGGAATGAGTTTGGACTCGAGTCTACACCCAACATGTCTGCCTGTGGCGCATGCTTGAAGAAGAGGCTCATTGCTATTACTTTCGTTGTGAACTCTGAATATTTTTAGCTAGTCTTCATGACTATGCACTTTGTAATAAAGCTATACTTAGCTATTTTTGGATCTCGTTGTAGTAATTTGATACTTATGCAATGATACTATATATTTTGTAGTGTGGTGCTGGCAATGATCCAGGGACTAGCACATAACACAGGTGTTCCATCTTTATTTAAAAGATGGGGCGCTACAAAATGGTATCAGAGCTAAAGTGTTGCCTGCAGGTTCGAGCCCTTAGGATTGGTTAAGCCTCTTTTGATCATAATATTACCATCTTTGAATTATGTTGGATCCTAGCGGCATAGTGGGATGAAGCGGCCCGGGACTAACCTTACATGTCCGCGTACATGAGACCTGTTCCACAAATAAGTGGCTGGTCGTGTGTCTGTCTCTCTCATTATAGTGAATATCGGACTTACAAAGAGTTGATAATAGTGTTGATCACCTTTTAAAAAAGAACTTCTTTTTCTCTAAGTACTTAAGTACACCACAACTAGTATTCCTTACCTTGTGTCTTGTTTTAACAAACTCTACCTTGTCACTTAAGGATGTCGTTCTTCATGTATCAAACCGCGGAGGACTTCAAGGACATGCGCTTTGGAAGATATCTTCTAGAGTTAGTAGAACTGTTGGCACTTCCAACCCCCATCATCAAGGCAAGCCAGATGAAGCACTTCAACAAAGAAGACTTATGGGGAATTCGTCTTTTCCAACAAGGGCGCCAGACTGAACCCAAGACCGAAGACATCCAGTACAAGTCGATTAGTGACTCCTTGGAGAAAGGGCTGAATGTCGTCACGCAGGAGCTAATAGGACGTATTTGCTAGCAATTTCAGGAGGAGTTAAAAGACCACTACTTTTCTAACCTTGGCCAACGTGACGAACATGGGATACCCTACCTTGTTGGCGAGGAAGACAAAAACAAACCAGAACCTTTGTACCCATATCTCCAAGACTTAGAACTTCACCTCAGGCAACTCGAAGAGGATAGACGCAACGAGCTGTTGAAGAATGATGAAATAATGGCCCAAGTCAAGGAGACTCAAAAGAAGATTGAAGCCCAAGAAGAGGTGGCCAATGCTCAAGAAGAGAAATTCCGAGCTCAAGAGAAGAAGTTCCAAAATCAAGAAAAGAGAATTAGAGACAAGAACAAGGAGATCAAGACCTTGAAGGATGAAATTCTGAGCAACGACGTCGAGTTCGAAGCTGATCGAGATCTGATCGAGACTCTACGCCGTGAGAAGAGAATGCTACAAGAGAAGATTGAAGTCCTGGAGAAGGAAGCGATCGAGACTCTGCACCGTGAGACGACAATGTTACAGGAGAAGAACGAGGCCTTGGAGAAGGAGGTGAACGACTACAAGGAGATCCTTATGAAGGAAGGCATCACCATCGAGGAGATCGAAGAAGATGAAGGAGACGTCATGGACGAAGTTTAGACTTAGTAGTTGGACCACCATGTTCTCCCTCGTTTAGTGCGTCGTTCTTTTTAAAACATTGATCTCCAACTTGTGGTGTGACAATGTTAGAATGATTGGTTTGCAGACTCTGTCGTTTTATTAAATCAACTTAGAATACTTGTTTCGATTTGCTAAGTAGACTTTTTCTTTTTAAGTTGCCTTTTGAGTGCTGATTGGGTTGACTTGGTTGCTTTGTGCATGGGTAGGATTTTTCTTCTCTTAGTTTTGTCTATCTTTCACTCATCTATGCTGAAAACCCTACAGATGCCTCCTCGTCGTGATACCAACAACGATGATGCCATGCAACAACTGATGGCCGCTCAAGCTCAGTTGATGAATATGATGACTCAATTCATTGCAGCAACCAACAACAACAACAACAACAACAACAACCACAACAACAACAACCCGCCACCTCCACCACCACCTCCAGTGGACAGACTTGCTAGATTCCTAAGGCTTAGCCCTAATAAGTTCTCCTCTGCTACTGAAACAATAGTGGCGGATGATTGGCTCCTTTCAGTCAACAAGGACTTAGTAACTTGTGAATGTTCTGAGGCAGAAAAAGTGAGGTTCACTGCACACCTGTTGGAAGGACCCGCAGCATTGTGGTGGGAGACTTATCAGGTGACTCATCCTTTGGATGGCATGACTTGGGATGCGTTCAAGGAAGGTTTCCGGAATGCTCACATCTCCTCGGGTATAATGAACCTGAAGAAAGAAGGCCCAAGAGGGGAAAATTCCCTAGGGGAATTTGATGGGGGGGGGGAGCATGGCCGGACTAGGTGGGACAAAAGGGGCCCACCAGGGCCGGCGCACCTGCTCATGCCGCACCAGGCATGTGGGGGTTAGTCCCACATTGCCTGGCTGGCAAGTTAGAGGATCTCTCCACCATAGCCCGCTGCCGCGCTGCTGGTGTTCCGGTCCAAGTCTTCCGCTGCTAGTCTTGGACTGGAGCTTTGGAGGCCGTCGTCTCCATCGTATGTGTGTGACATCCTGCGAGGTGCCGCGCTAGCGGTGCTGGGAGGTATACTTCCTCTTCACGACCTTGAGGTTGGCTTCGTCGGTCTTCATCGTCAACGTTCGTGCGGGAACGTAATCCCGCTTGCGGTCTACAAGGGTATGTATTCCGATCTCCGTTCGTACTACTATATCTGCATAGAATAGATCTTGGCTTGTTTTAAGGATATCATTGCTAGGAAAATTTTGATTTTCTGCCTGCGACCCCCTTCACAAAGAACGGTACCTTTCTTGAGTAGGAGTTTATTGCGAAAGAGTAAGTGGAAGGAAAGTAGACCTCGACGATATCGTTGATCCTGAACTCGAAATTCCGAGTGGCGCAACGGAAGCTGTTCCAGAAATTTCCTCCACAGATAGGGTGGGAGAAGATGTTGAGGATACTATTAAACCTCATAGGTCTGGTAGATCTCGTATCGCACGAGAGTGGTATGGCAACATGGTTTGCACCGTCATGTTAATGGGACAAGATGAACCTTGATATGTCTCCAACGTATCCATAATTTCTTATATTCCATGCTATATTATATCATATTGTTACATATTTTAAATGCATTTTATATAGTTTTATGCATTTTCTGGAACTAACCTATTAACAAGATGCCACATTGCCAGTTCCCTGTTTTCTGTTGTTTTTGGTTTAAGAAAAGTACTTAAAGAAATATCCGCCAAATTGGATATAAATCAACCAGGAAATATTTTTGGAATATTTGTGTCGCGAAGAACCGAAGACGAGACGAAGAAGGGCCGCGAGGGGCCCTCACCACCTGCTGGCGTGGGGCCCAGCCTAGCCGTGCCAGAGGGAGAGGAGGCCGCCTCGGGCGGCCACCGACCTAGGTCTTTCGCCCATATAAACCCCCCTCACCTAAAAACAGAGCACAGTTGATTCCTCCATGGATCCCGAGCCGCCGCCGTCGTCACCACCACTTCGGGAGAGATCAAAACTTCTCCCAGGCACCCTGTCGGGAGGGGGAATCGTCCCCGAAGGCTTCTACGTCGCCATGACCGCCTCCGGACTGATTCGTGAGTAGTCTACCTTGGACTACTGGTACATAGCAGTAGCTAGATGGTTGTCTTCTCCTCTTTTGCTATCATGTTTAGATCTTGTGAGCTGCCTATCATGATCAAGATTATCTTTATGTAATTCTCCATGTTGTGTTTGCTGGGATCCGATGAATATTGAGTACTAAAGTTATTGCTTCATAATATATCATGTGTGTGCTATTTAATGATCTTGCATGCTCTCCGTTACTTGTGTATGCTTTGGCCAAGTAGTTGCTCGTAACTCCAAGAGGGGGTATTTATGCTCGATAGTAGGTTCATGTCTCTATTTAATCTGGGGCAGTGACAGAAAGCTCTAAGCTTGTAGATATATTGTTGCTACTAGCGATAAAACAGTAGTACTTTATCTAAGGATGATGTTACTTACTTACTTTACACACAGTGCTTAAGGCGATAATATGTTGCATGCAACTTAATACTGAAATGGGTGCGGACGCTTAAGGTTTGATAACCTTTGATTCATACTGAGGGAAACTTGCTGCTGCATTACTTCACACCTTCTTCTTGGGGTCTCCCACCAACACACCCACTGTAACACCTTGGATTTTTGGCCTTTTTAAAAACATTTTCAAAATACATTATTTCTATTTATTTAAAAGTATTTGAATTTAAATCTCAGCAAAACCATTTGGATTTTAAATCTGATAAATCAAGTGGGATCTTGTGCCTTATATTTTCCCTCCCACTTGGTACTTGCAACTATCATTTTTTCCTTGGACAAATATTGATTTTAAAATATTATTTTCCTTCTTTAAAATCTGCCTTTTGTTTAGCCCTCCAAAGGAACCCCTACTTTTATAACTCCAAAAATTCCACAAAAATTAGGGAAGCATCCCTAGTTGATGTGGAAGCTATTTCTAGAAAAACTTTGAGCCTTTCCATAGAAAAATATTTCTCCACAACCATCTTTGTATTCTGCCCATTTCTCAAAACATTTTTGAAAACCTATTAAGAAAATTCCCTAGATAAATCTAAGACCAGGATAAGGTCACATTTACCACCCTCTACCTCAGGCCAAAAGGGCATCTTCAACCAACCTCATTTAAACCCCCAAATTAACTATTCCTCTTTTGACCAGAACTGCTTTTTGAAAATTTTGTATAGAACTTTGATTGATTTTGCAAAAAAAATCTTCTGCATTCTGGTAGCCCTTCTCATTTGGCAGCACGGGGATGTCCTCACTTTTCCACTTGGTGCCCTGAGCGCGGAGAACGGTGCCGATGCCGTTTCTGTCATGCTCCGGAGCACGCCGCCCGTTTCTGGTCGCCGGAGCAGCGCGCCCCAGCACACCCCTGCACGCCCTAGCCCTCCCCTGCTCCTCCTTTGACCGTCCACGCCCCCGCAGCCGCATGCATGCCCACACGCTCGCCGCCGCAGAGTCGCCACCAGCTAGCCGACACGCCGCTCGCCACTGTGCTCGCCGGGACCCGCAAGTCAGCACGCCGCTCGCCCCCCCCCCCCGGTCATTCACTCCCCCTCCTGACGCCCACGAGCCGCCCTGTGCCACCGCTCCCGCGACACCGGCGTTCACTCCGGCGAGTTACGCCTCTGCACCTACCGAGCTACCCGCTTTACTCCGGCCGCTCGCCCTGCTCCTATTTAACCCCCTAGCCCTCGATGGAGATGCACACCACCTCTTCACTCCCCTAGCTCACCCCCTGCCCTAATCGTAGTCCGGTGAGCACCGCAGCGCCGGCGATGGACTCGCCCTAGCCACCTCGGCCGTGGACGATTTCTTTGCCAGTGACGCACCGTTCACCAATTAACCCTAGCCCTAGACTCCCTAGCTCTCTCCGGACCCAACGCCCCCCTCGCCTCGCCAAACGGTGCTCGGAATCCTCGAGTCCGTCCGCATCCGTCGTGGAGCTGTAGACGATAGAGGGCATCGCCGCCCCAGTCTTCCCCGCCGCCCAAAACCTCGCCGCTGTGACCCCCTCGTGCACGGTGAGCACTCTCGTGTCCTCCCCTAGCCCTAGAACCCCCTCCCCTGGCCGCACGACCCCGCCGGAGACCTCGCCGGCGTCGGACGCGCCGCCCCGTTCTGTTTTGACGCGCGCGTAACGGTTTGAACGAGCCGTGGGTCACTGACTGGCGGGACCCGCATGTTAGCATTTTAAACATTATCCGAATCGTTTTCTGTTTTAAATTAAAACCTTTTTTAAATCATTTAAAAACAGAAACTTTGGAACGTCATAACTCACTCAATATTTGTCCAAAAATTAGAAACTTTAGCTTTATGAAAACTAGAGAGAAATCTCTATCCAATGAAACCAGAATGGGTTGATTTGGAGTTTGTTTTCTGGTTCTTTTCTCTATTGACATTTCGTAGGTTTTTAACTCTTATTTATTTATTTATTTATTTATTTGAAATAGATTCTAAGGAATTCGTGGAGGAACCAGAACCATATCTTGTGGAAGGCAAGACATCCACCAAATTCCACCATTGCTGCATTTTGGAGATTGCACCATTGGACTTGAATGTTTTTTCACTCATTCTTGAATTATTTCATCGCATGTTCACATGTCATATGCATTTACTACATTGACATTCGAATGTTACTTAGCCCACATGTCATATGCATTTTCTAAATGAACATATAAATGCTGCATAATCCACATGTTATATGTATTTGTTAGGTTGGTAAATAATAACTAACAACTCACTAAAGGCGACACGGGAAATTCCGGAAACCCGCCGCGAAAGCCCGGTCGATATAACTTGACGTTATGTACATCTTGTTATATGATGTACGTTTCTATCTTGTTCTTGTTATGATATCATGCTCATGCTAGATTTTACTTACTATTGCTTGTCGTTTTTTAGTTGATTCATGATGGGTGTTGTTTTACAATCATTGTTGTGGAAACGTCTTTGAAAATATTGATAAACATGACTAAGAACTTAACCACCTCCCTCGACTGAGATTGAGTCATCGCTGCCATTCACCAAACCTTTTAGCTCGGACACACGTCGTCGAAATGGGTAGACTCAACTTAGTAGTATTATCATACACCCCTTTGATGTCACCCCTTGGTGAGTCTAGTCGGTTAACTGTGTGGTCGGGGCTAGACTTGTGATGGTTCCGGAGCTCGTCGTCGCTCATAGGTTTGGGACGTGCCGAAACTTTCGTTCAGCCTAAGACAAGGCCCTTGAGGCATGTCGGTAACTATATAGGGGGCGTCTTGATCTTGTGGAAGGTTGGGGAGTGGGCACTCGCCGCCAGGAATGGTTAAGTACTTCGGTACCGGTGACTATTGTGCACTCCAGCGTGTGGTTGTTGCGACCTCTTGAGAGTGTATCTAGATACTAGCCTAGTCCCAAGGATATGGGACAGGTTTGGATAGAGTCACACTTAGAGTCAGTCTTGCCATGGGGAAAACTTTTAAAACTAAACTTGAAACTACGCGAGACTCGGGGAGTCTATTGTTGCACCAAAGTGGTGAGGGGCTAGAGAGCCCGGAAGTGGTGAAACTTACCTTGTGAAACACTTACGATGGAACTTATCGTTGCATGAACCTACTCGTTGTGTTAGAGTAACTTGTTATGCCAAGCTACTTACCGTACCTATGCCATGCTACTTACTGTACTTATGCCATGATACTTTAGTACTTATGCCATGCTACTTTCTGCACTTATGTCATGCCATATAGATAGTCATGTGTGCCGTGTGGCCGATGTCTTGCGACAACATGCAATGTACTCACCTTGCTAATTCTTTGGTCAGACCCTCTGTCGCCCGTCCCGGAGTACCCGGTCTACGAAAACTAGGATCAAGTATTCCAGGCAGAACCCCGTGGAGTCCGCCTGCTGTACTACGCTTCCGTCTACGCTTTCCGCTGCTTAAGTCCTTAGCTCCGACGACCTAGAATAATGTACGTGCTGTTGTGTGCTCCCCTGCGCTTACCTCCGGAGCCACTCTCGCGAGTTGTGTTTGTATAATTATTCGAATCTATGTATTTGGTCACGTCTTTAATATCAAGTGATTGTATACTAGTGTTTCTGGGACTAGTATACGGGGTATTTCCGGTCTTTAGATCGGGGTGTCACAAAGCTTGGTATCAGAGCCTGACTGCCTGTAGGATACCCTAGTTCCCAGACGCTTGAACAGGATGGTTGCCTTGTTCTTTTGGATTGTTTCTCTTCCTGTTTATGGGATATTTGGGGTAGTTTAACCTCTTTTATCGATTAACGTTAACGTTTAAATCTTGTGGTGATATTGTGGTACAGATGCCAGAGCTATTCGTAGAGACGACTGCGGAGCACGTCGCCGGCTTTCCGTAGTTCTTGCGGGAGATCTGGAACCACCTTTATCCGGACCAACTCGGAGTTTTCCGCCACCTTCCTCTTGCGCCCGGAGGCGGGCGACCCGACCATCCTCCACTCGCTCAGTTATGGAGTCTCCTCTCAGGTGACCCGAGCTATCTAGGAGGTCGCTTGCGACGCTATCACTCTCATTCGCTCCTTTGACCCTGTCATGGGGGACTGTAGCCGCTACGTTCACTTTCCTAGGCTACAGATGACCACCGGGGATGTCATCTTCCCGAACCCTGGTGATGCCGATGCGTCTCTTACTGCCTTGATCCGCTACACTTCGCTTCTCCACCAGCACCTCCATGCCACTCTTGGCATCCTTGCGTCTCTCCACGTCGACTTAGCCACGGCTGCTCGCCCTAGCGGCGCAGGCGCCAACGCTAACTTTTGACCCTTCTCTTCCCCTATGTCTACCCGTGGCACCCTGCACTTTCTCTGGGAGCGCCTCGGAGAGACTGCTCCCCGTCGCACCCCTACTGTTGTTCCTCTTCGCCCCGCTGCTCGCCGCTTCGTGCTTGTTCTGATCATCCGTACCCGTCGTCCCCGTGGTGACCCCGTCGCTCCACCCCAGGTGCTAGGACCCCACGACGCTCCACCGACTCTAGACTACGACATCGTCGGACCAGGCCTCGACACTGCTACTCCAGCGACTCCGATCATGATGGACTTCTAGACACTAGGAGCTCTCGAAGACTAGAGTACTTTATCGTTATCACGCTTAATAACATAGTGGTAGGCTCAGCGGATGCTTGTATCGGTTGTACGCAACCATGTGTCGTAGCTGCATTCATGCCTACATCTTTTAGTTGCACTTATGTTTTATGATGGGTTGTACTCGGCCAGGTAGCTTAGATTGCACCCATGCATGTATCTCTTATCTCGTCCTTGTACTAAACCAGTTACCGCTATTTTATACCACATTTCCCTTGCTTCTGAATATTTGGATTTCCATTTGGTTTTCTTGGATGCTTACCCCCTAAGGATGCTCATGCTATGAACCACAACATACAACTCAGGATGACCACCGATGGCAGCCAGACCCAAACCCCGCCTGGATCCGAGGATCAAGACAACTTGGTGCATGGCCCAACCATTGAGCCATCACCAAGCCAGCTTCTATTGATGTTGGACGAAAGACACAGTCAGCACATGGCCAGCATCATGAGGGAATTTGGCAACTACATGACAACCCAGCCCGCGCACCGTGGCGAATGCTCCAAACTGCAAGACTTCCAGCGTGCCCAACCTCCCAAGTTCGCGTTCGTGGAAGATCCACTTGAAGCCGACGATTGGCTCCGCACCATGAACAAGAAACTCGCCATCGCCCGAGTTGACGAGCAAGACAAAGTGATGTACGCCACCCACTACCTCGAGGCCCCCGCCAACGCTTGGTGGGATAACCAGAGGGATGTGCAAAATGGAGAAGCGCCCATCACTTGGGCTGCTTTCCAGGAAGCCTTCCGCAAGGCACACATCCCGTCCATCCTCGTCAAGATGAAGCAGCAAGAGTTTCTGGCGCTCACTCAGGGCAGCCGCTCGTTCAGCGAGTACCTCACCAAGTTCAACAACCTTGCCCGCTATGCTCCCGATGACACCAACACTGAAGAGAAGAAGAAGGATAGGTTCATCCATGGACTGCACCAAGCCATCAAGGCCTAGCTGAGTGTTCTGCAGTTCCCAGATTTCCAGGCTATGGTCAACACCACACTGATCTCCAAAAAGGAGCACCGTCACATCTATGACAACCACAAGAGGAAGTTTGAGCATCGCAAATCTCACCATGACCGCCACTCTGCGAATTCCCGCCCGTGGCAGTCCAACGGCAGCAACAACCTTCCACCACCCCCATCCGCGTGGACTCAGCCCAAGAAGCCCGTGTTCCCAAACCGCGAAGTCTTCAACAAGCGCCCTATGACCGATGATCGCAGGAAAGACAACACCTGCTTCAAGTGTGGCAAGCCAGGACATTACATCAGGGACTGTCGTAACAACACCAACATCGGTGACAACAACTACAGCAACGCCAACCCGGTCAACGTACCGAAGCCGTCTGTGGTTGCCCGCGTCCACCACATGTCCGCCGAGGAGGCCTACGAGGCCACAAACGTAGTGCTTGGTACGTGCACCATCAACGCTAAACCCGCTCTCGTTTTATTCGATTCCAGGGCTTCCGACTCTTTCATCTCAAGAGATTTTGTCGCGAAACATTTTTTTCCGATTTCCCTTTTGGACCACGTTTTGGTGATACATACCCCCGCCTCTAAGATGGATACACCACCTGCAAGGTGTTGACCATCAGGGTTAACAAAGTGGAGTTCCCCGCTCAACTCTACATGATCGATGTGCCTGGGATGGACGCCATCCTAGGGATGAATTGATTGGTCCAGCACTCTGCTCAGATCGATTGCGCCAACCGCCAAGTGACGCTTACCAACCCCGAAGGCATCCGCACAACATTCCTGCCAAACAAACCTCACCAGATCAACGCTAAGATGTTCACCATTCAAGCCCCCGGAATTGGTCAAGTCTGCGTGGTCAGCGAATACCCCGATGTGTTCCCCGAAGAGTTACGCGGAATGCCGCCCGATCGAGACGTGGAGTTTGCAATAGAAGTCGTGCCTGGAACGAACCCGATATTCAAGAAGCATTACCGTATGACGAGCCCCGAGCTTGTGGAACTCAATCGGCAACTCGACGAGTTGATCGAGAAGAAGTTCATCCGTCCAAGTATTTCACCGTGGGGATCGCCAGTGCTGTTTACTTAGAAGAGCAATGGTACCCTCCGTTTGTGCATCGACTACTGCACCCTCAACGAAGTCACCATCAAGAACAAGTACACGTTTCCTCGAATCAATGATCTGTTTGACCAACTCCGTGGTGCCTGTGTATTCTCCAAGATTGATCTCCGCACCGGATACCCTCATCTGAAGATCCGAGAGAGCGATATCCCCAAGACTGCTTTCACCACGAGATACGGGTTGTACGAGTGCACCGTGATGTAATTTGGATTGACCAACGCCCCGGCCTACTTCATGGGGATGATGAATAAGGTGTTCATGTAGTACCTCGACAAGTTCGTGGTCGTGTTCATCGACGACATCCTCATCTACTCCAAAAATGAGGAAGAGCATGGAGAACATCTACGACTAGTCTTGACAAGGCTACGTGAGCAACAACTCTACGCCAAGTTCAACAAGTGTCAGTTCTGGCTAAAAGAAGTTGAGTTCCTCGGACATGTCCTGTCAGGTGCCGGCGTAGCGGTCAACCCCAACAAGATCTCCGACGTACTGAATTGGAGGACACCCACCAATGTGTCGGAAATCCGGAGCTTCCTCGGACTAGCCGGATACTACCGTAGGTTCATCGAGAATTTTTCCCGAATCGCCAAGCCAATGAGTGAGTTACTCAAGAAGAACCGCAAGTTCACGTGGACCAATGAGTGTGAAGAGAGTTTCAACAAACTAGAAAATCGACTGACCACCGCCCCAATACTGGTTCTACCCGATGACAGCAAGGACTTCACAGTGTATTGCGACGCCTCTAGAAACAGACTAGGCGCCGTGCTGATGCAAGAAGGGAAAATTATCGCCTATGTGTCCAAGCAACTCAAGACCCATGATATGAACTACCTGACTCACGACTTGGAGCCTGGCGCAGTCATACTTGCCTTGAAGCATTGGCGACACCACCCCATTGGGCGAAGATGCCAGATCTACACCGACCACGAGAGTTTGAAGTACATATTCACCCAGCCCGACCTCAACCTGGGACAGCGAAGATGGCTCGAGGTAATCAAGGACTACGACCTCGGCATCCACTATCACCCCGGGAAGGCCAACGTGGTCGCCGACGCGTTAAGCCAAAGATTGTTTCCCATTTCCCCGAGTCTGGAAAAGGAGTTCGCCAAGCTCAACCTGTGCATCAGCAACCAGACTTACCTGAATGCCCTGGAGGTAAAACCCGACCTAGAAGAAGACATCAAGGCTGGGCAGGCTGACGACCCCGAGATCCAGGACATCATCGGCAGGATCCCACTTGGGAAGGTAAAGGGATTCTCCATGGGAAAGGACGGAGTGTTGCGCTACGGCAACCACCTTTGCGTACCTGGGAAGGCCGAGCTTCAGAAACAAATATTGAACGAGGCCCACGACACCCCCTTCTTCATCCATCCGGGAGGCACAAAGATGTACCAAGACCTGAAGCAAAAAATTTGGTGGACCGTAATGAAGAAGGAGATCACGTACCACATCGCGTGCTGCAACACCTGCAACCTCATCAAGGCGGAACACCAGAAGCCCGCTAGACTCTTACAACCACTATTCTGCCGGAATGGAAGTGGGACAATATCGGCATGGACTTCATCACTGGACACCCCAAGACCAACAGGGGAAATGACTCCATTTGGGTAATCTTTGAACGATTGACCAAGGTGGCCCACTTTGTCCCCGTAAGAACCACCTACCGCTCAGATCAGCTAGCCCAGTTGTACGTGGACAAGATTGTCAGACTACACGGTATTCCCAAGACCATTGTGTCCGACCGAGGGACCCAATTCACCTCGCAATTTTGGACTAGTATCCATGAAGCTATGGGGACCAAGCTCACGTTCAGCACTGCATACCACCCACAGACTGATGGACAAACCGAGCGCATCAACCAGATTCTGGAAGACATGTTACGTGTTTGTGTGCTCGTATACGGAACTGGATGGGAGGACTGTCTTCCGTACGCCGAGTTCTCCTACAACAACAGCTTCCAGGGAAGCCTGTAAATTTCAATATTTGAGGCCCTATATGGCAGGAAGTGTCGGACCCCTCTCAACTGGTCGGAGACAGGAGATGGCAAGATCTTCGGATCCAGAGTTCTACTCGAGGCCGAGAAGTAAGTGCACCTGATTCGTGACAGACTCAAAACGGCCCAGTCTCGCCAGAAAAGTTACTATGACCACCGTCACCGCCTCGTGAGTTTTGAAGTGGACGACCATGTCTACCTCGGCATGACACCCCTCAAGGGACTACAGAGGTTCCACCTCAAGGGAAAAATCGCTCCACGGTTTACCGGCCCCTTCAAGATTCTGGCAAGGGTGGGTACCGTTGCGTACCAGCTGGAACTCCCTGAGAAACTGGCAGGAGTTCATGACGTCTTCCACGTGTCTCAACTAAGGAAGTGCATCTCGCCACCCACCAAACAGACATATGTTGAGGAACTAGAGCTGAACTCGGACTTGACTTACAAACAACACCCAGTTAAGATCCTCGAGGAAACAGAACGCCGCACCCGCAACAAGGTCACCAAGTTTTACAGAGTGAAGTGGGACAGGCACACCGAGGAAGAAGCAACCTGGGAGCGCGAAGATTTGCTGAGATCTGAGTATCCGTACCTGTTCAATGAGCCGCAGGAATCTCGGGGAGGAGATTCATCTTAAGGGGGGAAGGTTTGTAACACCCTGGATTTTTGTCCTTTTAAAAACATTTTCAAAATTCATTATTTCTATTTATTTAAAAGTATTTGAATTTAAATCTCAGCAAAACCATTTGGATTTTAAATCTGATAAATCAAGTGGGATCTTGTGCCTTATATTTTCCCTCCCACTTGGTACTTGCTACTATCATTTTTGCCGTGGAGAAATATTGATTTAAAAATATTGTTTTCCTTCTGTTGAAATATGCCTTTTGTTTAGCCCTCCAAAGGAACCCCTACTTTTATAACTCCAAAAATTCAACAAAAATTAGGGATGCATCCCTAGTTGATGTGGAAGCTATTTCTAGAAAAACTTTGAGCCTTTCAGTAGAAAAATATTTCTCCGCACCCATCTTTCTATTCTGCCCATGTCTCAAAACATTTTTGTAAACCTATTTAGAAAATTCCCTAGCTAAATCCAAGACACGGATAAGGTCTCATTTACCACCCTCTACCTCAGGCCAAAATGGCATCTTCAACCAACCTGATTTAAATCCCCAAATGAACTATTCTGCTTTTGACCAGAACTATTTTTTGAAAATTTTGTATAGACTTTGATCGATTTTGCAAAAACTTTCTTCTGCATTATGGTAGCCCTTCTCATTTGGCGCACGGGGATCACTTTTCCATTTGGTGCCCTGAGCGCGGAGAACGGTGCCGATGCCATTTCTGGCATGCTCCGGAGCACGCCGACGTCGGCATCGACGTGCCCGAGGGCGCCACCCGTTTCTGGTCACCGGAGCAGCGCGCCCCAGCACACCCCCGCATGCCCTAGCCCTCCCCTGCTCCTCCTTTCACCGTCCACGCCCCCGCAGCCGCACGCACGCCCGCACGATCGCCGCCGTAAAGCCGCCACCAGCTAGCCGACGCGCCGCTCGCCACTGTGCTTGCCGGGACCCGCTCGTCAGCATGCCGCTCGCCTCCCCCCCGGCATTCACTCCCCCTCCTGACGCCCACGAGCCGCCCTATGCCACCGCTCCCGCGACACCGGCGTTCACTCCGGCGAGTTACGCCTCCGCACCTACCAAGCTACCCGCTTTACTCCAGCCGCTCGCCCCGCTCTTATTTACCCCCCCCCCCCCAGCCCTCGACGGAGATGCACACCACCTCCTCACTCCCCCAGCTCACCCCCTACCCTAATCGTAGTCCGGTGAGCACCGCAGCGCGGACGATGGACTTGTCCTAGACACCTCGGCTGTGGACGATTTCTTTGCCAGTGACGCCCCGTTCAACAATTAACCCTAGCCCTAGACTCCCTTGATCTCTCCGGACCCAACGCCCCCCTCGCCTCGCCAAACGGTGCTCGGAATCCTCGAGTCCGTCCGCATCCGTCGCCGGAGCCGTAAACGACAGAGGGCATCGCCGCCCGAGCCTTCCCCGCCGCCCAAAACCTCGCTGCCGTGACCCCCTCATGCACGGTGAGCACCCTCGTGTCCTCCCCTATCCCTAGAACCCCCTCCCCTGGCTGCACGACCCCGCCGGAGACCTCGCCAGCGTCGGACGCGCCGCCCCGTTCTGATTTGATGCGCGCGTTACGGTTCGAACGAGCCGTGGGTCACTGACTGGTGGGACCCGCACGTTAGTGTTTTAAACATTACCCGAATCGTTTTCTGTTTTAAATTAAAACCTGTTTTAAATCATTTAAAAACAGAAACTTTGGAAGGGCATAACTCACTCAATATTTGTCCAAAAATTACAAACTTTAGCTTTATGAAAACTAGAGAGAAATATCTATCTAATGAAACCAGAATAGGTTGATTTGGAGTTTGTTTGCTGGTTATTTTCTCTATTGACATTTGGTAGGTTTTTAACACTTATTTATTTATTTGAAATAGATTATCAGGAATTTGTGGAGGAACCAGAACCATATCTTGTGGAAGGCAAGACATCCACCACATTCCATCATTGCTGAATTTTGTAGATTGCACCATTGGACTTGAATGATTTTTCACTCGTTCTTGAATTATTTCGTCGCATGTTCACATGTCATATGCATTTACTACATTGATGTTTGAATGTTACTTAGCTCACATGTCATATGCATTTTCTAAATGAACATATAAATGCTGCATAACCCACATGTTATATGTATTTGCTAAGTTGGTAAATAATAACTAACAACTCACTAAAGGCGACACGGGAAATTCCGGCACACCCGCCGCGAAAGCCCGGTCGATATAACTTGACCTTATTTACATCTTGTTATATGATATATGTTTCTATCTTGTTCTTGTTATGATATAATGCTCATGCTAGATTTTACATACTATTGCTTGTCTTTGTTTAGTTGATTCATGATGGGTATTGTTTTACAATCATTGTTGTGGAAACGTCTTTGAAAATATTGATAAACATGACTAAGAACTTAACCACCTCCCTCGACTGAGATTGAGTCGTCTGTGCCATTCACCAAACCTTTTAGCTCAGACACACATCGTCGAAATGGGTAGACTCAACTTAGTAGCATTATCATACACCCCTTTGATATCATTCCTTGGTGAGTCTAGTCGGTTACCTGTGTGGTCGGGGTTAGACTTGTGATGGTTCCGGAGCTCGTCGTCGCTCATAGGTTGGCGACGTGCCGGAAATTTAGTTCAGCCTAAGACAAGGCCCGTGAGGCATGTCGGTAACTATATAGGGGGCGTCTTGATCTTGTGGAAGGTTGGGGAGTGGGCACTCGCCGCCAGGAATGGTTAAGTACTTCGGTACTAGTGAGACTATTGTGCACTCCAGCGTGTGGTTGTTGCGACCTCTCGAGAGTGTATCTAGATACTAGCCTAGTCCCAAGGATACGAGACAAGTTTGGATAGAGTCACACTTAGTGTCAGTCTTGTCACGGGGAAAACTTTGAAAACTAAACTTGAAACTACGCGATACTCGGGGAGTCTATTGTTGCACCAAAGTGGTGAGGGCCAGAGAGCCCGCAAGTGGTGAAACTTACCTTGTGAAACATTTACGATGGAACTTATCATTGCATGAACCTACTCGTTGGGTTAGAGTAACTTGTTATGCCAAGCTACTTACCGTACCTATGCCATGCTACTTACCGTACTTATGCCATGCTACTTTAGTACTTATGCCATGCTACTTCCCGCACTTATGCCATGCCATATAGATAGTCATGTGTGCCGTGTGGCCGATGTCTTGCGAGTACATGCAATGTAGTCACCTTGATAATTCTTTGGCCAGACCTTCCGTTGCCCGTCCCAGAGTACCCGCTCTACGAAAACTAGGATCAGGTATTCCAGGCAGAACCCCGTGGAGTCCGCCCGCCATACTACGCTTCCGTCTACGCTTTCCGCTGCTTAAGTCCTTAGCTCCGACGACCTAGAATAATGTACATACTATTGTGTGCGCCCCTGCGCCTACCTCCGGAGCCACTCTCACGAGTTGTGTTTATATAATTATTCGAACCTATGTATTGGGTCTCGTCTTTAATATCAAGTGATCGTGTACTAGTGTTTCTGGGACTAGTATACGGGGCATTTCCGGTCTTTAGATTGGGGTGTCACACGCACCGTGTGCATCAAGCATTTTTCTGGCGCCGTTGCCGGGGAGGTGGTGATTCCTTTGGTGAGAAGACTTTGATATTTCCCCGCCAACATTAGCACCAGAAAGCATTTTTCTGGCGCCGTTGCCGGGGAGATAAAGATTCTTCACGAGGGGAGTTTTTGCACTTCCAATCTTTTTATTTTTTTATTGTCTTGCTTAGTTTAAAATTGACTTGCAATACTTTTATTATTTCAGTTTGCTATTTTATTTTCAGTCTTGTTGCTTTTGTTATTTCGGTTTGTGAATTATTTCTCTGTTATTGTTATTTCAGTTTGTTAAGTAATTTGCTAAAATGAGTTTCGCTGAAAATACTAAGTTGTGTGACTTTACAAGCACACACAAGAATGATTTTATATGCACACCTATTGCTCCACCTGCATCTAAAGCTGAGTTCTTTGAAATTAAACCTGATTTATTGAACCTTGTTATGGGATAGCAATTCTCTGTTGTTAGTTCTGATGATGCTGCTGCCCATCTAGATAAGTTTGTTGAATTATGTGAAATGCAAAAATATATAGATATAGATGGTGATATCATAAAACTGAAATTATTTCCTTTCTCTTTGAGAGGAAGAGCTAAAGAATGGTTGCTTTCACTGCCTAGGAATAGTATTGATTCATGGATTAAATGCAAAGATGCTTTCATTGGAAAATACTATCTTCCTGCTAAGATAATTTCTCTACGAAGTAGCATCATGAATTTTAAACAACTAGATAATGAACATGTTGCCCAAGCTTGGGAAAGATTGAAATCTTTGATAAAGAATAGCCCTACCCATGGAGTGACTGCTTGGATGATCATCCAAACCTTTTATGCAGGACTGAATTTTTCTTCAAGAAACTTATTGGATTCAGCTGCTGGATGTACCTTTATGTCCATCACTTTGGGGCTGCAACAAAACTCTTGGATGATATGATGGTAAATTGTTCTGAATGGCATACGGAGAGGACACCTCAAGGTAAGAAGGTAAATTATGTTGAAGAAACCTCCTCTTTTAGTAAAAATATTGATATTATTATGTCTATGCATGCTAGTGGTAAATCCCATATTGATCCCAATAATGTTCCCTTAGCTTCTTTAGTTGCACAAGAAGAGCATGTTGATGCAAACTTTATTAAAAGCAACAATTTTAACAACAATGCCTATAGGAACAACTATGGTAACAACAACTATAATCCTCCTAATAATGGCAACTCTTATGGTAATTCTTATAACGACAATAGGACTACCACCTCTGAACTTGAAACCATGTTAAAGGATTTTATCACTACACAAACTTTGTTTAATAAAACTGTTGAGGAAAAGCTTGGGAAAATTGATATTCTTGCGTCTAAAGTTGATAGTCTTGTCCTTGATGTTGAGCTTTTAAAATCTAAAATCATGCCTACTGAAAATAAAGACAATATTCCCTTTTCTAAAATTAATGCCATCCAAATTCAAATTGATGAAAATGTTAGATTGATGGCTCAGTTACGTGCTAGATGGGAAAGAGAGAGAACTAGAGAAAGAGGCTAATATTGTTAAAGTTTTTACTACTACTACCTCTGAAAATAATGGTGTTTCACATGCTAGTAAGCCTCCTACTATCAATGGTAACATAGTTGGTATAGGAAATGTCTCCTCTACTTCATCCAAAATTTAAAATTGCCTAAAACTGTTGAAACTAGTGTTGACAAAAGTGCTGAATTTTTTTAGAACATGAGAGAAAGTGGTTCGGTTTGCTTTGATGATAATAATTTTGATTTTGATAATTGTAATATCTCTGAAGATATTAAGTTCTTGCAAAAATTAGCCAAAAATCCTAATGCTAGCTCTCTTAATTTGGCCTTTACTGCTCATATTACAAATGCTCTCATTAAAGGTAGGGAAGATAAATGAAAACTTGAAACTTCTATCCCTAGGAAGTTAGAAGATGGTTGGGAGACCATCATTAAAATGAAAATAGATAAATTTGATTGCAATGCTTTGTGTGACCTTGGTGGAAGTATTTCTGTTATGCCTAAAAATCTCTATGATATGTTTGATTTGCCACCATTGTAACATTGCTATTTGGATGTTTTTTCTTGCTGATAATGCTTTGAAGAAACCTTTGGGGAGGATCAATGATATTCCTATTATGGTTAATAATAACCTGGTCTCCATTGATTTTATTGTCTTGGACATTGAATGCAATCCATCTTGTCCAATTGTGTTGGAAGACCCTTTCTGAGAATTGTGGGTTCTATTATTGATATGAAAGAAGGTACCATCAAGTACCAATTCCCACTCAAGAAAGGTATGGAACACTTCCCTAGGAAAAGAATGAAGATACCTTTTTATTCTATTGTTCGTTCAAATTATGGTGTTGGTGCTTCATCTCTTGATAATACTTGAGTTTCACTTTGTGCCTAGCTCAAAGGCGTTAAACAAAAGCGCTTATGGGAGACAACCCACTTTTATTTACTGTTATTTCATTTTATTTTGCTTGTGACAAGGAACATGCCTACCTATATAGAAACTCCTTTGTATCTTATTTTTATTGCAATGTTGTCTAAAGTTCAGCCTCTAGTTAAAAGTTGATGTCAAAATTCAGTTCCTGTGCTGAAACAGATTTTTGTTGTTCATTGTTAAATTCATAACTCCTCACTGGAACGTCAGAACAATCTTCCCTTTTTTTTGCGCAATCCTCAGATGTATACGCAACTTTCATTAGTTTTGAGTTATCTGATCTGAGCAAGTGCGTCGAACAAATTCGTCTTTACGGACTGTTCTGTTTTTGACAAATTCTGCCATTTTCTTTTGCAATGCCTCTTTTGCTATTTTGATTGGACCTTTTTATCCTATTAAGTATCAGTGTCTGTAGCTAATGTACATTAGAAATGGTAGCAATTGTGTTTCTACAGAATATCATAATTATTTGTGCACTAACCCTCTAATGAAGTTACTCTAAGTTTGGTGTGGAGAAAATTTTTAAGGATCAAGAGAGAAGGATGATATAATGTGATCAAGAGGATAGTAACACCAAACCTTGGGGATGCCCTGGTGGTTCATCCAAATTTATATCAAGAAGACTACAACGTCAAAGCTTGGGGATGCCCAAGGCATCCCCTTCTTCATCGACAAACTATCAGGTCCTTTCTAGTGAAGCTATATTTTAATTCCGTCACATCTTATGTGCTTATCTTGAAGCGTCTGTTTGTTTTTTTTTGTTTTTTTCATTCTCTGAATAAATATGGATCTTAGCATTATTTTGTGTGGGAGAGAGACACACTCAGCTTTTTCATATGAATACTCATATTCTTCACTTATATTTGTTGAGTATTCGTCTTTTGTAATCGTTTGCTCTCTAGCTCTTGTTTTTCATGCATCTCTTGTTAGACCTGTTAGCTTTGTTATATCATACTCTTATATCTCATTATTTAATTACTTGGAGAGTTTATCTTTTAAATAAGTTGATTGGTGTTTGGCTGAGAACAGAAAATGCTAAATGTGGTAGATGGTATAATTAAATGATACATTAATCTTGTAGATCATTAAATTGTGTCACTTGAATCATTGATGTTGTTTTGAGATATTTATTTGCATAATGGTAAAAATGATGGTCTAGTAAAGTGGAATGATTAAATGGTTGGTCTAGAGAAACTTGAAAACTGTGCCACACTTGAAATTCCAGTTGATTGCATAATGGTATATGACTTCTATTTGCCTAAAGCAACCGTAATGACTTTATGTTATGCGCTACGGTCGGGGAAACCAACGGTGACTTTGTCATTTGCCACGATCCCTCTAGGAGTAATTTTCATTACGCCTTGCATGATCATATTTTTATTTGGAAACTTTTTACTTGTGAGTTCTAAAACTGCAGTTTTCATGGCACTTCCACCACCATATTGCTAGCCTCTTCAGTATTTTGCATTGCCCTTTCTCACATTGAGAGTTGGTGCATTTTTCGCGGGTACATCCAAACTCGTGTGAGATCCTGATCTTGTTCTCCTATACATAAGGCAAATATCTTCCTCAAAACATTTCCATAGCTGTTCCGAGATATATTGCCATGCAACATCCATCTTACATTACATGACTTGTCGTCATTCATTAATTATATATTGCTTTACGTGTTTCTATAAAGCTGATGTGTGGTTTTACCCATGTTACCCTAGAGCACTGCATAACCTGCTACACTGGCAGAGGCATCGTTGTCATATGTATTCTGATGCCACATTCATATTAGTTACTTATGGCACATTCTTATGGCACATTCATATTAGTTACTTGTATCATCAGTATGTTGTTTCATCATCATTAGTGTGTTGTCATATATCATATATCATATTATGATGCTTGCCCCTAAAAGTGGAAATAGCCATGGAGGCCATAAAAAGAGAAACAGAAAAAATAGAAAAAGAAAGAAAGAAAGAAAGAAAAAAAAGAAAGAAAATAAATAAAAAGGGGGCAGCTTTACTATTCTTTATCACACACTTGTGCTTATGTTATAGCACCATATAATTTATAGTCATCACTTTTGCTTATGTTATAGCACCATATCATTTATGATCATCATTTGTGCTCATGTTTAGCACCTTTACTCCATATGAGAGAGTTTTCATGTCTTAGTTGCATAACTATGTGGGGAACTTTACACGAACTTGGCTTGTATATTGCAATGATGAGCCTCCTCAAAAGTGCTCTAGGTCTTCGTGAGCAAGCTAGTTGGATGCACGCCTACTAGTTCTATTGGAGTGCTCTAGGTCTCCTGTATCCTTTATTTTGTTGAGAAAATAGAAAATTAAACAGTAGGGATTTTCCCTACTGTTTTGTGCCTAAAAAAAAGAGCTTTCATATACTTATAGCTCATTGTGCATCCGTTGTATGGAAATCACTACTCCTTGCATAGCTTCGATTGTATGGCTTTCTCTTGTCTAATGATCATCTACAGCTTTGTGAGCCTTTCTTCCGTTGGCCTTCCAAACCTCCATCAAAATTCTCTTAGCCATAACATCCTGGTGCCATGAACCAACGTTGAACGCTTGCTTGTTTCTTTTGAACAAATAATATATTTATCTTCTACGTGCATATTGATATTGCTTGACTTGATCCTTTCATTAAGTTGTCATGTTTGTTGGAAGCATTAGATGATTATATTGTTGTGCTTGAAGCTTAAATCATCCTTAATATCTAGTTTGCACAGTTGATTGCTATCTAGTGCTATATCATTGAAAGCTTTGCTTACTTCACCTACTTGTTTATTCATTACTCGTTTGATATCAATACAAACTACAGTCCTTATTCATTTGATCTCAGTTTACATGCCTTACATTATTACATGATCAAGATTGTGTTTAAGTATGTCACTTCTGAAATTATTCTTCTTTTATCATTCTTGCCTACTCGAGATGAGTAGAACAAAGCTTGGAGATGTTGATACGTCTCCAACGTATGCATAATTTCTTATGTTCCATGCTATGTTATATCATATTGTTTCATGTTTTATATAGTTTTTTATGCATTTTCTGGGACTAACCTATTAACAAGATGCCACAGTGCCAGTTCCCTGTTTTCAGCTGTTTTTGGTTTCAGAAAAGTACTTAAAGAAATATCCGCCAATTGGAAATAAATCAACCAGGAAATATTTTTGGAATATTTGTATCGCGAAGAACCAAAGACAAGACGAAGAAGGGGCCCAGCCTGGCCGCACCATGGGGTGAGGAGGCCGCCTCGGGCAGCCACCGACCTAGGTCTTTCGCCCATATAAACCCCTCTGACCTAAAAACATAGCACGATTGAACACTTTTTCCTCCACGGGTCCTGAGCCGCCGCCGTCCTCACCACCACTTTGGTAGAGATCAGAACTTCTCCCCGGCACCCTGCCGGGAGGGGGAATCGTCCCCGGAGGCTTCTACGTCGCCATGACCGCCTCCAGACTGATTCGTAAGTAGTCTACCTTGGACTACGGGTCCATAGCAGTAGCTAGATGGTTGTCTTCTCCTCTTGTGCTATCATGTTTAGATCTTGTGAGCTGCCTATCATAATCAAGATCATCTTTATGTAATTCTCCATGTTGTGTTTGCTGGGATCCGATGAATATTGAGTACTAAAGTTATTGCTTCATAATATATCATGTGTGTGCTATCTCCGTTACTTGTGTATGCTTTTGCCAAGTAGATGCTCGTAACTCCAAGAGGGGGTATTTATGCTCGATAGTAGGTTCATGTCTCTATTTAATCTGTGGCAGTGACAGAAAGATCTAAGGTTGTAGATATACTGTTGCTACTAGGGATAAAACAGTAGTACTTTATCTAAGGATGATGTTACTTACTTACTTACTTACTTACTTTACACACAGTGCTTAAGGCGATATTCTGTTGCATGCAACTTAATACTGAAAGGGGTGCGGACGCTAAACAGAAGGTGGATTATTAGTCATTGATGCGGTTGGAACGGTCTATGTATATTGTTGTAATGCCCGAATGAATCTCATACTAGACACCATATCATTGGTATATGCATTGGGTTGCTCATCATTATTCTGTCAATTGCCTAGCTGTAATTTGTTTACCACGCATGGATGAATGTTATTAATATTGATGGAGAGACACCACTATTGAACTGTGGACCCCGGTCCTTCTCACTAAACTGATAAACCCACACTTGCAAACCTGTTATTTTGTGCAAACATCACTCTTTCTTCCACACATACGTTTAATCCTTTTGTTACACCAAGCCGGTGGGATTGACACCCTCACCGTTGAGTTGGGGCAAAATACTTTGATTGTGTTGTGTGCAGATTCCACTCCAACAACGTCGCTGAAAGCATTTTTCTGGCGCTGTTGATACCTCGAGGGAATTCTTCATCCCTACATGTTCGATAACCTTGGTTTCATACTGAGTGAAACTTGCCGCTGCATTACTCCACACCTTCCTCTTGGTTTCTCCCAACAACACACCCACCGTGTGCATCAAACCTACGAACTACAAAGAGGCTATGGCAAGCCTAGAGTCCGAGAAATGGCTGAAAGCCATGAAATCCGAAATTGGATCCATGTATGACAACAAAGTATGGACTTTGATGGAGATTCCCGAAGGGCGCAAGGCCGTCGAGATTAAATGGATTTTTAAGAAGAAGACTGCTGCTGAAGGTAATGTGACCGTTTAAAAAGCTCGGCTTGTCGCAAATGGTTTCCGACAGGTTCATGGCATTGACTACGATGAAATTTTTTCACTGGTAGCCATGCTAAAGTCTATTCGGATTTTGCTAGCAATTGCTGCATATTACGATTATGAAATATGGCAGATGGATGTCAAAAGAGCGTTCCAAAATGGCAACATTGAAGAATAGTTGTATATGATACAACAAGAAGGTTTTGTCGATCCAGAAAATGCTGACAAGGTATGCAAAGCTTCAGCTTTCCTTTTATGGATTGAAGCAAGCATCTTGGAGCTGGAATCTTCGCTTTGATGAGGTGATCAAAGGTTTTGGATTTGTCCAAAATGTAGAAGAGACCTGAATTTACTAGAAAATGAGTGGGAGCTTGGTTGTGTTCTTAGCACTATATGTGGATGACATATTGCTGATTGAGAATGATGTGGATTTTCTGAATAGCGTGAAGAAATATTTAAACAGTAAATTTTCCATGAAGGACTTAGGAGAAGCTGGATACGTCTTAGGAATTAAAATCTATCATGATAGATCAAGACGTCTATTAGCGTTGAGTCAGAGTACTTATCTTGACAAGATACTGAAGCGTTTTGGTATGGAGACGGCAAAGAAAGATTCTTTGCAAGTTGTCAAGAATAAAACATTGAGCAAGGCACAATGTCCGGTAACGGAACATGATATGATCGAAAATGACTAAACATCCTTATCCTTCAGCCATAGGATCGATCATGTATGCCATGTTAAGTACTCGACCTGTTGTCGCATTGGCTCTTAGTTTGACGAGCCGTTTCCAAAGTAATCCTAGAAAGGAACATTGGATTGATGTTAAGAGCATTCTTAAGTATCTCAAGAAGACAAATGAAATGGTCCTTGTCTATGGTGGCTGTGATGAAGAACTTGGCGTAACAGGTTACGCTGATGCAAGTTTCAGCACAGACCCCTATGACTCTAAGTCACAAACAGGATACGTGTTCAGGGTGAACGGAGGCGCTGTGTGCTGGAGAAGTAGGAAGCAACCCATCGTCGCGCAAACTACAATGGAATCAGAGTACATCGCTGCTTCTGAAGCCACGAATGAAGTAGTGTGGCTGAGGAAGTTCATCATTGAACTTGGAGTGTTCCCTAGCGCATAAGACCCCATGACCCTCTACTGCGATAATATGGGTGCCATTGCTAACGCGGAAGAACCAAGGTCTCACTCAACTGGCAAAAAAATTCTCCACCGCTTCCATGTGATACGACAATATGTACAGGAAGGCGATGCGAAGATTTGCAAAGTCCATACGGATCTGAATGTGGCACATCCTTTGACGAAGCCTCTTCCGCTTGACAAGCATGAGAAACATCGAGAAGCTATGGGTGTTAATCTTCTACCAAGTTGTAATCTAGATTAAATTGTACTCTAGTGCAAGTAGGAGACTGAAGAAGATATGGCCTAGAGGCAATTAATAAAGAATTTTTTATTTATCATGTCTCATTTGTTCATAATACGTTTTCGTGTCATGATATAACTGTATTAAGCGGAAACATTAATACACGTGTGATACGTAAACAATCAGGTCCCTAGAAGCCTCTACTAAGACTACTTCATCGCACAATTGATGATCGAGGTTTCCCAATCATGTGACATGGCGTCAGTTGGCTACAGAGTCATATCGTTGGTAGAACGATGTGATGGACATACCCATTATTTGTAGGACGTAGTTATTACGACTTTGACCGTGAGATCAAATCTTACTGTTATTCCTGAAAGATACTTTGATTGCTAGGGTAACACACTTAAGGGGTTTCGACAAGACAATCGGAAAGGAAAGAGAACACCGGGAACGTCCCGGAAATGGTCTGATGGACATCGGGCAGCGACAAAATAGTTTTCGGAGTCGGAATAAATTATATAATATGTGTTTAATCTTAATTAGTGTAATTAATAGTTAAATACAGTTTTATTATTATTTTCGAATTTTTAAAAGCTGATTTCCCTAATTGGGCCACAAGGGGCACACCTAGGGCCAGCGCTGTAACATCCCAAAATTTTGGAATGTTTATAAATCACTAAAATTTAAAACTTTTCTTTTTATTAAAATAAAATATTAAAATGCATAAGAAAACCAACTATAAAAGACTTCAAGCATATTGAAAAAGTTTAATATTTCAAATGTCTCAAATAAACAGTATTTTCAAAAGTTGTTTCAAGTTAAACATTTTATTATTCCATTGTATTTTCTTAAAACCTCAATATATAAATTGACAAATGTTTTTCAAACTTCAAACCATTTTATTGTAATAAAATAGTTTATTTATTAGTATTTGATTTCAACCACATAGCCATGGCTATTCACAAATTAAAATAATATTTACAAGTGTTCTTTGAAACTATTTACAACATGATCTATTTGCCAAATGGTTTTCATTCTTTTAACTAAGTTCAAAACATAGTTTTAGAAATGACAAGTCTAAAGTTTATAACTGTAGAACTTCATAGATTTTACAATTAATTAAGTATCCAAATAAGCAAATCAATTTAAGAAATGAAATAAATCTGAATTCTTTCCAAAGGTATGTTATAAAGTTTTCAAATTATATAGCATAATACAAAACATAATGGTACACAAAATATTGTGAATTAAAATTTAATTTATTATTTTTCCGTTTTTAATTTAAATAGTTATTTAATAATCTACTAAATCCAAAAATGATTTCATATTGGAATATGAGTTTAAATAACTTAAGTTCAAACATATTTGAATGTGGGTAATTTCAGAAATTTTATTTAACCCCAAATGAATTATTAAATCCCTAATTTCAAAGTTAACCTAAAATGAGCAAATTTGCATTTTATGAATAATTAAAAATTATTAATTTTAGAAAGTTTTCAAAACATGCCCACTAATGTTTTAAAACATAGATATGGATATTACAAATTTTTAGGAATTGATTTGACTTCATTTGGAGTTATAAATCAAAAGATATGAATTAAATGGAAATTGTAACGCCCCGGGATTTATCCCCTTTTAGTTTTGTGTGTTTTCTTTTTTGCATCAACATGGCTTTGCATTTCATCGCATTAAATTTAATTTGTTGCATTTAAATTCAATCCCCGTAATTAAATTCAAATACATTTCAAATTAATTAAAAATGTGTTATTTTCAAATCTTTTGCAAATGTTAAAAATTAGTTTATTAAATTATCTATTTAAAACTAAAATATTTTTGTAAAGGTTTCGTGTTCAAATTCTTTTTCTATTTTGTTTTAAAAATATAAAACCGAAAAGAATAAAGAGGAGACAAATAAAGGCCAAGCCCACCTAAGCAAACCCTTGGGTTTCCCCCTGGAAACTTCTTTCCCACCCCCTGGAACTTTGCAGCCACCCTCCTCTAGTTTATGGGTTTTGCAGAAAAATCCTTCCACCCCCTTCTTTTCTTTTTCCCCCTTCCTTTTTCTTTTCTTTCCTTTTCTTTCTTTTTCTTTTCTCTTTTTCCTTTTTCCTCTTCTTCTCCTTCCCGAGCTAGCGCTCCCGAGCTCCTCCCGCCGGCCCGCACGCCCCACGCGCCTGCCGCCGCCGGCCTGCTCGCGCGCCTCCCGCGCCGCGCGCCCTCCTGCGCCTCGCCCCCGGCGTCGGCCGCCGCCGGCCCGAGCTCTGCCGCGCCTCCCTGCACTGCCGACCGCCGTCGCCCCCGCCGAGCGCCCCCTCCGCACCTCCTCCGCCAGCCGTCGCCGCCGGCCACACCTCCTGCTCGTGCGCCACCGGCCGACGCCGCGTCGCCCCGCTCCTGCACCGGCTCGCCACGCTCCTCCTGTCCCCGCCGCCCGGCGCCCCAGCCAGCGCGCGCAGCGCCTCCAGCGCCGCCGCCCGCTCCTCCAAGCCGCGGCCTCCCCCTGCTCCGTGCTCGGCCGCTGCCGTCGCCCGTGCCGCCGCCGTCGCCCGCGCCGCCGTCCGCGCGCGTCCTCCCCTGCTCTGCCTCCTGCGCGTGCCGCCGCGCCCCCGGCCTCCTCGCCGCCACGCACGCCCCGCGTCGCCCCGTGCTCCTCCACACCGCCGCCGCGCGCCGCAGCGCGTCGTCCCCGCTGTCTCCTCATCCGGTCGCGTGCACGGCGTCTCCGTCCGGTGTCCTCCGCGTCCGCCGCACGCCGGGTGTTCGACAAAACGCCCGCAAGACCCTGGCGTCGCTTTGTTGTCTGTGTTTGTCCACCCTTCGTGGTGCTGCCGCGTGCGCGTGCGCGCGCCCCTTCCGGTGTCCGTTTGCCGTGCTCCTGCGTGCCCGCGCCGTCAACGATGATGACCGAGTACGACTACTTCCCCGACCACTTCCACGACACCGACAAACGACGATGCCCCGGTTCCGCGACGACTACTTCCACGACAACGACTACTTCCTCTACGGACCGAAGACGTTGGTTTCGAAACCTAGTTCACCCGATCCGACGTACGGACCCAAAACCCTAACCCTACACCTATTTTATTAAATGTCATCTATCTTGTGCATTTCGCATCATAATTACATGTGTTGCATCTCTTGGGTTTGCGGGTGTAGAAAATCACCGAAATAATTTAATATGGAATATGTGGGGGTAATAAATATATAATGCCTTATTCCATTTAATGTAATTAGATCACCCATGCCATGTGTTGCCATGCTAACCAACATTTAATATTGTGGGTAAATAAATAACTTGCACCTAACTATTAATTGTCGGAATCCCGGTTCCGCTTAATTCGGGTTAATTGCATCTCGCAATGCATCTTGCCATATCATGCATCATTCTCCTATGATCATGCTGGATCTTCTGCCGTAGTTGTAAAATGCATCTTTTACGCTTTCCAGGGTTTGTCGCTTCTTCGCGGATACGACGTTGAGATGTGTGAGCTACGACAAGATCTGCTTCCATGCGGGATTCCAGGCAAGCAAAGTTTGCTGGTTTACCTATACATTGTCTTTCGTTCCTGCCGTTGATCTTTGCTACCCTAGTATTCGATTCTTATCGCAATCCCATCACATGTTTATCCTGCAGCCCATACAGCTTTATCCCCACATCCTAATACCTGTTGCATGTTTATCAGTTGGCCTTGCGAGACGTAGCGCATGCTCAGAGTTGTTTGTGCGAGTCGTCTGTATGTCTTATTTATTTCACCTGCTTAGCATGATAGGTTATTCTACCTTAATAAAATGTTGATCTTATATTGGGGTATTATAATTAAAAGATAAGGCACCGGCGGAAGGCCTTGCGAGGTGCTTTGTTCTGCTAAGTGTCGACCTAGGAACTCAGTTCTTGTCCTCGGATCCAATTTTGAGCGCACTAACCGCTTGTGGGAGGCCCTATGGAGCCCCCCGCGGCTTCGATCTAATCTGCTTCTTATCCAGGGCGCTGCAAGTAGTTCGGGCTTTCCATTTGATGCATGCATATGGTTACATAACGATCTCATGATGATGGAGTAGTCGATTCTCATATAGGGTGGCACGTTCTTAGAGTGCTATGATGGTCGATCCCGCGGGCACTGGACCTGATTAGCCGTGCACACAATCATGCGGTTCACTGGATGGGTTGTAGAGAAGAGATTTGCCGTGTTGAGATGCCCTACCTCATGGTTTGTATTTTTGGGGTTGATCGAACGAGTACGGGTCCAGTAGTGCACCCCTGCAGGGTATAATCTTATCGATGAGCCGTGTCCACGGTTATGGACGACTTGGTGATGATGCTGGCTAATAAGATCATAGACAACTTACACCTAATCATTGTTAATTAACCTGACTAGTAATATAGAATAACTTTCACAATAACTGGTAACTAAAATTTGTTCAATGTGTGAGTATTCCCAACTTGCTTCCTCATACTTGGTTGAGGGGGTTAATCCGAGAATGGGTTATGTTTGGTGTTAGTTGTAGATGTTTATCTTATGCGCTCTCTTATCCCTCTCTGATTAGACGGAAGTTGTAGTGTGTCTCTTTAGGTTGCTAGTGCTGCTGCCGCTAAGTCCACATCCCCTATATTTTGGGAGATGGTGTAGAAAGTAAGCAAGTCGGTTTTTCTTGCCAGGGAGTGCCCTGACCCTCTTTTGGGATGTGCTTTATGTGCAGTCAACAGGTTTGAAGTCTGACGACGTTAGCTTGGGAATCCCTCCGGCTTGGCTGGGCAGAGTTATGGCGCCATCGCTTATCCTCAGGACTCTTAGTCCAATTTGTATCTTATCCGTAGTCGGATACTATTTTGCTTCCGCTGTCATTTGAATCTTTGCATTGTATCATTTGTATCTTGACTCGTTCGAGTCGTTGTTGTATTATTTATCTTCTGTTATATTTGTGGATGTATCGGAACTGTTGTAATGTTATCACAATTCCACCCACATAATGCGCATGTTTCGGCGTGCACATTATGTCTGGTGGGCGACCTAAAATCGTTATTATGCGGATTTCGGCGGGATCGCTTAAATCTACATAGTATCGATTTTCGGGCGTCACAGAAATTCAGAAAAAGAAAAATGCTGACTTCAGCGATGACGTCACAGTCGTCTTCAACCTCTGGCGAAAAATGTGCACCCGATTCCTCATTCCAAAATTGACGCGATTCGTGCGGGATTTGTTTCCCTCTCCTGCCCTATATAATCCCCACCCCCTACCGCATGTTTCCCCTCTCCTCCCCCTCGAAAACACGCCACCAGGCCGTCGGAAAAGCTCAACGGAGTTCATCCGCCTCCGCCGCCATTTTCTCCGTTTCCCGACGAGGTAACCGTACCCGCGAGTCCGAGACCCCCTCCATCCTCCTTCCCTTGTCCTCGCGCGTGTTCCTGACCACTCCTCTAAATTTTTCCGCAGGGAAATCGCCGAACTCGAGCACGCCGAAGCTCACCGACGCCCGACGCACTCTGGCGCTCCTCCACGCCGCGCCTAGACGCGCCGCTCGAGGGTGAAGCCACCATCGCGCTCCCCGCGTCGCGCCGCACCCGGAGCTGCCCTCTATTCATCCGGGGAGCCACCCCAACGCGTGCACCGTCCTCGCCGAGCGCAGCACCGCCGTCGTCTCCGTCTCCGGTGACCAAAAGTGCCGCCCGGTGAGCCTCTCCTCCTAAGCCGTCCGATCTACGTTCTACGGCCACGATTAGATCTTGAAACGAAACAGTAATGATTTGATCCGGACCGTCAGATCTAGATCTGACAATCCAGATCTAATGCCTTATCCATGTCTGCGCCCAGTCAGCGATCCAGTCAGCAGCCCAGTCAGCTGCCACGTCAGAAAATGATTTCTTTTAATTAGATTAAATGGTTTGCAGAAAAACCCCTGTCTATTCGAACTATCATACCTTTTTTGACCACTTATCCAAATTTGATAAATTATATATATTTGGAAATCCCTTGACATGTAGAATATTTTAGATATGTTAGATTTCAAATTTGACTTAGTTAGAAATACTCAAATTTCAAATGGATGATTTGAGTATATTTGGCATAACTTTAAATCTATAAATCCAAAAATTGGAAATAAAATTGTTTTAGAAATTTTAGAATATTTGTAAAATGATGCCTCTGTTATAAAATACGTTTTAGTAGTATTTGAATGATTTCATAGTTATATATTTAATTTGAATAGTTTGACTATTTTTTTGACATAACTATTAGTAGAAACATTATTTTCGATTAAATCCAGTTACTATAAATTTAATTAAATCCCCTCTGTCTATTAATATTATTTATAAAATTTTGTTATAAAATTTAATCACAAAAAATTTAATCTTATATGTAATTCCTTTTATTATATTTTGCAAAAAAAGAAATTAATTAAATTGCATTGATAGCTTCATGCATACTTTATAAATATCACAAAAAAATTAGTATGATGTTTCTTATGATTAAAAAGTGCATTTCATGCATAACTTATTTTATTATATAGTTATACTCCTCATAGGAAAACTCCTCACTTATTTTCCCTAAAGTTAGGATTATTTCCAACTTAGTATTTTGTTAAAGTACTATGCACTTAGACACTTAGGATTTTCAACATGGAGTTAGAAGGCCAAGGAAGGACTTACCCAAGAAAACAAGACTTCAGAAGTATCTTCAAGGAGTAGAAGCACTTAGAAGAAAAGCGAGAAGAAGTTCATGAAGACCAACCAACAATATTTTCTAAGTCTTGCTCCCTCTCTCTTTTCTTTTCTTCTTCTCTGAGACTTCATGAAGACTAAGTTAAATCCAAGACCAGACTCGATGATACAAGAATCATTAAGTCTGAAGATTTATCAAGTCTACCAAAAATTCAATCAAGACATCCCCAAGGAGAAAGTTACAAGTCTGGAGATGAAGCCTGGAGGACAACTACATCTTTCTTTCTATCTTTTCCCTCTTTCCTAATCTTGTCTTTCACTTTAGACATAAACAATTTTTTATCATGTAATTACCATCTTTGAAGTTGTTCGATCCTAGCGGCATAGTGAGATGAAGCGGCTTGGAAACTAACCTTACATGTCCACGTACATGAGACCTGCTCCACAATTTGAGTGGCTGGCCGGGTGTCTGTCTCTCCCACTACAGTGAATATCCAATTTACAAAGAGTTGATAATAATTGTTAATCACCTTGAATAATAAACTTAGTATTTTCTCTAAGTAGTTATGCACATCATGACTAAGTCATTAGAGTGCTTATTCAAGATAATTTATAACAAAGTTATTTTGTCCAACCTATGACCTTAGAAATATTTTACACATCATTCATAAACATATTTTTCCTTAGAAGTTTTATGAAACTTGTTTGTCCATTATGTATGTGTTTGTATGCATTGTGTTGTGATGTGTTGTTTGTTGATTGTTGTATTGTTGTTTGTCTATATTGTTTAGACTGAACGGAGAGCCTCGACTTACGTTGAAAAGAGTTTGTGAGAAAAGACATCATTCAAAGGCAAGTGGCACACCTCATAAACTTCCTACTATTTTCTATATGCATTACTTAGTGTATTTTCTTATATAAGCATGTGTAGGATAGTATTGCTATGCTAAACGTGTGTAGAAATCACTTATTCCTGTGTCTAGGCTCCTATGCAATACTTATTAATGCTATGCAATTGATGAAAGGTTTTACAAAATGTTAAGTGACTACTCAGGACTGTGCTCATGGTTGTCGTTGCCTAGGATGAATTTCTATTCTACTTAGGGCCGTGAGCATGGTGGTTTTCACCTGAGAGTACACATCCATTAAGTTAATGAATCACCTGGGTGGATTGGTTGAATGGTTTATGTTGAGTGGCTACTCAGGGCTGTGCTTGTGGATGTCTTCGCCTAAGGTAGTTTCTACTATACTTGGGGCCATGAGCATGGTGGTTTTCACCTGAGAGCGCACTTGTGGATGGCCACCCAGGGAACAAAGGGATCTGAAGAACTCCGAGTGACGATTGCTTCCTGTGCAGCCATTGCCATATGGGCTCTGCCTTGATCAACTATGTTGCATGGACTCTCTCCGGCTTGACAAGCAGATGTAGAGGGTGTTAGGTGGAACGGGTCAAGCCAGAGTGGGAGGGAAAATGCTTCTGAAAGATCTCGTCTCATTCTTCTCATTTTCCTTATCACTATAAGTGTGTAAAGGATAGTTTGGGCTTAATGGGTACAATGGTGAACGTGCACAACCTCTGCAGAGTGTAAAACAAAGTACTTAGCCATGTCCCTGGTACGGACAATTTGAGCAGCTGATCACGGACGTCAACGGAGGATGCCACCATTCCAACTTCAAAACTAAAACTTGATGGGTTAACAAGGGTAAAATGAGATTGTGGTTGTCATACCACGAACGTCTCGAATAGAACAAAAGTGTTTTCCAAAAAGTTAGGAAAAATTGGCTTTATGCAAAATAGCCTTGAACTCCACCAGCATAAAAAAGCATATAGGTTATTAGAGTTATTCCACTAAGTGTCCACCATAGTGTCACTTGACAGACTCCATTTTTAATGGAATCTGACCCACGTTGTTGCAATATTTTTCTTATTGCAGATTGATCAGATGACGAGTGAGGTTTCGTTTAAAGGTTTCGAGTCTACAACCAACATGTTTTCGCCTGTGGCAACATGAATGTGATGGAGACTCACTGCTATTGTATTTCCACTGTTTACTCTTTCAAAGCTAGTTTTATGCTATGCAACTTGTATTGAATATTTTGTGAGTCCGGATCATCGATGTAATAAAATTGATACTTTGTTGTGATATTACATCGTAAACTGTGTGTGTAAAAGAATCGATCCAGGGATTTGCACTATACACAGGTATCTGTTTTATTTTAAGTGCAGGTACGCTACAAGCGCACCACCTTGGCCGGGGTGTGGGGTGTGGGAACAGTCCCACAACGCCCGGCTGGTGAGGTTGGCTCCCTCATGGAGCCTTTATATAGAGGTGCACCCCTGCCCTTTTAATTCACACAATTAATTCTCTTTTTCTCCTCGATTACGTGATTCCTTTTGTCGGAGTTGCGCCTAGGAGAGAGAGTTCTCTCCACCATACGCCCGCTGCCGTGTTGTTGGTGTTCCGGTCCAAGTCTTCCGCTGCTCGTCCTGGACTGGAGCTTTGGAGGTCGTCGTCTCCACCGTACGTGTGTGACGCCTTACGAGGTGCGGCGCTAGCGGTGCTCGGAGGTCTACTTCCTATTCACGACCTTGAGGACAGCTTCGTCGTCTTCATCGTCAACGTTCGTGCGGGAACGTAATCCCCGCTTTTGGTCTACAAGGGTATGTATTCCGATCTCCGTCGTATTACTATATCTGCATAGTATCAATTCTGGCTAGTTTAAGGATATCGTTGCTAGGAAAATTATTGTTTTCTGCCTACGATCCCATCCACCTTTGGCTAGCACCAAATTTCATTTGACCCTTTCAGGTTGTGAAGGGCTGGCTCTTGGAGATGTTCAGGAGGTGACCTTTGGGAAAGAGTAAGAGCTGCCCTTTGGAGGAGGCAAAGGGCAGGCCGTGGCACTATAAATAGACCCCGAGCCCCTCTTCCTCATTCGGGCAGAAGCAGAGATTTCTCCTAAGAACCAGCTTCTCGAAGATGTCTTCGGGAGAAAGCCTAAGACATCTTCGAGCAGCTGGGCCTAGGGCCACTCTCTCAGAGGATACGGAGGACACATGCATGTTGAGATAAGTGAGTTGAGCTCTGAATAGGGCTAGACCGACATACGCCTATGTTGGAGTGACCGACATTCATTTCCGGGCAGAGGGCCCGGGACTCGACGTAAAGGACGTACCAACTTAGGGGTAAGCCGACATAATCCAGCCGACACTATTGTGCTGGTACTCTCGCTTCGTCTATCGTGTGCAGGATGGAAATAAGGATGAAGGGGAACTCGGGTCGAGTTCCAAATAGTGCTGGCCAGGCACATCTGTGCCGGGCTAAAGATGAGTATCCGACATGGTTATTCCGGATTAGGCAAGGTATTCCGACATACCTTGTCTGGACGAGAGGTAAAGGGCAAGGACAATGATGTTCCTGACACCACAGCCAAGTCACTTCTCGGCTGACATGGAAGCAGAATAGAAGGCGAAGTACCGCACGGACGTGACTATTCCACTGTAGCAGTAACGTACTGACAGGGGACAAGGCATGGGCAAGCCCTGTCTCGTCTCTGACACGAAGACCATCATCAACTAGCTCGGCGCCGCAAGGACTAGGACATGATGACCTGACGGCACCTACTCGGATAGCTCAGCGGCTAGGTCGGTAGGCCACGTCGGCTTGACCGTTAACCCTTAGAAACTGCTAAGTGGACCCGGGCAGCTAGGGTTTCCGGTCAACCCGGACGGAACTCTATGAATACCGCCATAACTCCTCCTTCGAGGGGGACGCCCACAGACTTGAGTGGAACTTATTTGCTGTGAGATTTGCCCTCTCCTTCCCTCTAGACTTCATAGTTCTTGTGTTCTTGGAGGAAAACATCTCAAGGTGCATCTTGTAACCCGTGATATACACATATTAGAGAGGGAACGAGGCAGGGTTAGGGGTTTTACCTCCTCACGAGGGCCCCGAACTTTGGTATATCGTGTGTTTTTGTGCATGCTGTTTGGTTCTTGGGATTTTCTTTGTGTTCTTGCGAGTTCTTGAGCTTGCACCCGCATGCCTTCCGACATGCAAGCCCTTCCCGGATCCCCCAGGGCACGTCCGGCCCCCAAATTTAGCCACCCCGTGGCATATGCCGTAACACCACCACGACAACCGAGGTGGCCTTGAAACCAACATGATTATCATACAGAGTAAAATAAGATGCACATTGATCAAAGGATTGTAATAGTAGGGGGGTTTTGTGTTATCGTCTCCACAGGGATCAACAAGTCTATGGTGTTTCTAAGGGTTGGCAGAAGCTAAACCAAATCTTTAAGGTTTCAGGTTTTAAACAAAGAAGGTAAAGAAGTTTAACTGTAAAGGATTAAGAATTTAACTTACAGCCTCTAGGTTGTCAATCCAGAGACTAGCAAGGATCTAAGCAGGTTTTAGACAGGGAATAAGATTTTAGTTCTTAACTTGCAGAGACTGGTCTTGCAAGCAGAGGTTTTTAGCAGGTTTACGTAGGAGGAAATTTTGAACACAAAGATCACAACTTTCTGGGTTGTTAAGCCAGATCACAGTGAGTTAACAAGCAAAGAGGGGTTAGGGACTAGCCTTACACACACTGATCAAGACACGCAACAACCAAAACATGCAAATCTTTAGTTAAGACAGAGAATTGTGTCACTCAAATCATTGCACTAACAAAGTATTACAAGCCTTACTTGTAGATGAATGATCTACAAGGTTCATTTAAGATTACACAAGAGGTGGGGAGAGATCCTTGACTTTAGCTCACTAAAATCTAGTCGAGGCAGAGGAAGCAGAGTAGAGGATGAAGAGTTGTAGACCTTGTTCTTCTGTTCACCAAGGCCTTGTGTTTCTTCTTCTGCTCTCCATGTTCATCTTGTTCTTGTTATTGTTCTTGGAGATCTTGGTGGGCTGATGGGATGGTGGTTGGTGGAAAGTGGAAAAGTGTGTAGTGGGTGGAAGACACGATGATGGCTTTATAAACTTTTTACAAATGTGGTAGAGGTGAGGTGCGAGTTGGTAGAGGAGGAAGCTTCCTTCCTTTCCACAGCTCACAGTGCACATGGCATGTCCCCTCTTTGTAACATCCCAACATTTTATAATATGCAAAAATCACTAAAATTTAAAACTTTTCTTTTTATTAAAATAAAATATTAAATGCATAAGGAAACCAACTATGAAAGACTTCAAACTTATTGAAAGAGTTTAATATTTCAAATGTCACAGTTTAAACATTTTATTATCCACTGTATTTCAAAAACCTTAAAATGTAATTTGACAAATATTTTACAAACTACAATCCATTTTATTTTAAGAAAATAGTTTACTTATAAGTAATTGATTTCAACCACTTAGCCATATCTATTCCTAAATTCATAAATTATTTAAAAATGGTGTTAGTTGCCAAAGGGTTTACATTCTCTCAACTAAGTTCAAAACATGGTGTTAAAATTTCAATTCTGTAATTTATAACTATAAACTTCATAGATTTAAATTAATTTTCAAAGCATGAAATGATTAATATATTCTATATAAGGATATGAATTAAATCTATAAACTTTTCCAAAGTTGTTATGAAGTTTTCAAATGATTTATCATAATATAAAACTTAATGGTGCACAAAATAAAATTGAATTAAAACTTGAATCCATTATAATTTCTATTACTTTAAAAATATTGATATTATGTTATTCTACTCTTATGCCAAAATAAAGATGAATAATTACAGTAAAATGAGTTTTAATAACTCTATTTCAATCATATTTGAATGTGGGTATTTTAGAAATTTTATTTAGCAAAAAGAAAATTTAATTAAGTTATAATTTCAAAATTGATATTAAGTATCAATTTTGTATTAAACCAACATTTCAAATTTATTATTTTTAAAAAGTTTTCAAAACATGCCCACAACTGGTTTAACACAAAGATATTAATTTTACAAATTTTTAGAAATTAATTTGACATCATTTGGACATTTAAATCAAAAGTTATGAATTAATTGGAGAAAAATCAGAAAAAGGAAAATCGCTGACGTCAGCGATGACGTCAGCTCGTCTTCAACCTCCAGCGAAAATCTCGGCCGAAACTGCTCTCCCAATCCCGGATCAAATCGAGGGCGAAATCAGCGGGATTTGTTACCATCGAGTGTCCCTATTTAATCCCCTCGCTCCCCTCCGTCTTTCCCCTCTCATCCCCGTCAAAATCGTGCCCCCAGGCCGCCGGAAAAGCTCGCCGGAGCACCTGAAGTCGCCGCCGCCGTTTTCTTGCTTTCCGGCGAAACGGTACGACCCCCACCGCCCATTCCTCGTCCTCTGCCTCTCCCGCACTCGCGCGCAACTTCCTAACCCCCTCCCCGACCTCCCTTTGCAGCAAACCCGGAGGGGAGAGAACGATTTGGACCTCGCCGGCGCCCGAAATACATCGGGCACATCCCCACGCCCCTCCGAGACGAACTCGACGCCTGTATCGAGCCCTTCGCCTCCGCCGCGGCCAGACGAACCTCTCCGTCACCTCAGCTTCGCCGAGGAGCCACAGGACCGAGAGATCCGTCCTCGCCGAGCCGAACGCCGCCGTCCCCTTCGACTCCGGTGACCGGAGCGCCGCCATCTTCTGGTCAAGCACGGTGAGCCGTCCGATCAAATCTCAACGGCCCAGATTAGAAAATTTGAACGAATCGGTAGGATTTGATCTGGACCGCCAGATCCAGATCTGACGGCCCAGATTCAATCACTTAACCCAGTCAGCAGCCATGTCAGCTCCGCGTCAGCAGCCCAGTCAGCGCTGACGTGGAAAATGAATTTCTCGATTTAATTAATTGGCACTTTTGCAGAAAAGCCCCTATAACTTAGATTTGTTATAACTTTTTATTCACACATCTAAATTCAAATATTTTTATATATTTGGAAAGCCCTCAACATGTAGAATATTTTGGATCTGCCAAAATTGAAAATTGACTTAGTTTAAAATATTAAAATTTCAAATGGAAGATTTGAGTATATTTGTCATAACTTTAAATTTATAATTCCAAAAATTGCAAATAAAATTGTTTTAGAAACTTGGAATATTTGTAAATTAATGCCACTGCTATAAAATATTTTTGAGTAATATTTGAATGAAATCATAGTTATATATTTAATTTGAATAGTTTGAGTATTTTCAACATAACTATTAATAGAAATATTACTTTTGATTAAATCAAATTGCTATAAATGTAATTAAATGCCCCCTGTCTAATTAACAATAATTATAAAATTTTGTTATAAAAATTTAATCATAGGAAACTTTAATCTTATAATTATTCCTTTTATTATATTTTCCAAAAATATAAATTAACTAAAATTGCATTTATAAATTCATGCATGTTTATAAAGAAATCACAAAAGTCATTTTGATGCTTTCTTGTGAATAAAAATTGCATTTCATGCATAACATATTTTATTATATAATTATATTCCCCATAGGAAAACCTCTTCATTAGTTTTCTCTAAGTTAGAAATAATTTCAACTTAGCATTTTTGTGAAGTGCTACACTTAGACACTTAGTAATTTTCAACATGGAGCTGGAAGACCAATGAAGGACTTAGCCAAACAAGACTCCAGAAGAATCTCCAAGGAGTGGAAGCACTTAGAAGAAAGATCAAGAAGAAGTTCATGAAGACCTACCAGAAATATTTTCTAAGTCTTTCTCCCTCTTTCTTCTTTCTCCCTCCTTCTTCTGTTAGACTTCATGATGACTAAGTAAATCCAAGAGCAGCCTCGAGGATACAAGAACCACCAAGTCTGAAGATTTATCAAGTCTATCAAAACTTCAATCAAGACATCATCAAGGAGAATATTACAAGTCTGGAGATGAAGCCTGGAAGACCAACTACATCATTCTTACTATCTTTTCCCTCTTTCCTAATCTTATCTTTCACTTTAGACATAAACAATTTTTGATCATGTTATTACCATCTTGAAGTTTGTTGGATCCTAGCGGCATAGTGAGATGAAGCGGCCTGGAAACTAACCTTACATGTCCACGTACATGAGACCTGTTCCACAATTTAAGTGGCTGGCCTGGTGTCTGTCTCTCTCACTATAGTGAATATCCAATTTACCAAGAGTTGTTAATAATTGTTGATCACCTTGAAGAATAGAGTTAGTATTTTCTCTAAGTAGTTATGCACATCATGACTAAGTCATTGAGTGCTTATTCAAGATGATTTATAACAAAGTATTTTGTCCAACCTATGACTTTAGTCCTTAGTCATTTTGACCAAACTAATTGCCTTGCATTAACTTAAAAGAATTTCATGGCATGACATGCATCTCTAGTCCTTAGAAATAATTTGCATATCACGCATGACATGTTTTCCTTAGCAGTTATGAAACTTTTTTGTTCATTATGTATGCTTGTATGTGTTGTGTTGTTTTGTTTTATGATTGTTGTATTGTTGTTTGTTTATATTGTTTAGACTGAACGGAGAGTTCCGAGTATTGTTGAAAAGAGTTTGTGAACACCGACAACATTCAAAGGCAAGTGGCACACCTCATAAACTTCCTATTATTTCTATATGCATTACTTAGTATATTTTCATATGCATGTGTAGGATAGTATTGCTATGCTAAACCTGTGTAGAATTCCTTATTCCTGTGTCTAGGTTCCTATGCAATACTTAGTAGAATTATTGATGCTATGCAAATGTTGTTTTGTGAAAATCTAAATTCCACTAAGTTAAGAATGAAACACCTGGGTGGTAAGTGGTTGTATGGTTTATGTTGAGTGGCTACTCAGGTCCATGTCTATGGTTCCTAGAGTATGTACACTTGTGAATGGCCACCCAGGAACAGAGGAATCTGAAGAACTCCGAGTGACGATTGCTTCCAGTGCAGCCATTGCCATATGGGCTCTGGCTTGATCAATTATGTTGCGTGGACTCTCTCCGGCTTGACAAGCAGATGTAGGGGGATGTTAGGTGGAACGGGTCAAGCCAGAGTGGGAGGGAAAATGCTTCTGAAAGATCTCGTCTCATTCTTCTCCTTTCCTATTCACAAATGGTGTGTAAAGGATAATTTGGGTTGAATGGGTACAATGGTGAACGTGCACAACCGCATCAGAGTGTAAAACTAAGTACTTAGCCGTGTCCCCGGTACGGACAATTTGAGCAGCTGATCACGGACGTCAACGGAGGATTCCATCATTCCAACTTCAGAAATAAAACTTGATGGGTGAACAAGGGAAGATGAGATTTATGGTTTTCATGCCATACTTGTCTTGATTTGAAAAAAGTGTTTTCCAAAGAGATAGGAAAAATTGGCTATATGCAAAATAGCCTTGAACTCCGCCAGCCAAATATGCATATAGGCTATAGAGTTATTCCATTAAGTGTCCACCATAGTGTCACTTGCCAGACTCCATTTTTAATGGAAATCTGACCCACGTTGTTGCAATATTTTTCTTATTGCAGATTGATCAGATGACGAGTGAGGTTTCGTTTAGAGGTTTCGAGTCTACAACCAACATGTTTTCGCCTCTGGCAACATGATGTTGATGGAGACTCACTGCCATTGTATTTCCGCTGTGTACTTTTTCAATGCTAGCTTTATGCTATGCAACTTGTATCGAATATTTTTGTAATTCTGGATCATCGATGTAATAAAATTGATGCTTTGTTGTGATATTACATCGTAAACTGTGTGTGCAAATGAATCGATCCAGGGATTTGCACTCTACACGGGTATCTGCCTTATTAAAAGTGCAGGTACGCTACAGATGGTATCAGAGCACTGTGTTGCCTGTAGGTTCGAAACCCTAGGTTTGGATAGAAATAGGATTTGGCCATAGGATTGAAAATCTATTTCATTCATTTTGCTGAAAATAAGAACTTTTCAAACATTATTCTTGTAACTACCTTATCTATTCCCTTTATAAGTTTCTTCTCTTGTTTCTTTAGATGACCGCCCTCATTTAAGCACTTAAGAAAGGACCAACGATGACCATGACCTTGGAATGCGAGACTGAGTTTCCAAGAGCACTTAAGGATAACATGAGGAGTTTAGGTTTTGAAGGAGAAGTAGTATTCAAAGGTTTTCCTTTCATGGATGAAGGTCAAGAGTATTGGTGGGTGCAAGTCCATCTATACATGAGCAAACAAGCTGACCACAAGACTGAGGGTGACTGCATGTTCACGAACCCAATACTTCACACATCATTCTTTGATTCAGCAAGAAATGCAGCATGGAGAGCTATTGAGTACCTTGCAGAAAGACTTCATTATAGGCTTCACAACACCCAGAAGTATCTTGAAGAACTCGAGGAAGTGGAAGAGGAACTCGAAGCACTCAAGAAAAAGACAGATTAGACCACCTACCCATTAGAAAAACGAGATCCGATGATGTATTGACCTATCAAATTGTGGTATGGCAGTACTATCAATTTTGTCTTTCCATGACATTGGTGTGTTTCGTTCCATAAACGATTAGTTCGAACTCTCAAAAGAAATTGGAAAATTTTCACGTATGTGTTTGCTTGTGTTTGAACCATGTTGATTGATTATGTTAGAAATTGGTTGCCTTGTTCTGATTTATTGAATTAGGATTTCTCCATAGTTCATATAATTCAACTCATTTATTTTCTAAAATAAACAGATGTCTCACCCCAATATCAACAACAATGAATTGCACACAACAATGCGACTACTATTAGAGAACTAGAGTCAGCTGTGGAATTTGATCAATGATCACCTGCCTAAGATTGATCAAAACCATAGTGAGTTCGAAGAGGTCCTTATGACCAAACCAAAGGCATGCAAAACTTGTGGAGAGATAGGACATACATCCAAAGAATGTCCTGATGAGTGGCCCCATGGTGATACAGGACATCTAGTTAAAGGATGCCTCACAAGTCAGGTTACTTGCTTCTTGTGTGAAGGAACAAACCATGTCCCAACCCAATGTCAACTTTATCCCTTGGTGCAACAAGCTACCCAGCAAACCAAGGAAGGAATGCAACAGTCTCTCATGAAGACCCTGGAGGAACAAGGACATAGTTCATCGAACTGCATAAAGGAGAAGATTGGTAAGGACACTGAACCAAATCATTGTCCAAGGACGATTGAAGCTCCTGCCCAGATGGATAATGAAGTGGGAGTAAAGTCACACCCGATGATATCCAAAAGTACCTCCAAGTGTTGCTATAAGTGTAAAGGAGATCACCTAGCTCGAAGTTGTCACATCAAACGAGACTGGACTTCTCTAATTGAGATAGAATATGGCAAACAAGATTTGGAAGAACTTTTAGCCCTGGAAACACCTAAGAAGAAGAAGAAGAAGAACTTAAGCGACGTAATTTGCTTCAAATGTAAGGGCAAGGGACATTATGCTGATAAGTGCCCAGAAAAGATGAAGGAGAAATGCCTTACCCGCTCGCACAAGAAAATCATCAGTCCCGTGACATGTCGCAGATGCGGAGCAACAGGACACTATGTCATTGGCTGCCCAGAGTGGAAGAAGGATAAATCTCTTCAAGGACCGAGTGGAAAACGTGAGTGCTAAAAACTTTCTGTATCCACCACATGCCATTGTATTTTGAATACTTGTACGCTCTACATCAGAGAAATAAACAAGATTACACAAAGTTTCTAGACTGACCACAAAAATTTCTTTTAAGGCTGGTAGCCACCTAGATAATTCAAACCCAGTCGCTTAAACCCAGAGATCTCAAACTATCTTTCTTTCCATCCTCCTAATCAGAAAAATCATTCGCTGCCAAGTTTTCAAGTTTCCATGTCAGAAATTTCATTTCCCAAAACATCCCGAGTTATCAGAATCATTCAAGCATTTGCTTTGTCTTTCTAGCCTCTCCGAATCTCGGGGACGAGATTCCTTTTAAGGGTGGTAGTCTGTAACATCCCAACATTTTATAATATTCAAAAATCACTAAAATTTAAAACTTTTCTTTTTATTAAAATAAAATATTAAATACATAAGGAAACCAAGTATGAAAGACTTCAAACTTATTGAAAGAGTTTAATATTTCAAATGTCCCAGTTTAAACATTTTATTATCCACTGTATTTCAAAAACCTTAAAATGTAATTTGACAAATATTTTAAAAACTACAATCCATTTTATTTTAAGAAAATAGTTTACTTATAAGTAATTGATTTCAACCACTTAGCCATATCTATTCCTAAATTCATAAATTATTTAAAAATGGTGTTAGTTGCCAAAGGGTTTACATTCTCTCAACTAAGTTCAAAACATGGTGTTAAAATTTCAATTCTGTAATTTATAACTATAAACTTCATAGATTTAAATTAATGAATTAGTCAAATAAACATTTCATTTGCTTAAATGAATTTCATTTATTTTCAAAGCATGAAATGATTAATATATTCTATATAAGGAAATGAGTTAAATCTAAAAACTTTTCCAAAGTTGTTATGAATTTTTCAAATGATTTATCATAATATAAAACTTAATGGTGCACAAAATAAAATTGAATTAAAACTTGAATCCATTATAATTTCTATTACTTTAAAAATATTGATATTATGTTATTCTACTCTTATGCCAAAATAAAGATGAATAATTACAGTAAAATGAGTTTTAATAACTCTATTTCAAACATATTTGAATGTGGGTATTTTACAAATTTTATTTAGCAAAAAGAAAATTTAATTAAGTTATAATTTCAAAATTGATATTAAGTATCAATTTTGTATTAAACCAACATTTCAAATTTATTAATTTTAAAAAGTTTTCAAAACATGCCCACAACTGGTTTAACACAAAGATATTAATTTTACAAATTTTTAGAAATTAATTTGACATCATTTGAACATTTAAATCAAAAGTTATGAATTAATTGGAGAAAAATCAGAAAAAGGAAAATCGCTGACGTCAGCGATGACGTCAGCTCGTCTTCAACCTCCAGCGAAAATCTCGGCCGAAACTGCTCTCCCAATCCCGGATCAAATCAAGGGCGAAATCAGCGGGATTTGTTACCATCGAGTGTCCCTATTTAATCACCTCGCTCCCCTCCGTCTTTCCCCTCTCATCCCCGTCAAAATCGTGCCCCCAGGCCGCCGGAAAAGCTCGCCGGAGCACCCGAAGTCGCCGCCGCCGTTTTCTTGCTTTCCGGCAAAACGGTACGACCCCCGCCGCCCATTCCTCGTCCTCTGCCTCTCCCGCACTCGCGCGCAACTTCCTAACCCCCTCCCCGACCTCCCTTTGCAGCAAACCCGGAGGGGAGAGAACAATTTGGACCTCGCCGGCGCCCGAAACACATCGGGCACATCCCCATGCCCCTCCGAGACGAACTCGACGCCTGCATCGAGCCCTTCGCCTCCGCCGCGGCCAGACGAACCTCTCCGTCACCTCAGCTTCGCCAGGGAGCCACTGGACCGAGAGATCCGTCCTCGCCGGGCCGAACGCCGCCGTCCCCTTCGTCTCCGGTGACCGGAGCGCCGCCATCTTCTGGTCAAGCACGGTGAGCCGTCCGATCAAATCTCAACGGCCCAGATTAGAAAATTTGAACAAATCGGTAGGATTTGATCTGGACCGCCAGATCCAGATCTGACGGCCCAGATTCAATCACTTAACCCAGTCAGCAGCCACGTCAGCTCCGCGTCAGCAGCCCAGTCAGCGCTGACGTGGAAAATGAATTTCTCGATTTAATTTATTGGCAGTTTTGCAGAAAAGCCGTTGTAACTTACATTTGTTATAACTTTTTATTCACACATCCAAATTCAAATATTTTTATATATTTGGAAATCCCTCAACATGTAGAATATTTTGGATCTGCCAAAATTCAAATTTGACTTAGTTTAAAATATTCAAATTTCAAATGGAAGATTTGAGTATATTTGTCATAACTTTAAATCTATAATTCCAAAAATTGCAAATATTTTTTTTTAGAAACTTGGAATATTTGTAAATTAATGCCACTGCTATAAAATATTTTTGAGTAATATTTGAATGAAATCATAGTTATATATTTAATTTGAATAGTTTGAGTATTTTCAACATAACTATTAATAGAAATATTATTTTTGATTAAATCAAATTGCTATAAATGTAATTAAATGCCCACTGTCTATTAACACTAATTATAAAATTTTGTTATAAAAATTTAATCATAGGAAACTTTAATCTTATAATTATTCCTTTTATTATATTTTCCAAAAATAGAAATTAACTAAAATTGCATTTATAAATTCATGCATATTTATAAAGAAATCACAAAAGTCATTTTGATGCTTTCTTGTGAATAAATATTGCATTTCATGCATAACATATTTTATTATATAATTATATTCCCCATAGGAAAACCTCTTCATTAGTTTTCTCTAAGTTAGAAATAATTTCAACTTAGCATTTTTGTGAAGTGCTACACTTAGACACTTAGTAATTTTCAACATGGAGCTGGAAGACCAATGAAGGACTTAGCCAAACAAGACTCCAGAAGAATCTCCAAGGAGTGGAAGCACTTAGAAGAAAGATCAAGAAGAAGTTCATGAAGACCTACCAGAAATATTTTCTAAGTCTTTCTCCCTCTTTCTTCTTTCTCCCTCCTTCTTCTGTTAGACTTCATGATGACTAAGTAAATCCAAGAGCAGCCTCGAGGATACAAGAACCACCAAGTCTGAAGATTTATCAAGTCTATCAAAACTTCAATCAAGACATCATCAAGGAGAATATTACAAGTCTGGAGATGAAGCCTGGAAGACCAACTACATCATTCTTACTATCTTTTCCCTCTTTCCTAATCTTATCTTTCACTTTAGACATAAACAATTTTTGATCATGTTATTACCATCTTGAAGTTTGTTGGATCCTAGCGGCATAGTGAGATGAAGCGGCCTGGAAACTAACCTTACATGTCCACGTACATGAGACCTGTTCCACAATTTAAGTGGCTGGCCTGGTGTCTGTCTCTCTCACTATAGTCAATATCCAATTTACCAAGAGTTGTTAATAATTGATGATCACCTTGAAGAAAAGAGTTAGTATTTTCTCTAAGTAGTTATGCACATCATGACTAAGTCATTGAGTGCTTATTCAAGATGATTTATAACAAAGTATTTTGTCTAACCTATGACTTTAGTCCTTAGTCATTTTGACCAAACTAATTGCCTTGCATTAACTTAAAAGAATTTCATGGCATGACATGCATCTCTAGTCTTCAGAAATAATTTGCATATCATGCATGACATGTTTTCCTTAGAAGTTATGAAACTTTTTTGTTCATTATGTATGCTTGTATGTGTTGTGTTGTTTTGTTTTATGATTGTTGTATTGTTGTTTGTTTATATTGTTTAGACTGAACGGAGAGTTCCGAGTATTGTTGAAAAGAGTTTTTGAACACCGACAACATTCAAAGGCAAGTGGCACACCTCATAAACTTCCTATTATTTCTATATGCATTACTTAGTGTATTTTCATATGCATGTGTAGGATAGTATTGCTATGCTAAACCTGTGTAGAATTCCTTATTCCTGTGTCTAGGTTCCTATGCAATACTTAGTAGAATTATTGATGCTATGCAAATGTTGTTTTGTGAAAATCTAAATTCCACTAAGTTAAGAATGAAACACCTGGGTGGTAAGTGGTTGTATGGTTTATGTTGAGTGGCTACTCAGGTCCATGTCTATGGTTCCTAGAGTATGTACACTTGTGAATGGCCACCCAGGAACAGAGGAATCTGAAGAACTCCGAGTGACGATTGCTTCCAGTGCAGCCATTGCCATATGGGCTCTGGCTTGATCAATTATGTTGCGTGGACTCTCTCCGGCTTGACAAGCAGATGTAGGGGGATGTTAGGTGGAACGGGTCAAGCCAGAGTGGGAGGGAAAATGCTTCTGAAAGATCTCGTCTCATTCTTCTCCTTTCCTATTCACAAATGGTGTGTAAAGGATAGTTTGGGTTGAATGGGTACAATGCTGAACGTGCACAACCGCAGCAGAGTGTAAAACTAAGTACTTAGCCGTGTCCCCGGTACGGACAATTTGAGCAGCTGATCACGGACGTCAACGGAGGATTCCATCATTCCAACTTCAGAAATAAAACTTGATGGGTGAACAAGGGAAGATGAGATTTATGGTTTTCATGCCATACTTGTCTTGATTTGAAAAAAGTGTTTTCCAAAGAGATAGGAAAAATTGGCTTTAAGGAAAATAGCCTTGAACTCCACCAGCCAAATATGCATATAGGCTATAGAGTTATTCCATTAAGTGTCCACCATAGTGTCACTTGCCAGACTCCATTTTTAATGGAAATCTGACCCACGTTGTTGCAATATTTTTCTTATTGCAGATTGATCAGATGACGAGTGAGGTTTCGTTTAGAGGTTTCGAGTCTACAACCAACATGTTTTCGCCTCTGGCAACATGATGTTGATGGAGACTCACTGCCATTGTATTTCCGCTGTGTACTTTTTCAATGCTAGCTTTATGCTATGCAACTTGTATCGAATATTTTGTAATTCTGGATCATCGATGTAATAAAATTGACGCTTTGTTGTGATATTACATCGTAAACTGTGTGTGCAAATGAATCGATCCAGGGATTTGCACTATACACGGGTATCTGCCTTATTAAAAGTGCAGGTACGCTACACTCTTTTGCACATTTTTGCCTTTATGCCTTTTGTGGTTTCCTTGATCTCCAAGTTGATCTCTCTTTCTCCTTTATGATTCAAACTCATTTGAATTCCCTTCTATCTTCTTGCCTTTAGCATTGCTTGGAATTCAGAAGATGGGCTTGAGTTGGCTGTCAGACCTTCTGTCAGGAACCGTTCATTTTCAGACAACAACAGTGATCTGCAGGCTTTTGCTTTAATTTGAATTGTTGATCTTGGGCATCTTCTCTGTTGTATTGGTATAGGTTGAATGTTGCATCTTGCTTCACTTCTATAATGGATGTTATGAATATTGTGTGCCTTTGCGCACTGATCTGCAAAATGAGTGAAAAGCTATGTGACATGCAAATATTTGTAGTTTTGACTATATAAAAAGGTGAGGCTTTAACGTTTTGGGGTTGCGAATAATGCATATAAATGATGGTGATCACCCCCCAGACTTAAAACTTTCCTTGTCCTCAAGTACAGAAATTGGAGGGTAATGGCAACAAGCAGATTATGAACAGTTTAAAGTTCTGAATACTTAGCAGTTCATTCAAATTGGAATCAATGTTGTTCTTTCAACTATTAGAACAAGTGCTATCTTGGAAGCAAGATTCAAATAGCAGGATTGAATCATTTCTAAGCTCAAGTGCCTATGGATTAACTGTATAAGACATATGAAGGGATATGAATATAAATGATACAAAGGAAAGTCATAATTCAAGGATGAATGCCAAATGGATGCAATGTCAGTGCTTCAACCACTACAGTTCCAGGGAACATAGTAAGCTAATGCAAATGCAAGTTTTTAGTTAGTTTGGCTATTTTACTGCTAAGACACTTGGGTTAGTGCTTCATCGGCTACAATCCCAGGATCATAGTTGCTAACGCATAAATTGAATCATTTTTTGGATAAGCCTGCAAGTTAGTGCTTCACAGACCAACATCCAAGGATAATGGTTGCTAATGCAATAAAGTACTTGATGTTGCAAAATTATTTGATTATAGGTAGTGTTAATGTCAGTATGGATGTTAGTGCTTCACAAATCACATTCCAGAGACAATGATTGCTAATGCAAAAAATTTGCAAAAAATGCAAAGAAGGGTAAATGGCTCTACTGGGGATCATTAAGTCAGTTTCAAAGTAAATTGCATTATTCAGATACTCCAAAGTTCTTGAAGAGAGAAATAAAGGGATTATGTTCTTGATATATGGTTTTGAGCATAGCCTTTGCAAAATAATAGGCAGATACATTACATGATTCGCAACCAGGATGTAAAGCTAATTAATCAGAATAAAGCTAGCAGAAACAATTTTAATTTTCTGGTAACAGCCAAACTTGACAATTTAATCTTCTTCCAGGAATATGATAATAGCAATATGATGGTGTTGCTCAGTGCAAAGATTGGAAAGTATCCACCTGGTGTTTACTTCTGCCTCCTTCTTCATGATATCCCAGCTAAGGATCTCTCTCCACTTCTTTTTATTTCAAATCTATGAGACAAACACACAGAGACACCAAAAACAAAAATTAACAAGAAAATGAAAGGGACATGCAAATAATGTACATAGGTACCAGGTTGCCTCCTGAAGAGCACTTATTTATAGTCATGAGCCTGACTGTGCTTCTTCACATGTCCTTAGCTTAAGAGGATGCATTGATGTAGTGCCCCAACTCCTGAAGAGGCGTTCGCGCTCTCGGCGTTCTATGACCCTAGGGGAAGAACGGAGATCACCAGGGGGTGCGCGACGTCGAGATGGATACGATGGCGAGGCGGCAACGACCGGTGCTTCCTCGTCTCCCCGGAACAACTCGTCGGAGTTGCGCGCGGCGGCGGATCCTCTCGGACGTGGATGAGCCCGACGATGCGCTGCAAAAAACATCGTGTAACCGTGTCAAAAAGCGTCGAATGGACGAGAGGATGCGAGAGGAAGTGACGAGAGGGATCGGCATTGCCTTAGCTCACCGGAAAATGGAGTTCTCGCCGACGGCAACCGCGGGCCTCCGGAGATGAATACGTGCGGCCTGGTGGCTCTTGGGTGGAATGGTTTGGGCCAAATGGAAGAGGGTCTCGAGGGCTTTTAGTAGGGGAAGGAGGCGTTGCAAATGGAGTAGTAAATCACAATATTTACACGAAATCAAATCGTGCGTTATTCGGTCGTCGTCGGGCGTGATTTGGGGAAGAAACAGCACTGCGGGGGGGGGGGGGGGGGGATGACAGGTGGGTCCCACCTGTCAGCGTCAGCGAGAGAGAGAGAGGGTTGGACCGCTGGCGGGCTGTTGCGTAGCGCGGCGCGCGGCAGATAGTTGCGGGCCTCGGCCAAATGGCTCGGAAAGCAGTTTATTTTTATTCAAATACTTTTCTGTTTTTCAAACCTGATTTCAAATATGATTTTTAAACTTAACCAAATTATTTCAGAAAAATCATAAGAATATGTTTTGGAAAGCTTATTAAATTTAGAACCTTTTACTATCATACTTCCCTATCAAATAATTTTATACGAAGGAATATTATAAGGAGTACAAATAAACAACTTTATAGAATTATAATTTATTAAACTTATAATTGAACTTTTATTTAGTCCTTATGTGATTTAAATGTCATGCCTATATGATGAATGATGCATGAATGCAAAGTTAGAAATTTTTACAAATTTTGGGATGTTACAGACTAACCCCCTTAAGAGGAAGCTCGCGCTCGAGCTTTGGAAAGGTCAGCAAATAGGTGAGGATGGTGTTCTCGAAGGTCATCTTCTCGTTCCCATATGGCTTCTTCTTCGGTGAGATGATTCCACTAGACCTTGCAGAACTTGATGGTTTTGTTACGGCTGACTCTTTCTGCTGTCTGTAATACCTTGATGGGTTTCTCTTCATAGGTGAGATCACTCTCCAATTGTACTTCCTCGAGGGGTAGAGTATCCTTTAGTGGAGTTCCCATCATCTCGGGGTGACATTTCTTCAATTTGCTGACATGGAACAAATTATGGACCGCAGACAGAATTTCTAGCAGTTCTAACTCATATGCCACTTCACCTTTGCGAGAAAGAATTTTGAATGGTCCAATGAATCGTGGTGCTTATTTTACTTTGATTCCAAACCTTTTTACACCCGAAGTGGTGACACTCTAAGATAGGTTCTATCACCCACCTCGTAGATGACTTCTCTACGTTTGGAATCTACAAAGCTTTTCTGTCGTGACTATGCGATCTTCAATCTATCTTTGATTAGTCGGACCTTCTCTTCAGCATCCTGGATTATGTCAGGTCCAAAGAAACTCCGTTCCCCTACACCACTCCACAACAATGGGGTAGTGCATTTCTTTCCATATAAGGCTTCAAACGGTGTCATCTCAATGTTGGCTTGATAACGGTTATTGTAGGAGAACTCAGCGTAAGGTAGATTATCATCCCAGCTAGATCCATAATCGAGTGCACAAGCTCTTAACATATCTTCTAGAATCTGATTAACTCTCTCGGTCTGACCATGTGTTTGCGGATGAAAAGCCGGGCTGAATTCCAATATGGTTCCTAGTGATTCATGCAACTGTTTCCAGAAATGAGACGTGAACTGGGTTCCTCTATCAGACCCGATACTCTTGGGAACTCCATGAAGGCACACAATTCTTTTCATGTAAAAATCAGCTAACTTAGCACTTGTATATGTGGTTTTCACCGGTATAAAGTGAGCTATTTTTGTTAGACGGCAAACAATAACCCAAATAGAATCGTAACCCGATTTGGTCCTTGGTAATCCGGTGATGAAATCCATTCCAATAGAATCACACTTCCAGTCTGGTACCTTCAAAGGTTGTAGAAGTCCTGCTGGCTTCTGATGTTCTGCTTTTACTCGGCTGCATACATCACACTTTGCGATATATTCCGCTATGTCCCTCTTCAGATTGTTCCACCAAAATCTCTCCTTTACATCCATATACATTTAAGTATTTCCCAGATGAATGGAATAAGGTGTCTCATGGGCTTCTTGCAGAATTAACTTCCTAAGATCAGGATCATTGGCCACACAAACACGTTTTTCAAACCACAAGGTTCCTTGCTCATCTTCGTGAAATCCCTTAGCTTTTCCTGCTCTCAAATTGACTTTGATTTCTTCTATATCTTTGTCTCCCTTCTGAGCTTCGCGTATCTTGTCCATCAAATTTTGTTGCACTACTAATGAGGCTACAAAACCTTCTGGTACCACTTCCAATCTGAGGTCCTTGAATGCCTTGCATAAATCCTCAGGTATGTCTCCTGTCGTGAGGCCATTCACATACACCTTACGACTCAGGGCATCTGCTACTACATTAGCCTTTCCCGGATGGTATTGGAGGCTTAGATCATAATCTTTTATAAGTTCCAACCATCTTCTCTGCCTCATGTTCAATTCCTTCTGAATGAAAATATACTTCAAACTTTTGTGGTCAGTGAATACTTCACATCTTTTCCTCATCAAATAGGGTCTCCATGTCTTCAGAGCATGTACTACTGAGGCTAATTCGAGTTCATGGGTCGGGTAATTTGCTTCATGTTTCTTGAGCTTCCTAGAGGCATAAGATGCCACTCTGCCTTCCTGCATCAGTACACTTGGAATTCTTTTTTTAAATCAGGTAAGCATAGAACTGGGGCTGAAACTAGACGTTTCTTCAATTCCTGAAAACTGGGTTCACAAGCCTCAGTCCACTCAAACTTCTCCTTTTTCAACAATTTCGTTAAGGCCTTGGCAATTTTGGAAAAGTTTTCAACGAATCTTCGGTAGTATCCTGCTATAACAAGAAAACTACGTAATTCTCCCACATTCTTTGTTGGCTCCCAATTGGTTACAGCTGAAACTTTTTCAGGGTCCACTGCTATACCCTCCTTGGATACCACATGGCCTAGAAATCCGACTTGTTCTAACCAAAACTCACATTTAATGTATTTGGCATACAACTTATGTTCACGTAGTCTCTGCAATACCAGACGCAAATGCTCTTCATGTTCTTTGTGACTCTTGGAGTAGATCAAAATGTCATCGATAAAAACTACCACACATTTATCCAGAAAATCCATGAACACTTTATTCATCATATTCATGAAATAGGCTGGAGCATTGGTTAATCCAAAAGGCATTATTGTGTACTCATAAGAGCCATATCTCGTAACAAACGTTGTCTTTGGTATATCCATTTCTCTAACTTTCATTTGGAGATAACCTGATCGAAGATCAATCTTGGAGAAAACACAAGCACCTTCCAGTTGATCAAATAGTTCATTAATCTTGGGTAACGGGTACTTGTTCTTGATAGTTTGCTCATTTATATCCCTGTAGTCCGTGACTAGCCTCCGGGTTTGATCTTTCTTTTTAACAAACAGAACTGGTGCTCCCCATGGCGATGAACTTGGACGAACAAATCCTTTCTGAATATGTTCCTCCAATTTCTTCTTGAGCTCTTTCAGTTTATCGACGGCCATAGGATATGGTCTCTTAGCTATTGGTCCAGTACCCGCTTTTAGTTCAGTGAGAAATTCCACATCTCTATCGGGTGGTTCCCTGTAGTTCTTCTAGAAAAACATCTGGGTATTCCTTGACAATAAGCACATCACCAAGGCTAACCCCCTTAAGAGAATTCAGCCTAACTTTCTTAAGTTCGAAAGTTGATCTGAATTTATTCTTCTGTTTCTTTGGGGTGGTGAGGGTGATAGCTCTATTTGCACAGTCTATGATTCCTTCAAAACGGGTCATCCAATTCATTCCGATGATAACATCCAAGCCTTGGGTTTCTAGGATAACTAAGTTCGTTGGAAAAGGTATTTTCCAATCTTTAAGTCTAACTGCCTACACCCAGAATTTACTATCATCTCTCCTCCTGGTGAACTTACTCTAATATGTTTTCCTAGGCTTTCCTCAGCTAGCCCATGTTTGTTTACAAAATCTCTTGATATGAATGAATGCGATGCTCCAGTATCAAATAAGACTAATGCTGGAAAGAATTTTGCAAGAACGTACCAATCACAGCATCAGGTTCATCATGAACTTCTTTCACATTGATGTGGTTCACTTGCCCCTTCTGGAAGGGATTGGGCTTGGAATTTTATTCAGCCTTCCTCTCTGGGCAGTCAGTTGCATAATGTCCCGTCTTCTTGCACTTTAAGCAAGTCACATCACACAAGTCTTTCTTCCCCTCAATGTTAGGGCGGTGATGACCATTTCTATGATTATGGCCATGGTGATGACTTCCCTTGATTCCTCCATTATTTCCTTTGTATCCTCCATTGTTTCCTTTGTATACTCCATTGTTTCGTTTATATACTCCATTATGGTTATGACCATGATACTTTTGGCCACTACCGTTGTTGGAGTGATTCCATGGTTTATGCCCACTGCCTTCAGTGACGTGGTGTCTTTTGTGTGTTCCCTCTGAATGAACCTTACTTGCACTGAACTTCCTCTTCCTGTTCTCTTCCTTTCTTATATTGTTGGCCAAAGTGATGGCTTGATCAAACAGAGCTTGATAGTTAGGAGCATAGGCTACAGACAAGGGTATCTTCAGTTCTCCCTTAAGTCCATTGAGGAATTTTTCTTTCCTCTTAGCATCAGTGTCGATGTCTTCTGGTGCATACCTTGATAGTGTGCAAAAGTCATCCATATACTCCTTCAGAGTTCTACCTCCCTGTCTCAAGCTGTGGAATTCTTCCTTCTTCAGATTCATTATGCCAGAGGAAATGTGAGCATTGCGAAAATCTTCCTTGAAAGCATCCCAAGTCAGGTCCTCTAGAGGACGAGTCACTTGATAAGTCTCCCACCACAATGCAGCGGGTCCTTCCAACAGGTGTGCAGTGAACCTCACTTTCTCTTCCTCAGAGCATTCGCAAGTCACTAAGTCCTTGCTGACTGAGCGGAGCTAGTCATCTGCCACCATAGGTTCTGTAGCAGAAGAGAACTTGTTTGGCCTAAGCCTTAGGAATCTGCCAAGTATGTCCACTTGGGGTGGTGGTGGAGGTGGCGGGTTGTTGTTGTTGTTGTAGTTGCAGCAATGAACTGGGTCATCGTAGTCATCAACTGGGCTTGAGCTGCCATCAGCTGCTGAGTAGCATCGTTGTTGTCGGGATCACGACATGGAGGCATCTGTGGGGGGTTTTAGCATGGATGAGTAATAGATAGATAGAACTATAAGGAGAAATCCTACCCATGCACAAAACAATCCAGTCAAGCACACCATCAACAACACACCACTTATAAAAACAATCAGCAAACAAATCAAAACCTTTGGTTTAAGGAAAGCGATATAAAAGTTTGGAAAATAAACTCGCGAGGTTCCGAGGATACAAGGGAATGTACTGCCTTACCACAAGTTGGTAGGTCAATATCTCCTTCGTCCATGATATCTCCTTCATCTTCTTTGACTTCCTCGATGGTGATGCCTTCTTTCATGAGGATCTCCTTATACTCGCTCACTTCCTTATCTAAGGCTTCATTCTTCTCCTGTAGCATAGCCTTCTCACGGCACAGAGTCTCGGTCACTTCTTTCTCTAGGGCTTCATTCTTCTCTTGTAGCATTCTGTTCTCACGGCGCAGAGTTTCTATCAGATCATGATCAGCCTCGAACTCGACGTCGTTGCTCAAAATTTCATCCTTCAAGTTTTTAATATCCTTGTTCTTGTCTCTAACTCTCTTATCTTGATTTTGGAACTTCTTCTCATGTGCCCGGAATTTCTCCTCTTGAGCGTTGGCCACTTCTTCTTGGGCGTCAATCTTCTTTTGAGTCTCCTTGACTTGGGCCACTATTTCATCATTCCTTAGCACCTCTTCACGTTTATCCTCTTCTAGCTGCCAGAGGTGAATTTCTAAGTCTTGAAGATAGGGGTGTAAAGGATCTGATTTGCTTTTGTCCTCCTCATTCACAAGGAAGGGTATCCCATCTTCATCACGTTTGCCCAATATAGAAAAATAGTGGTCCTTTAACTCCTATTGGAATTGCCCACAAAGACGTCCAATTAGCTCCTGCGTGACAAGATTAAGTCCTTTCTCCAAGGAGTCACTAATCGTCTTGTACTGGATGTCTTCAGTCTTGGGTTCAGTCTGGCGCCAATGTTGAAAAAGGCGAACTCCCCATAAGTCATCTTTGTTGAAGTGCTTCAGCTGACTTGCCTTGATGATGGGTGTTGGAAGCGCCAGTATTTCCACTATCTGCAGAAGGTATCTTCCAAAATGCATATCCTTGAAGTCCTCCGCGGTTTGATACATGAAGAACGACATCCTAAGTTATAAGAGTACAAATATCAAAATAGAAACATAAGGCAAGAAGTACTAGTCATGATGTGCAAAATACTTAGAGAAAATATCAGTTTTTCTCTACAAGGTGATCAACATTACTAACAACTCTTTGTAAATTGGATATTCACTATAGTGAGAGATACAAACACCCAGCCAGCCACTTATAACTGTGGAACAAGTCTCATGTACGGCACATGTAAGGTTTGTCTCCGGGCCGCTTCATCTCACTATGCTGCTAGGATCCAACATACTTCAAAGATGGTAATATTATGATAAAAAAGGGGCTTAACCATTCCTAAGGGCTCGAACCTACAAGCAACACTTTGCTCTGATACCATTTTGTAGTGCCCCAACTTTAAAAAAAGTTGGAACACCTGTGTTAAGTGCTAGTCCCTGGATCACTGCCAGCACCACAGTACAAAATATAATGTATCATTGCATAAGTATCAAATTACTACAACGAGATCCAAAGATAGCTAAGTATAGCTTTATTACAAAGTGCATAGCCATGAAGTCTAGCTAGAATATTCAGAGTTCACAACGAAAGGAAAATAGCAATGAGCCTCATCTTCAAGCATGCACCACAGGAACATGTTGGGTGTAGACTCGAGTCCAAACTTATTCTTCATCTGAAGTACCTGCACATTTGAATATGCAGCCCCCGAAGGAGTTCAATACAATGAAGTATTGGCAAGTGACTATGGTGGATATAAAATGACAAGTCTAGAATCTATATGCATATTTGGCTTGGTGAAGTTGGAGGCTATTTTGCAAAAAGCAAGTTTTCTCCTATCTTTTAAGAAACTCTTTTATTTCCAAAGACTTGGCACCAAGGGATGAAGCCCAAGTGCACCAACAATTATTTCCTTAGTCAAATTTTACTTCATGAAAATAGTGTTGAGATTCTTCCGTCCATCCTTGTCCAGCTGCTCGAAGTTGTCCAACACCGGGGACACAGCTAAGTACTCAGATTGTTGACTCTGCAGAGGTTGTGCACTTTCACATTTAGACTCAATTAACCCAGACATCCTATACACGCGGAGTGCATTAAGGAAAGGAGAGAATAGAGACAAGAACTTTCAGAAGAAGAATTCAACCGTACTAGCAAGACCTGTTCCACCTACCAACTCTACATCTGCTTGTCAAGCTGACAGGTTGAACTCTCACAACTTAATTGTTATAGATAGAGCCCATTGTCAAAAGGCTGCACGGGAAGCATCTAAACTTGGAGGGACATAGTAATCTCTTTGTTCCTGGGTGGCCATCCACAAGTGCACTTTTGGGTGAAAACCACCATGCTCATGGCCCTAAGTAGAATAAAATTCATCCCAGGCGAAGACAACCACAAGCATAGTCCCAAATAGCCACTCAACATAAACCATACCAACCAATCCACCTAGGTGTGTATTTTAAATTTTTACACTTAGAAATAATTCTACAACAAAGTATGTAAACATTTTTATACCATTGCTAAGCATCTAATAAAACCTTTTTAAATGGCTGCATGGTAGAGGATGGCTACACACTACTAGGACTTTGCATAGAATAAAACTAACTTAGCAAAATAAAATAATAACAAGAGTTTTCTATCATGCATACTACTCAAAATTCTACAAATGCATATAGGAAAATAATGGGTGATTTCATGAAGGTCACCTGCCTTGGTAATAGGAAGAACAAGCACAGCAAGAATAACAATCACAAGCAATTTCTTCCTCCTCTTCACAATCTAGCAACAAACCATAAAAAAATAAAAAAATAAACACACCATGTAACACTTGAAACATCAAGGCATAAATATGTAGGCATGCATGATATGCTATGAACATAACCAAAACAACTTATTATCATTTTATTCTCTCTTTTTATTTAATGCATGAAATGTAATGCACAACATTTTATAATCTGATTGTAACTATTAAAATATAAAGAATAAAATATAGTCAAATAAGTCCTATACTCAATTTATTTAATTCTTTTATGAAAATTTCAAATAAAACACCTGTTACACTTTCTGGATAAACAATTGGATTTATGTGAAAAACATTTTTATTATATAAGTTATGAATTTAAATAGCCGAATTGTCAATCTGTTAAATTCGCAATTTAAAGTACACTAAAATTACAAAATAATGATACAGTAATATACTACATGAGCAGAGCTTTCTAATGATATGAAATTTATCAAATTTGGACTTACGGATTTAAAGTTATGAATTTTGCAAGTTTTAATAATTTTCTGTTTTAATTTCTGAAATTCTATCGAAAAGGAAAAATAATAGGCCAAGCGGCGTGATCTGATTCCCTTGTACCACTTCGACGCGGATCGCGATCGTGAGCCGTTAGATCTAACTGAAAACAAAAGCGCCAGATTAATCGCCCGAGACAAAAAATAAAATAAAAACGGATCCGTTGGATCTAGATCCAACGGTGTAACATCCCAATATTTTGGAATGTTTAAAAATCACTAAAATTTATAACTTTTTGTTTTATTAAAATAAAACATTAAAATGCATAAGAAAACCGACTATGAAAAACTACAAACATATTGAAAGAGTTTAATATTTCAAATATCTCAGTTTATCATTATTTCCAAAAGTTGTTTAAAGTTAAACATTATATTATCCATTGTATTTCTTAAAACCTCAATATGTAAATTGACAAATAATTTACAAACTTTCAAACCATTTTCATAATAAAATAGTTTCTTTATAAGTATTTGATTCCAACCACTTAGCAATAGCTATGCATAAATTAAAATAATAATTTTTTACAAGTGTTATTTTAACTATTGAAAACATTGTCTATTTGCCAAAACATTATTATTCTTTTACCTGATTTCAAAACATAGTTTGGAGATTACAACTCTATAGTTTATAACTTTAAAACCTCATAGATTTTATAATTAATTAATTATCCAAATAAACATTTCATTAGCTTAAATGATTTTCATGTATTTTCAAAACATTAAATGATTTTCCTGAATATATTCAATATAAGAAAGATATCAGCCAAGTACTATGCTTCAAGTGCAATAACAAGGGCCACTACGCCACTGACTGCCCCGAAAAGAAGGCCGCAGAAGCTGCCAAGACCAACTCCTTCCAGAAAGGACAGGTGAACCACATCAATGTGGAAGAAGTGTACGATGAACCTGATGTTGTCATTGGTACGTTCTTGCTCAATTCATGCCCAGCATTAGTATTATTTGATACTGGAGCATCGCATTCTTTTATTTCAAGAGCTTTTGTAAACAAACATGGGTTGGTAGTGGAAAATATAGGAAGCCCCATTAGAGTAAGCTCTCCGGGAGGAGAGATGCTAGTAACCTCTGGCTGTAGACAGTTGAGTCTGAAGATTGGAAAGCATCAGTTTCCTACGGACTTGATCATCCTGGAAACACAAGGCATGGATGTTATCATAGGGATGGATTGGATGTCCCGCTATGCAGGAATCATAGACTGCGCAAATAGAACCATCAATCTCACCACTCCAGAAGGCTCGAAGATCAACTTTAGATCAAAGTTTGAACTAAAGAAGGTTAGGCTTAATTCTCTTAAGGGGGTTAGTCTCGGTGAGGTCCTTATAGTTAAGGAATACCCTGATGTGTTTCCGGAAGAACTACCAGGAATGCCACCCGATAGAGATGTAGAGTTCCTCATTGAACTAAAGTCGGGTACAGGACCAATAGCTAAAAGGCCCTACCCAATGGCAACTGATGAACTGAAGGAACTCAAGAAGCAATTGGAAGAGTTTATGCAGAAAGGCTTTATCCGCCCAAGCTCATCACCCTGGGGAGCCCCAATCCTTTTCGTCAAGAAGAAGGATAGTACACAGAGATTAGTCACCGATTACCGTGACATAAATGAGCATACAATCAAGAACAAGTATCCGCTACCCAAAATCAATGAGCTTTTCGATCAACTAGAAGGGGTTGTCGTGTTCTCCAAGATTGATCTCAGATCAGGGTACTTTCAGATGAAAGTTAGAGAGATGGACATACCCAAGACTGCCTTTGTTACAAGATATGGTTCGTATGAGTACACCGTAATGACTTTTGGGTTAACCAATGCTCCAGCCTATTTCATGAATATGATGAATAAGGTATTTATGGAATTTCTGGACAAGTTTGTTGTTGTCTTCAACGATGACATCCTAGTCTACTCCAAAAGTCACAGAGAACATGAAGAACATTTACGTCTGGTGTTGTAAAGGCTCCGAGAGCATAAGTTAATATGCTAAGTTCAACAAGTGTGAATTCTGGTTAAAACAAGTAGGATTTCTAGGACACCTGGTGTCTAAAGATGGGATAGCAGTGGATCCTGAAAAAGTTGCTGCTGTGACGAATTGGGAATCACCCAAAAATGTGGGGGAAATCCGCAGTTTTCTAGGACTTGCAGGATACTACCGGAGATTCATTGAAAAATTCTCCAAGATAACCAAAGCCTTGACTGAATTACTGAAGAAGGGAAAGAAATTTGAGTGGACAGAAGCTTGTGAGACCAGTTTTCAAGAATTAAAGAAGCGCTTGGTGTCAGCACCGGTATTATGCTTACCAGACCTATAGAAAGACTTCCAGGTTTATTGCGACGCTTCATATCGCGGCCTAGGAAGTGTATTGATGCAAGAAGGCAAAGTAGTGTCTTATGCCTCAAGACAACTCAAAAATCATGAAGTACACTACCCCACTCATGATCTAGAGTTAGCTTCTGTGGTGCATGCGCTAAAGATATGGAGGCCATATTTATGGGGAAAGAGATGTGAAGTCTTTACGGATCATAAAAGCCTCAAGTACTTCTTTACCCAGAAAGAATTAAACATGCGAAATAGGACATGGTTAGAATTGATCAAATACTATGATTTAAGTCTACAGTACCACCCAGGAAAAGCCAACGTAGTGGCTGATGCCTTGAGTCGTAAGATTTATGTAAACGGACTCACGGCAGGAGAATTGCCTGAAGATCTTTGTAAAGGATTTAACGACCTTCGATTAGAGGTGGTACTTGAAGGATTCATAGCATCCTTAGAAGTTCAACCTCTTCTATTTAACAAAATCAAGACAACTCAGTTAGAGGATAAAGCAGTAAAAGAAATCTAGAAGAACCTAAGCGAAGGTAAAGCCAGAGATTTTAGAGAAGATGAAGAAGGAACCGTGTGGTATAAAGAACACATTTGTGTTCCTGACAATGCCGATCTCAGGAAGTTAATACTTCAAGAAGCTCATGACTCACCTTATTCCATACATCCGGGTAACACCAAGATGTATATGGATGTAAAGGAGAGGTATTGGTGGATCAACTTGAAGCGTGATATTGCTGAATACATTGCAAAGTGTGACGTCTGCAGTCGCATGAAAGCAGAACACCAAAAACCAGCAGGGTTGCTACAACCCTTACCAGTACCAGATTGAAAATGGGAACAGATTGGTATGGATTTCATCACGGGTCTGCCCAGGACTAAATCAGGGTATGATTCTATATGGGTTATAGTCGATCGTCTGACGAAAGTATCTCACTTTATACCCGTGAAGACTACTTACACTAGTGCCAAACTAGCTGACATCTATATGAAGAGGATTGTGTGTCTACATGGTGTTCCAAAGAAAATTGTGTCGGATAGGGGTACTCAGTTTACTTCCCATTTCTGGAATCAATTACATGAGTCTCTGGGAACCAGGTTAGAGTTCAGCACAGCGTTTCATCCGCAGACGGATGGACAGACAGAAAGAGTAAACCAGATCCTAGAAGATATGCTGAGAGCATGCGCTCTAGATTATAAGTCAAGCTGGGATGATAATCTTCCATATGCCGAGTTCTCTTACAACAACAGCTATCAAGCGAGCATAGAGATGTCGCCATTTGAAGCCCTGTATGGAAGAAAGTGCACTACCCCGCTACTGTGGAGTGGCGTAGGAGAACGTAGTTTGTTCCGACAAGACATGATCAAGGAGGCTGAGGAAAAAGTCAGGTTGATTAAGGACCGTTTAAAGATAGCACAATCCAGACAGAAGAGTTATGCGTACTCCAAAAGGAGAGAAGTCACGTATGAAGTGGGTGATCGAGTCTATCTCAGAGTTTCACCTATGCGGGGAGTTAAAAGATTTGGAATGAAAGGAAAGTTGGCACCTAGATTTATTGGACCTTTCAAGGTATTATCCCGCAAAGGAGAGGTCGCCTATGAATTGGAACTCCCGGAAGCACTTTCCGCGGTTCACAGTGTGTTTCATGTCAGCCAGCTGAAGAAATGTCACCCAGAAATGGCAGAAACACTGCTAAGAGATACGGTGCCACTAGAGGAACTACAACTAGAAAGTGATCTCACTTATGAAGAAAAACCCATAAAGATTTTGGAGACCGCAGAGCGTGTCACCCGAACCAAGACCATCAAATTCTGTAAAGTAAAGTGGAATCACCATTCAGAAGAGGAATCGACATGGGAAAGAGAAGATGACCTTAAAGAAGACCACCCTCACCTATTTGCTAGCCAATCTGTAACACCCCAATTCTCTTAGCTTTAGCATTGTGGTGTTATTCTAAATTTTTCACCTCTTGCTGAAACTTTTGTGTGTAGAAATTTGAGTAAGGATTTTTTTTTTGCACATCTTATGCTATGTGTGCTCCACTAGTGTTCCCTGACATTGAAAACACTAAAGTCTCATAGCACCCAAAATAAAATATCCACTATTATGATCTTCATGGTTGTTAAAACTTAGCCAAACCAGGAGCTATTATTAAGCAAACCCTAAATGGTTTTTGGCATGCTTTTAAAACATTTCCATCTAGGTCACATATACTTCCATACCCTGTTCTAAATTATCACACAAGAGCATGTTTGCATATGAATCTCCCTAGCTTTTGTAGTCATAAAAATAACATGACCATTTGAGTGATTCTTTTTCTTTCTCACCAAAAGTTCTTTTTCTTTGGGGGCTAAATAAGATGTTTGATTTGGGAATTTAGAAAATTCAGTAGTTTCACTAAATATGGTGAACATGGGTAATTGATTTATTATTTCTTTTCTTTTGTGATTAAAGTTTGAATTATTCAAACTTAGGGTTTGAATATGTTTGAAGATTTTTCTCCAAACTTCTTTTCTCTCTCTCTCAATTATACTCCACCTGCTGGAAGAGGAGAACCGTACCCCCCCTTGGCCCCACATGTCATGGGCTAGGGCCTATCTCTCCTCTCTCTTCTCTCTTTTCTTTTCTTTCCCACCCAATCCGAACCCCTCTCCTCTCTTCTCACTGGCCATCCAGTCCCCTCCCGACCAACATCCTCTCTGCCCCTCTCCACCGCCCCAGAGGACCAACCAGAACTCCCCTCCCCTTCCCCAAACCGCCCCTGCCCGAGAGAACCCGAAAACCAGCCCCTGGTTTTGGAGCTGTCCCCAGCTCGCCCTCTCCTCTTAAAACCCTACCCGAGGTTCCCCCACTCCTCCTCTGCTCACCCATACCACCCTCACCCAAAGCCACGCCCTCTCTCGAGCTCTGGAAGAGGAAATCGCCGTCGGAGACCGAGCTCTTCCCACGGCATTCATCGTCGATCCTCTTCACCTTTCTCTGCCATTCTTGGCCTCTCGAGCGCGCCTCGTCGAGATCTAACTCCCCCTGCCCTCCTTTTCTCTTCTAGGTTTCCGTGGCCGCCGCGCTCTTCCTCGACCCAAGAAGCTTGCCGCCGCCGTCGCCATGGATTCCGACGTTGCATGCGTGAGCTGAAGGCACCCTCGAGCTCGCCATCACCCCCTCCGTCGATCTCCACCCTTCCCCTGGCCCAGCGTGGTCTCTGGTGAGCGCCAGCGCCACCCTCTCCCTCCCCCTCGTCTGGTTCGTCCGCGCTGCGTCGCGAGGAGGAAGACGACCGTGGACCGTAGATCACGAGATCTACGGCCAGGTTTGAACCTCCCCGTGCGCGCGCAGCCGCGCGCATTTGGGCCGGCCCAGCTCCGTCCCCGCGCGATTTCGCGCCGTTCTGCGTGGCCTCTGGGCCGATCTGGCCCAGATCTGGCCCGTTCGGCCTGTTCCCCTTTTATCCTTTTTCCTGTTAATTTTCCAGTAAATCTAGAGTTTAGCTTTAAATCATTTGTGGTAAATCTGGAGTGGCTAAAATGATGGGATAAATTTTGTAACATGCATGCACGTTTTCTTAACCATGTGGCATTGGATTTGGTCCAAAATGTGTTTCCTGTTGAGTGTTAAAATAGATCTAGTAAAAAGTATCTATTACACCATTTGTTTAATAACTTGGGTTCTGTAAATCCAAATCATGCAATCTTGGATCTGTTGGAAAGCTTGTAAAAATGCCTATCTAGATTGGTAAATCTTGCATGCAGGATATTACCTAGCAAAAGTTATATTTACTCTAAGAATAACATCAGTAGGTGTTTGATGATTTTTAACTCTTCAATAAAAACACTTTTTGAGGTAAATCCAATTGGAAGTGTTAGATATGTGTTGGAGGTATCACATACTACAGATGTGGATTTTTCCAGTAACTTGATATTTCTTAGTGAATAAATCCCTGAACAACAGTGAAATAATCTCTTAAAATGCATTTCTAAAATTTCAGAGATTCTTACAGGTCTAGTTTTAATTGGTGGAGCCACCTCTGTCCATAGATAAATGTTGGGAATATTTTTGTGGGGTACCCACAGGTTTTATCTAACTCACCCCACTGGTTTGACACCAAAATAATTCTTATTATTTTCTGCACATAAATAATGGTCAGAAGTATATTTTATTTTAAAACTGGGATAACTTGAGCTAGGAATATCCAAATTTGATGAATAAAATCTTCACTTAAAGAGAAAACCCATATCTCACCCGAAAGGTTAATTATGCATTCAGGAGATTTATAAAACTGAACCTATCTTCTGTTTGAGTTTGACATCAGCAGCCCTTATCTGATTTTTAATTATTGTTTGGTGATGAGTTTTCATGCACAGCTAATTTTCAGAGTTCCCCATGATTGTTAGGAGTAATGTGATAGAAGGGATTACTTTTAGGAGCAGTACCTTAAGAATTTTGCTTAAAACATGTAAACAGCCCCTAATAAATATTGGATGCATTAGTTGTGTTTTCTGTTTGTGATGCTTGTTGTTTGTTGTTATACTTTAGATTGTTATCAACTCGCATTTTAGGACTTACGCTAGTCTCGTCTGTTTTTCATGTTACGGTAGAATCGCAACCCGAGGAAGAGCAGTACGAGGTAGCTGAGCACGACTTCGCCGAAGAGCAAGACCAGGGACAGTACCTTGAGCAAGGCAAGCCCACCTCACCACTATAATGAAATCTTATTATTTTATCAAGCATGTTTTGCTTTCAAAATAAAATAATGCATGTTTTACTTCTTTTGTGGCGCCTTGCCACCCGAAAACTACTTTTCCCAAATATTGTTTGACCAAAGTTACCTACTAGAATAGCTGTAGGTATTACCAGAAGAGGTTTACTTGTTGAGTCTTGTCATTGAAGGCTCTATAAAGAAGATTAAGTTTTCAAATAGTATATTCTGTTATCTTACCTCAAAACTATAGGATGGGGACCCAATTGAACAAAAATGTTTTATGGAGGAAAACCCGAGCTGCTGGGAGTAGTCGGAAGTGTGGAAGTTGTTTTTGAAAAACAAAGTACTGCCCTAGCAGCCGCTCGAACAATTAACCCGTGCAACCACACTACCTGACATGGGTAGGGCTTAGCCGGAAGCTTGTCTGTTTTAGTGTTGGGGCTCTCACACTTTCTATGAGGGCTGGGCCCTCGAAGCCGGGTTGTCGTCCGGAAGAGACAATACACTGTTGAGGACCAACAGCCGGACGATTACGGCAGGTCTCCTGACGTGGCGGTGTGGTGTCCCGAGGAAAGACCATGAGGTCTGGTGGAGCACACGGTGCCGAGGAGAACAAACCTACCGGGAGGCCCCGATACTAGGGTGGTCATAGTGGAAAGTTTTGATCGTGTTATCCGGACCCCCGCATGCTGTCGTATGACGGGCCGTGGCAGACACGGCGGAATAACCGATAGGTGTGGGTAAAGTGTGCAACCTCTGCAGAGTGTAAATCTATTCGAATAGCCGCGTCCGCGGTTATGGACGGTTGGAAAGGCCACTGATCTAGGCGTATGGGCAATTTGGTTTAAAAAGAGAAATGTTTCCGGAGAAAACAAAGAGACATCAAAGAGGTACCTGGGAGGTACAGAATTTGGGTGAAGATGGTTGATCTCGGGGAGACATCCAGTCCGATCTCAAGGCAGGAGAAAGGGTTACCCCTATCCTGTTTTGATAAACTTTTATAAACGAAAGTTTTGAACTTGGATATGTCCTTGCTATATCTAAGAGAAGAGAATTCTATCTCTAAATGATTCTTTAACAAAGATATAGAGATGTCGTATTCTCTATGTCTAAAATCATGGTATTCGAAAACTGAGCCTTATAGTCGTATATATAGCAGCCATCCCAGTTTTCCAAAAGTGTTTTTCTTGCACTATCATGAGAATTTAAACCTAAAGGTGGTCTTGCGAGTACGTAATTGTACTCATGTGGCTCTGTCCCTGGATATTCAAATGTCCAGATTGCAATGAGGAAGCCTACATCGAGGAGGAGGTGTACGACGACGACTTCGCCACTTAGTTGTCACCGGTCAACTGCACTGTGGGAATCTGCGCTCGGAGATGAGAAGAGCCGTCGCTAGCCACGAGCTTCCGCTATCTTAGTTAATTCCGTCCTGCGTGACGAGGTTTGTTGACTTTGGTCGTATGACCGTCTATGTGTTGTAAGACTTTTATTCGTACGACTTGAATGATGTAACTCTTTGATACCTATGTTGGTTATGTGATTGCGATGCACTGATCATTGGGATCGTGATCTCTTGCATAACGTGGGCATCCCGGACTTGTCCGAGGGGTCCCTACACAATCCGAATCTCGAGGGCGAGATTCATCTTAAGGGGGTTAGGTTTGTAACATCCCAATTTTCAGAAAAATTTAAAACTTTGCATCCATGCATTATCATCATTAAACTTGTCATATGAATCACATAGAATTTGAATTTAATTATTTAAATATGTTTTAATTGACTTTATGTCCTTTAAATTGTTATTTGAATTTATAATAATGTTCCTTTTATTCTATTTTTACTTTAGACAAAAATAATGTCAAAAGGATCTATTTTTCATAAGCTTTTAAAATTATATTTATATGAATCTTTCTGGGAAGTTTTAATATAGTTTTGAAATTGTATTTAAGCTGGGATGAATTATATTTAAAAACAGAAAAGGAAAGAAAAATATAGCCGGGCCAGCCAGTGGGCCGAAGCCCACTGCTACCTACCGCGCGCGCGTCGCAATCCAGCCCGCCAGCAGCCCAGCGCCATCTCCCTCTCTCTCCGTGTCACTAACATGTGGGTCCCACCTGTCATCCCCGACCCGGTCTTCTTCCCCAAAATCACGCGCACGTCCACGGTAACCTCCGGCCGGCGATTCCTCCTCGTTAATTTGAGCAATTAAGGACGCGATTCATTGCCTCGCTTACGCCTACAAATAGCCTCCGAGCTCCTCTTCATTTTGCCCTATAAACCGCAGCACGGGAGCTCCCAGGCTGCCGCATTTTTCCGCCGCCGTGCCACGACTGCCGCCGGCCAAAACCTTGAACTCCGGTGAGTCCCGAGCTCCTCGGGTCACCCCTGGTATCCCTCTCGAATCCTCGTAGCCGTGCGCCTCGCTGTGACAACTTCGTTCACTCTTTTCCGCAGCAGTTCGAGGAGGACGTCCGCGACCGAAGCATGCCGCCGCCCGCAGCAACTCCGGCGATTAACCAGAGGAGCCAGGAGGAGCTACGACCCCCACCACTTCTCCAACGACGTCGCCTCGACGCCCTCTACCCGTAGGTATGACCCACTCGTCTCGGAACGCAGTAGAACGTCGAGAACGTGTGATGCCGTGCGTGTCGCCGCCGCGCGTGCTGCTCCGGCGAGGTCCTCCGGTGACCTAGCGCCGCCAGTCCTTGGTCAACGCATCTGGACCGTACGATTTAGATTTAGCGGCCGAGATTAGATCTTTTAGTCGAACCGGTACGGGCGGATCTGTACCGCCAGATCCAGATCTGACGGCCGAGATCATTTCACTTAACCACGTCAGCATGCCCAGTCAGCGCACAGTCAGTGCCCAGTCAGCGCTGACGTGTAAATTCATTTCCCCGTTTTATTTAATTTGGCAGTTTTGCAGAAAACACCCTGCATACTGTTTTTATCATTACTTTTTATCTGTTTAACCAAATTTAATATTTTTTATATATTTGAGATCCTTGGAACCAGTAGAACACTTTGGCATCGTAAGTTTTCTTTGACACATTAAAAATTTACAAATATTTTTGAGAGTAGTTTAAGTGTTTTTGACATAACTATAGTTAGAAAAATTATTTTTGAATAAATCAAATTGCTAACAACTTGTTTAGATGCCCTCTGCCCAAATATCATTTTTACAAATTTGATTTTGAAATTTTATTTAAGTAAACTAAAGTCCTTGTCATTACCCATTATTCATGTCTAAATAAATTAAAACAAATTAAAAATTTATTCATGCATATATCATGAAAATCCAAAGAGATACATTTATTTGTTTCTTGACGTTGGAAATAAATTATTGCATCTCATCTCATGCATAGCATATATTTTTCTTTGTATGAACCTTTGCTTGTGTGCTTATGTGTGGCTCTTTATTTCTTTGTTAGACTATTCGGAGGGAAACGAGAATCTTTGCAACTGTAACTGCTGCACTCCCGGTTGCCAAGGCAAGTAGCACACCCCTATAAAAGTCCTATTATTTTTCTATGCATGAGTAGATTATTTTCTATAAGCATGTGTAGGATAGTATTGCTATGCAAGCCACGTTTAGACTTCCTTATTCCTGTGTCTAGGTTCCTATGAAAATACTTAGTAGAATTGTGATGCTATGGAAAACTATTTTTTTTGATGAAATGTTAAATTCTACTAAGTTATAACCAAACACCTGGGTGGAATTGGTTGCTTGGCTGTATGAGTTGAGTGTTGTCCCCAGGGGATATTCACTTGTGGATGGCCACCCAGGAACAAAGGGATCTGAAGAACTCCGAGTGAAGATTGCTTCTCGTGCAACCATTGCCAATATGGGCTCTGGCTTGATCAACTAAGCTGCGTGGACTCGCCCCGGCCTGACAGGTGGAGGTAGTGGTTTGTAGGTGGAGCGCGTCAGGCCAGAGTGGGAGGGAAAATGCTTCTGAAAGATCTCGTCTCATTCTTCTCCTTTCCTTATCACAAATGGTGTGTAAAGGGTAAATTGGGTTGAATGGGTACAATGGTGAACGTACACAACCTCTGCAGAGTTAAAATCTAAGTACTTAGCCGTGTAATCGGTACGGACAATTTGAGCAACTGAACGAGGACGTCAACGGAGGATTCCACCACTCCAACTTCAAAAATATAAAACTGGATGGGTGAACAAGGGTAGAATGAGACAGTGGATTTCATGCCACGGATGTCTCGAATAGAAGAAAAGTGTTTTCCAAAGAGTTAGGAAAAATTGGCTTTATGCAAAATAGTCTTGAGCTCCACCAGCCAAATAAGCATATAGGTCATAGAGTTATTCCTCTAAGTGTCCACCATAGTGTCACTTGCCAGTTCCATTTTAATGGTTCTGACACATGTTGTTGCAATATATATCTTATTGCAGACTGTTCTGGTGATGAGTGAGAATTTTACTAAGGGTTTCGAGTCTTCAACCAACATGCTCGCCTGTGGCACATGATGATGATTGGGGACTCCATGAAGAATAATTTTCCGCTGTTTACTCTGTTCACTGCTAGCTTTATGCTATGCAAATTTGTAATGAATATTTTCTAAGTCTGGATCAGCGTTGTAATAAATTTATACTTTGTTGTGATATTACATCGTAATTGTGTGTGCAAACGAATCGATCCAGGGATTTGCACTATACACAGGTATCTGCCATATTTTAAGTGCATGTACACTACACATTACTACCATGTATCATTACTCTTAATGATCAATTGGATTTCAAAGGATCATCCTTTTGATTCTATTCTGACTCCTCAGATATAATCCAAAAGAACTCGACCAACTATTTAAAATTCCCGTTCTATTCCAAATAGACACTAACTTTCAAATAGTTTCACAACTTCATCCTTCTCGTCTATTCTACTGGTACAATTTCACAATGTGTCATTTACACAAGATGAATTCGGCTCCACACAAATTATGCCTCCACATATTTGAGAACACGAGCTCCCACTCAAAAACGTGTCATCCACATATTTGAGTTCCTAAGCTCCCACTACAGTATTACATTAATAAAAATCCTTCAGACTTCAAGCATGTCTACATCAATGTAGTCAACAAATTTGATCTTGTCCAAGACACTTTTCTTGACAAGACATGCTTCCACGTCTTTCTTATAGTCACAATTCTCATATTACACTTTATATGATGATTAAACAATATTATTCCTCTAATAAGAATTGTAGCAACAATTACTCTTTTAATCCTTTCAAATGTAACTTGGATTTCCAGGCTGAAAAAAACCTTTGTTCATATTCTGATATTTTCTCAACTTTCTTTGTATTCATAAAGTGCACCTTGATCTGTCAACAAGATCTGAAACATTTAATATTGTGCTGTGACCTGACAGCAATATTAAATATAACAACACTTTATTTAGAAGCTTCTTTCATGAAAATATTATGATCTTTATGAAGAGGATTGCAAGCAGAAAACATTTTTCTAGTCTCCCTCACTCTTAATCACCAAATTTTCATTTGTAGACATATACTCTTTGGAACACCTTCCAACATTCTTTTTTTATGAATATAGGTTTGACACCTTATTTCAAGCTTCTAATTCCAATCCATAAACCATAATTCAAAAAATCATATTTTCCTCCGAATTACATAGACAACAAACCAAGTTTTGTTTCTATTTGGTTTTGGAATACACTCCCATCCAATGCGAGCAATCTACAAAGAACTATTGATGTATATTCCGAATTATCGTATAATCATATACATGTCGACACTACTGTCGATCCCACGAATTCTCATTGAGAAAAATATCTATTTTCTAAAGTGGACATCGACTATAATGTTTCGAACATATTAGGAGATTCTAAGACAGATTCTGACAGACCACACTTTATTTGAAAATAGAGTATGATTATAATACCCCATATATCACCATATATGACATTATAACATTGTGAAACACATTTCCACAAGTCTTTTGTGTTGAAACCATAATTCAAAAATATTGTCCTTTGATCGAATCTTGTGAATACAATATTCACTAATCTTTCTTCTGAAAAACACCATTTGATCTCTTATCAATTAATTTCAGACTTATGATTTATCAGGCAAATACTCCTATTTACCAGTAATCATAGAAGAATTCGGATCAAGGAAAAGCACCATTAATTAATACTCCTATTTTCCACAAGCCTTTGCATGTTTTCACGATGTGTTCGACGTCTTCTTTGGTGGTTAGCCAGTAGAGACCTTGGCAGAAAGCTTTGGAAACAATGGACCTCACGGAGGCGTGATGCCCGCAAGTGCCAATATGTATGTCTTTCAGAATTTCCCGGCCTTCTTCTGGCAATAGGCACCGCTGATAGATACCGCATGTGCTTCTGTTATATAGCTCGCCTTTGATGACTGTGAATGCTTTTGGCTCGCCTTATGATCTGGCTTTTCAAGACCTCATCATCTTTCGACAACTTCTGGTCGACTAAAAAATCGAGATAGTGGACGGTCCAATCCGGCTAGGCCAAGTAGATGGCAAGACTTGCCACTTCTACTGGTTCTTCTGCATCGGGGTCCAACAAGTCGGCCCCCTTAATGGACGGCTTGTGCAAATGTTCCAGGAAAATGTCCTTTGGTACTTTTTTGTGTTCTGATCCGAGTCTGGCAAGGGTGTCTGCCGCCTCGTTCTCAGCTCTTGGATCATGCCGGACTTCGTAACCCATGAAGTTTTTGGCAAATTCTTCAACTTTGGACCTGTAAGCCGCCATTGTTGCACTATTCGCATCCCATATGCAGCTTACTTGTTGTGCGTCTAAGTCAGAGTTACCATAACAGAGGATTCTTTAGACGCCAAGATCGTTTGCCACATGTAGCCTGTGAAGCAAAGCTTCATATTCTGCAACGTTATTAGTTGCTGTGAAATGAATCTGCAACACGTATCTTAGCTTATCGCCTTTGGGTGTGCGCAAAACAACTCCAGCCCCCGAGCCTTTGATTATTTATGATCCGTCAAAATGCATGACCCAATATCATGACTCGGGGAGTACTGTTTCCTCCATGGCCTCTGTCCAGTCGACAACAAAATCCGCAAGTGATTGAGTCTTAATGGCGGTCCGCGGTTTGTAGACTATGTCGAAAGCGGCAAGCTCGATGCCCCATTTGGCGACCCGGCCTGTTGCCTCTATGTTGTTGATTATGTCTCCCAGCGGCGCCCTGCTGACAACTGTCACCGTGTGCTCCTTGAAATAATGCCTAAGCTTCCAGCGGCGAAGAATACACGGTAAGCCAGTTTTTGGTAATGTGGATACCTCTGCTTGGAGGCGGAGAAGACTTCACTGATTAAGTAGACTGGACGTTGCTCAGACATCGCAGCTTCGCTTTCCTTTCTTTCCACAGCCAAGACAACGCTGAAAACTGCTCCAGTTCCGCGATGTATAGCAGCATTGGTTCCTGCGATCGAGGTGCTGCCAATATAGGAGCGGACACAAGAGCCTCTTTAAGTTTCTGTAAGGCGGCATCTGCTTTTGCTGTCCACTCGAAAATGTCGGATTTCTTCAATAGCCGGTAGAGAGGCATTGCCTTTTACCCAAGGCGGCTAATGAAACGACTGACGACTGTTGCCGAACCGGCTAAACGTTGCACGTCCTTTAGACAAGTTGGTCTGGATATGTTTTGGAAAGTCTTGATCTTCTCCGGGTTGATTTCGATCCCTCGCTCTGAGACGATAAAGCCAAGTAGTTTGCCGGTGTAACATCCCAAAAACAGCAAAAATTTAAAACTTGGCATCCATGCATCATTCATCATTTAGTCATAACATTACAGCACATAAAGTACTAAATAAAAATTTAATTATAAGTTTAAATAATTTATAATTCCATAAAGTGGTTTATTTTAAAACTTCTTTAATAAATATATTATTCCAAATTATATATTGGACAAGATTAATACTAAAAAGTTCTAAATTTAATAATCTCTCCAAAACCTATTTTTATGAATTTTTCTGAAATGTTTTTAGTTGAGTTTAAAAATCATATTTGATATCAGTTTGGAAAAACAGAAATGTGTTGACAAAAAAAAGGGCCAACCGAGCCGGCCCAACTCCTCTCGCAGCACGCGCGCGAGTTCTGCGGCCCAAACACGGACCCCACCTCTGACGACACGTCTTCAACCTCCAGCGCGATCATCTCGTCGACAAACTCTATCCGAACTCGAATTCGAATCAAAGTCGTGCGGGGCACGAACTCATGGGTCGGATTGCCCTTTATAAACCCCACCTTCGCCGCCTTCTCCCGAACCCCAAAACCCTAAGAAAATCCCCCCCCAGGCTGCTCGGAAACGACCGCCGCCGTCCGCCGTGGCCGCTGCCGCAAATCTCCACGCCCAGGTGAGTACAGCGCCCCGAGTACCATTCGAACCCTCCCCGCGATTCCCTGTGTTCGTGCGCACCTAACGGGCACGTTCTTGCCTCGTCGGGTGCACCAGGTTGACGCCTCCGTCCACGGCCCGACGCCGCCGTCCGCCTCGTCGTCGCCGGCAGAAATCCGAGGAAAGGAGGAGACGCCACGAAGCCTCACCGCGCCATCGTCTTCGTCACGCTCCACGACATCGTGCGGTAACAAATCCCCCCTCCCTCTCCTCTCATTCAAATTCCGGCAATGGCGCCGCCGCGCTCGGATGAACTCCGGCGGACCGCGCCGCATGTTGCTGGCCAATGCATGTGGACCGTTGGATCCAGATCCGATGGATCTAGATCGGTTCGATCTGGTGCATCCATAGTTAGTTAGATCGGACGGCTCGCGCTGCCGATCCGCGTCGAACCGGTACGAGCCAATCAGCGTTCGCCACGTTGCTCCCTCTTTATTCTTTTTCGCAGGAATTTTTATTAATAAAACAGAAAAATGTGTAGAACTTGGGAAATTCATAACTTTTGATCTGTAAGTCCAAATTTGATAAACTTTATATCTACGAATAGCCCTGCTAGTGTAGATTATTTCTACATCATTTGATTTTCCTTTTGATAAATTATATTTGTGTAATTATCCGAGGAGTATTTTGGCTATTAAATCTATAACTTAAATAATAAAAATGCTTTTCTAATAAATTTAATTGTTATAGTGTTGTATTATTGCCCTCTTTCCAGAAATATTAACATGAGTTTTATTTGAAGATTTACATAAAACAATAAATGTTGTAATTGTAGAATTCAAATTTGTGCTATATGTTTTTCAATTATTTAATTGATAAATAAAATAAGAAATACCAAGAAATTATATTTCATTCATTTAATAACAGAGGATAAAAATTATTAATAAGTGTGTCCAATTATCATTGCATATCATTCATGCATGCATATTTTTGTTTGGTGTTGTGATGATATTGTGTTGGTATTTATTTTATTTACTTGTGTTAGATTGTGAAGAAGAGGAAGGACTTGCTTGTGATTGTGATTATTGTTGTGCTTGCTCCTCCTGTTACCAAGGCAAGTGACACCCATATTATACCCAATATTTTCTATACGCATATGTACTATATTTGAGTAGTGTGCATGATAGGGAATTTTGATTTATTTTATAATGCTAAGTTAGTTTTTATTTTACAAATATCCTAATAGTGTGTAGCCACCCTCTCCTAAGCAGCCATGAAAAGTTTTTATTAGTTGCTTAGCTATGCTATTAAAATGTTTACCAGGTTATAGAAATGTTTCTAAGTGTTTCAAATCTAAAATACACTTCTGGGTGAAATTGGTTGTTATGGTTTATGTTGAGTGACTTTTGGGGCTATGCTTGTGGTTGTCGTCGCCTAGGATGAATGTCTATTCTACTTAGGGCCATGAGCATGGTGGTTGTTACCTAGAAGTGCACTTGTGGACGGCCACCCAGGAACGAAGAGATTACCAAGTCCCTTCAAGTTTAGAAGCTTCCCGTGCAGCCTTTTGACGATGGGCTCTGTCTAGAATAATTAAGTTGTGAGGGTGCAACCTGTCAGCTTGACAAGCAGACGTAGAGTTGATAGGTGGAACGAGTCTTGCTAGTATGGTTGCATTCTTCTTCTGAAAGTTCTTGTCTCAATTCTCTCCTTTCCTTAATACACTCCGCGTGTATAGGATTTTTGGTTTAATTGAGTCTAAAGGTGAAAGTGCACAACCTCTGTAGAGTCGACAATCTGAGTACTTAGCCGTGTCCCCGGAAATGGACTACTTCAAGCAACTGGACAAGGATGGGCGGAAGAATCTCAACACTGTTTTCACAAAGTAAAAATTGACTAAGGAAAGAATTGTTGGTGCACTTGGGCTTTAACCCTTGGTGCCAAGTCTTTGAGAATAAAAGTGTTTTACAAAAGATAGGAGAAACTTGCTTTCTGCAAAAAGCCTCCAACCCCACAAAGCCAAATATGCATATAGATTTTAGACTTGTCATTTTATATCCACCATAGTCACTTGCCAATACATCATTGTATTGACCTCCTTTGGGGGCTGCATAATCAAATGTGCAGGTAATTCTGATGAAGAATGAGACTGGACTCGAGTCTACACCCAACATGTCTGCCTGTGGCGCATGCTTGAAGATGAGGCTCATTTGCTATTGCTTTTGTTGTGAACTCTGAATATTCTAGCTAGTCTTCATGGCTATGCACTTTGTAATAAAGCTATACTTAGCTATTTTTGGATCTCGTTGTAGTATTATGATACTTATGCAATGATACTATATATTTTGTAAGTGGTGCTGGCAGTGATCCACGGACTAGCACTTAACACAGGTGTTCCATCTTTATATAAAAGATGGGGCGCTATAAAATGGTATCAGAGCAAAGTGTTGCCTGCAGGTTCGAGCCCTTAGGATTGGTTAAGCCTCTTTTTGATCATAATATTACCATGTTTGAAGTATGTTGGATCCTAGCGGCATAGTGGGATGAAGCGGCCCGGGACTAACCTTACATGTCCGCGTAAATGAGACCTGTTCTACAATTATAAGTGGCTGGTTGGGTGTCTGTCTCTCTCACTATAGTGAATATCCGACTTACAAAGAGTTGATAATAGTGTTGATCACATTTTAAAAAAGAAACCTTATTTTCTGTAAGTACTTAAGTACACCACGATTAGTACTTCTTACCTTAGGTATCTTGTTTTAACAAATTCTTCTCTTATAACTTAAGGATGTCGTTCTTCATGTATCAAACCGCCGAGGACTTCAAGGACATGCGCTTTGGAAGATATCTTCTGCAGTTGGTAGAACTGTTGGCGCTTCCAACACCCATCATCAAGGCAAGCCAGATGAAGCACTTCAACAAAGAAGACTTATGGGGAGTTTGTCTTTACCAACAAGGGCGCCAGACTGAACCCAAGACCGAAGACATCCAGTACAAGTCAATTAGTGAGTCTTGGGAGAAAGGGCTGAATCTCGTCACGTAGGAGCTAATAGGACGTCTTTGATGTCAATTCCAGGAGGAGTTAAAGGACCACTACTTTTCTAACCTTGGCCAACGTGACGAACATGGGATACCCTACCTTGTTAACGAGGAAGACAAAAACAAACCAGAACCTTTGTACCGTTATCTCCAAGACTTAGAACTTCACCTATGGCAATTAGAAGAGGATAGGCGCAACGAGCTGCTGAAGAATGATGAAATAATGACCCAAGTCAAGGAGACTCAAAAGAAGATTGAAGCCCAAGAAGAGGTGGCCAACGCTCAAGAAGAAAAATTCCGAGCTCAAGATAAGAAGTTCCAAAATCAAGAAAAGAGAATTAGATACAAGAACAAGGAGATCAAGACCTTGAAGGATGAAATTCTGAGCAACGACGTCGAGTTCGAAGCTGATCGAGATTTGATCGAGACTCTACGTCGTGAGAAGAGAATGCTACAAGAGAAGATTGAAGCCCTGGAGAAGGAAGCGATCGAGACTCTGCATCGTGAGAAGACAATGCTACAGGAGAAGAATGAAACCTTAGAGAAGGAGGTGAACGACTACAAGGAGATCCTCATGAAGGAAGGCATCACCATCGAGGAGGTCGAAGAAGATGAAGGAGACGTCATGGACGAAGTTTAGACTTAGTAGTTGGACCACCATGTTCTTCCTCGTTTAGTTCGTCGTTTTTAAAACATTAATCTCCAACTTGTGGTGTGACAATGTTAGAATGTTTTGGTTTGCAGACTCTGTCATTTTATTTAATCAACCTAGAATACCTCTTTCGAATTGCTAAGTAAGAAATATTTTTTTTAGTTGTCTATTGAGTGTTGATTGTTTTGATTTGGTTGCTTTGTGCATGGGTAGGAATTTTTCTTCTCTTAGTTCTATCTATCTTTCACTCATCTATGCTGAAAACCCTACAGATGCCTCCTCGTCATGATACCGACAACAATGATGCCATGCAAAAACTGATGACCGCTCAAGCTCAGTTGATGACTATGATGACTCAATTCATTGCCGCAACCAACAACAACAACAATCACAACAACAACAACCCGCCACCACCACCACCTCTAGTGGACAGACTCGCAAGATTTCTAAGGCTTAAACCTAATAAGTTTTCCTCTGCTACTGAACCAATAGTGGCGGATGACTGGCTCCGTTCAGTCAACAAGGACTTAGTGACATGTGAGTGTTCTGAGGCAGACAAAGTAAGGTTCACTGCACACCTATTGGAAGGACCTGCTGCATTATGGTGGGAGACTTATCAAGTGACTCATCCTCTGGATGGCATGACTTGGGATGCGTTCAGGGAAGGTTTCCGCAATGCGCACATTTCCTCTGGCATAATGAACCTGAAGAAAGAGGAATTTCGCAGCTTGAGGCAGAGAGGTAGAACTCTGAACGAGTATATGGATAACTTCTGTATGCTATCAAGGTATGCACCAGAAGACATTGATACTGATGCAAAGAGGAAGGAAAAATTCCTCAATGGACTTAGGGGAGAACTGAAGATACCCTTGTCTGTGGCATATGCTCCAAACTATCAAGCTCTGCTGGATCAAGCTATCACTCTGGACAACAACATAATAAAGGAAGAGAGTAGGAAGAGGAAGTTCAGTGCAAGTAAGGTTCATTCTGAAGGGACACACAAGAAACAACACACCTCTGAAGTCAGTAGCCATAAACCCTGGAATCACTCCAACAATGATAGTGGCCAAAAACATCATGGTCATAACAACAATGGGGGATACAAGGGAACAATGGAGGATATAAAGGAAATAATGGTGGGTTCAAGGGAAACCATCACCATGGCCATAATCATGGGAATGGTAATCACCGTCCTAACTATGAAGGGAAGAAAGACTTGTCTAATGTGACTTGTTTCAAGTGCAAGAAGACAGGACATTATGCAACTGAATGCCCAGAGAGGAAGGCTGATGAAAATTCCAAGCCCAATCCTTTCCACAAGGGACAAGTGAACCACATCAATGTGGAAGAAGTTCATGATGAACCTGATGCTGTGATTGGTATGTTCTTGCTCAATTCCTTTCCGGCACTAGATTTATTTGATACTGGAGCATCGCATTCATTCATATCAAGAGCTTTTGTAAACAAACATGGATTAGCTGAGGAAAGTCTAGGAAAACCTATTAGGGTAAGTTCACCTGGAGGGGAGATGATAGTAAATTCCGGGTGTAGGCAGTTAGACTTAAAGATTGGTAAACACACCTTTCCAACAGACTTAGTCATCCTAGAAACCCAAGGTTTGGATGTTATCATCGGAATGGATTGGATGACTCGTTTTGAAGGAATCATAGACTGTGAAAATATAGCAATCACCCTCACCACCCCAGAGAAAAGGAAGATTAAGTTCAGATCAACTTTCGAACTTAAGAAGGTTAGGCCAAATTCTCTTAAGGGGGTTAGCCTTGGTGATGTGCTTATTGTCAAGGAATACTCAGATGTTTTTCCGGAAGAACTACCGGGAATGCCACCCGATAGAGATGTATTTCTTATCGAACTGAAACCGGGAACATGACCAATAGCTAAAAGACCTTATCCTATGGCCGTCGATGAATTGAAAGAGCTCAAGAAGCAACTGGAGGAACATATCCAGAAAGGGTTCATTCGTCCAAGTTCATCGCCATGGGGAGCACCAGTCTTATTTGTTAAGAAGAAAGATAAAACTCAGAGGCTAGTCATAGACTATAGGGAAATAAATGAGCAAACTATCAAAAACAAGTACCTGTTACCCAAGATAAATGAACTATTTGATCAACTAGAGGGTGCTTGTGTTTTCTCAAAGATCGATCTTCAATCGGGATATCTCCAAATGAAAGTTAGAGAAATGGATATACCCAAGACTGCATTTGTTACGAGATATGTCTCTTATGAGTACACTGTAATGCCTTTTGGATTAAACCATTGCTCCAGCCTATTTCATGAATATGATGAATAAAGTGTTCATGGATTTTCTGGATAAGTTTGTGGTAGTGTTCATAGATGACATTCTCATCTACTCCAAGAGTCACAAAGAACATGAAGAGCACTTGCGTCTAGTATTGCAGAGACTACGTGAACATAAATTGTATGCCAAGTACAGTAAGTGTGAGTTTTGGTTAGAACAAGTCGGATTTCTAGGCCATGTGGTGTCCAAGGAAGGGATAGCGGTGCACCCTGAAAAGGTTTCAGCCGTAACGAACTGGGAGCCGCCAAAGAATGTGTAACATCCCAAATTTTGCAAAAATTTAAAACTTTGCATTCAAGTACCATTCATCATTAGGCATAAAACTACATCACAAAAATATTAAATAAAACTTCAAATTATAAATTTGAATAAACTATAATTCCATAAAGTGTTCACTTAAAACTCCTTAAATAAATAAAATATTATCAATTTATTTATGGGTAAGTAAAATGTAAAAAAGTCCCATTTTTAATAACCTTTCCAAAACATATTTTTATGATTTTTTCTGAAATGTTTTGAATAGGTTTAAAAATCATATTTGAAATCAGTGTTTAAAAACGGGAAATATTTCTTTTAAAAAGAAAAGGAAATCGGGCCGGCCCGTTGGCTATCTGCCGCGCACGCGTAGCCTACCAGTCCGCTAGCAGCCCAGCGCCCCGCGCTCGCGCTCGCTGTCGCTGACAGGTGGGACCCACCTGTCATCACCCCCGCGGAAACGTTCGTCCCCAAATCACGCTCCCGACCCCGACAGGAAACGGCGGATTGATTCGCACGATTACGAGCGATTTACTACACCCCTTACCTCGCCTCCTCCCCCTACTAATACCCCTCTCCGTTCTCTTCCGTTTGCCCCAAACCAATCGACCCGAGAGCCACCAGGCCGCACGCATTCGTCTCCGGAGTTCCGCGGTGGCCGCCGGCAAAAACTTCGACTTCCGGTGAGCTAAAGCAATGTCGAGCCCTCTCGTAGTTTCCCCTCGCACCCTTGCACTCACGCGACACCTTTTGACATGGTTACGGGCTTTTTGGTGCAGAGCTTTGTCGAGTTCGTCCACGACCGAGGAGATCCGCCGCCACGCACAACTCCGGCGAGCTCTCCTGAGGGAACGAGGACGCTCCGCTCATCGCCGCCTCGCCATCATCTCCATCTCGACGCCATGCACCCCCTGGTGAGCTCCGTTTATCTCCTCGCACCGTAGAACGCCTCGGGCGCAAACGCCGACAATGGCTCCGCCGCGCCCCGCGCATCTCCGGCGACTCACGCCGCCCGCGTTAAGTCAACGTGTCCTGGACCGTTGGATTTAGATCCAACGGATCTATTTTATTTTTATTTTTCGCTTATGTGATTAATCTGGCGCGTCCGATTTCATTTAGATCTAACGGCTCTCGATCGCGATCCGCGTCGAACCGGTACGGGCGAATCAGATCGCGCCGCGTGGCCGATTCTTTTTCTATTGCGAATAAAATTTCGAAATTAAAACAGAAAACTATTAAAACTTGCAAAATTCATAACTTTTGATCTGTAAGTCCAAAATTGATAAACTTTATGTCATTGGAAAGCTCTGCTCATGTAGTTTATTTCTACATCATTTGTTTTTCCCCTTGACAAATTATAATTTGTATAATTATTAGAGGAGTATTTCGGCCATTAAAATAATAACTTAAATAATAAAAATGATTTAGAAATAAATGTAATTGTTTTAGGATGGTATTATTTCCCTCTGTCCAGCAATATTAATAAATGTACAAATTGAAGATGTCATAAAAACAATAAAAGTTGTAATTATAGAAATCAAAGTTTTACTATATTATTTTAAAATATTTAATTGATAAATAAAATAAGAAATACCTAAAAATTATATTTCATTTATTAATGACAGAAAATAAGAATTATTAATAAGTGTGTCCTATTATCATAGCATATCATTCATGCATACATGATTATGTTTAGTGTTGTGATGGTATTGTGTTGGTATTTATTTTATTCATTGTTTGTGCTAGATTGTGAAGAAGAGGAAGGAATTGCTTGTGATTGTTATTCTTGCTATGCTTGTTCCTCCTGTTACCAAGCCAAGTGACATTTATACAATATCCCATATTTTCTATATGCATAAGTAGTATATTTTGAGTAGTGTGCATGATAGGGATTTTTGATTTATTTTATAATGTTAAGTTAGTTTGTATTTTCAAATATCCTAGTAGTGTGTAGCCACCCTTTTCCTAAGCAGCCATGAAAAGATTTTATTAGTTGCTTAGCCATGCTATAAAAATGTTTACCATGTTATGGGAATGTTTCTAAGTGTTAAAATCTAAAATATACATCTGGGTGGAATTGGTTGTTATGGTTTATGTTGAGTGGCTTTTGGGACTATGCTTGTGGTTGTCATCGCCTAGGATGACCGTCTATTCTACTTAGGGCCACGAGTATGGTGGTTGTTACCCAGAAGTACACTTGTGGATGGCCACCCAGGAACGAAGAGATTACTAAGTCCCTCCAAGTTTAGAAGCTTCCCGTGCAACCTTTTGACAATGGGCTCCGTCTAGAATGATTAAGTTGTGGGAGTGCAACCTGTCAGCTTGACAAGCAGATGTAGAGATGATACGTGGAACGGGTCTTGCTAGTATGGTTGCATTCTTCTTCTGAAAGTTCTTGTCTCAATTCTCTCCTTTCCATAATACACTCCGCGTGTATAGGATTTCTCGGACAAATTGAGTCTAAAGGTGAAAGTGCACAACCTCTGCAGAGTCGACAATCTGAGTTCTCAGCCCTGTCCCCGGAAATGGACTACTTCGAGCAACTGGACAAGGATGGGAAGAAGAATCTCAACACTGTTTTCATAAAGTAAAATTTGACTAAGGAAAGAATTGTTGGTGCACTTGGGCTTTATCCCTTGGTGCCAAGTCTTCGAGAAATAAAAGTGTGTTACAAAATGATAGGAGAAAACTTGTTTCTGCAAATAGCCTTCAACCCCACCAAGCCAAATATGCATATAGATGTTAGACTTGCCAGTATATATCCACCATAGTCACTTGCCAATACATCATTGTATTGACCTCCTTCGGGGGCTGCATATTCCAATGTGCAGGTAATTATGATGCTGAATGATTTTCGCTCGAGTCTACACCCAACATGACTGCCTGTGGCGCAGGCTTGAAGATGAGGCTCAATGTTATTCCGCTTTCGCTGTGAACTTTTAACTTTAGCTAGCCTTCATGGCTATGCAAATTGTAATAAAGCCATATTTGGCTATTATTTTTGGATCTCGTTGTAGCAATTTTAATACTTATGCAATGGTACTTTATATTTTGTACTGTGGTGCTGGCAGTGATCCAGGGACTAGCACATAACACAGGTGTTCCAACTTTAATAAAAGTTGGGGTGCTACAAAATGGTATCAGAGCAAAGTGTTGCCTGTAGGTTCGAGCCCCTAGGATTGGTTAAGCCCTTTTTGGTCATTATGTTACCATCTTTGAAGTATGTTGGATTCTAACGGCATGGTGGGATGAACCGGCCCGGGACAAACTTTACATGTCCACGTACATGAGACATGTCCCACAATATAAGTGGCTGGCCGGGTGTCTGTCTCTCTCACTATAGTGAAAAATCCAATTTACGAAGAGTTGTTAATATCTGTTGACCACCTTAGGATTTTTGACATTGTATCCTTCCAAATTAATAATACACACCATGACTAGTACTTCCTTATCTTATGCAATTCTGGTTTTAATTTCCTTTCTTTCCTACCTAAAGGATGACGAGCTTTCACTTCACCACTGCGGAGGACTTCGAGAACACCCGTTTTGGCTGCTACCTTCTCGACATCGGCGAGAAGATAGGGTTACCACTACCCCAAGTAAAGGGCTTCATTCTAAAGAAATTTAACAAAGAGGGTTGCTGGGGAATAAAAGCAACACAGCCAGGACGTGGAGAGGAGCCCCCACTGGAGATCAAAATGGTTAGTGACTCCAAAGACAAAGGGCTCAATCTAGTCATGCAAGATTTGATTGGGCGCCTCTGCGGACGCTACAGCACAGAGTTGAGGGGCCACTACTCCATTTTCTTTGGAAGGAGAAACGAGGATGGAGAACCTTACCTGTATGATGTCGGAGAAAGAGGCAAGGCAAAACCCCTTAGCCTTTATTTTCAGGAGCTGGAAATCCTTGTCACCGAACTATATGAAGATCGACGCACCGAGCTCCTGAAGAACGATGAGTTATGTTCCTTACTTAAGGAAAACGAAGAGAATGTGAAGGTTCAAGAGGAAGTGACTAAGGCACAGGAAGAGAGATTCGCTGCACAAGAGGAAAAGTACAGGAGACAAGAGAAAAGAGTTCAAGAGAAGAACAAGACTAGCAGGGAACAAAAGGCAGAACTCGAGAGCAATGAAGTCGAGTTCGAGGCTGATAGTGACTTGATCAAAAGGCTTTGTACTGAGAAGAGAGAGCTGCAAGAGAAGAACCTTGCCCTGGAGAAAGAAGTAAAGGAACTCAAGGATGTACTCGCCAATGAAGGAATCGAGATTCAGGAAATTGAAGAGGAGGAAGAGGACATGGTCGAGTAGTTAGTTAGTGAGACTACCATTTATCATACACCTCATTGTCTTGGTCTTGTATTGACCTACCAACTTGTGGTAAGGCAGTACATTCCCTTGTATCCTCGGAACCTCGCGAGTTTATTTTCCAAACTTTTATATCGCTTTCCTTAAACCAAAGGTTTTGATTTGTTTGCTGATTGTTTTTATAAGTGGTGTGTTGTTGATGGTGTGCTTGACTGGATTGTTTTGTGCATGGGTAGGATTTCTCCTTATAGTTCTATCTATCTTTTACTCATCCCTGCAAAAACCCCACAGATGCCTCCACGTCGTGATACCGACAACAGCGAAGCTATGCAACAGCTGATGGCAGCTCAAGCCTAACTGATGACTATGATGACCCAGTTCATTGCAGCAACCAACAACAACCACAACAACAACAACAACAACAACAACAACAACAACAACAACAACAACAACAACAACAACAACAACAAAAACAACAACAACAACAATAACAACCAACCACCACCACCCCCACCTCCTGTGGACAGACTTGCAAGATTTCTCAGGCTTAGACCTAATAAGTTCTCCTCTGCTACTGAACCCATAGTGGCGGATGACTGGCTTCGTTCAGTCAACAAGGACTTAGTAACCTGTGAGTGTTCTGAGGCAGAAAAGGTGAGGTTCACTGCTCACCTATTGGAAGGACCTGCTGCCATGTGGTGGGAGACCTATCAATTGACCCATCCCTTGCATGGCAAGACTTGGGATGCGTTCAAGGATGGTTTCCGCAATGCTCACATCTCCTCTGGCATAATGAATCTGAAGAAGGAGGAGTTTCGTAGCTTGAGGCAGGGAGGTAGAACCCTGAAGGAGTATATGGATGACTTCTGTACGCTATCAAGGTACGAACCAGAAGACATCGACACTGATGCTAAGAGGAAGGACAAATTCCTTAATGGACTTCGGGGAGAGCTAAAGATACCTTTGTCTGTGGCATATCCTCCTAACTATCATATTCTGCTGGATCATGCAATCACCCTGGACAATAACATCAGAAAGGAAGAGAATAGGAAGAGGAAGTTTGGTGCAAGTAAAGGTAACACTGAAGGGACTCACAAGAAAATACACACCTCAGAAGTCAGTGGCCATAAACCCTGGAACTACTCCAACAATGGTAGTGGCCAAAAGCATCATGGTCATAACCACAATGGAGGGTACAAAGGAAATAATGGTGGATTCAAGGGAAACCATCACCATGGCCATAATCATGGAAATGGTAATCCCCGTCCTAACACTGAAGGGAAGAAAGACCTATCTAATGTGACTTGCTTCAAGTGCAAGAAGACATGACACTATGCTACTGATTGCCCAGAGAGAAAGGCCGATGAAAATTCCAAGCCCAATCCTTTCCAGAAGGGACAAGTAAATTACCTCAACGTGGAAGAAGTTCATGATGAACCTGACGCTGTGATTGGTAAGTTCCTGCTCAATTCTTTTCCAGCATTGGTCTTATTTGATACTGGAGCATCGTATTCATTCATATCAAGAGCTTTTGTAAACAAACATGGGCTAGCCGAGGAAAGCTTAGGAAAACATATTAGAGTGAGTTCACCTGGGGGTGAGATGATAGTAAATTCAGGTTGTAGGCAGTTAGAATTAAGGATTGGAAAATATCTTTTTCCAGCAGACTTAGTCATCCTAGAAACCCAAGGTTTGGATGTTATCATCGGAATGGATTGGATGACCCGTTTTGAAGGAATCATAGCCTGTCAAACAGAGCTATCACCCTCACCACCCCAGAAAAACAAAAGATTAAATTTAGATCAACTTTCGAACTTAAGAAAGTTAGGCTAAATTCTCTTAAGGGGGTTAGCCTTGGTGATGTGCTGATTGTCCAAGAGTACCCAGATGTATTCCCAGAAGAATTACCGGGAATGCCACCTGATAGAGATGTGGAATTTCTCATTGAACTAAAACCGGGTACCAGACCAATAGCCAAGAGACCTTACCCAATGGCCGTCGATGAACTAAAAGAACTCAAGAAGCAACTAGAGGAACACCTTCTGAAAGGATTTATCCGTCCAAGTTCTTCGCCCTGGGGAGCGCCAGTTCTTTTTGTCAAAAAGAAAGATCAAACCCAGAGACTAGTCACGGACTACAGAGATATAAATGAACACACCATCAAGAACAAGTATCCGTTACCCAAGATAAATGAATTATTTGATCAATTGAAAGGTGCATGTGTGTTCTCCAAGATTGATCTTCGATCAGGATATCTCCAAATGAAGGTTAGAGAGATGGATATACCAAAAACAGCGTTTGTTACAAGATATGGCTCTTATGAGTATACAGTAATGCCATTTGGATTAACCAATGCTCCAGCTTATTTCATGAATATGATGAATAAAGTGTTCATGGATTTTCTGGACAAGTTTGTGGTAGTGTTCATAGATGACATTCTGATCTACTCCGAGAGTCACAAAGAACATGAAGAGCATTTGCGCCTAGTATTGCAGAGACTACGTGAACAAAAGTTATATGCCAAATTCAGCAAGTGTGAATTTTGGTTGGAACAAGTCGCATTCCTAGGACACGTAGTATCCAAGGAGGGTATAGCAGTGGATCCTGAAAAGGTTTCAGCTGTAACCAATTGGGAACCACCAAAGAATGTTGGAGAATTACGAAGTTTTCTTGGTCTAGCAGGATACTACCGAAGATTTATAGAAAACTTTTCCAAAATCGCCAAGGCACTGACGGAATTAATAAAGAAGGAGAAGAAATTTGAGTGGACTCACGCATGCGAAGCCAGTTTTCAGGAGTTAAAGAAACGACTAGTTCCAGCCCCAGTTCTATGCTTACCTGATTTAGAGAAAGAATTCCAAGTATACTGTGATGCTTCACGCCAAGGCCTGGGAAGTGTGTTGATGCAAGAAGGCAGAGTGGCATCTTATGCCTCTAGACAACTCAAGAAGCATGAAACAAATTATCCCACTCATGATCTCGAGTTAGCCTCAGTAGTACATGCCCTAAAAACTTGGAGACCCTACCTAATGGGAAAAAGATGTGAAGTGTTCACTGACCACAAAAGTTTGAAGTATATTTTCACTCAGAAAGAATTGAACATGAGGCAGAGAAGATGGTTAGAACTTATCAAGGATTATGACCTAAGTCTTCAATACCATCCTAGAAAGGCTAATGTAGTAGCTGATGCCCTGATTCGTAAGGTTTATTTGAATGGCCTCACGACAGGAGAAATACCTGAGGATTTATGCAAGGCATTCAAGGACCTCCGATTGGAAGTGGTACCAGATGGTTTTGTATCCTCGTTGGTAGTACAACCAAATTTGATGGACAATATACGTGAAGCTCAGAAGGGAGACAAGGATATTGAAGAAATCAAAGCCAATTTGAGAGAAGGAAAAGCCAAGGGATTTCATGAAGATGAGCCAGGAACCTTGTGGTTTGAAAAAACGTGTATGTGTGGCAAATGATCCTGATCTTAGGAAGTTAATTCTGCAAGAAGCCCATGAAACACCTTACTCCATTCATCCAGGAAATACCAAAATGTATATGGATGTGAAGGAGAGATTTTGGTGGAACAATCTGAAAAGAGAAATAGCAGAATATATAGCTAAGTGCGATGTATGCAGTCGAGTAAAGGCTGAGCATCAGAAACCAGCAGGACTTTTGCAACCTTTGAAGGTACCGGACTAGAAGTGGGATTCTATTGGGATGGATTTCATCACCGGGTTACCAAGGACCAGATCAGGGTATGATTCTATTTGGGTTATTGTTTGTCGCTTAACCAAAATAGCTCACTTTATACCCGTGAAGACCACCTATACCAGCGCAAAGCTAGCTGATATTTACATGAAGAGGATTGTGTGCCTACACGGCGTTCCCAAGAGTATCGTGTCCGATAGAGGGACCCAGTTCACATCCCATTTTTGCAAGCAGTTGCATGAATCACTGGGAACTAGATTGGAATTCAGTACAGCATTTCACCCGCAAACGGATGGTCAGACTGAAAGAGTAAACCAGATTTTAGAAGATATGTTAAGAGCTTGTGCGCTGTATTATGGGTCTAGTTGGGATGACAATCTACCCTATGCCGAGTTCTCCTACAGTAACAGTTACCAAGCTAGGATTGAGATGGCACCATTTGAGGCTTTATATGGGAAGAAATGCACAACCCCATTGTTGTGGAGTGGTGTAGGAGAACGAAGTTTCTTTGGACCTGATATAATCCAAGAAGCTGAAGATAAGGTCATATTAATTAAAGATAGATTGAAGATAGCACAGTCACGCTAGAAAAGCTACGCGGATTCTAAACATAGAGAAGTCGCCTACGAGGTGGGCGATAGAACCTATCTTAGAGTGTCGCCACTCAGGGGTGTAAAGAGGTTTGGAATTAAAGGAAAATTAGCACCTCGGTTTATTGGACCTTTTAAAATTCTGTCTCGTAAGGGTGAGGTGGCATATGAGTTAGAACTACCAGAAGCTCTGTCTGCGGTTCATAATGTGTTCCATGTCAGTCAGCTGAAGAAATGTCACCCCGAAATGATGGGAGTTCCTTTAAAGGATACTGTACCCCTTGAAGAAGTACAGTTGGAGAGTGACCTGACCTACGAAGAGAAACCCATCAAGATATTGCAGACCGCAGAAAGAGTCACCCGTACCAAAACCATCAAGTTTTGTAAAGTCCAATGGAACCATCACACCGAGGAAGAAGCCACCTGGGAACGAGAGGATGACCTCCGAGAAGACCATCCGCACCTATTGGCTGATCTTTCCAAAGCTCGAGGGCGAGCTTCCTCTTAAGGGGGTTAGTCTGTAACATCCCAAATTTTTAAAAAAATTAAAACTTTGCATTCAAGCATCATTCATCATTAGGCATAAAACTACATCACAAAAATATTAAACAAAACTTCAAATTATAAATTTGAATAAACTATAATTCCATAAAGTGTTCACTTAAAACTCCTTAAATAAATAAAATATTATCAATTTATTTATGGGTAAGTATAATGTCAAAAAGTCCCATTTTTAATAACCTTTCGAAAACATATTTTTATGATTTTTTCTGAAATGTTTTGAATAGGTTTAAAATCATATTTGAAATCAGTGTTTAAAAACAGGAAATAATTCTTTTAAAAAGAAAAGAAAATCGGGCCGGCCCGTTGGCTATCTGCCGCGCACGCGTAGCCTACCAGCCCGCCAGCAGCCCAGCGCCCCGCGCTCTCGCTCGTAGTCGCTGACAGGTGGGACTCACCCCCGCGGAAACGTTCGTCCCCAAATCACGCTCCCGACCCCGACAGGAAACGACGGATTGATTCGCACGATAACGAGCGATTTACTACTCGCCTTACCTCGCCTCCTCCCCCTACTAATACCCCTCTCCGTTCTTTTCCGTTTGCCCCAAACCAATCGACCCGAGAGCCACCAGGCCGCACACATTCGTCTCCGGAGTTCCGCGGTGGCCGCCGGCAAAAACTTCGACTTCCGGTGAGTTAAAGCAATGCCGAGCCCTCTCGTAGTTTCCCCTCGCACCCTTGCACTCACGCGACACCTTTTGACACGGTTACGGGCTTATGGTGCAGCGCTTTGTCGAGTTCGTCCACGACCGAGGAGATCCGCCGCCACGCACAACTCCAGCGAGCTCTCCCGAGGGAACGAGGACGCTCCGCTCATCGCCGCCTCGCCATCGTCTCCATCTCGACGCCACGCACCCCCTGGTGAGCTCCGTTTATCTCCTAGCACCGTAGAACGCCTCGGGCGCAAACGCCGACCATGGCTCCGCCGCGCCCCGCGCGTCTCCGGCGACTCGCGCCGCCCGCGTTAGGTCAACGCGTCCTGGACCGTTGGATTTAGATCCAACGGATCTGTTTTATTTTTATTTTTCGCTTCTGTGATTAATCTGGCGCGTCCGATTTCATTTAGATCTAACGGCTCTCGATCGCGATCCGCGTCGAACCGGTACGGGCGAATCAGATCGCGCCGCGTGGCCGATTCTTTTTCTATTACGAATAAAATTTAGAAATTAAAACAGAAAACTATTAAAACTTGCAAAATCCATAACTTTTGATCTGTAAGTCCAAAATTGATAAACTTTATGTCATTGGAAAGCTCTGCTCATGTAGTTTATTTCTACATCATTTGTTTTTCCCTTTGAAAAATTATAATTTGTATAATTATCAGAGGAGTATTTCGGCCATTAAAATAATAACTTACATAATAAAAATGATTTAGAAATAAATGTAATTGTTTTAGGATGGTATTATTTCCCTCTGTCCAGCAATATTAATAAATGTCCAAATTGAAGATGTCATAAAAACAATAAAGTTGTAATTATAGAAATCAAAGTTTTACTATATTATTTTAAAATTATTTAATTGATAATTGAAATAAGAAATACCTAAAAATTAGATTTCATTTATTAATGACAGAAAATAAGAATTATTAATAAGTGTGTTCTATTATCTTAGCATATCATTCATGCATACATGATTATGTTTAGTGTTGTGATGGTATTGTGTTGGTATTTATTTTATTCATTGTATGTGCTAGATTGTGAAGAAGAGGAAGGAATTGCTTGTGATTGTTATTCTTGCTGTGCTTGTTCCTCCTGTTACCAAGGCAAGTGACATTCATACAATATCCCATATTTTCTATATGCATAAGTAGTATATTTTGAGTAGTGTGCATGATAGGGATTTTTGATTTATTTTATAATGTTAAGTTAGTTTGTATTTTACAAATATCCTAGTAGTGTGTAGCCTCCCTTTTCCTAAGCAGCCATGAAAAGATTTTATTAGTTGCTTAGCCATGGTGTAAAAATGTTTACCATGTTATGGGAATGTTTCTAAGTGTTAAAATCTAAAATATGCATCTGGGTGGAATTGGTTGTTATGGTTTATGTTGAGTGGCTTTTGGGACTATGCTTGTGGTTGTCATTGCCTAGGATGAATGTCTATTCTACTTAGGGCAACGAGTATGGTGGTTGTTACCTAGAAGTACACTTGTGGATGGCCACCCAGGAACGAAGAGATTACTAAGTCCCTCCAAGTTTAGAAGCTTCCCGTGCAACCTTTTGACAATGGGCTCTGTCTAGAATGATTAAGTTGTGGGAGTGCAACCTGTCAGCTTGACAAGCAGATGTAGAGATGATAGGTGGAACGGGTCTTGCTAGTATGGTTGCATTCTTCTTCTGAAAGTTCTTGTCTCAATTCTCTCCTTTCCATAATACACTCGGCGTGTATAGGATTTCTCGGACAAATTGAGTCTAAAGGTGAAAGTGCACAACCTCTGCAGAGTCGACAATCTGAGTTCTCAGCCGTGTCCCCGGAAATGGACTACTTCGAGCAACTGGACAAGGATGGGCAGAAGAATCTCAACACTGTTTTCATAAAGTAAAATTTGACTAAGGAAAGAATTGTTGGTGCACTTGGGCTTTATCCCTTGGTGCCAAGTCTTCGAGAAATAAAAGTGTTTTACAAAATGATAGGAGAAAACTTGCTTTCTGCAAATAGCCTTCAACCCCACCAAGCCAAATATGCATATAGATGTTAGACTTGACAGTATATATCCACCATAATCACTTGTCAATACATCATTCTATTGACCTCCTTCGGGGGCTGCATATTCCAATGTGCAGGTAATTCTGATGCTGAATGATTTTGGCTCGAGTCTACACCCAACATGACTGCCTGTGGCGCATGCTTAAAGATGAGGCTCAATGTTATTCCGCTTTCGCTGTGAACTTTGAACTTTAGCTAACCTTCATGGCTATGCAAATTGTAATAAAGCCATATTTGGCTATTATTTTTGGATCTCGTTGTAGCAATTTTAATACTTATGCAATGGTACTTTATATTTTATACTGTGGTGCTGGCAGTGATCCAGGGACTAGCACATAACACAGGTGTTCCAACTTTAATAAAAGTTGGGGTGCTACAGAATGTTGGAGAATTATGAAGTTTTCTGGGTCTAGCAGGATACTACCGACGATTCATTGAAAACTTCTCCAAGATCGCCAAGGCTTTGACGGAATTATTAAAGAAGGAGAAGAAGTTTGAGTGGACGGAGGCATGTGAAGCCAGTTTTCAAGAATTGAAGAAACGTCTAGTTTCAGCCCCAGTTCTATGCTTAACTGATTTGGAGAAGGAATTCCAAGTCTACTGTGATGCTTCACGTCAAGGCTTGGGGAGTGTGTTAATGCAGGAAGGCACAGTGACATCTTATGCCTCTAGATAGGTCAAGAAACATGAAGCAAATTATCCAACTCATGATCTCGAGTTAGTCTCAGTAGTACATGCCCTGAAAACTTGGAGACCCTACCCGATGGGAAAAAGATGTGAGGTATTCACGGACCACAAATGTTTGAAGTACATTTTTACACATAAGGAATTGAACATGAGACAAAGAAGATGGTTGGAACTTATTAAAGATTATGATCTAAGTCTCCAATACCATCCGGGAAAAGCTAATGTAGTAGCAGATGCTCTGAGTCGTAAAGTGTATGTGAATGGCCTTACAGCAGGAGAAAATACCCGAGGATTTATGCAAGGCATTCAAGGACCTCAGATTGGAAGAAGTACCTGAAGGATTTGTAACCTCATTAGTAGTACAACCTACTTTGATGGACAAGATACGTGAAGCTCAGAAAGGAGACAAGGAAATAGAAGAAATCAAAGTCAACCTAATAGCAGAAAAAGCTAAAGGATTCCATGAGGATGAGCAAGGGATTTTGTGGTTTGAAAAACGTGTATGTGTGGCCAATGATCCTGATATTAGGAAGTTAATTATGCAAGAAGCTAATGAGACACCTTATTCCATTCATCCGGGAAATACCAAGATGTATATGGATGTGAAGGAGAGATTTTGGTGGAACAATCTGAAAAAAGAAATAGCAGAATATATCGCTAAGTGCGATGTATGCAGTCGATTAAAGGCAGAACATCAGAAACCAGCAGGACTCTTACAACCTTTGAAAGTACCGGATTGGAAGTGGGATTCTATTGGGATGGATTTCATCACTGGGTTACCAAGGACCAGATCGGGTTATGATTCTATTTGGGTTATTGTTTGTCGTCTAACCAAAATAGCTCACTTTATACCCGTGAAGATCACTTATACAAGTGCAAAGTTAGCTGATATTTACATGAAGAGAATTTTGTGCCTTCATGGTGTTCCTAAGAGTATCGTGTCTGATAGAGGGACCCAGTTCACTTCGCATTTCTGGAAGCAGTTGCATGAATCATTGGGAACCAGACTGGAATTCAGTACAGCTTTCCACCCGCAAACAGATGGTCAGACTGAGAGAGTAAATCAGATTTTAGAGGATATGTTAAGAGCTTGTGCGCTCGATTATGGATCTAGCTGGGATGATAATCTACCTTACGCTGAGTTCTCCTACAATAACAGCTACCAAGCCATCATTGAGATGGCACCGTTTGAAGCCTTATATGGGAAGAAATGCACAACCCCATTGTTGTGGAGTGGTGTAGGAGAACAAAGTTTCTTTGGAACGAATATAATCCAGGATGCAGAAGAGAAGATCAGACTGATTAAAGATAGGTTGAAGATAGCGCAGTCACGCCAGAAAAGCTACGCAGACGCTAAACGTAGAGAAGTCACCTACGAGATAGGTGATAGAACCTATATGAGAGTGTCACCACTTCGGGGTGTGAAAAGGTTTGGAATCAAAGGGAAGTTAGCTCCTCGATTTATTGGACCATTCAAAATCCTTTCTCGCAAAGGTGAAGTGGCATATGAGTTAGAACTACCAGAAGTCCTGTCTGCTGTTCATAATGTGTTCCATGTAAGTCAGTTGAAGAAATGTCACCCCGAGATGATGGGAGTTCCTTTAAAGGATACGATACCTCTCGAGGAAGTGCAATTCAAGAGTGACCTGACCTACGAAGAGAAGCCCATCAAGATATTGCAGACAGTAGAAAGAGTCACCCGTACTAAAACCATCAAGTTCTGCAAAGTCCAGTGGAATCATCACACCGAGGAAGAAGCCACCTGGGAACGAGAGGATGACCTCCGAGAAGACCATCCACGCCTATTTGCTGACCTTTCCGAAGCTCGAGGGCGAGCTTCCGCTTAAGGGGGTTAGTCTGTAACATCCCAAAAACTGCAAAAATTTAAAACTTGGCATCCATGCATCATTCATCATTTAGGCATAACATTACATCACATAAAGTACTAAATAAAAATTTAATTATAAGTTTAAATAATTTATAATTCCATAAAGTGGTTTATTTTAAAACTTCTTTAATAAATATATTCTTCCAAATTATATATTGGACAAGATTAATACTAAAAAGTTCTAAATTTAATAATCTCTCCAAAACCTATTTTTATGAATTTTTCTGAAATGCTTTTAGTTGAGTTAAAAAATCATATTTGATATCTGTTTGCAAAAACAGAAAATGTGTTGACAAAAAAAAAGGGCCAACCGAGCCGGCCCAACTCCTCTCGCAGCACGCGCGTGAGTTCTGCGGCCCAAACACGGCCCACCTCCACCTACCTCTCCTCGTAGACGGGTGGACCCCACCTCTGACGACGCGTCTTCAACCTCCAGCGCGATCTTCTCGTCGACAAACCCTATCCGAACTCGAATTCGAATCAAAGCCCTGCGGGGCACGATCTCATCGTCGGATTTCCATTTATAAACCCCACCTCCGCCGCCTTCTCCCGAACCCCAAAACCCTAAGAAAATCGCCCCCAGGCTGCTCGGAAACGACCGCCGCCGTCCGCCGTGGCCGCCGCCGCAAATCTCCACGCCCCGGTGAGTACAGCGCCCCTGAGTACCATCCGAACCCTCCCCGCGATTCCCTGTCTTCGTGCGCACCTAACGGGCATGTTCTTGCCTCGTCGGGTGCACCAGGTTGACCCCTCCGTCCATGGCCCGACGCCGTCGTCCGCCTCGTCGTCGCCGGCAAAAATCCGAGGAAAGGAGGAGACGCCACGAAGCCTCATCGCGCCATCGTCTTCGGCACGCTCCACGGCATCGTGCGGTAACAAATCCCCCCTCCCTCTCTTCTCATACGCAATTCCGGCAATGGCGTCGCCGCGCTCGGATGAACTCCGGCGGACCGCGCCGCCTGTTGCTGGCCAATGCATGTGGACCGTTGGATCCGGATCCGATGGATCTAGATCGGTTTGATCTGGTGCATCCATAGTTAGTTAGATCGGACGGCTCGCGCTGCCGATCCACGTCGAACCGGTATGAGCCAATCAGCGTTCGCCATGTAGCTCCCTCTTTATTCTTTTTCGCAAGAATTTTTTATTAATAAAACAGAAAAATGTGTAGAATTTAGAAAATTCATAACTTTTGATCTGTAAGTCCAAATTTGATAAACTTTATATCTACGGATAGCCCTGCTAGTGTAGATTATTTCTACATAAGTTTTTTTCCTTTTGATAAATTATAATTTGTGTAATTATCCGAGGAGTATTTCGGCTATTAAATCTATAACTTAAATAATAAAAATGCTTTTCTAATAAATTTAATTGTTATAGTGTTGTATTATTGCCCTCTGTCCAGAAATATTAACATGAGTTTTATTTGAAGAATTACATAAAACAATAAACATTGTAATTGTAGAATTCAAATTTGTGCTATATGTTTTTCAATTATTTAATTGATAAATAAAATAAGAAATACCTAGAAATTATATTTCATTCATTTAATAACAGAGGATAAAAATTATTAATAAGTGTGTCCAATTATCATTGCATATCATTCATGCATACATATTTTTGTTTGGTGTTGTGATGACATTGTGTTGGTATTTATTTTATTTGCTTGTGTTAGATTGTGAAGAAGAGGAAGGACTTGCTTGTGATTGTTATTCTTGTTGTGCTTGCTCCTCCTGTTACCAAGGCAAGTGACACCCATATTATACCCAATATTTTCTATATGCATATGTAGTATATTTTGAGTAGTGTGCATGATAGGGAATTTTGATTTATTTTATAATGCTAAGTTAGTTTGTATTTTACAAATATCCTAGTAGTGTGTAGCCACCCTCTTCCTAAGCAGCCATGAAAAGTTGTTATTAGTTGCTTCGCTATTGAAAGTGCATTCTATGCACTCCCATAATTTGGTGAGTAATGACAACACAAAAGGTATTCTAATGTTTGTGATGAAGCTTGCAGGTTCTTTTACAGGTCGTTTGATAAAGAGGAACACTTACTTGGCCTAAGTTTCATTTCTACTTCACTTGGTCTTTCATCAGGATTTCAGTCAGGAGATTTCCGGGGTTCGGAGATTTCCGGTCCCCGGACCGGAGATCTCCGAGCCAATCAAGTTTTTCGCTAAGTCTCAAATCAGAATGCGTACTGACTCCAACTCAAGCTGAGCCGGAAATGCTCTCGGAGATTTCCGGCGCTCGGAGATTTCCGAGCCCCAGTCCGGAGATCTCCGAGTGGCAGAGGAAATTCAACCAAGTCCAGAACTCAATTGCATACTGACTCCAGCTCAAGCTGAGCCAGAAATGCTCCCGGAGATTTCCGACGCTCGGAGATTTCCGACGCTCGGAGATTTCCGAGACCCAGTCCGGAGATCTCCGAGCGCCAGAGATTTTTCGACCAAGTCAAGAAGCTAAATCAGTACTGATCCAGAGTCAAGTTCTACCGGAATTTCTACCGGAAATTTCCGGAGTCCGGAGATCTCCGGTCCTCAACCCGGAGATTTCCGTGCTGGCGGCTGTACAACGGGCAGATTTTGGGAGGGCTATAAATACCCCTCCACCTACCTCCAGCAGACCAAGCTTCCAAATTTTCTCTCTCCTCCATTGGTGCTGAAGCTCGTTTCTTCCGTATCTCCCAATCTAGCCACTCAAATCCTTTGATACTTGGGGATCTGAGGAAGAAGCCACCGATCTACAATTCCACCGAAGCGATTTGATTTCCCCCCTCTATTTCTTGAGGGGCAACGAATCTAGGGTTCCTTTGTGGATAGCTAGGTTCATCTTTGTGTGTTCTTGATCCTTTGTGGATTCCTTTGTGGATTTGACCTGTTGTGGTCGTTGTGGGAGCCCCCAATTCAGTTGTGGGTGTGTAACTCACATGTTTGTACGGGATCTTCTCCGCCCTTAAAGGAGTCCTTAGTGGAAGAGTGGATTCGCACCTTTGTGGTCCAATTCACAGGAGAATAGGGTGAGGCCTTTGTGGCGTTGAGCAAACCTTTGTGGTAGCTCACACCCCTCCAACGAGACGTACACCTTTGTGGTGGAACTCGGGATAAAATCGGTGTCTTCGAGTTCCTATGGTTGTCTTGATCCACTCTCCTTTACTGCCCTTTCTTGCTTAGTTTCCTTGTTGTCTTTCACTTGTATCACCTAGTTGCACATTTAGACAACTTACTTTCCGCTAGCCTAAAAACTGAAAAACACATAAAAATTGGTCACCACCTATTCACCCCCCCCCCCTCTAGGTGGTCAACTGTCGTTCAATTGGTATCAGAGCCCGGTTGTCTCTTAAAAGCTTCATCGCTTGAGACCAACCTTGGACAATGCAAGTTGACCCGAAAGAGGGTTCCGAAGCGGACGCCGCGACTTTGGCGGCAATGCAAGAGAAAGGTGCCACTATGGCCGATATCAACTCTTTGGAAACAAAGTTTACATCGTCCATACAAACCGAGTTCAAGAAGTTTCATGATATGCTTGAGTCTCTCAAGACATCTAAGGAAACCTCTCTTGCTTTGCCCTCAAAGTCTCCGGTGCTTCCGGGCAATACTCAAGATGTGGACCCCGAATTGTTGAAGGGAAAGCAATTGCCTTTGGATGGGAAGGGTGATGCTACTAGTTCCTCAAACCATCAAAACACTTCATCTTCCCAAGATGAAGTGCTTAAAGGCTACAACGCCACTCCTCGCCCATCCCAATACTATACCCCCGATCCCATTATTCCTCATCCGCAAGTTTCTCATAGGGGTGATCCCCCATTGCTTAAAGATTATACATTCTCTCAATGGCAATATGTGATGAAGTCTCATGTGTGCAGCTCTTCAATCGAGTTGTGGCGCATCATTCAAGTTTGATACAAGCCGCATGATCCGACCAACTTAACAAGTAGAGAAGTGGTGGAGGCTCAACTTGATGCCACCGCTCTCTACATGATCCAAAAAGCGGTTGGGAACAAGGACATGTCTCTCATCCAACACCTCACCACCGCCAAGGATACATGGGATGCTCTATCCGAGTTGTTCGTTGGAAATGATAGCATGAGGAGGAACCGTTATGACTCCTTGAGCAATGAAGCCGAAGGCTTCTTCGAGCTTGATGGTGAAGATCATGAGATGATGTATAGAAGATTGGTGACAATAGCCACAAGCTTTCGGGAAGTTGGTGCCTCTCATATTGATGATGCTTGGATCAAGAGGAAGTATGTTAGTTCTATGATGGCATGTGAGCCAACCGATGTCAAGAGTCTTCAAGGAAGACACAACTACCATCTCATGACGTCTAATGAGGTTATGCAAGAGATGGCCGCTTATAAGGTAGCCACTAAGAATGCTCAAGACGCAAGGGCAAGGGCTCTTGGAATACAAAGAGGCACAACCAACCTTGCCTTGAAGGATACCGTTGAGGAAGACAACGATGATGATGATCTTGAAAGCTTTGCCGCCATGTCCGAGGAAGCACTCAAGATTGCTTACAATGATCATCTCGCTCTTGCGGCTTGCACATTTTGGAACAACCCCTCAAGAGGCAAGATGCGTTTTGACAAGAGTGCACCTCAAGCCGATAGGGTCTCACCCTCCAAGTCAAGGACATGTTACAATTGTCAAGACAAGTTCCATTTCGTCGCCGAGTGCCCTTATGAGAAAAGAGAAGAGCATGGTGGACGTCTAGTGCTCAAGGACAAAACCAAGATGCCTCCCAAGAAGGCCTATGGAAAGAAGAGGCCTTTTAACAAGAAGCCCCGCATCGTGTTGTCGACTAAAGAGGAGTATCCTACCGATGATGAAGAATCGGAGGAAGAAACTCCAAATGAAGTGGCGGCTCTTGCCACCACATCAACAACTACCGTTTCTCCATCAACAACAAGAACTCCTTCAACTACGACAAGCTCTTCATCATCACTATTCACATCGCCAAATGAGAACTCCATCACCAAGAGCTCAAGGTGTCTTATGGCAAAGGCATCGGAGGTACCTTCATCCTCTTCTCTATCATGAATGAAATGAATGAACTTGATGATGCCTCTAGCCTTGAAATACAGCAAGAGCTTGTGGCATTCGACTCTTTTACAACTAACTTGCAAGGTGATAGCAAAAAACATGTTGGTGCACTCATGGCTCGGATTGGTGAGCTAGAGCATCTCAATGAAGAGAATGGTAAGATAGAAAGAGAAGATGCTATTTCTCTATCTTACTTGAAATCCTCTCTTGAGGAGGTTGAAGAGTCTCATGCTCGTCTTGAGGAGCAACTTGAAACTATTGAGGAAACTCATAATTCCTCACATGCTAAGCTCATTAAGGATCGTGATATGTACTTTGCTAAATTCAAGGTGGCTCAACAAGATAAAGCCGAATTTGCGGTTGGGCATGTTAGACTCATTGAGGACATGGAGAAGCTCGTCATAGCTTACAAGACTTTGGAGAGTGAACATGCTCTTCTAAAGGAGTCGTATGCTCAACTCCAAACTCGGCTAACTAACCTTGATTCTCTTAGCATCTCTACCTCTAAGTGTTCGTGTGATAATGCTAATCTTGTGAAGGAGAATGCTAGGTTGAAGAGTGAGATGACTAAGGCCTCCACATCCAAGATCATCCTTCTCAAGGGTAAGCAAGTTGTTGAGACTCCCATCGTGGGGCCTCACACTCGACAAGGAAAGGAAGGTCTTGGATATGTGCCTCCCATGAAGATGAATGCCAAGAAGGGTATTCCCAAGAGCGTCAACCCCATCCAAGCCAAGAAGGCCGACTCCATTCCATCCAAGGAAGGTCTTGCGAGTAGTAATGTCACAAGGGGCAAGCCTACTCGTAAAGATCACGCCGGGGACAACAACCCTAACTATGCTTTATATGTCGATTATTATGGGAATGTTTGTGCTCGTTACATTGGACCCTACTATGGTTTTATTTCATATGCTATTTGGGTTCCTAAGTCTCTTGTCGCTAACCATAAAGTGCCCATTGTGAAGCAATGGGTTGCTAAATGCAAGAAGTGATCTCTTGTAGGATCCTGCTCCCGGTGGTTCAAAATGGATAATTGATAGTGGATGTACAAGTCATATGACCGGGAGCAAAGAACTCGTCACGGAGTTGAAATCTAATAAAGATCAAGTAACCGTGACGTTTGGTGACTTATCAAGGTCTAAGGTAACCGGGCTTGGCAAAGTGGTAGTTGCCCCCAACATTACTCTAGTCAATGTTATGCTTGTTGAATCTCTTGACTATAATTTGTTATCGGTTCATGCCTTAACAAAGATGGGGATCTCTCCCTTCTTTGATAAGGACATTGTGGTCCTCTTGTGGAGTAAGTCGCTAAGAGTGGATTTCGTGGGATACGTGGAGCATGAGCTCTATGTGGTGGACTTCTCCGGAGCCACCACTTCTCAAGCCATGTGTCTCTTTGGAAAAGCCGACGTGGGTTGGCTATGGCATCGCCAACTAGCCCACGTAAACATGCGTACTTTGCAAAGTCTCCATAAGGGTGGACACATCCTTGGACTAAAAGATCATGTTTTCTTTTCAAGTGATCGAATTTGTAGAGCTTGTGTGGAAGGCAAGATGCATGATATTACTCATCCTAGCAAGACCATCATATCTTCTTCCCGGATTTTGGAGCTCCTTCATGTTGATCTATTTGGACCAATTCCGGAGATAAGTCTTGGTGGCAAGAAATACTGTCTCGTGATTGTTGATGACTACTCAAGGTATACATGGGTCTATTTCTTCAAGACCAAGGATGAAACTCAACAAGTCTTCATCGACTTCTCAAAGGAAGTTCAACGCCAACATGACCTTCCCATATTGGTTGTTCGAAGTGACAATGGGTCGGAATTCAAGAACTACAATCTTAACGACTTTCCTAGTGAAGAAGGCATTCGTCATCAATATTCCGCTGCTTACACTCCTCAACAAAATGGCGTTGCCGAAAGAAAGAACTGGACTCTCATTGATATGGCGAGATCTATGTTGGCGGAGTTCAAGTCTCCCATCAACTTTTGGGCGGAGGCTATTTCCACCGCTTGTCACTCATCAAATCGCCTCTACTTCCGCAAGGGTTTGAAGAAGACTCCATATGATATCCTTACCGGCAATAAACCCAACATTGGCTACTTCCGAGTGTTTGGATGTAAGTGCTATTATCTCGTCAAGGGTGTCCGGTTGGGTAAGTTACACTCTAAATCTATTGAGGGAATTTTTGTCGAATATGGTAGCGAGTCCTACACTTATAGAGTCTTTGATAAATCCTCCCGGATTATCATAGAGTCTTGTAGTGTGGAATTCGATGAAAATAATGGCTCCCAAGTGGGGCAAGTTGGTGTTTGTGATATAGGTGATGAACAACCTTTTGATGCCATTAAGAAGATGGGGGTGGGCTTTCTTCGCCCCATTGAAGTTCATCAAGAAGTTGTTCAAGAATACGCAAGTTCTCCCATCAAGGAGACCTCACCATCACAAGAACCACAAGGTGGCTCACCCATAGCAAATGATGAATCCCGTCGAGAACAATCTCAAGATCTTCCTCAACAAGAGCATACTATTTCTTCTCAAGTTGAAACTCAAGAGGATCATCAACAAGAACTTCATCAACAAAAGGATCATGTCTCCTCCACCAAGATTATTGAAGACAACTCCACTTCTCCAAGTTCTACTCTAGGGCAAGATCATCCTTCTCCACCACACGAAGAGACTTCTCATGATGATCAAGGTCCTCTAGAAGGTCAAGACGAGGATCCAAAGGATCGAGATGGTCAAGAAATGGTCCCCACAACAAGGGCGGAAATTGAAACTCGTCGTCAAGCTCGCTTTGCTAAGTCTTTGGAACTTAGGGCATTATCTCTCGACAAGGTCATTGGTGATATACGAGCAAAGGTCTCCACACGAAGTCAATTAGCTCATTTTAGTGAGCATCAAGCACATATTTCCATGGTCGAGCCCAAGAAAGTTTTCGATGCTCTTGAAGATCCCGATTGGCTAGGGGCTATGCAAGAAGAACTTAACAACTTCGAGCGCAACAAAGTGTGGCGCCTAGTTGAGAAGCCTAAAGATTGCCGCAACGTTATTGGCACTAAGTAGATCTTCAAGAACAAGCAAGATGAACATGGTATCGTTGTAAGGAACAAGGCACGGTTGGTGGCCCAAGGTTTTTCTCAAGTCGAAGGCATCGATTTTGGAGAAACTTTTGCACCGGTTGCAAGACTCGAATCGATATGCATTCTTATTGCTTATGCTTCTCACCATGGTTTCAAATTTCAGCAAATGGACGTAAAAAGCGCCTTTCTTAATGGTCCCTTGCAAGAACTTGTGTATGTTAAACAACCCCCGGGTTTTGAAAACCCCAACCATCCTCACCACGTCTATGTCTTGGACAAAGCTCTCTATGGACTTAAACAAGCCCCCCGTGCATGGTACGAGCACTTGAGAGAGTTCTTGGTAGACCGTGGATTTGAGGTTGGGGTAATCGATCCCACTCTTTTCACTAAAAAGGTTAATGGTGAACTCTTCATTTGTCAACTATATGTCGATGACATTATCTTTGGTTCTACTAACCGTGTGTTCAATGATGAGTTTTCCAAGTTAATGATCGACAAGTTCGAGATGTCCATGATGGGTGAACTCAAGTTCTTTCTTGGCTTTGAGATAAGGCAATTGAGGGAAGGGACCTTCATATGTCAAGCCAAGTACATTCAAGATATGATCAAGAAATTCAAATTGCTTGGACTTAATGGTGTGACTACTCCTATGCAAACCAAGTGCCACCTCCAACTCAACCCTGACGGTAAAGAGGTAGACCAAAAGGAGTATCGTTCTATGATTGGGTCTCTTCTTTATTTGTGTGCGTCTAGGCCCGATATCGTTTTAAGCGTTGGAGTGTGTGCTCGTTATCAAGCCGCGCCTAAGGAAAGTCATTTGATGGCTGTGAAGAGAATCTTCAGATATTTGGTTCATACCCCTTGCTTTGGGTTGTGGTATCCCAAAGATGGCACCTTGTCTCTTTGTGGATACACCGACTCCGATTGGGCGGGCGACATTGATGATAGGAAGTCCACATCTGAGACGTGTCAATTTCTTGGAAGATCTTTGGTGAGTTGATCCTCGCAGAAACAAAATTGCATCTCATTATCCACGGCGGAGGCCGAGTACGTCGCCGCCGCAAGCGGATGTACTCAACTTCTTTGGATGCGGCAAACTTTAAAGGATTACGGTGTCCTCTTGGACAAAGTGCCGCTTTTTGTGATAATGAGAGTGCCATCAAAATTGCATACAATCCGGTGCAACATTCAAGGACCAAGCACATTGAGATTCGTCATCACTTCATCCGCGATCACGTGGCATGAGGAGATATTGATCTATCATATGTTGGTACAAGGGATCAATTGGCGGATATCTTCACGAAGCCCCTTGAGGAAGCTCGTTTTTGCTACTTGAGGAATGAGCTCAATATCATAGATTCTCGGGCCTTGGCTTGAACTCCGTACACTCACTCCAACGTTTAAGGCTTTATTAGACCTAGAGGTACGCATGGACTTAGGGGGAGTGTTTTCCTAATACATTAGACTCTTCCTCCCCCTAATATGCATATAGTGACATATCATTGCTAAAACTTCAAATTAAATATAACTTGTGAGCTTCAATGTTGAGATGTAGTTATGGACCAAATATATCCTCGCGGTACCATGCTACAACTCATACACGGTGGCCTCGGCCACCACCACTCTTTTTCTTTGGACTCTATTTGGTTTTATTTTTTATTCCCACTTGCATTGTCTTTGGCTCTTTTTGGGAAAACACACTCTTGGTTGGACTTCTTTTGTGCTTTATGATTCTTGCAACTTGAGTGTGTCTTCTTTTTCAGTTTGAGTGTCTATCCTAAGCCTTTCACTATCTTTAAACATGCTTTTCCCCACTCATGTCCCCTTTTGTTTCTTGTTCCTGGAGTTTTTGGGTTTGAACGGAAATCTCCGAGCCTTACTCGGAAATCTCCGGTCAACCAGAGAATTTCGAGACTAAGTCCATTCAAAAATCAGCACTGACCTGTGATGATTATTGACCGTAAATAGTCCCGGAAATTTCCGGTGGCTGAGACTCGGAAATCTCCGGCCCCTGCAATTTTTCGGCACCTAAGTCTTTTTAAATTTCGGCACTGACCTCAGGTGAAGCTGAATCGGAATTAGAGCCGGAAATCTCCGGGGTCCGGAAATCTCCGGTCCGATGTCCGGAAATGTCCGAGCGTGCGAAAGTTTTCAAGGGCTAAGTCCGAATCCAAAAATAGCCCCGGAAATCTCCGGCACCCAGAGATCTCCGAGCCTCAGTCCGGAGATTTCCGGTTCAAATTTTTGTGCCTATATAAGGGCACGGGTGGACCGGCCGGTTCGGCCAGTTCATCCACCCCGTGCCCTATTCCTCTCTCTCCTCCGAAAATCTCCAATTCTTCCATTCCTTGCTGCGGGTGGATCGTTCCAGGGTTTCTCGCGTGCTTCGGGGATCTTCTTCTCCTCCTCGAGGGCTTCGTTTTCATCCGCACACTTTCCGCGATGTCTTCCGGTAACTCCTCGTTTTTCAAATGTAGGGCGAAACTTGTTTTCGTTTAACCTAGCCGTTTTAGGAGGTTGTTGCTTGTTTCCTTTGGTAGAATTTCTCCCCTTGGCATGCTCTACACTCCACGTGCATAGATCTGTTTTTCATTCATAGTTTTTGTTCAGATCTGTCAAAATTTTGTGCAGACCGGAAATCTCTGAGTCTGACTCCGAAATCTCCGGACCCCGGAGATCTCCGAGTCAGACCCGGAAATCTCCGGCCTACTCAGAATCAAATCAGCTACGGACAGAAACTGTGTTTGCAAAAACTTCTCTAGTACGTTCCATTTTCCTTCTCGTACATGAGTGCTTACCCCATATGCTTTCCATCCTATCTTTGCTGTGTGTTTGCAGGTTCCAACCCTCGAGGCCGTTTCAAGCAAATCTCTACTCGTGGAAAAGGCAAACCAGTTCATTCACGCCCTCCCAGTGGTTCCTCAAGTGAAGATAGCACACCTGCTGAGTCTGCAGCTCTACTCAGGAAACCCACTGGGCCTAGCAAGAAGAAGAGGCCCGAACTCCGTCTTGACGACTTTAACAAAGGCAGTTTTCGCAAGTGGCGAAGTGAGCTATCCTACAATGTGGAGTCTGATGATCCTATGTACTTTTGCACTGAGATGGCATGGCTCTACAGGGAAGTTTATCAGAAGTTCTCAATTGACAAGCCCATCTGCCCCATGAATTGGATTGACTTTGACAAACTAATGAAGAAGGGTGATTATTTTGGTGGTGTTGACAAGGTATGTGGACTTCTGGGTCTCGAGCACTTGACGAGGACTGAGTGCAACTACAGCGTATCTCTTATCCATCAGTTCTATTCTACTGTGGTGTTTGACTCCTTAGAGGATATTGGGATGACCTGGATGTCTGGCAGGCAGCGCTTGACTTCCTCTTTCCGAGAGTTTGCTCGGATTCTTGGCTGTCCCTTCAGTGTTTTGTCTATTCCAGCTGGCGCCCGCATGCATGTCCAGGGCATTGTTTACAACAAGCATGTCATGTCTGATCTTTATCAGCCTGGAGGAAGGTTTGGCTCTCAGAATGGTCTTCTCCCTACTTATGATATTCTGCTTCGCATGTTCCGTTGGACTATTGCTCCCATTGCAGGTAATGCGGACAATATTGCTGGGGCTCTAGTCAACTTGATGGCCAAGGCTCATGCGGCCTATCTTGGTGAGTATGAGGTTGAGCAGGAGGTCTACAAAGTGGATGTCATGGATTTCATTTTCCAGGAGATGTCTCTAGCAGTTTTTGAGAGGAAAGTTCCTACATATGCTCCCTATGTGATGTTACTCATCAAGAGGCTCTACAAGCTTTCTGAGCAAGACGGAGATGATTTTGATGCAGCCTTTGGTACTCAGCCCCACAAGGCAGCCCTGCTTATCCAGAAATCTGCTCACCTTGTTCAACAACAAGCCACCATGCAAGATATCAACGAGGATGAGATTTTTGGTGGTCCTTCTCGGGTTCCCTCCAATCCCAACATCAAGAAAGCTGCCAAGAAGAGTCGCCCATGGGTAGTTCGAGCTACTGAGAAAATTATGAACATGAACTGTTGCATTCACAGTGAGAACTACTCCATCTACTCTCAGAACCATCGCATTATGAAGCGCCAAGAAGAGATGATGGCTCATATGAAGATGCCTGCTCCGAAGCACCCTTTGAAGCATGTGATTCCTTTTAAGGATTGGAATGCAGATGAACTCAATTTTGATTGGGATGATGTAGTGCCAGAGGACAGCGATCTCGAGTATGATGATGATGCTGAGGAGGACGAGGATGATGATGCCGAGCAGGATTCCGACTCTTGAGTCATGGGACGTTAGTGGAACCTCCTCCCTTTTTGGTATCTTGATGTCAAAGGGGGAGAAGTATCTCTAGGACTCTCGGGATTTGCATCGGTTGGGAGCAGTTCCTTCTTTTCGTTTTGTTTTTTTTAAGTGCTCCCTATTTTCGTGTATTTATTTTCTTCATGTGTGTGCGACATGAGCACCGTTAAATTCTCTATTGTAATAACTCTATTGTCTAAGTTTGTTGCTTCTTGTATGTATTGTGTATTTGTGTGTTTTGTAAAATCTAGGGGGAGTGTTGATCCTAAGGAACGTGCACTTGGTATTCCAAAAACATTCTAAAAATAGTGCACTCACTTAGGGGGAGCTCCGTCTATATTTTGCAAATCCGTTCTCCTTTCGTGTTGTCATCATTCGCCAAAAAGGGGGAGATTGAAAGTGCATTCTATGCACTCCCAGATTTTGGTGACTAATGACAACACAAAAGGTATTATAATGTTTGTGATGAAGCTTGCAGGTTCTTTTACAGGTCGTTTGATAAAGAGGAACACTTACTTGGCCTAAGTTTCATTTCTACTTCACTTGGTCTTTCATCAGGATTTTAGTCAGGAGATTTCCGAGGTTCGGAGATTTCCGGTCCCCAAACCGGAGATCTCCGAGCCAATCAAGTTTTTCGCTAAGTCTCAAATCAGAATGCGTACTGACTCCAACTCAAGCTGAGCCGGAAATGCTCTCGGAGATTTCCGGCGCTCGGAGATTTCCGGCGCTCGGAGATTTCCGAGCCCCAGTCCGGAGATCTCCGAGTGGCAGAGGAAATTCAACCAAGTCCAGAACTCAATTGCGTACGGACTCCAGCTCAAGCTGAGCCGGAAATGCTCCCGAAGATTTCCGGCGCTCGGAGATTTTTGAGCCCCAGTCCGGAGATCTCCGAGCGCCAGAGATTTTTCGACCAAGTCAAGAAGCTAAATCAGTACTGATCTAGAGTCAAGTTCTACCGGAATTTCTACCGGAAATTTCCGGAGTCCGGAGATCTCCGGTCCTCAACCCGGAGATTTCCGGGCTGGCGGCTGTACAACGGGCAGATTTTGGGAGGGGTATAAATACCCCTCCACCTACCTCCAGCAGACCAAGGTTCTAGATTTTCTCTCTCCTCCATTGGTGCTGAAGCTCGTTTCTTCCGGATCTCCCAATCTAGCCACTCAAATCCTTTGATACTTGGGGATCTGAGGAAGAAGCCACCGATCTACAACTCCACCGAAGCGATTTGATTTCCCCCTTCTATTTCTTGAGGGGCAACGAATCTAGGGTTCCTTTGTGGATAGCTAGGTTCATCTTTGTGTGTTCTTGATCCTTTGTGGATTCGTTTGTGGATTTGACCTGTTGTGGTCGTTGTGGGAGCCCCCAATTCAGTTGCGGGTGTGTGCCTCACGTGTTTGTACGGGATCTTCTCCGCCCTTAAAGGAGTCCTTAGTGGAAGAGTGGATTCGCACCTTTGTGGTCGCTTTCATAGGAGAATAGGGTGAGGCCTTTGCGCCGTTGAGCAAACCTTTGTGGTAGCTCACACCCCTCCAACGAGACGTACACCTTTGTGGTGGAACTCGGGATAAAATCGGTGTCTTCGAGTTCCTATGGTTGTCTTGCTCTACTCTCCTTTACTGCATTCCTTTCTTGCTTAGTTTCCTTGTTGTCTTTCACTTGTATCACCTAGTTGCACATTTAGACAACTTACTTTCCGCTAGACTAAAAACTGAAAAACACATAAAAATTGGTCACCACCTATTCACCCCCCCCCCCCCCTTTAGGTGGTCAACTGCCGTTCAGGTATGCTATTAAAATGTTTACCATGTTATAGAAATGTTTCTAAGTGTTTCAAATCTAAAATACACTTCTGGGTGGAATTGGTTGTTATGGTTTATGTTGAGTGACTTTTGGGGCTATGCTTGTGGTTGTCGTCGCCTAGGATGAATATCTATTCTACTTAGGGCCATGAGCATGGTGGTTGTTACCCAGAAGTGCACTTGTGGACGGCCACCCAGGAACGAAGAGATTACCAAGTCCCTCCAAGTTTAGAAGCTTCCCGTGAAGCCTTTTGACAATGGGCTTTGTCTAGAATAATTAAGTTGTGAGGGTGCAACCTGTCAGCTTGACAAGCAGATGTAGAGTTGATAGGTGGAACGGGTCTTGCTAGTATGGCTGCATTCTTCTTCTGAAAGTTCTTGTCTCAATTCTCTCCTTTCCTTAATACACTCCGCGTGTATAGGATTTTTGGGTTAATTGAGTCTAAAGGTGAAAGTGCACAACCTCTGCATAGTGGACAATCTAAGTACTTAGCCGTGTCCCCGGAAATGGACTACTTCGAGCAACTGGACAAGGATGGGCGGAAGAATCTCAACAATGTTTTCATAAAGTAAAAATTGACTAAGGAAAGAATTGTTGGTCCACTTGGGCTTTATCCCTTGGTGCCAAGTCTTTGAGAATAAAAGTGTTTTACAAAAGATAGGAGAAAACTTTCTTTCTGCAAAAAGCCTCCAACCCCACCAAGCCAAAGATGCATATAGATTTTAGACTTGTCATTTTATATCCACCGTAGTCACTTGCCAATACATCATTGTATTGACCTCCTTCGGGGGCTGCATAATCAAATGTGCAGGTAATTCTGATGAAGAATGAGATTGGACTCGAGTCCCACCCAACATGTCTGCCTGTGGCGCATGCTTGAAGATGAGGCTCATTTGCTATTGCTTTTGTTGTGAACTCTGAATATTCTAGCTAGTCTTCATGGCTATGCACTTTGTAATAAAGCTATACTTAGCTATTTTTGGATCTCGTTGTAGTATTATGATACTTATGCAATGATACTATATATTTTGTACTGTGGTGCTGGCAGTGATCCAGGGACTAGCACTTAACACAGGTGTTCCATCTTTATATAAAAGATGGGGCGCTACAGCCGGCTGGAACACCGAAAACACACTTGTCGGGATTGAGCTTCATCTGGTATTTCTGGAGATTCTGAAAAGTTTTACCCAATTCCTCTAGGAGATCCTCCTTCTTTTTTGACATCACCGCAATGTCGTCAACATAGACTTGAACATTGCGGCCAATATGTTCATGCAGGAAATTTTGCATACAACGCTGGTATGTTGCCCCTGCATTCTTCAGGTCAAAAGACATCGTGATGTAGCAGGAAGTCCCATAAGGAGTGGTGAAAGATGTTTTCAGTTGATCTGACTCCCTCATCTTGATTTGGTGGTATCCTGAGTAGGCGTCCAGAAAACAAAGCAGCTTGGAGCCTGCTATGTAGTCTCCGACCTGGTCAATTCTAGTCAGCGCAAAGGGATCCTTTGGGCAGCACTTGTTAACACCGGTATAGTAGATACACATCCTCACACTAGTAGGAATATGCTTATAGCCACCAGAATAGCGCTGACGAACAATAAAAAATGTACGCCAACAATTATGGCGCTGGCGAACACATAGCCACCACAGCCAGCGGTAAAACTGCTACCACTGGCGAACATAAAAAATTGTTCGCCACCGCTAGCTCTGTGTTGGGCGGGGCTATGAATTAAGCACACCGCTGGCGAACAGAATCTGAGGTGCGCCGGCATTTAATTATTTAGCGTTGGCGAGGTTGTTTTGTGTTCGCCAGCAGTCCTCTTTCTCTTCCGCGTGCCCCGCACTTTCTCTCTCCCTTACCACTTCCGCGCGCAGACACTCACACCCGCGGTCCTCCACTACTCCTTCCCCTCACCAAATCGAGCTGCCGCACAGCGCCGCCCACCTCCCACCACGACCACCTCTCGCAGGCAGGCCCGCGTTCTGATCCCAAGGTACGGCGAGTTCGTCCTCTAACCCCAGACCGTTTCCGTCGTTCGCTTCCACCGCTGTGGTGCTCTGCGCTGTTTCTGATGGTTCCCATATGTTATTTGTCTCTTGTAGATGGCACAAGGGATCGGAATGATAGGCAGGTAATAATTGAGACTGTGGGTTTGCGATTTGCAGATGAATTCGCTTTCCTACCTACAGATGGCACAAGGGGTGGGATCATTCTAGCTGCAGATGCAAACCTCTTCAGCCTGTCCAACGTTAGCACCACACTAAAACACAATTTCTGCCTTGATCACTAACAGAGAAGATGGCTTCTCATGGACGGCAACTGGCGTGTTTGGTCCTCAAGGCAAGTCGGAGAAGAATGCGTTCATTGACGAGCTTTGCGCTCTCACGGGAACCCGGCCGCCTCGTTGGCTGATCTTCGGAGACATTAACCTGATCTACATGGCGGCTGACAAGAGCAACACAAACCTCAACCGCAGGCTCATGGGGAGGTTCAATGCTGCACTGGATGCAATGAGGCTGCGTGAGCTGAGCCTCACTGGCCGAAAGTTCACGTGGTCAAACAACAAGACAATGACTCGGATTGATGGATTTTTCTGCTCAGATGACTGGGATGTGTCGTTCCCCTCAGCCATTCTTCAGGCTCTTCCATCGTCACTCTCTGATCATGCCCCTCTCCTCATGATCGGGGCCACAGACATCCCCAAGTTTGCAACTTTCCGATTCGAGACCTTCTCGCTGCGCATGGAGAGCTTCCAGGAGATCGTGGCGGAGGCGTGGGGTGGAGAGGTGCTCTCTTTAGACCCTATCTGGCGGCTGCATGTCAAGATTGAGCGGACGGCTATATTCCTCAAAAAGTGGCATCGCAAGGCCTTTGGTAATCTGAAGCTTCAGCTAGCCATTGCTAGGGAAGTCATTGGCAGACTTGATGTCGCCCAGGAGTCCCGGGACCTGTCTACTGCTGAAGAATGTTTGAGGGTCAATCTGCGCAAGAAGATTTTGAGGATTGCTGCAATAAGCAAGATTCGCATTCGGCAAAGGGCTCGACTCTCCTCAATCAAGCTCGGGGATGCCAACACACGCCTTTTTCACCTTCGTGCTAATGGGAGACGGCGGAAAAACTACATTCAGACTCTATCTACAGATGGTGGTATGGCGATCACTCACGCGGAGAAGGAGGAGGCTTTGCGGGCGTATTTCAGCGGGTACCTTGGCACGGCGCAGCCAAGGTTGGCCTCTCTAGATTGGGACCGGCTGGGCTATGTGCAACATGATCTTGGCCATCTTGACGCTCCCTTTTCCATGGAGGAGATGCGGGCTGCTGTCTTTGCGCTGCCTGCCGAGAAGGCTCCTGGTCCCGACGGATATATCGGGAGGTTTTTCCGTTCTTGTTGGGACTTGGTTTGCGATGACCTCTTCGCTGCGGTGGTCGCTCTCTCCGAGCACGGGGGTGCTAACTTTGGGCTCCTCAACAAAGCAAATATCATTCTGCTTCCTAAGAAGAATGACACGGGGAAGATAGACGACTACCGACCCATCAGCCTCATTCATAGCTTCTCGAAGATATTCTCCAAGATGCTTGCTTCCCGCCTTGCCCCTATGTTGCCTGAAATAGTCTCGCCCTGTCAATCGGCTTTCATCAAGAAACGATGCATCCATGACAACTTTCTTCATGTTCAAGGCTTGATCAAGGAGATGCACAAAGACAAGACCCCGGGTTTCTTCCTCAAGCTTGATATTGCAAAGGCGTTTGACACCGTGAGCTGGCCGTTTTTGCTGGAGTTGCTTGAGAGGCTGGGCTCCGGTGAGCGTTGGAGGCGTTGGATATGCTTGCTGCTCTCTTCCGCTTTGTCTAGGGTGCTCCTCAATGGCAAGCCTGGGCCGTCGATCTCACTCGCCAGAGGTCTACGGCAGGGAGACCCCATCTCTCCCATGCTCTTCATCATCGCGATCGACCCTCTTCATCACCTCTTCCGGCTGGCTTTGGAGGAGGGCTTTCTCCGGCCCTTCCGTGAGCGGCCGGTGCGCTTCACGGTCTCCCTCTACGCCGACGACGCCAGGATTTTTGTGGGGCCGGATCCACAGGACATGAGGGTGGTGTGTCGCATTTTGCAAGTTTTCGGCGATGCCACGGGGCTGCGCACAAACCAACGGAAATCAAAGGCATTCCCCGTAGGCTGCACGGAGGCGCAGATCACCACGGCCTTGGCGGTCTTCCCGGCAAAGAGGGGATCTTTCCCATGCACCTACCTTGGCTTTCCGCTGCACCACTCTCGCCTCAAGGCGGTCCACTTCCAGCCACTCATTGACAGGATCGGTGCAAGGTTGGCCGGCTGGTGGGGACGTCATTTTACGAGGGCTGGCCGTGTTCTTCTTTGCCGTGCGGTTCTGTCCTCCATGGTGATCCACCACATGGCAGTTTTCAAGCTTCCGAAGTGGATCATCCGAAAGATCGAGAAGATCAAGCGGGGTTTTCGTTGGATGAAACCGGGGGCTATCCCGGGTGCGAGACCACAAGCTTTGGTCAACTGGAGTTCCGTCTCGCGCCCGAAGGACCTTGGCGGGCTAGGAATCTTCGACATTGAGAAGTTTGGAAGGGCGATGAGGCTTAGGTGGCCATGGTATGCTTGGACAGACCCGACAAGGCCTTGGATTGGGTCGACGCTGCCATGCGACGCTGCGGACATGAACCTCTTCCGAGCTTCTACTGACGTGATGATTGGGGACGGAGCAACATGCACTTTCTGGCATGATCGTTAGCTCCCTGGTGGTGCTCTGAAGCTCCAGTTCCCTTTGTTGTTTGCTTTGGCCACTAGAAAATCAAGATCAGTGCAAAAGGAGTTGGATGGTGGCAACGGGATACGCTCTCTCTTCCATCTTTCTACAGCTACTCAGCTCTCCCAGTTCGTCAAGTTGTGGGCTTTGCTCCAGGGAGTCATTCTACATCCAAGACCGGACACGGTCTCTTGGAGATGGACGACTTCGGTGATTTACACTACCGCTTCGGCATACAAGTGTCAATTCGTAGGATCGGTGTCGCCGTTCCGCACGGCCAAGGTTTGGAAGGCCGACACGGAGCCGAAATGTCGTTTCTTTGCTTGGCTTCTGCTCCATGGCAAGATACTCACGGCCGACAACCTCGCCATCCGTGGGTGGCCTCATGACCCTATTTGCAAGCTTTGTCACGTTCATCCAGAAACAATCCAACACCTCCTCTTTGAGTGCTCATTCTCGACTGTCGTCCGGGAGAAGATCTTTGAGTGGCTCGGTAGCGTCGGTGCCCCGCCTCCTCCTTTGGGAAATTACATCAACGTCTGGTGGGACGGATGCTTGCGGCCATCCCTAAGGAGAGGCGTCGCGAGGCGAGTGGCGCCTTCATCTACACCATGTGGGGGGTGTGGAAAGAGAGGAATCGGAGAACTTTCCGTAATGTCGGCCTCTTGCCGGAGGCGGTGGTGCACCTTGTGTGGGAGGAGACTGCGCAGCGGGCTTTTGCCCACACTCAGGACCCAGGAGGCTTTGCAGTTGTCTAGACTTTGGCTTCAGTACTCGCTTGTCAATAAACTTTGTACAAAACTCTCAATTCTATCTAATCGGACGGCAGAACGACTGCCTTAAACATCAAAAAAAATGTGATTTGTGTGTCGTTGCAGGTTCTGCGAGATGAAGGCCAAGGTGAGCGCCCGCGGCGGTGAATCCAGGTGAGCACCCCTTCCGACCGTCCCCGTCCCCGTCCCCGTACCCATCCCCTCTCCTCCTCCCCGTTCGATCTCCTGCAGTTTTTCCTCGCGTGGTTCTGATTCGATCTGCTCCTGTTGGTTTTCCTTGAAGGCTCACGGTGAAGAAGGGGAAGGCCGGGAAGGACCCCAACAAGCCCAAGCACGCCCCGAGCGCCTTCTTCGTCTTCATGTAATCCCCATCCCGCGTGTCAGGGATAGCGATGCTCTAAAAGTGATCAATCACCAATGTAGATCAAGAAGGGGAAGAAGATGGAGCTCACGAGGCTCAGATCTATTCTAAGCAGGAAAGTAGATAAAAAGTAGATAACTTTAGGGTTTTGTATTGCTTGATCCTCCCAACCTCCCCACTTGCCCTTTATATGGAAAGGCAAGCTCAAGCGTTATTACACTCGTATCCAGTGAGCTGGAACGTTACAATAGCTTAACGAGGATAGAACGGTAAACACACAACAGCTGTCGTAGGCCGTATGATCTCCGAGATTTATCTGAACCCTTCGTCTTTGTCTTCAGTTCCTGTTCACCATCATCTTCAGTAGAGAAGCTCCCTGACAGTGCTCCCCCCTTAGCACAAGACTTCAAGGCTTGAACTGAGGAAAGGTTGCCTGGATGAAAGCGGCATCTTCCCAAGTTGCTTCCTCTGAGCTCATGTTTTCCCAGTGTATGAGCCACTGTGGAACAGGAATGTCGTATGCTCCAGCTGAACGCGGTACCTGTCGCCGCTGCAGAACCGCTAGGGTTTGCATTTTGATCTTACCTTCTGGAGTCACCAGTGGTAGTGTTGGGTTTTGGAACCGCCTTTGGACCAAGATGTTTCTTCAGTTGATTGACGTGGAAAACGTCGTGCATCTGTATTCCTGCTAGTAACTGCAGTCTGTAAGCCAACTTGCCCACCTTGGTGAGTATCTTGTATGGCCCATACCGTTTGGATGTTAATTTCAGTGAATTGCGCAGTCCCAATGCTGTCTCACGATAAGGCTGCATCTTTAGATACAACATTTCTCCTTCTTGGAAGTTACGTTCTATTCGTTTCAGGTCGGCATACTTTTTCATTCGCTGCTGGGCCTGACGAATGTTGTTTTGAAGTGTCTTAACCATGTGTTCCTTTTCTGCCAGTGTCACATGTGCTTCGTCAGAGATGTTGCAAGGTATCGTCAAGGACTGAATGTGTGGTGGTGGGTATTCATACAACGCCTCAAATGGAGACATCTTCATTGTGGTATGGTATGACGTGTTGTACCACAGTTCAGCTGTCGGTACCCAGTCTGCCCACTTCTTTGGCTCTTGGAAAGCCATGCAGCGTAGGTACTGTTCGATGCATTGGTTAACCCGCTCAGTTTTCCCATCAGATTGTGGGTGGTAAGCCGTGCTGAAGTTTAGGGAAAGTTTCTGTGCAGAGAAGATCTCCTTCCACAAAGTGCTGGTAAAGACTCTATCCCTGTCACTTACAATGCTAGCTGGAGTACTGTGTAGCTTAAACACATGATCCATGAGGAGTTTGTGGACAGATTGGACTGTATAAGGATGAGATAGTGGCACAAAATGTGCATACTCAGTTAATCTGTCGACCACCACCAGGATGACGTCTTTCCCTTTTGATTTAGGCAATCCCTCAATGAAGTCCATACTAATATCTGTCCATTTCATATTGGGTACTGGCAGCGGTTGTAGTAACCCTGGGTACTGGACCTTTTCAGTCTTCGAAATCTGAAACACTGGGCATTCAGAAACCAGTGTAGCAATTGTATGTTTCATCTTAGGCCAGTAAAAGATTTGTTGTAATCTGTGCTGTGTGACTCGACTGCCAGAATGTCCACCAAAGATAGAAGAGTGAAAGGAGTGGAATAGGTTTGTTCGGAGGTCTGAGGTACTGCCAATGTATATCCTTCTCTTGTATCTTATGATGCCTGATTGTAATGTATACTGAGGCTTGCTGTTCGGACTGATGGCTAGTGGCTGGAGCAGCTGCTTGCAGTTTGTGTCAGACTCATATGAAGAAATTACGTCTTGAAGCCACAAAGGAACAGCCATAGATATTTCAGAACATGAGTCCGTTGTATCCTCCTGGTCTCTCCTGGATAAGGCATATGCCACTTTGTTTTCTATCCCTCGCTTGTATTCGATGTTGTAATCGAATTCCAGAAGTTTGAGCATCCGCTTATGTTGTATACCTTCGAGCAAACGTTGGCTGCTATGGTACTTAAAGCTCTGCTGGTCTGTCCTGATAATAACCTTGTTTCCTAGAAAATAATGATGCCATTTGCGCAGAGCCTGTAAGATTGCCATTCCTTCCTTCTCGTAGATGGATTGAGCAATATTTTTGGGACCCAGACTTTTGCTGTAAAAGGCAAGTGGTTTCCCATTTTGCATAAGGACTGCTTCCAAGCCTGATGCACATGCATCTGTCTCCAGATGAAATGGTTTGGTGAAATCTGGTAAACTGAGGTCAGGGGGTGATGACATGACTTGCTTCAGTGTATTGAAAACGGCTTGTTGTGCGTTACCCCACACAACACTCTCTTTCTTCAGTATCTGATGTAAGGGTTGACAGATGGTGGCATAGTCTTGGATGAACTTCCTGTAGTATCCACACTGGCCAAGAAATGCTCTCAGCTTTTTGATTGTGAGTGGAACAGGCCACTTAACAATTGCTGTTATTTTCTCAGGGTCAGTAGCCACTCCCTCAGCTGAGATCACATGTCCCAAGTATTCTACTTGTTTCTGGGCAAATGAACACTTGTTCAGTCTTGCTTTCAACTGTTGTTTCCTGAGGATTTCCAACACTATCTGTAGGTGTAACTGATGGTCCTGCATGTTCTTGCTATAGACTAGGATATCATCGAAGAATACCAGAACAAACTTCCTTAAGTGTGGAGCAAAGATTGAGTTCATGAGTTCTTGGAAGGTTGCTGGTGCATTGCTGAGCCCAAAAGGCATGACCATGTACTCAATGTGCCCGAAGTGGGTTGAGAATGCAGTTTTGGGCACATCTTCAGGTTTCATGCGAATTTGGTGGTACCCGGACCTGAGGTCCAGCTTGGAGAACACTGTTGCTCCATGCAACTCGTCTAGGAGGTCCTCTATTACAGGGATAGGGAATTTGTTCTTGATAGTTTGGTCATTGAGGCTTCTAAAATCAACACACAGACGCCAGGATTTATCCCTTTTGCGCACCAAAATAATGGGAGAAGAATAAGGGCTTGTGTTGTGTCGGATTTCAGAATTCTGCAGCATTTGCTTGATCAGAGCTTCAATGGTGTTCTTCTGATCATGGGACATTCTGTATGGCAGAATGTTAGGTGGTTTAGCCCCTGGGATTAGTGGAATGTTGTGATCCAATTCTCTCTCGGGTGGTAATCCTTCAGGGGCTTCGAAAATGTCCTGGAAATGCTTTAATAGCAATGAGATGTTGTCTGGCAAGTCGTCAGGAACAGTGCACTGTTCATCGTCATCTTTTGCCGATAATAACATGTATCGTGTACTCCCCTGATGGAGCAGTTTATTGCATTCTTCAGATGATATGAGTAAGTTCATTGGGGGAACCAGGTGATCCATAAAGGTATGCTGGCTGCCGTCACTACCAATTGTTATACTTCTGGCGAGATAATCAAATATGACAGGGTTGTGAGTTTTGAACCAATTAACTCCCAGTATAATGTCAGAGCCCTGAAGCTTCAAGATTCTAAAATGTGCTTTGAATTTGATCCCCTGAATAGAAAAGGCACAGTTCTGAGCCACAGCTTCAGAGATAAGTTCGCCTCCTCCGGCTACCTTCACTGTCCTTGCTTGTATGGGAGTCATAGGAATATTGTGCTTGATTGCGAAGTTGTAGTCCATGAATGTGTTGGTACTACCAGTATCTACTAAGGCTACTCCTGATGCTTGCTTGAATGTCAACAACAGGGAAAATGTGGAATCACTCGGAGCCCCTTTGTAAGCAGTTGCAGATATAAACATAGCTTTGTCTGCGATTGCAGGTGTAGTTGAGGAGGTTCTGGTGGCTCCTCGGGCAATTCTTCTTCGTCCTCTGAGTGCCCTTGCATTTCCATAGCATTTAATATGCGCTGCATTTGTGGGCATTTGTGGCCAAACACCCAATTGTCTGCACAATACCAACACTTCCTCTGCTCCCTAACTCGAGCTGCATTAGGTCTGTTGACCTGTTCCCTTAGAATTACTCGAGGTTGCTGAGGAATTGGAACTGCATTTCCTTGTGGTGCTCTTTTGTTGTTGACCATATAAGCTTTCTCATATTGACGAGCGTACCAATAAGCAGACATCAGTGTTGTAGGCTTTTGACACTGTACTGTGTGCTTAATTGTGTCTTTTAACCCACTAAGGAACCTGTCGACGAAGAAGTCCTGTGGAAGGTACGACCTTTCTGTTTCATGGCTGTCATCCATGCTTCATATGAGTCAATATATCCATTCACTGTTGTCACCTGACGCAGGTGTTGCAGCTGATCCATTGGGTCTACCTGTTGGGTATCAGGAAACCCGTCCAACAAAACATTGCAGAGATCTGTCCAGGATAAAGATGGCAGGTTCAAACCCGAACTACTCAACCAGGTCTTAGCTTGACCACGTATATGAGAAATTCCCTATCTGACTCTGTATTCTGATGTGATACCCACCAGATTGAAGATGTCCTCGCACTCCAAGATCCAAGCTCTGTCTGCAGTGCCCGAAAACTGAGGTAATTCCACATGGGGTGTTCTGATATTTGGTTCCTGGGTGTGACGATCAGTAGTGTGTGTGGTGTTTTGGGTGTAGTTGGAGTGTGTAGGTTGTGAAAGTTGATGGCTTTGTGTCTGTTGATATGTGGTGATTGTGTTGTGTTGTGGCTGGGTGTACGGGGATAGGTTTTGGTTGTTGTAGGCTGGTTGTTGTTGTTGTGGAGATTGTTGGGGTTGTTGGTAGTAGTGTGGCTGAGTGGTAGGGTTCGTATGTTGAGACTGTGTAGTATAGTTCGGTGGCGGAATGGTTGGGGAAACCGCATATGACTGGACGGCAATTTGTCGAACAGCTGCCGGTCTGCCTAGTGGTTGGGATGTAGGAAAGAGTGGGTGTGGGAGTTGATTGGGAGTCAACTTACCCAATTGAGGCGGGTGTAGCGGAGAAGGCGTGTGTGGAATCATTGTGGATGAGTGTTCTTGGATTGGCGTAAGTGTGTGGGGATGGGGTGGCGGAGGGGTTGTAAAGACTTGACCTTGCGACTGAGCCCCAACAGTGGCATGATCGTCATCAGGATCCTGCACACGGCGGCCCAACGAAGCAAATCCTTTAGCCATGAGATCAGCTAGTTTCGAGATCTCACCTTGCAGAGACGAAAACGATGCCTCTGCATCCACTTGTTGTCGATCCATCATGTACCCAAGCTCAAGAACAGCTTGTGGGATGTTCTCTTGGATTCGCCGTTCTTCTTTTTCCTGGGCCTCTGTTGCGGCGAGCTCGGCGGCGAGAAGATCAGCCTCCGAAGTTTCCACCATACCCACACAATCCCGGGACTTGGAACGCGGGCGGCGGCCGGTCATCTTGCGTCGGCTGGTGAGGGATTTTACGGCCAAGCCTGGTAACCTCGAAAAAGTGGTGAAGAAAGGGTGGAGAGGGAGGGAACTGGTCCGATCGAATGCTCTGATACCACCGTGTCAGGGATAGCGATCCTCTAACAGTGATCAATCACCAATGTAGATCAAGAAGGGGAAGAAGATGGAGCTCACGAGGCTCAGATCTATTCTAAGCAGGAAAGTAGATAAACAGTAGATAACTTTAGGGTTTTGTATTGCTTGATCCTCCCAACCTCCCCACTTGCCCTTTATATGGAAATGCAAGCTCAAGCGTTATTACACTCGTATCCAGTGAGCTGGAACGTTACAATAGCTTAACGAGGATAGAACGGTAAACACACAGCGGCCGTCGTAGGCCGTCTGATCTCCGAGATTCATCTGAACCCTTCGTCTTTGTCTTCAGTTCCTGTTCACCATCATCTTCAGTAGAGCAGCTCCCTGACACCGCGGCAGATCCTCTCGCCGTTCGCGATTCGTTCTCCCTCTCGTCTCCTCAGTTGTCTCGCGTTGTTTCTGACGGGGATTTTGTGTGTTGTTGTTGTTCGTGCGTGCAGGGAGGGGTTCAGGAAGGAGTTCAAGGAGCAGCACCCCGACAACAAGCAGGTCTCCGTGGTAAGCAATCGCCCCCGTTTCCCCTCAACGCCTCTGTTGTTTCCTCCTCGTCTCGGTTGTTCGTGTGATCTGCTGCTGCCATGTGTTATGAACATCACAGCTGGTCTCATTTGCTTTTCTATAAGACCAGTAGTAAAATATATATGGTGTATCAAACTTAAGAATTGAATTCCTTTTTTTTAAAGGTGTTGTACTAATCAAAAAGTGAGTTTGTTAAAATCATTCATTGTCAGATCCAACACAATTTGGAACTTGATCCTACACAACACCCGACACGCATAACCTTCTACTGTACTGGGCAATTCCATGAGCCACTGAATGTGACACTGCCCAGCTGGGAGAGTATTGCTAGTCTTCTTTAAATCAAGCACGATGCTGACGGAACTGAAGCTCTTTCACCAGCATGCTGACCTGGGCATTCTCGCACCAAACCAGCGCACCCAAGGCCAGTTCTCATCTCTCATCACAGGACCCAAAAACCCACAGCCCAGGTCCTCCACGAGCTTGCATCAGTATTCAGTTTCAGCCAAGGGGCCTTTGCAGCAGTCAGTTGCTGCACCGTCCCAGAAGGTGAACAGGGCACTGGTTCAGGAATCATGAGATATTTTCTTTTGCTGCTGGCAAGAAGTGGATTCTTCGACATTGATTTCTAGTTATAATACAAACTGAACTGAATCATTAATACCACAAGTACCATTACCGAATGTGCCAAGCTAGCCACAAAGTAGCATCAGGCTCCTTCTAGCTAGTACCCTCATTCAGATAATTAAGAAAGACCAACACAACTTTTTCCCTGTGAGAGAATTTATTCATCAGGTAATACTAGTGCTTGCGAATCGCATTTCTTAGCACTCTCGCTTTTAGTGCATTGCATGACAGCATGATCCATCCTCACTTTTTTCCCTGTGAGAGAATTTATTCTTCAGGTGAGAAGTGGAAGTCGCTGACCGACGAAGTAAGTACTTTTTCAAATGATATGAAGTAACAGATTTGCGACACCATTGACATGGGGCTGCGACAGCAGATTTACGACTCTACAGGAAAGTTCTATTAATATTTATGTTGTGTGATCATGTTATCTTAGCTAGAACAACACATGTCTTTGTTGTGAAACAGTTTTTGGCTACCTTTTTCTTAACTACCATTAGAGTCTTGTTATTTACAACTAGACTTACAGTTTATATATACACTAGATTTGGGGCGCGGCTTGCCGCGCGCCACCTAGTTTAAAATAATCTATGAGGCCAGGTCAAACGCACTTTTCATCATCATTTCAATGGACAGTACTATGTAGGCATCTTTGTGGTAACGTTAAACAGGAAAATATTATTAGTTGTAGACATCAAAATAAATATTAAGAACTAACCCACAACATACATGGTAACATAGAGAAACAGGTACAAATATGTAAATGCAAACACATAGATGATAGATAAGTTCGGTTCCCGTCTTATCATAGATTTACAAAGATAGCAAAACCATGTAGCAGATATTGTTTTAGCCCATTACATAAGATAGATGACAAAAGGATTAACAGGCTCAACATTTCATCTTAGGGTTCATGAACTTGACCTTACTGAGTACAAATAGGTAGACACTACCTTCTTCAAGCAGTATGAACATCGGAAAGTGCATTGATCATCACCAACAGGTAAGCATTACCGATGGTTTGTTTACATGCGGAGCAAAATAAGTCCTGCAAGACAGCACATTCAGTAAAATACATTAACCTAAACACATAATGTGCGATGGGTAAAGCAAAGCAGTGTATGAAACATTATTAGTATCTAGATGTATGCAATATAAACGTAATAATAATACTCATTATCTAATCTAAATCTACGCCAAGCAGTGGTACGCACATCAACGAAAGGAACACAAGAAATTTCCAGACCAAAGCATTGTCATTTCTCTGCAATAACTTAAGGGGTAAAGTATAGTTCTTTTTCCAGAAAATGAACACTCGAAGGTAAATCTGACGACCTAACAAGACTACATTTAGCAAGCATAAGTAAAACCGGGTAGACCATTTAATGCCAGTGAATCAAAAGCCCAACAAAGTGATTAATTAAATAATTGATATCAAGACGAACCAAATAGGATATACATCAAGCACCACAAAATAGAAGAAGCAACTGCCAAAGAAGATGCATATGAGTGTCGTCATAGTGTACACCTAGTTCCTATTTACAGGGCAACTACAAAAGGGAGGGAGCAACGATCGTTTTTAAGGCGCCTTGGCGCCTAGTCAGGCGCTTTGGACGCCTAGGCGCCTAAAGTGTCCCTTTTTGCAAAGCGGAGAGGGCGCCTTACCGCCTAACGCCTAGGCCTTTAAAACCATGTGAGCAACACTATGTTCAGAGTGCAGGTTACGCAAACACAGAAAGATCTTGTATCAACAAAATCTGACAGTCATGGAAAAGCAAAATAGGATTCAGCCAGGCCACTACCTCAATGGTAGAGCACGCAAACAATAAATGGCATAGACAAACTTGGTTGACTGTCACAGGGTTACGAATTAAAATGCTTCATTTTTGTTAGGGCTACTTTCGGGTAGATCTTAATTTAGAAATGTTAGCCCTTACACGAAATGCCACATCAATATACCTATTGTGCTTCTCTTTACATGGAAAGCATAAGGAAAATCCATGTAAAGAGAACACTACCCAAGTTAAAAATATTTTGATCATGTAGTACATGTCAAAACGAAAACAAAAAATACATCCCATAGAGAACTTTATTTACCATCACCTTAAATTTAATTCACACAATGCATGTAACTATTTGTTTAAACCTTTTATAATTGGCGTCACACAGCAAAAAAAATAGGTTGTTGGAAAGGCGAACTATGAGATGCATACTACTACCATGTGAAGAGCTAGATAAACACGACAAAATACCTTTGAGGGCCACAATGGCTTGGCATCAGTAAGAGTCAGTTGATCAAACAATTAATATATGGTCTGACCCACACATTATACTGAGAATATTAGTGCAACTCATAGAATCTGCAAGCCAAATGAAATCCCATTATACTTGTCTCTAAAAAGTAAACTACATGTATAGAATTACAAATTGGACACAAATCAGAACAAACTTTGGACATCAATAAAATAGTAAAAAAGAAAACACACATCTTAGGTACTTCCGTACTTAGATCAACATATAAAAGTATTTCATATGTAGCTCATATAATCAAGTCCGACCACAATAAATATCTGAAAAATGACACGAAAACCATGTTAAATGAGACAAACCTGATATGGTGAATGGACCATATTAGCAATTTGCTAGACGCAATTGTGACAGATAAGATCAAAACGGAGAGACACAATGTATTTACAACGTGAGAACACATTTAATCTCTTATAACCATGGCATATTGCTCTAGATAAAAATATCTTAGCATTCATGGCATTACTTGCTCAACTTAAACAAACTAAGCTATTCTTCATCATAGAGCAAGCTTCAGCTCATTAGTCATAATACACACAATTAGTCATAGTACACACAAATGACATTCAACTGTATAGACCAATCCAAAAGGTACACTTACAATCTTTGAAAACAAATGGTGTAAATTTCATTTCTTTTAGCCTTAGTGGAATACTTCAGGCAAGCTCCTACACATAAAGGATATCCTATTCATCTTCCAGGGATAACGTCCTTTTCATTGTCTACTGCATGGACACTGTCGTGGCAATGCTAAAAAGGAAGGAAAAAAATTAGTTGTAGTATTTATTTTGTTATTGTAAATATTGACAACACGAAATAAAATAGTCTATGAGGGATGAGTGTCCTATTCATAGGCTATGATGGATCGACACCAATAAAAAAGATAACTGTGATGAAAAGGCAAGAAAACACACAGATAATGTGGAAGCAAGTAACAGTGGCCTATGGTAAATTCTTATGTGAACTCCCTCTTGCATTCTGCTCAATCAAGCGGTTGGTAAGGAATTTGTTGAGCCTCTGTCTTATTAGAGGGTTGAGCTTTTGAACATGTAGAAAACTCAGGACTAAGCAAGGAAAACACGTAATACAAAATAACCAAGCATGAGGCATTTAAGCTTAAATCATGAGCCTAATTAACCAAAATAACTCAGAACTTTCATTACCTTAGTAAGAAAGATGTACATGAAAAATTATTTTCAGTAGTACAAACGATGTGAAATCAACAAACTGATTCTTAAGAAATAAACACGATATATACATTGTGTTTGCTCAAAAGCCAACACAGAGACTACAGTGCAAGAACAAAAAAAAATTGAGGCTGGGACAAGGGGACTTTGAAATTAACCTTTAGGACAGATAAAATCATCATTTGGAGTATATCATTACTGTAATGAAATGTCTTTGTGTATCCTATCTTGTTACCTGTTACAAATAAGAGATCACTATATGAAAAGTATCATGGAGAAAGAAGAATGTACTGAAAAGATAACGTAAGATATATAAGGATTGCACACATAGAACTCAATAATAAAGAAAAAAATATGGGTTGTCATTAGCTATGTGTTTCTCCATAAAATGGCATGCTACTACTCTGCTATGTATCATGGAATCAGATATGGGTTTCTACAGAAAACCAATGCACTCATATTTAACAAAAAAATGTGTTGTCATTAGCTCTGAAATACAGTAGTAACCCTCAAGCAAGCTCTAGAAAGAAGATCAACTACACAAAAAAGGAAGAATTGAGCAACCATGTCAAGCGAAACCCAAAAGCCCACTGGAAACATGGTAAAAAAAGCCAATACCATAAGAAAGTAAACATACTCGTAATTCATATTGGAGGCTACCTCAACATGAAGATTAATCCTGTGAGAAATGAATAAGCAGGCATTAAGATTTTCTATTGTCAAACCTGAAATAATAGACATGATATCGACATTATATATTTAAAATAAAATAGAACTATAATTTCAGGTTTACTGTGATATAAGTGCAACTGGAACAGAACTGAATAAAAGTACTATGAACCACTATATAGTTGTACCTCTTATCAGCTGGACTAAATGGTACTTTAGGGGGCGCAGTTGCAAGATTTTTCTTTCCATAGCTGGCCAAATAACTACCGGATCATCGGCCTACTCTACATCGTTCACTATTTCAACCATCCGATTTCCTGCAACAGAAGACAAAATGCATAAAAAAGAGTTCTCTTAGATTTAGTCACATATATAACTAACCAAAGTAGCGAACCAAGAAGGTGCATATATCTCATTGTTCATGTGTTCCAGGAAGTATGGTAATTGAATTGTAAATCTAAAAATAGTGGGCAGTGTATCTAATATGCGTAATGAGCTCCATAAAAAAAAGATGGTGTTTCCATATAAGCAAGCATGCCAAAGAAAAAACATCACATATATTTAAATCATCTTAGGCTACATAAATGACCAATTAATCGAGTAATATACCTTTTGCCAACTTGAAGCCCTCGAGGCACACTGGTTAATTTGATTCAACAATTATCTTCCTGTGAACACAGCCTACACGCGATTAATGGAAACCTGGGGTAACTAAAAGATCTCGGGTGACTGGAAGATCCAAATGCAACAGTTTATTTCCCATCTACCATTTAGTTGTCCCATCCTTTAAAAGGTTAAAATCCAGTGATATATCTTAATATTTTGGAGTAATTAGCTAACCCTAATATTCACAGCATTTACATAGGCCGCAAAAAAATCTCATCAAAAGATTTGAAGCGGACGTACACATATCTTGTGAAATGACAGAAATCCATGGCTGGCTCAACAAAGGGAGTAAAAAGACATGATACGATCGGAGATCACACACATAATCTCACATCATGTGGTGACGATGCCCATAGGACCAGATCCATGTAATATGTTCAGCATAACAAAAAATGCGTTCTCAGATCGAGTAGAGCAAAGGTATGAGCTTGAGAAAGAGAAGTATAGCGCAGCAGGAGAAGGGAGAATCAGCGGAAGCTCACCGCAATTTGTTCTCGTCAGTTCGTGGCGGCGGTCGTGCTTCTCCTACGCCTGGGAAAAGCGGGCCGATCACAGCAGCAACGCATCCTCGTGCTCCTCCTTACCAACTAAATTAGAGAGGGAGGAATAAGATGGAGAATCTCGTGTAGGCTAGCAATAAGGAAGAATAGAGAAAATATAGTTCTCAACGGCGGTTGTGAAGCACGAACATGAACCATACCTCGGGGTCCTGGTCGCTGGCGTCGCTCTGTAGCGGGACGCAAGACGTAGCGGCTGCGCAGAGGGGTCACCCACCCACCCTTGCTCGACCTTCACCTCAAGTGTCCTCCTCTTCACGCATTGCTGGAGCAGGCGGCGGCCCCGTCCAAGCCGTCGTCGAGGAAGACGATGCGGTGGAAAAAGAGATGAAGAGGTGGCCGGTGGCCAGGGCCTCCCCAGCTCCGATATCCAACACCACTGCCACCAAATCATGGAAGAAGAGATGAAGAGGAGGCGGGCGTCGAGTCCCACCGTTGCATCGCCGCTTGCTGCCGCACTCCGCGCGCGGACCCCGTGGCTCGTCTTTGGCCGTGTCGACCGCCGCCGTGCTCCTGCTAGGGTTGGGGGAGAGAGAGGACGCGAGGCGGCTAGGGTTGGTGGAGCGCGACGGAGAGGAGCGAGTGAGGGAGGGGTCGCGTGCCTGGTGTGACGGCTAGGGTTTCCAGCGGGTGGGTTTGTCAAACAAACAAACGGCTGAGATCGACGCGGAACCGAGTTCCTCGGATCGGACGGCTTGGAGTCGCCAACCGCTGAGGAGAAAGCTGGGTGTACCGAGTTCTCCACCCACTAAGCCAATGACGGGTGGGCCCAAAAATGGTCAGCGTAAGTCAGAAGCGAAACGGACGGTGGAGATCGCTTCGCAGGGACGATCGGACGGCTCGGAGCGTCAAACGCCTAAGAAGGCTTGGTGCACACCCATGTATATCTTTTTTAGATGTATTTGCAGGACATGGGTGTCTTCTCGTTTGTCCAAGTGGTTGCATCTCTCTTATAACCCAAGAAGGTGCATGTATTGTTTTTGTTATCTTACTTTGGTTCCCTTCCCCCAATAAGTCATGCAGCAGGATGGCACCATCTTCTTAGTCTATAATCTGGCACGTTTATATAATTACATTGGCAAACGTTGACTTAGACTTTAGGCTGCCAGGTTTTCTACCATTTTTATTGTGTATGCCTGTATGGTACAAATTTCCTGACACCATCTTATTTTCCATGACAAAGGAACCTGAGGAACTCATTGAGACCATATCGCAAGCTCCCTTGTCGTCTATTGACTGTGATTGCCTCCAGCTTTGGAACCAGCGGAGGAGGGGGAGGACCAGCGCTGCAGCACCTACAAGTGGAGGCTGGGGTGCATTGTGTACAAGCACCGAAACCAACACATCGGAGCCGGCTACTTCCAGTACCTCGTCCAGCAGAAGTAAAAATGAACTTATTAACGATTGTAAGCCTTGTGTGTGTTCCGTAGCTAGAAATTCAAATTTGTATGCGTAGTTGCTTGATTACTCGAAAGTTCAGATTATTTCATGTTATACAATTGACTAATTGAATGATGTGATTGTCTGTTTGAATAATGATCTTTGTTAATGTATTGGATAGATAATCCAACAAAAAAAGTATGAATAATTGTTCTTAAATCTAATTGTGGCGTATGCCACTAGCAATTTTTTTTTTAATTTTCAAAATACTATTGCGCACAAAACTCAGTGTTCGCCAGCGGTATTCATCTTACCAGTGGCGCATACTTGGGGCGGTGCGCCGGCGGTAACTGCTACCGCTGGCGAATAGACTTTGTTCGCCAATCGCCAGCGGTAACCTGGAGGTTACCGTTGGCGAACAACTGTCCGCCAGCGGTAAGAAAAATGCGTTCGCCAGCAGTAGGCTTTTTTCCTACTAGTGTCAGCTCTTTATTCTTCTATGGAACAAGTATAGTATTGCCACCCAATCGGTGTTTACAACTTCTTTTATAAAATATGCGTCCCTAAGCCTATTTATCTCCTTCCCTATAGCCCTGCGTCTCTCATCACCAAAGCGTCTTGTTACTTGCTTCACCGGCTTCGATCCTTTGATAATATTGAGCGACTGCTTGGCAAGTTCACTCGGTACACCAGGTATGTCGGATGGCGACCATGCAAAGATGTCACGATTCTCACGGAGGAACTCGACGAGCTCGCCTTCATATTTGCTGTCTAAGTTGGAGCCGATGACGACTTGCTTGGATTTATCGCCTGGGATGAGGTCCGCCTTCTTGGTGTCTTCTGAAGCTTCAAAGTTCTTCTTGACATCAACTTTTGGCTTGGGCATGGAGTTGTATGGGTCCGCCTTAAGTAGTGCGAGCTCTTCTTTCTGGATGATGGCTTCTGCAAAGGCGGCCATGCCACGCTCACACTCCTTAGCTTTCTTGAAGTTGCTGGAGACCGTGATGGTTCCATGTTCCCTCGGCATCTTAAGCTTGTTGTATATATAGCACGGCCTTGCCATGAACTTGGCAAAAGCCGGTCGTCCGAAGATAGCATGATAGGCACTTTTGAAGGGGACAACTTCAAACCGAAGAAACTCTGAGCGGTAGTTCTCTTCTGGTCCAAAAGTTACCTTCAGCCTGATGCTTCACATTGACTTTGCTTGCCTACCGGGCACTATGCCATGAAAGCTGAGGTTGCTGTGGTCAAGCTGATCCTCAGACAAGTTCATGCGACAATTTATCATAGTACATGATGTTGAGTCTGCTGCCGCCATCCATGAGTATTTTTGTGAGCCTAAAGTAGTCGACAATGGGATCGACTACAAGGGCGTATTTTCCTGGGTGGGGGACATAATCAGGGTGCTCGGACCGATCCCAAGTGATTGCCGCCTCGGACCAGTTCAAATACTGAGGGACGTCCGGCATTGTCGCGTTGAGTTCGCGCATCTCCGCCTTGTCCGCCTTAGCAGAAGGTGTGCCGACAAAGCATACGAGTGACTCCTTGACCTTCGGGTACAACTTCTTTTTCTTGGCGGAGGCGTCGTCATCGCTTGAGATTGACATGTCGTCGTCGTCCTCGTCGTCCTTGCTGTCTTTCTTGTCGTACTTCTTCGACTTCTTCGACTTCCAACCAACAGTAGGGTCCTTTTTGAAGTCGTCCATGAAGCGGCACTCGCTGAGCATATGGTTGACCTTGCCGAGCTTTTCGTGCATTGGGCATGCCAGAATTTTCGCCTGGTCGTAAGTGATACGTGCCGCCTTAGGGCCTGAGCCGGCGTCACAGTTATCTTTCTTATTTTTCCACTTCTTTTTGCTGTCGTTTCCTGGGAACGCGACGACAACCTCGTTAGATGGCCCGGCTTTGTCTTCCGTTGCTTGTTTGCGCTTGTTGTTCCGCCTTGGCACGATGCTGACGTCCGGATCATCGTCACGGGCGTCGTCGTCTGTTGCCGCGTATTGGGCGGCAAAGTTGAGCATCTCACCAAGGTCCATGACTTGCTCGTGGACGAGTCTGTGACGGAGTAAGGACTTCTTCTGTAGGCCCGTGTAGAAAGCATGGATAGCCTGAGCGTCTGAAACACAATGACAGTTCGCCTTCTCTGAGATCCAACGGCTGACAAAATATGTCATGGTTTCGCCTGGGTTCTGAACACAGCATTGCAAATCCGTGTAGGTGTTTGGACGCTTGTATGTTCCTTGGAAGTGCTAGGAGAACACCTTTTCCATGTCGTACCAGCTGTGGATAAACTTTTCTAGAAGGTTGTCGATCCAAGCCCTTGACGTGTCTTCCAACATTAGAGGTTGGTAGCGGACGACAATGTGATTGCTTCCGCCGGCAATCTCTATGGCCATGGCATAGTCGGCTAGCCATGAGTCCGGCTTAACGAGGCCGTTGTACCTAGGATAATTTTTAGACACTGATGTCATGTCCTTAGGAAACGGTTCTCTGCGGATGGTGTCACCAAAGCACTTTGGACCAGAGTATAGCGGCTTCCTTCCTCTTTCTATTTCTTGTAGGCGGTGTCTTGCGTCTTCTGGAGCGAGCTGTTTTCCGCCTCTGTTGGCGTTCGGCTCGTCTTGCGCTGCGCCTTCTTCCTCTTGCTACCGGTGCTGCGTTGCTGAGACCGGCTTCGACCTCTCCTGGGAGGGTCGTTGTCGGCATCTTTTTTAGGTGGTTGGCCGTTGTTTCGGCTACCGCCATCACCGTGCCTTGGCTGGGCTGGAGGTGGCAGGTCACCTCTGCTTCCTATGCGCGAGTGCTTGTCCCACCTTGGTTTTGGTGGGGGCGTCTTCTTTTGAGGTGGCGTCGCCTTCCTTTTGTCGCCATGGCTACTGGAGCCGGACGGGCCTTCAGGGTCAGCGCCGGGTGCTGCTTTGCATTTTCCTGATTTGGATTCCAGATCTCGCCCGCGGGCATCTGCCATTTGTCTGTAGGAGTCAGCACGAGCATGTTGCTCTAGGTCCTTTCTCATGAAGTGTCTTGCATTGGCCACCTTTCCCTCCGCTGTGTAAGTCTTGTCGTCTAGGGTGTCAAGCGCGACATCAACGTTAAGGATGGGAGTGCAGATGACAACATCCCCCCTTATGTCTGTACGCTGTGGTGTTGTGCGCCAGTCGAACCCTAAAGTTTGATCTGCCATGGTCGCATAGATTGGCGGCTCCTTATCACGGCGGTTTTTTGATGACCTCTTTTCTTCGAAGAGCTTCTTGTTCGGTTTTGCCGACATCTTCTCTTGCTCCTTCTCGATCTTCTTCACAAGACTCTCAACATGCTCCTCTCTTCTGCGTAGGAAGTCTGAGTGCTTAAGCATATTACGCCTAAGCTCTTCCACTTCGTCGAGTGGGGTAAGTGTTCATGATTTCGTCCACTTCCTTGATGACGGAGAGCAAATCCGTGGGCTTGCTGCTGCCGCCTTTTTCGAGACCAGCTTTCTTCTTCGTGCGCACCTTGTCGGAATCGTCAATGAGTTGACCGACGTTGGTGTTGCCGGCAGCTTCCTCCGGCTTATCTCGCGGGTCAGAAGCAATTGGGGTTGACTCGTTGCCGATGACAACCAACATAGCCAGCTTATCAGGCATGTCTGTTTCCGTTGTGTTCTCTGAAGGAACCGGATTATCACTGGAAAAACGGTTTTTGATTCTCTCTTCGAAGAGACTAGCATCATCATCAGAATCAGAATCTACGTTGACTTGAACGGTAGATCTGGATCCGGCATCTGACATTGCATCCTCCTGAAGAGCAGGAAGAATTGATTTAGGATCATTGTTTTCCGGCTGGGAGTCGGATCCCAGTTCGACAACTCCGACGAAGTGGAAGTCAGATTCAGCCGACTCCTGAGAGAAGGCGGATTCAGATCCATCTTGCCGGTCGACTGCTTGGTCGAAGGGTTGGTGGGTGGGGTTGTAGAAACGGGGTAGGCAGTACGCCTCTGGCGTGTACCCGATGAAGACGTCGATCCCTCCGATTGGCACGATTGCGCATGCAATGAGGTAGTCATCCGCCGGGAGCCAGGACTCATCTGAGTTGATGTAGCTGTGGCCGCCATATCTTGTGACGCAGCCGAAGACGATCTTCTTGCCCACGCCGCCAAGTGTTCCCGCCTGGAACGTGACGCCAGAAACCTTAAGCCCCACGGTGGGCGCCAACTGTCAGAGTATCGGCATAGTTGATAGGAGACGGGGGTCCCCTAGCCTACGGATGGATTGTGGGGAAGAAGGCTGGAGTCGTCGAGGTCGAAATTGAACACGGCGAGGTTACCCAACTTCAGATCTCGGAGCGGTGGCGGGACCCTATTTGCTGCTATAATTCACTATAAGGAAATAGCCGTGAACATGTTACAATGAGTATGTTGCGTATTGGAGCGTGCCCTAAAGGCTTCCCTGTGGCCGGCTTATATAGGCGGCCAGACCCCAGGATACAAGGTAAGTACTTGTCGGCAAGTAAACAGAGTACTAGACCTAGCCGACTTAGTTGCCGCCTTCCGTCTTCTGCTTGGTGGCTTGATGGGCTTCGGCCTTCCGCCTTCCTTGGACCGTTTGCCTACTTCCTTGTACGTCATTTATCTGGGCCGCCCGGCAGGCATCAGCCTTACCACCCTTGGGCCACCCTTGACTAGCCGGAGTGATCCATGTCAAAGATACCCCCACTTGGTATATCCCCAACAATTAATAAGATGAAAACACAGATTAGTCATGTCAGACTTTGGTGAAGTGTCATCCTTTATAATATTTTGTATGTAGGTGTTAGCATGGCAATTATTAACACAATAGAGATAACATCCTTGCAACAAATCATTCATATCAATATCACTCATATTTAACAAAGAAGTTTTTCTTGATATCTCTTCACACCCCAAAAATAATATAAGTTCATCATATTTATTAGGGGTGATCATGTTATCACTAAAGTTTCCTGCAATATCTTTATGAGAGCCTGAGCATTGAAAATCGAAATGACCTTTTTCATTATAAAGTTCATAAATAAAAGGATAGCTGGCACAAATTGTGTTACCAAGATCTCTTAAAATTTTATACGAACCTCTAGTATTTTGATTCCTATGATGGATACAATATTCATCTTCAATTTGATTAATTCCACAAGGTCTATGCATTCCACAAAAATTAACATGCTTATAAGAAATAGTATTTTCATATGTTTGAGCATTTTTATTGCAATCATTAACAACAATATCATTTTCCATGCAAGTGTCTTTGAAAGGTTCATGATACACGTCCCAATTTTCTTTACGAACATTAATATGATAAGCAAAGGTTCTAAAATAATCAACAATAATATGAGAATCAAGACCATATTTAGCATTAAGCTCTTGTAAATCAGCAGTTTCAACACAAGACTCAATGCAATCATATTCATAGTTCATACCTGATTCTTTACCTTTGTCATTCTCCCAATTTTCAGCATTGTTTCGAATTGTTTCAAGGAGATCCCATCTAGATTAAACCTTCTTACTTGTGAAAGAGCCCTCCAAACAAGCATCTAGATAATCCTTGCAATGTCTTGGAAGTCTATTATAAAAAATATTAACAATTATATTATCAGGAAGCTCATGGTTAGGACATTTGAGTATTAATGTTTTCAGCCTTCCCTAGGCTTGAGCAATGCTTTCTCCTTCAAGAGGCCATAAATTATATATAGAACTACGATCTTTGTGAATCTAACTTGGAGGATAAATTTAGAATAAAAGGGAGATACAACCTCCTCCCATTCAAGAGAGTGCTGATTCTTCAACAATTTATACCAATCCGCAGCTCTTCCACCAAGTGATATAGGAAATAATTTCTTCTTAACTTTGTCCATTGAAATACCTGCACACTTGAACAACTCGCATAATTCATGTAAAAATTGCAAATGATCACCAGGATGGACAGTTCCATCCCCTACATAGCGGTTACTCATAACACGTTTTATAATTTTCATAGGTATTTTAAATGGCACTATTTCTTCAGGTGGCTTAAGTATATCACAAGCATCATAAGAATTATCGCATAATTGAGGCACAACATTATCAAGGCAAAATAATTCCTCCAAAGCTGAGGAGCAAAAAAGATTATTTTTGTTTAAACTAGCTCCCCCAAGCCCAGGTTTTTCCACATCCTTAGCAATAATAGTATCCAAAGAATTTATACTAATAACATTACTACCACTATTATGCAAACAAATTTCCATAGGTTTTTAATTTTTCTCTTCAAAAGTATCATGTCCTAATGCAATATAAATTTCATAAAGATCTCTATTTTTTTAGTTGTTTTCCATTTCAGCCTAACTAGTGAAAATAAAAGCAAGAAACAAAAAGTAATAACTGCAGAATCTAAAGGAGATACCTTCAAGCGCTCACCTCCCCGGCAACGGCGCCAGAAAATAGCTTGATGTCTACGCACACTTCTATTCTTGTAGACAGAGTTGGGCCTCTAAGAGCAGAGGTTTGTAAAACAGCAGCAGTGGATCACCCAAGGTATATCGAACTCAGGGAGATAGAGGTCGAAGATAACCCTCTTGAACGACCCTGCAATTAAGATACGAGAAGTCTCTTGTGTCCCCAACACACCCAATCCACTTGTCAGATGTATATAAGTAGTTATGCCTAGAGATAGTGAAATACAAGTTATATGGATGATTATAAGTAGTAATTGCAATCTGTAATAAAAATGGCAGCAAGCAAACATGTAGCCGAACTTATTGGAAGCGGTGTTTCGATGCTTAGAAACAAGGCCTAGGGATCCTACTATCAGCAGTGGACATTCTCAACAATGACATCAAAGTTAAATAAATTAACACTACTCTCGAGCACTCTCGAGTTGGATAACAAACACCATTCAATATGTAGGGCTACAAGAGCACCCTCAAGTCGGAGTAAACCAACGCCAACAATGTCATAAAGGGAATCACACATGGTGCACACACTGCCACCATTACACACGTGAATAACTCCGGAGTTCATATTAAAGTAACCTCTAGAGTCCATAATAGACAAAGAGTAGCATCACATATTCAACTAGATTACAAAGCTCATGATCACATGCAAGATCATATAATGGGAGAGAGAGATAAAACACATGTCTTTCATAGATCTCGCAGCCCCGGGGGAGAACTACTCACTCCTCATCGTAGGAGTCAGCAACGACGATGGAGATGGTGGTGGAGTCGATGGAGATGGCTCCGGGGGCAATCCCCGTCCCGACAGGGTGCAGGAACCGAGACTTCGGTCTCCCGAATCTTATCGGTGATGGCGGCGGCGTTCGGGACCCGTGGAGGAAAAATCGTCTAACCGTGAAGCGTTTTTAGGTTAGGAGTTTTTTTATGGGCAAAAGACCTAGGTCGTTGGGTGCCATACCACCTCCCGGCGCGGCCAGAAGTGGGGTCGCGCCACGAGGTTATGTGGGCCCCTCGGGGCCCTTCTTCGTCTCGTTTTCGATTCTTCTGGTCGCAAATGTTCCAAAAAAAAAATACTGGTTGGCTCGTTTCAAATTTGGCGGATATTTCCTTAAGAGCTTTTCTGAAACCAAAAACAGCAGAAAACAGGGAACTGGCACAATGGCATCTTGTTAATAGGTTAGTCCCAGAAAATACATAAAACTATATAAAATGCATATAAAACATGTAATAACATAATAGAACATAGCATAGAACACAAGAAATTATGGATACGTTTGAGACGTATCAGTCACCAAGCTTCTTGGGCATATAGTTCAGTATGACAGCACTACGGTCCTCTGTCAAAGCAACAATTTCAGGATCTTCCAAGATTCTCTTCTTTGTGATGAGGTCTTTAAAAACAATTGCATACAAGGGTATGTGCAACACTGCATCCAGAATAGGTATTGTGATTTGGAATTCCTTCATTGTCTCTAAGAACTTAGCATACTGATTTTCATCCTTTTGTTTTCTCTAATCTTTCGGGAAATGGGATTTTCTGAATACTGGGCTTCATAGTTGCAGGTTTTTCTACCCTGTTGTCCGATGCGACAACAGGTTGTTCTGTCTTTTCAGACTCTGTTGTCTTCTCATCTGGTATAGTCTCTTGCCTAAAAGTTTGCTCAGGGGCCCTTCTTTGTGGTGTTACATATGTGGTAGATGGAGGTGTTCCCAACACTGATTCGGTGTTAACTCCACTTCTGGTTGTAACTGCATCTATGCTTTCAGTGGTGGAGATGGATCCACATAGCTTTTGGTTCTTTTCTGCCTGAGCGGGCAATTTGTTTTCTGCTGGGTTTCCCTGGGTGTTAGAGATACCAGCAGTGGCTGCATTGTTTTGTAAAACAATTCAGACTGCATCTTCATTGTTTCTTACATACCACTGAACATCTCCTTTTGTAGCCTCATCATCTCATTAATTTCACACTTGCTATTACTAGAAGAAGCATTCTGCTGATTTGCTTGACTTTGTTGTGACTGTTGTTGTGGTTGTTGATATTGCATGTTTCCTTGAGGTCTGAGATTTTGTAGAGCTGTCTGAGCATACTGTGGTTGAATTGCTTGATGATAATTCGGTTGATTTGCTTGAGGGTAATTCTGCTAAGCTGAATTCTTATAAGATAAGTTGGGATGATTCCTCCAAGCAGGGTTATAGCTCTGAGAAAAAGGACCTTGGTTATCAGCATAATTCACTTCTACCTGTTGATTGTCGGTGGCTGCAAATAGGGTACATCCTTGAGATAGATGCCCTTCATTGCCACAAAAAGGACAAGTGGCAGCAGCTTGATTTACTTGCACTATGGCTTTACCATTCTTCTCTTGCGTCAACTGAGTTATCTGATTGGTTAAGCTGTCAAGCTTTGCTTCCAAAGCACTTTGACCACTTGGATGAATTATCCGCTCATTAGTCCAAGAGAAATTATGGGAAGCCATACTCTGAATTAGCTCTGTAGCTTCATCTAGGGTCTTGTTCATAATTCCCCCTCCAGCAGCTGAATCAACAAAAGCTCTGGTCTGTTATGTCAGACCCTTATAGAATGTCTGCAGAATCAACCATGGCTCCTGGCCATGATTAGGACACATTCTGATGAGTCCCTGGTATGTTTGCCAAGTATCATAAAGGCTCTCACCATTGTACTGCATAAATCTATTCATCTTATCTCTGCACTCAGCTGCTTTGGTGGGTGGAAAATATCTTTCAAAGAAAACTTGCATCAAATGTTTGCAAGTATCTCTGCAATGGACTGGCTGAGCATGATACCATATCTTTGATATACCTGATAGAGAAAAAGGGAAGATCTGCATCCTTATTGCTTCAGGGGCACACCATTGTGCTTGAGTGTGTTGCAATATTCCAAAAAACTTCTCATATGTTCATGAGGGCTTTCCAAAGCACTTCCTTTGAATGGATTATGGTGTACCATATTGATCAAGGCAGGTTTGATCTCCCAGTTATTTGCCTGAATGGCAGGCATAATGACATCTGCATTGGATATCTGGTCGTTAGGGATCCACAAATCTCTCAACTTCTTGTCACCCATGCTGTTGACTGAATCCTCATCTTCCACTAAAGTTTCAGAAGCTGCTCTTCTTCTTGCAAGAAAAGTTCTTTCAGGTTGTGGGTCAAAAGGAGCAAGAGGTGAGTCTTCAGATGACTGCATCAACAAAGTCCAAACGCTGCATGAAAGAGATCATTTTTCTCTGCACATAGTCACAAATAAGAACTTTTATCAAGGGTTAGTGTACTAAACACTTAATAACAGTTCTAGTTCTCAGAATTCATTGCCAAAAAAACTTCATATGTATCAAGATCATGCAAGTTTGCTGACAATTTCAAAGGTTTCACACAGTTTAGTCTACTGCTCTTTCAAAGAAACAATCATAAGTCTATCCCCGAAGACGGCTCCAATTTGATCAAAGGATTGAAATAGTAGGGGGTTTTGTTTTATCGTCTCCACATGGATCAACAAGTCTATGATGTTTCTAAGGGTTGGAAGAAGCTAAACCAAATCTTTAAGTTTCAGGTTTTAAACAAAGAAGGTAAAGAAGTTTAACTGTAAAGGATTCAGAATTTAACTTATAGCCTTCAGGTTGTCAATCCAGAGACTAGCAAGGATCTAAGCAGGTTTTAACAGGGAATGAGATTTTAGTTCTTAACTTGCAGAGACTGGTCTTGCAAGCAGAGGTTTTTAGCAGGTTTAGGTAGGAGGAAATTCAGAACACAAAAATCACAACTTTCTAGGTTGTCAAGCCAGATCACAGTGAGTTAACAAGCAAAGAGGGGTTAGGGACAAATTTGCAACACACAAGTATGCAGGGAGTAGCCTAACACACACTGATCAAGACACGCAACAACCAAAACATGCAAATCTTCAGTTAAGACAGAGAATTGTGTCACTCAAATCACTGCACTAACAAAGTATTGAAAGCCTTACTTGCAGATGGATGATCTACAAGGTTCATTCAAGATTACACAAGAGGTGTGGAGAGATCCTTGACTTTAGCTTACTAAAATCTAGTTGAGGCAGAGGAAGCAGAGAAGAGGAGGAAGAGTTAGAGATCTTGTTCTTCAGTTCACCAAGGCCGTGTGTTTCTTCTTCCGCTCTCCATGTTCATCTTATTCTTGTTCTTGTTCTTGGAGTTCTTGGTGGGATGATGGGATGGTGGTTGGTGGAAAGTGGAAAAGTGTGTAGTGGGTGGAAGAGGCGATGATGACTTTATAAACTTTTTCCAAATGTGGTGGAGGTGTGGTGCGAGTTGGTAGAGGAGGAAGCTTCCTTCAATCCTTTCGACAGCTCATAGTGTACATGTCATGTCCCCTCTTTTGCACCTTTTTGCCTTTATTCCTTTTGTGGTTTCCTTGATCTCCAAGTTGATCTCTCATTCTCATTTATGATTTAAACTCATTTGAATTCCCTCTTATCTTCTTGCCTTTAGCATTGCTTGGAATTCAGAAGATGGGCTTTAGTTGGCTGTCAGACCTTCTATCAGTTACTGCTCATTTTCAGACAACAGCAGTGATCTGTAGGTTTTTGCTTGAATTTGAATTGTTGATCTTGGGCATCTTCTCTATTGTATTGGTATAGGTTGAATGTTGCATCTTGCTTCACTTCTATTACTCCTAGATGGCTGGGAGGGGTGCAATGGGTCATATGACGTAAGGAGGGTTCATATACTCCTAAATGGCTAGGAGGGGTCTACGGGGGTCCAGATGGCTACAAGTGTCACATGTGCTTTAGGATATCCTAAAAGTGCTACTGATACTCCTAAATGGCTGGGAGGGGTGAAATGGGTCAAATGACGTATGGAGGGTCCATATACTCCTAGATGGCTGGGAGGGGTCCGCGGGGGTCCAGATGGCTACGAGTGTCGCACTTGCTTTAGGATAAACTAAAAGTGCTACTGATACTCCTAGATGACGGGGAGGGGTGCAATGGGTCAGATGACGTAAGGAGGGTCCAGATAGTCCTAGTTGGCTAGGAGGGGTCCACGGGAGTCCAGATGGCTACGAATGTCGCACAAACTTTAAGATGACCTTAAAGTGCTACTGATACTCCTAGATGGCTGGGGGGGTGCACGTGCGTAAGATGACGTAAGGAGGGTCCGTATACTTCAATTTAGCTAGGAGTGATCCAAGGGGGTCTAGATGGCTACGAGTGTCGCACGTGCTTTAGGATGACCTAAAAGTACAACTGATACTGCTAGATGGCTGGGAGGGGTGCAATGGGTGAGATGGCGTAAGGACGGCCTGTATACTCCTTGATGGTTACGGGGTCCACGGGGGTTCAGATGGCTACGATTGTTGCACGTATTTTCATATGACCCTAAAGTGCTACTGATGCTCCTAGATGGCTGGGAGGGGTGCAATGGGTCAGATGACGTAAGGAGGGTCCGTATACCCTAGATGGCTAGGAGGGGTCCACGGGGGTCCAGATGGCTACGAGTGTCGCACGTTCTTTAGGATTACCTAAAAGTGCTACTGATACTCCTAGATGGCTGGGAGGGGTGCAATGGGTCAGATGACATAAGCAGGGTCCGGATAGTCCTAGATGGCTAGGAGGGGTCCACAGGAGTCCAGATGGCTACGATTGTCGCACGTACTTTAAGATGACCTTAAAGTGCTACTGATACTCCTAGATGGCTGGGAGGGGTGCACGTGGGTCAGATGATGTAAGGAGGGTTCGTATACTCCAATATAGCTAGAAGTGGTCCACGAGGGTCCAGATAGCTACGAGTGTTGCACATGCTTTAGGATGACCTAAAAGTACTATTGATACTGCTAGATGGTTGGGAGGGGTGCAATAGGTCAGATGACGTAAGGAGTGTCCGTATATATCTAGATGGCTAGGGGGGTCCACAGGGGTCCAGATGGCTACGATTGTTGACGTATTTTCAGATGACCGTAAAGTGGTACTGATACTCTTAGATGGCTGGGAGGGGTGCCATGGGTCAGATGACGTAAGGAGGGTCCGTATACTCCTAGATGGCAAGGAGGGGTCCATAGAGGTCCAGATGGCTACGAGTGTCGCACGTGGTTTAGGATGACCTAAAAGTTCTACTGATACTCCAAGATGGCTGGGAGGGGTGCAATGGGTTAGATGACGTAAGCAGGGTCCGGATACTCCTAGATGGCAAGGAGGGGTCCACGGAAGTCCAGATGGCTACGATAGTTTCACGTACTTTAAGATAACCTTAAAGTACTACTGATACTCCTAGATGGTTGGGAGGGGTGCACGTGGGTCATATGACGTAAGGAGGGTCCGTATACTCAAATATAGCTAGAAGTGGTCCACGGGGGTCCAGATGGCTACGAGTGTCGCACGTGCTTTAGGATGACCTAAAAGTATTACTGATACTTCTAGATGGCTGGGAGGAGTGCAATGGGTCAGATGACGTAAGGAGGGTTCGTATACTCCTAGATGTCTAGGAGGGGTCCACGGGGGTCGAGATGGCTACGATTGTCCCACGTACTTTAAGATGACCGTAAAGTGCTACTGATACTCATAGATGGGTGGGAGGGGTGCAATGGGTCAGATGACGTAAGGAGGGTCCGTCTACTCCTAAATGGCTAGGAAGGGTCTACGGGGGTCCAGATGACTACAAGTGTCGCATGTGCCTTAGGATAACCTAAAAGTGCTACTGATACTCCTAGATGGCTGGGAGGGGTGAAATGGGTCTGATGACGCAAGGAGGGTCCATATACTCCAAGGTGGCTAGGAGGGGTCCGCGGGGGTCCAGATGGCTACGAGTGTGGTACTTGCTTTAGGATAACCTAAAAGTGCTACTGATACTCCAAGATGGCGGGGAGGGGTGCAATGGGTCAGATGATGTAAGGAGGTTCCAGATTGTCCTAGATGGCTAGGAGGGTTCCACGGGAGTCCAGATGGCTACGATTGCCGCACGTACTTTAAGATGACCTTAAAGTGCTACTGATACTCCTAGATGGCTGGGAGGGGTGCAATGGGTCAGATGACGTAAGCAGGGTCAGGATAGTCCTAGATGGCTAGCAAGGGTCCACGGGAGTCCAGATGGCTACGATTGTCGCACGTACTTTAAGATGACCTTAAAGTGCTACTGATACTCCTAGATGGCTGGGAGGGGTGCACGTGGGTCAGATGATGTAAGGAGGGACCGTATACTCCAATATAGCTAGAAGTGGTCCACGAGGGTCCAGATGATGTAAGGAGGGTCCATATACTCCTAGATGGCTACGAGGGGTTCGCGGGGGTCCAGATGGCTACAAGTGTCGCACTTGCTTTAGAATAACCTAAAAGTGCTGCTGATACTCCTAGATGGCGGGGATGGGTGCAATGGGTCAGATGACGTAAGGAGGGTCCAGATAGTCCTAGTTGGCTAGGAGGGGTCCACGGGAGTCCAGATGGCTACGAATGTCGCACAAACTTTAAGATGACCTTAAAGTGCTACTGATACTCCTAGATGGCTGGGGGGGTGCACGTGCGTAAGATGACGTAAGGAGGGTCCGTATACTTCAATTTAGCTAGGAGTGATCCAAGGGGGTCTAGATGGCTACGAGTGTCGCACGTGCTTTAGGATGACCTAAAAGTACTACTGATACTGCTAGATGGCTGGGAGGGGTGCACTGGGTGAGATGACGTAAGGAGGGTCTGTATACACCTAGATGGTTAGGGGGTCCACGGGGTTCCAGATGGCTACGATTGTTGCACGTATTTTTAGATGACCGTAAAGTGCTACTGTCTCCTAGATAATTGGGAGGGGTGCAATAGGTCAGATGATGTAAGGAGGGTCCGTATACCCTAGATGGCTAGGAGGGATCCACGGGGGTCAAGATGGCTACGAGTGTCGCAGTGCTTTAGGATGACCTAAAAGTGCAACTGATACTCCTAGATGGCTGGGAGGGGTGCAATGGGTCAGATGACGTAAGCAGGGTCCGGATAGTCCTAGATGGCTAGGAGGGGTCCACAGGAGTCCAGATGGCTACGATTGTCGCACGTACTTTAAGATGACCTTAAAGTGCTACTGATACTCCTAGATGTCTGGGAGGGGTGCACATGCGTAAGATGACGTAAGGAGGGTCCGTATACTTCAATTTAGCTAGGAGTGGTCCACGAGGGTCTAGATGGCTACGAGTGTCGCACGTGCTTTAGGATGACCTAAAAGTACTACTGATACTTCTAGATGGCTGGGAGGGGTGCAATGGGTGAGATGACGTAAGGAGGGTCTGTATACACTTAGATGGTTAGGGGGTCCACGGGGTTCCAGATGTCTACGATTGTTGCACGTATTTTCAGATGACCGTAAAGTGCTACTGATTCTCCTAGATAATTGGGAGGGGTGCAATGGGTCAGATGATGTAAGGAGGGTCCGTATACCCTAGATGGCTAGGAGGGGTCCACTGGGGTCCAGATGGCTACGAGTGTCGCAGTGCTTTAGGATGACCTAAAAGTGCAACTGATACTCCTAGATGGCTGGGAGGGGTGCAATGTGTCAGATGACGTAAGCAGGGTCCGGATAGTCCTAGATGGCTAGGAGGGGTCCACAGGAGTCCAGATGGCTACGATTGTCGCACGTACTTTAAGATGACCTTATAGTGCTACTGATACTCCTAGATGGCTGGGAGGGGTGCACGTGGGTCAGATGATGTAAGGAGGGTCCATATACTCAAATATAGCTAGAAGTGGTCCACGGGGGTCCAGATGGCTACGAGTGTCGCATGTGCTTTAGGATGACCTAAAAGTACTACTGATACTGCTAGATGGCTCGGAGGAGTGCAATTGGTCGGATGACGTAAGGAGGGTCTGTATACACCTAGATGGTTAGGGGGTCCACGGGGTTCCAGATGGCTACGATTGTCGCACGTACTTTAAGATGACCTTAAAGTGCTACTGATACTCCTAGATGTCTGGGAGGGGTGCACATGCGTAAGATGACGTAAGGAGGGTCCGTATACTTCAGTTTAGCTAGGAGTGGTCCACGGGGGTCTAGATGGCTACGAGTGTCGCACGTGCTTTAGGATGACCTAAAAGTACTACTGATACTGCTAGATGGCTGGGAGGGGTGCAATGGGTGAGATGACGTAAGGAGGGTCTGTATACACCTAGATGGTTAGGGGGTCCACGGGGTTCCAGATGTCTACGATTGTTGCACGTATTTTCAGATGACCGTAAAGTGCTACTGATTCTCCTAGATAATTGGGAGGGGTGCAATGGGTCAGATGATGTAAGGAGGGTCCGTATACCCTAGATGGCTAGGAGGGGTCCACTGGGGTCCAGATGGCTACGAGTGTCGCAGTGCTTTAGGATGACCTAAAAGTGCAACTGATACTCCTAGATGGCTGGGAGGGGTGCAATGTGTCAGATGACGTAAGCAGGGTCCGGATAGTCCTAGATGGCTAGGAGGGGTCCACAGGAGTCCAGATGGCTACGATTGTCGCACGTACTTTAAGATGACCTTATAGTGCTACTGATACTCCTAGATGGCTGGGAGGGGTGCACGTGGGTCAGATGATGTAAGGAGGGTCCATATACTCAAATATAGCTATAAGTGGTCCACGGGGGTCCAGATGGCTACGAGTGTCGCACGTGCTTTAGGATGACCTAAAAGTACTACTGATACTGCTAGATGGCTGGGAGGAGTGCAATTGGTCAGATGACGTAAGGAGGGTCCGTATACTCCTCGATGTCTAGGAGGGGTCCACGGGGGTCGAGATGGCTACGATTGTCCCACGTACTTTAAAATGACCGTAAAGTGCTACTGATACTCCTAGATGGCTGGGACGGGTGCAATGGGTCAGATGACGTAAGGAGGGTCCGTCTTCTCCTAAATGGCTAGGAGGGGTCTACGGGGGTCCAGATGACTACAAGTGTCGCATGTGCCTTAGGATAACCTAAAAGGGCTACTGATACTCCTAGATGGCTGGGAGGGGTGAAATAGGTCTGATGACGCAAGGAGGGTCCATATACTCCAAGGTGGCTAGGAGGGGTCCGCAGGGGTCCAGATGGCTACGAGTGTGGCACTTGCTTCAGGATAACCTAAAAGTGCTACTGATACTCCTAGATGCGGGGAGGGGTGCAATGGGTCAGATGATATAAGGAGGTTCCAGATTGTCCTAGATGGCTAGGAGGGGTCCACGGGAGTCCAGATGGCTACGATTGTCGCACGTACTTTAAGATGACCTTAAAGTGCTACTGATACTCCTAGATGGCTGGGAGGGGTGCACGTGGGTAAGATGACGTAAGGAGGGTCCGTATACTTCAGTTTCGCTAGGAGTGGTCCACGGGGGTCTAGATGGCTACGATTGTCGCATGTGCTTTAGGATGACCTGAAAGTACTACTGATACTGCTAGATGGCTGGGAGGGGTGCAATGGGTGAGATGACGTAAGGAGGGTTTGTATACACCTGGTTAGGGGGTCCACGGGGTTCCAGATGTCTACGATTGTTGCACATATTTTCAGATGACCGTAAAGTGCTACTGATTCTCCTAGATGACTGGAAGGGGTGCAATGGGTCAGATGATGTAAGGAGGGTCCGTATACCCTAGATGGCTAGGAGGGGTCCACGGGGGTCCAGATGGCTACGAGTGTCGCAGTGCTTTTGGATGACCTAAAAGTGCTACTGATACTCCTAGAGGGCTGGGAGAAGTGCAATGGGTCACATGACATAAGCAGGGTCTGGATAGTCCTAGATGGCTAGGAGGGGTCCACAGGAGTCCAGATGGCTACGATTGTAGCACGTACTTTAAGATGACCTTATAGTGCTACTGATACTCCTAGATGGCTGGGAGGGGTGAACGTGGGTCAGATAATGTAAGGAGGGTCCGTATACTCAAATATAGCTAGAAGTGGTCCACGGAAGTCCAGATGGCTACGAGTGTCGCATGTGCTTTAGGATGACCTAAAAGTACTACTGATACTGCTAGATGGCTCGGAGGAGTGCAATTGGTCGGATGACGTAAGGAGGGTCTGTATACACCTAGATGGTTAGGGGGTCCACGGGGTTCCAGATGGCTACGATTGTCGCAAGTACTTTAAGATGACCTTAAAGTGCTACTGATACTCCTAGATGTCTGGGAGGGGTGCACATGCGTAAGATGACGTAAGGAGGGTCCGTATACTTCAATTTAGCTAGGAGTGGTCCACGGGGGTCTAGATGGCTACGAGTGTCGCACGTGCTTTAGGATGACCTAAAAGTACTACTGATACTGCTAGATGGCTGGGAGGGGTGCAATGGGTGAGATGACGTAAGGAGGGTCTGTATACACCTAGATGGTTAGGGGGTCCACGGGGTTCCAGATGTCTACGATTATTGCACGTATTTTCAGATGACCGTAAAGTGCTACTGATTCTCCTAGATAATTGGGAGGGGTGCAATGGGTCAGATGATGTAAGGAGGGTCCGTATACCCTAGATGGCTAGGAGGGGTCCACGGGGGTCCAGATGGCTACGAGTGTCGCAGTGCTTTAGGATGACCTAAAAGCGCAACTGATACTCCTAGATGGCTGGGAGGGGTGCAATGGGTCAGATGACGTAAGCAGGTTCCGGATAGTCCTAGATGGCTAGGAGGGGTCCACAGGAGTCCAGATGGCTCGATTGTCGCACGTACTTTAAGATGACCTTAAAGTGCTACTGATACTCCTAGATGTCTGGGAGGGGTGCACATGCGTAAGATGACGTAAGGAGGGTCCGGATACTTCAATTTAGCTAGGAGTGGTCCACGGGGGTCTAGATGGCTACGAGTGTCGCACGTGCTTTAGGATGACCTAAAAGTACTACTGATACTGCTAGATGGCTGGGAGGGGTGCAATGGGTGAGATGACGTAAGGAGGGTCTGTATACACCTAGATGGTTAGGGGGTCCACGGGGTTCCAGATGTCTACGATTGTTGCACGTATTTTCAGATGACCGTAAAGTGCTACTGATTCTCCTAGATAATTGGGAGGGGTGCAATGGGTCAGATGATGTAAGGAGGGTCCGTATACCCTAGATGGCTAGGAGGGGTCCACGGGGGTCCAGATGGCTACGAGTGTCGCAGTGCTTTAGGATGACCTAAAAGTGCAACTGATACTCCTAGATGGCTGGGAGGGGTGCAATGTGTCAGATGACGTAAGCAGGGTCCGGATAGTCCTAGATGGCTAGGAGGGCTCCATAGGAGTCCAGATGGCTACGATTGTCGCACGTACTGTAAGATGACCTTATAGTGCTACTGATACTCCTAGATGGCTGGGAGGGGTGCACGTGGGTCAGATGATGTAAGGAGGGTCCATATACTCAAATATAGCTAGAAGTGGTCCACGGGGGTCCAAGTAACATCCCAGAATATTAAAATAATTATTAATGCAAAAATGTGGGCCAACAAAAACTTTTCTTATAAAAAGTTGTGTATATTTAATTCTTGAGTATTGTTTGTTGCATTGTTTGCAAGATTGTTGAATTCTAGCTCTAATTAAAAATTTGAAGTAAAGAAAACAAACAAAATAAATTACAAAACATAACACCATGTGACACATGTCACATTATTTTCCAAAGTAAGAAACATAATTTTATTTCCAAACCAAAATCAATGGAATAATATTATAAACACTCCTAGTTAATTTTCACAAACTATTCCCTTTCAAAAATTCAAATTCAAAAGACTCAAATTCAAATTAGAAATTCATTATTGAAATATTTCCAAATATTTCAAAAAGACTTTGTATCACTTACCAATAATATATTTAGCCTAGATCCTAAGTTTGGACTCAAAAGGATTAGGCAAAGTATAAAAATTAAATAGCCAAAATGTCACTGTTTTGGTTCAGGAATTTCAGCAAACACCTTGTGATCATCCACCCTGTTCTTCCCAAACCGAGCCAAGTCTTGGATCAATTCGAGCATGGCGTTGATCATTTGTCGAATTGATGCCTCCACTGCATTCCTCTCTTAGCCACGACCACGCCGCGCGCAAGGATGAGCCAAATGGTGGCCTGGAACGTCGAGGAGACGCCGGCGACAGCGACGGCCGTGCGCACGTCGCCATGTCGCGTAGGCAGCGGAGGTGGCAACGCCGCGCAAACCCGTGTCAGGCCCCCCCTCTCTCCCTCACCTTGCTGCCCCCTCTCCCGTCGCACCGCAGCCCGCAGTAACCCGTTCCCGCCGGAGGCTCGCCGAGCCCGAGGTAGGCGACGACCGTGGCCAGGCCACGGCACCCTCTCCAGCGCTCCCCTCTGCCCGTGCTCGCCTCCCCTTGCTACCCGCTCTCACCCACGCCCCTTTTCCCTCTGTCCCGTGCCCAGGATCGCCAGGGATTTCTCGCCGGAGTTGCAGTGCTGCCGCGGAGGAGAAGTTGCACCGCGGCGTCGCTCGGAGCCACGCCAGCAAGCGCCGCTCGCCCCAGGATCTTCCCCGTGCCGTCGCCGTTGCTCCGCACCTTCCTCGCGCCCTCCAGAGCCCCCTAGGTGAGCTTCTGTCCCGCCTCGCCGTCGCCGGAGTCGCGCGCCGCCCGTTTTAGGTCGCCGGCGTCGCGGCCGATCGAGGGCCGTTGGATCTTGATCCAACGGTGCCTTACCGGTTCGGTTTAAATAAAAAGAACCTGACAGGCGGACCCCACCCGTCAGTTTTAAATAAACCCGCGCGCGCTCGCTGAGTCGCTGACCAGTGGGTCCCCTCTGTCAGGGTTTTCAACATTATCCACTCCTGGCTTTTATTTCGAATTTAGATTTAATTAAAAAGTCAGTACTGAACTCAATTTTAGAAAATCCATAACTTTATATTTACAACTCCAAATGGAGCAAATCCAACTGTTCTGCAAAGCTTATGAAAATATCTTTCCAACCCAATTGGTTTCACTCCATTTGGATATATAATAAAAATACACTATTAAAAATACCATAAATGGTTTAAATTCTAAACTAGTTTGTTTATGATACTGTGATAATCCAAATTAGTTGAAACCAATTTTATTAGGTCACATTTAACTATGGTTAGCCATCCCTAAAAGGGTTTAATTTTTAGATGAATTTAATTTAAATAATAGCCAAAACCTTATTAATTGGCTTCTGGATTCAAAACAATGTGTAGAGAGTTTGGTAACTCCAAATGACCCATACCCAATTGTGTCTTCTTCTACACATCATTAGCTTTCTGTAGAATTTTAGTTTGTATTTTTGTGACAAACAGAACTCAAGCTATGCAATTAAACATGTGCAACAAGTTTCTGCCCTAATTAAAATACAATGGAATAATGGTTAAATCAATTAAATTGAAACCACATAGTGTTGTTTGATATGTGGAATGGTTAATCAGAACCTCTAAGAGTGTATTGCTATGATGATTGTTTGAATATGCTAGTGATTGGTTGTATTGATTGCTTGTGTATTAGACGAGAACGTTGCCGGATATATCGAGGAGGAAGGATTTGTGGAACCTGAAGTCCAAGACCAAGACCACTTTGTTGAGCAAGGCAAGCTACTCTCTGAGCTTGCACATAACTTATGCATCTAGATTTACAGATCATTTTTCAAAGGCAAAGGTTTATAAAACCCTTTTCAAAAGTATATAGAGATTATTTTGCCACCCAATGTAGAAGTATATGCTAAAACTATAGGATGGAAAAACCAAGATTTGTTTATTCAAAACTCCTTTAAAAACTTGTGTGGATATAAAGCACTATGATATGGTGTTGAAGTAAAGAAATGGAGAAAGGTGGCTTTTGAGAAAAGCACATTGTGTCTTAGTACTTACGTCGATCACCCGATACTCTGTGCGACCACATTTACCCACATATGGGAAAGGGCCTAGTCATATAGTTTGCTCTTATTAGTATGGGACACTGCATCAACAGAGATGACTCTGTTATGCATGAGGGAATGGTTTGACGACCTACCCCTGACCTGGATCCTCTCTCAACATCTATGAGTAGATAAGGAGAAGGACAGAAGGATGTCCCCTATACACCGCCAGATAAAACATGTGAGTCCTCACACTTAGATCCCGACGGGCTGGGTTAAGTGTCGATGGGAAGTATCATATGGGCAGGATCCTATACTAGCATGAGCAAAGGAAAGACTAGGGTCGGTGACTCAACTTCGCATACCACGGGTATGGCGAAGCGTGGCTGACACGATGAGTTATCGGATGAGTGTGGGAAAAGCGTGCTACCTCTGCAGAGGGTAATTAAACTATTCGAATAGCCGAGTCCTCGGATATGGACAGTTGAGAGGCCCTACTTTGACCATGTGCAAGTTTTGGGAAAAGATTTGAGTTTTAAAAGAAAAAGGAATTGGAGAATGTCCCATACACCTATACCAACGGATCGGTATGAGGTAGTTGGAGAATGATTACCAAAATGGTTTATGGTCGGAAAAGGAGGAGTTTTTGAAGAAAACTAATAACATTGAGATATTAGGAGTAGTTATAATTTCCTTATCTTCTTCAACAAAGATATAGAGATGTCTTAAATAAATAAAAGTGTGAAACTAAAACTGAGACTAGTGCACTCATGTTGGAGTAGTTTGCGAGTACATTCAAATGTACTCATGCTAGCTTTGTCTCTGGCTATTGTCGTAGCCAGACTTCGAGGAGTCCTACGCCCAGGAAGAGTATGGCGACATCTATGCCAACTAAGGATCTTCATAAGTCGACTGCCTGTCGGGTCATCGCTAGGATTTGATGTCTACTACGCCTTATTTCCGCTGATTGTTTTGGTTTGGCCCTTGAAGGCACCTATGTAAGACTTGGTCTAGATGACCATTTATGTAAGACTTTAATTCGGTATTGTAATGGATGTAAACTTTGGTATTCAATTCGGATTATGTGCAACGACAGACTGATCATGGGATCGTTGTGTTAAGCATAATCGGGTATTTCGGACAGTTAGTCCGGGGTCCCCACAGAATTGGTATCAGAGCCATCTCGACTTTAGGAGCCTTAGATTAGCATGGTCGTTAGGTAGTGATTACAAAAGTTGAGTTTTAAAGAAAACAAAGTAAGGAATTAGTTTAAAAATGCTTATCTCTTACCCTCTCACTTATGCAAAAATTCCCTTCTTACAAACTACTAAGTTTTCTCTCATATTCATAAAAACTTGCCACACTTGTCATTTTAATAAACTTAAAAATCTGCTCACATATTGTCCCTTCCATTAAAATTTTGATATACTTGCCATCTCACTAACTTAAAAATTTGACTAAAAATTATAGATGGCGATCCATTTCACCGAGTTCGTTCAGCTGGAGAAGGACGGCAAGTTGATGTTCGAGAAGGACTTGTTCGAGTTGACCAAGCTGCTAGGTCGTCCCACTCCTGGGTTTATGGGAGCCCAGGTGGACGCTCCCGGTAACGGGAACCTGTCCTGGTTGATCGAGGCGTCTGTTCACGGGAACATCAAGTCCCCCGGATCCAGGGTACTCTCCTTCACCCTCATGGACGTCCACTGGGACGATGGACTGTGTCGTTCCATGCAGCGGATGCTATCCCGGCTTTGTGAGGAACACAAGGCGGAGCTGGTAAACTCTCGTTTCCAGTTCTACGGGAGGCGCACCATCGATGGACACCCAATTCGGTCCCCTCTGCACCCGACATTCGGAGAGTATATCCTGGACATGGAGATTATGCTCTTTCGCACCCAGGAGGATCTGAGGTGTGCTAGGCTTCGGTCTCACTTTGATCGCCTCTCGCTCAAGGAGAGTCGCGAGAGTGAGGCACAACTGAAGACTGAGAAGGCCGCTCTTCTTAAGAAGGGAACCCAGATGAGGAAGACCATAGCGAAGCTCCGCAAGAAGGTTGCAGAGCAGGATGAGCTCATAGAGGATTCGGAGCTCCGTACTGATGAGATGGAGGAGGAGGGCGAGGATCTCCGCAAGGAGAACGACGCTTTCCTCAGTGACGATGACGACTATCTGGAGGAGATGGACGATGAGGATGAGGATGATGAGGAGGAGGATCCAGAGGAGCCACCCTACCAGTCCGACGCTGACGGATCCGAGCCTGAGGTTCCACCTCAGTAGGCGAGTGACTGGAGTTCTACCGCAGGATTAGGTCGACCCCCTAGCGCTAGTAGAGTCAAAGTTGTGGTTCTTTTGGAACTTGCTATATGTACATTAGTTAAGGAGAATGTTGTAAGCTATATTTGGATGAACTCTTGATGTAATGGTTGTGCTATGAAAGTGTGTGCTAGTCTTGTTAACATGTGTTAAATATTTCTCTTATAATCCTTAGTAAGTCAATCCCTACGCAAAACCAATCTTTTCCTTGGTCAGAACCCTTTTTGCTTGCCCCTTATACCCGGTGTGCTTCAGGATGGTGGACACTCGTCGCACCAACACAGATGGAGGAGCACCACCACCCCCACCGGAACCAACCACCGCCCAACTTCTTGCACTTATCATGGAGGAATGCCAAGCTGCTAGGGCTGAGCGTCAAGCTCATATCGCGGCCCTGCAACAGATAGCTGCCGCTCACAACAACAACAACAACAACCACCACAACAATGGCAATGGCAATGGTGAAGGAAATCAGCGGTCCACTTTGAGCGACTTCCAAAAGACCAACCCACCCACCTATTCCAAGGGACTTCACCCACTTGAGGCCGATGACTGGCTTCGCACCATTAACAACAACCTGGAAGTTGCAGCCGTGGGAGAACCTGAGAAGGTGATGTATGCGACCCACTATCTTGCAGGACCAGCACGGTCTTGGTGGGAAGCTACCAAGGCTCTCCAGCAAGCTGGTTATGCTATCAGCTGGGATGATTTCCAGAAGAAGTTCCGCAAGAAGCACATTCCCCGCGGACTCATTGAGCGGAAGAAGGATGAATTCCGCAGGTTGCGGCAGGGAAGTAAGGATGTGGTCGGATACCTCGATGAGTTCACTGACTTGTCTCGGTATCCTCCTGATGACGTCGACACCGAGAGGAGGAAGATGGAGCGTTTCATGAACGGACTTCATGATGAACTGCAATGCGCCTTGGTTATCCATGACTTTGTTGATTTGGAATCACTTGTGGACAAGGCCATCCAATTGGAGACCAAGCGCAAGTCCATGTTTGAAGGTCGTAAGAGGAGAATGATTGCCCAGGAAGGTTCGAGCAGTCAGAAGCCTCGCACCCACACACCAAACCCCAAGCCAGCCTATCGACCACCACCAAACCCACGCCCCAATTACCCTAATCACCCAAACAACTCAAACAGCTTCAGCCGTCCCAATGACAACACCCGTCCCGGAGGGAACTCTAACAACTTCAACCGCAATGCCAATGTTGTCTGTTTCAATTGCGGCACCAAAGGTCACTACTCCAAAGAATGCCCCAATCCTAAGAAGAATGGTCCACGCCCCGATGCACAGGCGCCGAACAACGGCCAAGGCCGCAATGGAAATGGCAAGAACCCCGCACCCCGCGGAAATGTGGCTGTTGCCAAGGGACGCCTGCACCACATCAATGCTGAAGAGGCCATGGATGCACCAGATGTTGTGCTGGGTACGTTCCTTGTCAACTCAGTACCTGCAACTGTTCTGTTTGATTCTGGTGCTACTCATTCTTTTGTTACCCAAGAATTTGTTGCTAAGGGAGGTTTAGTCGGAAACCTCTTACCCAAACCCATGGTCATCCAAATCCCAGAATCCACCATAGATACCAAGTCATTTTGCCCGGACGTTTCCCTTGAGATCAAAGGGGAAAAGTTCCTAGTCGACTTAATCATCCTAGGAACCCAAGGAATAGATGTCATACTGGGTATGAATTGGTTAGCCAAGTACCGTGGTCGAATTGACTGTGCCAGAAGAGCTGTATCCCTCACCACCGACAAAGGAGTAGAAGTGGAATATGTGTCACAAACCAGTCGACCCCAACCAGGATGCCATGAGAGCATAGCTCGACCCACCCTAGATGAGATCCGTGTTGTTCACCTGTTCCAAGATGTATTTCCTGAAGAATTGCCTGGTATGCCACCAGATCGGGATATTGAGTTCATCATTGAACTTATCCCCGGGACAGCCCCTATATCCCAAAGACCTTATCGGATGAATCCAGAAGAATTGGTTGAGTTGAAGAAGCAGTTAGCAGATATGCTCAGCAAAGGGCTTATTCGCCCAAGTGCTTCACCCTGGGGATCACCCATTATTTTTGTGGATAAGAGATATGGTACCACACGCCTGTGTGTGGATTATCGCAGGTTAAATGATGTGACCATCAAAAAAAAGTACCCTCTCCCAAAGATCGAGGATCTGTTCGATCAAATGAACGGAGCCCGAGTCTTTTCCAAGATCGATCGTCGGTCAGGGTATCATCAGTTAAGAATCCGAGAGACAGACATTCCCAAGACTGCCTTCACAACCCGTTACGGTTTATTTGAATACACCGTAATGTCCTTTGGTCTGACCAATGCCCCAGCCTATTTTATGAACCTCATGAACAAGATCTTCATGGAGTATCTTGACAAGTTCGTGGTAGTTTTCCTTGATGACATCCTTATTTACTCCAAAACTGAAGAAGAGCATGCTGAACACCTGCGTCTAGTATTAGCAACCCTCCGAGAGCATCAGTTGTATGCCAAGTTTAGCAAGTGTGAGTTTTGGCTCAGTGAAGTCTCATTTCTCGGACATGTTGTGTCTGCGGGAGGAATTTCTGTTGACCCAGAGAAGATCCAAGCCATTGTGAACTGGGAAGGCCCAACTAGTGTGACTGAAATCCGAAGCTTTCTCGGACTAGCGGGGTACTACCGCAAGTTCGTTGAGGGATTCTCCAGTATAGCCAAACCCCTTACCCAACTGCTGAAAAAGGACAAGAAATTTGAATGGACTCAGAAGTGTGAAGAGAGTTTCCAGGAATTAAAGAAGAGATTGACCTCAACCCCTGTCCTGATTATGCCAGACGTCACCAAGAGTTTCGACGTGTATTGCGATGCATCAAGTCTAGGACTGGGTTGTGTTCTGATGCAAGAAGGCAAGGTGGTGTCGTATCTGTCTCGACAGTTGCGACCACATGAAGAGAACTACCCAACCCATGACCTGGAGTTAGCCGCTGTTGTTCTTGCTCTGAAGACGTGGCGCTCCTATCTGGCGGGACATCGCTGCGAGATCTATACGGATCATAAGAGCATGAAGTATATCTTCACGCAGAGGGAGTTAAATTTGCGACAGAGAAGGTGGATGGAATTAATCAACGATTATGATATCGGTATCAATTATCACCCTGGAAAGGCTAATGTAGTTGCCGATGCCCTTAGTCGCAAACCCTGCACCCTGAATGCCATGATCCAAGCAGAGCAGCCAGCCCTGTTCAAAGAGTTCAAAGATTTTGGACTAGAGCTTGTTAGCCACGGCTATCTCGCCCATTTAGAGTTAGCTCCAACTCTGATAGATCAAATCAAGGAGGCCCAGAAAGGTCATGAGAGCATAGAAGGAATCAAGAAGAAGATTTCTCTCGGTAAAGCGCCTGGTTTTACCGAGGATGTAGAAGGAGTGTTGAGATTCAATGGTCGTATCTGTGTCCCCAATACCTCGGAACTCAAGGAGTTAATCCTAAAGGAAGCCCACGAGACCCCTTACTCAATCCACCCCGGCGGAACCAAGATGTACCAAGACCTTCGTGAAAGATTTTGGTGGCACGGAATGAAGCGAGAAATTGGTGTTTTTGTAGCCAAGTGTGATATTTGTGAGCGAGTCAAGGCTGAACATCAGCGACCCGCTGGATTGCTTCAACCCTTAAAGATTCCCGAGTGGAAGTGTGATGAGATTGGAATGGATTTTATCACCGGACTTCCAAGGTCCAACCGAGGCCATGACTCAATATGGGTCATCGTTGACAGGCTGACCAAAGTTGCCCATTTTCTTCCCGTCAACACCACCTATAGGGGAAATCAGTTAGCAGACCTGTATATTTCCAGAATAGTAAGCCTGCATGGTGTGCCTAAGAGAATTGTATCAGATAGAGGCACACAATTCACCTCAAGGTTCTGGAAAGCCCTGGACGAAGCCCTCAGAACCAAGTTGGCGTTTAGCACAGCTTATCACCCCCAGACCGATGGCCAAACTGAACGAGTGAACCAGATATTAGAGGACATGCTTCGCGCATGTGTCCTAGCCTATGGATCCAAATGGGAAGATTGTCTTCCATTTGCAGAATTCTCATACAACAACAGTTACCAGTCTAGTCTGCGAATGGCCCCTTTTGAAGCCCTTTACGGCAAGAAGTGTCGTACACCCCTGAATTGGTCCGACACTGGAGAAGGCAAACTGTTTGGACCAGATAACCTCCGTGAGGCTGAAGAGCAAGTCCTGCTTATCCGAGAGCGACTCAAGACCGCCCAGTCCCGTCAGAAGAGTTACGCTGATCCCAAGCGTCGTGAGGTCACCTTCAATATTGGAGATTATGTCTATCTCCGAGTGACACCCCTTAAAGGAATGCAGCGTTTCCATGTCAAAGGAAAATTAGCGCCAAGATATATTGGACCCTTCAAGATCCTTGCCCGTCGAGGAGAGGTGTCTTATCAACTGGAGTTGCCTCAAGAGTTACCAGATTACCATGATGTTTTCCACATTTCCTTGCTCCGGAAATGTCTTGAAGTTCCTGACCAGCCTGATGTTTTCAAAAACATCGATCACCAGTCCGTCGACCTGAATCAAGATCTGACTTATCGTGAGATGCCCCTCAAGATTCTCGACGAAGATGTTCGTCTCACCCGCAGGCGAGCAATCAAGTTCTACAAAGTCCAGTGAACTAACCACTCTGAAGATGAAGCAACTTGGGAACGTGAAGACTATCTTAGAAGCGAGTTTCCCAACCTCTTTAGTACCCAGGCCTAGCAAATCTCGGGACGAGATTTATTTTAAGGGGGGAAGTCTGTAACATCCCAGAATATTAAAATAATTATTAATGCAAAAATGTGGGCCACCAAAAACTTTTCTTATAAAAAGTTGTGTATATTTAATTCTTGAGTATTGTTTGTTGCATTGTTTGCAAGATTGTTGAATTCTAGCTCTAATTAAAAATTTGAAGAAAAGAAAACAAACAAAAGAAATTACAAAACATAACACCATGTGACACATGTCACATTATTTTCCAAAGTAAGAAACATAATTTTATTTCCAAACCAAAATCAATGGAATAATATTATAAACACTCCTAGTTAATTTTCACAAACTATTCCCTTTCAAAAATTCAAATTCAAAAGACTCAAATTCAAATTAGAAATTCATTATTGAAATATTTCCAAATATTTCAAAAAGACTTTGTATCACTTACCAATAATATATTTAGCCTAGATCCTAAGTTTGGACTCAAAAGGATTAGGCAAAGTATAAAAATTAAATAGCCAAAATGTCACTGTTTTGGTTCAGGAATTTCAGCAAACACCTTGTGATCATCCACCCTGTTCTTCCCAAACCGAGCCAAGTCTTGGATCAATTCGAGCATGGCGTTGATCATTTGTCGAATTGATGCCTCCACTGCATTCCTCTCTTAGCCACGACCACGCCGCGCGCAAGGATGAGCCAAATGGTGGCCTGGAACGTCGAGGAGACGCCGGCGACAGCGACGGCCGTGCGCACGTCGCCATGTCGCGTAGGCAGCGGAGGTGGCAACGCCGCGCAAACCCGTGCCAGGCCCCCCCTCTCTCCCTCACCTTGCTGCCCCCTCTCCCGTCGCACCGCAGCCCGCAGGAACCCGTTCCCGCCGGAGGCTCGCCGTGGACAGTGCGCGCCGCGCACCGCCCGAGCCCTCCCAGAGCACGCCAGGGCGTCCCCCCCCGCCGAGCTTCCTCCACGCCTTCCCTCCTTGCCCACCTTGTTCCCCAGCCAGCCCGCAGAGTAGCCGCACCCCTCCACCAGCCTACGGCGACCTAGCACGGCCACGGGAGCCTCTGCACCGCGTCCACCGTGCGCCGCCCGGCCGCTATAAAAATGGCACCCCGTGCCCTGCTTCTGCCACACCGCCACACCACCTCTTCTCTCCACTCCCCTCTCCCTTGTGCACCGCTAGGAGGCCAGGACCGAGGCCGCGAAGCCTCGTGTCGCCGTGATCTTCCCCGAGCTCGCCGAGCCCGAGGTAGGCGACGACCGTGGCCAGGCCACGGCACCCTCTCCAGCGCTCCCCTCTGCCCGTGCTCGCCTCCCCTTGCTACCCGCTCTCACCCACGCCCCTTTTCCCTCTGTCCCGTGCCCAGGATCGCGAGGGATTGCTCGCCGGAGTTGCAGTGCTGCCGCGGAGGAGAAGTTGCACCGCGCCGTCGCTCGGAGCCACGCCAGCAAGCGCCGCTCGCCCCAGTATCTTCCCCGCGCCGTCGCCGTTGCTCCGCTCCTTCCTCGCGCCCTCCCGAGCCCCCTAGGTGAGCTTCTGTCCCGCCTCGCCGTCGCCGGAGTCGCGCGCCGCCCGTTTTAGGTCGCCGGCGTCGCGGCCGATGGAGGGCCGTTGGATCTTGATCCAACGGTGCCTTACCGGTTCGGTTTAAATAAAAAGAACCTGACAGGCGGACCCCACCCGTCAGTTTTAAATAAACCCGCGCGCGCTCGCTGAGTCGCTGACCAGTGGGTCCCCTCTGTCAGGGTTTTCAACATTATCCACTCCTGGCTTTTATTTCGAATTTAGATTTAATTAAAAAGTCAGTACTGAACTCAATTTTAGAAAATCCATAACTTTATATTTACAGCTCCAAATGGATCAAATCCAACTGTTCTGGAAAGCTTATGAAAATATCTTTCCAACCCAATTGGTTTCACTCCATTTGGATATATAATAAAAATACACTATTCGAAATACCATAAATGGTTTAAATTCTAAACTAGTTTGTTTATGATACTGTGATAATCCAAATTAGTTGAAACCAATTTTATTAGGTCACATTTAACTATGGTTAGCCATCCCTAAAAGGGTTTAATTTTTAGATGAATTTAATTTAAATAATAGCCAAAACCTTATTAATTGGCTTCTGGATTCAAAACAATGTGTAGAGAGTTTGGTAACTCCAAATGACCCATACCCAATTGTGTCTTCTTCTACACATCATTAGCTTTCTGTAGAATTTTAGTTTGTATTTTTGTGACAAACAGAACTCAAGCTATGCAATTAAACATGTGCAACAAGGTTCTGCCCTAATTAAAATACAATGGAATAATGGTTAAATCAATTAAATTGAAACCACATAGTGTTGTTTGATATGTGGAATGGTTAATCAGAACCTCTAAGAGCGTATTGCTATGATGATTGTTTGAATAGGCTAGTGATTGGTTGTATTGATTGCTTGTGTATTAGACGAGAACGTTGCCGGATATATCGAGGAGGAAGGATTTGTGGAACCTGAAGACCAAGACCAAGACCACTTTGTTGAGCAAGGCAAGCTACTCTCTGAGCTTGCACATAACTTATGCATCTAGATTTACAGATCATTTTTCAAAGGCAAAGGTTTATAAAACCCTTTTCAAAAGTATAAAGAGATTATTTTGCCACCCAATGTAGAAGTATATGCTAAAACTATAGGATGGAAAAACCAAGATTTGTTTATTCAAAACTCCTTTAAAAACTTGTGTGGATATAAAGCACTATGATATGGTGTTGAAGTAAAGAAATGGAGAAAGGTGGATTTTGAGAAAAGCACATTGTGTCTTAGTACTTACGTCGATCAGCCGATACTCTGTGCGACCACATTTACCCACATATGGGAAAGGGCCTAGTCATATAGTTTGCTCTTATTAGTATGGGACACTGCATCAACAGAGATGACTCTGTTATGCATGAGGGAATGGTTTGACGACCTACCCCTGACCTGGGTCCTCTCTCAACATCTACGAGTAGATAAGGAGAAGGATAGAAGGATGTCCCCAATACACCGCCAGATAAAACATGTGAGTCCTCACACTTAGATCCCGACGGGCTGGGTTAAGTGTCGATGGGAAGTATCATATGGGCAGGATCCTATACTAGCATGAGCAAAGGAAAGACTAGGGTCGGTGACTCAACTTCGCATACCACGGGTATGGCGAAGCGTGGCTGACACGATGAGTTATCGGATGAGTGTGGGAAAAGCGTGCTACCTCTGCAGAGGGTAATTAAACTATTCGAATAGCCGAGTCCTCGGATATGGACAGTTGAGAGGCCCTACTTTGACCATGTGCAAGTTTTGGGAAAAGATTTGAGTTTTAAAAGAAAAAGGAATTGGAGAATGTCCCATACACCTATACCAACGGATCGGTATGAGGTAGTTGGAGAATGATTACCAAAATGGTTTATGGTCGGAAAAGGAGGAGTTTTTGAAGAAAACTAATAACATTGAGATATTAGGAGTAGTTATAATTTCCTTATCTTCTTCAACAAAGATATAGAGATGTCTTAAATAAATAAAAGTGTGAAACTAAAACTCAGACTAGTGCACTCATGTTGGAGTAGTTTGCGAGTACATTCAAATGTACTCATGCTAGCTTTGTCTCTGGCTATTGTCGTAGCCAGACTTCGAGGAGTCCTACGCCCAGGAAGAGTATGGCGACATCTATGCCAACTAAGGATCTTCATAAGTCGACTGCCTGTCGGGTCATCGCTAGGATTTGATGTCTACTACGCCTTATTTCCGTTGATTGTTTTGGTTTGGCCCTTGAAGGCACCTATGTAAGACTTGGTCTAGATGACCATTTATGTAAGACTTTAATTCGGTATTGTAATGGATGTAAACTTTGGTATTCAATTCGGATTATGTGCAACGACAGACTGATCATGGGATCGTTGTGTTAAGCATAATCGGGTATTTCGGACAGTTAGTCCGGGGTCCCCACAGTCCAGATGGCTACGAGTGTCGCACGTGCTTTAGGATGACCTAAAAGTACTACTGATACTGCTAGATGGCTGGGAGGAGTGCAATTGGTCAGATGACGTAAGGAGGGTCCGTATACTCCTCGATGTCTAGGAGGGGTCCATGGGGGTCGAGATGGCTACGATTGTCCCACGTACTTTAAAATGACCGTAAAGTGCTACTGATACTCCTAGATGGCTGGGAGGGGTGCAATGGGTCAGATGACGTAAGGAGGGTCCGTCTACTCCTAAATGGCTAGGAGGGGTCTACGGGGGTTCAGATGACTACAAGTGTCGCATGTGCCTTAGGATAACCTAAAAGTGCTACTTATACTCCTAGATGGCTGGGAGGGGTGAAATAGGTCTGATGACGCAAGGAGGGTCCATATACTCCAAGGTGGCTAGGAGGGGTCCGCAGGGGTCCAGATGGCTACGAGTGTGGCACTTGCTTCAGGATAACCTAAAAGTGCTACTGATACTCCTAGATGGCGGGGAGGGGTGCAATGGGTCAGATGATGTAAGGAGGTTCCAGATTGTCCTAGATGGCTAGGAGGGGTCCACGGGAGTCCAGATGGCTACGATTGTCGCACGTACTTTAAGATGACCTTAAAGTGCTACTGATACTCCTAGATGGCTGGGAGGGGTGCACGTGGGTAAGATGACGTAAGGAGGGTCCGTATACTTCAGTTTAGCTAGGAGTGGTCCACGGGGGTCTAGATGGCTACGAGTGTCGCATGTGCTTTAGGATGACCTGAAAGTACTACTGATACTGCTAGATGGCTGGGAGGGGTGCAATGGGTGAGATGACGTAAGAAGGGTTTGTATACACCTGGTTAGGGGGTCCACGGGGTTCCAGATGTCTACGATTGTTGCACATATTTTCAGATGACTGTAAAGTGCTACTGATTCTCCTAGATGACTGGGAGGGGTGCAATGGGTCAGATGACGTAAGGAGGGTCCGTATACCCTAGATGGCTAGGAGGGGTCCACGGGGGTCCAGATGGCTACGAGTGTCGCAGTGCTTTTGGATGACCTAAAAGTGCTACTGATACTCCTAGATGGCTGGGAGAAGTGCAATGGGTCAGATGACATAAGCAGGGTCTGGATAGTCCTAGATGGCTAGGAGGGGTCCACAGGAGTCCAGATGGCTACGATTGTAGCACGTACTTTAAGATGACCTTATAGTGCTACTGATACTCCTAGATGGCTGGGAGGGGTGCACGTGGGTCAGATGATGTAAGGAGGGTCCGTATAATCAAATATAGCTAGAAGTGGTCCACGGAAGTCCAGATGGCTACGAGTGTCGCACGTGCTTTAGGATGACCTAAAAGTACTACTGATACTGCTAGATGGCTCGGAGGAGTGCAATGGGTCAGATGACGTAAGGAGGGTCCGTATACTCCTAGAGGGGCTAGGATGGGTCCATGGGGGTCGAGATGGCTACGATTGTCCCACGTACTTTAAGATGACCGTAAAGTGCTACTAATACTCCTAGATGGCTGGGAGGGGTGCAATGGGTCAGATGACGTAAGGAGTGTCCGTATACTCCTAAATGGCTAGGAGGGGTCTACGGGGGTCCAGATGGCTACAAGTGTCGCATGTGCTTTGGGATAACCTAAAAGTGCTACTGATACTCCTAGATGGCTGGGAGGGGAGAAATGGGTCAGATGATGTAAAGAGGGTCCATATACTCCTAGATGGCTAGGAGGGGTCCGCGGGGGTCAAGATGGCTACGAGTGTCGCACTTGCTTTAGAATAAGCTAAAAAAGCTGCTGATACTCCTAGATGGCGGGGATGGGTGCATTGGGTCAGATGACGTAAGGAGGGTCCAGATAGTCCTAGATGTCTAGGAGGGGTCCACGGGAGTCCAGATGGCTACGATTGTCGCAAGTACTTTAAGATGACCTTAAATTGCTACTGATACTCCTAGATGTCTGGGAGGGGTGCACGTGCGTAAGATGACGTAAGGGGGGTCCGTATACTTCAATTTAGCTAGGAGTGGTCCACGGGTGTCCAGATGGCTATGGGTGTCGCACGTGCTTTAGGATGACTTAAAAGTTCTACTGATACTGCTAGATGGCTGGGAGGGGTGCAATGGGTGAGATGACGTAAGGAGGGTCCGTATACTCCTAGATGGCTAGGGGGTCCACGGGGGTCCAGATGGCTACGATTATTGCACGTATTTTCAGATGACCGTAAAGTGCTACTGATACTCCTTGATGGCTGGGAGGGGTGCAATGGGTCAGATGATGTAAGGAGGGTCCGTATACCCTAGATGGCTAGGAGGGGTGCACGGGGGTCCAGATGGCTACGAGTGTCACATGTGCTTTAGGATGACCTAAAAGTGCTACTGATACTCCTACATGGCTGGGAGGGGTGCAATGGGTCAGATGACGTAACCAGAATCCGGATAGTCCTAGATGGCTAGGAGGGGTCCACGGGAGTCCAGATGGCTACGATTGTCGCACGTAGTTTAAGATACCCTTAATGTTCTTGTGATACTCCTAGATGGCTGGGAGGGGTGCACGTGGGTCAGATGATGTAAGGAGGGTCCGTATACTCCAGTATAGCTAGAAGTCCACGAGGGTCCAGATGGCTACGAGTGTCGCACGTGCTTTAGGATGACCTAAAAGTACTACTTATACTACTAGATGGCTAGGAGGGGTGAAATGGGTCAGATGCCGTAAGGAGGGTCCGTGTACTCCTAGATGGCTAGGAGGGGTCCATGGCGGTCTAGATGGCTACGATTGTCGCACGTGCTTTAAGATGACCTAAAAGTGCCACTGATACTGCTAGATGGCTGGGAGGGGTGCAATTGATGAGATGACGTAAGGAGGGTCCGTATACTCCTAGATGGCTAGGGGGGTCCACGGGGGTCTAGATGGCTACGATTGTCGCACGTATTTTCAGATGACCGTAAACTGCTACTGATACTCTTAGATGGCTGGGAGGGGTGCAATGGGTCAGGTGACGTAAAGACGGTTCGTATACTCCTAGATGGCTAGGAGGGGTCCATGGGGGTCCAGATGGCTACGAGTGTCGCACGTGCTTTAGGATGACCTAAAAGTGCTACTGATACTCCTGTATGGCTGGGAGGGGTGCAATGGGTCAGATGACATAAGGAGGGTCCGGATAGTCCTAGATGGCTAGGAGGGGTTCAGGGGAATCTAGATGGCTACGATTGTCGCACGTACTTTAAGTTGACCTTAAAGTGCTACTGATACTCCTAGATGGCTGGGAGGGGTGCACGTGGGTCATATGACGTAAGGAGTGTCCGTATAGTCCAGTATAGCTAGAAGTGGTCCACGGGGGCTACGAGTGTCGCAAGTGCTTTAGGATGACCTAAAAGTACTACTGATACTACTAGATAGCTGGGAGGGGTGCAATGGTTAAGATGACGTACGTAGGGTCCGTATACTCTTAGATGGCTAGGAGGGGTCCACGGGGGTCCAGATGGCTACGATTGTCGCACATATTTTAAGATGACCGTAAAGTGATACTGATACTCCTAGACGGCTGGCAGGGGTGCAATGGGTTAGATGACGTAAGGAGGGTCCACGTGGGTCCAGATGGTTTCACAGTGGGTTCTCGAACATTTTCTGGTAGAAGCCCCGTCAATGCAACCAAAAGTAATTGTGTCATAATCACGTGACGGTCATGAGACTTTAGGTTCTGAAAGTTTTGCTCTGCCATATTTATTATTCCCTTTATATTTGACGAGAAGGCAGATGGAACCTTCATACTGCAATGGCACTCAAAAAATATTTTTTTCTCTTCTTTTGTAAGAGTGTAGTTTGCAGGACCTGGTTGATTCTCTGAATGAGTATCGTCTCAATGCATCTCTTCGCTCATACGTTGATGGGCCTGCCTTCCTTTCGGTGTACCTTATTTTGACTTCCCATCATTTGACTTCCCATACACGCCCAAGAAGTTCAGCAGGTTGCAGCAAATGTTCTTCTCACATGCATCACGTCGATTGCGGAGTGAATCTCTAGCATTATCCAATAGGGCAACTCTCAAAATATAGATTTCTTCTTCCACATGGGTACGTGGTTGTTTGCGCCATTCGGAACAGTGAGTCCGCCAGGACCCTTTCCAAAGATTACATTTAAATCCTTGACCGATCATGTATAACATAACTAGAAGGGCGGGTAGGCTTTGGCCGATGATCTGCCTCACATTTGTAATGTTTCCATTTCTTCCTTAAGGGGTTCTTGGGTACAAGAAACCGACGATGACCCAGGTATTGTTTCCTAAATGTATATTGTCACTCTCAGCTAAACAATGCGTGCATGCATTGTATCCCTTGTTTGATTGTCCTGAAATGTTACCAAGAGCAGGACAATCATTGATGATTACAAAAAGCAAAGCTCCTAGAACAAATTCCTCCAGTTTGTGCTCATCCCACACACGTACACCTTCTTCACGCCACAACTGCAAAAGTTCTTCAACTAATGGCCTGAGGTACACATCAATGTCGTTGTCAGGTTGCTTCGGGCCTTGAATGAGCACTGGCATCATAATGTACTTCTGTTTCATGCACAAATAAGGAGGAAAATTATAGATTCATAGAGTCACTGGCCAAGTGCTATGACTGGAGCTCTGCTCTCCAAAACGATTAAAGCCATATGTAATAAGACCAAATTTTAAGTTCCTTGCGTCATCTGAAAATGTCAGGAACTCTCTGTCAATTTTTTTCACTCGGACTCATCAGCGGGGTGTCTCAACATCAAGTCTTTTTTACGAGCTTCTTTGTGCCATCGCAACAACTTGGCATGCTCTCTGTTGCTGAACAAACGTTTCAACCGTGGTATTATAGGAGCATACCACATCACCTTTGCAGGAATCCTCTTCCTGGGGACGCGGCTCGCCCTCAACATCACCATGGTCATCTCGCTCAATCTTATACCGCAATGCACCGCATGCAAGACATGCATTCAATTTTTCGTGCACCGGGGTAGAGGATGCAGTCGTTAATGCATGTATCTTATGCACCTCTAATCCTAGAGGGCATACCACCTTCTTTGCTTCATACGTACTATAGGGCAAATCGTTATCCTTTGGAAGCATCTTCTTAAATATTTTCAACAAATTTTCAAATCCATTGTTAGACGTACCATTCTCTGTCTTCCATTGCAGCAATTCAAGCGTGGTGCCCAGCTTTTTATGGTCATTTCCCAAGTTGGGTACAACAATTTGGCGTGATCAGCTAACATGCGCTACAACTTCAACCTTTCATTTTTACTTCCACAGTCCATTTGTGGATCACGATGGCCCGATGAATATCATCATCAGACTCATCAATAATGGGATCTTCTTCAACTTCGTCTTGTCCCATTGTAGTATCACTGAATCAAGGATAGTTGTCATTATCCTCCTCTTCTTCCTTTTCTTCTATTATAACCCCTGTTTCTCTATGGTTTGTCAAACAATAATAACCGGGCATAAAACAACTCAGCAACAGGTCGGAGTGAATGACTTTTGAGGTAGAGTGACCACTCATCTTCTTGCAGGCACTACATGGACAACGAATAAAACCATTCTTCGTCTTGTTTGCCTCAGCCACATGGAGAAAATTATGCATGGCATGAATGAACTCCGGACAGCATCGGTCACCGTACATCCATTGTCGGTTCATTTGTATTACATAAAAACATATCGAACCCCATTATTACACTACAATAGTCATGAATAAAATGCAAGACCAAATAAATTAATACAAGTTCCTCCAATTAAAATCATAGTAGAGTAGTGACAACTCGTAATACATAGTTCTCATAAAACATACATTAATTAAAACAAATATAAAAACTATATAAAGAATTTAAACCCAACAACAAATGCGATTAAAATCGCAACTAAGGTAAATACTTAACCAACAACATAATGATACCAAGCCTCCTGATTAATGGCATATTTTCTAGTCCTTTTAATCTTCAAGCGCATTGAATCCATACTGATCTCGTTACCATCGACCACGTCGGCAAGCTTGAGGTATAATTTCATCTTATCTTCTAAGCATTTGAGATAAAGATTTTGACTTCTTTTCAATTTTTCTTTCAAATCATTGTTTTCTTTATCCCAAAACTCGACAATAGGGTCAGGTTCAATTTCTGGTTCAAGTACCTCCTAGATAAAATAAATCTATGTCAAATTGGTCACCATAATTTCCAGAAACACAAAATCAAACAAATAGTTTTGAAAATAACACACATCCAAATCATAGACCGGACGAGGACCGACGGGGACGGATATCAGAACCATGACACTATACATATATATAATACAAGTTCGAAAATTATACAAGTAATAACTATGCATCTAAACCATAAAGCTATGTTTTAAAAATAAAATAAAAACACGAGGCTCACCAAGATGGTGCAGGTGACGGGACGGCGCAGGCGATCGACGGCCGTAAGGACGGGGACGACGCTAAAACACATAAATAATAATTTAGTTTGAAATCAAATTGCACATATAAAACAAATGAAATACTAACTTAGTCATTTCATCAAAACACCTAGCTTGCACTAGAAATTTGAAACGAGCTAAATAAGCAATGTAACATCATAGAACTTAGGGTCCAGAAATAGAGTGGACACAGCAGTGTGCATTGCATTCATGCATCAGAAAATCCGAAGAATTTTTGGGCATTCAGTTTCAAAACCCTGAGTGATTGAATTTTCACTTGAGTTGGTGGAATATAGGTAGAGCATCAACCGAACTATTCTTAGTACTCTCTGAGCATCTATTCTTATCAATTGTGCTAGACATACCTCTTGTACAGAGAAATCATGGTAGTCTTGAAGACAAATCAGAATTACTTAAATGTTAATCTAGATCTTCCTACATAATCTAGACATCATATTTTCGTATCTCCTAATTTCTCAAAGGCATCCACAAGATAAGATGACCAGAAAGGAGGAAATGCAACAAGAAGACTTAGAGAAGCAAACCAATCTATCATGAAGAATTGGAAACTCTCATGTCATTACTCATCTTTATTAACGTCTCTAGAAACAGTGTGATATTCAAATGTTTATTTTATATAGAAGTAGTGTGAGAACAAGCTTCGAAACCTTGTTAATAACTCACTTTTGTAAACACAAAACAATTGAGTGTCATATACAAATTAACTAAAGACCAGATAATTCAGTACATCAAATACCTCATCCACTTGAGTATAAGTAGTAGTTTGGAGACAAGACTGATTACCTTGTTTACAAACTCTTCTTATATTCACGAGGTAATGTGAGGACTTCAAACACATTAACATTGCATCTATCATATCACCATAAGACCTAACTTAAGGCAGGTTATCTATACCTTGAACTTCCAGATACATCTGATCATGATCTCTCATGATTTAGTTGTCGGGTCTAGGAAATCAATCCAATATGGCCATGTCCTAAACTTAAACATGAAATTGAATAATTCCCATGTGTATACTCCTTATGAGGTATCACAAAAAACATTATAATTATCACTTGAAAACAAATTAATGCTGACCGGGGGATTTTAAAGCACACAATCATAAGAGTGAATAATTACATCTCTCCTTACTTAGGAGTAAACCATCAAATACATTCCTAATATAAACATATCAACCCTCCACAAATAAATTAGGGCATGGAAAAATATGCCCATATCACTTTAATGCATAAAAACAAAGATATAAGAGAAAGCCCCATACTTTAATATAAGAAATAAATTCAAATAAGCTCAAACTCACTTTACATGTTAAAAGTATTCCAGATATACAAATTATTCAAAATACAAAGTTTAAATAAACATCCTTAACAAAATATAAACCTCCTAGGACTCATCTGTAAGTTTCTATTTACAAACAACTCCAAATATAGTGAAGAAGGGCCTGTTTTCAACTGTTTCTGTAGTTTCTCGGAAACCCAGGGGGTTTTCTGCAAACCGGTGTTTATTTTCTCTTTCTTCTTCCTCGAGACAGAAGGACGGCAGTGCCGTGTCCTCGCGCCCGACCTGCCGTGCTGCTTCCTCTCTCTTCCCTCGCGCGGATAAGGCCGCGGAGAGCCGTCTCCATCTCCCTCTCATCCTCACTCGCCCTATTCCTCTTTCTTCCTCTATGTTCATCTCCAAACCCTAACCTTAGTTTCTCCGGCCGCCGCCAAGTTTCGTCGATTGCTGGCGATGGAGGTATCCTCTTGGCGTGATGAGTGGCTGGTAATCTCCGCCGTGAAGCCCTCTTCCTCCTCGACGATCCGTTCGTGCGCATGAGCGTGGGATACCGAGTATTTCAGCGTCTTCTCCAACTCCAGCCGCCGCCTCCCCGACAAGCTCGCCGCTGTTTCTGACCACGAATTACTTCACCGAGAGTCTCCTCATGATCTTGGTGAGCTCACGCACCTCCCTGCAATCTTCACTGTTCCATTTGATGCGGGTATCATCACCGGGTCGGGCACCGTCTCCGGCCACCGCGCAAACTCGCCGCCGGCCAATCCCCGGTGACAATTAGTGGGCTGAGCCGCTAACAAATGGTCTGCGGGGCCTCTAACACCACTTTTCCTTGATCAATCTATTCCTTTCGACCGAAGTCGTACTCGATAGGGAACGAAATCCATCGCCGATGTCATCATGACGTCACCCATTAAATATAAATCATTTTCCATTATTTCCTTTTAGCAAATGAGTCCATGACATGTGGGACCACCCTGTCAGACATTTATTCTTTTAAGTAAATAGTTTACGTAAATAATAAAACACTGACATATGGGCCCAACTTAATTTAATAATTTCAGAAATTGATTTAAATTGAATAAACTTTATAAATTCATAACTAATTCATTTTAAATCAGAAAAATATAATCTTTATACCAAAATGATTAGAAAAAAACTCTAAATAAATATATCATTAAAATTTGAATAAAACTTAAATAGAGAAAAATTTAAAATTCAAATCATTTAATCTTTTAAACATGGAGTTAATTTGAAATGCTATTCTGGATGCATTTCAAACTTCATTAAAAATGTTTCACATGCATTACTTTAAATTTGAAATTGTGTTCTCATTACAACATGTAATGTTCTTATGTCAATCATTACTATTTCAAAAGAATAATTTATTTAAGAAAATAATTAATGAGTATAATTATTCATAATTGTGAAAATGATGTTATAAGCTATCTATTAACCATGTGTTTTGGTATCGACAATGTTAGACACTATTTATGTTCTTCAAAAGTTATTCTTTTTGCCATCATAAAGATTAATACTACCCTAGCTCTAGATTAATTAAAGTTTATACGTGCCATCCACCAACATAAGCGAACAAAACCTAAAGCAACCATTGAGTGTTTATAGTGGTTTGACTTTACTCTTATGCATAATATGATACATGAACGTTAATGTTAAACAAATCATCTTGCTTGTGAAGTAAACTTGAAGACAAAACCACTCTAAATGAAAACACCCAACTCAAACAACACACAATCTCCGAGAGTGAGATACGGGGTACCTTGCGATGCATCTCATCCTTATGCATTAATCATGATGTTTCTTTAAACATTAGTCCTTACCGGACCAATGATGTTGTTTTCAGCCTTCTCGGAGTTTATATTATATCGAAGACCTTGGCTGCATAATCTTGCAGCCAAAAAAGGCAAGTTCATCCCTTTTATTCTTGTCCTCTTGAAGTATTGGTTAAGAAACTATTTTCAAAAAGTTATTATTACATATAACAAAAAGGGCAGAAAACTTATTTTATAATAATATGACTTTGGTTATCCACCAGTGAGGTGGTAATCTCATATGGTTGGCAGATGGAACCACGGTAAGAATGATGTGGTGGAGAGGTCCCATTTGCACGGCAAAGTATCATCTAGGACTTAACAACAAATGTCGTCAGCGATTCTTGTACCGTATATTATGCGCTACCATTAGACTTGGAATGGGATGGGAAATTCATCTGTGATCGTCTTCTGTTTGCATGTCAACGGGCAGCCAGTTCCGTACGCTGTAGGTCTTGTGAGACTACATGCACATGGGTGGGATCCCTTAATGCCCACGACCACTTGTGTCTAGGATGGTCTGCAAGGGGAAGCCTTGGTAGTTCTACCTGTGGGGTGGAATATCAGGGGTTGTCATGCTATGCATGAAGGGGGTGGGCATGCGGGTGGTGGAGAATGTCAGACCCTGAATTCAGACTACACAAACAAAACATATCGGTTGGGCCACACAACCAGGAGCATATTGGGTAATACCAACCAAGGAAACAGGCAGGCCTGGCTCGGAATGGATCATCGGCCGACAGCTCCTTGCGACCCCAACGTCACATACGTCTCAAGATTGTGCAAGCAAGAACCCAAAATCCTACCAATTCGTATACTTCAAATCATACACACATGGTATACGAGTCGGTTTTTAACAGAGTGGAAAATCACAGGATAAACCTAAGACACAAAGAAAGGAAATAATTATCCAACGCTCTCACTGAGCAAATATATCGCATGTCACCAAGCAGAGGACACATGTCCCAACATTACATCATGCAGCGGAAAAAAAGCCGGTCTGAGTACAGACAAGAAGCAAAGGGCACAAGGCCTAAACGAAAAAAGAAGGCCCATCCACGCGGTCCACTAGGAAGAAGCCCAGGGGAACTCTTACTACTTGTCGTAGATCTCGTCGTAGGACTCCACGTAGTAGCCACCCACCTGGTCGTATGGAGAATCCTCAACTGCAGAGAAAACCACAGCCCGCGAACGGGTCTATACACCGGAGCGTATCGAACAAGCTTAAGCTAACAAGGTACAAAACTAAAAGACTCCCAAAGTATGGGGTTAGGGTTGACTTAGCGGCAGCAGCACTAGCAACCTAATAGAGACACGCTATAACTTCCATCTAAATTAGAGAGGGATGAGAGAGCGCATAAGATAACCATCTACAAATAACACCAATCATAACCCATTCTCGGATTAACCCCCTCAACCAAGTATGAGGAAGCAATTCGGGAATACTCACACATTGAACAATTTTAATTACCGGATTTGTGAAAGTAATTCTATATTACTAGTCAGGTTAATTAACAATGATAAGGTGTAAGTTGTCTATGATCTTATTAGTCAGCATCATCACCAAGTCGTCCATAACCGTGGACACGGCTCATCGATAAGATTAAACCCTGCAGGAGTGCACTACTGGACCCGTACTCATTCGATCAACCCCAAAAGCAAAGCCAGAAAGTAGGGCATCTCAACACGGCAAATATCTTCTCTACAACCCATCCAGGGAACCGCATGATTGTGTGCACGGCTAATCAGGTCAAGTACCCGCGGGATCGACCTTCATAGCACTCTAAGAACGTGCCACCCTATATGAGAATCGACTACTCCATCATCATGCGATCGTTATGTAACCATATGCATGCATCAATTGAAAAGCCCGAACTAATTGCGGCGCCTTGGATAAGAAACGGATTAGATCGAAGCCGCGGGGGGCTCCATAGGGCCACCCACAAGCAGTTAGTGCGCTCAAAATTGGATTCGAGGACAAGAACTGAGTTCCTAGGTCGACACTTAGCAGAACAAAGCACCTCGCAAGGCCTTCCGCCGGTGCCTTATCTTTTTAATTATAATTCCCAACCTAAGATAACATTTTATTAAAGTAGACAATATATCATGCTAAGTATAAGTGACATAGGACAAACAGACTCGCAGAACCAACATTAAGCATGCACTACGACTCGCAAGGTTAATAGATAAACATACAACAGGTTATGGGATGTGGGGATAAAGCTGTATGGGCTGCAGGATAAACATATGAGTGGATCGCAATTCAAGAATCGTAAACTAGGATAGCATAGATCAAAAGGCAAGGATGAAAACCAAACAGTCGTGTAACAGGTTAGCAGAAGCTTGCCTGGCCGCTCGTGGCCCGGCACAAAAGCTGGAATCTCAAGGATGAAGTATCGTCGGCAGACACGTCGTCGTCTACCCAGAAAAGAGCAAACACGGAAAAATAGGAAAACATAACCAATACATGGAATGCGCAAACAATTGATGTGACAAATATGGCATGCGATGACTAGGTTACATTAAAGCGGGGATGAAATCCCGACAATTCATTATAGTGCAGTTTATTTATCTACACATAAATTTAAATGGTATTAGCATGGCAAGACATGGTGTAGATGATAAGATCAAATTAAATGGAATTAGGGCATTATATATTTAGTACCCCACACATTCCATATTTAATTATTTAGTTGCATTTGTTAATTTAAGCTAAGCAATAAAAAAATGATGCAAAATGGCATATGAATGGCATATTAATGTTTATTGCATTTTTCTGTTATTAAAACATATAAACATTATTTTTTTGGAGTTATAGAACTAAAGTTATTGCATTTTTAAGTTGTAGGGGTGTTTCTACAAAAGACAGGGACCTGTCTGTGATGGGAGAAGTTTCTGTGAGGGCTTAAGTGTGAAACACAGAGAGCAGGGGGCTCGGGTAATTTTCCCAGTGCCTCTGTCTCTGACGATTGGGACCCACATGTCAGGGAACCAAAACAGAGAAAAGGTTTGGCTTTTATTCGCTGTGGCCAAGGTTCGAACCCACGCGCGCGCGAGTATGGGAGATCGGCGCTGCTAGCCACTCGGACGGGATCGTGTTGTGGTTAGAAGTAGGCTAGGTTTGTTTTTTTATCAGTAACGTGTAATCTTTAACCTCACGAAACTGAAACTGCAATTGCTCTGACGAAACTGAACTCGCGAGCGCGTCCGAGCGCCGCTACTGAGAAATCACGCCGGCGGTGACCAAAACAGGGCGGCGCTGCCTCGGGCTAGTGCGTGAGGGTGCGGGATGGGGCCGTGTGTCCGTTTCCGTGCTCGGCTGCAAAGAACGGAGCCGACGCGTCGTGTCCTGGTGCACGTTCAAGGATGTCCGCCACGGCCGTGCGGGGTTGTTCCGGCGCCAACGATTCGCGGTGAGACAGAGAAGAATTGGAGGGGCAAAAGGATGAGGGCGAGGTGCATCTCACCTAGGCCGTCTGGTGGCGAGAGGAGGGAGCGCGGGGTGGCCGGACTCGACCGATCAGTGTCGGAGAAGACGCTCGGGTCCGCGGCACGCGTCGGGGAAGAAGAAGTGGAGGCATGCTCGTCCGTGGCTCCCGGCTCGTTTTCTTTGTGGGAAAAGGGAGGTGACGTCGCGGCGGTGTTTCAGGCAGCTCCCCGGACCTTCGACGGCGGCGTAGAAGTGGCTCGACGGCGAGGTTCTCCGGTGCAATTTATCGGGCAAAAAAAACAGCGGAGAAGAAAAAGAGGGGAGTGGCGGCGCGAGGAAGGAAAGAGGGAGAGCTGGGGTTTGGGGGGGGCGGCGGCTGCGCGGCTCTAAGTAGAGGGATAAGGAGCAGGGTAGGTGAGGTGGGGCGCATCGGCAGCGTCTCTGCCATGCCCTGCTGGAATGGTGCTCGACATCCTCCGTACGGAGGAGGGAGAAGCAGGCCGAGCAGGGAGCTGCGTCTTGTGCTGGGCCGAACTTGGCCCAGATCGTCCAGGAGCTCTTCTCCTCTGTTTTATTTGTTTTCTGTTTTTTTCTTTGTCTTTTATTCTTTTCTGGTTTTGTATTTTTAAAACAAAACAGAAAATAAACATGATAAAATCGTTTGGACAATTTTATTAGTTTCAAAATGGTCAAGTTAAAATACTGGTTTGATTAAATGTTAAGATTTTGAAACTTCATTTGAATTTATTTGAAATGGCATTTGAATTTAAATATGAAACTTAAATTTGGAAAATGAATTTGAAGCAATTTATTAATTAAATGCAAACACACATGGAATGATGATATGATGATACACTTTATTACACACAAGCTCAACATTTTAGGAACGTTACATTTGGGATGTTACTGTAACATCCCAACATTTTATAATATTCAAAAATCACTAAAATTTAAAACTTTTCTTTTTATTAAAATAAAATATTAAATGTATAAGGAAACCAACTATGAAAGACTTCAAACTTGAGTTAATATTTCCAATGTCATAGTTTAAACATTTTATTATCCAATGTGCTTCAAAAACCTTAAAATATAATTTGACAAATAGTTTACAAACTACAATCCATTTTATTTTAAATAAATTAGTTCTTTATAAGTATTTGAATTAAACCACTTAGTCATATCTATTCATAAATACAAGGTTATTCAAAAGATTATATAATTACTAAATGGTTTTCATTCCTTTAACTATGTTCAAAATATAGTTTGGAAATTATAAGCCTATAGTGTATAACTTTAAAACTTCATAGAATTTAAATTAATGAATTAGCCAAATAAACATTTCATTTGCTTAAAATGAATTTCATCTAATTACAAAGCATGAAATGATTAATATATTCTAAATAAGAATAGAATTAAAACAAAAACCTTTTCCAAAGTTGTTATGAAGTTTTCAATTGAATTATCATAAAATAAAATATAATGTTAACCAAAATAAAATTTAATTAGAACCCATTATATTTCCTATTGCTTTAAATATTATTTATAATATATTAAGCTTCTATTAAACCAAAATAAAGATGCATGTTTAAGAAAATGTGTTTAAATAACTTAAATTAAAACATAATTGAATATGGGTATTTCATATAATTTATTTAGCCAAAATTAAAATTAATTAAACCCGAGTTTTAAATTAAACATAAAGTGTCAATTTCACATTTAATCAATATTTCAAAATTATTATTTTTAAAAAGTGTTCAAAACATACCCACAACTGGTTTAACAGCAAGATCTTTTTTTTTACAAATTTTTAGAAATTAATTTGACATCATTTGGATATTTAAATCAAAAGATATGAATTAAACAAATAAAAACAGAAAAAGAATTACTGGATGACGTCATCGCTGAAGTCATCATCGTCAACCTCCAGCCGAAAATCCCGCCCCCGATTTCTCTCCAAATCCGGCGAGATCGACGCGCGGTTGGTTCCCTCCTCCCGCCCTATAAAACCCTTGTACCTCGGCCTCCCTTTGCCCTCTTTTCCCCTCTCGTTGTGCGCCGCCAGGCCGTTCCAATCTCTCGCCGGAGTACATCCAACGCCGCCACCGTTTTTCACTGTTCTCGCGACGAGGTGAGCACTTCCCCGCCCGAGACCGCGCTCCTCGTCTCTCCTTTTTTGTTGCGCACCTCCTCATACCTTAGGGCTATTTTTTTTGTGCAGACGAACGTCCGATCCTTGCACGACCCGAGTACGTCGGAACACCCCGCACCTCCGGCCGCATCCCCACACGACTCCCGGACGCACTGCTCGACGACGGGGGCACCTTCGTCTTCCTCGTGCCGAGCTGCATCGCGCCGTCATATTCCCGAGGCTGGGGCCACACCACGTCGACCGGAGCGTCCAAGGCCCAGCCATCATCGCCGTCGTCCTCTTCTCTGGCGAGATTGCGCCGCCACCTCCTGGACACCCACGGTGAGCCTTTGGATCTGCTTTTAACGGTCAAGATTAGAACCTTAGATGAACCGGTACAGATAGATTTGATCCATCGGATCTGGATCTAACGATCCAGATTCAAAGAAGCCGAGCCGAGCCGCGGCTGAGCCGAGCCAAGCTGAGCCAAGCCCAGCCAATCACATCCCGCCACGTAGCCGTCTGTTTTTCTGATTTATTCCGAATTAGATTTAATCGACTGTTTTACAGAAAAGTCCCTCCCTACTAGAATTATTATAACTTTTTCACCTTAACTCCAAATTGGACAAATGATATATCAAATCAAAGCTCTTGACCTGTAGATTATTTTGGTCCTGTTAGAATTGAAATTTGACTTAGTTTAAAATATTCAAATTTCAAATGGAAGATTTGAGTATATTTGTCATAACTTTAAATCTATAAATCCAAAAATTGCAAATAAATATGTTTTAGAAACTTTAGAGTATTTGTAAATTAATGCTACTGCTATAAAATATTTTTGAGTAATTTTGAATGAATTCATAGTTGTGTGTTTAATTTGAATAGTTTGACTAATTTTGAAATAACTTTTAATAGAAACATTATTTTTGATTAAATCCAATTGCAATAGATTTAATTAAAAGCTCTCTGTCTATTAACACTAATTATAAAATTTTGTTATAAAAATTTAATTATAGGAAACTTTAATCTTATAATTATTCCTTTATTATATTTTCCAAAATTAGAAATTAATTAAATTGCATTTATAAATTCATGCATATTTATAAAGAAATCACAAAAGTTATTTTGATGTTTCTTGTGATTTAAAATTTCATTTCTTTCATAGCATATTTTATATTGTAGATATATTCTCATAGGAAAACTTCTCTTCATTAGTTTTCTCTAAGTTAGAAATAATTTCAACTTAGTATGTTTGTGAAGTGCTACACTTAGACACTTAGTAAAATTCAACATGGAACTGGAAAACCAAGGAAGGACTTAGCCAAAAACAAGACTTCAGAAGTATCTTCAAGGAGAAGAAACACTTAGAAGAAAATCAAGAAGAAGTTCATGAAGGACTTAGAAGAAAACAGACTCTGGAAGCATCCCAATGATGTCAAGCACTTAGAAGAAAAGTGAGAAGAAGTTCAAGAAGGCCAACCCCTTTCTATACTCTAAGTCTTTCTCTCTGTCTTTTGTTCTCCTCTGAGACTTCCTGAAGACTAAGTAAATCCAAGACCAGCCTCAAGGATACAAGAACCATCAAGTCTGAAGATTCATCAAGACTACCAAAAACTCAATCAAGACATCATCCAGAAGAAAGTTACAAGTCTGGAGATATAGCCTGGAGGACTACTACATCTTTCTTTCTATCTTTTCCCTCTTTCCTAATCTTGTCTTTTAGTCTTAAACAAATTTTGATCATGATGTTATCATCTTGAAGTTGTTGGATCCTAGCAGCATAGTGGGATGAAGCGGCCTGGAAACAAACCTTACATGTCCACGTACATGAGACCTGTTCCACAATTTAAGTGGCTGGCCGGGTGTCTGTCTCTCTCACTATAGTGAATGTCCAATTTACTAAGAGTTGATAATAATTGTTGATCATCTTTAACAAATGACTTAGTATTTTTCTCTAAGTATTTTGCACATCATGGCTAAGCCATTTGAGTGCTTGTTTCGAGAAGATATAAAAAAAAGTATGTTTATCCAACTTCAGACCTTAGTCCTTAGTCATTCTTGACCCACCTACTTGCCTTACCTTAACTTAAAAGATTTTTCATAGCATGGCATGCATCTCTAGTCCTTAGAAATAACTTGCATATCATGCATGTCATGTTTTCCTTAGAAGTTTAAGAAACTTGTTTGTATGTGTTGTGTTGTTTATGATTGTTGTATTGTTGTTTATTTGTATTGTTTAGACTGAACGGAGAGACCCGAGTTCGTTGAACAAAGTTTGTGAACAACGACAACATTCAAAGGCAAGTGGCAAACCTCATAAACTTCCTATTTTTATGCATTACTTAGTGTATTTTTATATGCATGTGTTGCTATGCTAAACCTGTGTAGAATCCCTTATTCCTGTGTCTAGGTTCCTATGCAATACTTAGTAGAATTATTGATGCTATGCAAATGTTGTTTTGTGAAAATCTAAATTCTACTAAGTTAAGAAAGAAACACCTGGGTGGTAATTGGTTGCATGGGTTATGTTGAGTGGCTACTCAGGTCCATGTCTATGGTTCCTGTAGTATGTACACTTGTGAATGGCCACCCAGGAACAGAGGAATCTGAAGAACTCCGAGTGACGATTGCTTCCAGTGCAGCCATTGCCATATGGGCTCTGGATTGATCAATTATGTTGCGTGGACTCTCTCCGGCTTGACAAGCAGATGTAGGGGGATGTTAGGTGGAACGGGTCAAGCCAGGTGGGAGGGAAAATGCTTCTGAAAGATCTCGTCTCATTCTCTCCTTTCCTTATCAGAAATGGTGTGCAAAGGATACCTTGGGTTGAATGGGTACAATGGTGAACGTGCACAACCTCTGCAGAGTGTAAAACTAAGTACTTAGCCGTGTCCCCGGTTACGGACAATTTTGAGCAGCTGATCAAGGACGTCAACGGAGGATTCCATCATTCCAATTTCTAAGTTAAAAGTTGATGGGTGAACAAGGGAAGATGAGATTTATGGTTTTCATGCCATACTCGTCGATTTCAAGAAAAGTGTTTTCAAAAGAGTAGGGAAAATTGGCTTTATGCAAATTAGCCTTGAGCTCCACCAGCCAAATATGCATATAGGCTTTAGAGTTATTCCATAAGTGTCCACCATAGTGTCACTTGCCAGACTCCATTTTTAATGGAATCTGACCCACGTTGTTGCAATATTTTTCTTATTGCAGATTTGATCAGATGACGAGTGAGGTTTCGTTAAAGGTTTCGAGTCTACAACCAACATGTTTTCGCCTGTGGCAGCATGAAAGTTATAGAGACTCACTGCTATTGTATTTCCGCTGTGTACTTTTTCAATGCTAGCTTTATGCTATGCAACTTGTATCAAATATTTTGTAATTCTGGATCATCGATGTAATAAAATTGACGCTTTGTTATGATATTACATCGTTTACTGTGTGTGCAAATGATTCGATCCAGGGATTTGCACTATACACATGTATCTGCCTTATTTAAAGTGCAGGTACGCTACAGTTACAGAGAAGCACGGTGAATGGCTTGGATTACTGACTGGGCCCCACATCAAGAAAGTGTGGACGGGAAAGATTCGCCTGGTTGTGCAACAAAGTCTTGATCTCTTATGGGTAAAGCAGCGCACCTCTGCAGAGTGTATGAATGTGACATGTTACTCCATGTTCCAGGACGGAAGGACGAACGCAGCAGGAAAGGAGGCTCCTCAAGGCCCTAGCCCTGTGACTCCTGACGAGCATAGTCTTCAGAATAAAAGCAACCTTTTGAAGAAATGTTATAAAAAATTTGCATTAGCCTACGAACACTAGTAGAAAACAGGCTAAAGGACCAAACTCCAAAACCCCATTTGTCCCGGTCGTACTGCAAACCGGGACAGATGGGGCATAAAACCCGCCGAGCGCTCCAGGCGACACCCATTTGTCCCGGTTCCAGCCACGAACCGGGACAAATGAGGTAGCACCCGCCAAGCGCTTCAGGAGACACCCATTTGTCCCGGTTCCAGGCACGAACCGAGACAAATGTCACGGTTTCGGTTATGCGCGCGCGGAAGCCGAGCCATCGCCGCTTTTTTTCGACGCGCACGGAAGACGAGCGGAAATACGGCGCCGCCGGCGATTCCTCTGCCCTCCGGCGATTAATTCCTCTGCTCTCCGCCGACGATTCTTCTTCCTCTACGGCGCTATAAAATGCACTGCACAGTACAACTCCTCCACACACCATCTCTCCGGCTCCTTCACACACCATCTCTCCTCTCTTTTCTCCGGTCCTATGGAGCCACTTGCGCGTACACCTCGGTCCGAGTTGTAGTACTACAAGAAGGAAGGCATGCGGTTCAAGGTGTGGGTCACCCTTCGTGCATGGCGCGTGGAGAAGTGGATCCGCGACGTGAAGAACTACTTCCTCGACGCCGCTCCGATCAAAGCCATTGGACTCGATTGCGAGTTCACCGACCCTCGACGGAAGGATACTCCGCAGTGCGCCGCCGTCCTTCAACTCTCGGTGGCGACCGAGACTCTTGTCTTCCAAATTTGCAAAGCTGATCGGGTGCCACAGGTCCTCGTGGATTTCTTAGGTGATGAGACAATCAAATTCTACGGCGTGGCAATCCATAATGACATGAAGATGCTAGCCTACTACGGAATTATTATTCGGTCCGCGGTCGACCTGCAGAGGGATCGCCGAAACCCTACCGGCAATTTTACTCCTAGTCTATATGCTCTCTCTAATGCGGTCATTGGCACAAATCTTGAGAAGAAGAAGAAATACAAGAAGAAGAAGAACACGGACGACGACAAGGAAGACACGTTAGAAGAAGACCTAATTTTCGGATGGGGCAATGTTCCATTGAGCTACGATCAAGTCGTATATGTTGCTTTAGACGCTCGCCTTGGCTTCGAGATTGCACGGAAGTGGGATAGTCTACGCGGCTATAATACGGAGTATGATCATCTTAATGTCGTTGATGAGTAGACTATCTATGTATTCCGTTACGCAAAAATTCGGTGTGCGCGTGTTCTCTTGTATTGACCGAAATATATCTAAAGTTTGCAAAAGTGTTTTCAAATTCCAAAGTTTGCAAAAGTTATTTAAAACAGAGAACAGAAAATGGTTTTGTATTAGTTAGTCAAATTCAAACACTTTTCATATTCATAGTTTTTCCAAAATCCAAAGTTTGCAAAAGTTATTTAAAACAGAAAACAGAAAAAGAAAATTAAAAAAAATGAAAAAACCTCCATCTGTCCCGGTTTCAGTCACAAACCGGGACAAATGGGCCTCCTTGTTGTCCCGGTTTGTGACTGAAACCGGGACAAATGGGGGGTGCCTATATATACTGATCAACAGCCCCCTCCCAAAACCATTGGAGGCATTTTTTTTAAATGGAAGGAGGGGGTGTGTGCTAGTCTGTTTTTTTTTGTATGCATGCAAGGTGTTTGATGAAATGCCCGAGAGAGTTCACGAAATGATTTGATGTACACTTAAAGAAGTTTATTCTTCTTTTCGATCAAGGTTAATTTTTCTCTCATTTCATTTGTAATTAATTGATACCGTGCATGTTCAGTGTTTATTTGTCGATGTTCTGTAATGGTTATTGATGTAGTTCATTATATAATGCAGATGGACCGACAATGGATGTATGGTGACCGACGCACTGCCGAGTACATGACAGGTATGAGGAAATTTCTAGAGAAAGCCCAGGCCCACAGTACCAATGGTTTCATGTGTTGTCCATGTGTCAACTGTCAGAATAAGACAGATCACCCAAACGTGAGAACCCTTCAAAGTCATCTTATTCGCCATGGTTTCATGCCCAGCTATAATTGTTGGACGAAGCACGGAGAAAAAGGTGTTATGATGGAAGATAATGAAGAAGAGGAAGATGATGACAACTATCCTATGTTCCCGGAGTACGGACATTCTGCAACGGGGGAAGCTGAACCTGAAGAGGCACCAGATGAGCCCACTGACGATCTTGGTAGGGCCATTGCTGATGCAAAGAGAGAGTGCGGAACTGAAAAGGAGAGGTTGAAGTTCGACCAGATGTTAGAGGATCACAAGAAATTGTTGTATCCAAGTTGCGAAAATGGTCAGAAAAAGCTGGGTACCACACTGGAATTACTGCAGTGGAAGGCAGAGTGTGGTGTGACTGACAAGGGATTTGGAAAGTTGCTGCAGATAATTAGGAAGATGCTTCCAAAGGTCAACGAGTTGCCCGACAGCACGTACGAAGCAAAGAAGGTTGTGTGCCCTCTAGGATTAGACGTGCATAAGATACATGCCTGCCCTAATGACTGCATCCTCTACCGCGGTGAGTATGAGAATTTGGATGCATGTCCAGTATGCACTACATTGCGGTATAAGATCAGACGAGATGACCCTGGTGAAGTTGAGGGTGAGCGTCCCCGGAAGAGGGTTCCTGCCAAGGTGATGTGCTATGCTCTTATAATACCACGGTTGAAACGCCTGTTCGCGAATAAAGAGCATGCCAAGTTGTTGCGATGGCACAAAGAGGACCGTAAGAAAGACGCGATGTGTAGACATCCCGCTGATGGGTCGCAGTGGAGAAAAATTGAGAGAGAGTTCCCGGAATTTGAAGATGACGCAAGGAACTTAAGGTTTGGTCTAAGTACAGACGGTTTCAATCCGTTTGGGGAGCAGAGCAGCAGTCATAGCACATGGCCTGTGACTTTATGTATTTATAACCTTCCTCCTTGGTTGTGCATGAAGCGAAAGTTCATTATGATGCCATTGCTCATCCAAGGCCCGAAGCAACCCGGCGGCGACCTTGATGTGTACCTCAGGCCATTATTTGAAGAACTTTTACAGTGGTGGCGGGAAGAAGGTGTACGGGTGTGGGATGAGCACAAACATGAGGAATTTGACCTACGACCTTTGCTTTTTGTAACAATTAACGATTGGCCTGCTCTTGCTAACCTCTCAGGGCAGTCGACCAAGGGGTACAATGCATGCACACACTGTTTGGGTGAGACTGAATGTTTATATTTGGATAAATGTAAGAAGTGTGTGTATCTGGGGCATCGTCGATTTCTTCCGATCAGGCATACCGCAAGGAAGAAAGGCAAGCATTTTAAAGGTGAGGCTGATCACAGTAGGAGGCATGTCAACCGTACTGGTGAAGAAATATTTGATATGGTCAATGATCTAAAAGTAATCTTTGGAAAGGGTCGTGGAGGACAACTGGTTCCGAAAGACGCTAACGGGCACACACCCATGTGGAAGAAAAAATCTATATTTTGGGAGCTAGCATATTGGAAGAGGTTAGATCTGCTATCGACGTGATGCACGTGACGAAAAATGTTTGCGTGAACCTGCTAGGCTACTTGGGCGTGTACGGGAAGAAAAAAGATACATAGGAAGCACGGGAGGACCAGAAACGTGTGAAAGAACGAGACGGCCTAAGTCCCGAACACTACGAAGGTCCTGCCAGCTACGCTCTTACCAAACAAGAGAAAGTATTATTCTTTGAATGCCTGAGCTAGCAGTATCAAGGTCACGGCTGGGTTCTCGTCGAATATAAAGAGGATAGTAAATGTGAGACTCCAAATATTTCAGAACCTAAAGTCTCATGATTGCCACGTTATTATGACGCAATTCCTTCCGATTGCACTGAGGGGGCTACTACCGAAAAATGTTCGAGTACCCATTGTGAAGCTTTGTGCATTCCTCAATGCAATATCTCAAAAGGTAATCGATCCGGCGATTCTACCAGGGTTGCAAAATGATGTGGTCCAGTGTCTTGTCAGTTTTGAGTTGGTGTTCCCTCCATCCTTCTTCGATGTTATGACGCATCTCCTGGTTCACCTAGTCGAAGAGATTCAAGTTCTCGGTCCTATATTTCTGCACAATATGTTCCCATTTGAGAGGTTCATGGCAGTCTTAAAGAAATATGTGCATAACCGTGCTAGGCCAGAAGGAAGCATCTCCAATGGCTACGGTAACGAGGAGGTCATTGAGTTCTGTGTTGACTTTATTCATGACCTTAAGACGATAGGTGTTCCACAATCACGACATGAGGGTAGACTTAGTGGAAAAGGCACACTAGGAAAGAAAACAAAAATTTGTATGGATGGACATTCTTTCACTGAAGCACACTATACAGTTCTACAAAGTTCTACCTTGGTGGTCCCGTATATCGATGAACACAAGAATTTTGTACGCTCTCTACACGCGGGGAAGTCTGACAACTGGATTGTACGTACACACATGGCGACGTTCGGCGGTTGGTTGCGAGCACATCTTGAAAATAAAGACAAGGTTGATGAACAGTTACACTTGTTGGCCAGGGCACCATCTACAACTATATGTACTTTCCAAGGGTAGGAGATAAATGGAAATACATTTTACACGAGTGTCAAAGATAAAAAGAGCACGAACCAAAACAGTGGTGTTCGCATTGATGCAACAAACAACAATGGGCAGAAGAACACATATTATGGTTGCATAGAGGAGATATGGGAACTTGACTATGGACGTTCTTTTAAGATCCCTTTGTTTCGGTGCAAATGGTTCAATCTGAAAGGCGGAGTTGAGGTAGACAAGATGTACGGAATGACAACAGTGGATCTAAACAATCTTGCGTACAGAGACGAACCATTCGTGCTAGCCAATGATGTGGCTCAGGTTTTCTATGTGAAAGACATGTCTAGCAGACCCAAAAAAAGAAACATCCTGGGAGTGGAGGAGCCGAGGCGTCACATAGTTCTTTCAGGAAAAAGAAACATCGTGGGAGTGGAGGGCAAGACAGACATGTCAGATGATTATAATAATTTTGATGAAATTCCGCCTTTCGTAGTGAACATTGACCCAATCATCAAGTTGATTGAAGAAGATGCTCCATGGTTCTGACGCAGAAGAACTGGCGGTGTTGTGTGATGGAGATGTTGGTGCGATATGTAATAATTAATATATTAAACTTTTTATATGAAGAAGATGCTCCATTTTTACCTGCATATCAAATGGATCCGTCGGCGTTGATAGAACAAAACACACGATTTCACCAGCATACAGCCCCACGGTGGCTCTTGATGAGTGCCTGCATATCAAATGCACCGTGGGGCGTATGCAGGGAATCCGAGTAATTTGTATATATTCCTCAGTAGATGAATTGAACTATTCTTTTGATAGAACAAAACACACGATTTCACCTGCATACAGCCCCACGGTGGCTCCTGAGTGCCTGCATATCAAATGCACCGTGGGGCGTATGCAGGGAATCCGAGTGATTTGTATACCACACACCACCCGGCTAGGCACTAGAAGGACGAAACACTGAGTGCTCGCCTCGTCCGAGAGGGGGCTATATATAGGGTCACGGGCTCAACCAGTGGTACTGATAGTGTTGATCCAACAACTCTCAAGTGCTCAAAAGAAGCACACCCCTGATCCAACGGCTAACAAGTGTTTCAAAGAAACACACGATTCGTGTGCTTCTTTAGTCCCGGTTTGAAACTGAAAGCGTTAATCGAACAACTCAAAAGCAATCAAAAGAAACACACACCTGATCAAACGGCTTACAAGTGCTTGAAAGAAATACACGATCCGTGTGCTTCTTTAGTCCCGGTTTGGAAGTTAAAGTGTTGATCGAACAGCTCAGAATTCCAAAGTTTGCAAAAGTTATACAAATTCACATTCAAAATAGTTTTAAACTAATTTAAATAATGGTTATAGAAAAGAGAAAATGTTTTTGTATTAGTTAGTCAAATTCAAACACTTATCATATTGAAAGTTTTTTCAAATTCCAAAGTTTGCAAAAATTATACAAATTCACATTCAAAATAGTTTTAAACTAATTTAAATAATGGTTATAGAAAAGAGAAAATGTTTTTGTATTAGTTAGTCAAATTCAAACACTTTTCATATTGAAAGTTTTTTCAAATTCCAAAGTTTGCAAAAGTTATACAAATTCACATTCAAAATATCTTTAAACTAATTTAAATAATGGTTATAGAAAAGAGAAAATGTTTTTGTATTACTTAGTCAAATTCAAACACTTTTCATATTGAAAGTTTTTTCAAATTCCAAAGTTTGCAAAAGTTATACAAATTCACATTCAAAATAGTTTTAAACTAATTTAAATAATGGTTATAGAAAAGAGAAAATGTTTTTGTATTAGTTAGTCAAATTCAAACACTTTTCATATTGAAAGTTTTTTCAAATTCAAAAGTTTGTAAAAGTTATTTAAAACAGAAAACAGAAAAAGAAAAAGAAAAAGAAAAAACCCTATCTATCCCGGGTCGTGGCTCCACCCGGGACAAATAGGGGTGCTATCTATCCCGGGTGCAGCCACGGCCTGGGACAGATGACACCTATTTGTCCCGGGCAGAGCCACGACCCGGGACAGATAGTGTGTTGCTATAAAAGCAACACTTAGCGCTCCCGGGTCGAGCAACCACCCGGAGCAGTTCCAATCTCCTCGCGAAGCGCTGGCAAAATTTTCCGCGACCTAGCCGCCGCCGCTGTCGTCCTGTGCCTCCGCCGGGCCTTCGTCCGCGCCTCCGTCCGCTCCGCCGCTGTCGCTCGCGCCTCCGTCCGCGCCTCTGTCCGCGCCGCCGCTGTTGCCCGCGCCTCCATCCGGCCTTCGCCGCCGCTCCGTCCACGCCGCCGCCGTGCCTCCGTCCGCGCCGCCGCCTCCGTTGCCGCGCCTCTGAAGGTTCGTGTTGTGCCCGCACGCCTCCGTTGCCGCGCCGCCCGCTGCTGCCCGCGCGCCCGCACGCCTCCGTTGCCGCGCCGCCGCTGCCATTGCCCGCTCCGCCGCTGCAATTGCTGATGTCAGCGCGGCGGATGCGTGACGTCAGCCCCAAAAACTTGTAGCATACGAATATGTATGTGTAGTATGCAAAAAAAGTGTGTGTATGCAAATTAGTATGTGAATTAGTATTTGAATATTTATAGCATGCGAATTTGTATTTTATTTTTATTTTAGCATTCGAATTTGTATGCAAATAAAAACTTGTATATGCAAATTAGTATGCGAATTAGTATTTGAATTACAAATGTGTATGCGAATAAATATAAAATTTGAATTACAAATGTGACTTGGTATTTGTAGCATGCCATCACCGTCTACTCCCCGTCGTCTCCGTCTCCTCCCCGTCATCTACTCCCTGTAAAATTATAAATTTGAATCTACGCCGCTGTCCGCGCGCACGTCTCTCGCCCCAATGCCGGTGCGGTGAGCAACCCCACCTCTGGCCGCAACGCGTGTAGTTAGTTAGTGTTTAGTTAGTGTTTGTTACTCCCTGTAAAATACAACTTTATATAAAGTGTTTGTTAAATTTGTGTTTAGTTAGTTAGTTTTGTGAGTTGAAATATTAATAAACTTTATATGAAAACGTTCAAAAAAAGAAAATACATGTTGTTGTGTCATTAATGTTATTTAATTTGTGTTTGTTAAAGTTTTTACATGTTGCAATGCAGATACTCAGACCCGCCCCGCCGCCCTCTCGGAGCCCTAGCTAGTAAAGTTCGAGAGACTTCAAAAGAGAAATGTAAATATAAATTGTGATACTCGATACGATTGAAATATGTTTGTAAAATTGAAATGTCTTAATGTATTTGTACAATTATGTAAATGGATTGAAATCCCTTGCAGAAACTATGGACACCGGTATAAACCTTGAACAAGAAGAGGACATGTTCGGCATCATCCGCGAAAGTGATGGATTGGACCAACAAGAAGAGGAACACTTAGACGATTTCACCTGGCAATTTCTGAACGAGTACGGTGATGGACTGAAGGGGCATTCAGACGGAATAGACGTCACCGACAGTTCAGCTAACCGACAGTTCACTAACTCTACTGTTGGAAAGTCGGCCGCCGAGGTAGATATATGCCCTCAGGTTTTTGTCTCCGTTGAATAGATTTGTGTGTATACATATATTAACTATGACTTTTTCTTGTGTTTAGCCGTCGGCGGGCCATGAACCGGGACCAAGCAAAAAAGCAGCGGTGAAACGAGGCGGGCCACGAACCGGGACCAAAAAGCTCCAAGGGAAACAGAAGTACCACCTTGAGGAGATCAATGAAAAAGGCAAACCGATTGCTCCCGCTAACCACGCAAGGAAATTTGTAGCTCAGTGCAGAGTGATCGTTCGGGACAGACTCTCCATCAGGGCTCAAGAATGGTATAAGCCAAAGGTGCCAAAAGAGGGGTTATTTATGTAAGGGATGAAGACAAACAACTCCTTTGGGACGAGCTCATGCAGAATTTCACTTTACCGGAAGAGGAGGATGTAGAGAAGCCGGTTATAGAGAATCGATGCAAGGCTGGACTTATATTGAGATGGGTGAATTGTTCCGCAACTGGAAGAAAGGGCTAAACAGGTTCATAACTGAAGGTAAGACTCCAGAATTTGTCGGAGTCTATGAAAAGATAAAAGATGAGTGGCCCGAATTTAAGGCGTACAAGCAATCGGAAGCCGCTAAGAAAATCTCAGCGAGAAATAAGAAAAATGCAGAGAAAAAGATATATCACCATAACATGGGTCAGGTGTCTACCTGACGGCCATTGCTAAGTGGACGAAAATGGAGGATGAGTTTTTGGCTAAAGGTATGGACATCGAGACATTTGGCTGGCCAGACCGGCTTAAGGCTTGGTTCTATGGGCATGGTGGAAAGTTAGACCCTGAAACAGGTGACTGTCTTTTTACCACGGAGCACGGAGCTGACCCTATTAAAGCTCTCAGAGAGGTATGGAAGGAGGTCACAGAAGGCAGGTTCCACCCTAACAGAGAGAAGGATGAGCTATCGCGAGCCCTTGGGAATTCTAAACACAGTGGACGAACACGAGGAACCGTCGGCTCCGTACCGTGGATAATTGGGTTTCCCAAAGCTGTTGGCACTTACAGAAGCCGATCGAGAAAGAAGAAAGAGCTTGCCGACCGGGCTCAGTGGATGGAAAATAAATTACTACAGCATGAGAAGGAGATAGCAGAGCTGAAGGCAGCGCAGACTCGACGGATGCCCTGCGAATCTGAGACACCCGAAGATCCTTCTCCTGATCCAAAATCAATGCGGAGAAGCAGCGTGGCTTCGACGGAGCTCGATCGCCACAATGATATGCCGGGTCCTCGTCACCCCGTGGATAATATCGTGCAGCGGGAACTTTGCGACCTACATGTGCCATGCTTGAACATAACCGTGAAGGTGGCGCACGGCTTTGCCCTACCGCCTAAACCAAATGGAACTTACCATTGTCGCCCTATTCCAGATGGCTATGCTGTTGTCGGGGTTGATGAGGTTATCAAGACATATGAGGGAATTAAGCTGGACTTCCCTATGGGTGAAGATGAGGTTGAGTTGAGATTTGCCCTCAAGAGTACCTGCTTATGGAAAAAAGAATACATCGTGTTCCCACACATGCAGCAAAATCGCCCTCCCAGTCCACATGCCAGCCCACATAACTACAACAACGAGAACCAATGCACTAGTCCAGACACCCCCCACAACGACAACCAAGGTGCTAGTCCATCTACGCCATCGCGTGAGCGTACTCCGCCGCCTCCGCAAAAGAAGCGGAAGTGCACCGCTGCGTCGACTAGTACTCAGAAAAGCGAAACGGGGAAGTCTCGCTTTGTGAACTCTCGCGAAGATGTCGATATATGGGTCAACGAGATCCAGGCTTCCCAGAGAAAGAAGGCAAAAAAGATGCCTTTGCCTGTTCCGGTATATTCTTCGGATGCGATACGGTGGGCCATAGAATTTCTTACGCATCTGTCGCAATATGAACTAAATATGGACGATGACTACACACGTGTTCTGGTGCGTACATCTAGGAGAGTGCGGGAAGAACAAAAATCTGCTGCCACCCAGAAGAGAGATGTTCCACAGCTCGGAATGCAGGCGGGAAAATCGGCCCCTCCACTCATGTTGGCGCCTTACAACCGGAACCCGGTCGATGATGTACTTTCGCAGCAAGCTAGAGATATGGGTATAACTCTGGCAGAGCTTAAGGCATTACAATCTGGCGAGAGTGTCACCATACATGAGGTGGTGCTGAAATATGTTAGAGGAGAAGATCTTGTCGACCCTGCTATGGTGCGCACTCTACGAGCTAGGTTGCACCAACTAAATGCATGGTACATGCATACTACGAGAATTCAAGAAGGAGACTGGCTCTATGCGAAAATTCCAACGGATTTTTATGGCCCGGGTGATGATGAGATTCAAATTGAGTATTGCGAATTATGGCAGTTATTCAATTTTGACGTGCTCGACAAATCTATCATCAGTGCCTTTTGCATGTAAGTAATTAAATTATGTATATATGTCAGTAATTCTCTAGCTCAATCTATTTTTCATTGCTTGTAATTATAGTTATCACTATATTACTTTTGTACTCTATTATGCAGGCTGAAAATTATACAATCTCGAAAGCTGGGACTCAATCACAAGATTGGATTCATTGACCCTAATCGAGTTCATCATCATGGTTTGTTACATTACCCAGAGAGTACGGAGGAGCTTTTGCTTACTTATTTAATGGCGCAACATTACAAAAAGACCATACTTTTCCCGTTCAACTTCGAGTGAGTTGTTAACTTTCTTATACATACTCGATGTTAAGTATATGTAATTGATGATTTAGTTATTAACAAATATAAACATATGGCAGATTTCACTGGGTATTATTTGAGATTGATGTTGAAAAGGCAATCGTTGATGTCCTCGACCCATTATCAAAACCTGAAGAAAAGTTCGACGACACGAAATAGATGCTACAGAGGTAATTTCGTTCATTATCACAATCGACCTCGTCTTTTCTAATAATATATAGTAATTATTAAACTTCTTTACTAATTTTCCATACCGTAAACTTCAGGGTTTGGGACAAGTTCACCTCTTTCCACAAGGACGTCGGTATAGCCCGGAACCTCACTTTTAAATGGCGAGAGGTAAGCTGAACTAGCTAGGTTCCACGTATGCATATTCTTAATTTCAGTCTCACAATACCATTTTTTCAATATTTTTGATTATTTTTTATTGGTTTCTTATCTTATTCTATTATAAAGTGCGCGAAGCAGCAACAAGGCACCAATTTGTGTGGATTCTATGTCTGCGAGTTCATCCGAATTCACTTCAATGAGGGTGCAGACTGGAATAGGGTACGTTAACAATTTATTCAAACTTGTTCACTTTTTAAATTGAATTATTTTCATAATGGTTGATATATTGGTGTTGATCTCTCCTTTTAGGTTTGAGACGATCCGGAACAGGCTTGATGCAAAAGACCGCCTACTACCTATTGCGGAGGAAATTGCGGGCTTTCTGCTTGACTATGTCATAAAGCTAGGCGCAGAATGCAGTATAATCCAGCCGCGGAAAAAGACCATCCCGAGAAAAAAAATAGGGTCTAATGCCTCTCTGTCATGTAATGATATCTGTTTGAAAATATTTAGACATGATCTTCCGGTTGTAAATATTTGTTGTAAATATTTGTTTGGGAGAACTCGTGTCCTAGTAGTATTCATGACTATATCCCAAGGAAAAAATCGTGTGTTCATGATATATATTATATAGTAACGTATAATATGCAACTCGATCTTGTTTGAAATGAAACATAAATGAAAAAACAGAAACACAAAAGAATCAGTAACATAAATATCAAAAATAGAAACACAAATAGAAAACAGGAAACAAAATAAAAGAAACAAAAAAAGAAAACAAAAAATCATATATACTGTCCCGGTTCGTATTACGAACCGGGACAAATGAGTCGCAGCCAGAGGCTGGCTTGTTTGGCCACGTGGCCCCCCTATTGGTCCCGGGCCGTGGCGTGCCCGGGACAAATAGGGGAGGCTATTTGTCCCGAACACGCTGTCCCGGGCGCGTGACCGGGACAAAAAGCCCTGCCGGCCCGGGACCACTGGCTTGTTTTGCTCTAGTGGAAGATCCATTTTCTGTGGCTGTATTTATGCATCAAACTTCCCACCTTGCATAATGAACTTGCTGGGTAACGCTGTTACTCACCCTTGCCTCCTAAACCCCTGCTAGACATGAATAACCATGAGAAGGCAACACTTTAGTCTATAATGACTCCCATGGCGGATAAACTCAAGATACCAAAGAGGTCAACTACAACGAGTTGAAGCAATCCAGAGAAGATGGAGGACAAGTGAAGGCATAGTATGTCAGAGGATAGATCCCTAGTCATAGAACCTATCTCTGTAGGCGTGTTGCTATAGCGCAAATGCAAACCTAGCCGAATTAGCCGTAGGTCTAGTCTAGCTTATTCTCCGAGGTTTTCCATTTGATGTTCTTTTATTAGGGCCTTGCCTCATTGTTTCGAGGAGGTTCTAAGGATATGTTGTTTTGGATCTTCTGTTTGGAATCAATAGTCATGCCTTGGACCTGCGATGTTTCTTTTGTACCACTCTGATGATGTAACACTGGTGGACGGTGATCCATTGGTGCTTTGTGAACGACTATAGCATACTACACCATGAAGTGTGATGTGTTCTGCGTCAAGTTGGTGAATCACCAAGAGGAGGGTGTGAAGTAGCAGAGCAGCAAGATTTCCCTCAGTTATGAAACCAAGGATATCGAACCAGTAGGAGATGAACGTATTTTTCCCCAACTTAACGGTGAGGCTGTCAATTGCACCGGCTTGCTGTAACAAAAGATTAAATGTATGTGTGGAAGAAAGATGTTTGTTTGCAGAAAGTAACAGCTTTGCAGTTATGGTTTCATCTGATTAATGAGAAGGACCGGGGTCCACAGTTCCCTAATGGTGTCTCTCAATAAATAATAATAACATTCATCCATGCGTGGTAAACAAATTACAACTAGGCAATTGACAGAATAATGATAAGAAACCCAATGCATATACTAATGATATGGTGTCTAGTGTGAGATTTATTCGGGCATTACAACAATATACATAGACCGTTCCAACCGCATCTATGACTAATAATCCACCTTTCGGTTAGCGTCCGCACCCCTTTCAGTATTAAGTTGCATGCAACAGATCATCGCCTTAAGCACTGTGTGTAAAGTAAGTAAGCTAGTAAGTAAGTAACATCATCCTTAGATAAATTACTATTGTTTTATCCCTAGTAACAATAGTACATCTACAACCTTAGAGCTTTCTGTCACTGCCCCTGATTAAATAGAGACATGAACCTACTATCGAGCATAAATACCCCCTCTTGGAGTTACAAGCATCTACTTGGCCAGAGCATACACATGTACCGGAGAGCATGCAAGATAACTAAATAGCACACACATGATATATTATGAAGCAATAACTTTAGTACTCAATATTCATCGGATCCCAGCAAACACAACATGGAGAATTACATAAAGATGATCTTGATCATGATAGGAAGCTCACAAGATCTAAACATGATTGCACAAGAAGACAACCATCTAGCTACTGCTATGGACCCGTAGTCCAAGGTAGACTACTCACGCATTAGTCCGGAGGCGGTCATGGTGACGTAGAGGCCTCTGGGGACGATTCCCCCTCCCGGCAGGGTGCCGGGGAGCAGTTCTGATCTTTCTCGAAGTGGTGATGGCGACGGCGGTGGCTCGGACCCGTGGAGGAAAAGTGATTAACCGTCCGGAGTTTTTAGGTCACGGGGGCTTTAATGGGCGAAAGCCTAGGTCGGTGGGCGCCCGAGGGCGCGACACCACCTCCCGGCGCGGCTGGCTTCTGGCCCACGCCACGAGGTGGTGTCGTCCCCTCGGGGTCCGCCTTCGTCTCGTCTTTGGTTCTTCTGGTCGCAAATATTCCAAAAATAAATACTGGTTGGCTCGTTTCCAATTTGGAGGATATTTCCTTAAGAGCTTTTCTGAAACCAAAAACAGCAGCAAACATGGAACTGGCATTGTGGCATCTTGTTAATAGGTTAGTCCCAGAAAATGCATAAAACTATATAAGATGCATATAAATCATGTAATAACATGATATAACATAGCATGGAACACAAGAAATTATGGATACGTCGAAAAATAAGGACAATCTGTATTATTGACCCTCGTGGACTCCTCCTAGCTATCTAGGAGTATACTGACCCACTGTAGCGTACCTGCACTTTAAATAAGGCAGATACCTGTGTATAGTGCAAATCCCTGGATCGATTCGTTTGCACACACAGTTTACGATGTAATATCACAACAAAGTATCGATTTTATTACATCGATGATCCAGACTTACAAAATATTCATTACAAGTTGCATAGCATAAAGCTAGCTTTGAAATAGTACACAGCGGAAATACAATAGCAGTGAGTCTCTATCACTTTCATGCTGCCACAGGCGAAAACATGCTGGTTGTAGACTCGAAACCTATAAACGAAACCTCACTCGTCATCGGAACCATCTGCAATAAGAAAAATATTGCAACAACGTGGGTCAGATTCCATTAAAAATGGAGTCTGGCAAGTGACACTATGGTGGACACTTAATGGAATAACTCTATAGCCTATATGTGTTGGGGATATATCAACTAGGGGTATAACCAACATGGATAAATCCGGCTAGTCCAGGGTGGCCCAAGGGTGGTAAGGCCGAAGCCTGCCGGGCGGCCCAGATAGCTGACGTACAAGGAAGTAGGCAGACGGTCCAAGGAAGGCGGAAGGTCGAAGCCCATCCAGCCACCAAGCCCAAGACGAAAGGCGGCAACTAAGCCGGCTAGGTCTAGGACTCTGTTTACTTGCCGGACAAGTACTTACCTTGTACCCTGGGGTCTGGCCGCCTATATAAGCCGGCCACCAGGGAGCCTTTAGGGCAGACGCTTCAATAGGCATCATACACATTGTAACCTGTTCACGGCTATTGCCTCATAGTGAATTATAGCAGCACGTAGGATCTCGCCACCGCCGTGGGATCCGAAGCTGGGTAAACTCGCCGTGTTCAATCCCGTCCTCGACGACACCAACCTTCTTCCCCACAATCCATACGTAGGCTAGAGGACCCCCGTCTCCTATCAATTATGCCGATACCACGACAGTTGGCGCCCACCGTGGGTCATAAGGTTCCTGGCGTTACGTTGCAGGCGGGAACACTTGGCGGCGTGGGCAAGCAGATCGCCGTTGGTCGCGTCACAAGGTATGGCGGCCTTAGCTACGTCAACTCGGATGAGTCCTGGCTCCCGGCGGACGACTACCTTATCGGATGCGCAATCGTACCGATCGGAGGGATCGACGTATTCATCGGGTACACGCCAGAGGCGTACGGCCTACCGCGTTTCTACAACCCCACCCACCAACCCTTCGACCAAGCAGTCGACCGACAAGATGGATCTGAATCCGCCTTCTCCCAGGAGTCGGCCGAATCTGATTTCCACTTTGTTGGAGTTGTCGGACTGGGATCAGACTCCCAGCCGGAAAACAACGATCCTGAGTCAATCCTCCCTGCTCTACAGGAGGATGCGATGTCAGATGCCGGATCCAGATCTACCGTTCAAGTCAACGTAGATTCTGACTCTGATGATGATGCTAGTCTCTTCGAAGAGAAGATCAAAACCCGCTTTTCCAGTGGTAATCCGGCTCCTTCAGAGGGCACAGCGGATACAGACATGCCTGACAAGCTGGCTATGATGGTTGTTGTCGGTCACGAGACAGCCCCAGTTACTTCGGAGGCGTAAAACAAGCCGGCGGAAGATGCCGGCGACACCACTGCCGGCCAACTCATTGAAAGTTCCGACAAGGTGCGCGCAAAGAAGAAAACTGGCCTCGAGAAAGGCGGCAGCAGCAAACCCACGGATTTGCTCTCCGTCATCAAAGAAGTAGACGAGATCATGAATACTCCGGTGAATAAAGACACCCCACTCGACGAAGTGGAAGAGCTTAGACTTAACATGCTTAAGCACTCTGACTTCCTGCGAAAAAGGGAGGAGCACGTTGAGAGCCTTGCGAAGAAGATCGAGAAAGAACAGGAGAAGATGTCGGCCAAAACAAGCCGGCAACTCTTCGAGGAGAAAAGGTCATCAAAAAACCGCCGTGGAAAAGAGCCGCCTACGCAAGCGACGACAGCGGCTCAAGATCTAGGGTTCGACTGGCGTACGGCACCACAGCGCGTGGACAGAAGGGGAGATGTTGTCTTCTGCACCCCTGTCCTCAACGCGGCCGCCGCGCTAGATACCCTGGACGACAACACTTACACGGCGGAAGAAAAGCTGGCCAACGCAAGACACTTCGTGAGCAAGGCCCTAGAACAACAAGCTCGCGCTGATTCCTACGGCCACATGGCAGATGCTCGCGGGGGAGACCTAGAGTCTAAGTCGGGAAAGTGCAAAGCTGCACCCGACACCGACCCCGAAGGCCCGTCTGGCTCCAGTAGCCATGGCGACAAAAGGAAGGCAACGCCACCTCCAAAGAAGGCGCCACCGCCAAAGCCAAGGCGGGACGAGAATTCAAGGACAGGAAGCAGAGGAGACCTTCCACCTCCATCCCAGCCAAGACGCGACAACGGCGGTAGCCGGAACAACAGGCCACCGCCTAGAAAAGATGTCGGCAACGACCCTCCCAGGAGAGGTCGAAGCCGGTCTCCGCAGCGTAGCACCGGCAGCAAGAAGAGAGAGGAGGTAGAAGGGCCCAGGCGCAGCATAAGCCGGGCAGCGCAGGACGAGCCGGACGCAAACAGAGGCGCACGGCAGCTCGATCCAAAAGACGCACGACAGTGCCTAAAAGACATAGCAAGAGGAAAGGAGCCGCTATACTCTGGACCAAAGTGCTTCGGTGACGCCATCCGCAGAGTGCCGTTCCCTAAGGACATGACATCAGTGTCAAAAAAAATGTTCTAGGTACAACGGCCTCGTTAAGCCGGACTTATGGCTATCCGATTATGCCATGGCCATAGAAATTGCCGGCGGGAGCAGCTATATTGCCGTCCGCTACCTACCTCTCATGTTGGAAGGCACGGCAAGAGCTTGGATCGACAACCTTCCTGAAAAGTCCATCCATAGATCGTACGACATGGAAAAGGTTTTCTCCCAGCACTTCCAAGGAACATACAAGCGTCCAAATACCTACACGGATTTGCAACGCTGTATCCAAAAGCCGGGCGAAACCATGACCGATTTTGTCAGCCGTTGGATATCCGAAAAAGCCAACTGTCATGGTGTTTCGGACGCACAGGCTATCCACGCCTTCTACACGGGCCTACAGAAGAAGTCCTTGCTCCGTCATAGGCTCGTCCGCGAGCAAATCACGGACCTTGGTGAGATGCTCAACCTGGCCGCCCAATACGCGGCGGCGGATGACGACGCCCGGGATGATGACCCAGACGTCAACATCATACCAAAGCGGAACAACAAACGCAAGCAGGCGGAAGATGACAAAGCCGGACCTTCCAATGAGGTAGCCGCAGCATTCCAAGGGAACGCCGGCAAAAAGAAGTGGAAGAATAAGAAAGATAGTTGTGAAGCCGACTCAGGGCCTAAGGCGGCACGAATCACTTATGAACAGGCAAAGCTTTTGCCATGTCCCATCCACGCCTCACTGGGCAAGGTCAACCATATGCTTGGCGAGTGCCGTTTCATGGACGACTTCAAAAAGGACCCCACAGTCGGCTGGAAGTCAAACAAGTCAAAGAAGAACGACAAGAAATACAACAAGGAGGATGAGGATGACGACGGCATGTCTATCTCAAGCGAAGACGACGCAGCCGCCAAGAAAAAGAAGCCGTGGCGAAGACGGCATGAACTTCTTCTTGATTTTCTTCTAAGTGTTTCTACTCCTTGAAGATCCTTCTGAAGTCTTGTTTTGGCTAACTCCCTCATTGGCCTTCTAGCTCCATGATGAAAATCCTAAGTGTCTAGTGCATAGCACTTTACCAAAATACCAAGTTTGAAAATAATCCTAACTTAGGGAAAATGGGGAGGAGTTTTCCTTATGGGAAATATAACTACAAAATAAATATGCTATGCATGAAATGAAATTTTAAATCATAATACAAATTTTTGTGATATTTATAAAGTATGCATAAAGTTATAATTGCAATTTAATTAGTTTAAATTTTTTGGAAAAAATAATAAAAGGAATAATTATCATATTAAAGTTCTCTATGATTAATATTTCTATAACAAATTTTATAAATAGAGTTAATAGACATGGGGCATTTAATTACATTTATTGCAATTTGATTGAATCAAAAATAATATTTCTATTAATAGTTATGTTGAAAATATTCAAACTATTCAAATTAAGTATATAACTATGATTTCATTCAAATATTACTCAAAAATATTTTATAGCAGTGGCATTAATTTACAAATACTCCAAAGCTTCTAAAACAATTTTATTTGCAAGTTTTGAATTTACAGATTTAAAGTTATGACAAAAATAATCAAATTCACCATTTGAAATTTGAATATTTTAAACTAAGTCAAATTTGAAATTTGGCAGTTCTAAAATATTCTACATGTCAAGGGCTTTCCAATTATATAAACATTATTAAATTTGGAGTTGTGGTTAAAAAGTTATGAAGGTTTGAACTATAGGGGCTTTTCTGTAAAATTGCTATTTAATTTTATTCGGGAAAATAAAACAGAAATCCAGAGACACGTGGCGCGATCGGATTGGATCTGACGTGGCGCTGACTGGGACTGCTGACTGGGCGCTGACGTGTTTAAGTGAATTGATCTGGGCCGTTGGATCTAGATCTAAGGGCTCAGATCTAACCGTACCTCTTCGTTTTAAAAGATCTAATCGTGTGCGTTGGTTGCAGATCGAACGGCTAGGAGAGGGTTGACCTGAGAGTGGGTGGCGCATCTCGCCGAAGGAGAGGAAGACGAGGGCGACAGCGGCTCGGCCTTGGATGCTCCGGTCGATGTGGTGTGGCCCCGGCCTCGGGAATGCGACGAGCGGGCGCGGCGCGACTTGGAGAGGAAGATGGCGACGTCGTCTACCACGCACGGGCCCTGGAGCGAACGGAACGCACTGGCGGAGGCGCGGTACTCCGTCGAGCTTCGGTCGATTCCTCCTCGACGTGCTGCTGTGAAAGCGAAGCAAGGGAGAGATTGAGAAGGTGCGCGTCGACACGGGGAAGAGAATGGATGGGGTCTCGAGGCTGGGGGCGGCTTACCTCGCCGGGGGCAGAGGAAAAACGGCGGCGGACCGGCGGAGCTCCGACGAGCTTTTTGAGCGGCCTGGCGGCACAATTTTGACGGGGATGAGACGGGAAAGATGGAGGGGAGCGAGGGGATTAAGTAGGGACACTCGATGGTAACAAATCCCGCTGATTTCGCCCTCGATTTGATCCGGGATTTGGGAGAGGATTTTCGGCCGAGATTTTCGCTGGAGATTGAAGATGGAGTGATGTCAGCAGTGACGTCATCAATTTTCATTTTTCTGATTTTTTTCCAATTAATTCATAACTTTTGATTTAATTGTCCAAATGAGGTCAAACAAATTTCTAAAAATTTGTAAAATTATTATCTTTCTTTTAAACCAATTGTGGGAGTGTTTTGAACACTTTTCAAAAATAATAATGTCGAAATATTTATTAATTGTAAAATTGACACTTTATGTTTAATTTAAAATTAGGGTTTAATTCATTTTAATTTTGGCTAAATAAATTATATGAAATACCCATATTCAATTATGTTTGAATTTAAGTTATTTAAACTTGTTTTGCTGAAATCATTCATCTTTATTTTGGCATGATATTAAAGAACAAAATATAAATAATTTTTAGGAAATGTGAAATATAAGGTATTCATTTTTAATTGAAAATAATTTGTGCACCATTATATTTTATATTATGATAATTCATTTGAAAACTTCATAACAACTTTGGAAAAGATTTTTGTTTTAATTCTATTCTTATTTAGAAGATATTAATAATTTCATGCTTTGAAAATAAATGAAATTCATTTAAGCAAATGAAATGTTTATTTGGCTAATTCATTAATTTAAATTCTATGAAATTTATAGTTATAAGTTACAGAATTGAAATTTTAACACCATGTTTTGAACTTAGTTGAGAGAATGAAAACAATTTGGCAACTAACACCATTTTTAAATAATTTGTGAATTTATGAATAGATATGGTTAAGTGGTTGAAATCAATTTCTTATAAGTAAACCATTTACGTAAAATAAAATGGATTGTAGTTTGTAAAATATTTGTCAAATTACATTTTAAGGTTTTTGAAATACAGTGGATAACAAAATGTTTAAACTGTGACGTTTGAAATATTAAACTCTTTCAATAAGTTTCAAGTCTTTCATAGTTGGATTCCTTATGCATTTAATATTTTATTTAAAAAAAGAAAAGTTTTAAATTTTAGTGATTTTTGAACATTATAAAATGTTTGGATGTTACAGACTACCACCCTTAAAAGGAATCTCGTCCCCGAGATTCGGAGAGGCTAGAAAGACAAAGCAAATGCTTGAATGATTCTGATAACTCGGGATGTTTTGAGAAATGAAATTTCCGACATGGAAACTTGAAAACTTGGCAGCGAATGAATTTTCTGATTAGGAGGATAGAAAGAAAGATAGTTTGAGATCTCTGGGTTTAAGCGACTGGGTTTGAATTATCTAGGTGGCTACCACCCGTAAAAGAAAAGTTTTGTTAATACCCAAAATGTTCTAACTTATATAAGAAGATCAATACAAATAATTACAAACAACATCTAACAAGCATCAAGCAACAAGGTTCAAACACAAACAAACACATACGTGAAAATTTCAAACTTCTTTTGAGAAATTGAACTAATCGTTTATCGAACGAAATACACCAATGTCATGAAAAGTCAAATTGATAGTACTGCCATACAACAATTTGATAGGTCAATACATCAAACCGATACGATAAGCTAAATGAGATAAATGGTGGTCCCTCTAACGTGGTTTTTATTGCTCCACTTATTCCTCCTCACGCTTGCGCTTCATAGCGTGGTCATTCACCACATGCGTGACTTCTCCCTCAATTGACTCTTCAGAAAGCATCTCTTCGGGGTCTTCTTCATCCTTTACTGCTGCGGTTACTACCACATTCCCAGTGTCTTGGTCACTTTCTTCAGCTGCTGGCGGTGGTGGAGGTGGGTTGAGTTGCGCCTCAAGTGTGGCAATCTGCTCATCCTTGTCGAGGTTCTGCAAGTGTAGGTCATGGATGAGTTCCTCCATATGGCCAACCAGGGTTTCAGAAGTCTGGAGTTCTTGGGTTTTTGCATGTATGACGGCTCGGGCATGATTCGCGATGTCATAAGCTTGTTGAACCTTCCTAGTCAGACTGTTGACGAGAAAATCCAAGTCTTCAAACATCTTGTTAATGATGGGCAGGTCCAAGCGATTTCCCGTGTGAGCCATCGAGAGACCATGTGCATCCCTCTTCCCAAAGGCACGGAAGGGCGATTCCGGTGCCAGCTTGTTGCGATACTTATAACACAGCCGGGCCATCAAGTCCAGCATAGCTATGTTTACTCCTTCAATCCATTCAGGGTAGTATGTGACATAGTCCACGGGGTCGAAGTCTGGCATCGTGGGATCTGGGGTCATGATTGTGCGGATTTCCCAACGAGTCACATTAGGTATGTCGGTCTCCTCTTTCCTTCCTCGGAAATAGGGCGATGGTAGCTTCAATGTACTTGTCAACCTAGACAGCTGCCTCCCAAAGATGAAATCCGACAAAACTCCAGCATATGCGGTCTCAGTGTACTCTCCCATCTAAAATTTTGAGGAGGAAAGAGTATTAGAATTAAAATGAAACAGAAAAATTCATATGATAAAATGGAAAGTTTTGTTTTTAAGAGAAGTGAATAAAATAGATTTTCAATCCTATGGTCAAATCCTATTTCTATCCAAACCTAGGGTTTCGAACCTACGGGCAACACAGTGCTTTGATACCATCTGTAGCGTACCTGCACTTTAAATAAGGCAGAAACCTGTGTATAGTGCAAATCCCTGGATCGATTCGTTTGCACACACAGTTTACGATGTAATATCACAACAAAGTATCAATTTTATTACATCGATGATCCAGACTTACAAAATATTCATTACAAGTTGCATAGCATAAAGCTAGCTTTGAAATAGTACACAGCGGAAATACAATAGCAGTGAGTCTCTATCACTTTCATGCCTCCACAGGCGAAAACATGTTGGTTGTAGACTCGAAACCTATAAACGAAACCTCACTCGTCATCGGAACCATCTGCAATAAGAAAAATATTGCAACAACGTGGGTCAGATTCCATTAAAAATGGAGTCTGGCAAGTGACACTATGGTGGACACTTAATGGAATAACTCTATTGCCTATATGCATATTTGGCTGGTGGAGTTCAAGGCTATTTTGCATAAAGCCAATTTTTCCTATCCTTTTGGAAAACACTTTCTTCAAATCAAGACAAGTATGGCATGAAAACCATAAATCTCATCTTCCCTTGTTCACCCATCAAGTTTTATTTCTGAAGTTGGAATGATGGAATCTTCCGTTGACGTCCTTGATCAGCTGCTCAAAAATTGTCCGTAACCGAGGACACGGCTAAGTACTTAGTTTTACACTCTGCAGAGGTTGTGCACTTTCACCATTGTACCCAATCAACCCAAACTATCCTTTACACAGAATTTGTGAATAGGAAAGGAGAAGAATGAGACGAGATCTTTCAGAAGCATTTTCCCTCCCACTCTGGCTTGACCCGTTCCACCTAACATCCCCCTACATCTGCTTGTCTAGCCGGAGAGAGTCCACGCAACATAATTGATCAAGCCAGAGCTCATATGCTAATGGCTGCACTAGAAGCAATCGTCACTCGAAGTTCTTCAGATTCCTCTGTTCCCTGGGTGGCCATCCACAAGTGCACATACTCCAGGAACCATAGACATGGACCTGAGTAGACACTCAACTTCGCCACCATACAACCATTCCACCCAGGAGTTTCATTAACTTATTGGATGTGCACTCTCAGGTAAAAATCACCATGCTTACGGCCCTAAGTAGAATAGACATTCATCCTAGGCGACGACAACCATGAGCACAACCCTGAGTAGTCACTTAACATTTTGTAAAACTTTTCATCAATTGCATAGCATCAATACATCTACTAAGTATTATATAGGAACCTAGACACAGAAGTAAGGGAATTCTACGCAGGTTTAGCATAGCAATACTATCCTACTCATGCATATAAAAATACACTAAGTAATGCATTTAGAAATAATAGGGAGTTTATGAGGTGTGCCACTTGCCTTTGAATGTTGTCGTTGTTCACAAACTCTTTTCAACAACGAACGTTTGCTCTCCGTTTAATCCAAACAATATAAGCAAACAACAATACAACAATCAACAAACAACAATCATCAAACATAAATGCTCATATCTAGTGAGCACACAAGTTTTGTAAAGCTTCTAAGGAAAACATGTCATGCATGATATGCAATTTATTTCTAAGGACTAGAAATGCTTTTCATGCCATGAAAATCTTTTAAGTTAATGCAAGGCAAATAGGTTGGTCCAAAAGGACTAAGAGCTAAGGTCATAAGTTGGTCAAAATAACTTTGTTATAAATCATCTTGAATAAGCACTCGAATGGCTTAGCCATGATGTGCATAAATACTTGGAGAAAATACTAAGTCTATAAGGTGATCAACAATTATTATCAACTCTTTGTAAATTGGATATTCACTATAGTGAGAGAGACAGACACCCAGACAACCACTTAAGTTGTGGGACAGGTCTCATGTACGTGGACATGTAAGGTTTGTCTCCAGGCCGCTTCATCTCACTATGCCGCTAGGATCCAACAACTTCAATATGATAACATCATGATCAAAATTTCTTTAAATCAAATGTGAAAGACAAGATTAGAAAGAAGGAAAAAGATAGAAAGAAAGATGTAGTTGTCCTCCAGGCTTCATCTCCAGACTTGTAACTTTCTTCTGGATGATGTCTTGATTGAGCTCTTGGTAGTCTTGATGAATCTTCAGACTTGATGATTCTTGTATCCTCGAGGCTGGTTTTGGATTTACTTAGTCTTCATGAAGTCTCAGAGGAGAAGAAAAGACAGAGAGAAAGGCTTAGAGATTAAAAAGGGGGTTGGCCTTCTTGAACTTCTGCTCACTTTTCTTCTAAGTGCTTGACATCTTGAGGATGCTTCCAGAGTCTGTTTTCTTCTAAGTCCTTCATGGAGTCCCCGAGAAAAAAAGAGAGAGAGAGCAAGACTTGGAAAATATTTGCTGGCTGGTCTTCATGAACTTCTTCTTGATTTTCTTCTAAGTGTTTCTACTCCTTGAAGATCCTTCTGAAGTCTTGTTTTGGCTAACTCCCTCATTGGCCTTCTAGCTCCATGATGAAAATCCTAAGTGTCTAGTGCATAGCACTTTACCAAAATACCAAGTTTGAAAATAATCCTAACTTAGTGAAAATGGGGAGGAGTTTTCCTTATGGGAAATATAACTACAACATAAATATGCTATGCATGAAATGCAATTTTAAATCATAATACTAATTTTTGTGATATTTATAAAGTATGCATAAAGTTATAATTGCAATTTAATTAGTTTATAATTTTTGGAAAATATAATAAAAGGAATAACTATCAGATTAAAGTTTTCTATGATTAATATTTCTATAACAAATTTTATAAATAGTGTTAATAGACAGGGGGGCATTTAATTACATTTATAGCAATTTGATTTATTCAAAAATAATATTTCTATTAATAGTTATGTTGAAAATACTCAAACTATTCAAATTAAGTATATAACTATGATTTCATTCAAATATTACTGAAAAATATTTTATAGCAGTGGCATTAATTTACAAATACTCCAAAGCTTCTAAAACAATTTTATTTGCAATTTTTGAATTTACAGATTTAAAGTTATGACAAAAATAATCAAATTCACCATTTGAAATTTGAATATTTTAAACTAAGTCAAATTTGAAATTTGGCAGTTCTAAAATATTCTACATGTCAAGGGCTTTCCAATTATATAAAAAATATTAAATTTTGAGTTGTGGTTAAAAAGTTATGAAGGTTTGAACTATAGGGGCTTTTCTGTAAAATTGCTATTTAATTTATTCGGGAAAATAAAACAGAAATCCAGAGACACGTGGCGCGATCGGATTAGATCTGACGTGGCGCTGACTGGGACTACTGACTGGGCGCTGACGTGTTTAAGTGAATTGATCTGGGCCGTTGGATCTAGATCTAAGGGCTCAGATCTAACCGTACCTCTTCGTTTTAAAAGATCTAATCGTGTGCGTTGGTTGCAGATCGAACGGCTAGGAGAGGGTTGACCTGAGAGTGGGTGGCGCATCTCGCCGGAGGAGAGGAAGACGACGGCGACGGCGGCTCGACCTTGGATGCTCCGGTCGATGTGGTGTGGCCCCGGCCTCGGGAATGCGACGAGCGGGCGCGGCGCGACTTGGAGAGGAAGATGGCGACGTCGTCTACCACGCGCGGGCCCTGGAGCGAACGGAACGCACTGGCGGAGGCGCGGTACTCCGGCGAGCTTCGGTCGATTCCTCCTCGACGTGCTGCTGTGAAAGCGAAGCAAGGCAGAGATTGAGAAGGTGCGCGTCGACACGGGGAACAGAATGGATGGGGTCTCGGGGCTGGGGGCGGCTTACCTCGCCGGGGGCAGAGGAAAAACGGCGGCGGACCGGCGGAGCTCCGACGAGCTTTTTGAGCGGCCTGGCAGCATGATTTTGACGGGGATGAGAGGGGAAAGATGGAGGGGAGCGAGGGGATTAAATAGGGACACTCGATGGTAACAAATCCCGCTGATATCGCCCTCGATTTGATCCGGGATTTGGGAGAGGATTTTCGGCCGAGATTTTCGCTGGAGGTTGAAGATGGAGTGATGTCAGCAGTGACATCATCAATTTTCCTTTTTCTGATTTTTTTCCAATTAATTCATAACTTTTGATTGAATTGTCCAAATGAGGTCAAACAAATTTCTAAAAATTTGTAAAATTATTATCTTTCTGTTAAACCAATTGTGGGAGTGTTTTGAACACTTTTCAAAAATAATAATGTCGAAATATATATTAAATGTAAAATTGACACTTTATGTTTAATTTAAAACTAGGGTTTGATTCATTTTAATTTTGGCTAAATAAATTATATGAAATACCCATATTCAATTATGTTTGAATTTAAGTTATTTAAACTTGTTTTGCTGAAATCATTCATCTTTATTTTGGCATGATATTAAAGAACAAAATATAAATAATTTTTAGGAAATGTGAAATATAAGGTATTCATTTTTAATTGAAAATAATTGTGCACCATTATATTTTATATTATGATAATTCATTTGAAAACTTCATAACAACTTTGGAAAAGATTTTTTTTATTATATTCTTATTTAGAAGATATTAATCATTTCATGCTTTGAAAATAAATGAAATTCATTTAAGCAGACGAAATGTTTATTTAGCTAATTCATTAATTTAAAATCTATGAAATTTATAGTTATAGGTTACATAATTGAAATTTTAACACCATGTTTTGAACTTAGTTGAGAGAATGAAAACCATTTGGCAACTAACACCATTTTTAAATAATTTGCGAATTTATGAATAGATATGGTTAAGTGGTTGAAATCAATTTCTTATAAGTAAACCATTTACTTAAAATAAAATGGATTGTAGTTTGTAAAATATTTGTCAAATTACATTTTAAGGTTTTTGAAATACAGTGGATAACAAAATGTTTAAACTGTGACATTTGAAATATTAAACTCTTTCAATAAGTTTGAAGTCTTTCATAGTTGGATTCCTTATGCATTTAATATTTTATTTAAAAAAAAGAAAAGTTTTAAATTTTAGTGATTTTTGAACATTATAAAATGTTGGGATGTTACAGACTACCACCCTTAAAAGGAATCTCGTCCCCGAGATTCGGAGAGGCTAGAAAGACAAAGCAAATGCTTGAATGATTCTGATAACTCGGGATGTTTTGAGAAATTAAATTTGTGACATGGAAACTTGAAAACTTGGCAGCGAATGATTTTTCTGATTAGGAGGATAGAAAGAAAGATAGTTTGAGATCTCTGGGTTTAAGCGGTCGGGTTTGAATTATCTAGGTGGCTACCACCGTTAAAAGAAAAGTTTTGTTAATACCCAAAATGTTCTAACTTATATAAGAAGATCAATACAAATAATTACAAACAACATCTAACAATCATCAAGCAACAAGGTTCAAACACAAACAATCACATACGTGAAAATTTCAAACTTCTTTTGAGAAATTGAACTATGTTTATCGAACGAAATACACCAATGTCATGAAAAGACAAATTGATAGTACTGCCATACAACAATTTGATAGGTCAATACATCAAACTCATACGATTAGCTAAATGAGATAAATGGTGGTCCCTCTAACGTGGTTTTTATTGCTCCACTTATTCCTCCTCACGCTTGCGCTTCATAGCGTGGTCATTCACCACAGGCGTGTCTTCTCCCTCAATTGACTCTTCAGAAAGCATCTCTTCGGGGTCTTCTTCATCCTTTACTGCTGCGGTTACTACCACATTCCCAGTGTCTTGGTCACTTTCTTCAGCTGCTGGCGGTGGTGGAGGTGGGTTGAGTTGCGCCTCAAGTGTGGCAATCTGCTTATCCTTGTCGAGGTTCTGCAAGTGTAGGTCATGGATGAGTTCCTCCATATGGCCAACCAGGGTTTCAGAAGTCTGGAGTTCTTGGGTTTTTGCAAGTATGACGGCTCGGGCATGATCCACGATGTCATAAGCTTGTTGAACCTTCCTAGTCAGACAGTTGACGAGAAAATCCAAGTCTTCAAACATCTTGTTAATGATGGGCAGGTCCAAGCGATTTCCCGTGTGAGCCATCAAGAGACCATGTGCATCCCTCTTCCCAAAGGCACGGAAGGGCGATTCCGGTGCCAGCTTGTTGCGATACTTATAACACAGTCGGGCCATCAAGTCCACCATAGCTATGTTTACTCCTTCAATCAATTCAGGGTAGTAGGTGACATAGTCCACGGGGTCGAAGTCTGGCATCGTGGGATCTGGGGTCATGATTGTGCGGATTTCCCAACGAGTCACATTAGGTATGTCGGTCTCCTCTTTCCTTCCTCGGAAATTGGGCGGTGGTAGCTTCAATGTACTTGTCAACCTAGACAGCTGCCTCCCAAAGATGAAATCCGACAAAACTCCAGCATATGCGGTCTCAGTGTACTCTCCCATCTAAAATTTTGAGGAGGAAAGAGTATTAGAATTAAAATGAAACAGAAAAATTCATATGATAAAATGGAAAGTTTTGTTTTTAAGAGAAGTGAATAAAATAGATTTTCAATCCTATGGTCAAATCCTATTTCTATCCAAACCTAGGGTTTCGAACCTACAGGCAACACAGTGCTCTGATACCATCTGTAGCGTACCTTGTTTTCTGCACCGGAACCCCTATAAAAAGGATGGGTCCAAACTTCATAGTTTTATACTTTAGCTTGAGGATACTCCTTGTTTGAACCGTTAGCTCTTTGTGATACAATACCCACTAGGAGATAAACCCGGAGATTCCGCTAACAAAAGGATAATTTGGATTACGAGGTTTTGTGCGGATGATATCATCATAGTCCAGTGTATGCTATGATCTCTACCATAGAGAATCAACGGTGGGTACGAGTTATTAGATCGCGAACATATGAGATGATCGCTTAACTCACGATACCTCTAAAGTTGGGTTGATGAAGTTTATCAGGTCGTTGACTGATTGTCTTCTCAACCAAGATGGAAAAGAATACACACATTGAACGAGCACGTGGCAGTCATACTTGATGACACTAGTCATACTTGATGACATTCGTCATACTTGATGACATATGGTCATACTTGGTGAACATTGAGATGTCTCGCTCAGCTCGATCATTGGATGACAGACGTCGTTGCCAAGTGCAAATGCAAATGCTTTCCATGCGCCAAGTGCAAGGGGAATCATTCACCTTCATGGTTCTTGATTACGTTGGAGGTATCAAGAAGATGATACAGATCGCCGGAAGTCATCAATGATGATGGTGTATATATGATATACACGTTATGAATGTTTTACCTCAGCAAGTACTCGCAGTAGTGACTAAGTTTTTGACACTAGTCATGTTTTATGAAAACCAGATTTACTACTTGAGTAGCTTGGAAGGATGAGTCGACATTGCATGTTGATAATGGCAGCCAAATTGTTGTGATGGCCATAGACACTCTCCCTCTAGATCTACCATTTGAATAAATTCTTTTACGATCGCCTGTTAGTATGATCGTTACAAGTGTGTCTCCTCTAGCGAGACACTTGTTCATACTTGATAGTGACAAATTTGGTGTCCTATATTTATGAAGTAATGATCATATGCCGATTTGAATTTAGATGGTAGAAGCTCCCACATTCATAATATTTATGCCAAAGGATACAAACTTAATAAAGACACCACATATGTGTGGCACTACCGTTTAGTCATGTCAATGTTATAGTCCGTGCATTAGCTCCATACCAGATGGATCTACAGGTCCTAAGATTTGATCTTTTGACACTTGCAAAATAACTGTGACACCGTTTTCGGAAAACGGGCATATAACTTATTGATAGTCATACATAGAGATGTATGTGGTTCAATGAAGTAATTGGCTGGTAGTGGAGACCTTTATTTCGTGAACTTCACTGAACGTTTTGAGTATAGCTTGTTGAGAATCATGCATATGGGTGTATGTGAATCAATGAAGTACTTTCAAAGACTTCATGAACATTCGAGTAGATATATGGATATCCACTCGGGGAATGTTGGCCTGGAAATTTTGATTCAATCAAACAAGTTCAGAATGAAGTAGGAAATAAACGTAACAAGAAAATCAAATTCCCACGATACAGATCGAGGAAATGAAGATTTGAGTTATAATGTTGGCACATCATTGGAAGACTTGTGAGAAGAGTTCCACAAATTATGTCGCATGCAACACCATAGTGTCATGGTGTGTTAGGACGTCGTAATTGCACTCTATCGGATAGTGTGTGGTAAATAAATCTCTTACCGAATTATTGTGATCATTAGAGTCATATGGTAGAAACGTAAACACTCACGTTACCAAATAGGGAAACCATTTGAATCCATGGAGACAATAGCATACGAGTGATGGCATGGCTTTTAGCCTAGATTGTCGTTTCAGCAATTTAGTGTTTCGATGTGATCAAACCTAAAATGGATTAATCTTTGTAGTGTACCGTACCTAAAGAGTTAGTTGGGTACATGTCTCGACATAGGCAAAACAGTTGCCGGGATATACCTTGCGAAAGAAATAGTTTCTTATCCAAGTGTATAAGTGAGAAAGAAAGTAGAGCAAGACAAAGTTGATGAACTTTCTCTCCAGACATCAGAGTGGCGCAACCGAAAGTGTTTTTGGTGTCAGGCTCCACAGCTTGAAAAAGTTGATGATTCAAGATCATCATGTTCTGAGCTCATACTAAGAGCGTAGTGAAGGGGATCGTGTGCAGAAAACAAAAAATTTCCTACCAACGATATCCTTAAACTAGCCAAGATCTACACTATGCAGATATAGAAGTACGGCGGAGATCGGAATACATACCCTCGTAGACCGAATAGCGGGGATTACGCTCCCGCACAAGCGTTGACGACGAAGACGACGTAGCCGACCTCTAGGTCGCGGAGAACTCGGCGCGACGAAGATGACGAAGATGACCCCGAGGTCGGGTGGAGGAAGTAGGCCTCCGAGTACCGCTAGTGCAGCACCTCGCAGGGCGTCACACACATACGGTGGAGACGACGGCCTCCGAAGCTCCAGTCCAGGACGAGCAGCGGAAGACTTGGACCGGAACACCAGCAGCGTGGCAGCCGGCTATGGTGGAAGAGATCCCCCTCCTCTACTCGGCGCGGCTCCGACAAGGGAACCACGAGATCGAGAGAGAAATTGGGAATTAATTGGTGAATTAAAAGGCCAGGGGTGCCCCTTCTTATATAGTCTCCCGGGGGAGCCAACCTCCCTAGCCAGGCAATGTGGGACTATCCCACAGCCATGGTGCGGCTAGGGATGGTGCACCGGCCCTAGGTGGGCCCCATTTGGCCCACCTAGGCCGGCCAAGCCTCCCCCACAAAATTCCCTTGAGGGTTTTCCCCCCCATGGGCCTTCTTTCGACCAGAAGGCCCATTTAGGGAAATCAGCCAAAATAAATTCGAAAATAAATATATAAAATCATATTTGCATATTAATTACACTAATTAATATCAAACATAATATATATAATTTTTCCTAGCACCGAAAACTCTTTCGCCGCTGCCCGATCTCCATCGGACCCCTCCCGGGACGCTCCCGGTGATCTCTTTCCTTTCCGGTTGTCTTGTCGAAACCCCTTAAGTGTGTTACCCTAGCGGTTCGATATAATAACAGGTACGATCAAGACTCCTCTATGATCGACGACTAACTCGTAGGCCTGGACCCCATGAATTAATTCCTGTGATATAACGAATGACTTTCATCTATCAAACCTGGACGTCTAGTCTTAAACCCTTTGTCATGGCGATACTTAGCGTGTCCGAACATCATTCTCAGATATCTCCATACCTAGCATGATCTCGTTACCGACATCGCTATCTTCTACTCGTCTATGATATTATGTCAGCTGGTGACCTAGTCACATGTTTGCAAACTCATTTGACATAATCTCACCGAGTGGGCCCTAGACTATCTATCCGGCTATGCGGACTGACAAATCCCGCTGTTGACCCCTCGTCTCAACTACCCCCTTCTGATACCCAAAAGTATCACCGTTATTGTCACACTAGATAAGATATGACGTTTGGTGCGATCAAAGTATCTTCCAGGGATAACAATAAGAGTTGATCTCACGGTCTTAAGGCGTAATGACTATGTCCTACAAATACTGGGTATGTCCATCACATCGTTACACCTAACGATATGACTTCCATTGCCGACCGGCGCCATGCCCTATGATCGGAAAACCTCGATCATCAATCGCGCAACGAAACTAGTCTTGGTAGAGGCTACTAGGGACCTGGTTGTTTTATCTATCACACCTGTATTAATGTTTTCGCTTAATACAGTTCTAGCATGGTATAAAACATATAATGAACGATTGGGATATTGCCAATAAACTATGTTTATTAAGTGCCTCTAGGGCATATTCCCTTCACGTAGGCATACAAGGTTGTGTTCCACACTGTGTGTTAGGACAATCTTGCTATGAAGGTCATATTAATGAAATATGATAGACCTACGAACTACGAAGAAGAGATGGTGGACCTAAGTCCGAGAAATGTCTATGAGTCATTTATGATCCGAAATAAAATCCATATACGATTACCAGGTAATGACTTGGGAGATCTTCTTGATGGCATCTAGGATGTTAATACTATATGGAATTTTATGAGAGAATAGACATTGAGAAGGATCGATTTGTCGTGAAACAGTTCCGACGGATTCAAAAGTTGACCACATGAGAGTTTGTCTCAAGTGGCGAAGCCGAAATCTATTCTGGGTCGTTTAGCAATCACTATAATTTCGAATGAGAAATTGATAGATGGATAAGGAAACCATGTTTCTTAATAGTGTCATTAAGAAAGAGTTGGCGATCCTGAGGATGCTAAACATGTATGCAAACTTCAGAGGTCCATTCATGGGCTGAAGCAAGCATATCGGAGCTGGAATCTTCACTTTGGTAATGTGATCAAAGGATTTTGGAGTTGTCGAAAATAGTTGAAGAAACCTACATTTGCAAAGAAGTGAGTGGGAGCAAAGTAGCTTTCCTTGATCTTATATGTGGAAGGCATATTTGAGTAGGAGTTAAGTAGCTTTTCCTTGATCTTATATGCGGAAGGCATATTTGAGTGGGAGCTAGGTGTCATTTGTGATTTTGTATGTAACGACATATTGAATGACACAGATCCTCTAGTAGAGTGTAAAGGATTATTTAAGTGATTAAATTTTCTATGAAATGAAGTTAGGACTATTAGGCATCCGATTTATAATTGTATAGATCGTAAGGGGCTTAATAACATTAAGTCGGAATATTTCGTAAGTCAAGATTTTGAAGTGTTTCAGAATAGGATAAGCAAAGAAAGAGGTTCTTGCTTGTATGACTAGGTAAAATATTAAGTTTATCTTGGCATTTTCAGTAATAGCTAATGATGTTCGACATTATCTATGTATCAGACATAGATGCTATCAGACTGAAAGCTCGACTTAGTGTGACCCAAGTTCTTGGTTGAAGAACAGGTTCTAGAGTGATCCTTGTGTGGATATGAACAAACGTTAAGTTTATTCTTCAGTGTCTATGAGAACTGAAGATATGTTTTCTAGTAAAGGGTAAGAGTGGAAAGACAACTTGCCGTAAAGCGGTTACGATGATGCAAGTTATGACACTGACCCATGCGACTAGAAATCTCATATAGGAGATGTCCTTTATTTTGAAAATAGACATGGTTAGTTTGTGAAGTCGCATATGAATGCACTTTCGTATAATCTACATAGGTACAAAATTATATCGCGACTTCAGAAGTAGCAAGTGTGATTGGACTGAGCAGTTTTCCGAGCGTAGGTGGTCCCCTTAATAGATCTCTTAGACTTTTAAGGCCCAAGCTACGCGAATGCTCGAGTCTCACTCCATCCAATAGGATATATTTCACCTTCATCGTAAGATACGGGATGATGTCAAACTAGATGACATAGAAGTGTTGCAAAGCACATATAGGTCTCAATGTGTGAGATCTATTGACTGTATTCCTCTTTCACAAGGCGAGCAGGCACCAAGATGCTATGGGTGTTGAGCTTTTACCAAGTTGTAAACTAGATTAAGTGTTACTCTAGTGCAAGTGGGAGACTGAAGGGAATATGCCCTAGAGGCACTTAATAAACATAGTTTATTGGCAGTATCCCAATTGTTCATTATATGTTTTATACCATGCTATAACTGTTTTAAGCGGAAACATTAATACAGGTGTGGTAGATAAACAAACAGGTCTCTAGTAGCCTCTACTATGACTAGTTTTGTTGCGCGATTGATGATCGAGGTTTTCCGATCATAGGGCATGGCGCCGGTCGGCAATGGAAGTCATATCGTTAGGTGTAACGATGTGATGGACATACCCAGTATTTATAGGACATAGTCATTACGCCTTAAGACCGTGAGATCAACTCTTATTGTTATACCAAACGTCATATCTTATATAGTGTGACAATGATAGGTGATACTTTTGGGTATCGGAAGCGGGTAGTTGAGACGAGGGATCAAGAGCGGGATTTGTCAGTCCTCATAGCCGGATAGATACTCTAGGGCCCACTTGGTGAAATTATGTCAAATGAGTTTGCAAACATGTGACTAGGTCACCAGCTGACATAATATCATAGACGAGTAGAAGATAGCGATGTCCGTAACGAGATCACGCTAGGTATGGCGATACCTGAGAATGATGCTTGGACACGCTAAGTATCGCCATGACAAAGTGTTTAAGACTAGACGTCCAGGTTTGATAGATGAAAGTCATTCGTTATATCACAGAGATTAATTCATGGGGTCCAGGCCTACGAGTTAGTCGTTGATCATAGAGGAGTCTTGATCGTACATGTTATTATATCGAACCGCTAGGGTAACACACTTAAGGGGTTTCGACAAGACAACCGGAAAGGAAAGAGATCACCGGGAACGTCCCGGGAATGGTCCGATGGAGATCGGGCAGCAACGAAAGAGTTTTCGGAGCTAGAATAAATTATATATAATATGTTTAATATTAATTAGTGTAATTAATGATTAAATATGATTTTATATATTTATTTTCGAATTTTTAAAGGCTGGTTTCCCTAAATGGGCCTTCTGGTGGAAAGAAGGCCCATAGGGGGGGGGGGGAAGTCCCCCCAGGGCTTCGAATTGAGGGAGGGCCGGCCTAGGTGGGCCCCGGGCTGGCGCACTGCACTAGCCGCACCAGGCAATGGGGGATAGTCCCACATTGCCTGGCTGGCAAGGTTGGCTCCCCCTGGGAGCCTATATAAGAAGGGGCACCCCTGGCCTTTTAATTAACCAATTAATTCTCTTATTTCTCCTCGATCTCGTGATTCCCTTTGTCGGAGTTGCGCCGAGGAGTATGAGGGGATCTCTTCCCCCATAGTCCGATGCCGCGCTGCTGGTGTTCCGGTCCAAGTCTTCCGCTGCTCGTCCTGGACTGGAGCTTCGGAGGCCGTCGTCTCCACCGTATGTGTGTAACGCCCTGCGAGGTGCTGCGCTAGCGGTACTCGGAGGCCTACTTCCTCCACCCGACCTCGGGGTCATCTTCGTCGTCTTCGTCGCGCCGAGTTCTCCGCGACCTAGAGGTCGGCTACGTCGTCTTCGTCGTCAACGCTTGTGCGGGAGCGCAATCCCCGCTATTTGGTCTACGAGGGTATGTATTCCGATCTCCGCCGTACTACTATATCTGCATAGTGTAGATCTTGGCTAGTTTAAGGATATCCTTGCTAGGAAATTTTTTGTTTTCTGCACACGATCCCCTTCAACCATGGATAGTAGGAGGCTTACAAACATGGTAGTAATATTAGCCTCTTTCTCTAGTTCTCTCTCTCTCTTTCCCATCTAGCACGTAATTGAGCCATCAATCTAACACTTTCATCCATTTGAACTTGGATGGAATTAATTTTAGCAAAGGTAGTATTCTCTTTAGTTTCACTAGGCATAATTTTAGATTTTAAAAGATCAATATCAAGGAGAAGACTATCAACTTTAGACGCAAGAATATCAATTTTCCCAAGCTTTTCGTCAACAGTTTTATTAAACAAAGTTTGCGTAGTGATAAAATCTTTTAGCATGCTTTCAAGTTCATAGGTGGTAGTCCTATTATTGCTGTTATAATTACCATAAGAGTTGCCATTATTAGGAGGATAGATCTTATAGTTGTTGTTACCATAGTTTTTTCCATAGGCAGTGTTGTTAAAATTGTTGCATTTAATAAAGTTTACATCAACATGCTCTTCTTGTGCAACTAAAGAAGCTAAAGAAACATTATTGGTATCAATATGAGATTTACCACTAACAAGCATAGCCATAATCATATCAATCTTTTCATTCAAAGAGGTTTCTACAACAGAATTTACCTTCTTACCTTGAGATGTCATGTCCATATGCCATTCAGAATAATTAACCATCATATCATCCAAGAGTTTTGTTGCAGCCCCCAAAGTGATGGACATAAAGGTACCTCCCGCAGCTGAATACAATAAGTTTCTTGAAGAAAAATTCAGTCATGCATAAAAGGGTTGGATGATCATCCCAGCAGTCAGTCAATGGGTTGGGCAATTCTTTATCATAGATTTTATTCTTTCCCAAGCTTGAGCAACATGTTCATTATAAAGTTGTTTAAAATTCATGATGCTACTTCTTAGAGAAATAATCATAGCAGGAGAATAGTATTTTCCAATAAAAGCATCTTTGAATTTAATCCATGAATCAATACTATTCCTAGGCAATGAAATCAACCATTCTTTAGCTCTTCCTCTCAAGCAGAAAGGAAATAATTTCAGTTTTGTAATATCACAATCTATATCTTTATATTTTTGCATTTCACATAATTCAACAAAGCTATTTAGATGGGCAACAACATCATCAAAACCAACACCAGAGAATTGCTCTCTCATAATGTAACATCCCAAATTTCATAAAAATTTAAAACTTCTAACTTGCATACCATGGCATGCATCATGTCATTGCATTTTGCATTTGCATCATTAGTTATAAATGTTGAAAGAAACAAAAATTATTATTTATAAAAATGTCATAAAATACTTCCAAATGGTTTAGTTTGGTAAAGATAAGTTTTACAAAATTTTACAAATTGGTTTGAATCATTTTGGAGTTATAAGCATATTTTATGAAATTTCAGAAAAAGAACAAAAAAAGGAGAAGAGAGCTAACCGAGCCGGCCCGGCCCGGCAGCGGCCCATTCCTTCCCCTTCTTCTCGTGCGCGCGCACCAGCGGCCCAAGCCCAGCTTGTCTCCCCCCTGACGCTGACAGGCAGGCCCCACATCTGACGAGCCGTGTCTTCTTCAACCTCCGACGCAAATTTTTGTTCGAGTTCATCTCCGATCCGGATATCGTTCCCGATTTGTTTAAACGATTTTATCTCGTCCCCCCCCCCCCCCCCCCCCCCCCCCCCGCCCTCCATAAATACTTCAGCCCCGGCGCCTCTTTCCACACCCCAAAAACCTAGAAAATCGCCTCCAGGCTGCTCGGAAAGAGATCGGACCGCCGCCATTGCCGTTGTTGAATTCCTTCTCGTTCGGAAAGCAAACTTAGACACCGAGCCCTCGTATTCCTCCTATCCTCTCTATTTCGATCTTGCGCATCTTTGTGACATGCTCCCGTGATCTAATTCGTGCCAGAACGGGCGTTCGATCGTCGATCGACAACAACCGCCGCGGAAGCAACTCCGGCGATCAACTTCGAGGAGGAGACGGACACGCCCGAACGCACCAACGCGCCAACGTCACTGACTCGTCCTCCCTAGCGTCACAGTACGTCCTGGCCATCCTCACTCTCCCTAGATCAATCGGAACGCTCGTCGCCGCCGCTGTTTTTTGTCTCTTTTGTTCTGCACCATTGGATCTGCCTTGGACGCTCTAGATTAGATCTCGCGAATGGGTACGGTTCCGTCCGTGATCGTCCGCGTCCATCCGCACCGTTTATCCCACATCCGCCCGTGAAGCCACCGAGCCAACCAGAAGCTGCCACGTTGCCCGAGGACCTCTGCGCGAAAAATGTGTTTTGTTTCTCACAAATTAGCCCCTGCAATTTGAATCTATCATTAATTTTTAACCCTTTATCCAAAAATTATAAAAAAAATTGTTTTGGAAAGCTTTTGAGGTATAGAAACTTTTGGCATCATTATATTTATATTTTGTCGAATTAATTTTGTTTAATAACAGAAGTGGCACTAATGGTAAATTAAGCATAACTATAAATATAAAATATTTTCTTCATCAAACACTTTTGTATGAACTTGTAGGGCTAAGTTCTGGCTATAGGAATACTCTACTATTTTTGTTTATATTATTTATGTGCTTTTGTGAAATTAATTTGATTAAAAGCTTTTTAGACATTATATAATGAATAAAAGTAATTAGAAAATTATTAAAATTGATTTTCTTCATGAATTCGAAATATAAGAGTACTTAGCATATTATAGCACCTTTGCCACAGAAAAGTACTTAGAAAATATTTGAGGCGCTTTTATTTAACTAAAATGCTAAAATCTTCCTTAGAAATTTTGCTAAGTGTTGTCTTTAGAAAATTATTTGAACTTCTTTGTTTCTAAGTCCTTCGTAAAAATTTTACCCCAAGTGTGTGACCTTGGTCCTTAGTCATTGTTGGACCAACCAAACTTGCCTCACATTACTCACATATATTTCATAGCATGGCATGCATCTAGTACTTAGAAATATTTTTGCACATCATACATGGCATATTTTCCTTAGTAGTTTTTGTAAAATTTGTTTGTTTATGTTGTATTGTTTATTGTGTTAGAATTTTCGGAGAGGAACAAGGACTAGTTGTTCTGCTTGTTGCCAAGGCAAGTGGCACACCCCATAAAATTCCTAAGTATTTTCTATGCATTACTTAGTGTATTTTATATATGCATGTGTAGGACTTAGTGGATTGCTATGCAAAACCTTAGAACTCCCTACTACTTTGTGTCTAGGTCCCTACTCCTTTGTGTCTAGGGACCTATATAATGACTTAGTATAATTATTGATGCTATGCAAAAGTGTTTTAATGGAAAACTTAAATTCTACTAAGTTAATGTAACACCTGGGTGGAATTGGTTTTGAATGGTTTATGTTGAGTGTTATTCCTTAGGGGTGATCTCTAAGGGATGGTCACTTGTGGATGGCCACCCAGGGTAATAAAGGGACCAATGTTTTCTCTAAGTGAAGACTGCTTCTCGTGCAAATATTAATCAATGGGCTCTGGCTAGGTGGAGTAAGTTGCATGGACTCGGCCCGACTTGACAGGTGGTGGTAGATGGTTAGCTTGGAGCGCGTCAAGTCTGCAAGGGACGGGAAGATGCTTCTGAAAAGTCTAGTCTCAACTCTCTCCTTTTCCTTAGCACAATATTAGTGCTTGAGGATAGCTTGGGTTAGTTGGGTCTAATGGTGAAAGTGCACAACCTCTGCAGAGTTAAAACTAAGTACTTAGTCGTGTGCCCGGTTACGGACAATTGAGCAGCTGATTAAGGATTCAACGGAGGATCCCATCATTCCAATTTCCTAAGTTAAAATTTGATGGGTAAACAAGGGTAGAAAGACTATGGTTTTCAAGCCATGTTGTCTCATACTTTAATGAAAAGTTTTTTTTCAAAAGATAGGCAAAAACTGGCTTTATGCAAAATAGCCTTGAAACTCCACCAACCAAATAAGCATATAGGCTATAGAGTTTTCCCTTAAGTGTCCACCATAGTGTCACTTGCCAGACTCCATTTTATATGGGATATGACCCACTTTGTTACAAATTATTACTTGTTGCATAAGTTTCTGATGAGGAGTAAGGACTACTTTTGGGTTTCGAGTCTGCACCAACATGTTTTTCGCCTGTGGCGTGTCATGAAGATGGAGGCTCGTTGAAGTGTTATTTCCGCTGCTTTACTGTTTGCGCTAGCTTTAAGCTATGCAAAGATGTATCGAACTATTTATTTTACCAAGTCTGGATTACTCGTGTAATATTGATACAATGTTGTGATATTCATCATAAACTGTGTGTGCAAATGATTCGATCCAGGGGTTTGCACTATACATAGGTACATGCCATATTTTTAAGTGCAGGTACATTACACATAACAAGGTTCAATAAAGCAGGCTTAATTTCAAAGAACTCAGCTTAAGATGCAGGTGGAGCAACAGGTGTGCATATAAAATCATTATTGTTGGTGCTTGTAAAGTCACACAACTTAGTGTTTTCACCGGAACTCATTTCAGAAATTTAATTTAACAAACCGAAACAAAAAAATAAAAGAAGTAAAGCTAAACCGAAATAAACAAAAGCAACAAAACTGAAAATAAATAACACAAACCGAAATATAAAAATTAATGCAAGTAACTAATTTTTTTCTCTTTGATATTAAGAAAACAAGCCAGTAATAAAAATAAACTAACCAAGACAATAACAAAATAAAAAGATTGGAAGTGCGAAAACTCCCCTCATGAAGAACACTCAAATCCCCGGCAACGGCGCCAGAAATTCTTGATGTGTTCTTAGTCAAGTTGGTGAATCCCCAAGAGGAGGGTGTGAAGTAGCAGACCAGCAAGATTTCCCTCAGTTATGAAACCAAGGTTTTTGAACCAGTAGGAGATGAACGTTCCCCTCGAGGTATCAACGGCGCCAAAAACTCTTTGTGTGGCGTCGGAGTCGTGGAATCTGCACACAACACAATCAAAGTATTTTGCTCCATCTTAATGGTGAGGGTGTCAATCCCACCGGCTTGTTGTAACAAAAGATTAGATATATGTGTGGAAGAAAGATGTTTGTTTGCAGAAAGTAACAGGTTTGCAGTTGTGGTTTTATCAGATTAATGAGAAGGACCGGCGTCCACAGTTCACTAGTGGTGTCTCTCCATAAATAATAATAACATTCATCCATGCATGGTAAACAAAGTACAGCTATGCAATTGACATAATAATGATGAGAACCCAATGCATATACTAATGATATGGTGTCTAGTGTGAGATTCATTCGGACATTACAACAATATACGTAGACCGTTCCAACCGCATCTATGACTAATAATCCACCTTCCGGTTAGCGTCCGCACCCCTTTCAGTATTAAGTTACATGCAACAGATTATTGCCTTAAGCACTGTGTGTAAAGTAAGTAAGTAACATGATCCTTAGATAAAGTACTACTTTTTTATCCCTAGTAACAACAATACATCTACAACCTTAGAGCTTTCTGTCAGTGCCCCAGATTAAATAGAGACGTGAACCTACTAGCGAGCATAAATACCCCCTCTTGGAGTTACAAGCATCTACTTGGCCAGAGCATACACAACTAACGGAGAGCATGCAAGATCATTAAATAGCACACACATGATATATTATGAAGCAATAACTTTAGTACTCAATATTCATAGGATCCCAGCAAACACATCATGGAGAATTACATAAAGATGATCTTGATCATGATAGGCAGCTCACAAGATCTAAACATGATAGCACAAGAAAAGAAGACAACCATCAAGCTACTGCTATGGACCCGTAGTCCAAGGTAGACTACTCACGCATCAGTCCGGAGCCGGTCACTACGACGTAGAGGCCTCCGGGGACGATTCCCCCTCCCGGCAGGGTGTCGGGGAGCAGTTCTGATTTCCCCCAAAGTGGTGACGGCGACGGCGGCGGCTCGGGACCCGTGGAGGAGAAAGTGATTAACCGTCCGGAGTTTTTAGGTCGCGGGGGCTTTTATGGGCGAAAGACCTAGGTCGGTGGGCGCCCGAGGCCGCCACACCACCTCCCGGCGCAGCTGGCTTCTGGCCGATGGCACGAGGCGGTGTGGGCCCCTCGGGGTCCGCCTTTGTCTCGTCTTTGGTTCTTCTAGTCGCAAATATTCCAAAAATTAGTACTGATTGGCTCGTTTCCAATTTGGCGTATATTTCCTTAAGAGCTTTTCTGAAACCAAAAACAGCAGAAAACAGGGAACTGGCACTATGGCATCTTGTTAATAGGTTAGTCCTAGAAAATGCATAAAACTATATAAAATGCATATAAAACATGTAATAACATGATATAACATAGCATGGAACACAAGAAATTATGAATACCTTGAAGACGTATCACAGTGGTATGCTAGGTCACCACAGCTGGTATCAGAGCAAACGCTTTGACCCTAGGATTAAAACCCTCTAAAGGAGACATGTAGGTTGGGTAGTGACTATAGGTAGTCATCTTATCCAAACCAAACTTCTAAAGGACTTGTGATAGATATTCACTAGGGAATAACCTTATCACATTAGAGGAAGATCTTCTTTCACATCTTTTTGGAAGAAGTATTTCATATCTCTTCTTAGGTAAAGTTACATATCTATTTTTCTAATGAATAAGTACATATCTCATCCTTAGTATGTATGACCTAGTAAAGATTATCCTATAACCACCGATGTTTAATGAACTAGAGTAGGACCAATTTAGTAGCACCTATATGTGTTGATGGTGGTATCTTTTAAAGAGAAGCCATCTGAGTTAGTATAACCACAACTACAAATTACGTGAGATTCACTTGGGATTCTTTACATAATGGGTAGTATAGTTAGTGAGCCAATCCTGATATGCCATAAGATAAGGAGTTTGATGGTAGTAGCTTAATAAGAGAAGGTATCATGGTGAGCTTAGCTCCTAAACCATGACAGGAAAGTTAATTTTGACAACCATCTAGTAATTAACTTTGATAAAATGAAGGATGTGTGGTGTAGGATCGTGACTGAAGTCATAGAGGACATTTAGTTTGGATAATTAGGAGGAAATAGATACTTATGACAACGTTTGAAGCAACTGTGAGAGACTATGTGAGGTTAGTCTATAGATGCAACACAATTGGTAGCATGCATAATAAGTAAGCTAGATCACAATTAGTGCTAGATAACTATTAGTTTGGATCACATTAGCAAAGTTTATCCTGTTGCAAGTGGTCAACTCGGGTAATCATTAAGATGAAGAGTAGTATGAACACTATACCTTACCATACAACGGTAGAGACCTATATACTACTATATGTGTGCATCATATTATAATCTATATAAGGCTTAGTTCGAGAGATGTTATACTTGAAGTGCTATGTTATAGGCTTTACTTATGCATGTATGCATATCATTTAGATTTCTTGGATTTTATTGGTTCTTTGTGTGACTAGATCTATTCACAAAGTTTGGCTTGATGTGCAAATGCATGTTGCATCACCAAGTTATGGCCCAATGTTATAGATCTAGATAGAATAGGAAATCGTGTTAGGAAGAGACGAGTTCCAAAGGCCAAGGATGAAGACCTGCATGAAAATGAAGACTTGCATGAAGATGAAGGGTTATGGTTCTTGGGCTCTTTGTTATGCAGTTTTGGCTATGCTCGTGTTATGAGCATCGGTCTGGGATTGGTAAACCCAGGGACCCTTGGTTACGTAGCATGACCAGTGACACATAGCATTGCCGTATAATTCAGAGGTCGAGTCCGACAGTAACAAGATTCTAGGATTCTTTGTTCTGCATTCTTGGTTATGATTAGCGTGGTAGTCTTCCGAGGGGTTTGTGTGACCGGTGTTCCAGGCACGCCTGCAGTGCAATTCTGCCTAGGAGTGGTACCCCAGTCACTCTCGACTAACATGTCTAAGAGCACATAACAATTGTGTATAATTCTGAATTCCGGGATTCGCTAGAAGTATTGGCATCAGAAGAAATGAAGGACCTTCTAGCGTGAAGATTGTTTGGAGAATTTACCTCAGATATCCACAATTGTGTGGGTACACCGCATATTTCCTTGTGAGATCATATTAGGGTAAATGTAAGGTATACAAAGACCAATACCCAACCATAAGATCAATGGCGGTAAACACAAAATATAGATACCATTGCAACACTCTAAGGAGGGGAGTAGATAGTGAAGTAGAAGTATTGAAAGTTGAAAAATTGGAGTAGAAGATGAGAAGAAACCCAAGATTTGGAGCAGTTGAGCCTTATTTTCATAAGGTTTGCTGTAATCCCGACAAAGATAGAACCCTTGAGGTAATCTAAATTCAGGAGTTGAGGGTCCTACCAGAATGAAGTAAGGAGTAGATTTGAAGTGGTGATTGACAAAACCAAGTTGTTGAACTGCTTTTTTCAGTAAAGGGTCATTCTTTGGTTCTAACCAAGAGTATCACTGAAGGGGTAAGAGAAAATCACTTAGTAAATTCAGATTGTGATATCACTTTCAATCACTAGGATGAGGGTAGCATCAAGATTCCAGATGACACGAGAAAAACTTAACCCGATTAAGTAAGCCTTTGGAAGTAAATCTTCCCGGCCATTTATATTAGGGTGGAATAGGTATAGTGTCATTACTAAGGTTGGCTAAAGGAGAAGTAAAAGTGTACCTTAGTAAGACCCCCTAAACCCTACGTACTTACAAACAGTAGGCCAGTTATAAAGGCAATGAGTTTAGTTAGAACTACTAATAGGACCAATGAGAATGAGATGAAGCCCTGATTCAAGGAGTTTTTGAAGAAGATAGACCCAGGTGTGGAATATGTTGGGGATATACCAAGTGGGGGTATCTCTGACATGGATCAATCCGGCTAGTCCAGGCTGGCCCAAGGGTGGTAAGGCTGGAGCCTGTCGGGCGGCCCAGATAGCTGACGTACAAGGAAGTAGGCGGACGGTCCAAGGAAGGCGGAAGGCCAAAGCCCATCAAGCCATCAAGCCCAAGACGGAAGGCGGCAACTAAGTCGGCTAGATCTAGGACTCTGTTTACTTGTCGGACAAGTACTTACCTTGTATCCTAGGGTCTGGCCGCCTATATAAGCCGGCCACCAGGAAGCCTTTAGGGCACACATCAATACGCTTCGATAGCCATCATACACATTGTAACATGTTCACGGGTATTGCCTTATAGTGAATTATAGCAGCACGTAGGATCTGGCCACCGTTGCGGCATCCGAAGCTGGGTAGACTCACCGTGTTCAATCCCATCCTCGACGACTCCAGCCTTCTTCCCCACAATCCATACGTAGGCTAGAGGACCCCAGTCTCCTATCACTTATGCCGATACTACGACAGTTGGCGCCCACCAAGGTTTCTGGCATCACGTTCTAGGCGGGAACATTTGGCGGCGTGGGCAAGCAGATCGCCGTCGGCCGCGTCACAAGGTATGGCGGCCACAACTATGTCAATTCAGATGAGTCCTGGCTCCCGGCGGATGACTACCTCATCGGGTGCGCAATTGTACCGATCGGAGGGATTGACGTCTTCATCGGGTATACGCTAGAGGCGTACGGTCTACCGCGTTTCTACGACCCCACCCACCAACCCTTCGACCAAGCAGTCGACCGGCAAGATGGATCTTGATCCGCCTTCTCTCAGGAGTCGGCCGGATCTGACTTCCACTTCGTCGGAGTTGTCGGACTGGGATCCGACTCCCAGCCGGAAAACAACGATCCTGAGTCAATTCTTCCTGTCCTTCAGGAGGATGCGATGTTAGATGCCGGATCCAGATCTACCGTTCAAGTCAACGTAGATTATGATTTTGATGATGATGCTAGTCTCTTCGAAGAGAGAATCAAAAACCGCTTTTCCAGTGATAATCCGGTTCCTTCAGAGAACACAACGGATACAAATATGCCTGATAAGCTGGCTATGATGGTTGTCGTCGGTCACGAGTCAACCCCAGTCGCTTATGAGCCACAAGATAAACCGGCAGAAGATTTCGGCAACACCGTTGTCGGTCAACTAATTGACGGTTCCGACAAGGTGCACGCAAAGAAGAAAACTGGTCTCGAAAAAGGCGGCAGCAGCAAACCCACGGATTTGCTCTCAGTCATCAAGGAAGTAGACAAAATCATGAACACTCCGGTGAATAAAGATACCCCACTCGACGAAGTGGAAGAACTTAGATTTAATATGCTTAAACACTCTGACTTCCTGCGCAGAAGAGAGGAACATGTTGAGAGCCTTGCGAAGAAGATCGAGAAGGAGCAAGAAGATGTCGGCAAAACCGAACAAGAAGCTCTTCGAAGAAAAAAGATCATCAAAAACCCGCCGTAATAAGGAGCCGCCAATTCGTGCGACCACAGCAGCTCAAGACCTAGGGTTTGACTGGCGCACATCACCACAGCGTACGGACAGAAGGGGGGGTGTTGTCTTCTGCACCCCCATCCTTAACGCTGCTGTTGCGCTTGACACCCTAGACGACAAGACTTACACAGCGGAGGAAAAGGTGGCCAATGCAAGACACTTCATGATCAAGGCCTTAGAACAGCAAGCTCGCGCTGACTCCTATGGCCATATGGCAGATGCCCGCGGGGGAGATCTAGAATCCAAGTAAGGAAAACGCAAAGCCGCACCTGGCGCTGACCCCGAAGGCCCGTCCGGCTGCAGTAGCCTTGGCGACAAAAGGAAAGCAACGCCACCTCCAAAAAAGACGCCACCGCCAAAACCAAGATGGGACCAGAACTCGCGGACACGAAAGCAGAGGGGACCTGCCACCTCCAGCCTAGCCAAGGCGCGGAGATGGCGGTAGCCGGGATAACTGTCAGCCACCTAAAAAATATGGCGGCAATGACCCTCCCAGGAGAGGTCGAAGCCGGTCTCCGCAGCGCTGCACCGGCAGCAAAAGGAAGGAGGCGGCAGATGGGCCCAGGCGCAGTGTAAGCCGGGCAACGCAGGACGAGCCAAACGCCAATAGAGGTAGACAACAACTCGATCCAAGAGACACAAGACATCGCCTACAAGACATAGCAAGAGGAAGGGAGCCGTTATACTCTGGACCAAAGTGCTTTGGCGATGCCATCCGTAGAGAGCCATTCCCCAAGACATGACATCAGTGTCTAAAAATTGTACCAGGTACAACGGCCTCGTTAAGCCAGATTTATGGCTAGCCGACTATGCCATGGCCATAGAGATTGCCGGCAGAAGCAATCACATTGTCATCCGCTACCTACCTCTAATGTTAGAAGGCACTGCAAGAGCTAGGATCGACAACCTTCCTGAAAAGTCTATCCACAGCGGGTATGACATGGAAAAGGTGTTCTCCCAGCACTTCCAAGGAACATACAAGCGTCCAAATACCTTCACAGATTTTCAACGTTGTGTTCAGAAGCCGGACGAAACCACGACAAATTTTGTCAGCCGTTGGATCTCCGAGAAGGCCAATTTTCATGGTGTTTCGGACGCACAGGCTATCCATACCTTCTACACGGGCCTACAGAAGAAGTCCTTGCTTCGTCACCGGCTCGTCCGCGAGCAAGTCACGGACCTTAGCGAGATGCTCAACCTAGAGTCAAGTATGCGGCTGCAGACGACGACGCACGTGACGATGATCTGGCCGTCAACACCGCGCCAAGGCGGAATAACAAGCGCAAGCAAGCAACAGAAGACAAAGTCGGGCCATCTAACGAGGTAGCCGTCGCATTCCAAGGGAATACCGGAAAAGAGAAGTGGAAGAACAAGAAAGATAACGGTGACGCCGGCTCAGGCTCTAAGACGGCACGCATCACTTACGAGCAGGCAAAACTTCTCCCATGCCCCATCCACGCCTCACTCGGCATATTCAACCACATGCTTAGCGAGTGCCGCTTCATGGACGACTTCAAAAAGGACCCCACCGTTGGCTGGAAGTCAAAAAAGTCGAAGAAGTACGATAAGAAGGACAGCAAGGATGACGAGGATGACGACGACATGTCAATCTCAAGCGATGACGACGCCGCCGCCAAGAAAAAGAAGTCGTATCTGAAGGTCAAAGAGTCACTCGTGTGCTTTGTCGGCACACCTTCGGCTAAGGCGGACAAGGCGGAGATGCGCGAACTCAACGCGACAATGTCGGACGTCCCTCAGTATTTGAATTGCTCCGAGGCGGCAATCAATTGGGACCGGTCTGACCACCCTGATCATGTCGCCCACCCAGGCAAATACGCCCTTGTCGTCGACCCCATTGTCGACAACTTCAGACTCACAATAGTACTCACGGATGGCGGCATTAGCCTCAACATCATGTACTATGATACACTAAGCCGCATGAACTTTTCATGGCATAGTGCCCGACAGACAAGCAACGTCAATGGGGTGCATTAGGCTGAAGGTAACTTTTGGACCAGAAGAGAACTACCGCTCAGAGTTCCTCCGATTCGAAGTTGTCCCCTTCAAAAGTGCCTATCATGCAATCTTTGGACGACTGGCTTTTGCCAAATTCATGGTAAGGCCGTGCTATATATACATCAAGCTTAAGATGCCAGGGGAACATGGAACCATCACGGTCTTCGGCAACTTCAAGAAAGATAAGGAGTGTCAGCGTGGCATGGCCGCCTTCACAGAAGCCGTCATCCACAAGGAAGAACTCGCACTACTTAATGCAGACCCAGACAACTCAATGCCCAAGCCAAAGGTGGATGCCAAGAAGACCTTCGAAGCTTCAGAAGACACCAAAAAGGCAGACCTCATCCCAGGCGATAAGTGTAAGCAAATTGTCATCGGCTCCAACCGAGACAGCAAATAGGAAGGCGCGCTCGTCGAGTTCCTCCGTGAGAATCGTGACATCTTTGCATGGTCGCCATCCGACATGCCTGGTGTACCGAGTGAACTTGCCGAGCACTCACTCAATGTTATCAAGGGATCTAAGCCGGTGAAGCAAGCAACAAGACGCTTTGTTGATGAGAGACGCAAGGCTATATGAAAGGAGATAAATAGGCTGAGGGCCGCCAATTTCATAAAAGAAGTTGTACACACCGATTGGGTGGCAAATCCTGTACTTGTTCTAAAGAAGAATAAAGAGCTGAGGATGTGTATCGATTATACCGGTGTTAACAAGTGCTGCCCAAAGGATCCCTTTGCGCTGCCTAGAATTGTCTAGGTCGTAGACTCCACAGCGGGCTCTGAGCTGCTTTGTATCTTGGACACCTACTCCGGATACCAGCAAATCAAGATGAGGGAGCCTATTCAGTTGAAAATATCTTTCACCACTCCATACGGGACTTTCTGCTACATCACGATGCCTTTTGGCCTGAAGAATGCAGGGGCAACATACCAGCGTTGTATGCAAAATTGCTTGGACAAACAGATCGGCCGCAATGATCACGTCTATGTTGACGACATTGCGGTGATGTCGAAAAAGAAAGCGGATCTCCTAGAGGATTTGGAAGAAACTCTTGGAAATCTCCGAAAATACCAGATGAAGCTCAATCCCGCCAAGTGTTTGTTCGGAGTTCTAGCCGGCAAACTACTTGGGTTTATCGTCTCAGAACAAGGGATCGAAGTTAACCCGGAGAAGATCAAGGTTATCCAAAACATATCCAGATCAACTTGTCTGTAGGACGTGCAACGCCTAGCCGAATCGGCGGCAGCCATCAGTCGTTTCATAAGCCGCCTCGGAGAAAAGGCAATGCCTCTCTATCGGCTATTGAAGAAATCCGACAACTTCGAGTGGACAGCGGAAGAAGATGCCGCCTTACAACAACTTAAGGAGGCTCTCGTATCCACTCCCATATTGGCAGCACCTCGATCGGAGGAACCAATGCTGCTCTACATCGCGGCAACTGGAGCAGTTGTCAGCATTGTCTTGGCTGTGGAATGAAAGGAAAGCGAAGCCGCGACGTCTGAGCAACGTCCGGTCTACTTCATCAGTGAACTCTTTTCCACCTCCAAGCAGAGGTATCCACATTACCAAAAGCTGGCTTATGGTGTATTCTTCACCGCCAGAAAGCTTAGGCATTATTTTCAGGAGCACACAGTGACAGTAGTCAGAAGGGCACCGTTGGGAGATATAATCTATAACGCGGAGGCAACATGCCGAGTTGCCAAATGGGGCATCGAGCTTGCCGCCTTTGATATAGTCTACAAACCACGGACCGCCATTAAGACTCAAGCACTCGCAGACTTTGTTGCCGACTGGACAGAAGCCATGGAGGAAACAATACTCCCCGAGTCAGAATATTGGGTCATGGACTTTGACGGATCAAAGATGCTCAAAGGCTCGGGGGCTGGGGTTGTTTTGCGCACACCCAAAGGAGATAAGCTCACATTATTGCAGATTCATTTCACTTCAACCAATAATGTCGCAGAGTATGACGCTTTGCTTCACGGGCTACATGTGGCAAACGACCTTGGCGTCAAGAGAATCCTCTGTTATGGCGATTCCGATTTGGTCGCACAACAAGTAAGCAGCACATGGGACGCGAAGAGTGCAACAATGGCGGCTTACAGGGCCAAAGTTGACGAATTCGCCAAAAATATCATGGGCTACGAAGTCCGGCATGTTTCATGTGCTGAGAACAAGGCGGCAGACACCCTCGCCAGACTCGGGTCAGAACGCAAAAAGTGCCGAAGGACATTTTCCTGGAACATTTGCACAAGCCGTCCATTAAGGGCGCCGACTTGTTGGACCCCGATGCAGAGGAACCAATAGAAGTGGCAAGTCTTGCCGTCTACTTGGTACAGCTGGATTGGACCGTTCCATATCTCGACTTTTTAGTCGACCAGAAGTTGTCGGAGGACGATGAGGTGTTGAAAAAGCAGATCACAAGGCGAGCCAAACATTCACAATCATCAAAGCCGAGCTATACAAGCGAAGCACGTGCGGTATCTATCAGCGTTGCATATTGCCAGAAGAAGGCCGGGAAATTCTGAAGGACATACATATCGGCACTTGCGGGCATCACGCCTCCGCCAGGTCCTTTGTGTCCAAAGCTTTCCGTCAAGGTTTCTACTGGCTAACCGCCAAAGAAGACGATGAGCACATCGTGAAAACATGCAAAGCTGCCAGTTGTGCGCTCGCCAACCTCACTTACCGGCACAAGAACTGAGGACAATTCCAATCACTTGGCCGTTCGTGGTCTGGGTCTTAGACATGGTTGGTCCCTTCAAGAAGGTGTGTGGTGGGTATACCCACCTATTGGTCGTTGTCGACAAGTTTACTAATTGGGTCGAGGCCAAGCCGATCAGCAGACTTGACGCATGAACAGCCACATATTTCCTCTGGTGAATTATCTCTCGGTTCGGAGTTCCACACATCATTAACACTGATAATGGAAGCAACCTATCTCAAGGCGACATCGAAGAATACTGCAACGATCTAGGCATCCGGCTTGATTTGGCATCTGTGTCACACTCTCAATCAAATGGACAAGTAGAGCGTACAAACGGCTTAGTCCTCTCCGTACTTAAGCCCCGTCTCGAAGCTCCATTACATAGGGCAGCCGGCGATTGGGCAGAAGAGCTATAGTCCATACTCTGGAGTTTGCGCACAACACCAAACAGATATACCGGCTACACTCCTTTCTTCTTAGTATAAGGCGCAGAGGCGGTGCTACCCACCGGCATGAAATACGATTCCCCAAGAGTTCAAGCCTACATCGAGCAAGACGTAGAAGGTGCAAGACATGATAGCCTAGACTTGTTAGTTGAAGTTGAACGTCGCACCCGTAACAACAGTGTCAAGTTCTGCAAGGTTCAATGGTCTCATCATTCTGACAAGGAAACTACATGGGAACGTGAAGACCACCTCCGTGCCGAGTATCCCGACCTCTTCGTTGTGTTTTTGTTGTGTAATAAAGAAATACTTCATGGCATCATTCCTTTTGTCTCCTTAATTAATTAAATTGTTGCATTTAAATTTAAACCACACTTTTAAATTCAAATGCATTTTAAATATTTCAAATGGAATGTTACATTTATTTTTGCAAACTTTCAAAATCAGTAAATTAAATTATCTATTTGAAACTATAAAATTTGGCTAAAAGTTTTATCTCATTTCCCTTTTCTAATTTGTTTTAAAATGCAAACACAGAAAAGAAACAAAATAGGAAAAATAAAAGTCAGAGAAGAAAAAATAGAAAGCCTGGCTGAGTTGGGCCGAGCTGGCCCAACTCTGGCCCACGGCCTGCATCCCCTTCCTCCGTACGGAGCTCTGCCCTTTCCAGCGAGGCAGAGAGACAAGGCATGGCGCTGCCACTGCATCTCGCCCCCACCACGGCCTCACCTGCTCCCCTCTCTGCATAAGAGATGCCCAGCGCCGCCTCCGAACCCTAGCCCTTCCCCTCTCTCCCAGCGCTGCCGCCCCCTCTCCTTTTCCTCTTTGTCCCAACGAAAAGCCGAAGCTTCCTCTCTGAAGATCGACGGCGCCCTGCCACCGTGGTCGTCGCCTGGCTAGGAGGCCAGGGATGGAACCGCCGCTCCTCCCTCGACGACCCCGCTGAAGATCGCTTCAGTTTGGCCGTCGGAGAGGCCCCTGTCAACCCCGACGCCTGGCGGATGGCTTTCTTCTTCCCGAGCACCGGCCACTCGTCCTCGTCGACCCCGAGTTGTTCCCTCTCGCCACCGAGTGCGCCCCGGTGAGCCGCAGCTCCCTGTCCTTTTTTCCCCTCCAAACCTTGCCCTCCGACGCCGTAGACGACCGCGCCACGGCCATGTCGCGCACGACGCACCGAGCAAGAACATGAGGACAAACGCCTCCTCCTTTGCTCCCGAGGACGCGCACGCACGCGGCAGTTCGTCACACACCAACCGCACTCACGCCCAGCCCGTGGCCGCCCAAATGAGGTCGCCGCCGTCTGTTTTGCTCAGCCGCCGCGCGCTCCTCTCTGAAGAAATTCAGTGTTCGTCAGTTAACACTTGATTCTTCAGTTTCGTCAGGTTAAAACCACGCCTTTTACTGATAAAACGAAACCAGCGCCTATCATAGCAACAACACATTTCCGGCCCAGTGGCTAGCTCCTCAGAACCTATCCTCACTCGCGAGGGCGCGAGTTCGATCCCTGGGCGTGGTGTTAAATCTCCCTTTTTACGTTTTCCGCACACACTGACATATGGGTCCCGCGAGTCAGTGACCAACCAAGCCAGTGCATCGCACCCATGCCTGCGTGGCGCCTGGGCCCGCGCGTCAGCCTCTCTGGCTAGCATCCGTTCGTAGAGAAAAGCCCAGATCCAGATTTGTGCTATAAACTTGCACCAAGCCCCCTGTGCTTCCTGCTTTAGCATTCAAAACCCCACAGACACGTTTTCTATCACGGATGAGTCCCTGTCTTTTGCAGAAACAACCCTAGAACTAAAACATTAATAACTTTTAATATATAACTCCAAATAAAATAATTTTTATATGTTTTAATATCAGAAAAATACAATAAACATTAATATGTCATTCTTATGCCATTTTGGATCATTTAATTTTATTACTTAGCTAAATTAATAAATACAACTAATAATTAAATATGGAATGTGTGGGGTAATAAGTATATAATGCCCTAATTCCATTTAATTTGATCATATCATCTATGCCATGTCTTGCCTTGCTAATAAACACTGACATATGGGTCCCGCGAGTCAGTGACCAACCAAGCCAGTGCATCGCACCCATGCCTGCGTGGCGCCTGGGCCCGCGCGTCAGCCTCTCTGGCTAGCATCCGTTCGTAGAGAAAAGCCCAGATCCAGATTTGTGCTATAAACTTGCACCAAGCCCCCTGTGCTTCCTGCTTTAGCATTCAAAACCCCACAGACACGTTTTCTATCACGGATGAGTCCCTGTCTTTTGCAGAAACAACCCTAGAACTAAAACATTAATAACTTTTAATATATAACTCCAAATAAAATAATTTTTATATGTTTTAATATCAGAAAAATACAATAAACATTAATATGTCATTCTTATGCCATTTTGGATCATTTAATTTTATTACTTAGCTAAATTAATAAATACAACTAATAATTAAATATGGAATGTGTGGGGTAATAAGTATATAATGCCCTAATTCCATTTAATTTGATCATATCATCTATGCCATGTCTTGCCTTGCTAATAAACATTTAAATTGATGTGTAGATAAATAATTTGCACCATAATTAATTGTCGGGATTTCATCTCCACTTTAATACGACTTAATCATTGCATACCATATTTCAACATAAATTGTTTGCTCATTTTATTTGTATTGATTATGTTTCCTATTGTCTATGTTTTGCTCTTCTCTGGGTAGACGACGACGTGTCTGTTGTCGATTCTTTCATCCTTGAGATTCCCGCTTTGTGCCGGGCCACGAGCTGCCAGGCAAGCTATTGCTAACCTGTTACAGGCTGTTTGGTTTTCATACCTGCCGTTTATCTTTGCTACCCTAGTATTCGATTCTTATTACGATCCCATCACATGTTTATCCTGTAGCCCATACTGCTTTATCCCCACATCCCATCACCTGTTGTATGTTTATCTGTTAGCCTTTCAAGTCGTAGTGCATGCTTAGAGTTGGTTGTGCGAGTCTTCTGTCCTTTCTTATATTTCATATGCTTAGCATGATAGATTGTTCTACCTTAATAAAATGATGTCATATGTTTGGTCTTATAATTAAAAGATAAGTCACCGGCGGAAAGCCTTGCGAGATGTTTTGTTCTGCTAAGTGTCGACCTAGAAACTGAGATCTTGTTCCCCTCATACAAGTCTGAGTGCACTAACCACTTGTGGGAGGCCCAATGGAGCCCCCCTCGACTTTGACTAGAACTTCAACTTGTCCGGGAGCCGCACCTAGTTCGGGTTTTCCATTTGTCTCATATGCATCGATACTAGTGTAGTATTTTACTTTGGCGGTGTGCCTTCTGACATGCATATAGGGCGCGGCCTATTGGTGCGGACGGGTGTGTCCTGCGGGAATCCGCACCCTTTTGGCCGGGACCAGCATAGCTCCCGTGGCTCCTTGGACTTGTTGCGGTGAAGGAAATGGTTGTGTTGAGAGGCTCTAATGTTTTTGACTGGGTTGATCATGCGATTATGTGTACAGTAGTGCACCCCTATAGGTTATAATCTTATCGATGAGCCGCGTCCGCGGTTATGGACAACTTGGTGTGTTGCCGTCTACTGAGATCTAGACAACTTACACCTAATCATTGTTAATTAATTTGACTAGTAATATAGCATTACTTCCACAATAAATGGTAACAAAAACTGTCCACTGTGTGAGTTTTCCCGAATTGCTTCCTCATACTTGGTTGAGGGGGTTAATCTGAGAACGGGTTATGATTTGTGTTAGTTGCAGATGGTTACTTATGCGCTCTCTTATCCCTCTCTAGTTAGACGGAAGTTTTAGCGTGTCTCTATTAGGTTGCTAGTGCTGCTGCCGCTAAGTCCACCTACGCCATACTTTGGGAGTCTTTCAGTTTTTGTAACTTGTTAGCTCTAGCTTGTTCGATACGCTCCGGTGTATTGACCCGTTCGCGGGCTTTGGTTTTCTCTGCAGTTGAGGATTCTCCGTACGACCAGGTGGGTGGCTACTACGTACAGTTCGACGACGAGATCTACGACGAATAGTTAGAGTTCCCCTGGGCTTCTTCCTGGTGGACCGCATGGATGGGCCTTCTCTTTTCGTTTCGGCCTTGTGCCCTTTGCTTCTTGTCTGTCCTCAGACCGGCTTGCTTTCCGCTGCATGATGTAATGTTGGCACATGTGTCCTCTGCTTGGTGATATTCGCTATTTTTTCTCAGTGAGAGCGTTGGATAATTATTTCCTTTCTTTGTGTCCTAGGTTTATCCTGTGATTCCATCTTGTTTCCAAACCGATTCGTATACCGTGTGTGTATGTTTGAAGTATACGAGTTGGTAGAATTTTGGTATTCTTGCGTGCGCAATCGTGAGACGTAAGTAACGTTGGGATCGCTAGGAGCTGTCGGTCGATGATCCATTCCGAGCCAGGCTTGCCTGTTTCCTGGGTTGGTAATACCCAGTATGCTCCTAGTTGTGTGGCCCAACCGTTACACCTTGTTTGTGTAGCCTGAATCCAGGGTCTGACAAGAAGGCTAGCCGTCAAGAAAAAATAAAGGGAGCCGGCGCGAGATCGGACGGCTTTATTGGCCGTAGCCTCAGCCGAAGGAAAAGAAGCACTGGCCGCACGGCCAACAGAGGAGGTCCTTGGCGGTGGACTAGAAGCCGGAACCTAGGGCTGGTGCGGACGGTGGGCATCGCTCATGAAGCCGCCGGCCTGGGGCTGAGGAATTGGCGGCATGGTTGCCGGAGAGGTGCTAAGGAGCCGCTTCCCACTGGACAAAAGGGACTTGGCCGGCAACTAGGAAGTTGCCACCCGCTCCCTGGCAACAAAGAAAAGTTAGCCAGATGAACACCAGCAATGAAGAAGGCCGACAAATGACGAAGGCGGAAATGAGTACCTTTGGGGGATGTTAATCCCCACGTTCTCGTCGAGGTCGACGAGCACCGGCTCGGTAGCCGTTGCGGTCAGTTTCCTCATCTCGGCTTTAGCCGTAGGGGAAGCAGCGCCGGACACCTTGCGCTTCTTGGTTTTCCCGGCTCCCGGCTCGTAAAAGTCGGGGGCTAGGTCGTTCTCCCCAGAGCAGAGAGCTGTTAACCAAAAAAGAGTAATTGTTAAGGAGGACTCAAGTAAGCCGGCAAAGCCGCCAAAAAAGGGCAAAAGGAGAAATGTCTACCTCGAGGGGAAAGTTGTCGTGGGTGTGCATGGGCACGCCCTCCTCCGCCTTCACCAGCCCTGATTTGACAAGGCTGCGAAGTCGGGCCGCCAATTCGGCAGCTGGTAACCCCTTTTCGCTTACGCGAAGAGAAGTTGTGGCAGTAGGCGAATACTGACACAGCTTATGCGGGCTATACCGCAAGGGCAGTATTTGCCAGCTAAGCCAGCACATGACGGTGTCCACCCCGTCCAGCAAGGGGGGGGGGGCATCGTCCGGGTGAGGAACTCGATCCACCTTTGGATAAGGCGGAGCTCCTCCGTCAACTTGGGGACCGCCTCATCCCAGCATGGCTTGGGCATAGGCGGCGCGTTGACAAAGTCCAGGATGCCAAATTGACGCCCCGGTGCTGCCATGTCTTGGCAGTAGAAGGTGGAGGTCCAGCCCTTGACGGACTCGATGTATGGTATCTTGGGATACCATTGGCGTCCTTGGCGGCAGGTTAAAGAGATTCTGCTGCAGGTTGCCAGTCTTCCGTCCGACACGGTCTAGCGTCGGCAACGAAAGCAATATCTGAAGAAATCTAAACTAGACCTAATACCTATATAGCCCTCGAATAGAGCTGTGAAGGCGGTCTAAGACTAAGATGCTATTGGGCGCTATGTTGTGGGGCTGGATCCCATAATGATCCAGCACCTCGCTATAAAAGGCGGAAGGCGGCAAGGCCATTGACCTGACTAAATGGTAGGTGAGGATTACCCGTTCGCCGGCTTTCGGAGCGGAGACAACGTCCCCCAAGGCGGGCCGCCAGCTGCAGTCTTTCGGGTCGGCAGGTAGCCGGCCACCTCCAGGTCCTTGAGGGCGTCTTCGTCTACCACGGAGGGGAGCCAGAAGCGCGACCCGAGGTCGGCTGGCTCCTCCTCTTCATCGACTGGCGCGCCGCCGGCTGCCGCCGGCGCGGTAGAAGACGAGGGCGTCGAGGCCGCCGCCGCACGGGCGTGCGCGGCCGGAGTAGAGGACGGAGCTTTGGCAGGAATGCCCGCGTGCGCTTCCGCGGAGCGCGACACCGCGCCGCCCATCGTTGTGGCCGCGGCAGTCTCCTTCGTGAGCTCGCTGGATGCCGCCGATGTGGTGGCTAGAGGTTCGGTGGCCATCGCCGCGAACAAAGGTCGCCGGGGAAGCGGTGCTCGCCGGAGTTCTCTTGGTGGTGGCAAGAAAGTTCGGGAGAGCGAGAGCGCGGGAGAGCAAAGGGCAGGGAGTTGAAGTGTGTAGGAAGAGAAGTGACCCCTCGGCTCCCTATTTATAGGCCCAGGCGTTGCTCTCTGTGCAACGACTCGAATAGCCGGACACGTGTCGACCATCCGGCGCCGCGGAACAGTGCACGATCGCACAATCACCATAACTCCTCTTTTGCCGCGATTTGCAATCATGTCGTGATTTTCGTTTCGTTTGGTTTCAAACTGTCGTGAGCCAACTGGCGTCATCCGTCAAACATAAGTTAGACTTGCCGCCAAGGACCAGACTTTCTCGTGAAGCTATCCGGCAAGTTTTACTAAGCCGTCTTTCCCATGTCGGATAAAGGCGGTCGTGTGCCAACGTTGAGGTACACGTTCCCCATTATTTTCAGAATGGTTCAAGCCCTGCAGCCGCCAACATTGAAGAATGAAGAATCAAGAAGGACTCGGCGCCTGGAGAACTTCAACCTTTCTCGGGGCTAATGTTGGGGATATACCAAGTGGGGGTATCTCTAACATGGATTAATCCGGCTAGTCCAGGGTGGCCCAAGGGTGGTAAGGCTGGAGCCTGCCAGACGGCCCAGATAGCTGACGTACAAGGAAGTAGGCGGACGGTCCAAGGAAGGCGGAAGGTCGAAGCCCATCAAGCCACCAAGCCCAAGACGGAAGGCGGCAACTAAGCCGGCTATATCTAGGACTCTGTTTACTTGCCGGACAAGTATTTACCTTGTATCCTGGGGTCTGGCCGCCTATATAAGCCGGCCACCAGGAAGCCTTTAGGGCACACATCAATACGCTTCGATAGGCATCATACACATTACCTGTTCACGGGTATTGCCTTATAGTGAATTATAGCAGCACGTAGGATCTCGCCACCGTTGCGGGATCCGAAGCTGGGTAAACTCGCCGTGTTCAATCCCGTCCTCGACGACTCTAGCCTTCTTCCCCACAATCCATACGTAGGCTAGAGGACCCCCATCTCCTATCAGTTATGCCGATACTCCGATAGAATATTCCCAAAATGAATCACAAAATCAAAGGAATTGACAGTTAGCAAGTTCCTAGGTTAAAAGAGGATTCAAGGAAATATATGGATTTGGGGATACACCAATTATCTCCATTAAGGATCAACATGAAGTTCGAGAACTGCCAGCTTATACACAAGACGGATCTACATTCCGAAACGTAAGAGAGTACGAACTTCGAGGACGAAGTTTAGTTTAAGGAGGGGAGACTGTAACATCCCAGAACTTAGGGTCCAAAAATAGAGTGGACATAGGAGTGTGCATTGCATTCATGCATCAGAAAATCCGAAGAATTTTCGCGCATTCACTTTCAAAACCCTGAGTGATTGAAGTTTCACTTGAGTTGGTGGAATATAGGTAGAGCTTCAACTTAAGCGTTATAAACTTTGAGATGATCACGGCTTACACCTTATTTTGGGGTAGAGAGATATACGATAAAATGTTACTCTAAATGAAATAAAACTTGTTATACCAAATCATTACTCTACGAGTTAATGATCAACCCAACTATTCTTAGTAATCTCTGAGCATCTATTCTTATCAATTGTGCTAGACATACCTCTAGTACAGAGAAATCATGGTAGTCTTGAAGACAAATCAGAATTACCTAAATGTTAATCTAGATCTTCCTACATAATCTAGATATCATATTTTCGTATCTCCCAATCTTCTCAAAGGAATCCACAAGATAAGATGACCAGAAAGGAGGAAATGCAACAAGAAGACTTAGAGAAGCATTCCTTAGATGGGCATAGAAGTGTTATGCCAATCTATCATGAAGAATTGGAAACTCTCATGTCATTACTCATCTTTATTAATGTCTCTAGAAACAGTGTGATATTCAAATGTTTGTGTTATATAGAAGTAGTGTGAGAACAAGCTTCGAAACCTTGTTAACAACTCACTTTTGTAAACACAAAACAATTGAATGTCATATACAAATTAACTAAAGGCCAGATAATTCAGTACATCAAATGCCTCATCCACATGAGTATAAGTAGTAGTTTGGAGACAAGACTGATTACCTTGTTTACAGACTCTTCTTATATTCACGAGGTAATGTGAGGACTTAAAACACATTAACATTGCATCTATCATATCACCATAAGACCTAACTTAAGGCAGGTTATCTATACCTTTAACTTCCAGATACATCTGATTATGATCTCTCATGATTTAGTTGTAAGGTCTAGGAAATCAATCCAATATGGCCATGTCTTAAACTTAAACATGAAATTTCATTATTCTATGTGTATACTCCTTATGAGGTATCACAACAAACATTATAATTATCACTTGAAAACAAATTGGTGTTGACCAGGGAATTTTAAGGAAACAATCATAAGAGTGAATAATTATATCTCTCCTTGCTTTGGAGTAAACCATCAAATACATTCCTAATATAAACAAATCTACCCTCCACAAATAAATTAGGGCATGGAAAATATGCCCATATCACTTTAATGCATAAAAACAAAGATAGAAGAGAAAACCCCATACTTTAATATAAGAAATAAATTCAAATAAGCTCAAACTCACTTTACATGTTAAAAGTATCCAAATATACAAAGTATTCAAAATACAAAGTTTAAATAAACATCCAAAAGAAAATATAAACTTCCTAGGACTTACCTGTAAGTTTCTATTTACAAACAGCTCCAAAAACTATGAGGAAGGGCATGTTTCAACAGTTTCTGTAGTTTCCCAGAAATCTAGGAGGTTTTTTACAAACCGGCGTTTATTTCCTCTTTCTTCTTCTTCGAGACAGAAGGACGGCAGCGCCGTGTCCTCGCGCCCGACCTGGCATACTACTTCCTCTTGCTTCCCTCGCGCAAAAAAGGCCGCGGAGAGCCGTCTCCATCTCCCTCTCATCCTCACTCGCCCTAATCCTCTTTTTTTCCTCTATGTTCATCTCCAAACCCTAACCCTAGTCTCTCCGGCCGCCACCAAGTTTTGTCGATTGCCGGCGATGGAGGTATCCTCTTGGCGTGATGAGTGGCTGGTAATCTCCGCTGTGAAGCCCTCTTCCTCCTCGATGATCCGTTCGTGCGGAGGAGGTCGGGATACCGAGTATTTCAGCGTCTTCTCCAACTCCGGCCGCCGCCTCCCCGACAAGCTCGTCGCCGTTTTTTACCACGGATTGCTTCACCGAGCGTCTTCTCGCGATCTTGGTGAGCTCACGCACCTCCCTGCAATCTCCATTGTTCCATTTGATGCGGGTATCATCACCGGGTCGGGCACCGTCTACGGCCACAGTGCAAACTCGCCGCCGGCCAATCCCCGGTGACAATTAGCAGGCGGAGCCGCAACCAAATATTCTGCGGGGCCTCTGACACCAGTTTTCCTCGATCAATTCCGTTCCTTTCGACCGAATTCGTTGAATTCGTGCTCGGCAGGGAACGAAATCCATCGCCGATGTCATCATGACGTCAACCGTTAAATTTAAATCATTTTCCATTATTTCCTTTTAGCAAATGAGTCCATGACATGTGGGACCACCCTGTCAGACATTTATTATTTTAACTAAATAGTTTATGTAAATAATAAAACACTCACATGTGGGCCCAACTTAATTTAATAATTTCAGAAATTGATTTAAATTGAATAAACTTTATAAATTCATAACTAATTCATTTTAAATCAGAAAAATATAATCTTTATACCAAAATGATTAGAAAAATAAACTCTAAATAACTATATCATTAAAATTTGTATAAAATTTAAATAGAATAAAATTTAAAATACAAATCACTTAATCTTTTAAACATGGAGTTAATTTGAAATGCTATTTGGATGCATTTCAAACTTCATTTAAAATGTTTCACATGCGTTACTTTAAATTTGAAATTGGGTTCTCATTACAACATGTAATGTTCTTATTTCAATCATTACTATTTCAAAATAATAATTTACTTAAGAAAATAATTAATGAGTATAATTATTGATAATTGTGAAAACTATGTTATAAGCTCTCTATTAACCATGTGTTATGGTATCGACAATGTTAGACATTATTTATGTTCTTCAAAAGTTATTATTTTTGCCATCATAAAGGATAATATTACCCTAGCTCTAGATTAATTAAAGTTCATACATGCCATCCACTATCATAAGATGAACACAACCTAAAGCAACCATTGAGTGTTTATATGTGGTTTGACTTTACTCTTATGCTTAATATGATACATGAACGTTAATGTTAAACAAATCATCTTGCTTGTGAAGTAAACTTGAAGACAAAACAACTCTAAATGAAAACACCCAACTCAAACAACACACAATCTCCGAGAGTGAGATACGGGGTATTTTGCGATGCATCTCATCCTTATGCATTAATCAAGATGTTTCTTTAAACATTAGGCCTTACCGGACCAATGATGTTGTTTTCAGCCTATTCGGAGTTTATATTATATCGAAGACCTTGGCTGCATAATCTTGTAGTCAAAAAGGAAAGTTCATACCTTTTATTCGTGTCCTCTTGAAGTATTGGTTAAGAAACTATTTTCAAAATGTTATTATTACATATCCCACAAAAAGGGTAGAAAACTTATTTCATAATAATATGACTTTGGTTTTCCACAAGTGAGGTGGTAATCTCATATGGTTGGCAGATGGGACCACGGTAAGAATGATGTGGTGGAGGTCCCATTTGCACGGGAATGTATCATCTTGTACTTAACAACAAATGTCGCCAGCGATTCTTGCGCCGTATATTACGCGCTATATATTACGCGCTACCATAAGACTTGGAATGGGATGGGAAAGTCATCGGTGATCTTCTTCCATTCGCATGTCAACGGGCAGCCAGTTCTGTACGCTGTAGGTCTTGCGAGACTACATGCACATGGGTAGGATCCCTTAATGCCCACGGCCACTGTGTCTAGGATGGTGTGTGTCGTTGGATTGTCACGGCAGATGTTTCCGGGTGGAAACTTGAGATGAGGGGCAAGGCGACTCTGGCGCTCAGGAGATTGTATAGCTCTGCGGGGAAGAAGATGTTTTTTACCCATGTTCGGGCCCCCTCGGTGGAGGATCCCTACGTCTTGCTGTAAATCACTGATATGATAATATGTTACATGGTGTGATGATGGCGATCGCCGGGTTTCAGTGACTCCGGCGTGGGAGCTCTCTCTATTTTGTCTATCTTACTTGGCTTGACTATGGCTTATCGTAGCCTCTCTTGACTTATCTTTCTATGACCTAGGAGCCGGCTTATATGGGCGCCTTGTCTCCTGGTTTACATGGTAAGACTACTTGGAGTTCTACTCTATCTCGTCTTGTCTTTCTTATCCTCCAAGTCTTGGGCTCTGTGATGAATATTGCCTCTGAGTCTTCTAGAGCCTTCCTTCTCTGGGTCTTACTGAAACCTCTTCCAAATCCGGGTTTCGCCTGACACCCAAATCGGGGTTTCGCCTGACACCTCACCCAGATCTGGGTTACTTCCTGGCCGGGTTATGATACTGCCGGGTTATAATTCTGCCGGGTTATGATACTGTCGCGTTATGAAATGAGCTCTCCGACCCAAGTGTAACCCTGCTCATGTGGAGTGCAGGGTAACCTCGCCCAGGCCTCCTGCTTGTCGGGTTAAGCTTCCCTCTTCATGGGCCTACCGGGTTATCATTCCCCCAACAGTAGCCCCCAAGATTAATTTGGATATGAGCTTGGCTTGCTCTTCTTTGTGACCTTGATCTTGATCATCTTGTTTCATGTGAAGCCTGCCAGCTCAAATCCGGGTTAATCTCCTGAAATAAGATAAATATTTGTGGACTAAAAGTCTGGGTTACACTATTAAATCATTGGGCCGGCTCTTCTTGGTGTTCCGCCTCATATAACCATGGTTTCTTCAGCCGGGTTTCATCTGAACCTTATTAAGCCTGCTCATACAGAGGCTATGTTGAAGGATGCTCTAGATATTTATAATCCAGGTTTGATGAAGACCTTGCGCAAAAACTCCGGCTTACTTTTGAGACCCGAATTTGATTTTCATTCTTCACCTCGGGGAATATTACTTCCCGACTCTAGCCCCCAAAGTGCCGAGTTGTTGCTCGCAGCAACCTGCGACTTTGAAGTTTCTTACTTCAATAGATTTTGAGCTTCAAACTGAGTAACCCCCAAGAGCCGGATCTGCAGCTTGCTGCGTTCCGGGTCTTCTGTGAGAACTTTTGAGCTTCAAACTGGGTAGCCCCCAAGTGCCGGGTTCCAGCCCGCGACAACCTGGGACTTATAGCAATTTGAGCATAACTTACTTTTCTGATGAGTAGCCCCCAAGCGCCGGGTCTGCTGCCTGCAGCTACTCGGGGCTCTCTGAATTTCATAATACCGAGTTAGTTTTCTGATGGTGTCCATGCACCTTGAGAATTTGCGCTATTTGTCGAACGTTATCTTGTCGTTGTGCAAATCCTTTTGGTTTAGATGACCCTTTTGGTTTCTTTAGATCTCTGCATAGCCGGTTTTCTCGTCACATCTTTCGTGCATAAAACTCTAGAACGATCAGGGTCTGCTAAGTCCTCATGGGCATCATAGTCAGATTGAAAGCCGGATTTTTAGCATCAGGTCATTGTGGCGTCTTTGCCGGGTGAGAATAACATCGAGCTAGCAGGCAAGTATAACCAATAATATTGTGGCGTCTCTGCCGGGTCTTGAGTTTTCAACTTGCAACTGATAGTTAACAAGCCCCCAAGACCCCTTTTCATATGAAAGATGATATGAATTTTGTGTCGTCTCTGCCGAGTCTTGAGTTTTCAACTTATAACTTTTAGTTAATAAGCCCCCAAGACCCCTGATTTGTCATATGGCGAAACACTCTTGGTGCTGATAATGCATAAGCCGGATTACGGCAATTGGCTACTGAAATAGACTGATAAATCTGTTTGCGGGAATTCGATAGTCCGACTTTGAAAAATACCTTTGCGGGAATTCTATAACCCGACTTTGATAAATCCACTGAGATCTCGCTAAGCGATGTTAAGGCTGAGAGATGTTTCACGGATCATCCTCAAATATGTTTCACGTGTGGGGTTCGGCATTTGTAACCTGAACATCATAACACGTGTCTTTTAAACGGTAGGACTCATGTCTTCAACACAACAATTTTCTTAATATCGTTGACGTTGATGATGTAGTGCAAGTGCGCGGGCTGCCTTGGTGGCCGCAGCAATATTGAAGAAGAGCACGTTGTTGTCGCGGGAGGCGGCTCATAACCCGATCCCCAATAGTATTCTGAAGCCGGTACACATGGCCGGGTTCTCAATCTTTGCAAAGTCACACTGTCTCGAGCATGGATTTCTCAGAACGTCGGACCACTATCCGTGACTCATGTATTGTATTTCTTCTATTTTTCCAACAAGTCAAGGGCCACCTTCCGATTGCTGTGATTTTTCCTTCAAGTTGGATCCGTTACGATGGTGGTGCTGACATTTATTTTTCGCTTGCCGTGACCCGGCAGGTGACCGAGTACTAGCAGCTCCCGGCCTAAAATCATTTTCTTTTTTAGAGAGGGGGTGCAGATCCCATCCTCTGCATCAAAAAGATGCACACAGCCATCCGTAATTATTAGAGAGAGTATTCAAAGTTTACAATTCATGGGTCACAAAGAGTGGCTACAAAGATCAGCCACTTAAACAACGTAAGATTAGACATCAAGACGTCTAGTACACTGCCACCCAGCCCGGCAGAAGATAGCCCATACAGCCGACATCATACGGGTACATCCAACCTCCACAAGCCCCCGCTGATCCAAAGGGAGGAGGTACGCCCATAGTCGAATCCAGTAGGTCGCCATGTTGATAACCTGCAAGTAATGAGAAGATTGTTTTTTGTTAAAGACAATATCATTACGAGAGTTCCAAATAGCCCACAATATGGCCGCAACACCAATTCTAATCCGGGCTTTGGTACCCTTATCAATCCCGTTCAACCAAGAACCAAACATATTTGCAATAGAATTTGGAGGGTAAACACTGAACGTAAAATGTATAATCCTCCAAATATCCCTAGCCATTGTGCACTTGATAAAGAGATGTTCAATAGTCTCGGCTGAACCACAAAAAACGCATTTTGTGCATCCAATCCAACGGCGTTTAGCCAAGTTATCCTTAGTTAATAATTCTTTTCTATTTAGAAACCATAAGAAGATTTTTATTTTCAACGGAATCTTCAATTTCCACAGGTATTTCCGCAAATATGTTGTATGGCCATTAAGTAGATCTGAATAATATGATTTAACCGTAAAAACCCCATTATCCGTAAGACCCCACTTAAACGTATCTTCTTCTTGCGTAAGTTGAACTCGCATTAACCTTTCAACTAAGTGTAACCACCGCGATGTATCCACGCCACTAATAATTCTTCGAAACGTTAGATGTATGGGGACCGAACCCAACACTTCAGCTACCGTGGCCTCTCTATTGGACGCAATGGCGTAAAGGTTAGGATATTCATTCGCTAATGAAGTGTTACCTAACCACGTGTCAGCCCAAAAACGAGTTTGTTTGCCATTCCCAAGTATGAATTTGCCACGCATGAAAAACTCATCCTTTACTTTCATTAATCCTTTCCAAAAAGGTGAGTCAAAAGGCTTTGATTGTACATGTGATAACGTCTTACCACCTAGGTACTTATTAGTTAAAAGCTCTTGCCATACCCCTTGTTCATTTATCAATTTAAACAACCACTTGCTTAAGAGGCATTTATTCTTAATTTCTAAAACCGCAATACCCAGACCTCCCTGTTCCTTAGGTCTACAAACAATATTGCGTTTAGTTAATCTATATTTTCGCTTCAATCGATCACTTTGCCAAAAAAACCTCGACCGAAAATAATCCAATCTTTTCCGTACTCCTTTAGGTACCTCAAAGAAAGAGAATAAGAACATTGGTAGGCTAGTCAAAACTGAGTTTATGAGCACCAGACGATCTCCGTAAGATAACATCTTGGCCGCCCATGTTGCTAATTTTTTCTCAAACCTATCTTCGATAATCTTTCATTCCTGGTTTGACAATTTTCTAAAATGTATAGGGACTCCCAGATATCTAAACGGTAGTGTGCCAATCTCACACCCGAAAATATGACGATAATCCTCTTGGTTCTCCTTGGCTTTGCCAAAGCAGTAAAGTTCACTTTTGTGAAAATTAATTTTTAGTCCCGAAAGTTGCTCAAAAAATGCCAATATTAACTTCATGTTCACAGCTTTCGCAATGTCATGTTCCATGAATAATATTGTGTCATCCGTGTATTGAAGAATCGATACTCCCCCTTCCACCAGATGTGGGATTAGACCCCCCACTTGACCGTCCTCTTTTGCCCGAGCAATAAGAATTGCCAACATGTCGACGACAAGGTTAAAAACAAGAGGTGACAGGGGATCTCCTTGTCTCAACCCCTTTAGTGTCTGGAAGTAATGACCGATATCGACATTAACCCGGATTCCCACACTACCTCCTTGCACAAACCTAGCAATCCATTCGCACCACTTAGATGAGAATCCTTTCATGCGTAGCACTTGTTGCAAGAAGCCCCAATTAACCTTATCATAAGCCTTTTCGAAATCTATTTTGAAAAGTACACCAGCCAAATTTTTTCCTTTGAATTTCGTGAATCGTCTCGTGAATTACCACTACCCCCTCTAGTATATTTCTTCCCGGTATAAAAGTTGTTTGGGTGGGCCGCACCACCCTACTAGCTATAGAAGTTACCCTGTTGGTTCCGACTTTTGTGAAGATTTTAAAGCTAACATTAAGCAAACAAATAGGTCTATATTGTTCTATGCGACTAGCATCCTCTTTTTTGGGCAAAAGTGTAATGATACCAAAGTTGAGTTTAAATAAGGGCAGATTTCCCTCTCGCAGCTGGGAGAACATTGCCATTAAGTCATCTTTGATAGTATTCCAGAATTTTTGATAAAACTCCGTCGGGAACCCGTCTGGCCCAGGAGCTTTATTATGTTCCATTTGAGTTAAATCTTCCAACACCTCCTTTTCCACAAAAGTTTGTGTTAATATAATATTTTCCTCATTCGAAATCTGAGGCATATCTTCGATAACATTCTCATTCATTGTAAAATTATTCAGAACCGATGCTCCAAACAATTTCTTGTAATATTCGGAAATAAAATATTTAAGGTTTTCTTGTCCCACTATCGTGCCTTCATACTGCTCAAGCTGAAAAATCTTTTTCTTTCTATGTTTTCCATTAGCTATGATATGGAAGTATCTCGTATTACCCCCACCTTCTTGAATATATTTCACTTTTGCTCGTTGTGCCCATTTCGATTCTTCATCCCTTCTAAGTTTGGCAAGACAATCGTCGGCCTCCTTTTTTGCAGCCCGCTCGGCTGCGTTTAGGGGAGTAGATTCCGCTTTAATATCTAGCTCTGTTATTAAGAGGGACAGCTTATACCGTAATTTTTTATATTCACCGCTTAAGGCTTTTGCCCAACCTCTTAGAAATTGCCTAAGGTGCCTTATTTTGTGTTGCCATCTCTCCACTGGCGTGTTTCCAATGTTTGCCGAGTTCCATTCCTTATCAATCATTTCATAGAAGCCATCCTGACGCAACCAGGATAACTCAAATGAAAAACGGCTAGAATTACCGACAAAAGCCTGATCTCCGGAGTCTAATAATAACGGAGTATGGTCAGACCCTGTTCTAGTAAGCGCATGTACGGTTACTAATGGAAACTTTTGTTCCCACTCTACAGTGGCCAGAAAACGGTCCAACTTCTCAAAAGTCGGCGTCTCCATTCTGCTAGCCCAAGTGAATTGTCTTCCAGACATCCGAATCTCTTTTAAACTCAAGCTTTCAATAGTAGCATTGAATAAAAAAGGCCACCTGGCGTTGAAATTGTCATTATTTTTTTCCTCTTGCCTTCTAATGATGTTAAAATCCCCTCCAACTAACATAGGTAGTGACTCCCCTTCGCAAATTCTTACCAACTCTGCCAAAAGTTCATGCTTCTTGTCCTCTTGTGCTGCTCCGTAAACCACCACAAGAGCCCAACAAAAACCATCCACCTTATTCTTCACATGAAACTTCACGCAAAAATCTCCTGTGAGAACATTAGTGGTAACCGTAGTGGCATTGTTAAAACCGACCAACATACCACCTGATCTTCCATGCGGGGGGATACAGTACCACGTAAAGTCCATACCCCCAGCTAGAAAAGTAAGAAAAAGGAGTCGCAAAAGATGATCGACCTGTCTCCACTATTGCCACGAAATCTAGGTTTTTTTCCCGAACTGTCTCATTTATCGTCAAATGTTTAGCAGGATCGCCAAAACCATCCGAATTCCACACCATTCCTTTCATCGTGTTATTGTTTAATATATTTTTTTAGTCTAGCACTTCTTCTAACTTCACACTTTGAATTACTAATCTTCTTACGACCCCGTCTCTTTATTGCCAAAGAAGTTCTTAGATCCGCATTATCTAAAACTTCTTCCGGCTCCTCCTCAACCAAATCCTCACTCAAGTTTGATGCTCTTTTTAACACCATGCTAGACTCATCATTATCACCCATGGACGGTAAGGAATTTTTTAGAAAAATGATCTCCCTTTCCTTCTGTACACCCCTAATTAGCGAGATTGAAGCATCAGTTTGTTCATTATTTACTCCTAGCAAAATACCTAGTTTATCCGCCCTCCGCTTCATTTCAGAGTTGGAAATAGAATTTAAAGGCAACTTGGATGTTATTTGTGTACCTAAAGTTGTGGTGTAGTTCTTGCGAGAAGCCAACTCCATAGCCCGATCGAGAATGGGCAGGCTCGCATTGGGTTGTTGCTTCAAGCGGGCACTTGACCGAACCTCCAGTTCTTGCATTCCTCCGAACGCTAAAATCTCTTCTTCAGTTGTTGTTTTTGTACGAGCAGGAAACCCAGCCACACCCAGCCCGCAATGCTGCGCCACATCCGACAATGGGTTCCCCAACCGGTCCATATAGACCCCTCCGTTGGCAAACGATGGTGAACAGCCAGCTCTCAGATGTGTTAATCGTGTGGGAGTGCGCCAATCATTATCTGCAAAGACTTGTGCTTTAGGAGATGTGTGCGCATCCATCTCCGAACTGGACACATTTTCAATATATTTCCCAGGATCATCTTCCAAGAAGTCAATGGCCCGTGCTATCTTTGTATCAGAAACAGTGACATGCATGTCGGCCAGAATCACCTCTGCCTGTACACTTGATTCCTCAGCCGGCGTATCAGGCTGATGTATCGACAGTTTCTGAAATTGAGCATGTGATAACACCGACTCGCCTGCATCCGTCGCCAGCCCTAGCGCCGCATCGCGCACAGGCTCAATCGGTGCCTCACCTAGCTTGGTTCCCGCTCCTTGCAGCGGCGAGGCCGGCATCCTCAGCTCCATCTCATCCTCCCGCCCATTATTTTCACTGTCAGCCTCTCGTAACCACTCTAGCTTTGACTCTCTGATTTGGTTTAAGACTTGCGGCGAAAACCTTACCCCCACTGTCTTCTCCTGCATCCCATCATTCTCACCATTTTTAACATATGAGATGCCCCCTAGGTTTGTTGTATTTTCATCCATAATCATATTAGATGTATCTAAATTTTCCGTCTCATGCCCTTGTTTCTTTGTGTCTCCCTCCGATTTATCATCCTCATCCTGATCATCATTCGGTGGTGGAGAACGTGGCACGTCATCCTCCATGTCCGTGACATCCACCGGATGCTCCACTTTAAATCTTAGCCTATAAAAGCCATCCTTGATGAATATTGTCCAAGCCGATGGGATCAACGTATAATCCACACAGCCAACTAGAATTCGCAAAACTCCATGCTTGTGTGTGAATTTCATATCAATTTTAATAGGTTTGCCAAACAGGGAGCCCAAACTCCACAAAGAGATATAATCGCCTATCCTTTTTTTTGGGATACCCTGAATTCTGATCACTTTTTTTGGTAACAACTGCAACGGTTCCGTGTTGGTGACCCAGGGTTCCACCGTAATCTCACACTTGCTATTAGGAACCTTGCAAGGACCAAAAATTGCCAATCGATCTAGGTCACTCTTTGATGGAAAAGGTACTCTGAACACATTGTGACCAACTTGATCAACCTCCCACTGAAACTGCTCCACTTGTACTAAGCGCTGCAACTGAGATACTACCTGAGGAATGGTGAGCTCTCCTCCAGCAACTGTCAACATGCCCAACCTTACATTGTCTATCTTAGGTTTGTAGGTATCAGAAGTTGGTTGTTCATAGAACATCAGCCCCACATCAATCAGCCCGTGCACTATGACCTGTGGCTTTGGTGCATTCAGTAAAGGACATACCTCAGATGCGTGGTCTTTGTTTTCACAAATATCACAAACTTCAACAGTGCAATCCCGGCCAAGGTGACCTGACTCATCGCAGCGATAGCATCTGGACTTGTCGTTTTTCTTTGCTTTTTTCAGTGCCACACCTTCGCCAAGGTGAGCATCAATGAGATCACCTCCCGGCTGTTTCTGAGCTACAACAGATTGCGAAGCTGTCGATGTACTTCCACCCTCCACCGTAGTGGATCTAGCCGCAACCACCGGCTTTGTGATGGGTACATAAATAGGTACTGAGGGAACTGTCTCCGGCTGTATCGCCACCGCTGGCACGGTGCCTGGCTGCCGCAACGCCTCGGTCACCTGCCTGACAACCTTTGCAAGCACCTCTTCGTTGAGGGTCACCGAATCATTGTTTACGTTCTGACTCGCATAGCCATCACGATTATATCTTGGGAAATTTCTGGTGCCGGAATCATATCTGCCCCCCCCCCCCCCCCCCCCCCCCGTTGCGTTTGAAACGACCTGTTGTAGTTGCGATTCTGCCCCTCATAGCCAAACCCAGAGCCCGCACTGAAGTTCCCAAACCCTGCACTGTTTGCCGCCTCGAAATTCCGTGGATGATGATCAGGTTGACCCATCGTCCTGCTTGATCCACCGGTAAAGAAACCTCCAGTATGAGGACCGTGCCCATTGATGCCACCTCGAGGAGAAGGGCACCAAAGCCGCGACCTTGCTGCCCTCGACCATTGCCTCGCCCAGGAGCCGGACCTCTACCATCATCGAACCCCCGTCCGCCGCCGTTATTCGCCATAACGCGGCGGCCGATCTCGAGTGTTGAGGGTTGATCGATCTGTGTGTATGCCCTAACAGAGATCGTATCGGACGGTTATCCAGGTTGATACGACCACGCATGGTCTTCTGGCCCAAAAGATGAGGCGTCTGTAACGGCCCAAAACACTGAAAGTGGCCCGCATGACCGTTATCGCATGTTAATTTTGAATGTTTTGATCCGTAAGTCACGCACATCTTCCTCTTCTCCGGCGATCACTGGCCGAAGCGACGATCTCCGGCGAGTTTGTGGTAGTTTGATAAAAAGAGTCGGCCCGCATGGCCAGTTTTAGAGCCCAACGTCTGAACATGCCCTGTCGCAGCCGGCGACGCATCGCATGCTCGACGACGGCGATATTGCACCAATGTCCACACTCCAGTCCCGTCATCCTCAGATGACACTGTCGGTGGCAAAACTGCCAATTTTAGGTGAGACCGCCTCCCAACTGGAAGCCTGCAAGTCGGACTCCTCCACTCGAGAATCAATTCACCGGAATCACTTGAACGCTCCGGAGAGGATAGGAGAGATAAAGCCGCGTACCTTTGAGCCTTCTGCTTGGCGATCCGCCTTCCGCTATGCTCCGCCGTGGGCAAGGCGATGGCGTACGGGTAAAATACCGTAGATCCGCCTCCCCAGAGTTCTCTTCCTTCGCGAACGACCTGACTTCCTCGTCCGATCCGTCCTCCTCCGATCTAGCCTTGTGTTCGCCGTCGTGCAACTCCATGTGCCCTCCGACGAAGGCACCATCCACATGCTCTCCGGCGAGATCACGGGCGCTAGCCCTCCGACGAAGGCACCATCCATATGCTCTCCGGCGAGATCACGGGCTAGCGCCCAGAATCACCCTCCCGGCGCTCCGTGAAAGACGGAGCCCATCTCCCGTCCTGTACGGGTCTGCCTTTTGCATGTATTCCATACGTGTTCGCAGCTTACGTACGCTGTCCAGTCTCTTTTTCTTCAATACCTGTTCAACCGGGTATGAGTCCTTTGTCTATCCGGTTAATTTTTTTTTTCCTTTGTGGCCTCTGGAGACCGTGTTTCCCATGGATATTTTATCTGTCTTCCTGGGGTCCTTTGCTCCTGAGTCCTTCTCCGATACATTGATTTGCCCTGCGCACTAATTGGCTGTTGTACGACCTGTCCGGCTTGTAGTTCGATAAGTTCTTGATTAGGAAGCTGAGACCCATCGATTTCCCGGCGGCGCGCAACAACCTTCTGAACCAAAATTCTTTCGAGCTGCTTGTGACTCGTGCGGAACCTGCAATCATGGACTGGACCGTGCTATCCGGCTTTTCAGAAACAAACTGTAGTTTTGTACCCGGGAGGCAATGGCGATGATGAAAGCCCCCGGCGCTGATATTGATCTGGTGAATTTAACGAACGTCACACAAAGGCGATGCTGATGCTGTTGGCCGGCTGTGGTTTAGCGGCTTCTGCATGTTGACTTCTCTTGCCGGCTTTTCTAACTCTAGGCCCGGTTTTGGCTGCTTCTCTTTTCCAAGCCGGCTCTCGTATGCTGTAAATGCTTTTTATGATGAATATATTTTCAGCTCCTAGTTAGAGATGCGATCTCCTTGCTGATTGTTGACGAACTCAACTACGGCGCCTCTTTCCGTCCTCGCAACGGCTTTCCACATACTTGGCCGCAGGCCCCACGGTGGGCGCCAACTGTCGTGGGATTGTCACGGCAGATGTTATCCGGAGGTAACTTGAGATGAGGGGCATGGCGGGTTTCGACATCAGGAGTTTGTCTAGCGTGGCGTTCGGAAACAAGGGTTTACTCAGGTTCGGTCCTTCGTCTTGGGGTAAAGACATACTTCCTGCTTCGACTTTATTGATTAGGGTTTCGGGACTCGGCGACTTATCTTCCGGGTCTCGAGATTACAATAGTTCTCTCCTATGACTTGTGTCGATTGAACTTGTGCTTGGAACCTAGATCTCTAGGAACCAGGAGACCACCTTATATAGGCGGGGTCTCGCTGGATGTACAAAGCCGGGTCCGGGTTCCTATCATACTCGGACTTTACTCTAAGTCCTCTAAGTCTCTTCTTTCCTTAGTAGGACTTCGTCTTGTACTTGGTTTACAGCCTTCTGTATCCTTCTTGCTTGCGGGCCAAGGCATACGTTACGCTCCGGCTCACGTATTACCCGACCCATGTCTTTATCCTTCTTGCTTGCAGGCCAAGGCATACGTATTACCCGACCCATGTCTTTATGCTCATGCCAGACCGGGTTATCTTCTATGTCAGTGGGCCTACCGGGTTATGATCCCCCCAACAGTGTGCAAGGGGAAGACTAGGTAGTTCTACCTTGCGGGGTGGAATCTGGGTTGTCTTGCTATGCATAAAGGGGGTGGGCATGTGGGGTGGTGGAGAAGCACGGTGAATGGTTTGGATTACTGACTGGGCCCCACACTAAGGAAGTGTGGACGGGAAAGATTCGCCCGGTTGTGCAACAAAGTTTTGATCTTTTATTGGTAAAGCAGCGTACCTCTGCAGAGTGTATGAATGTAACATGTTACTCCACGTTTCAGGACGGAACGACGAACGCAGCAGGAAAGTAGGCTCCTCAAGGCCCTAGCCCTATAACTCCTGACGAGCATAGTCTTCAGAATAAAAGCAACCTTTTGAAACTTGCATTAGCCTACGACGATCCATTGTCTGTGGCTGTATTTATGCATCAAACTTCCCACCTTGCATAATGAACTTGCTGGGTAACGTTGTTACTTACCCTTGCCTCCTAAACCCCTGCTAGACATGAAGAACCACGAGAAGGCAACACTTTAGGCTATAAAGACTCCCATGGCGGATAAACTCAAGATACCAAACAATTCAACTACAACAAGTTGAAGCAATCCAGAGAAGATGGAGGACAAGTGAAGGCATAGTATGTTAAGGACAGATCCCTAGTCATAGAATCTATCTCTGTATGCGTGTTGCTATAGCGCAAACGCAAACCTAGCCGAATTAGCCGTACGTCTATTCTAGCTTATTCTCCGAGGTTTTCCATTTGATGTTCTTTTATTAGGTCCTTGGCTCATTGTTTCGAGGAGGTTCTAAGGATCTGTTGTTTTAGATCTTCTGTTTAGAATCTATAGTTATGCCTTGGATCTGCGATGTTTCTGTTGTATCACTCTGATGATATAACACTGGTGGATGGTGATCCATTGGTGCTATGTCAACGACTATAGCATACTACACCATGCAGTGGTATGCTAGGTCACCACAAGCAACGCCGGAAAGAGGATGAATCTGCTAACTGTGGGGTGTTTTCAATCTTTTCAAATGGTGTGAAATATTATGGATTATTTAGTCTTGGGAAGAGGAAATGGAGGAGAAATGGAGAGGGAAATGTTGAGCTCGAGCTCGGGCTCAGAAAATGAAAGCAGTTGAGGGGAAAGAAGCTAATATATGTGGACATTTAGTCCCGCTTCGTGTCATAAACCAAGACTAAAGGTTTCTAGCGCTGGGTCCGTCTCTGCTGCCGCATGCGGTGGGCTTTTTATTCCGACTCATAACATGAACCGGTACTGTCTCTACTGCGGCATGCGGTAGGCTTTTTATTCCGGCTCATAACATGAACCGGTACTAAATATCCCTTGTAAAATCGTTTGATGGGATTACACGCTTTAGTCTCGGTTCATTGGAAAGAAAATGCTTCCTATGAAGCGACCTATCGCGCGCATCTATAGGTCCCGTCGCGCGACGAGCCCCAGCAACGCGTAAGGCTGTGGGCGCTAGCAGGATTTTTCGTTCTCGCATGCTCTCTCTCTTCGTTCTATCTACGCGCAGGCCTTTTCACCCGATGCGGGACCCACTCATGTGGTGCGCAGTGTGCAGACTATTCCTCTACTCTCTATTTGATTGGCCTGATCGTTATACTTTTAAACTTTTTTCTTGCTTGGGTAATTCTCGGATGTACTAGCTATATACTCCTACCACCAGTCCACCACCACGTATAGGAGACACTGATACCACGTATGGATAGCTTTTCTATTTTTTGTGATTTTAAATGTTGCTCAATAATCTCTAAATTTGTACCAATCTCGGACGTGTTTTTTAAATAAAGCATACTCGAGATGTTGCAAAGTTTTTTTTGTGCGTTCTGCTCCAAATTTATTTTTCTCCCTATTTTTTTGTGTAAGTTTTGCTTGCGTTTTTAATTCCCACAAATACATTTCTTTGTTGTGATAGTTTATGATTTTTAGTAAAACTGTTGGTGATTTTTGTTCGAAATGAATTTACCGCAAAACATTTGTTGATCACCTACTATTTTTAATTGTTACAGACACATGTTTTTTGTTATGATAGTTTAGTAGTTTTGTTGAATTTTTCGGTGATTTTTGTTTCAAACCAATCTAGGCTAAAAAGGTTGTTTAACCACTTCCTTTCTCATAAAAAATATGTTTCTTGTGAATATTGGTGTTTTTTGTTGAAATTGTAGGTGCCTTTTTGTTGTAAAAAAAGTTGTAGTGAAAAAGTTGTTGGTTAACCTTTTTACATAACACTAGATGGATACCTCGCGCGTTGCAGCGGGTTCTAAGAACAAAATAAGCGTATAAACTCTGAAGCAAACTATACAAATATGCATGCATGAATAACACGTGATTTAATTTAGTAATTACATTGAGGAATTGTGTGGTCTTATCATTGAACCACAAAATAAAAAGATGATGTGGCTAATTTAATGGCTAAAGAAAAAAATAATGTGGATACTTCCATGTAGAGATGGACAATAAGTAATTAATTTTTGTGAGATGATGTGGATAATTGGTTGGCTAAAAGAAGAAATGATGTGGATGGCTTGCATGTTGAGATAGAATCTTTTATTATAAGTTAGTGGGGTTTTGCTTTATAACAAGTATAGATTAGTTTTATCCTCGAAAAGTTACGATGTTTTGTTGTAATAGTATACACATGTGTTGTGATTTATTGTCTAAAAAAATATGTTGTCGTCCTATAGATGCATGCGAACTAGTTTTCTTCTAAGCATTGGGATTTTTTCTCGGATCGCTATGGCTGTAATGTGCTTTTCAAAATGTTGTGAACACATGTGTCTTTTATTGTAATCGTTTGTAACTTTGTTGAAATAAGTGATGATATTTGTTAACATGAGCAAATAATTGTTTCCAGCCACTTTTGTACTGATTTTTGTTGTTGTAATCCTATATATATTTTATTAAAATATTTGGTGATATTTGTTTCAAGTGAATTTGTGACAAAACATTTATTGCTTACCCACATTTTAATTGCAACATACACATGTATGTTTGTTGTTGTACTCGTTTGTGAATTTCGTTGAAATCTTTGATTTTTTTGTTGCAAAACAATCTATAAGAAAAAATATTGTTTATTACATTTTTTGTAACATTACTTTGTTTTCATCATGTTGCAACGGTTTGTTACAGTAGTATATGTTTTCATAGATTCCACGACGATGTTGTGCGCCTAATACATACAACTCTTATGCATCAATAGTTCTTGGTGTTGTTGTTTTGAACCGTATTGGAACGATGATAAAACAATCTTTCTGTTTGTTGTAAAAGTACAAAATTTATTGAATAAGTCATCTTGTAATATTTGTTGTTGTTGTAAAAGGTTGTTCTATTGGTGAATTTACTTTATATTTTGTATGAAATTTCATCTACATTTATGACTGAAATATTATTAATGAAAATTTACTTATATTAATGTACCTAGCAGCTAGCGTGGGTCAAAGGCATGCAACCGCTGTTGACTATGTAAGCAATTTTCCGATTATATTAATCAAAATATTAACTAAAATCATGACGTAGATAGTGTTAATGGCATACTGAAACTTAACAGTATAATCGTGTACTAGACATATAGTAGTTATATCTACGCAAATAGCTAGTATAGTAAGCAAGTAATTAACTAGAAGAGGTATAAACATATTATACCCGGCGGTTGGCCAATTGGCCGAAGCGGAAGCAGCTTTGTCGACGATCCTCTTCTCTGCTGAAGTCTTCTCGATCTCGGCGTCGGTGCTACTGATGACGATGAAGATGATGCGGTAGACGTAGAGGAAGTAGCCGACGTAGTGGATGAAGTTTGGCGAGCAGCCGCGTAGTAGACGCTCCCCAAAAACCTAATCGCCCCTCTCCCGTACAGCAAACGGAGAGGCGGGGTTTCGGAGGCCTGCTCTCCCGTCGACCGTGTACGCGGCAGACGGGATGTGATCAACGGTGGCAGCAATAGATCAGAGGAATGACGGTGGCGGTTGTGGGCAGATGAGTTCTTCCATCTATTCTTTGTGTTGTGTGTAGACAGAGAGGATCCACCTCTCGCTAACATAGGCACAAACGCAGGAGGCAAACATCCTGCCGAAACGCCTATAATGAATTGCCCTTAAGACTGAAATCGTACAGAATGTTTCGGCTAACAATCAATCTCATTAACACAAAGCGTTTTGTGTCGTTGACATTTTATTCCTGCGTGACAAAAAGAACACATCGGCTCGGCGAGATTCCCGCGGCGCGGCGCGGCGTGACGTGTCTTGTCGTGACGAGGCGAGACGTGGCGAGGCGGGCGGCGGAGGAGGAGGAGCGCGCGTGTGGTACACAGTCATTCTCCTCATACCTCATACCAACTCATACTAGTAGTAGAATGGCTCAGTATATAAGCTGATGCACATCTCACTCAACTAGCAGTATGGGACTAAAGTCCCACCACTTGCCATGACAACAACATGGGATTTAGGGATTTTTCTAGAATTGCTAAATGGGCCAAAGACCCACTCAATATTTTGGCAATATTTCAGCAATCCCCCACCAGATCTCAAAGTCCATGATCTTTGTCATCCGTTTCAAACAATGTTTTGATATACCGGTATTTTCAGTAGAGACCTGTTAAGGTTGAACTCTACCTAGAGCAATCATCTACACTCCATCACAACTGACAATGGGCTAGGCCTTGAATTGTCAGTTTGGCGTAAAGTAGTTTCACTAACTCTCTTACCAGTACTAGGCTGCCGAAGGCTGACCCCTCGGGTGGAGCATATTATTCACTCCTGAACTATTCATGAACTTACTAAAGATCACCTTAATCTCATATACTGTGACCAACAGTCAGGTTCATTTAGGTGTGTTCCTCCAAAGATTGCTCTATAGGATAGCGTCTTGCTTATATAAAGATTTGGAACACATTAAGACATACGTCAACCTTCAATACAGTTACCGAGAGTATTGCAACTCCAACGGAGTGGGTTAGTAAAGGTTTTACTCTCTTCAGTTAACCACTAGCTTGTTTTCCCAGGTCCTAATTCACGGGATCTCCGATCACATAGGTTGGGTTACTACCATGGCAACTTATGTTGGTTTCATACCCATCTCACTCGATGCATTTTCTATCACAACACGTGATAGCCCTTTAGTAAAGGGATCTGCCAGATTTCTAGCCGACTGGATATAATCCAACGCTATAACTCCGAAGTTTCTTAAATGTCTGACATATTTTAATCTCATTCTTATGTGTTTGTTCGACTGCATGTTATCCTTTAAACTCTTAACCTTAACAATCACTGTTTGGTTATCACAGTTCATAAGGATAGCCGGAACTAGCTTTTCAACCACTGGCAAGTCCATCAAAAGATCTCGAAGCCATCCTGTTTCGACACCAGATGTGTCCAATGCTGTTAATTCTGCTTCCATTTCGATCTCGTCAGGATCGTTTGCTTGCAAGATTCCAGGAAACAACACCACCTCCAAGGGTAAACACATACCTTGTTGTGGCTTTCATCTCATCAGCATCAGAGATCCAATTCGCATCACAGTACCCTTCAAGCACTGACGGGCTTCCAGAATAGTGAAGTCCGTAGTTCTCAGTACCTTTCAGATAGCGCATAATTCTTTCGATAGCATGCCAATGCACATCACCCGGATTGAAAACAAACCGGCTAAGTTTGCAAAAAGCAAACATGATATCATGCCTTGTCGCGCTAGCTAGATACATGAGAGAACCTATTACTTGAGAGTCCCTCAGTTGATCCTGAGCTGTGCCATTGTATATTCGAATTTGCACACTAGGATCATAAGGCGTTGGAGAAGTTTTGCAGTTCGAATATCCAAATCGACTCAAAATCTTCTCAACGTAATGGGATTGCAAAAGTGTTATCCCACCCTCACTATCTCTCAGTAGCTTGATGTTCAGAATAACATCAGCCACACCAAGGTTCTTCATCTCAAAGTTCTGAGATAGAAAATACTTGACCTGCTCAATGACTTTGAGGTTGGTACCAAAAATCAGTATGTCATCAACATACAAGCACAGTATAACTCCTTCGCCCCCACCATGGCGATAGTATATGCATTTGTCAGCCTCATTAACAACGAAACCAGGAGAGGTTAAAGTTGTATTGAATTTCTCATGCCATTGCTTAGGTGCTTGTTTCAGGCCATATAAAGATTTCAGTAACTTACATATCTTTCCTTCCTGACCATCTAATACAAAGTCATCAGACTGTTGCATATAGATTTCCTCATCTAGCTCTCCATTTAGGAAAGCCGTCTTAACATCCATTTGATGGACGAGAATACCATGCGAGGCCGCCAACGAGAGTAAAACTCGTATGGTGGTCAGTCTAGCCACAGGTGAGTAAATATCGAAGAAATCTTCCTCTTCTTTCTGGGCATAGCCCTTGGCCACAAGCCTAGCCTTGTACTTTTCAATCATACCATCAGGTCTAAGCTTCTTTTTGAACACCCACTTACATCCCAAGGTTTACAACCGTAAGGACGTTCCGTAATTTCCCATGTCTCGTTAGCCATGATGGAATCCATCTCGCTACGGACTGCTTCTTTCCAGTAATCAGCATCCGAAGATGCATAAGCCTCTGAAATAGAAGTGGGAGTGTCATCCACAAGGTACACAAAGAAATCATCGCCAAAGAACTTTGCAGTGCTCTGTCGCTTTCCCCTACCAAGGGTTTCCTCATCATCCTTCTCAGGATTTTCATCATGGGTTTGTTCATAATATTACATAGGAATGGCAGGCTCAGGAGTTTCTTCAGATTCCTGTATAGAAGTGTTTTGCATATCTCTCATAGGAAAAACATCCTCAAAGAAAGTAGCATCTTTAGACTCCATAATCGTACCGACCTTCACGTCAGATACATCAGATTTCACTTCCAAGAATCTATAGCCAACACTATTCTTAGCATGGAGCCCATAATGATCCAGCACCTCGCAATAGAAGGCGGAAGTCGACAGGGCCATTCCCCTAACTAGGTGGGAGGTGAGGATTACCCGCTCGCCGGCTTTCGGAGCCGGGACGACATCCCCGAAATCTAAACTATGTATATGCTACCAAGTTCCAAAAAGACAACTTACAGCAATGTTCCCTCCAAGTCGGCAAAAGTCTGGGCGGCGAAGTCGGGGAAAGCCAGGGTGGACTCTTTGGCCTCCTTAAAGGATTCCCAGGGATCCCTAACTCTGCCGCCTCCAGAAGCCGGGGTTGTCCTTCGCGGCCCGCCGGCAACCTCCACCAGCAGCTCCTCCTTGGCGGCGCGTGATCGGACGGCTTCATTGGCCGTAGCCTCAGCCGATGGAAAGGAAGCACTGGTCGCGCGGCCAACAGACGAGGTCCTTGGCGGCAGACTAGAAGCCGGAACCTGGGGCTAGCGACGGGCGTTGCTCATGAAGCCGCCGGCCAGGGCGTATGAGTTGGCGGCACATTCGCCAGAGTGGTGCCCTGGAGCCGCTTTCCCCTGGACAAAAAGGGACTTGGCCGGCAACTTGGAAGTTGCCACCCGCTCACTGCCGACAAAGTGAAGTTAGCCAGATGAATACCAGTAAAGAACAAGGCCGTCAAATGACTAAGGCGGAAATGAGTACATTCGGGGGATGTTAATCCCCGTGTTCTCGTCGAGGTCGACGAGCACCGGCTCGGTAGCCGTTGTGGTCCGTTTCTTCCTCTCGGCATTAGCCGTAGAGGAAGCAGCGCCGGACGCCTGTGCTTCTTGGTTTTCCCGGCTTCTAGCTCGTAAAAGTAGGCAGCCAGGTCATTCTCCCCCAGAGCAGAGAGCTGTTAACCAAAAAGAGCAAGTGTTAAGAGGACTCAAGTAAGCCGGCAGAGCCGCCAAAGAAGGGCAAAAAAGAGAAATGTCTACCTCGAGGGGAGGGTTGTCGTGGGTGTGCATGGGAACACCCTCCACCGCCTTCACCAGCCCTGATTTGACAAGGCTGCGAAGTTGGGCCGCCAATTCGGCAGCTGGTAACCCCTCTTCGCTTACGCGAAGAGAAGCTGTGGTAGTAGGCGAATACTGACACATCTTATGCGGGCTATACCGCAGAGGCAGTATTTGCCGGCTAAGCCAGCAGATGACGGTGTCCTCCCCGTCCAGCAAGGGGGGAGCCATCGTCCGAGTGAGGAACTCGGTCCGCTTTTGGATAAGGCGGAGCTCCTCCGTCAACTTGGGGACCGCCTCGTCCCAGCATGGCCTGGGCATAGGCGTCGCGTTGAAAAAGTCTGGGACGCCAAATTGACGCCCCGGTGCTGCCATGTCTTGGCAGTAGAAGAAGGTGGAAGTCCAGCCCTTGACGGACTCGATGTATGGTATCTTGGGATACCATTGGCGTCCTTGGCGGCAGTTGAAGGTGATACTGCCGCAGGTTGCCAGTCCGCCGTCCGACACAGTCTGACACCCGCAACGGAAGCAGTATGTGATGAAATCTAAACTAGGCCTAATACTTAGATAACCCTCAAATAGAGCTGTGAAGCCGGCTAAGACTAATATGCTATTAGGCTATGTTGTGGGGCTGGAGCCCATAATGATCCAGCACCTCGCGATAGAAGGCGGAAGTCGACCGGGCCATTCCCCTAACTAGTTGGGAGGTGAGGATTACCCGCTCGCCGGCTTTCGGAGCCGGGACGACATCCCCGAAGGCGGGCCGCGAGCTGCACTCCTGCCGAGTCGGCAGGTAGCCGACCGCCTCCAGGTCCTCCTTGAGCGCGTCTTCGTCGACAATGGAGAGCGCGACCCGAGGTCGGCTGGCTCCTCCTCCTCGTCGACGGGCGCGCCGCCGGCCGCCGCCGGCCCGGTGGAAGACGAGGGCGCCGAGGCCGCCGTCACACGGGCGTGCGCGACCGGGGTAGAAGATGGAGCGGCGGCGGGAATGCCCGCCTGCGCCGCCACGGAGCGCGACACCGCGCCGCCCATCGTCGTGGGCGCGGTAGTCTCCGTTGCGAGCTCGCTGGACGCCGCCGAGGTGGTGGCTCGAGGTCCGGTGGCCATCGCCGTGCGTGGAGGTCGCGGAGGAAGAGGTGCCTGCCGGAGTTCTCTCGGTGGTCGCAAGAAAGCTCGGGAGAGCGAGTGCGCGGGAGAGCAAAGGACGGAGGAGGTGAAGTGCGAAGGAGAAGAATGAACCGCTCGGCTCTCTATTTATAAGCCCGGGCGTTGCTCTCTGTGCAACGGCTCGATTATCCGGACACGTGTCGGCCATCCGTTGCCGCAGAGCAATGCACGCTCACACGATCACCACGACTCCTCTTTTCCCGCGATTTTCAATCATGGCGTGATTTTCGCTCCATTTGGTTTCAAACTGTCGTGAGCCAACTGGTGTCATCCGTCAAAGATAAGTTTTACTTGCCGCCAAGGATCAAGCTTTCTCGTGAAGCTATCCGGCAAGTTTTACTAAGCCGTCTTTCCCATGTCGGATAAAGGCGGCCGTGTGCCAGCATTGAGGTACACCTTCCCCATTATTTTCAGAATGGTTCAACATTGAAGAATGAAGAATCAAGAAGAAGTCGGCGCCTGGAGAACATCAACCTTTCTAGTGGCTAATGTTGGGGATATACCAACTAGGGCTATCTCTAACATGGATCAATCCGGATAGTCCAGGGTGGCCCAAGGGTGGTAAGGCTGAAACCTGCCGGGCGCCCCAGATAGCTGACGAACAAGGAAGTAGGCGGACGGTCCAAGAAAGGCGGAAGGCCGAAACCCATCAAGCCACCAATCCCAAGACGTAAGGCGGCAACTAAGCCGAGTAGGTCTAGGACTCTTTTTACTTGCCAGACAAGTATTTACATTGTATCCTGTGGTCTGACCGTCTATATAAGCCGGCCACCAGGAAGCATTTAGAACACGCTCCAATACGCATCATACACATTGTAACCTATTCACAGCTATTACCTTATAGTGAATTATAACAACACGTAGGATCTCGCCACCACTGTGGGATCCGAAAATGGGTAAACTCGCCATGTTTAATCTCGTACTCGACGACTCCAGCCTTCTTCCCCACAATCCATACATAGCCTAGAGGACCCCGTCTCGTATCAATTATGCCGATACTACGACATTTGCAAAGTGAAGTTTTTTTTAGTGATTTCCGTCTCTTCATTTTAGCTTTATTCCGCTGGTTGATTCATGTGGTCCATTTGGCTGATGCGTGTAAAACTGATTCATACTCTCTTTTTATTTAATATAAAACGTTGTGTGTATCATCATGGTGTCATGGTGCAGAGGCCGGGTACCCCTTTTCTAAAAAAAAAAGTCCACAGGAGGAGGAGACGCCACAACGCCTGAACAAAATTAGCAAATCTCGTAACAACCTAGTTATATGCGTGCGGAGGTTCATTCTTCATTCCTTCCTTCGAGGTTTCGACGTCTCCCATCTATTCGTGTACGAACTATATATGGAAAAGCAATGCATGCATACGATGCCTCGCCTACCTTCTACTCTATCTTTACACCAAATGTTCTTTTGCACGCGCCCTGCTCTTATGAACTACAATGGCCAGCTTTCACATATTCTTCGCTTCTTGGCTGCGGCCAGCTGCTGGCACCGCCCCATAGTTTAGGCACGTCGTACCGTGTCCCTGGTCCATAGCAATCGACCTCTTTACCTAAAGAGTGGTTGTTTGGTAGGATAATGCATGTCACTACACATGCTGCAGCTGTAAAGAATGCCAAAACTAACTGATCGTATGACACTTCCCTGTAATTCCTATACTATTCACCTTTTGCTTCCTTATCGGTCGGTTAGCAAGTTTTGCTTATGCTTCTTTGCACAGCGGGGATCGAGCCTGATCTGCTTTGGCACTGCATCTGCAGGAACCGCATATCGTATCTCAATGTTATATTGAGTGAAACAAGGAGACAAGCATGAGCCACGTGACATGACCAAATGAGAGATGATCTGTTTCTGTACACAACTGTCTAACACGCGCAATGTGGCATGCAAGGCAAGTAAGCCTATATGCATATTGCATAGGCAACGCCTAGCATGATATCCTCCTCTACATATATACTTACCTTTATAGCTAGCGCTACCTTATAGCTTTCTACGTCCGCATGCATACTATAGATCAGTATCTACAATCTAGCTATAGCAATCATACATCTTACAGGCTCGAACCGAATGGCGGTGGTCGGCAGCAGCAAGAGGACGTGGGTTGTGGACGTCGAGAAGACGCTTAAGGAGGCCAACAAGTCGGTGGAGGTGTCGCGATGGGAGCGTCACTGCATCTACCGTGTCCCAGCGTGCATCAAGGACATCAAGAGCAAGGCGTACCAGCCGCAGGTGGTGTCCCTGGGCCCCTTCCACCATGGAGACCCCAACTTGCTTCCCATGGAGGAGCACAAGCGCCGGGCGCTGCGGCACCTGCTCCGCCGTGCGGGGCGGCCGCTCGACAACTTCGTGACCGCTGTCGAGCACGTCGCGGAGCAGCTTGAGAGCGCGTACATGGATCTCGCCGTTGAGTGGCGAGCCGGCATCGGCAGCGGGGGCAGGGAGCGGTTCCTGGAGATGATGATCGTCGACGGGTGCTTCCTGCTCGAGGTGATGAGGACGGCCGCCGGGAAGAACGTCGACGACTACGCCAACAACGACCCAATCTTCAGCCGTCACGGGATACTATACATGGTGCCGTACATCCGGCGCGACATGCTCATGCTGGAGAACCAACTGCCGCTACTCGTCCTCCAAAAGCTCAACGCCGTTGAGAGTGGAAAGCCACCGGTAACTGCTCCCACATGAAAGTGAAATTTATAATAGTAGTCAAATCTATATCCAAATACCGAAACATATATGATGTCTGGACATATCTAACATTTAGAAATTCGACTTCAAAATTTATGCTCTTAGTTTTCCGCAAAACCAAATCCCACTTTTAATATTATTATGCAGATATATTATATACTCTCTCTTAGCTCACTTACTAAAACATCTTATATTGTGAAACGGAGGGAGTACAGGAAGCAGCTCCTCACCGTGTAACCATGGGCACGGTTAGCGCTAACACACATCCACCTACGCTGGACCCAACTGCTCTCTCTCTCTCTCTCTCCCTCTCTGCTTATCTCTTCATGTACATCTTCCTCCGATAGCAGAAAAGCTTCATGTCTATCGACCATTGGTAGAATTCCTCTCCTACTCGACAATGGACCTCCGCAAATCCATCATCGCCATCGCTGGTGGAAGCGCTCCACTGCCTCCTCTACTTCCTCCAATGTCATCTCTCCTCCATCTTCCCCAAACCGAGCCAAAGACGGTGACGCAGCGGGCCGCGGCAGACGGCCATGGCAAGACGTTACCGAGCCGGGAAGGAGCCCGACGTGGCTGGTCGCGGCGGTGGCGGCGTTCTTCTTCCCTCTCCCTCTCCTCTTCTCCATTCTGTCTGACATCTCCGACAGGCACTCTCCGGCAAGCGTTATAGCACTGCCCGGGAGTACAACGCTAGTAAAAACATTAAGGTTATAGAAAAAGTCTGCAAGAGAATCGGTAGTAGCGCCCATTGGTTTGGTTGCGTGTTGCCCATCCCAACGACTTCAGTTTGAATACCATGGAGACGAATGGTATTTTTTTTTGTCTTCCGAAAAGTGTGCAAGGAGGCAGCAACATAGCTACTCCGTAGGTGATATACTACGCCCGGCTGGTCTTAGACAGTGTCATGACATTTCCTATCTAACTGAGACAACTCTTTTTTGTAGAAGTACATATATTAAATCATATTGTACTAGATATTTTTTTCAGACAAATCTATACATCCATATGATTTTCCAAAATCCGATCTAAATATTTACGGCCAAAGTCTGTGCAGGTATCAGGCGGATAAGTCAAGATATATCCATTAAATGAAACATAACTTATCTTATTTGCGACTTCGATATCTTTGGCTAACCATTTGAATGATTGCATGCATGGATGACGGCTAGAACGACGACTTCGTCAACAGAATGGTGCTAAGGTTTCTGGCCCCATCTTCCCGGCCACTACAACCAGGCATTGGCCTAGGACTCCATCCACTAGATGTGTTTCGCCGGAGCATGCTCTTTGGTGAATACCAGAAAATCCCGAGCTCCCGGGACACGCAGGACAACGACATCATCCGGTCGGCAGTGGAGCTCTACGAAGCTGGCATCCGGTTCAGAACGAGCAAGTCGATCAGCCTACATGACATACGCTTCAGGCACGGCGTCCTAAGCATGCCGAGAGTGCCCGTCGACGACTCCACCGAGTACATGTTCCTCAACATGATGGCGTTCGAGCGGCTGCACGTCGGCGCCGGAAACGACGTGACCGCCTACGTGTTCTTCATGGACAATATCATCGACTCCGCCAAGGACGTGGCTCTGCTGAGCTCCAAGGGGATCATCCAGAACGCGGTCGGCAGCGACAAGGCGGTCGCCAAGCTGTTCAACAGCATATCGAGGGATGTGGTGCTCGAGCCGGACAGCGCGCTCGACGCCGTGCAGCGGCAGGTGAACGGCTACTTCCGGCAGCCATGGAACATGTGGCGCGCCAACCTCATCCACACCTACTTCAGGAGCCCGTGGGCGTTCCTGTCCCTTGCCGCTGCTGTCTTCCTCCTCGTCATGACAATCATGCAGACAGTCTACACCGTACTGCCGTTCTATCGGGACAGCAGCCCCCCATCGGCTCCATCACCGATGTGATCCGCCTTCTTCCGACAGCTACTAAAACTTCTTATATTAATCGATCTACACCGGGGATCATCTTGTGATTCTTGCTGCATGCATGCGTGAATCAGGTCCAGTCCATGTAAAGATGTTGTTTTGCAAATAACATCTTTCTCGTGTTTCCAGGACCTGAAAATAATTTTATTTCCATATGTTTACCTAGTCCAAAACGCCCTGAATGCAACTGTGTAATATATCATTAACTAACATTTTCATGGTCCCATAGCAATGCACGGGCATACAACTAGTAGACTTAAAATTTACTAGACCAAGGGATACGGCCCACTCCATGTTAAGGGCTCCAATGATTAGTAAAGGCCACACTATTGCTCAGAGGTCAATCTTCTCCTTTATGCATGTCTATATGTAGTTATCTTGAATGATATTCTACTAGGAGTACTCCTTGCATCTTTAGCTTGGAGCATGAACATATGGTTTCGATGAAGGAGGACCTAGGTGCACGGGGGCTCAACACCGACAAGAGAAAAGCATGGAAGGGGATGTAAAAAAGGTAGAAACAGTATCGAACCAGTTGGAAATGAGAATTCTTCTGGAGGTGTCAACGGTGCCAGAAAAGAGCGTTGCGTGTAGACGTGGAACCTGCACACAACACAATCAAGATACTTCGCCCAAACCTAAAAGTGAGCTTCACAATCTCACTGGCTTATTGTAACAAATGATTAAACGTATATGTGGAAAAAGATGTTTGTTTGCAGAGAATGAAAGTAACAGGATTGCAGTAGGTTGTATTATCACTTTAAAGAAAATGACCAGGACCCACAGTTCACTAGTGGTGTCTCTCTATAAATAATAATAGCATACACGTGGGTAAACAAATTACAGCTGGGTAATTGATAGAATGAAGAAGTGCATAATGATGCATATACTAATGTCATGATGTCTAATATGAGATTCATTTGGGCATTACAACAATATAAATAGACCGTTCCAACCGCATCTATGACTAATAATCTACCTTCCGTTAGGGTCTGCACCTTGTTCAGTATTAAGATGCAAGCAACAGATTATTGCATTAAGAAAAGTGTGTAAAGTAAGTAATAATATTATCTTTAGACAAAGTACTATTGTTTTATCTTTAGTAGCAACAGTACATCTACAATCTTAGATCTTGATGTCACTACCCAGATTAAATAGAGACATGAACCCACTATCGAGTATAAATACTCACTCTTGGAGTCACAAGAGTCTACTTGGCCAAAGCATCTACTAGTAACAGAGAGCATGCAAGATATAAATAATACGCACATAATATATTATGAAGCAAATGACATAGTACTCAACGGATCCCAGCAAACACAACATGTAGTATTACATAACGATGATCTTGATCATGATAGGCAGCTCACAAGATCTAAACATGGTGGCACAAGAGGAGAAGACAACCATCTAACTACTATGGACCCGTAGTCCAAGGATGAACTACTCACACATCGGTCCGGAGGTGGGCATGGTGATGTAGAGCCCTCGGGTGATGTTTCCCCTCTCCGGCAGGGTGCCGGGTTAGAGATTCTGATCCCTCCCAAACTACGGTTGATGACGGCGGCGGCTCTGGAACTCACGGAAGAAAAGTGTTCAGGGCCTAGGTCTTGTGTTTTCGGGGGGTTTAAGTAGGCAAAAGGGCGAAGGCGGCGGTGGGCAGAGGCTCCCTCATGAGGGCCCCACGCGGCTGGGGGGGACCCGCGCCGGCACCTCATGGCCCCCTCTGTGAGGTCTTCGGTGTTCTGGAACCTCCCGTGAAAAATAGGGACATTGGTATTAAATTCGCCCAATTCCAATAATATTTTCTTAAGGGGTTTTCTGAAACCAAAAACAGTAGAAAACAGGGAACTGGCACTGTGGCATCTTGTTAATAGGTTAGTCCCAGAAAATGCATAAAAACTATATAAAATGTATATAAAACATGTAGCAAAGGGTATAATATAAGCATGAAACGTAAGAAATTATAGATACGTTGGAGAGGTATCAACATCCCCAAGCTTAGTTCTACTCGTCCCGAGTAGGTAAAACGATAAAAGAATAATTTCTAAAGTGACATGCTTTCACACGACCTTGATCATATAATAGTGCAATGCATATAAACTGAGATCAAATGAATAAGGGTTGTAGTTTATATTGATATCAAATGAGTAATAAATAAATTAGTAGGTAGAGCAAAGTAAAGCTTTCAATGAATTAGTACTAGAGAGCAATCAACCGTGCAAAGTAGATATTCAAGATGATTTAAGCTTCAAGAACAACAATATACTCATCTAATGCAACCAACACACATGACAACTTTTTGAAAGGATCAAGTCAAGCAATAACAATATGCACGGAGAAAATCATCTCTCTATTTGTTCACAAGAAACAAGCAAGCGTTTGTTCCTGACACGAGGATGTTGTGGCTAAGAGAATGTTAAGGGGGGGTTTGGAAGGCGAACGGAAGAAAGTCTCACAAAGCTGAAAGTGATCATTAGACAAAAGGAAGTCTTATAATTGAAGCTATAAGAGGAGTAGTGATTTCCACACAACGGATGCACATAGAGCTATAAAAGTATGAAAGCTCTCCAATGGAACTAGTGGGGGTGCATCCAACTTGCTTGCTCACGAAGACCTAGAGCACTTTTGAGGAGTCTCATCATGGGAATATACAAGCCAAGTTCTATAGTACCCCACACAGTTATGCAAGTAAAACATGTAAACTCTCTCATATGGAGTAAAGGTGGTAAACATGAGCACAAATGATGACTATAAATGATATGGTGCTATAACATGAGCACAAGTGTGGATAAAAAATAGTAATGTTGCCCCCTTTTTTATTTTGTTTCTTTCTTTTTTTCTCTTTTTTTTATTTTTCTGTTTCTCTTTTCGATGGCCTCCATGGCTCTTTTCACTTTTAGGGGAAAACATTCTAATATGATAATATGACAACACACTATTGATACAAATAGCTAATATGAATAAGACATAATATATATGAAACGATGCCTCTGCCAGTGTAGCAGGATATGCAATGATCTTGTGTAACATGGGTAAAACCGCACATCAGCTGTATAGAATCATGCGAAGCAATATATAAATGATAAATGACAACCAGTCATGTAATGTAAGATGGAAGTTGCATGGCAATATATCTCGGAACAGCTATGGAAATGTTGTAGTTGGTAGGTATGGTGGATGTTTTGAGGAAGATATTTGGCTTATGTGTAGGAGAACATGATGAAGATCTCCCACGAGTTTTGGATGTACCCGTGAAGTATGCACCAATTCTCAATGTGAGAAAGGGCAATGCAAAGTACCGAAGATGCTAGCAAATATGGTGGTGGAAGTGCCATGAAAACTGCAGCTTTAGACTCACAAGTAAAAAGATTCCAACTAGAAATGTGATCTTACAAGGAATAATGAAAATCACTCCATGAGGGACTGTGGCAAATGAACAATTCACTTTTGGGACCCCGAGCGTAGCGCATGACACAAATTCATTACGATTTTCTTTTAACATTAGAAGTCATATATCATTATGCTATCCATTGGATATTTAAGTGTGGCACAACTACAAGTTTTCTATACCAACCATTAATCATTCCACTTTACTAAACCATCATGTTTACCATTAAGAATATTAGTGTCTCAAAACAACAGTGATTCAAGTGACATAATTTAATGATCTACAAGATTATGTATCATTTCATCATACCATCTACCACATTTAACATTTTATGTTCTTAACCAAACACCAATCAAGTTATTCAAATATAAACTCTCCAAGTATTTAACAATGAAGCAAGAGAGTATAACATAATAAAACTAACAGATCTAGCAAGAGTTGCATGAAAAACAAGAGCTAGAAAGTATTGAAGTAACATAGAAGGATACTCAACAAATAAACATGAAAAATACGAGTATTCAAAAGAAAAACCGAAGTGTGTCTATATCCCACAAAGGAATGCTAGGATCCATTTTATTCAGAGAAAGCAAAAAACAAAAAAAACATACGCTTGAAGCAAAGCACATAAGATGTGTCAGAATTAAAATATAGTTTCACTAGAGAGAACCTGATAGATTATTCACGAAGAAGGGGATGCCTTGGGCATCCCCAAGCTTTGACGCTTGATTTTTCGTGAAATATGCTGGGGTTACCCACCGGGGAATCCCCAAGCTTTGGATCTTCCATCTTCTTGATCACATCACATCATACTTCTCTCTTGATTCTTGAAACTTCCTCCACACCAAACTCAAAGTAATCTTTATTAGAGGGTTAGTGCATAATAAAAAACTATCATATTCTGTATGAACACAATTGCTACCAATGCTACTGGATAATAGCTACATACAATGATACTTTATGTAATAAAATGATCCAATCAAAATAGCAAAAGAGGCATTGCAAAATAAATGGCAGAATCTGTCAAAAACATAACAGTCCGTAAAGAAGAATTTTTTCGAGGCACTTAACTTGCTCAAATTAGAAAACTCAAAACTAATGAAAGTTGCATATGTATATGAGGATTACGCATAAGACATCCCTGGTCATTTTAATTTTTCTGTGAATTCTTACGAATTTAACGGTGGACAGCAGAAAACTGTTCCTGCACAGGAATCCAAATCTAGCATCAACTTTCTAGTAGAGTCTTAACTTGACACAACAATGCAATAAAATAAATATACAAAGGAATTGCTACAGAGGTGAGCATGTTCCTTGACTCAATAAAATAATATACCAGAAATAAAAAGTGGCTTGTCTCCCATAAGCGCGTTTTACTTAACGCCTTTCAGCTAGGCACAGAAAGTGAAACTCAAATATAATCCAAATCAAGAACATAAATCCTATCAACTATGCATTGTATTTTATCTATATAAGGTTCAGAGGTTTCTCTTCCATTTATTTTAGGTTTAGTACATTCATCAAATGTGTTTTGAGGGACAATCCAATCAAAATTTTCTTCTAAGGATTCATGCATAGCTACAAGTTTAACGGGTACTGGTACTTTAATTTCCTTCTCCTTAGTTGGTTCGATTTTCCCCAATTTTTCTAGTGTATTAATAACATCTACACATGAGCCTAGCATATGAAAACGATCAAAGACTTTCCTAGCTTCTATAGCAACATCAACAAATTCTTTAAGCAAGATTTCCATAATAAAATCTTTATTTTCAGCATTTTTAACATCATGGAGATTAAGAAAAATTTGTTGCATTATGGGGTGAAGATTAACAAACCAAGCCTCTAGAATGTGAACTAAAGAAGCTGCAACAGTTTGATTATTTGTGGCAAGTTCTGTTATGGATTTCTCCTCAAATCTTTATGCTTACTAACACGATTCAAGAATTCTTCAATGGTTTCCTTTCCAATTATAGAACCACTACCAACTGACAAGTCCTCCAGGGTGTACTTAGGAAGCAACGCTAAAGCAAAAGCTAAAACTGAAATAAATAAATAACAAACCGAAATAAAAATAGTAATGCAAGTAACTAATTTTTTGTATTCCAGATATTAATCAAACAAGACAATAATAAAAATAAACTGAGCAAGACAATAACAAAATAAAAATATTGGAAGTATGAGATACCCCTCGTAGAAGAGCTTCAACTCCCCGTGCTAGAAAAGAGCTGTTGATGAGGGAGTATCAAAATCTTCTGAGCAGAGGAACTCCAATTTCTCTGGCAACGGCGCCAGAAAAGAGATTGATGCACACTGTGGTGTGTATTTGGGAAACCCCAAGAGGAAGGTATGATGAGTGCAGCAGTAAGTTTCCCTCAGTTATCAAAGCAAGGTTATCAAACCAGTAGGAAATGAGAATTCTTCTGGAGGTGTCAACGGTGCCAGAAAAGAGCTTGATGTGTAGACGTGGAACCTGCACACATAAAAATCAAGATACTTTGCCCCAACTTAACAGTGATGTTGTCAATCTCACTGTCTTGCTGTAACAAAGGATTAAATGTATGTGCAGAAAAATGATGTTTGTTTTGCAGAGAATGAAAGTAACAGGATTGTAGTAGGTTGTAATATCAGTTTTAGAAAAAAGAACTGGGTCCACAGTTCACTAGTGGTGTTTCTCCATATATAATAAAAGCATACATGTGGGTAAACAAATTACAGCTGGGCAATTGATAGAATGAAGAAGTACATAATGATGTATATACTAATGTCATGATGTCTAGTATGGGATTCATCTGGGCATTGCAACAATATACATAGACTGTTCCAACCGCTTCAATGACTAACAATCCACCTTCCGATTAGTGTTCGCACCCCTTTCAGTATTAAGTTGCTGGCAACAGATTGTAGCATTAAGAAAAGTGTGTAAAGAATGTAATAACATTATCCTTAGACAAAATACTATTATTTTATCCCTAGTAGCAACAGTACATCTACAATCTTAGAGCTTGATGTCACTACCCAAGATTAAATAGAGACATCAACCCACTATCGAGCATAAATACTCCCTCTTGGAGTCACAAGCATCTACTTGGCCAGAGCATCTACTAGTAACGGAGAGCATGCAAGATCATAAATAACACACACATAATATATTATGAAGCAAATGACATAGTACTCAATATTAATCAGATCCAAGAAAACACAACATATAGTATTTCGTAACGATGATCTTGAGCATGATAGGCAGCTCACAAAATATAAACATGGTAGCACAAGAGGACAAGACAACCATCTAGCTACTGCTATGGACATGTAGTCCGAGGATGAACTACTCACGCATCAGTCCGGAGGCAGGCATGGTGATGTCGAGCCCTCCGGTGATGATCCCTCTCGAACTAGGGTTGATGACAGCGACGACTCTGGAACTCGTGGATGCAAAGTGTTCGGAGCCTAGGTCTTGTGTTTTTTAGGGGTTTAAGTTGGCGAAAGGGCGAAGGCGGCCGAGGGCCGAGGATCCCTCATGAGGCCCCCGCGCGACTAGGGGGGACTCGCGTAGGTACCTCATCTGGGGGCCTCGTGACCCCCGTCCGTCTGGTCTTCGGTGTTCTGGAATCTCCCGTGAAAAATAGGGACTTTGGTGTTAAATTCGTCCAATTGCAAAAATATATCTTTAAGGGTTTTTTGAAACTAAAAACATCAGAAAACAAGGAACTGACACTGTGGCATTTTGTTAATAGGTTAGTCACAGAAGATGCATAAAAACTATACAAAATGTATAAAAAACATGTAGTAGTGGGTACAATATAAGCATGGAACGTAAGAAATTATAGACACCTTGGAGACGTATCAATTATGTTCATCGTGAGTAGTATCTGCCGATTGGCCTCTGTTCGCCATCGGTACGTAAATTTGTGCGCCAGCTGTATATTTTCAAAATTTATTTTATTTTATTAAAAACTGCATTACAGGATTATATATGTATATACAGCAGGTATTTCATACAGAATTCCAGAAAATCAACAAGTACATAATTTGATAACTAGACAGTGACCAAATATTGATTGATCACATATGCATTACAAACATGTTCATCACCCATGCATTACACAAATAGATTGTTCGTCACAGAAGCATTAGAATTATGTCGGCCAGAGGCTTTCCAAAACAATTAGCCGCGTAAGTTAAAACCATCACATAGACATATATAAAACCTAGCTAGAGACGATGAGGGGTAGATCACGAGGAAGTTGGTCTTTCATCCGGTTCTATATATGAGCGTCAGATACACGATTGGATCACACACCATCAAATATAGGTTGGCATTCTGTTGTTGTATGAGTATATCAATCACGGCGTTAGAAGTTGGTTGGTCCTTGAGGTAGAACGCCCCGCCAGTGCCGTAGACATCCCTGAAGATTATTCGCGTAATCATCTGCTGGATGCGTCAGAATTCCTGTCGGATACTGTCATCTGATGCATCCGCCATGTTCTTGGCCCGTCCATAGCGCTTGGATATCGTAGGCAATCCTCGTCCATGAGGTACTCCCTCATTTGAAGGATGACGTACCAGGCGTCCCTCGTACTACCTGGCGCCTTTTTGATGCAAGGGAACTCGATCCAGTGGCTGAATGCATTCTTTCCTCGCCTTAAGTTCGACCTTGTAAATTTTCCTCCCTGGTAGACGTAGCCGTTGAGAGCATCATCGAGAATCCTCTTGATGTGGGTGTAGTCCTTCTGTATCTCAAGACTCACTGCATCAAGAAAATGTGAAGATGAATGTATAGGGTATAAGACGATGAGGGTGCCGTATTGGTTTTTGTGCAAAACATTTCAGTGAGACAATTCAATCTTTGTGTATGGAAATTAAACGATAGATATCCATGAAAACCATCTTATGGGGAGATAGCTGATTACTTGCTCGGGAAACTAAGACAAGAGGAAGATGTCCTTCTTCTTATTCTTTAAGAAGCAATGTCCAACCCTCATGGTTTTGCAACCAGCCTTCGAGCATGAATGAGGGGTCAATTACCAAGACGTTCATGGTATTCTCTCTAAGGATCTGATACTCATACTGAGTGCAACCAGGCAGACCAACGATGGGTTGAGCGCTTTCATATGGAACGTGTCAAAGATGTCATCAAATATGATGAAGAGCACATGACCGGGATCTTTTTCGACAAAGTTGCAGCGTTCTGGTACCTTTCCCATGAAAAGCGGGTATATCAGATCTCTAGACTTGAGAAGATTCATCTCCAAATATTTAACACTGTCATGTAGGCTCTGCATATCCGCATTCACAATATTGAGCACCTTCGACGACATCATTAGTTTACCTATCTCATGGATAGAATGCCAGTTCTTGATGGTTATCTTGTCATGAACCCGGTGCGTCTTCTGATTAGACCCTGGCTCTTGTTGGTTCATGAACTCAAGCGAAGCTTTCTTATTTGTTTGTTTGCGCCTTCTTAGAACCCTTTGGCTTTAATGCCTCCATCACCGTATCACAGACTGTGTCCCGGCTGAGAGCATCTTGATCGGGAGCTTCAGGCGTTCGTTGAGACTTGGAAAGATGCTTCGAGATGCCGGTTATGTCAGGCCCGGGTTTCGTCATTTGATCACGGTCTTGCGTATTCTGATTATCATGAAACAATGTGGGCTCGTGATCGTTATCAACCAAGTAGTTATTGGGGTCCTCACCACTGATGTCTACGCACACTTCTATTCTCATAGACATTGTTGGGCCTCCAAGAGCAGAGGCTTGTAGAACAGCAGCAAGATTCCCTTAAGTGAATCACCCAAGTATATCAAACTCAGGGAGATAGAGGTCAAAGATATCCCTCTCAAGCAACCCTGCAATTAAGATACAAGAAGTCTCTTGTGTCCCCAATACACCCAATACACTTGTTAGATGTATAGCTGCACTATTTTGGCGAAGAGATAGTGAAATACAGGTAGTATGGACGATTATAAGTAGTAATTGCAATCTGAAAAAAAAATGGCAGCAAGGAAACATGTAGCAGAACTTGTTGGAAACGGTGTTTCAATCTTAGAAACAAGGCCTTGGAATTATACTTTCACTAGTTGACGTTCTCAAAAATGACTTCAAAGCTGAATAATAAATACTACTTTTAAACACTCTCTTGTTGGATACTAAACACCATTCATTGTGTAGGGCTACAAGAGCACCGTCAAAGTGAGAGTAGACTAACACCAACAATGTCATAAAGGATCACACACGCTCCACACATAGTCACCTTTATAACCGTGAATAACCCCGGAGTTCATATTAAAGTAACCTCTAGAGTGCATAATAGATAAAGAGTAACATCACATATTCAACTAGATTACAAAGCTCATGATCACATAAATATCACATGTGAGTGAGATAAACCACATAGCTACCGGTAGAGCCCGCAGACCCTTAGGAGAACTACTCACTCCTCATCATAGGAGTCAGCAATGGCGATGGAGATAGCGGTGGAGTCGATGGAGATGGCTCCGGGGGCAATTCCCCATCCCGACAGGGTGCCAAAAAAGAGACTTCTGTCCCCCGAATCTTGTCTTCGATGAGGGCGACGCAGCGGATCTCTTCTCGGGAAAAGGCGGATTATTTTTGGGTTTTCACGTCGGGGGCAATATATGGGCGAAATGGTGATGTCGGTGGGCGCTCGAGGCTCCGTCATGAGGTGCCCGCGCGGCTGGAAGTGGGGCCGCGGCGGGACATCATCTGGGGGAGTCGTGGCCCCTCTCCGTCTCGTCTTCGGTGTTCTGGAACCTCCCGTGAAAAATAGGGACTTTGGTAGTAAATTCGTCCAATTCCGAGAATATTTCCTTAAGGGGTTTTCTGAAACCAAAAACAGCAGAAAACAGGGAACTAGCACTTTGGGATCTTGTTAATAGGTTAGTCCCAGAAAATGCATAAAAACAATATAAAGTGTATATAAAACATGTAGCAATTGGTACAATACAAGTATGGAACATAAGAAATTAAAGATACGTTAGAGACGTATCAACCACTATCAGCATCATCATCTCTATCGGTCTCAGGGTCTGCAGGTAGAGTGCCCGGAGTTGGCTATGGGGTGGTGGCAGGAGGGTGCAAACGAATAATTGATTTTGGCCATGTCAATGCCCAAACCAAGCATTTGCCGAGGGTCCATTCTGTATCAGCCCCCAGGGGTTGATACGGAGGATCCAAATTTCCGCAACCCGGTAACTGCCGAACCAAAGCAACCTTGAACAAATGATCAGGCAGAGGCACCATGGGAAACACGCGGTTAAGCGATGTCACTATGGTTTCCTTTGCCACATCCTTGAGCTCATTGTCCACCATTAGCAGCAATGTGCATTCCACTTCGTTTTCTTGCGGAAACATGTGCTAGGCATTAGAGAGGCCTGATACGTCCATTTTGCATCACTATTTTATATCATAATTTACTGTTATTCATTGATATATTTTGTATTTAGAGATGATACTTATGTTATTTCATCTATTTTGCATGTTTGATGATTATTGGGGAATTGATCACCGGAGTCTGGAATCTATTGGAAAAAGCACCGACATGATACAATATTAGAAAACAATTCCAACCAGGCAGAAGTTACGATTTTACCAGATCACGGGGGAGGCCAAAAGGGGAGCCCGAGGTGGGGCAGGGGGCCCGCACCAAGTCGTGGCGCGGCTCCCCTTGCTGCCGCGCCTCCACGTGGTGAGGCCACCCTTGCCCACCTTTGGCAATGACCCTTCGCGTACTTCTTCCCCCCGAAACCATAAGACATCATACGGAGAGCCAAAATTATTCCGCCGCATCCACAAGGCAGGAAACACCAGAGAGAAGAAAGCTCTCTGGCAGGGAGAAAACTACCAAGGAGATTCCTTCCTAGAGGAGGGAAATTATCGCCATCATCACCGTCGAGTTCCACTTCATTGGGATCATCATCACCATCATCTCCACCGATCCACTCCATTTCCGATGTAACATCTAGGGCTAAATCTTGTGTATTTGATAGGGGAAACTCTCGCGGTGTGAATTACAATTGTTATTGATGCTATTGGTGGAACCGTTGAATTAAGGTTTATGTTCAGATTTCTACCCATCATTATATCATCTCTGATCATATCCCAAATGATGTGTTGTGAGTAGTTCGTTAAGTTCTTGAGAACTTGGGTGAAGTCTAGATGTTAGTAGTGAACTATGTTGAGTAATATTTAATGGTTTGATATTTAAGTTGTGGTATTATACTTCTAGTGGTGTCATGTAAACGTCGACTACGTGACACTTCACCTTTATGGGCCTAGGGGAATGCATTGTGTATTCGAATACTAATTGTGGGGTTGCCGGAGTGACAGAAACCTAAACCTCCGTTAGTATCTCGATGCATGAGGGATGGTAGGATCTCAAAGTTTAAGGCTGTGGTTCATCTTAATTACTTTCTTGAATTTGCGGATTCTTGCAAGGGGTACAATCACAAGTATGTATTAGTCCTATGAAGGGCGGTGCATTAGCATAGGTTCACCCCCACATAACACTTATCGAAACACTAAAGATTAATCATCTCTATGAAGCGAAAGCACTAGACATAAATCCCGTGTATCCTCAAGAACATTTGGTCATCATAAGTAAACAAACCGTCTTGTCCTTTGCTCTAGAAAGGATTGGGACACTCGCTGCAATTATTATTGTTACACTTTATTTACTCGCAATTTATTTATCAGTTATATCAAAAATTCCTAAAAACCTGTCTGCTAGTATTTACAGTGAAATCCTCATCAAAACTGCTTGTCAGCACCTTCTGTTCCTCGTTGGATTCGACACTCTTATTTATCGAAAGTACTACGATACACCCCCCCTACATGTGGGTCATCAAGACTATTTTCTGGTGCCGCTGCCGGGGAGTGAACCGCTATTGTTAAGTGGAATTGGTAGGAAAACTTTAGCTGTAAGTGCTTGTTTTATTTCCGTTTCCTAATTTGTTTAGCTATGGAGAGACAATCTATTGCCTTCATGTTTGGAAGAACTACTACCACCGCTGCAGTATAGATGAGGCGCGACCTGAATTAATATTGCTATTTAAAATACCTATGAAACTTATTGATCGTGTTATGGATAACCTCTATGAAGGGTTTGGAACTATCTACCCCAGTGATCATTTACAATTTTTACATGGATTATGCGAGTTGTTCAAGTGTGCAGGTATTAGAGTGGATAAAGTAAGGAACACATTATTTTCCATATCACTTACTGGAAGAGCTGCGCATTTGTATAAATTTTTGAAGACTAGAAGTTCTCTTGGATGGGAGGAAATTGTACCTCTCTTTTATTCTAAATTGTATCCTCCAAGGGAGATTCACCAAGATCGGAATTCTATAAATAATTTCTGGCCTCATGATGGAGAAAGTATTGCCCAAGCGTGGGGGAGATTGAAGGCATTAATGCTCAAATGTCCCATTCATGAGCTTCCTGGTAATATTATTATTGATCACTTCTATGCAAGACTCTCTTTTGAAGATAAAACATTATTGGATACTGCTTGTTCTTGATCATTCACGCGTAATAAAGAAGAGTTTAAGTGGGATCTTCTTGCTCGTATTGAGGAGAATAATGAAGTATGGGAGAATGACAAATTTAGGGAGTCAGGTATAAAATATGATTTAAATGCATTAAAACTTGCATGAATACTAATGCATTTCGAAATATTAATAATGCTTATGGTCTTGACTCTCAAGTTGTTGCAAATTATTGTAAATCCTTTGTTTCTTATTTTGGTTTGCCTAAGGAGGGGTTTAAGAAATGTCATGAACCTTATAAAGATGAATCTATTCCTTCTGTAGATAAAAGCATTGAAGTTAATATTGTTGATCACATTATCCCTGAGCCTTATATTGAAAAAATTCCTTTTCCTGTTAATATGAAAGAACATTCTATTATGGCTACTGTGGTTAATAGAAGTACAAAGAAAGCTATAGAACCTGATGAACAAAATAATATTGAACCTTCTGTAGCTATAGTAAAAGATCTTGTTACTAGGAATGTGGGAGATGAGTATATTATATTTTGTGAGGCTGCTTCTATTGTTGTTTCTCATCCTAAAAGTTCAAGGAAAACTAGTGTTCATGTGCTATCTGTTAAAATTGGTCATCATTGCTATTATAGTTTATGTGATATTGGTGCAAGTTCAAGTATTTTTCCTTACGAGCTTTATAGAGAAATTATGCATGAGTTTGGTCCTTGTGAACTTGAAGAAATCGATGTGGTTATTCAACTTGCTAATAGAGAAACTATCGCTTCGATAGGAATTGTTAGAGATGTTAAAGTTCTATGTGGTATGTTGATTTTCTCGTACTTGGTTCAGCTGCTAGTAAGACTTGTCATATCATTTTTAGTAGACGCTTTCTAAATACTTGTGGTGTTATTATTTATTGTAAGAAAGAGAATATCTTAACTAAGTTTGCTGGTGATTCGTATGAATTTAATTTTTGTAAATTTGCTAAAACTCCTTATGAAACCAAAATTGCCTAATGAGGACTTTACCCTATTAGGAATATGGTCATTTGTGATGGTACAAATTCGTCACTAAATCGTCACTAAGGTTTGCTCGTGGCGATTTCAAATTCGTCAAAAGTTGGGCGACAAGGAGGGATGTTCGCGACGTTTTTGCGAATCATCACTACCGTTGTGACGATCTGGGAATCGTCACTGTGTTTAAGTGACGATTAAAAACGTCACTAATCGTGATTACGTGGCCGTATCTGTGACGTTCCAAAACGTCACTAAATGAATTCAGCCCGTTGAGACTGTTATATGGGCCAGGCCCATTATGCTTGTTGGCCCTTGGCCTGTTACGAGAATAATTTCTTACCGGGCCTTGGCTTTTTAGCTTCAATATTTTCCGGGCCATGGCTTGCCCATTTTCGGCCATTTATGGATCGGTACCGTTTAGAACTCGGTCCACTTAGGGTTCATTACAGTTTTGGGCCTTGGCCCAGTTAGGGTCCACTACAGTTTTGGGCTGTAGCCGTTTTGGGGTGCGTTACATTTTCGGTATTCGCATTTTTAGAGTCCATTATAGTTTTGGGACTTGGCCAGTTTAGGGTCCGTTAGAGTTTTGGTTCTTGTCCTTTTTACGGCCAAATTATATTTTGATCTCAGCATTTTTAAATTCATGGTTTTCGTAAATCGACCCATATACGAATCTAATTTTGATTAGGCTGTAGCCTTTTAAGAGACCATCTAGTCCCAGGTTACATTGGGCCTTGGCCTTTTAATATACAACAAATAGCCCAATAGGACAATATTTAAATAGGGAACACAGGGTCACAGAGATGAACCAACATGTTCACCTAGATGTTCACAGATTCATCAACATGTTCACATATTAGCCAAATTCACAACCACCAAAAAGGGTCCGGAAAGGACACAGACCTGCCAGCAAGTTTCATACCAATACGCCTTACAAACCAACAACATAACTAAACTTTCTCTAATTCTAGTTAGCTCCAAACAATACCAGGATCTCATATACCTTGGCAAGTTTCTCGACAGTCTGCTGGCCCTGCAACTCGTATTCCTTGTCAGACTGAGTTTGTGCGGCTTCAGGTTCATCTAGCAGCTTCTTGATAGCAGCCGGCCTCTGAGTTCTTCATGGCAGCCAGCTCCTCTTTCATCACTTCCAGCACTCGGGTTACCTCATGTGGCCATGTGCCCTTCCGTGTATGCTTGACAACACCCACACCCGAATATCATACATACAAAGATCATTTCAATAAACAACAGACATCCAAAGAGTCTACAAAGATAAAAAAATGCACTAGATAGTGTGGACAACTGTACAAAAGAAAACTTGCCTGCATTAGGACCAAGGAACCCATCAGAATCAAAGTACATCCGTTTATGCTTGAGACCACTCATACTAGTATTGGATGCACCTGAATAGAATACATACAATGATCGTTTAAAAAAACAGCACACATCCAAAAGAGTCTACAAATATAATAATTGTAGCAGATAGTGTGTACAAAAGAAACTTGCCTGCATCACTCCCTACAGCATCAGGACTTCCTTCGTTTGTTGACATAGATCCTTGATCAATCTACACAGTTTCCTCCACAAAACTGCACAGGTCCAAAGACTCCTCCCCAATTACTGGGGGACTTAGGCTCTTGCCTTGTGTTATGGCACATGACTCGTGACTTGAAACTGTCTTACCACCTCAAACACCATGTGTCTTCTTAAGAATTGCCACCAAGGTGGGGATACCACATCCACACAACATGAGCGTGTTCCGCCTCATTGTGGCGGCCCTGATCTTCTGTATTTCAATGAGGGGTGCTTCATTACATGTATAAGAACAAAGTTTAGCCAGTGAGCGAAGCAAGAGAACTCAAGCAACTAAGGTAAATGATTTCAAAAAACAACACACTTCCAAAAGAGTCTACAAAGATAACTAATGCAGTAGATAGTGTGGACAACAGTACGAAAGAAAACTTACCTGCATTAGTCAATTCAACACCGGCAGCAGCAAACCCTTGAGAGTCTTTATCACTATGCATAGTTTCCTCCACAAAGTTGCGAAGGTCCTCATCCTCCTCCCCAGATACCTGGTCATAACGGGGAACATGAGAGCTCTTGTGACGAGTTAGGACAGATGACTCGGGGACTTGAAACTGTGCTACCACTTGGACCACCATGTGTGTTGTTCTTGAACACTCCTATCCAAGAGGGAAGAACATATGAACTTAACAATTTGTTGTTCCGCCTGTTTGTGGCAGTCCTGTTCTGCAACAATGTCCCTAAGGACTGGAACAGTAAACTTCAACTACAAGATTATCAACATTAGATAGAATGACGACATTGAAGGTTGTAGTTCTTACTAGCCAACTGCTTGTTCGTCATGCCTGATGTTGAGGGGTTGGGTCATGTTGGCAAAACAAAATGATTACGAACTAGTGACAACATATAAATGTGGATGTAATTAAAGAACCACGCAACATATAGGTTCATGTACATATAAGCAAGGTAACCAAACTATGTTTTGGAGCAGGTTCATCCATGCAGGATAACAGGGTAATAGTAACACAGAGGTTGATAAACGGAAATTAAAGGGCATGCCTTTGTAAAGATCTGTAGCAAGCAAGATTAGCAGCACGTAATCATATATGTATTGGTTGCAGCATACAAGATCCGTAGCAGGTAATCAAAAATGAACTGCAGTAAACGAGATCTACAATCTACAGAGCCTAAGCCAAGCAAGATCCGCAGCAATCTTGGACTGGTTGCATGAAGCAAACAAGATACATAGCAAGTAATCATATATGGACAACAGTAAACGATATCAACAAGCTACAAAGCCTAAGCCAAGCAAGATCCCTAGCAAGCATGGACTGGTTGCAGCGCCAAGCAAGATCCGCGACAATCATAGACTGGTTGCAGCAAGACCAATGCCAAACCTAGCAAACCGTAACCCTAGGCAGGCCGAGAAAACAAGCCAAGCCACGAAATTACTAACCATAGCCATGCCAAGAAAACCCAAACCCTTGCCATGGACACTAGCTAGCCCGAGCAAACCCTAAGCGGGCCAAGAAAAAGCAATGGAAGAGGGAGCAGGGGTCGGGAGGAGGAGGGAGGAACTCGCCTGCAGATCGTCGTCGTGAGAGTCTATGCACGCGCGGCCATCGTCGGAGCTTCTAGGCACGCGCGATCATCATCGAAGCGTCGTTCTCCGCTCCACCGCTCGTCAGACCGCCGCTCGTTGGACCACCGCTCGTTGGTGGTCGTCACCGGGTGGTGTGGGGGGAGGGGGTGGATTTGGGATTTGCTTAGGTGGGGGTTGTGTGGATATAACGATGTCTGGGTGTTCAAATTTTTTGAGTGGCGGGACAATTCAAATCGAGTTGGGTTTTCTGACAGGAGGCGGGAGAAGCAGGCAGGGAGCATGAGGCGGGAAACTTTTGGGGGTTTTGGGGCTTTTTTTCTTTGGAAAGTTTTGAGCTGGAAACAAGTAGAAAAAAACCTAGCCATTTACACCTTCAACCAGCACCGAGATGGGGGAGAAGCATGAACTTTTTTGCTTGGTTGTGTTAGTTTGATACATAGGACCATACGTTTGTGAGGTTTTTGAAAATTTCATGTTGCAATTCCCAAAACCACTTCTCTTTGACCCTTAAATCTCATCGTTTGAGAGTTTTGCGATATCTCATGATATCCATCCCGTTGGAGTGACTAATTAAGAAGGATCCTCCCAGTACGTATGCTGCGACAATTGTATCCATCTGGACCCCCGTGAAACCCCTCCTTTCCCATCTAGGAGTATCCGGACCCCTCGTTTGCGTCATCTGACCCTCGTGCACCCCTCCAAACCATCTAGGAGTATCAGTAGCACTTTTAGGTCATCCTAATAAGCATGTGCGAAGCCATCTGGACACCCGTGGACCCCTCCTTTCCATCTAGGAGTATCTAGACCCCTCCATACCTCATCTGACCCTCGTGCAAACCTCCCAGCCATGCATCTAAGAGTATAATTAGCACTTTTAGGTCATCCTAAAGCACATGCGACAATCGTAGCCATCTGGACCCCCTCCTTGCCATCTAGGAGTATATATCCGGACCCCTCCTTATTACAACATCTGACCCTCGTGCACCCTCCCAGCCATGTTGGAGTATAAGTGGCAACTTTTGGTCATCCTAAGCACGTGCGACAAATCGTAGCCATTTGGACCCCCGTGGACCGCTCCTACCATTTAGGAGTATCCAGACCCTTTCCTTACGTCAACTGACTTTCGTGCACCCCTCCCAGCCATCTAGGAGTATCGGTAGAACTTTTAGGTCATCCTAAAGCACATGCAACAATCAGTTCAAGAATAGAGCGATGGATCCCACTAGTAGAAAACAACCTAACATTCCCGGTTTGTAAGGGGCTTTTGTCCCGGTTTAAAAACCGGGACTGCGGAATCGGGACTAAAGGCCAACCCCTTTAGTCGTGGTCTCGTCTTCAACCGGGACAAATAGCATCCACGCGGGCTCGCAGGCGAGCTACTCAGGCGATAATCTTTTGTCCGGTCTGTATTACAAACCGGGACTAAAAGTTCGAGAGGTTTTAGGTTTTAGTTTTTCTATTTTTTTTTTGTTTTATTTATTATTTAAGCTCTTATTCATACGGTAAAATTACACACATTGATGCATATATTATATACGAGTCTAAATTAACCATACATGCATATAATTATAATATTACGAGTCAGTTCGTACGAACATATATATACATTCGGTCATATATACACACGAGTGTCTTCCGAACAGGAGAATTACATGAATATCACTTTGAGTTTTCATGGTATTCTCCCATTGGGGCTATGACCTCGTGAAGCAAAAAACCAGCAATTTCCTCTTGAATTTCTCTTATGCGTTGCTTTGCTGGGAGTTGCTACCGTGAAGCCACATTCTGTATCAAATAGAAGGTCGATATGAATATATATAAGGTCAATTGGTTCTGTACCATACCTAGCTGAGTTATATCGGCCTGTGATATCCCCGGGTTGTTTCTCTGTTGTGCGCCCTGGTTTTCTCGTATATCGGCCAAACGCTTGTTTCCCTCTGGTCAACCTCTTTTGACCCGCACTTGGCCTGACTGGTGGGGTCGGCCTGGCGCGGCTCGGGCTGACTGGAGTAGTACGTCATACTCCTCCAAGTGGGACCGCTCAAGTGGCGACAGGAAGGGACGAGTCTGACCCACATGTTGGGTATCTCCGCCCAAATTAACACCGAATTAACTGAATTAACACTGAATTAACTGGATTAACATTAACGTTACTAACAATTTTGTTATTGGTACGTCATTGTTTAGTGAAACTGCTACTACTAATTTAAACTCGATTTATAATAGGATTAATAACTCGATTTGAAAACTAAAACTCGATTTATAACTCGAATATGATTATATTATGATTATATTAATAATTACAAAAGATTAGTAGTGCATGGAGCACTGCTACTACGACGGCGGCGGCCTAATACTACTACTAATCAGTAGCAGTGCAACTAATGCACTGCTACTGCTACTACGATGATCGCTAGGTTTGGCTCCTACGCGCGCTGCCTCTTGGGCGTGATCCGTCATTGTTGGAGGAGTCGTCGGAGGAGTCGTCGTCCTCCTCCTCCTCCTCCTCCTCCTCTTCCTCCTCCTCCTCCTCGACCTCCTCCTCCTTGTCCTTTTCCTCGTCGTCGTCGTCGTCGTCGTTGTCCTCCTCCTCCTCGCCCTAGATCAACTCCGGGTCCGAGTCCTCCTCCTTGGACCCGTGGTGATCGTCATCGTCGTCCTTGGAGTCGGGGTCGGACCCCTCGCCGTCGCCGCTGCTCTGGTCGGCATCGGACCACTCGCCGTCGTCGGTGCCGGAGCCGCCGCCGTTCCCGTGGCCCCCCTCCCACCACTCGATCGGGTTCCCCTCACCGTTCGAGTCGCTCGGGATGGCTGGATCTGCCACCAAGGCTCGTCGTCCGACAATATTGTTGTTGGAGAGAAGTGGTGGTTGGGGTTTTTCTCAGAGAAGAGAGAATGGAGAGAAGAGCGAGGGAATGGCAATGCCAATGCGCATTGGGGTTTTTATTAGTGAAGGGATAACTGCTCGTGATGAGTTCACCGCCGCCGGCATGTAAATCGATAACCGCGCTTGGGCACTAAATAGACGCATCTCTTGGTTTTCTTGCCAACGGCAGTGTAAACATGACAACACAATGCGCATTGAGATTTATTCGCAATTATGACATCGTGTGACCGCGCTTCACGTCTAGTCGAAGTGACATGCCTGTAAATGTCTACCACGTCATCTGATGCCCCTATACGTGTCGAGTACAACTATCGAACAGTTGATGCGCGTCGTCGTTCTAGTCAAATTTACTGCAGTTGGAGACGATACACTGTGAGACATATACACGTATCAGAAGCATTTGTTGCGAGAACTGACGCGATTAATTTTCTTTTTACGTGCAAATATCCGGACACGAACTGGACGTGAACTACACGTATCGGTGCATCCGTGTCAACACAACAAGCGCAATCTAGACACGAACCGGACGTGAACTTGCACCCACAATGCGCGCTCTGTGTATTTACTCGATCTGAACTTGTGTAGACCTTGTTTATCAACTTGAATCGTTTGAATATTTGCTATTGTACTTCTGTCGAACACCTTAAGTGCACACTCTGGACGCGCTCAGAGCGTGCCCGACGTGCTCTGGGCGCGAATAGGTGCACATTTGTGTAAAATTTATGCGCGAACTGGGCCTAGACCAATCTTAGTCACTCCTAAATGATACTTTCGTGGGTATTTTAAAATTATGATATTGCAATTCTCATTTGCACATTTGAGATATGCGATTTCACATGAGATCCTCGCCCTTCTCATTTGAATGTATGTATACCATGTTTTTCAATATGAGTCGTAAGTATATGACATATTAATACTACGTGCGTTGGTTTTTCATTTTTTTTGATAATTTTTAAATTTATTATGGTTACTTCAAATTCGGTCAAACCTAAGTTTGAGAAACATTTAAACTTGTTTAAAACATGAAAATGAACAACTAAGCATGGGTCCTTATTAGTCACTTCAAAATGAAGCTTTTGTGAGGTTTTTTGAAAATTTCATGTTGTAGTTCTAAAATCACTTCTCTCGAACCTTAGACCTCATTCTTGGAGTTATGAAATATCATATGATCTCCATGCCCTTCTCTTTTTGAATGTATGTAGACCATGTTTTTCAACTTGAGTCGTTAGTATATTACATAATACGACTATATGCGCGGGATTTTCCCTTTTTTGACATTTATTTGAATATTTGAAGCTCATTTTCAAATGTCGATCAAACTGCAGCCGTACGATTTCCTCTAGAAGGAATATGCAGCCGTCCGATTTCCTCCAGAGGGAATCTGTAAGCGATCCGCGATAAGCTCGTTATGCGATCTGATTGGACGCGCGCGTAGGACAAGGGCTGTACACCCCCTGACGAGTGGACCCAACGGGGATTTTTGGCTCGCCCACCCCCATTTGCCTCAGTGAGACCAAATTGGTATTTTGGCGCAGCAAATGCGGATTTGACTGTTACCTGTCGTAACCAAATGGGTATTTTGGCAAACCAAATGGGGATAGCGATGAGCTTGCTCAAATCTACCTTGAATCCATATAAATTTTCAAATGAGTTTGGACTCGCTGAAAAATGTGTTTCAAATGAGCTTCAAAGGTAGGGTAAACAGACTCATTTCTAAGCAAAAAATGGTGGAATCGCCATAATAATATGTTTCAAATGAGCTCCAAAGGTGTAACATCCCAACATTTTATAATGTTCAAAAATCACTAAAATTTAAAACTTTTCTTTTTATTAAAATAAAATATTAAATGCATAAGGAAACCAACTATGAAAGACTTCAAATTTATTGAAAGAGTTTAAAATTTCAAATGTCACAGTTTAAACATGTTATTATCCACTGTATTTCAAAAAACCTTAAAATGTAATTTGACAAATATTTTACAAACTACAATCCATTTTATTCTAAGTAAATAGTTTACTTATAAGAAATTGATTTCAACCACTTAGCCATATCTATTCATAAATTCACAAATTATTTAAAAATGGTGTTAGTTGCCAAATGGTTTTCATTCTCTCAACTAAGTTCAAAACATGGTGTTAAAATTTCAATTCTGTAATTTATAACTATAAACTTCATAGATTTTAAATTAATGAATTAGCCAAATAAACATTTCATTTGCTTAAATGAATTCCATTTATTTTCAAAGAATGAAATGATTAATATATTCTAAATAAGAATAAAATTAAAACAAAAATCTTTTCCAAAGTTGTTATGAAGTTTTCAAATGAATTATCATAATATAAAATATAATGGTGCACAAATTATTTTCAATTAAAAATGAATACCTTATATTTCACATTTCCTAAACATTATTTATATTTAGTTCTTTAATATTATGCCAAAATAAATAGGAATTATTTCAGTAAAACAAGTTTAAATAACTTAAATTCAAACATAGTGGAATGTGGGTATTTTACAAATTTTAGTTAGCCAAAAGAAAATTTAATTAAGATAGAAATTCAAATTTGACTTTAAGTGTCAAATTTGTATTTAATCAATATTTCAAAATATTATTTTTCAAAAATATTCAAAACATGCCCACAATTGGTTTAACACAAAGATAATAATTTTACAAATTTTTAGAATTTGATTTAACTTTATTTGGAGTTATAAATCAAAAGTTATTAAGAAAATAGAAAATCAGAAAAGGAAAAAGAGAAATCTCTGACAGCGGGACCCACCTGTCGGGGGACTTCATCCCTAACCTCCAGCCGAAAATTTCGCCTCCGATTCCTCCACCGATCCGAGCTCAAATTTGTGGCGTTCTTTGCGGGATTTGATCTCCCTTTCCCCCCATATATACCCCGTGTCCCCGCCTCCGTTTCCCCTCTTCTTTCTCACCTTTTACTGCCCCCAGGCCGTCGCAATCTACCATCGCCCTCCGCCACGGCCGCTGGCGAGAAGCTTTAATTCCGGCGAGCTCCGTGATCCCCAAGACCACCCACCTCCTCCATTCTTCTTATTTCTTCATTGCGCATCGTTTTGACTTGGTGCGGCATTTTATTTTGCAGCAGATCGAGCAGCCCATGCATAACCGAGGCTTGCCGCCGCGCCATCGACTCCGGCCGGTCTCCATCACCGTTCTAGGACGGGATCGAACACGTCGTCGCGTCCATCGTCTCCGCGCGACGTTCCGCACCGCGTCATCGTCTTCCCCAAGCCCGAGCGTCACCGGAGCGTCGAGCGCGTCCACACCCGAGCCACCACGCTACCTTCCACTCCAACTCTGGCCACAGCGCCGCCACTCTCAGGTCAACCCTCTCCTAGCCGTTCGATCTGCAACCAACGCACACGATTAGATCTGAGCCCTTAGATCTAGATCCAATGGCCCAGATCAATTCACTTAAGCACGTCAGCGCCCAGTCAGCAGTCCCAGTCAGCGCCACGTCAGATCCAATCCGATCGCGCCACGTGTCTCTGGATTTCTGTTTTATTTTCCCGAATAAAATTAAATAGCAATTTTACAGAAAAGCCCCTATAGTTCAAACATTCATAACTTTTTAACCACGACTCCAAATTTAATAATTTTTATATATTTGGAAAGCTCTTGACATGTAGATTATTTTAGATCGGCCAAAATTCAAATTTGACTTAGTATAAAATATTCAAATTTCAAATGGTGAATTTGAGTATATTTGTAATAACTTTAAATCTATAAATCCAAAAATTGCAAATAAAATTGTTTTAGAAACTTTAGAATATTTGTAAATTAATGCCACTGCTATAAAATATTTTTGAGTAATTTTGAATGAATTCATAGTTATATATTTAATTTGAATAGTTTGACTATTTTCAACATAACTATTAATAAAAAATATTATTTTTGATTAAAGTAAATTTCTATAAATTTAATTAAAATACCCCTGTCTATTAACACTATTTATTAAATTATATTATAAAAATTTTATCATAGAAAACTTTAATCTTATAATTATTCCTTTTGTTATATTTTCCATAAATAGAAATTAATTACATTGCATTTATAAATTCACGCATATTTATAAAGAAATCACAAAAGTTATTTTTGATGTTCTTGTGATTTAAAATTTCATTTCATTCATAGCATATTTTATTTTGTAGATATAATTCTCATAGGAAAACCCGTCTTCATTAGTTTTCTCTAAGTTAGAAATAATTTCAACTTTGCATTTTTGTGAAGTGCTACACTTAGACACTTAGTAATTTTCAACATGGAGCTGGAAGACCAATGAAGGACTTAGCCAAATAAGACTCCAGAAGAATCTCCAAGGAGTGGAAGCACTTAGAAGAAAGATCACGAAGAAGTTCATGAAGACCAACCAGAAATATTTTCTAAGTCTTTCTCCCTCTTTCTTCTTTCTCCCTCCTTCTTCTGTTCAACTTCATGATGACTAAGTAAATCCAAGACCAGCCTCGAGGATACAAGAACCACCAAGTCTGAAGATTTATCACGTCTATCAAAACTTCAATCAAGACATCATCAAGGAGAATATTACAAGTCTGGAGATGAAGCCTAGAAGACTAACTGCATCTTTATTTCCTTCTTTTTCCTCTTTCCTAATCTTGTCTTTTAGACTTAAACAAATTTTGATCACGATGTTATCATCTTTGAAGTTTGTTGGATCCTAGCGGCATAGTGAGATGAAGCGGCCTGGAGACAAACCTTACATGTCCACGTACATGAGACCTGTTCCACAATTTAAGTGGCTGGCCGGGTGTCTCTCTCTCTCACTATAGTGAATGTCCAATTTACAAAGAGTTGATGATAATTGTTGATCATCTTGAAGAAATGACTTAGTATTTTCTCTAAATATTTCTACACATCAAGACTAAGCCATTAGAGGGCTTGTTCAAGATGATATAAAACAAAATACTTTATTCAACTTATGACTTTAGTCCTTAGCCATTTTGACCAACCTAATTGCATTACATTAACTTAAAAGATTTTCATGGCATGAAAAAGCATTTCTAGCCCTTAGGAATATTTTGCACATCATGCATAAACATATTTTCCTTAGAAAGTTTTATAAAACTTATTTATTCATCTAGTATGTGTTTGTATGCATTGTGGAGTTGTGCTTGCTGTTGATTGTTGTGTTGTTGCTTGTCTATACTGTTAGATTGAACGGAGAGTCCCGAGTATCGTTGAAAAGAGTTGTGAACAACGACAACATTCAAAGGTAAGTGGCACACCTCATAAACTTCCTATTATTTCTATATGCATTACTTAGTGTATTTTATATGCATGTGTAGGATAGTATCGCTATGCTAAACCTGTGTAGAATTCCTTATTCCTGTGTCTAGGTTCCTATGCAATACTTAGTAGAATTATTGATGCTATGCAAATGTTGTTTTGTGAAAATCTAAATTCTACTAAGTTAAAAATGAAACACCTGGGTGGTAAGTGGTTGTATGGTTTATGTTGAGTGGCTACTCAGGTCCATGTCTATGGTTCCTGGAGTATGTACACTTGTGAATGGCCACCCAGGAACCTAGGAATATGAAGAACTCCGAGTGACGATTGCTTCCAGTGCAGCCATTGCCATATGGGCTCTGGCTTGATCAATTATGTTGCATGGACTCTCTCCGGCTTGACAAGCAGATGTAGTGGGATGTTAGTGAAGGAGATATGCCCTAGAGGCAATTAATAAAGTGTATTCTTTATCATATCTCGTTTGTTCATAATAGGTTTTTGTGTCATGCTAGAACCGTATTAAGCGGAAACATTAATGCGGGTGTGATACGTAAACAACCGGGTCCCTAGTAGCCTCTACTAAGACTAGTTTCGTTGCGCGATTGATGATCGAGGTTTCCCGGTCATGGGGCATGGCGCCGGTCGGCAATGAGAGTCATATCGCTGGAGAGCGATGTGATGCACATACCCAGTTTTGGAGAACATAGTCGTTACGCCTTTGACCGTGAGATCAACTCTTATTGATATTCCCGGAAGGTACTTTGATTGCACCAAACGTCGTATCTTATTTAGTATGCCAATAACGGTGATACTTTTGGGTATCAGAAAGGAGTAGTTGAGACGAGGGGTCAAGAGCGGGATTTGCCAGTCCGCATAGCAGGATAGATACTCTCGGGCCCACTCGGTGAGATCATGTCTAATGAGCTTGCAAGCATGTGACTAGGTCACGGAGACATGAGATCATGAACGAGCAGAAGATAGCGTCATCGGTAACGAGGTCGGGATTAGGTATGGAGATATCTATGGAACGACGCTCGGACGTGCTAAGTATCGCTATGGCAAAAGGTCTAAGACTTTACGTTCAGGTTTGATAGATGAAAGTCATTCGTTATATCTCAGGGATTAATTCACGGGGTCCAGGCCTACGGGTTAGTCGTTGATCATTGAGGAGTCTTGATCATACCTGATATTATATCGAACCGCTAGGGTAACACACTTAAGGGGTTTCGACAAGACAACCGGAAAGGAAGGAGATCACCGGGAGCGTCCCGGGAGAGGTCCGATGGAGATCGGGCAGCGCCGAAAGAGTTTTCGGAGCTAGGAAAAATTATATATATTATGTTTGATATTAATTAGTGTTATTAATATGCAAATATGATTTTATATATTTATTTTCGAATTTATTAAGGCATATTTCCCTAAATGGGCCTTCCGGACGAAAGAAGACCCAAGAGGGGGGGAACCCCCTTGGGAATTCGGTGGGGGCTTGAAGGCCGGCCTAGGTGGGCCAGATGGGGCCCACCAGGGGGCCGGCGCACTCCCTTGGCCGAACCAGGCTATGTGGGGATAGTCCCACATTGCCTGGCTGGCAAGGTTGGCTCCCCCTGGGAGCCTATATAAGAAAGGGCACCCCCAGCCTTTTAATTCACCAATTAATTCCCGATTTCTCTCTCGATCTCGTGGTTCCCAAGTTGGAGCCGCACCGAGCAAGAGGAAGAGGGGATCTCCTCCACCATAGCCCGCTGCCGCGCTGCTGGTGTTCCGGTCCAAGTCTTCTGCTGCTCGTCCTGGACTGGAGCTTCGGAGGCGTCGTCTCCACCGTACGTGTGCGACTCCCTGCGAGGTGCTGCGCTAGCGGTACTCAGAGGCCTGCTTCCTCTACACGACCTTGAGGTCGGCTTCGTCGGTATTCATCGACAACGTTTGTGCGGGAACGTAATCACCGCTTTCGGTCTACAAGGGTACGTATTCCGATCTCCGTTCGTACTACTATATCTGCATAGAATAGATCTTGGCATGCTTTTAGGATATCGTCGGTAGGAAATTTTTTGTTTTCTGCACACGATCCCCTTCAGTGGTATCAGAGCCGATCTATCGTAGATATAGCTGTACGCTGTTAGAACCCGTGCTCTGCACGGGGGCACCGTTCCTGTTATTTGCTACCCTCTAGCGTGCACTTGTGTATTCCAGCGGCATTGAGTTGATGAAGCGGCCCGGACCGACTTTACGCGTACGCTTACGCGAGACTGGTTCCACTACTGACATACGGCTTGTACCGTATCTGTGGCTGGCGGGTGACAGTTTCTCTCTCTTTAGTTGGTCTTCGCATTTTCAATGGAGGGCCCGAAAGGGATGCTTAAACATGCAATTATTGGATCGTTGTTGTGGTCATAAGATTCGTAGGTATGAAGCGGTTCTATTTACGAAAGCCCCAAGCCACGTAAAATATGCAAAAGATAAAGTAGAAGCGTCTAACTTTATTTTGCAGGGGCTATGTGATATGGTCAAGGTAGGTTTATTAAATTGTTTATAAACTGCGGGCGCCAAGAAGACCATGGCGCGATGGACTGTATCACATTGCATTACATTTGATGTTTTGTGTGCATCTTATTTTTGTGTGATTGTGTGTGTAAACGGTGGTAGCTGAATAAGATGATCCCTTCAAAATACCACTAGTGTTCTCCCTCCAACGCGCACCACCAAGAAAGTTCTACGTTATGAGGCAGGCCGTGATGATCGGGTGTCACACATCTCGTCGTTCGCATACAGTGGGTGTAAGCCATGTTGCACAAGCGTCAGCGTGGAGGTCTTTGGTGGCGAGCCTAGCATACTCAGAGGTATGGCCTCGGAACAGGAAGACCGAAAGGTCGAGCACGAGTCACAAAATTGGTGTGGCGGACGATTTTGTCTACTCTTGAAGTTGTGCCGCCGGCTTTGATGATGAGGGGTGGTGCAATGGATGGGGGTCGTGTAATCGCTTAAACGACCAGGAGGGATGTTCGTTTGAGTGGGAGTTATGTTAGTTATTTTCTAAAATACTATAACTCAAAATTATTATGAACAAAGTCTTATGTTGTTGCAAATTCCATTGTAGATGTCTCGCCCCTCGTTTAACCTAGGTCTGTTCCTTGAGAAAGAAAAGCTTAAGACCAATGGGTCAAACTTCATGGCCTGGTTCCGCAACCTGAGGATCCTCCTCACTCCCCATAGGGTGGCCTACGTCATTGAGGCTGCCATAGGTGACCCTCCTGCAGATGATGCCTCTGAGGATGAGAAGAAGGTCTTCCAGACCCGATCGGAGGATTCTGCCTTTGTCCAGAGTGGCATGCTCTACGCCATGGAAGCCGACCTGCAGAAGCGCTTTGAGAAGATGAGCGCCTTTGAGATCATTTCGGATCTTAAGGCTGTCTTTGCGCCGCAGGCTAAGGCTGAGAGATATGAGGCTTCTGAGCTTTTCTTCTCAGCCAAGATGGAAGAGCATAGCAGTGTGAGCGAGCATGTAGTCAAGATGTCTGGCTACGTTCAACGCCTGAATGCTCTGGAGTGCAAGATTCCCGATGAGCTGGCAATTGACAGGGTGTTGCAATCGTTGCCACCAAGCTACAAAGGCTTCGTCATGAACTACAACATGCAGGGCATGGCTAAGTCCCTGGGTGAAGTGTTCGTGATGCTCAAGACTGCTGAGGTAGAGATTAAGAAGGAGCACACGCTGTTGATGGTCAACAAGACCGTTGATTTCAAGAAGTCCGGTGGCAAGGGAAAGTAGAGCTGGAAGTCCCGGAGGGAGGCAAAGTTGGCTGCCAAGCCCAGGACTAACAGGTCTGGTCCCAGAGCTAGCGTGGAGTGTTTCTACTGCAAGGGGAAGGGTCACTGGAAGCGCAACTGCCCCAAGTATCTGGAGGATAGGAAGTCTGGCAAGACGGTCGACAAAGAGCAAGGTATATTTGATATACATGTTATAGATGTGTACCTTACATCCGCCCGGAGCAATACGTGGGTATTTGATACTGGTTCTGTTGCTCATATATGTAACTCTCAGGAGGAGTTACGGAATAGAAGGCGGCTGGCGAAGGATGAGGTGACGATGCGCGTCGGCAACGGATCGAGAGTCGACGTGGTGGCTGTCGGCACGCTCCCTCTGCATCTACCATCGGGATTAGTTTTGGTTTTAAATAAATGTTATTTTGTGCCATCCTTGAGTGTAAACATTATAAGTGGGTCTTGCCTGTTACAAGACGGTTATTCATTTAAATCAGTGTCAAGCAATTGTGCTATTTATATGAATGATATCTGTTATGTTGATGCTCCCGAGAATAACGGTTTATTCTTGTTGAATCTCGATCGTAGTACTCACATCCATAACATAGAAGCCAAACGAATTAAGTGTAGTGACGATACCGCCATGTTTTTGTGGATTTGCCGCCTTGGTCATATTGGTATAAAGCGCATGAAGCGACTCCACTCCGATGGACTCTTGGACTCGTTGGATTTCGGATCCCTCGATACATGCGAACCATGCCTCATGGGCAAAATGACCAGGACACCGTTCAAAGGTTTCGTTGAACGGGCATCGGAATTGTTGGGGATCATACATACAGACGTATGTGGACCAATGAGCGTTTCGACACGTAATGGTTATCGTTACTTCGTCACCTTCACTGATGACTTGAGTAGATACGGTTATATCTATTTGATGAAACACAAGTCTGAAACGTTTGAAAAGTTCAAAGAATTCCAGAGTGAAGTTGAGAATCAGCTTAATAGGAAAATCAAGCATCTCCGGTCCGATCGCGGTGGAGAGTACTTGAGTTTTGAGTTTGGCACACATCTGAAGAGTTGTGGCATAGTGCCCCAACTTACGCCCGCCGAAACGCCGCAGCGTAACGGTGTGTCCGAGCGACGTAATCGTACTCTACTGGATACTGTCCGATCTATGATGTCTCTTACCGATCTGCCAGTGTCCTTCTGGGGTTATGCGTTAGAAACAGCCGCATTCATTTTAAATAGGGCTCCGTCCAAGTCCGTTGAAACGACGACATATGAATTATGGTATGGCCAAAAGCCTAAGTTATCGTTTCTGAAGGTTTGGGGTTGTGAGGCGTACGTTAAGAAACTACAACCCAGCAAACTCGAACCGAAGTCGGAGAAAGTCGTCTTTGTAGGATATCCGCGGGAAACCGTTGGGTACACCTTCTTTAACCAAGCTGAGGGCAAAACTTTTGTCGCGAAGACCGGTACCTTTCTAGAGAAGGAGTTTCTCGCGAAAGGAGTAAGTGGGAGGAAGGTAGACCTCGATGAAATCGTTGATCCTGAACTCGAGATTCCGAGTGGCGCAACGGAAGCAATTCCGGAAACGTCCTCCGTGGAAGGAGTGGGAGAAACTGTCGAGGAAGATGTTCTACCTCGTAGGTCTGGTAGATCTCGGATCGCACCAGAGTGGTATGGCAACATGGTTTGCACCGTCATGCTAGTCGAGCAAGACGAACCTACGAACTACAAGGAGGCGATGGAGAGTCTAGAGTTCGAGAAATGGCTTGAAGCCATGAAATCCGAAATAGGATCCATGTATGATAACAAAGTGTGGACTTTGGTGGATATTCCCGAAGGGCGCAAGGCCGTCGAGAATAAGTGGATCTTTAAGAAGAAGACTGATGCTGATGGTAATGTGACCGTCTATAAAGCTCGGCTTGTCGCAAAGGGTTTCCGACAAGTTCATGGAATTGACTACGATGAAACTTTTTCACCGGTAGCGATGCTTAAGTCTATTCGGATTTTGTTAGCGGTAGCTGCCTACTATGATTATGAAATCTGGCAGATGGACGTCAAAACGGCCTTCCTGAATGGAAACATTGAGGAAGAGTTGTACATGGTACAGCCGGAAGGTTTTGTCGATCCAGGAAGTGCTAACAAGGTGTGCAAGCTTCAGCGATCCATCTATGGATTGAAGCAGGCATCTCGGAGCTGGAATCTTCGCTTTGATGAGGTAATCAAAGGTTTTGGATTTATCCAGAATGTGGAAGAGACTTGTATTTACAAGAAAATGAGTGGGAGCTCGGTTGTGTTCTTAGCACTGTATGTTGACGACATATTGCTAATAGGGAATGATGTGGAACTTCTGAATAGCGTGAAGGAATATTTAAACAGTAAGTTTTCCATGAAGGACTTAGGAGAAGCTGCGTATGTTTTAGGCATAAAAATCTACCGTGATAGATCAAGGCGCCTATTAGCACTAAGTCAGAGTACTTATCTTGATAAAATATTGAAGCGTTTCCATATGGAGAAGGCAAAGAAGGGTTCTCTGCCGGTTATCAAGAATAAGATATTGCGTAAGGCACAGTGTCCGGTGACGGAACTGGGTAAGGCCGAAATGACGAAACATCCTTATGCTTCAGCCATAGGATCGATCATGTATGCAATGTTAAGTACTAGACCGGATGTGGCATTAGCTCTAAGTTTGACAAGTCGGTTCCAGAGTAATCCTGGAATGCCGCATTGGGTAGCTGTTAAGAGCATTCTTAAGTATCTCAATAAGACAAAGGAAATGTTCCTTGTGTATGGTGGCTGCGATGAAGAACTTGGCGTAACGGGTTACGTAGATGCAAGTTTCTGCTCAGACCCCGATGACTGTAAGTCACAGACAGGTTACGTGTTCAAGGTGAATGGAGGCGCCGTGTGCTGGAGAAGTGGGAAGCAACCCATAGTCGCACAATCTACAATGGAGTCGGAGTACATTGCTGCCTGCGAGGCCGCGAATGAAGCTGTGTGGCTGAGGAAGTTCGTCATCGAACTTGGAGTGTTCCCGAGCGTGCAAGACCCCGTGATCCTCTTCTGCGATAATACGGGTGCCATTGCGAACGCCAAGGAGCCAAGGTCTCACTCCACCGCCAAACACATTCTCCGACGCTTCCATGTGATACGTCAGTACGTACAAGGAGGCGATGTGAAGATTTGCAAAGTGCATACGGATCTGAATGTGGCAGATCCGCTGACGAAGCCTCTTCCGCTTGATAAGCATGAACAGCACCAGTTAGCTATGGGTGTTAAGCTTTTACCAAGTTGTAATCTAGATTAAGTTGTACTCTAGTGCAAGTGGGAGACTGAAGGAGATATGCCCTAGAGGCAATTAATAAAGTGTATTCTTTATCATATCTCGTTTGTTCATAATAGGTTTTTGTGTCATGCTAGAACCGTATTAAGCGGAAACATTAATGCGGGTGTGATACGTAAACAACCGGGTCCCTAGTAGCATCTACTAAGACTAGTTTCGTTGCGCGATTGATGATCGAGGTTTCCCGGTCATGGGGCATGGCGCCGGTCGGCAATGAGAGTCATATCGCTGGAGAGCGATGTGATGGACATACCCAGTTTTGGAGAACATAGTCGTTACGCCTTTGACCGTGAGATCAACTCTTATTGATATTCCCGGAAGATACTTTGATTGCACCAAACGTCGTATCTTATTTAGTATGACAATAACGGTGATACTTTTGGGTATCGGAAAGGAGTAGTTGAGACGAGGGGTCAAGAGCGGGATTTGCCAGTCCGCATAGCAGGAAAGATACTCTCGGGCCCACTCGGTGAGATCATGTCTAATGAGCTTGCAAGCATGTGACTAGGTCACGGAGACATGAGATCATGAACGAGCAGAAGATAGCGTCGTCGGTAACGAGGTCGGGATTAGGTATGGAGATATCTATGGAACGACGCTCGGACGTGCTAAGTATCGCTATGTCAAAAGGTCTAAGACTTTACGTTCAGGTTTGATAGATGAAAGTCATTCGTTATATCTCAGGGATTAATTCATGGGGTCCAGGCCTACGGGTTACTCGTTGATCATTGAGGAGTCTTGATCATACCTGATATTATATCGAACCGCTAGGGTAACACACTTAAGGGGTTTCGACAAGACAACCGGAAAGGAAGGAGATCACCGGGAGCGTCCCGGGAGAGGTCCGATAGAGATCGGGCAGCGCCGAAAGAGTTTTCGGAGCTAGGAAAAATTATATATATTATGTTTGATATTAATTAGTTTTATTAATATGCAAATATGATTTTATATATTTATTTTCGAATTTATTAAGGCAGATTTCCCTAAATGGGCCTTCCGGACGAAAGAAGGCCCAAGAGGGGGGGGGGGGACCCCCTTGGGAATTCGGTGGGGGCTTGGAGGCCGGCCTAGGTGGGCCAGATGGGGCCCACCAGGGGGCCGGCGCACTCCCTTGGCCGAACCAGGCTATGTGGGGATAGTCCCACATTGCCTGGCTGGCAAGGTTGGCTCCCCCTGGGAGCCTATATAAGAAAGGGCACCCCCAGCCTTTTAATTCACCAATTAATTCCCGATTTCTCTCTCGATCTCGTGGTTCCCAAGTTGGAGCCGCGCCGAGCAAGAGGAAGAGGGGATCTCCTCCACCATAGCCCGCTGCCGCGCTGCTGGTGTTCCGGTCCAAGTCTTCCGCTGCTCGTCCTGGACTGGAGCTTCGGAGGCGTCGTCTCCACCGTACGTGTGCGACTCCCTGCGAGGTGCTGCGCTAGCGGTACTCGGAGGCCTGCTTCCTCTACACGACCTTGAGGTCGGCTTCGTCGGTCTTCATCGACAACGTTTGTGCGGGAACGTAATCCCCGCTTTCGGTCTACAAGGGTACGTATTCCGATCTCCGTTCGTACTACTATATCTGCATAGAATAGATCTTGGCATGCTTTTAGGATATCGTCGGTAGGAAATTTTTTGTTTTCTGCACACGATCCCCTTCAGTTAGGTGGAACGGGTCAAGCCAGAGTGGGAGGGAAAATGCTTCTGAAAGATCTCGTCTCTTTCTTCTCCTTTCCTATTCAAAAATGGTGTGTAAAGGATAGTTTGGGTTGAATGGGTACAATGGTGAACGTGCACAACCTCTGCAGAGTGTAAAACTAAGTACTTAGCCGTGTCCCCGGTACGGACAATTTGAGCAGCTGATCACGGACGTCAACGGAGGATTCCATCATTCCAACTTCAGAAATAAAACTTGATGGGTGAACAAGGGAAGATGAGATTTATGGTTTTCATGCCATACTCGTCTTGATTCCAAGAAAAGTGTTTTCAAAAGAGTAGAAAAAATTGGCTTTATGCAAATTACCCTTGAACTCCACCAGCCAAATATGCATATAGGCTTTAGAGTTATTCCATTAAGTGTCCACCATAGTGTCACTTGCCAGACTCCATTTTTAATGGAATCTGACCCACTCTGTTGCAAAATTTTATTTGTTACAGGTTATTCAAATGACGAGTGAGGTTTCGTTAAGGGATTTCGAGTCTACAACCAACATGTTTTCGCCTGTGGCAACATGAAGTTGTTGGAGACCCACTGCTATTGTATTTCCGCTGTGTACTTTTTCAATGCTAGCTTTATGCTATGCAACTTGTATCGAATATTTTGTAAGTCTGGATCATCGATGTAATAAAATTGATACTTTGTTGTTATATTACATCGTAAACTGTGCGTGCAAACGAATCGATCCAGGGATTTGCACTATACACAGGTATCTGCCTTATTTAAAGTGCAGGTACGCTACAAAAGGTAGGGTAAACGACCTCATTTCTAAGCCAGAAATGGTTGAGTCGCCGCAAAAATGTGTTTCAAATGAGCTCCAAAGGTAGGGTAAACGGCCTCATTTCTAAGAAAATAATGGTCGATTCGCCGCAAAAATTTGTTTGAAATGAGCTCCAAAGGTAGGGTAAACGGCCTCTGATGAGGTTATACCAAACGGGTACCCCTTCGTGTGGGTACCCGGTGCACGTAAGGACTAAAGTCCATTGTCAGTAAGCTGAAGAAGCCCAACAAGAGAAGCCCAAGTCGAAGACTTCTACCATAAATAGCATGGTCGGTATTACTTACCGTATTTGTAATCCTATTCGGTTACTTCCCGAGACCTGTACCACTATATAAAGGACATGAGGGTGGCCGATGAAGCAAACGCCCAATCAGAATCACCAAACCCTAGCAAGATCGACATCTTACTAGACCCGTGTACTCGCCGCATATTCCTAATTAATAACAGACAAGCAGGACGTAAGGGTGTTACCTCACTCGAGGGCCCCGAACCTGGGTAAATCCTGCTTGTCAGCCAACGAATCTACCAACACTACGCGTTCTCTAGCTCATAACTCTTACCCTTGGCTAGTAACCATGGGTATTGATGGGGGCATCCCTCGTCAATTGGCGTCTTCTGTGGGAACAAGAAGTGTTGGATCTACGGATTTTTCGGTCCAGATCGCAAACGGCAACTCGCCGACTTCTTCAAAGGGATGCACATCAGCAACTACAGATCACATCCAACTCATAGGCGATCACTCACCAAAATCAGCATCACTGGCCATGATAAGGCCATACTCACCCGAAGCTCGGGAGATTTACTCCAATCTCAGTTCAGGTTTTGATTTAACCATCGGGGAACATAACTTTTTGGTTATCCAGTTTGGTGAACAGGATCTAGTTGAACATATCGCAACTAAGCCACTCTAGGAGAGATCGACTGAGATATCATCTTCAGCAGACAACGAGGATACCCCGTCACAGCTTGATCTGATCCCGCCACCAAAATCCCCCACGGATTCGATATCGTTTGCAGAATTCAACAAATTCATGGCAGCTGAGTTCCCCGAAGTCGAAGGACAATCAGCTACCTCAGTCAAAGATATGGTCATATCAATGGCTTCATCTGAAAGCATAGGAGCAACAACATCACATATCGATCCAATCTAATCCATAGCAGGATCCATGCCCACACGAGAATTCAACGAGTTCATGACGCAGAATCAGATAGAAGAAAAAGTACAGTCGACCCTCCAGACCAACCCAGTTGAATATCATATGCAGATTGACGCTCCAGAAGGAAGCTTCCACCTCTCTGAGTATGTAGAGCATACAGAGGACATCATACGTCTGACCGACTTCGCTGATCCAGAAATCCAATCTCCACATAACGCTTTCGTCGACTATGACGAACATATGCAGCAAACACGGTTTGGAAAAAATAGCAAAAATAAAAACGCAAGCACAGATGGGGATAACGACACCAAAGCAACACCTGAGGACCACACAGACTACACCTACCCTTCTCGCATAACTCAGCAAGTTTCGCAACCAATGCAGAAAAGTCAGCAACAGCAGCCAATCGGAGGCCCGTCGAGTATTCTTGCACAGTTACCTTACCAGATGGTACAACCAATCTGGATATCACGGCGGAGATGGCTGCAAAAGTAACAAAGGTCATCGAAGATGGCATAATTATGCCAGCAGACGCAACCCCAGATGAGTTAGCAACATACAACTACTTCAACTGGCAAGAATCACAGCGCCTAAAGCAATACAAGTCAACACTCGAAGAGAGAAGGAGGCAGGCAAGCATATAAAGTGCTCGCAGGCGATAGTTGTATATCAGCTCTACAGGGGCAACAGAAGGACGAGGCAGATCCAGCTTCCAAAGAATCCCTGAAGACGAAAGGGCAGGAGTCACTCGAAACCTAGACCACTCGTTCATGACACTCGACTCAAACGGCATACTCTTACCCAAGACAGCAGAAGGCGCCCTCATATCCATAGGGGCATACCTCCAAGCGGGAAAACCACCAGCGGGTGACCCCGCTGAAGCAATGTTCCTCCAGTAGACGAAGGCTCTGGAAATCGCGGCAAGAGAACTTGCAGAGGGAGGAAAGCGAGGACGAAGCAGAAGTCACTCGCGAGGGCGCCACAGTCGCAACCCTCCGCACAGCAGCGCCAGGAGAAGTACTGGCCGTCGCAGATCAAGAAGTCGTTCGAGGAGCAGATCTAGGAGATCGGGTAGTCGCGATTCACCTAACAATCATAGCATAGGTCCATGCGGAGCACAATGTTTCACTCGACGTATCCAAGAAGCGAAGCTACCAAAGAATTTTGGCCTGCCAACCATGCGAACATTCAATTCAAAGCAAGAGCCCTCAGGCTGGCTCGAGGCTTACAAGCTGGCAGTCATATGCCCACGAGGAACAACAACAACAGCACTACAATATCTACAACTAATGTTTGAAGGCAAAACCCGCGACTAGCTCAAGTCAATACCCGAAGGAACCTATGAATCCTGGGACCACTTCAAGGAAGACTTCATAAAATATTTCGACGCTCTCTGTGAAAGGTCAAAAACATTCGAAGAGCTAAGAGCATGTAGACAAAAATCAGATGAAACGCTCAGGGCATATATCAGAAGATGGACCTCCATCTGAAACTCGGTTGGTGCAATATCAGAGGACAGAGCTATGGACGCCTTAACAAATGGAGTCCATAGAAAAGATTTCAGAGAAGCACTCGGACGACAAAAGCCAAAAAACATGGCAGAGCTCATGAAACTGGCAGCTGAGTGGGCAGATGGAGAGGGCGCGGTCGAAAGTAAAACTCCGCACTCACCACAACGACATCATGACCAACGAGACAGTCGTGACCATTGAGACAGTCGAGATTGCCGAGATAGAGACGAGAAACAAAAAAGGCGCGACTATGATCGCGGAAGCAAAGACAAAGTCAAATTCGTAGCAGCGGGATTCTCACATGACAACCGTAATGAAGACGACATAAATCAAGATGACCGGCGTAACAATCGACAGGACGATCGCCGAGACACACGAAGCAACAACTATCGACACGACATACCAGTTGATCGACGTGATAACAGAAGCCGCGACCAAAATGGAGACTACAGTAGACAAGACATGAAGAGACGCTCCAATCCAGGAATAGAAAATCCCTGCCGATTACACTTATTCAAAGACCCAGAAACTGGAAAACTAATATCCAGTCACACCGATGAAAACTGTCGTAAATTCGAGCAGTTGGCAATCGAATACGCAAAAAGGTGCAAAGTAATACATTCGAGCATATGGTACCTGCACCACAAGTTGCAGCGCTACCACCACCTCTGTCGTATGACCCTAACAACCAGTCCATGGGAGCTAATACATTACACACACCAGAATTCGACAGATCAGTACTCCAATCATCAAAGGCAAACGTACATGATCCAGAAGGGACGACCATCCAACATGCAGCAGAAGCTACACATTACACACGTCAACATGGCGGTCATGTCGCCACCAGCTGTACCGTAATACCTGCGAGGATCCGAGACAGCAATCACATTCAATCGAGAAGTCCACCCACCATCTGTATATAGACCAGGACATTCCGCCCTGGTACTAGAAGCACAAATAGGCAGGTACACCAAGACCATGGTCTTCATGGATGGAGGAAGTGGCATCAATATCATCTTCGCCGACACACTACGCCGAATGAATAGGTCAAGCGACAATCTGCTTCCATCATCAAATACTTCCCATGGTATCGTCCCAGGCAAAGCTATCGTACCAAAAGGCACAATACAACTCGATGTCACATTCGGAGACGCAACACACTTCCGCACCGAATGAATGGAATTCGAGGTCGTCGACTAGAGATCGCAATATCATGCCATACTAGGACGACTAGCGTTTGCCCGTTTCATGGCAGTACCACATTACGCATATCTCCAATTGATGATGCCGAGCCCAAAGGGAGTAATCACGGTCAGTGGAAATTTTCAAAGGTCAGATGCTTACGACCGCGACTTTAACAAGATCTCTGAGACATTCGGAGCAGAACAAACACTTGAGGAACTCTCTCTTATCAGCGACACACCATACATGCCAGGGCAGAAAAAGCAGGCTACCGAAAAAGCATTCAACACTGCAGATGATACATGGACACACCAGGTCCACCCGACTGATACGGCAAAAACAGTCAAGATATCAGCAAATTTGCCTCTCGCATAGGAAGGCGCGCTCGTCGAATTCCTCCGTGAGAACTGGGATATGTTTGCATGGTCAGCAGCTGACATGCCATGCATACCCAGGGAACTCGCCGAGCGCTCTCTCCAACTCAGTCAAGGAACTAGGCCTGTCAAGCAAACGGTACGACGTGTCTCAGGGCCTAAAAGGGAAGCCATAGAGAAGCATGTGGACAAACTACTCAAAGCAAACTTCATTCAAGAAATCAAGAAGTCAGAAATTGGTAGCCAACCCTGTGATAGTCGAGAAGAAGAAGACAACCGAAACCAGGATGTGCATCGACTTAATAGAACTAAACAAATGTTACCTAGAAGATCACTTCCCGCTGCCTCGCATAGACCAGATCGTCGACTCTACTACAAGATGCACTCGATTGTCATTCCTCGATGCGTATTCGGGATATCATCAGATAAGAATGAAAGACGAAGACCAGGAAAAGACAGCTTTCACAACTCCACTCAGGGTATATTGCTACACCACAATGCCTTTTGGCCTGAAAACGTAGGAGCCACCTATCAGCGCATGATGCAAAAAAATTTGAAAACTCAGATAGGCAAAAACATATAAATCTACGTCGACGACATAGTAATCGAGTCGAAAAAAGAATGCACACTGTAATCAAACATAAAGGAGACATTTGATAACCTCAGAAGTTACAACATAAAACTGAACCAGGAAAAGTGTACCTTTGGAGTACCAGTCGGAGAACTATTGGGGTAGTTGTTCTCAGCCCGAGGAATCGGAGCGAATCCGGAGAAAATGTGGGCCATACTAACTATGCAAAGGCCTACGAAACTCTATGAAGTACAACAGTTAACAGGAAGGGTAGCGGCCCTCAGTCGATTCATCAGCAACTTAGGCGAAAAGGCATTGACACTTTATCGACTGATGAAAAAGGTAGACAAGTTCGAATGGACAGAAGAAGGTGAAGCAGCCTTCATCGAGCTCAAACGAACACTCACCAAGCCACCTATCTTAGCAGCGCCAAACGAAAAGGAGCCACTATACCTCTACGTGGCAACAACAAACAGAGTGGTGAGCACAATTCTAGTAGTCGAACGCATGGAGGAAAGAAGGGCGCAAAGCATGCAAAAGCCAGTCTACTATATCAGCGGAGTTCTATCCCTGTCCAACCAAGGATACCCGCATTTCCAGAATTGGCTTACGCAGTGTTCATAACAACAAGGAAGCTAAGACACTACTTCACGGAGCACCCTGTAACAGTAATCAGCAAGTCCGCAATTGGAGATATCTTCACCAACCCAGATGCAAAAGGGCGACTAGCAAAGTGGCTCATCGAGCTAGGATCACTTGGAATCAGATACGATCATTCGAAATCCCAACTGCCAGGGATTCCAGACATATCCACCTCATGGACGATGTATTTTGATGGATCCAAGAAAAACGAAGAGGCGGGAGCAGGTGTCGTACTCATATCACCAAAAGGAGACAAGCTGAAGTATGTTCTCTAGATGGCATTCCCAACACCATCCAACAATGAAGCCGAATACGAAGGATTAATACACAACATCCGAATGGCCAAAGCTTTTGGATGCACCCAACTGATGATATACGTAGATTCAAACTTGGTCGTACAGCAGACAATGAAGGCGTGTGATGCGATAGCAGATAACATGATTGCAAATCATGACCTCTACAACACACTTGAAGAAGGCTTTGATGGATGCGAGCTACTACACATCGGACGAGAGAGCAATGAAGAAGCGAACATGTTAGCCAACATTGGCTCGACTAAAGCAGAAGTTCCACCAGGAGTTTTCTTAGAACGCATCACGCACAGGTCCATTCATAAACAACGACCAACGGTAAGCTCGAAGGAAACTACAAAAGATAGTACATATACCACAATGGACCCATCAGTCGAAATACTTCTATGTCAAGGTGACCACAAAACTCCATCCTGGACATATCCAATTCTAGCATTTATGCTTAAGGATAAACTGCCAGATGACACAACAGAAGCTAGAAGAATAATCCGACATGCCAAGGCATACACCATCATTAACGGTGCACTCTACAAGCAAAGCATCTCAGGTGTTTTCCAAAGGTGCGAAGAATTTGAAGATGGCAAAACTATACTTCTTGACATTCATGCAGGGACTTGCGGACATCATGCCGGCAGTCGATCGCTGGTAGCCAAAGCTTTCAGAGCTGGATTCTACTGTCCCACCGCACTCAAAGACGCAGAGGATATCGTCAAAAGATGCATCAGGTGCCAGAAATTCGCAACCAAACCCCACGCGCCAGCATCAACACTCAAAACCATATCATTAACATGGCCGTTCGCCCAATGGGGGCTCGACATGGTGGGGCCACTCAAAAAATCATCACCTGGAGGGCATAAACACTTACTGGTAGCAGTCGACAAATTCACGAAGTGGATCGAAGCAATCCCGATCACAAGCTCAACAACAACAACAACAACAACAGTTAAATTCATAAAATCCATAGTCTATCGCTTTGGCGTCCCCAACAACATCATCACCAATAATGGCACAAACTTCACAACAGAAGAATTTTAAGTTTTTTGCAAAGAGTGGGACATTACACTCAATTACGCATCAGTTGCGCACCCACAATCAAATAGACAATTCGAAAAAGCAAATGTCCTCGTATGTGCAGGTATCAAGAAAAGACTATTAGTTCCACTCAAGAGGGCTGCAGGTGCCTGGGTCGAAGAACTACCAGCAGTACTGTGGAATCTTCGTACCACTCCAAACGCCTCGACGCAATTCACTCCATTTTTTATGGTTTATGGAGTAGAGGTAGTCCTGCCATCCGAGATCAAGTTCAGCGCGCCAAGAGTAGAGGCGTACAATGAAGAGGAAGCAAATGATTCACAAGAAGATTCTTTGGATGTACTCGAAGAAGCACGCGACACAGCTTTAGCCCGCACTGCTATCTACCGGCAAGATCTCAGGAACTATCACAGTCGACGTCTCCGACCCAGGACGTTCATGGTGGGAGACTAGGTGCTACGACTAAAACAGAAAAAAGTCCACAAGCTCGCATCGCCATGGGAAGGCCCATTCGTCATTACTGAATTCATTGAAGGAGTCAACTATCGACTAAAGCACGCGCAGACAGGAGAACTATCACACAACCCATGGAACGTAGCGCACTTACGTCGTTTTTACGCATAAGTCTATCGACAAATCATTGTAAAAGACCAGTAGATTTCAGACGCGCTCTTTTCCTTACTAGGGTACCTAAGGGGGCTGGAAGGTTTTTAATGAGGCGGTCTACTGACCATACATCTTCAATAAAAAGACTTACCACATAAGTGTTAGTTTGCATTTTATGTCACAAGCACATAAACCCACTCGATCAACTCGAGGGCTGGGTCTTGCTGAGATTACACAAGCACATAAACCCACTCGATCGACTTGGCGGCTGGGTCTTGCTGAGATTACACAAACCCACTCGATCGACTCAGGGGCTGGGTCTCGCTACAATAAAGAGAACACATAAATCCACCCGAACAACTCATGGGCTGGGTCTGGCTGGAATCAAGAAAATTAATAGAGCTTACTCGAAATACATAAAGTAGAACACAAGCAAGCAAAACGTATATCATAAAGGTATCATCTTACAACAACAATGTCGAGTGATTACAAAGGAGACAACTACTCGTGAGACGTTATCTTAACCTTGCCATCACGAGACTGGCGCTCAGCAGATATTACGACCTGACGACGCTCTCCAGTACAAATGCTAGCCTTGGCAAGGCGATTAGCAGCATGAGAAACTCCCTGGAAAGACAAAGATTTCCCATTTGACTTCTTCGGGTAGTCCGACAAAGCAGCTTCATAATCAGTTTGACGCCATTCGCCAACAGCAGCTTCAAGGTAACCTCCGAGCCACGGGCCGTCAAGTCGCATGCCCACGTCTTAAGGGTCGTCGAACCGGGACCCAGCACCTTGGCAAAATCTTCAACAGTCGATGGAACGACAGCTCCAGGCAAAGCCTCGGCGAAGACGGCACTAAGTGTCTGGATAGACACATCCATGGAGCGTCGGGTGCTTTCTGATTCTTCGCGGGCGCTTAATTGCTGGTCATGAAGGAGAAGTCACTCGCGAGGGCGCCACGGTCGCAACCCTCCGCACAGCAGCGCCAGGAGAAGTACTGGCCGTCGCAGATCAAGAAGTCGTTCGAGGAGCAGATCTAGGAGATCGGGTAGTCGCGATTCACCTGACAATCATAGCATAGGTCCATGCGGAGCACAATGTTTCACTCGACGTATCCAAGAAGCGAAGCTACCAAAGAAGTTTGGCCTGCCAACCATGCGAACATTCAATTCAAAGCAAGAGCCCTCAGGCTGGCTCGAGGCTTACAAGCTGGCAGTCATATGCCCACGAGGAACAACAACAACAGCACTACAATATCTACAACTAATGTTTGAAGGAACAACCCGCGACTAGCTCAAGTCACTACCCGAAGGAACCTATGAATCCTGGGACCACTTCAAGGAAGACTTCATAAAATATTTCGACCCTCTCTGTGAAAGGTCAAAAACATTCGAAGAGCTAAGAGCATGTAGACAAAAATCAGACGAAACGCTCAGGGCATATATCAGAAGATGGACCTCCATCTGAAACTCGGTTGGTGCAATATCAGAGGACAGAGCTATGGACGCCTTAACAAATGGAGTCCATAGAAAAGATTTCAGAGAAGCACTCGGACGGCAAAAGCCAAAAAACATGGCAGAGCTCATGAAACTGGCAGCTGAGTGGGCAGATGGAGAGGGCGCGGTCGAAAGTAAAACTCCGCACTCAACACAACGACATCATGACCAACGAGACAGTCGTGACCATTGAGACAGTCGAGATCGCCGAGATAGAGACGAGAAACGAAAAAGGCGCGACTATGATCGCGGAAGCAAAGACAAAGTCAAATTCGTAGCAGCGGGATTCTCACATGACAACCGTAATGAAGACGACATAAATCAAGATGACCGGCGTAACAATCGACAGGACGATCGTCGAGACACACGAAGCAACAACTATCGACACGACATACCAGTTGATCGACGTGATAACAGAAGCCGCGACCAAAATGGAGACTACAGTAGACAAGACATGAAGAGACGCTCCAATCCAGGAATAGAAAATCCCTGCAGATTACACTTATTCAAAGACCCAGAAACTGGAAAACTAATATCCAGTCACACCGATGAAAACTGTCGTAAATTCGAGCAGTTGGCAATCGAATACGCAAAAAGGTGAAAAGTAATACATTCGAGCATATGGTACCTGCACCACAAGTTGCAGCGCTACCACCACCTCTGTCGTATGACCCTAACAGCCAGTCCATGGGAGCTAATACATTACACACACCAGAATTCGATAGATCAGTACTCCAATCATCAAAGGCAAACGTACATGATCCAGAAGGGACGACCATCCAACATGCAGCAGAAGCTGCACATTACACACGTCAACATGGCGGTCATGGCGCCACCAGCTGTACCGTAATACCTGCGAGGATCCGAGACAGCAATCACATTCAGTCGAGAAGTCCACCCACCATTTGTATATAGACCAGGACATTCCGCCCTGGTACTAGAAGCACAAATAGGCAGGTACACCAAGACCATGGTCTTCATGGATGGAGGAAGTGGCATCAATATCATCTTCGCCGACACACTACGCCGAATGAATAGGTCAGTCGACAATCTGCTTCCATCATCAAATACTTTCCATGGTATCGTCCCACGCAAAGCTATCGTACCAAAAGGCACAATACAACTCGATGTCACATTCGGAGACGCAACACACTTCCGCACCGAATCAATGGAATTCGAGGTCGTCGACTAGAGATCGCAATATCATGCCATACTAGGACGACTAGCGTTTGCCCGTTTCATGGCAGTACCACATTACGCATATCTCCAATTGATGATGCCGAGCCCAAAGGGAGTAATCACGGTCAGTGGAAATTTTCAAAGGTCAGATGCTTACGACCGCGACTTTAACAAGATCTCTGAGACATTCGGAGCAGAACAAACACTTGAGGAACTCTCTCTTATCAGCGACACACCATACATGCCAGGGCAGAAAGCAGGCTACCGAAAAAGCATTCAACACTGCAGATGATACATGGACACACCAGGTCCACCCGACTGATACGGCAAAAACAGTCAAGATATCAGCAAATTTGCCTCCCGCATAGGAAGGCGCGCTCGTCGAATTCCTCCGTGAGAACTGGGATATGTTTGCATGGTCAGCAGCTGACATGCCATGCATACCCAGGGAACTCGCCGAGCGCTCTCTCCAACTCAGTCAAGGAACTAGGCCTGTCAAGCAAACGGTACGACGTGTCTCAGGGCCTAAAAGGGAAGCCATAGAGAAGCATGTGGACAAACTACTCAAAGCAAACTTCATTCAAGAAATCAAGAAGTCAGAAATTGGTAGCCAACCCTGTGATAGTCGAGAAGAAGAAGACAACCGAAACCAGGATGTGCATCGACTTCATAGAACTAAACAAATGTTACCTAGAAGATCACTTCCCGCTGCCTCGCATAGACCAGATCGTCGACTCTACTACAAGATGCACTCGATTGTCATTCCTCGATGCGTATTCGGGATATCATCAGATAAGAATGAAAGACGAAGACCAGGAAAAGACAGCTTTCACAACTCCACTCGGGGTATATTGCTACACCACAATGCCTTTTGGCCTGAAAAACGTAGGAGCCACCTATCAGCGCATGATGCAAAAAAAATTGAAAACTCAGATAGGCAAAAACATAGAAGTCTACGTCGACGACATAGTAATCGAGTCGAAAAAAGAATGCACACTGTAACCAAACATAAAGGAGACATTTGATAACCTCAGAAGTTACAACATAAAACTGAACCAGGAAAAGTGTACCTTTGGAGTACCAGTCGGAGAACTATTGGGGTACTTGGTCTCAGCCCGAGGAATCGGAGCGAATCCGGAGAAAATGTGGGCCATACTAACTATGCAAAGGCCTACGAAACTCTATGAAGTACAACAGTTAACAGGAAGGGTAGCGGCCCTCAGTCGATTCATCAACAACTTAGGCGAAAAGGCATTGACACTTTATCGACTGATGAAAAAGGTAGACAAGTTCGAATAGACAGAAGAAGGTGAAGCAGCCTTCATCGAGCTCAAACGAACACTCACCAAGCCACCTATCTTAGCAGCGCCAAACGAAAAGGAGCCACTATACCTCTACGTGGCAACAACAAACAGAGTGGTGAGCACAATTCTAGTAGTCGAACGCATGGAGGAAAGAAGGGCGCAAAGCATGCAAAAGCCAGTCTACTATATCAGCGGAGTTCTATCCCTGTCCAACCAAGGATACCCGCATTTCCAGAATTGGCTTACGCAGTGTTCATAACAACAAGGAAGCTAAGACACTACTTCACGGAGCACCCTGTAACAGTAATCAGCAAGTCCGCAATTGGAGATATCTTCACCAACCCAGATGCAAAAGGGCGACTAGCAAAGTGGCTCATCGAGCTAGGATCACTTGGAATCAGATACGATCATTCGAAATCCCAACTGCCAGGGATTCCAGACATATCCACCTCATGGACGATGTATTTTGATGGATCCAAGAAAAACGAAGGGGCGGGAGCAGGTGTCGTACTCATATCACCAAAAGGAGACAAGCTGAAGTATGTTCTCTAGATGGCATTCCCAACACCATCCAACAATGAAGCCGAATACGAAGGATTAATACACAACATCCGAATGGCCAAAGCTTTTGGATGCACCCAACTGATGATATACGTAGATTCAAACTTGGTCGTACAGCAGACAATGAAGGCGTGTGATGCGATAGCAGATAACATGATTGCAAATCATGACCTCTACAACACACTTGAAGAAGGCTTTGATGGATGCGAGCTACTACACATCGGACGAGAGAGCAATGAAGAAGCGAACATGTTAGCCAACATTGGCTCGACTAAAGCAGAAGTTCCACCAGGAGTTTTCTTAGAACGCATCACGCACAGGTCCATTCATAAACAACGACCAACGGTAAGCTCGAAGGAAACTACAAAAGATAGTACATATACCACAATGGACCCATCAGTCGAAATACTTCTATGTCAAGGTGACCACAAAACTCCATCCTGGACATAACCAATTCTAGCATTTATGCTTAAGGATAAACTGCCAGATGACACAACAGAAGCTAGAAGAATAACCCGACATGCCAAGGCATACACCATCATTAACGGTGCACTCTACAAGCAAAGCATCTCAGGTGTTTTCCAAAGGTGCGAAGAATTTGAAGATGGCAAAACTATACTTCTTGACATTCATGCAGGGACTTGCGGACATCATGCCGGCAGTCGATCGCTGGTAGCCAAAGCTTTCAGAGCTGGATTCTACTGTCCCACCGCACTCAAAGACGCAGAGGATATCGTCAAAAGATGCATCAGGTGCCAAAAATTCGCAACCAAACCCCACGCGCCAGCATCAACACTCAAAACCATATCATTAACATGGCCGTTCGCCCAATGGGGGCTCGACATGGTGGGGCCACTCAAAAAATCATCACCTGGAGGGCATAAACACTTACTGGTAGCAGTCGACAAATTGACGAAGTGGATCGAAGCAATCCCGATCACAAGCTCAACAACAACAACAACAACAACAGTTAAATTCATAAAATCCATAGTCTATCGCTTTGGCGTCCCCAACAACATCATCACCAATAATGGCACAAACTTCACAACAGAAGAATTTTAAGTTTTTTGCAAAGAGTGGGACATTACACTCAATTACGCATCAGTTGCGCACCCACAATCAAATGGATAATTCGAAAAAGCAAATGTCCTCGTATGTGCAGGTATCAAGAAAAGACTATTAGTTCCACTCAAGAGGGCTGCAGGTGCCTGGGTCGAAGAACTACCAGCAGTACTGTGGAGTCTTCGTACCACTCCAAACGCCTCGACGCAATTCACTCCATTTTTTATGGTTTATGGAGTAGAGGTAGTCCTGCCATCCGAGATCAAGTTCAGCGCGCCAAGAGTAGAGGCGTACAATGAAGAGGAAGCAAATGATTCACAAGAAGATTCTTTGGATGTACTCGACGAAGCACGCGACACAGCTTTAGCCCGCACTGCTATCTACCGGCAAGATCTCAGGAACTATCACAGTCGACGTCTCCGACCCAGGACGTTCATGGTGGGAGACTTGGTGCTACGACTAAAACAGAAAAAAGTCCACAAGCTCGCATCGCCATGGGAAGGCCCATTCGTCATTACTGAAGTCATTGAAGGAGTCGACTATCGACTAAAGCACGCGCAGACAGGAGAACTATCACACAACCCATGGAACGTAGCGCACTTACGTCGTTTTTACGCATAAGTCTATCGACAAATCATTGTAAAAGACCAGTAGATTTCAGACGCGCTCTTTTCCTTACCAGGGTACCTAAGGGGGCTGGAAGGTTTTTAATGAGGCGGTCTACTGACCATACATCTTCAATAAAAAGACTTACCACATAAGTGTTAGTTTGCATTTTATGTCACAAGCACATAAACCCACTCGATCGACTCGAGGGCTGGGTCTTGCTGAGATTACACAAGCACATAAACCCACTCGATCGACTTGGCGGCTGGGTCTTGCTGAGATTACACAAACCCACTCGATCGACTCAGGGGCTGGGTCTCGCTACAATAAAGAGAACACATAAATCCACCCGAACAACTCATGGGCTGGGTCTGGCTGGAATCAAGAAAATTAATAGAGCTCACTCGAAATACATAAAGTAGAACACAAGCAAGCAAAACGTATATCATAAAGGTATCATCTTACAACAACAATGTAGAGTGATTACAAAGGAAACAACTACTCGTGAGACGTTATCTTAACCTTGCCATCACGAGACTGGCGCTCAGCAGATATTACGACCTGACGACGCTCTCCAGTACAAATGCTAGCCTTGGCAAGGCGAGTAGCAGCATGAGAAACTCCCTGGAAAGACAAAGGTTTCCCACTTGACTTCTTCGGGTAGTCCGACAAAGCAGCTTCATAATCAGTTTGACGCCATTCGCCAACAGCAGCTTCAAGGTAACCTCCGAGCCACGGGCCGTCAAGTCGCATGCCCACGTCTTAAGGGTCGTCGAACCGGGACCCAGCACCTTGGCAAAATCTTCAACAGTCGATGGAACGACAGCTCCAGGCAAAGCCTCGACGAAGACGGCACTAAGTGTCTGGATAGACACATCCAAGGAGCGTCGGGTGCTTTCTGATTCTTCGCGGGCGCTTAATTGCTGGTCATGAAACTGCCGTTCCAGTTCGACTAATCGATCTTTGAGGGAAGCTTTCTCCCCTACAAAGGGCACAACACACGAAAATTACAAAAAGCTCAAACAAGGAATCAGAAAAACAGGCGAAAGAATAGAGCCTTACGGCTGAACCGCTCTAGGTCAGAGCGAAGGCGAGCTCGCTCCTCCTCCACCTGAACAAAGGCCTGGCCAGCAACGACCATGCCACTTACAGAAGGCTACAAAGAATCAGGCGATACATATTCAAGTAAGAGGAAAGGGGCAATCTACGTGAAGCAAACGAACCGTGGAAGCAAGAAACTTACATGATCAACCCAGGAGGAGGCGGAGGGTGGTAAGCAAGCATCCCTTGCAGCAGCAGAGGAAAATGCACCCGTAGTTGTTGAAGAAACAACGGCCGCGTCCTGGAGACCTTTGGCTCCGGCAAGAGTGGAAAACGTATCTTTTTCTCCAGCAGGAGGAGGAAGGCGAACTAGCGTAACAAATGAGCTATTCGAATGATCAAAGCACGACAAAGGAAAAGCAAATAAAATGAAGGAATGCATAATCAGCCCAAGCTTACTTTTCCACGTGGTCATCAGTCGACGAAACCACGACCACTAATGGTTGACCGATGGCAACAGAGCTAACATCCCCATTCTGACGCAGACGACGACGCTTGACTAAAGGTTTAGTCGAAGGATCAACCGCCGCCGAACAAAAGGGTGTTTTTTCAACAATTCCCTCCTCAGACACAACAGCACCACCCGAAGAACGGGGGACCGCGACTGTTCCCGCCTCGTCGACAGGAGCCACCTCCATAGATGCATCATGTTCTGGAAGAGGAGGCAGAGAGGTCACAGTTGACAGTCCCTGGTCATGACAAAAGAAAGGCGCATCAGTCATATACTGTTACACACATAAGAAGATAGTTATAAACAAAAACAGAGAACCCACAAAGGGAATTCAAAAATACCTTGGGAATAGGAGTCCCAAGGCCATAAGGGAACACGGAGAAATCGTAGGAAGCAACATCAGTGGGATGGATACGAGTAATATATTTGATATAACCGTGGAACACACAATCGGCCAGCTCAACCTTACTCATACGAGTGACGTCAAGACATGCCTCGTACCGCCATAAAGGGTGCACCCGTTGTCGCAAGGGCCAAACTCGGCGCTTCACAAAGGAGCTGATCAGTTGAATTCCGGTGACAACTCCCAACAGCTCCTGACTCGACACATCAGAGAGGACGCCTCCACCTCTTCCACAATCGACAAAATATGTGCCCATGACACTAGTTCTACAGGAGGTGCAGTCGAGAAAAGAGGACGTATTTCTTGGTCGACTGATAAATAAAACCACTTCTTTCTCCACCTTTGGCGAGACATAACATCAAAATACGGACAACCGTCTTGCACTTCAATACAGAAGCTTCCAGTCAGGAGGGGATGAACGTCACAATACAATAAACGTACTCGATAGATGCGTTTCCAAAGAGCCCAGTTGGGATGCACTCCCAGGAAACACTCGCATAAAACTACAAAGTAGGCAATGTGTAAAATTCCATGGGGAGAAAGATCATGCATCTGAATTCCATAGGAGAACAGCAGGCCTCGGACAAAATCGTGCAAAGGGAAGACAAAACCGCGGGGAAGAAAATATGCGAAAAAAACCCGCTCACCAGGGAGAGGCGTACGAAGTACCTCTTTATTGACAGGAGCTCGAACGGCAATAACATCTGTTGATGACAGAATCCCAGCCTGAAGGAAGTCTTCTAGCTTCTTCTCTGTCACAATCGATTTCATCCATTCCCCAGTTACTTTCTTCAGAGTTGCAGCAGAGGTGACGGCGGAACCCCCAGCGACCAGCTCGTCAATCCTCGACTAGTCAGCAGTGGGTAAAGGAAGATTAGGGGCGACAGAGATACTTTTCTTGGGCGCCATGGCGAAAACAAGAGGCAGGAAGGGAGCAAGAACAAGTGTGAAGAAGAAGATGGAGCAACGAAGGCAAGGGCAAATGGCAGGATAAAAAAATCTGCACCGACGAAACCCTTATTTACCACAACAGAAAGATCCATCACAACCGTGCATCCAAACCTACCACGACATGTGGCTCAATCGAAGGCAACCGTCGCAGGCCAAGCCGCCCACTACACGTGCAAAACGAGGAGATCATCATCACGTCGACGAAAATCTCGCCACGTCAAGTCAAATCAGAACTTAACTGGCGTCCACAACGGTCAAAGGGTGGGACCCACTATGTTACATCCCATCAAAGTACTATTCGCAGGCCAAAGCTGCCTTGTATGACATCATTCGCCTGACACACAAATTTAACGCATAAAACGAAGGAAAGTCGACTACGACTGGTAAATGAAAAATCCTTACGACTAGAAAGAAACAACAAAGCATATGCATAAAGATGGTCGAGTGGAAAACTCCCATCAGGAGAAAGTAAATCTTCCACTTAGGAAAACAAAATTGAGATTATCCTCTATTACAAGCAATAAAGCAGAATCAGTCTATGATATCTCGGATGCTGCATACGGGAAATGCAAAGGTAAGACCCATCGATCAGTCGAACGGGCCGAGGATCACTCTAGCAGTGCTTAATCCTAGATGTTTCCGTATCAACAGATGTGATGGAAATCCCGGCAGACGCGCTGGGTAGAAAATTATAAAGTGTAGAATGATATCAGTAAGTCCATCAACTGGCCTGAGGCGAGTCTATCCAGTATGTTCCAGGATCGAGCCCGAGGACTCGAAACCTGATTGAAGACTAGTATGGTTTTGCCCAAGTCCAGTTAGCTGGTTTCGTCTTATCAAATAATTACAGGCCTACTAAGTCGAGATCCTTAGGCAAAAATTATAGTCGAAAGATAAAGACATGAACACATATTAGCAAAAACATAAACATGAGACGTGCACTATAAAGTGAGTCCATGACTGATTCTCCGAATTAGCCAAGCACTCGGGGGCTAATGACGAGGTTATACCAAACGGGTACCCCTTCATGTGGGTACCCGATGCTTGCAATGACTAAATCCCAATTGTCAGTAAGTTGAAGAAGCCCAAAAAGAGAAGACCAAGTCGAAGACTTCTACCATAAATAGCATAGCCGGTATTGCTTACCGTATTTGTAATCCTAATCGGTTACTACCCGAGACCTGTACCACTATATAAAGGACAGGAGGATGGCTGATCAAGGACACGCCCAACCAGAATCACCAAACCCAAGCAAGATCGACATCTTACTAGACCCTTGTACTCGCCGCATATTCACAATCAATAACAGACAAGCAGGACGTAAGGGTGTTACCTCACACGAGTGCCTCGAACCTGGGTAAATCCCGCTTGTCAGCCGACGAATCTACCAACACTACGTGTTCTCTACCCCATAACTCTTACCCTAGGCTAGTAACCATGGGTATTGATGGAGGCATCCCTCCTCAGCCTCATTTCTAAGAAAATAATGGTGGAGTCGCCGCAAAAATGCGTTTCAAATGAGCTCCAAAGGTAGGGTAAACGGCCTCATTTCTAAGCAAAAATGGTGGATTCGCTGAAAAATGTGTTTCAAATGAGCTCCAAAGGTAGGGTAAACGGCCTCATTTCTAAGCCAAAAACAGTGGACTGGCTGAAAATTGTCAAACTGAAGTGAATTGACACACAATTGGAAACGTCAAGCACAAGGCCATTGCCCTTAATAAAGCAACTAATAACTAAAATGGACTACCACTCGTCCTCGCCATTGGAAACCTTCACCGTCTCGGCCTTGCCCTTACCCTTGGCATCCACATATTCTGAGGCGTTGCTGTTCGACGTCGACCACATGTCCTCCTTCTTCCCCTGGCTCTCCGAGTAGATCTTGAGCCGTTGCTGCTCGGCGGAAGAATGCCTGGCAAGGTCCATGGCTTTCTTGTCGGCCATGGCCCAGGCCAAACCCGGGTCCAGCACCTTCGTGACCTCCTCCTTCCAGGCCTTGGTCCAGTGCATACTGTGGTTATCCTTGTCGTCCTCGTCAGATAGATCGATGAAGGAAATGGGATCGGGCGCAATGGCCCTGCCCCTGCCCCTTGGAGTTGGAGACTCCCCGTCCCATGTTGCTTCCCTCGCTCGACTCCTGCTCGAACTTGGAGGAGTACGAGCACGCCCACGCCCACTCCCCACGCCGCTTCCCTCGCTCGCCTCAAGAAACCAAGGATAGTGGACGTGGGGGCAGCGGCGGTTCGAGCTAGGAGTGGAGTTTCCGTCACCACGAGCCATGGAGAGGTAAGGGACTGGGCGAAGGTGTCTAGGAGAGGAAGAGGGGATTTGTGAGCGCAACGGGCAAGGAGATGGCTCCTTTTAATGCCATCTACGTTCTGGACGGCATCGCGGTCTAGAAGGCAATAATGACTGAGCAGATGCACGTCCGGGCCAGCAGTGCAGTCAGAGAGGTAGTTTTTTTGCCGCCAGGGGGCACGCCATTGAAGGCGCGGTGAGCACATGCGTGGACGCGCACGTACGGCTCCATGTATGTTATTCGCCGCCGCTGGCCTCACTTGCATGCATGCTCTAAGGTCAAAGGAACGACCCCACAAGCCGACCCCACGAAATCCCAACCGAGCCGCGCCAGGCCGACCCACCGGGTAAAGTAGGTTGACCAGAGGGAAACGAGCGTTTGTGTAACATCCCAAAAATTGTAAAAATTTAAAACTTTGCATTCATGCATCATTCATCATTTAGGCATAACATTACATCACATAAGTACTAAATAAAATTTCAATTATAAGTTTAAATAATTTATAATTCCATAAAGTGTTTATTTAAACTTCTTTAATAAATATAATTTTTCCAAATTATTTAATGGGCAAGTATAATGCTAAAAAGTTCTAATTTTAACAACCTTTCCAAAACATATTTTTATGATTTTTTCTGAAATGTTTTGAATAGGTTTGAAAATCATTTTGGAAATCAGTTTTGAAAACAGTTTTTAATGTTATTTAAAAGAATAGGAGTTCGGGCCGGCCCATGTGCTATCTGCCGCGCGCACGCAAGAAAACGGCTCAGCCAGCCCGCGCAGCCCCTTCTCTCTCTTCCATCTCGCTGACAGGTGGGGCCCACCTGTCAGGTTCGTCAACCTCCCGCCGGAGATCACGCTTATTCCAAATCGGAGCCGGCGCGATTTCCGAACGGACTCCGAGCACGGTTGCTCCCCCCGCGTCCTCTACTTAAACCCCCACCCCGCCTCTAGTCTCCTCGCCGCAAACCCTAACAATTTTTCGCCGCCGGGCTGCCTAGGATCGAGCTTGGAACGCCGCCACCCCCGCCGCCATAATCCTCACCGTACGGAGTACTCCGGTCACGCTGGACCCTCCCCTCACCCCCTTGGATTCCCCTTTTCCTAGTGATCGTTTTTGACCTTGCCCCGTCTCTTGAATCGCAGCGCTACGTCGCCTTCGTCCGCGACCGACGCCGCCGTCCGCCTCGTCGTTCCGGCGAGGACCCGAGGAGAGGAGGAGACGCCCGCGAAGCCCCCACCGCGCCATCGTCTTCGTCACGCCCCCCTGCACCGCGCGGTAACGATTTACCCCTCCCGCTCCTTTTCGTGCGCGATTCCGGCGATGGCGCCGCCGCGGTCGGGAGTATTCCACCGACGGCGCCGCCCGTTTTTGGTCCTTGCGTTGTGAACCGTTAGATATATATCCAATGGATCTAGATAGATCGCATCTCGTTCGTCCGTTTCTAATTAAATCAGACGGCTCGCACCGCGATCTGCGCAAATCGGTACGGGCCAATCAGCGATCGCCACGTAGCACTCCATTTATTCATTTTCGCAAGGGTTTTATAAATAAAACAGAAAACATGCAAAATTTAGAAAATTCATATCTTTTGATCTGTAAGTTAAAATTTGATAAACTTTATATCCACGGATAGCCCTGCTAGTGTAGTTTATTTCTACATCATTTGTTTTTTTTTGATAAATTATAATTCGTGTAATTATCCGAGGAGTATTTCGGCTATTAAATCCATCACATAAATAATAAAAATGTTTTTCAAATAAATTTAATTGTTTTAATGTTGTATTATTGACCTCTGTCCTGAAATATTAATATGTGTCTTATTTTAAAACTTTCATAAAACAATAAAAGTTGTAGTTGTAGAATTCAAGTTTTTGCTATATTGTTTTCAATTATTTAATTGATAGGTAAAATAAGAAATTCCTAGAAATTGCATTTCATACATTTAATAACAGAAGATATAAATTATCAATAAGTGTGTCTTGTTATACTCATGGCATATCATGCATGCATACATATTTATGTTTGGTGTTGTGTGATATTGTATGGATATTTATTTTATGTATTGCTTGTGCTAGATTGTGAAGAAGAGGAAGCACTTGCTTGTGATTGTTATTCTTGTTGTGCTTCCTCCTCCTGCTACCAAGGCAAGTGACATTCATATTATACCCAATATTTTCTATATGCATTTGGAGTATATTTTGAGTAGTATGCATGATAGGATTTTTTTTGAACTATTTTATAATGCTAAGTTAGTTTATATTTTGCAAATATCCTAGTAGTGTGTTGCCACTCTTTTTCCATGCAGCAATTAAAAGTTTTTCTTAGATGCTTAGCTATGCTATAAATTTTTTTATATACCAAGTTATGGAAACATTTCTAAGTGTTAAACTTAAAATACACACCTGGGTGGAATTGGTTGGTATGGTTTATGTTGAGTGGCTATTTGGGACTATGCTTGTGGTTGTCGTCGCCTAGGATAAATGTCTATTCTACTTAGGGCCATGAGCATGGTGGCTGTCACCCAAAAGTGCACTTGTGGACGGCCACCCAGGAACAAAGAGATTACTAAGTCCCTCCAAGTTTAGATGCTTCCCGTGCAGCCTTTTGACAATGGGATCTGTCTAGAATAATTAAGTTGTGAGAGTGCAACCTGTCAGCTTGACAAGCAGATGTAGAGTTGGTAGGTGGAATGGGTCTTGCTAGTATGGTTGCATTCTTCTTCTGAAAGTTCTTGTCTCAATTCTCTCCTATCCTTAATGCACTCCGCGTGTATATGATGTTTCGGTTAATTGAGTCTAAAGGTGAAAGTGCACAACCTCTGCAGAGTCGACAATCTGAGTACTTAGCCGTGTCCCTGGTGATGTACTACTTCGAGAAGCTGGACAAGGATGGACGGAAGAATCTCAACACCGTTTTTATGAAGTAAAATTTAACTAAGGAAATAATTGTAGGTGCACTTGGGCTTCACCCCTTGGTGCCAAGTCTTTGAGAAACAAAAGTGTTTTACAAAATATAGGAGAAAACTTGCTTTCTGCAAAATAGCCTACAACTCCACCAAGCCAAATATGCATATAGAATAGACTTGTCGTTTTATATCCGCCATAGTAACTTGCCAATACTTCATTGTATTGACCTCCTTCGGGGGCTGCATATTCCCATGTGCAGGTACTTGTGATGAAGAATAAGTTTGGACTCGAGTCTACACCCAACATGTCTGTCTGTGGCGCATGCTTGAAGATGGGGCTCATTTGCTATTTGCTTTTGTTGTGAACTCTGAGTATTCTAGCTAGCCCTCATGTCTATGCACTTTGTAATAAAGCTAAACTTAGTTATTTTTGTATCTCGTTGTAGTATTATGATACTTCTGCAATCATACTTTATTTTTTACTGTGGTGCTGGGAGTGATCCAGGGACTAGCACTTAACATAGGTGTTCCATCTTTATATAAAAGATGGGGCGCTACAAAATGGTATCAGAGCAAAGTGTTGCTTGTAGGTTCGAGCCCTTAGGATTGGTTAAGCCTCTTTTTGATCAGAATATTACCATCTTTGAATTGTTGGATCCTAGCGGCATAGTGGGATGAAGCGGCCCGAGACTTACCTTACATGTCCACGCACATGAGACCTGTTCCACAATTATTAGTGGCTGGCCGGGTGTCTGTCTCTTTCACTATAGTGAATATCCAACCTACAAAGAGTTGATAATAGTGTTGATCCCCTTTCAGAATAGAACCCTTATTTTCTCTAAGTACTTAATTACACCATGACTAGTACTTGTTACCTTATGTATCCTGTTTTAACAATTTCTACTCTTATAACTTAAGGATGTCGTTCTTCATGTATCAAACCGCGGAGGACTTCAAGAACATGCGTTTTGGAAGATACATTCTGGAGTTAGTAGAACTTCTGGCGCTTCCAACACCCATCATCAAGGCAAGCCAGCTGAAGCACTTCAACAAAGAAGACTTATGGGGAGTTTGTCTTTTTCAACAAGGGCGCCAGACTCAACCCAAGACCGAAGATATCCAGTACAAGTCGATTAGTGACTCCTTGGAGAAAGAGCTGAATCTCGTCACACAGGAGCTAATAGGACGTCTTTGCTGGCAATTCCAGGAGGAGTTAAAAGACCACTACTTTTCTAACCTAGGCCAACGTGACGAAGATGGGATACCCTACCTTGTTAACGAGGAAGACAAAAACAAACCAGAACCTTTGCACCCTTACCTCCAAGACTTAGAAATTCACCTCTGGCAACTAGAAGAGGATAGGCGCAATGAGCTGCTGAAGAATCATGAAATAATGGCCCAAGTCAAGGAGACTCAAAAGAAGATTGAAGCCCAGGAAGAGGTGGCCAACGCTCAAGAGGAGATATTTCGAGCTCAAGAGAAGAAGTTCCAAAATCAAGAAAACAGAATCGGAGACAAGAACAAGGAGATCAAGACCTTGAAGGATGAAATTCTGTGCAACGACGTCGAGTTCGAAGCTGATCGAGATTTGATCGAGACTCTACACCGTGTGAAGAGAATGCTACAAGAGAAGATTGAAGCCCTGGAGAAGGAAGCGATCGAGACTTGCACCGTGAGAAGACAATGCTACATGAGAAGAATGAAGCCTTAGAGAAGGAGGTGAACGACTACAAGGAGATTCTTATGAAGGAAGGCATCACCATCGAGGAGGTCGAAGAAGATGAAGGAGACGTCATGGACGAAGTTTAGACTTAGTAGTTGGACCACCATGTTATTCCTCGTTTAGTTCGTCGTTTTAAAAAAAAACATTGATCTCCAACTTGTGGTGTGATAATGTTAGAATGTTTTGGTTTGCAGACTCTGTCGTTTTATTTAATCAACTTAGAATGCTTGTTTCGAATTGCTAAGTAAGAAAATTTCTTGGTTGTTTATTGAATGTTGATTGTTTGACTTGGTTGTTTTGTGCATGGGTAGAAATTTTCTTCTCTTAGTTCTATCTATCTCTTACTCATCTATGCTGAAAACCCCACAGATGCCTCCTCGTCGTGATACCGACAACAATGATGCCATGCAACAACTGATGGTCGCTCAAGCTCAGCTGATGACTATGATGACTCAGTTCATTGCCGCAACCAACAACAACAACAACAACCCACCACCTCCACCACCACCACCCCCAGTGGACAGACTTGCTAGGTTCCTAAGGCTTAGGCCTAATAAGTTCTCCTATGCAACCAAACCAATAGTGGCAGATGACTGGCTCCGTTCAGTCAACAAGGACTTAGTAACTTGTGAGCGTTTTGAGGCAGAAAAAGCGAGGTTCACTGCACACCTGTTGGAAGGACCTGCTGCACTTTGGTGGGAGACTTATCAAGTGACTCATCCTATGGATGGCATGACTTGGGATGCGTTCAAGGAAGGTTTCCGCATTGCTCACATTTCCTCTGGCATAATGAACCTGAAGAAAGAGGAGTTTCGCAGCTTGAGGCAGGGAGGTAGAACTCTCAAGGAGTATATGGATGACTTCTGTATGCTATCAAGGTATGCACCAGAAGACATTGACACTGATGCTAAGAGGAAGGAAAAATTTCTCAATGTACTTAAGGGAGAACTGAAGATACCCTTGTCTGTGGCATATGCTCCTAACTATCAAGCTCTGTCTGATCAGGCAATCACTCTGGACAATAACATAAGAAAGGAAGACAACAGGAAGAGGAAGTTCAGTGCAAGTAAGGTTCATTCTGAAGGGACACACAAGAGACAACACACCTCTGAAGTCAGTGGCCATAAACCCTGGAATCACTCCAACAATGGTCGTGGCCAAAAACATCACGGTCATAACCACAATGGAGGATACAAAGGAAGCAATGGAGGATACAAAGGAAGTAATGGAGGATACAACGGAAATAATGGTAAATCCAGGGGAAACCATCACCATGGCCATAATCATGGAAATGGTCATCACCGTCCTAACTATGAAGGGAAGAAAGATTTGTCTAATGTGACTTGCTTCAAGTGCAAGAAGTCAGGACATTATGCAACTGAGTGCCCAGAGAAGAAGGCTGATGAAAATTCCAAGCCCAATCCTTTCCAGAAGGGACAAGTGAACCACATTAATGTGGAAGAAGTTCACGATGAACCTGATGCTGTGATTGGTACGTTCTTGCTCAATTCTTTTCCAGCATTAGTCTTATTTGATACTGGAGCATCGCATTCATTCATATCAAGAGCTTTTGTAAACAAACATGGGCTACCAGAGGAAAGTCTAGGAAAATCTATTAGGGTAAGCTCACTTGGAGGGGAGATGATAGTAAATTCTGGGTGTAGGCAGTTAGACTTGAAGATTGGTAAGCACACCTTTCCAACAGACTTAGTCATCCTAGAAACCCAAGGCTTGGATGTTATCATCGGAATGGATTGGATGACTCGTTTTGAAGGAATCATAGACTGTGCAAATAGAGCAATCACCCTCACCACCCCAGAGAAAAGGAAGATTAAATTCAGATCAACTTTTGAACTTAAGAAGGTTAGGCTAAATTCTTTTAAGGGGGTTAGCCTTGGTGATGTGCTTAATGTAAGGGAATACCCAGATGTTTTTCCGGAAGAACTACCGGGAATGCCACCCGATAGAGATGTAGAGTTTCTCATCGAACTGAAACCGGGCACAGGACCAATAGCTAAAAGACCATATCCTATCGCCGTCGATGAACTGAAAGAGCTCAAGAAGCAACTAGATGAACACATCCAGAAAGGCTTTATTCGTCCAAGTTCATCACCATGGGGAGCACCAGTCTTATTTGTTAAAAAGAAAGATCAAACTCAGAGGCTAGTCATGGACTACAGGGATATAAATGAGCAAACTATCAAAAATAGTACCCGTTACCCAAGATTAATGAACTATTTGGTCAACTGGAAGGTGCTTGTGTTTTCTCAAAGATCGATCTTCGATCAGGGTACCTCCAAATGAAAGTTAGAGAAATGGATATACCCAAGACTGCCTTTGTTACGAGATATGGCTCCTACGAGTACACCGTAATGTCTTTTGGATTAACCAATGCTCCAGCCTATTTCATGAATATGATGAATAAAGTGTTCATGGATTTTCTGGATAAGTTTGTGGTAGTGTTCATAGATGATATTTTAATCTACTCCAAGAGTCACAAAGAACATGAAGAGCATTTGCGTCTAGTATTGCAGAGACTACGTGAACATAAGTTGTATGCCAAATACAGCAAGTGTGAGTTTTGGTTAGAGCAAGTCGGATTTCTAGGCCATGTGGTGTCCAAGGAAGGTATAGTGTTGGATCCTGAAAAAGTTTCAGCTGTAACTAATTGGGAGCCGCCGAAGAATGTTGGAGAATTACGAAGTTTTCTTGGTCTAGCAGGATACTATCGTAGATTCATTGAAAACTTCTCCAAGATTGCCAAGGCTTTGACGGAATTGTTAAAGAAGGAGAAGAAGTTTGAGTGGACGAAGGCATGTGAAGCCAGTTTTCAAAAATTGAAGAAACGTCTAGTTTCAGCCCCAGTTCTATGTTTACATGAAATAGAGAAGGAATTCCAAGTGTATTGTGATGCTTCACGCCAAGGCCTGGGAAGTGTGTTGATGCAGGAAAGCAGAGTGGCATCTGATGCCTCCAGACAGCACAAGAAACATGAAGCAAACTATCCTACTCATGATCTAGAGTTAGCCTCAGTAGTACATGCCCTGAAGACTTGGAGACCCTATCTGATGGGGAAAAGATGTGAAGTATTCACGGACCACAAAAGTTTGAAGTATATTTTTACACAGAAGGAATTGAACATGAGACAGAGAAGATGGTTGGAGCTTATTAAAGATTATGACCTAAGTCTCCAATATCACCCGGGAAAAGCTAATGTAGTGGCAGACGCCCTGAGCCGTAAAATCTATGTGAATGGCCTCACATCACGAGAAATACCCAAGGATTTATGCAAGGCATTCAAGGACCTCAGATTGGAAGTAGTACCAGAAGGTTTTGTAGCATCATTAGTAGTACAACCTACTTTGATGGACAAGATACGTGAAGCTCAGAAAGGAGACAAGGAAATAGAAGAAATCAAAGTCAATCTGAGACCAGGAAAAGCTAAGGGATTCCATGAGGATGAGCAAGGGATTTTGTGGTTTGAAAAACGTGTATGTGTGGCCAATGATCCTGATATTAGGAAGTTAATTCTACAAGAAGCTCATGAGACACCTTATTCCATTCATCCGGGAGATACCAAGATGTATATGGATGTGAAGGAAAGATTCTGGTGGAACAATCTGGAAAGGGAAATAGAAGAATATATCGCAAAGTGTGATGTATGCAGACATCAGAAACTAGCAGGACTTCTACAACCTTTGAAAGTGCCGGACTGGAAGTGGGATTCTATTGGGTTGGATTTCATCACCGGATTACCAAGGACCAGATCGGTTTATGATTCTATTTGGGTTATCGTTTGCCGTCTAACCAAAATAGCTCACTTTATACCCGTGAAGACCACGTATAAAAGTGCTAAGTTAGCGAAAATTTACATGAAGAGAATTGTGTGCCTTCATGGCGTTCCTAAGAGTATCGTGTCTGATAGGGGGACCCAGTTCACGTCCCATTTCTAGAAGCAGTTGCATGAATCACTAGGAACCAGATTGGAATTCAGTACGGCTTTTCTCCCGCAAACAGATGGCCAGACTGAAAGAGTAAATCAGATTTTAGAGGATATGTTAAGAGCTTGTGCGCTCGATTATGGGTCTAGCTGGGACGATAATCTCCCTTACGCTGAGTTCTCCTACAATAACAGTTACCAAGCCAGCATTGAGATGGCACCGTTTGAAGCCTTATATGGAAAGAAATGCACAACCCCATTGTTGTGGAGTGATATAATACAGGAGGCTGAAGAGAAGGTCAGACTGATTAAGGATAGATTGAAAATAGCACAGTCACGCCAAAAAAGCTATGCAGATTCCAAGCGTAGAGAAGTCACCTACGAGGTGGGTGATAGAACCTATCTTAGAGTGTCTCCACTCCGGGGTGTAAAGAGGTTTGGAATCAAAGGAAAGTTAGCACCTCGATTCATTGGACCATTCAAAATTCTTTCTCGCAAAGGTGAAGTGGCATATGAGTTAGTACTGCCAGAAGTTATGTCTGCTGTTCATAATGTGTTCCATGTCAGTCAGTTGAAGAAATGTCATCCCGAGATGATGGGAGTTCCTTTAAAGGAAACTGTACCTCTTGAAAAAGTACAATTGGAGAGTGACCTGACATACGAAGAGAAGCCCATCAAGATATTGCAGACAGCAGAAAGAGTCACCCCTGCCAAAACCATCAAGTTTTGCAAAGTCCAGTGGAATCATCACACCGAGGAAGAAGCCACCTGGGAACGAGAGGATGACCTCCGAGAAGACCATCCACACCTATTTGCTGACCTTTTCGAAGCTCGAGGGCGAGCTTCCTCTTAAGGGGGTTAGTCTGTAACATCCCAAAAATTGTAAAAATTTAAAACTTTGCATTCATGCATCATTCATCATTTAGGCATAACATTACATCACATAAGTACTAAATAAAATATCAATTATAAGTTTAAATAATTTATTTAAACTTATTTAATAAATATAACTTTCCAAATTATTTAATGGGCAAGTATAATGCTAAAAAGTTCTAATTTTAATAACCTTTCCAAAACATATTTTTATGAATTTTTCTAAAATGTTTGGAATAGGAAAATCATTTTGGAAATCAGTTTGAAAACAGTTTTTAATGTTATTTAAAAGAATAGGATTTCGGGCCGGCCCATGTGCTATCTGCCGCGCGCGCGCAAGAAAACGGCCCAGCCAGCCCGCTCAGCCCCTTCTCTCTCTTCCCTCTCGCTGATAGGTGGGGCCCACCTGTCAGGTTCGTCAACCTCCCGCCGGAGATCACGCTTATTCCAAATCGGAGCCGGCCGCGATTTCCGAGCGGAATCCGAGCAGTTGCTCCCCCCGCGTCCTCTACTTAAACCCCCACCCCGCCGCCAGTCTCCTAGACCCAATCCCTAACAATTTTCGCCGCCGGGCTGCCCGGGATCGAGCTTGGAACGCCGCCACACCCGGCGCCGTAATCCTCACCGTACGGAGTACTCCGGTCACGTCGGACCCTCCCCTCGCCCCCCTTCGATTCGCCTTTTCCTAGTGATCCTTTTTGACCTTGCCCCGTCTCATGAATCGCAGCGCTACGTCGCCTTCGTCCGCGACCGACGCCGTCGTCCGCCTCGTTGTCTCCGGCGAGGACCCGAGGAGAGGAGGAGACGCCCGCGAAGCCCCCACCGCGCAATCGTCTTCGGCACGCCCACCTGCACCGCGCGGTAACGATTTCCCCCTCCCGCTCCTTTTCGTGCGCGATTCCGGTGATGGCGCCGCCGCGGTCGGGAGTATTCCGGCGACGGCGCCGCCCGTGTTTGGTCCTTGCGTTGTGAACAGTTAGATCTAGATCAAACGGATCTAGATCGATCTCATCTCGTTCGTCCGTTTCTAATTAAATCGGACGGCTCGCGCCGCGATCCGCCCGAATCGGTACGGGCCAATCAGCGATCACCACGTAGCCCTCCCTTTATTCATTTTCGCAGGAATTTTATAAATAAAACATAAAAACATGCAAAACTTAGAAAATTCATAACTTTTGATCTATTAGTTCAAATTTGATAAATTTTATATCCACAGATAGCCCTGCTAGTGTAGTTTATTTCTAAATCATTTGTTTTTCCTTTTGATAAATTATAATTCGTGTAATTATCCGAGGAGTATTTCGGCTATTAAATCCATAACTTAAATAATAAAAATGTTTTTCAAATAAATTTAATTGTTTTAGTGTTGTATTATTGCCCTCTGTGCAAAAATATTAATATGTTTCTTATTTGAAAACTTTTATAAAACAATAAAAGTTGTAGTTGTAGAATTCAAGTTTTTGCTATATTGTTTTCAATTATTTAATTGATAGGTAAAATAAGAAATTCCTAGAAATTGCATTTCATACATTTAATAACAGAAGATATAAATTATTAATAAGTGTGTCTTGTTATACTCATGGCATATCATGCATGCATACATATTTATGTTTGGTGTTGTGTGATATTGTGTGGGTATTTATTTTATGTATTGCTTGTGCTAGATTGTGAAGAAGAGGAAGCACTTGCTTGTGATTGTTATTCTTGTTGTGCTTGCTCCTTCTGCTACCAAGGCAAGTGACATTCATATTATACCCAATATTTTCTATATGGATTTGCAGTATATTTTGAGTAGTATGCATGATAGGAATTTTTTTGAACTATTTAATAATGCTTAGTTAGTTTATATTATGCAAATATTCTAGTAGTGTGTAGCCACCCTTTTTCCATGCAGCCATTAAAAGTTTTTATTAGATGCTTAGCTATGCTATAAAATTGTTTATATACCATGCTATGGAAATATTTCTAAGTGTTAAACTTAAAATACACACCTGGGTGGAATTGGTTGGTATGGTTTATGTTGAGTGGCTATTTGGGACTATGTTTGTGGTTGTCGTCGCCTAGGATGAATGTCTATTCTACTTAGAGCCATGAGCATGGTGGTTGTCACCCAAAAGTGCACTTGTGGACGGCCACCCAGGAAGAAAGAGATTACTAAGTCCCTCCAAGTTTAGATGCTTCCCATGCAGCCTTTTGACAATGGGCTCTGTCTAGAATAATTAAGTTGTGAGAGTGCAACCTGTCAGCTTGACAAGCAGATGTAGAGTTGGTAGGTGGAACGGGTCTTGCTAGTATGGTCGCATTCTTCTTCTAAAAGTTCTTGTCTCAATTCTCTCCTTTACTTAATGCACTCCGCGTGTATAGGATGTTTGGGTTAATTGAGTCTAAAGGTGAAAGTACACAACCTCTGCACAGTCGACAATCTGAGTACTTAGCCGTGTCCCCGGTGATGGACTACTTCGAGCAGCTGGACAAGGATGGACGGAAGAATCTCAACACCGTTTTTATGAAGTAAAATCTAATTAAGGAAAGAATTGTTGGGGCACTTGGGCTTAACCCCTTGGTTCCAAGTCTTTGAGAAACAAAAGTGTTTTACAAAAGATATGAGAAAACTTGCTTTCTGCAAAATAGCCTACAACTCCACCAAGCCAAATATGCATTTAGAATAGACTTGTCGTTTTATATCCACCATAGTCACTTGCCAATACTTCATTGTTTTGACCTCCTTCGGGGGCTGCATATTCCAATGTGCAGATACTTCTGATGAAGAATAAGTTTGGACTCGAGTCTACACCCAACATGTCTGCCTGTGGTGCATGCTTGAAGATGGGGCTCATTTGCTATTTGCTTTTGTTGTGAATTCTGAGTATTCTAGTTAGCCCTCATGGCTATGCACTTTGTAATAAAGCTAAACTTAGCTAGTTTTCGATCTCGTTGTAGTATCATGATACTTCTGCAATGATACTTTATATTTTGTACTGTGGTGCTGGCAGTGATTCAGGGACTAGCACTTAACACAAGTGTTCCATCTTTATATAAAAGATGGGGCGCTACAGTTTGGCCGATATGAGAGCAAACCAGTGTACAGACCAGAGAAACAGCGTGGGCATGGCACAAACCGATAAAACTCAGTGAACCATGGCACAGAACCAATTATCCCATATATAAATTGTCATTAACAAAATAAAACTCTGAATATATATATTAATGTTGAACGTACATCTAGAGAAGTCAGCGGACTGACACACGTGCGCACGTACTCGCAACCGAAGTGTCCACATATATTAGTCCCCGGTGGCTGTTTCTCGCACTTTACAAAAATAGAGTTAAATAAAATAATAATGAAATAGGACAATCCAATATTAAAACTTGAATTAAAATAAGTACTATACTTACGGGGATTTGTTTAAAGGTCAGCTCCGATTTGAAATGACCACCCTCAGATCAAGTGAACCGCTTCCATACCCTACAAATAAAAGGAATAAAAATATATTAATTACTAGAACACAGGAAAATAAAGAGGCTGATATCGTGTAATAACGACTGAAATTACCTTTGGAGCATATCAGTAATGCTTGCGTAATACTCCAAGATATGCGCTATTGAGTCCTCGATCTCAACAATGCCACGGTCAATGTGAATGTTGAAGAGAATCCAGTGGTAGCTGCACATGTTCATCAACATTTAGTCAGAGCGAAAGTTCATGGGTACAAGAAAGTAATTAAGAACACTCTCACCTGAAGTTGTAAGGAAACAAAATAATATCTTTATAATTTTTTTGGTCCAATTCATTGAACAAGTTGTTCTCCGTTTCCTCTGGTTTCTGTTGTAGGTTATGTACATGAACTCGATCCGGGTCAACGAACCCAACTTGTTAATTAGGCATCCTTTTACATTCGAGAATCTTCTTTCTGCATAATAGCATATGAACAAATGTATGTTGTGTGACATAATTAGCTAGAGACTAAATTAATAACATAAATAAATTTAATCACTTATAGACAATAGCAGCTCATGATACATTTGTCAAGAGCATCCATATTGAATAACTGCCATAATTCATCAAAATCAATATGGATTGTCTATTCTCCGCTGAAGTAATGCTCTTCTTTATATGTAAGAGACATCATTGTTTGGCCGTCTTTTGTGCGCTCCATGTACCAATGATGTAATTCTCGCATCCTTGGAGGTAGAAGTGCCAACTCCGCCTCTGTGACCAGTTCCTTCCCCATGACAAATTGCCTTGCCAGGGGAGTCATGCCGGTTGCAACTAGGCCTAGCATTTCATTAATCGTCAGACCAGGAATATGTTCAAACCCTTCTGGTAATACAGTTGGGGATGCCACCTTCAACGGAACGATAAATTCTTTTTTCTGTTGTCCAAGCTGGACAACGTCGGCTCTCTGCTGCCTCTTATTCTCCGTGGGACGAACCTTGGGGAGCGGTGACACTTTCTCTTTAGTAGGCAGAGTCGGGCACTTGCGCTTTACTCCAATGTGTTGAGTGGGCGGCGCCGAAGATCGTGTCCGCTGATGCAGCATGGAAGATGTGGGAGCCTTAGGCGCAGATGAGGAAGGTTTAGTCGCAAATGAGGGAGTCTTACGCGTAGATGAGGGAGTCTTAGGCGTACATTAGGGAGACTTAGGCGTAGATGAGGGAGCCTTAGGCGTAGATGAGGGAGCCTTAGGCGCTGATCGAGGCGGCGATGGTTGAGGTGGAGATGTGGGAGCCTTAGACGCAGATCGAGGCGGCGATGGTTGAGGTGGAGGTGAGGGAGCCTTAGAAGCAGATCGAGGCGGCGATGGTTGAGCTGGAGGTGAGGGAGCCTTAGGCGAGGATGATCGAGGTGAAGGTGAGGGAGACTTAGGCGGCGATGATCGACGTGGAGGTGAGGGAGCTTTAGGCGGCGATGGTCGAGGTGAAGGTGAGGGAGCCTTAGGCGGCAATGATCGACGTGGAGGTGAGAGAGCTTAGGCGGCGATGATCGACGTGGACGTGATGCAGCATCACGCCGCGATGATCGACGTGGAGGTGAGGGAGCCTTAGTCTTTTGCTTCGAGCCTAGAAATATGATGTGTTTCCTTTTCCATAAAATAACTCGATGCAAGACTTCTCCCAGGGTCGACTCCCCTTCAGGGGCAGTGAAGTCAATCTCGAATGTCTCACATCCGGATAGAATTTCATCCATAACTAGATATAGCCCTTTTGCCTTAATTTCAGCCTTAAGTTTATCCCACTTAGGCCTGACAGTCCTGTAGCCACCTGTCCCCAGATTATGATGATATTTCTTCAGCGCGACATTATCCGCATTCTTTTTGACCGTTCTTTAGTTTCTTCCGAATCCTTATAAGTCTTGAAATCATCCCATTGAGCATGTAACCTCTATTTAGTTCCCTTGAACTCAGGAGTAATCCTCCCGCCCTTGACATAAGTCGCCCACAATCTTTTCTTGTCGTTACAGAATTTTTTGGCCATCTTCTTAAGGATCAACGCCTTCACTTTGTCCATCATGCCCTTTGTTTGCTCCTGGTGTCCATCTTCAGCAGAGTGAAATGTGATATCAGCTTCTGCTTAATAGATTTCTTAATTCGTCAGAGACAAACTTATATTGTCGACTCTTGCTGGCTTATTCCATTCTCGAAAGGTGATGGGGATCATATCCCGAAGAAGAACCCCTGCTTGATTTGTAAATGTTGTCACGTTCTTTCTGGGCTCCAAAGGATCCCATCGGCACTGACTACATCATTTGTCATGTGCATATTCTGGTCCCACATTTTGGTCGGGCCCCTTGATGAAGTGGAACATTTGTTCGATTTGGAGGTCCACAAAAAACATTCGTTAACTATATGTTCAATGTGCAAAGGTCTAACTAGGGATATATATATATATCATGAGCAAAGATTTAAATATTTACATTGGATGACTTGCAGGTTGAGTGCCAAACGCTAGTATCGACATCAATACTTGTTTGCGGTTGTCTCCTTGTAACAAATCTTCCAACAAGAAATATCCATCATTATTCAGATATTGTGAGCCGTCATCTACAAAATTCTCTACATATTCTGGTCGGCTTTACCCTATTATGTTCAACAATGCATCTTCCTGAGCATCTCTACCGATACCGTTGTGGTCCATAGCTTCAACTATAAAGAAGAAGGATTAAATAAATATAAAAGTAGTAGCAATAACAACAAAGAGGTACATTGAAAGTAGTTGTAGCAATAACATCAATTAGTTACAAGTCATAATAATATATATCGCATCCATAATACATCACGCTAATCAAAATGGACGTCAAACCGCCGGAAACATGCCGCGTGCGGTGAAAACCCAAAGTGAAGGAACCCAAACATGATCATAACTAATGTGAGATCCCTGAAGATGCTGCCAAGTGTTGGACGGACGGACATCCAACGCGACCATGTACCGACGGACGTGCTCGTCTTCCGCCCTAACACAACGACGTACCAACTCCTCGGGGCCTGGTGCCCTCTGTACCCGTCGGGGCCCACGTGACCGCCATCAAAGAAGCTTCGGGTCGATGATGGTTCCCTCATTCTTCACCAATCTACGCACACCGGAAGGTAGCACCTCCCAGTACCATTCCGGCGGAGCCCAGTCCAGGACATCCATAGCACCGTCCATCTCAAAACTATGAATCTTTACATTGTATAAAACTTGTAAAATTCCAACACATTGTAAAATTCATAGACATTGTATAAAATTCCAACATAGTGCTAAATTCTAAATTCAACTACTAAGTCCTAAAACAAATTGCTCCTTTGCAAACAATTTGCTAAGACCCTAAATTCCTAAATCAACGAAATTTCTGAATCAACTAAATTCAACTACGTCCTCAATCAACTAAATTCATAATTCAACTAAATTTCCAAATCAATTAAATTCCTAATTCAACTAAACAAATCACTAAATCAACTAACACTAACCCTAACAATTTAAACAACAACTAACACTAACACTAATAAGTGAGGGGATAGGAATGCTCACCGGCGGTGACGAGCTCAGCGGTGCGGCGTTGAGGGAGTCGAGAATAGAGGAAGCGGGGACGGCGAGCTTGGCAGCGGCGGCGTTGACGGACGGCGGCGCGCTGCAGCGTACGGCGGCGCTCGGCAGCGTACGACGGCGCTCGGGAGCGGACGGCGCGATCGATTTGGACAGCCTGGCAGCGTCCTTGGTGGTTCCTTTGCGCTGTCCCAGTTCGTGGATTGAACCGGGATTGCGCAGAGGGAGAATATATACCTCAGGCCTTTAGTCGTGGTTCGTGGCTCCAACCGCGACTAAAGGTACCCCTTTAGTCCCGGTTGGAGCCACGAACCATGACCTGCTGAGTTTTCGGCCGCTCAGCTTTCGGGCGCAGTACCACACCTTTAGTCGCGGTTCGTGGCTCCAACCACGACTAAAGGGGTGTTTTTGCGCCAAATCTAAAACATTATTCATTTTGCAATTTAAAAGAGGCTGAACATAAATTTGAATAAGTTCTGACTACAGATTTGGATTCTGAACAAAACTTTGAACATGAAGAGTATTTCAATTTATATAATTAATAGAAATTCATTTTCTGATTCATAAAATAATTTTATAATAATAACCATTTGCTATTTTCAATTAAAAATAAGGTAAACTCAGATCTTTTGCATTATATTTTATAATTAAACTACTAATAACTTGAAATAAGGAAGCGTGATGGCGCGGAATACATTACTACAGCTTCATGCACATAGAGTTACATAAAAGGTTTAACATTATTACACATCAACTAGTGTTTTCCTTTCTTATATGCGTTGTGTAACCATGGAGAATCTTGGGATTTCATCAAACCTATTGTAATCTTCTGACATGTCTGTCTTGTCGTCCACTCCCACGATATTTATTTTCCCTGAAAGAACTATGTGGCGCTTGGTATCACCGGATAATGTGTGTCTTGCTTTTCTTTTCTTTTATTCAGTATAGTAGACATATCCTTCACATAAAAAACTTGAGCCACATCATTGGCTGGGACGAATGGTTCGTTTTGGCACCCAAGATTCTGAAGATCCACCGTTGTCATTCTGTACTGGGTATCTACATGTACCCCTGTCATCTTGACTCATTTGCACCGAAACAAAGGGATCTTAAAAAAAGGTCCATAGTCAAGTTCCCATATCTCCTCTATGTAACCATAATATGTGTCCTTACTTCCATCGTCGTTTGTTGCATCAAAGCGGACACCGCTGTTTTGGTTGGTGCTATTTTTATCTTGTGTCATCGTGTAAAATGTATTCCCATTTATCTCGTACCCTTGGAAAATTGATATGGTCGAAGCTGGTCCGCTGGCCAAGTCGAACAACTCCATGTCAACAGTGTTGTAACGCATGAGATGTGCTTGTAACCGACCGCTGAAATTCGCCTTGTGTGCTTCTGTTATCGAGGAGTCATCCATCTCCGGGTTTTTGGACCGTACAATATTCATGTGTTCCTCAATATAAGAAGCCACAAAGGTGGAACTCTACAGAACTGTGTAATGTGCTTCAGTTAAAGAATGACCGTCCATGCAGATCATTGTTCGGGTTTCCAAGGGGGATTCCTGTAGTGTACCTTCACTTGAAATATGGCAGATACCTGTGTATAGTACAAATCCCTGGATCGATTCATTTTCACACACAGTTACGATGTAATATCACAACAAAGTATCAATTTATTACATCGCTGATCCTGACTTAGAAAATATTCATTACAAATTTGCACAGCATAAAGCTAGCAGTGAACAGCGTAAACAGCGGAAAATTATTCTTCATGGAGTCCCCAATCATCATCATGTGCCACAGGCGAGCATGTTGGTTGAAGACTCGAAACCCTTAGTAAAATTCTCACTCATCATCAGAACAGTTGCAATAAGATATATATTGCAACAACGTGGGTCAGAACCATTAAAATGGAACTGGCAAGTGACACTATGGTGGACACTTACAGGAATAACTCTATGACCTATATGCTTATTTGGCTGGTGAAGCTCAAGGCTATTTTACAGAAAGCAAGTTTTTTCCTCACTTTTTGAAACAACTTTCCCTCGTTGAGACAAATATGGTATGAAAGCCATAGTCTCATTCTACCCTTATTCACCCATCAAGTTTTTAATTTAAAAATTGGAATGGTGGAATCCTCCGTTGACATCCTCGTTCAGCTGCTCAATTGTCCGTTTCCGGGGACACGGCTAAGCATTTAGATTTCAACTCTGCAGAGGTTGTGCACGTTCACCATTGTACCCATTCAACCCAAACTATCCTTTACACGCTTATAGTGATAAGGAAAGGAGAAGAATGAGACGAGATCTTTCAGAAGCATTTTCCCTCCCACTCTGGCCTGACGCGCTCCACCTACAAACCACTACCTCCACCTGTAAGGCCGGGGCGAGTCCATGCAGCTTAGTTGATCAAGCCAGAGCCCATATTGGCAATGGCTGCACGAGAAGCAATCGTCACTTGGAGTTCTTCAGATTCCTCTGTTCCTGGGTGGCCATCCACAAGTGAATATCCCACAGGTACATCCCCTGGGGACAACACTCAACTCATACAGCCAAGCAACCAATTCCACCCAGGTGTTTGAATATAACTTAGTAGAATTTAACATTTCATCAAAAATAGTTTTGCATAGCATCACAATTCTACTAAGTATTTTCATAGGAACCTAGACAAAGGAATTAGGAAGTCTAAACATGGCTTGCATAGCAATACTATCCTACACATGCTTATAGAAAAATAATCTACTCATGCATAGAAAAATAATAGGACTTTTATGGGGGTGTGTCACTTGCCTTGGCAACCGGGAGTACAGTAGTTACAGTTGCAAATAGTTTCGTTTCCCTCCGAAAAATCTAACAAAAGAAATAAAGAGCCACACATAAACACACAAGCAATATGTTCATACCAAGAAAAATATATGCTATGCATGAGATGCAATAATTTATTTTAATGTCAAGAAACAATTAAATGTATCTCTTTGAATGTTTGTGATGTATGCATGAATAAATTTTTAATTTGTTTTCATTTATTTAGACATGAATAAAGGGTAACATCAAGAGTCTTAATTTACTTAAATAAAATTTCATAATCAAATTTTGTAGGAATGACATTTGGGCAGAGGGCATCTAAACAAGTTTTTAGCAATTTGATTTACTCAAAAATAATTTTTCTAAATAAAGTTATGTCAAAAAACACTTAAACTACTCTCAAAAATATTTAAAAATTTCGAATGTGTCAAACCAGAAAACTAATGAAGCCAAAAGATTCTACTGGTTCTAAGGATTCCAAATATATAAAAATATTTAAATTTGGATAAACAGATAAAAAGTAATGATAAAAACAGTATGCAGGGTGTTTTCTGCAAAACTGCCAAATAAAATGATTTTAAGAAATTCGTAGAAAATAATATCTGACGTGGCGCTGATGTGGTGCTGACTGCGCGCTGACGCGGCGCTGACTGTGTGTGCCACGCAAGCGTACCGCTTCGTTTTTAAGTGATCTAATCCTAGCCGTGCACGGGAGATCTAACGGTCCAGATCCAATCGACCAGAAACGAGCGGCGCGGCCGGCCGGAACCCTAGCCCGAGGCGTGCTCGCGGCGGCGCCCTCGCCGGCGATGCTCGTTGCCTACGATCTACTGTCTACGAGGACGAACGAGTCATACCCGTGCGTGGAGGAGGTCGAGGCGGAGACGATGGCGAGGTGGTCGACGATGGGATGCTCTGACGCGCCGGAGATTGCTCGTCGGAGTCGTGCTTGGCGGCGGTCCTCCTCGGGTGTGGACGGAGTCGTTGTTCTGCTGCCCGAGAAGATGCAAAAACTTGTCAAAACGATGCGCAAGGTCAAGGTAAAAGGAAAGGGAGTGGAGGAAGGTCTATGGGTTCACGATGCTTGCCGGAGTTGCGAAATTTCGCCAGCGGCTACGGCGGAGCTCCGGGGATGTTCGCGGGCGGCCTGGTGGCTCTCGGGAGGTCGTGCTTGGGGCAAAAGAGAGATGTGATCGAGTGGTTCTTATAGCACGAATCGGCGACGTAAATGGAGCAATGAATCCTCCTCAATGAATCAAAATTATTCGGCCGTTTCTCGGGGAAGGGATGACAGGTGGGGGCCACCTGTCAGAGAGAGAGCGCGCGCGCGGGCGGGACGGGCTGCTGGCGGGCTGCGGTGCCGTGCGCGCGGTAGATAGCTTATGGGCTTCGGCCCACTTGCTGGCCCGGCTCGATTTTTCTTTTATAAATCATTTTTCTGTTTTTAAATCTTTTGAGTATAAAACAATTTCAAAACTATATCAAAACTTCTCAGAAAAATTCATAAAAATATAATTTGAAAAGCTTATTAAAAATAGATCCTTTTGATATTATTTTTGTCTAAAGTAAAAATAGAATAAAAAGGAATATTATTATAAATTCAAATAACAATTTTTATAGACATAAAATCAATTAAAACATATATAAAGATTTAATTTAAAATCTATGTGATTTAAATGACAAGTTTAATGATGATGATGCATGGATGCAAAGTTTTAAATTTTTCTGAAAATTGGGATGTTACAAACCTAACCCCCTTAAGATGAATCTCGCCCTCGAGATTCGGATTGGCTAGCAAATAGGTGAGGGTGCTCTTCTTTCTAGTCATCTTCTCTTTCCCAAGTTGCTTCCTCTTCTGAATGGTGATTCCACTGTACTTTACAGAATTTGATGGTCTTGGTTCGGGTGACACGTTCTGCTGTCTCCAAAATCTTAATGGGTTTTTCTTCATAAGTGAGATCACTTTCTAGTTGTACTTCCTCTAGTGGCACCGTATCTCTTAGCAGCGTTTCTGCCATTTCTGAGTGACATTTCTTCAGCTGGCTGACATGAAACACACTGTGAACTGCGGAAAGTGCTTCCGGGAGTTCCAATTCATAGGCAACCTCTCCCTTGCGGGATAATACCTTGAAAGGTCCAATAAATCTAGGTGCCAATTTTCCTTTGATTCCAAATCTCTTAACTCCCCGCATAGGTGAAACTCTGAGATAGGCTCGATCTCCTACTTCATACGTGACTTCCCTCCTTTTGGAGTCCGCATAACTCTTCTGTTTGGATTGTGCTATCTTTAAACGGTCTTTAATCAGTCCGACTTTTTCCTCAGCCTCCTTGATTATGTCTGGTCCAAACAAACTACGTTCTCCTACGCCACTCCATAGTAGTGGGGTTGTGCACTTTCTTCCATACAGTGCTTCAAATGGCGACATCTCTATGCTCGCTTGATAGCTGTTGTTGTAGGAGAACTCGACATATGGGAGATTATCATCCCAGCTTGACTTATAATCTAGAGCGCATGCTCTCAGCATATCTTCTAGGATTTGGTTTACTCTTTCTGTCTGTCCATCCGTCTGCGGATGGAACGCTGTGTTGAATTCTAATCTGGTTCCCAGAGACTCATGTAATTGATTCCAGAAATGAGAAGTAAACTGAGTACCCCTATCTGACAAAATTTTCTTGGGAACTCCATGTAGACACACAATCCTCTTCATATAGATGTCAGCTAGCTTGGCACTAGTGTAAGTAGTCTTTACGGGTATAAAGTGAGATACTTTCGTCAGACGATCGACTATAACCCATATAGAATCGTACCCTGATTTAGTCCTGGGCAGACCAGTGATGAAATCCATACCAATCTGTTCCCATTTCCAATCTGGTATTGGTAAGGGTTGCAGTAACCCTGCTGGTTTTTGGTGTTCTGCTTTCAGACGACTGCAGACGTCACACTTTGCAATGTATTCAGCAATATCCCGCTTCAAATTGATCCACCAATACCTCTCTTTTACATCCATATACATCTTGGTGTTACCCGGATGTGTGGAATAAGGTGAGTCATGAGCTTCTTGTAGTATTAACTTTCTAAGATCGGCATTGTCAGGGACACATATGCGTTCTTTATACCATACGGTTCCTTCTTCATCTTCTCTAAAGTCCCTGGCTTTTCCTTTACTTAGATTCTTTTTGATTTCTTTTACGGCTTTATCTTCTAACTGAGCTGCCTTGATTTTGTTAAATAGAAGAGGTTGAACTTCTAAGGATGCTATGAATCCTTCAGGTACCACTTCCAATCGAAGGTCCTTAAATCCTTTACATAGATCTTCAGGCAATTCTCCTGCCGTGAGTCCATTTACACAAGTCTTACGGCTCAATGCATCAGCCACTACGTTGGCTTTCCCTGGGTGGTATTGTAGACTTAAATCATAGTCTTTGATCAATTCTAACCATCTCCTTTGTCGCAAGTTTAATTCCTTTTGGGTAAAGAAGTACTTGAGGCTTTTATGATCTGTAAATACTTCACATCTCTTTCCCCATAAATATGGTCTCCATATCTTTAGCGCATGTACCACAGAAGCTAACTCTAGATCATGAGTGGGGTAGTTTACTTCATGATTTTTGAGTTGTCTTGAGGCGTAAGACAGTACTTTGCCTTCTTGCATCAATACGCTTCCTAGGCCACGATATGAAGCGTCGCAATAGACTTGGAAGTCTTTCTCTAGATCTGGTAAGCATAATACAGGTGCCGACACCAAGCGCTTCTTTAATTCTTGAAAACTGGTCTCACAAGCTTCTGTCCACTCAAATTTCTTTCCCTTCTTCGGTAGTTCAGTCAAGGCTTTGGCAATCTTGGAGAAATTTTCAATGAATCTCCGGTAGTATCCTGCCAGTCCTGGAAAACTGCGGATTTCCCCCACATTTTTGGGTGATTCCCAATTCGTCACAGCAGCAACTTTTTCAGGATCCACTGCTATCCCATCTTTAGACACCAGGTGTCCTAGAAATCCTACTTGTTTTAACCAGAATTCACACTTGTTGAACTTAGCATATAACTTCTGCTCTCGGAGTCTTTGCAACACCAGACGTAAATGCTCTTCATGTTCTCTGTGACTTTTGGAGTAGACTAGGATGTCATCGATGAAGACAACAACAAACTTGTCCAGAAAATGCATAAATACCTTATTCATCATATTCATGAAATAGGCTGGAGCATTGGTTAACCCAAAAGGCATTACGGTGTACTCATACGAACCATATCTTGTAACAAATGCAGTCTTGGGTATGTCCATCTCTCTAACTTTCATCTGAAAGTACCCTGATCTGAGATCAATCTTGGAGAACACGACAGCCCCTTCTAGTTGATCGAAAAGCTCATTGATTTTGGGTAGCGGATACTTGTTCTTAATTGTATGCTCATTTATGTCACGGTAATCGGTGACTAATCTCTGTGTACTATCCTTCTTCTTGACGAAAAGGATTGAGGCTCCCCAGGGTGATGAGCTTGGACGGATAAAGCCTTTCTGCATAAACTCTTCCAATTGCTTCTTGAGTTCTTTCAGTTCATCAGTTGCCATTGGGTAGGGCCTTTTAGCTATTGGCCCTGTACCCGACTTTAGTTCAATGAGGAACTCTACATCTCTATCGGGTGGCATTCCTGGTAGTTCTTCCGGAAACACATCAGGGTGTTCCTTAACTATTAGGGCCTCACCGAGACTAGCCCCCTTAAGAGAATTAAGCCTAACCTTCTTTAGTTCAAACTTTAATCTAAAGTTGATCTTCGAGCCTTCTTGAGTGGTGAGAGTGATGGTTCTATTTGCGCAGTCTATGATTCCTGCATAGCGGGATATCCAATCCATCCCTATGATAACATCCAGGCCTTGTGTTTCTAGGATGATCAAGTCCGTAGGAAACTGATGCTTTCCAATCTTCAGACTCAACTGTCTACAGCCAGAGGTTACTAGCATCTCTCCTCCCGGAGATCCTCCCAACCGGGTAGGTTGCTTCAAAATTTGCTCCATCACCACTAGTCCCCGAGATTGGTGCTTAGTGCTCTAGATTCCACCGAATAGCAGATCACTATGTTCCAATCTTAGAGAAAAATCCAGGACTCGGACACCGAGTCCCCGAGATCCTCCCAACCGGGTAGCTTGCTTCAAAATTTGCTCCATCACCACTAGTCCCCGAGATTGGTGCTTAGTGCTCTAGATTCCACCGAATAGCAGATCACTAGGCTCCAATCTTAGGGAAAATTGCAGGACTCGGACACCGAGTCCCCGAGATACTCCCAACCGGGTTCCTTACATCTTTTCCAGACTAACCCCTCCTTTGTCTTGATTTCAGGAGTGCAGCCAGAAACGCCGCAACATCTTCAACCGGGTTCTTGCTGACCTCGGGCAGTCCAAGAAATCCGAGGAGCGCCTCCGGGAGGAGCGAGATGCGGCGCGCAAGGTCTCGGTGGACCAGAAGACCGCTCTCGCCACCGTGCAATCCGAGATCGCGCGGCTCAATGGCGAGCTCGAAAAGGTCAAGGCTGCTACGACCGATATGAAGACGCGCTTCATCGAGGCGAGCAAGAAGCAGAAAGAAACCTTGGACCAGTCCGAGGAGCGCGCACATATTGCTGAGACCGAGCTTGCTCTTCTTCGGTCACGATCTGATACTTGGCTCTCCGAGCTCACTATATTGAACCGGGATTTGAACAGTAAGTGGACCGACATCCCTCTTCTCTTGCTGCTTCCTTTCTTCGCTGCTGCTTTTCTTATGACTTAGTTGCTTGACAGTTCTTCTTTTTAAAGGGGAATTTGAGCACTCCCGGGAGGCTGCTGTTAAAGCCGTTGCTGCCGCCCACGAGAAGCGTGCCGGGAAGGGTCCTGTCTCGGAAGCCTGGGACATCGAGGATCATCTCACCGCTCTGAAGGCCCGGATAGTACCTCTTCGGTCTATCGGGACTGAACTGCTCAGCGCTGCGGTCCACGTCCACGGCGCACTGTGGCCGAGCATCCGCGGGAAACTCTCGATTCCCGAGCTCGCGAGCGCACTCCGGGGTGCGGGGAGTCGCATCCACGCCTGGAAGCGTTCCGGTGCGCGGGCTGGTGCCGACCAGGTCTTGACCCAAGTACTTAGCTGGTACGAAGGTCTTGATCTGGAGCCGATCCAGCGCCTGCGGACGGTTTCGGCTTGGGTCAACGATTCGGAAAAGGTCCAACGCCGACAAGAGGTGGCGCACCGCATCGCCTCGTGGGCCAGCATCCGTGCCTTCACCGCCAGCGCCGTTCCTTCTGACTCTGAATCAGATTATGAGGACGACGAAGATACCGGCGCTACCGGCGACGCGGAAGAGGAGACTCCGGAAGAAGACGATGCCGCCTCCGGTGCCGCGCCCGAGACCGTGGTGCCCCGGGATGCTGCGACTTCGCCGAGACCCGAGGTCTCCCAGACCGAGGTGCACCCCGACGCCCCGAGTAGTGCTGCCGGAACTGAAGCCGAAGTCGCTCCCGCTGCTGCTCCTGCTGCTTCCGCTGCTGCTGCTTCCGAGGCTGCTGCTCCCGAGGTCTCCGTCGAGAAGCCGACTTCCCCTACCGCTTGGAAAACTTAAGAGTAGCTTCGTTAAATCCCCGGGATGCCGGGTGCAAAATGTATCACATACTTATATTATTTCCGTTCCGTACTGAACTAGCTATTCGAACAACTTATGTCAATTTATTCTGTTATGAGTTCCCGAATTGCCTTTCATGTTTACCGTAGTTAGGTAGTTTCTGCTCTTGTCTACCATTTCGGCGTTCGACAGTCGAGTCACAAAACTCCACATACGGCATACATTACTTAAAACAACCCGAGTTCCGGCTAACCAAATTCCCGACATAAACAACAACTAAGTTAGTAAAAAACAAGCATGCCAGACAAGTTCCTGCTCCAAGTCCCCGAGACCATTTTCATGTTTCCCACCTTCCCTCTCTTTGCTCTTGACTACCATTTCGGCGTGCGTCAGTCGAGTCACAAGATGATTTCACATGACATACATTACTCTGACTTTGAGAATCGGACTCGGAACTTTCCCGGCATGCACACAATATAAAAGATAGCTATCCGGCAGTCCCCGGGTTCCTTCCCGGGATGCCGGTACAAAATAATAAATAAACTTGACGAAACGAAAGAAAAAAGAGCACAGAATTAGGCAGTCCCCGGGTTCCTCCCGGGGTGCCTTACTTCCATAAATACTAAAAATTGAGATAGACATACACTGAGCCCTTTAAGTGTAAAAGGGTCGAAGTAGAGCTACATTCCATGGACGCTTGGTTTCCTCACCGGATTTGTCCATTACACCTTTCCTAGCCTCCTGTGCATCTACAAGGTGAGCCTCAGCACCAAATCCCCTTCTCGGAACACCCTCGGGTGTATTTTCCGGCTATGATATCGGCGAAGATTTTGCTGGTAAATTGCAGACCGAGATAGTGCCAACTCCCTTGCCTCTTCGAGTAAATCCACATCATCTTCTCGGGCCTCCTTTGCCTCGGTCTCGGTGAACATTGTCACTCTCGGGGAATCATACTGTATGTCGGTCGGGAGTACTGCCTCAGCACCGTATACCATGAAGAATGGCGTGTAGCCGGTAGATCTATTCGGTGTAGTCCGGAGACCCCATAACACCGCCGGCAACTCCTCTATCCAGCATCCCGGAGTTCTCACCAGTGGTTCGATATAACGAGCTTTGATACCGGCCAAGACTAAGGCATTTGCTCTTTCGACTTGCCCATTTGCTTCCGGGTGTGCGACTGATGCTACATCCAGCCGAATTCCCTTCTCAGCACAAAATCGAGCGAATTTCCCCACAGCAAAGTTGGTGCCATTATCCGTGATAATGTTGTGCGGGTATCCGTATCTCAAGATGATGTCTTTCAGGAATTGCACAACGGTGTGTCCATCGCACCTCCGGATTGGCTTGACCTCTATCCACTTGGTGAACTTGTCCACCATCACCAGTATATGTGTCATGTTGCCTCTTCCCGGTTTGAATTGCCCGACCATATCCAAACACCATACTGCGAACGGCCAAGTGATGGGGATTGTTTTCAGTGCTGACGCCGGCATGTGTATCCGGTGAGCAAATCTCTGGCATCCTCCACACTTCCGGACAATATCTTCTGCCTGCTGTAATGCAGTGGGCCAGTAGAACCCATGCCGGAATACTTTCGCCACCAGGGCCCGGGATGATGCATGATGCCCACACTCTCCCTGATGTATCTCCAGGAGCATCTCTTGCCCTTCTGCCGGTTCTACACATCTCTGAAGTACTTCAGTGACACTTCTCTTGTACAGCTCTTGATTGATGATAGTGTATGCTTTTGATCTTCGCAGTATTTGCCGGGCTTCCACTTCACTTTCCGGAAGAGTTCCCTCCAAGATGTAATCCATAATGGGCTGTGCCCATCCCGGGACAGGTCTAACCGGGAATATGGGAGCGTCTATGTCCATTGGCTCTGCCGACATCACCTCTATCATCATCTTTCTTTGCCTCTCTGAGCACTGGGACGCAGTCCCCGGGTTCGATGTTATGCTCCCGACATCTACTTCCATAGGTACCGCATCTGAACCAGGCTCCTTGGGGATGAAGATTGAATCTGACTCGGGTGAGGGTTGAATAGATGGCTTCCTCAAATGCTCCAGAGCTATCCCAGGTGGGATTGCATCCCGAGATGATCCTAGCTTGGACAAGACATCCGCTGCCTCGTTTTCTCCTCTGGGTATGTGCTTGAACTCGCATCCTTCAAAAAATCCGGAAATTTTCTGCACATGAAACCTGTATAAGGCCATGTTTGCATCAAGGGCATCCCAATTCCCCGATACCTGTTGTACTACGAGGTCCGAGTCACCAAAGCACTCTATCCGGCGGATGCCGATCTCCTTGGCGACGTTCAGTCCATGAACCAAGGCCTCATATTCTGCGACATTGTTGGATGCCCGAAAATGGATCTGCAGCACATACTTCAGTACATCTTGTTTTGGGGAAGTGAGAACCACTCCGGCACCCAATCCGATCTTAGCCTTTGAGCCATCGAAATGCATCCTCCAGAAATTATAATCCGGCATCGGAGGTTCATACTGCATCTCGGCCCAGTCTACCAAAAAGTCCGGCAGCGCCTGCGACTTGATGGCATCTCGTCTCTCATACGCTGGAGCGTATGGAGACAACTGGATGGCCCATTTGGCTACCCGGCCGCTAGCGTCCTTGCAACCGATGATCTCGGCCAGAGGAGCTTCGCACACCACTGTGATCGGGTGTTCCTGAAAGTAGTGCTTGAGCTTGGTCACTACCATGTACACCCCATACGCCATCTTCTGGTAGTGCGGGTAGTTCTGCTTGGATTTCGAGATCACCTCACTGAGGTAATACACCGGCCTCTGTATCAGCTTGCCCCCTTCTTCCCTTTCTACCACCATTGCCACACTGACTACTCGGTTGGTTGCGGCAATATACAGCAGCATAGGTTCCTTGGGTAACGGGGATGCCAACACAGGTGCTGTTGAGAGCATTCTCTTCAAATCGTTGAACGCCGCGTCAGCCTGCGGGGTCCAAACAAATGTCTTGCTCTTCTTCATCAGTTGATACAGAGGCAAGGCCTTCTCCCCAAGTCGGCTCACAAACCGACTTAGGGATGCCAGACACCCGGTAAACTTCTGCACGTCCTTGAGGCGCACGGGCAACTTCATGCTCTCAATAGCACGAATTTTACCCGGGTTGACTTCGATTCCCCGGCTTGAGATGAGGAAACCGAGTAACTTCCCTGCCGGAACACCAAATGTGCACTTATCCGGGTTCAATTTCATCCGGAATCTTCTTAGGTTCTTAAATGTTTCCCTCAGATCATCTATCAGTGAGGCTTTTTCTTTTGTCTTTATGACTATGCCATCGACATAGACCTCGGCATTCCGGCCTATTTGATCATGCAAACATTTCTGCATGCATCTCTGGTATGTGGCACCAGCATTCCTCAAACCGAAAGTCATGACACGATAGCAGTAAGCCCCGTAAGGGGTAATTAAAGCAGTTTTCAATTGATCATCCGGATTCAAAGGTATCTGGTGAAAACCAGAATAAGCATCTAAAAAAGTCAAAAGTTCACTCCCGGCAGTGGAGTCTATTACTTGATCTATCCGGGGCAGTGGAAAGGGGTCTTTCGGGCATGCTTTGTTAAGGTTGGTGAAGTCGATGCACATGCGCCACACCTTATGCAGGAGGGGATCATCCTTCTTCTTCTCCACCAGGACCGGATTCGATATCCAATCCGGGTGCAGCACCTCCATTATGAATCCAGCGGCCAGCAGTATAGCCAGATGCTCCATGACCGCGGCTCTTCTTTCATTCGAGAGGCGCCTAGTCTGTTGCTTCACCGGCTTCGCATCCGGTCTAACAAATAGAGAGTGCTCAGCCAACTCCCTCGGGACGCCTTGCAGATCGTCACTCGACCATGCAAAAGCATCCCGATTCTCACTGAGGAAGTCGACGAGCTCGCCTTCCTATTTGCTGTCCAGGTTGCTGCCAATGATAACTTGGCGCTCCGGGTTGCTAGGGTCCACACCCACCTTCTTGGTCTCTTTGGGGGGCTGAAATGACGCACCCTGCTCCGGGTTCACCATCCCGGGCATTCCGAGCTGGGAGGTCTTGGCCATTGCCACCACCTGCTGGATCCTCTTCTTCTCTTCCGTGATCACCAGGGACTCAGCTAAGCACGACCTCGCCGAGGCACATTCCATGGAGCGCTTGTGGTCTCCCGAGATGGTGATTACACCGTTAGGTCCCGGCATCTTCATCTTGAGGTAGCCCACGTGAGTCGAGATCATGAACTTGGCGAGGGCCGGTCTGCCGATCAGTGCGTGATACGGGCTCTCGAGGTCCACGACCTCGAACTCCAAGCTCTCGGTTCGGCAGTTCTCCCGAGTTCCGAATAGCACCTCAACCCAGATTTTTCCCATGGGCGAACACGAGACTCCGGGCACAATGCCGTGGAAGGTTGTCTCGGTAGGTAGCAGGGTGTTCATGGACACTCCCAGCTTCAGCATCATGTCCTTGTACATGATGTTAATGGCACTGCCATTGTCAATCAGAACTCGGCTGAAGAGGACGTTGAGGTTGGGTCCGACAAAAGTTGGGTCCACCACCAAGGCATACGCTCCCGGCTTAGGCATCACACGGGGGTGATCCTTCCGGCTCCATGTGATCTCCATCTCAGACCAGTGCAAGAACTTGGGCACCGCTGGGATTACAGCATTCACCTCCAGGGCACGTTGCCGCACACTCTTTCGGTCAGTGGGTTTGGTCACGAAGACCACATAGCTGTGATGTCCCTCCCGGTAGTTGCTCTGCTGGTGTCCGGCTTGGTTACTGGTGCCTGCACCGTTGTCGTTCCAGGTATGCACCACATTCACCGGGCGAGGTGGAGGTCCTCTCGGAGGAGGGGGAAGTCGAACAGCATTGGCCCCCGATGTCGGAGGAGGGGGTCTCGGGATATTGGGCCGAGATGCCGGAGCACCCTGCCGAATAGCTCCCGAGCTACCTTCCTGCAACGTGCGCTGATACCAGCTGCACTGCCGAGTAGAGTGGTTTGCGGGCTTGTTGGCCTCCAGAGTATGGTAGCAGCATGGCTTGTTCAGCATCTCCTCATAGGTCAGGGGCTTCTTTTGCTCCACCCAGGTCTTTTGCACCTCCTGACTCTGACCCCAAGCCGGACCACTTGTCTTTTGACGCTGGCTGTTGCCGGCATCCTCCTGCTCCCGGGTCACTGCGGCGACGTGCTGTGCGGCATGGTAGTACTCGGGCTGATTCCTCTTGTGGCCGAACTCCTGGCGATCATGGCTTCTGCTCGGTCCTGAACGCTGAGGTCCCGCATTCCTCCTGTTGGAGTCACCGACATCCACCAGGGGTTGCATGGGATCTCCAAGCGTATAGGTATCGGCGATGCGCATGGTTTCCGCCAAGGTCGTTGGCATCTTTCTCTGCAACTTCTGCCACAGCATAGAGCCATGCCGGCATCCTTGTGCAAACCAGGAGATGGCTTGTGCCTCTACCACTCCTTCGCAAGAGTTGCGAATATTGCTCCACCGGGTAAGGTACTCCCGGTCAGTCTCATTGCTCCTTTGCCTACACATGGCGAGCTGCTGAGGCCTGTTGGGCCTTTTGTATGTGCTGGTGAAGTTACTGATGAATGCCCTCTCGAAATCCAACCAGCAGTCTATGCTGCCAGTTCTCAAGTTGTTCAACCAGATCCGGGCTGGTCCTTCCAACATCTGCGGCACATAACGTACCGCCCATCGTCTGTTTCCACCGGCTATGCTTACTGCAGTTACATAGTCGGTTAGCCAGTCCTCCGGCTTCTTGCTGCCGTCATAGGTCTTGGCACCCCTGTTGAGCTGACAGTTCCGAACAGGTGGTTCCCGCATAATCCGAGGTCCAAAGCAGGCAGGTCCCGGAGGCCCTTGCTCTTCCACCAACTCGGATTGGTGAATCCGGTCGAGCCGGAATCTGGCGTCTGCCGGGTTCAGCTGTCTGGTTCCTATCCGAGATCCCAAGGGGTTCTCGTCTGGCTGATACCCGAGCTGCTGCAACCTCGAGTTGCCATCATTGAGCCTGTCCTGCACAGGGATCACGGCCTGCTGGGGAACAGAGGCGACCTCCCTCTGTGGGTTTCCCTGAACGTGAGGAGGATTCCAGGGTGGATTACCACGGCCAACCGGGTTATTGTTTCCTACACCCAGGTTACCATCCCCACGGGTACTTCCCGCCTGTCCCGAGTTACGCTGTCCGGCCTGTCCGGCTTGCTGGATACCGGCGAAGGCCGGATCGTAGGTCTGTAGCTGCTTGTTCTTCCCGGAACCTTGACTCCGGCTCCGGCTCTTGCTCTTGCTCTTGCTCCTGCTCGGATGCGGGGAAGAGGCCTCCCCATCCGATTTCTGGCTATTGGGTCTGAAAGAGTGCACTTGAGATCTGCCCCGGGGTTCTTCTTCTTGAACGCCTGATTCTGCCGATTGGCCTCAATCACCAACTCGTTCACGCGCTCCTGCTGCTTGCGTAGGGCCTCACCAGATAACCCCACCAACTCGGCCATGGCGGCTTCGGCGGCTCTAAGGGTTTTCGCCGGTGAGCTATACACCGGCTTCCCCGCAGAAATGCGACTTCCTGTGTTACTGGTGGTGGCTCCACCAGCCAGTTCCTCATTCACCATTCTTCCTTTCTTGCGCAGATCCGCAATGCGCTTCTCCCGGGAGTCTATCTTAGGGAATCCGTGAGCTGCATTGTACTCCCGGAGGCTAGCGCTGAGCTCGCGGCGGATCTCGGCGATCTCCTGTGCTTCAGCGAGTAGCAACTTCCGCTGCTCCTCCAACTCAGCCGAAGTGGCCTGGGTATCCGCTTCGGCAGCCACTGGTACAGACAACTTGGCCACCAGTCCCGAGAGGGGATCCGGGCGGCGCCGCGGCTGGGACGGCTGCGGATCGCCATCTCGGGCCGCAGGTCTTTCCTGCGGGGGTTTGGCCAAACGGGGGTGGCCGTCGGTATCGCCGTCCGCGTCCTGGTACTCCTCCTCGGTAGCCCCGACCATCATCACCGCGACGGAACTCGGGGGGCGACCGGCACGCAGACCCCGAGCAGCGCAGAGCATGGGAGGGTCCTCAGCTTCCAGGACCACGTCCGGGTAGCTACAGACGACCTCTGTGGCGACGTAGGTGGTGAAACCACCGAAGTCAATAAGACATCCGTTTACCGGAAACGGTTTGTTCCGGAAGCACCCTGCGTTGTCGCAGACGAAGTCCATCTCCCTAGCCTTACGACTAGGCCAGAGAGAACCCGAACGTCGAAATGAACGGGGGAGCCCGTCCGGATGTGTACACCAGCCAACGCCTCCGTCTGCCCCACGGTGGGCGCCAACTGTCGTGGTGGTGTCACGGAAGATGCCATAGGATGGCTAATTTGTGGGGCCGATGGACGTTGGTGGATCCGGGGAGGGATAGCGAGCTGAATAGCCCACACGAGGAGGAACCCGGTGTGACCGAGTTCTCCTAAGAACAGGAAATAACAACCACACGATGAAGGGAAGATCTAACAAACAACAACAAAGGCACGAAGGCACACAACACACACACGATATACCCAGGTTCAGGGCCCTCGTGAGGAGGTAACACCCCTACTCCTGCCTTTCTTCTCTATATAAGTGTGGTACAAGAACTACAACTTGCTGCTCGATCTCTCAAAGGGAAGAGTACAACGAACTAGATGAACTCAAGGTGAGAAGGAGTAAGTGCTCCAAGAGTAAATGCTACTATAGCTTTGGCTCTCAAGTTGGTCTCTTGCTCTCAGGAGCAGTTATGGCGCCTTTTATAGAGCTCCGGCCAGGAGGGCCGGAAACCCTAAACTGGCTTGGCCCCACCGGACAGGTCTAGCCGGCATGCCGTCACCGGCTAGTGCGACCTAGTCGCCGGGCTATCCGGTGTAGCCCCTTCGTCATCATCTCGACAAGGACGGCAGGCGCCGTCCTGCATCATCATTGTCCCCCTGTCAGAGACAAGACATGTCTTTGCCCATCCCGGATAGCCTTTTCCGGATTGCCGGGCTAGGCATGTCAGGTCTTGTCGTACCACGATCGTACCGGCTGACGCGCTCCCGTGTCAGGCGGGAGGTGACCATGCTTCCGTATCAGGCGGGAGGTGACCATGCTTCCGTATCAGGCGGGAGGTGACCATGCTTCCGTGTCAGGCGGAACGGTACTTCCCCCCGCAATAGACGGGAGAGCCTGCTACGGACCGTTGACGTCCTGCCGGAAGCCCTCACGCCGGCTACCTCCTCGCTTGCCACTGTGAGCCTCTTCTGCATAAGGTCAAGACCGAGACATATACTCCGGTTAGTACTTACCCGGACTACCTATCCGGTAAAGCCGAGTACACCTTCATCCGGGAGTCTCCTCGGAGTCCTAGATCCGGGATCCTTTCCGGAGGCGTCCGAGCTCGTCTCAGGATGAGTATCTCTAGGCCTAGCCTCCCGAAGATGTCTTAGCTTATCAGCAAAGACATCTTCGAGAAGCTAGTTCTTAGAGGAACCACCCGCTCATGCTTGTGCTGCGATTGTGAGGGCCGGGGGTGTCTATTTATAGCTGCGAGACCTGACCCTTGCGCCTGCCAGGAGGCACTTTGTCCTCTACCAGTGCTCAAGGGTCAAGCTGTCCTTTCAGTACAGCAGGAGGTGTCCCTTGCTCTCGCCAAAGGTCAGGTACTGTTGGCACCTTATTGAATTATACCGGGATCTGCCCCTACCCGGGGGGCAGCCCCCCGACACTTACTCTAATGGGGCTTCCTATATTTTCCACTACTAACCCATGTTTGTTTACAAAAGCTCTTGAAATGAAAGAATGCGATGCTCCAGTATCAAATAAAAGTAATGCTGGGCATGAATTGAGCAAGAACGTACCAATGATAGCATCAGTTTGATCGTACACTTCTTCCACATTGATGTGGTTCACCTGTCCTTTCTGGAAGGGATTGGGCTTGGCAGCTTCTGTGGCCTTCTTTTCGGGGCAGTCAGTGGCGTAGTGGCCCTTGTTATTGCACTTGAATCATAGGACTTGGCTGATATCTTTCTTATATTCAGGATTTGGGCGATGATGTCCATTGTTGTGGCCAGCATTTCCATTTCCCTTGTGATTCCCATTGTTTCCCTTGAAACCACCACTATGGTTGTGACCATGATGTTTGTGGTTGCTTCCTCCACTAGGATAGTGCCCAGGCTTATGACCCTGGTTTGTATCTTGAGGGAAAGGCCTCTTGAAAGAAGTTTCAGAATGGTGTTTGTGAACATTCAACTTTCTCTTCCTGTTTTCAGCCTTCTTGATGTTGTCCTCCAGTATGATAGCCTGATCTAGGAGGATTTTATAATTTGGGGCATATGCTACTGTTAAAGGAATCTTCAGCTCGTCACTCAGCCCATTTAGGAATTCTGCCTTTCTCTTAGCCTCTGTGTTGATGTCCTCAGGGGCATATCGAGAAAGGGCATGGAAATCAGCCATGTACTCCTTAAGGCTCATGTTTCCTTGTCTCAGGTTTCGGAATTCCTCTTGCTTCAAGTTCATAATACCCGAGGAGATATGAGCATTACGAAAACCTTCCCTGAAGTTTTCCCAAGTCAAGGTTTCTAGTGGGTGAGTGATTTGATAAGTTTCCCACCACTGAATTGCTGGTCCTTCCAACAGATGAGTAGTGAACCTCACCTTCTCAACGTCGGTACATTCACAAGTCACTAGATCTCTGCCCACGGAACGCATCCAGTCATCTGCCACAATTGGCTCAGTTGCAGTGGAGAACTTGTTGGGCCGGAGCCTCAGAAATCTGGTAAGTCTATCCACTTGCGGGGGTGGTGGCGGTGGTGGGTTGTGGTTATGGTTGTTGTTATTGTTGTTGGTCGCCGCAATGAACTGGGTCATCATAGTCATTAGCTAAGCTTGAGCAGCCATCAACTGTTGTATAGCATCGTTATTGTTGTGGTCGTTGTTGTTGTTGTTATCGGGCACACAGCGGGGAGGCATCTGCGGTTTTTGCATAGATGAGTTTTTAGACGGGAAGGTCTAAAGAGAAAATACCCCAACAAGCAAACAACTTATAAGAACAACAATCACACAACTCAAACTTTGGATTAAAAAGACATGAAATTTTTTGGAGAATAAAACTCGCGAGGTTCCGGGGATACAAGCGAAAGTACTGCCTTACCACAAGTCGGTAAGTCAATACAAGACTAAGATAACGATGGGGTGTAAAGTAAATGGTAGTCTCACTAACTAACTATTCGACCATGTCATCTTCTTCTTCTTCAATCTCCTGAATCTCGATTCCTTCATTGTCGAGTACTTCCTTTAATTCCTTCACTTCTTTCTCCAGGGCAAGGTTCTTCTCTTGCAGCTCCCTCTTCTCAGTACGAAGCCGCTTGATCAAGTCACTATCAGCCTCAAACTCGACTTCACTGCTCTCGAGTTATGCCTTCTGTTCTCTGATAGTCTTGTTCTTCTCCTGAACCCTTTTCTCCTGTCTCTTGTACTTCTCCTCTTATGCAGCAAACCTCTCTTCTTGGGCCTTAGTCACTTCCTCCTGAGCCTTCATCTTTCCTCGTTCTCCTTGAGTAAGGCACATAGCTCATCGTTTTTCAGGAGCTCAATGCGCCTATCCTTATAAAGTTCTGTGATGAGGATCTCCAGCTCCTGGAAATAAAGACTAAGGGGCTTTGCTTTGCCTCTATCTCCGACATCAAATAGGTAAGGTTCTCCATCCTCGTTTCTCCTTCCAAAGAAAATGGAGTAGTGGCCCCTCAACTCTGTGCTGTAGCGTCCACAGATACGCCCAATCAGGTCTTGCATGACTAGATTGAGTCCTTTGTCTTTGGAGTCACTAACAATTTTGATTTCCAATGGGGGCTCTTCTCCACGTCCTGGCTGAGATGCTTTTATTCCCCAACAGCCTTCTTTGTTAAACTTCTTCAGAATGAAGCCCTTAACTTGAGGTAGCGGTAAACCTATTTTCTCGCCGATGTCGAGAAGGTAGCAGCCAAAACGGGTGTCCTCGAAGTCCTCCGCAGTGGTGAAGTGGAAGCTCGTCATCCTTTAGGAAGAAAGAAAAGAATTTAAAACAAGAAATGTATAAGGTAAGGAAGTACTAGTCATATGTGAATTATTAATTTAGAGACAATACTAAGTCAAATCTCAATGTGATCAACAAATATAAACAACTCTTTGTAAATTGGATATTCATTATAGTGAGAGAGACAGACACCCGGCCAGCCACTTAATTGTGGAACAGGTCTCATGTACGCAGACATGTAAGGTTTGTTTCCAGGCCGCTTCATCTCACTATGCCGCTAGGATCCAAAATAATTAAGTAGATAATAGTATGATCAAAAGGTTTTTCCAATCCTAAGGGCTCGAACCTACATGCAACACAGTGCTCTGATATCATCTGTAGTGTACCTGCACTTGAAATATGGCAGATACCTATGTATAGTGCAAATCCCTGGATCGATTCGTTTGCACACACAGTTACGATGTAATATCACAACAAAGTATCAATTTATTACAACGCTGATCCAGACTTAGAAAATATTCATTACAAATTTGCATAACATAAAGCTAGCAGTGAACAGAGTAAACAGCGGAAAATTATTCTTCATGGAGTCCCCAATCATCATCATGTGCCACAGGCGAGCATGTTGGTTGAAGACTCGAAACCCTTAGTAAAATTCTCACTCATCATCAGAACAGTCTGCAATAATATATATATTGCAACAACGTGGGTCAGAACCATTAAAATGGAACTGGCAAGTGACACTATGTTGGACACTTAGAGTAATAACTCTATGACCTATATGCTTATTTGGCTGGTGAAACTCAAGGCTATTTTGCAGAAAGCAAGTTTTTCCCTAACTTTTCGAAACAACTTTACCTCGTTGAGACAAATATGGTATGAAAGCCATAGTCTCATTCTACCCTTGTTCACCCATCAAGTTTTTAACTTAAAAATTGGAATGGTGGAATCCTCCGTTGACGTCCTCGTTCAGCTGCTCAATTGTCCGTTTCCGGGGACACGGCTAAGTACTTAGATTTAAACTCTACAGAGGTTGTGCACGTTCACCATTGTACCCATTCAACCCAAACTATCCTTTACACGCTTATAGTGATAAGGAAAGGAGAAGAATGAGACGAGATCTTTCAAAAGCATTTTCCCTCCCACTCTGGCCTGACGCGCTCCACCTACAAACCACTACCTCCACCTGTCAGGCCGGGGCGAGTCCACGCAGCTTAGTTGATCAAGCCAGAGCCCATACTGGCAATGGCTGCACGAGAAACAATCGACACTTGGAGTTCTTCAGATTCCTCTGTTCCTGGGTGGCCATCCACAAGTGAATATCCCACAGGTACATCACCTGGGGACAACACTCAACTCATACAGCCAAGCAACCAATTCCACCCAGGTGTTTGATTATAACTTAGTAGAATTTAACATTTCATCAAAAATAGTTTTGCATAGCATCACAATTCTACTAAGTATTTTCATAGGAACCTAGACACAGGAATAAGGAAGTCTAAACATGGCTTGCATAGCAATACTATCCTACACATGCTTATAGAAAAATAATCTACTCATGCATAGAAAAATAATAGGACTTTTATGGGGGTGTGCCACTTGCCTTGGCAACCAGGAGTACATCAGTTACAATTGCAAAGACTTTCGTTTCCCTCCGAATAGTCTAACAAAAGAAATAAAGAGCCACACATAAACACACAAGCAATATGTCATACCAAGAAAAATATATGCTATGCATGAGATGCAATAATTTATTTTAATGTCAAGAAACAATTAAATGTATCTCTTTGAATGTTTGTGATGTATGCATGAATAAATTTTAAATTTGTGTTCATTTATTTAGACATGAATAAAGGAAACATCAAGAGTCTTAATTTCCTTAAATAAAATTTCATAATCAAATTTTGTAGGAATGACATTTGGGCAGAGGGCATCTAAACAAGTTTTTAGCAATTTGATTTACTCAAAAATAATTTTTCTAAATAAAGTTATGTCAAAAAAACACTTAAATTACTCTAAAAAATATTTGAAAATTTTGAATATGTCAAACCAGAAAACTAATGAAGGGAAAAGATTCTACTGGTTCTAAGGATTCCAAATATATAAAAATATTTAAATTTGGATAAACAGATAAAAAGTAATGATAAAAACAGTATTGAGGGTGTTTTCTGCAAAACTGCCAAATAAAATGATTTTAAGAAATTCGTAGAAAATAATATCTGACGTGGCGCTGACATGGTGCTGACTATGCGCTGACGCAGCGCTGACTGTGCGTGCCACGCAAGCGTACCGCTTCGTTTTTAAGTGATCTAATCCTAGCCGTGCACGGGAGATGTAACGGTCCAGATCCAATCGACCAGAAACGAGCGGCGCGGCCGACCGGAACCCTAGCCCGAGGCGTGCTCGCGGCAGCACCCTCGCCGGCGATGCTCGTTGCCTACGATCTACTGTGTACGAGGACGAACGAGTCATACCCGTGCGTGGAGGAGGTCTAGGTGGAGACGATGGCGAGGTGGTCGACGATGCGATGCTCTGACGCGCCGGAGATTGCTCGTCGGAATCGTGCTTGGCGGCGGTCCTCCTCGTGTGTGGACGGAGTCGTTGTTCTGCTGCCCGAGAAGATGCAAAAACTTGTCAAAACGATGCGCAAGGTCAAGGTAAAAGGAAAGGGAGTGGAGGAAGGTCTTTGGGTTCACGATGCTTGCCGGAGTTGTGAAATTTTGCCGGCGGCTACGGCGGAGCTCCGGGGATGTTCGCGGCCGGCCTGGTGGCTCTCGGGAGGTCGTGCTTGGGGCAAAAGAGAGAGGTGATCGAGTGGTTCTTATAGCACGAATCGGCGACGTAAATGGAGCAATGAATCCTCCGCAACTAATCAACATTATTCGGCCGTTTCTCGGCGTCGTCGCGGGCGTGATTTGGGGCGAGCCGTTGCCGGGGAAGGGATGACAGGTGGGGCCCGCCTGTAAGAGAGAGAGAGCGCGCACGCGGGCGGGACGGGCTGCTGGCGGGCTGCGGTGCCGCGCGCGCGGTAGATAGCTTGTGGGCTTCGGCCCACTTGCTGGCCCGACTCGAGTTTTCTTTTATAAATCATTTTTCTGTTTTTAAATCTTTTGAGTAAAACAATTTCGAAACTATATCAAAACTTCTCAGAAAAATTCATAAAAATATAATTTGAAAAGCTAATTAAAAATAGATCCTTTTGATATTATTTTTGTCTAAAGTAAAAATAGAATAAAAAGGAATATTATTATAAATTCAAATAACAATTTTTATAGACATAAAATCAATTAAAACATATATAAAGATTTAATTTAAAATCTATGTGATTTAAATGACAAGTTTAATGATGATGATGCATGGATGCAAAGTTTTAAATTTTTCTGAAAATTGGGATGCTACAATTCCCGCAGCTGGTGTCTGCATATGAGCCAAAGAACTGAAATTCGGTAAAACTCCTCCGGCTATGGGATTGGGGGGCGCATAGTTTGCTGCTGGTGGAACTTGATGCTGATCCCAATTATCTCTATTCTGCCTTGCAAGTGCCTCGGCGCTTGTCTCGTCGCTCACGGAAGCCGATCCTCCATCAACCGGTGGTGCCCGGGTCACGACGTGAACCGTCATGTGCCGCACGGGTCCCAATGGTGCTAAGTAATCCTCATATGAAAGTCCATCTCCGTAGCGATCATCGAACAGGGGTAAGATACACTCCGTATCTGTATCTAGATCTGACATGTTAATGGGGGTGACGATGGAGTCCTCCCTGACCCGGATCGCCGACTCTCCCTCTTCTGGTGATCCAATTGATTCTTCTTTGTCCGTCTGGGCCATCATGGTTGACCCGGACTCTGATTCAAACTCCGACTCGTACTGCTCTCTATCGACTCCACTAGATCGGATCACACCGACAAAAACATCGATCTGCCCAAAGATGAACATAGATCCGGTCCAAGAAATCCGCCTCTTCTGTCCAGCCAGAGACGTCCACGATCCGCTCCCCTCCTGGAAGCGTGTGGATCTGGCCGATAGCTAGGTTTTCCATACCTCGTCGTGCTTCTCCTGAAAAAGTGATGCTCTTGGCCGCAGGCCCCACGGTGGGCGCCAACTGTAGTGGGATTGTCACGACAGATGTTACCCGTAGCTAATTTGAGATGAGGGATATGGCGGCTTCCGACATCAGGAGCTTGTCTGGCGTGGCGTGGGGAAACAAGGGTTTACCCAGGTTCGGTCCCTCGTCGTGAGGTAAAGACCTACTTCCTGCTTTCGGGACTCGACGCCTTAGCCTCCGGGTCTCGATATTACAATGTGTCTCTCCTATGACTTGTGTCGACTGAACTTAGTTCTCTAGAAACAAGGAGACCACTTTATATGGGCCACGGGTCTCGCTGGAGGTACAAGGTCGGATCCAGGTTCCTATCATACCCAGACTCTACTATTAAGTCCTCTAAGCCTCTTCTTTCCTTAGCGGGACTCCGTCTTGTACTTGGCCTCCAGCCTTTTGGATCCTTCTTGCTTGCGGGCCAAGGCACACATTGCGTACCGGCTCACGTATCACCCGGCGCATGTCTTTAGGCTTGATCCGTCCAATGCTCATGTCTAGGCCGGCTTATCTTCTATGTCGGTGGGCCTACCGGGTTATAATCCCCCCAACAACAAGCATGAACCAAGTTGCTATGGGTGTTGAGCTTTTACCAAGATGTAAACTAGATTAAATGTTACTCTACTGAAAGTGGGAGACTGAAGGGAATATGCCCTAGAGGCAATTAATAAATATAGTTTATTCCCAATTGTTTATTATATGTTTTATACCATGCTATAACTGTATTATGCAGAAATATTAATACACATGTGTTACATAAACATCCAGGTCCCTAGTAGCCTCTACTAAGACTAGTTCATTGTGCGATTGAAGATCGAGGTTTCCCGATCATGTGACATGGCATCAATTGGCAATGGAGTAATATCGCTAGATAGAACGATGTGATGGACTTACCCATAATTTGTAGGACGTAGTCATTACACCTTCGACCGTGAGATCAACTCTTATTGTTATTCCTGGAAGATACTTTGATTGCCTCAAACGTCATATGTTATATAGTGTGACAATAAAGGTGTCCCTCTCGGGTATCGAAAGGGAGTAGTTGAGATGTGGGATCAAGAGCGGGATTTGTCAGTCCGTATAGCCGGATAGATACTCTAGGTCCCACTCGGTGAGATTATGTGAAATTTGTTTGCAAACATGTGACTAGGGCACCAGAAAAAATATCACAGACTAGTAGAAGATAGTGTTGTCGGTGACCAGATCATGCTAGGTATGGAGATATCTATGAACGATGCTCGGACACGTTAAGTATCACTATGGAAAAAGGTTTAAAACTCGACGTCTAGATTTGATAGATGAAAGTCATTCATTATATCACAGGGATTAATTCACGGGGTCCAGGCCTATGAGTTAATCATTGATCGGACAGGGGTCTCGATCATGTCTGATATTATATCGAACCGCTAGGGTAACCCACTTAAGGTGTTTTGAAAAGACAACCGGAAAGGAAAGAGAACACCGAGAACGTCCCGGGAATAGTCCGATGGAGATGGGGCAGCGACGAAATAGTTTTTGGAGCCGGAATAAATAATATAATATGTATTTAATATTAATTAATGCAATTAATAGTTAGATATATTTTTATTTAATTAACTTCGAATTTTTAAAGGCAGAATTCCCTAAATGGGCCTTCTGGTGAAAAGAAGGCCCATGAGGGGGGAGGCTTCGCCCCCCCCCCCCCGGTCTTGGCCGGCCTAGGTGGGCCACATGGGGCGCATCTAGGGCCGGCGCACCAGCCTTGGCCGAATTAGGGTGTGGGAATAGTCCCACACCGTCCGGATGGCGAGGTTGCCAGCCCTCTTGCCCTTTATATAGCGGGGCACCCCTGACCTTTTAATTCACCCAATAATTTTCTATTTTCTCCTCGATTTCGCGATTTTCTTTGTCGGAGTTGCGCCGAGGAGAGACTTCTCTCCACCATACGCCCGCTGTCGTGCTGTTGGTGTTCCGGTCCAAGTCTTCTGCTGCTCGTCCTGGACTGGAGCTTTGGAGGTCGTCGTCTCCACCATATGTGTGTAACGCCCTGCGAGGAGCTGCGCTAGCGGTACTCGGAGGTCGGCTTCCTCCACCCGACCTCGAGGTCATCTTTGTAACGCCAAGTTCTTCGCGACCTAGAGGTCGGCTACGTCGTCTTCATCGTCAATGCTTGTGCGGGAGCGTAATCCCCGCTTTTCGGTCTACTAGGGTATATATACCGATCTCCTCCGTATTACTATATCTTCATAGTATAGATTCTAGCTAGTTTAAGGATATCCTCGGTCCTGTATTTCTACACAGTATGTTCCCCTTTGAGAGATTCATGGGAGTCTTAAAGAAATATGTTCACAGCCGTGCTAGGCCAGAAGGAAGCATCTCCAACGGCTATGGAACAAAGTAGGTCATTGGGTTTTTGTGGACTTTATTCCTGACTTTAAGCCGATTGGTGTTCCTAAATCGCGACATGAAGGGAGATTGAGTGGAAAAGGCACTCTCGGAAGGAAAACAAACAACAGCGCGACACAACAACAGGGGGAGATAACAAACAACAGCGCGGCTACGATGAGAGATTTAGAAGATCTTAGACAGGTAGTGGCAAGGGAAAATCAAGAGTGTGCGGACGAGATCCGGCATATACATGATAGAGAGCAGCTTGTGATTCAGCAAGAGCAGAATTTATTGGAAGAAAGGAGCACCCTCTAGAGGAGAAGGGATGAGTTAACCGCTGTCCAGAACAGGAGACGCGGAAGCCGGCTCCACCTTCCAACCGAAACGAACACCATAGCACCTCAGGTCTTGGAGTTTCAGACACCAAACTCGGCACCTACAGCAGCACCAGTGGCGACGGCTCACCCAGCACCAGGGGCAGGCACGCCCCTGGCCGGGTTACAAGGAGCACCAACGAGAAACTCGGTAGGAGCCGGAGTAGCAGTCATCTAGCGACAAGCACCACCACCACCCAGGTTTGATCCCCCTCCGGGTCATTACAATAACCCAGTTGACAATATTTATGCAGCGACGCACGCCCTAGAGCAAATACCCTTTGACAACTCACCAGCCGGCTTAGCAGCAAGGAGAGCCATAGACCTACTACGGACGGCTGTGATCCAGCAGAACAATAACCCGTGAGGCTCACAAGCCCTGAACCCAGAGCCGGCGAGGACCCGTACTAGAACCCGACATCCAGAGCCGGTAGCAGCAAGATCAGTTCAGAACAGGTTGGGACCGGTAAACCGGCCAGCCCCGCAACCAATACAGCAACCACAACCACAACAACAGCAGCAGGCGCCCGTGCCACGTAGAACGGCCGCGACTGCCGCCTCTGCTGCCCAGTCCATAGTAGACAATTCAAGAGACAGACGCGCGGCAGCCGAATTTGCCGCACCAGAAGCCGGAGTGGGAGTTGGAGCCATGGCTCACCCAAGACCCGTCATGAATTCACCTGCGCCGGGTAACGGAGGAGGCTCGTCAGCAAACCTGACAGGGCCCAAGTGTTTGTCAGATGTGATCAGATCAGAACCTTTTCCAGAAAAATTCAAACATCCAAGCAAGATTGTTAACTATGAGCCGAACATGAACCGGGAGACGTGGCTGAGTGGATATAGTATGGCCATGGACATGAAGAACGCAACAGCAAACCTGTGTGCAAGATACGTGTATCTGATGATGGCAGAAGGAGCGCCCAAGATTTGGCTTGACCGACTTCCACCGAACAACATCCATTCATGGGAAGAACTCAAGACGGCATTTATCTCAAACTTTGCTGGAACATGCAAGAAACAGTACACCGAGGTGGATCTTGATCAGTGCGTTATGAGGAAGACCAAGTCAGCAAGGCAATGGGTTGCCCGGATCACAGAGATGCTACAGTCATCACTCAATATCTTAGCTCACACAGCGATAACAACCATGGAGAAGAACTGCGCTTTCGATACTTTGACGCACAAACTCGGACGTATGAGGGAAGATCCGGGTCGCCAAGACATCACCATTGGTGAGGTGGTCTCAATTGCTTACAAGTATGTCGTGACAGACAAAAGAGCAGGCGAGACGGAAGAGCAGCAGAAGAATAACCGGGTTAACGCAACACGTAACCCGACCCCAAATCAGAACAATGAAAATCAAAACAACAACAAAATACCCTACGAGGGAGGAAATTCAGAGTTTGTTTGAACCACGCAGGCCTCAGGTTACAGAGGACCAAGACCCGGTGGAAACTTCAGAGGCGGCCCTGCGAGAGGACCAAACATCAGTGAGATATACAACATGCCATGCCCTAGGCACGCCAAGAATGGTCAACCAGCCAGTCACACATTAGCACAATGTGCTGACATGAGGGCATAGAGGAGACATGAGCAGTCTTTGGAGCAGAACCAAGGCAACTTCAATGGAAACAACGGGAACAGTGGTAATCATGGTAACCACGGAAATAACGGTAACCCGGGCAACCAAGGGTCCGGATCCGGGTCTTAGAGACCACCAAACAACAACGCCGGGTCAAATCAAAACCAAGGTGGAGGTTATCAACAAACTCCGAAAGAGCTTCAAAGTCAGGGCCAGTATCATATGTTTACCACCAGCACATGCAGAAGAGAGCAAAAGTTGAAAGAAAGAGAGGTCAATGCCGTAGCAACAGCCTTACCGAGATACTTGAAGTGGTCAGAGCAGCCAGTTACATGGAGCAGAGAAGATCAACCGGAAGGAATAGAACAACCGGGTCTCCTAGCCTTGGTAGTTGCGCCATAGGTTGATTGTTACATCCCAACATTTCATAATGGTCAAAAATCAGAAAAATTTAAAACTTTTCCTTTATTAAAATAAAATATTAAATGCATAAGAAAAGCAACTATGAAAGAATTCAAACATATTGAAAAAGTTTAATATTTCAAATATCTCAGTTTATCTTTATTTTCAAAAGTTGTTTGAAGTTAAAAGATTTTATTATCCATTGTAATTATTAAAACCTCAATATCTAATTTGACAAATGTTTTACAAACCTTCATACCATATTCATGAAATAAAAGGTTTCTTTATAAGTATTTGATTTCAACCACTTAGCAATAGCAATTCATAAATTAAAATAATAATTACAAGTGTTATTTTAAACTTTGAAACCATTGTCTATTTTCCAAAAGATTATTATTCATTTACCCAAGTTCAAAACATAGTTTTGTATATTTCAAGTCTATAGTGTATAACATTAAAATTTCATAGAGTTTATTTTAGCAAAAAAATAAAATTAATTAAACCCTTATTTTAAATTTAACATAAAGGGTCAAATCTGTATTAAAGCAATATTTCAAAATTATTAATTTTAAAAAATGTTCAAAACATGCCACTGGTTTAACACAAAGATAATAATTTTACAAATTTTTAGAAATTTGTTTGACTTCATTTGGGCACTTAAATCAAAAGTTATGAAATAATAAAATAAAGATCAGAAAAGAAAAAGGAAGGATGACGTCAGCGTGACGTCATCGTCGTCTTCCTACGGCCGAGATTCTCGCCCCCGATTCTTTCCAAAATCCGGCGAGGTTGTTGCCGGATTTGTTTCCTCCCCTGCCCCCATTTAAACCCCGCACCCTCCTCTCTCATCCCCCCTCAAAACCGTAAGAAATCCTACCCCCAGGCTGTCGGAAAAAGCTCGCCGGAGCAACGCGAGTCCACCGCCGTTTTTCTCTGCTGTCCCGACGAGGTGAGCACGAACGGGGCCGAGACCCCCTCCTTCCTCTTTCCCTTGTCCTTGCGCTCCTCCGTGACCCCTTGGTCGAATTTCTTCCGCAGTCGTTGGAGCGGAACGAGTTCACCGAAGCTCGCCGGCGTTTGAGGAACTCCGACCGCGCCTCGCCAACGCCCGAGGACGAACGAGTTGACGCCGTCGGCACCATCGAGTCCGCCGCGCTGCACCGCATCTCGTCGTCGCCACCGGAGGCTCGGGGAAGCACCGGAGCCACCGCGCCGTCCACAACCGAGCAGCCGCCGCCGTCTGCCTCGTCTCCGGCGACCAAAAGCGCCGCCCGGTGAGCTCCTTCTCCTCTGCCCGTACAATCTAAAATCAACGCACGGGATTAGATCTTAAATCCCAACCGGTACGATTCTTCTGTGGCCGTGAGATCTGGATCCGACGATCCGGATCGCTTCACTTAGCCACGTCAGCGAGCCAGTCAGCTGCCACATCGTTGCCTCGTCAGCATCCAGTCAGCGCTGACCTGTAAATGATTTTTCAATTTATTTTAATTTGACACTTTTGCAGAAACACCCCTGTCACATAGAATAGTTATAACTTTTTACTCACATATCCAAATACAAATATTTCTATATATTTGGAAAGGCCTTGACATGAAGAATATTTTAGATCTGCCAAAATTCAAATTTGACTTAGTTTAAAATTTTCAAATTTCAAATGGTGAAATTGAGTAATTTTATCATAACTTTAAATCTATAAATCCAAAAATTGCAAATAAAATTGGTTTAGAAACTTTATAAAATGTGTGGTGTGGTGCCTCTTTTATAAAATAAATTTTGAGAATTATTTTGATGATTTAAATAGTTGCAGGTTTTAATTTAAATAGTTTGACTATTTTTGACATAACTTTAATACAAACATTATATTATTTTTTTTATTTTATTAAATCCAATTGTATAAATTTAATTAAAAGCACTCTGTCTATTAACCTCATTTACAAAATTTTGTTATAATTAATGTTTGAACAATTTAAAATGAATTTAAAGGTCAGAGGCTTAATTTGATTTATTTTTACACATTATAAGGTTTATTAATTTAAAATTTATTACTTTGCACCAAAGACATAAATAATTGTCCTTGTCCAGAGAAAGCTCAAATTCTTGTTTAATAATATACTTCCTGACATTAATAAGTTGGTGTTGTTTAAAACCTTTTAAATGAATTTAGTTCATTTACAAGTGTGTATAAATGTTATTGGTTAATTAGGTGTTACTAAAAATGTGAATTAAAACATTATATCACTTTAAATAACTAAGTTATTATCAATACTATAAACTTTGAAGTTGAGAATTAAAAATGTTTAGAGATGAGTAAATTAAGAAATTCTTGAATATAAATCTGCTTAGATATAAATTCTGAAAACATAACCTTAGGTAAAAGAAATTAAATATTGATGGTTGTTGCAAAATCTTGAATCCTACTTTTAAATTAAGTTTTGACCATCTTAACATCTCGTAGTGTAAACTTTTGAATACCATTCCATTAGAAACTTTTTAAACACCCATACAACCTTTTCGAGTTGAAAATGTTCAATTGATCCCAGACCATCCCTTGGCGAAACCCTAAACCCAAACATATTAATTCTTTTTGTATATTGAATTATGTGACACCTTTGACCGAACCCTTCCGGGAAGACTCGTTACGCTTGTATGTTCAAATATGTTTTTGTGCTTGTTGAATTGCTTGTTTATTGGATGCCCTTTTTACTATATAGTTTGGAACGGGAAGCAACTATTGACTCGGACAAGAGTGTGTGAGAAACGACAACTTTCATAAGGCAAGTGACTTCATAAAACACCTACTATTTTATTCTATTGCATTACCTAGTGTTTTAAGCAGTATTTTGCAAAAGTAGTATGCATGATAGGTTTTTTGGAGATTTGTAGTATGCTATGCAAACCTGTTAGGTTACACCTTAGAAATTCCAGTTAGACCCCTATTATAATTTAGTGGAAGTACCTGCTGTAAAAATGATTGTTTTATGGTTGATGTGATAAATGAAAATTCCACTAAATTAATTTAACGTCTGGGTGGATTGGGTCGATCGAGGAGGTTTCAAGTTGAGTGGCTTCTCAGGGCCAAGTCTCATGGTTGTCTTCGCCCAAGATAGTTTTTACTTACTTGGGGGGCATGATATGCGGTGTTAACCTGAGTTGCTCACTTGTGGTAGGACACCCAGGGCTATGAGATTTAAGTTTACACTGAGTTTAGTTGCTTACCGTGCAACCTTTGGTCAATATGGGCTCTGTCTTGATGGAGTAAGTTGATGTGGACCTGGGTCAAGAGATTGATGGTGGTAGAGTTGATAGGATGGTGGTAATCTCTTAGTATGATCATGGGAAAGCAACTTCCGAAAAGTCTCGTCTTGATCCTCTCCCTTTCCTTCTCACTAAAGGAGTGTAGATGTAGCGTATCTGCACTTTAAATAAGGCAGATACCTGTGTATAGTGCAAATCCCTGGATCGATTCATTTGCACACACAGTTTACGATGTAATATCACAACAAAGCGTCAATTTTATTACATCGATGATCCAGAATTACAAAATATTTGATACAAGTTGCATAGCATAAAGCTAGCATTGAAAACTACACAGCGGAAATACAATAGCAGTGAGTCTCTATAACTTTCATGCTGCCACAGGCGAAAACATGTTGGTTGTAGACTCGAAACCTTTAAACGAAACCTCACTCGTCATCTGATCAAATCTGCAATAAGAAAAATATTGCAACAACGTGGGTCAGATTCCATTAAAAATGGAGTCTGGCAAGTGACACTATGGTGGACACTTAATGGAATAACTCTAAAGCCTATATGCATATTTGGCTGGTGGAGTTCGAGGCTAATTTGCATAAAGCCAATTTTTCCTACTCTTTTGAAAACACTTTTCTTGAAATCAAGACGAGTATGGCATGAAAACCATAAATCTCATCTTCCCTTGTTCACCCATCAAGTTTTATTTCTGAAGTTGGAATGGTGGAATCCTCCGTTGACGTCCGTGATCAGCTGCTCAAATTGTCCGTACCGGGGACACGGCTAAGTACTTAGTTTTACACTCTGCAGAGGTTGTGCACGTTCACCATTGTACCCATTCAACCCAAGGTATCCTTTACACACCATTTGTGATAAGGAAAGGAGAGAATGAGACGAGATCTTTCAGAAGCATTTTCCCTCCCACTCTGGCTTGACCCGTTCCACCTAACATCCCCCTACATCTGCTTGTCAAGCCGGAGAGAGTCCACGCAACATAATTGATCAAGCCAGAGCCCATATGGCAATGGCTGCACTGGAAGCAATCGTCACTCGGAGTTCTTCAGATTCCTCTGTTCCTGGGTGGCCATTCACAAGTGTACATACTCCAGGAACCATAGACATGGACCTGAGTAGCCACTCAACATAAACCATGCAACCACTTACCACCCAGGTGTTTTATTCTTTGTGGATGTGCACTCTCAGGTAAAAGTCACCATGATCACGACCCTAAGTAGAATAGAAATTCATCCTAGGCGACGACAACCATGAGCACAACCCTGAGTAGTCACTTATCATTTTGTAAAACTTCTCATCCATTGCATAGCATCAATATCTCTGCTAAGTATGATATAGGAACCTAGACACAGGAGTAAGGGAATTCTATAAAGGTTTAGCATAGCAATACTATCCTACTCATGCATAAAAAATACACTAAGTAATGCATATAGAAAATAATAGGAAGTTTATGAGGTGTGCCACTTGCCTTTGAATGTTGTCGTTGTTCACAACTCTTTTCAACGATACTCGGGACTCTCCGTTCAATCTAACAGTATAGACAAGCAACAATACAACAATCAACAGCAAGCACAACTCCACAATGCATACAGACACATACTAGATGAATAAATAAGTTTTGTAAAATTTTCTAACGAAAATATGTTTATGCATGATGTGCAAAATATTCCTAAGGGCTAGAAATACTTTTTCATGCCATGAAAATCTTTTAAGTTAATGCAAGGCATATAGGTTGGTCCAAAAGGACTAAGGGCTAAGGTCTTAAGTTGGATAAAAATACTTTGTTTTATATCATCTTTAAACAAGCACTCTAATGGCTTAGCCATGATGTGCAAAATACTTAGAGAAAATACTAGCTCTATTCTTCGAGGTGATCAACAATTATTATCAACTCTTTGTAAATTGGACATTCACTATAGTGAGAGAGACAGACACCCGGCCAGCCACTTAAATTGTGGAAGAGGTCTCATGTACGTGGACATGTAAGGTTTGTTTCCAGGCCGCTTCATCTCACTATGCTGCTAGGATCCAACAATTTCAAGATGATAACATCATGATCAAAATTTGTTTAAGTCTAAAAGCCAAGATTAGGAAAGAGGGAAAGGATAGAAAGAAAGATGTAGTTGTCCTCCAGGCTTCATCTCCAGACTTGTAACTTTCTTCTGGATGATGTCTTGATTGAGTTCTGGGTAGTCTTGATGAATCTTCAGACTTGATGATTCTTGTATCCTCGAGGCTGGTCTTGGATTTACTTAGTCTTCATGAAGTCTCAGAGGAGAAGAAAAGGCAGAGAGAGAGACTTAGAGAGTAAAAGGGGGTTGGCCTTCTTGAACTTCTTCTCACTTTTCTTCCAAGTGCTTGACCTCTTTGGGATGCTTCCAGAGTCTGTTTTCTTCTAAGTCCTTCATGAACTTCTTTTTGATTTTCTTCTAAGTGTTTCTTCTCCTTGAAGATACTTCTGAAGTCTTGTTTTTGGCTAAGTCCTTTTTTGGTCTTCGAGCTCCATGTTGAAAATCCTAATTGTCTAAGTGTATAGCACTTTTCCCAAAATACTAAGTTTGAAAATAATCCTAACTTAGAGAAAATGGGGAGGAGTTTTCCTTATGGAAAATATAACTATAAAATATGCTATGCATGAAATGCAATTTTAAATCACAAGCAACATAACACTAATTTTTGTGAAGTTTATAAAATATGCATAAAGTTATAGTTGCAATTTAATTAGTTTCTAATTTGCAAAACATAATAAAAGGAAACATATAGATTAAAGTTTTATGTGATTTATATTTTATAACACAATTTTCTTTATACATGGTGTTAATAGCCAGAGGTGATTTAATTATATTTAATGCAATTTGATTTATTCAAAAATAATATTTCTATTAATAGTTATGTTGAAAATATTCAAACTATTCAAATTAAATATATAACTATGAATTCATTCAAAAATTACTCAAAAATATTTTATAGCCGTGGCATTAATTTACAAATATTATAAAGTTTCTAAAACAATTTTATTTGCAATTTTTGGATCTATAGATTTAAAGTTATTACAAATATACTCAAATTTCCCATTTGAAATTTGAATATTTTATACTACGTCAAATTGAATTTTGACCGATCTAAAATAATCTACATGTCAAGAGCTTTCCAAATATATAAAAATATTTGAATTTGGACAAACAGGGAAAAAGATATGATAGTTTGAACAGATAGGGGTTTTTCTGCAAAACTGCCAATTAATTAAATCGTGGAAAAGATTTTACACGTCAGCGCTGACTGTGCGCTGACGGGGCATGGACTTGGCACGTTCTGATTCGTTGGTACCGGTTCGGTAAAAATCATAAGACAGTGGCCGTCAGATCGAGATCTGACGGTCCAGATCTAAAGGACCAAATCCGGGCGGCGGTTTTTCCACCGGAGTTGCTCCGGCGACCTCTCGACGGGGGCGACGCGTCGGCTACGGTCGTTCTAGGCGATTTTAGGACGGGCGGGGACAGGCGAATGTACCGAAGTGGAGAGGGGGTCGCGGCGGGTCCAGTGGCGAAGTAGGGGTGGTCGGAGCTTCTCGGTTCGCCTCCCGTGGCTCGTCGGAGACGAAGATGGCGGCGGTGACCTTCGGGTCCAGCTGCTTTCGTTGATCTGGCGCGAGACAAAATACCATAGCTTGTCAGGACGGTGTGCACGAACAAGAGAAAGAGAAATGGAGTGGATAGGAGGCGTAGGGTGCTCGCCATCCACCTCAACCGGAGAAGTTTGCCGGCGGCAATGACGGCGGCGAAGCTTCAGATCCGAGCAGCCTGGAGGCGATGAGCTAGGGTTTTTTAGTGCGGGAGAGGGCGGCGTCTCTGGGGTATTTATGGGGCGCACGGAGAGGGATTATCCCGCAAGAAAAGGATCGGATTTGATCCGTGTTCGGTACGAACTCACCGTAAGGAAATCGCGAACCAGTTTGAGGAAGATACGGCTTGAGGCAGATGACATGTGGGGTCCGCGCGTCAGTTGGAGAGGAGAGAGTGCGAGGCCGGAGTGGGCTGCTGCTGGGCTTCTGGCGGCTGCGCGCGCGGGGAAAGAAAATGGGCTTCGGCCCAATGGCTCGGGCTGTTCCTCTCCTTCTCTTTTTTTTTTGACAAATCATTTTCTGTTTTCTGTATTTTAATATAACTTTTAAAATATAACTCCAATTCAACTCAAATTAGATTCTAAAAATTTGTAAAATCATTATCTCTCTGTTAAACCAATTGTGGGAGTGTTTTGAATATTTTTCAAAAATAACAATTTCAAACTATTGCTTAAATGTAAAAAATAGGCACTTTATGTTTAATTTAAACTAGGGTTTAATTAATTTTAATTTTGGCTAAATAAATTATATGAAATACCCATATTCAATTATGTTTGGATTTAAGTTATTTAAAATTGTTTTGCTGATATCATTCTTCTTTATTTTGGCATGATATTAAGGAACTAAATATAAATAATGTTTAGAAAATGTGGAGTATAAGGTATTCATTTTTAATTGAAAATCATTTGTGCAACATTATATTTTATAATATGATAATGCATTTGAAACTTCATAACAACTTTGGACAAGACCTTTGTTTTAATTTTATTCTTATTTAGAGTATATTAATCATTTCATGCTTTGAAAATAGATGAAATTCATTTAAGGAAATGAAATGTTTATTTGGCTAATTCATTAATTTAAAATCTATGAAGTTTTAAAGTTATACACTATAGGCTTAAAATTTCCTAACTATATTTTGAACTTAGTTCAAGGAATGAAAACCGTTTAGTAATTATATACCCTTTTGAATAATCTTGTATTTATGAATAGATATGGCTAAGTGGTTTAATTCTAATACTTATGAAGAAACTAATTTATTTAAAATAAAATGGATTGTAGTTTGTAAAATATTTGTCAAATTATACTTTAAGGTTTTTGAAACACAGTGGATAATAAAATGTTTAAACCGTGACATTTGAAATATTAAACTTAATTTTGAAGTCTTTCATAGTTGGTTTCCTTATACATTTAATATTTTATTTTAATAAAAGAAAAGTTTTAAATTTTAGTGATTTTTGAATATTATAAAATGTTGGGATGTTAGAGACTACCACCCTTAAAAGGAATCTCGTCCCCGAGATTCGGAGAAGCTGAAAAGAAAGCAAAGGCTTGAATGATTCTGATAACTCGAGATGTTTTGAGAAATGAAATTTCGGACATGGAAACTTGGAAACTTGTAGGGAATAAATTTTCTAATTGGGGGGGGCTAGAAGATAGTTTGGGATCTCTGGGTCTAATAAGCTGGGTTTGAATATGCTAGGTGGCTACCACCCTTAAAAGAAAAGTTTTGTTGATAATTAAACATTCTAATGCACAACCAAAATCAAGATAATCCATTACAAACATCATCTAACAAACATCAAGCAACAAAGTTTAACACAAGCAACACATACGTAACATTTCAAACTTCTTTTGAGAAATCCAACTAATCGTTTATCGAACGAAAGGTCGGGGAAATACAAAAGCAACAGTACTGCCATACCACAATTTGATAGGTCAATACTCTAAATTGATACGATAAGCTAAATAAGATAAATGGTGGCCCCTCTAACGTGGTTTTGATTGCTACACTTATCCCTCCTACATATTACGCTTGCGTTTTATTGCGTGGTTATTTGCCACAGGCGTGACTTCTTCCTCAGTTGACTCTTCAAACAGCACCTCTTCGGGGTCTTCTTCCTCTGGTCCTTCCTCCTTCGTAGCTGCAGATACAGTCATATCTCCAGTGCCTTGGTCACCTCCTTCTTCAGCTACTGGCGGTGGTGGAGGTGGAATGAGTTGTGCCTCAAGCATGGCAATTTGTTCATCCTTGCCAAGGTTCTCCAAATGTAGGTCATGGATGAGTTCCTCCAACTGACCAATAAGATTTTCAGAAGCCTGGAGTTCTTGGGTTCTTGCGTGTATGACGGCTTGTGCATGATTTGCGACGTCATAAGTCTGTTGGACCTTCCTGGTCAGACAGTTGATGAGAAAATCCAAGTCTTCAAATGTCTTGTTAATGAGGGGCAGGTCCAGGCGATTTCCCGTGTGAGCCATCGAGAGACCATGTGCATTCCTCTTCCCAAAGGCACGGAAGGGCGATCCTGGTGCTAGCTTGAATCGATACTTGTAACACAAACGAGCCATTAAGTCCACCATAGCTATGTTCACTCCCTCAATCCACTCTGGGTAGTAGGTGACATAGTCCACGGGCTCGAAGTCTGGCATCGTAGGATCCGGGGCCATGATGGTGCGTATTTCCCAACGTATCCCATGGGGTATGTCGGTCTCCTCCTTCCTTCCTCGGAAATAGGGTGGTGGTAGCTTCAATACACTTGTCAACCTAGACAGCTGCCTCCCAAAGATGAAACCAGACAAAACTCCAGCATTCGCAGTCTCAGTGTACTCTCCCATCTAAAATTTTGAACAGGTAAGAGTATTAGAATTTAAAAGGAAAGGAAAAGATGCAAGACAAGATCAATAATGTAAAACAATAGTAAAGGAATTTTCAAAATTTACTCATGTTTTGGAAACCTAGTTTAGTTAACTATTTAACCTTTGGGGTCTCAGACCAATCCTAGGGGTTTCGAACCTACAGGCAACACAGTGCTCTGATACCATCTGTAGCATATCTGCACTTTAAATAAGTCAGATACCTGTGTATAGTACAAATCACTGGATCGATTCATTTGCACACACAGTTTACGATGTAATATCACAACAAAGCGTCAATTTTATTACATCGATGATCCAGAATTACAAAATATTTGATACAAGTTGCATAGCATAAAGCTAGCATTGAAAAGTACACAGCGGAAATACAATAGCAGTGAGTCTCTATAACTTTCATGCTGCCATAGGCGAAAACATGTTGGTTGTAGACTCGAAACCTTTAAACGAAACCTCACTCGTCATCTGATCAAATCTTCAATAAGAAAAATATTGCAACAACGTGGGTCAGATTCCATTAAAAATGGAGTCTGGCAAGTGACACTATGGTGGACACTTAATGGAATAACTCTAAAGCCTATATGCATATTTGGCTGGTGGAGTTCGAGGCTAATTTGCATAAAGCCAATTTTTCCTACTCTTTTGAAAACACTTTTCTTGAAATCAAGACGAGTATGGCATGAAAACCATAAATCTCATCTTCCCTTGTTCACCCATCAAGTTTTATTTCTGAAGTTGGAATGGTGGAATCCTCCGTTGACGTCCGTGATCAGCTGCTCAAATTGTCCGTACCGGGGACACGGCTAAGTACTTAGTTTTACACTCTGCAGAGGTTGTGCACGTTCACCATTGTACCCATTCAACCCAAGGTATCCTTTACACACAATTTGTGATAAGGAAAGGAGAGAATGAGACGAGATCTTTCAGAACCATTTTCCCTCCCACTCTGGCTTGACCCGTTCCACCTAACATCCCCCTACATCTGCTTGTCAAGCCGGAGAGAGTCCACGCAACATAATTGATCAAGCCAGAGCCCATATGGCAATGGCTGCACTGGAAGCAATCGTCACTCGGAGTTCTTCAGATTCCTCTGTTCCTGGGTGGCCATTCACAAGTGTACATACTCCAGGAACCATAGACATGGACCTGAGTAGCCACTCAACATAAACCATGCAACCACTTACCACCCAGGTGTTTCATTCTTTGTGGATGTGCACTCTCAGGTAAAAGTCACCATGATCACGGCCCTAAGTAGAATAGAAATTCATCCTAAGCGACGACAACCATGAGCACAGCCCTGAGTAGTCACTTATCATTTTGTAAAACTTCTCATCCATTGCATAGCATCAATATCTCTGCTAAGTATGATAAAGGAACCTAGACACAGGAGTAAGGGAATTCTACACAGGTTTAGCATAGCAATACTATCCTACTCATGCATATAAAATACACTAAGTAATGCATACAGAAAATAATAGGAAGTTTATGAGGTGTGCCACTTGCCTTTGAATGTTGTCGTTGTTCACAACTCTTTTCAACGATACTCGGGACTCTCCGTTCAATCTAACAGTATAGACAAGCAACAATAAAACAATCAACAGCAAGCACAACTCCACAATGCATACAGACACATACTAGATGAATAAATAAGTTTTATAAAATTTTCTAAGGAAAATATGTTTATGCATGATGTGCAAAATATTCCTAAGGGCTAGAAATACTTTTTCATGCCATGAAAATCTTTTAAGTTAATGCAAGGCATATAGGTTGGTCCAAAAGGACTAAGGGCTAAGGTCTTAAGTTGGATAAAGATACTTTGTTTTATATCATCTTTAAACAAGCACTCTAATGGCTTAGCCATGATGTGCAAAATACTTAGAGAAAATACTAGCTCTATTCTTCGAGGTGATCAACAATTATTATCAACTCTTTGTAAATTGGACATTCACTATAGTGAAAGAGACAGACACCCGACCAACCACTTAAATTGTGGAACAGGTCTCATGTACGTGGACATGTAAGGTTTGTTTCCAGGCCGCTTCATCTCACTATGCTGCTAGGATCCAACAATTTCAAGATGATAACATCATGATCAAAATTTGTTTAAGTCTAAAAGCCAAGATTAGGAAAGAGGGGAAGGATAGAAAGTAAGATGTAGTTGTCCTCCAGGCTTCATCTCCAGACTTGTAACTTTCTTCTGGATGATGTCTTGATTGAGTTCTGGGTAGTCTTGATGAATCTTCAGACTTGATGATTCTTGTATCCTCGAGGCTGGTCTTGGATTTACTTAGTCTTCATGAAGTCTCAGAGGAGAAGAAAAGACAGAGAGAGAGACTTAGAGAGTAAAAGGGGGTTGGCCTTCTTGAACTTCTTCTCACTTTTCTTCCAAGTGCTTGACATCTTTGGGATGCTTCCAGAGTCTGTTTTCTTCTAAGTCCTTCATGAACTTCTTCTTGATTTTCTTCTAAGTGTTTCTTCTCCTTGAAGATACTTCTGAAGTCTTGTTTTTGGCTAAGTCCTTCTTTGGTCTTCCAGCTCCATGTTGAAAATCCTAATTGTCTAAGTGTATAGCACTTTTCCCAAAATACTAAGTTTGAAAATAATCCTAACTTAGAGAAAATGGGGAGGAGTTTTCCTTATGGAAAATATAACTATAAAATATGCTATGCATGAAATTTTAAATCACAAGCAACATAACACTAATTTTTGTGAAGTTTATAAAATATGCATAAAGTTATAGTTGCAATTTAATTAGTTTCTAATTTGCAAAACATAATAAAAGGAAACATATAGATTAAAGTTTTATGTGATTTATATTTTATAACACAATTTTCTTTATAGATGGTGTTAATAGCCAGAGGTGATTTAATTATATTTAATGCAATTTGATTTATTCAAAAATAATATTTCTATTAATAGTTATGTTGAAAATATTCAAACTATTCAAATTAAATATATAACTATGAATTCATTCAAAAATTACTCAAAAATATTTTATAGCAGTGGCATTAATTTAAAAATATTATAAAGTTTCTAAAACAATTTTATTTGCAATTTTTGTATCTATAGATTTAAAGTTATTACAAATATACTCAAATTTCTCATTTGAAATTTGAATATTTTATACTAAGTCAAATTTGAATTTTGACCGATCTAAAATAATCTACATGTCAAGAGCTTTCCAAATATATAAAAATATTTGAATTTGGACAAACAGGGAAAAAGATATGATAGTTTGAATAGACAGGGGTTTTTCTGCAAAACTCCCAATTAATTAAATCGTGGAAAAGATTTTACACGTCAGCGCTGACTGTGCGCTGACTGTGCGCTGACGGGGCATCGACGTGGCTTAAAATTCTATATCGTGGAAAAGTTATACACTATAGGCTTAAAATTTCCGAACTATATTTTGAACTTAGTTCAAGGAATGAAAACCGTTTAGTAATTATATACCCTTTTGAATAATCTTGTATTTATGAATAGATATGGCTAAGTGGTTTAATTCTAATACTTATGAAGAAACTAATTTATTTAAAATAAAATGGATTGTAGTTTCTAAAATATTTGTCAAATTATACTTTAAGGTTTTTGAAACACAGTGGATAATAAAATGTTTAAACTGTGACATTTGAAATATTAAACTTAATTTTGAAGTCTTTCATAGTTGGTTTCCTTATACATTTAATATTTTATTTTAATAAAAGAAAAGTTTTAAATTTTAGTGATTTTTGAATATTATAAAATGTTGGGATGTTACAGTAGAGGATAGTTTGGGTTGATTGAGTCTAATGGTGAAAGTGCACACACTCTCGAGAGTTAAAACCTAAGATCTTAGCCGTGTCCCCGGCATCGGACAATTTGAGTAACTACACAAGGCTGTCTTCTGAAAATCTCTTCATTCCGATTTCTTAATAAAACTTTGATGGGTGAACATGGGTAGGGGACATGGACTTGTCCCGAGTTGTCTCCCAAAGAGAAGTTATTGTTCCAAAAAGTGTTTACCAAAAGTAGGAAAAAACTTGCTTTGCGCAATAGCCTTGAGCTCCACCAGCCAAATAAGCATATAGATGTACCTTAGTGGAATATTAGAAATAAAAGTCACTTGCCACCACAATTCAATTGTGCTGACCCTTTATAGCTGGGCTGCAACTAAACCTTGCAGATTTGACACACGACGAGTGAGCATTCGATAGGATTTCGAGTCTACAACCAACATGCTTTGCCTGTGGCACATGAAGATGATGAGGCTCATTGTATCTACTATTTTCCGCTGCTACTCTTGGAAATTTTGCTAGCCTTTCCAGGTTATTCAAATTGTAAGAGATATTTGTAACACTGGATCATGCGATTTAATAAAGTATTTGACACTTTTGCATGATATACATCTTAAACTGTGGTGCTAGCATTTGATCCAGGGACTAGCACATTAACACATGGACTTCCACCTTAAAATAAAAGGTGAGGTCACTACATTGATGGTTTCCGTCTAAACAAGGTTCTGATGGACGGAGGAAGCAGTATCAACATCTTATACCTGGACACATTCTAGAGTATGGGTCTATCTCAGAGCAGGCTAACACCAACATCAACAATTTTTCACGGCATAGTGCCAGGAAAATCGGCTCACCCGATTAGCAAAATCTGATTGGAAGTATCTTTCGAAGTAAGCAAGGCACAATACAGATCAGAGTACCAGACATTTGAGGTGGTAGATTTAAAGAGCCCGTATCACGCTTTATTTGGAAGGCCGGCTTACGCCAAGTTCTTGGCAAGACCGTGTTATGTTTACCTATAGTTGAAGATACCGGGTCCCCAGGGGATCATCACAATTGAAGGAAGCAAAGACATGGCAATCGAGTGTGATCGAGGTGATGCCATTATGGCAGATCAGGCCTGCTCCGAAGAGGAGTTGAAGTACTACAAGTCTCAGGTAGACCCGGCTGTCAAACGCGTACTGGATGAACCAGCTCATGAAGAAGAGAAGAAAAAGTTCAAGTCAGCACATGATGCCAAGATGGTCGATTTCGTGGAAGGAGATTCCTCCAAGCAGTTCTCGATCGGGTCTCGTATGGACCCGAAATTGGAAAGCGCGCTTGTCGAGTTCATCCGTGAGCATCGTGACATCTTTGCATGGTCCCCTTTCTACATGCCTGGGTCCCGAGTGAACTCGCCGAGCATAGCTTACATGTTGATCCAGCAGCAAAGCCAGTAAAATAAGGTCTGCGTCGTTTCAATGCAGACAGGAAAAAGATCATTGGTTGGGAGATAGCCCGCCTTCTAGCGGCCGGCTTTATCATGGAATTCTATCACCCAAAGTGGCTGGCTAACCCGGTCCCTGTGTTGAAAAAGAACAGAGAATGGAGAATGTGTGTTGATTACACAAGTTTGAACAAAGTCTATCCGAAGGATCCTTTTCCGCTTCCTCGGAAAGACCAGATAATTGATGCCACAGCCGGCAGCGAGTTACTATGTTTTTTGGATGCTTATTCCGGGTATCACCAGATCAAGCTCAGAGAAGAAGACCAAGAGAAGACACCGTTCATCACACCCTTTTGGAGCTTTTTGTAACAAGACAATGTCCTTCAGCTATAAGAACGCAGGGGCAACATACAAGAGATGTATCCAGAAGTGCTTCGAGGATCAGATCGGACGCAACGTTCATGCTTACATCGATGATGTTGTGATCAAGTCACAGAAAGCCGGGTCACTCCTAGATGACCTGCAGGAGATCTTACCAATCTTTGCAAGTACCAGATGAAGCTAAATCCAACCAAATGCGTGTTCGGAGTCCCAGCAGGCATGTTACTCGGTTTCATAGTCTAAGAAAGAGGAATTGAGGCAAAGGCGATCATGAACCTTAAGAAGCCGGAGTGCGTAAACGATGTTCAGAAGTTGACGGGTTGCATCACAGCCCTAAGCCGGTTCGTAGCAAGGATGGGAGAGAAAGCACTTCCACTATACAAGCTATTGAAGAAATCAGACAAGTTCGTAGGGGACCAGGAAGTAGATGATGCTTTTGAAGATCTAAAGAAAACATTGTCCACAACGCCAGTCTTAGCGGATCCCACAAGCAAGGAGCCAATGTTGTTATATGTCTCTGCCAACTCACGAGCCGTCAGTTCAGTGGTTGTCATAGAGAGGAAAGAGGAAGGCAAAGAGTACCCGGTTCAGATGCCGGTTTACTATGTTAGTGAGTCCCTGATCGAGTCAAAACAGAGGTACCCACAGTGGCAGAAGTTGGTCTTTGGAGTCTTCATGGCAAGCCGGAAAATGCCACACTACTTCCAGGAACACCCCATAACAGTGGTGAGCTCGGCTACCCTAGCAGAAATAATCAGAAACAGAGAGGCAACATGTAGAGTAGCAAAGTGCGCCATCGAGATGGGGCCTTACCACATCAACTATGAGCCAATGACAGCAATCAAATCTCAAGCTTTAGCCGATTTCATCAATGACTGGACTGAGTTCGACCCCTTGCCTTCTGCACTGAGTATCAAGCATTGGATCATGCACTTTGACGGGTCTAAACTATTTGGAGGATCAGGAGCCGGCTTGGTTCCGACTTCGCCGAAGGGAGATAAGCTGAGTTATGTCTTATAGATACACTTCGAGCCATGCACAAATAACATCGCTGAGTATGAGGCTCTGTTACACGGTCTAAGAGTCGCCAAGGAGATGGGTATCAAGAGGATTATGTGCTATGGGGACTCGGACCTAGTGGCACAACAAGTATCAGGGACCTGGGATCGGAAGGACGCTAATATGGCAGAAGAGAAGTTGACAGGGTAGCCGGGTTCTTTTCTGGGCATCAAGTGGAACACATCGATATAAGAAAGAATGAGGCAGCAGATGCTCTATCAAGAATCGGCTCCAGGAGAGACCCGATACCACCTAATGTATTCAAGGCCGAGTTATATCATCCATCCGTGAAGCTTCCAACAGAAGAAGAACTTGCAGTCCCTGATGACCCGGAGTCCCAGTTGGTTGCCTCCTTACACCAGACCCCGTCGTGGACTGAGTCGTATCTGGCTTACCTGCTCAAAGAGGAGTTACCACAAGACGAATTTCTGGCAAGACAAATTGTACGCCGGGCTAAAGCATATGTCATCATCAATGGCGAGTTACACAAGAAGAGCACTTCAGGAGTTTTTCTGCGTGTGTCTTACCAGAGGAAGGCCGAAAAATCTTTCAGGAGATCCACTCAGGAGATTGCGACACCACGCATCAACAAGATCAATGGTAGCCAAAGCATACATGCATTGTTTCTTATGGCTGACGGCTTCGGCTGACGCGGAGAACATAGCCCAGGTTTGTGATGGATGCCAGAGGTATGCAAGGCAGATTCATGTGCCGGCTCAGGACTTAAGGACCATACCAATCACATGGTCCTTCGCAGTATGGGGTATGGACATGGTGGTACCTTTCCAGCCATCACCCGGCAAGAAAACTCATCTCTTGGTAGCAGTGGACAAATTCACAAAGTGGGTTGATGTAGCGTACCTGCACTTTAAATAAGGCAGATACCTGTGTATAGTGCAAATCCCTGGATCGATTCATTTGCACACATAGTTTACGATGTAATATCACAACAAAGCATCAATTATATTACATCGATGATCCAGAATTACAAAATTATTTGATACAAGTTGCATAGCGTAAAGCTAGCATTGAAAAAGTACACAGCGGAATTACAATAGCAGTGAGTCTCTATAACTTTCATGCTGCCACAGGCGAAAAACATGTTGGTTGCAGACTCGAAACCTTTAAACGAAACCTCACTCATCATCTGATCAAATCTGCAATAAGAAAAATATTGCAACAACGTGGGTCAGATTCCATTAAAAATGGAGTCTGGCAAGTGACACTATGGTGGACACTTATGGAATAACTCTAAGGCCTATATGAATATTTGGCTGGTGGAGCTCAAGGCTAATTTGCATAAAGCCAATTTTTCCTATCCTTTTGAAAACACTTTTCTTGAAATCGACGAGTATGGCATGAAAACCATAAATCTCATCTTCCCTTGTTCACCCATCAAGTTTTACTTTTGAAGTTGGAATGATGGAATCCTCCGTTGACGTCCTTGATCAGCTGCTCAAAATTGTCCGTAACCGGGGACACGGCTAAGTACTTAGTTTTACACTCTGCAGAGGTTGTGCACGTTCACCATTGTACCCATTCAACCCAAGGTATCCTTTACACACCATTTGTGATAAGGAAAGGAGAGAATGAGACGAGATCTTTCAGAAGCATTTTCCCTCCCCATGCTGGCTTGACCCGTTCCACCTAACATCCCCCTACATCTGCTTGTCAAGCCGGAGAGAGTCCACGCAACATAATTGATCAAGCCAGAGCCCATATGGCAATGGCTGCACTGGAAGCAATCGTCACTCGGAGTTCTTCAGATTCCTCTGTTCCTGGGTGGCCGTTCTCAAGTGTACATACTCTTTAGGAACCATAGAAATGGACCGAGCAGCCACTCAACATAAACCATACAACCAATTACCACCCAGGTGTTTCATTAACTTAAGTGGATGTGCACTCTCAGGTAAAAATCACCATGCTCACAGCCCTAAGTAGAATAGAAATTCATCCTAGGCGAAGACAGCCATGAGCACAGTCCTGAGTAGTCACTTAACATTTTGTAAAAACCCTTCTTCAATTGCATAGCATCAATATTTCTGCTAAGTATGATATAGGAACCTAGACACAGGAATAAGGGATTCTACACAGGTTTAGCATAGCAACACATGCATATAAAATACACTAAGTAATGCATAAAAATAGGAAGTTTATGAGGTGTGCCACTTGCCTTTGAATGTTGTCGTTGTTCACAACTCTTTTCAACGATACTCGGGACTCTCCGTTCAATCTAACAGTATAGACAAACAACAATACAACAATCAACAGCAAGCCAAACTCACCATGCATACAAACACATACTAGATGAATAAATAAGTTTTATAAAACTTTCTAAGGAAAATATATTTATGCATGATGTGCAAAATATTCCTAAGGCTAGAAATGCTTGTTCATGCCATGGAAAATCTTTTAAGTTAATGTAAGGCAAATGTGTTGGTCAAAAAGGACTAAGGACTAAAGCCTTAAGTTGGATAAACATACTTTGTTTTATATCTTCTTGAAACAAGCACTCTAATGGCTTAGCCATGATGTGCAACATACTTAGAAAAAAAATTACTAAGTCATTGGTTCAAGATGATCACAATTATTATCAACTCTTTGTAAGTTGGACATTCACTATAGTGAGAGAGACAGACTCCCGGCCAGCCACTTAAATTGTGGAACAGGTCTCATGTACGTGGACATGTAAGGTTTGTTTCCAGGCCGCTTCATCCCACTATGCTGCTAGGATCCAACAACTTCAAGATGATAACATCATGATCATAATTTGTTTAAGTCTAAAAGACAAGATTAGGAAAGAGGGAACAGATAAAAGAAAGATGTAGTTGTTCTCCAGGCTTCCTCTCCAGACTTGTAACTTTCTTTTGAATGATGTCTTGATTGAAGTTTTTTGATAGACTTGATAATTCTTCAGACTTGGTGGTTCTTGCATCCTCGAGGCTGGTCTTGGATTTACTTAGTCTTCATGAATTCTCAGAGGAGAAGAAAGGGCAGAGAGAAAGACTTAGAGAATAGAAAGGGGGTTGGCCTTCTTGAACTTCTTCTCACTTTTCTTCTAAGTGCTTGCCATCTTTGGGAATGCTTCCAGGTTCTGTTTTCTTCTAAGTCCTTCATGAAGTCTCAGAGAAAAGAAAGAGAGAGAGAACAAGACTTGGAAAATATTTCTGGTTGGTCTTCATGATCTTCTTCTTGATTTTCTTCTAAGTGTTCCTTCTCCTTGAAGATACTTCTGAAGTCTTGTTTTTGGCTAAGTCCTTCAATGGTCTTCTAGCTCCATCTTGAAAAATTACTAAGTGTCTAGTGCATAGCACTTCACAAATATGCTAAGTTGAAATTATTTCTAACTTAGAGAAAACTAATGAAGAGGGGTTTTCTTATGAGAATAAAATATGCTATGAATGAAATGGAATTTTAAATCACAAGAAACATAAAAATAACTTTTGTGATTTCTTTATAAATATGCATGAATTTATAAATGCAATTTACTTCATTTCTACTTTTGGAAAATATAATAAAAGGAATAATTATAAGATTAAAGTTTCCTATGATTAAATTTTTATAACACAATTTTATAATTGGTGTTAATAGACAGAGGGCATTTAATTAAATCTATTGCAATTGGATTTAATCAAAAATAATGTTTCTATTAAAAGTTATTTCAAAATTAGTCAAACAATTCAATTTAAACACACAACCATGAAATCATTCAAAAATTGCTCAAAAATATTTTATAGCAGTGGCATTAATTTACAAATATTCCAAAGTTTCTAAAACATTTTTATTTGCAATTTTTGGATTTATAGATTTAAAGTTATTACAAATATACTCAAATTCACCATTTGAAATTTGAATATTTTATACTAAGTCAAATTTGAATTTTGTCTGAATCAAATTATTCTACACATCCAGAGCTTTCCAAATATATAAAAATTATTAAATTTGGAGTTGTGGTTAAAAAGTTGTGATTGTTTTCATTACAGGGACTAATCTGCAATTTTCCAATTAAAACTAAAATAGAAAAATCTAAATACACGCTGTCGCTGACGTGGATGCTGACGAGGCTGTCTATGTGGCGCTGACGTGTATAAGTTATAGATCTGGGCCGTCAGATCTGGATCTGACGGTCCAGATCGGAGCGTACCCGTTCGTCCTCGACCTTTTAATCTAAGCCGCAGAGATTCAATCGGACGGCGCAGGGAGCTCGGATCATACCGTGGCGGCGCAACGGTCACCGGCGACGAAGGAGACGGTGGCGTGGCTCGGGATCGGACGGCCTCGACGCTGGAGTTGCTCCCCGGACGAACGGCGGTGTCGACGACGTGCAGCTCGTCGCGGCGATGCAGATGGTGGCTACGGCGTCGTCTTTCCCTTCCTGGCGCGGCCGGTTGCGGCGGATGGAGTGCGGCGGCGCTCCGGGCGATCCGGTCGAGCACGGGGCGCTCGGCTTGCTGCACGAAATAACCGAACTCGGGGCTTAGGAGGTGCGCACGGCGAGGGGGAAGCGAGGGGGGAAAATGAGAGAGCTTTGGCGGCTCGGGGCTCACCGGAAACAGCAGAGGACGGCGGCGGAGGAGGGAACTCCGGCGAGCTCGAGCGGCGGCCTGGCGGCGTCCTTGGGCTAGGGTTTTTGGGGCAAAAGACGCGGCGGTGTCCAGGGATTAAATAGGGGGCTTCGGAGATCAAATCCCGTACGAATCGGAGTGGAAATCGTCTCCGATTCGATCTCCTTTTTCTGCTCTTCGTTCGGTTAGAGGAAGAAGAAGATCTGCTGACGTCAGCATGACGTCAGCCAGTATTTTCTTTTCTGATTTTATTTCTTTAATTCATATCTTTTGATTTAAATGTCCAAATGATGTCAAATTAATTTCTAAAAATTTGTAAAAATAATATCTTGCTGTTAAACCAGTTGTGGGTATGTTTTGAATATTTTTGAAATTTAATATTTTGAAAAATTGCTTAATTACAGATTTGACACTTAAAGTCAAATTTGAATTTCTATCTCTTTTAAATTTTCCTTTGGCTAAAATAAATTTGAAAAAAATATCCACATTTCAATATGTTTGGATTTAAGTTATTTAAACTCATTTTCAATTTCTAAATTCATTTTTGGCTTTGGTATAATTGTTAATGATATAACACAATTATATGAAAGTGGAAAAGAGAAGATATAATGTATTCATTTTTAATTGAAATTAATTTGTGCAACATTATATTTTATAATATGGTAATGCATTTGAAAACTTCATATTAACTTTAGAAAAGATTTTTGTTTTAATTTTAATCTTATTTAGAGTATATTAATCATTTCATGCTTTGTAAAATAGATGAAATTCCTTTAAGCAATTGAATTGTTTATTTGGCTAATTCATTAATTTACAATCTATGAAGTTTTAAAGTTATACACTATAGGCTTTAATTTCCAAACTATATTTGAACTTAGTTAAAGGAATGAAAACCATTTAGTAAATATATAACCTTTTGAATAATCTTGTAATTAAGTGGTTTAATTCAAATACTTATAAAGAAACTAATTTATTTAAGATGAATTGTAGTTTGTAAAATATTTGTCAAATTTTATTTTAAGGTTTTTGAAATACAGAGAATAATATAATGTTTTAAACTGTGACATTTGAAATATTAAACTTTGAAGTCTTTTATAGTTGGTTTCCTGATGCATTTCATATTTTATTTTTATAACAAGAAAAGTTTTAAATTTTAGTGATTTTTGAACATTTTAAAATGTTGGGATGTTACAGTTGAGGTTCAAGCCGTCAACAGCTGCTCAGCATCAACAACCGTTAAATTCCTGAAGAAAATCATATTCAGATTCGGGTATCCCCACAGTATCATCACGGACAATGGGACAGATTTTTCACTCGGAGAAATGCAGAAGTTCTATGGAGACAACGGGATCTGGCTTGACCTGGCTTTAGTTTCACATCCACAATCAAATGGCCAAGTTGATTGAACAAACCAGGAGCTGCTCAGAGGAGTAAAACCATGACTCCGGGTTCCACTTATCAGGGCAGCTGGAGCTTGGGAGGAAGAACTGCCATCAGTTGTCTGGAGCATCAACACAACCCCAAACAGGTCCACAGACTTCACACCTTTCTTCATGGTCTATGGGGCAGAGGCCGTGTTACCCAGGGATATCCTTCACGATTCTCCAAGAGTTGCAAATTATGTGGAGACAGAAAATGAGAAAACCCGGCTCACCTCAGTGGAGTTATTGGAAGTGGCAAGAGAGCTAGCCCTGGCAAGATCAACTATATATCAGCAAGACCTAAGGCGATATCACAGTTGTTGGGTTAGATCAAGGACTTTGTAAGAGGGAGACCTGGTCCTTAGACTGGCTCAGAACAGAGCCGGCTTTCATAAGCTCACTCCCTCATGGAAAGGACCTTTCGTGATAAGCAGAAATTTACACAACCGATCCTACTACTTGGTGGATCTACGAGAAGAAACCACAGTGACAGGACCCAACACAGATCACACAAGGTACCCAATGACAGAAAATGACAGGCCCTGGAATATAGCAGAGCTATGGCCATACTACACGTAGACAGAAGGAGACCCGGATGAGACGGGTTCCACCCCTTTTTTGTATTTTCCTTTCATCATAAAAGCAGAAGGTTTCAAACGCGCTCTTTTCCTTACCAGGGTACCTAAGGGGGCTGGAAGGTTTTTAATGAGGCGGCTTGCTAGCTATGTACATATCTTATGATAAATAAAGAGAACTACTCTGAAGAAAAGAGTTGGCTGATCCAGAATTTCAATGGTCATAAAGTAAGGGGTCTTGGGGGCTTACTAACCAAGAGCTAGAAGTTAAAAACTCAAGGCTCGGCAGAGATGCCACCAAAGTTCATATTTTTATTTTTTAAGGGGTCTAGGGGGCTTACTAACCAAGAGTTAGAAGTTGAAAACCCAAGACTCGGTAGAGACGCCACCAAGTTCATACTTTCGTTTCTTAAGGGGTCATGGGGGCTTACTAACTAAGAAAGTGGTAAGTTGAAAACCCAAGACCCGGCAAAGACACCACAATAATCTTGGTTACAATTGCCTGCTAGCTTGATGCTATTCTAACCCGGCATTGACGCCATCATGACTAGATGCTAAAAATCCGGCTTTCAATCTGACTATGTTACCCATGGGGACTAAGCAGATCCTGATTGACCTAGAGTTTTACGCACGAGCAAGGTCACAAAGAAAGCCGGCTAGGCAAAAAGCTAAGAAAACCAAAAGGTGTCTTCAACACCGATGAAAGACTTGCATATTCAAGAAAAGCATAAGTGTATCGATAAGCGCGTCCTTTAGATCCATACAAAGGCCACACATAAGGCAAATGTAGTGTACCTGCACTTAAAATATGGGCTCGAACCTAAGAGCCACAGATAATACTATGATCAAAAGGTTTTTCCAATCCTAAGGGCTCGAACCTACAGGCAACGCAGTGCTCTGATATCATCTGTAGTGTACCTGCACTTGAAATACGGCAGATACCTGTGTATAGTGCAAATCCCTGGATCGATTCGTTTGCACACACAGTTACGATGTAATATCACAACAAAGTATCAATTTATTACAACGCTGATCCAGACTTAGAAAATATTCGTTACAAATTTGCATAGCATAAAGCTAGCAGTGAACAGAGTAAACAGCGGAAAATTATTCTTCATGGAGTCCCCAATCATCATCATGTGCCACAAGCGAGCATGTTGGTTGAAGACTCGAAACCCTTAGTAAAATTCTCACTCATCACCAGAACAGTCTGCAATAAGATATATATTGCAGCAACGTGGGTCAGAACCATTAAAATGGAACTGGCAAGTGACACTATGGTGGACACTTAGAGGAATAACTCTATGACCTATATGCTTATTTGGCTGGTCGAGCTCAAGGCTATTTTGTAGAAAGCAAGTTTTTCCCTAACTTTTTGAAACAACTTTACCTCGTTGAGATAAATATGGTATGAAAGCCATAGTCTCATTCTACCCTTGTTCACCCATCAAGTTTTTAATTTAAAAATTGGAATGGTGGAATCCTCCGTTGACGTCCTCGTCCAGCTGCTCGATTGTCCGTTTCCGGGGACACGGCTAAGTACTTAGATTTTAACTCTGTAGAGGTTGTGCACGTTCACCATTGTACCCATTCAACCCAAATTATCCTTTACACACCTTTTGTGATAAGGAAAGGAGAAGAATGAGACGAGATCTTTCAGAAGCATTTTCCCTCCCACTCTGGCCTGACGCGCTCCACCTACAAACCACTACCTCCACCTGTCAGGTCGGGGCGAGTTCACGCAGCTTAGTTGATCAAGCCAGAGCCCATATTGGCAATGGCTGCACGAGAAGCAATCTTCACTCGGAGTTCTTCAGATCCCTTTGTTCCTGGGTGGCCAACCACAAGTGAATATCCCACAGGTACATCCCCTGGGGAGAACACTCAACTCACACAGCCAAGCAACCAATTCCACCCAGGTGTTTGGTTATAACTTAGTAGAATTTAACATTTCATAAAAAATAGTTTTGCATAGCATCACAATTCTACTAAGTATTTTCATAGGAACCTAGACACAGGAATAAGGAAGTCTAAACATGGCTTGCATAGCAATACGATCCTACACATGCTTATAGAAAAATAATCTACTCATGCATAGAAAAATAATAGGACTTTTATGGGGGTGTGCCACTTGCCTTTGAATGCAGTCTTTACTCACAAACTCTTTTCAACGAACTCGGTTCTCTCCGTTCAGTCTAAACAATAAAAAAACAAACAACAATACACAATCATAAAACAAAACCACACAACACATACAAACAAGTTTCATAATATGCAAATTATTTCTAAGGACTAGAAATGCATGTCATGCCATGAAAATCTTTTAAGTTAATGCAAGGCAAGTAGGTTGGTGAAAATGACTAAGGATTAAGGTTAGAAGTTGGACAAGATAACTTTGTTATAGATTATGTAGAATAAGCACTCAAAATGCTTAGCCATGCCGTGCATAAATACTTGGGGAAAATACTAAGTTTATAAGGGGATCACAATTACTATCAACTCTTTGTAAATTGGATATTCACTATAGTGAGAGAGACAGACGCCCGGCCAGCCACTTAAGTTGTGGGACAGGTCTCATGTACGTGGACATGTAAGGTTTGTCTCCAGGCCGCTTCATCTCACTATGCCGCTAGGATGCAACAACTTCAAGATGGTAATAACATGATCAAAAATTATTTAAGTCTTAAGTGAAAGACAAGATTAGGAAAGGGGGAAACACATAGAAGGTAGAATGTAGAATCTTCTCCTTGCTTCATTTTCTTCTTGATGTGATGACTTCATTACAATTTTGTAGACTTGATGGTTTTGAAGACTTGATGGTGCTGATAGCCTCCAGGTTGGTCTTGAATGTAACTTAGTCATCCAGGGGTCTAAGAGAAGGGAGAATAAATATAGAGGAAGTAAGACTTAGAAAATATTTGCTGATTGGTCTTCATGGACCTCTTCTTGATTTTCTTCTAAGTGCTTCTACTCCTTGAAGATTCTTCTGAAGTCTTGTTTGGCTAAGTTCTTCACTGGCCTTCTAGCTCCATGTTGAAAATACTAAGTATCTAGTGCATAGCACTTTTACCAAAAGACTAAGTTTGGAAATATTCCTCACTTAGAGAAAACTAATGAAGAGATTTCCTATGGAAATATTTCTATATGTGAAAATAAGTTATTCATGCAATGCTTTTTTTTAATCACAAGAAAGCATCAAAATAACTTTTGTGATTTCTTTATAAATGCAATTTAATTAATTTCTATTTTGGAAAATATAATAAAAGGAATAATTATGAGATTAAAGTTTTCTATGATTAAATTTTTATAACAAAATTTAATAATTAGTGTTAATATACATGGGGCATTTAATTACATTTATAGCAATTTGATTTAATAAAAAATAATATTTCTATTAATAGTTACGTTGAAAATACTCAAATTATTCAATTTAAATATATAACTATGATTTCATTCAAATATTACTCAAAATTATTTTATAGAAGTGGCATCAATTTACAAATATTCTAAAGTTTCTAAAACAATTTTATTTGCAATTTTTGGAATTATAGATTTAAAGTTATGACAAATATACTCAAATCTTCCATTTGAAATTTGAATATTTTAAACTATGTCAAATTTGAATTTTGGCAGATCTAAACTATTCTACATGTCAAGGGCTTTCCAAATATATAAAAATATTTGAATTTGGATAAGTGGTTAAAAAGTTATGACAACTCTAAGTTGCATGGTCTTTTCTGTAAAACTGCCAAATTAAATAAATCAAGAAAATGATTTTACACGTCAGCGCTGACTGTGCGCTGACTGGGCTGCTGACTGGGATCCGACGTGGATAAGTGACTGGATCTGGGCCGTCAGATCTGGATCTGGCGGTCCAGATCTGTCCGTACCAGTTCAGTTAAATGATTTAATCATGGCCGCACGATTTAGATCGGACGGATCTGGGAGGTTTGACTAAAAACGAGCGGCGCCGGTGGCCGGAGTTACTCCGGTGACCTCAATCCGCGGCGGCGACGCGTCGGCAACGGTCGTTCCCGGTGTTCTACTGGGTTCCGAGACGAATGGGTCATACCTACGGGTAGAGGGCGTCAAGGCGAGGTCGTTGGCGCGGCAGTGAGCTTCAGCGCGCCCCCTTTCTCCTCCTTTTGCTCGCCGGTGACGAGGACGACGGCGGCGGTCTTCGGGCCGTGCACCGTTTGCTTGATCTGCTGCAAAATAAATTGCCGCGCCACGTCAAGGAGGTGCGCAATAACAAGGGGAAGCGAGGGGGAAACACGGGACAGCTCGAGGTAGTCTCTGCTCACCGGAAATAGAGGAACTCGCTGGCGGCAATGGCGGACTCCGGCGGTCAAATCCTTCGGCCTGGCGGCGGATTGGGCAAGGGTTTCTTGGGGGAAAGAGAGAGGAGCTCGCGGGCTACTTATAGGACAGAGAGGCGCGTTGATTAGGGGAAGGAATCACGCGAATTGATGGGAGGAATCGGCGGCGGTTTCGGGCGTGAATTTTGGCTGGAGGTTGAAGAAGGAGGTCTGACAGGTGGGGCCCGCGTGTCAGGTATTTTTCTTTTTCTTTTCTGTTTTTCTATATTATTCATAACTTTTGATTTATAACTCCAAATGAAGTCAAATCAATTTCTAAAAATTTGTAAAATTAATATCTTTGCTTTAAAACATTGGTGGGTATGTTTTGAAAACTTTCTAAAATTAATAATTTTGAAATATTGGTTTAATACAAATTTGACACTTAAAGTCAAATTTGGAATTATATTTTAATTAAATTTTCTTTTGGCTAAATAAAATTTGTAAAATACCCATATTCAAATATGTTTTGATTTCAAGTTATTTAAACTCATTTTCAAATACTAAATTCATTTTTGTCTCTAGTATAATATTAAATAGTATAACACAACTATATGAAAATGAAAAGGAAAAAATAATGTATTAATTTTTAATTCAAAATAATTTGTGCACCGTTCTATTTTATTAAGATAATTCATTTGAAATTTTATAACAACTTTGGAAGATGTTCAAGATTTAATTCATTTCTTATATAGAAAATATATTCATGAAAGTCATTTTATGTTTTGAAAATAAATGAAAATCATTTAATCTAATGAAATGTTTATTTGGATATTCCATTAAATATTGGAAGTTATTAAAGTTATAAACTATAGACTTGTAATATCCAAACTATCTTTTGAACTCAGGTAAATGAATAATAATCTTTTGGCCATTAGACAATGTTTTCAATAGTTTAAAAATAACTCTTGCAATTATTATTTTAATTTTATGAATTGCTATTGCTAAGTGGTTGAATTCAAATACTTATAAAGAAACCTTTTATTTCATTAATATGGTTTGAAGGTTTGTGAAACATTTGTCATATTACATATTGAGGTTTTAATAATTTCAATGGATTATAAATTGTTGAACTTGAAACAACTTTTGAAAAGTGAGATATTTGAATTATTAAACTCTTTCAATAAGTTTGAAGTCTTTCTTAGTTGGTTTTCTTATGCATTTAAATGTTTTATTTTAATCAAAAACAAAAGTTTTAAATTTTAGTGATTTTTGAACATTATAAAATGTTGGTATGTTAATGACTACCACCCTTAAAAGGAATCTCGTCCCCGAGATTCGGAGAAGCTAAAAAGAAAAGCAAATGCTTGAATGATTCTGATAACTCGAGAGATTTCAAGAAATGAATTTTTCTGACATGGAAGCTGGAAACTAGTAGGGGATGATTTTTCTGATTGGAAGGTTAGAAAGAAATATAGTTTGGGATCTCTAGATTTAAGCAACGGGGTTTAATTTAACTGGGTGGCTACCACCCTTAAAAGAAAAGTTTTGTTGATACTCAAATTGTTCTAACTTATATAAGAAGATCAATACAAATCATTACAAACAACATCTAACAAGCATTAAGCAACAAGGTTCAAACACAAGCAAACATACGTGAAAAACTTCAAACTTCTTTTGAGAAATCGAACTAATCGTTTATCGAACGAAAACACACCAATGTCGTGGAATTACAAAAACGATAGTACTGCCATACCACAATTTGATAGGTCAATACATCAAATCGATACGATAAGATAAATGAGATAAATGGTGGCCCCTCTAACGTGGTTTTTATTGCTCCACTTATTCCTCCTCACGCTTGCGCTTCATTGCGTGGTTATTCGTCACAGGCGTGACTTCTCCCTCAATTGAGTCTTCAGAAAGCACCTCTTCGGGGTCTTCTTCCTCCTTTACCGCAGCGGTTACTACCACATTTCCAGTGCCTTGGTCACTTTCTTCAGCTACTGGCGGTGGTGGAGGTGCGTTGAGTTGCGCCTCAAGGGTGGCGATCTGCTCATCCTTGTTAAGATTCTGCAAATGTAGTTCATGGATGAGTTCCTCCATATATCCAATAAGGGTTTCAGAAGTCTGGAGTTCTTGGGTTTCTGCGTGTATGACGGCTCGGGCATGATCTGCGATGTTATAAGCTTGCTGAACCTTTCTGGTCAGGCGGTTCATGAGAAAATCCAAGTCATCAAACATCTTGTTAGTGATCGGCAGGTCCAAGCGATTTCCCGTGTGAGCCATTGAGTGGCCATGCGCATCCCTCTTCCCAAAGGCACGGAAGGGCGATTCTGGTGCCAGCTTGTTGCGATACTTATAACACAATCGGGCCATCAAGTCCACCATAGCTATGTTCACTCCTTCAATCCATTCAGGGTAGTAGGTGACATAGTCCACGGGCTCGAAGTCTGGCATCGTGGGATCTGGGGTCATGATTGTGCGGATTTCCCAACGCGTCACATCAGGTATGTCGGTCTCTTCCTTCCTTCCTCGGAAATAGGGCGGTGGTAGCTTCAATATACTTGTCAACGTAGACAGCTGCCTCCCAAAGATGAAATCCGACAAAACTCCAGCATATGCGGTCTCAGTGTACTCCCCCATCTAAAATTTTGAAGAGGAAAGAGTATTAGAATTAAAATGAATCAGTAAAATTCATATGATAAAATGAAAAGTTTTGTTTTGAAAGTGAATAAAATAGATTTTTAATCCTATGGTCAAATCCTATTTCTATCCAAACCTAGGGTTTCGAACCTACAGGCAACATAGTGCTCTGATACCATCTGTAGTGTACCTGCATATAAAATATGGCAGATACCTGTGTATAGTGCAAATCCCTGGATCGATTCGTTAGCACACACTTTTGCAAGCTCTATGGAGATATTCTTCATAGCTACGTCCTGGATCTGGATAACCCACTCTTGGTCCTTCAGCTTATTTATCAAAGTCTCATTATCTAGGGAGAGCGGGCGAATCGTATCTTCGTGAGCCTTGATTTGCTTTTCGGCTTTCTCACGAAGGCCGGCTTCCTGAGCTATCTGGTGATGAGCGTCACTGTTCTTCTCGGACATCTCAGCAGAGTTTTCTTGCAAGACATACAAGGGAGGTAGTGAGAAAAAGATAAAAGATAAAACATAGACATAACTCAATAAAGGTAATAGCAAAGTGGCTCGAATTTTCTCACGAAGTCCCAGGTCGCTACTGAGAGAGACCCGACACTTGGGGACTACTCAATTTAGAGCAGAGATTTTTTTCAAAAGAAGACCCAAAACACGGCCGGTATTCCGGCTCTTGGGGACTACTTAGTAGAAAAAATAAAGGTTGAGCAAGAAAGATTTCAAGGAAACCCGGAGTTCAGCCAAGCTAAAACTACGGCTCTTGGGGACTACTATGAAGATCTTTCACAATATACACAACATTCCCTAGGCATTAACAAGTACTAAGCGTGTCCAAGGTACAAGCTCAGCACTTGGGGACTACTACGGATAGGGAAAATTGAGAGAACATACCGTGAAGCGTTTGTGGAGGTAGCACCTCATCTCGGACTCCTCCTTTCGAAGCTCAGTAGGCGGTCATGAATATACTTGAAGGTGGAAGGGAAATACATCGTCCTCAGGGGACTGTCTTCCGCCACGATGACCTTGATTTTCTTAGGGGGGACTTTCGAGGCCTCCTTATCTTTTGCCTCCGGCTCCACTACTGGCTCTGGAGTGTTGGCCTTTGTAGGTGAAGACGCCTTTGGGTCCGAAAACCCGGTGCCAGTGATCATGACTTCATATTCCTCGTGGACAGTAGGCAGCATGTCCTTCGAAGAAGAGCCCGCCGCATTCGGAGGAGAGCCAGAGGCGACAGGAGGAGATCGAGTCTCGTTAACCGGCTCCGTGTCTTGGGTCTGAGGAACAGGAGGAGCAGGAGCTGGAGACTTGGTAGCCTCGCCCTGGTGAGGAGCTTCCTCCTCATCTTCCAGTATGGCTTTGGCCCTGCGCGAGACAAAGACGAAGAATAGACGGTTGATTAGTGAAAAGTAAGTACCGAAAAGCCTACGCAAGCAACGATCAAGCAAGAAGCAAGAGACGTACCCCTTGTTCACAGTAAAATCGGAGAGGGGGACGTCCGAGCCAGAACCTAAAGAGCCAGACAAAGAACGGGATTTAGAGACCCGGACGTTGCCATCCAAGGGATAAAGAACAGCGGGAGAAGCCGAAGGAGTGAGACGCCTGCTCGGAGAAGGGCTGAGAGGTATACCTGAAGAGAGTTAATCAGAGGAAGTATAGGAGCGAGTACTTCTTCGCGCTTCGGTGTCGCCTCTTCGGTACCCTGCGCAGAAGTTTGTCTTTGAGAAACAGAGGCCTCAAGCTCGCGAGAGCGAGTGTCGGAGATCATGCGTATCGTAGCTCGGGTGCGCTTGCGGAGGACCGGTGGAGATGGAGGCGGATCAGCGGCCGCGATCTCCTGATCCTCTTGATCTGGTAAAGGACGAATGTTAGTGGTTGACTCATCTTCCCGATCGCCTTACAGAAATTGAACGAAGAGCCGGCCTAGCGGGTCCAACTCACCCTCTTGTTCGACCTCCTCTGCTCCGGAGTTCTTTTTGTCATCATCGCTTTGGAGGGAGGAGGAAGGACTCCCATTGGTAGCTTGCCACCATTCGTTGTCCTCCTAAGAAAGAAACAAAGGGATATAAGGCATAAGACAAGCAAGATCAAAGACAAAGTGAAAGGCGGTAAAATATGAAGATGCTACCGGAGGTGCCGGGTCCTCGGCGCAGAACGGGAGCAAGCCATCTTTCTGGCCTTCGGCCACGGTCTCCATCAAGAGACGTTTTTGCCGTCTTGACCACATCAGCGTCGTCCGGCTCTGACATGTTGAACCGGAGAGGGTCGCTGGGAAGATTGGTATACTCGTGGATAAACTTGAGTCGGATGGAGAGTGGCTTGATACACCACCCGACCCAACATTTCCCTAGGTCGGTCCCCTTGAGCCCGTGGGCGTTGAGGGCCTGGAACCGGGACATGGTGGGAGCGACAGATTCGCGATCCTCGCAGCTCCAAGGGTTCGGCCTGGAAACCCGGTAAAACGGGTTGGCCTTTGGGAGAGGTGTTTTTACAGTAGAACAAATTGACTGCCAAGCCCGGGGGTGGATGGCGAGCTTGAGAGGAGGAAAGATGCAATCGCGACGGTGTTGGATCGCAATGCCGCCTCAAGTGTTCAAGGGACCACCCGCAGAGGAGCGCTGCGGGTTGCAGTAGAAGAATTCAAGAAAGAGAATGACCATGGGCTCGATCTGTAGGTAGTCCTCGCAGAGCACGGTGAAATTAGAGAGGGAAAGAATGGAATTTGGAGCAAGGTCTTGGGGGCGAAGGCCATAGTAGGCGAGAAGCGAGCGGAAGAAGAAGGAACCCGGAGGTTTGAAACCCCAGCTAAGATGATCGGCGAAAATGATTACCTCATCCTCTCGGGGCGCGGGGACGATTTCCCCGACAGGAGCTCGCCAGGAGATGGTCTTCTGGGTCTGGAGGTCGCCTGCGTTGACCAAGTCCTGGAGCTTGGCGTTGGATATAGTGGATCCGCTCCAGTTGCCCGAGGTTGCGGGAGCCACGCCGGCGTCGGAGGCGGAGGACTTGCCCTTCTTCGCCTTCAAGCTCGCCGCTGCCACGGCCGCGGCGGCAACAGGAGACCTAGTGGTCTGGTTCTTCCCCCTGGTGGAGGAGAGAGAATGTGGATTTGGATCTGAGAAGTCTAAAGTAGTGCGAAGAGCTCGGGTGCGGCGGATGCGGCTGCGGGCTACGATCACGATTGCGGAAGGAATGGCAGCACGGCGAGCAAGCTGGAGGCACAGAGCGGAGAGCTCGAGAGTGGAAGTGATGGAGGTAGAAGACAAAGTGGGGCGCACGAGGAGGAAATGATTGATCTCCCCGGTCCCCACCTATTTTTCGCTGGAGACGTTGACCTAGGGGCAGAATGGGGAAAAGATGATCTTTGACTGGAATGTTGACCGTCCAGAGGAGAAACCCAAAGAAGAAAAGCGTTAAGTCTCATAGCGCAAGCCGGCAAAAGGCGGTTGGGTTACGACGCCCGGAAGCATGATTGATTAATAAGTTGTTTTTCAGATAACCCGGACAAAAGGACCGACGGCTTCCCCCAGAAACATGCTCCAACGCGCAAAAGGTGAAGCAAGTCCAGTCTGGTGTCCAAGTTATCCTGGGGGCTACTGTTGGGGGGATCATAACCCGGTAGGCCCACCGAGATAGAAGATAAGCCGGCCTAGGCATGAGCCTGGGCCGGATCAAGACTAAAGACATGGTCCGGGTGATACGTGAGCCGGTGCACAACGTGTGCCTTGGCCCGCAAGCAAGAAGGATCCAGAAGGCTGGAGGCCAAGTACAAGACGGAGTCCTGCTAAGGAAAGAAGAGGCTTAGAGGACTTAGCGTAGAGTCCGGGTATGATAGGACCCGGACCCGGCCTTGTACCTCCAGCGAGACCCGCCGCCTATATAAGGGGGTCTCCTGGTTCCTAGAGAGCTAAGTTCAATCGACACAAGTCATAGGAGAGACACATTGTAATCTCGAGAAACGGAGGCAGGAAGTAGGTCTTTACCTCAAGATGAGGGACCGAACCTGGGTAAACCCTTGTTTCCCCACGCCACGCTAGACAAGCTCCTGATGTCGGAAGCCGCCATGCCCCTCATCTCAAGTTACTTCCGGGTAACATCTGCCGTTACAATCCCACGACACTTCTCTTGTGGAAGAGGAATACAGTCAACAAATCTCACACATTGAGACCTATATGTGCTTTGCAACACTTCTATGTCACCTAGTTTGATATCATCCCATGTCTTACGATGACGGTGAAATATATCTTAGTGGATGGAGTGAGACTCGAACCTATGCTTGAAAACTGTTCAGTCCAATCACACTTGCTACTTCTGAATTTGCCATATATTTCTATATACCTATGTGGATTATGCGACAGTGCATTCATATGTGACTTCGCAAGCTAACCATGTCTTTTTTCAAAATAAAGGTCATCTCCTATATGAGACTTCTAGTCGTATGGGTCAGTGTCACAACATGCAATATTGTAACCGTTTTATGGCAAGTTGTCTTTCCACTCTTACCCTTCATTACAAAACATATCTTCAGTTCTCACAGGCACTGAAGAATATACTTAACGTTTATTCATTGATCCACACAAGGATCACTATAGAAACTGTTTTTCAACCAAGAACTTGGGTCACACCAAGTCGAGCTTTCAGTCTGATAGAATCTATGTTTGATACATAGAGAATGTCAAACATCATTTTCTATCACTGAAAATGCCAAGGTAAACTTAATATTTTACCTAGTCATACAAGCAAGAACCTCTTTCTTTGCTTGTTCTAGTCTAAAACACTTCAGAATCTTAACTTAGGAAAATATTCCAACCTAATGTTATTAAGCCCTTTTGATCTATACAATTTTATATTGGATGCCTAATACTCCTAACTTCATTCATAGAAAATTTAATCACTTAAATAATCCTTTACACTCTACTAGAGGATCTGTGTCATTCAATATGTCGTTACATACAAAATCATGAATGACACCTAGCTCCCATCCGAATATGCCTTCCGCATATAGGATCAAGGAAAGCTACTTAGCTCCCACTCAAATATGCCTTCCGCATATAAGATCAAGGAAAGCAACTTTGCTCCCACTCACTTCTTTACAAATGCAAGTTTCTTCAATTATTTTGGACAACTCCAAAATCCTTTGATCACATCATCAAAGTGAAGATTCCAGCTCCGGTATGCTTGCTTCAGGCCATGAATGGACAATTGAAGTTTGCATACATGTTTAGCATTCTCAGGATCACCAAACCATTATTTTTAATTAAAACTCTTTCTTAATGATACCACTCAGAAACATGGTTTCTTTATCCATGTATCAATTTCTTAATTTGAAATTATAGTAATTGCTAAATGACACATAATAGATTTAGGCTTCGCCACTTGAGACAAAATCTTGTTGTGGTCAACTTTTGAATCTGTCGGAACTGCTTTACGACAAATCGATCCTTATCAGTGTCTATTCTCTCATAAAATCCATATTCTATTAATAGCCTAGATGCTATCAAGAAGATCTCTCAAGTCATTACCTGGTAATCATACATGAATTTTATCTCGGATCATATATGACTCGTAGCCATTTCTCGGACTTAGGTCTACCATTTCTTCTTCGTAGTTCGTAGGTCTGTCATATTCCATTAACATGACCTTCATAACAAGATTGTCGTAACACACAGTGTGGAACACAACCTCGTACGCCTACGTTCTTAGTAGGAGCTCAGAGCATCATGATCTTTTAACATCAACTTCTTTCCAGTTGTGGAGCATGACACCGGAAACACTTTAGTTGCTCCACTCTGATGTCTGTAGAGAAAGTTCATTAACTTCGTCTTGTTCTACTTTCTTTCCCACTTATATCATTGGACAAGAAACTATTTCTTTTGCAAGGTATATTCCGGCAATGATTTTTCCTATGTTGTGAGAGATGTACCCAACTACCTCTTTAGGTACCCGTACACTACAAAGATTTATCCATTTTAGGTTTGATCATATCGAAACACTAAATTGCTGAAACGACAATCTAGGCTAAAAGCCATGCCATCACTTATATGGTATTGTCTCCATGGATTTAAATGGTTTCCCTATTATCTAACGTGAATGTTACGTTTCTACCATATGACTCCAATGATCACAATAATTTGATAAGAGATTTTATTTAGCACACACTATCCGATAGGGTGCGATTACGACGTCCTAACTTACCATAACACTATGGTGTTCCATGCGACGTAATTTGTGGAACTCATCTCACAAGTCTTCCAATGATATGCCAACATTATAACTCAAATCTTTATTTCCTCGATCTGTATCGCAGGAATTTTATTTTCTTGTTAAATTTAATTTCGTACTTCATTCTGAACTTGTTTGATCGAATCAAAATTTCCAGACTAACATTCCCTAAGTGGACATCCATATATCTACTCGGAATATTCATGAAGTCTATGAAATAAAGACTTCCAAAATACATCAAAGTACTTCATTGAGTCACATACACCCATATGCATGATTCTCAACAAGTTATACTTAAAACGTTCAGTGAAGTTTACGAAATAAAGGTCTCCACTACACGTCAATTACTTCATTGATCTACATACATCTATATGCATGATTATCAATAAGTTATATACCCGTTTTCCTAAAATGGTGTCTTAGTTATCTTGCAAGTGTCAAAAGATCAAATCTAAGGACTTGTAGATCTATCCGTATGGAGCTAATTCATTGACTATAACATTGACATGAATTAAACGGTAGTGCCACACAAATGTGGTGTCTTTATTAATTTTATATACTTTGGCATTAATATTATGAATGTGAGAGCTTCTACCATCTAAATTCAAATCGTCTTATGATCATTACTTCATAAATATAGGACAACGAATTTGTCACTAGCATATATGAAAAATTGTCTCGCTAGAGGAGACACACTTATAACGATCGTACTAACAGGCGATCATAAAGGAATTTATTCAAATGGTAGATGTAGAGGGAGTTTTCCTATGGCCATCACAACATTTTGTCTGCCATTATCAACACACAATCTCGCCTCATCCTTCCAATCTACTCAAGTAGTAAATCTGGTTTTCATAAAACATGACTAGTATCAAAACTTAGTCACTACAGCGAGTACTTGCTTAGGTAAAACATTCATAACGTGTATATCATATATACACCATCATAATTGATGACTTCCCGGTGATCTGTTTCATCTTCTTGATTCTTCCAACGCAATCAAGTACCATGAAGGTGAACGATTCCCCTTTCATGACATAGTCTATGACAAAGCATTTGCATCTGGCAACGCTGTCTGTCATCCAGTGATCGAGCTGAGCGAGGCGTCTCAATGTCATCAAGTATGACCATATGTCATCAAGTATGACCAATGTCATCAAGTATGACTAGTGTCATCAAGTATGATTGCCATGTGCTCCTTCAATCTGTGTATTCTCTTCCATCTTGGTTGAGAAGAAGAACAATCAACATACTGATAAACTTCATCAACCCAACTTTAGGTGTATCCCGAGTTTAGCGATCATCTCATATGTTCGTGATCTACTTTCGCTTGCCTGCGCGATTCTTCTCACACAGAATAGCCCCTCCTCTACCCGAATAGCCCACCGAGGAAACACTACTCTTGCCTGGTTGTTTGCTTGCTGACTTTGTGAGGCCCGGGCTATGACAGTAAGATAAAACCGCTTCTCATTCCGGAGGCGCCTGCAGCGTGCCCAACAGTAAGAGTAGACTCCCATCCCCATTGAACGACTCGTACCCACCGTTGATTCTTTATGGCAGAGATCATAGCATACACTGGACTATGATGATATTATCCGCACAAAACTTGATAATCCAAATTATCCTTTGTCAGCGGAATCTCTGGGTTTATCTCCTAGCGGGTATTGTATCACAAAAAGCTAACGGGTTAAACAAGGAGTATCCTCAAGCTAAAGTATAAAAATATAGAGTTTGGACCCAACCTTTTAAGTTTCTCAATCGCAGGATTGCGCCTAATTTTAAAGAAGGCTATTACATCGGTTAATATCTACAAAGGTTTTGCAAAGCATGAAGACTGTGTTCACAATATTTTCAGTTCTACTATTTTAGAAAATAACTCCAAGAACTCCGACTCAAACGAACATCCCTCCGGATCATTTCAGCGATTACACGACCCCCATCCATTGCGCAACCCCTCATCGTAAGAGCCGGCAAGACAACTTCAAGGGTGGACATCGAAATGTCGATCACAACAACTCTGTGACTCATGCTCGACCTTTCAGCCTCCTTGTTGCGAGGCTATATCTGTATATGCTAGGCTCGCCACAATAACCTTCAACTTAAACGCTTGTTTAAAACTGTCTTACACCCACTGTATGTGAACGACGATATGTCTGACACCCGATCGTCAGGACCTGCCTCATAACGTAGAAATTGCTTGGTGATGCACGTTCAAGGAAGAACACTAGTGGTATTTTGGAGGGATCATCTTATATTACTACCACTGTGTAACTAACATATACTAATATATATAATCACACAATATAAGATGCACACAAAAACATCAAATGTCATGCGACGTGATATGGTCCATGCGCCATGGTCTTCTTGGCGCCCATAATTTATAAACAATTTAATAACCTACCTTGACCATATCACATTGCCCTGCAAAATAAAGTTAGACGCGTTATACTTTATCTTTTGAATATTTTACGTGGCTTGGGGATGTCGTAAATAGAACCACTTACCTACGAACTTATGACCACAACAACGATCCAATAATTGCATGTTTAAGCATCCCTTTCGGGCCCTTCATTGAAAATGCAAAGCCAGCTAAAGAGAGAGAGACAGAGACCCGACAGCCACAGATACGGTACCAACCGTATGTCAATAGTGGAACCAGTATCGCGTAAGCGTACGCGTAAAGTCGGTCCGGGCCACTTCATCAACTCAATACTGCCGAAATCCCAAGTGCACACTAGAAGGTAGCAAATACGAGAACGATGCCCCGTGAAGAACACGGGTTCTAAAAGCGTACAGCTATATCTACGCATAGATCGGCTCTGATACCACTGAAGGGGATTACAGGCAAAAAGCAATAATATTTCTAGCAATGATATCCTTAAACTATCCAGAATCTATACTATGCAGATATAGTAATACAGAGGAGATCGGTATACATACCCTTGTAGACCGAAAAGCGGGGATTATGCTCCCGCACAAGGGTTGACGACGAAGACGATGTAGCCGACCTCAAGGTCGCGAAGAACTTGGCGCGACGAAGATGACCTCGAGGTCGGGTGGAGGAAGCCGACCTCCGAGCACCGCTAGCACAACACCTCGCAGGGCGTTACACACATACGGTGGAGACGACGGCCTCCGAAGCTAAAGTCCACGACGAGCAGCGGAAGACATGGACCAGAACACCAACAAAACGGCAGCGGGCGTATGGTGGAGAGAACTCTCTCCTCGGCACAACTCCGACACAGGGAATCACGAATCGAGGAGAAAATAGAGAATAATTAGGTGAATTAAAAGGCCAGAGGTGCCCCTCTATATAAAGAGGCAAGAGTGTTGCCAACCTTGCCAGCCGAACGGTGTGGGACTATTCCCACACCCCAGTTCAGCCAAGGCTGGTGCGCCGGCCCTAGGTGGGCCCCATGTGGCCCACCTAGGCCGGCCAAGCCCTCTATCTCCCTTGGGGGGAAGCTTCCCCCCCATGGGCCTTCATGTGGCCCACCTAGGGCCGGCCAAGCCCTCTCTCTCCCTTGGGGGGGAAGCTTCCCCCCTCATGGGCCTTCTTTCCACCAGAAGGCCCATTTAGGAAACTCTGCCTTTAAAAATTCGAAATTAATTAAAGAAAAATATATCTAACTATTAATTACATTAATTAATATTCATACATATTATACAATTTATTCCGGCTCCGAAAACTATTTCATCGCTGCCCGATCTCCATCGGACCATTCCCGGGACGTTCCCGGTGTTCTCTTTCCTTTCCGGTTGTCTTGTCGAAACCCCTTAAGTGTGTGACCCTAGCGGTTCGATACAATAATAGACATGATCGAGACCCCTCTCCGATAAATGATTAATTCGTAGGCTTGGACCCTGTGAATTAATCCCTTTGATATAACAAATGACTTTCATCTATCAAACCTAGACGTAGAATCTTAAACCTTTTGACATAGCGATACTTAGCGTGTCCGAGCAACATTCATAGATATCTCCATACCTAGCATGATTTTGTTACCGACAACACTATCTTCTACTCGTATGTGATATGTCCTGGTGACCTAGTCACATGTTTGCAAACTCATTTGACATAATCTCACCGAGTGGGCCCTAGAGTATCTATCCGGCTATACGGACTGACAAATCCCACTCTTGATCCCTCGTCTTAACTACTTCCTTTCGACACCCGAGAGGGACACCTTTATTGTCACACTATATAAGATATGACGTTTGATGCAATCGAAGTATCTTTCAGGAATAACAATAAGAGTTGATCTCATGGTCGAAGGCGTAATGACTATGTCCTACAAATTATGGGTAAGTCCATCACATCGTTCTACGTAACGATATGACTCCATTGCCAACTGACGCCATGTCACATGATCGGGAAACCTCGATCATCAATCGCACAATGAACTAGTCTTAGTAGAGGCTACTAGGGACCTGGTTGTTTATCTACCACACGTGTATTAATGTTTCTGCTTAGTACAGTTATAGCATGGTATAAAACATATAATGAACAATTGGGAATAGAATATCTTTATTAAGTGCCTTTAGGGCATATTCCCTTCAGAAGCCCCTTCAATGCAACCAGAAGCAATTGGGTCATGTAACATCCCAAATGTAATGCCTTCTAGAATGTGTGTTGTTTGTGCAATAAAGAATAACATCATGGCATCATTTCATTTTGTCACTCTTTAATAAAATTGTTGCATTCAAATTTAAATCACACACTTTGGAATTCAAATGCATTTCAAATAAATTCAAATATGAAGTTTCAAAATCTTTTCAAATATTCAAACCAGTAAATTAAATTGCCTATTTTGAATTATAAAAATTTGCCAAAAGATTTTATCTTGTTTCCTTTTCTACTTTGTTTTAAAAATACAAAACAGAAAATAAATAAATAAAAGAGAAAATAAAAACCAGGAAAAAACTCACCTGGCCGAAGTGGGCCAAATCCGGCCCAACTCCGGCCAAGGCCTTCTCCCTCCCAGTCGTCTTCCTCCATACGAGGAGAGCAACCTTTACACCGTGGCCATGGTCACTGCACCCACCAAGCGCCCCATTGCTTCCTCTCCTCTCCTTTAAATCGAGCCGCAGCTGCCAGCACTAACCCTAGCCTATCTCCCCTTTCTCCGGTGCGACGCCACCTTCTCCTTCTTCCCTTTCTTCTCTGTCTCCACGAAAAGTACAAAGGATCCGCTCTGAAGATCGACGGCGCCCCGCCACCGTGGTCATCACTGTGCTAGGAGGAGGCCAGGAATGGGACCGCCACTACTCCCTCTTCTACCTCGCTGAAGGAGACTTCAGTTTTGTCCGCCGGAGACGTCCTTGTCCAAGTCGTCTTCCCCGACGCCGGCCGCAGACTCCGTTCTTCTTCCCCAGCACCGACTGCTCATCTCCGTCACCCCGGAGCCTACTCGCCTCGCCATCGGGTGCCCCTCGGTGAGCCTCGTCTCCTCGACCTCTTTCCCCCTTCGTTTTCTTCTTCGGCCGCTCCAATTTCGCCGGCGCCGGAGCGGCCACGCCACGACCACCGAGCGCCGCACGAACGCACGCACGAAACCGAGGCAGCAAGGTCTCCCCTTTGCCCCTCGAGCACACGCATGACTTCCCGCAACCACGCATGCTCCCGAACGCCGCGGCGCCGCCGAAATAAGGTCGCCGGTGACAATCTTCACCCCGTCGTGCACTGCTTGATTTATATTCAGTTCGTCAGAGAAACAGGCGAGTTGCTTCTCCTTAAAAATTACACGTCTCTTTATCTAACACCAACACACACATGACCCTGGCTAGCAGCGGTTCGCTCGCTCGCTCGCCCGCACAAGATGCCTGGTTGAAATCCCCTCCCGGGCGCGTTGAGAAATAAAGCCCATTTTTTCCCTCTCGCTGAAACCTATGACCCACCTGTCAGCGACAGAGGCGCCTGGGAATGTTGCACATAGCCCTGTCTTCTCTAGTTTCGCACCTAAGCCCCCACCAACACGTTTTCCATCATGAACAGGTCCCTGTAAATTGCAGAAACACCCCCAGACTTAAAATGTTAATAACTTTAAATCTATAACTCCAAATTAAATAATCTGTATATGTTTTATTATCAGAAAAATGCAATGAACATTAATATGCCATTCTTATGCCATTTTGCATCATTTAATTTTATTTCTTAGTTTAAATTAACAAATGCACCTAATTAACTAAATATGGAATGTGTGGGGCAATTAATATATAATGCCCTATTCCATTTATTTTTATTAAATCATCTATGCCCTGTCTTGCCATGTTAATGAACATTTAATTTGATGTGTAGATAAATAACTTGAACCTAAATATTAATTGTCGGGATTCCTTTTCTTCTTAATTCATATTAACTGCATCTCGTATTGCATCTTGCCATGTCATGCACCATCAATTGTTTGCGCATTTCCATGTATTGATTATGTTTCCTATTGTCGGGGGGCTGCCCCCCGGGTAGGGCAGATCCCGGTACAGATCAGCAGTATGGCAACAGTAATTGACCTATGGGGGCGAGCATGGGCCACCCTATGGTGCACTGAAGGGGCAACTTGACCTTTCGAAGGTGGTTGGGCCCAAGGTGTCTCTTGGAAGGCGCATGGGACGGCAAGCACCATCGGATGGTTCCTCTAAGAACTAGCTTCTCGAAGATGTCTTTGGTAACAGCCTAAGACATCTTCGGGAGGCTAGGCCTAGAGATACTCATCCTAAGCTGTACTCCGGAGCAGGGGTGGAACTCGGATGCAACCGGGAAGGATCTCGGGCTTATCGGTATGTCGGAGTCCTCCGGAAAGATCCCGGGTAGAGGAGAACCCGGAGGATCCGGATGGGCTTCCCGGGTAGATATTAACCGACTTACCTATCTCGGTCCTGGCAAGCTATCTTTGATGTGCAGGAAGGACATGTCGAAATAGGCAAGGAAGAGACCGACATGGGGGCATGTCGGTCAGAAGTCAGAGGTCAGGTGCAGGCTTTCCGACTGACACAGGGGGGAATTCTCATTCCTCCTGACACGGAAGCATGGTCACCTCCCGTCTGGCACGGGAGCGTGTCAGCCGGTACGATGACGCTACGACAAGATCGGACATGCCTAGCCTTATAATCTGGAAAAGGCTACTAGGCATGGGCGAAGACATGTCTTGTCTCTTACAAGGGGACAATGATGATCCAGGATGGCGCCTGTAGTCCGTGCCGGAATGATGACGACAGGGCTATACCAGGTAGCACGGCGGCTAGGTCGCACTAACCGGTGTCGACATAACCGTTAGCCCTGTCCGGTGAGACCGTGCCGGCTTAGGGTTTCCGGCCCTATCGGCCGGAACTCTATAAAAGGCGCCATAACTGATTCGGTGGGAGCATGACCAACTTGAGGGCCAAAACTATAGTCTCATTTACTCCTAGTGCATTTACTTCCTCCTCCTCTCTAGTTCATCTACTTCATCACCAAAAGACCTAAAGGAGCATGTTGTAGATCTTGTGCCATACTTATATTGAGAGGAAGGGCAGGAGTAGGGGTGTTACCTCCTCACGAGGGCCCCGAACCTGGGTACATCGTGTGTGTGATTTTGCCTTCGTGCATTTGTTTGTGTTTGTTAGATCTTTGAGTGTTCTTCGGTGTGTTCTTTGGTGATTTCGTGTATTCCGGCATCTCCTACCGTGTGAGCTCTCTAGCTCGCTAGCCCTCCCCGGATCCACCAGCGTCCATCGGCCCCACACATTAGCCATCCTATGGCATCTACCGTGACACCACCACGACAGTTGGCGCCCACCGTGGGGCAGGTAGAGGCGCTGGCTGGTGTACACATCCGGACGGGTTCCACCGTTCGCTCCGGCATCCGAGTTCTCTCCGGCCTGGTTGTCAGGCTAGGCGAGATGGATTTCGTCAGCGACAATGCCGGTTGCTTCCGGAACAAGCCCTTTCCGGCGAACGGATGCCTCATCGACTTCGGCGTCTTCACCACCTATGTCGCCACCAAGGTCGTCTGCAGCTATTCGGACGTTGTCCTGGAGGCTGAGGATCCCCCCATGCTCCGCGCCCCCTGGGATCAGCGTATCGATCGCCCCGCGGGCTGTGTCGCGGTCATGATGGTCCGGGTGAGCGAGGAGGTGTGCCAGGACGCTCCCGACGGTGATGTCGGTAATGGCAGGGTTCGGTTGGCAAAACCTCCTCAGGAGAGGGGTGCTGCCCGAGATGGCGATCCCCAACCGTCCCAACCTCGTCGCCGGCCGGATCCCCTCTCTAGTCTGGTAGCCAAGTTGGCTGTCCCTCTGACAGCTGACGCTGATACCCAAGTCACCTCACCTGATTTGGATGAGCAGCGCAGGTTGCTGCTCGCGGAGGCCCAAGAAATCGCCGAGATCCGGCGTGAGCTTAGTGCTAGTCTCCGTGAGTACAATGCAGCTCACGGGTTTCCTAGGATAGATTCCCGAGACAAGCGCATTGCTGATCTGCGCAAGAAAGGCAGGATGGTGAATGATGAGTTGGTGGGTGGCGCAGCGCCTAGCCATAGCAGGTCGGGTAGTATGATCTCTGCAGAAAAAGCGGTGTACAACTCACCGGCAAAGACTCTTAGGGCTGCCGAGGCAGCTATGGCTGAGTTGGCCGGGCTATCCGGGGAAGCTCTGCACAAGCAACAAGAGCGGGTCAACGAGATAGTCATAGAGGCTAACCGGCAGAACAAGGCCTTTAAGAAGAATAACCCGGGAGCTGGGTCCCATGTGTACTCGGCTAGGGCTGAGAGCAACAAATCGGGCGGAGAGGCTTCGTCCCCGCATCCGAGTCGGAGCAAGAGCAAAAGTCGGAGCCAGAGCCGAGGTCCGGGAGAAACAAGCAATTACAGACATACGGCCCGGCCTTTGACGGAGTTCAGCAAGCCGGACAGAACAATCCCGGTCAGGCTCAGGGTGGCCATGGTGGTGGTAACCGGGGTGTAGGAAACAATATCCCGGCTAATCGTGGCAATCCACCTCGGAATCCACCACAAAGTCAGGGAAACCGGCAGAGAGATGCCGCCTCTGTCCCACAGCAAGCCATGGTTCTTGTGGTTAACAGACATGACGATGGCAACTCGAGGTTGCAGAAACTCGGATACCAGCCTAACGAGAATCCCTTGGGATCTCGAATAGGTACTCGACAACTAGATCCAGCTGATGCTAGGTACCGGCTTGACCGGATTCAGCAATCCGAGTTGGTTGAAGAGCAAGGCCCTCCGGGACCGGCCTGCTTCGGACCTCGGATAATGCGGGAGCCGGCTGTGCGAAACTTTAAGCTCAACCGGGGTGCCAAGACCTATGACGGCAGGTCGAATCCGGAGGATTGGTTAACCGACTATGTAACTGCAGTAAGCATAGCCGGTGGAAACCGACGCTGGGCGGTACGATATGTGCTGGAGATGTTGGAAGGACCTGCCAGGATCTAGCTAAATAACTTGAGGACTGGCAGCATAGACTGTTGGTTGGATTTCAAGGAGGCCTTCATCAGCAACTTCACCAGCACATACAAGAGGCCCAACCGACCTCAGCAGCTTGCCATCTGCAGGTAGAGGAGCAATGAAACTGACCGAGAGTACCTTACTCGGTGGAGCAACATTCGCAATTCTTACGAAGGGGTTGTCGAGGCACAGGCCATATCGTGGTTTGCAAAAGGATGCCGGCATGGCTATGCTTTGGCAAAAGCTGCAAAGGAAGATGCCGACAACCTTGGCAGAAACCATGCGCATCGCCGACACCTACACGCTTGGAGACCCCATGCAACCCCTGGTGGATGTCGGAGACTCCAACAGGAGGAATGCCGGAAATCGGCGCTCAGAGTCGAGTAGAAGCCATGATCGCCACGATTTCGCCCAGAAGAGGAACCAGCCCGAGTTCCACTATGCCTCGTAGCATGTCGCGGCGGTTAGCCGAGATCAGGGGGATGCCGGAAGCATTCAGCTGCAGAAAGTGACTGGCCCGACTTGGGGTCAGAGCCAAGAAGTACAGAAAACTTGGGTGGACCAAAAGAAGCCCGTGACATATGAAGAGATGCTGAACAAGCCATGCTGCTACCATACGTTGGAATCCAACAAGCCGGCTAATCACTCTACTCGGCAATGCAGCTGGTACCAGCGCACGTTGCAAGAGGGAAGCACGGGGGCTACTCGGCCGAACGCTCCGGCGTCACGGCCCAATATCCCGAGACCCCCTCCGCCACTATCCGGTGCCAATGCGGTCCGGATTAGTCAACCCACCCAGGGACCCGCTCCCAGACCAGTGAATATGGTGCACACCAGGAATGACAATGGTGCTGGTCCGAGTAACCAATCCGGACACCAGTAGGGCAACTACCGGGAGGCACATCAGAGCTATGTGGTCTTCGTGACCGAGCCTACCGACCGGAAGAGTGTGCGACGGCGCGCTCTGGAGGTAAATGCTCTGATCCCGGCGGTGCCCAAGTTTCTGCACTGCTCCGAGATGGAAATCACCTGGAACCGGAAAGATCATCCCCGGGTTATGCCCAAGCCCGGTGGCTATGCTTTGGTGGTGGACCCGACCTTTGTCGGACCAAGCCTCAACGTCCGCTTCAGCCGGGTTCTAATTGACAATGGCAGTGCCTTAACATTATGTACAAGGATACCATGCTGAAGCTGGGGGTGTCCATGAACACGCTGCTCCCAACCGAGACCACCTTCCACGACATTGTGCCCGGAGTCTCCTGCTCCCCTATGGGCAAAATTTGGGTTGAGGTATTATTTGGAACCCGGGAGAACTGCCAAACTGAGAGCTTGGAGTTTGAGGTCGTGGATCTCGAAAGTCCCTACCATGCACTCATTGGTAGGACGGCACTGGCCAAATTCATGATCTCCACTCACATGGGGTATCTGAAGATGAAGATGCCGGGTCCAAATGGAGTGATCACTATCGCGGGAGACCATAAGCGCTCCATGGATTGTGCATCGACCGGCTCGAACTTAGCCGAGTCCTCGCAGAGGAGAAGAAGAGAATTCAGCAAGTGGTTGCACTGGCCAAGACCTCGCAACTCGGCATACCCGGAATGGTGAACCCGGAGCAGAACGCCTCATTCCAGGCGCCAAAGGAGACCAAGAAGGTGGGAGTTGACCCCAGCAACCCGGAGCGCCAGGTCATCATTGGCAGCAACCTGGACAGCAAATAGGAAGGCGAGCTCGGCGACTTCCTCCGTGAGAATCGGGATGCTTTTGCGTGGTCGAATGCCGATCTGCAAGGCGTTCTGAAGGAGTTTGCTGAGCACTCACTATTCGTCAGGCCTGACGTGAAACCGGTGAAGCAACCGACTAGGCGCCTCTCGGATGAGAGAAGAGCTGCCATCATGGAACATCTCGCAGTACTTCTGGCTGTCGGGTTCGTGATGGAAGTGCTGCATCCGGATTGGATATATAGAAAAGAAGAAAGATGATCCCCTCCTGCTTAAGGTGTGGCGCATGTGCATCGACTTCACCAACCTCAACAAGGCATGCCCGAAAGATCCGTTTCCACTTCCCCGGATAGATCAAGTGATCGATCCAGTGCCGGGATTGAGCTTTTGACTTTTTTAGATGCCTATTCTGGTTTCCACCAGATACCTTTGAATCCGGATGATCAATTGAAAACTGCCTTTATTACCCCATATGGGGCTTATTGCTATCGTGTCATGAATTTTGGTTTGAGAAATGCTGGTGCTACATACCAGAGATGTATGAAAAAAATGTTTACATGACCAGATAGGCCGGAATGCCGAAGTCTATGTCGATGACATAGTCATTAAAACAAAAGAAAAATCCTCTCTGATCGATGATCTTAGGGAGACATTTAAAAATTTAAGGAGATTCCGGATGAAGTTAAATCCGGACAAATGTACATTCGGTGTTCCGGCAGGCAAGCTACTCGGTTTCCTCATATCAAGCCGGGGGATTGAGGTCAACCCGAGTAAGATACGTGCAATCGAAAGCATGAAGTTACCGGTACGTCTCAAAGATGTGCAGAAATTTACAGGATGTCTGGCATTCCTAAGTCGGTTTGTGAGCCGACTAGGGAAGAAAGCCTTGCCCTTGTATCAATTGATGAAGAAGAGCAAAACATTTGTATGGTCCCCGCAGGCGGATGCGGCGTTCATTGATTTGAAGAGGATGCTTTCAATAGAAGATGCTTTCATCAATGATTTGAAGAGGATGCTTTCAACTATGATTTGAAGACCGAAAATATGTGCAGAAAATATCCGGATTTTTTGAGGGCTGCGAATTCAAGCACATACCCAGAGGGGAAAACGAAGCAGCAGATGTGTTGTCAAAGCTAGGGTCATCCCGGGATGCCATCCCACCCGGCATCGCTTTCGAGCATCTGAGGAAGCCGTCTATCCAGTCCTCACCTGAGTCGGAATCTATTTTCATCCCCAAGGAACCTAGTTCGGAAGCCATACCTATGGAGGTGGAAGTCGGGAGTACTGCATTGAACCCGGGGACTGCACCACAGAGCTCATAGATGGCAAACGACATGTCTATAGAGGTGATGTCATCAGAGCCAATGGACATAGATACTCCCGTGTTCCCAGTTCGACCTGTCCCGGGATGGGCACAACCCATCATGGCATACATATCAGATGGAACCCTCCCGGAGAACGAGGTGGAAGCCCGGCAGATACTGCGAAGATCCAAGGCATACACCATCATCAATCAAGAGCTGTACAAGAGAAGTGTCACCGAAGTGCTCCAGAGATGTGTGGAGCCTGAGGAGGGCCAAGAAATGCTGTTGGAAATACACCAGGGAGAATGTGGACATCATGCATCATCTCGGGCGCTGGTAGCGAAGGTATTCTGACATGGGTTCTATTGGCTCACCGCCTTCCAGCAAGCAGAGGACATTGTCCGAAATGTGGAGGGTGCCAGAGGTTTGCCCACAGATTACATATGCCGGCATCAGCATTGAAAACCGTCCCTATCACTTGGCAAGGGGCAATATGACACACATGCTGGTCATGGTGGACAAGTTTACCAAATGGATAGAGGTCAAACCAATCCGGAAATGTGACGGCACACCTCGGTCCAATTCTCTAAGGACATCATCTTGAGATACGGGTATCCACACAGCATGATCACAGATAATGGTACCAACTTTGCTGTGGGGGAGTTTGCTCGATTTTGTGCGGAGAAAAGAATCCGGTTGGATGTGGCATGAGTAGCCCACCCGGAAGCAAACGGGCAAGTCGAGAGAGCAAATGCCTTGGTCTTGGCCGGCATCAAAGCCCGCTTGATCGAGCCACTGTTGAGAACTCCGGGATGGAAGTGCTGCATCCGGATTGGATATATAGAAAAGAAGAAAGGAGATCCCCTCCTGCTTAAGGTGTGGCGCATGTGCATCGACTTCACCAACCTCAACAAGGCATGCCCGAAAGATCCGTTTCCACTTCCCCGGATAGATCAAGTGATCGATCCAGTGCCGACAGTTTTGTGGGGTCTCCGGAGCACACCAAATAGATCTACCAGATATACGCCATTCTTCATGGTGTATGGTGCCGAAGCGGTGCTCCCAACCGACATACAGTATGATGCACCAAGGGTTACAATGTTCACCGAGACCGAGGCAAAGGAGGCCCGGGAGGTTGATGTTGACTTGCTCGAGGAAGCAAGCGAATTGGCATTGTCTCGGTCTGCAATTTATCTGCAGAACCTCCGTCGCTATCATAGCCGGAAGGTGCATCCCAGAGTATTCCAAGAAGGGGATCTCGTGCTAAGGCTCATCCAACGCACAACCGGGATGCATAAACTCTCACCTCCGTGTGAGGGGCCTGTTGTTGTAAGCAAGGCATTGCACAATGATTCTTGTTACCTTGTAGATGCACATGAAGCTAGGAAAGGTGTAATGGACAAAGCTGGTGAGGAGACCAAGCGGCCATGGAATGTAGCCTTGCTCCGTCCCTTTTGCACTTAAGGGGCGCAATGTATGTATCTCGGTTTTTATCAATGAAATTTCGGCACCCCGAGGTGTTACTCGGGGACTGCCTGGCCAAAATGTGTTATTTATCCTGACTTGCATGTCGGCATCCTCGGGAGGAACCCGATGACTACCTATATTTGTTATACTTTGATCTTTGCTATTCATCTGTTCTGTGCGTGTCGGCAACCCAGAGAGGAACCCGGGGACTGCCTGGTACTTATTTTGGTTTCAAAGTCGGAGTAATGTTTGTCATGTGAAATAATCTTGTGACTCGACTGACGAACGCCGAAATGGTAGTCAAGAGCAAAGAGCATCAAGTGTGGGAAACACGAAAATGAACTCGGGGACTCGGGATAGGAATCCCTCCGGCATATGCGTCTTACTATTCCGTTTTTTATTTTTTATGTCGGAAATTTAGCAAATAGAACTCGGAAATTCATAAGTAATGTATGCCGTTAACGGAGTTTTGTGACTCGACTGTCGAACACCGAAATGGTAGACAAGAGCAGAAATTACCTAACTGCGGTAAACATGAAATGTACCCGGGGACTTGTGGCAAAATAAACCGGCATAACTTGTCTTGCGATAAAGCAAAAGTTGGCAGGATTAGAGTACGAATTAAAAATATATTACAGCTGAACCCGACATCCCGGGGATTTAATGTTTCCACAACTAAGTGTTTTTCAGATCAGAGATCATCGTTTGGCAGTAGAGTCAAGGAGCAGTAGGAGAGGCCGGCTTCTCGGATTGATCAGCAGCAGGGGGAACGATGACGGTCTCATCCGCACTGGCAGTGGTGTCCGGAGCGGCCACATTCACCTCGGCCTGAGGGATCTCGGGTGGCGAAGGAGCAGCTGCATCCCGGGAAGCCACGGTATCGGTGGCTGCGCCTATCTCGGCGTCATCAGCCTCCGGGATCTCGGCATCCGCGTGGTCAGTATCCCCCGTCTCGCCGTCATCGTCATAGTCTGACTCGTAGTCAGAAACAATGAGGCTCGTGATGAAGGGGCCGGGATCCGGCTAGCCGGCGAGGCGATGAGCAGTCTCTCGGCGTAGCCGGATCTTGGCCGGGTCAATGTACCACTCCGAGACGACGCGCAAGCTCTTGATCACTTCAAGATCGAGCCCCTCGTACCAACTCAGCACATGCTTCAGTGCTTGGTCAGCACCAGCACGGGCATCTGGAACGTTCCAGGCGAGAAGCCGATTACCGGCATCCTGAAGTGCGGTGGCTAGCTCGGTGACCGAGAGGTTGCCGGTAACACCAGGCCACAGAGCACCGTGAGCATGGACAGCCGGGCTAACGAGCTCGGTGCCGATCGACCGGAGAGGTACCATCCGGGCCTTCAAGGCGATGAGATGGTCATCGATGTCCCATGAGTCCGAGACAGGACCCTTTCCGGCTCGCTTCTCCCGGGCGGCAGCGATCGCAAGGTTGGCAGCTTCTCGGGAATGCTCGAAGTGCCCTTTAGAAAGGAGAACTGTCACACGGGCAAGCCATGAGGCGATATCGGAAAAAAGAGAACTCGGTACACTTACTGTTCATGTCCCGGTTTAGACCGGTGAGCTCGGTCAGCCAAGCATCTTGCTTCGACCGGAGAAGGGCCAACTCGGTCTCGGCAAGGTGCGCGCGCGCCTAGGATTGGTCCAATGTTTCCTTCTGCTTCTTGGTAGCGTCCACAAAATGCGTCTTCAAGTCTGCAGCAGTGGACTTGGCCTTCTCCAACTCGGTGTTTAGCCGCGCGATCTCGGATTGAGCATCAGATAAGGCAGATTTTTGATCCACCGAGATCTTTCGCGCGGCGTCCCGCTCCTCCCGAAGTCGCCCCTCTAACTTCTTGGACTGACCGAAGTCAGCAAGAAGCCAGTGGAAGACACTGCTGCGTTTCTTGCTGCAGTCCTGTAATCAGTATTTATCCGATATCAGTCTCGGGTGCTTCAGCGGGGAAGATAACAAGGCATTTATTCGAGATCCATAGTTATGAACCAACTCGGTGGAAAGGATCTCGGGCGCTGGGAGGTTAATTTTTTTTCCAGATTAGAGCCTAGTGATCTGCTACTCGGTGGAGTCTAGAGCACTAAGCACTAATCTCGGGGACTAGTGGGGATAGAAGAATAGAACTTAGTAAGGGTAAAAGAAAGAAGCTTACATCAACAACCTGGGTAACATCCAGCACAACCACCTGAAGAGCGTGCAGGGCTTGGGCGCTGCGGCTCGGGCCGACAGCGTGCAAATCCCACACGACCTCGGAGGCATCGGCAGCAATTCAGGCCTGATTGTACTCTTCAGCAACGCGCAAGCAGGTCGCGGCCGACGCGCTCGCCGTAGCGACCTCCCAGGATCCTAGGGACACAAAGGAGCTTACGGACGCTCGCGGGGCCTGCAAGACAGCAGTGGGGATCTCGGCAGGAGGTGGCGGTAACCCGGAAAACTTACCCGAGGCAGAAGAACCCTTGCTTAGGGCCAAGTCCTGGGTTGAGGACTTCGGAGGAGCGTTGGGCTTAGCAGGGGCAATCTTCTGCCCAGAGGCCTGGCTTCGCGATTTCCCGGCTGGAAGATCACGTTGTCGTGAAGGAGGGGGTGTGGGCTGCTTCGGCGGCGGGGTTTTGCGTGGAGCTAGTCGGGTAGAGGCACGCGGTACAACCTGCCGCGGAGGAGTCGGTATATCTGCATCAAGTTGAGGAGACATCCGGCACGGGGTATTCGGAAGGACGACGTCCTCGGTCGTCGCAGTAGGCTGTGCCGGGACCTCGGTCGCCGCGGGATGGACACCCGGAGGTCCAGCACCAGTAGAGGCGCGAGGAGTCGCGACTTCGGTCAGCACAGGACCGGATTCAGGATGATCGGTGTCCTGCGCTCTGCGCCGAGCTGGAGAAGGAGCAGCCCGGGATGGACTAGGGGATCGGGACCCCGGAGGACGGGAATCCTCAGACGGCGGAACGTTGAGGGCCGCTCTGTAATAGACATGTCAGAAAGGACCTCGGGAGAAACCAAGATAAAACAACTCGAGGCGAGAAGGTCATACCTAGAGGACACGATGGGAGGACCTCTCTTCCGGAGGGGAGGCTTGTCGCCCGGCTGCTTGGTGATCTTGCTCTTCTTGGTGGCGGCACCCGAGCCGCCGGCATGGGCCATCTCGGATCCCGCACGTTTGCGGGTCTCGGCGCGCTTCGTCGCGGCTACAGGCCCCGGAACCACTGGCAGGGCGTATCGGAGAGGATGGGCATCAATTATATCATGTATTTGACATTTATCGTCATCATCTTCGTCAGTATCAACTTGGATAGCCTCTTGAGCTAAAGGCTTACCCGGAGCGGCAGCGCGGGCTAGAGGAATCGAGAGGTGATCCTCACCGTCGGGATCCTTGTCCGGCATCTTCCTCGGCACCGGGAAGTCATCCGCGAACTCGCCCTCGGCATGCATCGCGTCTTCTTCTATTTGTCGCTCGAACAACTGCAGAAAGAAGAGGAAATAAATACATAACGGGTATGTCGGTTTCCTGCGGAACTCGGTTAAATACGGAAGTCGGCGAAAAGCAAGCACAAGCACCTCCTCCAGTGGTTTCTTGCGGGTACCGGCGCATAGTCCCCACTTCCAATCCTCTGGCATCTTCGTTCGAGCGATAGCTCGAACGCGGCACCAAACTGCGGCCTTGTCCAGTGGAAAGATACTGGTCCGGGTGGGATCATATAACCCACTCATGTAGCATATCTTGTGTACTCGGGATTGGAGAGGGCAAACTCGGTGGATGATGAAGCAGCGCAGGAGGTCATCGGACGTCAAGTCACTCACGAGGACGCCTAAGACGTCGTTCATGCTTTCGACCTCCTCGGAGTCTGGGAGCTTGTCTAAAGCTCGAACTCGCGGGGAGGACCCATGACGAACTCGGGCAGATTAATGAAATCCGGAGCGGAGGAACTCGGAGAATCTCCCGAGGCCTCCCGGTTCCGCACATAGAAGAAGCTCCGTTGCCACTTCCGGCAGGATTCCAGTCCCTGAATCTTGGGGAATCCGGACTCGCTACGGGGAATGATGGTCGCCGCCCCGCAGTCGACGAGGTCTTTGACATTCTTGTCCGGTTTGGGGATGACTTGCCGGCGGAGAAGGAAGTATTTCGCCCAAAGTTCCACGAACGGCCAGACGCCGAGATACCCCTCCGCGTATGTAGCGAAGAAAGAGAGCATCATAATGGCATTGGAAGGGAGATGGTGCGGTTGAAGGTCGTAGGTGTCGAAGAAGTCGCGAAAGAATGGGCTTGCCGGGAGCCCGAACTCACGCTCGAAGTGCGTGAGGAACACTACGCGTTCACCGGGTTGAGGTTCCGGCTCAACCTCACCCCTCGGAAGTCGGCTTTCGACCTGCGGCGGGATCCGGTGTGTCCGGTATAGCCAATCGAGATCCCCCCTGATGGGTCTCGGAGCCGTCCCAACATCCTCGGATACTCTCGTCACCCATCTTGGAGGGCCCGGAAGACATATCAGAGCCACTCTGCAGGCGAAGTACGGGTTAGTATGTCGGTAACGGAAGACCCCGGGTTAGAAACTTCTACCGCTAACCGGATTCCTAGCGAACGAATCTACCGGAGCTGAACAAATGGGATTTAATCGAGGCAAAAATACTGGTGCAAAGTATGAAATTTGAGTGATACGGCTAAGGGAAAGGGCAGAGCAAACATAGCCGTCTGCACCGCACAGCCACGGCAAATCGCACTCGCGGGCAGGGGCGTGATCCATGGAGGCCCGGAAGAACTCATGTGCAAGCACGAAAAGTCGCCACCGTGAAGGAGTTCGCCAGGGAGAATGGAGGCACTCACCGGAGGAGAAGGTAGCACCGAGGCGCGGGACTGTCGCGGACCGATGGTGCAGGCGGAGAGCTCCGGCGGCGGGCTGCGGGAGCGGTGCTTGAGCTTCGGGCGCGACGGCGGCGGAGCGCTCGGGACGGTTGCGGGGGAAGGATGGAAGATTGGGGAAGAAGAAGGAGTGACCGCTCCGAGCCCCTATTTATGGGGAGCCCCGGAACGGTTTCCAAGTTTCCCGCCAACGATCTCTCAAATCGTGGGTGGGATCGGGCTGTGCCGAATCTGACACGTGTCCGCACGCGAAGCAATCCTCATTGCCACACCGCAGGCCACACGGACCCAACGGTTGGACTTCGGATCGAGTACGAATCTCGGCTCGCGAACCCGAGCAGCACCGCGTTAAGTCAAAGAGTACTTGAGCGTTTCTCTGTCTGGACAAGACCCCGGGTGGGACCCCCTGGCAGAGGAACTTTTATCCAGCGCGAAAGCGGGGTGCGGATTGTTATACCAAGTTCCGGGTAGGAGTCTGGATAATCTCCTTCCCCGGATAGATCTTCTCGGATGAACGGATCCCGGAAAAAGGATGTCGGTATAAAACATTCCGTTCTCAAGGGCGAGAGTTGGTTTTGTCCTTCTAATTAATTCTCTTCTTCAAGCTGATCCCGCACATCGTCTTAGGTCGCTGTACAGCACCAGCTTCGGGGACTAGTGTCGGGGGGCTGTCCCTCGGGTAGGGCGGATCCCGATACAGATCAGCAGTATGGCAACAGTAATTGACCTATGGGGGCGACCAAGGGCCACCGTGTGGTGCACTGAAGGGGCAACTTGAGCTTTCGAAGGTGGTTGGGCCCAAGGTGTCTCTTGGAAGGCGCAGGGGTCATCCCTGGCGGCTATAAATAGCCCCCCCCCCCAGGCCGTAAGGACAACATAAGCACCAACGGATGGTTCCTCTAAGAACTAGCTTCTCGAAGATGTCTTTGGTAACAGCCTAAGACATCTTCGGGAGGCTAGGCCTAGAGATACTCATCCTAAGCTGTACTCCGGAGCAGGGGTGGAACTCGGACGCAACCGGGAAGGATCCCGGGCTTATCGGTATGTCGGAGTCCTCCAGTAAGATCCAGGGTAGAGGAGAACCCGGAGGATCCGGATGGGCTTCCCGGGTAGATACTAACCGACTTACCTATCTCGGTACTGGCAAGCTATCTTTGATGTGCAGGAAGCACATGTCGAACTGAGCAAGGAAGAGACCGACATGGGGGCATGTCGGTCAGGAGGCAGAGGTCTGGTGCAGGCTTTCCGCCTGACACGGGGGGAAGTCTCATTCCTCCTGACACGGAAGCATGGTCCCCGTCTGGCACGGGAGCGTGTCAGCCGGTATGATGACGCTACGACAAGATCGGACATGCCTAGCCTAGCAATCGGGAAAAGGCTACTAGGCATGGGCGAAGACATGTCTTGTCTCTGACAAGGGGACAATAATGATCCAGGACGGCGCCTGCAGTCCTTGCCGGAATGATGACGACAGGGCTATACTGGGTAGCACGACGGCTAGGTCGCACTAGCCGGTGTTGACATAACCGTTAGCCCTTTCCGGTGGGACCGTGCCGGATTAGGGTTTCCGGCCCTCCCGGTCGGAACTCTATAAAAGGCGCCATAACTACTTCGGTGGGAGCATGACCAACTTGAGAACCAAAACTATAGTCTCATTTGCTCCTAGTGCATTTACTTCCTCCTCCTCTCTAGTTCATCTAGTTCATCACCAAAAGAGCTGATGGAGCATGTTGTAGATCTTGTGCCACACTTATATTGAGAGGAAGGGCAGGAGTAGGGGTGTTACCTCCTCACGAGGGCCCCGAACCTGGGTACATCGTGTGTGTGATTTTGCCTTCGTGCATTTGTTTGGGTTTGTTAGATCTTTGAGTGTTCTTCGGTGATTTCGTGTATTCCGGCATCTCCTACCGTGTGAGCTCTCTAGCTCGCTAGCCCTCCCCGGATCCACCAGCGTCCATCGGCCCCAGACATTAACCATCCTATGGCATCTGCCGTGACACCCCCTACGACACCTATTGTCTATGATTTTCTCTTCTCTGGTTAGACGACGACGTGTCTGCTGACGGTACTTACGTCCCTGAGGTTCCAGCTTTTGTGCCGGGCACACAAGCTGCCAGGCAAGGTACTGCTAACCTGTTACAGGCTGTTTGGTTTTCATCCTTCCCTTTTGATCTATGCTAGCCTAGCTTATGATTCTTGAATTGCGATCCCATCACATGTTATTCTGCAGCCATATACAGCTTTATCCCCACATCCCATCACATGTTGTAAGTTTATCTGTTAGCCGTGCGAGTCGTAGTGCATGCTTAAGGTTGGTTCTGCGAGGTTGTTTGTTCTATGTCACATATACTTAGCATGAAAGAATGTCTACTTTAAAAATGTTATCTTCTATTGGGAATTATAATTAAAAGATAAGGCGCCGACGGAAGGCTTTGCGAGGTGCTTTGTTCTGCTAAGTGTCGACCTAGGAACTCAGTTCTTGTTCTCGGATCCAATTTTGAGCGCACTAACCACTTGTGGGAGGCCCTATGGAGCCACCCGCGGCTTCGATCAAATCCGCTTCTTATCCAGTGCGCCCCAAGTAGTTCGAGTTTTCCATTTGATGCATGCATATGGTTACATAACGGTCTCATGATGATGGAGTAGTCGATTCTCATATAGGGTGGCACGTTCTTAGAGTGCTATGAAGTTTGATCCAGTGGGCACTTGACCTGTTTCGCCGTGCACACAATCATGAGGTTCCCTGGATGGGTTGTAGAGAAGAGATTTGCCGTGTTGAGATGCCCTACCTTCTGGCCTTGCCTTTTGGGGTTGATCGAACGAGTATGGGTACAGTAGTGCACCCTGCAGGGTATAATCTTATCGATGAGCCGTGTCCACGGTAATGGACGACTTGGTGATGATGCTGGCTAATAAGATCATAGACAACTTACACCTAATCATTGTTGATTAATTTGACTAGTAATATAGTATTACTTTCACAATAAATTGCTTCCTCATACTTGGTTGAGGGGGTTAATCCGAGAATGGGTTATGATTGGTGTTAGTTGTAGTTGGTTACTTATGCGCTCTCTTATCCCTCTCTAATTAAACGGAAGTTGTAGCGTGTCTCTATTAGGTTGCTAGTGCTACTGTCTCTAAGTCCACCTAACCCTATACTTTGGGAGTATTTCAGTTTTGTAAGTTGTTAGATCTAGCTTGTTCGATACATTGTATGTATGTTTGAAGTATACGAATTGGTATGATTTTGGATTTCTTTCGTGCGCAATCGCCAGACGTACGTGACGTTGGGATCGCTAGCGAGCTGTGGGCCGATGATCCATTCTGAGCCTCCCTGCTATTTTCAGGGATTGGTACCCCCAGTATGCTCCTAGTTGTGTGGCCCAACCAGTAAGTCTTCTTTGTGACGTCTGAGTCCTGGGTCTGACAGGTCATAAGCACGTGGCAGCCATGAGACTTTAGGTTTTGGAATTTTTTTCTCAGACATATATTATTATTCGCTTTATGTTCGATGAGAATCCGGATGGGACCTTCATACTAGTTAGACACTCAAAAAATATGTCCTTCTCTTTGTAGCGTACATGCACTTAAAATATGGTAAGGTACATGTGTATAGTGCAAATCACTGGATCGATTCGTTTGCACACACTATTATGATGTAATATCACAACAAAGTATCAATTTTATCACATCGATGATCCAGACATGGAAAATATTATTTTACAACTTGCATAGCCTAAAGCTAGCACAGAAAGAGTTAACAGGGGAAATAAATAGAAGTGAGTATCCATCATCTTCATGTTGCCACAGGCGAAAAGATGTTGGTTGCAGACTCGATACCTTTAAACAAAACCTCACTCGTCATCCGATCAATCTACAATTAGAAAAATTGTTAAACAATGTGGGTCATATTTCATAAAAAATGGAGTCTGCCAAGTGACACTATGGTGGACACTTAGTGGAAAAACTCTAATAACCTATATGCTTATTTGGCTGGTGGAGTTGAAGGCTGTTTTGCATAAAGCCATTTTTTCCTAACTCTTTGGAAAACACTTTCTTCTATTCGAGACGTTCGTGGCATGAAACCCACTGTCTCATTCTACCCTTGTTCACCCATCAAGTTTTAATTTTTTAAGTTGGAATGGTGGAATCCTCCGTTGACGGCCGCGATCAGCTGCTCAAATTGTCCATACCGGGGACACGGCTAAGTACTTAGTTTTACACTCTGTCGAGGTTGTGCACGTTCACCATTGTACCCATTCAACCCAAACTATCCTTTACACTCTTATAGTGATAAGGAAAAGGAGAAGAATGAGACGAGATCTTTCAGAAGCATTTTCCTTCCCACTCTGGCTTGACCCGTTCCACCTAACACCCTCTACATCTGCTTGACAAGCCGGGGCGAGTCCACACAACTTAGTTGATCAAGCCAGAGCACATTGGCAATGGCTGCACTAGAAGCAATCTTCACTCGGAGTTCTTCAGATCCCTTTCTTCCCTGGGTGGCCATCCACAAGTGTAATTCCACAGGTAAATCCCCTAGGAACCCACTCAACATAAACCATACAACCACTTTCCACCCAGGTGTTTCATTCTTAACTTACTAGAATTTAGATTTTCACAAAACAACATTTGCATAGCATCAATATTTCTACTAAGTATTATATAGGAACCTAGACACAGGAGTAAGGAAATTCTACACAGGTCTAGCATAGCAATACTATCCTACACATGCTTATATAAAAATACACTAAGTAATGCATATAGAAAATAGTAGGAGGTTTATGAATGTGCCACTTGCCTTTGGATGATGTCTTTGCTCACAAACTCTTTTCAACGTAACTCGGCTCTCCATTCAATCTAAACAATATAGACAAACAACAATACAACAATCAACCTAAAACACAACAAAATGCATACAAACACACACATAAAGAACAAACAAGTTTCATAAAACTCCTAATGAAAAATATGTTTATACATGACATGCAAAATATTTCTAAGGACTAGAGATGCATGTCATGCCATGAAAATATTCTAAGTTAAGTGCAAGGCAAATATGTTTGTCAAAATGACTAAGGACTAAGGTCATAAGTTGGACAAAATACTTTGATATAAATTCTCTTGAATAAGCACTCTAATGCCTAAGCCATGATGTGCATAAATACTTAGAGAAAATACTAAGTTTATTCTTCAAGGTGATCAACAATTATTAACAACTCCTGGAAAATTGGATAGTCACTATAGTGAGAGAGACTGACACCCGGCCAGCCACTTAAGTTGTGGAGCAGGTCATGTACGTGGACATGTAGGGTTAGTCTCTAGGCCGCTTCATCTCACTATGCCGCTAGGATCCAACAAACTTCAAATATGGTAATAACATGATCAAAGATTGTTTATGTCGAAAGTGAAAGACATGATTAGGAAAGAGGGAAAAGACAGAAAGAAGTATGTAGAATCTTCTCCTTGCTTCCTTTTCTTCTAGATGTGATGAATTCATTGCAATTTTGTAGACTTGATGGCTCTGAAGACTTGATGGTGTTGATAGCATCCAAGTTGGTCTTGAATATAACTTAGTCATCAAGAGGTCGAAGAGAAGAAGGGAGAAAAGAGAGAGAGGAAGCAAGACTTAGAAATTATTGCTGGTTGGTCTTCATGAACTCCTTCTCGCTTTTCTTCTAAGTGCTTCTACTCCTTGAAGATACTTCTGTAGTCTTGTTTTCTTGGCTAAGTCCTTCATTGGTCTTCTAGCTCCATGTTGAAAATCCTAAGTGTCTAAGTGCATAGCACTTTACCAAAATACTAAGTTGAAATAATCCTAACTTAGAGAAATTAATGAAGATGTTTTCCTATGGGAAGTATAACTACAAAATAAAATATGCTATGCTTGAAATGCAATTTTTAATCACAAGAAAGCATCATAACAACTTTTGTGATTTTTATAAATATGCATAAATTTATAATTGCAATTTAATTAATTTTAATTACAGGAAAATAAAATAAAAGGGTAAATATAATATCAAAGTTTTCTGTGATTAAATTTTTATAACAAAATTTTGTAAATGGTGTTAATAGACAGAGGGGATTTAAATATATTTATAGCAATTGGATTTACTCAAAAATGATTTTTCTATCAAGAGTTATGTCAACATTATTCAAGCTATTCAAACTAAACATATAACTATTAATCATCAAAATAATACTCAAAAATATTTTATAACAAAGGCATCATATTACAAATATTCCAAAGTTTGTAAAACAATTTTATTTGCAATTTTTGGATTTATAGATTTAAAGTTATGACAAATATGCTCAAATCATCGAATTGAAATTTGAATATTTTAAACTAAGTCAAATTTGAATTCTAACAGATCTATAATATTCTACATGTCAAGGGTTTTCTAAATATATAAAATTTGTCAAATTTGGATAAGTGGTTCAAAAGTTATAAAGGTTTCAAATACACGGACTATTCTGCAAAACTGTCAATTTGATCTAATTAAGAAAAATTCGCAGAAATTCATTTTTCTGACGTGGCTGCTGACTGGATCTGACGTGGCTGCCGACTGGGTCGCTGATGTGGAAAAGTCATCAGATCTGGATCGTCAGATCTAGATCTGATGGTATGTATCGAATCGTACCGGTTGGATTTTAAGATATAATCGTGGACGTTAAAACTAGATCGGACGACTTAGATCTAAAAGACCTAAACAGAGTGGCCCCAGTGACCGGAGAAGCTCCGGTGAGTTCCTGCCGCGGCGGCGACACGCCGGCGTTGCACGTTCTACGTGATATGCAGCGAGGTGGGACGTATGGATCGTACCAGGGGGTTCAGGCGGCCGCGGCGGGGATGCTGGCGAGGTTCACGTTGCCGGGGTGCTCTCCTCCTCCCGGGATTGCTCGCCGAAGTCGAGTCGGGCGGCGGCGAGCTTCGGGTGCGGACGTGCTGCTCGATCTTGCACAGGAGAATTAGGGGAAACAAGTCACCGTGATGCGCACGAAGGTGCAAAGAAGAAAGAGAGGGACGGAAGGGTTCGGGGGGCTCGGTCGTCGATGAAAACATCGAACCTTACCGGCGGTAATGACGGATGGAGGCGGAGGACCGCGGCAGCCTGGTGGCGGGATTTCTAGGGTTTCGAGGGGGGAAGAAAGGAGGGCTCGGGGGCTTTTTATACGCTCGGGAGGAAACGACGAATTCCGATTAAATCGCGTCAATTTGGATCCGATATCGACGGATGAATTCGCGACGAAAATCTCGACCAGAGGTTGAAGACGATCCCCCCTGACAGGTGGGTCCCGCCTATCAAGGAATTTTCTTTTTCTTTTCTGTTTTTTCTATTTCTTTCATAACTTTTGATTTAGGACTCCAATTGAAGTCAAATAAATTTTTGAAAATTTGTAAAAAAAAATCTTTGCTTTAAAACATTAGTGAGCATGTTTTGAAAACTTTTTGAAATTAAATTTGAAATATTTATTTAATTCAAATTTGACACTTTATGTTAAATTTGAAATATGGATTTAATAAATTCATTTGGAATTAAATAAAATTTATGAAATTACCACAATCATATATGTTTGATATTAAGTTAACTTACACTCATTTTCAATGACCATTCATCTTTTATTTTGGTATTATAGTACAATAACTAAATATAAATATTTTAAGGAAATGGGAAATATAATAATTTCTATTTTAATTCAAAATATTTTGTGCACCATTATGTTTTATATTATGCTAATTCATTTGAAAACTCCATAAAATATCTTTGGAAAAAATTCTAGTTTTAATTTATTGCTTATATTGAATATATTCATGCAATCATTTTATTTATTGCAAATTGATAAAAATAATTTAAGTTATTGAAATGCCTATTTGGATAAATCATTAGTTAACAAATCTATGAAGTCTTAAAGATATAAACTATAGACTTGAAAGTTCCAAAACTATGTTTTGAACTCAGGTAAAGAATGGAAACCATTTGACAAATAGATCATGTTTTAAATATTTTAAAAGGATACTTGTAAACATTATTTTTATTTATGAATAGCTATGGCTAAGTGGTTGAAATCAAATACTTAAAAAGAAACCTTCTATTACATGAAAATGGTTTGGAGTTGGTAATTCATTTGTCAAATTATATATTGATGTTTAAGAAATACAATGGATATTATAATGTTTAACTTTAAACAACTTTTGAAAATAATGTTTATATGAAATATTTGAAATATTAAACTTTTTCAATATGTTTGAAATCTTTTATAGTTGGTTTTCTTATGCATTTTAATGTTTTATTTTAATCAAACAAAAGATTTAAATTTTAGTGATTTTCAAACATTATCAAATGTTGGGACGTTACACTCTTCTCTCGTAAGAGTATAGCTGGCAGGACCTTCAAACGACTCTTGATGGATGCTGTCCATTTCTCTTAAACGTTGTTGGTCCTCTCGTGCTCCCGTTGTATCTTTTTTATTCTTCCCATACACACCCAAGTGGGCTAGAAGGTTCAAGCAAAGATTCCGTCACGTGCATCGCGTCGATACAGGAGCGGACCTTAGGATTTTCCAATAGGGTAGCTCCCAAAATATATAAATTTTTTCCACATGTGTGTGTGTCTGTTAGCGTCATTCAGAACTTTTAGGCTGCCAGGACCCTTTCCAGATATTAATTTCAAATCCTTAACCATATCAAATACATCAGCACCAGAACGAAGGGTAGGCTTCTTCCCTTTTCCGCCTCACTAAAATTCTTGCCTTTTTTTCTTAATGGATGATTGGGTGGAAGAAAACGACGATGCCTAGGGTACACATTCTTCCCCCCGTTAGTCAAATATACACTATCAGTCTTATCTAAACAGTGTGTGCGTGCATGATATCCCTTGGTTGTCTGTCCTAAAAGGTTACTAAGAGCAGGCCAATCATTGATGGTTACGAACAGCCACGCTCGCAGGTCAAGTTCCTCCTATTTGTACTCATCCCATACACGTACACCTTCTTCCTGCCCCAACTGCAAAAATTCATCAATTAATGGCCTGAGGTATACATCAAGGTTATTGCCAGGTTGCTTCGATCCTTGGATGAGCAATGGCATCATAATGAACTTTCGTTTCATGCACAACCATGGTGGAAGCTTATAATAACATAGTCACGGACCAGGTGCTATGACTGCTGCTCTTCTCCCCAAAAGGATTAAAGCCATCTGTACTTAGACAAAACCTTAAGTTCCTTGCTTCATTTGCAAAGTCGGGGAAGGTTCTATTAATTTTTCTCCACTGCGACCCATCGGCGTGGTGTCTCAACATCTAGTCTTTCTTACGGTCTTCCTTGTGCCATCGCATCAACTTGGCATGCTCTTTGTTTCTGAACAAACGTTTCAACCGTGGTATTACACGAGCATACCACATCACCTTGGCAGGAACCCTGTTCCTCGTCTAATCTTGTACCGCAATGCAGTGCATACCGGGCATGCAACCAAATTCTCATAGTCACCGCGGTACAGGATGCAATCATTTGGGCAAGCGTGTATCTTCTCCACTTCTAATCCTAGAGGACAAACAACGTTCTTTGCTTTGTACGTAGTGACAGGCAATTCGATATCCTTTGGAAGTTTTTTTTTCATAATTTTTAGCAATTTTTCAAATCCCTTATCGGCCACGCCATTCTCCGCCTTCCATATCAGCAATTCTAGCGTGGTATCCAGCTTTTTCTGTTCATTTTTGCAAGTTGGGTACAACAATTTTTTGTGATCCTCTAACATCTGCCCGAACTTCAGCCTCTCCTTTTCACTTCCGCAGTCTCGCTTCGCATGAGCAATGACCCGACCAAGATCATCAATAGACTAATCTGGTGATTCAACTTCTTCTTCTTGTTGTTCTTCATTTTTGACATTTTCTGTCTCACACTGTTCAAGGAACATAGGATAGTCGTCATTATTATTTTCTTCTTTGTCGTCTTCCATCATGAACCCTATTTCTCTATGCTTGGTCCAACATTTATAGCGGGGCATAAAACCGGACGTATAGAGGTGGATGTGAATATCCCGTGAGTCGGGGAAATCCCTCTCGTTCCAACACACACAGCATGGACAACACATAAAACAATTATCCGTGTTTTCCTTAGCAACATCGACAAATTCCCGCACGCCTGGCATGAACTCATTCGATTGTCGGGTCACTGTACATCCATTGTCGTCTCATCTACATAGTTATATATATTGAGAGTAAGTGCTCAAATTAATATAGTGTTCATCACAATATATACAAGCGCAATCACATAATGCTAACAATAATTCTGAGTCCCATCAGAGTATGACAACACTAGTTTGCACACTTTAAAAAACCGTACATGGCGATTATAATTGCGACTAGGAGAACAATGACACCGAATGAGAAATGTAGGAACATGTCATTTCGGAGAGCTGCCTTTTTCATCTTATTAATCTTCAACCTCGTTCTTTCCCTAGTTTCACTACTCTGGATCATGTGTCCATCGATAATATCCGTCAAATCCAACTCTATTTCCCCTTCTTTTCCACAACCATGTCTCTTTTTTCGTTCAGATTTTTTAAATCTTGCTTCATCTTGTGGATTGTATCATTAGCTAGCTCATAAGTACATTTTTGCATCAGTATTTTATATCATAATTTAATGTTATTCATTGATAGATCGTATTTGGAGATGATACTTATGTTATTTCACCTATTTTGCATGATTGATGATGATTGAGGGAGGGAACTCTGGAGCCTGAATTTTGCTGGAAAAAGCACTGTCAAGATACAATATTTGCAAAGACCAGAAGAACAAAGTGGCTAACTGGGAATTATTTCTGAATTATTTCATGAAGGAGGCCAAAAGGGGAGCCCGAGGTGGGCCCAGGGGGCCCACATTACCTCCCGGCGCGACAGGCTTCCTGGCCGCGCGAGCAGGTGGTGAGGTCACCCTGGCCCACCACTTGGCGCACCGCTTCGCGTACTTGTTCCTCCCGAAGACCTGAAAATCGAAGGTTGGAAAGAAACCATCTCCGCCGCCACCACGAGGCAGAGAAGACAGAGAGAGAAAAGCTCTCCGGCAGGCTACGTTGCCGTCGGGGAAATTCCCTCCCAGAGAGTGGAAATCGTCACCATCGTCACCGTCATCGAGCTGCACTCCATCACCATCGCCAACACCGCCGACGCTGTCATCTCCATCCATCCACCCTCTTCCCGCTCTCACATCTACGGCTAAACTATGTGTATTTGATAGGGGAAACTCTCCCGATGTTGATTACTCTTGTTATTGATGCTATTGAGTGAAACCATTGAACTAGGGTTTATGTTCAGATTGTTATTCATCATTATATCACCTCTGATCATGTTCATTATGGTGTGTTGTGAGTTGTTTATTGTGTTCTTGAGAACATGGGAGAAGTCTAGATGTTAGTAGTGAACTATGTTGATTAATATTTGATGTTTTGATATTTAAGTTGTGGTGTCATGTGAACGTCGACTACATGACACTTCGCCTTTATGGACCTAGGGAAATGCACCGTGGACTCGGTTATCATTTGTTGGGTTGCCGGAGTGACAGAAACCTAAACCCGCGTTGGTATTCCGATGCGCGAGGGATCGCAGGATCTCAGAGTTTAAGGCTATGGTTAGATTTATTGTAATTCCTTTCTTGTATTTGCGGATGCTTGCAAGGGGTATAATCATAAGTATGTATTAGTCCTTGGAAGGGCGGTGCATTAGCATAGGTTCACCCACACGACGCTTATCTAAACACTAAAGATTATTCATCAATATGAAGCGAAAGCACTAGACAGAAATCCCGTGTGTCCTCAAGAACGTTTGGTCATCATAAGTAAACAAACCGGCTTGTCCTTTGCTCTCAAAAAATGATTGGGCCACTCGCTGCAATTATAATTGCCGCGCTCTATTTACTCGCACTTGATTTATGTGTTTTATCAAAGTCTACTGAAAACTTGTCTGCTAGTGTTACAGTGAATTCCTCATCAAAACCACTTGTAACCACCTTCTGCTCCTCGTTAGGTTCGACACTCTTATTTATCGAAAGTACTGCGATACACCCCCTATACTTCTGGGTGATGCACATGGTGGGTGTGTTGTTGGGAGACCCCAAGAGGAAGGTGTGAAGTAGTGCAGCAGCAAGTTTACCTCAGTATGAAACCAAGGTTATCGAACCAGTAGGACATGAAGGATTCCCTTGAGGTGACAAGGCGCCAAAAAAGTTCTTCCTGGTGGTTGACCTGGAGCCTGCACATAAACAATCATGATACTTCGCCCCAACTTAACAGTGAGGTTGTCAATCTCACCGGCTTGCTGTAACAAAGGATTAGACGTATGTGTGGAAGAAAGAATGATGTTTGCAGAAAGTAACAGGTTTGCAGTTGTGGTTTTATCAGATTAATGAGAAGGACCAGGGTGCACAGTTCACTAGTGGTCTCTCTCCCTAAATAATAATAACATTCATCCATGCGTGGTCAACAAATTGCAGCTAGGCAATTGACAGAATAATGATGAGCAACCGTTCCAACTGTTGGGGATATACTAACTAGGGGTATCTCCAACATGGATCAATCCGGCTAGTCCAGGGTGGCCAAAGGGTGGTAAGGCTGAAGCCTGCCGGGCGGCCCAGATAGTTGACTTACAAGGAAGTAGGCGGACGGTCCAAGGAAGGCGGAAGGCCGAATCACATCAAGCCATCAAGCCCAAGACGAAAGGCAGCAACTAAGCCGGCTAGGTCTAGGACTCTGTTTACTTGCCGGACAAGTACTTACCTTGTATCCTGGGGTCTGGCCGCCAATTTAAGTCGGCCACCAGGAAGCCTTTAGGGCACGCTTTAATACGCATCATACACATTGTAACCTGGTCACGGCTATTGCCTTATAGTGAATTATAGCAGCACGTAGGATCTCGCCACCGCTGTGGGATCGGAAGCTGGGTAAACTCGCCGTGTTCAATCCCGACCTCGACGACTCCAACCTTCTTCCCCACAATCCATACGCTGGCTAGAGGACCCCCGTCTCATATCAATTATGTCGATGCTACGACAGTTGGCGCCCACCGTGGGGTAAGGTTCCTGGCGTCACGTTCCAGGCGGGAACACTTGGTGGCGTGGGCAAGCAGATCGCCGTCGGCCGCGTCACAAGGTATGGCGGCCACAGCTACGTCAACTCAGATGAGTCCTGGATCCCGGCGGACGACTAACTTATCAGGTGCGCAATCGTACCGATCGGAGGATTGACGTCTTCATCGTGTACACGCTGGAGGGCTACGGCCTGCCGCATTTCTACAACCCCACCCACCAACCCTTCGACCAAGAAGTCGACCGGCAAGATGGATCTGAATCCGCCTTCTCCCAGGAGTCGGCCAGGTCTGATTTCCACTTCGTCGGAGTTGTCAGACGGGGATCCGACTCCCAGCCGGAAAACAACGATCCTGAGTCAATCCTTCCAGCTCTTCAGGAGGATGCGATGTCAGATGCCGGATCCAGATCTACCGTTCAAGTCAATGTAGATTTTGATTTTGATTATGACGCTAGTCTCTCCGAAGAGAAAAATAAAAAACTGCTTTTCCAGTGATAATCCGGTTCCTTCAGAGACCACATCGGATACAGATATGCCTCATAAGCTGGCTATGATGGTTGTCATCGGTCACGAGTCAACTCCAGTCGCTTCTGCGCCGCAAGACAAACCGCAGAAGATGCCGGCAACACCGTTAAAGGTCAAATCATTGACGGTTCCGACAAAGTGCACGCAAAGAAGAAAACTAGTATCCAAAAAGGCGGCAGCAACAAACCCACGGATTTGCTCTCCGTCATTAAAGTAGTAGACGAAATCATGAACACTCGGTGAACAAAGATACCCCACTTGACGAGGTGGAAGAACTTAGGCTTAATATGCTTAAGCACCCTGACTTCCTGCGCAAAGGAGAGGAGCATGTTGAGAGCCTTGTGAAGAAGATCGAAAAGGAGCAAGAAAAGATGTCGGCAAAACCGAACTGTTGGGTTGTGACTCCCTAGAATCGGGTGGTAGTCACTTCATGAAGTGTAGTTTGTGAAGGGGATTGAACGCGGAGGTCAAGGCCCTCGAGGAACCCAACGATGAAGCTCGCCGAACCTGAAGTCGAAGCACCCACGACAGAAACACCGGCCCGTACCCAGGTTTACAACCCTCGTGTGGAGGTAAGACCGCTACTCCTGCTTGTCTGTGTTGAATTATGGAGGTTACAGTACAGCAGAGCTTGCCGGGGGCTTCCTTTAGGCAGTTCTAGCCTGGGGAAGGAAGCGATAGTCTTCTTCCTCCTCCAGCCAGAGGCTATCCTACTTGGTATCACTAGGGTTTACAAGTGTGGTTCCAAGCAATTGGCCGACCTCTAATACAACGGAGGTCTTGGTGCTTTTATAGGCGCCTCCGGCGCTCTTCTTCTCCTACACCTTCAGGTGGTTCCCACACGGCAGTGGCATGGTGGAGCAGGAGTCCACCGCTGCACCTTCGTCCATGGACGCGGTCCATCACTGGTAAAGGTGGGCGCGGTGGCCGACAGGCTGCCGACTGCGCTGTACTCTCCGCAGGGAGTGCAGTCTCTGAGGTAGAGCCCGCGATGACGTTCTCATTTGGAGGGTTGCGCCGTCCACCTGCTTTATCACCAGAGTGGAAGGTCTTGGCAGTCCTGCCGCGGGCGGCGCAACTTTATTGACTCCTTTATCACCAGAACGGCAACGAGGATGCTTGCGTCACCATGTGGGTGTGGCAGAGGCCATGTGTGTCTCGCCATGCTTCCTTGGCCGCGACGTTTCCCCTCAGGCCTGGGGCGGCTTGTGGGGGGATTCCCGTTGACTTCCCTCCAGCCGCGCTGGCCCCTCGGGAGGGTCTCTTGAAGCGAGGGACCCCCTGAGGCCCTTGTTTCCTCTTCAGACCCTCGAGGGGAGTTTCCTCTCGAGGGTCCCGCAAGGCGGAGAGGCCTGGTCCTAAGTCGTTTCGTCTGTCAGCCCATGTGCGAGGCCTGGGGGGGAGTGGGCTCTCCATACCCCAGTTCCGACTGGGCCGACAGTAGCCCCCGGGCCCATGATGGGCATGATTGAGCCCATGAGCTCAGGCGAAACGTCATGGGCCCTTAGTGTCTGGCCGGCCCGAGCCACGCGGCGCTCAGACGAGTAACGGTCTCGCACGATCCGGGGCGCGAGTCGTGGGGGGTCCCACCACACCCCGGTAACTGCTCCTTGAGGGGGTATAAAGCACGAGCGTCGCAACAGGGAGCCGTTACCATTTCCAATCCTTCTCGCAGAAGTTTCCGCCTCCCAGAGCTCTCCGCCTCCGCTCTCTCCTGCGATTCTTCTCCTTTCGTCTTCCCTAGCGCTCCGAGCCCCCGACGATGAGCCCCCTCAAGAGCAAGGGCAAGGCCGCTGCAGGGTCGTCCTCCCAGGCGGAGGCCTCCGAGGTAGTGCTTGGCGCGGCGCTGCTGGGCGTGCGCATCACTGAGAAGGCGCTCGCCAAGGTCCGGTACTTGGTTGCGGACCGGACGAACGAGCATGGCGCCACCGCCCTGAAGCCCGCGGCGCACGTGAAGCGCCCGCGAGGGTACTTCCCGATCTTCCAGCACTGCCTTGCTGCCGGACTGGTGCCACCCTTCTCGTCGTTCCTAGAGGCGGTGCTGGCGTTCTATCAGGTGTAGTTGCTGCATCTGCACCCCAACTCCATCCTCATCCTCGCCATCTTCGCCTACCTCTGCGAGGCGTACCTGGGCTTGGAGCCCACAGCGGGGTTGTTCCGTTGTTTCTACACGCTCCAGAACACGGCGAAGAACGAGCGCTCAGGGTGCGTCTCGTTCCGCATCGTCGACGGCATGGGGAGTGTCTACATCCCCATGTCCTGAAGCGACAACAAGGCCATCACCTCGGTGACGAAGAAGGTGGATGACTTCCGCCAGAAGTGATTCTTCGTCGGGGTGGAGCACCCTTGCGCCTTCCTCGAGGTCCCTGACGAACCACCGCTGAAGAACTCCCATTGGGGCAAGGCGACCTTCGATGGCGCGAGGAACACGAGCTTGATGGGGCGCCTGAGTTTCCATCGCGAGGAGGGCCTCACGGTGCAGATCATCGTGGCGGACTTCGTGACGCGCCGCATCGCGCCCCTCCAGGCCCATTCGGTACCCATGTAGATGTACTCGGGTCCGAATGACAAGATGCGGCTCCACAAGGAAGACAACGATCAGGACACTGTCGACAATGTCCTGTCCGTGCTTTTTGTCAGCCCGACTGTGCCTGATGTGGATTTGCTCCCTGCGTTGCTCCGGCCTCTCCACCAGTACAACTTGACGGAGCACATGGCCATTTTGGAGGGGATGCCTCCGTTCACCCCGACAGGCCAGGCGGACTTGGGGGTGCCAGCGCCTGCCATGCGGGGAGCGGAAGGGGCAGATTCTCCCTTGGCCTCAGGAGCGGGCCTAGGTGAGGAGGAGGCCACGGCAGGGGAGGTGTCTTCCTCGATGGCAGGGCCGTTCACCGACGTGGTCTGGGACCTCTCGTCAGGAGACGACGACGCCTTCGTGGTGGCTCCCACACGCCCCATGGAGGAAGATGCTGAAGAAGGGGAGGCCTCTGACGCGGAGGACTCCCCGGAAAGGCGCGGGCCCCGCACCAAGGCCGCCATGGACCGCGCGGGGGCGAGGCCATCTTACGTCCCCTTGAAAAGGAAAGCGACGACGCCCCCGGAGGGATCCGGTGCCAAGAAATTCCCCTCATGGCACTCGCCAGGCTTGGCGTGGGTTGATGTCGGCGCCTCCCCTTCAGGGTGAGTGTTCTTGACGCTTGGTCGCTTGCTTTTTGTACTCTTTTAATTTTTCCCTTTACTGAAGATCTTTCCTTGGATTTTTGCCAGTGATCTTGTGCCTGCGAAGCGCCGTAGGCTTCGTAAGGCAGCTGATGTGAAGAGAGCTACGGCTGAGCCCATGGCTGACGAGGCAACGAGGCCTGTGGATACTGCCTCCACCGGCCCTACTGTGGGGGTGCCTCAAGTGGGGGTGGCTGCGCCTCAGGCGGGGGCGTCAGAGCCTCAGGCGGAGGAGGAAACACCACGCCAAGAGGCACATACACCGCCCCCCCGCGCCAATGGTGGTGGAAAACACGGAGGAGAGGGCTTCCACGCCTCCTCGCGCTCCTACTCCCCCTCGCACCGTTACGCCTCCACGCGAGGCAACTCCGCCGCGCGAGCCAACGCCACCGCGCGCGTCGACGCCCCCGCGTGTGCCTACTCCGCCGCCTGCGCCCAACGCTCCCGCACAGCCTGCGACGGTAACGTGCGAGGCGCCGGTAGGTGCTGGCGCGTCCGCCAGGGGAGATCCTTTCTCACCTCCTCGCCCAGCTGGAAATTCTTCCTCGACTCCTCGCTCAGCTGGAGGTGCTGAGCGCCCTGCTGCGGCGGGCCTCGAAGAGGATGCTTGCGCGCGCACGGGCGGACCCCAGGCTAGCCCTCGAGCGCTCCCCGATGCCGGGCGTTCGGGACTTGACGCCGGAGCCGGGCTCTCCACAAGACAGGAGCTGGTCCTCCGAGGTTGGTACTGGAGCGCGGGGCGCCGCGAGGTCGCCTTCGGCCTCGTGAGGGAGTCTCTGGAGGGCCTGGAGGCGCACCTCGCCCTCGGGGACATACAGCTCGCCCGACAGCTGGAGAAGTTGGCGAGGTCGTGGGCGTCCTATCATGCGGCAGTCGAGGCACGCCGGCTGGAGGGCTCGGCGCTGCAGGCCGCCCGCGAGGAGGCCATCCGCTTCGCCAAGGAGATCCACGAGGGGGCCATCCGCGACGCCGAAAAACTCCTCGTGCCCCTCCAAGCGGAACGCGACGGCGCGGCGGAGCTCGTGTGCGAGGCCACGGCTGAGCGCGAGGCGATAGAGGGCACGCTGGCGCAGAAGCGCCGCGAGCTGGGCCAACTGGAGGCGCAGCTGCTCGCCGCCCATCAGGCTGCGCAGGCTACGCTGGAGGGGGACCGCAAGGGCCTCTCCGAGCGCGAGCAGCGGCTGCCCCCCAGGAGAAGGAACTGCAGCAGCGCGACAAGCAACGCCTTCAGGCGGAGAAGGACTTGGTCGCCCAGCGGGAGGCCCTCGAGGCGCGCGAAGGAGATCTGGCCCAGGCGGTCCCGGAGTACGACGAGAACGTCGCCGCCCAGAAGCTTGCTTACGAACGCTTCGAGCGGCGGTTCGCCGAGAAGAAGAAGGAGGCTTATGCTGCCCTTGTGGAGCGCGAGAAGCAGTTCCGCAAGTCCAACTCACAGAAGTACCGCGACTTGGCCCACAAGCAGGAGGACCGCTTCAACGCCAAGCACGCCGCGGACACTCGGCGGATCGATGAGCTCGAGAAGGCCAACTCCAAGCTGGAGGCCCGCCTAAAGCGCGCCAAGGATGGCCGACGCCGAGCGGAGGAGGCCCGCGACGAAGCAGTTCACGGCCTCAACTTTTTGGCCAAGGACGTGGAGGAGCAGGTGGCTCCTGCGATGGAGCGGGCGGCGGAGGCGTCGGACTCACCCCAGGCGGCCAGCGTGCTCTCGAAACAGCGTGAGCGCATGTTCGAGGAGTTGGTCGACCGAGGCAACGAGCTTGTTGTGCAGCTCGGTGCGGACGCGCCGCACACCGAGGTTTGAGGCCGTGGTGATGCTGCCATGTACCTGGTCTTTTTTGACCAGCTCTTTGCGGCGCTCGAGGGCCCCGTCGCCGAGCTTCGCGAGATGATCGAGGACGAAAGCCGACAGCTTCTGGGGGTGGTTGTCGATTGCATCTTTACCAACCTCAAGCTCCTCACGCCAGGCTTCGACCTCTCCACCGTGAAGGAGGCCGCCCGAGGCGAGGATGCATATAGGGTCTCCCTCCGCGAGCAGGTTGACGCCTTCTGCAACCGCTTTAGGCGGGCGGAGGCTGCAACAGAGGACAGCGAGGAGGAGGCCGCCTCTGCTGGGACCGAGGAGGGCACCGTGGAGGAGGTGTGGATCGACGATACCTCCGCCTGAGCTACTCGTTATTGCGCCTGTGTGCGCTTGTATCTGAAACAGTCTTGTGTTTAGATTCTTAAGACCTTTTGGCATGTAATATACTCTTAACTGTTGTTTGCTTTTAGCTTGTTTGCCCCTCGAGAGGTCTCTATGGACTCATCTTCATGTCTATTTGTTCTTTGCGTCGGTAGGACCCATCTCTTCGTGCCATGACTCCGCCACTTCGGTATGCAGGAGAAATGACTCCGCAAGGCCGGCGGGTGTTTAGGCCTAGGAGAGGTAAGAGTCTGAGTCGCGATGCTCAAGTGCAAGCAAAGTCGCTTGAGGGCCAACGTGCGTAAGAGGGGGAGAGAATGCTCTTAAGGCGTGGGTGCGAGACTTAGCTTCTTAAGGGTTCCGCCCTGTAGAGGATTTTTGCCTGGCGAGGAGGCCCTCTTGAGGGATCGTTCCCGGATGCCTCCTCGGGCTTGTGGGGGCTTTTCTTCCCTTTAGATGTTAGAGGGGTGAACCCAAACGCTGGAACACGGTGCATTGGACTCCTGCGCGCTTATAGGTCCCCTCAGGCGTTCCTTACGAGGAGAGTAAGTACCAAGGTCCTCTGTAGAGATGACATGTTTGTGGGATCTTGCCCTCCAGCCAGAGCTCGGATCCTTGGGTTTTGCAGTGCTGCTGGTGTGTCATTTGAGCCACTGGCACCGTACTCAGCCCCCGCTCGTGAGGTACGCATGTGGAGAGATATAAGCGCACATTTCAACAAAGAAATGCATAAATAAAACTCACCACCATACATTACATAGCGGCGCCGAGGCGCTAAGTTCACTTGGGAACGAAAATGTCTTATTATTCTTGGGGTTCCCAAGTTAATGTTTTGACCATTTCGAGGCATGGGGACCACCCATTAGTGGCAGAGACTCTCAACGGCCCGAGGTGGCTCGTTACAAGGAGAGCGCGGAGGGTTGACCCTCGAGGGAAGCCTTTGGAGCTTGGAGGTTTAAGCCGTGAGCTTTTAACCTCTAGAGACAAAAAGTGCTTGGAGCTGAGCCGTAAGCTGCCTCTTTCGCCAGATGTCTTGACGTGACAATGATCACGGGCGTGACGATGATCACGTTCTACGT